>OX387245.1:91012662-93512662 GCA_947561735.1 Cenchrus americanus | reverse complement strand
GCGCACGATCTCGCTGGCGTCCGAGATCGCGGTAGGCCAGTAAAAGCCCTGGCGGAACGCGTTGCCGACGAGGGTGCGGGGTGCGGCGTGGTGGCCACAGATCCCCGCGTGGATGTCCCGTAGGAGCTCGCGCCCCTCGGGGATGGGCACGCACCGCTGTAGGATGCCGGAGGCGGCGCGCTTGTACAGCTCGCCGTCGACGAGGGTGAACGATTTGGCCATCCTGGCAATGCGCCTGGCCGCGGCCCGGTCCGCGGGGAGTTCCCCTCGAGCGATCCAGGCAATGTATTTTTCACGCCAGTCCTCCTGAGCGGGAGCTGGCTCGATGTCCATCGCGTCGGCCTCGTGGGAGCCGTACCCCTCGAGGAGGGAGAGCACGTACGCCTCGTTCGAGGGGTCCTTGTCCATGGGTTCCGCACCCGCTGGGATCGAGGGAGCCCCTGAGGGTCCGTCATGGCTCGAGGGGTAGGGCTCGAAGACGACCGAGGGTTGCGCGATGTCGCGCACGAAAACGTTCGGGGGAACGGTGATCCGCCCGGACGCAATCTTGGCCAGTTCGTCAGCCTCCTCGTTGTACCGGCGGGGCACATGGTTGAGCTCAATGCCGTAGAACTTGTCCTCGAGGGCCCGCACGACCTTGCAGTAAGCCTCCATCTTGTCATCATGGCAGCTCGCGTTCTTCATGACTTGATCGATCACGAGCTGCGAGTCCCCCCGCACGTCGAGGCGCTTGACGCCCAACTCAATGGCGATCTTGAGGCCGCAGAGAAGGGCCTCGTATTCAGCCATATTGTTGGAAGCGGGGAAGTGGAGGCGCACTGCGTAGCGCATGTGCTCCCCGAGGGGTGACACGAAGAGCAGGCCCGCACCTGCTCCTGTTTTCATCACTGAGCCGTCGAAGAACAGAGTCCAACACTCTGCCTGGATTTGTGGGGGCGGCAGCTGCGTGTCCGTCCACTCAGCAACGAAATCCGCCAGGATTTGCGATTTGATGGCCTTGCGCGGAGCGTAGGCGAGCGTTTCGCCCATCAGCTCCACGGACCACTTGGCGATCCTTCCCGCGGCGTCGGGGTTACGGATGATTTCTCCTAGCGGGAAGGAAGAAACCACCGTGACGGGATGGGCCTCGAAGTAGTGGCGGAGCTTGCGCCGCGCAAGGACTACCGCGTATAGCAGCTTCTGGACCTGGGGGTAGGGCGTTTTCGTGTCTGACAGGACCTCGCTGATGTAGTAGACCGGCCGCTGTACAGGCAAGGCGTGCCCTTCCTCCATGCGCTCCACGACGATCACGGCGCTGACCACCTGGGTGGTTGCGGCTACGTAGAGCTGCAGGGGTTCGCCGTCTTGCGGCGGCGTGAGGATCGGGGCGTGCGTTAGAGACGCCTTCGGCCTTGTCGAGCGCATCCTGGGCCTCGGTGGTCCAGGAGAAGCGCTCGTGCTTCTTGAGGAGGCGATAGAGGGGTAGGCCCTTCTCACCGAGCCGCGAGATGAAGCGGCTCAAGGCGCCGAGGCACCCCGAGCACCTTCTCGCACCCCTTTGAGGTCCCGGATCGGACCCATCCGTTCGAGGGCCGCGACCTTTTCGGGGTTGGCCTCGATTCCCCGCTGGGAGACAATGTACCCCAGGAGCATGCCTCGCGGCACTCCAAAGACGCATTTTTCGGGGTTTAGCTTGACCCCATTGGCCCGTAGGCAACTGAACGCGACAGCGAGGTCGCCGACCAGGTCGTCCGCCTTCCTGGTCTTCACGACGATATCGTCCACGAATGCTTCGACCGTTCGCCCGATGTGATCCCCAAAAACGTGCTGCATGCAACGCTGGTATGTTGCACCCGCGTTTCTGAGGCCAAATGGCATCGTGACGTAACAGAACGTCCCGAACGGTGTGATGAATGAAGTCACGAGCTGGTCGGACTCCTTCATTTTTATTTGGTGGTACCCGGAGTAAGCATCGAGGAAACAAAGCAATTCGCACCCGACCGTTGAATCAACGATTTGATCAATGCGTGGCAAAGGAAAAGGAACTTTAGGACATGCTTTATTAAGACTAGTGTAGTCTACACACATCCGTCACTTCCCATTCTTTTTCTTTACAAGCACGGGGTTGGCTAGCCACGTCGGGTGGAACACCACTTGATGAATCCGGCCTCGAGAAGCTTCTGCAGCTCCGCTCCGATTGCCCGTCGCCGCTCCTCGTCGAAGCGGCGCAGCCGCTGCTGCACGGCGCGGGCGTTTGGCAGGATGTCAAGGGAGTGCTCGGCGACTTCCCTCGGGATGCCTGGCATATCCGAGGGGCTCCACGCAAAGATGTCGGCGTTGGCGCGGAGGAAGTCGATGAGCACTGCTTCCTATTTGGGGTCGAGGGTGGAGCTGACCCTCAACGCCTTGCCCTCGGGGGCTGAGGGGTCGAGGGGGACCCCCTTGGTCTGCTCCGCCGCCTCGAAGGTGCCGGCGTGCTTGCTGGCTGTTGACGGATAAAAGACGTATCCCTCTACGATCTGCAAGCGTACGGACCCCACACCTTTTTCACCACGGGATTCCCAAGGTTCTTGTCAATCCGCGGAGCAAGGGGATTACTAGCGCTTAACCAAGTACTAATCTAGTTGAATGGAAAACCTTTGAAAGAGAGTATTAATCTAAAAGTAAAACAATCTAACCTAAGTTAATCTAAGTTAAGTTGATCAAACAAATGTAGGGTTAAACTAGATGGTAAAGGGGTGAACACAAGAGAGTGATTAAGAAAGATAAGCGTTCCCTCCCTAGGATCTAGGATAACATGGCATGCATTTACTACACGAAAGCGGTAAACCAATCTACCGGGGGTTGTGACCACGGTTTCGCCCTTTCCCTCCTCTCGTACTGTCACTACGCGAAAGTATTCGTGACTAGACCTATGATGGACACGGTATGTTGATGGAATCTATGGGAGTAGCGAATATCATACGCCCGAAAAACACGGTAGCTACCATTAATCATCAAAGCATCATCAACATGAAAACAATAGATTGAAACCACAAATCGAGTAGCGATCACATAGCATGCATCCATCTAACCCTAGGGATGAACGGAGACATTACCCCAACATCTTACACGGATTGAAGCACATAGGGGTGATGGAGACTCCGGAGAACGTCGTCGATGAAGATGGCAGCGATGGAGCTTGGGAACACCCGTAGGCCAACGGCTTGGAGTCCTCCTCTTGCTTCCTTCTCTCCGCCGGCGTTGATCCTTGCGACGAGCTCATCTAACTCTCTCCCTCATCTTGTGGCGGCGGTTTTCTGGTGATTGGCGTCGGTAGGATGATTGTTCGATGGGTCGGTCGACGGAGGCGGAGGGAATAAATAGATGAACACCTAGGGCAAAAGGGGGGACCGAACCGACCCCGGAGTGGGCTGGGCCGGTCGGACCAGGCCGGCCGGCCCAGGCCCACTTCGGCCCGGTTCGGCCCCGGTTTCCTCCCCGGTTGCTTCTCGCGTGATCCCTTATTCGTGTGCACTTGCATGTGGGCCTTTGACGTCGTTTCCTTCACGGTTAAGGCTTGAATCCTTGCTATGCAAGCTTCGCTGTTTTCTGGTTGAGTCCCTGAAGACTTGCACGTTGACGCTTCGGTCCTCGGGTCATTTGGAGTTATGTTGATCGCGTGTCTTGACTCTTATCGGGCTTCATGATCTTCTTCCAAAGTGCTTGGTGAACTTATCCCGAAAGTCTCCTCATTAGCGTCGATTTCCTGCGTAAACAACAAACTCCAAAATCGACATGCAAGTGTGAACTTGTTATATCATTAGTATGCCTAGTGGCGGGTTAGTTGCAAATCATAATCGAAACCAATGTATAACAAGTACTCTAGGTGGACGGAAATTCACCGTCAACACTGGCGGGGTCGAGGTCTTCGTTGACCATCTTCTCCAGCGTGTTCACCAGCGCTTCGTACAGCGCCAGTGCCTCTGCGTGCTCCACGCACTCGACGTCGCAGTCGAACGCGTGCTCGATGGATGACCCGACGGTGATGACGCCGTTTGGTCCCGGCATCTTCATCTTCAGGTAAGTATAATTGGGGACCGCCATGAATTTGGCGTAACAGGGTCGCCCAAGTATAGCGTGGTAGGCCCCCTTGAACCCTACCACTTCGAAGGTGAGGATCTCCTTGCGGAAGTTCTTTGGGGTGCCAAACCAGACTGGCAGGTCGATCTGCCCGAGGGGCTGGACCTGCTTGCCTGGCGCGATGCCATGGAACGGCTTCGTGCTGGGCCGCAGCTGGTCTAACCCGATCCCCATCAGGCGCAATGTATGCGCGAAGAGGATGTTGAGGCTACTGCCTCCGTCCATGAGGACCTTCGAGAACCGGGCGTTCCCGATGATGGGGTCAACCACCAGCGGGTTCTGGCCTGGGTTGGGGATGCGGTTCGGGTGGTCCTCCCGGCTAAAGGTGATGGCGTCCCCCGACCAATTGAGGAAGGACGGAGGCGCCCTCTCCGCGGCGAGGACCTCGTGCCGCTCCTTCTTACGCTGCCGGGTCGACATGTCGACGGTTGGTCCCCCAAAGATGAGGAACACATTTTCGACGGCGGGGAAGCCGCCGGCGTCGCCATCGCCTCCGTCTTTCTTGGCCTCTGCCTCCTTCGCGGTGACACGGCCATAGAACATCTTGAGCATATCGCACTGCTCAAGGGTGTGGTGCACCGGGGTCTTGTGGTAGGGACATGGCTTCTTCAGCATGTCGTCGAACACTCCCGGGCCTCGAGGAGCCGGTCGAGGGCCCCGTCGAGCCGGGTCGACAGCGAGGGCCTCGACGTTGCCGCCGTCGCGCCCCTCGCTCGCGTGCCTCGCGGCGCGGCTTCTTCCCCTTCTTGCCCCGCTTGTCGTTGCGGTGCGGCTCCTTGGACTTGCTGCCCTCCGCGGCGCGCGTCCTCCGAGCGCTTGCCCTTCTTGCCGTCGAAGATTGCCCCCACGGCCTCCTCTCCGGAAGCGAAGCTGGTGGCGATGTCGAACAGCTCGTTGGAGTCCGCAGGCGGGCTGCGTCCCAGCTCCCGTACGAGGTCCCTGCACGTGGTGCCCTCGAGGAAGGCATGCACGATCTCGGACTGCGCTACGCTGGGGAGCTCAGTACAGCGCTTGGAAAAGCGTCGTATGAAGTGCCGCAGCGACTCGCCGGGCTTCTGCGTGCAGGAGCGTAGGTCCCATGAGTTTCCAGGGGGCACGTACGTGCCCTGGAAGTTGCCCACGAACGTGTGGACCAGGTCGTCCCAATTGTGGATTTGGCTAGCGGGCAAGTGCTCGAGCCATGTCCGGGCCGCGTCGCCCAGATGCAGGGGCAAGTTGCGGATGATGACCTCGTCACTGGTGGCCCCACCCAGCTGACAAGCTAAGCGGTAGTCGTTGAGCCAGACACGGGGGTCCGTCTCCCCGTTGTACTTGACGATAGTCGAGGGTTGGCGGAAGCGTTGGGGGAACGCTGCCGTGCGGATCTCCCGGATGAATACACGGGTGCCAGGGGGTTCCGGCGTCGGGGAGCGGTCCTCGCCGCTGTCGTAGCGTCCACCCTGTCGAGGGTGGTAGCCTCTTGCTGCTCGGGCGTCAGCCTTGCTGGTGCGCCTGGCGTTGATGACGTTTCGGGCGTCACCGTCCAGCGCCCTGCGTGCGTCAAGGAGTCGTTCCTTGGCCGGCGTGCGTCCTTGGTCGGCGGGTCGTCCCGCTGATCCCCCCGCGTGCACCGAGGGTTCGCCTCCCGATGCAGCTTCGTCGCCCCGCGCATCCCCCTGCTGGCGGATGCATGAGGCCGAGCTCTCGGCCTGCTGGACGGCCGCTTGCTCGATGAGAGTTTGCACCTCGCGGTGCAGTTCTCGAGCCTCGGGGGTCGAGGGTGCCGGCATGGCTCGCAGCAGCGTTGCGGCGGCGGTGAGCTTTTGGCTCGCTCGCGGCGGTGCGTCCGCGTTGTCGACGTTGGGGACGGTGTTGATGCGGTCGCGGACCGACGGCCCGGCCTCCCGTGCGCGTTCGCCGCGCGCGGAGGCCTCCCCTTGCCATTGAGGCGCGGAGCGCCCGCACCGTTCGGTACTCTTCCGCAAGCTTGGCCTCGAGCTCGCGAGCTTGGGCCGCCGTGCGTCGACGTCGGCCCCGGCGGGGAGCGCTTGGCCCCGCGGCCGGCGCTTGGCGATCCCCGGGGCGGGCGTGACTTCCCCCCGTCTCCCGCGCGCCGCCGCGCCGGCGGCATTGGCTGGGTCGTTGGTGATGACGGCATAGCACTCCCGCGCGGGGTCGTAGCTCCCGGTGCTGGAGTCGTCGGAGTAGCCGAACCAGTAGTCCGCAGCGTCTAGGAAACGCCGGAACACAACTAGGTCAGGCACGCCAGAGAAGTCCCACTCCGCGTACCCGTGGCGGTTGGCGGGTGGTAGCGTGTCGACGGGGCCCAGGGACGATTCGTCTCCTGCTGAGGCGCCGGGACCCCTGGCGACGAAGACGTGGCGGCCAGGTGGAACCCTGCGCATCGTGGTGTTGACGTTGGCGTTGTAGGCCGACGTAGCACCACGCAGCCCGATGGGGATGTGCGGTCCGGAGACCGCGCGCGGTCCCGCTGGGGCGGTGGCGGTCGTCGTAACGGTGGGCGCGCCGCGCTGAGTGGCGGCGCGCTCGGCCGCCGTCGCTCCCGACCGCGCCCGGCGTGAACGTAGCCCGGAGCGGCGGCGGCGTCGCGGCGTTGATGGGCCCGCGGCATCCGTGCCTACGGCGCCTGTGCCGGAGTCGTGCGTGCGGCGGGGGTCTGAGCAGACCTGGCCTGGCGCCGCGCGCGGAGTTCCTCTCGGTTGGTGAGGCGCATGAGATAGCCGTTCCCCGTGGCCTGAAAGTTCAGGTCCCCGAAGCGGATTTCGAACCCGGCTGGGAGGGGGTCCGAGCTACCCATGCAGTAGCGGGTACCACGGTACTCAGTGCGAATCACCATGGAGGGAGTTGGCGAAATGACCTTAGGCGCTCGCTTTGCCCCACGGTGGGCGCCAACTGTCGGTGCGGAATATGGTCCCGACACTAACCAGTAGATAGCGCTGAGGTCTATCCCTCAATGGTCGATGCTAAGTAACAATTGACACAAGGTTTTATCCTGGTTCCGGCCGAGGGGGCCGTACGTCTAGCAGTGGCGTGCTCGAGGCACTATATTACTTAGCACCAGGGGTGCCTGTAGTGGGGCGGCTACAAGCAAGGAGGGAGAGGGAGCAAGGCTTCCAAGTCCCTGGCTGAAGATGTTGTGGGAGAATTGGGGAATGAGTACGTGGTGTGTGTGAGAGGCTTCGGTTGTCTACTATCTCGTGTCCTCTTGTCCCCCGCGGCTAGGGGGTTCGCTCCCCCTTTTATAGATCAAGGGGGGAGGCGGTTTACATGCGCGCCGCGCTACCTAGCTACATGGGGAAGTGCGACGTGCTATGCTGTAGAGTGGGCGGCCGTCCGGGCGATCCTTGCAGCGATCTGGTCATCATGGTCTGACTTGTACCCGAACAGTGGCGGTTCGAGGGTAGGAGAGCAGCGGATGGCGGTGATGTCCTCTGATAGGCTCGAGAGAGGTGCTGACGCAGGCCTGTACGGAGTACAAGAGTTGGCAGAACGGCGTTCCTTCCCGAAGCGCTTCACAGGCCTGGAGTTGTTGCTACAGCGTCAGGCGTGCTCCTGCACGCGTGGGTACGGCGGCCGCGCCGCTACAGTGGCAGGGATGGCAGTCCACCGGACTAGCGCCTTCACCTAACCCTGTAGGGTTACAAGAAAGTGAATCGAGGGTGCGCCGGCCCCCTTTCGAGGGCTCGGCGCGTTAGCCGTACTGGATCGTGCGCACGGTGTCACGGGACTGACACCGGCCGTGCCGCACAGTCCCTTCCCACAGTAGCGGGGATGGGCTCCTCCCTGGGGAGTTGGTGCGGCGGCACCGGGGCACGAGCCCCGGCGCATGATGGCGCCGGTCCCCCCGGTGTCGGGCGTCAAATGCCCGGTGCGGGGGCCGGCCGCACGCGCGAGGAGCGCCCTCGAGCGTGGCGGACCCCGGCCGAGGGCGGGGCGTACCCTCGAGCGAGGCAAAACCCGCTCGAGGGGGAGTGAGCCCTCGAGCGGGGCGGAGCCCGCTCAAGGGAAGTGTTACCCCTCGGACAAGGCGGAGCCCGCCCGAAAGGAGCACGCATCCTCGAACGAGGCGGAGCCTGTTCGAGGGGATCTCTAGGTGGGCCACCTCGATGGGTCGTCGGAGTCCCTGTGGCGTGGGCTGTTCCCTGCATGGTTAGACGATTTGTGTTTTGACCTTTTTGTGGGTTTTAAGTGAGGATTCCCCCATTGTTTAAGGGGACCCCTAGGGCTGTTCCCGACACTATTCGACCTCACATGGCAATCAAGCCAAAAATCGTAGTTAGTGCCGGTGGCAAGGCTTTTATTCGTCTCTCCCTATTATATCTAGTCGAGAGCTATACGGTACTCGCTTAACAACTAACGAAGCGCTGTTATGTACCTGCAGAAAACGAACCTTTCGTGCCAGCACGTCACGAAAGCGTCCACACACATTACCGTTCACTATAGAAACAGTATCCATGCGTTAAGCCGCTGCATGGACAGCGTCCAACCTCGGACACCCTCCGTTTGAATGGAGTGTATCCTTGCCTCGCTTGAGCGACATGCAGAATGCACACGTATGAAACACGTGGCGACACACACCTAGTAAACAGACGCGAAGATGGGATGCGTGGAATGGATCACTTCATCAACCCTCGCAACTCCCGTGATGCGGAACAGCACACGTATAAAACACGTGGCTTATCTAGTTTGGTTGTGCAATAAAGTAAGTCTGACATAAAGTAATGTGCTGGAAGTTAGCAAAATAAACCATAAGTTAATTAAGCCACCTGAAAGAACCCAAAATTCCCTCTAGGGCCTCTCGGTCTAGCTTATCCTTAACGGACCAACGTATTTTGGAAAATCCGACAATCTTGGCATATTTTATTCAAAAACCAGTGATTAAGTTTATTAATTAATCTCTGGTGCATATAAGCTCTGATGCCAACTGTGACATCCCGCCTAGGAAAATATAGTACTATAGCAACAAGGATCGAATATATGCATTAAAACTCACTCGAAGGCGAGTCCAGAGATACATCACATTAATATCCAAATTCATACCCCGAGGGGTTTAATTATTACAAACCATAGTTTTTGCCATGACGAAATAGTTCAGAGTTTGCGAAAGTAGCGGAATAAACTAACGGAAGCGAAGACACCACGGGAGGCCATCCATGATGCTTTCAGTAGTCATCCTCTACCCACTCCAGCTCCTAGCCGGGCGGGATCTCTTCGGGCCACACATCACCGAAAGCATTACCTGGATCAACACATTATAGCAAGGTTGAGGATACTAATACTCAGCAAGACTTACCCGTCGGTGATAACTACTTCACCAAATCTAGACCATGAAAGGCTTTTTGGCTATTGGGTTGCTTTTGCTAAAAAGTAACAAAGACTAGGTCCTTACTTTCAAGGTTTTAGCATAAGTTCTAGTAGGTTTAATCTTTACTACATTAGCCAACTAGTACAAACAAAGTTGTACAATACAATTAATCAAACATAATATTCATCATCTTCCATCATTAGGGATCTCATGACTAGTGAGTAAGTAGTCTCAGATAACGGTGAGAGGCCGACAATCGATTGATTCAAACCTTGCAAGATGGATCTAAACACACGGTAGGCTGCCCCCGAAAGGACAACTTTCCCAGGCCGTTTCCAAAAATCCTCAGGTCGGGATGAAAGGCCACAGTCTTTGGTGCAGGCTATCCGGCATACCCCGCGAGATACCCGGAGTCACCATACACCACCGGTAGCTAGCCGAGAGACCATCCCCAAGAGTAGTGACAGTTCCATCCCTAGCCGTCTCATTAAGGTACTAGGCTTACCGGTCCCATACCCGACATGTGCTTAGTACGTTCAAACACTTAACCCACATAACCACTGGACCGAAGCCCAAATCCCATGCTCTTACCACGTGAGCAATCCATTTAAGGATATATTGTGATTCCTATCTAGGAACCTATTCTCGCGAGTGAGGTCACCACTCGACTTGTAACGGTCCTATAGCTTAGCAGCTATCGACCTATCATGCTAGTAAGGACAAAGGTACCTAGGGATCATGCATCTAGGGTTTCATTCAACTCCTGCACTTAAATGCACAATCATCCATAGATAATTGAATAAAGAATTTGAAAACTAGGTTAGATGCACCGGAGCTTGCCTTCGTCAGCTAGGTTAGCCTGGGCACCCTCGGTGTCGTCGAGCACTTCCACGTACTGAAGCGAAGCTTCTGCTCCTCCTTCCTCGTTCTCCGGGACAAGCGAGTAATCACCGTCCGGAAGATCTACAAGGAATGCAATGCAAGTTCAGGTGATGTGATAGGTAGTTGTCATACCCAACTCTTGTTGGTCATATTCACCTTAACAAGCATCTAGATAGTGTTTCTCTTTTAGGAAGGTTATTAGTTGTACATGGGTTACTCTTTTACTGTACACTTGAATTAAGGTTTTTATTGTACTTGTTATTTCATGTGAATGGGTAGTCCTCTTCCTTTCACAAGCAAGGGTATAAATAATACTTTTATTCATGAATTAATTTCTTATCAGCAAGGATACATTATATTAAATAATACTTTCAAAAAGGAAAAAGAATTAAATAGGGGTTTTTCTTTATTTAATTTCTCTTTAATATTAAAAGGGGCTTTTAAGATTTTATTAAGCAATTAAATTACCAAAAATCAAAGGAGTGTTTCTTAAGCATACTAGCACCTATACTGGTCCATTGGACTCACATGTGATGCTTGGACACTAGGAAATTAAATGCTATAGAAAATAACAAAGACTAGCTAGTGATTCCAATTAAATGCATCCCAAAATAAATAAGCCTCAAAATGATCCATACTTTCTCCTACATGCTCTCTGGTCCTAAACCAGCCTAAAGAACCAGCATATTTACCGAGAAATCCTACTGATCTTAGTTCATTAATTTTCAAAGGAAAACATGCATAAATCAAGAATAAATATTTCTATTACACAAAAAATCATGATTAATTCACAAGATGTGTATTTTGACATAACAAGACAGTGTGCAGAAGTTGAGCTCAAAAACATAAATATATTTAGCAAGAAAAACAATCTAGGCAGTTTCTGCAGAAAAAGGAAACAATTTACTTAACAAGATCAACTTCATAACTTTGTGCAATTTTTGGCACAGGAGCTAGCCCTAACAAGACACACAACATATCCAAAATTTAGATACAGAGGAGTTATAGATTTAAAATTATGATAGATCTATGTTTTTCACATTTGTATTTTTTATGTTAAAAATATTTAGAATCAAGCCAAGTGAGAATAACAAAAGTTGTGGGATTTCTCCCCCTGAACCCAAAAAAATTGATATCGCATTTTTCTGAATTTTCTACAATCTTCTACAAATTTTCTAATGCTCTATACAGACCTGCAAGAAAACTTAGATAGGCTTTTTAGCATACAGGTCCTAACTTTTGCACAAAACACCCTAAACAAATCGCAATCGAAGAAATTTAGCCCTTCGACGGGGAGGGCGGCGCGGGCGCGGCTAACTCCGGCGAGCCGGCGGCGCCGCCGGCGGGCAAGCGGCCGGGCGCGACCGCATGCTCACCTAGGAGCCGTAGGTGACTGCGTTGGGGCGGAGGGGTAGCCGGCGAGCGGGTTCGACGGCGGCCGGCGGTGGTGGCCGCGGCGGCTCGGGGAAAGGCGGCGAGGAGGCGTGGTGCTGAGCAATAAGAGACTTGGGAAGGTCTAGGGGTTCCTAAGGATGCTACCGGAGCAACTGGCTGGCGATGAGCGCGAGTGGAAGCACGAGCTCGGGGCGACAGCAGCAATGGCGGCGGTGCGGCTCGGGGTGGCGCGCTGGGGAGCGGGGAGGAGCTTTTATAGGGGGCTCGGGGCATCCGTGGGTGACGGCGGGTGACGGCGAAGATGCCCCGCCGTGCTACGGCGCTCGGGCGGCGCGCATACGACGGCGACGCGGCCGACGGACCGGCGGTCCGCGGCGCGCGCGCGCGTATGGCGGCGCGGACTCGAGGTCCTCGGGGAGGGGCGCGTCGGGGTGCGGGCGGCTCGGGCGCAGCATGCCTTGGGCCGTGCGCGGCCTCGAGAGGCGCGGGCTCGGATGTCGGGGCGGCCGCGGGCGACGCGCGGCGCGCGGGTGCGCGACGTCGCGCGCGCGCCGGCGCGGCGTTCGCCCGTTTTTTTGATTCTTTGGTACTCGTTTTTGAAATAGAATTGCTCCAAATTTATGTATAGAAGTCGACCAAGTGATGAATACCAAAGTTGTAGATCTAGCTACCCTTAACAATTTCTACAAAGGCTATATAGGGTTTTTCCTCACAGAATTTGAATTATTTGAATGCCAATATTGAATGTCAGCCTCCCTTGGCCAACAGTGAATTCTGTCTTGCAACTGATTTTCAAGCCTTTCCACTCAAAATTTGAAATGCCAATCTACATGAAAGTTGTGTCCCTCACCAAGATGGACAACTTTCATAAAGGTAGAATTTTAAGTGTTTAGGTGAATTTTGGAGAACGCGGCAAAAGTTCCGGCAGACACCTGTGGACACTAGGGTGGCAAGGGGTTTGACCAAGCCTTTGACCATGGGTTGGCCCCACAAGTGTGTTTACTAGTCAAAAGTGGTCACTAGGGATAGGTTGGTGAGTTTTTCGAGGTGAGGGCCCAGGTTGACCGTGATTTGACCACTGTTGACTACTTTGACTCGCTGTTAGGGTTAATTAAAAACCTGGGGCGTCACAAGTATCTGGACAAGTTCACTCATCTGTCTCGTTATGCACTGGATAAGGTGAACACTGATCCTAAAAGGCAGGAAAGGTTTCTGGATGGCTTGATTGGGCCTTTAAACTATCAACTGCAAAGCCACATCTTTCCAGACTTTCAGACACTGGTGAACAAGGCAATTGGGCTGGAAAGCAAGAGGAAGGAAATGGGTGAGCAGAAACGCAAGTTTCAGTCACATGGACAATCTAGCAGCAACACCCGTCCTCGTTTCGGCTTCTCGGCGAGTCCGACTCGGCATCGCCCCTGGTGGTCATGGTGGGAGGTACCCACAGAATATGCAGCTGCAGCGTTCATTTCAGCCACAGCGCTTTAACCCTCAGACACCCAGAGCTCCTACTCCTCAGCTGAGTCGTCCCAACAATGGCTCTGTAGCGCCTGTCAGAAACACCAATCCTGTTCAGCCTGGTGGATGCTTCAAGTGTGGTGAGCTGGGGCATTATGCTAACAATTGTCCTAAGAGGGTGATGCAAACTCCTCAGAGAGATAGTGGTAACGGGGCAGGCGATCATCTTCACGAGCTCGTACTCCACAGACTCCTAGCAAGAGAGGCCAACAGAATCATGTGCGTGGCCGGGTTAATCATGTATCAGTGGAGCAAGCTCAGAATGACACCGGCGTGGTATTGGGTAGGTTTTTCGTCAACTCTGTACCCGCTACAGTATTATTTGATTCAGGAGCATCACATTCATTCATAACCGATCAATTTTTGACAAAATATAACTTATCTATGAGCTCAATGAAGAACCTACTGATAGTTAGCTCCCCGGGAGGAGAAATGAAAACTGGTAGTATACGCCCACAAGTAAAGATTAATATCATGGGGGTAGACTTTCTTGCTAATCTGGTAGTTCTAAAATCATGGGGAATAGATGTCATTCTTGGGATGGATTGGTTACAAAAGCATGATGGAGTTATTCAGTGTCGAAAGAAGTCAGTGTTGTTGACTAGTCCACAGGGAGAGAGAATAGAATATGTGAGTACACCCTCATCCAACAGTGGAACTGTGAACTCGGTTGAGGGCAAGGCCTTGGAGGATATAAGGGTAGTGAATGAATTCCCTGATGTGTTCCCAGAGGATTTGCCAGGTATGCCACCTGACCGTGACATTGAATTTAGTATTGAACTTATACCTGGTACTGCTCCCATATCTAAAAGACCCTATAGAATGGATGTTAAAGATTTAGCTGAATTAAAGAAACAAATTGAAGAACTACTTAGTAAAGGGTTTATCCGTCCTAGTTCATCACCATGGGGAGCCCCCACACTCTTCGTTGATAAGAAGGATGGATCTAGGAGGTTGTGTATAGACTATCGATCACTTAATGAGGTCACTATCAAGAACAAATACCCTTTACCTCAGATTGAGGATTTGTTTGATCAGATGAGAGGAGCTAAGGCGTTCTCTAAGATAGATCTTAGGTCGGGTTATCACCAGTTAAAAATCCGAGTGGAGGATATACGAAAGACAGCATTTACGTCTAGATATGGGTTATATGAGTTCATTGTGATGTCTTTTGGCCTGACCAATGCACCAGCGTACTTCATGTATTTGATGAACAAGGTATTCATGAATATCTCGATAACTTTGTTGTGGTATTCATTGATGACATATTGGTATTCTCTCGGAGTGAGGAAGAACATGAAGAACATCTGAGACTCGTGTTGCAGAAGCTTCGGGAACATCAGCTGTATGCCAAGTTCAGCAAGTTTGCTTTCTGGTTGAAGGAGGCCACTTTTCTCGGGCACATTATCACAGATGGAGGGATTGCAGTGGATCCAAGCAAGGTTCGGGATGTATTGAACTGGAGTCCGCCTAAGAATGTACCGGAGATCAGAAGCTTCCTTGGACTTGCAGGATACTATCGAAGGTTCATTGAGGGGTTTTCTAAAATTGTGAAGCCACTTACCACTCTGCTTGAGAAAGGAAAAGAATTTAAGTGGGATGAGAAGTGTCAGGCTAGTTTTGAAGAATTGAAGAAGAGACTGACCACAACACCTGTGTTGATCATGCCAGATATACACAAAGGGTTCGATGTGTATTGCGATGCTTCTCGGTAAGGATTGGGATGTGTGTTGATGCAAGAAGGAAAGGTGATAGCTTATGCTTCAAGACAGTTAAGGAAACATGAGCAGAACTATCCTACTCATGATCTTGAGCTAGCCACGGTTGTTCACGCATTGAAGATTTGGAGACACTACATGATTGGGAATAAGTGTGACAACCCGCCCAGGAAGATACCGTACTATCGCCTAAGACCGATCCACTTTGGTCATTAAGCAATAGTGAAGTATCATCCTGTCGTTGGTTGCCGGGTTAACGCCCGGTAAATCACTTGGACATCGAACAGAGGATCGACACATGCATTAAAACTCACGCGAAGGCGAGTCCAGAGTACAACATGAATTAAACATTTTATTATAAACCATTGTTCATGACATGGAGTAAAGGTTCAGAGTTTGAAAATACAGCGGAAATAAAATAAACTAGTGCAACGGTAGACATCACAGGAGGCCATCCGTGATGTCATCACTTGTCGTCACCCATCCGGTCAATCACACCTGCAACAACAATTTTAAAGCAAGGCTGAGTATACTAATACTCAGCAAGACTTAACCATCGGGTGATAACTACATCACCAAACTCTAGACATGAAAGGCTTTTGGCCGGTGGAGTTTCTTTTGCTAAACAGCTACTAAGGGTAGATCCTTACTTTCAAAATATTAGCACAAGTTCTAGTTGATTACCATTTCTAAGTGTGCCATCTAATTCAATCAAGAATTTGACAAGCAATTAATTCATACAACAATATTCCTCGAGTTCCATCATTATGGGATATCATGGCCAGTTGATTAAGCAGTCTCGGATAACGGTGAGAGGCCGACAATCGATTGATTTAAACCTTGCAAGGTAGACCCAAACACACGGTAGGCTGCCCCCGCGAGGACAACTTTCCCAGGCCGTTCCCGTCGATCTTCGGCTCGGGAGCGGAACCTACATTCCTTGGTACAAGGTTTTACTGGATCGCTCCCACATGAACGTCCAGACTCACGCAGGTACCACACTGTTGTGAGCAGGGGGGACACAAGTGCCCCAGGTTTAGTAGGGAAAGGTTCCCTTACCGTGTCAATCGGGTACTAGGCTTACCGATCCCATACCCGGCATATGTTTAGTACGTTCAAAAGCTTAGCCCACGAAAGCCACTGGACCGGAGCCCAAATCCCATGCTCTTACCACATGAGCAATCCATTTAAGGATATCTTATGATTCCTATCTAGGAACCTAATCTCGCGAGTGACGAGCATCACTCGACTTCTACCGGGTCCTATAGCATAGCAGCTATCGACCTAGCATACTAGTGATAGAGCATAGGTACCTAGGGATCATGCATCTAGGGTTTCAATTAAACTCCTGAAACTTAAATGCACAACCGCAGCAAACATAATTGCATAATTTTAAAAGATGGGTTAATGATCCGGGGCTTGCCTTCGATGGCAAGGTTGGCCTTGGGCCCTTCTGGACTTTGGTCCAGGTCTTGCTTTACAATGACGTGGTGCATGTCTCCGTCAGCTCCTCCGTCTCCTCCTTCCGGCACACGCGTACAGCTACCGTTCGGGAGATCTACACGAGGATGCGAATGCAAGATTTAATTGACGATTTTTAATTTAATTGATTGCAAACAACAAATGACAACCCTAGGGTGCATTAGTTGGACACATTCACCTAGATAAGAATACATTCAGCATACTCTTCCAAAAAGGAACAATATGCAATTCTTTATTAAACATTTTGAATAAAGGTTCTTATTATACTTATCATTTCATGTGAAAGCTTCATTTCCTTTTATCTTCTCCAATAAAGGTGTACTTAATATTTTTACTTATGAATTAATTTCTTATAAGTGATGATAATTAATTATCTTTTAAGTGTATTAAATAATACTTCTCAAAAAGGAAAAATAATTAATTAGGGATTTTTCTTTATTTAATTTCCCTTTAATATTAAAAAGGGTTTTAGGCTTTTTATTAAGCAATTAAATTACCAAAAATTAAAGAAGTGTTTCTTAAGCCAACTAGCACCTATACTGGTCCATTGGACCCACATGTAAGTGTTGGATGCTAGGAAATTAATTATTGTGGAAAATATCAAAGGTTAGCTAGTGATTCAAAGTAAATGCATATAAAAATAAATAAGCCTCAAAATGATCAAACTTTCTTCTGCATGCTCTCTGGTCCTAAACAAGTCTAAAAAGCCAGCATGTTCACATGGAATCACTACTGAACTTGGTTTATTAATTTACAAAGGAAAACATGCATAAATCAAGAATAATTATTTCTGTTAATCCAAAAATCATGATTAATTCACAAGATGTGCATTTTGGTATTACAAGACAGTGTGCACAAGTTGGGGTCAAAAACTTAAATATATGTAACAAGAAAAATCACTTATGCGGACCTGTGTGAAATAGAAAAACATTTATATAAAACGATTTACATTATAACTTTGCGCAATTTTTGGCACAGGATCTAGTAATGACCTAACACACAACATATCCAAAAATTAGCCACAGAGGATTTAGAGTTTTTGAGTTATTGCAGATCTAGGATTTTCACATTTGTATTTTTCATGCAAAACCTAAAAGGAATTAGCTCAGGCCAGAATAACAAAAGTTGTAGAATAAATCACCATGAATCCAACAAAATTGTTCTTGCATTATTCTGAGTTTTCTGTGATTTTCTACGCAATTTACAAGAAACAGCAAAACAGTTTTACTATTGGAGTTGCATTTTTGCAAGAAAGACCCTGGGAAGATTGTTACTCTTGCAATGTCGCCCCTGGGGCGCGGGCAGCGCACTGTTCGTCGGAATTGGGCGAGCTCGCCTGCGCTCGCGGCCGGGGAAGGGGCGGGGGAGGATCCTAGGGCTATGGGGGAGCGGTTTGGGTACTTGCACGGGGTGGAGGCGGCTCGGACGGCGGGGTGCGCCGGCGGCCGGCGGTGGCGGCCGCCGCGCCCGTGCTGCGGCGCGGCTGGGCGGCGCCGGGCCTGGGCAGAGGCAGGGTAGGGAAGGAGAGGGGGTGCACGCGCGAGAACGAGGAGGGTCGGCTTTTATACACGTCTCTTGCGCCGGACAGCAGCGGATGGACCACCGGGTCAAGCGAGGGGCGTACGGCGGTGTGGTGTCCCAGGCAGCCTCGGCGAGCGCGCGGTATGGGGAAGGGCTCATGGCCTAGGGAAGGCGCGCCTCGGGACGGGGCGGCCTCGGGCGCGGTGCGGCCTCGGGCGCGGGGCACCGCGCACGGCGGCCGCGCGCGTGCGCGCGCGGCCGGCGCGGCGGCGCGGCGCGGCCGGCGCGGCCGGGCGCAGCCACGCGGCGCGGCGCGGGCTGGTGCGCGCGGAGCGCGGCACGGCCGGCACGGCGCGCCGGCGCGGCGTGACCGGCGCGGCCCGGCTCGGCGAAACCGTGACCATGTGCTAACGTTTGAACGCGCGTAACTCTAAAAAGTTGAACAGAAGTGCCCAAAGTGATGAATAGGAAAGTTGTAGATCTAAGTACCCTCTACAACTTTTACAAAGGCCGTCTAGTGCTTTTCTCAACGGATTTTGCAGGAACGTCGTGCCAACATTGAATGTCGGCCTGTTCTGAAAAACAGGAGGTACTGTCAGTAGATCGAGGTTTTCGCTAATTTCCACTCAAAATTTGAAATGCCAATCTACATGAAAGTTGTGTCCCTCAACAAGATGGACAACTTTCATAAAGGTATATTTTGAAGTGTTTAGGTGAATTTTGGAGAACGCGGCAAAAGTTCCGGACGACATTCGCTGACGTCAAAGGTTAAGCCGGTTTTGACCGTGTCTTTGACCAAGGGTCCACTGTGTGTGTAGGCTTGGTCAAGGGGTTCATTAGGGTTCATTAGCGAGGTTTTCGGGTGATGGCTCAGGTTGACCTAGGTTTGACCGGTGTTTGACTGGGGTTTGACCGGTTGATCTGGTCATTAGTGTTAATGACGGTAATTAAAAATCTGGGTCGTCACAATAAGTGTCAGATTTTCACTGACCACAAGAGTCTGAAGTACATCTTTACCCAGAAGGATTTGAATCTGAGGCAAAGAAGGTGGTTGGAGTTAATCAAAGATTATGATTTGGACATTCAGTACCACATAGGAAAGGCAAATGTAGTAGCAGATGCTTTGAGTCGGAAAGGACAGACCAACATGCTGATAGGACACTTGCTACCTCAGGAGTTATATTGGGAGATGGCACAACTCAACTTGGGAATAGTCTCTTCAAGTGAGACCTTGACATTGAAAATTGAATCGACACTTGAGCAGGATATTAGGAAAGGGCAGTTGGCTGATGAGAAGATTGCAGAGTACAAGAAGTTGATAAAGTTGGGCAAGGTTCCGAATTTCAGGGAGGATGAGCAAGGAACCGTGTGGTTCAAGAACAGAATCTGTGTACCTGAGATTAAGGAGTTACGGGAAACTATCTTGAAGGAAGCACACCATTCAGCTTATTCTATTCATCCTGGAAGTACTAAGATGTATCAGGACTTGAAACAGAGATACTAGTGGTATGGAATGAAAAAGGATGTAGCAGCTCATGTAGCTTTGTGTGATGTGTGTCAAAGAGTGAAGGCTGAGTACCAAAGACCAGAAGGATTGCTTCAACCTCTAAAGATACCCGAGTGGAAATGGGAAGAAATTGGTATGGATTTCATAGTGGGCTTACCTCGTACTCGTGATGGGTATGACTCTATATGGGTTATTGTGGATAGATTAACTAAGGTAGCACACTTTATTCCAGTGAAGACGACTTATACAGGCATTAAGCTAGCTGAGTTGTATAATTCAAGGATAGTGTGTTTGCATGGGGTACCGAAGAAGATAGTGTCAGATCGAGGCACACAGTTTACTTCATGGTTTTGGCAGAAGTTGCATGAGTCGATGGATACAAAGCTAAATTTCAGTTCAGCATACCATCCTCAGACAGATGGGCAAATAGAGAGAACAAATCAGATTCTTGAGGATATGTTGAGGGCTTGTGCATTGAAGAACAGTGGCAGTTGGGACAAGAGTTTGCCATATGCAGAGTTTGCCTATAACAACAGTTATCAGTCCAGCATTAAAATGGCACCTTATGAGGCTCTGTATGGAAGGAAGTGTAGAACACCGTTATTTTGGAACCAGACTGGTGAGAGTCAACTCTTTGGACCAGACAGCATTCGGGAAGCAGAGAAGCAAGTTGAGATCATTAGGGAGAATCTCAAAGCGGCACAGTCACATCAGAAGAGTTATGATGATCCTCGGAGAAGAGAGGTGGTTTTGGAAGTCGGTGATTATGCATATCTCAGAGTGTCTCTTATTCGTGGTCTACGGAGGTTTAATGTCAGAGGGAAGTTATCACCTCGATTCATCGGACCTTTCAAGATAGTGGAACGGAAAGGAGAGGTAGCTTATCAGTTGGAATTGCCAGCACAGTTATCAGGAGTTCACGATGTGTTCCATGTATCACAGTTGAAGAAATGTACAAGTGAGATTAAGATAGAACCGGTACAATTGGAGGATATTCAAATGAAGAATGACTTGACATACAAGGAATATCCTGTAAAGATCTTGGATACATCGGAAAGGTTTACCAGAAGTAAAATCATCAGGATGTGTAAAGTACAGTGGAGTCACCATACTGAGGAAGAAGCAACTTGGGAAAGAGAGGATGAACTTAAGGAAGACTTTCCTCAGCTGTTCTCTAAATCTTCTGAATCTCGGGACGAGATTCTCTTTAAGGGGGTAGGATTTGTGACACCCTAAAATTCCATCACTAAAAATTACCTAGCAACTGTTAATTAGCCTTAAGGATTTAAAATTTAATTTGCCATTTAAATTGAGCTCTAAAATATTAAACTTAATTTAATTAATATAGAGACAACAACTGGTTGTGCATCATCATTTGGATTTGCATGGTTTTTGGTTGCTTGTGTGGCTTCTAAAAAATTTATAGAATTTTGTAAAAAGGTTTGAAGAATTTTGGTTTGAATTTGAAAGGAAAAGTTTGATTTGAAAAGAGTTTGAAAAAGAAAAAAAAGAAACTTACCCTCCTTACCTTTCGTCCCAGCCCCAACAGCCGCCATCCTTTTCCCCGCAGCGGCCCAAGCCCCGCCGTCCCCTTTCTCTTTTTCTTTCTTCCACTGACACGCCGGCCCCGCCTGTCAGCCTCACCCCGTCCCCCTTCCTTCTTCTTCCTCTCCTCTGTCTCGCCGGCCCGCCGCCACCGCCGCGATTCCCGCTGCGTCCCGCCACTTCCCCTTCCTTTCCTCCCCACCCGTGTCGGCCAATTAAGGCAATTAACCCCCTGTGATCAATTAGGGTCGTTACCCCCTTCCTTACGCCCTAGCTGTGATGGCCGCGGCCATCAATGGCAAGCGCCGCCGCCCGGGATCCTTCCGCCTCCCCTCACCTTCCTCTCCTTGCTCCTATTTAAGCTCGAGCTCGAGCTCCTGCCCTTCCCTTTGCACTCTAATCACACCAGCACACGCACTTGAGCACCAATTATCCCCCCAAGCACCACCGCCTCTGCATCTCCCCGCCGCCGGACGTCGTCGGTGAAGTGCATCGCCGCCTTATCTTTTCCTTCCCCGAACGTGATCGTATCCCTCACGTGACGCTTGTTGTCCAGGGGAAGCCGTCACCGGGATCGCGCAGCATCTGGAGCTTGGGTCCTCGCCCACCGGAGCGCCGCCCGAGCCGCCGCCATCGTCGAACTCCATCATTGCCGCCTTCCCTTCGCTCGTGAGCTCG
This sequence comes from Cenchrus americanus, assembly GCA_947561735.1. Classification (NCBI taxonomy): domain Eukaryota; kingdom Viridiplantae; phylum Streptophyta; class Magnoliopsida; order Poales; family Poaceae; genus Cenchrus; species Cenchrus americanus. The sequence goes on along the minus strand of OX387245.1, from coordinate 93,491,010 downwards.
CCCGATGCTACTTCACATGGTGAGAAAGCTTCCCCGCCCGTTTTTCCTTTCCTAGCACGCTTTAGCCGCTCCACGGGCTCGCCGGCAAAGCCGATCCGCCCCCTTCCGGCGCCAGCCGCCGTGGATGCCCGCGTCGTCTCCCTGACCCCCTAGGCTTGCTCGCGTGCTCCCCAGCTTCAAGTAGAGCCCGCGCGCGCATGATTTGGCGTCCTGTGCAGCGAGATAGGGCCGCGTCGACGAACCCTCCTCCGCGCGCCGCCGCACTCCGTCGTGCTCGTCGCCGCCCTTCGCTTGCACGCGTCCTGAGCCCTCAGATCTTGTGTGAACGGTCAAAATCGCGTACCCCTTCGGGTTATGCGGGCGGTTCACCGTGGACCCGTGAGCTGAGCTCACGGCACGTCCACGGCGCAAGCACGTGCCGGCAGCCGTTGGATCCAAGATCCACGGTGCGGCTTTGACGATTTTGTTAAAGAGACCCTGGGTAATTTTGTTTTAGCATGCCGGTCCTTCCACCTAGTAAAATTCGTGCAGTTAGGTCCTGGATCTTGGAAACTAGCCCATGTCTACCTGTATAATTCCACCTGAGGTCCTTTTCTTGAGTTTTAGCACTTTAACCCTTCTATTTTTATATGAAATTATGTTTTAGCCCCTGGTTTTATTTATAAAGGCTCTGAAAATTTAGTTTTACTGCAGATAGGTCCCTGTATCTTGTTTTGAGCATAACTTTCTCGTTTTAACTCCGATTTTAGCGTTCTATATACCGAAATGATCGTCTCAACGAGTAGAATCATTTAGACAGCAAGGTTTCCAGTTTTGCTACTGTTTGGTGTACTGTTTATTTATTGTTTGTTGTTTATGTTTGACATGTAGATATCGTGCCTGTTTCGTCTGAGCTCCCCATTGGAGGTGATCAGGAAGATCCTGCTTTCGAAGAGGACTATACCCAGCTTGTAGAGGAAGGCAAATGGCTTCCCCCCTCTACATAATCTCTTTTTGAACCTATAACACTGCATGATAAAATAAAGTTTACTATTCTTGTTGCAATGCATTAATATGATGGGCAAACACCTATTTAAGGACTTGACTAGATGTTTTACCCTGCTACCTTGATCAACCATGTTTAACAAATGCTTGGGTAGATAAATGCTTAGTTTGCTTTACATGGGTATGGTTATGTTTTGTTTATGAAATACAACTCAGTTTTGTTTATGTTTTGTGTACGTGTATAAGACAAGATAACTCGTAATTTAAATGGAACATGGAGAACCACCCAAGACAACCGTACAAGCACAGTCCACATGGCTCTGGCTTAGCCAAGTAATTAGGAGAGTGGGTTAGCTGATAGCCTTTTTCTGAGAGGGGCACAGGGGGCTCGGGGTTGCAGGGGTATAGCCCGGTTCTTTTGGGGTAGCAGCCTTGGCTAAGGTGCTGACCACTAGGGAGGGTTATGGTCCGCACTGAGCTGTAACTGTTGTGGGTTGTTGGTTTCTCTTCTTTCCTTTGTAAAGGCTTTGTAGTGGACCCCTAGCCACTCACCTTGGAAGTGTTTAAGGGTCTAGCTAACTTGGGCAAAATGGGGAACACGGACTGTGGGTAAAGTGTACAACCTCTACAGAGTGTAAAACTGATCGATCTCACGGTCAAGAGCGGCTTGGACCCTCACATGATAATCAAACTTAAAGATGAATGTAAATCGTGGGTCTTTGGGGTTTTTGGAGGTTTCTTTTAAGCTAAGTGGGTTGGTATACACTTACACCTAGTAATTAGGTGTTGTTAAATAAAATTTGATCAACTTATAAAATGCTTACCGCTGTGAACCATAGCCTATCCTTGATAGCCTTGCATTGTTTCCCCCACTTGCTGAGCACCAACCATAAGTGTGCTCACCATTGCTTACCGCTGTGCAGAGGAGAATATTGGAGGCGAGGACGAATACTGGAGCGACTAGGAGGAGTTCTAGGGCATGCGGATCCCCGAGTCATCATGCCCGTGGAAGTTGAAGATGGAGCTGCTCGTCGTTTAGTTATCATTTGTGTTTGGACCTTCGAGTCCACCAGTCTGAGTGTAATAAAGAATATTGTATCGGTTTAACTCTCGTACGTTTTGTTACTGCAATGGTATTACACTCTTACGTCTATCATGTGCGTGTAAATTGATCTTGGCGCACACGTGAGATGCATTCGGTTTTCCTTGTAAAATCGGGTGGGACACCTCCTCCCTGTCTTGCCTTTGGCGTACTTCTTGATCACTACCTTCTTTCTCTCCATTAGTCTATCCTTTGGTTTGACCATCGGTTGATTGGGTTGACCCGCTTACTCCAATAGGTCGATTGCACCGTTCTTCCATTGGCATATCTCAAAGAATCTTCTTATCCTTCTCTGACTCGTTTTTCCAAAAAAAATGGTGTCAACAGGGACTCCATGGCGAGGATGAAGAGCATCGGAGACAAGGGCTTGACGCAACCCAGTAAAGTGCTTGAACCAAAGGCCCCTTCAACCATTTAGCAGCACCAAAGTGGAGGAAGAAGAAAGCAGGATGGAGATCTAGCTCCTCCATTTCGCTCCAAAACCAAGCTGTTGCAAAATCTCTAGTAGGAAATCCTAGCGCACATTATCAAACGCCTTGGCAATGTCCAATTTCAGAAATAAGCATTGTTTCGTTTGTCTATGCAGAGACCGGATTAAGTTCTGGGCATATAGGAAGTTATTTTGGATACTATGGTTTTTTATGAAAGCGCTTTGGGCTCGAGAGACTAGAGAGTTGAGCTCAGGTGCGGGTGTGTTGGCCAAACACTTTGGTCAATTTTGCAATTGTATGTGTTAAGCTAATCTGTCAATAACCATTTTCTCTCCTTGCATCTGTCTTGTTTGGAAGCAGAACCAGGTGTGTTGTGCTGAGATGCTAAAAGTGTTGCTCATGTTGTTGGAATAAATAATGAAACACATGTGTTTTATCACCCTTGATCACCTACCACGCCGTCTTTAGGAAGCACCCAATAAAACCATCCGGGCTCGGGGCCTTGTCAGCAGCAATTTCTTGAACAACTTCCAACTCTTCCTCCGAGAAAACCTCTTCTAAGTGAGACAAATCATGTTGGTGTAGCCTAATCTCCTCCCAATTAAGAGTATAGTCCTTGACGAAGGCCCACTAAAATGAGTACTAATGTGCTGAAATAGTACTTCCTCCTTGTGCTCTTGAGAGTAGCAGGTTTCATCTTGTGTTTCTAGAGAACGAATTGTATTCTTGCGTCTCCTTATATTGGCGGACAATTTTTTAATTTTAACCTTTTTTTAAATTTATTTTTAAAAATAACCCCTCGCAAACTTTTTTTGCACCTGGTGACCCCTTTGGCCGCGCCTGGCGGCATGGCACGGCAGCCAGCCTTTTTCGCGCCACATGCGGCGGCACAGCAGCGCTGCCACGTTGGCCGGCCGCGGCACGCGCGCCCCGCCCTGCTGCACCACATGCACCGGCGCGGCAACGCCGCCGCGCCACCCCCGCCCGGCGCGGCGGTCGTCGAGTCTAAAGTGCATAATCTCATGAGGACCCACGGGAACAAAGGGGCGACCGAACCGGGCCGAGGTGGGCCCAGGCCGGTCGGCCCAGGCCAGCTGGCCCAGCCCACTCCGGTGGCCGGTTCGACCCCCCTTTCCTTGCACCCGAAGGATTTTCAACCCTAAAACCCTGGAGGCGCCGCCAATCGACAGGGGAGAGAGCCATTCGCACCAGGAGGCCATCCACAAGCTAGAGAGAGAGGAGGGAGATCTCCGGAGGGAGATCGTCCACCTCGAAGGAAGCACCCTCACGTGGAGAAGAAGGAAGACACCGTCAGAAGGGAAACCATGATCAACGGTGCTATGTCCAGCACCTTGATGGGGTAATCTCCTTATTCGTCCATGGGTTGTAATCGATCTTGAGATGTAATCATACTTTGTCGGATTATCTATCTATCATCTTGTGTTGAATATACTTAATGCTTCAGGTTAGCTACCATGCCGTAAAGAGAGTATGAGCTCCAATGCTTCCTTGGATCCATTCAATACGCCGTGTCCATCATAGGTCTAGTCATGAATACCTTCGCGTAGTGACAGTACGAGAGGAAGGAAAGGGCGAAACTGTGGTCACAACCCCCGATAGATTAGATTGGTTTAATGTCTTTAATTGATTGCATGATCGTAGACCCATGGGCGAGTGTCTCCTATCTTGATATCTTAATCGTTCTCTCTAGTGTAGTTTAGTTGTTTTCTAGTATAATAATAGTTAGGGTTTTAGTAGCTAGTGCGTAGAAGTAGATTGAACGCTTGTAATCCCCTTGCTCCGCGGATTGAGAAGAACCTTGGGAATCCCGTGGTGAAAAAGGTGTGGGGTCCGTACGCTTGCGGATCGTAGAGGGATACGTCTTTTATCCGTCGACAAGCCCCTTTTTCTGGTGCCGTTGCCGGGGAGCAAGCTAGTTTACATCGTTTAATTTGCATTTAACTTAGTTTTATATTTAGTTTATCATTAATTTGTTTTATCTAACACCTATTATCTAGAAAAACCTTTATTTTGTTTTTGTTTTTGTTTTTATCTTATTGTCTAGATGGCGTTCGTTAATCAACCCGTGGAAGAACCGGAGAAATCACTAAGGGATTACGCTAGCCCTCGATGTGAAGACATAAAAGTACATGAGTCGGATTCGAAGCTCGAAGTGACCGAGTATGAGATTAAATCCAAGATCATCGAGATGGTGGTGGCAAACCCATTTGAAGGGATGGTTACAGAGAACCCGTATAGACACATAAGGAATTTCACGACGATATGCAACACGGTGTGCCAAGAAGGAGTCCCGGATGAATGGTTCAAATGGAATCTCTTTCCCTACTCATTTGCCGGCAATGCAAAGACATGGTACTCGTTTGCGTCCTTTGAAGTTGAAGGCAATTGGAACAAGTTGACGAAGAAGTTTTGCAAGAAGTTCTTTCCAATTAGCAAGGTTCAACATCTAAGGAGGCAAGTGTTCAATTTCATGCAAGGAGAAGAGGAAGGGATAGACCAAGCCTGGGATAGGTTTAATGGGTTGATCGAACAAGGACCAAGACTCGGCTTCTACAGTGACGTACTCTTGCATACATTTTTCTTTTCCCTAACCCCTAGTTGCATGCAACACGTCGAAATGTGTGCAGGTGGGGATCTCATGGAGAAAACACTCATGGAAGCCGCTCAACTTCTACAAAAAATTAGTAAAGCGGCTGCCATGCGAAGAGATTGGGAAACAAGACTTGCGGAAGAGCCGGAATATAATTCGAGGAAGAAGAAGTGTGCTGAATTTTCTAAAGAGGCAACCCCGGAAGTCACAAAAGAGGAACCAATCGCGGAAAAGCTTGAACAAGAACACATCAAGTCAAGAACTACCCCGAGCGTTGACTTCGCCGTACCAAATGAGACGAACAAGAGAAGCATGTCAAGCGCAAAGCCACTAAGGAAGTTCGAACCAATGGATTGGGTTCCTATCAATTACGGAGAAGTATTCGACAAGAGAAGACCGTTCCCTAATCAAAAGAGAATGGCGAGAGCATTGGAAGTGGATTTCCCACCGGAGAAGAAAGCGGAAAATTCATACGACCTTGAAACCACCGGTGAGATCTTTCATTAGATCTTTGGAGATGACATAGTGGATCCGGAACACATAGCCGAGGTGAAGAGAATCATGGGGATCAAGCTCGAAGCATCACCATATGCCCGCCTCGCCGAAATTTACACGATAGGATCCGAAGAAGAAGAGAAGGTTACACCACACTTCAGTTGCGAGATCAATGGAGTTCAATGCAAAGCTTTATGCGACATCGGAGCACAAGTAAGTGTTCTATCTTCTAAAATTTACGATAAAGTTCAAGACCACAACCTAGACTTAGCTCCAACATCAATGAAGTTAATTATGGGAGATGGTAGAACTATCAAACCTCTAGGTATTGCTTGCAACATGAAAGTAAAAATCTCTAGAAATTATATACCAACCAATTTCTTTGTTATCGATGCTTACCATAGTAATCATGATCACATAATCCTAGGTAGGCCCTTTCTTAAGTTGGCTGATGTCGTGTTAGATGCCGGAGAAGGCAAAGTAACAATGAACCTTAATGGAACAAAGTACACATATAACTTTCTTCGTGCTTCTAAACACCTTACACCCTTTCCTCCCGAAGATGAAGAAGTAGAAGAGATAGATAGCCTTAGTTTTGTTGAAACCCTTAGAGACCCACTGCAAAGGGCAATGGAAAATCAAATTAGTGATCAACAAGATGAAGAGCTAGAAGAAGCAGCAAAAGGCTTGGAACCACATGATGGAAGCGAGAAGGAAGGAAAATTCGAAGACATAGGAGAGTTTAAACCCGAGGACCCACAAGCGCCCGAGGTAGACCTTAAACCTTTGCCCAAAGGATTAAAGTATGAATTTTTGGGCCCAGACAAAACTTATCTAGTCATCATGAGCGACGAGTTGAGTCCCGAAGAAAATGAGAAGTTGCTGATTTTATTGAAAAAACATAGGAAGGTGATTGGATATTCGATTAATGATCTCAAAGGTATTAGCCCAGCCTTTTGCACTCATCGTATACCAATGGAAGACCAATGTAAGCCCATAGTGGACCACCAAAGGAGGCTAACCCATGCCATGCGAGAGGTAGTAAAGAAAGAGGTCATCAAGTTACTTGATGCCGGAATCATCTACCCGGTTCCACATAGCGAATGGGTGAGCCCGGTACATTGTGTACCAAAGAAAGGAGGTTTGACTGTGGTGAAGAATGAGAAGAACGAATTGATACCGCAAAGAACTATGACCGGGTGGCGGATGTGTATTGCTTATCGTAAGCTTAACAAAGCGACGAAGAAAGATCACTTCCCCCTACCGTTCATCGACCAGATGCTCGAGAGATTAGCAAACCACGCTTATTTTTGCTTTCTCGATGGGTACTCGGGGTTCATGCAAATTCCCATTCACCCAGACGATCAACGCAAAACAACGTTTACATGCCCTTACAGAACGTTTGCATATAGAAGGATGCCCTTCGGTCTATGCAACACTCCGGCCTCTTTTCAACGTTGCATGATGGTCGTATTTTCAGAATTCATCGAAGAAATTGTCGAGGTGTTCATGGATGATTTTTCCGTTTATGGGAAGACGTTCATGGATTGCTTGGCAAACTTGGAAAAGGTCCTCACGAGGTGTGCGAAGGTAGACTTGGTGTTAAATTGGGAAAAGTGCCACTTCATGGTTAAGAAAGGCATAGTGCTCGGACATGTTATATCCGAGAGAGGCATTGAAGTGGACAAGGCTAAGGTAGAGACGGTTGAGCAACTCCCACATCCTACGGATGTTAAGTCCTTAAGGAGCTTTCTAGGACATGACGGATTCTATAGAAGATTTATTAAGGACTTCTCAAAGATCACTAAGCCTCTAACGCATCTTCTTCAAAAGGATGTGGCTTTCGACCTTGATGAGAAGTGCCTAGCGGCATTCCGGACCTTGAAAAGTGCGTTGGCGAGTGCTCCCATCATCCAACCTCCGGATTGGAGCCAACCTTTCGAGATCATGTGTGACGCAAGTGACTACGCCATAGGTGCAGTTTTGGGTCAAAGAAAGGAAGGCCGAGTTCACGCCGTTTACTATGCTAGCAAAACTCTTAGTGGGGTGGAATTAAATTATGCCACTACGGAAAAGGAGTTGCTAGCGGTGGTATTCGCTTTCGAAAAATTCAGATCTTACATCATGAACTCGAAGGTCATTGTTTACACCGATCACGCAGCCATCAAGTATCTCTTGGCTAAGAAGGAAGCAAAACCACATTTGATTCGTTGGATCCTTCTTCTCCAAGAGTTTGATGTTGAAATTCGTGACAAAAAGGGGGTGGAGAATGTTGTGGCCGATCATTTGTCTAGGATGAATCGTGGACAAGATGATAAAGAGCCCATCGAAGATAAGATGAGAGATGACCACCTCTATCGGGTGCTTGATAAAGACACTTGGATGATCGATATCGTTCGAGCAATTCGAAAGATGCTCTCGATCATCTAGACAAAAACTCTTAAAAGAAGATAATCTCCGAATGTAGGAAATACTTTTGGGATGCACCATACCTCTTCAAACTTGGCAATGATGGAGTGATGAGAGGATGTGTGCCAAGAGAAGAGAGGGTAGAAATTCTAAGGAAGTGCCACTCGGCGGAGTACGGTGGACACTATAGCCATTTTCGAACCCAAGCAAAAGTATGGTCGGGCGGATTCTTTTGGCCAGAGATGCATGAAGATACTAAAAGATATGTTGCATCATGCCTCGAATGCCAAAGAACCGGAAACATCTCTCAAAGAAATTCTATGCCTTTGAAATACAACCTACAAATCTACATATTCGATGTATGGGGTATAGACTTCATGGGGTCTTGTAAAAACTCATTCGGATTTGAGTATATCCTAGTCATGGTTGATTATGTATCCAAGTGGGTAGAGGCTATACCATGTCGTAAAGCTTCCACGGAGGAGTCCATTACTATGATCAAGAACGTGATTTTTCCTCGTTTCGGTACACCGAGAATCTTGATAAGTGATGGAGGAACTCACTTCACCAGGAAGAATTTCAAAAAGTGCTTGTCCAAGTTGGGAATTGAGCATAGGGTCTCTACTGCCTATCACCCACAAACCAACGGACAAGCGGAAACATCAAATAGGCAATTAAAAAGCATCCTCAACAAAACCATAGAGAAGGGAGGCAAAGATTGGTCAAAGAAATTAGACGGTGCTTTATGGGCTTATCGAACGGCATTCAAGACACCGATAGGTATGACCCCTTATCAATTCGTCTATGGAAAAACTTGCCACCTTCCGGTTGAGTTGGAACATAAAGCCTATTGGGCGATCAAAGAGATGAACCTCGATCTCAATGCCGCGGTGGTGAAACGAAGGATCCAAATAAGCGAGCTAGAGGAGTTGAGGTTGAAAGCATATGAAAATGCAAGCATATACAAAGAGAGAATCAAAAGGTGGTATGATAAAAGATTGAAAAGAAAGAGTTTAAAGAAGGAGATAAGGTCCTCCTCTACAATTTGAGGTTTAAAACCTTCGGAAAGGGGAAATTGCAAAGCAAGTAGGACGGACCTTATGTTGTGCATTCAGTGCTCTCCAACGGAGCGTTAACCATTATGGATATAAAAGGAGATCAATTTATGGTGGATGGTCAACGTCTTAAGGTTTACTACGAACCTGACGTTGTGCCCCTTCACCATGTTGATGTCTTCACCATGGAAGAAGAGCCCGAACGTCCCGCCTAGGACGAAAAACAAGGCATGAATTTCTGTAAATAGTTTTTCTTTTAATTTTCTGGAGTTTCTCGCGAAGATTTACCGGGCCAACTTTTTCACATGGGCTAAGGAGGCGAAAAAAGGGCGTTGCACGAAAAACTGGACCGGCCCGGCCCCCGAGACAGGGTGGGCCGGCCGGCCCAGGCCGACCGGCCCAGTTGGGTCCCGGTGGCGGTCGTCTCCGATTTTTGCCCGAATTGCTCCTTTTTGACTTCCTTCTTTGGTCAAAAAATTTTAAGGGAAGTTTAAAAAAGGAAAATGAAGTTCCCAGGGCTTCCCTCTCTGGACTATTTATTTGGCCGAATTGGGAGCTCGGGAATCAACCCCTCCAAGCAATATTTTGCACCCTTGCAGCAGCCATTGTGTCCCCAAGGAGCTTAGAGTTGAAGCTAGAAGCCAAGGAGCCATCGATGGAGGAGGCGATGCGATGCGAGCTCAAGCTACTCGTCAAGAGGACTGCCTGCATCCGTTGCGGAGGGCGTGTCCCGACCGGAGCTATTGCATCTCGCAACCCTGTCGAAGGAGAGAAGGTCCCTACGTCCGTTCGAAGGTCGGCACGCATCCAAGGCATGAAGCGGAAAGACAACAAGGAGGTGTCGCCCGAGCCTAAGGATTATGGGGGTAGCGACTACTCCGACGATCGTAGCCCGAGCTCGTGGGCAGCCGCCGGAAGAGATGATAACGACCTCTACATTTGGGATGAGCAACCCAAGGAGAGGACTCCCGAAGGCCCTAACGGCGGCGCCAACGGCAGTGGCGACGACGGTGGCAACAACGGCGACGACTACCATGGTGGTGGCGATGACGACCCCTTCGGATTGCATCCGATGCGTTGTCGTGTTTGTCGTCAATCCATCGTGGATCTCTACGCGTCGGTCGACGAATGTCTCCAAGCCATGGAAGCGATGAAGCAGCGTATGGAGGACTTGGAGCGTGTAATCGAAGACGACTACAAGTTCCTTAACCGTAACGTGCGCAAACGTTTTGGCATGGTTGGAAACATGAGAGGCAAGTGGTGCAATACTTGCTTGAAGTACCACTAGGTCTAGTTTTCCCCTTAGGAATTTTGTAAGATACGACGAAGAAGTCGTATGTTTTTAGCGTGGGGGAGAGCTAGCTAGCTAGCCTTAGCTTTTGAGTTTCAAAGTTTAGGTTCGGTTTGATCTTCAAGAGTGTCTTAGAGTTTAAAGAGTCTTAGTTTTCGAGTGTGTTTTTAAATTTTTGCAAGTTTGAAGTGTCTTAAATTAGTGTTGAGTCAAAGAAAATCAAATAAAAAGAGTCTTTATATATATTTTTGTCTTGTGTGATGCTTATCTTTATTCACTTGTTTATTTATCTTTGATTCCTGATATATGAACACAAGTGTGTGGTTTGAAAAACGTTTACCGTGGTGCTCAGTGGAATTGCTACTATTTAAAGTACCCATACCGCACTTCGATCTTGAGCTTCACATGTTACTTGTGCTATATTCAATGCTAAAAGTTGGAGGATTTCAGTTCTGAAAATTATCTAAAAACCCTTGTAATAAAGGTTAGCAAAACCTCCTTTTCCAAGTTGAGAGTAAGAAAAAAATCTTATACAAGGCCAATTTATTTTTTTGCTCCACCATAAGTGTGATTAGCACGATGAGTTGGGCTAGGATCCTTCTCTCTTGGGAGTTTTAATTTCGAGCAATGATCATGTTCTTGTGCTTATCTTTTGTTGCTAGCCTCGTCATACATTCGGTAACGAGACTTTCACATCGGAAGTCCCGTGCATCGCCGAATTCCATACCCAACCCTATACATCTCTTTTGTACATCGCATTCCTTGAACACAACCTACTTTAAAAAGTTTCGTCTCGTCTCTAGCATGATTTATTTGAAATTTCAGATTGTATGCATGCAAGAAAGAGGGGAGTTGAGAGCTTTGAAAAGTTGTCAAGAGAGGGAAAAATAAAGAGAAAAAATATGAGTATGGAAAAGAAAAGAAAGAAAGAAAGAAAGAAAGAAAGAGAAAAAATATGTGAATGAAAGAATAAAAGAAAAAGAAAAAGAAAGAAAGAGGAGGTAGCAATAAAGATATGATAGGGATGGATCAAGTGAAAGAAAATAAAAATAAAGTGTAAGGAAGGATGTCACGTTGTTGAGAGAAGAAACTTTCATTCTTTTCCAACCATGCGAAATCCGACAACGAGGACGTCATCGTGCCTTGTAGTCACAATTTTCTTTTGCCCTTGCACATGTCCACCATTCTAAATCTTCTCATCCTTGATATCCCTAAATATGGTTAATTCTCATGATCATTAGCTTTGAAAGGTAGACAACCATTAGAGGAAGTTCTTAGTTTGACAATACTTGTGTTGATTGCGCTAGCCCTACCTATAGCTCCACTTTACATGTTATATGAGAGACTTATGGGAGGTGAGAGTTTTATAAAATTAGTTTAGAATAGCCATCTCATATGAGTGACTTGAGAGAGCTTGGAGAAAGGTTTTTGTCTAATACTTGTTGCAGGAATTTTGTTTTTAAAATCATAAAAACCCTCCGATGGAAGCAAAGAAGTAAGTATGGCTGAATTTGAAGACTTTGAGTGAAGAGTTTGAGTTGTGGGGTAAATCTTGATGTGGTAAAGATTCTAAACGCCCATGTTTATGTTTGATGATCATTACATTATGTTTATGTATTAAAGATGAAAGGATTGACTAACTTGTGAAGAAGGATAAGCGGTACATGATTACAACACCTTGGACGAAGTTCTTTTACGAGTACTTGCTCGAGGACAAGCAAGAGCTAAGCGTGGGGGAGATGTTGACGGTGTATTTTGGTACACCTAGCATGTTCATTACACTTTGGTTTGGAATTGATTATGGAACTAACCGTCCACTAGGCATACTAATCATATAACAAGTTCATCTATGTGCATGCATTTGGAAGTGTTGTGTTTATGTAGGAAAACATGGACATAAAGGACGGATTCGCAACAAGTTCAAAGGAGCATTTACGGAATCTTGTTCGTGTTCATGAGCTTGATGAAATCACTTCCAATGGTGGCAAGGACCGAAGTGTTACGAGGAACACCCCCGGGGATTGAAGCGTAAAAGACCGAACTTTATGCGAAGAGAACCTCCATCTTGGACGCATGCGGATCCCCCAGTCATCATGCCTGTGGAAGTTGAAGATGGAGCTGCTCGTCGTTTAGTTATCGTTTGTGTTTGGACCTTCGAGTCCACCCGTCTGAGTGTAATAAAGAATATTGTATCGGTTTAACTCTCGTACGTTTTGTTACTGCAATGGTATTACACTCTTATGTCTATCATGTGCGTGTAAATTGATCCTGGCGCACACGTGAGATGCATTCGGTTTTCCTTGTAAAATCGGGTGGGACACCTCCTCCCTGTCTTGCCTTTGGCGTACTTCTTGATCACTGCCTTCTTTCTCTCCATTAGTCTATCCTTTGGTTTGACCATCGGCTGATTGGGTTGACCCGCTTACTCCAATAGGTCGATTGCACCGTTCTTCCATTGGCATATCTCAAAGAATCTTCTTATCCTTCTCTGACTCGTTTTTCCAAAAAAAAATGGTGTCAACAGGGACTCCATGGCGAGGATGAAGAGCATCGGAGACAAGGGCTTGACGCAACCCAGTAAAGTGCTTGAACCACAGGCCCCTTGAACCATTTAGCAGCACCAAAGTGGAGGAAGAAGCAAGCACGATGGAGATCTAGCTCCTCCATTTCGCTCCAAAACCAAGCTGTTGCAAAATCTCTAGTAGGAAATCCTAGCGCACATTATCAAACGCCTTGGCAATGTCCAATTTCAGAAATAAGCATTGTTTCTTTTGTCTATGCAGAGACCGGATTAAGTTCTGGGCATATAGGAAGTTATTTTGGATACTACGGTTTTTTATGAAAGCCCTTTGGGCTCGAGAGACTAGAGAGTTGAGCTCAGGTGCGGGTGTGTTGTCCAAACACTTTGGTCAATTTTGCAATTGTATGAGTTAAGCTAATCTGTCAATAACCATTTGCTCTCCTTGCATCTGTCTTGTTTGGAAGCAGAACCAGGTGTGCTGTGTTGAGATGCTAAAAGTGTTGCTCATGTTGTTGGAATAAATAATGAAACACATGTGTTTTATCACCCTTGATCACCTACCACGCTGTCTTTAGGAAGCACCCAATAAAACCATCTGGGCTCGGGGCCTTGTCAGCAGCAATTTCTTGAACAACTTCCAACTCTTCCTCCGAGAAAACCTCTTCTAAGTGAGACAAATCATGTTGGTGTAGCCTAATCTCCTCCCAATTAAGAGTATAATCCTTGACGAAGGCCCTCTAAAATGAGTACTAATGTGCTGAAATAGTACTTCCTCCTTGTGCTCTTGAGAGTAGCAGGTTTCATCTTGTGTTTCTAGAGAACGAATTGTATTCTTGCATCTCCTTATATTGGCGGACAATTTTTTAATTTTAACATTTTTTTAAAATTTATTTTTAAAAATAACCCCTGGCAAACTTTTTTTGCACCTGGTGACCCCTTTGGCCGCGCCTGGCGGCATGGCGCGGCGGCCCGGCCTTTGTCGCGCCACATGCGGCGGCGCGGCGGCCGCCGCCACGTTGGCCGGCCGCGGCACGCGCGCCGGGCGTGGGCCCGGCCTCGCCGCGCCACATGCACCGGCGCGGCGGCCGCCGCCGCGCCACCCCCGCCCGGCGCGCGCGCCGAGTCTAGAGGGCCCTGTTGACGGTGTATTTTGGTACACCTAGCATGTTCATTACACTTGGTTTGGATTTGATTATGGAACTAACCCGCCACTAGGCATACTAATCATATAACAAGTTCATCTATGTGCATGCATTTGGAAGTGTTGTGTTTATGTAGGAAAACATGGACATAAAGGACGGATTCGCAACAAGTTCAAAGGAGCATTTACGGAGCCTTGTTCGTGTTCCTGAGCTTGATGAAATCACTTCCAATGGTGGCAAGGACCGAAGTGTTACGAGGAACACCCCCGGGGATTGAAGCGTAAAAGATCGAACTTCATGCGAAGACAACCTCCATCTTGGACACGAGGATAACATCGTCAAAATCATGCAAGTGGAGGGGGCAAAGTGCATAATCTCATGAGGACCCACGGGAACAAAGGGGCGACCGAACCGGGCCGAGGTGGGCCCAGGCCGGTCGGCCCGGAGCCGGCGCCCCCGGCCCACTCCGGTGGCCGGTTCGACCCCCCTTTCCTTGCACCCGAAGGATTTTCAACCCTAAAACCCTGGAGGCGCCGCCAATCGACAGGGGAGAGAGCCATTCGCACTAGGAGGCCATCCACAAGCTAGAGAGAGAGGAGGGAGATCTCCGGAGGGAGATCGTCCACCTCGAAGGAAGCACCCTCACGTGGAGAAGAAGGAAGACACCGTCGGGAGGGAAACCATGATCAACGGTGCTATGTCCAGCACCTCGATGGGGTAATCTCCTTATTCGTCCATGGGTTGTAATCGATCTTGAGATGTAATCATACTTTGTCGGATTATCTATCTATCATCTTGTGTTGAATATACTTAATGCTTAAGGTTAGCTACCATGCCGTAAAGAGAGTATAGCTCCATTCAATACGCCGTGTCCATCATAGGTCTAGTCATGAATACCTTCGCATAGTGACAGTACGAGAGGAAGGAAAGGGCGAAACCGTGGTCACAACCCCCGATAGATTAGATTGGTTTAATGTCTTTAATTGATTGCATGATCGTAGACCCATGGGCGAGTGTCTCCTATCTTGATATCTTAATCGTTCTCTCTAGTGTAGTTTAGTTGTTTTCTAGTATAATAGTAGTTAGGGTTTTAGTAGCTAGTGCTTAGAAGTAGATTGAACGCTTGTAATCCCCTTGCTCCGTGGATTGACAAGAACCTTGGGAATCCCGTGGTGAAAAAGGTGTGGGGTCCGTACGCTTGCGGATCGTAGAGGGATACGTCTTTTATCGGTCAACGGGCCCGCGCGGCCCCCTTTCTTGTTCCTCCTCCCTCTCTTCTCTCCCAAGCCCGAGCGTCCTCCTGGCTGAACCGCCGCCGCCGACTGCCGCCCCCCCCCAATCCGGCCCCAAATCAGTGGATTTGGGGTGGGAAAAGTGGGGGAAATCGTTCCCCGCGTCCTTGTTAAGGTATTGACCTACTTCTCTCCCTCTTTTACCGTTGCATTGTGTAGATCGGAGTAGATGTTTGTGACCTAGGGTTAGGTCTAGAAATTTGAAATTTAGACGAAATGCAATTAGTTATAATGTAAATGATGATTAGTTCATACGCAGTAGTATCTCTGCCCGTGTTATTGACGTGTAGAACATGTTGCATGAATCGATTTAATGATGTTACTGATGTCAAATGTTTAGTGTAGTTGATAATGGGTGTAGCTATTATATGGATGCACGTTTATTAGTGGGAATACCTTACAATTTTGTTGAATAACACAATATGCATAATGTGTACATACATTTATATATATAAGTAATCGAGATGGATATAATTTTTGTTGAACACTATTCTAATTTTGCATGTATAAGTTATTTAAATTTTGTAGATGGACTGTTTAGTTCGCATGTTTCATGGGGGCGTAGTTAAAGAAAATGGAGAGTTTGAGAATATGACAGAGTTAATAGAAACATTTGAAGGTCCGCCAACCTTTAAGGATGTAGTTGATTGTGCAATGGTCAACTATGGAGTTGGAATGCATGAGTTGACATTTAGAGGTCATTTTGATTGTGGGAAGGCTAGAGCTCATTATGTGTTGATGAGCTTGTCAAGTGAAGAAAATTGGAATCGGTATAAGAAGGTAGTTGGTCAAGCTAATGTGTCATGTCTGGAGGTTGTGGTAGATATTACTCGTGGGCCTAGTGGTAATGTTAACATGAATGAGGAAGTGTCGTTTGAGGTTCAAAATGGTACACAAGAGTCTACAATTTTAGAGGAGGACTATATTGTAGGGAACCTAGTCGGGAGGTTGGGATGGTGAATGATGATTTTCCCAATGATTGTTTTGAGCGGAAGGAAGAAACCATGGACGATGATGATATAACTGATAGCTCTGAAGAAGGTGATTCTGAAGATGAGTCTGATGAGGAGCATGCGGAAGAGCAAAATGATGCCAATGCACATGCGGCTGAAGCACTCCTTGGTTTAAGTGAGGTTAACTTGGATGGTGTTCAACATGATTATGTTGCAGGACCCTCGGTGAACCATAGAACCTTTGAAAGGTAAGTGCACATAAGTAGGCCGCCAGTGAACACTAGAAATGGTGAAGTGAACAACACGTACCTAGGCTCCCGGACAACACTAGAATTGGTGAGAGTGTTGAACACTACACCCAAGCTCAGTACGAATTTGGAATCCCTTCTGTTCGCAATGAAGAGACTTGAGTAGGATCGATAGAGCCATTTGTGATTCTACTATGTTGTTCATAGAAGGAATAATTTTTACTAGTAAGCCTGAGATACATGAGAAAATGATGTTTGACTCCCTGGATGAACTTAAGTTTTTCTTGGCTGACTATGCAGTGAAGCATTATAGGCCTTTCACTGTGGTCCATTCGGACAGGAATCTTAGGTATGAAGTAATGTGCAAACAAGGGTGCATGTGGCGTGTATGGGCACGGCTGCAGAGAGGGACAGGGAAATGGAAGATTACAAAGGTTGTGGAACCTCACACATGTCATTCGAGTCATGTGAAGGGAGCTCACGCACAATTGACTGCAAGTTACATTGGAAGGTATATCTTAGGCGTTGTTCGTGACAATAGTGAGGTGACAGCCAGCAATTTGATACAGAAGATATTGATGTTTGCTGGATATCGTGTGAAGTATTCTAAGGCATGGTGGGCTAAGCGACATGCAATTGCCTTGCTATGGGGCGATTGGAAAGAGTCATATGCAAAAATTCCAAGGGTCTTGAGAGCCATGAACCACTTCAATCCTGGGGTTAAATGGTTCCCTTACATGACCGGTTCTCGTGTTCTCGACGGTTGTGTTTTGAAGCTCGTCCTTCTACGTGTTCTTTGGTGCTTTCCACAATGTAAAGTGGCTTTCCAACACTGTCATCCGGTGATACTTGTAGACGGAACCTTCTTGACCGGCAAGTACAGAGGTACACTCATGATGGAAGTTGCTGTAGATCCTGAACAACAACTTGTGCCTTTAGCTTTTGCCTTGGCGGAGAGTGAGAATGACGACAGTTGGTCATGGTTCATGAGGCTCGTTCGCATTAACATACTTGGTCCAACGCGACAGGTATGTATGATCTCAGATCGGCACCACGGTCTCATCAAATGTGCGAGCGACCACCTGGATGGGTATCCACCACTTGTTCATCGGTGGTGCATTAGGCACTTTGCCGCCAATTTGTGGCGTTGTCAAAAGAACAAGGAGGTAATAGGACAGTTGAAGTTGCTGGCATCAGTACATACATAGGACAAATTTAAGGAACTGCACAAAGACTTAGTTAAGAACTTGAATGAGAAAGCTAAAGATTGGTTGGAGTATGAAATGGAGGATAAGGACAAATGGGCTCAAGCATATGATGACGGGGGTATGCGTTGGGGTATCTTGACAACAAACTATTCTGAAAGTGTCAACAACATATTTAAAAGAATAAGAAATAGACCCGTCGCGGGGATCATTGAATACTCATTTCAAAAAATGCAATGAATACTTTGTGAAAAGATGGTGGAATGCATGTGATTTTTTGGATAATGGGGGTAAAATTGGATCCTTTGCAGATGGCATAATGTATGATGCTGCTTTAAGATCTATGAACCAACATGCAGAAGCATACGGTCCAGACAGAATGATTTATTCTATTCGAGGTTCCTCTACTACTAATGTTGGAGGGGAGAGTCATGGTGGTCGACGCTATAGGGTGGACCTCCGGGTCGGTACCGCACTTTTGTAACGGTCCTCAATTGTTGCATCTTCCTTGTTCTCACTTGATGACAGCTTGCAATGCTAGAGGTCTAGACTATGAAAATGCCATGTACATGTCTCCTTTGTTCTTTAGAGAACACACCATTAAGATTTGGGAATCCAGCTTTGAGCCGTACCTTGATCCGTCACAATGGCCTGAATATGATGGCCCAGAGTACGTGCCACTACCGTCTTTGAAGAAAATGAAAAAGGGTAGGAGGCAAAAGAAGCGTTTGAAAGGGGACATGCACGCGTGTCAAGGAAGGTTTGCCGCTGATTATGATATGGGTGATTTTGAAGCTGATGCAGACAAGATGACGTATATTTTCTCAAAATGTCACAAAGAAATTAAAAACTGCAAGTGTCGGAAAAAAATCGAATGGCAAGAAAAAAGCAACGGGGACAAATAGAAGGATGGGTGCTTCCAACTCGAGGGTAGGTGTCATGGTAGTATGTTAGTAGGTGAAAAATTATGAAATTTTGTATGCAAGTAAAATAATTTTATATTTGTATATACTTACTTTCAATTTTTTATCGTTGTTACTAACTACAAGTAAATTTTTTCCAAGATGGTGCACCCAGTGTACCCGCTCCTTGAGGCTGCATATGATGTCAGCCATCGTGCACACCTTCTGGCTGACCTTCACGAGGTATTTACAAAATCCTGAACTTAAGATCCAAATTTATTAGTTATTGTACCTCCTAGTTGTGTTTAATATGTAATAGTGTTAATATGTGAGCCAAGCATATTTCTTGCATTTTGAGGACTACACATTGCTAATGTTGTAATTATTGAATTTTATTGTTTTTTTAGGACTTGAACCCGTTGAGGGTGCGAGAGCACTTTCCACTTCCTTGATCCCAACAGATCCGCCATACTCAGTTTGAACAAGAGGCCGAAAGCCGAGATCCCCCCAGAGTGCCATTATGGCATGAATGCGGGATGCAAGGTCTCACGTGAAGATGAAACGTTTGGCAGGCGCTTTTGGTGTTGTCAAAACATCGATCAAGCTAAAAAGGAGCTTGCGGCATTGGCAGTAAGTGATACTGTTAAGTAGCATTGTACCTACTTCGTGGTGTTCATTTCTGACTTTGTATCTACGTGGCATATATTGAAGGGAAGCAGTAGATCTGTTGCTCCAAAGGTGACGAGGGCATGCCACTTTGAGCAGTGGATTGACGACTTCATTAGTGGTCTAGATGCCGCGTTTCTGGCGAGGGGGAAGAAAATCGATGGAGACCCCAGCACTGAAGCTCTTGTGAAGAAGGAACTTGAGGACTTCGAGAAGGAGCAATGACTTCATCAGTGGTGCATGATTGTTGTTATGTGTAACACATGCCATTGCTTGTGGGATTTAAATTTCCTAAGGCGTGCCAGGATTAGTATTGGCACATGTGCCATGCATGTCACTGCAAACTCGTGTGATTTAAATTACCTAAGGCGTGCAAGGATTAGTATTGGCACATGTGCCATGCATGCCACTGCAAACTTGTGTGACTTAAATTCCCTAAGGCATGGTAGGATTAGTTGTGGCACATGTGCCATGTATGCCACTGCAAACTTGTTATGTAAGAGAAATGTCTAATGAAATAGCAATGGCCACAGTGTTGACAAAACAATTTGTAGTTCTATAGACTTTTCAGTTTTTGCAGTTGAAATGATGCCTCACTGAAAAGGCTAGAGATTCCAAGGACCCTAGAGTTTCATGAGTGCATAGATTTTTTTCAGGGTGTTGTCAAATCAAATGTTGTACAGGACAACATGGCTCACTGAAAAGGCTAGGGAATCCAAGTAGGCTACTGTTTCATGACTGCAAAGGCTTTTTCAGAGTGTTGTCAATTCAAATTTTAAAGCACACGTACATGACATATCATGTCCATCACTCAATCGGTTAGGGATTCCAAGTAGGCTAGGGTTTCACGATGGGGTTCTGAATTGAAAGCTGCAAATGGCATAAGGTAGTTTACACAACAATTACAACACTAATAATCTACTTGTACGAGAACTGTCCGGATAACATAGAGCCAAAACCACTCGATTCCTGGGAAGGCATGTAGTAGTTCCCAAACGGGGATGGAGGTGGTGGGGATGGACTTGACGGTGGACTGTTCTTCATGTGACATCTGCAGGTGCATAGCGCGTCATCGCTAGATGGTGGATCTGGAGGAGTAAGTGCCTCCGCGAGCTCATGCTTCAGCTTCTCGATGCGTCCTTCTAGGTACGTGATGTACTCTTCATATGGATGAATAGCTGGCGGATCGACCCATTGCGAGAAACCGCAGTTGTTAGGGTCATACGAGTACTGCAAGCAACAATAGTATGTTAGTTACCTAAATAAACTGATGGAAATACTCGTGGTAGTGTTCCTTACCCATGCACGTGGACAATGCCAAAAGCGACGACCGGAGTAGTAAAGTCCAACTCCCTCATAAACTTGCATTACACACAACTCATTGTGCATGCATCTTGGCCACTTTACTGGTTTCTTCGAATCGTACGGTCTAACATCCCGCAAAGATCGGAAATAACTCTTCTCTCTTGGTGGGAAGTACTCCTTACATTCGGGATCCTGTTCTGTCCACAAGTCGGGACCGAGAGAACTATCCTCACCTGAGAAGTCATCCATTGCTGGTTATTGTGAACAACAATGGTTAACTGAAGGGTGACATATATAGGGGAAGAGAAGAAGTGGTGGGCCATTCGATCCGTGGGAGAAAACACACCCTACCCCCTACCCTACTACATGTGATGTGAGTACAAGAAAACACACCCTACACCCTGCCATGACTATATAAAGAGCGACGACGACCGCAGTACTGCCACACCTTGCAGGCTCCTCCCTCTCCTCACGGGCTCGTCTTCTATCTTAGGTACGTTTCCTCTCTTTGTTAATTTAATGTAATCAGTTTAACTACTTTGAAATAATGTTTAGTTTTTTAACAATAACTAGAGATGTCTACGGCTGCTGCCGGAGGGGGGAGGATGGTAATGGTGGTGGTGATCCGAAGGGCAAAAACACAAATACAGCACCTGATCCAAAGAAAATGACCACTTTTAAAAGAGGAATGCTTCGTTATCTGCAAGGAAAAACTGCAGATGCCATTGCAAGAGGAGAGGACCCCCCTTGGAATGGTCTTTATGCTCCGGTGGTCTTTACGGTCTGCAAAGAAACCCGTCTGTTCCTAATCCACCAACTAAAAAAGGTACCAAGAAGGATAAACCTTCATCATCACATCACAAGGATGGCTAAATATTGGAACTTTGTATTAGGTCGTTGTCTTTGACCATGCGGTGTTGTAATATTTGAACTACTATTTCGTTTACATCATGCTAGTGTAATATTGTTTTAAAAAAACTAGATCCTGAATGTGTTGTAATAATGGAACTATTATTCCTAAATTTGTTATTTTCTAATCTCCTGCTCCATTAATAAATATGCATGCAACACAACCAAACACATTTTTTCATTGAAAAAATAGTTCACTACAACACATACAACTGACACTTAAGGACCATTCATCATCAACTACATCACATAACAAATTGTTCAATTAATACAAAACTACCAAACACACTTGTTCATTGAAAAAATATTACACTGCAACACATGCAATTGACACTTGAGCACCATTCATCATCCTCCCACAATTCTCTTACCTTTTCTGTCGTCCTCTGCCTTTCTAGCCGCTTCATCCCTCGACCTATCCCTGGACCTCTCCGTCAATGCCTTCCACTCCTCTTCCTTTTTCCTCTTCTTCTCACTCTTCTCCGCTGCAGTCAACGGACGTATCCCCCGTTCTAAGAACTTCTCCCTGTTACAACGCCAATATCCACAACTTTCTCGTAGTTGGCATAACCAACTACAAATTCTAGCTCCACTCCAGTTTCACGAACCATCTCATCACAAATTGGACCACTTAGATCCTCCTCTTCCGGTAAGGGCACACCATATTTTGCTCTTTTCTTGTTTTTAATAGTTTCAGTTTTAAACCTCCTCCCAGGTTCAGAAGTTTGTCCCAACTCTAACATTAACTCACGACGACCAAGAAATTGCTCCCAATCACAAGTCCGCCCCTCCTGCAAAATATAAGACCGTATCATACAAAGTTAAATCAAAATGAAGACAACAACGACGGTAGTGCTAACTAAAGCAAAGAAGTTCACATCATGCTCACCCAAAAGTCTCCATATGCATTGCCACAAAACATTCCAAAACCGAGCTCAAATGGCACAACACCTTCCGTGGCTACTATGCCACACTTGCACCGTGAAGATAGATAGCTAAGGCAAGGCCAAGCCTTCGTCCCGGACTCGAACTCTTTCACTTCAGATTCAGTTGGCCACTCCGATCTTGGTCCATGTATGTATTCATTGAAGTCACACATAGGCCACCCACTCTGAAATGCAGAACAACCAGCAATGAGTCATGCACATTTATAAAACTCAAATGATAACAAGGATATGCTTTTTACTTACAACAGTCTTTAGGGAGCAACGAAAGAATGGTGTAAACTTATTTGGGGCCTCAATGTTTGGTCGTTGAAGATACGCACACACTCCACAATCACACAATGGAGGGTTGTTAACTCGCTCAATGGCGGCCAACTGCTTCTCCTCATAAGTCATCGGTGGAGGATTCGGTGGAGGAGGAACCCATCGTTTAAACTCATGATATGGCTTCAAGACATGAGTCGCATATGGGAAGAGACGTATCCTAGGATCAAACTTGTCGGGCCCGTCTATCCACTGCAAAAAATAACAAGGAGCTGCCGGGGGTGGTGCTTCCCTAATCCAACAACAGTAGAATGCTCTACCAGCAGTCCTAGCACACCTAAACTGTTTCACATAAGCCGGCACACCACATAAACAATTGGGTACAGGGAGAGCTCGAGGCACAAGACCGTTTTCATCCCACTCTTCGGGAAACCTTCCTTTACCCCTAACAATGGCACAGTAACGTGGGTTTTGGTGGCTCATGTCTATTAATCCTGCAACCAATGATATCAAAATGAACAATCACTTTCAACATATTTTCAACATTGTATTAAGCATGTAGTAAAGCAAACCTACACTAAATCATGTAGTAAAGCAACGTATTTTCAACATATCAATAGATGGCACAATGTCTAATGAAACTACCCAAAGCATCACTTTCAACACATCCAACATCTAACACATCACAATTTCAAATTATTGTCAAACCCTAGCTCACCTATAAATGCAAAATACGACAAAATTAAGTGCTAAAACTAAGATTAAATAAGGGCAATACCTTCCAAGGATACAGGGATCGATTTCCCACACTATCCCCACCACAAATCGTCGGATTTGGGGTGTTCCGGCCACCTGCGGCGGCGCCTAGGGAGCTCGGGTCTGGAGAGGAAGAAAGGGGCCGCACGGGCCCTCTAGACTCGGCGCTGCCGCGCCAAGCCGGCCAGCGTGGCCGCTGCCGCCGCATGTGGCGCGGCAAAGGCTGGCTGCCGCGCCACGCCACCAGGCGCGGCCAAAGGGGTCACCGGGTGAAAGAAAAGTTTGCCAGGGGTTATTTTTAAAAATAAATTAAAAAAGGTTAAAATTAAAAAAATTGTCCTCTATTGGCTTGCATAAAAAATAGCTTTTCATTAGCCTCTGAAGCCCTGATTGTGTCAGCCTTGATGCTTGCTTAGCCCTTAATTTCTCAACAACAGTAAACCCAAGAATTCTCAGTTTCATATCTCTCCTCAGTCTATCCCCCACCCTGTCAATTCCCGCTGTTCTAGTTCTAGTTCCGGTTCTGGTTGCCGCCGGTTTGGGGCTTCGGGCCACCACCACCAACTCTTCCAGTTGGGATAGGTACTGCTAGTGGCAGAGTCCTCTTTGTCTTTTATTGACGACTGGGGCTAAAATTTGGTGACCAAAACTACCATTCAACAACGTGCAATGTATCACATATAGAGCAATATCAACCATACAAAAAATGGCCTAATTGGAGATGAAGTTTGAAATAAGATGCTAACGTTCCAACAAATTGCAAGACTAATTAAAAATTTCAGAGCATAGATGATTCAACTTTGAGTCAAAATTACCAATTATTGAGTTGAACAGAAACTAGAGAGAAGAAGCACTTGTAAGGCTGCAAGAGCTTTTAACTGGTGTCACTCCTTTTTTCTTTTTTATTGTTCTTTTAGATAGGCACTTCTTTAACTAAAGATTATCGTCCTTGGCCTTCATTACCCATCAATGGCACCGCTCATCTCTCTCCTTATCCACTCCGCTGGCTGAGTTCTGGCCTTGCCGCGCCTTTTCTTCAAGATGTGATGTGCCACCTCCACATCATCTCCCCTATCGCCCGCGGCTGAGAAATCAAATATGGATGACGGCGGTGTGCTCGTGCAGGGGCAAGGCAACAACACCACTAGGCGGAGGCCGACGGCGGCCGGACTAGCGCTCTTTCCCATAGCGCATGTTAGAGCACTAGGCGTCGAGCAGCAGGAGCGGACTCATTATGCTTTGTTTTGCCGGATTGCATAATGCTTGTTTAGGCCCGCTACACTCATTTCTGGTCCAAACACTACGAGTGTTGTGGGTTTTACTAGGCCACGACTAGGGCCGTGGCCGGGGCGGTCCTAGTTGCAGCTCCACCATTGGGTACTGCTCTTTTAGCGCCGGCTCGTGACGTCACTGGCGCAGATAGCATATCACGACGTGTCGAGTTCTTGGGCTTGGGCATCGCGTAGTGTAGGGCGGGAGGTTCGACGCGGCCATATGAATGGGGCCAATGGCGTGATGCTCCTACTACTGGTGCTGCAATGCCAGCCATCACTACCAACAAAGGTTGGGCCAAGGGCGGTGTGCTCGCTTGATGTCCCCCGTCCGGCTGAGGACTTCTTTGTCGACAATTCACCCATCACGCGTGATGTTTCAATACTTATTATGAGTATTAAATTTAAAGTAATGACAAAAAGATAAATTCGCGAGACGAATGTTTTGAGGCTAATTAGAACATGGTTAGACTGTGCGGTGGCGGTGCTACAATGAACATCTTTCAATATACCTTAATAGATGTCTCATGATTTTCAGCCTATATGTAATGAGTTTTATAATTTGCGCCGGGCTAGGGTTGGTGGCCTTGTGTCAGGTTGGGCTGGAAGTTGCGCGTTTGAGGCCCAACCAAAAAGTGGAAAGAACCCGAGATAGCTGTTCGGCTCGGCTAGTCGGCTTGCTTTCTCTTTGCGGGCCAGCCTACTGCACTTTTGTGAAAAATACGGTCCGGGAAAGCCTGCTCTTTTGCTGGCCTGGGTGGTGGGGGCGGGCCTACCTTTTGCTTGCTGTTTCTTTGATTGGGCCGGACGGATAACCGTCGCCTAAAGATTTTTTTAAAAAGCTTCCGTCCAACCAAACACACGTAGTCCCTCTCTATAAATTATACATTGTTTTTTATTTATAAACTCTGTTATACACTTGATATACATACTTATATTTAGATGTATAATAATATCTAAGCATCTTGAAAATGTAAAGCACGCTATATTGGAACGGACAGAGTAGTATTTCTCAGTTGAGTTCATGGAAGGACTACATGGATGAGGCTGGCTGCACGACTACGGGTCTACGACCCTAGCAATTTGATTAATTTGCATTGTACTGGGTTATTTGTTGAGATTAATTGTGTAGTGCATGTGATTAGCAACAATAGTTCGTTTGGCTGGTGGCCGGTTCTGATTTGTTTTGAGAGAAAAACACTGTTGTCTGGTTGCTGGTAGAGAAAAGTACTGTTGGCTGGTGGCTGATAAGCCAAACGAACATGACACTATTCTTGGCTAATAAGGAGACCAACGAAGCTAGCCATGTCGCCAGCAATTCCCGGCTGTCAAATCGGGCGCGCGGACAGCCCAGATCGACCAAGAAACGATCATTTTGCCGCAATGCCCTTCCACTTAGCAAAAAAATCACGCGCCAAGATCCTTGAAATTTTACATATGAATCCCTAAACTTTCGGGAAAATATGTTTGCAATCCATAATTGTACAATGAACCTCTAAACTTTCCGGAAAATATGCTTGCAGGTCATAATTTTCCAAAAAAGACCTCGAATTTCATGATAATTCACCTGAAACTCCCACTGCCTATGAACTTTTACGTATAAACCCGTAAATATTTGAAAAATTATTGCAACCCATAATTTTTTTAAAAAAAAAGATCTCAAACTTCGATGCAACCCACACGTAGAACCCAGACTTTTACAAAAAAGCTTTCAATTTCCCACAAATTAACTGCACACCCAAACATAATCGCTGGCCTCTCCCGACCGTTGGATCGGCCACACGGGCAGCCCAGAATGGCCGAGCAGCAGTCGTTTTGCAACAAAACCCTTTCACTTAGCAAAATTCATTACCGCGGTCCACATATTTTTACATATCAACCCTAAACTTTCAGGAAAATTTGTTTATAGTCCATGATTTTACATATGAACCCCTAAACTTTCAGAAAAATATGTTTGCACTCCATGATTTCCCAAAAGACCTCAAATTTCGTAACAATCCACCCGAAAACCCACCATTTATGAATTTTTACGTATGAGCCTCTAAACTTTTGTAAAAAGAATTGCAGCCCATAATTTTCCAAAACAACCTCAAACTTCGATACAACCCACCCATAGAACCTAGACTTTTTAAAAAAAACTTCAACTTCCCACAAATTAACAAATCACACAAACATAATCAAACCTCAAACTTTACAACCACCACTCCATACTCCACACTGTCAGAAAGAAGATGATGCCGATTCAATGAAGGACACTGACTTCGCGCGGCAAGACCGCGTTCCCTTTTCTAGTATTACGTGATTATTGGTGGATTATTGTAAAGAGAGATAAAAGAGAGAGATGGGCATATCAACCAGAAATAAAGATGGAGAAAATAAGTAGAACACACTCCCTTCGTCCCTTAATAATAGTCGTCCGAAAAGTGTGTTTGTGAGACAAATATGGATTTGTAGAGACATTATTTATTCAGAGATGGAGGGAGTCCTAAACAAAGTGAGATAGAAAAAATAACTGAAACTGAGACATAATTTGGACTGCTCCCGCCAGCAACTTGTTGAACGTGATTAGTGTACTAATGTGTACGGGAAGTAGCAAACACAACAATGATGCAGCAGCAGTCCAAATAAGGTAGATAGATATTGATGCAGATGCAGTTTTGTTTGTTGTTACAGGGTTGGCAGATCGTGCTTGTCGGCTGTCAGTAAAATCTAATCCTATCCTATCATATCACACCGTTCACGTTGTATTGTCAGCAGGGATCAGGCAGGGCCCATATAGCCCACAAAGATTGTCACTTTTGCCGGTAAATCAAAAGACTCATGCAAGAGAAAAAAATCATTTCCTCACGTCACCACACCCCTCGAAAAAAAATCATTTAACGTAAAACTAAGCTGGTGGGGTAAACCAGGAATCGAACCTGTGTGGCTGCTACCATACCTCAGCTCCACTAGACAACTCCGACTAGAGGGTTTTGGTCTGTACATAATTAATGTAATGCATATGCATCCTCGTCACGGGGGCCCTGAGGTGTGCAGACTGTGTATGGAGAGAGAGAGCCACACGCTCGGCTGCGACTACCAAAAGTACCAACCTGGTTCTTGTTTACATTGGCTCATACGGTCATACCCTAATTATATCGATAGCTGATGCTTTGTCTGCATGCGAATCGGCGACATATGCACGGACGGGATGGGGTCCAGCTGATGCTGATGATGATGATGAGCAATATAATATAATCAGTGCTCTGCTGACAGTAGAAGTGGACGATCAAAAGGCTTCATCATGATTAATTGCTAGTCCATACGTGTCCCTGAACTCCTGATCACATCCCTTTGCGGTGGGCGTGGGTACCAATAATATTTTTATAACCCACTGGCCAGTGAGGGAAGTTTTAGGATCGTGAGCTGCACGATTCGGATCGGATCAGCCTTCAATCGCGTTGCGAGGCGAGCAAATGTTGCGAACAACTTTTGCGATGTTCCGAAGAGCTTTTCCCATGTTGCGAACTGTTATCCTTGCAACATTCAACGAACGATGTTGCGAGTGTGTTGCGAACATGTTGCGAACGAGGTTACGTGCAACATCCAAACATCAGGCGTCTTTCTTTTCCCCTCCCCCACATGTTGCGACTATGTTGCGACCATGTTGTGACCCGTGATGCGTGCAACATCCAAACATCAGGAGCCCTCCCTCCCCCCTCCTCCTCCTTGACACAACACCAACATTACATGTCTGCAACATCGAAACTCAACATTCGCAACATTTGCTAAATCACAGTGAAACATTAAGATGCATATGTCGCAACATGTTAGAGTAGCAGATGAAACACGAGAAACAAAATGTTGCAACATCATCAAAACAACGACTCATGTTGCGTGCAACATCCAACATCAGGTGCTCCCCCTCCTCCACGACACCCAAACATCACATGTCTGCAACAACGAAACTCAACATCTGCAACATTAAAATTTAATGTTTGTAACACCCAACAACATGCGTCTGCAACATCGAAACTCGATGTCTGCAACAGTGAAACAACTAAATCTACTTTTATAACATCCAGATTAATACACATGAAACATGTGTCTGAAATCGTTACAACATCGCAACACCTAGATCTACTTTTGCAACATTCGCATGAAACACTTGCAAACATTCTTCAGAAACATCCCAAACACATGCAACATACACTTGCAACAACCCTAAACTTTGCCTGTTGGCCACCATGACCGCCGCCCGAAGCTCCTCCTCCTCGTCGCGGGGAGCGGCGCCCCGCGCCGCCGGTGAGCTCTCGCGCTTGGCCGCGGGAAGCGAATCCTTGGCCACCGGTGAGCTCCGTGCGGAGGCCGCCGCGCGCAACCCCGTGCACTCGGCCACGAGGAGCGGCCCCCGTGCCGCCGGGGGGGCTCCCGCTCCCGCCCGCAAGGGGCTCCGCCGCCGGAGGAGAGGCCGCCCTCGCCCCGCCGCCTCCGCCCGGCCGCCGCGAGCTCCGCGCGGCGACGGCCCGCACCACACCCGTCGCTGTCTGAGGAGAGGAGAGGCCACCCGGATCCGGCACCACCACAGGAGGAGAGGCCGCCCGCGCCCGTCGCTACCGAAGAGGAGCTCGCGTCCATGCCGTCCATAGTTTGGGGAAGAAGATGAAAAAGGAGAGAGAAATGAGAGAAAGAAATGGTGGGCGCAGTCCCCTGGGTGGGCGGTTGGTGGGTGGAGGAGATATTTACGATGAGCAGCTTTTCCTTCCTGTGGTGGAGAAGATGTCACGTGGGCGTTCGTTTTTTTTCCTCCGTCCGGACGTCCGCTGCGAAGCATTACCGTTTTAAAAATTCTGAGCAAATCTTTCTTTGTTTCTTAATTAAACTATGGGGGTGTTTCTTAATTAAACTATGCTATACACCAACTAGAGGTTGCACGCAGCAGTAGTGGCACATATTGGTCGCACGTACACGTTTCTGCTGAGCGTGGAACTTAAAGGTCGGCCATATATGCATCTTGCTACCGAATTGCGCACATGGTAGCTAGCTAGCTGTTGAAGCTCTGTCGATCGTTTAGACGGTGATTGAATCCAAAGGACCAGAGGTGACTCGATTAATTTTAGTCACTTTGAGAGGTTAATTGTGCAAACACTCATAACTAAATGACTAATATTAGTCTAGCCTCTAGTCACCCCTGAACCAGCTAAAAGGGACTAAAAGCACATCTCTCTCCTTATTAAATGTCGACAGGTCCTTATCCAACGCCTTGCGGCTTGCGCCGCTTCTTCTCCCACGACGCTCCCCATCAGCGCCGTCGGGTCGCTGCGCTCCCTGCTGTCGGCCCGTCGCGCTCCCCGCCGTCGCCCACGGCGTTCCCCTCCTACGCTGATGTGCTCGGCTCCACCGCCATGCTACACGTGGCGCCCTTCGTCGCGCCGCCGCAGATCCGGGTCATGTCGTTCCTGCAGCCGGTGGCGGTGGG
This sequence comes from Cenchrus americanus, assembly GCA_947561735.1. NCBI lineage: Eukaryota > Viridiplantae > Streptophyta > Magnoliopsida > Poales > Poaceae > Cenchrus > Cenchrus americanus. The sequence goes on along the minus strand of OX387245.1, from coordinate 93,460,796 downwards.
GAGCTCGCGGTCGAATTCGTGCCGTGGAGGAAGGGACAGAGGGAGCAGCGCGGCCCCGCGACTGTCTGGGGAGGGAGCTGGGGAGCTCGCCGTTGTCGTCGTGGGTCGCCCCTGGCCGTCACGCTGCCAGCTGCGGGGAAGAGGAGGAGGCACCTGTCGTGCACGCGTCCGGCGTCGGCGGATGGAGCAAGGAACGGAGATCCCGCACACCATTCGCCTCTGCGCCGCGAGGATGGGGAAGGGAGGAGGCGCATCGTGTTGATGCCGCGCCGTCGCTGGTGTGGGAGTGGTGGGCGACATGGGTGCGAGTGGCGTGCCCAAGATGTGCGGGTCGCTGCCCCGCCGCCCGGGATTGGGCACAAGCGCCAGGAGGAGGGTGCGGATGCGGGCCGCGCCTCGCCGCGCTCTTGCTCTACCCACTCAATTTGTGCCGCCGCCGATCGCTGAGCAGGAGAGATGAGGGAGGGAAGGGGCAGATACCAGAGCAGAGGGGAGGGAGGGCAGCCATGGATGACGCCGAGAGGAGCAGCGGACAGCGCCGGGGAGGACGGGTGTCGGGAGGAGGGTGCGGATGCGAGCCGCGCCCTTGCTCTGCCCGGTCGATATGCGTCGCCACCGGTCGCTGAGGGAGGGAGGGAGGGAGGGAAGGGGAGGAGAGGAGAGGAGAGCCAAAAGGGACTGGGAAAGAACTTTAATGCCGACTAATTTGAGTCACTCTCCAAACAGGGGGTGACTAAAAATTTGTAGTCTACTACTTAAATTTGATCCAAACACCCTCTTAGTCGTTTAGCAGATAAACAGGACCATATGGCTTCACTATCCTTTTAAAACCACTTGTTGGCCTGCAGGTTACCCGTTCGGGCGCCGTTGCGTTGCGCGTTACCAAATGGAGACGTGACAGGGCCACGTTTTCTGGTGGCACGTACACGGCATGATGCAGGCGATCGCCATCACCGCCGGCGATCGAGGACCACTTCGTTCACAGCTCACATAGGCACAGGCTGCTAGCAAGCAAGCAGAGTCACCCATATCTAACGAAGTTCAATGATATGAATGAAACTCTAGCACCCAGCAGTGACCGTGATGATCGGTGTGGTGCACGCCCATACACGTACGTACGTGCTCTTGCTAGCACGTACGCACGCCGGCCACAATATATTGGACCTGAAACAATCCTTCCTTCTTCGACATCTGTATAAATAGTAGCTACATCAGCCCACTGTTTGAGGATTAGGACTCCAACTAGTCTGGCCGTCGACACGTCGGGTCCAGCGGATCTGCGGAGGATTCGTCAGTGAGTGGCCCGGACGTCGTACGTCGCAAGGGATCACAAGGCGGTGTCGTGATCGCTGCACAGTAGCACTTGTCTCCCGGCGGCCCTGGCCTGATCATCAAAAATCACATGCCATCATCCGTCCGTATGATTAAATAGTCTTATGTCGATCTGATGCTGATCGATCATCACTTTTATAAGACCGGCCGTAAATGCATGCATGCATGCATATGTGGCCTACGGCCTGGGCTCGATCAGCTTTCCAGAAAGTGGTGTGGTAGTAGTATGGACTATGGATGTGCCTTCATCTCGAATCCTCTCTCGACGCAAGATAGCTAGGAGTATTTCGGTCAGTGGTCGATCTGCCCCCGGACCACCGGCAGCTTGGAAAGGGTAAGACGTTGCTACCAGCTGCTGCCATCGATTATCGAACGTACGTGCCGCAACAAGAGTTTTGTGTCGTTTAGCAAATGTTCAAGGGAAGGCTTCAAGCTGGGTTCACATTTAATTTTTCTGTCAGTCCCTTTATTATTGAAATAGTGCACGCATCATTTAGCAGATACAACTTGTTACTAAAGCTATTAAGGATTTAAGAACTAAACCAAATCCAAACCAACCCATCATTCATTATACTACACTTCAAAAACAAAACCAAATCATGGATTCGTCCAAACCATTCCAAACTAGTTAGCATTTTTTTATCTCAAAACTAACAAAATCAATTCAATTCTCTAATTTTAGAGTCTAACTTTAAATATGGACCCCACATATAGATCTGGCTTCATCGTTATGCATGGAGCAGCTGACTGTCATATTAAGGGCGTGTTTCGCAGAGCTTCAGCTCCGTAAAAACACCTCCAGAGCTGCAGATTCACGCAACTCTATCATCGAGTAGCTCCACCGTGGATCTAAGATCCCGAAAAGTGTTTGGTACAGCTCCAAATTTTTCGTCATCCTATGACATCTGGGTCCCATGTCTCAGGAGAGGAGAAAAGAAAAAAAATACATCCTCTTCTTCTTCTGCAGCATGCAGGTCGGACGTGGCTCGCCATGGGCAGGGGCAGCGGCGGGTGGAGGGCAACAGGCAGGGGATGGGGGATTTGGTCGAAGACGAGGGGTGATTTGGGCGGCGGCGGATACAACCTGGTCGAGTGCTAGATTTGAGGATGTGGATTGGGATGGGGGTTGGAGTCTGCATGTTGTGGTGTTCTTGATTCGTCTTCGCACGAGGGAGGGCCGACGGGTGTGGCCTCGCCGTGACCGAGCGGCTCGCGACCTCGTCGACTGTCGGTGTTTTAGACTGGCAACCTACCAAAGGGCGTACCCGAGGTAGATGAATGTGGCCTCGCCGAGATCGGTAACTCGAAGGAAGAGTCACGTGGCACACAATTTTGACAGGTTCGGGCCGCAATGTGCGTAATACCCTACGCCCTGTATGCTGCGTAGCTCTGGATTGATTGGGTGTGATACAAGATGATGCGGATGGATGAGAGAGGGGTCCCTGCCTCGCCTTATATAGCCCGGGAGGCAGGGTTACAAGTCGGTTTGAGGAGAAAGTACTAGTCGTGTACGGCTAGGAGTACTTTACATGGATCTGGACATGCACAGCTTCGTAACCGAGTACTATTCCTCTGTAGTCCTTGCGCTTCATGCCAGCAGGTACCATACATCACAAGTCAAGTAGTCCCAGGGGCCCACTGAGTAGTCGGTCCTGGTACCCACTGTTGGGGAATTCAGGAAAACTCGTCACCCTCGAAACGTTGAGCTTAACAAAGTTCTCCAAGCATGTTTTTCAATAGCAGGGATTTCGCGATTCTCGGAAGCCTGGAACCTGTGATGTCTCGAATTCGCGAATGTGCAGAGTTCGGGAATCTTGATTCGGCGAGGAGGTGGAGTCACGAACATGCGGGAGCCCGGAATCTCAACTGTTGATAGTCCGAACTCCGGAGAACTGCTGATTCGGGAATCTGATGAGGACTCTGTTCGGGACTCAGGAGCGTGGACATGCACGAACCAGCTGGGAAGCAAAGGCCACTTCGGGAATCTGTTGAAGACCTAGTTCGGGAGTTTTGTGCGAAGACATTCACGAACCAGGGGAGAAGCAAAGTCAAAGTTGTAGTCCCAAAAAGTCCGGGTTTAGAGTGTGAACTAGTGGCAGATTTGTAAATATGTTAGATAAAAAAGACAATCATGTATGCGTTCACACTAGGAATATTCTCTGAGGCTAGGGGTGTTGTCGGTATGTAAAAGTCCCTTCGTCTCCCTATAAAAGGGGGCGCAAGGGCACGTGTAAACGGATTCAGACTTTTTGGAACTTGTGCTACTTGCAGAGGGAATCACAGTTTCTTTGCGCTCTCACTGTGTACTTGAACGTGTTAAGAACTCTCACTTGTGTTAGGGCCGTCATCCGAATTTTTCGGGTAACCCCCCAACATTGGCGCCCACCGTGTCCCCCCCCACGAAAAGAAGCTCACGATGCCACCTCAAAAGAAATCCAAGAAGAATGCTCCAGCACAGGCAAACCAGAATGATCGCCTTCCTACCCAAGGGAATGAAACCTCGGTTATTCCCGAATCCTCGAACGTGACAGACCAAGAGCGAAGAGAAAAGCTCAAAACCCTCACGAAGGCAAGAGCAGAAAAGACAGCTCACATCCAAGAACAACCTGCTGAACAGCAAGAGTTCGAGAATGTCGATGATGACGATGATGCTATAGACAGACAGCTAGCCATGGTTCACCAGAAGATACAGCAGTTACAGAAAGACAAGGAAAAGTTCGCAGCTCAGTTACAAGCGAAAAGGAAAATCTCCGAAAAGCTAGAGCACTCGAACAAAGCAAAAGAGCAGATACAAGCAATACGAAAGAAATTGACGAAATGAAAGAACAAGAGAACAAGCTCTCCCCGTGGCAAGAATCACCGCATCGAACCCCGCACCCGCAAGAGAGTCCCCAAAAGAAAACTTTTTCGCGGGAAACGGAGTCTCACACTTCGTGGATTCCGAATCGCCGCCGTTAGTAGGGCCGCAAACAAGACCTTGGCCGCCGAAGTTCAAGCCTCGTCTCTCTTCCCAAGTACAACGGCTTCGGAAATTCCGGCGGTTTCTCATGAGATACGAGTCGGTCGTGAACTCGGCGGGAGGAGATGATATTGCACCGGCCAAATCCTTCATCATAGCTTGCGAAGGACCGCATCGAATTGGTACTCACTATCGCCTCCACACTCGATCTACAACTGGGTAGATCTCAAAACAAAGTTCATGCAAGCGTTTCGGATGTTCCATGACACAACGACCGAAGCCTCGGATCCGTACAACGCAAGCGTAAGGACGGAGAGAACCACCGCGGAACTTCGTGAGAAGGTTCATGCAACAGAGGTCTCAGATCCCCGACGCTGATGACAAGACAACGATCAAGGCACTGATCAAAGGTCTCACCCCAGGGCCAACGGCTTCTCACCTCACAAGAAAGAAGCCCAAGACAGTTGAAGAACTATTTCGAGAATTGGAAGATTACATTCTGTCTGATGATGACCACCGCAAGAGAGTAGCCGAACGAAACGAGGCAAGACAAGGCAGCTGAGATATGACCTGGCGGGCACCACCCCAGCATCCACGAAACGTAAACAGTGTTGGAAACTCTCAGCCACAACAAGACAGCAGGCCAAGTGCCAGGGGAGGATTCAGTCCCAGAGGAAGGGGGAGAGGAAGAGGAACCCCAAGACTCCCGAACCACAACCCAAGAGATCCCCACTTCTACTGCCAGTATCATGGAAGAGGACACAGCACCGAAGGGTGCCCAGAGACAAAGAAGAACATGGCAAGAATCCAACAAGAGAAAGCACTGATGAGCATTGCATCCTCGATGCCAAGCCAGTTTCGGCCGAACTTCTGGCAACCGCAGTTCGCGAATCCTCAGTCAAGCTCTGTACCAGTTCAGCAATTTCCACAACCACAATCAGCATGGCATCCATCGCAGCAATTCTTCCCTCAGTCACAAGCAATACAGTTAATCCAGCAACCACAGCCCATTTGGGAAATCTTGCCACCGCCCCCAGAAAGCTCATCAAGGCCTCAGTCAAGTTCGGGACGTCAAAACTCTAAGGCACTGCCATTGTTCGGGACTATCATGCCAATCACAGGCGGATCTGCTATGGAATTCGAAACAAAGAAGCAGCGAAACAATTACTTCAGATCTGTGAACACCATCATCAATGATGGCCCAGCTGCTCACCCGGAGTGGGCGAAGGTGCCAATCACCTTTACAGAAGAAGATTTCAGATTGAAATCCACGATTCACAATGACGCCATGGTGATCGAAGTCAATATTGCTGGGTGGGTCATAGGAAAAATCCTGGTTGACAACGGGAGTTCGGCGGACATCCTGTTCCTGAAAACATTCGAGAAAATGAATCGAGCCAAGACATGTTGGATCCACCAGAATACCCATTGCAGGGGTTCGGAGGAAAGCCCATCAAGCCGGTGGGAAAAATATCACTCCCAATTTCTTTCAGAGATCTTGAGAATGCCAGAACAGAGAGCCTCACTTTTGATGTAGTTGACATATATCACCCGTACCTTGCGATCTTCGGCAGAGGTTTCATGAATAAGTTTGATGCTGTCATAAGACAACAGTTCCTATGCATGAAGATGCCTGCGCCCAAAGGGGTTATCACGGTGTTCGGCAATCGGCGGGAGGCCGGAACATAGAAAAGGGCCACACACCCGGCCAAACAAATGTGTATCAGCTGAAAGCAGCTGATGAGAGGAAGGAAACCTATGAAGAGCCTAAGCGGGATAAAGAGAAAAATGAGATAGCATCGGAAGATGAAACAAAGAAAGTGTATTTGGATGACATGCCCGACAGAGCAGTCATAATAGGGGCGAACCTCAGCGCCGAAGAGGACGGTGAACTTCCACGATTCCTGAATAGAAACAAGGATGTTTTCGCATGGTCAGCTAAGGACCTGCAAGGTGTTGACAGAGACATAATCGAACATGCCCTCGAAACGGATGACAAGATACCACCCAAGAAGCAAAAACTTCGGAAAATGTCTGACGAGAAAGTCAAAGCAGTAGAAGCAGAAGTTCAGAGGTTGCAGGATGCCCAGGTAATCAGAGAGGTCAAGTACCCAGTCTGGTTAGCCAACACTGTGCCAGTTAAAAAGAAAAATGGCAAATGGAGAATGTGCGTGGATTTCACAGATCTGAACAAGGCGTGCAAGAAGGACGATTTTCCCTTTGAAAGGGAGGACAAAATCGTGGATGATGCAGCCAACAGTGAGATGCTTTCGCTCCTTGACATGTTCTCTGGGTATCATCAGATCAGAGTTCGCAAAGAGGACGAAGAGAAGACAAGTTTCATCACTCCTTTCAGAACATTTTGTTTCGTAAGAATTCCAGAGGGGCTGAAGAATGCAGGATGCACGTTTTCGAGAATGATAGCAATAGTACTGCACCAGCAGATTCGAAGAAACATTCTGGCATATGTGAATGACATAGTTGTCAAAAGTGTTCAGAGGAGAGACCATATTAGTGATCTGGCAGAAACATTCGCGAACATGAGGACAGCAAACTTAAAGCTAAACCCAGAAAAATGTGTGTTCAGCATTCACAAGGGGAAAGTTCTTGGATGCCTGGTTTCAACGAAAGGCATTGAGGCAAACCCTGACAAAATAAAGGCTCTCGTAGAAATGCAAGAGCCAATCTCAGTGAAAGATGTTCAGAAGTTGACAGGGAGAGTGGCCGCCCTCAATAGGTTTATTCCCAGAGCTGCAGAAAGAAGTTTACCGTTCTTCCAAGTTCTCAGAAGTGCCAAGAAATTCCAGTGGTCCGAACCTCAGAAGCAGGCCTTCAATGCCAGTTCACCTAATTCCTCCAACTTGGCCTCTGCAGAGATGGGGAATGGACCTAGTAGGCCCGTTGCCGACAGCTCAAGGCAACTGCCGATTTGCGGCTGTAGCAGTCGATTATTTCACGAAGTGGGTAGAGGCAAAACCACTTGCGAATATCACAGCAGCAACAGTTTAGAAATTCTTTTGGCAAAACATAGTCTGCAGGTTCGGAGTTCCTAGAGAACTGACGGTTGACAATGGCAAACAGTTTGACTGCTACACCTTCAAAGAATACTGCAGAACCTTAGGCACACAAGCGAAATTTTCATCATTATATCATCCACAGTCCAATGGTGCAGTCGAAAGAGCCAACGGTCTGATTTTTTCGGGAATCAAGAAATGTTTGTTCGATCAGAAAAAGGGAAAGTGGGTGGATGAACTTCTGAAGGTGATCTGGTCTCACAACACAACAGTTTCAAGGGCAACAGGTTTCACGCCTTTTCGTCTGCTTTTCGGGACTGAGGCTATGACACCGGAGGAAATCAGGAATGAAAGCATGAGAGTCCTGAAGGGAAAAGAGATAGAGGAAATTGATAAGAAGGTGGAAAAAGACATGATAGAGCTGACAATCCTTGAAGCAGCAGAAAACATTGAGAAATACCAGAGAGAAACAAGGGCATGGAGGGACAAAAAGGTGGTCCGAAAGGGCATTGAAACTGGTGATCTTGTCTTGAAAAGAAAGAAAAATTGGGAGAACCCATGAAAACTTCATGAGTCATGGGAAGGGCCTTACATCGCCAGGGAAACAAATATGCCAGGGGCTTTTCGCCTGATGGAGCAGACTGGCGAAGAGTTGCCGTATTCGTGGAATGCCGATAGCCTAAAAAGGTATTATCCATGAAAACCCTAGTTGTAGATAGATGTAGCGGGTAGCAGTTTTTCGATTTTCGTAAGTTTGCACTTTAGGAAGATAAAAACCCGAATCACGTGTCTATAAGTGATTTCGGAGCAAAAAACTAGTTTTATTTCTTATAGTCGTACTAGAATAAGAAGGACCGTACTCTTTTCCTTGCAAAGGGGGCTCTAAATCAAGAGGCAAGGTTTTTAACGAGGCGGATCCTATGTAAATACTCTTTCTGATATATATATGAAAAGAGTCTTCCCCCAAATTGCGAGTTTCGTGTCTCGTGTCTCGAAATTACATCGTGAAAAAAGAAAAAGTTCGTGAGAAAGGCTCCGTGATAGCCGAAATTCCATCGTGAAAAAAGAAAAAGTTCGTGAGAAAGGCTCCGTGATAGCCGAAATTCCATCGTGAAAAAAGAAAAAGTTCGTGAGAAAGGCTCCGTGATAGCCAAAATTCCATCATGAAAAAGAAAAAGTTTGTGAGAAAGGCTCCGTGATAGCCGAAGTCCCATCGTGAAAAAAGAAAAAAGTTCGTGAGAAAGGCTTCCTGATAGCCGAAATCCCATCGTGAAAAAGAAAAAGTTTGTGAGAAAGGCTCCGTGATAGCCGAAATTCCATCGTGAAAAAGAGGCCTGAGACAACAACAAGTTGTGGCCTAGAAAAATCCCATCCATCGAGGGATTCCCACCGAAAAGGCCTGAGACAACAACAAGTTGTGGCCTAGAAAAATCCCATCCACGAAGGGATTCCCACCAGAAAGTTCGCATGATGATTTCGAGAAAATGAATGTCTAAGGGCTTGCCTGTGTATTCTCACTCAGTACAGATTGTTAAAAAATTTTCAGGTATCATCATTGTAAGAAAAGGGCAAGGGGCTCCATCAGACGATCGCAGAAAAATCTTGGTTGAAGCAACTGAGGGTTGCAATTTGAACCGAGGCAAGTCTGCCGATCGGGGCAAGTCCACAAAATTCGAAAAACAAATTTTGTCGACTTGCGCAACGACGGTTGAAATTTTCAAAAATTGACGAAGATTTCTCCTAAAAGATGCGCTTGAAACCCTAGAATAGTAAGATTCGTGAACCTGCCTTCGAGATTTCATGCGAAACAGCAAGGTGGGGGAGGGTGACGTTTTTTCAAGAAAAACGTATTCATTGCCTTATTCGCATAAAAACTCCCGAATAGTTCCTCGATAATTACAATAATCAGTGCGAAATTTAGAATGAAAGTTCTACAACATGTCCTGGTTTACAAACGTTGTTTTCAACCATATCACTGGCGTAGGCGAAGTCAGATGCGTCGGCTAAGGGGCTCCATCTTGGGAACCTTCGAGGGCAGCGGAGTAGACGACGCGGAACGAATCTTCTTACGAAGTAAGAAAAACGAGGAGAGATCAAAACAACCTATAGAAAACTTAAGCGAGGCCTCAAGCCAAAAATCAGAAAAATCTTGTTCGGGATGTGCCCGCTTGAATAGACGCCACGCTTCACCACTAACAAACATTTTATCCCGATGAATTCGCAGTGGTAGCACGTCCTGCGCAGGCCCAGCTTGCAGGACCTGCGCAGGTTAAAATATACAAAACATCTGTTCAGAAAAGTTTGATGAATCTACACGAATGTACAACCAATCTCCAATTCACCCAAAAGTTCGAACATGTCGTTCAGTTCGTAACATCCACCTTCGGCGAATCCTCCTCTCGTTCGGCGACCTGTTCGCCGCCGTCGCCGTCATCGGCGCCGCCGCCGCCGCCGGCCGTCGTCGCCACCTGAGCCGTCTTCGCCGGACTCGCTCGAACCATCGCCGGAGGTCGATCCTTCGGGAGACGCGGCGGTGCCCTCAGCTGAGAAAGGAAGGAAAAAGTGAGGAAGGTTTGAGAAACTGGAAAATCTGCGACAAACATAAATTACGAAATCGAGCAAAAGAAACTACCTCAGCAAGCTTTGCCTGCGCAATGGTCTTAACGATATCCTCCCCGCCAGCCAGCCAGAACTCCTTCACGAACTTCGTCTTGATAGCTTGAACGTCGGGATTCGCTCGAAGTATCGCGTCACTAGTAACGCTGGGGAATCGAGAGAAATTCGCGCGAAACTTCGCCAAGTCCACACAGTCATAATCGTGAAGGATCTTCAGGATACTCTCCACAGAGAAAGCAACAGCGAAGTTGCTGGCGCCAGAGATCACCTCGGTAAGGGCCTTGAACTCATCCTCCAGCCAATCCATGAAATCGGGAATATCGATGTCATCCGGGAGAGGGGCTGGACGAACACCGTACTCGTTCAAGGACTTCTGGTACTCCGCATAGAGCAGTTTCAGCTTTTCCAGAGTTTCCGAAGTGTTTTTCTTCGAGGCTTCACCTTGTTCTGCCAGCGCCTTCTGAAGATCCATGATTTTGCGATCCTTTGTGCTCAATGACTTGGCGAGGCTGGCGTTATTGATCCGAAGATCTTCGGCGATTTTCGTAGCTTGCTCTTGCTTTTGCCGAAGTTTTTCAATCATGCTCAGGTCATCTTCATGAGATTTTTGAACCTTCTCAAGCTCTTTCTTGGATTCCTCGAGCGCGGCCTCTGCGACTTTCTTTTCATCTTGACTCCTTTTCAAAGCCTCCGCCAGCTCAGCCACCTTTCTCTCGAGTTCCAGGTTCGTGGATTGCGCGAGGGTGAAGTTACGCTCTAGTTCCTTGGACTTCTGAGAAAGTTCTTCATTAATCTTCTCCTGTTTAGAAAGCCGCTCTATAGCAACCTTCCCAAGCATAGAGTATTTGAGGGTATAGTTTTCGTGGAAGCGTGCAAGCTTTGAAGGAGAGTACGAATGCAACAGATTCTTGAATTCTGCGAAGTTCAGAAGTAAGTCTCAGACCAAGCTTCAACAACTGGGAAACGTATGAAAAGATAGTGAGAAGGAACGAACCTTGCTTAGAAAAGTGCTGCATGGTGACTTGTTTAGTCGAACCAGAAGAGTTTTCCCGCGAGACGAAGGAGTGGTTTCGGAAACAGAGTGAGGCCCCTTCTCGGAATCCCGAGCAGCTTCTTCGGGTCGCTCCGAGGCCTCCTCTCCTGTTTCATCAACAATTGCGGACGATTTCCACAGAGTTAAAAACTTGGACGTCTTGCTTCCAACGCCAATTGTCTCGAAACCAACACGCAATAGCTTGCCGCGATGAGACGTACCAAAGCTTTTGTTAAAAGCGGCCAAGGAAGGAGAAGGAGCCTGGTCTTCGGGGACAATCTCCTGAACTTCAACCAAAGGGACATGTTCGGTAGGATTGTCTTCCCTTTGGATAGTGAGCTCAAGATCCCGGGCGAATTCGGAGGAGGCTTGGTCAGCAGCAGGGACTTCAGCAACAGAAGCTTCGGCAGCAGCGGGGGACTCAGTGGGGACAGCAGCATCAGCGACAACAACGGACTTCTCAGCAGCGGCAGGAGCGGTCTCCTTTTGAACTTCGGGGGCAGCATCTGAAAAGGAATCAACATCCACGAATTCATTCTCGGAACCGCAGGGACAAATTGTCTCGAAAGTTAAACGGTGGCCAGAGAAAAACACCTTTAAAGCTATCTGTCTCTGCGAAGGTGTCATCGTCGAAGGCGGAGGGGACTCGCCGAACGCCAGTGGAAGAAATTTTCTTCATTGCCTTCTTAGGTTTCTTGCGGCTCATCTGGGCAAGCCCCGAAGCAGCCTGGAGTTCAGCGTCCGAAGTCCGAAGTTCGGAGGTCTTTCGTTTCCGCTTGGACGATTCCAGTGATCTTTTCCTTGAAGGCTTGACTCCCGAAGAGGCCCCTTCGTTGGCAGGCGACGAGCTTCGCTTCGACGATCTTCTTCGGGGAGCGTTAATTGGGGCGGCCGAGCAACTAGCCACGGCGACGGCGGGAAGTTTCAACTTGGGACCAAGGCCTCGAGAGCTGAAAAATTTATCACCGCAAACTTCCGAAAAGATGCGGTTGATTTTCTTCTTGTGCCTCACCAGGGCCTTATACGCCTTGTACTCGTTCATGATATATTCGCCTACCATGACGTTCACCCTTTTCTCCACTTCATCCATGAAGTCCTTGGCGCTCTGGCCCTCGCGAAGTTTGATCCCGAATTTCGGGAAAGGCACCTTCTGATCTGCCCAGTTGACATTGTAGTACACGATTTCAGCAGGGGCCCAACCGTTCGAGATAGGCCAGACCCACGCGGCGACGAATTCTTCGATAATATCACGGCCGCCAAGTATTGTGCTGGCCAGGTGAAATGCACTCTCGCAGCTTCTGATTCCCAAGGCCCGCTGGTTGTACTTCTCTACGTTCACCGCGGCGAGAGGCGCGATCGGGCATGACAGCTTCGGCACATCAACCTTCAAGTAAAACCAGGAAGATTTCCAATCGTCGGTAAGGTTGGACTTGCAGCAAGGAGCGATCTGGATTCGGGTGATTCCTTGTCGGGTGTTCTGGCGTCACGTATTGAAGGTGCAACACGCGTGCTGGCTGTGGTAGAACTGCCCGTCTTCACCTCTGACAACTTCGGGGATGATCACCAGTTCGTAGAATCTGGTGAAGGCGTCGATGGTAGGGTTGCAGCCGAAGGTCTTCAGAATCCAGATAAATTTTGACACCTCAAGGAAGGAATCTTCACCAAAAATGCATCGAGAATGGCCGGCAAGATGGGGTCACAAGGGAACCTCAGCTCACAGATGAAGAAATCCCGAATCACCACAATCTCTCCCTCCTTAGGAGTTGGAGTCACCTCATCAAGCGGGGCGCGCCCAGCGCCAGGGGAGAAAAATCCGGCCCTTTCGTACTCACGAACAGTGTTGCTGGTGACCTTCGAATCTCCGAAGGTGAGTGAGGGTGGCAGCGGGCTGGAGGTCCTTAATCTGATCAGGTCGTCGACATCGGCATCCACATTTCCGACGTTTTCACCGTCGTCGGATTGAACTTCCCCATCTTCGCGACTCCTGGAGCCGCTAGGGGAGCCGACATCTTCGGTAGGTATAGCATGTTCGGCACCTTCGACAGCTGGGTCAATTGGAAGACCAGCAGCGATGAGCTCTTCGGTAGTCATGGGCCTAGCTGTGCTTTTAACGCGAGCCACCTAACCAACAGTTATGAACATACAGACAGTTAAGAGTAAGGTTCGAGAATAATACTCGCGAAATCACGACATCGCTACACCGAAGTTTAACAAGTAACAAATCGACAAGAGAAAGATGAAGGAATACCTTAGAGAAGCGCAAACAACACCTAGAGACTCGCCGGCTTTTCGGCAGAAGACCAGATTCCGCGAAAAAGAGAAATGCACGAACTGTGGAAAAAGTTGGAAAGCTGTAAAATTTTTTTCAACAGTGGCAGCCCGCTATTTATAGGGCCGGGGAGGGGTAGTTCCGCGAAACACACCTCGATTTAACCGTCCTTGGTTCCCCGGGCGACGCGTGTCCCCTCCGACGTTCTGAGGGTGACGTTTTTTTACTAAATTTCCGAAGGATTCGTGGAATCGGATCGTCGGAGTCAACCCGCTTCCCCGAGGGGCTAGTGTTGGGGAATTCAGGAAAACCCGTCACCCTCGAAACGTTGAGCTTAACAAAGTTCCCAAAGCATGTTTTTCAGGAGCAGGGAATTCGCGATTCTCGGAAGCCTGGAACCTGTGATGTCTCGAATTCGCGAATGTGCAGAGTTCGGGAATCTTGATTCGGCGAGGAGGTGGAGTCACGAACATGCGGGAGCCCGGAATCTCAACTGTTGATAGTCCGAACTCCGGAGAACTGCCGATTCGGGAATCTGATGAGGACTCTGTTCGGGACTCAGGAGCGTGGACATGCACGAACCAGCTGGGAAGCAAAGGCCACTTCGGGAATCTGTTGAAGACCTAGTTCGGGAGTTTCGTGCGAAGACATTCACGAACCAGGGGAGAAGCAAAGTCAAAGTTGTAGTCCCAAAAAGTCCGGGTTTAGAGTGTGAACTAGTGGCAGATTTGTAAATATGTTAGCTAAAAAAGACAATCATGTATGCGTTCACACTAGGAATATTCTCTGAGGCTAGGGGTGTTGTCGGTATGTAAAAGTCCCTTCGTCTCCCTATAAAAGGGGGCGCAAGGGCACGTGTAAACGGATTCAGACTTTTTGGAACTTGTGCTACTTGCAGAGGGAATCACAGTTTCTTTGCGCTCTCACTGTGTACTTGAACGTGTTAAGAACTCTCACTTGTGTTAGGGCCGTCATCCGAATTTTTCGGGTAACCCCCCAACATTGGCGCCCACCGTGTCCCAGCCGAAAAGAAGCTCACGATGCCACCTCAAAAGAAATCCAAGAAGAATGCTCCAGCACAGGCAAACCAGAATGATCGCCTTCCTACCCAAGGGAATGAAACCTCGGTTATTCCCGAATCCTCGAACGTGACAGACCAAGAGCGAAGAGAAAAGCTCGAAACCCTCATGAAGGCAAGAGCAGAAAAGACAGCTCACATCCAAGAACAACCTGCTGAACAGCAAGAGTTTGAGAATGTCGATGATGACGATGATGCTATAGACAGACAGCTAGCCATGGTTCGAGAATGTCGATGATGGCCTTGACGAGTAGTCCCCAAGCGTCCCCGAGTCTACAAGCCAAAAGTCCTCAAGAGCACTTGAAATATCCCGAGGCTGGAAGGTACTCCAGCTGATCTTCTCGAGTAGTTCCCAAGCGTCCCCGAGTTCTTCTCTTGAAGGTCTTCAATAGTACTCGCGTTGTCTTTACGAAGGAACCATATGGAAAATTGAAGGACCGATACGGCGAACCAGAGAGGGGGGGGGGAGTGAATGGGAGCCGATAAAAATTCTTCTCGAAGGAGATGAAGACTCCAACAAGACGAGTACGGCTTCCAACACACGTCTCCGACTCACTACCCAAGTTGGCCAAGTCCACGTAGCCACTGGAGTGCCACTGGACCTAGGAACCAACAAACAACCTTCCGAGCCAAAACACACCAACACGCACAGCGGAAACTTGCACAACTTGCTGCCTGTGCTGCACCGGTCAGACCGGTGGACAGAGCCGGTCAGGCTAGTGGCTGCAGCAACCGCACAACAAGTGTTCCAGAGAGTCTCAGTGACTTCTCTAGGCCCTAGAACAAAAACACCTCCAAAAACACAACCTGCAAGGAAGGAAAACCCTACACAAACCTAACAAAACAACTCCAAATAGACCAAGAACTGACCAGCAGCACCAAGACCCAAAGACACACGAGTCAAGCGATTCACCCGAGGCAAATCACACAAATGACTCGCACCGGTCATACCGGTCAAGAGCACCAGTCAGACCGGTGTAGCCTGGGCAGCTCGGGATGAACATCACCCGCGGGTCAACTCCTCCAAATCCAAACTTCGATCTCCCGAATCGCTCCACGGACATGAACAAGACTTTGGGGATAATAGGAACACCTCATGAGGAGTCCATAGCCATGATTTTGTCCACCAAAACTTGCCAAATCAAGAGGAATCGAAGAAATCCCGCCAAGAACTCCTCTAACCCTAGAACACCGAAAACCCCAAAATCGAGCCCCTTAACTCACAGATTTGGGAAGGGAATCACAGGCTAAAGAACCACGAAGGGTTCCCACAAATATCCCCCACCAAATCCCCAAGAGTAAAGTCCCGAAAACACCCCAAGAAAACCGCCAAGAGAGGGCTCTGAAAATCACCACCATGAACAACCGGGAACAACACAACAAGGCCTTGAGGAACCACGCCGAATCATCTATACATACCAAGAAGGTTCATACAAGGTCTAGCTTGCCGCCCGATCATCCAACCCTCTCACCAGATCTCATCATGAAGCTCTCAAACTAGTCCTATGGAAATCCTAAGAAAATAGGAAGGGAAAATAGGAAAGCAAATGAACTAGGGTTCCAAGAGATGGCTGCCATCCTCTCACCTCATGGGTTATATGGAGGCAACCGAAAGTCTAAAATACCCTTACTTAATAACTAAGGATACAAGCCCCTCCAGGGCGGTTTTGGAAGTCTTCAAGTTTTCTCCATCGGACGGATGCCTGGCGACCACAACTTGCTTAGCCTCGACGCAAGCCTTGCGATCCCGACGCGTGTCCTCCGCTTCGAAGATTTCGGACTGCGTCGTCGCACACCGGTCAGACCGGTGCTCCTCATCGGTCAGACCGGTCAGACCCACCGGTCAGACCGGTCTGGCACTGGTGCAGCAACTTCTTCGGTTCTTTGGTCTCGGCTTTGTGGATCAACCAAGGAACCCAGTAGTTTTCTGCTGAACCACCGGAAACCCCGCGAACTCGGTGTAGCCTCCGCCAATCGCCACTTATGACTCGGCTCCCACGTAGTCCCGGCTCGACCTTGGTTTTGAGGCTCTACCAAGAAACCGTCCATGACTTCATCTTGCTGTTCATGCCACCATGCGGCCCGCACTTGACCCCCGCCGGCCACCGGGTCCCTCGAATGAAGCCTACTTGTCTTCTCCACACCTGGAGGCCTCACCGGCGACGACCTTTCGCGCTTGTTCTTCACCTGCACCAACACCAGTCAAGCCGCAACCTGCACCTGCACTACTTAGCCTAGAATCAGTCCACACAATGTTGTCAATCACTCATCACACAAGGAAGCGACCATCCACCAGTCCTCGAACCACACATGGTCCTCAATCTCCCCCTTGATGAGTGCATTGACAACACCCACATAAATAACAAGAGAGAAAAGAAAAAGAAAAGTAACGAATAAAAAGAAAACTCCAACAAGCGACCAAAAGCCAAACAAAGGCAAAGAGCAAGATCACTTGAAGAAGATAAGTCTCGGACCCCTTAGGCAAGGGAAACGGCTCGACACATCCGAGACAAAACAAAGCTCAAGCAGAGAGCGCAAACCACCAAACCAAAGCTCTAACAACCACAAAGAGCTCCCCCTGCACACATGCAAGCTCCTCCTGGACGAATGCATGCAAACCACTTGAAGAAAACGGAAGCGGTACATCGCCTCGCCCTCCGACCGGTCACCACCACCGGTCGGACCGTTGCCCAACATATGAACAGGGGCCAAAGACTCGACCGGCCGACCGGTGACCTTGATCGGTCGACCGGTGCACACCGCAGCCCGTAAATGGCTCGAAACCACCTGAAAACCTTCTAAAAGCATCCAGCAAGCCATTTCAAGCTCAAACTTCTCCCCCTTGTTGACAATGCATGAATCAAGCCAAAAATGCAAAACTTTCAACCTAGAGCTTCTCAAATAGACAAAATTGAACATAGGATGCTACACATGTCCAAACGAGCAAGTTAGATACTCTATAGCTTCGTATTGACATCAACTACAAGATCACCAAGTTTCACAACCATTGGACGAAGCTAAGATGGATTTGGGCAATTTTGCGAAAAATTTACCTCTCATGAGCAAAGTCCTAAACATGATCAAAACATGTCAAAATGGCAAAGCCACACAAACTTCATGCTAGGGCAACCATTCTAATCATAAGACCATCACAAACACCCACAAGCACCTCATGTCATGTCAAAGCCACCGAACCATGTGCCTACTTCTATTTATGAGACTTCTCATTGGTAGGCATCATGCAACGGTTTAGCACCCAAAGCAAATTAAAATCAACACATATGACATGGGAGCACATTTTCCAAGCATTTTACATTTCATTTTCAGATTCGTAATTGGTACATGAAATGTCTTTGCGACAAAAAGGAACTTATGCCCCTCCACAAGATGAAACAAGAGTTCTAAACATTCATGATGGCAAATGAGCCTTTGACCCCATATGATCAATAAACTAGCTATCCAACCAAAAATTAAGCATAACCAAGCCACTAACACGTGTCAAGATAATGTAAAGGCATTTACACATGAGAGAGCATACATGTGTCATTTTTCAAAAACATAGCCATCAACCATGGATATAAATCAAGATTATCAAGAGCTAAGCCAAACTAACCATAGCATACCAAACAAGCTCACAAAGACATATATAGCATTCCATGGTGAACAATGTATATAGGAGAAGCTTTTCCTATCCAGTGCATATGATACAAAATGCATGCAATCTAAGATACAAGGATGCCTATACATCATGTTACATATGCCATGCCAAATGCAAGAAATGCACAAAGGAAAGCTATACATATGTTACAAAGGAGCTACCACACACCCAACTCAAGAAATCAAACACACACCAAGCTCCCCCCCGCAAACGAGTGAAGTTGCTTGATCTAGGGGTTTGGTGAAAATATTGGCTAGTTAGTCATGTGTGGGTACATGGATCAAGGCTATCTTCCCTTGCTCAACATTGTCTCTCAGAAAATGATACCTCACTTCTATGTGCTTAGTTTTGGAATGGAGCACTGGGTTCTTTGCAACGCTTATGGCACTGGTGCTATCACATTGAAGTGGGACATGGGTATACTCCTCACCAAAGTCACTCATGGTGTATGTGATCCAAAGGAGCTGAGAGCAACAACTAGCAGCGGCAACGTACTCTGCCTCGGTAGTAGATTGAGCAACACTCGACTGTTTGCGGGAAGACCAAGACACCAAAGATGAAGAATCAGATGGCGACTAGAGAGGGGGGAGTGAATAGGAGCCGGTAAAAATTCTTCTCAAAGAACCCGGCCTATACCCTAGTCAAATCCCGGTCACACACAACCGATGGATCGAATCACACGCCAATCGCCAAGACAACGAGGTTATGGATCAACCTCTAGTCTTAGGAACGATTCCTTGAAGCACACGCGGAAGCAGGAGAAAGGAAGAGAGGAATCGAACAAAGAAGCAAAGCTGGCAGCCTCTGGCGGACCGTCCGGCCAGGCAGCGCGGACCGTCCGGCCAGGGCCGGCCGGCGGACCGTCCGCGATGGCCGCGCGGACCGTCCGGCAGGGTACCGCGGACTGTCCGCACCCTTGCCGCGGACTGTCCGGCCCGAGCCTCGGACCGTCCGTTAAAGCAAACAGAACCTCAAGAGACGACCCCGAATAACGAACCGTCCACGGGGAGCACGCAGACTGTCCGCCAGGCACCCGCGGACCGTCCGCCCGCTGCTGCGGACTGTCCGAAACCTTTCCCAACGAAAACTCAAAGCCACGACGGATCGAAAGCGAAGCCGAGCAAGAACACGAAGAACACGGGAAGAACTCGCTCCTCGCGGACCGTCCGCCGGTCCCTCGCGGACTGTCCGCGCCTCACGGACAGACCTGAAAACAGCCCGACCTCGAAGGTCAACTCCCCCAAATCATCATCGGATTTCCCAAACGGTAGAAGCTGTGGAGACAAGGGTTTGGGGACTTGAAAAGCGTCACACAAGGATGCTATAGCCCAAAAATCTTGCCTCCTAACTCCCTAAATCACCGGGAATCGCGAATCCTTTGAGCACCACCAAAAGCTAGAGCACCGAACGAAAATCCTTGAATCGAAGTGGTTTCCCGGCGTTTGAGGGCACAAGATCAATCACAAAGATGCATGTGACATGCATCCATGTTTCCCTCAAAGAAATCCGGGGAGAAACCCACTCAAATCCGCGGAATCACACCGAGAACAAAGGCACCAAAAACAAGCACGAAAAAGACCACGAGAAACACAACGCCGAATCTTCTGTACAAACCAGGAAAGATTCACAAGGTCTAGCATGCCGCCCTAGCATCCATCCCTCTCAACAAATCTCACATGAAGCTCTCATGCTAGCCTAGAGAAAAATGGAGAAGAAAATAGCTACGAAAATGAGAAATGGGAAGGGGGAAATGAAACCCTAAGTCACGGAGAGAGAGAGAGCCATCCACACACACTCATGGCTTATATATCAGGTCCCGCCGGAGTGGTAAATGACTCGACTACCCCTAACTTAACTACTGGCGATACAACCCACGTAGGGGCATTTAGGTAATGTTTGTGGGTCTTGCCATCGGACGGCCACGCCTTTGCCGCACCCCGCGTCCTCCCGACGCAAGCCATGCGATCCCGCCGCGTGTCCTCCGCTTCGAAGCTTCCCGACACGCCCGGATCCCGTCTCCGTCGTGTTGGGCCCTCGGACTTGGTTTTGAGGCCCAAACCAAGAAACCGTCCTCCGATGGTTTTGTGGGCAAACCACCGAACCCCGCGTGCTCGGTCCGGCCTCCCGCCAAACCACTTGACTCGACCGCCACCGTGCACCGGCTCGATCGTCCACGACCTCGTCTTGCTCGTCTCGCCACCATGTGGCCCGCACCTAGTCCCGCCGTCCACTGGGTCCCTCGAACCGAGCCTACTTGTCTCTCCATCTCCCAGAGGCCCCTCAAGGTTGAAGACCTTTCGCGCCCGTTCTTCACGTGCAACAACACGAACTAGGCCACCTGCGCACTGAGCCAAGAGTCAGTCCAACACCCATTGTCAATCACTCATCACTGAGGAGCAGTCATCCATCGACCACCGGGACGCTCCTGGTCCTCAATCTCCCCCTTGATGAGTGCATTGAAAAGGTTTTGGTTTTGGCTCTGGCTTCTCTCTTGGCTTCTCACCCTTCTCACTCACAAACTTCACCGGTTTCTGGAAGTCATTTGTCTTAGGTGGGAATTTGGGTGGATCTTGGGTTGTGTCAAGCTTGTTGCAAAGGTGGTTGGGCTTTTGTGTGAAAGAGTTCTTGGGTGCTTTTGGAAGTTGGACTTGGATGTCTCCGATCACCTCAAACTCGGGGTTAGACTCAACACACTTCTCATACACACTCTCCCTACTGTTCTCTCCCACTTTCTCACCCAACTTCTCAAACCCCAAACCACGACCATCAGCTCTCTTGAACTCCTCAATCATGATTTTCAATTGAGGTTCCTGCCGAGACAACTAACCCAACACCTTCCTCAAATAGTCATTCTCCTCATAGATGACATCCAAACGGGAAGTAAGTTCAAGATTGCGCAAAGTAACTTTATCACAGCTAGTGCATGCATTGACAACAGGAGATTTCAAAGAAGCTTCCAAAGTGCTAATAGTAGAACGAGCATCAACAAGCTTAGCATGCATAGTAGGACATGATTTACAAGCACCAAGCAAAGTGGGTCTAGCCTTAAGCTCATCATACTCGACCCTAAGAGCATCTAGTTTAGCCAAAGTGGAAGCATTCTTCTCATTAAGCAACTTGATCTCATTCAACCATGCATCACACTCAAGACACTCAACATCATCTGGAGTAGTAGGAGCAAGTTTCAAAGAGTCATTCTCAAGTTTCAATTCAAGAAATTTGGACTCTAACTCTCCTACTTTCTCACTAGCATTCTCAAGTTGAGCCCTAAGTTCTTTCCTCATCTTCTTAGCATCTCTCAACACACTATCACGGTTGTCAATCAAGCCATTCAACCTAGTGACCTCAGCAAGCAAAGAGTCGGGATCACGATTTACCTCATCCTCTGAGTCGGAGTCGCTGTCTTCCCTCTCGCTCTTCTTGCTACTCGAGCTGTGGGCCATCCCACAAAAGCCTTCAAGCGCCACACAGGTCAATCCACTGAGGTTCCGGCTTGCACTCTTCTTGCCCTTGCGCCTCCCGGCGTCTTCATCTTCACTGCTTGAGCTTGACTGCGCGTCGCTTGAGCTTGAGTCGACGTTGCTTGCATCGGCCACCATAGCTCTTGCCTTGTCCTTCTTGTAGCCACCCTTGCTCGGTCGCCGCTTGTTCTTGTCCTTGCTCTTGTACTTGCTGAAGTGCTTGCCCTTGGAGGAGTACTTGTCTTCACGCCTCGGGTGCGCCTTGTACTCGTTCATCTTGTACTTGTTCTCCTCCGCTTCCGGGCACTCGGCGATGAAGTGGCCACGCTTGCCACACTTGTACCATGTCCCCGAGCTCCGCCTTGCATTCCTCCGACTCTCGTGTAGTCGATCAAACCTTCTTGAGAGCAAGGCCAGCTCCTCGCCCAGCACATCAAACTCCTCATCTGGAATAGACATAAGAGAAGACAAGGAAAACTGTCGACAGGAAGGGTTAGATTTGCCCTTTGATCTGCCCACAAGAGCAATACTATGGTCGGGCCGAGCCCTCATGCTTGGTTGCAACTTCCCGTCAACCTCACCGACTTGAGCTTAGAAAAGTGGTCATCCAACTCAATAGTCAAATATTGCCCGGACTCCTTGATGGCCTCAACCTTAGCACCCCAAACATTTGGGTCCAAGACATGCAAGAGCTTCAAAGCTTGATCATGCTCGGTGTAAGGGAAATCCTCAACATTAGCCTTCATGTTGTTCACGATGGCGGTGAACCTCCGAAACATCGCATCAATGTCCTCACCGGAAGTTGAGTGAAGTTCTCATATTGCATCTGGTAAGAGACAAAGAGGCGAGCCTTCACATGGTTATCACCACCGTGAGCAACCAACACCTTCTCCCAAATTTGCCAAGCAAGATTCAAATGGCGAACACGCTCAAACTCAGGATCACACAAGCTCCGGACCAAGTGATCAACGGCTTTTGCATTTGCCTCATACTTGGCCTTAGCACCGGCATCGGTCACCATAAGAGTATGGATGTTGACCGGAATAGCATAGGTCTTGTCAAGCACAATGAACTCCAACAACTTGCCACGAAGAAAGATCATTATACGAGCCGCCCACTTGTGGTAACCCTTGCCATCGAAGTGTGGCGGACCGCCCCGCTCAACATACGCCATCTTAGGATTCAAGACTTGTCAAAGTCGCAAAGAATCCGGCACCAAGCTCTGATACCAATTGAAGGATCAGATGGCGACTAGAGAGTGGGGGAGTGAATAGGAGCCGGTAAAAATTCTTCTCAAAGAACCCGACCTATACCCTATTCAAATCCCGGTCACACACAAGTGATGGATCGAATCACACGCCAATCGCCAAGACAACAAGGTTATGGATCAACCTCTAGTCTTAGGAATGTTTCCTTGAAGCACACGCGGAAGCACGAGAAAGGAAAAGAGAAATCGAACCAAGAAGCAAAGCTGGCAGCCTCTGGCGGACCGTCCGGCCAGGCAGCACGGACTGTCCGCGATGGCCGCACGGACCGTCCGAGCAGGTACCGCGGACCGTCCGCACCCTTGCCGCGGACCGTCCGGCCCGAGCCGCGACCGTCCGTTAAAGCAAACGGAACCTCCCGCAGACGACCCCGAATAACGGACCGTCCGCGGGGAGCACGCGGACTGTCCGCCAGGCACCCGCGGACCGTCCGCCCGCTGCTGCGGACTGTCCGAAACCTTTCCCAATGAAAACTCAAAGCCACGAAGGATCGAAAGCGAAGCGAAGCAAGAACACGAAGAACATAGGAAGAACTCGCTCCTCGCGGACCGTCCGCCGGTCCCTCGCGGACTGTCCGCGCCTCACGGACAGACCTGAAAACAGCCCGACCTCGAAGGTCAACTCCCCCAAATCATCATCGGATTTCCCAAACGGTAGAAGCTATGGAGACAAGGGTTTGGGGACTTGAAAAGCGTCACACAAGGATGCTATAGCCCAAAAATCTTGCCTCCTAACTCCCTAAATCACCGGGAATCGCGAATCCTTTGAGCACCACCAAAAGCTAGAGCACCGAACGAAAATCCTTGAATCGAAGTGGTTTCCCGGCGTTTGAGGGCACAAGATCAATCACAAAGATGCACGAGACATCCATCCATGTTTCCCTCAAAGAAATCCGGGGAGAAACCCACTCAAATCCGCAAAATCACACCGAGAACAAAGGCACCAAAAACAAGCACGAAAAAGACCACGAGAAACACAACGCTGAATCTTCTATACAAACCAGGAAAGATTCACAAGGTCTAGCATGCCGCCCTAGCATCCATCCCTTTCAACAAATCTCACATGAAGCTCTCATGCTAGCCTAGAGAAAAATGGAGAAGAAAATAGCTACGAAAATGAGAAATGGGAAGGGGGAAATGAAACCCTAAGTCGCGGAGAGAGAGAGCCATCCACACACACTCATGGCTTATATATCAGGTCCCGCCGGAGTGGTAAATGACTCGACTACCCCTAACTTAACTACTGGCGATACAACCCACGTAGGGGCATTTAGGTAATGTTTGTGGGTCTTGCCATCGGACGGCCACGCCTTTGCCGCACCCCGCGTCCTCCCGACGCAAGCCATGCGATCCCGCCGCGTGTCCTCCGCTTCGAAGCTTCCCGACACGCCCGGATCCCGTCTCCGTCGTGTTGGGCCCTCGAACTTGGTTTTGAGGCCCAAACCAAGAAACCGTCCTCCGATGGTTTTGTGGGCAAACCACCAAACCCCGCGTGCTCGGTCCGGCCTCCCGCCAAACCACTTGACTCGACCGCCACCGTGCACCGGCTCGATCGTCCACGACCTTGTCTTGCTCATCTCGCCACCATGTGGCCCACACCTAGTCCCGCCGTCCACCGGGTCCGTCGAACCGAGCCTACTTGTCTCTCCATCTCCCGGAGGCCCTTCAAGGCTGAAGACCTTTCGTGCCCGTTCTTCACCTGCAACAACACGAACTAGGCCGCAACCTACACCTACGCACTGTGCCAAGAGTCAGTCCAACACCCGTTGTCTATCACTCATCACTGAGGAGCGGTCATCCATCGACCACCGGGACGCTCCTAGTCCTCAAAAGAAGACCCCAAAAACTGGCAAGTCCCAGAAGTGGACTTCCTATCCAACCGACACCCGGCAAAATCCGCATCCGAAAAACCATGAAGCGCCAAAGAAGAGGACGTGGAGTACCAAAGGCCGAAGTCGGGAGTGTGACGCAAGTACCTGAAAATTCGCTTCACCGCTTGCCAATGCGAAGTCCTCGGAGATGCTTGAAAACGAGCGCACAGACATACCAAGAACTGGATGTCCGGCCTCGTCACTGTCAAGTAGAGGAGTGACCCGATCATGCTTCGGTACTCCTTCTGGTCCACGTGTTCACCTTCCTCGTTCGCATCAAGAGCTGTAGTCGTACTCATCGGCGTCGCCATAGCCCTGGAGTCCTCCATCTTGAACTTCCACACAATGTCCTTGGTGTACTTAGCATGGTGCACAAATGTTCCTTCCTTTGATTGCTTGATTTGTAGCCTGAGGAAGAACTGCAACTCGCCCATCATGCTCATCTCAAATTCCCTGCTCATATCCTCTGCAAACCTTGCAACAAGAGAGTTAGACGAGCCACCGAAGACAATATCATCCACGTACACCTGCACAATTAGGATATCTCTGCCCTGCCTAAGTAGAAACAAGGTCTGATCGACCTTCCCCATCTCAAAACCTCTCTCAAACAAGAACCCCTCAACCTACCATACCAAGCTCTAGGTGCCTGCTTCAACCCATAAAG
The DNA here is from genome assembly GCA_947561735.1 of Cenchrus americanus. Lineage (NCBI taxonomy): Eukaryota > Viridiplantae > Streptophyta > Magnoliopsida > Poales > Poaceae > Cenchrus > Cenchrus americanus. The sequence goes on along the minus strand of OX387245.1, from coordinate 93,435,577 downwards.
CACCTTCCTCAACTTGTACACCCGGTGGGGGTACTTCTCACTCTCAAACCCCGGTGGTTGCCTCACATACACTTCTTCCTCCAACACACCATTCAGAAAGGCACTCTTCACATTCATTTGGTGCAACTTGAACCATTTAGCCACAGAAAAGGCTAGAAGGATCCTAATTGCCTCCAAACGGGCTACAGGAGCAAAGGTCTCCTTGTAGTCGATCCCCTCCTTCTGACTGAATCCTGAGCAACAAGCCTTGACTTGTTCTTCACCACTTCACCTTTCTCTCCCTCTTTGTTCTTCCACACCCACTTTGTACCAATCGGCTTACACCCTGGGGGAGGGTCAACCAATTCCCAAGCCTGATTCCTCTCAAAGTTCTCCAACTCCTCATGCATCGAATTAACCCAATTGTGATCAGATAGTGCGTGTCCAATGTCTTTGGGCTCAAAAGTAGAAACAAATGCAGCATGAGAGAAATGAGAATTGTTTCGAACCCTCGACCGTGTAGTGCGTTCATTCATGTCGTTGATGATCCTTGAAGCTGGGTGATCCACTTGTACTCGCCGGGGAGGTTCTCGCCTTAATGCTACCTCCCCCTCAACAACATCTTCTCCTCGATCCTGGTTTGTCGTCGTAGGTGTGAGAGAGGGTCCGTCTACCACCGTAGTCGAAGTAGTAGGTACACGTTCAGCCGGGGGCACCACACCGCCATCTTCATCGTCTCTATGTTCATGCTCCTCCTGAAAGATCTCCTCACCAAGCTCATCATCACCTGCACACTCAAAGACAAGCTGACTACGTGGCTGTGTCTCGTCAAAGGTTACCTCGCAAGTCTCCACGATTTAGTTAGTTTCAAGATTGAGCACATGATATGCTCTAGAATGAGATGCATAACCAAAGAAAATACCATCGACCGACCTAGCCTCAAACTTATCCAACTTCTTCCCTTTCTTCAGAATAAAGCACTTGCGACCAAAGACATGGAAGTGACTCACCTTGGGTGTGCGACTGTGCATCAACTCGTAGCAGGTTTTCTTCTTATGCACTTTGAGGTAGATTCTGTTTGACACATAGCACGCGGTGTTCACCGCCTCAGCCCAGAACCTTCTTGGAGTCCTATGCTCATCAAGCCCCGTCCGAGCCATCTCACACAAGGTCCTGTTTTTCCTTTCCACAACACCATTCTGGGGAGGCGTATACGGACTCAAAAACTGATGTTCAAGACCCAAGTCATGGCAAAAAGTTTCAAAACGAGAGTTTCTGAATTCTGAGCCATTGTCACTACGGATTGCTTGTATGGCATCTCCGTGCCTCTTGTTCCTCAACCTCAAGACAAGATCTCGAACAAAACCAAACATCTCCCCCTTATCCTCAAGAAAGAACACCCACGCTGTTGACGCAAAAATCTGCACCCTACGTCAAGCACACAGCAAGCCGAACAAGCTAGCTTCACATGCGAACAGATTCCAAGGCGTGCCAGTCAATTTGCCCTGAAAATTAACAAAAGACAAAGTAGTTAAATTCTAAAACTTGGAACTTGCCGGGTGGTACCAGACAGTTCCATATTTATAGCTAGAAAAGCCATGTGAGATGACATATAGCTACAAGAAGCTATCTGCCAGCAAACTAGAAACCATTCGGGAGCTTCAAAGTGTAAAACAGAACATAGCCGAACGGATAACGTAAGCATGACGAAAGATCGATCTTTATTTGAACAAAATTGCACGTGCACAAAAGCCATGACCGATCCTCGAGGATAAATAACAATAAACAATAAATAAAGTAAAGCATGATCATAAATATGTGATAAACAAGCATGCATAGGTCCAAAGCACTAGTCTACCGCATGTCTAGATACCTCAAAACCCTTCAAGCATGAAGCCAAACAAGTTTATCCACCGCATGATACGACTTGTTTGAGAATCACACTACCAACCATAAATAGATCTATCTACCACATGACACAATCTAAATATGGAAAGCTAAAAGCATACGTTGTTTAAAGCATGACTTATAAACACGTTTTACTCGTGAAAGCATAACCGAATACGGCTGAACAGCCGAATCGGGGTCCATGAAGAAGGAACAAACATCGCCAAAGATGATAAATCTATCAGATTGAATTAAGAATATAATCCACCGGATGATTAGCTTTAAGACAACCCAAAAACCTGCATCTACTGCATGATACCTAGTTCTGTCAAGATTTACACAAAAATTGACAAGATTGAACTCGCAACATGTAACAACCTAGATTGTTTCGGTTTCGGCTATTTGAGAAACACGTGATCCACGTGCCTTTTGAAGCAAAATATGGAAGTGCGATGTAAGGATCACTACATGAGATAAAGCCGATCCAAATCAATCTAAATTGGGCAAAAGAGTGTTACATGAATTTAAACATAAAGTAAAACTCAAAGCAACACAGGGTAACTTAATGAATCTATTGAATTTTTGCCAAAATCCAATAGAGCCGATAACTAGCTCCAAGCTAGATCTTAGCCCACCGCATGGCTCATGATCTAACAAGAAACCCTCTTGAACCAAGCTTAAATCTACCGCATGATACTAAGCATGGTAACAAGACTACTTGCATCACGATCTAAATCCACCACATGATACTATACATGACACAAGGTTGCCAGTACTTACGGAGGTCAACGGATCGATGAACCCTCTCGAAGAACTCGATGACATGACTAGAGGACTCAAGAGTTTGGCGTAAAGCCGGTTTGTATTGAGAATGTTTCGATTACAATTACATACATCCAGGGTCTATATTTATACCCTGTCATGGCATGACTCCGGATGGACTACGAGCACAATATTTGATACCTAATTCGTCTCTAAGTGCAATTGCTTATCCATCCACCCGTCCCTTCCGTTCGGGCCACGTCATCACGCAATCCTGCAAAATCAGCGCAAACAGTCCCCCTGCCGAACGAAAGTAAACTGCCGACCGCGAGCTCCTTTGCCGAATCTTTCTGAAGAAACCTTCCTTCTTCCGGATGGTTTTTTACCAAGCTGGGCCCACAAGTCAGACTCCTTCCTGTACCAAATTTTGGTGTTAACATATGCCCCTTCAATTACAGGATAAAAGTGATTTTATTCCAAAATTGACTCCAGTCGCCAACGTCTTCAAATTGAATCCGTTCAACACCTATTCTCTCTCCTCGCAATCCATCGGAGCCTCCGTCCAGATCCAAACCCTAGGTCATCTTTCCCCCAAGCTCAAATCCCCAATGGCGGGTCAAAATCAAGCTGCTCAGGTAAAATCCATCCCCATAAGCTTCATTCGGCACTATATTTTTGATTTTTACCTCAGATTTCTCCCCTGCCTTTTCTCAACAGGAGCTTTCCACCGAGCTTTTGATTCGCACTGAGGCCAATTCGACGTCTTATTTCCTTGGTCCTGTGGGAATTTCCGATCTCACGAGTTTATTGCTGCTGAATCCCAAAGAATTCCTTTCAAAGCGGCTTTATCTAAGCCTTCCCTGTGGCAAGACGCCTTCAAGAACTGGCCCTTGCCCCCAATTGCAGGCTGGAGAAATTGGTACAAAAGGGTGCTTACGGATAACAGTGCCAAGACCCAAACTTGGGACATCCTTCGTATTGCTCAATGTTTGGAGCTTTCTTTGGCCGAGACCCCGAAGAACGAAGATCTTTTGATAGCAACTTGTCATTTTTGGTCAAACGGCGTCAATGCCTTCCTCTTTGGTCACGACCCAATGCCTCCAATTCTGGTCGATGTATACATGATCACCGGCCTTGATGTTTCAGGATCCGTGTACCCCTGGGACTTCAAAGGCTCCACAAGACAAACAGGGGTGAAATCAGGAAGCGGATATAAGTCATATATCCAGAATCACATGAAAGACGGCCCCCTGGGTGAAGTCGAATACAGGGATTTCCTGAACATGTGGCTGTGCAGGTTTATTTTCTGTGGTAAAGCCAATGAACCCACTTTGAATCACATTGTAATGGCCACACAATTGGCTGGTGGTAAACGTATTCCTCTTGGAAAATACCTCCTAGGAAGTGTGTATCATATGCTTCATCATACCATCTCTCAAATGCACACTGGCCAAAAGATACTATGTGTCAACGGCCCTTGGTGGTTTGTGCAGATGTGGCTGCAACTACACATGCACCAGATTGTCAATATCGACCTCAACAATCGGCTTTTCCCTTCATCCAGCTACAACGAAGGGAAAGTTCAAGTCACCAGAGGATGCCAAACCTATGGGGACGCTGCCTCAACTGTTTCCATCAATCAGAATGTCAGTCAGCTTTTCGAGCTCTTTTTCAGAGGCTTCCCTGACCCTCTTTGGCTTCCCTACTTGGACAATGATAACTTAACCCTCCCCCGTGAATTCTCCTTTGAAGTCGGACGCCAAGATGGAAGGTTTGTAGAAATCTTCAATATCTTCATCCATCCATGCCCCCTGCCAGCTGAATTTTGTGGAGGGAGGTTAAATCACAGTACTTACGAATACTATCAGCCGAATATGATGGCCAGACAGCTTGGATGTGGCCAAATGCCCCAAGACTATTCCTTCATGAATTCCTCAAACCCAGAGAGGAAATCAAGGACAGCATACAAGCCAGAAGGGTCCTCGAGTACGAATGCAGTCCAACTCTCTACACCTGGCCTTTCACACCCATCACAATAGCTCACCCAACCTTCAACTCTTGGTGGCAAGAATTCCACGACCATATCTTTAGTGAGCCAGTGCACTCATTTTGCTTGGAGTTGATGCCTAATTTTCAGCCAACATCAGAGGTAACACACTTGTCCCTTTCTTTTTGATTAGACATATCTTCCACTAACCATAATCTTGATTTCTACCTGTAGAATACAGTGCCTGCCCCTCGAGCTAGGACAATTGTTTATAATGCAGTATACCCAGTTTCAGCACTGGGATTCAAATCCCCAACTTTGGCTCAACTGATGGCCAGGTATGCCACAATGGACCCAATTCTCTTCAGTGCTACTACTGATAAGAGAAAAGGTCTATCTCTGATTGCAACTCCAGCTGCCAAGAGGAAAAGAACCACCTAGAAGGTTCCTGTTGAGGTAGGATTTCCCTTTTCTTGATCACAAAATTACTCTTATTCTGACAAATTTCACCTTGTGCAATTTCAGGCTAGAACCTAGCAGTCTTCAGCCTCAGAACCTGCCAATGCTTCATCCATTGGTATGACCTTCATTACCTTGCTTTTTCCTTAAAGACCAATACTTGCACTGGCATTTACCCTTAATCTGGCACTTGCAGAAGAAATATTGGTGAATCACCCTATCGAAACCTCTTCCGCTCAGCATGCAAGTTCAACAAGGGCTGAACCACCTTCTGTTCAAGTGGAGATTTTATCTTCATCAGGGACCCAGTCAACCCTTCTCAAACAGAGGTACCAGCTTCACCAGAAATGAATCCATCAACTGAACCAGAAGCTTCAAGCCCTTCAAGGATTCAATCTCCCCTTGGTCAAGCAGAAATTCCAATCTTAACAGAGGCAAATCCATCTTCACCTCAGCAAGAAGCCTTAAATTTGCCAGGGAATGCACCAGTTTCCCCTCAAGCAGAAGCTCCAGCTTTGCCAATGGCCCCTCAAACTCCTGCTCCTCCAGTTGTTCAAGAAATCCCCTCTGAACCTGAACAAAACCTTGCCCCAGTTCAGGGAATCAGGCATGAGGTAAGCATACGCACTCAATTCTGTTATTTTCTTCTTTCAATGAACTACTCCTGACTCGGCAATTTCACCCTTTCAGGATCAAAATCCATCATCATCAAGCCAGTTAGTGATGAATGATCCAGCTGCCGAAACAAGAGAAAGAGGAACTCAAAACCAGGCCTTATCAGAGGAAATCCAGGCAAGGCTCAAAGAAATCTTCGCCTGGCTGCAAAAGGACGCCCGAGACCAAATCAGGGATGTCGATTATTTCGAAGGAATGCTTGAGCCCATCAACAAAAAGCTCCCTGAAGATATCAAGACTTCGTTGGAGCCCATCTCTGGTTTGGATGTTCATTATGTGGCAATAAGGCGAGCCTTGAAGAGTCAGTCTACCCGACCAGCTGTTGAGCAAAAGAAAGCCAAAGCCGAACAAGTTGTGAAGGGAGCACAATCCCAAACTGAGAGCCACAAGGGAATGTTGACCAATCTGCAAGCTGCTCGTGAATTGAAAATTGCCAGAAAAGCTGCATTGGAGGCAGAGCTGAAGAATTTGTCTGCTGAAATAGAAGCCGATGACAAGAAAATAGCCGAACTTCCTGGACTGATAGAGAAAACCAAAGAGGAAGCATCATCGGATATAATTGAAGTGAATCAGTGCGAGGCAGATCTCACCGTCCTGTCCAATGCCCAGAAAGATTACCAGGAACGGATGGAGAATATCCACCAAACAATATCAAATGCCTCCAATGTAGTTGCAAAGTACTTGAACATTTAGTTGTAATGAGCAATGTGTAACCGAATTAACCGTTCTTGTAACATTTGCCTTCTATAAGTTCGCGTTCGTCTTCCTTGCATGACTTCGATTGCAACTCTGAACGATCCATTCGGTAACTAGCAGTCAAATAGTGCCATACCCGAACGGCACCCTAACTACAACTCAGCCGAGCCAGTCAACCGAATATGACTCAGCTTTGAATCCCAAACGACCCGTCGGCGAGTTGGTCAAGGAAACCTCTCCACCTTCCAAGTTTTTCGGGATACGCGCCACGATTTGAGGCCACGATCTTTCTTACCAGTCCTATAAATAAAACCGTAGGCGCCCCTGCTCTTTACCAAGCCTTTAGCCTTCAAATCTTTGCCAACCTCAAGCCTTCTTTTCCAAATCACCAACGCAGCTCCAAGAACCATGGCGGGCAACAACAACAGGCGCCGCGCCGTCGACGAGGCGGAAGGGAGCCGCGCCAGCGCGCGTCGGAGGCAGTGATCGCCAACTTTCTCCATGACTTGTCTTAGATCTTCCTCTATTTCTGACGATCCTCTCTGTTTCAGGCTCATTCAATGGAATCCGTCCTCTGCGCCGGCCAATCAACCTCTGCCGGACGACTCCTCAGAGTCGGACCACTACTCCCCCGTGCCCTACGGGAAACTTGACGCTCTCCGCTTCAAGGCAGAGCTCGAGGTGGCCCAGCGTGAGCTGGAAGACGTCTCCAAGAAGGCTGGCATCGGCGAACTGGAGTGGGAGGATCAGCGCAAGCAACTGATAGCAACCATCGACGGTATGGCCCTTAGATTCCCCCTCAATCCAATTCGGCCTTTGATACTGATCACCATCGCTTTGCAATTTTGCAGCCCACGACACTGAGCTCAACCAGCTGAAAATGCTGGTGGAGCAATTAGCTGACAAGGTGAACGTCCGTGGAGACACGCCGGCGGAGCGCCTTGCCGCGGTGGAAAATCGCGTGGACGAGGTGGCTACCCACGGCATCCGCCTGGGCACCACTTTGGGCTTGGCCGCCATGGCGACGCACACCAGCGTCGACTACTCCATCCAGCCGCGCGGCTTCCAGGGCGGCGCATCAGAAGACATCAACGAGATCGAGGTCATCTTGGAGCGCCTCGACGGCCACGGCGACGCCATTGTCGAACTCACTCATCCCCAGTCTGTGCTAAACAGGCTTTTTGATTAGATTGTACTAGGGATGTTTGATTTTTGGCAATAAATAAAAGATCTCAATCTTCATGCTTGTATTGTGATGATTTCTTCATGTTTGCAACTGCAAGCCTTATTCTCCTCAAACGCATTCGGGAACTTTGCTTGAGCCGAATACGCGAAGACGGATGCCCCTTGGCGCAAAGCCCGCAGAAAATCCTCAATTCGGGAATCCATAAGCACTGTTCAATGAAAACCCTTTGCATTCGGGAAGAAAACCCCGCTGCTTGGTATTCCAATAACGCACGCCAACCAGTCATCACTCCCAATGCACTCTCTCAGTCAATAAAATAGCCCACTGGGATGCCTTGCAAATCCACTCGCACACTCATCCATCACTTCACATCTTCTCCCCTGCTCCAGAAGAGAAAACCCCAAGGCCATGGACAAAGGCAAACAACCCATCAGGGAGGACAACACCCCAAAGAAGTGCACCATTCGAGAGTGAGTTTTCCTTTAACTTGCTTCTTGCTTTCGTATGTGATCCCGTGCTTTACCCCCTCTTTGTTTTCTTCAGCCTTGATCTGCTTCCTGAAGAAATCTTTGGGACCGAAAAAACGCCTGAATACATCTCCTCTGACTCCTCAGAAGAGGACGCCACGCCAGAGCAGAGGACCAACCACTAGTTACGCCGCCGTGTACGACATCTGGAGCATGACCTCCGGGACATCACCGATCGCTGCCAGGCCGAACGCGAGCGTCGCATGGCTTTGGAGGCGTTGGTAGGAGGTGAACATTTCAATCTTCATCTTGACTCCATGCTTGCGCCCGGATCTCTGTTTCTAACAACTGTTCTTCTGTCTCAGATGTTTCCAACAGGTACAGTAACCTGAAAGCGGCTTGGGACAGCTTGATGGAGGTAGCAAGCCATGGTCATCCCCAAAGCTTCCAAGTTGCCGTCACGGTGGTTCTGGAACAACTGAAGAGGAAGGAGCTGAAGAAGCAAAGAAAAAAGGATTGAAGCATACTTTCGCTTCTTACGCCAGGCCTTCTGCTTCCCACCTCTTTGCAATCCTGAGCAACCGGGTTGTTAGATATAATCCTGCAAGAAGCATTTGTAATGTAGTTTCGTGCTAAGGGCAATACATCTGAGTATTGGCCATTTCCCCTGTTTAGGATTTTTTGGTCTAAAGGCGGCTTCCTTCTTGAACGCCGGCTATTTCTGTGTCAAAGGCCTGTAATCCCAATGCTTGTGATCAACGATCAATTTCAATACTAGGATAATATTTCTTCAAATATCTTCCATTTATTGCAACAGAAAATTCTTCTCCTAGTAAAGTCTTTAACATATAAGCGTTACCAGGCACACACTTGACTACCCGAAAGGGTCCTTCCCAGTTTGGGGACCATTTGCCGAATGCACTATATTTGGTTCCAATCGGCAGTAATGCTTTCCACACCAAATCCCCTTCTGCAAATTGCCTGACCTTTACTTTCTTATTGTAATATCTAGCAACTCGCAGCTTGTTCTTTTCAATGTTTTCAAAAGCTTTAAGACGGATCATATGCAAGTCTTCCAACTCATCCATCATTAAGCCGCTATAATCTCTGGAGCTTAAGTATTTTTGCAAAACCACTCTCCTGGACTTTGACTGCATTTCCCAGGGTAAAACAGCATGATGCCCATAAACCAATTCATAAGGAGAAGTCTTTGTAGCTCCATGAGGAGCCATTCGGTAAGCCCACAAAGCCTCGTTGAGTACCGAATGCCACCTTTTCGGCTTCTGGTCGATCTTCTTTTGTATAAGTTTGATCATGATCTTATTAGAAGCCTCTGCCTGACCATTAGCTTGGGCATAATAGGGAGAATAATTAAACAATTTGATCCCCATGCTTTCAGCAAACTCCCTGAACTCCAAGGACACAAACTGGGCTCCTTGATCAGTTGTGATTGTTTGAGGAATTCCAAACCGATAGATGATGTGTTCTTTAACAAACTCAACCATGTTCTCTGATGTTACCTTCTTCAGAGGAATCGCCTCAACCCATTTGGTAAAATAATCCATTGCCAAAAGCACAAATTTATGCCCCTTGCTCGATGTGGGTTAATTTGGCCAATCAAGTCTATACCCCAGCCCCTGAATGGCCATGGCTTGATAATGGGATTTAGTGCTGATGCAGGAACTCTTTGAATATTTCCAAATTTCTGACAGTCTTGACATCCCTTGTAATACTCAAAGCAATCCTCCAACATCGTCGGCCAAAAGCATCCAGCTTGCCTGATAACCCATTTCATACGATAGGCCAATTGATGTGCTCCACAAATCCCGTCATGCACGTCACTTATCATCTTCTTCGATTCTTCTGGACCTAGGCATCGCAGCAATACCCCATCCAACGATTTATAGAACAGACTTCCATCCAGAAGAACAAATTTAATGGCTTTGTACCTGAGCTTCCTAGAGACCTTCTGGGACGGATCTTCCAAATAATCAATGATTTCCTTTCTCCAATCATCCGCTGCGAGATCTTTTCCGAAAGCACACACCTCCATGGCAAACGCTTCTTGATTTTCTCTGTAGCCTGAAGCGCTTTGAGCCAACCTGTTTGCCTCTTCATTGTGTTCTCTAGGAATATGCTGTAGAATTACTAGCTGAAAACTCTTCAAGATTTCCCTGCATCCCTCGTAGTAACTCCTCAGGGCATCACTCTTGCACTCATATTGGCCGTTCAATTGCTTTATAACTAACTCTGAATCTCCATAAACCTCAACCGAAACAGCCCCGGCTTCTTTCAGATATTGAAGCCCTCTAAGCAATGCCTCGTACTCAGCTTGATTGTTTGTAACACTAGGTTGAATAGGGATAGCAAACTCAAACATCTCGCCCCTAGGTGAAATTAATAGAATCCCTACTCCCCCACCTTTACCACATGATGATCCATCAAAGAACAAAGCCCAAGGAGTAATTTCAAGCAAATCAATCGATGGATCACGATGTTCAGTTATAAAATCGGCAATAATCTGACCTTTTATAGCTTTTGCCGATTCGAACTTCAACTCAAACTCAGATAAAGCTAAGATCCACTTGCCAATCCTGCCATTCAAAATTGGCATAGATAACATATGTTTTATTACATCAAACTTGGAGTATACAACGCATTCGGCATTCAATAAGTAGTGCCGAAATTTTGTACACGAGTAGTACACACATAGGCAAAGCTTCTCCGCGTACGAATACCTGTCTCGGGATCAAGTAATTTTCGGCTAAGGTACGCTACTACCCGCTCCTTTCCTTCAAATTCTTGAATAAGGGCCGATCCAATGGTTTGGGTATCGGCCGCCACGTACAACTTGAAAGGCTTATTCAATCGTGGAGGCACCAAAGACCGGTGGTTCCTTCATATATTGCTTGATCTCATCAAAAGCCTTTTGTTGTTCGTCACCCCATATGAACTTCTGATCCTTCTTAAGCTTCAACAATGGAGAAAAGGGCAAAACCTTTTGCGACAAATTTGAAATGAACCTTCTCACAAAATTGATCTTGCCAAGCAGTGATTGCAATTCCTTGAGATTGGTTGGAGGGACAACTTCATCAATAGCTTTCATGCTTTTCTTGCCAACCTCGATCCCTCCTTCGTGCACCAGAAATCCCAAGAACTCTCCAGCTGATACCCCAAAAGCACACTTGTTTGGATTCATCTTCAACCCATGCTTTCGTGTGCATTCCAAGGTTCTCTTCACGTCCTCCAAGTGTGAGTCATGATTCAAAGATTTGATCACGACGTCATCAATGTAAATCTCAACAATTTTGCCGATCAACTCATGAAAGATATAATTCATTGCTCGTTGATAGGTTGCACCGGCATTTTCAACCCAAATGTCATGACTATCCATTCAAACAGACCTATGTGGCCAGGACATCTGAAGGCTGTCTTTGATATATCCTCTATTGCCATGAAGATTTGGTTATACCCTGCATTACCATCCATAAAGCTGATAACCTTGTGTCCAGCAGCAGCATCAACCAACAGATCAACAACGGGCATTGGGTATCCATCCATAGGAGTAGCTCTGTTTAGATCCCTAAAATCTATACAAACCCTCATGTTCCCATTTTTCTTGTAGACAGGGACGATGTTAGAGATCCACTCTGCATACCTGCATGGCCGAATAAAGCTTGCATGAAGTAATCTTTCAACTTCTTTCTTCACATCGGCCAATACTTCATCCTTGTAGATTTTCCGGGGAGGTTGCTTATATGGTTTAAAACCAGATTTGATCGGCAACCGATGCTCGACAATGGAACGATCCAAACCAGGCATCTCCGAATAATCCCAAGCGAAGCAATCTTTATATTCTTTTAACATCTTAACCAATTCCACTCTAAAATCTGATTCCAGGTTTGCACTGATAAATGTCGGCCTCGGCTTGTCACCGTTTCCAATATCAACTTCCTCCAATTTGTCAGCCGACATGAATCCTCGCCCCAACTTGCCATCAATTCCATCAACGGATTGTCCTTTAAAAATTACTATAAGAGCCGACTGCTTGAATCGGCTGTTGATCACTGCTGACAGGCTCAACAGGACCTTCACCCCAGTCTTTCCCTGAGAAACAATCGATGCCTTGATATTCCCAAAAAGCTGGTTCTACATTTGCAACACTCACTGAGTCATCTGCCTGGACCACTTCAATGTCGTCATCTACCCATTGGATGAGTTGTTGATACATGGTAGATGGGATGCAGCAATTGGCATGGATCCAGTCCCGCCCAAGCAGCAGGCTATAAGCTCCCTTGCCGTCGATGACAAAGAAGGTTGTGAGCAATGTCTTGGATCCAATCATCAGATCTACGTTTTCGCACCCTTGGTGTCTGAATGATTCCTAGCGAAATCATTCAGAATTATGCTCGTCGGCGGCAAATCTCCGGGACCCATACCAAGCTTCCTGAAGGTAGTGTACGGCATCATTGACTGCAGCCCCGCCATCAACAAACATCTTAGTCAATGGCTTGCCATTGACGTATCCTTTTAAGTATAGCGGCCTCATGTGTCGATTCTTGGCCGGTTTGTCGAAGGTGGCCTATTTGGCTAATACCAGTTGCGCCATTAACCCCCCAAGCTACTCATCGTCGTTGATTTCCAAGGACGTTTCCTCCTGCACAACTTGATTAGCGGGAGCCATAAACTCATTTGGCAAAAAGTATACCATACACGCTGGAGCCGAATGACCCGATCCTTCAGGCTTGCCCTTTGGACGCCACACTTGTTTCTTCTGGATCCCCGCCTGCCTCAATTCACCGTTCCTTAAGCGCTGAACCCTTCTTTTCCGGCTCTTCCTCAGGCCAGGCGGACACCATTGTCCCTCTTGCCAGATGTATTCGTGTTCCTCTTCTTCTTGATCAGCCCATCTCTGATCAGCTTGCCTCTTCCTGGGATGATCAATGACCTCAATTATTTTTTGACGCCGATCGTCACTAGGATGTATACTTCCAATTCTTTCATGGACGGATCGGCGATTGACAGTCTCCTGCCTATACTCAAAGTACTTGTCGCTGCACTCAAGGCAGTTTCTCAATGTAGGAAGTTTTAAGCCTTCATTCCAGCAGTGTCTGAAGAATGCGCACCCCCAATGTGCACACTCTTGTTCCCGTGTGTACTGCTCCAGTTCTTTCCTGTGCGCTTCTTCCTCAGACCTGCGTCTCTCCTCCTCATGTCTCTGCCTCTGGTAGCGTTCTTTCTCTAGCTGACGCTGCCACTTGTTGAGGAGGATGCGCGTAGTGACCCTGGGTTTGGCCCTAGATGACTCCCCAACTTCAATATGGCTTTTAAGGACACGAGGGGCTTCTCCGTGGACTTGTTCTAGTGTAACTTGCCGTGCTGGATCCACTGCTCCATCTTGTCTTGCTCTAGCTGACGTCAGGACCTTGACCTTTCCTTTCTCCTCAGCAGTCACCATGTTAACAGAAAAGCTTATCATATTCTGGGGAAAAGGATGGCCATCCAGTTTCATCTTGTTGTCAAACTTCAGGTGTCCCTCCTGGATAGCCTTTTGGATCCTCATCCTGAAGACCCTGCAGTCATTGATGGAGTGAGAATTCCTGTCATGGAAGCCACAATAACGTTTCTCTTTAACCCAATTGGGCCGAAGCATAGAATGCCCCTCAGGCAACTTGATTCGGCCTTCTTTTACCAAGAACTCAAAATGTTTATCGGCTTTGGTGACGTCGAAGTCGTATGTGCCCTTGGTCTGCTTGATCCAACGCTGGTTCATGGTCAACGGTTCCATGCCCCACATGATCTCAGCGGCAGCCACTTCCTGATCATCGTCAGAATCTTCCATCTGGTCGGCCTTCTCCATGAACTGATTATAGATGTCAGCTATGTCGTGTTGCTTGTTGAACCTGGTGTCCTTCTTAAACCCATAGGCCTGGTTGCTCATCAATGACAGCTTTTGAGACAATTGGCCCCGATTATCAAACTCCATACCAAAAAACTTCTCTCGTACGGCCGGCAACATTCCTGCAACGGCCATATCGGCCAACTGATCATCTGGCAGATTCAACGAGAAACACATGCCTTTGACCTCCCTGAACCTCCTGAGGAATTCCAAAGGCGTCTCATTGTGCCTCTTCTTCAAAGTGGTGAGATCGATGAGCTTCTTTTCTGTGCTACCACTGAAGTAATGGGCGTGGAACTTTCGCTCCAGCTCCCTCCATGTGCCAACTGACTGGGGAGGCAAAGATGTAAACCACTGGAACGCTGGGCCCGTCAATGACATGGGAAAATACCTGACCCTGAATGCCTCATCAGCTGAGGCCTCTCCAAGCTGCATCAGATAACGAGCAATGTGCTCCACTGTGCTCGTGTCATCCTGCCCAGAAAACTTCGTAAACTCCGTGGGAGGCTTCACCCTTGGCGGCAGGATCACTCTGTAATACCACTCCGGGAAGGGAGGCGTGTAGGCTGGTCCGTGCATTTTGGGCTTGAGGCCAAATTGATTTTGCATCAGACCGACCATCTTCTGAACCAGAATATCGTCCTCCTGCACTCCTGCAGCTGCACCGTACCCCAGATTCGGGAGAGCGTCAATGGCGCCATAGTCCATAACTTCGTGGTAACCTCCACCGTACAAGTTCTTCTGCAACCTGTTGCTAGCTGGGGCAATCTTGTAGGTGGAAGTGAGAGGAACTCTAGACGAGCCGAACGCCATCTCCCCATACGTAGGCTGATATGGGTTTGGCTGTTGAATCGGTTGACCTGTACTGCCTTGTGGAGGTGGCTGGACTGGATGTCCCCCTGCAGCCCGCAGAGGAGGTTGAACTGGCTGACCTCCAGCGCCTTGCGGAGGGGGCTGGATGGGCTGGCTCCCAACGCTCTGCGGAGGAGGCTGGACTGGTTCGCTCCGTAATGGTGGCTGAGCTCCTGGTTGGGCAGAGCTGGACTCTCCAACCTCCACACAGTATCCCTGAGGGGATACTCGGCTGAACACTTGTTCCATGCCCGGGCCAAACACACCCACCATCATCTGCTTGAACACGCCCAGGAAAGCCCTATGATGCCTACCCAGCACGTCTTCCGCAGCATCCCGAAATGCTTGTAGCCACTCTTCCTTCTCTTGAAGAGTTGTGGCGTCAGTTTCTCCTGATAGTAGAACCCTGGGCATTTCGTTTTTGAGATACGGAACACCACTTCTGTTCAATTTGAATGACAGCAAACACTTTTGCTGGAATTGATCTGTAGCATCTTTCAGCTGTTGTAATTGCTCCGGAGAAAGGTCCTCAATAGAGACGTCCAGGATGTCAGCGATTTCAGGCATCTTGATCCTCAACTGAAGTGTCCCACTGGGCGTGCCAAAAAGTGTGTTGACGCAAAATCTGCACCCTACATCAAGCACACAGCAAGACGAACAAGCTAGCTTCACACGCGAACAGATTCCAAGGCGTGCCAGTCAATTTTCCCTGAAAATTAACAAAAGACAAAGTAGTTAAATTCCAAAACTTGGAACTTGCCGGGTGGTACCAGAAAATTCCATATTTACGGCTAGAGAAGCCATGTGAGATGACATATAGCTACAAGAATCTATCTTCCAGCAAACTAGAAACCATTCGGGAGCTTCAAAGTGTAAAACAGAACATAGCCGAACGGATAACGTAAGCATGACGAAAGATCGATCTTTATTTGAACAAAATTGCACATGCACAAAAGCCATGACCGATCCTCGAGGATAAATAACAATAAACAATAAATAAAGTAAAGCATGATTATAAATATGTGATAAACAAGCATGCATAGGTCCAAAGAACTAGTCTACCACATGTCTAGATACCTCAAAACCCGTCAAGCATGAAGCCAAACAAGTTTATCCACCGCATGATACGACTTGTTTGAGAATCACACTACCAACCATAAATAGATCTATCTACCGCATGACACAATCTAAATATGGAAAGCTAAAAGCATACATTGTTTAAAGCATGACTTATAAACACGTTTTCCCCGTGAAGGCATAACCGAATACGGCTGAACAGCCGAATCGGGGTCCATGAAGAAGGAACAAACATCACCAAAGATGATAAATCTATCATATTGAATTAAGAATCTAATCCACCGGATGATTAGCTTTAAGACAACCCAAAAACCTGCATCTACTGCATGATACCTAGTTCTGTCAAGATTTACACAAAAATTGACAAGATTGAACCCGCAACATGTAACAACCTAGATTGTTTCGGTTTCGGCTATTTGAGAAACACGTGATCCACGTGCCTTTTGAAGCAAAATATGGAAGTGCGATGTTAGGATCACTACATGAAATAAAGCCGATCCAAATCAATCTAAATTGGGCAAAAGAGCGTTACATGAATTTAAACATAAAGTAAAACTCAAAGCAACACAGGGTAACTTAATGAATCTATTGAATTTTTGCCAAAATCCAATAGAGCCGATAACTAGCTCCAAGCTAGATCTTAGCCCACCGCATGGCTCATGATCTAACAAGAAACCCTCTTGAACCAAGCTTAAATCTACCGCATGATACTAAGCATGGTAACAAGACTACTTGCATCATGATCTAAATCCACCGCATGATACTAGACATGACACAAGGTTGCCGGTACTTACGGAGGTCGACGGATCGATGAACCCTCTCGAAGAACTCGACGACACGACTAGAGGACTCAAGAGTTTGGTGTAAAGCCGGTTTGTATTTAGAATGTTTCGATTACAATTACATACATCCAGGGTCTATATTTATACCCTGTCATGGCATGACTCCGGATGGACTACGAGCACAATATTTGATACCTAATTCGTCTCTAAGTGCGATTGCTTATCCATCCACCCGTCCCTTCCGTTCGGGCCACATCATCACGCAATCCCGCAAAATCAGCGCAAATAGTCCCCCTGCCGAACGGAAGTAAACTGCCGACCGCGAGCTCCTTTGCCGAATCTTTCTGAAGAAACCTTCATTCTTCCGGACGGATTCTTTTACCAAGCTGGGCCCACAAGTCAGACTCCTTCCTATACCAAATTTTGGTGTTAACACACGCATACTGAGAGTAGTCGTCCACCACAACAAGGACATACCACTTCCCACCCGCAGATCGCACACAAGCTGGGCCAACAAGGTCCATATGGAGCAGCTCGCATGGATGCTCAGTCATCACATCGGTGAGGGGCAGGTGAGAAGAGGCTACCATCTTGGCATGCCTACACGGCGCACAAACCAACTCTTTCTCAAGCCTCAACCGTGGCAATCCTCGGACCAAATTGAGTTTACTCAAGCGAGAAAAAAGGTCAAAGCTCAAGTGACCCAACTTCCTATGCCACTTCCACAACTCACTCGAAGAACCAGCCAAGAAACAACGCTCCACTCTAGAAGACTGAGAAAAATCAGCTCGAAACACGTGACCCTCGGGAACGACCATACAGACAAGGTCCCCTCGAGAGTCCAAAATCCGAGAACCACCTGGCCGAAACAACATCTCAAAACCCTCATCCAACAGTTGGGACACAGAAAGTAAATTGTATCCAAGCGATTGAACAAGAGCCACACACCTGAGAGTGATCTTGTCACTCACCTTAATCTCACCTTCTGAAAGCACACGCCCACACCCATTGTCCCCAAAAGTGATGTACCTCCTTGTCACCACCGGGACGAGACTTGAGAACCACCCGTTGTCTCCGGTCATATGTCTCGAGCAACCGGAGTCAATCAACTAAATGTTCTTCAAGTCTCCCACCTCGTCGTCGGAGTCAGAGTCTGAGTTGCACTGTGTGCTCTTCTTGGTGCCGGAGCTCAGCGCCATGGTGCAGAAGCCGTCTCTAGTGAAGCAGCTCAGCCCACAGAGGTTCTTGGACGACTTCCTGATCTTGCGACGATCACCTTCATCTTCACTACTGCTTGAGCTCGAGCTCGAGGTGGAGTACGCGGAACTGAAGTTGACATCGCTCGCTCCAACCATCGCTCGGGCCTTGCCTCGACTCTCCTTCTTCCTCGATCGTCGCTCGTCCTTGTGCTTGTTCTTGTGCTTGCTCTTGTGGTTGCGCCTTGACCGGTACTTGCCATCCGTTCTTGACTTGTGGTTGTAACCACCCTTGTTCTCGACCTTGTCCGGGCAGTCGGCGAGGAAGTGTCCCGGCTTGCCGCACTGGAAGCATGTCCTCGTGTTCCTCCTCATGTTCATCCGGTTCTCGTGCAGCCTCTCGAATCTCCTCGTCAGCAACGCCAGCTCGTCCTCTCCAAGCACATCGAACTCCTCATCTGGCATAGACATCAAAGAGGACAACAAGAACATCCTGGTGGATGGGTTAGTGTTAGTCTTTCCTTTCGAACCACCAACGAGGGCAAGACTATGAGAGTCAGTTGGGCCCTCGAGCTTGGCTGTCATGCCCCTATCCACCTCAGCCGACTTGAGCTTCGAGAACAGCTCGTTCACCGTCAGAGTGTCATACTTCTCCGACTCCACAATGGCCTCGAACTTTCCGCCCCAAATCGTACGATCCAAAGAGTGCAAGAGCTTGACAGCTCTATCATGATCATCGTACGGGAGCACGTCCACATTGGCCCTCATGTTGTTCACAACCACCGTGAACCTCTGAAACAAGGCATCGATGGACTCACCGGGGAGATGAGTGAAGTTCTCGTACTCTCTCCGGTAGGTCGCATACATCCGAGCCTGAACCTGGGCATTCCCAACATGAGCCTCCTTCAACACCAAACAGATTCTACAAGCAAAGTGCTCGGTGTGCACCCGATCAAACTCAGGCTGACACAAAGCACGAAACAAATAGTTGACCGCCTTATTGTTGGCGTCGAACATGTCCCTCGATCCTGGAGAAAAGAAGTTCATCGGCTGGACATAGCCTGTGTCCACCGTGACATCCCAAAGGATCTGACCCTTTCCGCGGAGAAACGCAGCCATCCGCTTACACCACATCTGGTGGTTCTTGCCATCGAAGTGTGGAGGACCCAAACCCCATTCCTGGTACGCCATCCTTGTATCTTAGAATGGTTAGAGTCAATAAAGATCCAAACCGGCTCTGATACCACTTGAAGGACCGATACGGCGAACCAGTGAGGGGGGGAGGGAATGGGAGCCGATAAAATTTCTTCTCGAAGGAGATGAAGACTCCAACAAGACGAGTACGGCTTCCAACACACGTCTCCGACTCACTACCCAAGTTGGCCAAGTCCACGTAGCCACTGGAGTGCCACTGGACCTAGAAACCAACAAACAACCTTTCGAGCCAAAACACACCAACACGCACAGCGGAAACTTGCACGTCTTGTTGCCTGTGCTGCACCGGTCAGACCGATGGCCTACACCGGTCAGACCGGTGACACCGGTTAGACCGGTGGACAGAAGCGGTCAGACCGGTGGCTGCAACAACCACACAACAAGTGTTCAAGAGAGCCTCAATGACTTCTCTAGGCCTTGGAACAAAAACACCTCCAAAAACAAAACCTGCAAGGAAGGAAAACCCTACACAAACCTAACAAAACAACTCCAAACAGACCAAGAACTAACCAGCAGCACCAAGACCCAAAGACACACGAGTCAAGCAATTCACCCGAGGGAAACCTAGAAGTGACTCGAACCGGTCAGACCGATCAAGAGCACCGGTCAGACCAGTGTAGCCTGGGCAGCTCGGGATGAACATCACCCGCGGGTCAACTCTTTCAAATCCAATCTTTGATCTCCCGAATCGCTCCACGGACTTGAACAAGACTTTGGGGATAATAGGAATACCTCATGAGGAGTCCATAGCCATGATTTTGTCCACCAAAACTTGCCAAATCAAGAGGAATCAAAGAAATCCCGCCAAGAACTCCTCTAACCCTAGAACACCGAAACCCCAAAATCGAGCCCCTTAACTCACAGATTTGGGAAGGGAATCACAGGCCAAAGAACCACGAAGGGTTCCCACAAATTCCCCCCACCAAATCCCCAAGAGCAAGGTCCCGAAAACACCCCAAGAAAACCACCAAGAGAGGGCTCCAAAAATCACCACCAAGAACAACCGGGAACAACACAACAAGGCCTTGAGGAACCACGCCGAATCATCTATACATACCAAGAAGGTTCATACAAGGTCTAGCTTGCCGCCCGATCATCCAACCCTCTCACTAGATCTCACCATGAAGCTCTCAAGCTAGTCCTATGGAAATCCTAAGAAAATAGGAAGGGAAAATAGGAAAGCAAATGAACTAGGGTTCCAAGATATGGCTGCCATCCTCTCACCTCATGGGTTGTATGGAGGCAACCGAAAGTCTAAAATACCCTTACTTAATAACTAGGGATACAGGCCCCTCAAGGGCGGTTTTGGAAGTCTTCAAGTTTTGTCCATCGGACGGATGCCCGGCGACCGCAACCTGCTTAGTCTCGACGCAAGTTTTGCGATCCCGACGCGTGTCCTCCGCTTTGAAGATTCCGGACTGCGTTGTCGCACACCGGTCAGACCGGTGCTCCTCACCGGTCAGATCGGTCAGACCCACCGGTCAGACCGGTCTGGCACTGCTGCAGCACCGTCTTCGGTTCTTTAGTCTTGGCTTTTTGGATCAACCAAGGAACCCAGTGGTTTTCTGGTGAACCATCGGAAACCATGCGAACTCGGTGTAGCCTCCGCCAATCGCCACTCATGACTCGGCTCCCACGTAGTCCCGGCTCGACCTTGGTTTTGAGGCTCTACCAAGAAACCGTCTATGACTTCATCTTGCTGTTCATGCCACCATGCGGCCCGCACTTGACCCCGTTTGCCACCGGGTCCCTCGAACGAAGCCTACTTTTCTTCTCCACACCTGGAGGCCTCACCAGCGACAATCTTTCGTGCTTGTTCTTCACCTTCACCAACACCAGTCAAGCCGCAACCTGCACCTGCACTACTTAGCCAAGAATCAGTCCACACAACGTTGTCAATCACTCATCACACAAGGAAGCGACCATCCACCGGTCCTCGAACCACACATGGTCCTAAAAAATGCGATGCGTAGAATCGCATTCCATATGGAATGTAGCCCCCGAGCCTTAGGTCAAATCGTAGATGCAAGCTGAGGGTCAATCTGAAGTTCTGCCAATCTTATCCCATAAAATCCGGAGAAAAAACTGAAGGATACGTGGTACGAAGCCCCCGAGCCTTGAGTCGAGTACTTCCTGTCGAATTAAAGGGTCATCTTGATTGTAGAATGCATCCTGAGTGGGTCTTGGAGTTTGAAGTAACCCATAGAATCAATCTGACGTAGCCGAGCCCCTGAGGTGAGGAGCGTCGAGTACTTGAAGGTGAAGAGATGGGCTGCCGCCGCTGAGTCACCCGCCTGGCACTTATCCGTTCAGTCAGTGTATTGCCGCCCGATGGCTTATAAATAAGCGCTGAGCCCCTTAGGGTTTTTCATTCCCCGCAGTAGCAATCACAAAATTGAGCCCTCCTACTCCATTGCTGCCGCCACCTCTGCCGTCGCGCTACAGATTAGATCTGTAGGCGCCGCCGCAGTCCGCCGCTAGTGTTAGCCCCCGAGCGAATGCGAGTGAAGACACCCATCACTTGGAGGATGAAGGCATTCCCGTCCAAGAGCATGAAGACCGATGCGGGGAAGAAGATGACCCGCAGTGAAGCTGAAGGTTCCGCCCCGGAGTCGTTGCTGCCGTCCACTCCGTGCCCCAACCCGGCCAAGGAGTGGAAGAAGGCCAAGCTGAAGACCGAGGATCTGCTCACCTTGGTCAACAACGGGTTTCTGCGGGAGAAGGAAATGGATCTGTGGCGCGCTGCCACAGGCGACCCGTATCCGATGGAGAAGAATCCGGACGAGATCCCCATGTTCGCTCGGTTCGTGGAGCATGGACTGACGCTGCCCGCCAGTGATTTCTTCAAGGGCATTCTCAGGTACTACGACATCAAGTACCTCAACTTGAATCCCAACAGTGTTTTCCACGTCTCCGTCTTCGTGCATTTCTGCGAGGCATTTGTGGGAATCAAGCCCCATTGGATCCTATTCCACAAGTTCTTCCGGTTAAAGCCGCAACCCAGCACCAACGATCCGCAAGTAGTTGGAGGAGCTGGCATCCAGATGAGCGAGGACGTTGCTGACCAGTACCTGGCGTACAAGCTGATAGAGTCGAACCAAGACTGGAAAGCTAAGTGGTTCTATATCAGCAACCATCATCCGAAGCTGCCGAAGCCGAGTGGGAAGCAACCGAAGTACAGACCGTGGTGGAACACGGAGTCGACGATGTAGGAGGGTATTCCACTACCTGAACCGTTGAAGAAGATCAAGGCCCTTAGGGAGGCTGGGCTGAGGGTTGAGCATGTGGCCTTGAGCTTCATGAAGAGGAGGGTGCAGCCACTGATGGCTCGCGACACCCTCGGGTACCAGTACAGGGGCGACGACGACACGTTGAGGATGGCCGATGAAGAAGTCGACGATGATGATATTGTCGAGAGGCTGGGCAAGATATTCAAAGATATGCCGCCATACATGCCTTGTCCAGTCCCCGAGTACTCTGCGGCGCGTCCACCAATCAAGGTCAATAGTCGTGACTGAAGCCTCCGAGTATTGATTTTCCTAATGTAGTCGTACTCACTGGGTTGTGTACTGCAGGATGACGTCGTGAAGTTCATCTCGGACCCGCCCTCTCCCCCACAGCCTGAAGATGTACCAGCAGAAGGGAAGGGCGAAATGAAGGAGTGCCGCGAAGTCGGTGAGGGTGACGACACCGTCACCATTGAAGACACCTCAGGCGATGAGGATGAGGAGGCGCTCCAGGAGTGATTTCAGCTGCGGTCCAGGTTCAGCCGCCTTGGACTGCCCAACGTCCCACTCAT
Source organism: Cenchrus americanus (assembly GCA_947561735.1). Lineage (NCBI taxonomy): Eukaryota > Viridiplantae > Streptophyta > Magnoliopsida > Poales > Poaceae > Cenchrus > Cenchrus americanus. The sequence continues at coordinate 93,412,659 of OX387245.1, read as the reverse complement.
CGTCGAGAGGCCGGCTAGCCTTGAAGCTAGCATTCCTGCGCCGCTGAGAAGGCCACACAATGCGGTGCGGAAATGCGCCACCAAGAAGTTGAAGATCACCGAGGCAACCAACCAGGAGGTGAGTACCTCTACTGGTGTAGTTGAGTACTTTTACGATGAGTACTATGCTCTGACAGTTGAATCTTTTGGTGTCACAGGATATTCCTTCTTCGGACCCCGTGGACCACGGTGAAGAAGAAATCTGGGACACAGTGGGAGGGGCGGCTGAGAGGAGTATTAGCCCGCCTCCAACCACTGGAGAAGTCGTGCCAGAATCGGCACAACAAGTAGTTGGCGCCGACAACTCGCGGGCGTCGGCGGAAGAGAGAAGGCCAGACTCCTCTCCGGCTACAGTGGTAGAGCAGCTGGAGGAAGCCTAGGCTGATGACGAGGCGACCGCAGAGGCTGGAATTGTAGACATCGCCAACATTCTTGGTGCCCCGACCGTGACTGTTGTCCGGTCGAACTTGTAAGTCTTGCTAACCTCCCAAGTAGTCTCATGGATTACCAATCTTGCATGAAAGACTGAATAACTTGCGTGATACAGGAAATCCACCGATCTATCTTGGTATGGTGACGAAACGAGTACTGCAGCTGGTGAAGATGACCGTTCAACAGAAGTTTGGGAGCCCACACCGCCGCCACAGACCGAAGTCGCGGTGGAGGCTATGCTGAAGGAAGCCACCATAGTAGAAGGTACATGTTCGTCGCAACTGGTGGACACCAAGCATAGTAGTCACAGTCGTAGGAACTGACTTCATGTACTCTGTGGTGACATGAGGACAAGCTGAAGGATCCTCGATCCCTGAAGCCGTTCCTATGGAGACGGCTACGGAAGAAACCGAAGTCACCATCCCAGTGATTGGGGTGACAGAGGGGACAACCCCCGAGACGGAAGCTGCGGCAGCCCCTGAGGTTGTGGTGGGGGCACATGTCGATGTGCTCCCGGGAGTGAGCACAGAAGTAGTTGTGTCATCTCCCGAAATTTAGGATGCTGCACCGATCCGCTCGGTGCCTATGGCTGAGGCGACGTCGACAAGCCGTGGTGGTCTGGAGCTGTTAGCTGACGACCTTGTTGACCCGGCTACCGTGGCTCGGAACCTGGAGTCAATGCGCCGCGCAGAGTAGTGGATGAAGGTACGTTGCCACACCTTGAGTAGTGGAATACCTTGAGGTTGTGAGTACTCGATTAATATGTTGCCTTGTGCAGGATGTCATGGAAAGATCCCGACATAAGTCTGACATGCTTCAAGGATATGGTGATACGGTGCTCCACGCAGAAGCCTTGGAGAAAGAAATGGACAAAGCCAAGAAACACTCCACCCTGCTGCAGTCCAAGTTTGATGGTGCCTTCGCCCAGTACCACAATGAAGTGCAGGAGATGCAGGCGAAGAGCGACGACTTGGTTCAGAAGAACAAGTCTTTGCGCCAGAAGAACAAAGGTATGTTGCCCGCCAAGCCATTGAGTACTGATTGGGGTACCTTGTTGTAATCTGACATTGCACTGAGTTGTGTGCAGAGCTTGAGACACGAGTAGATCAGCTGAAGGCGTCAGAGACCGATTTGAAGAACATCGTGTACCGGGAGAAGGACGCACGAGAGGTACTTGAATATGAGTATAAATAGCTGGCTCATGACTGCATTTATCACATGGAGCTTCGTGAAGTCTCAGATCGTGACCTCGTGAACTGCTATAAATCCCTGCAGAAGCTCAACCAAGACTGCGAGAGGCTACGCGGTCAACTGAAGGAACTTGAAGAAGCCGCGCTCCCGATTGCTAGGCTGCTGGTGCTTGTTGACGGTGAAATTCCATCAACCTAGACATGAGTTAACCTTCGATGTTGGCATGAATTTTATATCTTACCCATTGGTACTAACCCCCTTGGTATAACAAGTTCATTTGTGCATGTCGGTTTTGGAGTTTAGTGTTTATGCAGGATTTTAGTGTTGAAAGCAAGACTTCAAGGATAAGTTCATTAAGCACATCATGACAAGACCTTGAAGCCCGGTACAAGTCAAGCAATGAAGTAAACATGACTCCAAGAAGCCCAAGGACCAAACTTGAGAAGATGAAAAACTCCGAGGACCCAGTCAGAAAACTGCCGAATCTTGCGGGACAAGGAGCTTCATCTAATCTGAAGAGAAACTGACGACAAGGGCCCACATGCAGATTGGGGAAGACTTTAGAAGACTCGGGAACCGACACCGGGCAAAGGAGGCTGCGGGCTGGGCCGAAGTGGGCCCAGGCCGGCCGGCCCAACCCATTTCGTGGCCCAGACGACTCCCCCTTTGACCTAGCCGCCATTCAGGCTATTTAAGCCCCGAGGCCAGGCACCACACATCAACTCATTCGCCATCCACCGTGAGGAGCAGAGAAGAGAGGGACACCATCTCGTAGAGGAGAGGGTCGAGCTAATTGACTAGGATCCCCCTAGCCGGCGTGGGAACCTTGCAAGGAAGACCACGTCGGAGTTCCCGAATATAGAAGAAAGATCAAGGTAGGATCCCGGTGGTGATCTTGATTCATGTATCATGAACTATGTTGAATTATCAAGTTGCAATCCGATTTCTAGCAATCTAGTGTTTCTCCTATGACTTTGATTTCAATCGGCTTTTCGTATCTTAAGATCTATTCTCGAGATAGATTATCGAGGGTGTTCTTGTAGCCGTGGTGGCTAGAGGTGCATACCTGACCTTTCGTGAGATTTCAACTTGTCTTTGTACTCGAACTAGACTAACCCACATGAATAGGGGTGTGTTGTGACAGAACGGTGGCTCCAAAAGGCGGGCGTTTTCGGAGTCGGACGGAAAACCGTGATTTAAAGATGTTTTTTATGAGATTGAACTTGTTACTTCTCCTTTGCTCGGAACTTCAACGAAGGCTTGATCCGATCTCTATGGATTGGTTTATCTATCCCCCTTTATCTCTTGCTACCTCCGGTTTTCATACTTTTGTGGATGATCCAGAAAAACTTTACATCCTAAGGAGACGCGAAGCACAAGCAAAAAGCTGGATTTTGTAGATTCGAAAGCGGAAGACGAAAGATCGTCGGAATCTTCGAAGGAATCTCCACCTCAAAGCCCTAGGGAGAATCGACTTCCACCGATGGGAGAACAACCGCAAGAGTGCAAGATCGGGGAGCTATGCACCCCAGACATCGTCGACCTACCAATCTTGAACCTCGCGGAGATCGGAATGCCGTTCGAGATCAAGATCTCAACAATCCGCATGGTGCAACATTCACCCTTCACCGGTAAAGAAGATCCAAACCTTCACCTCCAAGAATTCATCCAACTATGTCAAACATTCATCATGGATGGGGTGACTCAAGATCAAATGAGGGCAAAGACTCTTTCTGTTCTCGCTACTCGGAAAAGCTCTGCAATGGTTCTACCCTCAACCGGCGGAGACGGTGCAAAATTGGGATACATTGATGAGGGTCTTCAAGAAGGAATACTACTCACCGGGTAAAACCCAAAGCTTGTGTAATAAGATTGCTACTTTTACTCAATATCCTACGAAGACTATATCGGAGGCATTTGAGCGCTTCAATGAGTACACTCGGGCGGTTCCGAAGGAGCATCTCGTTCAAAAGTTCTACCAAGGACTCACCATGGCATCAAGGATGATCATCGATGCATAGGCGGGAGGATCTATCATCGAGCTTACGCCGGCTCAAGCTTTCACTCTATTCAAGAAGGCCGCGGACGCTTACTTCCGGTTCAACCCACGGGGAACGCTTACTTCCAGTTCAACCCACGGGGAACATCAAAGGAGTCTTGCAAGTGGAGAAGGAATACATACTTGAAGGCAAGATCGATTCGTTTATGCGGAGGTTGGAGAAGATGGAGATAGAAAAGAAAGAGGCTCAAGACTTAAAGGCTGCCGAAGTAAGATCCACATGTGAAGAGTGCGGAGAATATGGCCACGTCCACAAGCATTGTCTGGAGGAAGCCAAGGTGCTCGACTACATGAGTAAGGGGGATTTGCTGAACTTCCGCTACGGGCAAGGTAGACCTCACTTTAATGCAACCTCATCCATTCCGAATTCGTTTCCGCTTCGTATACAATTGAAGGACTTCATGGACGAGCAAGCTAAGATCAACAAGGACACCGTCACCAAGTTCAAAGCCATAGACAAGGTGTTGGAGATCATCGATAGCAAGGTGTCGGAGGTCGGAAGCTCCAATCATCAAGTGCTCGACATGATAAAGATGCTCGAGACGCAAGTGGGACAACTTGCCGGGCGCCTATCCGCCAATGAAGGGAAGCTTCCGGGACAACCTCAAGGTCCCGAAATGGCAAAGGCTATTCAAACTCGTTCGGGGAAGGAGACCGAAAATCCGGAACTTTCCGCGGGAGTAAGGAAGCCTAAACCATCTGCCGAGATGGAGGAATTTGCTAAGGAGGAAGTTACCGAGATCGTCACCGAAGAGCCCGAATTTGAGATGCCCAGAGAAGACACGAAGATACCGCAACTCAATCCACGCTACTTCCGAGGTAAACTTAATAATCATTTTTAGAAGTTTGTGGAGATTGTGCGTAAGTTAAGCATCAACATGCCATTATTGGATGCCCTTCATGTTCCTACATATTCTCATTACTTCAAAGATATTCTTGCAAACAAATATGAGATAGCAACACTTAGGGTAGATCATGTCAAGATGTCCGAGCAATGTAGTGTCGCTATTGCAAATGGACTAGAAAAGCAAAAAGACCCCGGCCTATGATTCCATGTTCTGTTGGTTCATTCAAGTTTTAGAAGGCATTATGCGACCTTGGAGCAAGTGTGAGCGTCATGCCAAGGGATGTGTTCGAGAAGCTACGCCTACCATTGGAGCCTACGGGCATGTGCGTGGAGTTGGGTGATAACTCCATTTGCTACCCCTTGGGCATCGCCGAAGATGTTCCCGTGAAGGTCGGACACCACTTCATCCCCATCGACTTTGTGGTACTCGAGATGGGAGAGAGAGAGAGAGAGAGAGAAGCCACCAATCATCCTTGGGAGGCCTTTCCTCAAGACCGTGGGAGCTACCATTGATGTTGGCAAGGGGGAGATCAAGTACGACATTAAAGGCGAGAGGAGTTCCTTCATGTTTCGACCACACCTCGAGGTATGCAACATGATTGAGGTTAAATATGTTCCGCCTCATTGTCGCGTTGTTAAGGAAGAAGCAAGGAAGAAGGAAGAGCCGAAGACGAAGGAAGTGAAGAAAATCAAAGAAGTTGTTGCATCCATCAAGATAAAGGAACAAAAGCTGCCTGTGAAGACCAAAAAGATGACTAAGCTGGAGAATAAGCCCGCGCCCAAGATGGTGCGAAAGTGGGTACCCAAGATTGCAATGCCCGCAAAGAGCGTTGATCCGAAGTAATCAAGTGAAGAAGTCTAGCCATGGACTATAAACGAAGCGCTAGGCGGGAGGCAACCCGTTTCGTCAAGTCAAGAATAAGCTACCGGGAGGACAACCCGGTTCAAGATTTTTTCGAGTCTTTTCAAGTAAGTTAGTTTTGAAATTTACTATGCAAAACATTAGACTTAGAGTGGTTGAACAATATTAGAGACATAATTCTTGGTTGAATATTTTGTTTGGATCATAAACCCTCTACATTGCTTCTTTTTAAGAAACCAAAACCAAATAAATTCAGAACCTATCTCAACCTCTAATCCTCTTTATGATGTTATGGTTGACTTGTTTTACATGCTAAAAACACACGAGTAGAGCCACGACTTGTACCTAGATGTTATTTAAATTTCAGCACGTGGTAGGACTCGTGTGAACCTAGAAACTTGACTTTTGGTTGGTTTAAAATCTATATTCTTGGTTAATCTAAGATTAGAATTTTTCTAAGCCTCACATAATTTTATTTCATTCAAAATCTCTATCATTTAGCCAAAATTAGAGCCTATACCTATGCCCCCATGATCAAGCCAGGAACAACTAATGAAGGCAAACAATACCAGTAAGACCAACATAAAAGTAGTCAGAAAATATTTTTGACTTACATTTGTTTTTAATGCATTAAAAACTTCTCCAAATTTATGCTTGAGCTCATCTATAACTCTGAGTTCATTTTAATTTTCGAAATTAGAGGAGTGCATAGCCTTAAGACATTCTTAGAGGGAGGCAATCTAGTTGAACAAATCATGCATGCACCATGATGCATCACGTGATGCTCTTCCAACAACTTTCATCAAAGCCACATGCAAAGGCCAAGCATGGGAGGGCAGCAAGGCCTTGTTTTGCAAAAAAATCATGGAGGCATGTGAAGCAAAGGAGCATGGACATGACTCAAAGCAAAGACATCAAGTGGAAGGACCAATAATACAAGGATAGGAGTGGATTAGAGAGTTTGGGCGGTGCAACCCGTGGAGCACACGGGCACAAAAGTCACCAAGTGAAGATGAGTGTGCTAGAAGAAACCAGAGCCAGGGAGGGCACGAGGCCACCTAGGCCGGTCGGCCGAGGCCGGCCGGCCTCCCCCCTATTTAAGCACCCCCGGTGCTCCCCTTCGGCAGGTAAGCTGCTCATCCAGCTATCTGTTTGTGTTCTCAAATTTGTAGTCCAGAACCACCTTAGACTTAGCCATCTTTCCCAAGTTTGTTTCGCCCAACAAATCACATCCTTAATCCACTCAAAGTCCATACTCCAAAATAATTTTTGTGTGCCTTGTTACCAGTTAAAACCCCAGGATTATATTAGAGAGAAGAGTGCAACAATCATGTGGAAGAAAACCGCAAGCCTTTTCACCAAGAAGAAGGGGTCGTCGTCGTCCAAGCCATCTTTGACGACGTCTTCGAGGAGGAACTCAGTTTCCGAGTCTCCTCGGAGCATGGAGGAGGACACGACACCACCGAGGAGGAACGACACTCTCCTCCTCTGTGGCATGAGGGCTACAAGGAGCTCGTCCATGAGGTTCACCGAACCTCAAGGACGTACGGAGGAGCCGCCCGTCCCACCTCGTCAATCAACACGATCATCTACTCCACCTCCATACACTCCGTGGTACTCCGCATATGGATTCATCATCATGTCGGAGGAGGAGAAGAAGCCCGCTCGCCTTGAGAAGAGGCTTGTAGCGAACGTCGACTTCGACGATCAAGCTCTCAACTCATTGGGTTTTGGCACAGACATTTATTATATGTTGGGGCACCTAGGATGGGCGCAATTCTCCAATGGGGTGTCGGCAAACACCCACAAGGAATTTGCCTTGGAAATTCTAATGACCATGGCGCCTATCCTTCATGAGGGGGTGCCGAGTCTCTCATTCCGGTTGGAGGGAATTCAGCACGTGGTTCCCTATGAACGTATTAGGGAGCTACTTGGTTTTCAAAAGGAAGCTCCGGAAAAAGTAGACGTGCCGGAAGGCATGTTGGATGGGTTTTGGAATATGATCTTGGGGGAAGCCCACCAACAAAGAATTCTATCCGGAACCCCATCATCCAGCTGTTTCACTCATGGATGAACAAAAGGATTTTGGGGAGAATGAGGGAAACAAAGGTGACCCAAATTGAGTTGAATTGGCTTTACTTGGCTTTAATTTCCAGATAGCCAATAGACCCCTCCTACCTCATGATCAAGCAATGGTGTTGCGAAGCAATATCGGGTTTGGGAGATATTGGTTCGGGGTGTTACCTCTCCATGTTGGCCATCTATTTAAGACCGGGTATTCCAAGAAACCCCAAGTATCTTCTACCCGGGACCTCTCTCGGATTTGAATATATGAAGCAAGGAAAATATATAAGTGGAGATGAGAGAGGAGGCTTTAAAGTGGCCAAAGTGAACTTACCCCTTCCGGATGCAAGACTAAGACTCTTTATTCAAGGGAAGGAAGATTGGTTAGAGGAAGGACTCCTTGTGCCAACAAGGAAAAATAAAAGAGGGAGAATTGTAGAAGAAGGATCCTCCTCGGCACAAGAGGGAGGAGCACAACAAAACTATGTGCCATTGTATGAAGGAATTCTGACACCACCAAGTTACTACGGTGGGCCACCAATGCAAGCATGGGGAGTGGTGCAGCCTTGCCCCCACCAAATTATGTGGTGCCCAACGTAACCTTTGCGGAGTCTTATGCACAATTTCCTCAACCACAAAAAAGTGTGGCCATTATTGGAGGATATGCTGCAAGGAACATGCAAAATATTGCAGCCATCCAAGCCAATGCGGCTCAATTAGGCGGAGGTAATGCAAACATTGCTTATGAGCTTCGACGCCTTCACCTAGCACCGCCAGAACAATTCATAGGAGGGGATCTTCAATCCTATTATGAGCAAGGGTATAACCACCAATATTATTAATACCAACCACCGACGGAAGATTAGAGAGAGGGGGAGATTTAGTTTTCTTTTCTTCTTCCTTTTTCTTTAATTTTCAGCTTGTGTATGCCTATGTATGCGTAGTATTTTCAGTTTTTATTTAAATTTTCAGCATGTGTGTTAGTTTTTATTTTCATCATGAATAAAGTCACCACCTTGTTTTTACCCTTGGTAATGTTACCAAGTTTATGACATGATGATATATGATTATAATTACCGCTTTGTTTATCTTTGTATTTGTTTTATGCATGATTAAGCTAATGCTCTCTTAAAATACAAATCTAAAATTATCTATATGCTAGCTTAATCTTTAGCAGAGGTTATGATAAAAATAAAGACCCATAGTGTTTTATGTGCTCTCAAGTTTTAGATGGATTAAAGATGATTTTTTATTCTTAAAAGTAATGCTAACCTTGCTATAAATATCACTTGCGTGTTGCTCTACCTATCCAGAGCCATATAAATATTTGAGTGCATAAGACCTAGTGTACAAGATTTATTTTTGGGTGAGTTATTTCAGGCCATGATTTCTCTGGCCCGAGACTAAGAAGCTGGTCATTCCATTTTTGCGTATCTATTTTATTGCTAGCCTTTTATCCGTGCATTGTGTATCCCCACATCGGAGATCTCACAAACCTCGCTGGATATCCACCCTTAAACCAAATATCATCTTTTGTGATTACCTCCTTGGCCACAACCTATTATTGAGTATGGATCATCAATTCAAGAAAGATCGCAAGATGGTGCCAAGATTGAAGATTTCAAGTATCTCTCCAAAGGAAAAATATTTCCGATACCTACCTTATCTCTATCACTTCTTTGCCCGAGGACGAGCAACCGTCTAAGCATGGGGAAGGAGGTAGGTACAATGCAATTTAGAGTTCAAGGGGAGCAAATAAAAGAAATAAAAGAAAGAAAAAGAAAAAAAAATGAGTGTAAAAAAGGAGAAAAAATATATATGTATAAGAGAAGATAAAAAATATATGAGTATGTGTAAAAATAAAATAAAGTGAACTCCCCAGTTCTCTAAAGTGCATTAGGAATTTCAAGGTTTCAAGATTAAAAGATCCAAACTCATTTTCCAACCATGTGCAATCCGATAACGAGGACTTCCTTTGTGCCTCGGGATCACTCTTTGGCATTTGCACATGTCCCCCTATCTCAAGTGTGTGTATTTTTCTCTCCCCCTCCTTGATATAACATTATTTTCCAATGACCTTTTTGACGAGTCTCGGTAAGATCATGAGAAGCTTGTCTTATTTTGACAACATCTCATTTATAATATCCTAGTAGGACTAAACTTTCCCAAAAAGCTCCATATAAAGCCTACCACTTATATGAATGTTATGAGAGGGAAAGGAGTAGGATAAATAGGCTTGAGAGACAAGATGAGATGAGAGTTCATGAGCAAGATGCAAGATGATTTAAATTTGTGAACTTGGTTTAGCTCTTTTTCATCTCGTTCTTTATTTCAAAATTTCTGAGATCTATTTTTATTTTGGGAGCATGTTAATACTTGTGGGATAAGCTTAATTAATAACCTACCCTCCATAGGGATGAAGGCTAGTACTTTATGAAAATTTAACGAATTAAACTTTTGAGAGCATTATGTTTTCTCGTGTATGATCAAGTGCAAGGTTTAAACAATGAAGGGCAACAATGATATCCATTGAAGGCTTACTCGAGGACGAGCAAGGTTTAAGCATGGGGGAGATGTTGACGGTGATATTCCGTCAACCTAGCCATGAGTTTACCTTCAATGTTGGCATGAATTTTATATCTTATCCATTGGTACTAACCGCCTTGGTATAACAAGTTCATTTGTACATGTCAGTTTTGAAGTTTAGTGTTGAGAGACATGGGTACCCATGGGTCCCCACCGACCAGGGTCCCAGAGGTCCCTGACAAGTGGACCCTGCCAGAAGCCCCGCCGACTTGCAAATGTGCCCGGAGACCTTATCCACAATCCCGACGACCTTGGAAGACCTCGGACGACCTCATCCAAACTCCGGAAGACCTGCCGGGCTTGTGGCGCAAGTTTCTCCCCTAGATCATGGTGCGGCACCACCAGTAGGTCTGAGGATCGCGGGATCCTTTCTGTAATCACGAAAGGAGACCTTCCTAATTTGTAACTGACCCCAATGAGGGTCCACCGACCTCGAATGGAAACCCTCACCTGCTGGCCATATAAGGCGGCTAGAGCTCCATTCGAGGGGACTTCCCCATTCACGCATAATCCCAGCACACTAGACGTGGGGTTTTACTCTCCGGAGGCCTTAACCAGTCTAAAACCACCGTGTACTTGCCATTCTCACCGAGTTCCGAGTTCGATCCAAGAACTACCACCTATGCTCTTAGGTCCCGATCCCCCCATTAGTCAACCTACAACCGCTTGGGTAGCCCCCTTGCGAATCTGTCCAGGTCTCACCCCCTGACAGTTGGTACGCCAGGTAGGGGAGATCGGGAACTCGCTGTGCAGCATGGTGGCTCGATCCGGTGTCGTCTTCCCGGCGAGCATGGCGGACATCCTCGCCAACCCCATGGTGATCTGCTTTGGATCCTTCATGGCGACCTCGACCACGTTGGCGGCGGTGACCTCTTCGATGGCCTCCAAGAAGGCTCCAACCATGCCTGACGCCACCCGCAGCCCCAGCAAGAAGTCGAAGACCTACCCGCTCAAACCCTATGACATCATTCAGGGAATGGAGCGCATCATCGACATGATGGAGGAAACCCTCCAGATCTGCGAAAGAGCCCAGTGCTCAACGCAAGATGCGTTGCATCGCAAGACCTTCCCTTTCGGTCTGCGGCCATCTGGCGACGCATATGCTCGTCAGGCAGCGAAGTCGATCTAGATCCAATCTGGGCGACAGCAACCATCTGGCGATTTGAAGGTCGAAACCCGCGCCCATCGCGATCCACTAGACGTACCGTGCACCTACCATAAGGGCGCGCATCACACTCTCTGTGGCTGCCGGCTACAGAATAAGATCAACCAGGAGCGCGATGCCTCACGCACTGTACGGGCTTCCACACCTCCGGACGTCGGCTAGTTCCAGAAGTCCCGGATCCGCATCTCCCCCAACGACCAAAGGTCCTCACGACAATGCGTTCTAGTGGTTTCGGCGAACGACCCACCACGGGTCGGCGCGACGAACTTTGAGGAGGCACGTCGGATCCAAGCCAACGCGAATCGTGTCCAAAGGCGGACGGAGGAGCAACGTCAAGCGGTACCTCCGTGCACCCACGACCTACGCCTCGAGTTTGAAGAGGCAGGACTGCTGACGTTCAACAGCCCCCAGGCCAACCAGGGTGCGGTGTTGGCACGTCTCCAGCAAGACAACCCTTCCCCCGAGGCCAATGCAGCCATGGCCTATGTCCGGGTCGCCATGGCCCTGGCGGAGGAGGGGAGCGCGACGTCCAAGTCGGCGGCATCTACGTTGATATGGCACTCGCGCAGCCGATCCAATCGGCCTGCGCGTAGCAAGCTCCCCACAATCCAGGAGGAGGTCAACCAACCCTGAGTGAACGCCGCAGCAGGCATCGACCTACGTGCCAACATCGACAAGAACCGGCGCGGTCGCGACGCTCGCGGCTACATCAACCAGTGCCACTGCGAGAGCAAGGAGCGAGAGCTTCGATGTCGCCTCGACTATGATCGCGAGTACGCCCCCCCGGGAGCAGTTCATCGGATCATGGAGCACGAGGAACGCGATCACCGCGACGTCGAGAACTGGTGGCGTGCCCAGTACGAGGTAGACTACGACCATCCTGAGGGTCCGGTCCCTAACCCGGACCGCCAGCCTAGATTCCAGATCATGGCGATAGCACAGGACTACGTCGTAGCTCATGTCGGCGACAACGGCGATGACGTGGCGATCACTGCCTTCCCCGCGTTGGCACCACGTCTCCGATCGGTCGTCTACCCCGACAACTTCAAGCCGAACATCCAGAAGTACGACGACCGCACTGACCCCAACATCTGGCTGTCGACCTACTACGTCACTGTCAAGGCGACGGGTGGTAACTTCGATCACATGGCGGCCTACTTCCCGCTGGTGATGGGCGATGCACCGTCGCTGTAGCTCAACAACCTCCCGACAGGTAGCATTACGTCGTGGGCCGACTTGTCCTAGGCCTTCACATCGAACTTCCAGGCGACCTATAATCGCCTTCAACATCGAGAGGGTGACCATGAAGGTCGGCGAGCGGCTACGGGACTACACCAACAACTTCTTAGAGAACTACAACACTTGCGTCGGCGTCAGGGACGACCAGGTCGTCAACAGTTACAAGAAAGGTCTCAGGAACCGCAAGGTCTTTGAGAAGATCCACGAGTCTGGCGCCACGAAGGTCGTGCCACTCATGGAGGTCGTCAACAAACTCATCGACACCGAGGAAGCCCTGGTCAACCAGTTTGACCACGATGGCAAGCATGATGCCGACACCTCTGGCGCCGCCGGGGATTCCAGCTCGAAGTTCCGCAAGCGACCTTCAGAGGTACTCACGGCAGTCGGGCATCAACCTTCAGCGTTCAACATCAAGGAGTTCCACGCGGTGCTGGACAGCCCATGCACATTCCATGAAGGGGGCACTCACACGGTCCGTGAGTGCCAACAGTTCAAGAGGGCATTTTGCACGCCCGACGACCCGAAGCGACCCAGAAGAGACGAGGACCGGTCATCCTCACGTTGCTACAACATAAACCGCCGTGATGACCGACGTGGCAGCGGGGATAACGATCGCCATGACGGCCGGCGAAGTGACCAGCAACCAGAAGACTGACGCGACAAGCGCGACTTGCCTTCCCCGCCGGAGACAGGCAACCCCAACCCTAAGAGGTCGATCAATATGATCGTTGGCGGCCTGAAGAGTAGCTCGAGCAGGAGAAGGTACCGCAAGGAGAACCGCGAGGTCCAGCTCATCCACACCAAGCCATAGCAGCCTCTACGTTGGTCAGAGTAGCCCATCACCTTCTCCAGGGCTGATCACTGGGTCCACATCCCAGATCCTGGTTTGTACCTGCTGGTTGTCGAGCCCATCGTCAAGGGCTCCTTGCTCCCTCAAACCCTCATCGATGGAGGGAGCGGGCTCAACGTCATCTTCGTCGACACCCTCAAGAAGATGGATTTTGACTTCAAAAGGCTAACAGCGTGCGACGAGCCCTTCTTCGGCATCGTGCCTCGCAAGGCGGCCTACCCCATGGGTCGGGTCTCCCTTCCAGTCACATTCGGCATGGAGGAGAACTTTCGCACGGAGTACCTTAGCTTCGAGGTCGCTGACTTCAAGTCTTCCTACCACGCCATCCTAGGTCGCCCCATGCTAGCCAGGTTCATGGCCATCCCACACTACACCTATCTGGTGCTGAAGATGGCGGCTCCCCACGGAGTCCTCATAGTTTACGGTGACCTACTCGTCTCGTTCAAGTGCGACAACGAGGCCTTGGAGATCACCATCACGAGCGCCTGCTTCAGCGCCTCGGCTGTCATGGTGGCCGAGGCCAAGAAGGTCGCCCCGACCGACCTAGTCATCCCAGAACAAAAGCGCATCGAGACTGCCCTGAATGCTACACCGGCGACGAAGAAGGTCTGCCTTGGCCTTGCCGACGTAGCCAAGACGGTGGTCATCGGCGACAACCTCGGGGAGAAATAAAAACTTGCGCTCACCAGTTTCCTCCGGGACAATGCTGACATATTCGCTTGGACCCCATCGGATATGCCAGGTGTTCCAAGGGAGCTGGCTGAGCACTCCTTGGATGTAAGCAAGACAGCCAAGCCTGTCAAGCAGAAGCTACGCTGCTTTGCGAAAGATCGCAAGGAGGTCATTAGGGTAGAAATTTTAAAGCTCTTAGCTGCCGGATTCATCCGTGAATGTAAAAACCCGGTTTGGCTTGCCAACCCGGTGCTTGTACCCAAGAAAACCGGCCAACGGAGAATGTGTATCGACTACACCGATCTCAACCGACACTGCCTTAAGGACCCCTTCCCTCTACCACGCATCGACTAGGTCGTCGACTCCACCGCAGGAAGCGTCTTGTTATGCTTCTTCGACTGCTACTCGGGCTATCACCAGATAGCCTTGAAGGTCTCTGACCAGGACAAGATGACGTTCATAACGCCACACGACATCTACTGCTACACGACCATGACTTTCGGCCTCAAGAACGCTGGAGTGACCTACCAGAAGGCCATCGAGAAGTGCTTGGAATCCCAAATCAGTAAGAACGTCAAGGCCTACGTCGACGACGTGGTCGTCAAGACCACCGATGAAGACGATCTCATCGCCAATCTCGCCAGACCTTCACTAACTTCTGGCGCTACTGCTGGAAGCTCAACCCAGAGAAGTGCGTCTTCGATGTCCCATCTGACAAGCTTCTAGACTTTATGGTGAGCCACCACGGTATCGAGGCAAACCCCACCAAGGTCGACGCCATCCGCAGGATGAGTCGACCCACCGGGAAGAAAGACGTGATGAAGCTCACTGGCATGATGGCGACCCTAGGTCGCTTCATCAGCAAACTTGGGGAGAAAGGCCTGCCCTTCTTCAAGCTGCTAAAAAAGTCTGATAGGTTCAAGTGGATGGACGAGGCGGACCAGGCGCTCAAGGAGTTGAAGACCTTCCTCACGACGCCTACGATCATGGTGCCCCGGCACCCAAGGAAACCTTGTTGCTCTACATCTCTGCGTCCACCCAAGTCGTCAGCGCGGTCTTAGTAGCCGAGCGACCTGAAGAAGGCCACCAGTATCTCGTCCAATGACCTGTCTACTACGTCAGTGAGGTCCTATCCGACAGCAAGGTCAGGTACTCGCAACCCCAGAAGATGTTATATGCTCTCCCCATCACGTCACGCAAGCTGCGGCATTGTTTCCAGTCGCACAAGATCAAGGTCGTCTCTAGCTTCCCCCTTGGAGAAATCTTACACAACCGCGACATCATGGGGCGCATCGTCAAGTTGTCGATCAAGCTGGGTGAGTTCGACCTGGAGTTCTGCCCACGGCAGGCCATCAAGTCCCATATCCTCACCGATTCGTTTCCGAGTGGGCAGAGACCCAGCAATCCCCGCCCGCGGAAAAGCTAGAGCATTGGAAAATGTACTTCGACGGTTCCCTGAACCTCGAAGGGGTAGGTGCGGGCATCCTCTTCATCTCGCTCCAGGGCGATCACCTGAAGTACGTCCTATAGATCCACTACAAGGCGTTGTTGACGGTGAAAATCCGTCAACCTAGCCATGAGTTTACCTTCGGTGTTGGCATGACTTTTGTATCTTATCCATTGGTACTAACCCCCGTGGTACAACAAGTTCACTTGTGCATGTCAGTTTTGGAGTTAAGTATTTACGCAAGGTTTTAACGTTGAAAGCGAGACTTCCGGAATAAGTTCATTAAGCACCTCATGACAAGACCTTGAAGCCCGGTACAAGTCAAGCAATGAAGTGAACATGAATCCAAGAGCCCAAGGACCAAGCCCGAGAAGATGATAAACTCCGAGGACCTAGCCAAAAAAGTGCTGAATCTTGCAAGACAAGGAGCTTCGTCCAATTCGGAGAGAAACCGACGACAAGGGCCCACATGTAAAAGGGGAGAGGATCTAGAAGACTCGGGAAGCAATACCAGACGAAGGAGGACACGGACTGGGCCGGGATGGGCCCAGGCCGGTCGGCCTAGGCCAGCCGGCCCAACCTGTTCCAAGGCCCAGTCCCCCCCTTTGACCTTGTTGCATCTCGGGCTATTTATAGCCCCCTGACCGAGAGCCACGCATCAACCAATTGGTCATCCGCCGCCGAGGAGCAGAGAAGCTTGAGGGACACCATCTCGGAGGTGAGGGTCGTGCTAGTTGTCTAGGGTCTCCCTAGCCGACGTGGGAACCTTGCATTGAAGACCACGTCGGAGCTCCGGAGCAAGGATCAAGATCGAGGTAGGATCTCGGTGGTGATCTTGTTCATGTAATTATTCATGGTGAAGTATTTAAGTGAATTCGATTTCTAGCGATCAAGTGCCTTCTCGATGATTTTGTTTTCTTCTTGGTTTTGCTTATTCCCCAATCTAGTCTATAGCTAGATTGCTTAGGGTGCTCTTGTAGCCGCGGTGGCTAGAGGTGCATACCGGACCGGACAAGTGATTTCAACTTGTTCTTATCGAACTGGCCCTAGACTACCCGCATGAGTAGGGATAAGTTGTGACAGAACAGGGGTTCCAAAAGGCGGGCGTTTTCAGAGTCGGATGGAAGGCCACGATTTAAAGATGCTTTTAATGAGATTCGCTTTTCTATCTTCATCTATCTTGTTTGGAGCTACAACATAAGCATGATCTAGACTCTCTAGATCAGTTATCTCTTGCTTTCTCTTGCTACCTCTTTAGTAGATTAGATTAGATGTGTTTCCTTTATGAGTTAGTAGATTAGATGCAATTTGGTTCTTCATAAGATAGCTTACCTTGCTTTACTAGATTGAATCCTTGCGTTGCACATTGTTCCACGGATTCGATACCTTGGGTTCACCACTCGAGCAAAGAAGGGCCCCTTGACTATGACGGGAGACTTGTCCGCTTGCAAGTCTAAACGAACTTTGATATAACTATTAACCGTCAACAGGCGTCCAACAATGGTGCCGAGTACGAGGCCTTGATACATGGGCTGCACATCGCTGTTTCCCTCGGAATCAAGTGACTCATCGCCTACGGCGACTCCAAGGTCGTCGTCGAGCAAGTCAACAAGGCCTGGACATCAAGAAGGACTCGATGAACGCCTACTGCGCTGAGGTTCGCAACCTCGAGGCTCACTTTGAGGGCCTAGAATTCCACCACGTCTCCCGCGACAACAACGTGGCGGCTGACGTCCTCTCCATGCTGGGGTCCAAGCGCGCGCTGGTCCCGGCCGGTGTGTTCGTTCAAGATCTACGCAAGCCATCGATTAGACTCCTCAGTGACCCAGAGACGTCGCACAATGACACACCCCCACCAGGCAGCCGCGATGTCCTCATGGCGGATGCCAAAGACGATTGGCGCCTCGACTTTATCGCCTACATCGTGGAGAAACGCATCCTAGAAGACAAGGTCGAGCGCGAGAATATCGTCAGGCGCAGCGCCAACTACGTCGTCATCGGCACGGAGCTGTACCGGAGGTCCGCCTTCAACGGCGTGCTGATGAAGTGCATCCTCCGATCTGAAGGCCTTGAACTACTACAAGAGATCCATGGTGGAGAGTGTGGCAACCACGCAGCTTCCAGAAATCTGGTGGGAAAAGCCTTCAGGTCGGGTTTCTACTGGCCCACCGCCCTTGCTGATGCTCAAGACCTGGTTCGGCGATGCAAAGGTTGCCAGTTCTTCGTCAAGCAGCAGCACGTCCCGGCCCAAGCTCTAAGAACAATCCCTCTGTCCTGGCCCTTTGCCATATGGGGCCTCAACTCAATGGGACCCTTCAAGATGGCCCCTAGCGGCTACAAGCACATCCTGGTGGCGGTGGATAAATTCACCAAGTGGATTGAGGTCCGCGCCGTCACCACGGTCACATCGAAGGAGGCCGCAAAAATCATAGAAGAGATCACCCATTGGTTCGGGGTACCCAACAGGATCGTCACCGACCTGGGGAAGGCTTTCACAGGGTTAGACTTTTGAAATTTCTGCCAAGACAGCCTCATCGACGTCTAATACTCTTCAGTGGCTCATCCGCGCTGCAACAGCCAGGTCGAGCGAGCAAACAACATGGTGCTTCAGGGCATCAAAGACCGCATCTTCGACGACGCCTCGTAGTACACGACCAAGTGGCTAGCCGAGCTACCTCACCCTTCTTCTTGGTGTATGGGTAGGAGGCCATTCTCCCCACTGACCTAGCCTATGGTGCTCCGCGCATCCAGCATTACGAGGAAGGCACAGCCGAGGAGACACCAAGGTTGACCTCAACAACATCGAGGAACACCATGTGACCGCGCTAATGTGGCACACGCGGCACGAGCAGTAGCTACGCCGCTACCACGACCATAATGTGCGAGAGCGGTCCTTCAATGTGGGAGACCTGGTCCTGCGTCGCATCCAAACCACCAAGGGAATGTACAATCTCTCCGCCCCTTGGGAAGGCCCCTTCATCGTGATGGAAGTCATCAGCCTGTTGACCTACCGCCTCTAGTGGCTGACGGCCAAGGCGTCCCAAACGTCTGGAACATTGAGCACCTACGTCACTTCTATCCTTAGAAGATCTGTATTAGAATAAAGCTATGTACTCTCCCCTTTTGTAATTTCAATATAATAAAGAAAGAGATCTCTTGTTCCACAACCCCTCTGTCGACCTGCTTTTTGGTCTCCCTCTTTTTTTTTAGTTCTTTCCCCTTCCCCCTCGAAACACTCGGGGGCTTGGTCAAGGTTAGGCCCCAAAGCGCTCGGGGGCTTGGCTTTGCCAACCTAAGGGTCTTGCGACCTAAAGGGGTTCTGTTTATGTCTTATGCTTTTAAGTCCTCATCGTATAGCTAGCTTTCGCTTTCCTTATAGACGTTCCTAAGTTGCTGGCTCGCAAGACGTATGGTCCACGACCCCTCTCCGTGCACCGGCCGTGCCTAAGTCCCCACGCTGGGCCGCATGGTCGGCAAGCCGTTCCTCCACTGAGTTGGGTGAGTGAAGGGTTCCTCTTACGACCTGGTTACTTTCGACGTGTATAACGACAGTTTTTGCTATCAAACGATGCATACATTATTTCATAGGCAAAAGCTTTTTGTATTGCAAGTTTATTTACAGCCGTCACGCCCTAACCTACGTCTAAAGCTCGTTTCAGCACCACTTCAGTCAGTGCCAAAATCGAACTTCTTGACGACCTCCTCCGCGGCCGCCATGATGTCCTCGTGCCTCACAAGACCGGACAAGTCCACGTTTTCTGAGACCTTCTGCAGGTCGAAGGAAGGGTCGTGGTACTTAACCGTCGACAGCGCTAGAGCTTCCACAAGGTTGGCAGTATCCAGGAGCAGGCCCTTGATGCGACCTTCAGCTTCGTCGAGTCGGTCAATCAGCGGCTTTGGCTCGGCCCCCTCCTCTTGAGGAACGTAAAGGTCCATGACGTATTGGGCGGCATCTTTGAGCTTGCCAAGCTCCTTCTCCAGACCTACATTTCAAATAAGTAACTTCAGAAGCATGCTCACCGACCAACCACGGCACGCCGAGCAAATCTCACAACAACGGACAAGACACTCACCATGGCGGACCTCCGTGGTCCTCTCCTTAATGGTTGTCACCTGGTCCCTGACCGCGGCCAGCTCCTTCTTGAGGGTCTCCTCGGTCTTCCGAGCACTTGTAGCAAGTCAAGGTCGTAAACTCAGCAGTGAGACCTTTCGAAGCCTATGAAACCAGCTCGAGGCAACGTCGGCGGCTTACCCTCTATCACGACCTGGAGGTCGGTGGCCGCGTCCTTGGCCTTCCGTTCGGCGTCCTCCAGCTTTTTCCTCATGTTGGCTGCCTCCCTTTGCGCTTGGCGCGCCATGGCCTCCTTGACGTGCTAGATCTCCCGCGCGGCAGCGACCTCGGCCTGCAGCTTTGCCTCGTGGGCTGCAGCGGCCTCCGCGTGCGCATTAGCCGCTTCCCGCAACAGATCCATCCAAGCTTGTGCTCGTTCAGCAAGAGACTACATAGACAAAGAAGCAAAACAACCATTAGACCTTACGACACTCAATGACCCAAGGCAAAAAACTCAAAGGGCCCGACAAGGATCCTTATCGACAGCACGCGTGCAGTCGTGCGTGACGCTTCCCTGAAATCCTCCACATCGCGGCGACCGGCGACGAACTCTGCCTCCCATGGGGTGCCGACGTAAAGGCACCGGTGTTGGTCATCCTCTAACCGCGCACCCTCCTCCCTCGCTGCCTGCGGGTCTGGCGCCGGCAGTGGGCCGGAGGTGCAGAGGTCGCCATCCTCACCTTCAGTGGCGGGAGGCGCACTGGTACCAGCCTTGTCCGCCTCGGTGAGGCGTCCCTGCAGATGGAGCCGTAGTTGCCTTTGGCGACTCGACGTTGCCCTTTTCATCATCAACATCGCTGGTCTCGACGTCGGCCGTGATCGTCACGTCAGCCGCTGAAATTGCTGGCGACTCCACCACCGGCGTCTCCTGGATCTTGCTCCCAAATGCCTCCTGGCATGAGGCATTCTTGCCTCTTTCCGACGTCGTCGGGGGAGCTCTGCTCATGAAAAAAGACCTCAGTCAAACAACAATAAGAGAGCTGGCACGGGAAGCAAAGTAGTAAGAAGGTCTCTTGACTTACTTGGTTGTTGACCTGAGGCCGGGCTTGCAGGGCTTTAGTGGGGCCTTCTTCGCCCTCTTGTGCGACCCAAGGTCGCCCATCGGATCGATGCTCGACCCACGGCATGCTTGTGTCTTTGACGCCTGGTGGGGCGTCTCCACCGCCAGCTTTCCCGGCGACGCCGCCCTGCGAGGTGTCCTCGCAGATGGAGCCGTAGTTGCCTTTGGCGACTCGACGTCGCCCTCATCATCATCAACGTCGCTGGTCTCGACATCGGAACTGATCGTGGTCATGTCCGCCGACACTGCAGACCTGGTCCGCTTCCTCTTCTTCTTCTTCGCCTCCGCGGTGTGACGCCCTTGGTTTTTAAGTAACCCTAACAGCCAGTCAAATTAGTCAATAGTGGTCAAATCACGGTCAACCTGGGTCCTCACCTCGAAAAACTCACTAACCTACCCTATTGACCCCTTTTGACTAGTGAACACACTTGTGGGGCCAACCCATGGTCAAAGGCTTGGTCAAACCCTTTGTCACCCTAGTGTCCACAGGTGTCTGCCGGAACTTTTGCCGCGTTCTCCAAAATTCACCTAAACACTTAAAATTCTACCTTTATGAAAGTTGTCCATCTTGATGAGGGACACAACTTTCATGTAGATTGGCATTTCAAATTTTGAGGGGAAAAGCTTGGAAAATGAGTTGCAAGGCAAGAATCACTGTTTGCCAAGGAAGGCTGACAGTCAATATTGGCATTTAAATAATTCAAATTCTGTGAGGAAAAACCCCATACAGCCTTTGTATAAAATGTTAAGGGTAGTTAGGTCTATAACTTTGGTACTCATCACTTGGTCGACTTCTATACAAAAATCTGGAGAAATTCTAATTCAAAAAACAGTTCTAGCAAAACAACAGCAGGCAGAATGCCGGCGCGCCGCGACGTCGCGCGCCCACTCGCCACGCGTCGTCGGCCGCCACCGGCGGCGCCCGGCGTCCGCGCCCACGCCTCCCGAGGCCGCGCACGGCCCAAGGCGCGCTGCGCCCGAGCCGCTCGCACCCCGACGCGCCCCCGCCCGAGGACCTCGAGTCCGCGCCGCCGCCGCGCGCGCGCACGCCGCGGACCGCCGGCCCGTCGGCGGCGTCGCCGCCGTACGCGTGCGGCCGGGCGCCGTAGCACGGCGGGGTATCTCCGCCGTCACCCCCTCGTCATCCATGGACGCCCCGCGCCCGGCCTATAAAAGCTCCTCCCCGCTCCCCCGCCCCGCGCCACCCCCGAGCCGCACCGCCGCCATTGCCGCCGCCGCCCCGAGCTCGCGTTCCCACTCACGATCGCCGCCGCCGGTTGCTCGGTAGCACCCTTCGGCACCCGCCAACCTTCCCAAGTCGCTTGATTGCCGCATTGCATCTCCCCGCCGCCCTTCCCCGAGCCGCCGCGGCCACCGCCGTTGGCCGCCGCCGAAACCCCACGCCGGCCACTCCTCCGCCCGGTGCCGCTCACCTACGGCTCCTAGGTGAGCATCCGGTCGGCCCGGCGCTGCCGGCGGCCGGCGCCGCCGCCGCACGCCGCAGCTGGCCGCGCCCGCGCCGCCCTGCCCGGCCAAGGGCCTGATTGCGTTGATTGAAATCTTTCTAGGGTGCCTCGCGTTAATTTCAGGGCATGGTGTTAAAAGAATCTTGTGATGCCTACAGGGGGGTGAATAGGATCACTTTTAAAAAATCTGCAAAATCTGAGCAGCGGATCAGGGACCAGATGACCCGGCATGACTGACCGGATGACCCGGGGGTCCGGGTCACCCTAGCACTTGTGCCGGATCAACCAGTGCGCAGGAGTAAAACACAATAACTTAGGAGGAAAGTGAATTTGCAGAGAATATATGAACCAACTTGGTGTAATTGAAGTGGAAACAACCTGCAACAAAGGATATTACACACAACAACACAAATATAGAGATCGATTCAAAGATAACTTCTAGGGTTAGGGTTGAAGATGATGAACACAAGCAAGCAAGAGAGACAAGCGATTTGTTTACCGAAGTTCACCTCCACTAAGAAGGCTACGTCTCCGTTGAGGTTCCCACAAAGGGAGGGCTATCACGAAGAGCCACTTGCCTCTCCAATTCAACCACCAAGGCAAATTGGTGCTCACTAAGAAAAACTCCACAAAGGAGGGGCAATACAAACGATCCCGGGTGCTCCACACGGAGAGGGCACTCAACGGGCGACGCCTAATCGTCTAGAAGCAAGCTTCAAGAGTAATAAACACGAATCAATCAACCAAGGCCACCACAAGTGCTTCTTGAGAGGAGGAAATGAAAAGCTCTCACAAAGGGGCTAAATCCTACACTTCAAATGCTCTCACACTCAAACCCTAGGAGGAAATCTTGATTAGAGTGCTTGGGAATGAGTTAGGAGAGTGGAGATGAAGCTTTGGGGGTGCAGCAATGGAGGAGGCGGCGGAACCCTAAAGAGGAGGAAGAAGGGGTATATATACCCACTTCCCCCGACTTGACCGTTGGGGGCAACCTGCGACCTGGCCGGGTCACCCGGCACGGGTGGCCGGGTCACCCGCCTCCCTCCAGCACGGTTCCGGGTGGCCCGGCCACTCGTGCCGGTTGACCCGGTAGGCCTGGAGGGGGAGAGGTTTAATAAGAAGGGGCTGTTTTTGAATTTTCTAAAGGTTTTTCTAGTTTTTTCACTCTTAGAAAAGATGAGAAAAGATCACAAGAAGCACTTGTAGTAAACCTTGACTAATCGACCGCATCCCTCTTTATAGTACGGTGTTGCCTAAACTCAAATTCAAACCAAAAATTAAAATTAAATCGCCAAATGAGCTTCAACACCATATGTAAGAAAATGAGGGCCTTCCTTTGAGAATTCATATTTATTTCACTTTAAAGCCTGCACACATCTCATTCAAAGCATTAATCCTCCCTAATTGCATTGTCATTATCACCAAAATAATTAGGAGTCTAGATGCACTTTTAATCTCCCCCTTTTTGGTGATTGATGACAACACAATTTGGTTAAAAGAAAGAGATGTGTATATCCAACAATTTAGTGAGGAGCTCCCCCTAGATGTGTGCATCGTCAAAGAAAAGAGGCCTCAAATGCCTTTGCACACACATTTGCAAGAACTCCCCCTAAATCTTTGCATAAACACATTGTGCACAAGTGTGAAAAGAAATATCCCGTGATGCAAATGACAAAATATATCACGACAATAAAGTAAGAAATAACAAATCATCAACCAACACAAGCATCACAAATAACCATTAAGATCCTTACATCACACTAGCATAGATAAAAGTACCACAATTAAGTCTTACAAATAAAAGTTTTGCACTTGGCACACCAACATCCATCACACTACACATAGTTCATTACATGTCCACTAGTTCTATTACATGAATAATGATAAGATAGATAAAGATAGAGGTAGGGGCTTTCATCCACCAAATTCACTCCCCCTTCGGCATCAAGTACCAAAAAAGGAAGCTACTCCTCGTCGTCCTCGTCGTACTCCTCCTCTTCTTCATAATCTTCCTCTTCATCATCAACTGGGACCCAAGAGCCAAGGTCCTCCCAAGGATTTGGAACGGGAGAAGGAGGATCAAAGGTACTCATCTCATGGACCGGAGAGTGTGGAAGATTAAGACTAGCTGCCATTTCCTTTTGATTTTTCTCTTGCCTATGAAGCTCTTGAGCCAACCACCGACGATCGGCCTCACGCTCCCTAGCATCTTTGCAGAGCATGTTGAAGCAAGCAAACAAGCCTTTGGCAAGAAAGTTGAATTTGCCTCTCTTACCCCTAGGAGCCCCATGAGAGTGAGAGGCACCCTCCAAAGGAAGTGGATCATATGGGCCTCTTGTTGGTGGAGCTTGAGAGGAAGAGGCACCCGCATCAGGTGGTCCATCAATAGTATAAATACTCGGATAACTTCCTCTAGCATCAACACCGGTGGTATGCTTGCCAAGACGGAAAGATTGAGCAAGTTTGCCTTTACTAGTCTTGTATGACTCATGAACAACATCCGTCTTGAGATCAAGTTGAGTGGCATGCTTAACCATCATGAAAATATAGGGCGCGTAGTGACAACCACTAGAAGAAGTGTGTGAACAAATGATGATCTCATTCCAAAGAAAGTGACAAGCATTGAACTTAGGTTGACCGGGAGCCATTTGATAATGGAGATTTCTAGCTCTATGAGATATGTTATCGGAATCCCCACCCCTAGGACAAAGAGTGTATCTAAACAAAAGATTGAGCATCTTGTAGTATGGGGTGAGTCCACTAGTATGACCATAGTTGATGTTTCCATAGGCACGATCATACATAAACCTCATCTTAGTCACCTCTAGTTCATTCTGACAATGAAGTCGGACTAGATCACTTTTGAATTGATTGGTTGTGGTTGCACCTCTAAGTTTGAAAAGTTGAGCAAAATCATAAACTGAGATTTTGATGACCTTACCACCAAGAGTGAAGTGCATCTCATTTTCATCTTCATCAACATACAGTGTGGCATAGAACTGTGCCACCACCTCCTGAGAGTAGTCACACCGAAGACCCATGAGATAAGAAATCCCCATGAACTGGCACCGAGTGTGAACAGCCTGCATAACCTCCTCAATGGGAGCAGGAAGATCAAGCAAGTACGGCCAATCCACCCATTTCATCTCAGTCGTGACACGTCCCTTGGGTAGAATGGTCGACTCATACCAATCCGCTTGATGAGCAAGCCAAAACCTGTCATCACTGAA
Source organism: Cenchrus americanus (assembly GCA_947561735.1). NCBI lineage: Eukaryota > Viridiplantae > Streptophyta > Magnoliopsida > Poales > Poaceae > Cenchrus > Cenchrus americanus. Next base: position 93,387,339 of record OX387245.1, on the reverse strand, counting down.
GAATGACCTCTGAAGCCGCCTCGGATCTTCTGGCCAAAACCGAAGGGACCTCATGTCAGTGCCCGCCTTCATGAAGTTAACCAAAGGCGGATCACGCCGGGTGCGCTCTGGACGGTGAACGGGAACTGTCATCTGTTCATAGATAGATCAGTCAATGTTGTCATCATAGCGATCTCCAACCTCAGCAGCGGTGCTCGCCCTCTTGGTCCTAGCACCGACGGTTGTGGTCTTCCTCTTGTGAATAGGATTGCCATCAGGACCACGTCCTCGGCCTTGAGCACGAGAGGGAGGAGCTTGAGGTTTGGTCCTCTTCTCATGCACATGAATGCCAAACTCCTCGCCGGAAGAGCGCTCCTCAAACTCCTCAATCTCCTCATCTCCCTCCTCACTTGATTCGGAGCGAATCTCCTTGCCACGAGAGCTAGCTTTCTCACGACCCATCTGAAAGTTGATAAGGTATGCAAGGAATAAGATAAAATGATTGAAGGTGCACGAAACAAGTGTTGTTGGGTCACCCCAGCCGGAGCCGGGTCAACCGGCATGGGTGGCCGGGTCAACCAGCTCGGCGGATGAACCCTAGAACATGGAATCGACGGTCCGAGAAATATAGCCATGGGATTGAGCCAAAATCAAGAGAGGTTGTTCTAGGGCCTAAATGGAGGCATTTGACCAAGAGGAATCATCTAAAACGAATCACACAAGTAGATCGGGAAATCCGGAGTTTGAATCGAGATTACCGTTGGATTCCCGCGAAGTTTCCGGAAAATCCGATGAGGAAGGAGCTCGAGATGAAGAGGAGGCTTGAATCTCCCACCCGGCGCGAGAATCCTGCGGAGGAGCGGCTGAATCGCCCTGGGCGCGATTTTGGGGGCGGCAGCGGCGGTCTGAAGAAATGTGGGGTGCTAGGGTTCTGTTGACCGCCGGCCGTGGGCTTTTATACGCCCAGCGCGGGGGCCGGGCGACCCGCCACGGGTGGCGGGCGACCGGCGACCACCGCAGGCGCCCGGGCGACCCGGCACCTGTGCGTCGGCCGGCGGGGGCCTAGGGTTTGAGATCGATTTTTTTTAACCGACGAGTCCGGACCGCAACGGCTCCCGCAAAAGGGGGGTCCGGGCGACCCGGCACGGGTGGCCGGCGACCCGGTGGCCAACGAGCCGCCCGGGCGACCGGCACCGGTGGCCGGTCCACCCGATGGCCTACAGGACCGCGCGGGTCAACCGGCACCCGTGCCGGTTGACCCGCCTCGCCCAGAAAGAGGCACAAGATTTCTTCAAAAGATGTAGATCTCCCTTTTTTGTGTTTTTAAATGTATATGAATATACATGAGAGTTAAAGATAGATATATTCTCAAGATTGGAGGAGTATTTTCGACAAAAGAAATTTATGAGAATGGGTTATGAAATGTGTTGATAGATGTGAGATCTTTCATGATTTGAGATTAGTAAAGGATTCATCTAGTGGACACGTAATAAACTCTCGGCAACAAGTGACTAGCCACAATCAATCATTCATAACAATAGTCACTTAGGCCGAGTATTTGATCAAAAGATCTCAAGATCCAATATTTTCGAAAAACTCACACAAACAAATAAAAATAAATCATTTTCAACCTATCTAGGCAACAATCAAGTATGTGCAATAAGTCAAGCTAAGTTACGAGAATCCAAGATGTTTAGCTCACTCCTCAAAGCACAAAACCTTTGCTCGTCTAGAGGCTTAGTGAAAATATCAGCAAGTTGCCTCTCGGTGCTTACGTGACGTAAAGCAATATCGCCCTTAGCCTCATGATCCCTTAAGAAGTGATGTCTAATGTCTATGTGCTTTGTTCTAGAGTGTTGGACTGGATTGTTCGCTAGCTTGATAGCACTCTCATTGTCACGCAAAAGTGGAATCTTACTAAACTTGCAACCATAATCACTCAACGTTTGCTTCATCCACAAGAGTTGTGCACAACAAGCACCGGCCGCCACATATTCGTCCTCGACCGTGGATAAAGCAACCGAGTTTTGCTTCTTTGAGCTCCATGACACCAAAGACCTACCAAGAAATTGGCAAGTCCCGGTCGTGCTCTTTCGATCTACTTTGAAACCGGCATAGTCCGAAACGGAGTAGCCAAGTAGATCAAAAGTGGAGCCTTTGGGATACCACAAGCCTAGGTTAGGAGTGTGAACCAAATATCTAAAGATTCTCTTAACGGCCATTAGATGACACTCCTTAGGATTGGCTTGAAATCTTGCACACATGCACACACTAAGCATTATATCGGGCCTAGATGCACAAAGGTAAAGTAGGGAGCCAATCATGGAATGGAATGCCTTTTTGTCGACCGACTTTCCTTCTTCATTGAGATCAAGATGTCCATTTAGTGCCATGGGGGTCTTGATGGGCTTGGAATCAGCCATGTCAAACCTCTTGAGCATATCCTTCACATACTTAGATTGGCATAAGAAAGTCCCTTCCTTCATTTGCTTGATTTGAAAACCAAGAAAGAACTTCAATTCACCCATCATAGACATCTCGAATCTCTTGGTCATAATTCTACTAAACTCCTCACAAAATTTATCATTAGTAGACCCAAAGATAATATCATCAACATAAATTTGACAAATGAATATATCTTTTCCATTTCTTTGTATGAAGAGAGTAGAATCGGCTTTGCCTATTTCAAAACCGTTCTTGAGAAGAAAATCCTTAAGGCATTCATACCATGGTCTAGGAGCTTGTTTAAGCCCGTAGAGCGCCTTATGGAGCTTGTACACATGGTTTGGAAATCTTGAATCTTCAAAGCCCGGTGGTTGATCAACATAAACTTCTTCTTGGAGAGGTCCATTCAAGAATGCACTCTTCACATCCATTTGATGAAGCTTGAAATCATGGTGGGTAGCATAGGCTAAAAGAATACGAATTGACTCAAGCGTTGCTACCAGAGCATAAGTCTCTCCAAAGTCCAAGCCTTCAACTTGCGTGTAACCCTTGCCAACGAGCCTAGCCTTGTTCTTTGTGACGACACCAAATTCATCTTGCTTGTTTCTAAAAACCCATTTGGTGCCGATCACATTTTGCTTGGGTCTTGGTACCAACTCCCAAACTTCATTTCTCTTGAAGTTGTTCAACTCTTCCTCCATGGCAATAATCCAATCCGGATCCTCAAGAGCTTGTTCCACACTAAGAGGTTCCAAAGAGGAAACAAACGAGTAAAATGCACAAAAATTTGACAATCTTGAGCGAGTTGTTACCCCTCTTCGAATGCTCCCAAGTATGTTGTCAACGGGATGATCCCGTTGAACCATTTGATGTACTCTTGGGTGTGGTGCTTGAGATTAACGTTGAATTGGTCCATCATCATCATTTTCAACTTGTGGAGCTTCTTCTCGAGTTTCACCACCTTGTTCTCCCCCTTGATCAAAGCCCCATCCATGATCGTCATCATGAACTTGACTTTCATATTGATGAACTTGAGAACTTGGTGGTTCCACTCTTGTTGATGATGGTGGATCTTGAGAGTTTGTGTCAACCGGAGCTTGTACTTGAATCTCCCGAGGCATAACTTCACTGGTCCCCATTCTAAAGATGGATATACTTGGAGGCTCTTCATCCTCTACAAGGTTTTCACTAACTTGCTCTCGTTGAGAGCCGTTGGATTCATCAAATTTCACATCTATCGTGGTCTCAACACAACCGGTGGTTTTGTTGAAAACACGATAAGCATGCTCGTTAGTTCCATAACCAAGTAGAAAACCTTCATCAACCTTGGATGCAAACTTTGAGGCTTTGGGTTTCTTGTTAAGTATGAAACACTTACACCCAAAAACTCTAAAGTAATGCACACTAGGCTTCTTACCGGTGATGATTTCGTAGGGAGTCTTGTCCAAGTACTTGTGGAGGTAAAGTCGATTGGCGGCGTGGCATGCGGTGTTGATGGCTTCCGCCCAAAATGAGTTCGGAGTCTTGTACTCATCAAGCATTGTCGTTGCCGCTTCTATCAATGTACGGTTCTTCCTCTCAACGATGCCATTTTGTTGAGGTGTATATGGAGCGGAGAGTTCATGCTTGATGCCTTCTTCATCTAGGAACTCTTCAACTTGTGTGTTCCGAAACTCCGAGCCGTTGTCACTTCTTATGTTCTTGACCTTGAGCTCGAACTCATTTTGAACTCTTCTAATGAACTTTTTCACAATTCCCTTTGCTTCACTTTTATCTTGCAAAAAGAGCACCCAAGTGAAACGGGAAAAATCATCAACAATTACTAAACCATATTTGTTACCACCGATGCTTATGTAGGCAATTGGTCCAAATAAATCCATGTGTAGTAGCTTCAATGGTCTTGATGAGGATAGAATGTTCTTGGCGGGATGATGAGCTCCAACTTGCTTCCCGACTTGACATGCGCTACATAACCTATCTTTCTCAAAGACAACATTTGTTAGTCCTAGGATGTGCTCGTCTTTTTGAAGTTTGGCCAAGTTCCTCATGCCAACATGGGCTAGTCGGCGATGCCATAGCCAACCCAAGTCGGATTTTGCCACTAAGCAAGCCTTAGGATCCACCTTTACTTTTGTGAAATCCACATAGTAAAGTTTTCCCCGTAAATGACCCGCAAAGACAATAGAGGAATCCTCCCTTCTAGAGACGGTCACACCCTCATGAGTAAAGAGACAATTGTAGCCTTTCTCACAAAGTTGTGAAACCGACAACAAGTTGTATCCCAACCCTTGCACATGATAAACATCTTCAATTGAATTTGTTGTTGAGATAGCAATTTTACCTAAACCAATGACATCCCCTTGACCATTGTCTCCATAAATGATTGTTTCCGTAGGGTTGTCATAATGATCAAGTGATGCAAACAAGCCTTCATCTCCGGTCATATGATTAGTGGCACCACTATCAATCAATCAAGCACTTCCACCGGAGGAATAGGCCTACAAAAAAAGTTTAAGCTCTTGGTTTAGGTACCCAAAAAGATTTGGGTCCTTGGAGGTTAGATGCATAAACTTTTGGAACCCACACACTCTTTCTCATGGCCTTCATGGCATAGACTCCAACATACTTTACAACCATTTTACCATTATGGTCCAAAGTTACAATATAATCACAAGTGTAGTTGGGTGAGGTTTTGTGCTCAACCACATTCTTCGATACCTTGGGTGGAGTGTTAACTCCACCACTTCCCTTTGTGGTTTACACCAACTTTGGCAAGTCCTTGGTTGTGGTAGATGTGGTGGCTCCATGGGCAATATCCATGATTGTGTTGAGGTAGCCACCCTTGTTCCACAAGGGGATCTCATGCCCTCTCACCACCGCTCTACCATTGGCCTTGTTGTTCTTGCGGTGCCCAAGTCCTTGTTTGTCCACTACCTTGGGTATGGACTTGGCACCAATATTGCCTTGTGTGATCAACATGTTCAATCGGGCAATTTCCTTGTCCTTGCTCTTAATTTTCTCTTCAAGCCTAGCATGGTTAGTCTTAAGAGCATTTATATCAATGTTAGAACAAGAAGAACAATTTTTGCTAGTGGAGGCACTAGAGTCCAATATTGCCGATGGAGTGGCTTTGGTGCTTTCCCAAAGACTACTAAAGTTAGCTTCAAGAGTTTTGTATTTCTCCGTCAAGCATGAGAAGCTTGATTGAAGCTCACTATGAGTAGCCTTTAGGGAAGCTAAAGACTAATTTGCCAAGGTGTAATCCTTTGACATTCTCTTATTAGAATCATTGATCAAGGACAAGTCCATGGTCAACTTTTCAACCTTAGCCTTCTCTTCGGCAAGAGATTTTCTAGAGCAAGGTTTCTTTCCTTTTCAAGGATAAGCAAGTCTTCTTGCTCATGAAGAATCTCTTTCTTTTTCTCTAGTTTGTCCAAAAGCCTTTTAATTTCCTTGTGGCCCTTTTTACCAAATTTCTTTATCATGTTGTTCTCTATTTCCTTTTCCTCATCTATGTTTTCTATGTTACTAATAGGTGTGGATGAAGAGGAGGTTGGAGAAGATGAGACGGAAGATTCTAATACCTTTCTCCCCCTTGCCACGAGGCAAAAGTGAGAGTGGTCTTCATCATCAAAGAGGTTGTTGAAGAGGCGTGGTGAGGATGAGCGTTGTGTCATGGCAATGGTTGCCATCCCTTGCTTCTTTGGTTCCTCATCTTCATTACTTGAGTCCCATTGTTGACCCACGTGTGCACGCCCTTGGTACTTGTTCTTGTACTCCTTGCTCTTCTCCTTGAACTTCCTCTCTTCCTCATTCTTGTTCTTGTTCTTGGGGCATTCGGCAATAAAGTGTCCATACTCTCCATACTCATAACACTTTCTTTGTGACTTCTTCCTTCTTTCATCTCCACCTTTTCTTGAGTTTCTTGACTTCAAGAATTTCTTGTACTTCCTTATAGCAAAGGCGGTTTCTTCATCCGTGCTTTCTTCATCGCTAGTGTCCTCCTTTTTGCTCTTGGAGGGCTTGGGCTTCTCTTCAACTACTTCACTAGAGCTAGCTTTGAGAGCTAGACTCTTCCCCATCTTCAAGGTTAGAGACTTCTCTACGTCTTGGTCAACAAGTTCTTGATGCAATACTTCTCCAAGGAGTTGAGTGGGAGTCATTGTTGGATATCTTGGATCTCTTCTTATCATTTGCGTCAAGTTCTTGTCTTTAGGGGCAAAAGGTCTTAACAACTTCTTTGTGACCTTTGAGTCATCCCAATCTTTGCTTCCAAGAGCTCTAATGTCCGAGACAAGTACCATGAGCCTATCATACTTTTCTTGTACGATCTCTCCATCCTTCATGAAGAATAACTCAAGCTCTCCGTTGATTAGGTCCATCTTTCCTTGTCTCACATGCTCGGTTCCCTCATGTGCTTCCTTGAGTGTATCCCAAATTACTTTGGCAATTTGGATGTTCCGCACCTTGCTGAACTCTTGTGCACATAAGGATCCCGTGATGACTCTTGTAGCTTGTACATTGCGGTGTAGGTCTTGCTCATGCTCGATAGTGAGAGCTTCTCCTTCGGCGGGAATTGTCACACCTACAACCACAATCTTCCAAAGAGAAGGGTGAAGCCCGTAAAGGTGCATTTGCATATCATAAGACCATTTGGGATTGTCCTTCCCATCAAAATGAGGAGGCTTTCCCAAATGCACGGAATAAAATTTGACGTTAGAGTTGTTTCCCGGAATGTGCCCGTAGTTGTGGGGCACTTCGTAGAAGCCGGAGTGTGAGTACTTGGCTTGCTCCTTCTTGATCATCTTCTTGAGAAGCTTCTTGGCCATCTTCTTGGCCTTCTTCTTTTTCTTGGCCTTTCTTCTCTTCTTTGCTGCCTTTTTTGCCGCATGGTCATCATCCTTGACATCTTCATCGCTTGAATCGGAGTCCGAGTCGGAATCGGAATCCGATGATGAGTCGTCGGAGCTATCGACATTGGATGGTGTACGACTTGGAGCCTTGTCGATGAGGTCGCCGACTTGAGCTGCCTTGAGCTCTCTCTCTTGAGCTTCTTTTGCGGCAATTTCTTCGGCGGTTGGGTTGCTTCCAATCCCCGACATCTTGATCCCTTAGCGGTTAAGCCTAAATCAAGGGATTAGGCTTTGATACCAATTGAAAGGATCTTGTGATGCCTAGAGGGGGGTGAATAGGAACACTTTTAAAAAAATCACGCAAAATACGAGCGGCGGATCGGGGACCGGATGACCGGCATGATCGACGGATGACCGGGGTCCGGGTCACCCTAGCACTTGTGCCGGATCAACCAGCGCGCAGGAGTAAAACACAATAACTTAGGAGGAAAGTGAATTTGCAAAGAATATATGAACCAACTTGGTGTAATTGAAGTGGAAACAACCTGCAACAAAGGATATTACACACAACAACACAAATATAGAGATCGATTCAAAGATAACTTCTAGGGTTAGGGTTGAAGATGATGAACACAAGCAAGCAAGAGAGACAAGCGATTTGTTTACCGAAGTTCACCTCCACTAAGAAGGCTACGTCTCCGTTGAGGTTCCCACAAAGGGAGGGCTATCACGAAGAGCCACTTGCCTCTCCAATTCAACCACCAAGGCAAATTGGTGCTCACTAAGAAAAACTCCACAAAGGAGGGGCAATACAAACGATCCCGGGTGCTCCACACGGAGAGGGCACTCAACGGGCGACGCCTAACCGTCTAGAAGCAAGCTTCAAGAGTAATAAACACGAATCAATCAACCAAGGCCACCACAAGTGCTTCTTGAGAGGAGGAAATGAAAAGCTCTCACAAAGGGGCTAAATCCTACACTTCAAATGCTCTCACACTCAAACCCTAGGAGGAAATCTTGATTAGAGTGCTTGGGAATGAGTTAGGAGAGTGGAGATGAAGCTTTGGGGGTGCAGCAATGGAGGAGGAGGCGGAACCCTAAAGAGGAGGAAGAAGGGGTATATATACCCACTTCCCCCGACTTGACCGTTGGGGGCAACCTCGCGACACTGGCGGGTCACCGGCACGGGTGGCCGGTCACCCGCCTCCCTCCAAGACGGTTCGGGTGGCTCGGCCACTCGTGCCGGTTGACCCGGTAGGCCTGGAGGGGGAGAGGTTTAATAAGAAGGGGCTATTTTTGAATTTTCTAAAGGTTTTTCTAGTTTTTTCACTCTTAGAAAAGATGAGAAAAGATCACAAGAAGCACTTGTAGTAAACCTTGACTAATCGACCGCATCCCTCTTTATAGTACGGTGTTTCCTAAACTCAAATTCAAACCGAAAATTAAAATTAAATCGCCAAATGAGCTTCAACACCATATGTAAGAAAATGAGGGCCTTCCTTTGAGAATTCATATTTATTTCACTTTAAAGCCTGCACACATCTCATTCAAAGAATTAATCCTCCCTAATTGCATTGTCATTATCACCAAAATAATTAGGAGCCTAGATGCACTTTCAGGTGTAAGGAACCCTATCTAAGTTTTCTTGCAAATCAGTCCAGAGCCTTAGAAAATTCCTAGAAAATTGTAGAAAATTCAGAAAAATGCCAAACCAATTTTGTTGGGTTCAGGGAGAGAAATCCCACAACTTTTGTTATTCTCACATGGCTTGATTCTAAATATTTTTAACATGAAAAATACAAATGTGAAAAACCTAGATCTGTCATAACTTTAAATCTACAACTCCTCTGTATCTAAATTTTGGATATGTTGTGTATCTTGTTAGTACTAGCTCCTGTGCCAAAAATTGCACAAAGTAATGAAGTGGATCTTGTTAAATAAATTGTTTCCCTTTTCTGCAGAAACTGCCTAGATGATTTTTTCTTGCTAAATATATTTATAGTTTTGAGCTCAACTTGTGCACACTGTCTTGTGATATCAAATTACACATCTTGTGAATTAATCATGATTTTTGGCTTAAATAAATATTTATTCTTAATTTATGCATGTTTTCCTTTGTAAATTAATGAACTAAGATCAGTAGAGTCTCTAGGTGAATGTGCTGGTTCTTTAGGCTTGTTTAGGACCAGAGAGCATGCAAGAGAAAGTCTGGATCATTTTGAGGCTTATTTATTTTTGTATGCTTTTAATTTGAATCGCTAGCTAGCCCTTGTTATTTTCAATAGTATTTAATTTCCTAGCATCCAACACTTACATGTGGGTCCAATGAACCAGGATAGGTGCTGATATGCATAATAAACACTTCCTTAATTTTGGGGTAATTTAATTGCTTAATAAAAGCTTAAAAGCCCTTTTAATATTAAAGGGAAATTAAATAAAGGAAAGCCCCCATTTAAATCTTTTCCTTTTTAAAGTATTATCTAATTTAATTAAAAGATAAATAATTATCCTTGCTGATAAGAAATTAATTCATGAATAAAAATATTATTCATACCTTTGCTTGTGAAAGGAAAAGGGTTAAAGCCTTCACATGAAATAACAAGTATAATAAAAACCTTTATTCAAATGAACAATAAAAGAGTAACCCATGTATGACTGATAACCTTCCTAAAAGAGAAACACTATCTAGATGCTTGTTAAGGTGAATATGACCAACAAGAGTTGGGCAAGATAACAGCCTATCACATCACCTGAACCTTGCATTGCATTCCGTGTAGATCTTCTGGACGGTGATTACTCGCTTGTCCCGGAGAACGAGGAAGGGGGAGCGGAAGCTTCGCTGCAGTACGTGGAAGTGCTCGACACCGAGGGTGCCCAGGCTAACCTAGCTGACGAAGGCAAGCTCCGGCGCATCTAACCTAGTTTCCAAATTGTTTATTCAATTATCTATGCATGATTGTGCATTTAAGTTCAGGAGTTGAATGAAACCCTAGATGCATGATCCCTAGGTACCTTTGTCCTTACTAGCATGATAGGTCAATAACTGTCACTACTCTTGGGATTCGCTCTCACGGCTAGCTACCGGTGGTGTATGGTGACTCCGGGTATCTCGCGGGGTATGCCGGATAGCCTGCACCAAAGACTGTGGCCTTTCATCCCGACCCGAGGATTTTTGGAAAAGGCCTGGGAATGTTGTCCTTTCGGGGGCAGCCTACCGTGTGTTTAGATCCACCTTGCAAGGTTTAAATCAATCGATTGTCGGCCTTTCACCGTTATCTGAGACTACTTACTCCACTAGTCATGAGATCCCTAATGATGGAAGTTGATGAATATTATGTTTGATTAATTGTATTGTACAACTTTGTTTGTACTAGTTGGCTAATGTAGTAAAGATTAAACCTACTAGAACTTGTGCTAAAATCTTGAAAGTAAGGACCTACTCTTTGTTACTTTTCCGCAAAGCAACCCAGTAGCCAAAAAGCCTTTCATGGTCTAGAATTGGTGAAGTAGTTATCACCGACAGATAAGTCTTGCTGAGTATTAGTATACTCAGCCTTGCTATAATATGAGGACCAGGAGCGTCCCAGTGGTCGATGGATGACCGCTCCTCAGTGATGAGTGATTGACAACGGGTGTTGGACTGACTCTTGGCTTAGTGCGCAGGTGTAGGCTGCGGCCTAGTTCGTGTTGTTGCAGGTGAAGAACGAGCGCGAAAGGTCTTCAGCCTTGAGGGGCCTCCGGGAGATGGAGAGACAAGTAGGCTCGGTTCGAGGGACCGGTGGACGGCGGGGCGGGTGCGGGTCACATGGTGGTGACACAAGCAAGACGAAGTCATGGACAAGCGAGCGGTGCACGGTGGCGGTCAAGTCAAGTGGTTTGGCGGGAGGCCGGGACCGGGCACGCGGGGTTTGGTGGTTTGCCCACAAAACCATCGGCGGACGGTTTCTTGGTTTGGGCCTCAAAACCAAGTCCGAGGGCCCAACACGACGAAGACGGGATCCGGGCGTGTCGGGAAGCTTCGAGGCGGAGGACACGCGGCGGGATCGCATGGCTTGCGTCGGGAGGACGCGGAGTGCGGCAAAGGCGTGGCCATCCGATGGCAAGACCCACAAACGTTACCAAAATGCCCCTACGTGGGTTGTATCGCCAGTAGTGTAGATAGGGGTAGTCGAGTCATTTACCACTCCGGCGGGACCTGATATATAAGCCATGAGTGTGTGTTGATGGCTCTCTCTCCGGGACTTAGGGTTTCATTTGCTCCCTCCTCTTTCTCATTTTCGTAGCTATTTTTCCTTCTATTTCTCTAGGCTAGCATGAGAGCTTCATGAGAGATTTGTTGAGAGGGATGGATGCTAGGGCGGCATGCTAGACCTTGTGAATCTTTCCTGGTTTGTATAGAAGATTCGGGGTTGTTTTTCGTGGCTTTTTGTGCTTGTTTTCGTGCCTTTGTTCCCGGTGTGATTCCGCGAGTTTGAGTTGGTTTCTCCCCGGATTTCTTTGAGGGAAACATGGATGGATGCCTTGCGCACCTTTGGTGATGATCTTGACCCCTCAAACGCCGGATTTGGCCTTCGATTCGTTGACTTTTGGATGAACCCTAGGTCTTTGTGTTCTTGGCAAGGATTTGCGATTACGGGAGTTGTAGGGAGTTTGAGACCATAATTTTTGGGGCATAACCTCTCCTTGGGGTGTTCATCATCTCCCCAAAATTTCGTCTCAAGACTCCAAGTGGTTTGGGAGATCCTTTGATCTAAAGTTTGGGGCGATTTCGCGGGCGGTTTTACGCGGGGGTCGTCCCGGTGATCCGGTCACCGTGCCGGGTGACCCAAAGGGGGTAGGTTGACCGGTCACTTGTGCCCGGTGACCCGTGCGGCTCGTAGGGCTCGGGGGTGACCCGGTCACTTGTGCCGGTTGACCCGTAGGTCTCGGCCTTCTTAGTTGTTGCTCCAGTTCTTTCGTGCTTGCTTCTGCTTTGCTTCCTAGCCTTTCAAGCCTTGTTCCTAAGGTATCGAGAGAGGGTTGTGTGTGCTTCCGCTTGTTCGTGTCTGACTCTCGGAGTTGCGATTGGGATATAGGCCGAGTTCTTTCGAGAAAGAATTTTTATCGGCTCCCATTCACTCCCCCCCCCCCCCTCCTCGGTCGCCAATTCGGTCCTTCAATTGGTATCAGAGCTTGGTGCCGGATTCTTTGTGACTTTAACAAGTCTCGAATCCTAAGATGGCGTACGTTGAGCGGGGCGGTCCGCCGCACTTCGATGGCAAGGGTTACCACAAGTGGGCGGCTCGTATGATGATCTTTCTTCGAGGGAAGCTGTTGGATTTCATTGTGCTTGACAAGACCTATGCTATTCCGGTCAACATCCATACTCTTATGGTGACCGATGCCGATGCCAAGGCCAAGTATGAGGCTAATGCAAAAGTCGTTGATCACTTGTGCCGGAGCTTGTGTGATCCAGAGTTTGAGCGTGTTCGCCATTTGAATCTTGCTTGGCAAATTTGGGAAAAGTTGTTAGTTGCTCACGGTGGTGATAACCATGTGAAGGCTCGCCTCTTTGTCTCTTATCGGATGCAATATGAGAATTTCACTCCACTTCCCGGTGATGACATTGATGCGATGTTTCAGAGGTTCACTGCCATCGTGAACAACATGAAGGCTAATGTTGAGGATTTTCCGTACTCCGAGCATGATCAGGCTTTGAAGCTCTTGCATGTCTTGGACCCAAATGTTTGGGGTGCTAAGGTTGAGGCCATCAAGGAGTCTGGACATTACTTGACTATTGAGTTGGATGACCTCTTTTCTAAGCTCAAGTCGGCCGAGGTTGACGGAAGTTGCTATCCAAGCATGAGGGCTCGACCGACCATAGTCTTGCTCTTATGGGAGGATCAAAAGGCAAATCTAACCCTTCCCGTCGACGCTTTTCTTTGTCCTCTCTTATGTCCATTCCGGATGAGGAGTTTGATGTCTTGGGGCGAGGAGGAGCCGGCCTTGCTCTCAAGAAGGTTTGAACGACTACACGAGAGTCGGAGGAATGCAAGGCGGAGCTCAGGGACGTGCTACAAGTGTGGCAAGCGTGGCCACTTCATCGCCGAGTGCCCGGAAGCGGAGGAGAACAAGTACAAGGTGAACGAGTACAAGGCGCACCCGAGGCGTGAAGACAAGTACTCCTCCAAGGGCAAGCACTTCAACAAGTCCAAGGGCAAGGACAAGGACAAGAGGCGACCAAGCAAGAGCGCCTACAAGAAGAACAAGACAAGAGCGATGGTGGCCGGTGCGAGCGACGTCGACTCAAGCTCAAGCGAGGAGCAGTCAACCTCAAGCAGCGAAGATGAAGACACCGGAAGGCGCAACGGCAAGAAGAGTGCAAGCCGGAACCTCAGCGGGCTGAGCTGTGTGGCGCTCGAGGGCTTTTGTGGCATGGCCCATAGCTCAAGTAGCAAGAAGAGCGAGAAGGAAGATAGCGACTCCGACTCTGAGGATGAGGTAAACCGTGACCCCGACTCTTTGCTTGCTGAGATTGCTAGGTTGAATGGTTTGCTTGATAACCGTGATAGTGTGCTGAGAGATGCCAAAAAGATGAGGAAAGATCTTAGGGCTCAGCTTGAGAATGCTAGCGAGAAAGTAGGAGAGTTAGAGTCAAAATTGCTTGAATTGAAACTTGAGAATGACTCTTTGAAACTTGCTCCTACTACTCCTGATGATGTTGAATGTGTTGAATGTGATGCTTGGTTGAATGAGATCAAAATGCTTAATGAGAAGAATGCTTCTACTTTGGCTCAACTAGATGCTCTTAGAGTCGAACATGATGAGCTTAAGGCTAGACCCACTTTGCTTGGTGCTTGTAAATCATGTCCTACTATGCATGCTAAGCTTGTCGATGCTCATTCTACCATTAGTTCTTTGGAAGCATCTTTGAAATCTCCCGTTGCAAATGCATGTTCTAGGCGTGATGAAGTCACTTTGCGTAATCTTGAACTTACTTCCCGTTTGGATGTCATCTATGAGGAGAATGACTATTTGAGGAAGGTGTTGGGTTGGTTGTCGGGCAGGAACCTCAATTAAAAATCATGATTGAGGAGTTCAAGAGAGCCGATGGTCGTGGTTTGGGTTTTGAGAAGGTGGGTGAGAAAGTGGGAGAGAACAAGGGGGGAGAGTGTGTATGAGAAGTGTGTTGAGTCTAACCCCGAGTTCGAGGTGATCGGAGAGATCCAAGTCCCACTCCCAAAAGCACCCAAGAACTCTTTCACACCAAAGCCCAACCACCTTTGCAACAAGCTTGACACAACCCAAGATCCACCCAAATTCCCACCTAAGACAAATGATTTCCAAAACCCGTGAAGTTTGTGGGTGAGAAGGGTGAGAAACCTAGAGAGAAGCCGTAGCCAAAACCAAAACCCATCCCCTTCGGGTGTGAGTATTGTGGCAAGGAGAGGCATCTTGCGAGTTTTGCTACAAGAGGAAGAGGGATGAGAGGCTTGCTAGGGAGCAAGCAAACCGGAGACAGTATCGCCGACCTCATGGTATTCCTGAGCCTAGAGTGCCACTTCCACGGGGTGTGGGAAGTGTGAGGAGTGTTGGCAGGTTCCCACAGAGAGGTGGTGGTGAGAGGTTTGGAAGAACAAAGAGGGAGAAAATGGGATGGTGGTGAGGAACAAGTCCAGACTTGTTGCTCAGGGGTTTAGTCAGAAGGAGGGGATCGACTATGAGGAGACCTTTGCTCCTGTGGCCCGTCTTGAGGCAATTCGGATCCTTCTAGCCTTTGCCGTGGCTAAAGGGTTCAAGTTGTTTCAGATGGACGTGAAGAGTGCTTTTCCGAATGGGGTCATAGAGGAGGAGGTGTATGTGAAGCGACCACACCGGGTTTGAGAGCGAGTTGTACCCACACAGGGTATACAGGTTGAAAAGGGCTCTGTATGGGTTGAAACAGGCGCCCCGTGCTTGGTATGGGAGATTGAGAGGTTTTCTTTTGAGCAGAGGGTTTGTGATGGGTACCGTGGATAGAACCTTGTTTCTCCTCAAGCATGGAAATGACTTGCTGATTGTTCAGATATACGTGGATGATATTGTCTTTGGTGGCTCGTCACATAACCTTGTTGCCAAGTTTGCAGATGAGATGAGCACGGAGTTCGAGATGAGCATGATGGGCGAGTTGCAGTATTTTCTTGGGCTGCAGATCAAGCAAGTGAAGGATGGTACATTTGTGCACCAAACCAAGTACACGAAAGATATGCTGAGGAAGTTCCAGATGCAAGATGTGAAGCCGATGTCGACTCCCATGGGGAGTACGGCCACTTTGGATGCGGATGAGGACGGAGAACCGGTGGACCGGCGGGAGTACGGGAGCATGATCGGCTCCCTCCTCTACTTGACGGCGACGAGGCCCGGACATACGGTTCGGTGTGTCCGTGCGCTCGTTTTCGAGCTTCGCCAAGGACATCACATCGACAGCCGTCAAGAGGATTTTCGTGTACCTACGATCCGCCCTGGTCTTGGCCTTTGGTATTCTTCCTCCTCGACTCTTTCTCTTCATGGTTTTTCCGATGCGGATTTTGTCGGTTGTCGAGTCGAGAGGAAGTCTACTTCGGTACTTGTCGGTTTCTTGGTTCTTCGTTGGTCTCATGGTCTTCCCGCAAGCGGTCTAGTGTAGCTCGGTCTACCACGGAGGCGGAGTATGTTGCTGCCGCGAGTTGTTGTTCCCAGCTGCTGTGGATTTCATACACTTTGAGAGACTTTGGTGAGGAGTGCACCCAGATCCCATTTCTTTGTGATAGCACCAGTGCCATAAGCGTAGCTAAAAACCCAGTGCTTCACTCCAGAACCAAACACATAGAAGTGAGGTATCATTTCTTGAGGGACAATGTGGAGAAGGGAGCCATTGTTTTGAGCCATGTCCCTACCCAAGATCAGCTTGCAGACATCTTTACAAAGCCTCTCGACCAAGCAACATTTGTGCGCTTGCAGGGGGAACTTGGGGTTTGTTGCCCTTTCTAGTTGATTCTTGGGGGATTTCCTTTTTGTACCATATGTATCATACCATGTTTTACTTTGATGTACATACATGCTTTGCTTGATGTATAAACCATGGTAGGATAGCCATCTTGTCATATATCATGTTGCATTTGTATCATATTGCATTTTAGGATGATGAGCTTCTTTCATATGCCATATTTGAGTCTCTTTGGCTATTTGTGAGATATTGGTTATATGTGTGGAGAAATGGTGATGTGAGGCTATGCTCTTGGAATATTTGAGATATATGTGTGGTGAGATAGCCCCTTTTGAAATAAATGGTTAACTTGACTAATTTTTGATGAAATATGCTCCACTCGTATGTAGTTGTGTATCCATGTCACGGTTTGGTCTAAATGTGCTTTTCATGCTTAGATTGTGCTTGGATGCCTTGTTCTTGCATTTGGGCCAAAGGCCGGATATCATTGTGAATGTTTAGCCTATGTTGCATTCATGGGGGAGCATAAGCTTCTTTTTTGCCGCAAAGGCACTTCATGTACCATGAAATAAATTAATCTTGAAAAGAAGTGCATAATGCTTGAAAAATGCTCCATCCATCATGTCTATGTTTAAAATGTCTTATCTTTCACATATGGGTGCAAAACATGTTGCATGATGTTCACCAGTGGAGAAGTCTCCCCGAAGTGGACACATGGCTCATGAGCTTTGACATGACATGCTTTGCTTTATGGGTGTTTGCCATCATCTTTTGCTGAGAATTTGATATCCTTGTATGATCTTTGAGTAATATTCATGTTTGTGGCTCAAGTGTGACATGGATAGGCTTTTACATGTGAAGCGAGCCTTCTTTTGGTAAAATTGCTTAAATCTGAAAATTTTGCCTTGTCACATGCTTGTATTTTCATATATTACTTGTGGCAATGCTTTGACTATGCTATGACTCATGTGTGTGATCTTTGTCTCATTTTTAGCCTTTGACACTAACTTTGGCCTATTTGAGAAGCTCATGTAGATGTTTATATGCTTTGCTTTTGCATTTCCGCATTTTCACCTTGATTCATACATTGCCAACAAGGGGGAGAAAAGGTGAGCTTAATGAAAATTCGAAGAGGTGAGCTGAAATTTGGAAGTTTGCATTCACATGTTCGGGGGGGAGCTTGCATTTGTTCGGGGGGAGCTTTCTTGCCGTTTTCGGTGTGGATTTTGTGCTTTGCTTGGCTTGTGACCTTTCTTCGCCTTTCTTCGCGTTTTTGGTCATGAGTTGAGCTTCTTTGTTTTTCTTTCTTCTTTCTTTCTCTTTTTCTTCGAATTTCATTTCGCGTTGTGTGTTGTCAATGCACTCATCAAGGGGGAGATTGAGGACCGGGAGCGTCCCGGTGGTCGATGGATGACCGCTCCTCGGTGATGAGTGATTGACAACGGGTGTTGGACCGACTCTTGGCTTAGTGCGCGGGTGTAGGCCGCGGCCTAGTTCGTGTTGTTGCGGGTGAAGAACGGGCGCGAAAGGTCTTCGGCCTTGAGGGGCCTCCCGGAGATGGAGAGACAAGTAGGCTCGGTTCGAGGGACCCGGTGGACAGCGGGACTGGGTGCGGATCACATGGTGGTGACACAAGCAAGACGAAGTCATGGACAAGCGAGCGGTGCACGGTGGCGGTCAAGTCAAGTGGTTTGGCGGGAGGCCGGACCGGGCACGCGGGGTTTGGTGGTTTGCCCACAAAACCATCGGCGGACGGTTTCTTGGTTTGGGCCTCAAAACCAAGTCCGAGGGCCCAACACGACGAAGACGGGATCCGGGCGTGTCGGGAAGCTTCGAGGCGGAGGACACGCGGCGGGATCGCATGGCTTGCGTCGGGAGGACGCGGGGTGCGGCAAAGGCGTGGCCATCCGATGGCAAGACCCACAAACGTTACCAAAATGCCCCTACGTGGGTTGTATCGCCAGTAGTGTAGATAGGGGTAGTCGAGTCATTTACCACTCCGGCGGGACCTGATATATAAGCCATGAGTGTGTGTTGATGGCTCTCTCTCCGTGACTTAGGGTTTCATTTGCTCCCTCCTCTTTCTCATTTTCGTAGCTATTTTTCCTTCTATTTTCTCTAGGCTAGCATGAGAGCTTCATGAGAGATTTGTTGAGAGGGATGGATGCTAGTGCGGCATGCTAGACCTTGTGAATCTTTCCTGGTTTGTATAGAAGATTCGGGGTTGTTTTTCGTGGCTTTTTGTGCTTGTTTTCGTGCCTTTGTTCCCGGTGTGATTCCGCGAATTTGAGTTGGTTTCTCCCCGGATTTCTTTGAGGGAAACATGGATGGATGCCTTGCGCACCTTTGGTGATGATCTTGACCTCTCAAACGCCGGATTTGGCCTTCGATTCGTTGACTTTTGGATGAACCCTAGGTCTTTGTGTTCTTGGCAAGGATTTGCGATTACGGGAGTTGTAGGGAGTTTGAGACCATAATTTTTGGGGCATAACCTCTCCTTGGGGTGTTCATCATCTCCCCAAAATTTCGTTTCAAGACTCCAAGTGGTTTGGGAGATCCTTTGATCTAAAGTTTGGGGCGATTTCGCGGGCAGTTTTACGGGGGCTCCCGGTGATCCGGTCACTCGTGCCGGGTGACCCGAAGGGGGTACGTTGACCCGGTCACTTGTGCCGGTGACCCGGTGCGGCTCTGTAGGGCTCGGGGTGACCCGGTCACTTGTGCCGGTTGACCCGTAGGTCTCGGCCTTCTTAGTTGTTGCTCAAGTTCTTTCGTGCTTGCTTCTGCTTTGCTTCCTAGCCTTTCAAGCCTTGTTCCTAAGGTATCGAGAGAGGGTTGTGTGTGCTTCCGCTTGTTCGTGTCTGACTCTCGGAGTTGCGATTGGGATATAGGCCGAGTTATTTCGAGAAAGAATATTTATCGGCTCCCATTCACTCCCCCCCCCTCTCTGGTCGCCAATTCGGTCCTTCATAATATGTTGATCCAGGTAATGCATTTAGTGATGTGTGGCCCGGAGAGATCCCGCCCGGCTGGGAGCTGGAGTGGGTGGAGGATGACTACTGAAGGCATCATGGATGTCCTCCATGGTGTTGCCACTTCCGTTAGTTTATTTCCGCTACTTTCAAAAACTCTGAACTATTTCGTCATGGCAAAAACTTCGGTTTGTAATAATTAAACCCCTTGGGGTACGAATTTGGATTTCAATGTGTTGTATCTCTGGACTCGCCTTCGAGCGAGTTTAATGCATATATTCGATCCTTGTTGCTTTTCAAGCGATTTACCGGGCGTTAACCCGTCAACTAACGACAGGATGATACTTTACTATTGCTTAATGACCAAAGTGGATCGGTCTTAGGCGATAGTACGGTATTTTCCTGGGCGAGTTGTCACACGCGGCCGGGGTTGCAGCCCAGAAGGCGGAAATCTTCCCCGCCGTCTGTCGCGTACGCCGTGGCGCGACGACCTTGGATGGCGCCCTACGCGACATGGCACGGGCCTTGTCGTCGCTCCCCACCGTCGAGTCAGAGACGTACTCGTCGATGGGAGGCGCCGGCACCGCTTGCACGTCCGCTGCGTCGCGGACCTTGTAACTGCACTAGTCCTCGTGCAGTGGTGCCGGGCACCAGTAGATGCCCTCGCGGTGCTGCAGAACAAGACGCAGAAGTTCAATTAGAACCAACACCAAAGAAGTAAACTCACATAGACCTAACTTGGATAAACATCAAGGTCGATGACTTACCAGGTCGGAGAGGCTGTACACTCCTAGTTTTTTGGGGCACTCTCTGTTGCGGATCCGCCCGCCGAAGATGTTCTTTGCGCGAGCCATTATCTCCTCCTTGGAGACCTTCCACTGTGCGACCCGGGTAGGGTCGGATTGCCCCCAGTACTCGAAGGTCGGATGGGCCCGGTCTTGGAGAGGTTGGATGAGGTGGCGGCAAAAGCTGATGGCGACCGTGGCGCCGGTGAGCCCATCCACCTTGAGCTGCTCTAGGTTGTACAGCAAGGGCTGCAGCTCCTCGGTGTTTCGGGACGCCAGCTGGTTGGTCCACTCCGGGTACGGGATCGGCGCCCGCCCCGTCCTCTCCTTCAGCACCGGCGTGGGGTTGTCTAGATAGAACCACCCCTACTTCCAGCCGGTGGTGTTGTCGGGGAGTGTCAGGTCGACGTAGTCTGACTTCATGTTCCGACGGAAAATGAAGCTGATGCTACTAATGACCACGCCCTTGCCCGTCTTCTTCAACTCAAAGAAGTGGCGCCACAGATGGAAATGGGGCACGATGCCGAGGTAGGTGTCAGTGCGGAATATGGTCCCGACACTAACCAATAGAAAGCGCCGAGGTCTATCCCTCAATGGTCGATGCTAAGCAATAAGAGACACGGGGTTTATCCTGGTTCCGGCCGAGGGGGCCGTACGTCCAGCAGGGGTGTGCTCACGGCACTATATTGCTCAGCACCGGGGGTGCCTGTAGTGGGGCAGCTACAAGCAAGGCAGGAGAGGAAGTGTAGCTTCCAAGTCCCTGGCTGAAGATGTTGTGGGAGAATTGGAGAATGAGTACATGGTGTGTGAAGGGTTCCTGTTCGTCTCCCTGTCTTGTGTCGTGTCCCTTGCGGCTGGGGGGTTCGCTCCCCCTTTTATAGATCAAGGGGGAGGCGAATTACATACGCGCCGCGCTATCTAGCTACGTGGGGAAGTGTGTCGTGCTATGCTGTAGAGTGGGCGGCCGTCCGGACGATCCTCGCAGCGATCTGGTCGTCGTGGCCTACCTTGTACCCGAACAGTGGCGGTTCGAGGGTAGAAGGGCGGCGGATGGTGGCGATGTCCTCTGATAGGCTCGAGGGAGGTGCTGACGCAGGCTCGTACGGAGTACAGGAGTAGGCAGAACGGCGTCCCTTCCCGACGCGCTCCACAGTGTTGGGGTTGTTGCTACAGCGCCAGGCGTGCGCCTGTACGCGCGGGTACGGCGGCCACGCCGCGCGCGGTGGCAGGGGTGGCGATCCACCGGCCTAGCACCTCCACCTAACCCTGTAGGGTCACAAGAAAGTGAATCGAGGGTGAAGCCGGCCCCCTTTCAAGGGCTCGGCGCGTCAGCCGTACGAGAGCGAGCGCACGGTGTCACGGACCGACACCGGCCGCGCCGCACGTCCCTCCCCACGCTGATTGGGATGGGCTCCTCCCCGGGGAGTTGGTGCGGCGGCACCGGGCGCGAGCCCCCGGCGCATGATGGCACCGTCCCGCCGGCGTCGGGGGCGTTAAATGCCCGGTGTGCGGGGGGCCGGCGCACGTGTGGAGGGGCACCCTCGAGCGTGGCGGACCCGTGTCGAGGGTGGGACGTACCCCTCGGGCGAGGCGGAACCCGCTCGAGGGGGAGCGAGCCCTCGAGCGAGGCGGAGCCTGCTCGAGGGAAGTGCTGCCCCTCGAACGGCGGAGCCCGCCTGAGGGGGCGCACATCCTCGAGCGAGGCGGAGCCTGCTCGAGGGGATCTCTAAGAGGGCCGCCTTGATGGGCCGTCGGGGTCCCTGCGGCGTGGGCCGTGTCCTGCATGGTTAGGCACATGCACGGTTAGCTTAGCGTGTTTTGGTTTTGTTGCGGGTTTTAAGTGAGGATTCCTCTGTTGTTTAAGGGGACCTCTAGGGCTGTCCCCGACAGTAGCCCCCGAGCATCTGCGGGTCTGCCATTGAGGCTCCCGTAGATGCTGGAACCTACTGATAGGACGTTCTTCCCTCCTTGTTTTGCGAACGCTTTCCGTGGGGCCGCGTCAGCGGACCCGCGGGTCTAGCCCCCGGCATTGCGGGGGTGTGGGTGCTCCCCGCAGGGGTTAACCGCGAGAACTGGTCAGAGGGCGTGGCACATGTTTCAACCGGCCTCGGCAGTGTCTCAGCCGGCTTCGGTGGCGCACGCGCTGCTGGCGCTGTCTCCGGCGGGTGCAGGCCAAGGAGGTGTAGCCGTGCGTTAAGCCCCCGAGCCTGGGCCCGTTCGAGGCGATCGGGTAGAGCTTTACGACTTGTTTTTTATCGCGCCCTCGCCATCCTTCCGCGGGACGGAGGGTGAGGTTTCCGCAACCCCCATCGAGCGGGTCGCGAATTGCGGATTCCTCGTCAAGCTGCTAGCGGGTGGTTCAAGTGGACGCCCATGCCCCGTTCGATAAGAGTAGGCTGCGTGGTCCGGAGACACGTCCATGGAAGCGCTTGCGTGGGTTTGCTAGGTGGGGCTCGGTCCCGTTCGATAGGGACCGAGGGCGCGGAAGCTCTCCCTCGTGGGATCCCCCGGCTAGCTGCCCTCGCTGACTCTCGAACACGACATGTGGGGCACCCTCGAGCCGACGGTCTCGAGGAACGGCTCGAATGCGCGTGCCCTCGTCGTCCCCGACTCGCGATTCGAGGCGCCTGTTCGAACCCGTCGAGGGTCAGGCTTCGAACCTCTGATCAGTAAGGCCGTGCGGGGTGGCGCCTGGGCGGCCCCGTCTTTTGCGTCTGCGGCCGTCGAGGGGTCTGGGCGAGCCAGCCCTCGAGGTGCTGGTTGGTAGCACAGTGCGGCATGGGTGCCCGCGGTGCCTGCTTTACTTCAAGCAAGGCGACCTTCTCACGCATGTGCCCGTTCTTAGAGAATTGATATTGTCTCGAGCCAGGGGCTCGTGCCGCTCGAGGGTTTTGCGTGGCATGGGTACACGTGGTGCCCGCTCTACATCGAGCGGGCCCCGGGTGGCCTTCTCACGCCGATGTCCCTTCGAGGGCTGACATCGTCTAGAGTCAAGGGCTCGTGCCGCTCGAGGGTTTTGCGTGGCATGGGTGCCCGTGGTGCCCCGCGACTTCGCGGTGCCCCGGGCTTCCTTCTCACGCCGATATCCCATCGAGGGCTGTTATCGTCTGGAGCCAAGGGCTCATGCCGCTCGAGGGTTTTGCGTGGCATGGGTGCCCGTGGTGCCTCGCTACTTCAAGCGCTGTGCCCCGGCGGCCTTGTCACGCCGATATCCCATCGAGGGCCGTCTTTTGTCTCGAGTCGGGGGGTTCGCCCCGCTCGAGGGTTCTCCTTGCTTGGCAAGGGACCGGTCATTAAATGCCTCGTAGTCGAGGCCGCGGTTTTTGCGCCGCGGCGCGCCTTTTTAGACGCCGCGCCGCGCGCGCGCGCGTAGTGGGCGACGTGGCAGGCGCACGTGACCGCTCGCCTCGGTCCCTGCAGGTCTCCACCGTGATGATGGCCCGTCTGCGGTGATGTGGCCGCTGCGGTCGTGGTGGGGCCCATTCGTCAGCGTGAGGAGAAGATTCCCTGCAGTTAATGCGCGCGGGACATCCGCCCCGGAGAGCTCGCCCGCGGCTTATAAATCTGAGGGGAGAGGGAGACGGCGGTTTTTTACCTTAACGCCTCACCATTTCAGCCCCCTGCCCTTTCGTCTCCGCCTCGCCTTTGCCACCGCGCGGTGTCGCCATTAGAGCTCATCTTCCGTTTCTCGTCCTCCGCTCTCGCATTCCTTCGTCCTTCCTCATGGCGCCGCCTCAGCCTCTCACGATCCTGGAGCCGTACGCCTGGGAGAGGTCGACGGTGACCCAGCTGGCCCTTGGCGAGCTGGTCGCCGCCGGCCAGCTGGCGGCCAATGAAGATGGACGCCCGGCGGAGTGGATAGTGCCGCCGGCGGGGGACCGCGCGCCCAACCCTCCGGAGGGCTACGTGGTGAGCTTTATCCGCTACCACGAGCGGGGCTTCAACGCGCCGGCGAGCCGCTTCATGCGGGCGATGTGCCACTACTACGAAGTGGAGTTGCACAACTTCGCGCCCAACGCGATTTCGCAGGCGGCCACGTTCGTGGGCGTCTGCGAAGGGTACCTGGGGATCCCAGTCAATTGGGAGCTCTGGGTACACCTTTTTCGTGTGGAGCTCTTCACGCAGCCCACGACAGAGCCGAGGACCCGCCGCGCGGTGCGCGCCGGCGGGATGTCGCTTGCCCTGCGGGAGCAATTCAAGAACGTCTACATCCCCTGCACCATGACGACGAACAACGCCGGCTGGGAGCGGGGATGGTTCTACTTGCTCAACGCCGAGCCCGGCCTCCCCCCCTACACCGGTCGGGTGTTCAAGGAGAAGCCCAGCTCTTGGGGTTACGGGGTGTCCACGCCTCAGCATCGGAGGCGGCAGGAGTCGGTCCTGGCCGCCCTGCAGAGCCTGGCGGCGCAGGGGCTGACCGCGATGGGCGTCCTCGCCTTCCTCCATCACCGGCGGGTCGTGCCTCTGATGGAGAGGCCGCTCTGTATCTTCGAGATGACAGAGGCGGCCAACCCCGTCGATCTGGCGAGGTCGCGGATGCTCCCGACGCCCCTCGAGCGGGCGTATGCGCTCACCCGGGCGCGGAACGCCGTCGACACCCGGGTGCCGATGCGCCCGGACTGGTCCCCGTGGGACCTCGAGATGCTCCCCACCGGCCCATTGGTGAGTGTGATCTTTGATTTTGTTTCGAGCCTCGGTGTTGCTTCTCGCCTCTCGACGCGTCCTTGATGTTCCCGTATGCACCGGTGAGCTTTACCGCTTCAAAGTCCGTTCCGCCTACCCCCCCCGACTCCCCGCGCGCCGGCCGGCGGCGCGTGCCCGGGCCGGGAGCAGGAGCGGGCGGCGCGCGAAGGGAGCGCGCGAGGCGACATCAAGCGCGCCGCGACCGGCGGGCCGCGGAGTACCGGCGGCGCGAAGAGCCGGGGCGTCTCCTCCCCCCCGGGACCGAGGAGTACTCATCCCCGGAGGAGGACGAGGAGGAAGAGGCCGAGGGGGGAGGGCCCCTCTCGATAGGTGGCAGCCCTCGCGTCCCCGTCGCCGAACCGGCGCCGGCAGCAAGAAGGGCGGCATCGCCGGGGCGGGCGCAACGGCGCCCGCCGCCGGGCAATCGACATCGGGGGCGCCGCGCACCGCGGAGGCGCCGGCGCGCTCCTCGGGGCGCGCGCGCGCGCGCACACCCGTGCGCGGGACAAGCGCGCCCCGCGCGCGCGCCGCGTCGTCGGGGAGGCGCGACGGCAGCGCACCGCACGCGGGGCGAGCGTGCCCCGCGCGCGCGCGGGCGCCGTCCGGGAGGCGCGGCATCGGCGTGCCCGTGCGCGCGGGGCGGGCGCGCCCTACGCGCGCGGCGGCGCTCGGGGAGGCGCGACGGCGGGTGTGCCGGGTGCGCGCCCGGCCTCATCCGCCGAGGCCTCGAGGAAAGGGAAGCGTGCCTTCTCCTCTTCGAGGTAAGGGGTTCGACCTTATATTTTGGTCCGGTTTTTTGATGATCGGCGTTCTAACCCCTCCGTTCGTGCTCGCGCAGGTGGTGCCAACCGTGCCTCCCCTCGCACCGGCCAAGGTGCCGAGGACGGACGCGTCCATCCCCACCCGCCGGCGCTCGTCGAGGGCGTCACGGGCGGGGGCAAGCACGGCGGCGGCGGGTGAGAGCTCGCAAAGCCCGGGCCGAGGCCTCGAGGCCTCGGCCGGCCAGACGCCCGCCGCGGCGCGCCCGGCGCCTCACCGAGGAGTGTCCGCCGCCGGCCATTACGGGGGCGCGAGGCCGCGGCAGGGCCGGCGGTGGCGGAGGCGCGCCCGCGCGAGGGCGTCGCCGTGGAGGAGCGGTCCGTGGCGCCGAGCCGCGGAAGAGGCGGAGCGGGTGCAACCCGCGGCGGAGCCCGTGGTCGCGAGGCGCGGCCGGAGGTGGTGGCCGTGGCGCCGCGTCGAGCGCCCGCGGCCACGGAGGCGCGAGGTGGAGGCACCGGTGGAGGCGGCGCAAGGGCCGGTGCCCACCGGCGGTTCCCGGGCGGAGGTGGTGGAGGTCCCGGATGACGACTCCCCGCCACCCGGTGGGATCGCTGGGGGTAGCTTCCCCACACGCTCCCCCGAGCCCCAGGAGGGGGCCCTCTTGAGGCGGCACGAGGGGCACATGGTGGAGGGGGACCGAGGACACGGTGCCGAGGCCTCGTCCTCCCGCGCCGGCCACCCCCGCCCGGGCGGAGGGGGCCGTCGACGATCCCCCTGCGTTTGCTGACGCCCGGGGGGAGCAGGAGCTCTGGGGAGAGCTCCGGAGCCACGGCGCCACGCTCAACCGCGCGCTGAACGAAGCGCTGCATGTCCATGGCGGCCCTGCATGGCGCGTCTTCCAGGTAGGTCGTGGTTGCTTGCTTTTCTTCCATCTTTCGTTTTTGCATGTTGCCTCCGTGTAGTAGCGCTTACGGGTTTTGATTTGTGGGCGCCAGGAGCTCGAGCGCCGCGCCCACGACAAGTACGACGCCTTCGACCGGGTGAACGCCGAGGTCCACCAGCTCCGAGAGCGGTGCAGCGCTTTCGACGCGCTTGCTGACGCCCTCGGACGCCGGACAGTGGGCGGCGTGCGGGCCATGGCGTGGCGCGACGAGCTCCCCGAGAGCTCGAGGCAGACCCGCCGAGCCGCCGAGCCTTCGAGCGGGTCCGCACGGCCCTCATCGATCGTGATGAGGCTCGTGGCGGCGTGCTCGGACTTGGAGAAGACGCGGACGCCGGCCGCCAACCGGGGAGGCGGAGGTGGCCAACGTCCGCGGCGAGAACCGGGAGCTCCGCACGTCGCTCGAGGGGGCGCAAGCGCGAGCAACGCCGGCCGAGGAGCCGGCGCGCGGGTTGGAGCAACGGGCCAAGGAGGCCGACGATTTGAAAGCCGCCCTCGACGCCAAGGCCGCGGCCCTCGTCGCCGCCGAGGAGCGGCTCCCCGCAAGAGCGCACCGCCCGCGAAGGGGCCGAGGGGCGGCTCCGGCGAGGAGCGAGCCGCCCTCGTCGACGCCCCGACGGCGCAGAGCGGAGCGCGTCGCTCGCGAGGCGGCGCAAAAGTCTGTGGCGGAGCGGGACGACAAGCTCTCCAAGGCCGAGGGCGAGGTGATTATGCTCAGCATCACCAACGCCAATCAGGAGCTGTCCCTCCAGGAGCAAGGTGAGACCGTCAAGTGCCTTGAGCTGACGGTCGAGGCCGTGCGCCGCGACTTCGAGACGGAGAGGAAGCAAGTTGAAGGTGAGCCACTGTTTGACTCTTGCCTTGTTGGTTTTTCGTTTGGGAACTCGCATTCCCTTTTTCTGATTTCTTTCTTGCCTTGGCGTTTCCAGGCTTGCGCACCGCCCTGGGGCATGCGGCTGAGCGGGCGAGGCGCGCGGCAGCTTCCTACAACTCCTCCGAGCGGAGCCGCAGGGCCGGCGTGGCGCGGCCCTCGAGACCTGCCGCGCCGTGGAGGAGGGCGAAGCACAGGCCGGCAGCCTCGGCCCCGGCCGCCGCCCGCGTGCCCTTGGCGGTCACGTCACCGAGCGGATGCGGCGGGGCGCGCATCCGGGCGTCCGTGAGGCCCTCGGAGTGGTTCGATCCCACTACGAGGTCAACTTCGAGGCGCTGGCGGAGGGCTACGTCGTTCCCGAGGGTGTCGAGGACGAGGTGGCGATGGAGCGTGTGGATGCGCTCGCCGCTGACGCCGCCGGGTCGCTCGCCAAAGCCTTCGAGGAGTTCCTCTTCCCGGACGCCACTGACGCTGCCGCTCCTCCCGCCTGAAAGCAGTTGGGTACTTGGCCCATTTTGATGTGTATCAGTACTCTGGCCTCGTGGCCATTTGTAAATGAACAAGTTGTTCTTGGACATAAACTTTTGCTGTAATGAAGTCATTTGTCTATCACGCTTTTTGCTTCTCCTTCTTCCTGAGTAGATTCTAGTTAGGGGAGTTCGATTTTCGCGGGGGGCCTGTTGGGTTGGAGGCGAGAGAGAAGGGCCATATCCACGCAGCGTAGGCTATCTCTGGCTCGCACGCTCCTTCCGCTAGGCTGCCTGCGCCCTGTTCGAATCATTGCTCGAGGTTGAAGTAGGAAACAAACTTAGCGCGTGTGAGTTATTTCGTTTTTGCGCGAAAAAATGGGACCATTTTTGGGGGGGTGCCCCCCCCGCAGTAGCCCCCGAGGGTAACTTGGGTTTCAGGGGGAAGCCGAGTTGCCCTTTTTATTAGGCTTGAAGCATTTACATAGCTGTTTACCAACTGGGGCGTTGGTCGTACGGTTTTTACAACAAAAATACTTGGAAATCCTAGCTAAGGGTAGAAGCGACGTAGCTGTTGGATGTTCCAAGCGTTGGTGAGCTCTTCACCGTCCTCGTTGGCCAGCTTGTACGTGCCGGGCTTGAGTACCTTCACCGCGACGTAGGGTCCCTCCCATGGGGGTGACAGCTTGTGGCGCCCTCGGTTGTCTTGGCGCAGCCTTAGGACCAAGTCCCCTTCACTGAAGTCCCGTCGACGTATCTTGCGTGCTTGATAGCGTCTTAGGGACTGTTGGTACCTTGCGGAATGCATTAAGGCTACGAGGCGTGCCTCGTCCAGCTGGTCCAGCGAGTCCTCGCGGGCTCGCTGGTTAACATCCTCGTCATAGCCTCGAACCCTGGGCGATCCGTATTCTAAGTCCGTGCGGAGGACGGCCTCCGCGCCGTGGACTAGGAAAAACGGGGCGAACCCGGTGGCTCTGCTCGGGGTGGTCCTTAGGCTCCACACAACCGCTGGTAGTTCTTGGAGCCATTTTCGTCCAGATTTGTTGAGTTGGTCGAAAATTCTGGGCTTAAGGCCCTGTAGGATCATGCCGTTGGCACGCTCTACTTGGCCGTTGGTCTGTGGGTGTGCCACAGCCGCCCAATCCACGCGGATGTGGAATTTGTCGCAGAACTCCAAGAATTTCCGGCCTGTGAACTGGGACCCATTGTCGGTGATGATGGAGTTTGGCACTCCAAAGCGGTATACGATGTCAGTGAAGAATGTTACCGCCTGCTCTGCCCTTAGGTTCGTGATGGGGCGCACCTCTACCGACTTGGAGAACTTGTCGATCGCGACTAACAAGTGGGTGAAGCCCCTGGGCGCCTTCCGTAGGGGCCCGACGATGTCCAGCCCCCACACGACGAATGGCCATGTCACGGGGATGGTTTGCAGGCCATGGGCGGGCAAGTTGGACTTGCGGGCGTAGAACTGGCACCCTTCGCAGGTGCGTACGATTTCGCTGGCATCCGCGAACGCAGTAG
Organism: Cenchrus americanus; assembly: GCA_947561735.1. Lineage (NCBI taxonomy): Eukaryota > Viridiplantae > Streptophyta > Magnoliopsida > Poales > Poaceae > Cenchrus > Cenchrus americanus. Next base: position 93,358,123 of record OX387245.1, on the reverse strand, counting down.
GCCAGTAAAAGCCCTGGCGGAACGCGTTGCCGACGAGGGTGCGGGGCGCGGCGTGGTGGCCACAGATCCCCGCATGGATGTCCCGTAGGAGCTTTCGCCCCTCGGGAACGGGTACGCACCGCTGTAGGATGCCGGAGGCGGCGCGCTTGTACAGCTCGCCGTCGACGAGGGCAAAAGATTTGGCCATCCAGGCGATGCGCCTGGCCGCGGCCTGGTCCGCGGGGAGTTCCCCTCGAGCGATCCAGGCAATGTATTTTTTGCGCCAGTCCTCCTGGACAGGAGCTGGCTCGATGTCCATTACGTCGGCCTCGTGGGAGCCGTACCCCTCGAGGAGGGAGAGCACGTACGCCTCGTTCGAGGGGTCCTCATCCATGGGTTCCGTACCCGCTGGATTCGAGGGAGCCCTCGAGGGTTCGTTGTGACTCGAGGGGTAGGGCTCGAAGACGACCGAGGGTTGAGCGATGTCGCGCGCGAAGACGTTCGGGGGGACGGTGATCCGCCCGGACGCGATTTTGGCGAGCTCGTCCGCCTCCTCGTTGTACCGGCGGGGCACGTGGTTGAGCTCGATGCCGTAGAACTTGTCTTCGAGGGCTCGCACGGCTTTGCAGTAGGCCTCCATCTTGTCGTCGTGGCAGCTCGCGTTCTTTATGACCTGATCGATCACGAGCTGCGAGTCCCCCCGCACGTCGAGGCGCTTGACGCCCAACTCAATGGCGATTTTGAGGCCACAGAGGAGGGCCTCATATTCAGCCATATTGTTAGACGCGGGGAAGTGGAGGCGCACCGCGTACCGCATGTGTTCCACGAGGGGTGACACGAAGAGCAGGCCCGCGCCCGCTCCTGTTTTCATCACTGAGCCGTCGAAGAACAGAGTCCAGCACTCCGCTTGGATCTGCGGCAGCGGTAGCTGCGTGTCCATCCACTCGGCGATGAAATCCGCCAAGATTTGGGATTTGACAGCCTTGCGCGGGGCGTAGGCGAGCGTCTCGCCCATTAGTTCTATGGACCACTTGGCGATCCTGCCCGCGGCGTCGGGGTTGCGGATGATCTCCCCTAGTGGGAAGGAGGAAACCACCGTGACGGGATGGGCCTCGAAGTAGTGGCGGAGTTTGCGCCGTGCAAGAACTACCGCGTACAACAACTTCTGGACCTGGGGGTAGCGCGTCTTCGTGTCTGACAAGACCTCGCTGATGTAGTAGACCGGTCGCTGTACAGGCAAGGCGTGCCCTTCTTCCGTGCGCTCCACGACGATCACGGCGCTGGCCACCTGGGTGGTTGCGGCTACGTAGAGCTGCAGGGGTTCGCCGTCTTGCGGCGGCGTGAGGATCGGGGCGTGCGTTAGAGACGCCTTCAGCTTGTCGAGCGCATCCTGGGCCTCGGTGGTCCAGGAGAAGCGCTCGTGCTTCTTGAGGAGGCGATAGAGGGGCAAGCCCTTCTCACCGAGCCGTGAGATGAAGCGGCTCAAGGCGGTGAGGCACCCCAACACTTTCTGCACCCCTTTGAGGTCCCGGATTGGACCCATTCGTTCGACAGCCGCAACCTTTTCATGGTTGGCCTCGATTCCCCGCTGGGAGACAATGTACCCCAGGAGCATGCCTCGCGGCACTCCAAAGACACATTTTTCGGGGTTTAACTTGACCCCATTGGCCCGTAGGCAGCCGAACGCGACGGCGAGGTCGCCAACCAGGTCGTCCGCCTTCCTGGTCTTCACGACGATGTCGTCCACGTATGCTTCGACCGTTCGCCCGATGTGATCCCCAAAAACGTGCTGCATGCAACGCTGGTATGTTGCACCCGCGTTTCTGAGGCCAAACGGCATCGTGACGTAGCAGAACGTCCCGAACGGTGTGATGAACGAAGTCGCGAGCTGGTCGGACTCCTTCATCTTTATTTGGTGGTATCCGGAGTAAGCATCAAGGAAGCAAAGCAATTCACACCCAGCCGTTGAATCAACGATCTGATCAATGCGTGGCAAAGGAAAAGGAACTTTAGGACATGCTTTATTAAGACTGGTGTAGTCTACACACATCCGCCACTTCCCATTCTTTTTCTTTACAAGCACGGGGTTTGCTAGCCACGTTGGGTGGAACACCTCCTTGATGAATCTGGCCTCGAGAAGCTTCCGCAGCTCCGCTCCGATTGCCCGTCGCCGCTCCTCGTCGAAGCGGCGCAGCCGCTGCTGCATGGCGCGGGCGTTTGCGTGATGTCAAGGGAGTGCTCGGCGACTTCCCCTCGGGATGCCCGGCATATCCGAGGGGCTCCACGCGAAGATATCGGCGTTGGCGCGGAGGAAGTCGATGAGCACCACTTCCTATTTGGGGTCGAGGGTGGAGCCGACCCTCCAACGCCTTGCCCTCGGGGGCCGAGGGGGTCGAGGGGGACCCCCTTGGTCTGCTCCGCGGCCTCGAAGGTGCCAGCGTGCTTGGCGGCGGGGTCGAGGTCGTCGTTGACCATCTTCTCCAACGTGTTCACCAGCGCTTCATCCAGCGCCAGTGCCTCTGCGTGTTCTACGCACTCGACATCGCAGTCGAATGCGTGCTCGATGGACGAGCCGACGGTGATGACGTCGTTTGGTCCCGGCATCTTCATCTTCAGGTAAGTATAATTGGGGACCGCCATGAATTTGGCGTAACAGGGTCGCCCAAGTATTGCGTGGTAGGCCCCTTTGAACCCCACCACTTCGAAGGTGAGGGTCTCCTTGCGGAAGTTCTTTGGGGTGCCAAACCAGACTGGCAGGTCGATCTGCCCGAGGGCCGGACCTGCTTGCCCGGTGCAATGCCATGGAACGGCTTCGTGCTGGGCCGCAGCTGGTCCAACCCGATCCCCATCAGGCGCAACGTATGCGCGTAGAGGATGTTGAGGCTGCTGCCTCCGTCCATGAGGACCTTCGAGAACCGGGCGTTCCCGATGATGGGGTCGACCACCAGCGGGTACTGGCCCGGATTGGGGACGCGGTTCGGGTGGTCCTCCCGGCTGAAGGTGATGGCGTCCTCCGACCAATTGAGGAAGGACGGAGGCGCCCTCTCCGCGGCGAGGACCTCGTGCCGCTCCTTCTTGTGTTGGCGGGTCGACATGCGACGGTTGGCCCCCCAAAGATGAGGAACACATTTTCGACGGCGGGGAAGCCGCCTGCGTCGCCATCGCCTCCGTCTTTCTTGGCCTCGGCCTCCTTCGCGGCGGCGCGGCCATAGAACTTCTTGAGCATATCGCACTGCTCAAGGGTATGGTTCACTGGGGTCTTGTGGTAAGGACATGGATTTTTCAGCATGTCGTCAAACACCCCCGGGCCTCGAGGGGCCGGTCGAGGGCCCCGTCGAGCCGGGTCAACAGCGAGGGCCTCGACATTGCCGCCGTCGCGCGCCTCGCTCGCGCGCCGCGGCGCGGCTTCTTCCCCCCCCCTTCTTGCCCCGCTTGTCGTTGCGGTGCGGCTCCTTGGACTTGCTGCCCTCCGCGGGCACGTCCTCCGAGCGCTTGCCCTTCTTGCCGTCGAAGATCGCCCCCACGGCCTCCTCTCAGGAGGCGAAGCTGGTGGCGATGTCGAACAGCTCATTGGAGTCCGCGGGTGGGCTGCGTCCCAGCTCCCGTACGAGGTCCCGGCACGTGGTGCCCTCGAGGAAGGCGTGCACGATTTCGGACTGCGCCACGCTGGGGAGCTCAGTGCAGCGCTTAGAGAAGCGCCGTATGAAGTCCCGCAGCGACTCGCCGGGCTTCTGTGTGCAGGAGCGCAGATCCCATGAGTTTCCGGGGCGCACGTACGTGCCCTGGAAGTTGCCCACGAACGTGCGGACCAGGTCATCCCAGTTGTGGATCTGGCTAGCAGGCAAGTGCTCGAGCCATGTTCGGGCCACGTCGCCGAGATGCAGGGGCAAGTTGCGGATGATGACCTCGTCACTGGTGGCCCCGCCCAGCTGACAAGCTAAGCGGTAGTCGTTGAGCTATACGCGGGGGTCCGTCTCCCCGTTGTACTTGATGATGGTCGAGGGTTGGCGGAAGCGTTGGGGGAACGCTGCCGCGCGGATCTCCCGGCTGAACGCACGGGTGCCTGGGGGCTCCGCTGTCGGGGAGCGGTCCTCGCCACTGTCGTAGCGTCCACCCCGTCGAGGATGGTAGCCCCTTCCAGCTCGTGCGTCCGCCCTGCTGGTGCGCCTGGCGTTGATGACGTTGCGGGCGGCCGCCATCCGCCGCCCGCGTGCGTCCAAGGAGCCGCTCCTTGGCCGGCGTGCGCCCTTGGTCGGCGGGTTGCCCCGCCGGTCCCCCTGCGTGCACCGAGAGTTCGCCCTCCCGGTGCAGCCTCGTCGTCCCCGCGCATCCCCCCGGTGGCGGATGCGCGAGGCCGAGCTCTCGCCCGCCGGACGGCCGCTTGCTCGATGAGAGTTTGCACTCGCGGTGCGGGTCCTCGAGCCTCGGGGGGTCGAGGGTGCGGCATGGCTCGCGGCCGGCGCGGCGGCGATGAGCTTTTGGCTCGCCCGCGGGGGCGCGTCCGCGTTGTCGACGTTGGGGACGCGTGTTGATGCGGTCGCGGACACCGTTGGCCCGCCTCCCGTGCGCGTTCGCCGCGCGCGGAGGCCTCCCCGCCATTGAGGCGCGCGGGAGCGCCCGCACCGTCCGTATTCCCTCCGCCGGGCCCGGCCTCGAGCTCGCGGGCTTGGGCCGGGGCCCGTGCGTTGGCGTCGGCCCCGGCGAGAGCGCTTGGCCCCGCGGCCGGGCGCGTGGCGATCCCCTCGGGGCGCAGCGTGACCTCCCCGTCTCCGGCCCCCGCGCGCCGGCGGCATTGGCGGGTCGTTGGTGATGACGGTGTAGCACTCCCGCGCGGGGTCGTAGCTCCCGGTGCTGGAGTCGTCGAAGTAGCCGAACCAGTAGTCCGCAGCGTCTAGGAAACGCCGGAACACAACTGGGTCTGGCACGCCGGAGAAGTCCCACTCCGCGTACCCGTGGCGGTTGGCGGGTGGCAACGCGTCGACGGAGCCCAGGGACGATTCGTCCCCTGCTGAGGCGCCGGGATCCCTGGCGATGAAGACGTGGCGGCCAGGTGGAACCATTCGCATTGTGGTGTTGACGTTGGCGTTGTAGGCCGACGTAGCGCCACGCAGCCCGATGGGGATGCGCGGTCCTGAGACCGTGCGCTGTCCTGCCGGGGTGGTGGCGGTCGTGACGGTGGGCGCGCCACACCGAGTGGCGGCGCGCTCGCCCGCCGCCGCTCGGACCGCGCCCCGGCGCGAACGCTCGGCCCGCAGCGACGACGGCGTTGTGGCGTCGATGGACCCGCGGCATCCGTGCCGGCGGGCGCCGCGGCCGGGGTCGTGCGTGCGGCGGGGGCCCGAGCGGACCCGGCCGCGCGCCGCGCGCGAGCTCCTCACGGTTGGTGAGGCGCATGAGATAGCCATTCCCCGTGGCCCAAAGTTCGGTCCCCCGAAGCGACCCCGAACTCGGGGGGGAGGGGGTCCGAGCTACCCACGCAGTAGCGTGTACCACGGTACTCAGTGCGGATCACCATGAAGGGAGTTGACGAAATGACCTTAGGCGCTCGCTTGCCCCACGGTGGGCGCCAACTGTCGGTGTGGAATATGGTCCCGACACTAACCAGTAGAAAGCGCTGAGGTCTATCCCTCAATGGTCGATGCTAAGCAATAAGAGACATGGGGTTTATCTTGGTTCCGGCCGAGGGGGCCGTACGTCCAGCAGGGGTGTGCTCACGGCACTATATTGCTCAGCACCGGGGGTGCCTGTAGTGGGGCAGCTACAAGCAAGGTGGGAGAGGAAGTGTAGCTTCCAAGTTCCTGGCTGAAGATGTTGTGGGAGAATTGGAGAATGAGTACGTGGTGTGTGAAGGGTTCCTGTTCGTCTCTCTGTCTTGTGTCGTGTCCCCTGCGGCTGGGGGTTCTCTCCCCCTTTTATAGATCAAGGGGGAGGCGAATTACATACGCGCCGCGCTATCTAGCTACGTGGGGAAGTGCGTCGTGCTATGCTTCAGAGAGTGGGCGGCCGTCCGGACGATCCTCGCAGCGATCGCAGTCGTCGTGGCCTACCTTGTGCCCGAACGGTGGCGGTTCGAGGGTAGAAGGGCGGCGGATGGTGGCGATGTCCTCGATAGGCTCGAGGGAGGTGCGTGCGAGCTCGTACGGATACAAGAGTAGGTAGAACGGCGTCCCTTCCCGACGCGGCTCACGGTGTTGGGGTTGTTGCTACGGCGCGCGGCGTGCGCACACGTACGCGCGGGTACGGCGGCCACGCGCGTTACGGTGGGGGGGGTGGCGATCCACCGGCCTAGCACCTCCACCTAACCCGGCGTAGGGTCACAAGAAAGTGAATCGAGGGGTGAAGCCGGCCCCCTTTCGAGGGCTCGGCGCGTCGGCCCGTACGAGCGAGGCGCACGGTGTCACGGGCCGACACCGGCCCCGGCCTGCACGTCCCTCCCCACGCTGATGGGGATGGGCTCCTCCCCGGGGAGTTGGTGCGGCGGCACGGGGCGCGAGCCCCGGCGCATGATGGCGCCGGCCCGCCGGCGTCGGGGGCATTAAATGCCCGTGTACCGGGGCCGGCGCACGCGTGAGGGGCACCCTTGAGCGTGGCGGACCCCGGCCGAGGGTGGGACGTACCCTCGGGCGAGGCGGGACTCCGCTCGACGGGAGCGAGCCCTCGAGCGAGGCGGAGCCTGCTCGAGGGAAGTGCTGCCCCCTCGAACGGGGCGGAGCCCGCCCGAGGGCGCGCATCCTCGAGCGAGGGCGGAGCCTGCTCGAGGATCTCTAAGAGGGCCGCCTTGATGGGCCGTCGGGGTCCCTCCGGCGTGGGCCGTGTCCTGCATGGTTAGGCACCTGCACGGTTAGGCTTAGCGTGTTTTGGTTTTGTTGCGGGTTTTAAGTGAGGATTCCCCTGTTGTTTAAGGGGACCTCTAGGGCTGTCCCCGACAGTAGGCCTTGCAGAGGTGGATGAAGGTGGCGATGATGGTGATCGAGTTCGGCGCCAGGTGCCCCAGCTCGATGTGGTAGAAGTGAAGGAGCCCCCATAGGAAGTCGCCTGCCGGGACGCCGAACCCGCGCTCGATGTGTGCAAGGAAGACAACAGTCTTTTCCGTCCCCTCCATCGGGAACTCCTCTCCCGCCGCCGGCCTCCAACCGACCTGCGATTTAGGCCTCGACAGCCCGCGGTCCGCCAACGCCTGGATCTGCTCCTCCGTCACCGTTGACGTCTCCCAGACGGTGCTTGGATCTGGGATGGGAGCCTTCTCCATCTTGCTCTCCTCAAAGCCGGTGCACTTGGATCTAAAGGTCACAAGTGACTTGGTTCACATGCGCGGGCACGACGGTGGTAGACCTAAGCTCGGCGGTGTTGCTTCTTTCTTTGGGCACTGCGCGGTGGCGGAACCCTAGCTCTGCGTGGAAATGGAAGCAAGTGATGGCCCCTGGGCCGCGGATCGGCCTTATATAGTCATGCCTTAGCGGCGCAATGGGTGGCCACGCCCCGAGGTCTATCAGGCGTGAATCGCGGCGACCCAACGGGCTGGCGCCCTCAACGGATCTATTGCCCAATGGCTCTTTCCGACCTAACGACTATTTTGGCAGTAACAGCTAGTTTCGTGCGAGAATCTGCTTTTTCTGGCTTCCACGTGATGTTTCGACCGACGTGGACCGACCTGGACTTGCTATGCCTACTTCATGCCCCCCAACATCAAAACCCCGACTTCGCGTCCAAGGTCGCCAGCGACCTACATACAACCTGTTCTAGGTCGCTCATGCGTCAGTAGCCGCCAAGGTCGCCCCGACCTCCTCTCAACGGGTTTGTCTAGCAACCCTTAGGCCCGGTTGCCTACACGCCTTCTAGGTCCCTACAACCTATAGCGGCCCCCCTATCAACGGCCCCGTGCTTAATGGCTCTACTGCCCGTTGACGACCTCTGTGGTCCTATTTACAGCGCTTCGCTGAGGCCTTGTAGCCTATCAGATCGATCTCGACCTCCACACCTCAGGGTTGACGCCTCTGTGCTGCGCCACTGCACAAGCAGTCGTGTCGATCCAGGTCGGCACGGACCCCTACGTCAGATGCTATGATCTTCTTAAGGTCGCCATGCTGCCGCAGCAATACCGAGACCTCGGTCGTGCCATTGCTATCTCGGGTGCCCAATCACAGTAATTGATACACATTAGTCGCTATTTAGCACTTGTGCATAAAAGCTTCGAAGGCTACAAAAGACCTTGGCCCATGGCCAAGTTACAAAGTACAAACATGTTAAAGGTCCCGCTCTACCTTACGTGGTGCAAGCGGCACAACCTAGAGTGACGAAGCCCGTCGCAAGCTTTCTTCTAGCTTCAGGACCTACTTGGAGATCTCCACCGCCGATGGAATCGGGGCTGCCACACAGCCACCTCTATCCTAGCCCCAGAAGGTTTCCTATGGAGTCCCATCTTTTGCTGGGGTGCTCTCACAAGATCCCAAATGGAACTAGCTCCGCCTTCGGCCTCTCCCGGTGCAGCACAGCGACCTCCAACACCATACTAGGCCTCTGCTCACAAGGCCTCTACTGCCCCATGCTGCACCTGGATTCTTCACTGGGCGCGGGCGCAAAGGTTGGTGGAGCTCTCCTAACTTCGCAATCATTCTTCTAGCTGTAAGGGATGATATCTTAACTCTATGCTCAGGCAGACGCACACAAAGCCAGGGCGCGACTATATAATGAAGAGGTGTTGCCATGATGTTCTCAATGGGTTTGTCCAGCCACGGGTCCAGGCCACCAATTTATAGCAGTGGAGCTCCGCATCGGCCACCGTTCACCCTACCAGACAGCACGACAACCTTATCATGACATTGTTTGCACGAGGTGTTCGTCTGCCATCGGAAGCATTGACGCGTCTGCAGCAGGCCTGATGACACCTTTTCAGTCCTTGTCCTTTAGCAGTGGCAGTGGTATCTCTATGCACGGACAGGTTCTGCACCGGCACAGTGCGTCCGTGGGTCACTACACGACAACAAGTTTGTTCATCTGGTGACCTCTCGAGAAGATTCCCGTTGTTTTGTCTCATTTAATGGGACGAGCATCTTGTCGGGCATACTCCCCGGGTACTCATGCAAGGAAGGAAGAAGACGGACTCCTATTAGAATTCCCCTGTAATCCTACTAGGACTCGTTCTGTGTAATCCTTCTAGGACTCCTGCCTTGTAACCGACTAGGAACCCGCCCCCTGGAGAATATAAAGGAGGGTCGGGTACCCAGCCAGGCACCTGATCTCAACCCAACACCAAGCGCAGGGTGCCATACTTGATCCCCCAAACAGGACGTAGGGCTTGCCACCTTGGTGGTCCGAACCTGTATAAATCTTGTGTCTCGTGTCCTTGTGCATACCTTCGAGTTCTCGGTCTCCTGATCACGATCCCCACCGCACAATCTACTACCTTAGGTACCCCCTTGGTAGGTTTGCCGGTCTAAAACACCGACAGCTGGCGCGCCAGGTAGGGGTGATCATCACACCGGGCGAATTCGAAGGATCCTCGTCAACAAGATCAATCTACTCGTCGACTCGCCGAGATCCATTAAAGCAAGTCGCCTTGCTCCTGTCAAAGCGGAATCAATTTTCCTACGCCACGCGTCTGGTTACTTCGACTATGCCGCACATCTGGTTGCTTCTGCAAGTCACGCGGCTCATCGTCGACTACTTCACCTCGCGCAGGCTCGTCGTCGACTACATCGCCTACGCCGCACGTCCGGTTGCTTCGGCACGTCGCGCGACTTGTCGCATGACTCATCGTCGACTACTTTGCCTCGCGTAGGCTCGTCGTCGACTCCTTCCGCCGCGCGTCCGGGTGCTTTGGCACGTCGCGTGGCTCGTCACGTGGCTCGTCGCGCCGCTCGTTGTCGACTACTTCGACTACGCCGCGCGTCCAGGTGCCTCGGCATGTCTCGCGGCTCGTCAGGCGGCTCGTTGTGCCGCTCGTCGCGCCGCTCATCGTCGACTACTTCGCCTATGCTGCGCGTCCGGGTGCCTCGTCACGTCACACGGCTCGTCACGCGGCTCGTCGCGCCGCTCGTCATCGACTACTCCGCCTCGAGCAGGCTCATCGTCAACAACTTCGCCTCCGCCGCGCGTCCGGGTGCCTCGGCACGTCGCGCGGCTCGTCATGCGGCTTGTCGCGCCGCTCGTCGTTGACTACTCCGCCTCGCGCAGGCTCGTCGTCGACAACTCCGCCTCGCGCAGGCTCATCGTCGACTACTTCGCCTCCACCGCGCGTCTGGGTACCTCGCCACGTCGCGTGGCTCGTCACGCGGATCATCGCGCGGCTTGTCGTCGACTACTTCGCCTATGCCGTGCGTTTGGGTGCCTCGGCAAGTCGCGCGGCTCATCGCTTGTGGTCGACTACTTCACCTATGCCGCGCGACCGGGGGCCTCGGCACATCGCGCGGCTCGTCGCGTGGCTCGTCATCGGCTACTTCACCACGCGCAGGCTCGTCGTCGACTACTTCGCCTCCGCCGCGCGTCCGGGGTACCTCGGCACGTCGCGAGGCTCGTCGCACCGCTCGTCGTCGACTACTCCGCCGCGCGCGGGCTCGTCGTCGACTACTTCGCCCCCGCCGCATGTCCGGGTGCCTCAGCACGTCGCGCGGCTCGTCACGCGGCTCGTCGTCAACTACTCCACCTCGCGCAGACTCGTTGTCGACTACTTCGCCTCCGCCGCGTGTCCGGGGCCTCGGCACGTCACGCGGCTCGTCACATGGATCATCGCGCGGCTCGTCGTCGACTACTTCGCCTATGCCGTGTGTCTGGATGCCTCAGTAGGTCGCGCGGCTCATCGCTTGTCGTCGACTACTTCGCCTACGCCGCGCGACCGGGTGCCTCGGCACGTCTCGCGGCTCGTCGCGTGGCTCGTCACGCGGCTCGTCATCGACTACTTCGCCTCGCGCAGGCTTGTCGTCGACTACTTCGCCTCCGCCGCGCGCGTTCGGGGTACCTCGGCACGTCGTGCGGCTCGTCGTGCCGCTCGTCGTCGACTTCTCGCCTCTCGCGAGCTCGTCGTCAACTACTTCGCCTCCGCCGTGCGTCCCGGTGCCTCGGCACGTCACGCGGCTCGTCGCGCCGCTCGTCGTCGACTACTTCGCTGTGCCTCGCGTCCGTGTGCCTCGGCACGTCGCACGGCTCGTCACGCAGCTCGTCGTGCTGCTCGTCGTCGACTACTCTGCGTCGTGCAGCCTCGTCGTCGACTACTCCGCCTCGCGCAGGCTCGTCGTCGACTACTTTGCCTCCGCCGCGCGTCCGGGTGCCTCGGCACGTCGCGCGGCTCATCACGTAGATCGTCGAGCGGCTCATCGTCGACTACTTCGCCTACGCCTCGCATCTGGGTGCCTCGGCACGTCGCTTGTCATCGACTACTTCACCTACTTCGCGCGACCAGGTGCCTCGGCACGTCGATCGGCTCGTCGCGTAGCTCGTTGTGCCGCTTGTCGTCGACTACTTCACCTACGCCGCGCGTCCGGGTGCCTCGGCACGTCGCGCGGCCCATCACGCGGCTCATCGTCGACTACTCCGTGCGCCGCGACTTCGTCTTGCGGCCACGCTGGCTCTACTTCAGCCATGCCATGCGTCATGACTACTTGTCTCGTGGCAACTCTGGCTCTACTTCGAGTACGCTGGGCGCCGCCACGACGTCGTCTTCCAGTCGCATCGTGTCGACCATTCATCTCGGACTTCGAGTACGACAGTCACGCCCCCAACAGCTAGTCGGAATCAACTCGGACTAGTCAACTTCAGCAACAACTGTCGTGGCTCCATCGCCGAACGCCACGACTTCAGCAGCAGTCTGGCCAGGCAGCAACAGCTAAGTCATTTATTTAAATGATTACTTTTTTCCTTCTTGGCTTGTTTTCCTCATCATGTAGGATAACATGCCGGCTACTCATTTGTGTACGCTTCTCGGTGGGTTTTCACGGGAGCTACACTCTGCATACTACATGTGTAAGCTTCAATGGAACCTAGCTGTAAGTGGCCCTCGGGTCCTGGCGACAATGGAACCTAGCCGCACGTGGTCTTCACGCCCTGTACCATGGGTCCAAGTACCCTAAGTACTCGCGCTCCGTACCTTGGGTCTGAAATCCATGGCCCAGGTACACAAGTCGACTCCGGCCGCACCTTCAAGCCCGTTCTGGCGGCAATCGTACCTTGGGTCTAAAATCCATGGCTCAGGTACTCAAGCCCACTCCGGTGGCACAAGTCGACGCTAACGGTCGCACCCAAGCCCACTCTAGTGGCACAAGTCGACGCTAACGGTCGCATCCAAGCCCACTCCGGTGGCACAAGCCGACATTGGTCGCAATCTTAAGCCCGCTCCGGCAGCAAAACTACTCGTTTTCTCTGATTTTTTTTGCTTTTGCTTTCCAGAAAGTGCTTTTTGTTTTTTGCATCTTAAGTCCACCCCGCGTGGCACAAAGTCAACTACTGCAGTCGCATCTAAAGTCCGCTTTATGCGGCATCCTAAAGTTGACTTCGGTTCTAAAGTCGACTTCTTCAGTCGCAACTCAAAGTCCGTTCCACGCAGCATCCTAAAGTTGACTTCGGTATTCAAGTCGCATCTCAAAGTCCGCTCCGCGCGGCACAAAGTCGACTTCGGTTTTTAAGTCACATTCTAAAGTCCGCACTGCCGGCATCTAAAGTCGACTTCGGTCGCATCTAAAGTCCGCTCTGACGGCATGGCTACTTTTTAAGCTACACGGCTCGACGCCAAACTACTATTCGAAATCTCTCCAACTCGGGGGCTGCACTTCAATTACTACTCGAGGATAACTTCAGCATGCTTTGCTAGCTCTCAAGCTCGGGGGCTCCGCACCAACAACTACTCGTCGTGGCTCATATGGCTCTCTTATCTAGAGGGCTACACACTGCAAGAGTACTCGGATGATGGCTTTCGCGAACACTGAAGACCCTTGGACTGATTACCTAATCATTTCAAGGCTCGGGGGCTTCTATGCTACACCTATCATTCAATTTTTTCAAGACAGAAGATTCGGAATCAAGATTGACCCTCAGCTAGAGTCTGCAACTCAACCTAAGGCTCGATGGCTACTCCATATGGAGTGCGATTTTGCAACCGCACTTCCATATAATCTCGACTTCAAGATAGATGAGCTGGACCACCTTCCAGCCTCGTGGCAGTTCAAGTACTATTGAAGACTTCTCCAAGCAGTACTTGATGACGCTCAAGAACTACTCGAAGAGGCTTCAAGACTACTCGAACTACTACTCTCAACTACAACGTGCTCGAGGGCTTGTCGGGCATACTCCCCGGGTACTCATGCAAGGAAGGAAGAAGACGGACTACTATTAGAATTCCCTTGTAATCCTACTAGGACTCATTCTGTGTAATCCTACTAAGACTCCTTCCTTGTAACCGACTAGGATTCCACCCCCTGGACAATAAATAGGAGGGTCGGGTACCTAGCCGGGCACCTGATCTCAACACAACACCAAGCGCAGGGTGCCATACTTGACCCCCCAAACAGGATGTAGGGCTCGCCACCTTGGTGGTCCGAACCTGTATAAATCTTGTGTCCCGTGTCCTTGTGCATACCTTCGAGTTCTCGGTCTCCTGATCACGATCCCCATCGCACAATCTACTACCTCGGGTACCCCCTTGGTAGGTTTGCCGGTCTAAAGCACCGACACATTTGTTTCCCAAGCAGAAGGCTGTAGGTTCTTGACTCTTTGTTCGAGCATCAACCCGACCTTCTAGGTCACCTTACTGCTCAGGGGCTACTCTACGAGTGTGTCTTTGTGACACCCTCTCTTTTCCTTCCGTCGCCTCGACCTACTAGAAGCATGCTTCTGTCATGTCTCTACTCGACCTCCCTCTGGTCAGTATACAGACCTTCCTCCAAGGTGCGATGGTTGTACCTGATTCCGGTAAGGTCGGCGGCTCTCCAAGCAGTGACAGCGCCTTGTCTTCACTTCAAGCCCCTAGACCTGCTCTCCAGAAGCTTGATGTTCGCCTTCGTACGCGCTCAGGAGGATTTTTTTCTTTTTGATCCCCGTGCACCCTACGCGACCTCACCGGCACCACGTCTTCACTTCGCATCGATGTGACTTCGTCTCTACTGCTACGCCTACACGTGGATTGGGGCTTGAGAGACATGGGTACCCATGGGTCCCCACCGACCAGGGTCCCGGAGGTCCCTAACAAGTGGACTCGACCTGCCAAAAGCCCTACCGACCTACAAGTGGGCCCAAAGACCTTATCCACAATCCCGGCGACCATGGAATTCCTCGGACGACCTCCTCTAGACTCCCGAAGACCTGCCAGGCTTGTGGCGCAAGTTTCTCCCCTAGATCACGGTGCGGCACCACCAGTAGGTCTGAGGATCGCGGGATCCTCTCTGTAATCACGGAAGGAGACCTTCCTAATTTGTTACTGACCCCGATGAGGGTCCACTAACCTCGAATGGAAACCCTAGCCCACTGGCCATATAAGGCGGCCTAGAGCTCCATTCGAGGGGACTTCCCCATTCACACATAATCCCACCACACTGGATGTAGGGTTTTACTCTTCGGATGCCTGAACCAGTCTAAAACCACCTTGTCCTTGCCATTCTCGTCGAGTTCTGAGTTTGATCCAAGAACTACCACCTACGCTCTTAGGTCCCGATCCCCCATTAGTCAACCTACAACCGCTTGGGTAGCTCCCTTGCGGATCTGTCTAGGTCTCACCCCCTGACAAGTGTTTATGCAGGATTTTAGTGTTGAAAGCAAGACTTCTAGGATAAGTTCATTAAGCACCTCATGACAAGACCTTGAAGCCCGGTACAGCTCAAGCAATGAAGTAAACATGACTCCAAGAAGCCCAAGGACCAAACCCGAGAAGATGAAAACCTCTGAGGACCCAGTCAGAAAACCGTCGAATCTTGCGGGACAAGGATCTTCATCTAATCCGAAGAGAAACTGACGACAAGGGCCCACATGCAGATTGGGGAAGACTCTAGAAGACTCGTGAACCGACACCGGGTAAAGGAGGCCGCGGGCTGGGCCGAAGTGGGCCAAGGCCGGCTTGCCCAGCCCATTTCGTGGCCCAGTCGTCCCCCTTTGACCTAGCCGCCATTCAGGCTATTTATAGCCCCGAGGCCAGGCACCACGCATCAACTCATTCGCCATCCGCTGCCGAGGAGCAGAGAAGAGAGGGACACCATCTCGGAGAGGAGAGGGTCAAGCTAGTTGGCTAGGATCTCCCTAGCTGGCGTGGGAACCTTGCAAGGACGACCACGTCGGAGTTCCCGGAGCTAGAAGCAAGATTAAGATAGGATCCCGGTGGTGATCTTGATTCATGTATCATGTACTATGTTGAATTATAAAGTTGCAGTCTGATTTCTAGCGATCCAGTGTTTCTCCTACGACAAAGATTTCAATCGACGTTTCGTATCTTAAGATCTATTCTCGAGATAGATTATCAAGGGTGTTCTTGTAGCCGTGGTGGCTAGAGGTGCATACCTAACCTTCCGTGAGATTTCAACTTGTCTTTGGACTCGCCCTAGACTAACCCGCACGAATAGGGGTGCGTTGGGATAGAATGGTGGCTCCAAAAGGCGGGCATTTACGGAGTCGGACGAGAAACCGTGATTTAAAGATGTTTTTTATGAGATTGAACTTGTTTACTTCTCCTTTGCTCGAAACTTCAATGAACGCTTGATCTAATCTCTCTAAATTGGTTTATCTACCCCCCTCTATCTCTTGCTACCTCTGGTTTTCATAGATTAGATTCGTTTTCATGATGTTCTCTAGATTAGATGCATAGGATTCTCCTTTTGAAGATCAAAGTTCTCGGCTTTATTAGATTGATTCTTGCATCACACATTGTTCCACGGATTCGATACCTTGGGTTCACACTTGAGGGAAGAAGGGTCCCTTGACTACGACGGAGGATTTGTCTACTTGCAAGTCCACTTGAACTTTAATACGAATATACACTGTCAACGACAGTGCCTCACCCGAGCGGTCCCAAGATTGCTCCATTGGTTGGTCGCCTGAAGGAAGCCCCCGTGCGTCTTGCGACATATGTGAAGCATTTGGCGAAGTCAATCCCGAACCAGGTCCTGGCATACATGAAGTTGTACTTTCTGAAGCCTCCAGTGGATGTAGTCGCAGGTGGACTCGCAGTCAACTGCACGGACGATCAGTACAAGGCACTGCTGGAGGAGATGGCGCCAATTGCAGAGCAAGTGGCAGAGAAGCTTAACCTTCAGTAGAAATACCTGTAGGGTTGGCTCTTGGTAGTATATGTAAAGGAAACAGACTTGTAAAAACTTGTTCAAATTCTAAATGAGAGTTATCCATGACTTGTTCGTGAAATGAGTACTCATTGCCGCCACTTGCAGCGAAGTGTGCGGAGTACCAAGCCGTGGATATCTCGCGAGTAGTAGTACTCGGTAGTGGGTTCCTAGATGGCCAGGGCCATTTACAAGTGTAGTCACCCGGACCTGAGGGCCGCCTATGGCTAAGTGACGCTAGGACTCAAGGCCACTTATAGCTAAAGATCCGTTAGTAGCCGTATAGGCTGGATCTAGAGTACATGGTCTTGTAGACCGCTGCTAGAGTCCTTGATGCTCTGAGCAGCCCAAGATTCATTAGTAGCCATTGACGCTGGATCTTGGAGTGGAGTAGTCCGTAGACTAGTGCCAGGACTGAAAGGCCGCTTACAGCAAGGAGTCCGGAGGTAGTCGTATAGATCTGGACCCTTAGAGTAGTTGAAAGACTACGCTTAGAAATGACATAGCTGGTCGACGTTCCACGAGTTGCTGACGTTGTCGCCTTCAAGTGTCTGGAGGCGATAGGAGCCAAGTCCGGTCACCTTGGAGATTAAGAAGGGACCTTCCGATGGCGAGCTGAGCTTGTGTAGTCCTTCCGTGTTCTGAATGCGGAGGACTAGGTCGCCAACATTGAAGGAGTGTTCCTTCACATTGCGATCATGGTAGCGTCGGATACCCTCGAGGTACCTTGCTGATTGGACGAGGCCAGCGCAGCGAGCTTCTTCGAGACCGTCGATATCAACTCGTTTTCTATCTTCTGAGATGCCTTCGTCATAGTGTTCTACTGCCGGGGACTCCCACATCACGTCGGTAGGTATAATAGCTTCAGAGCCATAGACCAGGAAGTAGGGCGACTGCCCCGTTGGCTTGGTAAGTTGAGTACGAAGCCCCCGGTGCGCATTGGGTAGTTCCTTGATCCACTTTCCTCCTTTGGTGTTAGCTGCGTCATGCAGTCACTTCTTGAGGGCGTCGAGTACCATCCCGTTGGCGCGCTCGACTTGTCTGTTGGCCCGAGGGTGGGAAACTGAGACATATGTTGGGGGGTTACCCGAAAAATTCGGATGACTACCCTAACACAAGTGAGAGTTCTTAACACGTTCAAGTACAAAATGCGAGCGCAAAGAGACTGTGATTCCCTCTCCAAGTAGCACAAGTTCCAAAAAAGTCTGAATCCGTTTACACGTGCCCTTGCGCCCCCTTTTATAGGGAGATGAAGGGACTTTTACATACCGATAACACCCTTAGCCTCAAAGAATATTCCTAGTATGAACGCATACATGATTGTCTTTTTTATCTAACATATTTACAAATCTGCCACTAGTTCACACTCTAAACCCGGACTTTTTGGGACTACAACTTTGACTTTGCTTCTCCCCTGGTTCGTGAATGCCTTCGCATGAAGCTCCCGAACTTGGTCTTCAACAGATTCCCGAATTTGCCCTTGCTTCTCAGCTGGTTCGGGCATGTCCACGCGCCTGACTCCCGAACAGGGTCTTCAACAGATTCCCGAATCGGCAGTTCTCCGAAGTTCGGGCTATCGACAGTTGAGATCCCAGGCTTTCGCATGTTCGTGACTCCACCTCCTCGCCGAATCAAGATTCCCGAACTCAGCACATTCGCGAATTCGAGACTTCACTGGTTCCAGGCTTCCGAGAATCGCGAATTCCCTGCTCCTGAAAAACATGCTTTGAGAACTTTGTTAAGCTCATCGTTTCGAGGGTGACGGGTTTTCCTAAATTCCCCAACACTAGCCCCTCGGGGAAGCGGGTTGACTCCGACGATCCGCTTCCACGAATCCTTCGGAAATTTAGTAAAAAACGTCACCCTCGGAACGTCGGAGGGGACACGCGTCGCCCGGGGAACCAAGGACGGTTAAATCGAGGCGTGTTTCGCGGAACTACCCCTCCCCGTCTCTATAAATAGCGGGTTGCCGCTGTTGAAAAAATTTTACAGATTTCCAGCTTTTTCACAATTCGTGCATCTCTCTTTTTCGCGGAATCTGGTCTTCTACTGAAAAGCCCACGAGCTTCTAGGTGTTGTTCACGCTTCTCTTAGGTATTTCTTTATCTTTCTTTTGTCGATTTGTTACTTTGCTAAACTTTGTTGTGGCGATGTCGCGATTTCGCGAGTTTTATTCTCGAACATTACTCTTAACTGTCTGTATGTTCGTAACTGTTGGTTAGGTGGCTCGTGTTAAAAGCACAGCTAGGACCATGACTACCGAAGAGCTCGTCGCTGCCGGTCTCCCGCTTGACCCAGTTGCCGAAAGCGCTAAGCGTGCTACACCGGCCGAAGATTCTGGTTCGCCCAGTGGCTCCCGAAGTCGCGAAGATGGGGAGGTTCGGTCTGACGGCGGCGAAGACATCAGGGATGTGGATGCCGGTGTCGACGATCTAATCAGGTTAAGGACCTCCGGCCCGCTGCCGCCCTCACTCGCCTTCGGAGAGTCGAAGGTCACAAGCAACACAGTTCGTGAGTACGAGAGGGCCGGATTTTTCTCCCCTGGCGCTGGGCGTGCCCCGCTTGTCGAGCTGATTCCAACTCCTAAGGAGGGAGAGATTGTGGTGTTTCGGGATTTCTTCATCTGTGGGCTGAGATTCCCTTGTGACCCCATCTTGCCGGCTATTCTCGATGCATTTTCGGTGAAGATCCACCAGCTTACTCCTACATCCTTCCTTGAGGTGTAAAAGTTTATCTGGATTCTGAAGACCTTCGGCTGTAGTCCTACCATCGACGCCTTCACCAGATTCTACGAACTGGTGATCATCCCCGAAGTTGCCAGAGGTGAAGACGGGATGTTCTACCACAGCCAGCACGCGTGCTGCACCTTGAATACGCGACGCCAGAACACCCGACAAGGAATCACCCGAATCCAGATCGCTCCTTGCTGCAAGTCCAACCTTACCGACGATTGGAAATCTTACTGGTTTTACTTGAAGGTCGATGTGCCGAAGCTGTCATGCCCGATCGCGCCTCTCGCCGCGGTGAACGTAGGGAAGTACAACCAGCGGGCCTTGGGAATCAGAAGCTGCGAGAGTGCATTTCACACCGGCCGACAATAATTGGCGGCCGTGATATTATCGAAGAATTCGTCGCCGCGCGGGTCTGGCCTATCTCGAACGGTTGGTCCCCTGCTGAACTCGTGTACTACAATGTCAACTGGGCAGATCAGAAGGTGCCTTTCCCGAAGTTCGGGATCAAACTTCGCGAGGGCCAGAGTGCCAAGGACTTCATGGATGAAGTGGAGAAAAGGGTGAACGTCATGGTAGGCGAATATACCATGAACGAGTACAAGGCGTATAAGGCCCTGGTGAGGCACAAGAAAAAATCAACCGCATCTTTTCGGAAGTTTGCGGTGATAAATTTTTCAGCTCTCGAGGCCCTGGTCCCAAGTTGAAACTTCCCGCCGTCGCTGTGGCCATTTGCTCAGCCGCCCCGATCAACGCTCCCCAAATAAGGTCGTCGAAACGAGGCTCGTCGCCTGCCAGTGAGGGGACCTCCTCGGGAGTCAAGCCTTCGAGGACTAGATCACTGGAATCGTCGAAGCGGAAGCGCAAGACCTCCGAACCTCGAACTTCGGATGCTGAACTCCAGGCTGCTTCGGGGCTTGCCCAGATGAGCTGCAAGAAACCAAAAAAGGTTGTGAAGAAAATTTCCTCCACCGGCGTTCGGCGAGTCCCATCCGCCTTCGACGACGACACCTTCGCGGACACAGATAGCCTTAAAGGTGTTTTCCTCTGGCCACTGTTTAACTTTCGAGACAGTTGCCCATCTGGTTCCGAGAATGAATTCGTGGATGTTGATTCCTTTTCAGATGCTGCCCCCGAAGTCCGAAAGGAGACATCCCCTGCTGTTGCTGAGAAGTCCGTTGTTGCTGAAGTTGCTGTTCATACTGGGTCCCCTGCTGCTGCCGAAGCCCCTATTGCTGAAGTCCCTGCTGCTGACCAAGCCTCCTCCGAATTCGCCCAGGACCTTGAACGCACTATTCAAAGGGGAGACCATCCTGCCGAACATGTTCCTTTAGTCGAAGTTCGGGAGGTCGTCCCCGAAGACCAGGCACCCTCTCCTTCCTTAGCTGCTTTTAACAAAAGCTTTGGTACGTCTCATCGCGGCAAGCTATTGCGTGTTGGTTTCGAGAGAAGTGGCGTTGGGAGCAAGACGTCCAAGTTTTTAACTCTGTGGAAATCGTCCGCAATTGTTGATGAAACAGGAGAGGAGGTGTCAGAACGACCCGAAGAAGCCGCTCAAGGCTCCGAGAAAAAGCCTCTCTCTGTCTCCGAAACCACTCCTTCGCCTCGAGGGAAAACCTCTTCAGGTTCGACTAAACAAGTCACCATGCAGCATTTTAGTAAGCAAGGTTCGTTCATCCTCGCTATCTCTTCATGTCATTCACGATTGTTGAATTTTGGTCTGAGACTTACTCCTGAATTTTTCAGAATTCAAGGATCTGTTGCATTCTTACTCTCCTTCAAAGCTTGCACACTTCCACAAGGATTATACCCTCAAGTACTCTATGCTTGGGAAGGTTGCCATAGAGTGGCTTTCTAAACAGGAGAAGATTAATGAAGAACTTTCTCAGAAGTCCAAGGAACTAGAGCATAACTTCACCCTCGCGCAATCCACGAATCTGGAACTCGAGAGAAAGGTGGCTGAGCTGGCGGAGGCTTTGAAAACGAGTCACGATGAAAAGAAAGTCGCAGAGGCCGCGCTCGAGGAATCCAAGAAAGAGCTTGAGAAGGTTCAAAAATCTCATGAAGATGATCTGAGCGTGATTGAAA
The DNA here is from genome assembly GCA_947561735.1 of Cenchrus americanus. Classification (NCBI taxonomy): domain Eukaryota; kingdom Viridiplantae; phylum Streptophyta; class Magnoliopsida; order Poales; family Poaceae; genus Cenchrus; species Cenchrus americanus. Next base: position 93,337,080 of record OX387245.1, on the reverse strand, counting down.
AGCTTCGGCAAAAGCAAGAGTGAGCTACGAAAATCGCCGAAGATCTTCGCATCAATAACGCCAGCCTCGCCAAGTCACTGAGCACAAAGGATCGCAAAATCGTGGATCTTGAGAAGGCGCTGGCAGAACAAGGTGAAGCCTCGAAGAAAAACACTTCGGAAATTCTGGAAAAGCTGAAACTGCTCTATGTGGAGTACCAGAAGTCCTTGAATGAGTACGGTGTTCGTCCAGCCCCTCTCCCGGATGACATCGATATTCCCGATTTCATGGATTGGCTGGAGGCCGAGTTCAAGGCCCTTACCGAGGTGATCTCTGGCGCCAGCAACTTCGCTGTTGCTTTTTCTGTGGAGAGTATCCTGAAGATTCTTCACGATTATGACTGTGTGGACTTGGCGAAGTTTCGCGCGAACCTCTCTCGATTCCCCAGCGTTACTAGTGACGCGATACTTCGAGCGAACTCCGACGTTCAAGCTATCAAGGTGAAGTTCACGAAGGAGTTCTGGCTGACTGGCGGGGAGGACATCGTTAAGACCATTGCGCAGGCAAAGCTTGCTGAGGTAGTTTCTTTTGCTCGATTTTGTGACTTATGTTTGTCGCAGATGTTCCAGTTTCTTAAACCTTCCTCACTTTTTCCTTCCTTTCTCAGCTGAGGGAAGAGGAGAACCGAGAGGGCACCGCCTCATCTCCCGAAGGATCGACCTCCGGCGAGGGTTCTAGCGAGTCCAGCGAAGACGGCTCAGGTGGCAACAAGAAGCGAGTGCCGGCGGCCGGCCTAGCCGATGACGGCGACGACGGCGAACAGGTCCCCGAACGAGAGGAGGATTCGCCGAAGGTGGATGTTACAAACTGAATGATATGCCCGGATTTTTGGGTGAATTCGAGATTGGTTGTATATTCATGTAGATTCATGAAACTTTCCTGAACAAGTGTTTTGTATATTTTAACCTGCGCAGGTCCTGCAAGCTGGGCCTGCGCAGGACGTGCTACCACTGCGAATTCATCGGGATAGTATGTTCGTTAGTGGTGAAGCGTGGCGTTTGTTCAAGCGAGCGCATCCCGAACAAGATTTTTCCGATTTTTGGCTTGAGGCCTCGCTCAAGTTTTCTATAGGTACGTTTTGATCTCTCCTCGTTTTTCTTATTTCGTAAGAAGATTCGTTCCGCGTCGTCTACTCCGCTGTCCGCTAAGGTTCCCAAGATGGAGCCCCTTAGCCCCTTAGCCGATGCATCTGATTTCGCCTATGCCAGTGATACGGCCGAAGACAATGTTTGTAAACCGGGACATGTTGTTGAGCTTTCGTTTTGAATTTTACACCGAGTGTTGTAATTATCGAAGAATTGTTCGGAAGTTTTTATGCGAATAAGGCAGTAAATACATTTTTTCTTGAAAAAACGTCACCCTCCCCCACCTTGCCGTTTCGCATGAAAACTAGACGGCATGTTTACGAATCTTACTATTCACGAATTTCTAGCATATCTTTAAGAGAAGTCTTCCTTAGCTTTTGGTGAACCTCGATTGCTATTGCGCAAGTCGACAAAATTTGTTTCGAATTTTGTGGACTTGACCCGACTGACAGACTTGCCTCGGTTGATATAGCAACCCTCAGTTGCTTCAACCACGGCTTTCTGCGACTCCCGAACGAGCCCCTTGCCCTTTTCTTACAACGATGATGTTTAAATAACTTTCAACAATCCTCCCTAAGTATAAACCTACAGATAACCCTTTAGGCATTCATTTTCTCGACATCTTCGTACCAATGTTCGGTGGGGATCCCTTCGTGGATGGGATTTACTGGGCCACAACTTGTTGTTTTCTCAGGCCTCTTTGATGGGAATCCCTTGATGGATGGGATTTTCTGGGCCACAACTTGTTGTTGTCTCAGGCCTCTTTGGTGGGAATCCCTTGATGGATGGGATTTTGGCTATCAGGAAGCCTTTTTCACGAACTTTTTCTTCTTTTACGATGGAATTCTGGCTATCACGAACTTTTTTCTTTTTCACGATGGAATACTGGCTATCACGAAGCCTTTTTCACGAACTTTTTTTCTTTTTTCACGATGGAATTTCGGCTATCAGGGAGCCTTTCTCACGAACTTTTTCTTTTTTCACGATGGAATTTCGGCTATCACGGAGCCTTTCTCACGAACTTTTTCTTTTTTCACGATGGAATTTCAGCTATCAGGAAGCCTTTCTCACGAACTTTTTCTTTTTTCACGATGGAATTTCGGCTATCACGGAGCCTTTCTCACGAACCTTTTCTTTTTTCACGGTGGAATTCTCGAGACACGCAATTTGGGGGAAGACTCTTTTCATATATATATATATATCAGAAAGAGTATTTACATAGGATCCGCCTCGTTAAAAACCTTGCCTCTTGATTTAGAGCCCCCTTTGCAAGGAAAAGAGTACGGTCCTTCTTATTCTAGCACAACTATAAGAAATAAAACTAGTTTTTAGCTCCGAAATCACTTATAGACACGTGATTCGGGTTTTTATCTTCCTAAAGTGTAAACTTACGAAAATCGAAAAACTACTTCCCGCTACATCTATCTACGACTAGGGTTTTCATGGATAATACCTTTTTAGGCTGTCAGCATTCCACGAATACGGCAACTCTTCGCCAGTCTGCTCCATCAGGTGAAAAGCCCCTGGCATATCTGTTTCCCTGGCGATGTAAGGCCCTTCCCATGACTCATGAAGTTTTCCTGGGTTCTCCCAATTTTTCTTTCTTTTCAAGACAAGATCACCAGTTTTAATGTCCTTTCGGACCACCTTTTTATCCCTCCATGCCCTGGTCTCTCTCTGGTATTTCTCAATGTTTTCTGCTTCTTCAAGGATTGTCAGCTCTATCATGTCCTTTTCCACCTTCTTGTCAATTTCCTCTATCTCTTTTCCCTTCAGGACTCTCATGCTTTCATTTCTGATCTCCTCCGGTGTCATAGCCTCAGTCCCGAAAAGCAGGCGAAAAGGTGTGAAACCTGTTGCCCTTGAGACCGTGGTGTTGTGAGACCAGATCACCTTCGGAAGTTCATCGACCCACTTTCCCTTTTTCTGATCGAACAAACATTTCTTGATTCCCGAAAAGATCAGGCCGTTGGCTCTTTCAACTGCACCATTGGACTGTGGATGATATACTGATGAAAACTTCGCCTGTGTGCCTAAGGTTCTGCAGTATTCTTTGAAGGTGTAACAGTCGAACTGTTTGCCATTGTCAACCGTCAGTTCTCTAGGAACTCCGAACCTGCAGACTATATTCTGCCAAAAGAATTTCTGAACTGTTGCTGCTGTGATATTCGCGAGTGGTTTTGCCTCTACCCACTTCGTGAAATAATCGACTGCTACAGCCGCGAATCGGCAGTTGCCTTGAGCTGTTGGCAACGGGCCTACTAGGTCCATTCCCCACCTCTCGCAGAGGCCAAGTTGGAGGAATTAGATGAACTGGCATTGAAGGCGAGGTTCGCCGATTTCCCGTCTTACCGGCACGCTTCACATTGCCGAACCAACATCTTGGCATCGATGTTTATGGTGGGCCAATAGAATCCCCGCTTTATCGCCTTTCCGCCTAAAGCCCTGGTTCCTATGTGCGCCCCACAGAATCCGCTGTGAATTTCTTTCAGAAGTTCCCGACCTTTTTCGGAGGTGATGCAGCGCAGCCAAGGCTCAGTGACTCGTGATTTGTATAATTCTCCATTTACTACTGTATAGCCCCGGGCCCTCTGCTTCAATCTTTTTTCCTCCAGTTCATCTTCCGATTCATAATGTCCTCTCAGATAGGCCATGATTTCTGCTCTCCAGTCTGGAATCTCCACTATATTCATGATTTGGGCCCTCGAATCCTTGATGGAGGGCTCTCTGATGATTTCGAAGAATACATCCGGTGGTAGCTCTTGGTTTCTGGCTGCTACCTTTGCCAGCTTATCTGCCTCATTGTTATCATCCCTTGGGATATGCTGGACTGAATACCCTCTGAAGTGTTTTTCCATTTCTCTGACTTTTTCGAGATATTTCATGAGAACTGGATTCCTGGCCTCGCTTTCCTTCTCGATATGCTCTTGGATCACTTTCGAATCCGTTCTGATTATAAAGGTCTGCTGCCCCAAAGCTTTCATTTTCCTTAACGCCAGCAGTAGTGCTTCGTACTCTGTTGTGTTGTTCGTGGAATGCTCATTGTTCGCAAATACGAGCCGCGCTGCGTACCTGATAACTACGCCCGTCGGGGATGTTACAACAGCCGAAATTCCAAACCCCTTGTAACACCATGCTCCATCACACTGCACTATCCAAGGTTCGGGTATATTTTCGTCTGGGTTCTGAGTGGGTGAAGTCCAGTCGACAACAAAATCTGCCAGAACTTGCGATTTTATTGCGCTTCTTCTCTCGAAGTCTACCACATACTCAGAAAGTTCGGCACCCCACTTGATGATTCGGGTAGACGCCTCCTATTTGCGAACAAATCGTTCAGTAGCTGGTTGGTGATGACTCTTATTCTGTGACCCTTGAAGTAATGTCTTAGCTTTCTTGCTGCCATGATGACCGCATACGCGATCTTTTCCAACTCGGAATAGAAAACCTTGGAACCAGACAATGCTTCAGAGGCGAAGTATACGGGGATTTGCCTGAGCTTTCCTTCTTCTTCTTTTTCCTGGACCAACGCTGCACTTACTGCCGAATTTGACGCGGACACATACAGTAGAAGCGGCGTTTTTGGCTCGGGAGGACAGAGTTTGGTCATGGTGGACAAGTAATCCTTCAATTCGCGAAAAGCCTGCTTCTGAGGTTCGGACCACTAGAAGTTCTTGGCACTTCTAAGCACTTGGAAGAACGGTAGACTTCTTTCTGCGACTCTGGGAATAAATCTGTTGAGGGAAGCCACCCTCCCTATTAACTTCTGAACATCTTTCATTGAGATTGGCTCTTGCATTTCCATCAGAGCCTTTATTTTATCAGGGTTTGCCTCTATACCTTTCGTTGAAACCAGGCATCCAAGAACTTTCCCCTTGTGAATGCCGAACACACATTTTTCCGGATTTAGCTTTAAGTTTGCTGCCCTCAAGTTCGCGAATGTTTCTGCCAGATCACTGATATGGTCTTTCCTCTGAACACTTTTGACAACTATGTCATCCACATATGCCAAAATGTTTCTCCGAATTTGCTGGTGCAGTACTATTGCTATCATTCTCGAAAACGTGCATCCTGCATTCTTCAGCCCTTCTGGCATTCTCACAAAACAAAATGTTCTAAAGGGAGTGATGAAACTTGTCTTTTCTTCGTCCTCTTTGCGAACCCTGATCTGATAATACCCAGAGAACATATCCAAGAGCGAAAGCATCTCACTGTTGGCTGCATCATCCACGATTTTGTCTACCCTTTCCAAAGGAAAATCGTCCTTCTTGCATGCCTTGTTCAAATCGGTGAAGTCCACACACATTCTCCATTTTCCATTTTTCTTTTTAACCGGCTCAGTGTTGGCTAGCCAGACTGGGTACTTGATCTCTCTGATTACTTGGGCATCCTGCAACCTCTGAACTTCTGCTTCCACTGCTTTGACTTTTTCGTCAGACATTTTCCGAAGTTTTTGCTTCTTGGGCGGTATTTTGTCATCTGTTTCCAGGGCATGTTCGATTATATCCCTGTCAACGCCTTGCAAGTCCTTAGCTGACCATGCGAAAACATCCTTGTTTCTATTCAGGAATCGTATGACTTCACTGTCCTCTTCGGCGCTTAGGTTCGCCCCTATTATGACTGCTCTGTCGGGCATGTCATCCAAATACACTTTCTTTGTTTCATCTTCTGCGGCTATCTCATTTTTCTCTTTGTCCCGCTTAGGCTCTTCATAGGTTTCCTTCCTCTCATCGACCGCTTTCGGTCGGTACACATTTGTTTGGCCGGGCGTGTGGCCTTTTTCTATGTTCCCGGCCTCCCCGCCGATTGCCGAACACCGTGATAACCCCTTTGGGCGCAGGCATCTTCATGCATAGGAATTGTTGTCTTATGACAGCATCGAACTTGTTCATGAAACCTCTGCCGAAGATCGCGAGGTACGGGTGATATATGTCAACTACATCAAAAGTGAGGCTCTCCGTTCTGGCATTCTCAAGATCTCCGAAAGAAACTGGGAGTGATATTTTTCCCACCGACTTGATGGGCTTTCCCCCGAATCCTTGCAATGGGTACTCTGGTGGGTCCAACATATGCTGACTCAGATTCATTTTCTCGAATGTTTTCAGGAACAGGATGTCCGCCAAACTCCCGTTGTCAACCAGGATTTTTCCTATGACCCACCCAGCAATATTGACTTCAATCACCATGGCGTCATTGTGAATCGCGGATTTCAACCTGAAATCTTCTTCTGTAAAGGTGATTGGCACCTTCGCCCACTCCGGTCGAGCAGCCGGGCCATCATTGATGATGGTGTTCACGGATCTGAAGTAATTACTTCTCTGCTTCTTGGTCTTGAATTCCATAGCGGATCCGCCCGTGATGGGCATGATAGTCCCGAACGATGGCGGTGCCTTAGAGTTCTGAGGTCCCGAACTTGACTGAGGCCTTGATGAGCTTTCTGGGGGCGGTGGCAAGATTTCCCGAATGGGCTGTGGTTGCTGGATTGACTGTATCGCTTGCGACTGAGGAAAGAATTGCTGCGATGGCTGCCATGCTGATTGTGGTTGTGGAAATTGCTGAACTGGTACAGAGCTTGACTGTGGGTTCGCGAACTGCGGTTGCCAGAAGTTCGGCCGAAACTGGCTTGGCATCGAGGATGCAATGCTCATCAGTGCTTTCTCTTGTTGGATTCTTGCCATGTTCTTCTTTGTCTCTGGGCACCCTTCGGTGCTGTGGCCTCTTCCATGATACTGGCAGTAGAAGTGGTGATCTCTTGGGTTGTGGTTCGGGAGTCCTGGGGTTCCTCTTCCTCTTCCCCTTCCTCTGGGACTGAATCCTCCCCTGGTGCTTGGCCTGTTGTCTTGTTGTGGCTGAGAGTTTCCAACATTGTTTACATTTCGTGGATGCTGGGGTGGTGCCCGCCAGGTCATATCTCTGCTGCCCTGTCTTGCCTCGTTTCGTTCAGCTACCCTCTTGCGGTGGTCATCATCAGACAGAATGTAATCTTCCAATTCTCGAAATAGTTCTTCAACTGTCTCGGGCTTCTTTCTTGTGAGGTGAGAAGCCGTTGGCCCTGGGGTGAGACCTTTGATCAGTGCCTTGATCGTTGTCTTGTCATCAGCGTCGGGGATCTGAGACCTCTGTTGCATGAACCTTCTCACGAAGTTCCGCGGTGGTTCTCCGTCCTTCTCGCTTGCGGTTGTACGGATTTGAGGCTTCGGTCGTTGTGTCATGGAACATACGAAACGCTTGCATGAACTTTGTTTTGAGGTCTACCCGGTACCGTAGATCGAGTGTGGAGGCGGTAGTGAGTACCAATTCGGTCGGTCCTTCGCAAGCTATGATGAAGGATTTGGCCAGCGCAACATCATCTCCTCCTGCTGAGTTCACAGCCGACTCGTATCTCATGAGAAACTGCCTGGAGTTTCCGAAGCCGTTGTACTTAGGAAGAGAGACAGGCTTGAACTTCGGCGGCCAAGGTGTTGTTTGCAGCCCTATTGACAACGGCGATTCAGAATCCACAAAATGTGAGACTCCGTTTCCCGCGAAAAAGTTTTCTTTCGGGGACTCTCTTGCAGGCGCAGGGTTCTGATGCGGTGATTCTTGCCACAGGGAGCTATTCTCTTGTTCTTTCATTTCGTCAATTTCTTTCTGTATTGCTTGTATCTGCTCTTTTGCTTTGTTCAGCTGCTCTAGCTTTTCAGAGATTTTTCTCTTCGCCTGCAACTGAGCTGCGAACTTTTCTTTGTCTTTCGTAATCGCTTCGTATCTTTTGGTGAACCATGGCTAGCTGTCGTCTATGGAATCATCATCATCATCCACATTCTCGAACTCTTGCTGTTCAGCAGGTTGTTCTCGGATGTGAGCTGTCTTTTTTGCTCTTGCCTTCATGAGGGTTTCGAGCTTTTCTCTTCGTTCTTGGTCTGTTACGTTCGAGGATTCAGGAATAAATGAGGTTTCATTCCCTTGGGTAGGAAGGCGATCATCATGGTTTGCCTGTGCTGGAGCATTCTTCTTGGATTTCTTTTGAGGTGGCATCGTGAGCTTCTTTTCGGCTGGAACACGGTGGGCGCTAATGTTGGGGGGTTACCCGAAAAATTCGGATGACTACCCTAACACAAGTGAGAGTTCTTAACACGTTCAAGTACAAAATGCGAGCGCAAAGAGACTGTGATTCCCTCTGCAAGTAGCACAAGTTCCAAAAAAGTCTAAATCCGTTTACACGTGCCCTTGCGCCCCCTTTTATAGGGAGATGAAGGGACTTTTACATACCGATAACACCCTTAGCCTCAGAGAATATTCCTAGTGTGAACGCATACATGATTGTCTTTTTTATCTAACATATTTACAAATCTGCCACTAGTTCACACTCTAAACCCGGACTTTTTGGGACTACAACTTTGACTTTGCTTCTCCCCTGGTTCGTGAATGCCTTCGCATGAAGCTCCCGAACTTGGTCTTCAACAGATTCCCGAATTTGCCCTTGCTTCTCAGCTGGTTTGGGCATGTCCACGCGCCTGACTCCCGAACAGGGTCTTCAACAGATTCCCGAATCGGCAGTTCTCCGAAGTTCGGGCTATCGACAGTTGAGATCCCGGGCTTCCGCATGTTCGTGACTCCACCTCCTCGCCGAATCAAGATTCCCGAACTCAGCACATTCGCGAATTCGAGACTTCACTGGTTCCAGGCTTCCGAGAATCGCGAATTCCCTGCTCCTGAAAAACATGCTTTGAGAACTTTGTTAAGCTCATCGTTTCGAGGGTGACGGGTTTTCCTAAATTCCCCAACAACATACCGGACGTCGATCCCGCTGTTCTCACAGTACTCCCAGAACTGGTGGTTGTTGAAGTTGGAACCCAAGTCTGTGATGATGCGGTGAGGTAGTCCATAGTGATGCACGAGCTCATTCAAGAAGTCGAGTACTGTGTCGGCCTTTGGGCAGGTGACCGGCTTGACTTTGATCCACTTGGTGAACTTGTCGATAGCCACCAAGACTCTGTTGAATCCTCCTGGTGCAGTTGGCAGAGGCCCAATCATGTCGAGCCCCCAGCAGGCGAAAAGACAGGTTGGTGGTATGGTGACTAGCTTGTAAGCCGAGACGTGTTGTTGCTTGGTGAAGTGCTGGCACCCTTGGCCACCTTCTGACGAGTTCCTCGGCATCACCCAAAGTTATGGGCCAGTGGAAAGCTCGCCGAAAGGCCTTGCTCACCAGCGTGCGGGAAGACACGTGGTTGCCACAGACGCCTTTGTGGATCTCCTATAAGATGTCCTTGCCTTCTTCCCGTGGAACGCACTTCATGAGTACTCTAGAAGTGGCACCCCTCCTGTAGAGTTTGCCTCCAACTAGTACATAGGACTTGGGTTGGCAGACGAGTTGCTCGGCCAAGTTCTTATTTGAGGGAACCTTTTGCTCGTGAATGTAGTTAATGAAGGGTTGTCGTCAGTCCACGTCAATCATCATGACCTCCTAACCAGGCTGTGAAGGCACTAGATCAGTGGTCGTGGGCGCCGTCTCTGGGATGGATGGCGCGTGAAGCTCGTGGACGAAGACTACAACGAATACTTGTGCGCAAGTAGAACCAAGCTTCAACAGGACGTCCGCTGCGACGTTGTTGTCGCAAACGACATGATGGAACTCGAGACCATAGAACTTGTTCTCGAGCTTGCGGACTTCTAGGAAGTAGGCATCCATGTTGTCCTTGTTGCAATCCCAAGACTTGTTGACTTGGTTGATGACCACTGCGGAGTCGTCGTAGACTAGTAGCCGCTTGATGCCCAATGAGATTGCGAGGCAGAGCCCAGGTAGTAGAGCTTCATACTCGGCTTTGTTGTTTGAGACCTTCCAGAAGATCTCTAGGACATACTTGAGTTGTTCGCCCTTTGAAGATATCAAGAGTACCCCTGCACCTGCGCCCTCGAGCTTGAGTGAACCGTCAAAGTACATCACCTAATGCTCTGGTCGCTCGGTTGGAGTTGGTAACTGACTATCCTGCCATTCTGCCATGAAGTCGACTAGTGCTTGAGACTTGATCGTTGTTCGTGGCTTGAAGTCAATAGTGAGGGCGCCGAGTTTGACTGCCCAATTGGAAATTCTTCCAGTAGCATCTTGAATCCGCATAATGTCACGGAGTGGGTAGTCAGTGATGACGGTGATCGAGTACTCCTAGAAGTAGTGTCGTAGCTTCCGCGAGGTGATGAGCACTATATATAGTAGCTTCTGCACTAGCTGATAGCATGCCTTTGATTCTAACAGGACCTCGCTGACGAAGTAGACTGGTCGCTGGACTGGGTAGGCGTGGCCGTCTTCCTGCCGCTTGACAACGATGGCGGTACTGACCACGTGAGTAGTCGCAGAAAGGTAGAGCAGTAGCTGCTCCTTTTTGCGAGGAGTCGTGAGTACTGGTGGCTTGGACAGGAAGTCTTTGAGCTATGCCAAGGCTTGATCATCCTCTGGGGTCCACACGAACTTCTCTTGGTGCTTGAGTATTTGAAGAAGGGTAGCCCCTGTTCTCCAAGCTTCGAGATGAATTTATTCAAGGCCGCCATGCACCCGGTCAGCTTCTACACATCCTTGATGCAGGTGGAAGTTTTCATGTTGGTGATGGCGGAGATCTTCTCGGGATTAGCTTCGATGCTGCGATGGCTGATGATGAAGCCGAGTAGTTTCCCTGAGGGTACGCTGAAGACACACTTGTTGGGGTTGAGCTTCCACTGGTACTCTCGCAGAGATGCGAAAGTCTCTTCAAGATCGGTGATGAACGTGTCGGAATTTCGGGTCTTGATGACCACATCATCCATGTAGGCTTCGACATTGTTATTGAGCTGCTTCTTGAAGCAGGCCTGGATAGCTCGTTGGTAGGTGGCGCCAGCGTTCTTCAGTCCGAACGACATCGTCGTGTAGCAGTAGGCACCGAACGGGGTGATGAATGCGGTCTTCTCCTAGTCTTTTTCCATGATGGCGATCTGGTGGTACCCGGAGTAGCAGTCGAGGAAGCAGAGTAGGTCGCAGCCCGCCGTGGAGTCGATGACCTGATCAATCCGCGGCAACCCGAAGGGGTCCTTGGGGCAGTGCTTGTTGAGGTCGGTATAGTCGACGCACATCCTCCACTCGTTCGTGTTCTTCTTGCGGATGAGGACGGGGTTGGCGAGCCACTCAGGATGGAAGACTTCTCGGATGAAGCCGGCCCCTGATCCTTGTTTTTGTTGTTGTTGTTGTTTTTGTTGTTGTTGTTGTTGTTGTTGTTGTTGTTGTTGTTGTTGTTGTTGTTGTTGTTGTTGTTGTTGTTGTTATTGCCGCCCGTGTTGTGCTTGCTCTTGCCGCGAATGGAGTCATACTTGGCGTTCGCCTTGTCCTCTTAGTCGGCCCAAGACGTGATCATGTCCTTGAGCTTGGTGATAGAACTCTGGCAGTAGCAACCGAAGTCTTCGAAGGTGCGATGGTGGTAGAGTCCGTCTTGGAAGAGGTCAATGACCTCCTTGTCGGTGACGTCGACTACGGTTGCGCGCTTGTCGAAGAAGCACCGCATGTACTGGTGTAGTGTCTCGCCTTGTTCTTGCTTGACCATCATCAGGTCCATGCGAGTACCTGAGTGCCCAAACACGCCCGCGAAGTTGCTGGTGAACTGAGCCTTGAGCTGGTCCCACTCATCATTCGAGTTCTTGTCGAGCGAGTCGAGCCAGGTGAGTGGGGCTTGGTCGAGGCAGAAGGTGAAGTAGAGGCACTTCGTGTGGTTGTTGCCAGTAGCGTTTTCAATGGATAAGGCATATCACCTAAGCCACTGAACTGAATTTCTCCGAGAGGAGCAGGTCACGAAGTTGAGCAGAGAAGGTGGGGAAGCCTCACTGTTGTTTGCTTAAGAAGCCTTTTTGCGACGAATCTCCTCAATTGTGTGACGGGTGTCGTAGCCGCCACGTAGTTGCCGGTGACGTGGCTATTCGCATGGCCTCGGCCTCCGCGGTCGCCGCCACCGCCAGCTCTTCTACCAGCACCGTGTGATGAGCTCCCGCCGTTACAGCCCCGGCCGCCGCCATCGCTGCGACTAGTGCCGCCACGGCTACCGCTGGCGCCGCAAGCGCTGTTGCCGCCTTGGGAGGGTCCTCCAGCTGAGGTCCTAGAGTGGTTGGGGTTGTGTGGTTTTTCTCCGCGGGTGCGGTTGCGTCCACCGTATGCTGGACTGTGGCTGCTAGCTTCATGGTGTCTAGGTTCATGAGTGCTGACGGGGGTACTTGGTTGACCCTGTTGTCGACCCTCATGAAGTACGCATCTTTAGCTAGCTTGGCGATGATGTCACCCCGTGGACCCCCTAATCCTGACGTGCTATCATGGTGATAGACATGAGTCACTGTTCGGGGGTGGTGTGCACCTGGTTGGCGACTTGATCTAGAGCCTCGGTGAGGTTCCGGATGGGGAGAGTCTCGTGGAGACGTCGGCACCGTTCTTTCCGCTTCCTGTTGCGGTCACGTCGGGCGTTCTTGTCGTCGGTGGTTTAATCAGCGGGTGTGTTGGTGGACAAGTCGTCTTCTAATATGTCGTCAAGGTATCGGTCGGGTCGGGTCCCTGAGGGCCCTATGTCTCGCCGGCAGCCATGAAGACTTGGCGGTCAGGAGTACCGAGACCGGAGTCAGTTCTCACCACCTAGGTTGACGTATGCTCCTCGGTTGGAGCTAGCGGTGTTCCCTCCTGGAAGGGAAGTGAGTCGAGCTAGGGGATGCAGCGTGAGTTGTCGTCTGTCAGGTCTGCGGGCTTGCGATCGGGCTAGTAGACGAATCTTACAGCAGAAGTAGATGTTATAACCAAGCCGATGGCCGGGCCTGACAGCAGTTCCTCGGTGGTGATCTCGGATTCAGGCTCGACAGGGTCCGACCTGAAGTCGAACTCGTATGAAGAGTCTGAGTAGTAGCCGGGAGCGGGGTTTGAGTCCGAAGAGTAGTCAGAAACGATCTCCTTGCCGGCCCGGTGTGCGACAAGAGCTTCCACATGGTCCCTGCTAGCGTTGCAGAGGCCATATGGGAAGTGCTTGTGGAGTGGGGCAATCTCACACGATGGCTCAGTAGCCGGCTCGCATGCGATGACCTAGGGGGACGTCGAGTTTTAGTTGGAGACGGATCCATACTCGAAGTCGGCGTGTTGGTTGTAGAGTGAAATTTCGCCAAATTTTCCATCGAGGGTGCTCGTGATGACTTCGGGAAGCGTCACGCGTCCAGTCTTCGGGTTGGGCGTCATGGTGAGGCGGCACTGGAAAGAGCTAGCACCATCTGCGGTGCAAACCTAGGAGCTGAAAACGAAGGTGTCGCCGTGGTTGAAAGTGACGGTTGGCTTGATGAGGATTCAAGCCGTCGAGTTCGCCACAAGATCTTCAGCGAGATCCCCTACCTGGCGCGCCAGCTGCCGGTGTTTTAGACCGGCAACCTACCAAGGGGAGGGTTGGCGGTCGATTTCCGTCAACCAAGAACACTTGTTATGTTATGGTTTGAACTTCATTTTGGAACTAACCCGCCACTAGGCATACTAAAGATAAAACAAGTTCACCGTTGGATGTGCATTTTGGAGTATAGTATTTTTGCAGAAATTCACACGTTAAATGAGGAAAGATGCAACTAGTTCGGAGAACGTTTTGCAAGGCAATCAAGGAACTCGGACCATGTGCGAACTTGCCTCCAAAGGTGGCAGGGACCAATGTGCTTGAATGGAGAACTCCCGAGGACCGAGATGAAAAGATCAGAAGTTCATGCATAAAGATCCCTTTGTCTTGATTGAGGGGATGACGACCTCAAAATGACACAAATGAAGGGGGCCAAGTGCAAAATGTCAAGAAGAGCCGCGGGGAGAAGAACGGGACCGAACCGGCCAACAAAAGGCCCAGGCCGGTCGGCCCGTTCGGACCAGCCTAGCCCACTTTTGTGGCGGTTCAAGACCCCCTTTGCTCGGTGTTAAGTAGATGTAACCCTAATCGCATGTGCAAGTGGCCATGCGCCAGAAACGTCGTCTAGTCCCTCAGAGCCGCCAAGGAAGAGACGATCGACTACGAGAGAGACCCTTGGGGGAGGACACTCAAGAGAAATTATTGCCAGGCCCAAGGGAGGTCGCCACGAGGAAGGATGACGCCGGAGCTTGCCACGGTGCCGTCGGAGTTGAAGGACAACGAAGATCCATCTTCATCAGAGGCATCCACCATCTCGATGGTGCCATGCCTAGAGTCATGATGGGGTAAACCTTCCGTTTGTCCATGGAGTTGTAACGGAACTTGAAGTGTAGTCACCTATACATCTTGTTTGGATCATATGTCTATCATACTTCTTGTTGATTGTGCTTAATGTTTAAGGCTAACTACCATGCTTTTGGGGTTGCTCCCGTAGATCGCGTCAACATACCGTGTTCATTAGGATTAGTATCGATTACCTTCGCGTAGTGACATGTACGAGGGAAGGGAAAAGTCTAATCCTTGATCACACACCTATATAGAGTAGATCGGGGCTTTACCATGTTTTGGGTGATTGCATCTTCAAGTGCCTAGACTCCATGGGCATACGTTCTTCATACTTGTGCACCTTTAATCTCTCTTTAACGTAATCTAGGGTTAGTTTGTCTTTACTATATAGATTAATCTTTCTATCATAAGTATTCAATCAACTAGATTAGTGTTAGGTTAAACGCTAGTAATCCCCTTGCTCCTTGGGTTGACAAGAACCATGGGATCTCTCGTAGGTGAAGAAGGGCATAGGAGATCCGTACAATTGCGGATCGAAACTTCATACGAGTTTTACCTATCAACAGGGAGTACCCGAGGTAGATGAATGTGGCCTCGCCGAGATCGGTAACTTGAAGGAAGAGACACGTGGCACACAATTTAGACTGGTTCGGGCCGCAATGTGCGTAATACCCTACGTCTTTTATGCTCTGTAGCACTGGATTGATTGGGTGTGATTACAAGATGATGCAGATGGATGAGAGAGGGGACCCTGCCTCACTTTATATAGCCCGGGAGACAAGGTCACAAGTCGGTTTGAGGAGAGAGTACTAGTCGTGTACGACTAGGATTACTTTACATGGATCCGGACATGCACTACTTCCTAACCTAGTACTATTCCTCTGTAGTCCTTGCACTTCACGCTAGCAGGTACCGTGCAGCACAAGTCAAGTAGTCCTAGGGGCCCACCAAGTAGTCGGTCCTGGTACCCACCAGAGTAGTGGGCCTAGGGATGTCCATAAGACATCGGCGGCCGGGCGGGCACGGCCTCCCCGGCGGCAAGGCGGGCGCGCTCTCACCGGGGAGGGACTACCGGTGGAGCTCGATTTGGGTGCCGGATCGGAGGTGGAAGAGGCGGCCATGGCGATCGGGTAGCCTTACCACCGGATCGGCGGGCACACGGCCTCGCCACCGGGCGGGCGCGTGGCCTTGCTTGTCGGGCGGCGTGTGCTCCGGTGGCGCGGGGAGGGGAGGTGTGAGCGTAACAACACGGGGAGGGGAGGTGCGGGTGTCGCGGCACGGGGGATGGGAGGTACGAGCGGCGGCACGGCCGGCGTGGCCACGCCGCCGACCGGTCGGGCGCGACCTCGCAGGGGAGAAGAGGCGCGCGGGCGGCATGGGGAAGAGAGGTGCGGGCGGCACAACACGAGGAGGGGAGATGCGGGCGGCAGGGAAAGAAAAAAAGAAGAACGCACCTTTTTTGTGTAACTAGTGGTAATGGTGGGTAATTTCCCCCAACTACATGAAACTTGGATCTGGTGGAGCACCCCCTGAGGTACTCCACGAAAACCATGGAGTTGGGGCCTGCTCCACCTTTTTTTGGAGCAGATCCGCGGTGGAGCTGCTGGAGTTGGGTGTGTTTGGCTGAAAAAATTGGAGTGGAGTTGGTTTTTTGGATCTGGAGCTTCGTGGAGCTCTGCCAAACACACCTAAGTCATCTCCAACAAATTTTGGTCAAATCCATTAAAATTTTATAGTGTGAATGTGAACTTTTAATTCTAGGGTCCGACTCTAGATGCGGGAGCACATATAGATTTGACTTCACCGATTTGCACGGAGTAGTGGACTGTCATATTAAGTCACCTCCAACAAATTTCAGTCAAATCCAATAAAATTTAATAGTGTGAACGCGAGCTTTTAATTCTATGGTCCGGCTCTAGATGCGGGCCCCGCATGTAGATTTGGCTTCACCAATTTGCACGGAATAGCAGACTGTCATATTAAGCCATCTCCAACAAATTTATGTCAAATCTGTAAAAATTTAATAGTGTGAACGCGAGTTTTTAATTCTAGGGTCCGGCTCTGGACGCGGGCCCCACATGTAGATTTGGCTTCACTGATTTGCACGGAGTAGCAGACTGTCATATTAATCCATCTCCAACAAATTTATGTCAAATCTGTTAAAATTAAATAGTGTGAACGTGAGTTTTTAATTCTATTGTCCGACTATGGACGTTGGTCATTACGAAATATCTCCAAAAATTTCAGTCAAATTCAGTTAAATTTGTGTGTAAATGTGAGTTTTTAATTTCGAGGTCTGAGTTTTAACCTAGGGCACATACCTGTGGAAATTAACCTCTTCGTGCAAACTATGAAAACTTCAATCTAAGCCACACGATCTTGATCCAAGGTAGAGCTCATGGGAGGTGGAAGGGGTAATTTGCAAAATTCATGGGAGGTGGGAAGGGTGATTTGCAAAGGTGCTTTTGCAAATCACTCCTCCCACCTCCTCTGAGCGCCCCATTGGATAAGATCATGTGGCTCAGATTGAACTTTCCATAGTTTGCACGGAAAGGTTGGATTCCACATGATATGTTGCCTCTAACCTAACTTATACTTACACAAAGTTATTATGTTGTTAAACCATTATGATCCATTATAACTATTAAACCAAACCAAAACAAACCATTATAGAAGTCAAACCGTTTTGAACCAAACCAAGTTGAACCACGTCACAAACCAAACTAAAATAACCAGTTCAAACCGAACCATTAACAGATTTACTTGTTACGTACCAGCAACGCTATATAATACCGTTTTGGTAGACTGAACAAACACATGACTCACTGGTCCGAACCAATAATAATACATGTATGAGATGCTTCATTTAATTTGCATTGAGACTAACATTGTCGGGGACAGCCATAAGGGTCCCCTAAACAACTGGGGTAAAACCCATCTTATTTCATAAAAAACGCAAACACAAACGAATTCTCGACCCCAAATCACGCACAAACACTATCGCAACCCCAGTGGCCCCAACGGCCCACCTAAACACTCGGCTCAGTCACCCCTCCAGCCAGGTCCACCTCGCTCGAGGGACAGCCGCCCCCCCCCCCCCGGGCGAGGTCCGCCTCGCTCGAGGGCTGAGCGCCCCCTCGGGTGAGGTCCGCCTCGCTCGAGGCTCCTACGGGCACGTCACTCTCGCACCTACTCCCCCAACTGAGCCATTTAATGCTCTGACATCTGCAGGTCTGCACCACGCCTCTCACATGCCTGTGAATCACACTCCGGCGATGTTCCTTCGACTCCCCCGGTAAGGCCTTCCACGCCACTGTGCGGTGTTGTGCGGTAAGGCCAGTGTCAGCTCCGTGACACTGTGCCGCCCACTTTTGTACGGCTGACGCGTCGCACCCTCAAAAGAGGACGGCGGGACCCTCGAAGGGGGAACAAACACTTTTTCCATGCTAGCCCGGGACTACACCGTGATGTCAGGCCAGCGGGAACGGTCACCTCCATCGCCATAGTCCTGTGCGGCCATCCCCACCATCGCGACGCCATCCCGGGCACTTCAGCACCATCCCCAACGCTGTGAAGACGCGCGGGGACAGGACATCGCCACGCCGACTGTTGTGTCCCGTATGGCCTCCCGTCAGTGGCACCCTCGAGTCAGCACGCGGGCGGCCACCGAACGGGCGACCCCTACACCGCCACCCTCAAAGCCGCTCTTGGATGGATACAGGGCACGCCATGACACCCCGCCAGAAGCAAGATTCGCCAGGACGGCCGTCTACTCCACGACACTGTACGCCATACCTCCACATGTAGATAAAACAGTGCGGCATGATGTAAATTGCCTCCTCTTTGGCCTATAAAAGGAGAGGCAGTCCCCTAGCTGCAAGGGGATGACGGATAGCGCTCACTTGCACGCTTTCCGCCTTCACACGATATTGGCACTCACCTCAATCACAAAACCTCTGGGACCTGGAGGCTCGGCCTTCTCTCCCACCTTGCTTGTAGCCCCCCTCTGCAAGCACCACGGTGCAACGCAATATAGTGCCTCGGGCACACCACTGCTGGACGTACGGCCCCGGCTGGAAACAGGATAACCCCGTGTCACTTAGTTGCTTAGCACCGGCCATCAAGAGATACATCTCAGTGCTCTTACTAGTTAGTATCGGGACTACTTTCCGCACCGACAGTTGGCGCACCAGGTAGGGGACTGCGTGCTGAAGATCAGCTTGCACAAGCTGTCTCGATGGTTATCCGCACCGATATAGGGGCCAGAGGTACTCCATGGGCAGCCCTGCACCTACAAGCTCGCCAACGAGGATGGTGAAGAACTCACCAACGCTTGGAACATCCAACAGCTACGTCGCTTCTACCCTTAGGAAGGATTTCCAAGTTCTTTTTGTTATTTACGCACCCAACACCCAGTTGGTTGTACGAATGTAAATTTTCATCAAGGTTAATAAAGTCAAAGGGCGACTTGGCTTTCCCCAGAAAACCAAGCCACCCTCAGGGGCTACTGCGGGGGGCATCTCCCCCCAAAAAATGGTCCCATTTTTCGTAAAAACCCGTCGCAAATGTACCAAGTACGCCTCGATCCAAATTCTGGGTGAACTTACGCGGGATGCGAGGGGCTAAAGGGTGAAGAAGCGCGAGTCGGGGATAGACTACGCCTCCGGCAGGATATGGCCCTTCCCCCTCACCGCTTCGCCCATAAGCTACTCGTGCGAACGAACCTTTCCCAGCTAGGGTTCACCTAAAAAAATTGGGGCAGAACAATACAATTGCGGGAGTAAAAAACGATTGCTTCAATTCACAAACATTCAAATGTATTAAACTACAATTGTTTATTACAATAGCCACATGGCTCGAATGCTAACACTTAAAACATCAAGGGCACAAACGCCTAGTGATCTTCAGGCTTGGGGGCCGTCTGCCATGGGAGCGTCTGGGAACAGGAAGTCCTCGAAGTCCTCGGCGAGCATGTCGGGAGCAGGAGCGGCGAGCGCGTCCACGCGATTCATTGCCACCTCATCATCGACGCCGACCGGGATGACATAACCCGGGGAGACAGCCTCGAAGTCGACCTGGTAGTGGGACACCACCACGCCGAGAGCCTTCTGAACGCCCAGGTGAAGGGCGTGGCGCATGCGCCGGGCGACATGCCCACCGAGGGCGCGGAGGCGACTCGCTATCGAGCTCCCAGCCTACGCCTCGCCTTCCTCGACCTCCTGGCAGGCCTTGAGAGCGGCAACCCGCAGCTCCTCCAACTCCTATTGCGAGGAGTTGTAGGCCGTCTGCACAGCCTGGGCCTGGGTCGTCAAGTTCCCCAGGGCAGTCCGCAGGCCTGAGAATCACCAACAAAAGACAAAAATGGGGAGCGGATCCCAAAAAGTCGAACCAACAGGCGAAAAGGGGAAAAAGGTGACTCACCTTCAACCTGCTTTTTCTCCAACTCAAGGGCCTCGCACGCGTCCTCAGCCACCTGCAGCAGGTTGAGAACCGTGGCCTCCTGCTCCTCGAGGGACTGGCACAGATCCTCGTGCGAAACACTGAGTTGAGTCAGCTCCCCGTTGAGTCACGAGACTTCTTCGTCCCACTGCCTGAGGGTTGCCTGCGTTCCCTTAAGTGCGGGGCGCTCTTGCTGGAGCCGACCTTGGGCCTCTTCTCGCGCCAGATGCTCACACTCGTGGGCAGCTTGCGCCTCGACAAGGGTAGTCCGCTCCTGCTGGAGCTGGGCCTCCGCCTGCTGGCGTGCGACCCGTTCCTGCCAGAGCTACTCCTCAGTCGAGGCGAGAGAGGCGGCCTTGTCCGCCAAGCTGGCCTACAGCTCCTCCACCTCCTTGGCTTTCTCTTCTGCCTGGTTCTGCCAAGCATGCGCTCCCTCGAGGATCGCGTGGTCTTGTTGGAGCTGGGCCCGAACTGCGGCCACCTCGGTCTCCCACTCCGCTGCCAAGGCCCGCGCCCCTGCCAGATCCTCCAGCGCCTTTTGCAGTGCCTCGTCCCAATTCACGAGCGTCGTCTTCACCTTCTTGACTGCGGAGACGTCCTCCACAGCCCGGGCGAGACGTCCTCCACAGCCCGGGCGTCCAACTCCAAGCATTGGTCCCGCAGGGTTTCCGCCCGGTACACCAGCCACCCGTCGGCGGTCCTCAGGGCCTCAATGAGGGCGTCTAGGGCGTTGTACTGCTCCCGGTACCAGCTGAGCTCGGTGTTCAGCCGGTCAAGAGCACCGTACCTCTCCCGAGCCCGACCCTCCAACTCCTGCCGCCGGCAGACAAAGCAAGAGAAAATATGGGTCAGGGGAAGCACAAACGCAGAAAAACAAGAGCGAAGAAACTACAAAACCCGGTGAGAAGACACGAAACTGGAAGATGCGCCATACGGGACCTCCGTGGATCCGCAGCGCCTCGTTCAGCGCCCGGTTGAGCGAGGAGCCGTGGCACGGAACTCCTGCCATAGCGCCTGCTCGGCCTGGGCTTCGCTTAAGTGGACCGGCGGCGTGTTGACACACTCCTGCTCCGGATGCGCCGCGGTGCCGCCTGAAGATGGGAGGGCGGCGTGGGACGACGAGCCTCGGCGGCGTGCGGCGGCGCGCCCGACATCACGCAGCCGTCCTCCCTCATCACAAGCACCCCCACCGGGGGCTCGGGGGCTAGCGCTGGCCGGTACTCCCACTGGCCCCATCCGGGCGGCGGGGCGTCGTCCTCCGGGATCTCCACCACTGTTGCATGGTTGCCGCCGGCAGGGGCAGGGGCAGGCGTTGGCAAAACCGACGGTGTAGTGATCGCTGGGGTCATGACCGCCATCGTGGCTGTCGCCACCTGCTGCGGCTCCGCAGCCACGGCCACACTGCGCGGGGGCTCTCTTGTTATCGTTGTTGTGCCTCCTGTCACCCTCGGCGCCCTCGATGAACGCCACCTCGTGGGGACGGATGCATCTGACCTAAGCACCTTGGCGGACGCAAGAGGGGGGACGTCAACGCCACCCTGCAAACACAAAAACGAAAAGGTTAGGTTCCAACCTCTCGAAACCAGAGCGTCGGGAGGGGCGACTACTTACCTCAAGGTGGAGAAGCAGCGCTTCCTCTTCCTCGAGGGTTCGGCGGATGCTGCGGCAGCGCCTGTCGCCGCCGCCGCGGCACTCCCGCACGCCTCCGTGGCACGCGCCGGCGCTTCCGCGCGCGCCGCTCCTCCCACGGACCGCCCCGTGGCGGGTGCTTCCGCGCCCACCACGGGCGCCGCCCCTCTGCCGCCTCTGCGGCTCTTGGCGACGGGGGTGGGGGCACCCACCTCTCGGGGGAGCCCGCCACCCGCCACTCTCTTCTTCCTCCTCCTCCGACGAGTTCTCCGGGGTCACCGGGGGAGAGAGTTCCTATTGCTCGTGTAGCCGGTACTCCTCGCTCTGTTGCTCCCGGCGCTCCCGCCGCCGGATCTTCCCCTCCTTCTTGCGCGTGGCCCGCTCCCCGTTTCCGTCGGCCGCGCGCCGCGCGCGCAGCCGCTCGGGCTCGGGGCGTGGGTGGGTCAGACCACGCGGCTTCGAACATCACACTCTGCTAAAAAGTGATCGTCAAAGCCGCGCTGGTACGCTGTGAGAGAGTAAGAACGGTAGAAAGGCCTACTCACCGCCGGGGCGTCGGGAAGCATGACAAACGACCAGAGGTCATCGTTGCTGTCCTTGACGGCCCTGAGGTTAATGGTGCACCTCGCCCTCGTAGCCGCATATTCCAGAAGGAAGCGGTCGTGAACGAACCGCGAGCACGCCAACGACGTCGGGTTGGCCGTCTCGCTCATCTCGTAAATGCGGAGCACCCTCTCCATGAGGGGGACGATCCGCCGTTGGTGGAGGTTCGCGAGGACCGAAGCCGCTCCAAACCCGGCGTCCGCTAGATTCTTCAATGCGGTCACGAGCGAATCCAGCCGCGCCTGGTGCGAAACGGGGGACACGCCGTGATGCCAGGAGTCGCCCTTCTCCATTAGCACCTTGTCGGTGTAGGGGAGAGGCCGGGCTCGTCGTTTTGGAGGTAGAACCATCCCCGCTCCCACTCCGTGTTATTACTCATCGTCGAGCAGGGGATGTAGAACTCCCTGCGCGACTCCCGCAGCGCGATCGACAGGCCGCTTACGTGCACCGCCCGTCGCACCCGTTTCACACCACCCTTTCTCATGTGGCCAAGATGCAAAATCGTCACCCTATGCATTGCTTAATTGAATCTTGAATATTTTTTGAAGTTGGTGGAGAGAAATGAAGCCTTTAATAATGTCTGGATTCCATTGTAAAATGGGTTGGAGAGAAGAGAAATAATTTCTTCCATTGTGCAATCCTCGATTGAGTGTCCTTAGATGCTTCAATAATTATAGATTTGAGTATTGGCCTAAAGGTTACACCTGCAAAATGTATATAGAAATACTAAAAAAAGGGAATCTGCCATTTGTAAATTAGGCATTAGTAAAATGGGTTTAACCAAACCCAACAACTCATCTGGTACCCATTTGCCATTTATTATAAAAAAATGCTTAGTCTTGCCATAATACCCAAAGTAACATCGTGCTTCAATAACTATAGACCAAAAAGTATCTTGCCTCGACATAAGAATCTCGTCTTGGACAAGAGGCGTACCAATAATCTCTCTAAGGTTAATACATGCATTTCAAAACTCTAGCAGAAAGGCAATCTAAAGCAGACTACCAAATGCCTCCCTTGACGACCAACATAGTCCGGTCGAATATAGTTTCAAATCTCTAAAGCATATGACACCAAGTCTTTCAGGTGTTGACAGCTACTCTCATGAATGCATGTGCATTTTTTAGTCTTCAATACTGTACCCACCATTCATCCATTATGTATTGCCTCATTTTGTCACAAAGAACCAATAATGGAATTTGGGAGCAACTCATCATAAAAGTGGGAATAAGCTGGACTACATTTTTTAACAAGACCTCTCTACCAACATAAGATAGAAGCCTATCCTTCCATCTATTTATTCTCTTCCACACCACTTTGAAAGACAAATGTGTCTGCAGGAGATCTTCCAACACCAAGTTACCCAACTAATAAGTATTCTTCAGAGCAACATTTTGGATTTGAAAGTAAGCCACAACACATTCTTTAATAGGTTTAGGATAATGAGAAGCAAAGAAAACTTGTGAGTTTGAAAACTTCACATTCTGCCCAGAACAACAACAATACAACATCAATGTATTTGAGATTTCACACTTTTCATGTCACTCTAATAGAAAAAGTACTATCATCAACAAAGAGTAAATGAGAGATTGGAGGATCGAAATGACCATTCTTCAACCCTTCCAATACATGAGTGTCTTCTTTCTGATAAAGGAGTTGATTGGATCTTCCTGTATATAACATGTTGGAACAACTAGGTGTATTAATATAAGATGTCCATATATTTGCACAACATAGTGCACATTGGTAACATATCTCATAATAGTTACTTTCTAAGCTGGAGAAAATCCCAACAACAAAATTTAGATATTCGGAGTGGAAGACGGACCGAATTCAGTTTAACCCATGTATCTTGTACTGTTGTGGACAATGAGGATCTGTTACCTCAATCCTTTTCCATCATATCTATGTTGGTGGTAACTAATGTTTATGTGTAACAATGAAGAAGCTAGCGCCTGAACATCCTATCCAGGTGCTAGCAGTCCGGTACTGGCCCCATGTTAATTATTGACCAACCTGTTTGCCACCCTCACATTCTTCCTCTCAAAGATATGGAAGTCTAGATTGATCTCGATCTTGTCTATCATGAGCGGCACGACACGTACAACCCCCCAACACTCAAGAATGTGCCCAAACAGACAACTCTTGAGAAGCATGTAGGACGGTCCTAGCGGAATGCCATGACATGATGTGAACCTCCCTGATGGGGTTACAATGGGCCTCCACAACAATTCTTTTAATGGAGCATGGAACGATCAAAGAAGGGAAACTATTCCAAATTGCTTCAGAAAAGTGTGCCACTCCATCTAACCATTCCTCCATGGCCTCCTCGAGAGATGTTTCGTTAGGACTTTGGCATGTCAAAGAGGAGCTTTGCAAAGGGTTTTCAAAAGTTTCAAAATAAAATTTCCAAGCACTCAAACATTACGAATGGAGATCATATCATCAAACCATATCACAAAATCCAACTACTTAGATGAACATGAGTTCCCTAATGATATTTTTTCACAAGTATCAAGAGATGATAAGTAAGGAATAAAACTTATGCAAGCCAACCATAGAAAACATGCGGAGCAAGTAGAGCATGCTGATACATTTTATTCTGAGTTTGATTTTAAAGTTTAAGAATTGAAATTCATTCAAACTCATGAATCGGGAGGAGTGAGATAAATGGTGCACATACCATCACTCTAGAGAATATGGGGATCAAGGAGGACTAATGGTGATTTGGTTGACCAAGGTACCCAGTTCACTCTAGTTTACCTTGTCCATTATCATGAAGGTCGTGGTCGTGGTTGTGCAATGCCTGTGTGGGAGTTCTCGAGTTGATATGTCAATGATGAGGTCTAGTGAACTCCCCCACACTAGTGTTTGTACCTAGTGCTGTTCTTCAATCACAGAGTGAAATAAAAGAGGAACTCTGTTGGTTCCAGAACCATAGAGCCTTTATTCGAATTTAAATATTTTTGATTTTTTTATTGTCACCGTGTCATGTGCGCAAACAGAGTTGGATCCAAATTACACTTCATAAACAAAGTAGGATATACTTACCTTGGACCTTTGAGAGGTCATGTGTACCTCAATTGTATGTTGTGCAACATGAATTCGATGCCTTGCTTACCTTCCCATTTGAATATAGCTCAATGACTTACCCATTTGGATTCGACAAACTCCTACAGAGATTAGTCCACATATATGCAACCAAGATCTATGAAAGCATAACTCTAAGGTTTATCAATCAAAACTCGACACCATGTCTTGTTTTGACTAAAGAATACAGTTTTGACTTAAGAACCATGCTTAATTTAAAATAGCCTATGAATGTACACTCGCAAAACAGGCATTCAAACTAGAGGCTATGAACATAAATGATGATATCATGATCAAGATATTTTCAAAAGGAACGTAAGCATGAGCAAAAGACGGTGAACCTCGGGCATCCTCCCAGAAGGGCTTTGTTTAAAGTCAAAAGTAAGACATAGCTAGCTAGTCGGGCAAGATGCAAGAGCTAACATCATCTCCAAACTAGGATAAGATTCCGTAGCTATAGGAGAGGAACTCTCACTCGAGATGCTCACACCCCCCCCCCACACTTGAAGTTTGCATTGCTAGGCAACCAAACTCAGGTGTGTGTGGAGATCAAGCTTCCCTTGTAAGTGTTCCCTCACCAAATCTTACCAAGGTGTCGTAGGTGATGCAACTCACATGTTCTCAGGTCTCACTTGTCCATCATTCTTTTCAATCTCCACTTGGAAGGTTAACAACTGAAAATACCCGAAGGACAACTTATCCTAAAAACATGCTCTTGCTTTTATTCGAAAGGGGAAATAAAACCTATGCTAATCCAGGCTATCTCCTGGGTAGTGCTTTGGTTAAGGCTGAGGACCAAAGCGTCTGAGGACCGGTGGATGGTTGCTCCTTGGTGTGATGAGTGATTGACAATGTGTTGTGGACTGACTCTTGGCCGAGTATTGCAGGTTTAGGTTGCGACTTGATTTGCGTTGGTGCAGGTGAAGAGCAGGCACGAAAAGTCTTAGCCTTGCGAGTCCTCCGAGGAGTGGAGAGACAAGTAGGCTTAGCTCGAGGGACCCGATGGCCAGCGGCGTCAAGTGTGGGCCGCATAGTGGCAAGAAAAGCAAGACGAAGTCGTGGACAGGAGCCGGTGTAGGATAGTGGCTCACGACCGGAGTCTGCACGCGGGGTTTACGGTGGTTCAACACAAAACTGTCGGGTTACTTGGTTTAGCCACAAAACCAAGACCGGAGGCTCGGCGAACGGAGCTGGGATCCGGGCGCGCCGAGAAGCTTCGATGTTAGAGGATATGCGGCCGGATCACTGGGTTTGCGTCGGGAGGACACGGACTGCGGCAAAGGCGTGAATGTCTAATGAAGAGGAGTGCTACTTGATCTCACTTTTAGTTCTAGGGGTAGCCTGGTCATTTGCCCAACCTAGAGAGACTCCATATATATAGCTCTAGGGTTTCTAGGCAAACCATCCATCCGGACTGCTTCTCATTTCCCTACTCCATCTAGATTTTCTTCATTGTTTTCTAGAGAATCTGACCTCCGAGTGTATGGAAGCTTTCATGGTTGCGTCAATTTCCTTCTTGTAGGTCGTGTGATTTTCATGTCTTTTTCGGGCTATTTTCGTTGGATTTTCGTGCGTGGCTTATTCCTCTGATTCTGAGGTGTTTGAGTTCGGATATTCTTGTGGGGATCATGGATAGATGACTTGTGCATCTTTGTGCTTGATCTTGACCCCTCAAACTCTGGATTTGTCCTTGGATTTGAGGATTTCGGGTGGAACCCTAGCTTTTTGGTAGAGCTCGGTTGTGATTCGATTCCTGGCAATTTAGTGTGTTTGACACCTCAAGTTTTGGGCATCCCCCATGGACGCTTTACATCTCCCCCAAATCTTGCCTCAATCCATTCAGCCGGTTGGGAGATCCATGGATGGATAGGTTAGGTTGGCTTGCGGTTTTCAAGCTCGAGCTATTTTGTTCATGAGGGACGGGCAGTTCGTCGTGTCCTCATGGACAATCCGTGAGGAGCCTTGTTCGTCGGTGTTCGACACGAGTTCGTCTAGTTCTTGAGTGCTCGTGTTTCAATCTGTGGAGTCAGTTTGTTTTTGTTCGAGTGTGTTTGTAGACAGTCCGCCAGAGGGGGTCAGACAGACCGTCTGGCTCGGACAGCCCGAACTGAAGTGTCGTACAGTCCGTGAGGATAGGGTGTGACTCTGGAGGTTTTATCGACATTTTCAAACGTTATGAACTGAAGTGTCGAATAGTCCACAAGGACCAGACGGACGGTCAGTGGTGCTCATACGGACGGTCCGTGCGAGGCTAGTTGGGGTGTAGACATTCTGGTGGTTCTGTCCATTAATTTTGACAGTCCATGGTGTCCATACGGACAGTTCGTGAAGAGGTGTCGGACGGTCCGCTGGTCTAGTTCGGACGGTCCGTCCCTAGCGCTACAGATCAACCTAAGTCCCTAGCTCTTGAGTTGTGCTTCCGCTTAGGGTTGTGTTTGGACTTGTTCCTAGGGTTGGTAGGTCCGTTGTGACTACTTGACCTTGGAAAGTTCGTGTGGGAACTCTTGGTTGTGGATTTGGGACATAGGCTGAGTTCATTCTATCGGGAATAATTTTTATCGACTTTCATTCACTCCCCCCCCCCTCTCTGGTCACTTGGTCCTTCAAAGGTCATAAGCTTGACCATGGGAACTTCATCTTCCAGCTATCATTGGTGGTGCCATCCTTGTCTCACCACCAATCTTTCATATGTCAGTGAAGCTTCAACTGCAAGGTCAGTGCAACATTGCATGCACAAAATCTGATATGCTTATGATACACATATGCATCTACAATCAACCTTTTAAACTTTTTGCAAAAGAGGGCCAAAAGGCAGTTGTCTCCCTCATGTATGCTCAGTGCACTGAGCATGACCAACTCTGGAAAGGTATGATTCAAGCATGGTTCATGTGGTGTATCAGGAATGAAGCTACCATGCTTGTCAGTGGAATCCATTCCTATGAATTCAAGAGTCGGTGCCTCACAAGATTCCATGGCCCATGAATTCTCAATATGAAGAGATCCATCATGGAAGCTCGATATTGACTCTCAATGACGAAAGCAACATGATGCGGATCAGTGGAGAGAGGGGCTCAAACTTGATCAAGAATGATATGATGAGGATCATTCATTTACATGAAGGTGAATGTTGACGGTGAAAATTCGTCAACCTAGCCATGAGTTTACCTTCGGTGTTGGCATAATTTTTATACCTTATCCATTGGTACTAACCCCTGTGGTATAACAAGTTCACGTGTGCATGTCGGTTTTGGAGTTTAGTGTTTATGCAGGATTTTAGCGTTGAATGCAAGACTTTAGGGATAAGTTCATAAAGCACCTTATGACATGACCTTGAAGCCCTGTACAAGTCATGCGATGAAGCAAACTTAACTCCAAAAAGCCAGGGACTTGATCCGAGAAGATGACAAACTCCGAGGACCTGACCAGAAAAGTGTTGAATCTTGCAAGACAAGGAGTTTTGCCCAAATCGGAGAGAAACTGACGACATGGACCTACATGCAGAAGTGGGAAACATCTAGAAGACACGGGAACCGACGTAGAGCAAAGGAGGCCGCGGGCTGGGCCTAGATGGGCCTAGGCCGGCCGGCCCAGGCCGGTCGGCCCAGCCCAGTCCAGGGCCCGTTCGTCCCCTCCTTTGCCCTAGCCGCCAATCGGGCTATTTATAGCCCCATGACCGAGAACCACGCATCATCCAATTCGTCATCGACCGTCGAGGAGAAGAGAAGAGAGGGACACCATCTCGGAGAGGAGAGGGCCGAGCTAGTTGAATAGGGTTTCCCTAGCCGACGTGGGAACCTTGCATGGAAGACCACGTCGAAGTTCCCGGAGCTAGAAGCAAGATCAAGGAAGGATCCCAGTGGTGATCTTGTGTATGTATCATTGTTATAGTTGAATTATCAAGTTGAATCTTTTCCTAGCGATCAAGTGTTTCCTTGAAGATTTCGTTTTTCGATCGGCTTTGCTTATTCCAATTCTATTCTCGAGATAGATTACATAGGGTGTTCTTGTAGCCGCGGTGGCTAGAGGTACACGCCGGATCTTCCGAAAGAATCTCGACTTGTCTTTTGACTCGCCCTAGACTCCCCGCATGAGTAGGGATACGTTGTGACAGAACGGGGGTTCCGAAAGGCGGATGTTTTTGGATTTGGATGGGAAACCACGATTTAAAGAGGCTTCTTATAAGATTCGATTTGCTACTTCTTCTCTTGCTTGGAACTTCAACAAAAGGCTTAACCCGATCTCTCTAGGTCGGTTTATCTACCCAATCTTACTTTGTTATCTCCGGTCTTTAGTAGATTAGATTAGTTTCGTGTCTTTTACCTAGATGCATTAGGGTTTCTTTTACCGAAGATTGGAGTTACTTGGCTTTACTAGATCAACTTTTGCGTCACACATTTGTTCCACGGATTCGATACCTTGGGTTCACCACTAGAGGGAAGAAGGGTCCCTTGACTACGACGGGAGACTTGTCCGCTTGCAAGTCATAAACGAACTTTGATACAACTATTAACCGTCAACAGTGAAGAAGGTCTTCCGAGTCATACTCATGAGGAGTAGAAAATTCTGCAACCTCAATGAGAACACGCTTGGATGACAGGAATGGAGATGTATGCGTCGACTTCTCAAGCGAGTTTTGCTTGGGAAGAGGCTTCGCCATAGGATGTCCTTAACACGAGATGGTAGTAGCAAAAACGACTTCCCTAAGCTTTCTATCTAGGCTCCCTATAGATGTACCAAAGAGTTTCTCTAGTGGGTATCCTAGAAGAAGATCAAGATCGAGGATATCAAAGATATGGAAGTCTAGATTGATCTCGATCTTGTCTATCATGAGCGGCATGACACGTACAACCCCCCAACATTCAAGAATGTGCCCAAAGGAATAGCTCTTGAGAAGCATGTCGGACGGTCCTAGCAGAATGTCACCCAAAAGAGTTTCTGCTAAATGACATGGCATGATGTTAACCTCCCTTATGGGGTTACAATGGGCCTCCACAACAATTCCTCTAATGTAGCATGGAACGATGAAAGAAGGGAAACTATTCCAAATTGCTTCGGAAAAGTGTGCCACTCCATCTGACCATTCCTCCATGGCCTCCTCAACAGATGCTTCGTTAGGAGGATCAAGAGGCAAAGGAGGTACCATAGGCCTTGGGGAAGGTTCTGTCGAAGGATTTATCGAAGGATCGATGTGGACAGAATAAGGTTCCCTAAGAGTTTCATCTAGGCTTCCTTAAGATGTATCAAGAAGTTTTTCTAACAACAATCCTAGGAGAAGACTAAAATCCATGGTGTGATATATGTGGAAATCTAAGAACACCTCAATCTTATCTATGATGATCGTCACACCCCTAATAATCCCTCGACATAAGAAAAAGTACCCTCATGAAGGACTTTGGAAATGTCTATCAGTCGGGGTTAGAGGCATGGCACCCACCAGAGTATCCAAAAGGGATTCTGATATGATGCAAGCTCCTACAGTAGGGTGATGAACAACAATTATGGTGTTTCCCCTCATGGAGCAATGGATGGTCGTGGAAATCGAGCTAACTCGAATTGCTTTGGATGTATGGTTTGATTCATGAGGTGACCAATCCACTTTGGTCCCATGATTCTAAAGTTCATTGAGGACCTCGTAAAGGCTCATCGATGCCATAGGCTTGTTTTGCCGAGAGTGAGTCGAGGCATTTATAATGTCTTCAGAAGAATCATCCTCAAATCGGTGAGAGAACTATGAATGTTGAATTTCTTCTTCCTTCAATGTTCGTGGTCCAGGGGAAGGCTCAAGAGAGGAATCAAGGAATATGAGAGGTGAAAACTCAAATTCGACTCAGACTCTTGGTGGGGTTCATTACGATCGGTGTGGATACAACATGTTTCTAAGGGCTATTTAGGATGTCTCTACTTTCCACTAGAGTTTGGTGCTCAAACGAACCTCCAACTACAGTGTCAAGCTCTTGTGCAGATGCCATGTCTAAACTCGAGTAAAAGGTGCACAAGGATACACCATTGAGTATAGACAAGTCTAAGCTAATGCCAATAAGTGTGAGAACCTAGCCCATGATGCACTTATGAGTTCACCCTCTAACTTCTCAAAGTCGAGGAAATCACTCGATAGTAAATTCAAACTTCATTGTGGATTGCCCCAATGAGAAGAGAGAGAGCAAGAACGACAAAGGCAAGGAAAGCTACAAGAAATATCAAAAACCACATCACAAGAGAAGAAACTATGGTGGAGAAGCTCATATTGGCCATGAATGGAATTCCAGAGATGAGAGCTCTAGTGAAGGAGAAGGGAAGAAAGTTGCAACTGTGACTATCAAGAAGCTTCCTTCTACCTCAAGGTTGTTTGACAACTTAACTGATGATGAAGAGAGCTCATCCATTCATTGCTTCATGGACAAGGGTGAGAAGGTAAAAACTAGCTCAAAACCCTCTCCTCCACCTAGTGATGAGTCAGAAATGAACTCTAGTGATGAATCTAGTGATGAAGAAGTAAACCAACTTGTTAGTGAGATGGATAAGCAATCTAGAGACTGTATGGCTAAGTTAGTAGTGGAACTAGGGAAAACCCAAGACATTCTCATATCCAAAAGAAGTGAGCTTGAGGCTTTGCATTTGGAAGTTAGCCAAGCGGAGAGTATCATAGATACTCTCAAGGAAAACCTTGCTGCCTCTCAAGCTCAATGAAACTCTCTCTAGTCGAGGAATGAAGAGCTTGAGGAGCAATATAGTCTCCTCTGGAGTAGCACCTCACATCCTTCGAAGGTAAAGGGTGACTCTAGTGCTTCTACTAGCAAGGGTTGTGATTGATGCTGCAATATTGATCTTGAATCTTGTGCTACTAACCTTGCTAACATGGAAGCTATGAAAAAGGAAATTGCTAGGCTAAACTCCATCATAGCTAGAGGATGCATGAGTGAAGGGAACAAGACAGGAAAGGCCCCCAAGAGAAATATAATGGAGAAGAGTGAGAAACCTAGTTTTGGCTATATTGAAGGTGGCAAGACTAGTGAAAGAAAGATCATCAAGGAAAAGGAATGCCTAGAGTTCAAGAGTATAGGGTCTCTATTTACACAGACCCCGAAGGTTCCGAGCTCAAAGCCCGGAGGTTTCGGAGTTTGGAAGCCTCTTGCCACACAGATAGGAGAACCCGGAGGTTTCGGGAAAATTTCTGGGGTCTTCAAGAACAGAACCAAGAAGAAAGGCAAGGCTCAACACCAACATGTTCCTAAGGCATCTAAAACTCGTCTGCAGGTCCAGAACCATCCAATCATGCCTAGAATAAACATGACGCCCAACAAAAACAAGGCTCATCCATCTAGTGACATACCTCCTAGCTATGTGTTGAGACGCAACAACCTTGGTAAAGTTGTTACCACGTATATTGGAAATGAGTCCAACATATATGTGAAAAGATCTCTATGGGTTCCTAAAGTTTTGGTTGCTAATGTGGAAGGCCCCAAGTCAAATTGGGGACCTAAAAGAAGGAACTAAATTGTTTTGTAGGCATACTCCTCCGGTGGATTAAGTTGGGTGCTTGATAGCGTATGTACACATCATATGACCGGAGAAAGGAGTATGTTCTCATCCTACCTCCATTTGGAAGGACCAAAAGAAACTATTGCTTATGGAGGGGATACAAAAGGAGAATTCATCGGTCTAGGTAATATCCCTATCTCTCAAAAATATTCAATTACCAATGTTCTTCATGTAGATCTGTTGGGTTACAATCTATTATCGATTTCACAACTTAGTGAGATTGGTTTTGATTGTCACTTTTCGGATAAGGGTGTGTCCATCATAAGAAGGGAGGATTCCTCTATTGTCCTTACGGGTCTCTTGAGGGGGAGGCTTTTACCTAGTTGATCTCAACAAAGGCCAGGTTTCCCCCAAGACTTGTTTAGTGGCAAAATCTAGCATGGGTTGGCTATGGCATCGCCGACTAGCCTATGTTTGCATGAGAAACTTGGCCAAACTTTTGAAAGATGAACACATCCTTAGTACCGACCCTAGGTCGGTAATACCAATATGGCTTCACTGTTGGGTTCCACGACACCCCCTCGGTAGTACCGACCCGGGGTCGGAAGTACCGAGGGTCCTGAGTTTTGCACAGTAACGGCTAGTTTTCAGGGCTTAGTATACATATACCCCTTTCTTATTCCTCACTCATTGCTAACCAACCACGAGACAAAAAAACACTTGAGCATTCACTCCACTTCTGTCCTCCCTCCTAGAGCCAAGACTTGTTTCCTTTGAGCTAGGGTTTGGTTGGAGGAGTGATTCCTAGTGTGAGATAGAGAAGCTTTGAGAGCCTCTTTGAATTCCCTCATCTCAAGAGCACTTGAAGCATCTTCGGGCATCGATTCACATTTGTTACTCTTGAAGCTTGCTTCTAGACAGTTAGGCGTCTTCCGTTGAGTGCCCTCTTGGTGTGGAGCACCCGGGATCGTTTGTATTACCCTCTTCTTGGTGGAGAATTCTTAGTGAGCACCAATCTTCCTTTGTGCGGATTGGGTGAGGCAAAGAGGCTCTTGGTGATAGCCCTCCCTTTGTGGGATCCTCAATGGAGACGTTGCTTCCTTTGTGGGAAATGAACTTCAGATTAAATCTTATGTCTCATTTACTTGCTTGAAGTTCTTTGCATTTCTCTAACCCTAGAACTTGTTTGTGCCCGATCTATCTCTTGGTTATGTTCCAACTCTTTTTTGTGGTTGCAAGAGGTTCTTAGCTTCTAAACTTAACTCTTGATTCAAGTAGAATTGCTAGAACAAATTTAATTTTAGAATCCTCTATTCTGTCGGTAGTACCGACCCTGTACCAGAAGTACCGAGCCCCCTCGGTAGTTCCGGCACAGCGTCGGTAGTACCGATAGTTATTTTAACCACTGCATTTGTTTTAGAAATTTGAAGTGATCCTATTCACTCCCCCCTCTAGGCATCACAAGGTCCTTTCAATATGGTGTTTTGTTCTAGGTTGTTTTCTCACTAGATCTATTAGGGTTTGCTAGGTTTCTTGCTATCTCTTTAACCCTAAGGTTGCTAGTGTGGTTAGACTCTATCTCTAAGTATTTCTAACCAATTTCATGCTCTCTATTTGCACTCTAACCTTTTATCCGCAGCAAATCTTTAAAAGGTCGTTTTCCCAAAAGCTCTAGCAAAATATACCTAAGTGCATTTTCCCGGAGGCTCCAGGGAAAACCCCGGAGGTTCTGGGGTTTGGGCAGAACTTGACAGAAATTGGTTGAATTTGTTTTGCAGCCCTATTCACCCCCCTCTAGGTCACTTGCATTGATCCTTTCAAAACCCTTTGCTTTGCCAAGTACAAAAGGTCAATACTCAGCAACATAATTGCATGATTTTAGTTAAAAAATTAAAAATTATCAAACATACCTGAAAATTACCAAAATTTTACATGAAGCAATCTATGTTGTATATTGCGTCTACAAAAGTTAAGAAGTCAAAACTCCATTTGACCGTAGCTTTACTACTAGAGAATCGAGCATTTGCCTCTGGCCTGATTTTTCATTTGCACCGGGTATTTTTTCCCCCGGGTCAAATGAGGGCACTTGTACCGGTTGGAGCCACCACCCGGTACAAATGTCCCTTCACAGGGGTGCGTCGGGGCCTCGTCCAACCTACCCGGTACAAATGCCTCACATTTGTACCGGGTAGTGATCTGTTCAGGTTCAAATGTAGACCTCCCATCCCTTAGCTAATTTTTTCACCCAACACCAACACTTAGAAATACCCTGCCCCTCCACCCTGGTCGTCCTCATCCTCTCCTTCTTTCATCCCTATCTAACTCTCTCCCTCTCTCTCCTCTCGCAGGAGCATGCGGTGGCAGGAGGTCGGGCGGGAGGCTCCGGCAGCGCGTGCGGGGGGCGGGGCACGCGGCGGGCGAGGAGGCGGGCGGGGCGGCTCCGGCGGCGCGGCTCGGGCGTGTGGCGGGCACGGCAGGGCGTGTGGCCGGGCACGGCAGGGCCTGCGGGGGCCGCCCTCGACCAAGAGGGCACATGAGCTAGGGTCCATCTCGTTCTTGTTCATTCTTGTTTCGTGGTGATGTTCTTGTGAGACATGTTTTGATTATGTGAGATAGGGATGTTTTGATTCTGTGCTATAAATCTAGTGTTGTGACTCCTGTGCTGTGAATTGTTGTGTTGTAAATCTTTTGCATGTATTCTTGTGATGTGAATTTTCTGATGTGAATGAGATGAATCATGTCAATGTTGAGATGAGATGAGATGAGATGAGAACAAGAAAAGGAAAAGAATAGAGTAGAGAGGAAAGGGGCGTGTACAATGGCAAATCACATTTACACCGGGGCGGGTATTTTGACAGGTACAAATGTGCTCTCTCATTTGTATCAGAGAACCTATACCGGTTCAATAACCGGTACAAATGGGAGTTATGGCCCAATATAAATGAGTGTTTTTCCAGTAGTGCTTTGCCTACAAAGCTTACTACATCTTTCTCAACTCTACATATCTTCTTTGGAGATGTTTCGTTTTGTAAGCAGCGTGCGGGAGCCTTCACAGATGAAATCATGATATCCTAACAAATTTCTTCATTTTTGGAGTTCTTTTGCTTTTTTTAAAGAACTTTCAAACTTTTTTGCCACACATTTGCGCTCATGTTTGTGAATAAGCTGTTCAAAATTCCATGTATATATGTTCCTAGATACGTCCTCAAATTAGACTCAACAACATGAATATCACTTTTCCATTCATTAAATTCCATTATTTGAGTCACTTGCAGTTCAAATTTGAGTTGATTCCAAAAATTGCATGAAATGAAATTAATTGATTAAATATAGAAAATAAATATAATAATATAATAATTTTGACATGGATTACCTCATGTTGTATGTGAAACTAAAAAATTATTTCTTTGCCGAGCGCAAACGAAAAACGTTCAAATTTGTTTTGCTCGACAAACGTTCTTCTTTGCCAAGTGCAAATAAGAAAAAAAAAACAGTCAGCAAAGACGTTGTTTGCCGAGTGAAAATAAATGCACTTGGCAAACGTGCTCCTTTACTGAGTGTTTTTTGGCGGCACTAGATAAATGAGGTATTCGCTGAGTGCCTAATGAAATTCACTAGGCAAACAACAGATTTCCGGTTGTTAGTCTACTGTACATACGGTATCACCTATATCACGGGCCTCAAGGCCTAGCTCTCTCATATTAGAATCAGTTCGTTTCTCGCGCGATCGACATCATGGATGGACGACGTTAGCTCGGCCCAATGGTCCATACGGTCCAAGTTGGCAAGCAAGTAGCCACACTCGTACTACGTATAAGCCTTGCTCAGCTTGCCGTTGGAGCGGTCGATGGGTGAAATCTTTTGTCCCTTTCATTGTTCTTTTGGGTAGCCTCTCCTGTGCTTACAAGTGTTACTCTGGACCACCATACGTACAAATACATAACCTACCTCAGTAGCCCACTCTCCGTCTCTATGTGTCTACACACTTGCATGCTATAGGGTTGTACACAAGTAGTATACGCGTACTTGCGCATCTTGGATTGGCCGCGGTGCAATGGATCGGAGCAGCTAGCAGCACAGCGCGCATTAATCATTCCGCCAAGCAGTGAAACAGCGCTCCACCTCCAATTCTCTCACCACCTTTGGAGCGCCTGCCGCTCCGTCCTTCCGTGCTGTCCCTGGACGCCATGGATCCCAACAGCGAGGGCGGCGGCGGCGGCGAGGGTGACCTCGACCTAAACCTCTCCCTGCAGCCGTCCTTGCCACCCGAGCCGGAGCCGCCAGGATTCTTCTCATGCACCTACTGCGACAAGAAATTCTTCTCCTCGCAGGCTCTCGGCGGCCACCAGAACGCCCACAAGTTCGAGCGCAGCGTCGCCAAGCGCGCCCGCGAGCTGGCGGCGGCCGCTCGCCGGCCCGCAGGCCACGGCGACGAGCGCAGCAGTGCGGTCGAAGAGGAGGCTAGGAGGGGGAAGGAGCTGGGCATTGATGCGCAGGGATCGGCGGCAAGCTCGTCAGCACAGCAGATCGGGGCGGCGCCGGAGGCAAGAAGGGAGAATCTCACCGACGACATCGACCTCTCCCTGAAGCTATGATGAGTGTCTGCTCCGATCCTGTCGTGGTCCTGGAGGTTCTTATATTCTCTAGCAGATCAGCTATCGATCCATCCTCCAGTGGATGTTGAGTTCTGTGCGCTGATGCTTAGCCCTCTTTTTGATTAATTTCCTGGCCATGCATCGATAGGAAGCAGGTTCTTGGTTATTTTCCTTGATATATCCCCTCCTCCTTCCCCTTCTCTCCTCCATCTTAATTCTTCACCTCTTCCTTTAATTTGTTTTATTAAAATTTTACAAGGATATGATTTACTTATCATTACTCTTGCCATGTAAAGCCTAGAAATATAAACATGAACAGGGAGGAGGATTGATGCCTTCTTTAAGCGTATATACTATATACCATGTGCATGAAGTTGCTACAGGAGGTACCTCCAATACACACACATTAGAATGAACTAGGCACTAGGCAGCACAGTATACAGATATGCTGCAGTGAAGAAGCTGCAGGTAATAAGATGCAGCACTACAGCCCATGGTCGTTGCTAATCATCATTAATGGAGTACGTAATCCTTACACTACTATACATCCAAGCAAGAATTCTGTGGACTGTGTATGGATGGGTCTACTCCGTAGGTGTGTGGCCCAGTAGGCCGTAGCTCTAGCTAGGCTCATCTTTGTCGCTGCCAATGCTTTGCGCATAAAAGCACGTGACTTATTACCTCCCATTGTCGTTGTCCAAACAGTGATGTCAACCGAATAACCGTAATAATTTGAAGTGACCGCCGGCCGGCGCCCCGGCGGTAGCGACAACAGGTGCAGTTGTTGTGCTGGTGCTTTTGGGGCAAATGTTTGGACCGTATGGCGAAAGCATAAGCCACTCGATGAAAGTAAATTAAACCCTATTATTGATTTCGCAGAAAAGATTAATTCCCCTTGAATTTCGTGTGAACGTGAGCCGATGGTCTCGAAACTTCAAATTAAACTGTCGTGTGGCTATAGATTATTGCAGTATTTATTGGAAAGTCATTTTAATGTCACTGTTGCCTTATGGGGACAGTGATATTTGTTTGGAAAAACTGCAATGTATCTGAGACTATATAGTGTGCCCCCCAAAGAGTTTCATGTTCCTGTCGTCGTCGGGCTTTCAGTAGCGATTCTATCACCCTAGCTTCCTTTTCCTTTTCTTCTTGGATATACAGGAGCCACACGGCTGCTAGAATATATTAATGGCCAGGGACAACTATAGATTCCGATATCTATTGGATGGGTGATTTTGAGAGTGCATGTTTGCTGCACACAGAAAAACAAGAAACTGAAGTTTATAGGCAATTGAGCTCACACCACTTGCTCATTGAACTTGGTGATACCCCACTCGTTGCTTCGGGAATTTCTTAAACAAAATTTAAGATAAAATTTAAAAGTAGAAACATTAAGATGATTGCATAACAACATTCTTTTGGAAACGACATTATACATGAAAATGTGTTCATTTTGTTGAGAGAGAACGACTCTTACATGATTGATTCTCCATATATTTCTACGGTGATAATTTTGTAGTGTTGTACTAAAAAAGACTAATAAATTGCATGTATGGATGCTATTAGTCACAAAACATATGTGAAAGACACAAATAGATTATCCTAGTGGATGATGATGTGGCATGTAACGATATAGTGGGTTCCTATATGATGTGAATAACTTGGACTTTAAGAAAAATAGAGCTAATTATCCTTAGTGGGGTGTATATATATGGATTATATAGATGCGGTCCTATAGTTATCTGGTCGACCCTATTACTTTTAGAAATCAATATTAGTGAAATTTTTGTAGAACTAGAATGACTAAAACTGAAGTTCATATAAAAGCCCAATTTTACTTTAGAAGATTTAGTTAAAACTAAAAGAACTAAAGGATTTGCATTTATAACGTAGAACAATTATACAAATATAATTATTTTAGCCACCCACCAACACATATGCTTTCCGTGTTCGCGGTGTGACAACAACACCCATCAACACAAATGTCTTCTATGCTGGTGGGTCCTTGTGGCGTCCACTAGCAAAATGGACCCTGGGATTCATTTATTATTTATTTCCCTCAAATTGATTAGTATTTATTTCTTACCAGTGTTTACCCTCCAAATTGAAATATGTATCT
Source organism: Cenchrus americanus (assembly GCA_947561735.1). NCBI lineage: Eukaryota > Viridiplantae > Streptophyta > Magnoliopsida > Poales > Poaceae > Cenchrus > Cenchrus americanus. Next base: position 93,297,818 of record OX387245.1, on the reverse strand, counting down.
CAACCAGATTACATAACACAACAAACATGAATAATATATAATTCACATTATTAAAAATAGACACCATACATAATAATACTAATATTACAAAAATATGAATCATCCCCACCGCTCTTTGCCACGCAAATTAAACCACTACACCCAACTACGAAGAGGTTTGCACTTGTCCTTCACCAACATTCGCCACGCAAATTAAACCACTACACCCAACTACGAAGAGGTTTGCACTTGTCCTTCACCAACATTCTATCACATGATCAAAGAAGGCTTCTTTCTCATGAGAAATTTTGCATAGCATGGACCTCGCCACATCTGTGCAAATATTATCTATGTATTTATCTTTAATCTGGCTACTTGTACCGCTGGTGATACTATGTACAATTAAACAATAAATGAAGATTAAGGGTGTAATATCATTACACGTGTCAAGGATAATTATCACAAGATGATATTACATCTTATGAAGATTAAATTATTTATACATGGGAAGATGTACATGAGACTTACTTTTCTAGGTTTTTCCATTACCTCCCATTGTTTCTTAGAAAGTCGCACACATAATATCGACATAGCACATAGTGGGGAGGTTTCTTATGCTACTTCAAACAGATATAAAAGTGATATGGTAATGAGTTGTCATTCATGACAAGCTTTAAAATATGAATTTTTTTGTCTATGTTCTTACATATTTATGATATGATATTTTATAGCTTTTGTGAAATTTAGGTTGTGGGGTCTGCCACTTTGTATGCTAAGCTTATTCGCGTTTTAAGGATATAAAGACAAGAGTTAATGATAGAACTTAGGTACGTAGAATGTCAACTTAGATACATAGGATATAAAGACAAGAGTTAGGAATGTCTTACTTTTGTATAGTGATGAAATCCTTGTATATTTCAATCCAAGTATTACTACATTATATTAATATAATTTAGGAATAAGTCCAAATTACTCCCCTCAACTATACTGAAAGTCTGCATAACCTAGTAAAGTATTCATTGGTTTCATTTACAGCCCCTAAAAGTTATGCTATTTGGTTGAATTCACCCCTTAACACAATTTGTCTTTTTTTTCTCCATTAACAAGTGGATAAATTTTGCATGATGATAGCAGACAACATAAAACATGTTAAAAATATCTCATGATTTTCATCACAGTTTGTCGCTAAGATACAAAACTATATATCATAAGACATGTTAAAAATCATGACATATAATTTTGTATCTTAGCAGACAACATAAGGCATGTTAAAAATATATATCATGATTTTTTAATAACAAAATTTGTTGCTAAGATACAAATTATATAAAAACTAAGATGCAAATTTCATAAATTATTTTTTAATATAGATTATGATGTCCACTACCATCATGCAAAGTCTCAAATTAAAATTCAACTTGTGTATGAAGAAAGAAAATGAGCACATTGGATTATGGGGTAAAATGAACCAAACGACATAGCTTAGGGGCAGGGGGTAAATTGAACCAAATCATAGTTTAGAGGGTTATATGAATTTTCGTTATACTTGAAGGGAGTAATTTGGACTGTTTTCTGTAACTTATATGTTAGATGATGTTAAATATCACATTATATATAGCAAATAAAATGAGCATACTCAAAAGCATAAAGAGCCACGACGCAATCCTCGAGCCCTTTTCCATATCACACAACCAATGTATGTGGACACTCTCTACATTACTTCTCTATGGGCCTTCTCTTTGATAGCATCTTTCTCTGCTTGTGTATATACTACATCTATTTGTGCTTCAATTATTTCCATCATTTTGAACATGTGCTCTGGCTTTCTAATTTGTGATGGCTCAAATTTATCTCCCTCTCCTTTTGCCAAATAGATTGAAACCAATGGTTGCAAGGTTATTCCAAGCATATTTTGCAAAATTCAGTCAAGTTTAATTCATTGAATTTCTCGATGCCTCATCATTAGTTGGATGGTTGAGCTCAGTAGTGTCCACTAGTTTTTGCTTCAACATGTTCTATTGTACAAATCTTTGCAGTTTTTGTCAACAGAAACATCCTCTTCAGCTCTTGTTCCAATAGAAAATGCCTCAATACCTTCTAAAGAATGCTTTTCGCGGTGTTTGCATCTTTTTCGTCTTGAATCCTCTTTTCAATACACCGGAAACACATTGTTTTTCTCAAGGTCCTCTCCGGAAAGGCTCTTGTCTTCTCCAAATTGAATAACTGAGCAAGCAATAATGAGCTCATTTCTACTCGTGTTGCAAGGTCACATCCGACCCAATTTGGATGTCCCATGAATGGCCCATGAGCGCAGGTGCGCGTGTTTAGTGTCACATTACTAGTTGAGCAAAGGTAGAGCCAACTAATAGATCTTTGTCCACCACCCATAACACCCTTGGGTTAACCCTTTTGCACGAAGTGAGGACGAAAGTGTAAGTGGTGTGCTATGTGTACTCATGTCTGCCCTCAAAACGGCTGGGCAGTGCGGCTTTGGTGGGTGGGGTGTTACAAATGGTATCAGAGTCAACCCTTGCGGTTGCGCATACATGTCAGTGTGCGATCATATGTGTGTGAGCCTGAGATGGGACACATGGCATGGAATATGTGCTAACACTGGATGTATGGTCGCGCGGTGTCGTATGGACCTCCCTGGGCCCACTGCCTCGGTGGGTACCAGGACCGACTACTCGGTGGGCCCCTGGGACTACCCGGCTTGCGCTACACGGCACCTGATGGCGTGGAGCACAAGGACTACGGAGGAGAAGTACTCGGTTAGGAAGCTGTACATGTCCCGCACTGTATGGAAGACTCCTAGACGTACTCGACTAGTACTCTCTCCCTACTCCAACTTGTAACCCTGCCTCCCGGACTATATAAGGCGAGGCAGGGACCCTTCTCTAGCATCTCATGCAATCTCATCTCACGGCGCACAATTACACCATCTTGTAATCGTGCCCAATCAATCCAGAGCTACGCAGCATACAGGACGTAGGGTATTACGCACCTCGCGGCCCGAACCTGTCTAAATTGTGTGTCGCGTGTCTCTTCCTTCGAGTTACCGATCTCGGCGAGGCCACATTCATCTACTTCGGGTACTCCCCTTAGTAGGTTGCCGCTCTAAAACACCGACACCGGCGCGCCAGGTAGGGGATCTCGCCCGAGATCACATGGCGAACTCGACGGCTCCTGTCTAGTTCAAGCCAACCGTCGCCTTCAACCGCGGCGACACCTTCGTGTTCGGCGCCTGGGTCTGCACTGCTGACGGCGCGGGATCCTTCCAGCGCCGCCTCACCACGCCGCCCAACCCGAAGACCGGCTTCGTGACGCTTCCAGAAGTTGTCACAGGCGAACTCGTCGGCAAGTTCGGCGAAATTTCGCTCTTCAACCACCACGCTGACTTCGAGATCGAGTCCGCTTCCAACTCGAACTCGACGTCTCCATGGGCCATCACATGCGAGCCGGCTGCTCAGCCATCGCAGGCGGTCCCCTCACCCCGTGAGCGCTGCACGCGCTGCCCTCGCATCCTCAGTCGGGCCCGCACGGAGGCTCCCTCTTCGCACCGGGCCGGCAAGGAGCCCGTACCCGAGTACAACTCAGACTCCGACACCGCCCCCGGCCACGCTTCGTACTCCAACCCCCTCTCCGAGTTCTACTCAAATTCCGCATACGAGTTCGACTTTGGGTCGGACCTAGAGGAGCCTGAGTCCGAAGACAACTCCACTGAGCATCCCTTGTCAGGGCCGGCCTCTGGGCTGGTTATAACATCCACACCGGCCGGGAGATTCGTCTACTTGCCAGACCGCAAGCCTGCTGACCTGATAAGCGGAGACTCACCCTACATCACCTACATCGACTCGCTACCGTTCCAGGAGGGAACACCACTTACCCGAGCTGACTCGAACACCCCAACTGAGGTGGCGGTTTCTGAGTCCAGCCTTGGCACCCCCGATCGCCAAGTCTTCATGGCTTCCGGCGACACCCCAGGACCTTCAGGGACGGCTCAAGACAAGTACCTTGAAGACATCTCCTCCGACGAGCTGTCTGCCGATGCACCGGCAAACGAGACCCCCGCCGACAGAGACGCTCGATGCGAGCGCAACAGGAAGCGCAGCAAACGGCGTCGGCGTCTCCGAGACAACCTCCCCATCCGCAACCTCGCGGAAGCTCTCGAAGCAGTCGAGAGCAGAGTACACACTACCCCTGAGCAATGCCTCATGTCGGTCACAGTGATCGCACGTCAGGCTCAGGGCATACGCGCTGGAGAGGTCATCGCCAAGCTCGCTGAAGATGCCTACTTCATGCGGGTCGACAACAGGGTCAACCAGCCTCCTCCCACCAGGCACCGCGACAACGAAGCTACAAGTTGCAACGCCAACAACGGTCCCAACCGTACTTGAGCTGAGCTTCCGGCTCAGCCCAACCGCACTCGCTCAAACGCCGGCGGACCTCCACAAGGTGGCAACAGCAACCGTGACGTCGTCCCTCACCGTGCTCCCCGGCGGCGGCCGCCGCGACCCCGACGGCGGCGGCGCCGACGGCGGAAGCTCGAACCATGGAGCCGACGAGAGGGCCGGCGGCGGCGGCGCGGCGGCGGCCGTGGCCACGCGAACGCCCACGCCTGCGGTGCCTCACAGGGCGGCTACGATGCCCGCCAGAAGATTGAGGAGCTACGACGGAAGAAGTCGACCACCGCAGGCGACAACGATGGCTTCCCCGCCTTCTCGCCTCGACTTCGCAACTTGCTCCTCCCCGACAAGTTCAAGCCTTTGGGGATCACCAAGTACGACGCGAAGCAGGACCCCATCCAGTGGATCAGGTGCTACGCCCTCTCCATCGAGAATGCTGGCAGCAACAACGACACCAAGTGCCTCTACTTCCCCTTCTGCCTGGACCAAGCTCCACTCACATGGCTCGAGTCGCTGGACAAGCATTCGATCGACAAGTGGGACCAGCTGAAGGAGCAGTTCACCAGCAACTTCGCGGGCGCCATGGGCCGATCGGGTACTCGCATGGACCTGGCTATGGTCAAGCAGGAACAAGGCGAGACCTTACGCAAGTACATGCGCCGCTTCTTCGACAAGCGCGCCACCGTAGTGGACGTCACCGACAAGGAGGTCATCGACCTCTTCCAAGACGGCCTCTACCACCGCCGCACCTTTGAAGACTTCGGTCGTCGCCGCCCCAAGTCCATCCCCCACCTCAAGGACATGATCACGTCATGGGCGGATGAAGAAGACAAGGCCAACGCCAAGTACGACGCCATCCATGGCAAGAACAAGCAGAACGGGGGCGGCGGCAGCGGCAACAACAGGAACCAAGGTGGTCGCAGCAACAACAACAACAACTACTCGGGTCCCAACCGCAAGCGCAAGCCAGACAACACTGTTGTGGCTATCCAGCGTCCTGCGAAGGAGAACCCGAAGAAGAACTCCGGCGGCTTCAAAGACCTGTTGAAGGAGAAGTGCCCGTGGCATCTGAACGGCAACCACACTACCGAGCAGTGCTACCAGCTCAGGCATGCACTCAAGGGTACTCCAGAGCCACCGCACCCTCACGACAAAAAGGGCAAGAAGAAGAACGACGGAGACAACAACGACTTCCAGGAACCCGACAAGACCGTCAACGTCCTCTTCGGCGGACTACCCAGCAGGCGGGAGCAAAAGGCTACCCGTCGAGAAGTCATGAGCATTGAACCAGCGGTCCCGACCCCACTCAGGTGGTCGGAGGTACCCATTACCTTCTCCCGCGCAGATCAATGGACCAGCTTCTCCGAACCAGGACGGTTCCCCCTCGTCCTGAAGCCAGTGGTCGCGGGCTCCAAGCTCAACAAGATCCTCATCGACGGTGGAAGCGGGCTCAACGTCCTTTTCACCAAGACCTTGAAGAACATGAAGCTCGACATCACCCACATGCTCACCAAGAGCAACACGCCCTTCTACGGCATCGTCCCCGGTAACGCGGCTATCCCACTGGGCTCAGTGGTCCTGCCAGTTACCTTCGGGGAATCTCGGGACAACTACCGTACCGAGTACATCAAGTTCGAGGTCGCGGACTTCGAGACTTCCTACCACGCCATCCTCGGCAGACCGGCCATCGCCAAGTTCATGGCGGTGCCCCACTACACCTACTTGGTACTCAAGATGCCAAGCCCAGCGGGTGTGCTCCTCTCCAAGGGGACTTGAGGATCTCCCACGACTGCGACACAGAAGCCGTGGAGATCGCCTCTACGAATCAAGTACCCAACGCCATGATGGAGGTCTACGCTGCGTCGAAGAAGCTTGCTACAAGTGAACTCGACATCCCAGAGAAGTCTGACAGCGCCAACAAGCCTCAACCAGCTGAGGAGGTTCTAGTCAAGACGATCGACCTCGGAACAGGCGACTCCAGCAAGACCACCACCATCGGGGCCGGCCTCGACCCCAAATAGGAAGACGCGCTCATCAACTTCCTCCAGGCTAACCGCGACATCTTCGCGTGGAAGCCAGCGGACATGCTAGGAGTACCCAGGGAGTTGATCGAGCACTGCCTCAATGTCGATCCTAAGGCCACCCCCAAGTGACAACACCTCCGGCGCTTTGCCGACGACAGACGGGATGCCATCAAGAAGGAACTCGCCAAACTACTCACGACCGGCTTCATCAGAGAAGTCTTCCATCTTGAGTGGCTCACCAACCCCGTCCTCGTCCGCAAGAAGAACTCGAACGAGTGGAGGATGTGCGTCGACTACACCGACCTCAACAAGCACTGCCTCAAGGACCCCTTCGGGTTGCCACGGATTGATCAAGTCATCGACTCCACAGCGGGCTGCGACCTACTCTGCTTCCTCGACTGCTACTCTGGGTACCACCAGATCGCGATCATGGAAGAGGACCAGGAGAAGACCGCGTTCATCACCCCGTTTGGCATGTACTGCTACACGACCATGTCCTTCGGGTTGAAGAACGCCGGCGCCACCTACCAACGAGCTATCCAGGCCTGCTTCAAGAAGCAACTCAACAAGAACGTCGAAGCCTATGTGGATGACGTGGTCGTCAAGACCAGAAACTCCAGTACCCTCATCGACGACCTTGAAGAGACTTTCGCATCCCTGCGCGAGTACCGCTGGAAGCTCAACCCGAACAAGTGCGTCTTCGGCGTACCTTCGGGCAAACTACTCGGCTTCATCATCAGCCAACATGGCATCGAAGCCAACCCCGAGAAGATCTCCGCCATCACCAGCGTGAAAGCTCCCACGTGCATCAAAGACGTCCAGAAGCTGACCGGGTGCATGGCGGCACAGAACAGATTCATCTCAAAGCTTGGAGAACGGGGGCTCCCCTTCTTCGAACTACTCAAGCACCAAGAGAAGTTCGTGTGGACTCCAGAGGCGGATCGAGCCCTTGCCCAGCTCAAGGACTTCCTATCGAAGCCGCCGGTCCTCACGGCTCCCCGCAAGGGCGAGCAGCTACTGCTCTACCTCGCTGCGACTACTCACGTGGTCAGTACTGCCATCATCGTCGAGCGACAGGAAGACAGCCACGCCTACCCACTCCAGCGCCCAGTCTACTTCGTCAGTGAGGTCCTATCAGAGTCCAAGGCACGCTATCAGCCTGTGTAGAAACTCCTGTACGCAGTACTCATCACCTCGCGGAACCTACGACACTACTTCCAGGAGTACTCGATCTCCGTCGTCACCGACTACCCGCTCGGTGACATCCTGCGGAACCAAGATGCTATTGGAAGAATCTCCAAGTGGGCAGTCGAGCTCGGCGCCCTCACCATCGACTTCAAGCCACGCACTGCCATCTCGTCGCAGGCGCTAGTCGACTTCATGGTAGGGTGGCGGGAGAACCAGCTACCTACTCCAACCGTGCGACCTGAGCATTGGGTGATGTACTTCGACGGCTCACTCAACCTCGAGGGCGCAGGTGCAGGGTACTCCTGATCTCTCCAACGGGCGAACAACTCAAGTACGTCCTGCAGATCTTCTGGAAGGTCTCAAACAACGAATCCGAGTACGAATCTCTCCTACATGGGCTCCGCCTCGCGGCTTCACTGGGCGTCAAGCGGCTACTAGTCTACGGCGACTCCGCAGTGGTCATCAACCAAGTCAACAAGTCCTGGGACCGCAACAAGGAGAACATGGACGCCTACTGCCTAGAAGTCCGCAAGCTCGAGAACAAGTTCTACGGTCTCGAGTTCCACCACATCGTCCGCGACAACAACGTTGCAGCGGACGTCCTCTCGAAGCTTGGATCTACCCGCGCTCAAGTACCAGCGGGTGTCTTCATTCACGAGCTTCACGCGCCATCCATCCCGGAGCCAGCGCCACCGACCACCGTCCCGGTGCACCCACCGGACGGAGAGAGGTCATGATGATCGACGTGGACTGGAGGCAACCCTTCATCGACTACCTCAGCGAGCAAAAGGTTCCCTCGGACAAGAACTTGGCCGAGCAGCTCATCCGCCGCGCCAACTCCTACGTCCTCGTCGGAGACAAGCTTCAAGAGGGGCGCATCTTCTGGAGTACTCATGAAGTGCGTCCCTCGGCAAGAAGGCAAGGACATCTTGGAGGAGATCCACAAGGGTGTCTGCGGCAACCACTCGTCCTCCCGCACGCTGGTCAGCAAGGCCTTCCGGCGAGCTTTCTACTGGCCCACTGCTCTGGGCGACGCTGAAGAACTTGTCAGAAGGTGCCAAGGATGCCAGTACTTCGCCAAGCAGAAACACGTCCCAGCCTACAAGCTAGTCACCATACCGCCAACCTGGCCCTTCGCCTGCTGGGGGCTCGACATGATTGGGCCACCGCCAACCGAGCCGGTGGTTTCAACGAGTATTGGTGGCCATCGACAAGTTCACCAAGTGGATCGAGGTCAAGCCGGTCACATGCCCCAAGGCTGACAGAGTACTCGACTTCCTGGATGAACTCGTGCATCGCTACGGACTACCCCACCGCATCATCACAGATCTGGGCTCCAACTTCAACAACCACCAGTTCTGGGAGTACTGCGAGAACAGCGGGATCGACGTCCGATACGTCTCAGTTGCCCATCCTCGGGCCAACGGACAAGTCTAGCACGCCAACGGGATGGTGCTCTACGCTCTCAAGAAGCAGCTACACGACGCTGCTAACTCCAAAAAGGGCAAGTGGATCAAGGAACTACCCAACGCACTCTAGGGGCTACGGACTCAGCCCTCCAAGCCAACGGGGCAATCCCCTTACTTCCTGGTCTACGGCTCTGAAGCAATCCTCCCTGCTGATGTCATATGGAACTCACCAGCAGTGGAGCATTACGACGAAGGCGTCTTCGAAGACAGCAGAAGAGTTGACATCGATGGACTCGAAGAAGCTCGCTGCGCTACCCACGTCCAATCAGCAAGGTACCTGGAGGGTATCCGACGCTACCATGATCGCAACGTCAAGGAACGCTCCTTCAACGTTGGTGATCTCGTCCTCTGTCATATCCAGAACACGGAAGGACTACACAAGCTCAGCTCCCCCTGGGAAGGTCCCTTCACCGTGGCAAAGGTGACTGGGCCGGACTCCTACCGCCTCCAGACACTTGAAGGCGAAGACATCAACAACTCGTGGAACGTCGACCGGCTCTGTCGGTTCTACGCCTAGTCTACACGACTACTCCGGGGTTCAAGTCTACACGACTACATCAACACCCCTCTGCCGTAAGCGGCCTCCAGATCCTGGCTCCAGTCCCCGGACTACTCCTCTCCAGGATCCAGCCCGCGCGGCTACCTACGGATCCTAGGCTGCGACGAGCGACAAAGGACTCTAGCAGCGGTCTACTAAGAGACCATGTACTCCAAGATCCAGCCTACACGGCTAATTACGGATCTACTGCTGTAAGCGGCTACTCGCCCTAGCACCACTTAGTTGTAAGCGGCCTCCGGGTCCAGGCGACTACTCCGTAACTACGGCCCTAGCCATCCAGGTGTACTTCTTCAGTAATAAAGTTTGGTCGATCATCAACTTCTTTACGGCCTACTTCCCTCAATGGGACTACCGCCGAGTACGACTACTCGCATCAACTCCACGATGGGGCTCCGCACTCTAAGATCGCGACTACGAGTACTCATTGATGGAACTTTTCTTTCATTAACACTTGAACAATTACATTACAAATGTTTTTGTACACATACTGCTATGAGCTAACTGTTACAGGACTACTGGAGGTTAAGCTTTTCGGCGACTTGCTCCGCAATGGGCGCCATCTGCTCCAGCAACTCCGCGTACTGCTCATCTGTACAGTTGGTGGCTACCCCGCCAGCGACTACTTCCACAGGCACCTTCGAGAAGTAAGACTTCATGAAGGCTAGCACTTGCTTCGGGATCGACCTCGCCAGATGCTTCACATAAGTCGCCAGCCGGCTGGGGGCTTCCTTGAGGCGATCCACGAGCGGCGCGATCTTGGGGCCGCCAGGATGAGGCACCAAGAGTCTTGCAATTGGAAGCGCGACTTCTTCAAGTTCCTTCAGCTGGGCCCACAGCGCCTCTCAGTCTTCGTTTAGCTTTTGCAACGATTTGTAGCAGTTGACGAGATCACGATCGGAAGCAATGTGAAGCTCCATGTGCTTGTCGCACTCGAAGGCAAGTTCCTTATAGTCAAGCTCGAGTACCTGGCGGGCCTCCTGCTCCTGGTAGAAGAGGTTCTTCATATCTGTCTCTGAGATCCTCAACTGCTCCACCCGGGTCTCAAGCTCTGCAAAACAACAAGGCGCGGCGGGTTAGACTACCTCTCGACCTCCAACAACTACGCAACAAGTCAAGCGGTGTACCTTTGTTCTTGTTGCGGAGTGTCTTGTTCTTCCGCACCAAGTCGTCGCTCTTTGCCTGCATATCCTGGATGTCATTGTGATATTTGGCAAAGGCGGCGTCGAGCTTGGACTGCATGGCGGCCGCGTGCTTCCGCGACTTCAAGAGTTGATCTTCAAGCACTTCAGCCCGAAGCACCGCGTCGCCGAAGCCTTGCAGCATGTTGGACTTCTCGCGGGACCTCTCCACGACGTCCTGCACAGACAACACATGTCACATAGTACTCAACAACAGAGGATTGACTACTCAGGAGTTAAGACTACTCACCTTCATCCATTGTTCAGCCTGGCGGACCGCCTCCAGGTGCCTGGCCACCGTCGCCTTGTCGACCAGGTCGTCTGCCAGCAATTCCACCCCACCACGACTACTCGCGGTGGCCTCAGTCATCGGCGTGGAGCGGATGGGCTCTACGTCTTGGATCTCCGGAGAGTGGACAACCACCTCCAGAGCAACCTCTGGCGGCTCGGTGTCCTCCTCTCCTCCGGTCGCCACGGCGGCTTCCTCGGCGACCTCCTCCATCGGCTCTGGGGTTCCCTCAGTAGCCTCCGGCACCTGTGGTGTCAACTTCTGCATAGGCACCGCTGCAGGGATGTTGCTCCCTTCGGCCTCGGCGCCTGTCAAGAAGAAGACAAGTGCATTAGCAACTACGACTACTCTATGGGGAATACTAAAGCCTCTGCAGAGTACTTACCTTCAACCACGATGGCCTCGGGCAACACAGCTCCAGTAGCTGGCGCTTCGGACTCCGCCTGAGGGGCAGGAGTGGACTCCTCGGCGGGCGGCGCGGCTTCTTCCTCCGCCACCGTCGTAGAGGGCTCATCTCCCTCCCAAGACAGATCTGTCGATTTCCTGCAGAAGTACACAATTGGTTGTCAATCAAGCTCGACTACTACACCAAGTACTACAAGCTCAGCACTTACAAGCTTGACCGGACTATCATCACGGTCGGGGCACCGAGGATGCTGGCAATGTCTACCAGTCCACCCTCAGCGGGCGCTTCCTCTTGCGCCTCGGCGGCCACTGCCTCTGCTGCAGCGACGGTAGCCGGTGCAGCGCCCTCCTGCGCTCCTGCGACCACCACTTCTTCAGCAGTAGTGGCTGCGGGCTCCGTGCTCCCTTGAGGAGCAGGGGGCTGGCGCTCCAATTGCGCCAATAACTCTTCAACAGTGGGGGCCGGGCTACGACTCCCAGCCGGCTCCCCCACTGTGTCCCACTCGCCTTCGTCGCCCTGATCAGCGGGCTCCGTAGGCGGCACCTCCTGCAAGCAAAGGAAGCTTGGTCATCAGCAAATGAACTTGATAGACGGGTACTCGACTACACTACTCAAGACGACTTACCTCTTGAGGCGTGGTCTCAGAGACCTTCAGCTTCTTCGTCACACGCTTGCGGGCGGGGTTGCGCGGCTTCCGAGGCGGCGCTGCCAGGCTAGCCTCCAGGCTAGCCGGCGGATCTTGAACGAGGGGCACATGTGGTAGGCCCGGACGGCTGAACCTTGACCGCAGCTGGAAGCGGTCCTGCAGCGTCTCCTCGTCGTCGTCCTCGTCGGACGTGTCTTCCACGATGACGGTGTCATCTCCTTCCCCGACCTCTCGCCGCTCCTTGGCCTTGGTTTTTCCCTCCTCCGGGATCTCGACTTCCTGAGGGGGCGGCTGCGGCTCGGAGACGAACTTCTTCAAGTCGTCCTGCAAGACACAAGACATCAGCGCGACTACTCACAAGCAATGACTACTCGACTAGGGGGTGCGGCTACTTACCTCCTTTGGCGGGCGCGCGGCGGAGTACTCCTGGACTGGGCACGCCGTGTATGGTGGCATGTCCTTGAAGATGCGCGTCAGCCTATCGACAATGTTGTCGTCGTCGACTTCGCCCCCAGGCATCCGCGACGTGTCGTCGTTGCCGGTGTACTCGAAGCCCAGGGTGTCGCGGGTCATCATAGGCTGCACCCTGCGCTTCATGAAGCTGAAGGCCACGTGCTCGGCCCTCAGCCCGGCTTCTCTAAGCACCTTGATGCGCGCCAACAGCTCGGGGAGCTGGATCCCCTCCTGCATCGTGGGCTCCGTGTTCCACCAGACGCGATGCTTCGGCTGCTTCCCGCTCGGCTTCGGCAATCCTGGGTAGTGGTTCGTGACGTAGAACCACTTCGCCTTCCAATCCTGGTTGGAGTCGATGAGCTTGTACGAGAGGTACTGCTCGGCCGCGTCCTCCCGCATCTGGATGCCCACTCCTCCAACTACTCGCGGGTTGCTGGCGCTCAGCTGCGGCTTCACCCGGAAAAACTTCCGGAACAGGATCCAGTGGGGCTTGATACCCAGAAACGCCTCAAAGAAGTGAACGAAGACAGCGGTATGGAAAATACCGTTGGGGTTCAGATTGATGTACTCGACGCCGTAGTACCCCAGAAGGCCTTTGAAGAAGTCGCTTGCCGGCAGTGCGAGTCCGTGCTCCGCAAAGCGCACGAACATCGGAATCTCGTCCTCACTCTTCTCCATGGGGTACGGGTCCCCGGCGGCGGCCCTCCAACTGTCCATCTCCTTTTCACGGATGAATCCGCTGTTGAGGAGAGCTAGCAGATCTTCGGTCTTCGTCTTCAACTTTTTCCACTCGTGGCTCGGATCTGGCCGCGGTGGAGACATCGGTGGCGCTGCCCCCGCGGCAGCCACGGCGGCCTCTTCGCAGCCCCTCTTCTTCCCTGCGGTCTTCGCGGACTTGGACGGTGACGGCTTCATTCTCCAAGTGCACGGCGTCTTCACGCGCATTCGCTCGAGGGCTACTCTGGCAGCTCTGGGTGGCGGCACGCTTGGATCTACAGCGGTGGCGGCGTGCGCTAGAAGTGGATCTGGCCAAGATCTATTCAAAATGGCTACAGCAGCGATGGGTGGAAAACCCTAAGGGTTTTGGCTTCTATTTATAAGTCAAAACGGCCCTCCAACGGCCAGATGGATAAGTCCGCGCTCGGCTGACTCAGCGGCCGCGCGTGACTCTTCGTATTCTACTAGTCGACGCGCCTCACCTTGGGGGCCCGGCTACTTCTACTCGACTACCTGGGAAGCGACAAGACTCAGGAGCATCTCAGGACACATTCTACAAGATGACCCTTCAATTCGAGAGGAAGTACTCGACTCAAGGCTCGGGGGCTCCGTGCCACGTGTCCTTCAGTTTTTTCTCTCCAGATTTTTCGGGATATTCTTGCCAAGACTTCAGATGGACCCTCAGCCAAAGTCTACGACTCAACCTAAGGCTCGGGGGCTACTCCATATGCAGTGCGATTTTGCAATCGTACTTCCATATCAGCTTCGGCTTCAAGACAACGCGGGCATTTTTGAAGACCTTCGAGAGCAGCACTCGAGGACGCTTGGGACTACTCGAGAAGACTTCAGGATTGCTCAAACATCAGCTGGAGTACATTCCAGCCTCGGGATGCTTCGACTACTCTTGAGGACTTTTGACTTGTAGTACTCGGGGACACTTGAGGACTACTAGTTAAGGTCGTCAAGATTACTTGAAGCTATCCTTCTCGACTACAAAGTACTCGGGGGCTTGTCGTATGGACCTCCCTGGGCCCACTACCTCGGTGGGTACCAGGACCGACTACTCAGTGGACCCCTAGGACTACCCGGCTTGCGCTACACGGCACCTGATGGCGTGGAGCACAAGGACTACGGAGGAGAAGTACTTAGTTAGGAAGCTGTACATGTCCCGCACTGTATGGAAGACTCCTAGACGTACTCGACTAGTACTCTCTCCCTACTCCGACTTGTAACCCTGCCTCCCGGACTATATAAGGCGAGGCAGGGACCCTTCTCTAGCATCTCATGAAATCTCATCTCACAGCGCATAATTACACCATCTTGTAATCGTGCCCAATCAATCCAGAGCTACTCAGCATACAGGACGTAGGGTATTACGCACCTCGCGGCCCGAACCTGTCTAAATTGTGTGTCGCGTGTCTCTTCCTTCGAGTTACCGATCTCGGCGAGGCCACATTCATCTACTTCGGGTACTCCCCTTAGTAGGTTGCCGGTCTAAAACCCGACACGCGGGTCAGTGCGTGGACATATGCGTGCGTGTGTGGTCTTGGGATGGGATGCACGACATGGCATATGGTTGAGTTAGACCGACGAAGACATCAGGTTCTTTGAGGGGGGTGAATGTGACACCTAGCCCAATTTGGATGGCCCATGAGTGGCCCATGAGCGTAGGTGCGTGTGTTTAGTGCCACATTACTAGTTGAGCAAAGGTGGAGCCATCTTATAAACCTTTGTCCATTAGCCATAACACCCTCAGGTTAACCCTTTTACATGAAGCAAGGATCAAACTGTAAGCACGGTGCTATGTGTACACATGCCCACCCCACAGAAGGGTTGAGTGGTGTAGCTTTGGTGGCTGTGGTGTTACAAATGGTATCAAAGCCGACCCTTGTGGTTGCGTGTACGGGTCAGTGTGCGGGCATATGGTGCATGGCGTGTGTGCGCTTGAGATGGGACACATGGCATGGCATATGTGCCGACACTAGATGTATGGTCGTGTGCTATGAGGGAATCTTCTGGACATTTGCTCGGGTCAGTGCGCGAACATATGATTGGACGTCTGGGCCTAGGATGGGATGCACGACATGGCACATGTGTTGACACCGGATGCGCGTCTAATGCCATATTGCTAGTTGAGCAAAGGTGGAGTCAACTTATAAACCTTTGTCCACCAGCCATAACACCCTCGGGTTAACCCTTTTACATGAAGTGAGGACAAAAGTGTAAGCAGGGTGCTATGCGTACGCGTGACCGCCCCTCGGAAGGGTTGAGCGGTGCAGCTTTGGTGGGTGTTTAGGGTTTAGGGTTTTTAGATTGGCAGGGGTGCGGAGCTCACACACGGGCGTGATAACGATGAGAAGGTGTGGACAAATGACAATGGTATGCTTCTGAGGGGCATGGTAGGGGTAGCTCGACAATGAGGGACCTATTCCTTGCGGTGTCTCGCCGACGGGGAAGGTCCTAGCCATGGCATCCGCATGGGCATGGCTCAGTATGTCGGCTATGTAGAAAAACGTGGTTGCCTATCTTGGCTCTCCACGGTTTCGTGTTACTATATATAGGCGAATTGCCTTGGAGTACAATCTCGGTTTACAGGTTGTTGCTGGCTATGGAGATCTTAACAAACTCTTAGATCCTATCCGCAGCCCAACCTAACAACCATTGGCACGGTCACAGACATGATACACAATACAAGGTACAATATATTTCAACACCCTCCCTCAATCTAAACTCTCATACTATTGGAGATTAAGATTGTATTTGAATTCTTCAAACTTGTTCACCGGGAGAGCTTTAGTAAAGCCATCTGCAAGTCGATCTCTGGACGGAATCAAGCGAACCTACAATTGCTTCCTTGCAACTCGTTCTGAAACAAAATGAAAGTCAATATCTATATGTTTAGCTCTTGCATGAAACACCGGGTTAGTTGATAAATATGTTGCACCTAAATTATCACACCATAAACAAGGTGGTACTCTTAGTCGCACTCCCAATTCAGCAAGTAAAGATTCCAGCCAATTCAATTCTGTTGTAGCATTAGCCATTGCTTTGTATTCGGCTTCACTATTTGACCGTGCCACTATTGCTTGTTTACGTGAACTCCATGATATAAGACTTGAACCCAAAAAATACAGCAAAACCACCTGTAGAACGCCTATCATCAACATTGCCTGCCCAGTCAGCGTCTGGAAATGCACTCACTAGAAAAGTGTTCTTCTTTGGAATTGTTAGCCCAGTATCAAATGTATACTTAATATATATGAGAATCTGTTTAACAGAGATCCAATGAGTACTAGTGGGCGCATGGAGAAACTGACAAACCTTGTTCACAGTGAAAGTAAGATCTGGTCTTGTATAGGTCAATTATTGTAGAGCTCCTACTATACTTCTGTATTTAGTGTTGTCTTCATCACCCAAGGGTTCTCCTTCGAATTTTGACAACTTCTCAGTAGCAGGCAGAGGCATGGGTGATGGTTTGCATTTAGCCATTCCAACCCAAGACAGAATATCATGTGCATAGTTGTCTTGTGACAAAGTGATCCCTTCCTTGTTCCTTTTAACTTCAATGCCCAAGAAATAATGTAAATCTCCGAGATCTTTCAATGCAAATTCTTCCTTCAGGTCACAGAGTAGGGCTGCAACAACATCTTCATAGGAGGTAGTGATAATTATATCATCAACATACATCAACATATAAATTCTCACACCTCCCTTTTTATAAATGAACAAGGAAGTATCTGACTTAGAAGCTTTAAAACCAAGGGTAATTAATTTTGTGCTCAGTCTAGAGTACCATGCTCTAGGGGCTTGTTCGAGGCCATAGAGTGCTTTATCTAATTTACATACCAGATGCGGAGCATTTTTGTTCTCAAATCCAGGAGGCTGTTTCATGTATACTTCTTCCAGAACACCATGAAGGAACACTTTCTGTACATCTAACTGACGTAGACACCAGCCCCTTGCAACAGCTAGAGACAAGACTAGACGAACAGTAGCAATTTTAACAATTGGACTAAAAGTGATCCTCATAGTCTATTCCATATTGTTGCTTGTATCCTTTGGCTACCAGTCTACCTTTGTATCTGTCAATAGTACCATCGGCTTTTCTTTTAATTTTAAACATCCATTTGCAGTCAATGAGATTCATACCAGGCTTGGCAGGCACAAGATGCCAAGTACCGTTTCTGAGTAAAGCTGCATATTCTTCCTCCATTGCTCTCTTCCAATTTGTATCACTAAGTGCTTCTTGCAAAGTTTGAGGTTCACCTATGGAACACAAATTTCCATATCGAATTGTACCATCAGTATATTGTTTTGGTCTTACTATACCATGTTGAGATCTGGTTCTCGGGCGTTGAGCTTGTGCTGAAGGACTGGGTGAAGGTTCAAATGCAGCTTCTGTCGGTGTAGATGATGTTGGCGCAGATGATCCAAGTGGTGGCGTAGAAAATCCACCGGTGCCGGCAGGGTCCATCTGGGACTCCGTGATGTCCCCTTCACGCGGCGCATCGACAGATGCTGGTGCTGGCGTAGATGGCGACACGGTACTGGCTGGCGGAGCGCTGCTGGGTGTTGTCCCCCCGCGCGCCTGGGACCTGCTGCCGCTGGAAGCTGTCACCGGATCTCCCTGGGATATGCCGCCGGCAGGGTCTGCCACCGGATCAGCCTGGGATCCTGTGCCGCTGGGAAACACCGGGATGCCATGATCACATGCAATTTGCACCGTTTCTTCACCATTTAAGATCGGATTTTTTTTCAGGTTCCTGCAAAACAGCAATGGTACTCGAGCTAGGTTGATCATTAGTAACATTAGATTCAGGTAATGCATCCCCGGAATTAAGAAGGTGATTCAGTAGAAGAAGAATCTCTTGCTGGAGACGTGCACCAGCATCTGGATCTAGTTCTTGGAAGGGGAACACAGTTTTATCAAACACCACATCATGGGATATATAGACTCGTCCTGATGATGGCTCAAGGCATTTGAACCCTTTGTGAAGGGAGATATACCCAAGAAAAACACACCGAACTGATCGAAAAGCAAGCTCCGAGTATTATAGGGCCAGAGATTTGGCCAACAAGCGTAGCCAAAGATGCGCAAGGAATTATAGTCGGGTGTTTCTTTGAGATGAAGCTCAACAGAAGTTTTATAGTTGATGATTCGGCTAGGAAGAATATTAATAAGGTAGGTTGCAGTCAAGAATGCCTCATCCCAAAATTTAAGTGGCATGGAGGCATTAGCAAGAAGAGCAAGGCCAACCTCAACAATGTGATGGTGTTTTCGTTCAGCCGCACAATTTTGTTGACGGGCATGGGGACAAGAGACACAATGGACTATCCCAATCTGTTGGAAAAAAGAATTTAACTTTTCAAACTCTCCTCCCCAATCAGTCTGCATGGAGATGATTTTCCTATCAAATTTGCGTTCAACTAGATTTTGGAAAATTTTAAACACTTGGAAGACATCAGATTTATGTTTGATCAAGTAGACCTAAGTGTATTTGCTAAAGTCATCAATAAAGCTCACATAATATGTGTGTCTGCCAACAGAGACAGGCGCAGGGCCCCAAACATCTGAAAAAATAAGTTCCAAAGGTGAACTAGAGATACTATCTGATCTTCCATAGGGAAGTTGTTGACTCTTAGACTTTTAACACGAATCACAAACTGACTCATTATTTAAGGTGTTATCACAAGGAAGATTATTAT
Organism: Cenchrus americanus; assembly: GCA_947561735.1. Taxonomy (NCBI): domain Eukaryota; kingdom Viridiplantae; phylum Streptophyta; class Magnoliopsida; order Poales; family Poaceae; genus Cenchrus; species Cenchrus americanus. The sequence continues at coordinate 93,278,798 of OX387245.1, read as the reverse complement.
TCCTAAGAACACGCTGAACAATAGGAAAAGTTGGATGACCTAGCCGACTATGCCACTAGGATGATGACGGTTTATTGACTTCATAGACTTGCTTGACGGGTGTGGAATCTAGAGCATGAGGTGCAAGAGGATAGAGGCCCCTCTCACATCTACCTTGATGCAGAATTTGCTTTGTGGCCCGATCCTTTATAAAAAAGAATTTTGGGTGAAACTCAAAGAAAGCATCATTATCAGAAGCAAGACGATGGACCGATAATAAACTTTTGTTTGCACTTGGCACATGTAAAATATTTTTAAGATGCAAGTTTTTATGCGGGGTATGCAAAACTGAATTACCAATGTTACTAATTTTCATACCTACTCCACTGGCAGTGTGCACCTGATCTTGTCCACCATACTTGTCACGAACAGTCACCTTCTCAAGTTCGCTGGTGATGTGATCATAGGCTCCACTATCTGCATACCAATTAGTGTTGATGCCATAACTAGTAGCAGCATCACCTGCAGTCATGTCCTTATAATCATCATAACGGTACCAACAATCAGGCGCCTCATGACTGGTCTTCTTATAGATCTGACAGGGAACCTTGCGCTGGCCTCCTTGCTTGGGAGCACCGTCATGACCACCACGACCACGACCAGCGTTGTTGCGACCACCACATCGACGACTGCGGCAACCACGATAATTTCCACAACCACACTGTCCAGTACGTCTTCTTGAGGCAGAATTTGCCGAGGACTGAAACTGTTGGTCTCCTCCATTGCCTCGGAACATATCCAGGCGAAGATCAAAAGACATCAGTTGAGAATATAGTTCACTCAATGTAATGGGGTCAGTTCGGCCAAGAACAGATGAAACAAATGGATTATAATCAAAACCTAGGCCATTAAGAACAAAACCGACCATCTCATCTTCATCAATATTTTTACCAGCAGATGCAATCTCGTCACGAATGTTCTTCATCTTGGTGAAATAGTCTGCCATCTTCATGTCACCCTTCTTCAGGTTGGCGAGTTGAAGACGTAGATTCGTGACGCGCGCGAGAGAGTGGACAGCAAAACTTGTTTGCAGTGCCGCTCACACTTCAGCCGAGGTGGTCAGGGTGGCGACCTGATCCAGCACTTCCTTGGAGATGGAGTTGAGTAGATGACCAAGAAGTTGTTGATCTTTGGTCATCCACGCCTCATGTGCCTGATTCGACACCTCTTCAGCCTTACCGTCCTTGGTGACAGTGAGTGTCTTGGCTGGTTCCGGTGTTGATCCGTCGAGGATGCCCATGGCATGGGCTCCTCAGACCCCTGGCAAAAATTGTGCTTTCCACAACACGAAGTTCTCCCATGTTAGCTTTTCAGCCACCAGAGGGCCAAAGGGGGAGTGCGTCGGGTTGGAAGAGGAGGACACCATGGCTTGTAGTTGGGAAAGTGTAGATGTATTTTAGGAAGAAGAGGCTCTGATTACCATGTAGAAAAACGTGGTTGCCTATCTTGGCTCGCCACGGTTCTGTGTTACTATATATAGGCGAATTGCCTTGGAGTACAATCTCGGTTTACAGGTTGTTGTTGGCTATGGAGATCTTAACAAACTCTAGATCCTATCCGTAGCCCAACCTAACAACCATTGGCACGGTCGCAGCCGTGATACACAACACAAGGTACAATATATTTCAACAGGCTAGTGGGTCTGGCAAAAGGCGTTGGTGAGTCAAAGTGAGTGTGTTGGATCTCGGGTCGATTTAGTTTCGTGCATGAAACATCATGTCTTGAATTTTTCCTCTCTGGCACATTAGATTTGTGTTGATATGATGCAATATTTAAATGTCATAGATAGTTAGACACACCTTAGCTACTAGCTGAGGTGGAAAGTTGGGACTGCCCTAATTGATTTTTCACAAACACACATCACAAGACTCTTGAAGAGTTTATTCTAAAAAAAAGCTCCAAGAGTGTCGGGGACAGCCCTGAGGGTCCCCTAAAACGACCAGGGGAATCCTGCTTAAAACCTGCAAAAGACCAAAACGAAACACCTCTCACTTAAGCGCACACACGAGGCACGACCCACACTGCGTTGGTCCCCGCGGCCCACCGGAGTGACCCACCAAAAGCCCCTCGAGCAGGTTCGGCCTCGCTCGAGGGTCCACGCCTCCCTCGAGCGGGTTCCGCCTCGCTCGAGGGCTCACGGCCCCCTTGAGCGGGTTCCGCCTCGCTCGAGGGTTCACCTCCGCCTCGCTCGAGGCTCCCCCACGAGCATGCCCATTCCCGGACGCGGGTACGGACATTTAATGCTCTGACACGGCGGAGCGGCGCCATCGTGCGCCTGGGAATCACGCCCCGGTGCTGTTACGCCAACTCCCTAGGAGGAACCCATCCCTACCACAGTGGGGGACTGTGCGGCATGGCTAGTGTCAGCTCCGTGGCACTGTGCCGCCCACTCCCGTACGGCTGACGCGCCGCGCCCTCGAAGGGGGGCCGGACACACCCTCGAACTGCTTTCTCGTGAATCCGCAGGGTCAAACCATGACGCTAGGCCGGTGGGACGCCATCCCCGCCACTGTTGGTCCTGTGCGGCCGCCCCCGTGCTTGCGGCACCACGACGGGCACTGCTACAACAACTCTAGCGCTGTTGGGCACGCGGGGACGGGACACCGCCACGCTTGCCACTGTATCCCGTACGGATCACCGTCAACAGCTCCTCGAGCCCGTCTGAGGATGCCGCGGCCAACCACTGCGCCTCCACCCTCGAAGTCGCCCCTGTTCAAGTACGGAACGCGCCACGACGACAAGACCAGAGCAAGAGCCGCCAGGACGGCCGCCGACTTCTCGCCGCTGCACGCCATACCCCCACCTGTAGCTAAATAGTGTAGCATGCCTGTAAATCGCCCTCTCCTTGGCCTATAAAAGGAAAGCGATCCCCCTCACCGCAGGGACGGGAGACAACACAGACGCACTTCTCAATTCTCCCACAACATCTGAACTCACTTCGATCACTCCATTTGGGACTTGGAGGCCACACCTCCTCTCCCACCTTTCTTGTAACCGCCCCACTACAGGCACCTCGGTGCAAAGCAATATAGTGCCCCGAGCACGCCTCTGCTGGACGTACGGCCCCGGCCGGAACCAGGATAAACCAAGTGTCTCTAGTTGCTTAGCACCGACCATCGAGGGACAGACCTTGGCGCTTACTACTAGTTAGTGTCGGGACTACATTCCCGCACCGATGCTGGCGCCCACCGTGGGGCTCACGAGCGCCGAAGGTCAACTTGTCACCAGCTCCCTCCATGGTGATTCGCACCGAGTACTGCGGCACGCGTTACTCCATGGGCAGCTCGGACCCCCTCCCCGCCGGGTTCGAAATCCGGTTCAGGGGCCTGAACTTCCAGGCCATGGGGAACGGCTACCTGATGCGCCTCACCAACCGTGAGGAACTTCGCGTGCGGCGCCAAGCTGGGTCCGCCCCGGTCGCCGCGACGTCAACGCCCGCCCGGCACGGACGGGCGCGGGCCCATCGGCGTCACGGCGCCGCCGCCACTCCGGCCGGCACTCGCGCCGGGCGCGGTCGAGCAACGGCACGCCGAGCGCGTCGCCTCACAACGCGGCGCGCCTCGTCGGCACGACGACGCGCCGCCCGCCGGGGGGCGCTCGGTCTCGGACCGCGCTTCCCCATCGGTCTGCGCGGCGCCACGGCGGCCTACACCGCCAACGCCAATGCCAGCACCACGATGCGCAGGGTTCCCCCTGGCCGCCACGTTTTTGTTGCCAGGGACCCTAGCGCCTCCGCTGGCGACGAGTCGTCCCTAGGCTCTCTCGACGCGATGCCACCCGCCATCTCGCATGGGTACGCGGAGTGGGACTTCTCCGGCGTGCCGAACCCAGTAATGTTCAGGCGGTTCCTCGACGCCACGGACTACTGGTTCGGCTGCTCCGACGGCTCCAGCGCTGGGAGTTACGACCCCGCGTGGGAGTGCTGCATCGTCATCGCCAACGACCCAGCAAATGCTACCGGCGCAGCGGGCGCCGGCGACGGAGAGATTCCGCCCGCTTTAGGGACCACTTCGCGCTTGGCTGCGGGGCCAAGCGCCCCTCTTCCCTCACCACCGACAGGGGCCGATATCAACGTGCAGCTGACCCAAGCATGCGAGCTCGAGGCCAAGCTGGCGGAAGAGTACCGCACAGTGCGTTTGCTTCGTGCCTCCATGGCGGGGGAAGCCTCCGCGCGCGGTGAACGTGCGCGCGAGCTGGGCATACAAGCTCGCGACCGCATCAATGCCGACTTCAATGTCGACAACCCAGACACGCCCCCGCGAGCGAGCCAGAAGCTCATTGCTGCCGCAACACTGCTGCGGGCCATGCCCGCCCCTTCGACGCCCGAGGCACGGAACTTGCACCGCGAGGCGCAGGCGCTCATCGAGCAAGCGGCCGTCCCGCCGGGCCGAGAGCTCGGCGTCCCGCATCCGTCGGCGGGGGAGCGCGCGGAACGATGGCGGCGCGCAAGGTGCCGAACCCTCGGTCCACGCGGGAGACGCGCCCGAGCGCCCCACCAACCCGGGGCGCACGCCGGCCAAAGACCGACTCCTCGACACGCGCGGGCAAGCACGAGACGGCGACACCCGAAATGTCATCAACGTTCGGCGGACAAGCAAAGCGGAGGCACGAGCGGCAGCAAGCTACCACCCTCGACGGGGTGGATGCTACGACAGCGATGAGGATCGCTTGCCAACACCGGAGCCCCCGGGGACACATGTGTTCAGCCGGGAAATCCGCACGGCGGCCTTTCCCCAGCGCTTCCGCCAGCCGACGACGATCGTCAAGTACAACGGGGAGACGGATCCCCGTGTGTGGCTCAATGACTACCGCCTAGCGTGCCAGCTGGGCGGAGCCACCAGCGACGAGGTCATCATTCGCAACCTCCCCCTGCACCTCACCGACTCGGCGCGGACGTGGCTCGAGCACCTGCCGGCCAGCCAGATCCACAACTGGGACGACCTGGTCCGCACGTTCGTTGGTAACTTCCAGGGCACGTACGTGCGCCCAGGGAACTTTTGGGACCTGCGTTCTTGCACCCAAAGGCCCGGCGAGTCACTCCGGGACTTCATACGGCGCTTCTCCAAGCGCTGTACGGAGCTCCCGAGTGTGGCGCAATCCAAGATCGTGCACGCCTTCCTCGAAGGCACCACGTGCCGGGACCTCGTGCGCGAGTTGGGGCGCTGTTGACGGTTAATAGTTGTATCAAATTTCGTTTATGACTCGCAAGCGGACAAGTCTCCTGTCGTAGTCAAGGGACCCTTCTTCCCTCGAGTGGTGAACCCAAGGTATTCAATCCGTGGAACAAATGTGTGACGCAAAAGTTGATCCAATAAAGCCAAGTAACTCCAATCTTCGGTAAAAGAAACCATAATGCATCTAGATGAAAGACACGAAACTAATCTGATCTACTAAAGACAGGAGATAACAAAGTAAGATTGGGTAGATAAACCGATCTAGAGAGATCAGGGTAAGCCTTTTGTTGAAGTTCCAAGCAAGAGAAGAAGTAGCAAATCGAATCTTATAAGAAGCCTCTTTAAACCGTGGTTTCCCGTCCAAATCCGAAAACATCCGCCTTTCGGAACCCCGGTTCTGTCACAACGTATCCCTACTCATGCGGGGAGTCTAGGGCGAGTCAAAAGACAAGTCGAGATTCTTTCGGAAGATCCGGCGTGTACCTCTAGCCATCGCGGCTACAAGAACATCCTATGTGATCTATCGCGCGAATAGATCTTAGAATAAGCAAACCGATCGAAAAACGAAATCTTCGAGGAAACACTTGATCGCTAAGAATAGATTCAACTTGATAATTCAACTATGACAATGATACATACACAAGATCACCACCGGGATCCTTCCTTGATCTTGCTTCTAGCTCCGGGAACTCCGACGTGGTCTTCCATGCAAGGTTCCCACGTTGGCTAGGGAAACCCTAGTCAACTAGCTCGACCCTCTCCTCTCTGAGATGGTGTCCCTCTCTTCTCTGCTCCTCGGCGGCCGATGACGAATTAGATGATCTGTGGCTCTCGGTCAGGGGGCTATAAATAGCCCGATTGGCGGCTAGGGCAAAGGAGGGGGCAAACGGGCCCTGGAATGGGCTGGGCCGACCGGCCTGGGCCGGCCGGCCTGGGCCCATCCAGGCCCAGCCCGAGGCCTCCTTTGCTCTACGTCGGTTCCCTTGCTTCCCGGATGTTTCCCCCTTCTGCATGTAGGTCCATGTCGTCGGTTCTCTCCGAATTGGGCATAACTCCTTGTCTTGCAAGATTCAGCACTTTTCTGGTTAGGTCCTCGGAGTTTGTCGTCTTCTCGGATCAAGTCCCTGGCTTCTTTGAGTTAAGTTTGCTTCATTGCATGACTTGTACGGGCTTCAAGGTCTTGTCATAAGGTGTTTGATGAACTTATCCTGAAAGTCTTGCTTTCAACGCTAAAACCCTGCATAAACACTAAACTCCAAAACCGACATGCACACGTGAACTTGTTATACCACGGGGGTTAGTACCAATGGATAAGGTATAAAACTTATGCCAACACCGAAGGTAAACTCATGGCTAGGTTGACGGATTTTCACCGTCAACATCTCCCCCATGCTTAAACCTTGCTCGTCCTTGAGTAAGCCTTCAATGGATATCATCATTGCCAACAATGTTTAAACCTTGCACTTGATCATACACGAGAAAACATAATGCTCTCAAAATTTTAATCCGTTAAAGTTTCATAATGAACTAGCCTTCATCTCTATAGAGGGTAGATTCTTATTAAGCTTATCCCACAAGTATTAACATGCTCACAAAGTTTAAATAGATCTCAGAATTTTTGAAATAAAGAACGAGATGGAGAAAAGCTAAACCAAGTTCACAAATTTAAATCATCTTGCATATTGCTCTTGAACTCTCATCTCGCTTGTCTCTCAAGCCTATATATCCTACTCCTTTCCCTCTCATAACATATATACGTGGTAGGCTTTATATGGAGCTTTGGAAAGTTTAGTCCTAACAAGATTTTATAAATGAGGTGTTTTCAAAACAAGACAAGCTTCTCATGGACTTACCGAGACTCGTCAAAAAGGTCATTCGAAAATAATGTTAAATCAAGGAGGGGAAAGAGAAAAGTACGCACACTTTAGATGACTGAACATGTGCAAATGGAAAAGAGTGATCTCGAGGCACAAAGGAAGTCCTCATTATCGGATTGCACATGGTTGGAAAATGAGAATGGATCTTTTAAACTTGAAGCCTTGAATGCACTTTAGAGAACTGGGGAGTTCACTTTACGCATACTCATATTTTTTCTTTTTCTCAAATTTCTCCTTCTTTTCTTTCTTTCTTTCTTTCATTCATTTCATTTTTTTCTGTCATATATTCCGTAACTTGACTTTCACAACGGAGTTTTGATTTTTTTTATTTGCTTGCTCCTCTTTTGAACTTCTTTTTTTTAAATTGCTCCCCTTTGAACTCTAAAAATTGCATCGTACCTACCTCCTCCCCCATGCTTAGACGTTGCTCGTACTCGAGCAAAGAGGCGATAAATAAGGTAGGTACCAGATTTATTTTTCCTTTGGAGAGATACTTGAAATTTTCAATGTTGGCACCGTCTTGCGATCTTCCTTGAATTGATGATCCATTCTCAACGATAGGTTGTGGTCAAGGAGGTAAAAACAAAAGATGATATTTGGTTTTAAGGGTGGATATCCGGCGAGGTTTGTGAGATCTCCGATGCGGGGATACACAATACACGGATAAAAGGCTAGCAAAAAGATAGATACGCAAAAACGGAATGACCAGCTTCTTAGTCTCGGGCCAGAGAAATCATGGCCTGCAATAACTCACTCAAAAATAAATCTTGTACACTAAGGTTTATGTACTCAAATATATATTAGGCTTTGGATAGGTTGAGCAACACACAAGTGATATTTATGACAAGGTTAGCAATATTTTTGAGCATAAAAGACATCTTCAATCTATTCATAACTTGAGAGCACATGAAACACTATGGGTCTTTATTTTAATCATAACCTCCGCTAAAGATTAAGCTATCATTTAAATAAATTCAGATTCATATTTTTAAGAGAGCACTAGCTTTTAACATGCATAAATCAATTACAAAGATAAACAAAGCGGCAATTATAATCATATATCATCATGGCACAAATTTTTGTAACTTTTCCAATGATATAATCAAGGTGGTATCTTTATTAATGATGATATCAGGTTGAAATACAAACTGAAAATAAACAAACACGCTTGCTGAAACTTAAATAAAAACAGAAAATATTACGCAAACACACAAACAAAAGCTGAAAATTACAGAGAAAGAGAAAAGAAAAGAAAACTAAAGTTCCTTAATCTTCCTAGTCCTCCGCCGGTGGTTGGTGTTGATGATCTTGATAGTAATACCCTTGCTTGTAGTACGGTTGGACATTCCCTCTGACGAATTGATTCGGCTCCACTAGGTGAAGGCGTCCAAGCTCATAGGCAATATTTGCATTACCCTCACCAAGTTGAGCCGCGTTGGCTTGGATGGCTGCGACGTTTTGGGCGTTTCTTGCAACATACCCTCCAATTATGGCCATGCTTTGTTGTGGTTGGGAATATTGTGCGTAGGGCTCCGCGAAGTTAGCGTTGGGCACCACATAATTTGGTGGGGGTACCGGTGCACACCCCCCATGCTTGCTCTCGTGGCCCTCCGTAATAACTTAGCGGAGGAGGGATCCCGCCGAATGGTGGCACATTAGGTTGTGCTTCACTCGCTTGTGCGGAGGATGTTCCCTCCTCTACGATTCTTCCTTTTTTTGTTCGTCCTTGCAGGGACAAGGAGTCCCTCTTCCAACCAATCTTCCCTCCCTTCGATGAAAAGCCTAAGCCTCGCATCGGGAAGGGGTAGGTTCACTATGGCCAAACAATAACCTCCGCTCTCATCTCCACTAATGTATTTGCCTTGCCGCAAATACTCAATGCCGAGAGAGGTACCACGCAAAAGATGGTCGGGGTTCCTTGCGATCCCCGGCCGTAAGGAGAAGGCCAACATGGAGAGGTAGCACCCCGAACCAATATGTCCCGCCCCCCGATGTTGCTTCACAACACCAACGGTTGATCACAAGGTAAGAGGGGTCTATTGGCTGACTGGCAATTAAAGCCGAGTAGAGCCAATTCAACTCTGTGTCGGTCACCTTCGTCTCCTTCATCCTCCCCAATACCCTCTTGCACATCCAAGAGTGAAATATCCGGATAATGGGGTTGCGGATGCAATTGCGTTGTTGATGGGCTTCTCCGGAGATTAAATTCCAAAATCCCGCTAACATGCCGGGTGGCACGTCAACTTTCTCCGAAGCTCCCTTATGGAATCCAAGTAGCTCCCTAACATGCTCGTAGGGAACCACTTGTTGGACTCCCTCCAAACAGAATGATAAGCTTTGCACCCCATCATCAAGGATAGGTGCAATGGTCATCAAAATTTCCAAGGCGAACCCCTTGTGGGTGTCCGTCGATACTCCGTTGGAGAATTGCACCCATCCAAGGTGCCCCAACATGTAGTATATGTCGGTGCCAAAACCCAAGGTGTAGAGTGCTTGGTCGTCGAACTCGACGTTGGGCACAAGCCTCTTCTCAAGACGAGAGAGCCTCTCCTCCTCCTCCGACGACGACAAGATGATGAAGCCGTACGAAGAATATATCGGAGTGTAAGGAGGTGGCGCGGTCGAACGGGTCGATCGTCGTGGTGGCGCGGGCTGCTCCTCTGTGTGCCCTTGAGGTTCGGTAAACCTCATGGACGTGCTCCTTGCACCCTCATACCACCAAGGAGGAGAGCATCGTTCCTCCTCGGTGGTGCCGTATCCGTCTCCATGCTCCGGGGAGACTCGGAAACCGAGTGCTTCCTCGAAGACGTCGTTGATGACGGCTTGGATGACGACGAACCCTTCTTCTTGGAGAAGAGACTTGTGGTTTTCTTCCACATGGTTGCTGCACTCTTTTCCTCTACTAAAACTCCGGGTTGCAACCGGTAACTAGGCACTTAAACTCTTACTTCGGATGTGAACTTTGAGTGGATTAAGGTGGTGGATTTTTTGAGCTATCAAGCTTGGGAAGGTTGGCTAAGTCTACGGAGGTTTTGGGCACAAAAACTTGAACACACAAACAAAGGAAGGAGAGGGAAGCTTGCCTGCAGAAAACGGGAGCCGGGGGGCTCCTTAAATAGGGTAGGCCGGCCGGTCTGGGCCGACCGGCCTGGGGTCCTCGGTGCTCCTCCCCGCCTCGTCTTTCTTCCAGCACGATCATTTCGCCTCTGCAACTTTCCTGCCTGCGTGCTCCACGAGTTGCGCCGCCCAAACGCTCTCGTCCACTCCTTTTCTTGCATTATTGGTCCTTCCACTTGATGCTTCATGATTTGGGTCAGGTCCATGCTCCCTAGCTCCACTTGCTTCACATGCCACCATGAAATTCCTGCAAAGTTGATGCTTGCTGCCCACCATGCTTGTCCTTTGCATGTGGATTTGGTGAAAGTTGATGAAAGGGAATCCAATGCTGCATGCATGATTAATTCAAACTAGATTGCCTCCATTTAGGTATGTTTAAGGTTAAGCACTCCTCTAATTCGAAATTTAAAATATTTTTCAGAGCCATGCAAGATCTCAAACATAATTTTAGAGAAGTTTTTAAACCATTAAAAACAAAGGTAAGTCGAAAATATTTTCCGACTACGTTGATATCGGTCTCACCGGTATAGTCTGCCTTCATTGGTTGAGAGCAAACTTTTCCCGGCTTGATCAAGGGGGCATAGGTTTAGGTTCTAATTTTGGCTAAACGAGAAAGATTTTGAATAGAACAAAATTAAATAAGGCTTAGAAGAATTCTAATCTTAGAGAAACCAAGGATATAGATTTTTAAACCAACCAAAAGTTTTGATTTCTAGGTTCACGCGAGTCCTACCACGTGCTGAATTTTAAGTAATCACCTAGGTATAAGTCGTGGCTCTACTAGTGTGGTTTTAGCATGAAAAATAAGTCAACCTCAGCACCATAATGAGGGTGAAAGGTTGATTTAGGTTCTGAAATTATTTGGTTGAGGTTTCTCGAAAAGAAAAGAACAAACAAGCACATAGGAGGGTTCGTGCAAAGGGTTTATGATAAAGCAAAACATTCAATCAAGAATTATGTCTCTAATATTGTTCAACCACTTCTAAGTCTAATGTCTTTGCGTAATAAAATTCAAAACTAACTTATTATTAAAAAGACTCAAAAAACCTGGAATCGGGTTGTCCTCCCGGTAACTTATTCTTGACTCGACGAAACGGGTTGCCTCCCGCCTAGCGCTTCGTTTATAGTCCATGGCTAGACTTCTTCACTTGATTACCTCGGATCAACGCTCTTTGCGGGCGTTGCAATCTTGGGTACCCACTTCCGCACCATCTTGAGCATGGGCTTCTTCTTCGGCTTAGTCAATTTTTTTGGTCTTCATAGGCTGGCTTTGTCTTTTGGTCTTGACGGATGCAACAACTTCCTTCATGTAGTGGCTCGGCATCTCGAACTCCGGTCCATCAGTTGTGATCTTTATGGTCTCCTTAGTGTGATCCTCCTTCTCTCCCGAATGAGTTTGAGTAGCCTTCGCCGTCTTGGGACCTTGGAGTTGTCTCGGATATTCTTCCTTGTTACCCATCGGGCGCCCGGCAAGTTGTCCCACTTGCGTCTCTAGCATCTTCATCACGATGAACACTTCAATCCTCGCATGTGGATCTTGCCTTGGCATCTTTTAGGTGTTGAGCTTCTTCCTCTATCTCCATCTTCTCCATCCTCCTCTTAAGTAAACCGATTTGCCACTCAAGGAATCCGGCTCGTATGTATTCATTGAAACGCTCCAAAGCTCCCGCAATCGTCATGCGGATAGTTGAGACCTTGATCTTGAACGGCCTTCCAGCGTCTTGAAGGTTTATGATAGGTAAATCAACGATGTCGGTTTAGGTTGATCTTCCTTTGGACTTGGAGGTGGTGATTCCCTTGGAGATTCCGGCGGTCCTTCAACTTCAGCTTTTGAATCTAGGGTTTCCAACCCTTTAGCTTGTGTTGCACGTCTCCTTTGCCTGTAAAGTTTTCCTGGATCATCCACAAAAAAGTTTAGCTTTCTTGGAGAGGTAGCCAACCATCTCCGGTTAGGGTTAGCAATAAACAAAGTATGCAAAAACTAGAAAGTAAAAATAAATCTATGAAAACTAGGGTTAGACAAACTAGATTAGATGTATTTTGAGGATGATCAAAGTTTAGTAGATGCAAAAAAAAGAAAAACTAAAAGAAAACTGATAATCACAAAAAGGCAATAAAATCAAATCTTGATCACTTGTTCCCCGGCAACTGCGCCAAAAAAAGGGGCTTGTTGACGGTTAATAGTTGTATCAAATTTCGTTTATGACTCGCAAGAGGACAAGTCTCCCGTCGTAGTCAAGGGACCCTTCTTCCCTCGAGTGGTGAACCCAAGGTATCGAATCTGTGGAACAAATGTGTGACGCAAAAGTTGATCTAATAAAGCCAAGTAACTCCAATCTTCGGTAAAAGAAACCCTAATGCATCTAGATGAAAGACACGAAACTAATCTAATCTACTAAAGACCGGAGATAACAAAGTAAGATTGGGTAGATAAACCGATCTAGAGAGATCGGGGTAAGTGTTTTGTTGAAGTTCCAAGCAAGAGAAGAAGTAGCAAATCGAATCTTATAAGAAGCCTCTTTAGACCGTGGTTTCCCGTCCAAATACGAAAACATCTGCCTTTCGGAACCCCCGTTCTGTCACAACGTATCCCTACTCATGCGGGGAGTCTAGGGCGAGTCAAAAGACAAGTCGAGATTCTTTCGGAAGATCCGGCGTGTACCTCTAGGCACCGCGGCTACAAGAACACCCTATGTGATCTATCGCGCGAATAGATCTTAGAATAAGCAAACCGATCGAAAAACGAAATCTTCGAGGAAACACTTGATCGCTAAGAATAGATTCAACTTGATAATTCCACTATGACAATGATACATACACAAGATCACCACCGAGATCCTTCCTTGATCTTGCTTCTAGCTCCGGGAACTCCGACGTGGTCTTCCATGCAAGGTTCCCACGTCGGCTAGGGAAACCCTAGTCAACTAGCTCGACCCTCTCCTCTCCGAGATGGTGTCCCTCTCTTCTCTGCTCCTCGGCGGCCGATGACAAATTAGATGATCCGTGGCTCTTGGTCAGGGGGCTATAAATAGCCCGATTGGCGGCTAGGGCAAAGGAGGGGGCAAACGGGCCCTGGAATGGGCTGGGCCGACCGGCTTGGGCCAGCCGGCCTGGGCCCATCCAGGACCAGCCCGAGGCCTCCTTTGCTCTACGTCGGTTCCCTTGCTTCCTGGATGTTTCCCCCTTCTGCATGTAGGTCCATGTCGTCAGTTTCTCTCCGAATTAAGCATAACTCCTTGTCTTGCAAGATTCAGCACTTTTCTGGTTAGGTCCTCGGAGTTTGTCGTCTTCTCGGATCAAGTCCCTGGCTTCTTGGAGTTAAGTTTGCTTCATTGCATGACTTGTACGGGCTTCAAGGTCTTGGCATAAGGTGCTTGATGAACTTATCCCGAAAGTCTTGCTTTCAACGCTAAAACCCTGCATAAACACTAAACTCCAAAACCGACATGCACACGTGAACTTGTTATACCACGGGGGTTAGTACCAATGGATAAGGTATAAAACTTATGCCAACACCGAAGGTAAACTCATGGCTAGGTTGATGGATTTTCACCGTCAACAGGCGCAGCCCGCCGGTCGACTCGAACGAGCTGTTCGACATCGCCACCAGCTTTGCCTCGGGCGAAGAGGCGGTGGGGGCGATCTTTGACGGTAAGAAGGGCAAGTGCACGGACGACGCGCCCGCGGAGGGCAGCAAGTCCAAGGGGCTCCACCAGAAGAATAAGCGGGGCAAGAAGGGGAAGAAGCCGCGCCGCGAGGCGCGCGAGCAGGAACGCGACGCCGACGATGGCGAGGCCCTTGTTGTTAACCCGGCTCGACGGGGCCCTCGACCGGACCCTCGAGGTCTGGGGGTTTTCGACGACATGCTGAAAAAACCATGTCCCTACCACAAGACACCAGTCAACCACACCCTCGAGCAGTGCAACATGCTCAAGCGGTTCTACGGCCAAGCCGCCGCGAAGGACGACGAAGCCAAGAAGGACGCGGGTGATGGCGACGCCGGCGGCTTCCCCGCTGTGGAAAATGTGTTCCTCATCTTCGGAGGGCCAACCGTCGACAGGTCGAGTCGCCAGCGCAAGCGGGAGCGGCACGAGGTTCTCACCGCGGAAAAGGCACCTCCCTCCTTCCTTGACTGGTCAGAGGACGCCATCACCTTCAGCCGCGAGGATCACCCGAACCGCATCCCCAACCCGGGCCAGTACCCGCTGGTGGTCGACCCGGTCATCGAGAATGCGCAGTTCTCGAAGGTCCTAATGGACGGAGGCAGCAGCCTCAACATCCTCTACGCGCACACACTGCACCTGCTGGGGATCGGGTTGGACCAGCTGCGGCCCAGCACGACGCCGTTCCATGGCGTCGCGCCGGGCAAACGCATCCAGCCCCTTGGGCAGATCGACCTGCCTGTCTGGTTCGGCACGCCGGACAACTACCGCAAGGAGACGCTCACCTTCGAGGTGGGGGGTTTAGGGGCACGTACCACGCCATACTTGGGCGGCCCTGCTACGCCAAGTTCATGGCAGTCCCAAACTACACCTACCTCAAGATGAAGATGCCGGGACCGAACGGCATCATCACCGTGGGCTCGTCCATCGAGCACGCCATTGACTGCGACGTCGAGTGCGTGGAGCACGCAGAGGCCCTGGCGCTGGATGAAGCGCTGGTGGCCAACTTGGAGAAGATGGTCAACGAGGACCTCAACTCCACCGCCAAACACGCCGGCAGCTTCGAGGCTGCTGAGTAGACCAAGGAGGTGCCCCTCGACCCTGTTGCTCCCGAGGGCAAGGCGTTGAGGGTCAGTTCCACCCTCGACCCGAAATAGGAAGGGGTGCTCGTCGACTTCCTCCGTGCCAACGCCGACATCTTCGCGTGGAGCCCCTCGGACATGCCAGGCATCCCGAGGGAGGTCGCCGAGCACTCCCTTGACATCCTACCTCACTCCCGCGCCGTGCAGCAACGGCTCCGCCGCTTCGACGAGGAGCGGCGGCGGGCGATCGGAGCGGAGCTGCGGAAGCTCCTCGAGGCTGGGTTCATCAAGGAAGTGTTCCACCCTACGTGGCTAGCTAATCCTGTACTAGTAAAGAAAAAGAATGGGAAGTGGCGGATGTGTGTAGACTACACCAGTCTTAATAAAGCATGTCCCAAAGTTCCTTTTCCTTTGCCACGTATTGATCAAATTGTTGATTCGACCGCCGGGTGCGAACTACTCTGTTTCCTTGATGCCTAATCCGGGTACCACCAAATCAAAATGAAGGAGTCCGACCAGCTCGCGACTTCATTCATCACGCCGTTCGGGATGTATTGCTATGTCACGATGCCGTTCGGTCTCCGAAATGCAGGTGCAACGTACCAACGGTGCATGCAGCACATTTTCGGAGACCACATCGGGCGTACCGTCGAGGCATACGTGGACGACATAGTCGTGAAGACCAGGAAGGCGGACGACCTGGTTAGCGACCTCAGCATCGCGTTCGGCTGCCTACGGGCCAACGAGGTAAAATTGAACCCCGAAAAATGTGTCTTTGGCGTGCCACGGGGCATGCTTCTAGGATACATAGTCTCCCAGCGAGGCATCGAGGCCAACCCCGAAAAGGTTGCGGCCCTTAAGCGAATGGGTCCGATTCGGGACCTTAAAGGGGTGCAAAGGGTGCTGGGGTGCCTTGCCGCCTTGAGCCGCTTCATCTCGCGGCTCGGCGAGAAAGGCTTGCCCCTCTACCGCCTCCTCAAGAAGCATGAGCACTTCTCCTGGACCGCCGAGGCCCAGGAGGCGCTTGACAAGCTGAAAGCGTCCCTGACCCACGCTCCAATCCTCACACCGCCGCAAGACGGCGAGCCTCTGTACCTCTACGTGGCTGCGACTACCCAGGTGGTCAGCCCCGTGATTGTGGTGGAGCGTATGGAGGAAGGACACGCCCTGCCGGTTCAACAGCCGGTGTACTACATCAGCGAGGTCTTGTCCGACACCAAGACGCGCTACCCACAAGTCCAAAAGCTGCTCTACGCAGTAGTTCTCACGCGGCGCAAACTCCGCCACTACTTCGAGGCCCACCCCGTCACGGTGGTTTCCTCCTTTCCGTTAGGGGAGATCATCCGCAACCCAGATGCAGCAGGCAGGATCGTCAAGTGGTCAGTGGAGCTGATGGGCGAAACACTTGCCTACGCCCCGCGCAAGGCCATTAAGTCCCAGATTTTGGTAGATTTCGTCGCCGAGTGGACGGACACGCAATTGCCGCCGCCACAAGTCCAAGCGGAATGCTGGACTCCGTACTTCGACGGCTCGGTGATGAAGACAGGGGCGGGCGCGGGCCTGCTCTTCGTCTCGCCCCTCGGGGAGCACATGCGGCACGCTGTGTGCCTTCAGTTCCCCGCGTCAAACAACATGGCTGAGTACGAGGCCCTGCTCTGCGGCCTCAAGATCGCCATCGAGATAGGCGTCAAACGCCTCGACGTACGGGGGGATTCGCAGCTCGTGATCGACCAAGTCATGAAAAACGCGAGCTGCCACAACGACAAGATGGAGGCGTACTGCAAGGCCGTGCGCACCCTCGAGGACAAGTTCTACGGCATCGAGCTCAACCACGTGCCCCGTCGGTACAACGAGGAGGCGGACGAGCTTGCTAAGTTCGCATCGGGGCGGATCACCGTCCCCCCGAACGTCTTCGCTCGGGACATCGCCCAACCGTCCGTCGCCCTCGAGCGGCACCCCTCGAGCCACGCGGAACCTTCGGGGGCTCCCTCGAGTACAGCAGGTGCGGAGCCCATGGACGAGGACCCCTCGAACGAGGCGTACGTGCTCTCCCTCCTCGAGGGGTACGGTGCCAGCGAGGTCAAAGTCATGGACGTCGAGCCGGCCCCCAGCAGGGTGGACTGGCGAGGCAAATACATCGCTTGGATGGACCGGGGAGAACTCCCCTCGGACCGATCCGAGGCCAGGCGCATCGCCAGGATGGCCAAATCCTTCACCCTCGTCGACGGCGAGCTGTACAAGCGCGCTGCCTCCGGCATCTTGTAGTGATGCGTGCCCATCCCCGAGGGGCGCGAGCTCCTCCGGGACATACATGCGGGTATCTGCGGCCACCATGCCGTGCCCCGCACTCTCGTAGGCAACGCGTTCTGCCAGGGCTTCTACTGGCCCTCCGCGGTCGCGGACGCTAGCGAGATCGTGCGCACCTGTGAAGGGTGCCAATTCTACGCTCGAAAGTCCAACCTCCCTGCGCACGTCCCGCAAACCATCCCCATTACATGGCCTTTCGCCGTGTGGGGGCTGGACATTGTCGGGCCCTTGCGAAAGGCGCCCGGGGGCTACAGCCACCTGTTGGTCGCAATCGATAAGTTTTCCAAATGGGTGGAGGTGCGCCCCATCACGAACCTCAGGGCGGAGCAAGCGGTGACGTTCTTCACCGACATCGTCTATCGCTTTGGAGTGCCGAACTCCATCATCACCGATAACGGGTCTCAGTTCACGGGCAGGAAATTCTTGGAGTTTTGCGACAAGTTCCACATCCGTGTGGATTGGGTAGCTGTGGCACACCCACAGACCAACAATCAAGTAGAGCGTGCCAACGGCATGATCCTACAAGGCCTCAAGCCCAGAATTTTCGACCAACTAAACAAGTCTGGTCGGAAATGGCTCCAGGAACTGCCGGCGGTCGTATGGAGCCTCAGGACCACCCCAAGCAGAGCCACCGGGTTCACCCCGTTTTTTCTAGTCCATGGTGCGGAGGCCGTCCTCCCCACGGACCTAGAATACGGGTCACCCAGAGCGCGAGGCTACGATGAAGACGCCAACCAGCGAGCCCGCAAGGACTCATTGGACCAGCTGGACGAAGCACGCCTCGTGGCCCTAATGCACTCCGCAAGATACCAGCAGTCCCTAAGGCGCTACCAGGCTCGGAAGGTGCGCCGACGAGACTTCAACGAAGGGGATTTGGTCCTAAGGCTACGCCAAGACAACCGAGGATGCCACAAGCTATCACCACCGTGGGAGGGACCCTACGTCGTGGTGAAGGTGCTCAAGCCCGGCACGTACAAGCTAGCCAACGAGGACGGCGAAGAACTCACCAACGCTTGGAACATCCAATAGCTACATCGCTTCTACCCCTAGCTAGGATTTCCAAGTCTTTTGTTGTAAATTACGTGCCCAACACCCCAGTTGGCAACGAAAATGTAAATAGCGGCAGTTCAATAAAAAGGGCAACTCGGCTTTCCCCTGAAACCCAAGTCACCCTCGGGGGCTACTACGGGGGGCATCCCCCCCCCCAAAAAAATGGTCCCATTTTTTCGCAAAAAACCCACGCGCGCTAAGTATGGCTCGACCTTAGCCTCGAGCAAAATTCAGACAGGGCGCGGATGGCCTAGCGGAAAGGATGCGCGAGCCAGAGATAGCCTACGCCTCCACGAGGACACGGCCCTTCTCTCTTGCCTCCGGCCCAGTAGGCTGCCTGCGAAAATCGAACTCCCCTAACTCGAATTTACTCAAGCAAAGGAAGAAACAAAACAGCGTGATAAAATAACAAACACCATTCGCTTCCACAAGTGTTTGAAACAAAATGTTTGTTTATTTACATGGCCACGTGGCCCATATACTAACATTCAAATAAAAAAGGGCCTGGCGCCCAGCGATCTTCAGGCTTGAGGAGCATCAGCGTCAGCGGCATCCAGAAACAGGAACTCCTCGAAGGCCTCGACAAGCGCCTCGGCGGCATCTGCGGCTAGCGCGTCCACATGCTCCATTGCCGCTTCATCCTCGACGCCCTCCGGGACGATGTAGCCTTCCGCCACGGCCTCGAAGTTGACCTCGTAGTGGGACTGCACCACGCCGAGGGCCTTCTGGACGCCGAGGCGCAGAGCGCGACGCATGCGCTCAGAGACGTGCCCGCCGAGGGCGCGCAGGCGGCTGGCCAACGAGCTTCCAGCTTGCACCTCGCCCTCTTCGACGGCCTGGCAGGTCTCGAGGGCCGCAGAACCCAGCTCCACCAGCTCCCGCTCGGAGGAGTTGTAGGTAGCCTGCAGCGTCTCGGCCCGGTTGGCCGCGTGCCCCAGCGCGGTACACAGGCCTGAACATCACCAGCGAAAGAAATCAGAAGGGGAACGAACCCTCGAAGGAAAGATCAGCAAAACAAAAAACGAAACGGCGACCTACCTTCAACCTGCTTCTTCTCCACCTCGAGAGCGCGGCGCTCAAGCTCCACCGCTTGCTGCAGGCTGACGACGGTAGCGCCCTGCTCCTTGAGGGACAACTCCTGATCCGCGTTCGCGATGCTGAGGGCTATCAGCTCCCCGTCGAGCCTTGAGACGTCGGCGTCCCGCTCCGCCAGCGACTTCTGTGCCGTCTCACGAGCAGCGCGCTCCCGCTCGAGCGCCGACCGGGCATCGGCAAGAGCGGTCCGCTCTGCCCGGAGCCGCCCCTCGGCCCTGCGGCGGACGATGCGCTCTTGCGGAGCTGGTCCTCCGCCGTGGCGAGCGCGGCAACCTTGGCGTCGAGGGCGTCCTTCAGCTCGTCGGCCTCCTTGGCCTTCTGCTCGGCTGTCCGCGCCCTCTCCTCGGCCCAGCTCTGCTGGGCTTGCGCCTCTTGGAGCCACGTGCGGAGCTCCCGATTCTCGGAACGGACGGTCCCCACCTCTGCCTCCCAGTCCGACGCCACGGCGCGCACCTTCTCCATATCCCCCGCGCCTGCTGCAGCGCCTCATCCCGATCGATGAGGGCTGTGCAAATCCGCTCAAGGGCGGGGGGACGCGCCGCGGCCTGACCCTCGTGCTCCAAGAGCTGGTCGCGCAGGGCCTCCGCCGGTGCGACGACCCGGCCCGCCTTGGGTCCTCAAGGCCTCCGCGAGCGCGTCGAAGGCGTCATGCTGCTCCCGGAGCTGGCGAAGCTCGGCACTCATCTGGTCGAAGGCGCCATACTTGTCGCGGGCGCGGTGCTCGAGCTCCTGCCGCCAACAGATCAAAACCCGTAAGCATCGTGCCGCGAGGAACAAGCGGGAAAATGACGGAATCGAAGAAAAAAGCCAGCAGCCCTCACCTGGAAAACGCGCCATGCCGGGCCGCCGTGGATCCGCAGCGCCTCGTTCAACGCCCGGTTGAGCGCGGCGCCGTGATCGCGGAGCTCCCCCCACAGCTGCTGCTCCTCTTGGGCGTCGGCGAAGGCGGGCGACTCGTCAACGCGCCCCTCTCCCGAAGCGGAGGGGCCGGCGCGGGGAAAAGGATGCCTCGGCGCCGGTGCCCTCGGCCCCCGGCCACCATGTGGCCGGTCCCACCGCCTCACGAGCGCCCCCGCACCGGGGCACGGGGGGATGGCATGGGCGGGGTTCACCCACCGGTCCCACCCGGCGGCGGGCGTCGTCGTCCGGGATTTCCACCGCCATCGCCTAGGAGCCGCCGGCGAGGGTGGGCTCCGGCCGCGCCTCCACGACCACCTCCGGCTGCGTCTCGGTGGCCGGCGGGCGGCCGGGGTGGCCCTCCACGGCCGAGCGCCGCCGCAATGCCGCCGCGGCCGCGCCGCCGGCTCCGCCTCCACCTCCCGCCCTTGCCTCCGTCGCGACCGTCGCCCGCCGCGCCTCCGCCACGACCGGCGCCCCCGCCGCTCCTCGGCCGACCGCCGGCTGCGGCTCGGCGGGCGAGACCACCGACCGTGGCCTCGAGGCCTCGGCTGCGCCCTGCGAGCTCGCGCTCGCTGTTGCCGCCTCGCTCGCCCACGCTCGCGGCGCCCTTGACGAACGCCGCCAGGTGGGGATGGACGCATCCGCCCTCAGCACCTTGGCCGGTGCGAGGGGAGGCACTGTCGGCACCACCCTGCGGAAATGCAAACAAACTGTCAAATTCCCGCCTATCGGGCACGCAACCCCTCGAAAGACAATCCCTTACCTCGAAGAGGAGAAGGCGCGCTTCCTCTTCCTCGAGGTCCCCGCTGACCTTGCGGATGCGGCCGGCGCGATCGCCGCCGCGCCTCCGGCCATCTCCACCGCGCGCGCGGGCCCCGCCCGCGCGCGCGGGCGCCCTCCGAGGCGCGCGCCGGCGCCTCCGCAGCCCGCGCCTCCTCTGTCGTTGACTGCCTGGTGGCAGGCGCCTCCACGCCCACCCCAGGAGATGCTACTTCTGCCACCGGAGTCGGCTCCGGTGACGGGGGTGCAGGCTCCCACCTATCGGGGAGGACATGCCCCCTAACCTCTTCCTCCTCCTCGTCCGATGACGAGTACTCCTCGGTACCCAGCGAGGAGAGCCCCTGCTGCTCGCGCAGCCGGAACTCCTCGCTCCTCCGCTCACAACGCTCCCTATGCCGCGTCGCACGCTCCCTACTGCGAGCCACCCACTCCCGCTCTCGCTGCTGCGCCGCGCGCGCGAGCGCGCGAGAGCGGGGGGTGGGCGGCTCGGACTTCGCGGCGCTCACGCTCACCATCTGCAAGCAAAGTATTAAAATGCGTCAACAACTCGAGAAACTGGCGAAATTGGAAGTGAAATCAAGAACTCCGCTCACTAGTGGGCCAGTGGGCAGCATCTCAAGCTCCCAAAGGGCCTTGTCGTCGTGGCGCCCGGACTTGGGGTCGATGGCGCGCCGCGCCCGGGTGGCCGCGTACTCCCACGGGAAGGGGGCTGGCAGCAGCCGCGATTTCGCCAACGCGACGGGGTCCGCGATCTCGGTCATCTCATAGATGCGGAGCGGCCTCTCCATCAAGGGGACGACCCGCCGGTGGTGGGGGTGGGCGAGAACAACTTCCGCAGTCAGCCCGCGGCCCGCCAGGGTTCTTCGGCGCGCAGCCGGAGCGAGTCCGGCCCGCGCACCGGTGCTGGGGCGGGGACACCCCGTGGTACCAGGAGGCGGGCCTCTCCCGGAGCACCTTGTCGGTGTAGGAGGGGAGGCTGGGCTCGGCGTTGCGGAGGTAAAACCACCCCCGCTCCCAGTCCGCGTTGTTGGTCGTCATCGTGCTGGGGATGTAATCGTCCTTGCGCTGGGACCGCACGGCGAGCGACATGCAGCCGGCGCGCACCGCGCGGCGGGTCCTCGTCTCCATCGTCGGCAGCGTGTACAGCTCCGCGCGGAAGAGATGAACCCAGAGATCCCAGTTCACCGGGATCCCCAGGAAGCCCTCGCAGACGCCAACGAATGTGGCCGCCTGCGAGATCGCGTTCGGCGCGAAGTTGTGAAGCTCCACGCCGTAGTGGTGGCAGAGGGCCCGCATGAAGCGGCTCGCCGGCGCCGTGAAGCCGCGC
Organism: Cenchrus americanus; assembly: GCA_947561735.1. Lineage (NCBI taxonomy): Eukaryota > Viridiplantae > Streptophyta > Magnoliopsida > Poales > Poaceae > Cenchrus > Cenchrus americanus. Next base: position 93,256,388 of record OX387245.1, on the reverse strand, counting down.
TCATGGAAGCGGATGAAGCTGACCACGTAGCCGTACGGAGGGTTGGGCGCTCACTCCCTTTCCGACGGCACGATCCACTCAGCCGGTTGCCCGTCCTCGTTCGCCGCTAGCTGGCCGCCGGCCACCAGCTGGCCCAGGGCCAGCGGTGTCACCATCGAGCGCTCCCACGCCAATGGGTCGATGATGACAAGAGGCTGCTGGCGAGCCATGCGAGCGGGCGAGGAAGCGGGGAGCAAGAAGCAAGGAGAGCTCTGAGGGCAGAGGCGCAATGGCGAGAGTGACTCGGGGGCTAGAGCACAAGAAGCAAGAACGGCGAATGCTAAACGCAAAGGTAAAAACCGCCCCTTCCCCTCCCATCGGATTTATAGGCCGCAAGGCGTGCTCTCCTGAGTGTACGCCCCGCACGCACTAACTGCAGGTGAAATATTCCCTCACTGACGAACGGGGCCCACCACGACCGCGGCAGCCACGCAACCGCACGAACGCCATCATCACGGCGCGGTAACCGGAGGGCTGTGGCAGGCGGTCACGTCTGCCTACCCACTCCACCCACTACGCGTGCGGCCGCGGCGCCTGAAAAGGCGCGCCCGCGGCACGAGACTACAGCCGCGACTGCGGGCATTAAATGGCCCTGTCCCTTACCAAGTAAGAAGACCCTCGAGCGGCCCGAGCCCCTGGCTCAAATAAATCATGACCCTCGAAGGGTGCGAACACCGACCGGTGGCCTCGAGGCCCGTTTGAAATGAACAGGCGCCACAGGTGCCCTCGATTCACGAGAACTACTGATCAGCGGTTCGAGGGCTGACACGATCAGGGACCCTCGAAACCTGCAGATGTGAAAGACGGGAGCGCCCAACCGCCACCCCGCACGGCCCTACTGATCAGAGGTTCGGAGCCTGACCTTCAACGGGTTCGAACAGGCGCCCCAGATCACCAGAGTCAGGGACGACGAGGGCACGCACATTCGAGCCTTTCCTCGAGCCCACCGGCTCGAGGGTGCCCCACATGTCGTGTTCGAGAGCCAGCGAGGGCAGCTAGCCGGGGGGATCCCACCGAGGGAGAGCTTCCGCGCCCTCGGTCCCTAGTGAATGGGACCGAGCCCCACCTAGCAAACCCACGCAAGCACTTTAATGGACGCGTCTCCGGACCGCGCAGCCTACCCTTATCGAACGAGGCATGGGCGTCCACTCGAACCACCCACTAACAGCTCAATGAGGAATCAGCAATCCGCGACCCGATCGATGGGGGTTGCGGATTCCTCATCCTCCGTCCCGCGGAGGGACGGCGAGGGCGCGTTAAAAACAAGTCGGAGAGCTCGCCCCGATCGCCTTGAATGGGCCCAGGCTCGGGGGCTCGACGCACGGCTACACCTCCTGGGTTGCACCGGCCGCAGATAGTGCCAGTTGCGCGTGCGTCACCGAAGCCGGCTGAAACATCGCCGACGCCGATTGGAATATGCACCACGCCCACCAGATTCCACGGTAAAAACCCCCTACAGGAGCACTCACGCTCCTGCAGGGCTTCGGGGGCTAGACCCGCGGGTCTGCTGACGCGGCCCCACGGAGAGCGTTAGCAACCAGGGGGGAAGGATGTCCTATCGGTGGCTTCGATGTCTGCGGGAGCACGGCCGGCATACCCGGATGCTCGGGGCCACTTGTCGGGGACAGCCCTGAGGGTCCCCTAAAACAACCAGGGGAATCCTGCTTAAAACCTGCAAAAGACCAAAACGAAACACCTCTCACTTAAGCGCACACACGGGGCACGGCCCACACTGCGGTGGTCCCCGCGGCCCACCGGAGTGGCCCATCAAAAGCCCCCTCGAGCAGGTTCGGCCTCGCTCGAGGGTTCACGCCTCCCTCGAGCGGGTTCTGCCTCGCTCGAGGGCTCACGGCCCCCTCGAGCGGGTTCCGCCTCGCTCGAGGGCTCACGGCCCCCTCGAGCAGGTTTCCGCCTCGCTCGAGGGTTCGCCTCCGCCTCGCTCGAGGCTCCCCCACACGCACGCCCGTTCCCGCACGCGGGTACGGACATTTAATGCTCTGACACGGCGGAGCGGCGCCATTGTGCGCCTGGGAATCACGCCCCGGCGCTGTTACGCCAACTCCCTAGGAGGAACCCATCCCTGGGGGACTGTGCGACATGGCCAGTGTCAGCTCCGTGGCATTGTGCCGCCAACTCCCGTACGGCTAACACGCTGCGCCCTTGAAGGGGGGCCGGACACACCCTCGAACTGCTTTCTCATGAATCCGCAGGGTCAAACCATGACGCTAGGCCGGCGGGACGCCATCCCCACCACTGTTGGTCCTGTGCGGCCGCCCCCGTGCTTGCGGCACCACGACGGGCACTGCTACAACAACTCTAGCGCTGTTGAGCACGCGGGGACGGGACACCGCCACGCCTGCCACTGTATCCTGTACGGATCACCGTCAACGGCTTCCTCGAGCCCGTCTAAGGACGCCGCGGCCAACCACTGCGCCTCCACCCTCGAAGTCGCCCCTGTTCAAGTACGGAACGCGCCACGACGACAAGACCAGAGCAAGAGCCGCCAGGACGGCCGCCGACCCGGCGCTGCACGCCATACCCCCACCTGTAGCTAAACAGTGCGGCATGCCTATAAATCGCCCTCTCCTTGGCCTATAAAAGGAAAGCGATCCCCCCACCGCAGGGACATAAAAAGAGACAACACACACGCACTTCTCAATTCTCCCTCAACATCCGAACTCGCTTCGATCACTCCATTTGGGACTTGGAGGCCACGCCTCCTCTCCCGCCTTGCTTGTAGCCGCCCCACTACAGGCACCCCGGTGCAAAGCAATATAGTGCCCCTAGCACGCCTCTGCTGGACGTATGGCCCCGGCCAGAACCAGGATAAACCAAGTGTCTATAGTTGCTTAGCACCGACCATCGAGTGACAGACCTTGGCGCTTACTACTGGTTAGTGTCGGGACTACATTCCGCACCGACAAAGAGTTTTGCGCAAGAATGTTGGCAGGCCCTGAATCTTATAGTGGATAGTACCAGGGATTCGTCCCCCGTATGATGCCCTGGCTAATCTTAGAATCAGCTTCATTTACGGTTCTCTATGGAAATAATTATAATAATGAGGTAGAGTATATGGATGGCTTGCAACGATCTAATCTTTCGGGAAATTCAGCCTTCGATTGAATTTGCTCTGGTTAGCAAAAGAAAATCACAAACAAGCGATGACCCAATGGAGTATAATTAAGTTTGACTTTTATAATATATCTTATTTTCTTCGTTTCCTAATTGTTTTGTTTTTCCTGTAATACCTTTAATTAATAATATGTAACCAGTAGGGATGCTTAATAATCCCTCCTGTTTCTTAAAAAAAGCACATTCATCTAACCAAATGAATTACTCCCTCCAGTTTGGTAAAAGAAGTCGTTTAGGATAGTGATACGGGGTACAAAACACAACTTTGAATTCTCTTTTCTATAAAAATATTGTTGAAAAGTTATATATGTATATTTTTATGAAAATACTTTTCAAAACAAATCTATTGATATGATTTTCACATTTGTAAACTCAACGACTTAAAAGTTATTCATCATTTATATTTCCAAATTTTGACTCAAATCTTGTCTAAATGACTTATTTTATGAAACCGGAGGGAGTGCATCCTGAAACTTGACAGGCAACATGCAAGCAGCACTTTCCAGGCAAATGGCTTAGCAGTTAGCAGGTTGCCACACAAATAGCGAAATATAGGCCCTAGGGCCTCCTCACGTGAGTGGGTCAGCTAGCATTTGCAATATTGTGTCGAACACGCCTCCCTTATTACTCCGTTCTCACGAAGACGAGCTATTGCCTCGGGGATGGTTGGCTCGGTTTCTACCGCGAGTTTGGTTCGTCGCTGAGAACATGTACGAGACAGTAATACAGTATGTCATGTTACAAACGTACGCGTGGTATTCTCCTAAATATATAGCATTAAATATTGCAACAAAAAAATGTATGGAGCGCACAATCAACCACAATCACCATCATCTACTGAGCTAGCTAGCTTTGTGTCTTTGTGCAAAGGTCGAAATTTCGCAGGATGGTAGATATGGCACCCTGCCTCCAACGATATAAGACGTAGTATCCAATACTAGCTGTCTAGCTTACCAATGGCCCGTGCCTATTGCTCACCGAGCCCATTGGTGATTTTGCATTGTGAACACACCTGAGTCTGAGTGTGACTAATACTTGGAGTAGGTCTAGTATGCTTGTGCGTAGAGGGTGTGTGCGTCTGTACATTATTATATTTGATTTGAAAAATAAACTACAATGTCGACATACACTTGTGTAAAGAAAAACTTTTCCAACATCTCTCAGTCGCGCTTGCTACTGACAGCTTTGCTCCTTTTCAAGGCAAATCATCCACATGCGCAATAGATAGAGTGGAGCTATCGTCTTGGCCCCCACTGTGAAAATGATTATGTCACTGAAAAGTCAAGAAATTGTAATTACTTCCATATTATAGATTGTTTTGGTATTTTTAGATTCATAATTTTCCTATGCATCTACCATCTAAGATATGATATATATAGATATATGTGAGCGCGTGTATCACACAATTTATGAATTTGGAAATACCAACATAATCTACACAATTTGGCAGAGGGAGTACACATTCCGGCAGCTGGCGAAGATGGCTGACACTACGCTCTCGCCCCAGGCATTAGTTTGTTCCATGTTATCCACTCTCCACAGTTAAAGGCAGGACACCGATCCGGCAGCCCAATTTCAACGACGAGGTTATTTGCTCTCAGAGCGAATTAAGAATTTATTAGGATTGGTCAGCATCAAATTGCTCTGCTTCATCAGAACTCTTTAGTGACACAAGATCGCCGATATTGTCCCTTCGAAGAGAAGACGCTGGGTCATTAAATAATAAATAAAAATAAATCTATGAAATTGCAAGTAAAGTAAAATGGAAGATTGGCAATGCTAATTCATGTTTGGAAACGATTCTGGAGCGGTTTTTGTAAAAGAAAAAAGATCAAACCACACGAAACGACGTCATTCTCATCAGCTTCCATGAGGAGCAATTCCTCCAGCCAGCTTACCCACACTATTTACAAAGTGTGCAACTCTTTACAAAGTTAACCTTAGATTTTAGCAGAACTTACCCACACCATGCCATCACATAAATACAACCACAAGTTGTTGTGCCACATCCTGCCGCACTCTCTGTGCTCTCCGACTCACATTGCTTGCTCTGTGTCTGTTCCGTCGTCGGGGCTTCTATGTTGGAGTATAAGTGAATTACCCACGAGAAATGATCAAATTCGCGGCCATACACCTCTCAGCAAAAAGGGCGGGCTGAGCGCACTCTCCACACCATTAATAATATTGTGCGCTCACTTATATTCCAAGCCAGTCTACCTCTGGTTTATTGGGCGGATTCTTTACACACTGCCACATATCTCCTTAACCGCCACCCCACAAAAACCTTAGACAGCCACACAACCTACTTTGCCCTGCATGGCACACAGCCCTCTTACACTCACCTTCGTGTTTTCGGCTATGCCTGTTATCCGAACCTTTCATCCACAGCCCCACATAAATTATCACCTCACTCCTCCTTGTGTGTCTTCCTGGGGTATTCTTCTGATCATAGGGCTATTGGTGTCTTGACCTTCACTCTAAGAGCGTCATCATCTCTTGACATGTTGTGTTTGATGAGGTGGTATTTCCCTTCGCTGATATGTCCACCTCACCCCAGGATCACGCCACCCTTGAATTTTTGGATGACACTAATTATTCCTCTTCACCCGGTGGGTCAAGAGATGTGCATGCAGGTTCTCGACTTCCTGGCGGCATGGATGCCACCCCAGGAAGCCCAGGCAGTAGTGGCAATACGCCAGCACCCAGCCCTCCATCGGCTGGTTCCTCAGCGTCCCCCCAGGCACCCGCCACGACTGCTATTGATGGCACCACTTCCACCGAGTCCATCGGTGGTGCTACCCCTGCGCCGCATCCAGCCCCCCACCGGTTGGTGCCTCGACGTTCCACCAGGTGTCGGCCTAGGCTGTTCCCGACGAAGCCACCTCCACTGAGTCCACCGGTGTTGCTGCCCCTACGAACGCCCCGTCCCAGGTTGCTGTCAGTGGCTCCGGCTGTCACACCGGACGCACCGCCGCCACAGTGCCCCAGGCAATCACCCTTGTCACTAATGTGCACGCCATGCGCACATGTGTCAAGGACGGGGTGCGCCACCCCGTTGACCGTGTCTGAATCTCATGCGACAACGATGCCTCCAGTGCCATCCTCGGTCTGCTCAGCCTTGTCAGACCCATGCATGGCGCCTCACTATGCAGGAAGAGTTCGGTGCGCTACAAGCAAATGACACCTGGACCTTGGTTCCTCGCCCACCTGGTGTCAATCTAGTTACAGGCAAATGGGTCTTTTGTCACAAGTACAAGGCAGATGACTCTCTTGATCGCTACAAGGCTCGGTGGTCCTTCATGATTTCACCCAGCGTCTGGGTATTGACTATGATGAAACCTTCAGTCCTGTGGTCAAGCCAATTACCATTTGGGCAGTCCCCACTTTGGCACTCTCTCGTTCATGGCCTATTCATCAACTTGATGTGAAGAATACTTTTCACCACGGCACCTTGAATGAGACTGTCTACTGTGCACAGCCGACTAGTTTTGTCGACCCCTCCTGTCCTGACTTTGTTTTCCACCTAAACAAGTCTCTATACGGATTGAAGCAAGCTCCCCGCATCTTGCACCATCGGTTTGCCTCTTTTCTTATTACCTCCCTTGGTTTTAAAGAGGCAAAGTCTGATACTTCATTGTTCATCTATTGTCATAGCTCCGATATCTCGTTCTTGCTCCTAATATGTTGATGACAATATTGTCCTGACAGCCTCCTCTATGAGTCTCCTTCAGCTGATTATCACAGCTCTACGCCAGGAATTCTATAGGGCGGATATGGGACCACTCCATCATTTCCTTGGAGTCAATGTTCAGCGCCATCGTGACAATATGTTTCTCTCACAACAGCAGTATATACTGGATATTCTGGAACATGCTGGTATTCTCAAATGCAAGCCTTGCAGTAGCCCTATGGATACTCACGCCAAGCTTTCTGCTGATGGTACCCTAGTTGCCGACATCATCCCTCACATTTCTGCAGCATTGATGGTGCCCTCCAGTATCTCAGTTTCACCTGCCCATGTATTGCTTATGTTGTCCAGCAGATCTGTCGATATATGCATGACCCTCGGGAGCCTCATCTTGGTCCTATGAAGCAGATTCTTCACTACCTTCAGGGTACTTTGGACCTCGGTCTCCACCTCCACCGGACCACACCGACTGATCTTACTGTCTATGCAGATGTTGATTGGGCGGGATGCCCTAACACATGCAAGTCCACCTCCGGCTATGCGGTGTTTCTTAGGGACAATCTCACCTCCTGGTCATCCAAACGCCATCCTATATTGGTATATTGTTATAAAATTAGTGTTGTCTGCCTCTCCACCAACCCGGTCCAGCATCAGCGAACCAACCATGTCGAGATTGATCTACACTTCGTCAGAGATTGATTTGCCCTCGGTGAAGTTCGCGTACTACATGTACCCACTACATCCCAGTATGCTGATGTCTTCACTAAAGGTTTGCCGACGTCAGTCTTCACTGAGTTTAAGTCAAGTCTTAGTGTTTGCGGTGCTCCCAGTTCCGACAGCGGGAGAGTGTTGGACTGCAATTGGGCTCATGAGCTCATGGGCCTGTCCGCCAGGACTCCCCACCCAGCCTATATATGTACACTGACTATGCCTGAGTATTGCATCTAAGAATTCCCTTAATCACCTCTCATTATGGTATCAGAGCCAGAGGTCTTGAGTTTGAATCCTGACGGGCATGATAATTAAAACAATTATAGCCCCCTCCAATATCCACGCATACGACCTGGGGAGCCTGCACGTGAAGGGGGTGTTGGAGTATAAGTAAATTGCACACCTTTCCTCATCAACTTAAGCTTTTGGGTTGAACTGGTTGGTACATGTAACTCAATACTCTACAAGAGAGGACACACCATGCACACATTTGCTCCCTCTGTCGAATGCCGTCGTGGTTATGTGTCGTCGAAGTGCAAACAAAAATCACCTCGCCGTCTTGTGGGCCGCGAGAGTACTTGAGGATGAGTGGGCCGCGGGTGAGAGTGCACAATGGCGCGTACGTAGGACGCGAGGCTTGTGCATGCACATGGGTTATATGGAGACCGCCAGGTACGTTTCTTTCATTTTTTTATTTTTTTATTTTGATTTTTGTTTTTATTTTCTATTTTATCTTATATTTTTTATTCCCCTCTCGTCTTTTTAATACTTTTCTCTTTCTCTTTTCTCTCGTTTTGTTTTCTTTATTTTTTCTTTTTTCATTTTCCTTTTTTGTCTCTTTATTATTTGTTTTATTTTTTTCTTCCATTCATTTTTATTTTTTATCTTTTAGTTACTATTTTCATCTTTCCTTTTTTGATGTTTTATTTTACTTTGTTTTTTCTTCTCTCTTTTTTCCTTTCCTTATCATTTTGTGGTTACACCTTTCTCATGTTGGGTTTAGATTCTTTCAAAACAAGTTCTATATATTTCATCCTTATCATTTTGTGGTTATACCTTTTTAGTTCTCATGTTAGATCTGAATTCTTTCAAATCAAGTTTTATATTTCATATGTTTAATTTCTTCCTTATTTCTTCATTTTTACTCTTCTTTATTATTTTTCATTTTATTTTCCTTCGGTAAATAGTTGTTCCCTCTCAATGAATATTTATTCCACATCAGAGAAAGATAGTCCTGCTCAGTAAATATTTATTCCACCTCAGTAAATATTTGTCCTCATATAGTGAACATTTGTTTTCTCTTAGTGATTTTTTGTTCCACATGTATATGTCACAGAGAAAAATATAAGTTGTCTCCCTCTGTAAATATTTGTTCGGTGAGTTTGTATAATTTATTCCATGCATATGTCTGTTTTGTTCTATAAGCAGCATATATAATTTTTTAGTTTGTATCACTATTTTGTTTTACAGGTATACATATTTATTCCATCAGTTCGTTTAATTTGTTCGGTACACAAATGTTTTGTTCTGTGAGTTTATAGAATTTGTTCTGTTAGCTTACATAAGTTGTTCTGGCAATTGTTTTGATATGTTCTGACCCTTTATTTATTTGTTCGACATGATATGCAGAATTGTTATGGCTATAATATGATCTTATTCTAATAGTTGGTCTCATTTGTTTTAACACTTCATTTCTTTATTCTAAATGACATACAAACTTGTTTTGGCTATAATAATTAGTTGTTCTGACAATTGTTCTTATATGTTCTGATTTTTCATTTATTTTTGTTTGAGATGACATGCAAACTTATTTTGTTTATAATAATTAGTTGTTCTGAGAGTTGTTTTGACCCTTCATTTATTTTGTTCGAGATGATATGCAAACTTGTTATAGCTATAATAGGATTTTATTTTAACACTTCATTTCTTTGCTCTAGATGACATACAACCTATAATAGGATCTTATTCTGACAGTTGGTCTTATTTGTCCTAACACTTCATTTTATTGTTCTAAATGACATACAAACTTGTTCTGGCTATAATAATTAGTTGTTCTGACGATTCATTTGTTTTGTTAGATGACATGCAAATTTGTCCTACATATAACAATGACTTGTCCTAATAGTTGTTCTCATTTGTTCTGATACTTCATTTTGTTTGTTTTAGATGACATACAAATTTGTTCTGGCTATAATCATAACTTGTTCTAACAATTGTCCAGATTTATTCCATATGACATACAAATTTGTTCTGCATATAATAGTGACTTCTTTGTTTTTAAAAAATTACAATTGATACTTATTCTAACAAATTATTTTTTTGTTCATTCACAATATGTAGATGAATATTTCTATGCCATTGTCTTGTCATTAATTTATTTATGAGAACATTGGTATCAAAATGTGTCAGCAAATGAATTTTATTCATATTTCATAGAACGATGTTATTACAATGCCTGTGAAATTTTTATATCAACTTTGCACCAACAAATTTAGCAAATCTAAATCAGACTTCATCTACACATCTCTTTATGAAACTGTAAGTTAATTTATTCCATAGATATTCTTTTTTTTGGTCAGATCTTATAATTTGTGTGTACGTATAAATTTTTTGTTCTGGTAGTTTATAGAATTTGTTCCACGGTTATATAGTACATAGAATATACAACTTAAAAATATGAATAAAAAGTTTATCAAAATATAGTCAAGTGACATTTTGTTCTGAACTTTTTAATATCAGAAATCTAGTGGTGAAATCAAAATTTAATTTTGATACTCGATTTATCATTTGTAGTTTTTTTTCAAAAATGAAACAACTTTGCATGTGGATGATATAATTAGTTTTGTCTCTATGCATGGAAGGAAAAAAAGCAGTCCACTGCCCCAGACTTCCCAATGTGTCCGGATTTCCTCCTCCACGTCTCGTGACCCTGCACCTCGTGGCCCCGGTGTGACATTACGTCGAACACCCTCTCCACTTCACCTCTGTGGCCCCTTCACAAGGCGTCCCCATCGCCCCATGCACACGATCGATAAGAGGTGACACCCTGCGAAACGTTGCTCAACCTCAACGCTTGTGGTGACGCGTCTCCTCGATTGGCCACGACGACGCCCACACATTCTCCATTGCATGTGACTCCCCTCCGGTAGGTAGAGGGTAAGGCGCTGGAGTTGCGGATCCACCTCCGAGTAGGGTTGGTAATGGATGATGGCTCTCATGCCTCCTTCACAATCCAAGTTAGTTATATCTTTTTTAATTCAAAATCATACAGTATATTATTATGATTCGACTCTTATGATGTTTGATTCTTAAATTTGCTAAGCTTACTTAAAGAGCCATTTACCACCCTACCTCCGGGTCAACACACCCACCGTTTGAAGAAAGGGAAACAAGCCATATATATGATTTTCTTTCTCACCGTTTTCTATTTCAGATGATGATCAGTTTGTGGTATCAAACCCAGCCACTTGAGCACTGTGATTGGTTCAAGTGGCCAGATTTAAAATCATTTTAATTTCTTTGTCATATTTTTTTCCTCCTACGTCGATTCTTGAGGCAGCTAATTATTCTCTTGTGACAACTAACTTCTTAGAAACATTACAAAATATTTGGTCCACCGTTTTATGTTTACTGTTCACAACCTGAGAGCACTTTATTTTATGTCCATTAGAGTTGAAGAAATGGACAATTATGAGTTATTACGACTCTCAACCACCATAACACACATGTCATGAAAAGTCAATTTGGCACTCGCGCGCGCGGAGCGCTCAATCAGACCGATCGGCTCCACCTCCCCATGTGTGTGGGCCCTACATTGTTTCCCTTTTTTTACTCACATCCAGCGACCACACACGTTGAGACGCTAAGGGCGTGTTTGGTTCTCTTCTGTGTAGTGCCTGGCTCGACTCTTGGGAGCCAGGCTCTCACGGGCCAGCAGCAAGCAAGCCAGGCTCCACAGAAATGAGTTCGAGTTTCGTTTCTCGAGAGCGAGGTTGAGTGCTGATTTCTGCACGCGAAGGCACAAATCCAACAGAGATGCAATCAACCAATCGCTGCCTAGTTGCACATAGTGAGCCTACCTACCAATGCTGCAGCCAACCAAACCACCATGAGGTGCACGCGCCGAGCCTGGTTAGGCCATATACAAGCAAGCAAACGCACCCTAAGTTACTCACATCCAACAACCACACACATGCCAAAGACGATTGCAACCTCGTCCACTCGTTCAGTTTGCAGCTTCTTTTTTCTTCCCAACAACGAGAGATACAACTCTTGTTTGAGTTGAAAAGTTATATACGAAACTTCTTTTTATATTTTCGTCTTTGGCATGAGTTATATAGATAATTTTTTATCGAAAAGTTATATATAAGTTTGGTTTCTATCACATAAATGATGTATATAATTTTTTTATTTAAAATTATATACATGAGTTTTGCTTCTCTCGCATAAATTATATGCATAACTTCAATATTGAAAAAGTTATATACATAACTTTTGCTTAACACATAAATTATATGCATAACTTCATTATTGAAAAAGTTATACACATAATTTTTTTGTCTCTTGCATAAATTATATGCATAACTTCAGTATTGAAAAGGTTATATAACTTTTGTTGCTCTCGCATAAGTTATATGTACATTGTTTATTTAAAAAATTATATGCATAAGTTTTGCTATCTGAGTAATTTTTTCTAAAAAAGTTGTATACAAGTTCTCAGTTTTTTATAAGCGTGTGAGTGGTTGGTGGGACCATGTTGGGTGAGTGTTGGTAGTTTTTTTAAAAAAATAAATGAGTGATGGTAGTTGTGACTCTGTGAGCCATTGCGAAGTCAAAAAATAAAGTGTGGAGTGCACGGGTGACAGAAACAGAAAAGGCCCCTGGTCCGAGATCGATCGCTGGGGTTGGCTGCTGGCGCTCGCTCGCTAGATATGCCCCATGTGTCACATGCACGAGTATAGGACTAGTGGTACGCGGCTAACCGCTCATTTGACTTCTTTTATGACACAGTACAACACAGACACTCACTCCTATGAATACACGTACGCAAACCTCACCCACCGCTCATGAGACTGAACCTAGATGTCAATCCCTAAACCAACAGATTAAATGTCGTCCTAAGACCTTTAATTAATCAAACATCAGTGTTAATTAGAGATTTTCAACTCCCAAAAAAATTAGAGATTTTCAGACATACCCGATGCTAGTACGGCGAAAGCCCTAAGCTAGGATCAGAGCATGCTTCCACTGAAGAAAGCGATGAAACTTTGGCACGACCACCACCGGCAAGTGTGGATCGAATCATGGGGGGGGGGGGGGGGGGGGGGGGGGGGGGGGGCATGCTTGCCTAGCCTGACAAGCAAATACTAATTGGAGCGATCTATTTGCTTGTCAATTAAGTGGCGATCGAGGGTACAAGCAATACAAATGAATGGATTTGGTCTCCACAAGGGGATAACGATGATCAGAGGCATCGTCGTCATTCATTGACTGCTTGTTTGCCCACCACATACGGAGCATATCAATCCCATCAACTGTCGCTCTTACACGCGCATTGGTAGCGACGGATCTACAGCACGTGTTTCAAACATGTGATACTTTCCAGAGATGTCGCGCAATTATCACACACACAAGAGAAAAAAAGAGGGATAATTCTCCGTGTGCGGATGAGACCATAGCTAGCTAGATTCTCTTTTTTTTCTTTCTTTTTTCAGTTTCGTTAAGATGTTTTTGTTTTTTTTCCGAATTGCATAGTACAACAGAGACACACAACACACACTGTTACCCCTATGACGGCACATTCCCAAAAGTGAAAGCATTGTGCTGTTAAATTAACTCCTAGTTAAGGGGAATCGAACTCAGGACCTGATGTGCTACTGAGGCTCTTGTAACCACTAGACTACAAGCCTTTTTCGCTTGTTATGATGTTTTTAAAGTACGAGTCTTATCCTTATTATGAAAATTGATTTAACTTGATTTACAGATAATTAAAAGAATAATTTCTCATTATCTTCTTTACTTAGCCCATCAAACTTTTTGATACTTCTCTTTATATACTTCCGGGGCCACTTTTGTTCGATTTCCTCTCAGAATGGACAACTCTCATTTTTCTCTAGCATTTTAAAATTTCTCTTTTCCCCCTAGATCATCATTTATTTCTTGAACCGTCAGACACCATGGATTGATAGATCCTATATATGTATATCGCATGCATTTTTCTATATCTAGATCAGTTCCAAAAAATGGCAAATACGTATGTCGTACGTCCAAGGCCGGGAAACAAATTTAATCACAATTACGAAACCTGACAGTGAACAAAAAATTCAATTTGTTCAGAGGTTACGCGCCCTTGATGTGCAGCAGCAGCACCGTACCCCATTCTGTCTCTTCACGGGAATTTATGGTGCTGTACTGTATATAGGGCCAGTAGCCAACGACAGCCACCAAAAAGAAATACTACAAAATATGAGTAGAGAAAATCCGCAGCCACCAAGCGCTGAGGCTCCGACAACACATCGAGATAGCGACGTCTCTTAGGGACCAGGGACCACCTTTTCTGTCAGCAAAGGGACAGAGGTATGGGACTGGAGGAGAGGGCATCGGAGAGCACGAACAAAGAAAATTGAACTGCAGAAAGCCACAAGCTGGAGAGGGAAAAACCATACTGCGCATGCATGACTAGGTCATCAATTTTTTTCGAAAGGAGACTAGGTCATCGATGGGCATGGATAATATAATTAGCACACAAAAACCTACTGAACACATGTTTAACGATTTATTTCTTCTCATGCGACGCTGCTGCTCCAATTTTTTCTCATCAACATGATATTCAATGGATGTTTTAGTAATTGCTCCTCCATTCCAAATTACAAGGATTTTGTTATGCATTTAGATATACCCTATGTCCAGATGCATAATAATATCTATGCCTCTAAAAAACTCAAAACAAACTATAATTTGGAACAAGAGAGTAGCTCTTTCTAATTACATCAGATATGACACAGAATAACTTTTGATGAATCTATCAATACTAATGCAGGGGAAACGCTAGCTGATAATATATATAATTTACACCCTTTCATGTATACATACAAGGGCATGTCCTGTATATTCTCTGTTTATCTTTATAACTTTGATTTTAGAATCTATAACTTAGGGCTATAGAACGGAATAGTGTGAGACGATTTCGAAATATAATAAAGTTACTTAGGTACACTTATCATTTTGTTTTTGAATGAAGGCTTCAGAGTACATTATTACATGTATACCAATGGTCAACGTTTCAAATTTTACTCCAACCAGACACAATAGACAGATTAGTTCATAGGACAACTGCCTTTTTCTTTTGAAAAGATAGTGCCCTTCAAATACTCATATACTACTGACCATGCACAAATATGGGAATATTTTTTTGACAAAGGATTCTTATTCCGACCTCTGCAAGAGTTTTGCATACAACCAGCCCTTATTCCAGATCATTTAAGCAACTGTTTGTTGAGACCAACGCTCTCAAAAAAGTGAACTAAGCAAGTATGTAACTAATTAAGCACTAATCCTTTTAGATGACGAGATCACCTGTGCTTAGCGAAAATCTTTGTAGGCATAGTCTCCAGGGTGCAACAAGCTCACTTCAGTAGTGGTTTGCTATGCTCCTTTTGCATTGCACTTCAGAAACGTGTCTGAAAATAACTTGCAAATAGGAGTATATTTCTTTTTCTCAAATATCGCATCGTTTCTGCAGAGCTGATAAGAAAATCAGGAACATAAAAGCTGACGAGAAAATCAGGTACATAAATTATAAAATTACTAGATGGAAAATTATATGTGGAGGTGTAGCGTGTCCCCTCAAGCAAAACTTGTGCATGAGCTTTTCGGTAGTACCATTGATGGAGACAAGACTTTTGGCCAATGGCTATATATATACATATTGGAGTAGTAACATACTAGACCTTACTATGTCATTCTCCGTCCCTTAAAGATTGTCGCTGTTGGTGTGCATGTCACAACTTTGACTCAATTTGTAGAAAATACATACAACATTTATATCTCCAAATAAATTTATTAAAAAACTAGATTCAAATTACATATCATAAATATTAATATTTTTAGATATATATTCAATTGAAGTTTTTTCTCGAGAACTGCAAACGACAATCTCAGAGATGGAGGGAGTACATTATTATTATTATGTAAAAGGCCAAAAGGGTTTGTAAGCTTGTGCCGATTTTCGATAGAACAAACCACAGGGATGTACAGACATCTTGCATTTGCTTTCGTTCAATCTGCCAAGTTCAATTGTTTATAATTTATGGCACAGTGGACAAAGCGTTCAGAAAATAATTTTATTGACCTTATATATTTCCCATTTGATCATTCTGTTCGGGAAAATATGCATCACGTACACGTGGATGGATAGAAGCATGCATTATGTTGAGTGAATATATAGCGGTTTTCATTCTCAAACTACTAATTGAGTCTCAATTAATAATGATATTGAGCTTCATGATAGCTTCTCAATGTGAAAAATCGGAAGCTTGAATAAACAACGGACTTCTCGTGCAGCTTCCGAAAAGCTGTAAGTCTAGCTAGGAAAACTGGGTGTATGGAAAAAATTGAAAAACATAGTTTTATGAGCTTTTCATAACCTTTTGACCTTAGAAAGCTAAATAAAACTTTTAAAAGCTAATGTTAACTTTTTAGAATCGAAAAGCCAGCAACAGCTTTGTCTCAGAAAAACGCAAAAGCTACAGCTCAAACAAATAGGGCCGGTTGCATGAGAAAGTTCGAGGACTAACAACTGTACGTCTTGGTAGTTTCATTCAGGAGCGAAATTGAGCTGAGGTTGATAGTTCACAAATGAAAACAGCTATTTTGCCATATCTGTCAGAACTTGTACCATACCATGTAGAGGGAACAAGAAGTGTTTCATTTATCAACCATCTCAAAAGAACACGACCATATATATACCACAAATGTTGATCTTTTCAAACGAAAAGATGTTCAAGCCTTGACTTTTAATTATGCCGGCAACATAATTGGATGAGGTACTGAACTATTTATGTGGTAACTTGCTAGAATTTCAGAAATCGTTAACATAAAAAAAAATCTTCTTTTTAGTTAATTGACTAATCTTTCTTCATTGAATTTAATTTTTTGGTTTCAGTCACTTTGCAGTTAACTGTGGAGTAGTGACCATCACAGCAAAAGGGAGTACCGTACTACTATATGATTGGGAAGAACGGGGTTCTAACTGTGGCAGGACTGTGCACATGTATCTTAAACCTTAATTAGATATAAAAGATGCCAGGTCACAATAACCTTTGTATAGCAGCTTGGATAGTACAGTAGTAATTGCCCTGCTACTGGTGGTCTCCTATAACCCCGATCGGGCATCTCCATGTCCAATTGGAGAGAAAAAAAATCGCGCACGCGGTGGTCGTGTGTAATGATGGGTGAAAACGTAGAATTGGCCCCTTGATTCGCTCATGGTGGATGTCTAATTTAGGTCACATGCCAGCAGTAGAGGATTCCACACGATCTCCATTTATGTTTCCAAAGTTCCATATTTTGGGATCAAAATATGGTTTTCCCCCTATAAGAAGAGCAAGTGATATTTAGGTCCAAAAGGAATATTTCTTTCAATATAAGCATGCCTCTGCATGTCAAACTCACTATTGAAGAGAATCTACAGAATATGTGGCTCTAAAAAATGCTACGTATATATTATCATAAGACGGTACGACATTGATAAGGCTACAAGCAAGTGGGGTGAGTGCGACAAAAATCTATTGATGGTGTGACTCTCGGGTTTAGTGGTCCCACTTTGAACATCTAGTCTAGCACCCATAGAGTGACAGAAGAGCCAGATTGAGTAGCCCTAAAAAAAAGAGCCAGCTTGAGTACATGGTGGTGGTCCAAGTAGGCAGGCCCCACGCATTTACTGCATAGCTGCAAGCTGCCCATGGAATATACGCATGCTTCCAGTTTTTACCAAAGGGACATATAGATATACACAGTGCAACTAGCTGGCTCTACTGCCTCTACTTAGGGATGGATTCGGATGTGTGGAAATCCGAATTATCCGTATTCGTATCTGCTAAAAACGTTAATATGGATATCCGTATTCATATTCGTTTTTAATATGGATGTCAGATGAATGTATTCGAATCCGTTTTTCAATATTATCCGAATTTGACATTACCCAAATTATTCGAAAAAAACCCGACATATCCGACATTATTTGTATCCGCAAAAATAAAGTACTCATGGAAACCATCTAAAATTTATTTATATTAATAAATATTAATGACAAATGATGTTAATTTTAATGTTGCTAGTAAAATAATTATTTACACCATTTTAACTACTAAAAATATATATGACAACAAACTAATTATGCTAACCTAATATTACTAAATTATATAATGATATTTTTAATTAATTTTGATGTGTGTAATCATAGTAATTTTAAATACATTATGTTATTTAGCAAATAAATAAATAAATTATATTTAAATGTATTTATGTACTTATTTTTACTAATAAAATTTGTTTATATATTTACAAAATTACTTATTTATATTTATTGTGATATAATAATTAATTAATTTATTATTTAATATGTTATTTGCAATAAGATATCTATTACGTACAATGATCATAATTTACTCTCTACTTGTAACATGATTTGATCAATTATAAAATCATCGACAAATAAAATTGATACTCATTATGACTCTATGCTATAAATCGAGTAAGTATTCGAATAAGAATCCGAATTCAAAATATCTGTTTTGTATTCGTATTCGATAATATTCGTATTCGTATCCGAATTCGAAATAAAATGTGGTAAATAGTGGCATCTGAATTCGTATCCGTGCGTATCCGATCCGAATCCATCCCTATCTAGCGGCACCTACAAAATCCACGGTGACTGAAAGCCCATCCATCGTCGTGGAATCCAGAGCGAGAGCTCGAGCTGTTCCATGACATTGACACTCGCGGAGGTTTTTTCATTGGATGAGGGTGGCCAGCTAGGGGAGAGGCCAGCGAGGACGACGACGCTTGCAGACTTGAGCACATCGGCACTGGATTGTACGGGAGCGAAGGCTACAGGGCAGCGCGTGCGCGGTCGTGGTTGTAGGTGGCTGACAGGGCCCCCACACATTTATACTATGCCCTAGCGCTAGTTGTACAAAATGTAGCGGCGCGGGGCAGGGAAAGAGCTAGCAAGACCGCCATGCCTATGCAAAGTGTTTGTCGACAGGCGGCGCTTCAGTTGTGCGAGCACACACCGTACCGTAAAAGCACAATGGGAAACAATGGAGCAACTAGGCACTTCGATACCGATCCAGAGTTACGGAAATATACGGGTGAAAAATAAGGTCGGAGAGGTGCGAGGGCGGCGGGGTGATGGCATGAATGAGACAAGCGACGGCGAATTGAGTAATGTTTTTTCCCGTTGTAACATATGGGCATAAATAATAGAAACATGATTACAATACTTTTTAAGAATTATAAAAATTATGATGATATCTATCTATTTATTATCTTTATTCTTGAGTATACTCTGCATGCTTCCGGTTTTTACCAACTTGCTAGTTATCTTTATACTTGAGTGTTAAAATAAGCCACCACATTCTCCGAGAGGGTCCAGAAATTTCCACGTTAATCAAAAAGTTTTATGAAGATTTGAAGGTCTAGATTAATCCAAAGAATACATAAATTCGGATTTCAGAATTAAAATAAGGAAATCCAAAAAGTCCATATTCAATACAAATACAATTAATAAATACATAAATTCGGAATTAAAAATAAGAAAAATAGTAGTTAATGTTTACACGGATTGGGAAAGAAAAAATAACTAACTGAAGAGTAAATAACAAATACAATTATAATTTAGAAGTTTCGCACGACGGGCATTAAATTAGTTCTCTGTCCATGTTGAAGTACTAAGTAGGAAGCTCATGAAATATTTATCCGCATAGGCATGTAGTCTTGCAAGGCTCTAAATGCCAACATTGATAAGACATGGCACATAATGAAAATAATTTTTTGTCAAAAAAATAAAAATCAATCTCTTTGTTGAGTCTCACATGACTCTAATATATATATGAGATGGAAATAAAATTGTTTCTCAAATAAAGAAGAGAGGAACCGTGGCCCTAAGTTTGGCCTCATGATGACTTTAGTGACAACCAAAAAGCCCCTCCTAAAGTATATTTCATAGAAAACTGCTCATATATGTAAAAACCGCCAGATGAAAATACATATGGGAGTTGGATATAGTCCGTTGTTCCCTCCCAAAGTAAGGGATTATAGTGCGGTGCCCTTGAGCCGGCGATCAAATAATCTAAAAGGCATCATCATCATGCGAAAAAGATGGTGCAAGGAGGACAGAGCGTAATTGATGTACAACTTTGTTTATTTATTTTCATCTAGTAGTTTAATTCACTCAATGCCGAAAGTCAGAGAAGAAGACACGAGCATAGCATAAAGTGCCACAAGAGATGTTTAGAGCACGAACTAGGTAGACTATTTAGAGAAAGCAACCATGGGTATGGAAAGATAGCGACAAGAGACTGTGCAATCGCTGAGGGAGGCAAAGATGGGGGATTTTGTTTATATACACAAGCAATTGCATATTAGTGTGACAGAACCGCCCAAAATAGTTCCGTATTATCGCCTAAGCCGGTCCACGTGGCCATTAAGCAATAATAAAGAACTATTTTGTCGCTTCCGCCGGGTAAAGCCCGGTAAATCACATACAACAGGATCGCTGATATGCGCTAAGCCCACTCGAAGGCAGGACCAGAGTACAACATTACATTACATTACATTAAAGGTTCACAAGTTCAACATTATTACAGACCAGGTTTTCGTACATAAAAGTAAAGGTGATTCAGAGTTTAAACAGCGGAAAGTAAACTAAACGCATGATACACACGGGAGGCCATCCATGCATATCACTCCTCATCATCGTTCTCCCATTCCAGCTGGGATTACCTGAAAACCACAAATTAAGCAAGGCTGAGTACTAATACTCAGCAAGACTTACTCGACAAAAAGTAAAGTAAGACTAGACATGCAAGGCTTTTTGGCTTGTGGGTTTGTTTTGCCAAAAGCGACTAAGAGTTGATCCTTATTTTCAAGTTTTAGCTCATATTCTAATATGTTAATCAGTCTAGGTGAGCACCTGTACTAAACAAGCACGTTGTGCAAACAATATTAAACAGGTAACAATATTAGTCCAAATTGTTCCATAAATAAACATGGGGTAGCCAGTGGTCAAGCCGACTCAGATAACGGCGAGTGACCGATGATCGATCGATTTATATCCTTGCAAGGTAAACCCAAGATACACGGAAGAAGGTAGACCAAGTGCAGTGTCTACCCCAACCAGGCGGTTCCCAACATTCCATAGTTTAGGATCAGACGCGCTACAAACTCTGGTACACGGTTATCTAGAGGGTCTAACCCGACCAGTCCGGACTCACACACTATACCACGGGTAGCTAGCCCGGAGACACATCCCAAGAGGGTAGCTAGAAAGATCCCGCCCCGGTTCAGAAGGTACTAGGCTTACCGGTCCCATTCCCGACAAGCACTTGGTACGTTCAATAGCTTAGGAACAGCACCATGCTACTCGGTCGAGACCGAACCCATTGCTCTTACCACATGAGCGAGTCAATTTAACCAACTTATGATTCCAACAAGAATAACCTATATCTCGCGAGCAATGAGTCATTACTCGACTTGTACCGTCTCCTTAAAGCATGGCACTAGCGTTCCTAACATACTAGTAAAAGAGCATAGGAGTCCTAAGGATCATGCATCTAGGTTTCAAAACAACTCCTGAAACTTAAATGCACAAATTAAAGAAGAAAGTGCTGAAAAGTAAAGGACACGATTTTCATTTATAAAATGGGTTAGATGAAATCGGTGCTTGCCTTCCTCAGACTCAGCACCCAAACAAGCCTTTGGCTCTTCTGGACTTTGGTCCAGGTCTTACTGCACACTCAACTAATTCACCTCTCCGCTAGCTGCTCCTTCCTCCTCCTAGGTGAGCGTATATGTTCCGTCGGGAATATCTACACGTTTACATGCACATGCATCAGGTTATGGTGAAGGTGGGAGAATTACCACAAAACCAACTCTTGTTGGACACATTCATCCAAACAACATTATTTTCTTACAGAAATTATTAGTGTGTTTGTTAAATAACAAAACACTATTTTGATGGTGATTGTGTGCACATCTAAGCAATTTAATTTACTTAAATTCACCAAACAGCAAGGGGTGTGTTTAATTTAATAAAAACAGAAACACACATGATTTCACAATTTAGCACTTTTAATTTTCCATTTCTTTTTTTAATTATTTACAACAAGCCTTTCAACCATACATCCAAATTAAATCAAAAACACTTCCAATGAGCCTACACACCAAAATTTGGCCTAAGATCATTTATAAATTAATTTATACAAAAAAACAAATTGCAGCCTAGTAAATCTACATTAATTCATATAAAAAGATTTAATAAACTTTTTGATCTCAACTTTCTCCTACGCGTCGTGTATGCCCAAAATGAGTTTCTGACCAAAGCATGGTTGCAAAATCAATTTATTTTTCAGATTTTGAATTTAAGATCCTACACAAGATTAAATCCAAAACACTTAGTAAACAATTCCCTAAATTCACATCCACCACACCAGGGGTACTAATCATCAAGTCAAAGCCCTAGGGTGCACTTGTGCTCAAAGAAAAGTTCAATGACAGGGCTATAAAAAGCATCAAACTTATTCTAGCATAAAGCTTAAATAAATCATAACTGAAAATATATACATCAAGTTCATTCAAACTTTTGCCATATATCTAGACGTGTTATAAAGAGCAAAATATCCAAAATTCAAGTTCATAGCATGTGTATATTTTAAATCACACTAAAAACACTCCAAACTGAGTTTGAATTTTTAATTCAAAAACTGTACAGAAAACCCTATACATATTTTACAGAAAAGATAGATTTCTTCACCACGAATCCAACAAAATTGGTTTTGCATTTTTCTGATTTTTCTACGATTTTTAATGATTTTTCAAAGTCGCTGCTGTAACCCTAAAACAACTTTACAGCCGGGCCCTCGAACTTATTTTCCGAAATTACGCAGAGGTCCCTGGATTACGGAAATCTCCCTAGAAAGAACAGGGAAGAAGCAATGTGGTCCTTGGGCGGAACTGTTCATCGCCGGCGACGGAATTGAAGGCCGGAGGCGGCCGGACTTCGCCGGGAGAGGGCCCTACAGCCACTACGTACCTCCAGAGGACGATTTTAGGTGTTGACCGGGCGTAGGATGGCCTCGCCGGGCGCCGGCGGCGAGGGGCTCAGTATGCGCCCGGCCGCCGCCGCGGCGGCGCCGGCAACGGCGCGACCGGCGTCCTGGCGGCGACGCGGCGGGTTGAGGAGGAGCAAGAACGGGCGCCGGACGGGAAGGAGAGGGTTAGGCGGCTCGGGACCGGTGCGGGCGAGTCCGCTCGGTGGCGATGTTGCAATGGCGAGCGGCCACGCGGACCGCCCGCGGCGGCCTCCGTGCAAGCCGGCGCGCGACAAGAGCGAAGGGCTACGGGGTTGGGTGCGCGCGCGAGCCGGTGGGCGGCCGGGTGGCACGCCGCATGCGCGACGCGAGCGCGAGGGAGCTCGAGCGCGCGGCGCGTGGCCCGGCTCTACGTGGCCCGGTGCCCGGGCGCGGTGCACGGGCAATGGAGGGAGAGGCGGAGGGTCCACGGCGGCCTCGGTCCACCGCGACGGACTCCGAGCGTCCGTACGCCAGACTCCCCCCGCGGGCGCCACATGGTCGGGCAAGTTGGGCGCGGGCGCGCTCTGCGCCAGAGCGCGGCAATGACGACGCCGGTGTCATTCTTATTTCATTTGCGCAGCTTCAAAAATACATAACTCCCTAAAGTGACAACTAAGTTGAAAATCTCCAAAAAGCAAAGTTGTAGAGGAGCTATAGACCTACAACTTTCCCAAAGGGCGACATATGTTTTGATCAATCGTTTGCCCGGGAACGTCGGTCGAAGTTGCAGTTTTTCGACGGCTCGAGTTACTGTTCACAGCGCAGTCAACTCGATTTTTGGCCAATTTGCACTCAAAATTGGAATGTCCGCCAATTACGAAAAATGTGTTCCCGGAAATAAAGAACAACTTTCGTATTGGCCGATTTTGAACTTCTATAGTGAAATTTGGAGAACGCGTAAGAAAACCATTTCAGCCTTAAAGGAGATCTAGGGTTTGACCGTGATTTGGGATTTTGACCAAGGTCTTTTGTGCAAATTTGTGACAAAACATGTCAAACATGTTTATGATCCAATTTAAACATGATTAACGCAACTAATTAAGTTAGTTATCTTTAATAAACACCTGGGGTGTTACAATTAGCCATTGTTTAACTGAACCGTTGCTCAGGGACATGAAGATGGGGGAATTTTGTTCAAAGGGTTGAAGTTAAGTCTTGATGGTCGGCCATCCTGGCAAGCGAGCCCGAAACAACGGGAGATTTGGCATGCAAAAGTCAAGACACCCAGACACAACGCCAATCAGTCCAGATATCACGGGATACTGTTTGTAATGCAATCTAGATATACTTCAGATTGTAACTGACGTGGACTGACCGTCAAATCAACACCGCATCTACCGAAACAAGTTTCGTCGTCGTAAAATTCAGGTGCACCAGAACCAAATCAAGCTCTCTAGCTACTGAATCAAACTCTTTGGCCACTGAATCGTCCTCCACTACTGTCAATTTGACATCTAATGTCGTCGATTCGACCTCCACTAATATTGGATTAACCTCCACCAAGGTCGGATGGACCTTTGCTGCTATCGACCGAGCGTCTATGACACTGCTGGATCAGGGTATAAGGGCAAGCAACAACAAGGAAAGCAAGCACTCCCATGGGAGCTCACCTTGATTTGTCTAACAACACGAGGCAAGCAGACAAGGCATACAAGCGGCAACAAATGTACCAAGCATGCTCTCTGTTTCTTCAATTTTTTTGGAGATAGGCACTGAAAATACAACATGGGTAGAAGGCTAGGAAGAGGAAATACTTGATTCTGGCACATACAAACCTACAACCATGATAGAGACAAAAAATCGGATGCCACAAAAGATGATAATGTAAGATAGATTTGATGAGCAATTCATGTAGGTTTGCATAACAGTAATTTGACAAAAAAGATGTTAAGTATGGTTTGGCATCAACCATGTGGGATTTGGAGACCAAAAGCGAGACAATGGCTTCCTAGATAGCGACCAACACGATATGACTGATTTGGTCAGAGAAGAACTGAGGTAGTATACAACAATGGTGGACAAAGCAGGTGGTCGTAAATGGCTACAACAAATTGGCAAAATGATCGAAAAAATAAGAAGGTACAAGATTGACAAAAGAGGGAAGACAACAAGAGAAAACATAAGCATTGTGATATCAACAAATATTGTGATACATCTGTAGCGAACATGGCCCCATTTGCCATTTGTTCAAGTTGATTTTGGTGATTCATGCTAACACAAGTAATGGGACTAACCACATTGTCTAGTATGTCTTTGTAGGCATTCATAGGTCCCAGGGATGTTACCACATGTTAACATACCATGCACAAGTTAACATACCATGCCCAAGCTAACATGTCATACCACAAGTCAACATACCATGGACATGTTAGGCTATAAGTAATGGCATGTTAAGTATGTTAAGTTGAAGCAAAGATCCAAGTTGAAGACGCGAAGAAAAGGAAGGAAATTGATACCGTCGGATGAACCGATGGTACCTAAAAAGCAAGCATCGGTGCAATCGTCGGACAAGTTGGTTCACTGGGTGAAACCCTAGGCACCGTCGGATGAACCGACGGTCCAATTTCTAGTAGCTAGCGTTGGACGAGTTGCAGAGGAAGAGCAGCGAAGACAGTAGCACCGGATGATCCGATGGTCTGAGTGAGGACACCGTCGGTCTATCCGACACTCAGTTTGAATCAAGACAGAGACGCGCCAAGATGAAGTCTTCAGCACCGGATGATCCGACGCCTTGGTCAAGGGGAAGTGTCGGTCTATCCGATGGTCGCGTGGAAGCTAACAGAGATGACTTGGTCGTGGGGTCTTCAGCACCGGATGAACCGACGCACCGTCGGTGTATAGCATCAGAGCAGTTGTGTCAGAGAATCTCAACGGCTATGTGACGTGGGAGGGGCACCGGATGAACCGACGCCTTGGAAAATCTAGCATCGGTTCATCCGACGCTACCTTTTTCAACAGCTTTTAGCCCATGGCTAGTTTGATGCCTTATGCTATTTATACCCCCTCCACTCACCCATTTGAGGTTGCTGGATTGTGTGGAAGTGCAGAGGAGTTCAAGACACATTGAAGATCATATCCAATCTATCCAAGTGCTTAATTGCTCATTCTTAGACTTGCATATGCTTAGTGTATGTGCTTAGTGTTAGGCTTAGCTTAGAGCTGAGTGAGTGCAAGGTTGTGCCAACCTTGTGAGGTGATTCTTGAGTGAATCAAGTTGTACAAGGTTCGCCGGAAGCCTTGGGGCCTAAGTGGCTCACCGGCAATCGTCATCGACCCTCCGGCTTGGTGTGGAGCGGCGAGGACACTTTGTGCGGGGGACGTGGAGACCCCCTTCCTTGGTGGAGAAGCTCCTTAGTGGAGGCGGCATCAAGGTGACTAAGGGAGCTTGGCAAGTGCCTAAGTGTCTAGCCTTTGTGGCGAAGTCAAGTGGTGCTCTTGGGAGAGACTTGGTGACCGGGAAGCAATAGGGTGGCTTAGTGCCTACCGATACCACGGGATAAATCGCGTGTCAAGAGTTTGCTTCCTCTCATCCCCTTTACGTTTCCGCTTTTACTCTATTGCAATCCTTGCTTGCCTTTACTTTCCTAGAGTAGTAACATGCTACGAATGGCTATAGGTTGCAAAACTTGTTTTGGGATGGGAGTTTCACACTAGAACAACCTTAGTTGCACATCTAGATAGTATGTTCTAGTTTATCTTTGTGTAAAATTAGTGAAGCCATAGGTTAAGTTTTTAGATTGCCTAATTCACCCCTCCCCCTCTTAGGCTAACGAGCATCCGATTTCTTACAACATCCGAGAAGCTAGCACGATGTGCGGAGAAATTTAAGCTACCCAATGCAAATATCTATCTTGCACAATAGACATGAGGGAGATTAATTGAGTTATCAGTATGATGTCACCATTTAGGATAATCATGCTCTGCAGTAGAGGGAGTTTGTGTCCCTAGAACATGGGCTTGCTTACGAATAGGCTACCTGTTAGTGACATGAGATCCTCTATAATAAATAAAGAGAAATAATTTTTCAACTACACATATCTATAAGCATAGTAAGCTTCCACACAAGAATGAAAGTGAAGAAATTAAGTCGAATTGCTATATATCTTCTAATCTTTTGGAAACTTTTGGAATTAGATTGGTATGTGATGCGAGAAGAACCAAACAACACAATGAACATGATGATGAACACAAGTATGCTCACAATGAATAATGTTACCTACTATTGATGTCAGTAGTTATCTTGGAAGTTATAAAAGTATTATCAAACATAATGGTTACATTTTAAAAGACGTAAGGTATATTCAACAACGACTAAGGACATAACATTTCAAGCAATAAATATATATCCTAGGAAACATGACACAATATGTATATATAAGAAACATCCTATGTATTTGTCAGGATCGCAAGTTAGAAGAGAGAGAACCGACCGACATGCACCATCAACGAAGGAGGGGCCATCGATGAGCATGAAGAAGAAAAAGAAAGGGGCATCGGTCATCGATCGTAAAGAAGAGAGACTTTCAGACGAAAGGAAGAAGGTACCATTGGATGAGATGAAGAAGGGGGTGCACTCATATGGAAAGAGAGGAGGACCTAAGCTACCGTTTCTTGAGCCGACCCTAGATCAAGCTTCAAGGTCACCTACGTCAACAACCAACGGTGCCACGAGGTACGACGGGCTCGCTGGAGGTGTTGGATCTGCGCATCAGAAAGTGGAGATCCCAGACTCTGCATGAGGTCAACAACCGAGCCAAACTCAGGAGCCATAGAATCAACAAGGCAGAGTTCGACCATTGAGAGCAGGGAGTAAGAGGCTCAATCGGTTGAGGTAGGGACTAAGTGATGAGAGGGTGAACAACAATTTCTGTCCAATACTGAGCTCGAAGGTTAACACTGTATGCAGGGGTGTAACAGAGAGTCGAATGACATTCGTTATTAGGTCAGGTTCCATCCACCAATTAAAACACCATCTAAATAACAAATCAAGTGTATCAATATCAGTTCTAAATTTTGAGATCCAATATTTACATCGGTATTACTGATTTCAAAAGGATGGATAATGAATTATGATGGATAAAGATAATACAATGCTAACATAGCATTTTTAAAAATATGATTTATCAAATCTAGTCACGCTATTAGCGTGGGCCAACTTGCTAGTTATATATAGTTATGATGCTTTTTGTCTAATTTTATTTATTTCCATAGCGTTACCATATGTGCCCGGTTAGATTCTTCTTGAGTTTCCAAGTCATGATAGCTAAATTTCTATCACTATGTTCACTATGAGTTTTTCTCTATCTTTTTGATCTTTTCTTTCTTTCTTTTTTATTTTTCTTTTCCCATTCCCTTTTCCTTTTCTCCTTCTTTTTTTTCTTTAATGCCTGGCTCGTGTGTCAGATGAGCGGTGAAAAAAATTTGACGGAGAGCCTTTTCTATCCAGCACGACACCATCCTCTCGATCCAACCCACCTCTCCACCACTCGTTCGGCCGTTAGTGAGCCCTCGTGGGCATCGGCGCTACAGCGAGCTCGAGGCTCCCTGGCTCCGTCCATTCATTCGTTGTCGATCCAACGGTGGCTTCCTGGTCAGCGCACGACCGCATCGCTCTTGTGGTCGGATGTCACATCCTGAAATTTCCAATTTCAGGATGTGAATAGAGAGAACAACTAAACAATGATTTTCTCATAATTTCAAAAATTTTCCAACATTTATTTTCTTTACAGGAAATATGGTATAGGAAAAATCCTTGTTTGATTTTCTAAATCAAATAAAAAGTTGTGAGCGTTGCATTCCTGCCGATGCATCTTGGTGCTTCTTGAGTGCAAAAGGTTTAAATAATGCGTTTAGGTGCTGTCCAAACTCTTCTGAGAATTTTCCGGATTTTTCTGGAATTTATTCTCATTTTCCTGGAGCTACTTCTATTTATTAGAAGGCTCTAAAATCTTTTTCATGAGCTCCAAATATTTTATTTGGATTGCTCATGTACCGAAGTGTCTCTGGGAATTTTCCTGAAATGTTTGGAGTTTTCCGAGTATTTTTGGTGCTTTAAAACAATTATTAGATCTTTCTGGAATTGTTTGCGCATTGAAATTTAATTTCAGGAAAAAATAATAATAATAAAAACAAATTTTATCCTATCTATCTGGATCGAGCCCGAAGGCCCGACCCATCTCGCCCTCCGAACCATTCGCGGTCCGCCTTAGCCCATCCGGGCCCAGACCCCGACCGTGGCCACTGTCCATGGCGAACACGGCCAGGACGCCGCCGCCGTTGGCTTCCTTGGCGTGCGCGCCGGGGGCAACCTCGCGCCCGCGCCCTATTTAAGGCCGACGCCGAACCCCGCCGCCTCGGCCCGCCCCGCATCGCGCCCTCGCCTCCTTGCGCGGCGCCGCCGGAGCCTTGGAGGTCGGGCCGGCCCGGCCGCGCCGCCGTCGCCCGATTCACCGCCTCCGTCGACCTTCGAACCAAGCAAGCACCACCGGGAGCTCCGGGACGTCGTGCTTGCACTTCCTCCGCCGCTTCCCGTCGCGAGTCGGTCGCCGGAGCGCCGCCCGTGCAGGGAGACAGCGCCGCCGCCGCCCCTGGACAGAGGAAGGAGAAGACCCTTGAGGTTTTGCAATTTAGCCCCTGCCGTTTTCTGTAATGTTTATGTTATCTTATGTGTCTTGCATCTTTCACAAATAAAACCCTAGATACTTTATATTCTTCCATCTAGATCCAACTGAGACTCTTTTGTAGATCTAACCCTGTTCTTTTACCTTTTCACGAGCACTATTTGTTGCGTCTCGGGATTCTTGTTTGCTAGCCCCTTATATCTATAGTTAATCGCAGGTAGGTCCCTACAGTCTTGTTTTCTTCATAGTTTCTTTGTTTTAGCTCAGTTTTTATCTGTTCAAGTTGCGGTAGGTTCATAATAAAATATATCACGCATTAGTGGTGTGTTTTCATCATGTTTGTTTTCTGAAATAAATTTAATATTAATTTTGTTAATACTTGTCAAACATGCCTTTTCTAAATAAAAGCTATATAGATCTATACACCATTTTTTATAATCAAATTTAATTTGAATAATATTTCTCTCGCATGCTTCCGTAAATAAAATCTAATTAGATCTTTTACCCAGTTTTCCATAAGTCAAATTTTAAATTGCTTAATGATTAATTAACTTTTATAATTAAAAGTTGATTAGGCTTTTACTCCGGCTTTATAAATATAACATGATCTACTCACAAAGTTACGTTTAGATTATTCATATAGTTTATCTTTTCTAAGTTAAATGTTTAATTGGTATAATTTGTACATAAACATTTATGAATAAAACTTATCAGGTTCTTTGTACGGTTTTGCAAATAAAGTTTAATTTGAATTAATTCTGACTTAGGGTATTTTATTTATGAAATATCCTTTACATATGTTTTGCTAATTAAAATGAACCTAAGCTCGTAGTCTTTTATGTTCGTAAATGCAAATCGTTCGATAGTCGTTCTTTATCAAGCTCTATCTCAGTGTGATCTTTCCGATCCTTGCTCAACCTTTAACAACCATCTCTTTAAAATTAACCAAGCCTTTCCCTTCCAAGCACACTTTGTGTTCTTTAGTGGTCCATCTAATCGATCCTATCCTCTAGTACGTTCTTTTAAAGCTTATCTTTGATTGGTGCTTTGTTCTTAGTGTATGCTTGTTTTTTTACTTTGCATGCTTGTGCCGATGATTGATGCGAGTAGAATGAACGTGGTTCGAGAGCTTGGAAGATTATGAAGATGAAGACATTCTGAGCAACAACTACTTTGGTTAAAGGCAAGTGTGTCCTTGTTCTTTTGTCCCAATAATGTGTTTAATCATTCATTGCATATGCTTGCATTAATATTGATGGGACCCATGTTTAAGGTTTGACTAGTGTTGTTTCTCCTGTGCCTTGATCAACTGGGTTTTCCTTTATGTTGGGTAGCTATGCTAGTTGCTCTACTTGGGTTATGGTGGCTAATATGAACATTAAAGATGAACATGCTTTACCTTTATGCTATGTATCTTTGTTTAATACAAGATCACAATGTTTAATCGGAACGTGGAGAACCACCCAGGAAAACCGTACAACCACAAGGCATATGGCTCTGCCTTGGCTGAATAACTAGAGACTTTAGTGTTGTCGCAACCTTACCCGAAAGGGACAAATGGGGAGGCGTTGATGGAGCATAGACCTGCTCTAGCGGGGAGTTGGGTTTGTTATTTATGGTGGGGTATTGACCCGTTAGGGAGCTTTGTGCCCCGCTTCGTCCTGAAACCTAGTGGGTTGTTGCTCATTGAAGGATCTTCGTAAAGGCCTCGTAGCGTCCCTATGCAATCACACCTCGGTAGTGTGGTATGGTGCCTTGCAAACACCGCATGGTTGGGTCCAAAACTCTTTGGAGTTTTTACGAGACTTGTGGTGAAAGTGTACAATCTCTGTAGAGTGTAAAACTAATCGATTAGTCGTGCTCACGGTCAAGAGCGGCCTAGACCCTCACATGATAATCAAACTTGAAGATGGACTTAAATCGTGCCCTCTGGTTATGCTTGTCATATTCTTATGGTGCATCTTATCTTTATGCTTAATGTGGGTTGGTAGAAACTTATACTTTATTAGTAATCAGGTGCTAATAAAATTTGACCAACTAAAATGCTAAATGCACAGAGCCCAGTCCACTATAAAGCCTTTGCATTCATACTTTCCCCACGCTTGCTGAGTACGACAAGTGCTCACCCTTGCTATAAACAATGTTGCTCAGAAAGAGAAAGCTGCTATGGAGTTTGCTGAAGATGTTGCTAAGTTCTAGGTGTACACAACCCCCAGTCGACTGCCTGTGAAGTTTGGTGCCTTTGTTTCCAGGATAAAGCATAAATCTCTGATAATCTTTCTTTTTCTTATGTGATACTGAACTGTTATTCACTTATATGTTATTATATGCATGAAACTTGATCCTAGCATGCATATAGGCTTGCACTTGTTTTTCTTTGGAAAAACAGGTGTGACATCGGAGCCAGCGTCGCTGCGAGAGCTGGGCCCCGCATCGCCAGTGGAGGTGCCTGCTCACACGACCTCGCTACCGGGGGGCTCGACCTCCGCACTGGCTTTCTCCACCGGACCCGAGCTCCATGTTGGACTTCTCCGCGGGCGGCTCGTGTAGCTTTCACCACTGGGGCGGATGAGTCGCAGCGCGAGTGGGGCCATGGCGGCGTCCTCCTCGGGGCCAGATCTGGCGAGAGGGGGGATGAAGCTGGGTGCTCTCCTACCTCCATCTCTTCCGGCAGGCGGCATCCTCCTGGTGCGGGTGGTGTCTTCTCCCATCCCGAGCTCGTCGGCACAACGGTGGGATCTTCAGCCAGTGACCCTTGTACTCCTCACAGCGCCACCACCGGCGCCCCCTCCTCCTCGAGGATCCACTAACAAGTGGGTCCCACCTGTCAGGACGGACGAAAAATTAGGAAGAAACTGTCCTTGCTTTATAAATATTAGGTAGAGATGTACATGTGCAACTTACTTTACACTTGATCATATATCACCGTTAAAAAAGAGAAAATAGTTTTTCGGATACTCAATCTACGACTTTATTGTTTTTGTTCAAACATCAACTTTAACCCGACAAGAAACTATCTTAAGTTTGACGGGATTACGTACAAAAATATCAACATTTATGGTTATATACAATAAATAAATATAATTTTGTTATGATATTCTAAGATGAATGTAAGTATCTCTTAAAATGGTTTGACTTGAACAAACCTAGTAACACATTTAATTAATTTGTACTCATAATACTCCTATCTTCCACGATTTGAACTCCGTTGTTTCCTTGTTAGTGTTTGAATTCCAATGGAACTGATGAAAAATAGTAAGGCCTACTATTTTTTTCTAGCAAAAAGTTTTCTCTGGACGACTTCAACTGAAAAGTGAAGCTTGCCCTAAGGAGCATATGTTTGTTTAAAAGGTTCTAATGACCCGTGCGGGAGGTGAGGCGAGTGTTGAATTTGGACTTCCTCAAATTTCTAAAACACATAATCAAACCTTGTCCTAGACTTCTAAGTATTCCTCAATATAAGAATTAAATAAATAATAGCCTAGAAACTCATAAGGAGATAAATTCTTAAAGTAAGAACACAAAAATTGTGGGAAGTTAAAGACAAGGGAATAAAGACGACATTGGATCTTTCCCATGCTATCGAAGAGTTGATGCCTCATATCCATGGTGGACAACCCACTAAATGAGTGTTTGGCTAGCAGCTCCTGAAATAACATGTGGGCCTCATTCATCTTCAGTGGGTCCCATATGTCAGTCTAACATCCTTATCATGTGTTGCACATATGTTTTTTTCTTATTTTTTATTTCCTTCGTTATTGCGGACGTCGGTCGTTGGCCATCCCTCTGCTCGCCTCCCGCTAGCTACCCACGTGCCACCGCCACCTCCGCGCCCACGCCCTGCACCCCCACTCATTGTGCCCTATGTCACCTCTCATTGATCCACCCCTGCGAGCTCCACGACGATGGTCGAGCCCCCCTGCATTGCCCGACCTGCCCTATGAGATCCACAATGACAACACCCCTTGCATGCTCTGCGGCTTGGCTAAGATCACTCCCTCCACACACACACAGATGTGTTGTACGCTCCATGGTGATGATGCCCCCTGCGAGCTCCATAGCTCGGCATCATGGCCAAGGGTAATTGGGAGGAGGAGACTGAAGGCACAGACGATGTCATGGTGTGGGGAAGCTGCGAGGGTGGCATCTTGTCATGGGATCCTTCAGAGGCACGCGACGAGGGCAACATCGGGGGAGTAGCTCCATCTGGCTGGCCATCACGTGGGTCTCGCGAGAAGGAGGGACTAGTGCAGAAATCGGTCGGTTCCAGCTTGCGGTGGCACTGGGGAGGTGGAACGATTGTGCGGCATCGGGGGAGCTCGCGGCAAGGGGGAGTGGGGGCTCTCGGCGGCGGGGGGGAGCATGTGGGCGGCGTTGGTGGAGGAGAGTCGAGGGAGGAGAGTCACGAGGACATAACCGAACAGAATGAACCATTATTTTCCAATTATTGGTGGCAGTGGTGAGTAATTTCCCACTAACTCCATGTCTAGTTTCGTATTGTTTTGTTCTGAAGTAGCAAAGGAGGTGCTCCAGAACTCCAGTTCTATTTGCACTAGAGTCTAGAGTTTGGATTGCTCTATGGAGTTTTGGAGTCGGGGTGTTTGGCTAGCTCCACCCGACTCTAGCATGGAGTTTGGCTCTAGAGCCATGCCAAACACGCCCTAAGAAGGGTTTTGCTCCACCTTGAGCCACCATGACTTATTTTCTCATTAAGGATAATCATGTCATCTTGTTGAAGACTTTGAGCTTCAAACCATGTGTATAAGAACTTATTATTGGGCCTCCTAGAATCTCTAAGAGCTCACCAAGAACTCTCCAAAGTCATCAAGAGCCATCTAGGTGCTATCAAAACCAAGAGTAATAAGCCTCAAGCCCCACTTGACTAGCACTAAGCCTAATTATGAGTTCGATGAGCACTTGCTACTCAACTAGCACTAATGATGCCCCTGAGATTATCACTTCACTTCTTTCTCAGTTTTGACTACTCATAAGGTAGATCAAGTGCTCTAGGTGCTAAGTGTAGCTCAAAGTACCCGGTGAGGGGGTAGGTTATTAGAGTTCAAGAACTAGCTGTTGCTCAACAACTAACTATCCTAAAAGGGTCATGGATATTTCGTTGCTCTGACTTCTCATCAAATCAATGGGGTAGGCTTAAGATCCAATTTTTAAAAAACAAATTCTTTAATGTTTACTTTCATACTTTTATGCTTTATTGTCCTTGGCAACAACAAAGCATGTTCCCTGAAACTTAGTCTCTGGTCAATTGTTCAAGGAAAAGACCATGGTTGGCATGACTAATTATTTTGGCAGAAAATGGGCTCATCATCTTTGATTAGAAAAAAACTCCAATGTATGTGAACACGTGACAGCTGAAGAGTTTTGAGTCATCTAAGATGACCTTTCTCTGTTAGTCCCAAATTATAAACATGCACAACAATATAACAACAAATAAACATCCCTATGCAACAATGTCCAAATTCCCTCTTATGATCTCAAATACGATTTCCGTTACCAACTGCTCTTCATCATCATGAACTGAGTTGAGATATGTTGGAGGTTTTTTGGTGGAACTATCCACTTGTGGTCAAATCTCTCACTTAGTATATATGGATGTGTATTTTGTAGCTAATTATTCTTTCAGTGGTAGGTGTGATACGCACCTGTCGAATCAAGGGATATGTTGTGACTCTGTCATGCCTCATGATTAATCAGCCTAGTCTCTCATAATGTTGGTATTTAGGGTAAAGTGTGTATATATGCTCTGCTGTTAATAGTCAATGGACATGTTTGTTGATTGTTGTATCTGTATTTGAACCATGTTATGAAAAAAGTTCTTTATAATAATCATGAATGGACATGGCAATGTTTCAATGCTTCATTTATCATGTCCATTTGTGAATGTGTTGGTATTTATTATTTTACAACTAATACATAGGTATGCGGATATCTCTGTAACTTTTACCCAAGAGTATTCAAGGTGATCAAATCTATAGGGAATGTGTGTACTGATCTTCTTGCTTGTTCATCCAAGGACAACAAGAATAAGATAGGTGAGGCTGGAGACTAAGGACGAGACTCACCATCCTAGGAAATCATGAACACTCATAGCAAACTGTGAGGACAGATGCCAGGGAGGATCCGCGCCGTGGCGAACCGTGGGGGCTGCCCTTACCGCCGAGCGTCCAGCCGCCCCGCTACTCGCCATTGCGCTCCTCACCGTCGCGCTCTTCGCCTCCGCGCTCCTCACCGCGGTACCCTAGCCGCGTTAATCCGGGCCGCGGGGTTTCCTGCACCGAGTTCGTTGCCACGACCCTCTTCGTCGATGGGACATGCCGGTGACAATCACACCTTCTACTCAAGCCAAGCTGCTACGCATCACGGCGAGGGATCTCCATCCACCATTGCATGATCCATTCATGGCTGTGTCTGCGATTCTCACCTCGACCGCCGTTATTCGGCCTTCATCCGAGTGGTTCTTGGACTCGGACTCTGATTCGGAGTGTGAGGACATAGGCGTCGTCTTCGCCGGTGCCACCACAACAGGCTCCTGCCGGGATTGCACCCTCCCCTACGGTGTTGCCGTCGGCATGGTGCTCGGCTTCGCCGCCACGCCGGGCGAAGCCACCTTGGAAGTCCATTTGGAAGGGCCTTCTGCCTTCCGCTAGGATTTCCGCGCCGGCGACCCTGGGGGATTTCCTACCGCCGGCGTTCAGGCCTGCAGGGGAGCAAGGCGCCGCCGTGCCGAAGGTTGGCCTCCTCGATCTGGTTCTGTCGCCGATTCAAACTTTGGGAAACCGGGTTCACTGCGAACCAGACCCGGCCCAGTTGAAACGGGCTCCAACCCCAACTGACTCGGTGTATGAGCTGATGCCCGCATCGCGGTCGAATTCCCCAGATACGTATTCGTTGCCGCCAGGAACTTCTTCGACTACTAGCCGCCGCCGTCGCCTCATCAACAAAACTGTCCCGCTGCACCTCCTCTCCACCACGCCTTACCGCGACGCCCTGATGGCGGGGATGGGACATTTCCGCCGCCGCGGACTGGAGGGTAGGGGCGCCCCTCTTCGCCCGGCCTCGGGCCGCCGGCGACCGGGCCAACCGGGCGCGTGGTCGCGGGGTGCCACGAGGCCGTGGGGCGGCTGCCCAACCTCTGGGTGACGGAGACCGCAAGACGGCGAGAGAGCGCGGTGCGTCTGCGCGGGGTGCCGGGCCTTGCCGTTTTCGCAATCGTGGTGCCCGTGACAGCGCTGCTAGTGGAGGAGCGCAGGTTTCTGGTGCTGAACAGGAGCAGCCACGCCGTGGTCGTGGCAACAACCCTGTCCCCAGCGTCCTTGATGCCGTGGCAACGTCGGAAATTGCAGTAGCAGATGGAGGAAAAGGGAAGCGAAAATGCATTGTGGAGTGTGTGATTTGCACAACTGACTACTACACCAACCAGTGCTCTCTTCTCCGTGGTCCGAAGCCGTCCGTTGCGTATTGTGCCGCATCGGACGACAATGGAGGATTTTTCCATATTCAAGCAGCAAATGAACATGACATTGTCTCAACGGATTTCTCTCCTACCACCGCCCTCATCAAGGTGGTGTCTGGTGATGTCTCCAAACAGCTGCTACTGGCTATGCTAGCACAGATCGTTCCAGTCCCTTGGCGCTGGGAAGCGCAAGATGAGGGGCACAAGTGTTTTAGTGTGCCCTTTCCTAGCAAGGAGGAGCTGACCCGTATGGTTGCTGTTGGAACTATCATGAGATAAAATAAGGAAGGTACCTTTTCCATTGAAGAATTTGTTGATGATGTTCAGCTAATAAAAGTCCTGGACCAGGTTTGCGTGACTGTCACCAAGGTACTGCGAGCACTTCGCTCTTTCCTTCTTTTGTGGGCTGTTGGTGCTATGATTGGAGCTACTCAGAAGGTGGATGTTCACCACCTACGGCGTACTGGGGAGGTACGAATCCTTGTAGCAGTTTTGGACATAAAAAATCACAAAATTCGCTGATGTTTGTGTGAAGGGATGCATGTACCGCCTTTTTTTCAAGCCCGATGAGGAGGTGATGGAAGTGGCAGATCAGGATGAAGATGAGGACTTGCTCACAGATGATGATAAGGGTAATGATGCGAATGGGGATATGAAGATGAGGGATGCTAACCCCTCTCTGAACCCACAGGGTGGTGACAAGGAATCTTCTTTTGCAAACCCCCAGCCTTCTACACCCCAGAGTGGGAAATCTCACAGGCAGGCTTCTATGATCCAAGAGGCTCTGGATACGGTGTGTGAGCAGTTGTTTGATGAGATCAGCATCAAGGTCATGTTAGAGAAGGATTCAGTGGGCTGGAAAACCTACAGTCCGTTGACTGATGAAGAGCGGAGGTTGTACAGTGCCAGGGTGGAACTCCGCTTTTCAGCTACCCGGAGGCTCACCCCGTTCAGGTGGACGGGGGTATTACACCTACATACTCTCCCTCTTTCTTCGATACAGGATGTAGGGACTCTGGTTGTGGCTGCCCCGCTATTCGCTACGGGGGACCCTGCGGTGGTTTCTGCTCCCCTCCACGCTGGAGAGGGGGTGACAGACGCCACGGGAGAGATGACTGCAGCAGTCTCGGGGGAGGTGCTGTCCCACGATGCTTCTGCAGTAGGGGAGGATTCCCTCTCCAATGCACGCACAGAGGAGGTGGCCGTGGATGATGCCGTTGCTACTTTTGAGGGGGCGCCCCACTTATTGTGGGGGAGCCACTGAGTGAGGTGGACAACCTCACTGCGCCCGTGCTGACGGCACCGCTGGTGGTGGCGCCTACTCCTACTCCTCCTGAGGTGGGCGCACCTAAGACACTTCGCTGAAGCAGCAGGAGTGCGGGAAAGGTGGATGAACATATCCTACGCAAGTCGGAACGACTGGCAAAGAAAAAGAACCTCAAAGGTATTTCCTTTTCTAGCTTTTCAGATTCCCATATTATTTCAAACCTTGGTAGGATAGGCATCAACTTAGCTACCTCAGATGTTGCTTTTATTAAAAACTTAGAGGTAGATAGATTAGTTCTTAGCGCAAATAAAAATATTAAACTAAAAGCTAGGAATCTAATAAGTGATGACGAAAGGGAAGAAAGGCTGGAGGAAGTTCTCACCCACGCTTGTGGAAATTTAAATGAGAGCTTGCTTGATGCAGAGAACGATCATATCCTAGATCTCTCTCCTATCAGTCGTAAGAAAAAATATAATAATGCCAAAAATCCAAGAAAAGGCAAACTTTCCAAAGAGCCAAAAACTCCTTCTAAGATTGCTAAAAAATGAAAGGGGTCTTCCGGAATAGCAGAGGTCTTGCAGACTTGGCTAACACAGATTTTTGGTTGAACTAGGTAAAGAGGAGCGCATTAATTTTATTGCTCTCTCTGAAACTGGTCGCGAGTCCTTTCCCGATCATGTCCTCAAAAATCTTTGCTCTGGACGTGATTTTTTTTGGCATGCTATGGCACCCCATGGTAGATCAGGTGACATCTTGCTAGGGGTAGATCTTGGTGCGTTCAATATTAGTGCCATTGATGAGGGGGATTTCTATGTGAAATTCACCCTTAGATAGAAGCCAACTGACTTTAAATTTGTCTTGTATTCTATTTATGGACCGGCACAAGTACAATACAAAGGTGCTTTTTTAGCCGAAGTCGCTAATACCTGCTCAAAGGAGAACCTTCCTTTTCTCATTGGTGGGGA
This sequence comes from Cenchrus americanus, assembly GCA_947561735.1. Taxonomy (NCBI): domain Eukaryota; kingdom Viridiplantae; phylum Streptophyta; class Magnoliopsida; order Poales; family Poaceae; genus Cenchrus; species Cenchrus americanus. The sequence continues at coordinate 93,217,142 of OX387245.1, read as the reverse complement.
TTTTAATCTTATGCGAAAGCCCAAGGACAAAAGCAGTGGAGTCTTTGATCACAACTGGCCATCCCTTTTTAATGCTGTTATTGAGTCCCTTGATCTTAGGGAAATTGTCATGACAGACCGCCAATACACTTGGGCGGGTTCCGGGGATAATCCGACCTTCGAAAAACTTGATCGAGTTCTAGCCAAGCTCATTTCCCCCTTACAAGGGTTGAAGCTAGAGATTGAAACATTTCAGATCATACCCCCTAGTCGTGTCCACAGGCGCTTCCACCCATCAGTCCGGAACCAGACCCTTTAGATTTGAAAGGGGATGGCTCCTATGGGAGGGGTTCTATGATATGGTTGCAAATATTTGGCGATCAGAGGACTCAGGACTTTGCCCACTAGAGTGGTGGCAATCCAAGATTTGTAGGCTCCGACAATATCTTAGAGGGTGGGCATCTAATATGGCTGGCTCTTATAAAAAAGAGAAAAAAACTCTCCTGGCTCTTCTGCATAATACTCCCTCCATCTGTTTTTGATCCGCGTTTAACAAAATAAAAAAAGTCCAGTAATGATCTGTGTATTGTTGGATCGGTCTAGGTATCCGTCTCTCTCATCAATGCGGTGCGGCACGCGTGCTTCATCTCTGCTGCTAGGCCGCGCGCGTCGTTCGCTCCTCCAACCTGCACCGTTACGTTTGCGTCATGGTCAAAGCATCGCAACGGGCTTCTTCCTCCCCCGTGGTTCTCTTCATCTTCCTCATCTACTAGCTTCCTTTCTCTACAAAACTAACACTACCTACTTCACTTCGATGGAGCCCTCCCTCATCTAGCTTGCTTTCTCCATCTAGTATTTGTTGGAGAACAAGCAAATCATAAGATCGAGTAAAATCAAATGAACCAATCCCACATGAGGTGTTTGAGATTGCACTCACCATGTCCATCATGCCACACCAAGTCGTACTAAAGCTCATGGGCAGGGCCATCCCACTCTTGAATGTCATCCCAATCTATGATGTTGGGAGCAGAGGATGTGCAAGGAGTCAGGCTATAGGTTTAGATCCAAATCTGCAGGTGGTGGCTCTTGGTTTAGGTCGATGGCTGCTGGAGAGGCCATGGATTGGAGGAACCTGATGATGATCGGTGAACAACAAGCCCGACGGCCATGGTGGCATATTTATAGGGCAGGGATTGCAGAAGGGATGAAAGGAGGCGGGTTTCTAAAAATTCGACCTTCATTGATGATGGCGGGTTTAGGAAAGTTTGATTTTTGATCTCCATTGCAAATTTGGAATCTGGCCGCGTGAGCAGAGATGGCGGGCACGGATTTTAGAAAGAGGGAGAGACGGCGTGTGCGGAGCAGTGTGAGCACGGAGGAGACAGATCGTGAAATTGGAAGGGAGGGGAAAACGGGAGGGAGAAACGGCACCGTTAAATAGGGAGGGGGTCACGATCAATGCGATAGGGAAAACGAAGCGACTACCGTGGGAGGGGGAGCCCGGGGGAGTTTGATCAATGCCTCCTTGGTCTTTGCATCCGATCGTTATACGCAGATCATAACCGGATGGAGGGAGTATTGATAAAAAGACAGAAAATGATATGCTCACTGATCAAGAGATCAATTTAAAGCACTATCTTAAAGAGCGTTTAGTCTCCCTCTTGAGGGGGGAGGAGCTTAAGTGGTATGAGAGGGCTAAAGTCAAAACGCTCTTGGAAGGTGATGCCAATACAAGGTTTTTTCACCTTGTGGCCAATGGCAAACACCGGAAATAACATATTTATAGACTTGAAGATGACCAAGGCGTTGTTGTTAGCGTTGATCACCTCAAAAGACACATTACTTATTATTACAAAAATCTATTTGGGACCCAGAACAGACGGAAATCGCCTTAATGGAGAATCAGATTAGTGATATCCCACAAGTTTCTCCTGAGGAAAATGAGAGCCTCATTGCCAACTTCACTGAAAATGAGGTGAGAGGGGCAATCTTCCAAATGGAGCATAATATGGCTCCTGGACCAGATGGTTTCCCGGCTGAATTCTACCAAGTCTTTTGGGGGTGATCAAAGAGGACATTTTGGCTCTATTTCATGAGTTCCACAAGGAGACTCTAGATCTCTTTAGCCTAAATTTTGGGATCATTACTTTAATTCCAAAAATTGAGAATGCCACTAAGATTAAACAATATAGACTCATTTGTGTCATCAACGTTAGTTTCAAGATTTTTACAAAAGTTGGAATTAACAGGCTGAATAAAGTGGCAAAGACTGTGGTGAGCCAGAATCAAACTGCCTTCATGCCTGGTAGGAATATCATGGAAGGTGTTGTTATTCTACACGAGACCATCCATGAACTTCATACCAAAAAATCTAATGGAGTTATTTTTAAGATTGACTTTGAAAAGGCCTATGATAAGGTTAAATGGTTATTCCTCCGGCAGACTTTACGCATGAAAGGCTTCTCATCTAAATGGTGCAGATGGATTCAAAACATGGTAACAGGAGGGAGTGTGGGAATCAAGGTTAATGATGACATTGGCCCCTACTTACAAACGAAAGGGGGGCTAAGACAAGGTGATCCTATGTCACCTATCTTGTTTAATATTGTCGCGGACATGCTAGCTCTATTTATTAATCGAGCGAAGGTGGCTGGACATGTAAGAGGTGTGATACCCCATCTAGTAGATGATGGTTTATCGATTTTGCAATATGCAGACGACACCATTATCTTTCTAGACCATGACCTTGAGCAAGCAAAAAATCTTAATCTCCCTTTGTGTGCTTTTGAGCAGCTTTCGGGGCTGAAAATTAATTTCCACAAGAGTGAAATCTTCTGCTATGGTGCAGCCAAAGAGATGGAGCCTTTCTATACTTCTCTCTTTGGATGTAATTCGGGGGCTTACCCATTTAGGTATTTAGGATCCCATTGCACCATAGACAGCTCCTTGAATGGAGTAAAGTTGAAGAGCGCTTTCAGCAAAAAAAACTCTCTTGTTGGAAAGCAAAATACCTATCCTATGGAGGGAGATTGGTTCTGCTTAACGCTGTGTTAAGTAGCCTTCCTATGTTCATGATGTCCTTCTTTGAGATCCCCAAGAGAGTTCTTAAAAAACTTGATCATTTCAGATCAAGATTTTTCTGGCAAGGCTCTAATAAAGAATACAAGTACAGGCTTGCCAGATGCATTTAAAGCAACTTGACGGAACTAATTGCAACAATTTTAATTTGACCCGTTGCAAATTCCTACTGGATTCGAAACAATTGCTACTCGACCAGACCTGATTGCAACTAGAGTCGGTCTGGTTACAACTGAGCAAAAATCAATTGAAATCAAGGTGGGTGCATTTTCTATACAAAATGCACCCATGTGCATATACACACACGCACGGACAAATTCATTGCAAGGTTAGCCATCTTAATGCAAAGTTTCAAGTAGTTATTGGCTAAGTAATCATTTTGGACATTAGGTTGTTTTAAATGCATTTAATCTTGTGTACAGAAAGGAAATACCTTAGACACCCTCTGCTATATATATACTTGCTTTCTTAAATATGTCAGAGATAGAGAAAATAGCGAGTATGCATGCTATGAAAATCCTAACCAAGTTTACAAGCTACTAAACTTACCAATTGAATCAGATACAGGAAATTACAAGTTCTTCTCATAATTTTGAATGGGGTCTTTGGAGTATATATATTTGGCTTGATGTTCATAGGGTTGGAACATGAAAGCAGTTCGATTTGATTATTGTATCTGTTGGGAACATGAGGTAGAAAACACAGGTATATAGGGGATATATGTTTATCATCATGAAGCTGTATATGATTCAGAAGACCTTATTTTGCAAATTTGTGACGATGTGCTTCTGTGGTACAGGAAAGTATGGCAATGCATTCCATAGAATTTGATTATATTAGGAAGTTCAGTTCCAATGAGATTCCGGTAATGCTAAATGATAACGACAATAGATACCCAGTGCATCTAGTGTTAGTGTGCGGGCCATCATTCTAGTATACACACGGAGATACTGGAATAAGAATATTATGTATGGGACACTACTGATCCAGATATCAAACTCGATCGGTAAAGGATTTAATTTCAAGCGTTACTTTGCCGCATCACAAATTGATCAAAGTTGACATGGCATATGCACAATTTAGAGTCACCTAAAGAAGCTCCCGACAGATCATAATTTCAATTGAAGATGCCTGCTAAAGTTTACTGAAAGCTCCAATTAATTGAAAGCAAAAAAAAGGACAGGATGCAGAACGGTACAACCCGAAGAGGCTGCATCACAAATCTATCAATGTTTGACATGGCATATATGCACAATCTAGCTAGAGTCACATGAAGAAGCAGATGCCTCTGCTAAACAGAAAACTCCAGCTGAGAACGAAGAGCAGAAGGACAGGACACGAGACACAACCGAAGAGCACACCAAATACCACGCCCTTTGGATATAGCAGGATGGACCGACAATAGTTCTTTGCCGATAAATTCCATCAGAAGAACACAATTATTACACAACTACATGTGGAACTCATGATCGAATTCAGCACCGAGACGCACATACAGTTAACTCGAAACAGCTGACTTGCACTCACCATACAGATCGAATTATCTAAGCAAACGGGACCAAGCAAAGGTGGAGGAGGAGGAGCGAAAAGGAACCAATCAAAGCCTGAGGGAGAGGTCCAGCTCGTCGGCGCGCTCGACGCCGTAGCCGCGCTCCGACGAACTCCTCTTGTTGCTCGGCGCCGGAGCGGTAACGACGGCAGCATGCTGCTGCTCGTCCATCCTGGCCCTCTTATCTTCGGCGAGGAAGACTCCGGCGGCGGCGGCGGTGTCCCCGGGTCTGGAGGCGGCCGCCCCGTGCGCGCGCAGGGCGGCGGCGATCTCCCTCCGTCGCTTGGCCAGGCTGCGCTCGTACTTGTGCGCGTTCTGGTGGCCGCCGAGCGCCTGGGAGCTGAAGAACTTGCGGTCACAGTACATGCAGACGAAGTAGCCCGGCGGCTCCGGCGAGGCCGAGGGGTGGAAGAGGGTGAGCTCAAGGTTGAGGTCCTGCTCCATTACGCGGTAGCAAGCTGCAGCGAAGCACAGCACCACAGCACCAGCAGTCTATGCGAGGTGTGTATGAGGGGGGGGGGGGGGGGGGGGGGGCGGCGAGCTTAATTGGCAACAGCAATCACGGTACTAAGCGGGTGTTAAATATAGCGCAAAACTGGTGCTGTGCACTGGTCCGTGAGATGAGATCAGGTTAATGGGGAGAGTACAGCCAGTGGACGACGGGGCTTGCGCACGCTTCAGTTTTGGTAGGTCTGCGTGACAAACACCAGTGTGGGAGAATCAGGCCAATGCAGCAAGTTGCTTGCAGCCGGAGCACACCCCGCCGTTCAGTTACACAAGAAGAGCTTTAAGAAACACATATATCTTTTCTCACGAAACACATCGGATATATATACTCGTTTAGGTTATCAGCTATCGATCAAAAGTACTTTTCTCTCGAAAAAAATTAGTACCAACCATCAGACGACAATATTTTTCTCGCAGAACAAATAAATCAACACCAATGATCTAGGCGGCAGCCAATGAACAGGCTCGACAGGATATGGAAGTCTTGCCACGGATCTTGGACAGTAGTTTCGGTCAAGCTAACAGATTTTTATTCAATTAGTACTGTAATTTGGAACTGACAGTATTTCGACAATCTTGCATTGCCACCGATCTTGGACGATGATTGGTGTTCATGCATGTAAAATCGAACTTTTACGGCACGGTGAAAAGCACAAACTTTAATCGAAACAACACTATATATGCAAACAATTTAGATCGAGAGTCCTAGCTCACTGTTAAGCACACACCTGCACACATGCATGCAGCCCAGAGACAATCAGACAAACAAGGAGCGGCTGGATCACAACAGCGAATATAGGATCCCAGATGCAACATGCAATGCAATGCAATGCAAGCTAAAGCCGGCCCCCACCATACCTCCCGGCGCGCGGGTAGTAGCAAACGACAAGGCGTTTCTCGCTACATCTTTACATGTCATGGACTGATGGACCAAAACGTACAGCACATGCGCGGCCATCGCCTTCTCGCCATCGTCCATCAGCGGCGTGTCCTCCGGCGGGCAGCTGGGGACCGCGGGTGGGCGCTCTCCATCTCACGGCCGCCATCACACCATTATTGAGTCGTCGGGCAATCGGCGGTAGCCGTCATGCTGCGCCGGCGCTGCTAGCTGGGGGCGTACGACGGCAGTGGGGGTCGACTGTCGTCGATAGGCTATCTGCTTATTGCGGCTGTAGCACCTTTTCTCGCCACAGGCTACATGCATGTGTGGGCGTCTACTTGTGGTGATTTTCGATAATTCCTCTTTTGGAAGTCCAGAAGGTCTGTTTTCTGTTTTCTTTTAAATGGAGTGCACACATACTCGGACACTCCCTCGAAGCGTGCTTGTCTCACAAACACACTTTTCAAGTGACACTTATTTTGAAACGGATGGAGTACTTCCAAGCCCAAATGAATCCATCTTTCACGTAGAGTCTTCTGAAGACTGTTGCACGATGAGTGGTGCGAAGCAATAAGAGAATATATATATCGGGAATATTTCATGAGATCTTTTAAGCATATCCACTCACTATAATAGGACCCCTCCCCTCACTTCCACCACACAACACAAGAGAAGAACTCCACTCCAATGCAAATCGCTACCTTCGTAGCGCTCAGAAAATAAGGAGAGAGTGAGGGGGTAGTTCGAGGAAATACCGGCTTCGCAACAGGAAACTATGGCTTCGCCAACAGCCCAACGCTTTCCCAACAGCCAAGACCTGAGCTGTTGGCGAAAAAACTCTTTCCCAACAGGAAAGTTCCGCTGTCGGGAAAGAAATCTTCGCCAACAGCCCAAAATCCAATGACTGATGGCAAAGTTCGGCTGTTGGCGAAGGGGTTATTTCCCAACAGCATTCCCGTTGGGAAAGAAAAGCTGTTGGCGAAGCTCGCGCGGCCAAACGGTACCGCCGCCGTCAGCTTCGCCAACAGCTTCGCCGTTAGTCGTTGGCAAAGGGAGCGACCCTTCGCCAACGAGGCTACCAAGCTGTTGGCGAAGAGCCTTCTTTCCCAACAGCCTTGTAGGGGCTGTTGGGGAAGATTGCGGCTGTTGGCAAAGAATTTTCATTTTTTTCGAATTTTGAATTCAAACTTTTTTGGTAGCCTTGCTACATTGTTTAGAAGCACATTGTTAAATGTGGGCCCATTTTTCAACATTTAGCTATATTTCGTTAATTATTTTCGTTCACTTGAATTTTCCGGCATAATTCAAATTTGAACTGCAGGTGCGTGAAATAATGAAACTTAGGCGTTCGAAAAATGATATTCATGTCGGGGAGTGTATTTTGAGGCCGTGTCCCAAAGCTCACCCGAAATTTCGAAGTCCTTGTGCACGTAACATGACGGTTCAGGCGTGGTACAACTGTTTTTTAATTATATAAAATCAAAACGAAGTCGAAAAATCACGAAACTTGTCGGGGTGTCTTGTGATCGCATGTGGAGGCTGCGATAAACATTTGAGAAAGTTTGGAGCAAGTTACCGCGTCGGATGCTCAAAACCTAGACAGCTCCACATGTGCTCTACAAGTGATCACATGGTAGAGATGTCTAGGTTTTGAGCATTTGACACAGCAACTTGCTCCAAACTTTCTCAAATGTTTATCGTAGCCTCCACATGCGATAACAATACACCCCGACAAGTTTCGTGATTTTTCGACTTCGTTTGGATTTTATATAATTAAAAAACAGTTGTACCACGCCTGGACCGTCGTGTTACGTGGACAAGGACTTCGAAATTTCGGGTGAGCTTTGGGACACGGCCTCAAAACACACTCCTCGACATGAATATCATTTTTTGAACGCCTAAGTTTCATTATTTCACGCACCTACAGTTCAAATTTGAATTATACCGGAAAATTCAAGTGAACGAAAATAATTAACGAAATATAGTTAAATAGCTCAAAACATCCCCAAGTTTTGAAGTTGAGATGTAGTTATAGTAGGAAGGACCCACAAAAAATTTGAAAGGAAAGAAACAAAAATGCAAAAATTCTTTCCCAACAAACCTTGTGGGGTCATTGGCAAAGTGGCTTCGCTAACAGCATTAATACCGCACCGTTGGCGAAGGATGGCGCGAAAAAAAATAAAAAAGACTTTGCCAACGGCCGCGCCTATAGGTCGTTGGCAAAGAACTTTAACCCTAAAACAAAGCGACCCATCCCGCCCTCACCGGACCCGCCCCCTCCCTCGCCCTCCCCACCCGACCCGCGCCCACCCCCCTCGCGCCGCCGCCGGCGGATCCGCGCCGGCCGGCCCCGCCCGCCGACCCCGCGGTGCCCACCGGCCCCGCCGCGCCCCGCGCCGCCGCCCCCCCCCCGCCGCCCGCCCCGCCCCCGCCGCCCACCCCCCGCGCGCCGGCGGCGGCGAATCCGCGCCGGCCGGCCCCGCCCGCCGACCCCGCCGCGGCCGCCGGCCCCGCCCGCCGACCCCGCGCGGCCGCCGGCCCTGCCGTGCTCCGCTTCTGGGAGGAGGTCGCCAACCGCGTGCTCCTGGACCAGGTCGGGTCGTCGTGCGTGCCTGCCCCTCCTTCTTCTTTCTTCTTACTGTACTCTATCTACTCCTGGAGCAATTAACCTCTTGTGCTCCTAATTAATTTGTCCCGAAGCGCAAACTCCATGTTGCAACGACCTGAATCGTGGTTCCAATTCGTTTCAAGCCGCCCTGAATTGACCCAACGTGGAGTCCTAGGTCTAGTTACTCTGCTTTGCAATGGCAAGCTGATTGTTACTGATTACTGTCCTTTTGCTGTGCAATGTATAGAAACTTTGCAGGAAGCTGGTGCACATAACTGTTGGGTTAGTGTATTTCCTCATGTGGCCTCTCTTCAGGTATGTGTGTAATTCGACCATCTCAAGTTGTTTGTACGAAGCAACAAATCTGCTGCCTTTGTAAGTAAATGGAATGCCCGATATATATAATGCAGTTCAGAAGATGTGTATGCCCCGTTTCTTGCTCCGCTTATCATCGTGATCAACATCGTAAAGGTGACAGTGATTGGGCTTGGTGTAGTTAAAGATGAAGGTGTGGTTAACTCCATGACCAGGCATGGGGACTACAGGTGCATATATGCTATGCGGTTTCTTTTCTTTTTTTTTCTTTTCTTGTTTATTAATTAACCAAACATAGTTGTTTTCTCAGCCATCCGATCGATCCCACTCCTGATTTCATTTCCAAAATCCTAACTGATTATGTAGAGAACTTCTCAAGGGCCCATTGTAGTATGCCTGTGCTATAACCGTGACAACAATAGTTTTCTGGAGGACATCACCCGTCTCAATCGCCGTGATCTGCAATTTGTGTGCCGGAGATGGTATATACCTCTGCTTCTTATCGCTGCAGTTACAAATTCATGGCGGCTGCAAGCATACAACAATAGTTTCACTCGATGAATGAATGAATATAATCAGGTGTCGCCGACATAGTTGGGAGACGATTCGGACAGTGAAGCTCCCTCACAACCCCGAAAAGTCGTACGCCGGAAGCATCGCGAATTTCATGGCCGGTTTCGTCGCATCGTCGTCGTGAGTACCTTTCTTTCTTTCTTTCTTTCTTTCTTTTTCTTTTTTTTTTGCTGAAACCTCAAGATCGAAGGAAACTAACTGCTACATGCTATCACGGAGGAAGCGAGTTCATGTGGTACTTCAACATTTTCTCGGTTCGTTGACAAGAGCCGGGCTATGGTTGGTGGCTTTGGTGTCGTATCCCCGGGTGCCGCGGTTGTGGAGTCGCCGCCCATCGCACACGCCTTGACGACAACCCTCGACGGTTCCTCTCGCATCCGTGCCGCCGGGTGCCCCGGTTTTCCACTTGATTATTCCACCGACAAACCTTCAAGGCGGCGAAGCACAAGCATTTCGAAGCAATCGTTGGCATGGTGCTATTCCCGGCATCGGCGGTCCGAAGGAGCACACACATACGGCGGTCGAAGGAGCACACACAATCGTTAACAACTGCAGAGATTGCTTTGTAATAATAGAGGGAAAAAATAGGAATAATTTGTAATCTCCTCCCAGAAGCGAAGCACGGCAGACGCAGCGGGGGGCCTCGCCCGCCCTACTGGCACTACGACCCGCCGCAGGGGTCACGGTGGACTCAGGCACAGCCACAGCCACAAGCTCAGTCAGGGTGGGGGCGCTGGGACCTCTGGGGACGGCGCCGGGACCCCTGGGGACGACGCCACGAGCTAGGTACCTGTGACTACCTCTTATGGACTAGTAGCGATGCATGTTAGACCCCTGGACATGTATGTTGGACTTGTCGGACATTTTGGACATGTATGTTGGACATCCTGGTGTATGTTGGACATGTATGCACTCGTTTCATGACTTTATGTGTATTATGGACATGTATCGAAGATTTGGTGTGTGGATTCATGTTGAGATCGAAACCGATGCCGAAATGTGGTTTATATGCTATATTGTTGATATATATGTGGTATTCTGGTTCATATGCTGATGTGTGGATTTGATATGTGAATTAAATGCTAGAAAAGAGAAAAAAGGGGGAAATTCCCGGCTTTGCCAACAAGATAGGCCAAAGTTGTTGGCAAAGCCGGGCTTTCCTCACCGCCCTTCCCGCCTTTGCCAACAGCTTTGGGCCAGGCTGTTGGCAAAGATAGGCTTCCCCTGAAGCACGCGCCCAGCTTTGCCAACAGCCTGGGCCAAAGCTGTTGGCAAAGCTAGCTGTTGGCAAAGCTGGGCTTCTTTGCCAACAACCTTGTCCAGCGGATTTGCCAACAGCTTCACCCGATGTTGTTGGCAAAGCTGCCATTCCCTTTGCCAATCGGACTTTGCCAACAGCCGTCGCTTCCCTGTTGGCGAAGGTAACGGCATCCGAGCTGACGGCGTCCCCTCTTCGCCAATGGCACACATGGCTGTTGGCGAAACTTTCCCAACAAGGCCGGAATTCCTGTTGGCGAAGAGCTCTTTCCCATCACTTAAAACGCCAACGGTTCTTTCCCAACAGGAACTCGGAAACCCCGTTGGGAAAGCCTTCGCCAACAGGGTTGGAGTCTTCGCCAACAGCTCTAAGCTGTTGGCGAAGCACGCGTTTCCTGTAGTGCTTGTCGACACTCTTCAGTCTTCCCTGTGCTTGTGCTTTGGTGGGTGCTTCCTTAGTTTTTTAGATAATAGATATTTAAATCCGGCCTCTACATCCGAAGATGTACACAACCAATTATTACAGAGTTCAAACAAAAGTCAAATAGAGCAGACAGGCAGCTACGGGCAACATGCCCCCACCTAAGGTATATGATAAAAAATATTCCATCCTTCATTGGCAAACTGTAGAGCGATGACTTCTAATTTCCTACTCATAGCGATGAGGATGTCCTTGGCCTGGTCCTTCCGCTGCAACTGGGCCCAGAAGCGTAACCAGTAAGCTCCCCTGAAAATAACCTGCAGAATCGAATTAAACTTCGTCTTTTTGAAAACTGTATCATTCCTGCATTTCCCAATAGCCCAGCATATGGCCGCGATACCAACCCAAATCAGTTGCTTAGAATCTTTATGTTGATTATTAAGCCAATTACCAAACATATGGTTAATAGATCTAGGTTGGCTCAAAGTAGTAGCATAGAAAATTAACCTCCAAATCATTTTTGCTAAGGGGCAATCTATAAAGAGGTGCTGAATAGTTTCATTCAAATTACAGCAGACACACTTATAACTCCCTTTCCAATTTTTCTTCACAAGGTTGTCTTTTGTCAAAACGACACCCTTCCGAAGAAACCAAAGAAAAAATTTGATATTTAGGCTCGCCAGAGCCTACATGACTTGTTTTTTTAGCCCGCGCGCACACACACTTATCTGGCTTTTGTTCGCCAAAAAGGAGAGCTGAAGTAAGAAGAATACACAAATAGAAGTTTTTTTGCAATAAAATGTATATACATGCTTTTACGGATCCATATTTCTTATGCCATTCATATTTAATTTTGTAGTATGAAACGCTGCTGAAGCCTTTCAGTCCATTTCTTTTATGACAGTTTCTCCAATACTTGAGGATTTTAGGAGCCGTTCATCGGTCCAGATCAGATGGTTTAAAAATAGTAGGAACCTTGGAACCAAAATTGTGGACCGGAACTAAATATTTGTGGGTCCGGAACTAATTCTTTATGGATTAGGAACTAAATATTAACGAGTTCCTCTTGGTTCCTCCGTGGAATCAACGTAGGAACCACCGGTTCCTGCCGGTTCCTCTCAAGCACCGTAAAAAACCTCTTCTTTTATGCCATTTTTTGAACAACCCCCGTGTACGGCTAGGACGATGTACCCCCTCAATCTTAATTAAAAATAGCTAGGTGTGTCATCTAGGACAAGCTGCTAATTGCTTCAAAACGGAGTTCATAAAGAGAAGTTGTCATATCTAGGACGAGCCAATTTTGGAAGTTCCATGCATGTTGTCAGATTAAATAGATAGATTAATGAAACACTTGCCGAGATCAGTCTAAACTAAAATCCCAAAGTGTATCGATCCAGGGTGACGTTTCGCGGATTTTTTTTTTTTGAGATTGACGTTTCGCAGATTTATTGATGCATGTGTACGTCTGAGCTAAAAGTCTGATTATTTTTTAGGTGCAAAATCGATGTTGGATGCCACATTTCACGTGTTTTCACTGTGCAGGCGCACTGTTAATTTGCAGTTTGAGAAGATGGTATCCCCGGGAGCAGTTATCGAGCCCCTGGATCGGAGAAAGAACGGCACGTGCATATCCGGTTAGGCCAGTCTCAATGGAGAGTTTCACCGTCTCGGTTTCCAAGATGTGAAACTTTGGTATGAAATAAATGTCTCCCTCAATGCATAGTTTCATTGCACAGTTTCATAGGCTCAAGGTTCCCACAACCTCTCTCTCATTGTATGGTTTAATTGCATAGTTGCATGGTGAAACTCTATTTGTGTCTCAATGGGGGTTTCTCACAGTTTCCGACGCATGTGAAACTGTGCCCAAAGGTTTCACCATGGTGAAACTCTTTCCTTCTCTCTCCTAAGGGTTTCATGCAAAAAGTGAAATTTTGCTGATGTGGCGCTGTATTTAATGTGCATGAAACACTCATGAAACCCCCATTGAGACCGGCCTTAGTGCCGTTTCTGCTATCAGTAACTTGCTGAAAGGTTAACAAACAATCAGCATGCTTGAATTAATTCATTAGCTTCCCAAAGGCATGATATGTCTTGGTGAGCTCAATATCGGCTTCAGTGAACAGTCCCGAGATTATTCGGATCCGTACCGGATGCCTGGATCGCGGATAGATAGACGACGATGGAGGATCAAGCTCTCAGAGAGATGTGGTGGACGACGGCGGTGGTCAACTCCGGGCAGCAGCGCACAAAATATCGCCTCTCCGGCCGGCCGCCGGCGGCCTCCTGCAAAGCGCGGCCGGAGTGATCGGTGGAAGCTGTGTGCACTGTGCAGATAGATGAGCTTGATTGTCGCGACGCGAGACATGCAGGCACCAATCACAGCGGCCAGCGGGCCTGAATCGGATGGACAGCCCAACGACGATCTTAAAACGGAGTGGTGGTTTTGGTGAAGCGGCGTACATCTCGCCGATGCGATCGATCGGCCGTCCAAGTAAAAGAAGAAGATGATCTGCCTGCCTATCAGTCCATCATTAGAGCAACTCACATGGAGTAAATTTCATCCCCTATATGAAGTTATTGGGGGTGGAGTAAAAATATTTTCATCCCTAAAACACAACTTGCTCCGGCAGTTTTCCTATTTTCCTTCCCAACTCGTGGGTCTCACAATGCCACATCATCTTCTCCTCCCCTCCCCCAAATCTTGCATCTGTAGCGGTGTGGAGGCAGGAGGGGGAATCGAGTGGGTCCCACTGATAGGGGGTGGAGGAGAGGTTCCCTTTATAAAGGGGATGGAGAGGGAGTTTTAGTCCATGGAGAAAAAGAGAGAATGGGATAGAGAGGCTGCTGGAGAGGTTTTTTTAAACATCTGATCCCCTATATCACTATTTTTTTTATTTTGGATGGGAAAGGGGAGCTGTAAAGTTGCTCTTGACGCATCTCTCGTTACCAATAATGCAGCTCCGATCCCATGATCCGATGGGAGTTCGAATCGACTCGTGCTTGGCATCATGTACTATCAGAGCTTGCAGCTCAAAGCCATGATTTGCAGTGCAATAAGATCACTGATTTGCAGGCGTAAAACCATGGATCATCGGACGATGACCGGCCAGGGCCTTAATTTGCATGCTGCCGATCGGGTGCATGCATGTGAGATTGGCACAGCCACTGGTGAATCAGTGAGATGCATAGCGACTGCTGGTTAACGAAAGACGAAGGTAAATAAAAATACTCTGGAGAAATGGACAGTAAGTGCATGTACAAAACGCATGACCGGCCGGACACAACGTCGCAAGGCCGCCGCGCAGCCGCCATCTCAGCTCTCCTGCGCGTGGATGCACAAGCGACGGCGGCCGGCGGCCCGACCTGGCCATCCAGTATCCACCGATCGACACGCGGGAGCACACCGAGGGAGTACCCACGAGAGAGTACTGAAGAGAGAGCCCGGTCGACGGCAAAGTTGCACGGTGGCCTGGCCGGGGAGTACATGTTCGCCTGACGGCCGCCTGCGCTCGGCACACAACACATGCATCCGCTAGCTGGCGCCGCATCAGTTGTCGGCGGGCGGAGGCGTACGGACACGGACCAGTGTGCCAGAGCTACTTGTGGTTGTGGGAGACGGCGGCTCCGGCGCCGGCGCACGGAACACCGCGGGCAGCGCGCCTACTGCGTGTATCTGTATCTCTCGTTATATGTGCGTGTGTAGAAATGCCAGGGTACATATATACACACCGGCCGGCGAGGTGGATAAGGGCAGCTGGCTCACTGAAAGACGGGACCGGCCTCTTAACCGACGGTAAGAGCAAAGTCATTTCTTTTTTGTTCCGGTGAAGCACAATCAATATCTACGGGTCAAGATCCATAATCGTCGACGACACAGGCCGATCAGACAGACGAGGGAAGCGCCAGTTGTACTATCAGAGTGCAATATAGAGAACCCTCGATATTCCTGGTTTGGCCAGAGGTCTTTGACCCAGTTGAAGATATCACTAGACCAGAAACGATTTGTCCTGACGGCTAAAACCGGTTTTTCTGGCGGGCGCGGCACCCGTCAGCAACTTTGAGCCAGTAGAAATGGGCCTTTGTGCTGGCGGGTGGCCGACCCGCGGGTCACTTAAACGACCTCCAGCACAAATGTCATCAGCTGGCGGTTACTTAAGCAGCCCGCCAGCACAAATGCCATCAGTGCTGGCGGTTGCTTAGGCCGCCCGCCACAGAAAGCATTTTTCCCATTTCCTATATAATTCCCCATAATTGTTTATTATTTGTATATAATTTATCATTTTCGTCTATTATTTTTTTCACATTGGCATTTGTATGCTAAATTCACTTTAATTTACTGTAATTTAATTTGTATTTAACAGCCAAATCCAAATATATGTCTCACAAACACATAATCCAAACTAAAATAAAAAAATGTATACATAAGTCACATTACAAAATATTGTGCATAATTGATAACCCTAAGACACTCATCTACGTAACCTTTCTGCATCGTCTAATGTCAAAACTCCTTCTTTATCGAAGAATTCTCCATCCTCGTGGAAAATCTCACATAGGATGAATCTCTCCATGTCCGCACAAATGTTGGTGATTTGATTGTCACCAAGCTGCCCCCATGATTTCTCAATGGTAGGCATCTGCACATAAACACAATAATTGAAGATTGTTATGCATTACCATCAGGACCATAATTAGCACATACATAGTTGTGTACAAACAAGAAGCTTACGTCTTCAGGATTCGTTCGATACCTCCCATTATTTCTCAAAACCTCACACACATAATATCCACATCGCACACTGCCAGGAGGTTGTTTGTAGCACTGCAACCAAATAAAAAATGATCGGTACTAATTAACAGAAGTGTACCAACTCTGATAAAAATGATTGGTACTTATTAACAGAAGTGTTTTTACCCATTTGGCATGGCATATCACCAATTTTTTCTTCTTGTGTTCCCCGCCATTGAGTATGTATAGCCTATATGCACTTTAAGGATATAAATACATAAGTTAGTAATACAATTTGAAATATAGCTGATACACGCATTAGTGATTATATATTGCACTTAGTTGTCTTACTTTCTTATAATATCAATGATTGTCTTGTAAGAAGCCGCTGAATAGTGTAATGAGTCGAAGACCCCCATAGTTCCCAACTTCTGACACATGTGAAAGCAAATGAAATGATCACTGCATAAAATTAAAATAATTAATATAAATATACTAAAAATGAAGGTAAATGATGAAATAGTTATTTAAAGGATCTTACTCACAATTGTAAGCAAACTTGATAGAATCCTTATGTTGGTTTATCCTCATGACCCTTGCAATGTATACAGACACCTCGTGAAGTTTAGCTTTCTGGTAATTCTTTATTATTTCTTCTTTCTCTTCTGGTGTCTTTGCTTCTTCCTCTATTTTCTTTCTTAGTTGATCCCTCATTATGAACGTGTGTTGTGATTTGGTTACTTGTTGCGGGTCAATATATGCTACCTTCCACCTCCCATTTGTTTTCTTTTCATCAGACGCTTGCATCCTGCAAAAAAGTTTACTTAGGATGGTAA
The DNA here is from genome assembly GCA_947561735.1 of Cenchrus americanus. Taxonomy (NCBI): domain Eukaryota; kingdom Viridiplantae; phylum Streptophyta; class Magnoliopsida; order Poales; family Poaceae; genus Cenchrus; species Cenchrus americanus. The sequence goes on along the minus strand of OX387245.1, from coordinate 93,200,410 downwards.
TAACAATACATATGGAATTGAATAGATTTGGATGTCGTATAGGGATGTTGACTTACATGGACCAAATGGTGACGAGATTGATGTCGAGTTTTTCACGACGGAACATCGCATGCAAATCGGGGAAATCGATTGCAACCTTCCGGTCAAAAGAGCTACTGAACACCCATTTCGGGAGATTGGCGGTGATAGTGTGAATGCCTTGTTGCATGGCGTGCATGATCCAAGTATGCAGCCTCTGACAGCCCTTCGTTCAGTTGCCACCTAAACAAGAATGGTTTGCCATGCTCATACTTGTCGGGCACCTCATCCTACGAAAACATACTTATGTGCTCCTCCTTTTGTTTTTGTAAAGAGGTGCGGGATAAAGACTTTTCATCTGGTGCCTTCTTGAGTACTTGAACTTTAGGTGATTCTTTACCGGATGTTGGAGCCCGTTTAGGTTTATTCTTCAGTACTTTCAAGAACAAGTCAACATCAGATGATTTCGTCTTTGGTTCATATGAGTTTATCATCCGGTGTATTGTTATTGGCGCCTTGGTTGCTGGAGGAGGAGATGGTGGTCTTGGATCGGATTTCGGAGATGATGTCCCTGCCCCTGCCCTTGCCCCTGATGTCGGAGGAGTTTGTGGTCTTGGAACAGATTTCGGAGATGATGACGCCCCTGCCCCTGCCCCTGCCCCTGATGCCGGAGGAGTTTGTGGCATGTTGTTGTCATTATTGTTAACTCCCTGCTCCACAACCATCATTGGTTTTTCTGTGTTCCCAACGTCTGCAACATCTTGGAAGGTCATGTTGTTGTCATTGTTATCGCCTCCATGTTCCCCACCCATTGTGTACTCGACCATTGCAGCATCTGGATCCTGGGGGGTACTCGTTCTTGGCTAGGTGATGCATTAAGTATGATATCTCGACGATGCCACAGTATGTATTGGTTCCTCGCATCATCGAGAAGCTTTATCCCATCCTCAGTAGGGATATCAATCTCGCACGACTCATCATAAACCGAAACAACTTGAACCCATGCGTACTCTGGTGGTGGTGGATTCGGAAACACACGACCCGTTAGTGCCATGGCTATCCCAACTTCTCGAAACTTATCTAGTTTTCTTCCATATGGAATAACCAACTTGCATGGTGTATCCTCTACAATGTCATCCACAGGATGCTTGGTGTTAGCAATAGAACCAACACTACTTGGAGTCGAGATGGCTCCGATCTGGGCAAGCATCAAGTTTGGAGGAACCTGTCCAGAACCACCAGATATTAGATTCTCTGCACTTGGCCCAACAGAAGCTTGTTGCTGTTGTTGTATGAAGAAGCCTATCAATTCTTGCTTGGCGATTTCTCTCATCTTATCTTCAAGCTTCTTCTTATAACGGTCTCGCTTTTTATAACTTGATCGGTGTTCACGAAATGCTTTACCCCAGGGCAAGGTAGAAGAAATCCCTCGAACACGGCCAGGGTGCTCAGGCGTTCCGATCGCGGCGGTTAGCATATCTTTCTCCCTGTCAGGCATGAAAAGACCTTTCTTTTGCATTTCCGCAAGTCCTTCCAGCTTCTGATAAATTTGTTCTGTTGAGGGCTTCTGGAATGAAATATTGTCGTCAGGTGCTATAGCCGGAACTCGAGCAAGGATCCAATTCCTGCTACGCTCATCCATGCCTTCAAAAATAGTTGGTAAACCAGCTACCCTCCTTTCTTCTTCCTCCTTCCTCCATTTGCCATTTTGGCAGCATATCCTCCCGAACCCAAGCGATGGGGGTTCTCAGCAGCTTTCATAGCCGTCTCCTTTTGTTGGACACTCATAGCTACTGCTTTTACTGTCTTCTTCTGATCTACGAATTCTTCCCAGACTGCTAGCGGAATGTTACCATACACATCCCTAGCGTCCTTGCCTTTCTGGACGAATTCAGTATTAAGTGTAGACCTCCAATTCCTATGAGCTCTTCCACAAAGGCCCTTAGCAAAAGTTCTACCTGCATTTTCTGTACCTTCTGGATAAACAAACTTTTCTTTTACTTTGGCCCATAATACATCCTTCGTAGCCTTAGGGATTGTCTTCCAATTACTAGTTGTGAACCAAGACGCCAATTGGTCTCTGACAATTGCACCGACGATGTTCCGAAACCTAGCAGTTATCCCCTTAGGTTCGACGGGCTCACCTTTGTCACCCAACCGTTCTATCACAAGTTGTCTTCTATCAGGGATCTGGTTTCTTCTTCTATGACCACGTTTCCTTTTCAGGTTACTAGAACTAGTAGTACCCGAAGGTTGTGGTTCTGAAATGACTTCTGCCTCTTGGGCACGAATGTTAGATGCTCTACGACGTCGTCGCGGGGATCGGTCATTGTTCTACACATAAAACACTATTTAAAGTATATCTTAATTTCAAAAACAAACATTAATTTGAGTGAATGTGCATGCAGACCTCATTATCGCTTGGTTCGTAATCAACATCATCGTCTTCGGGACGCCTACGAGGTCGTGGTTCGCTTGGTTCGTACTCAGAGGGAGTTTCATAGTCTCCAATTATACCACTATCACTGGATTCCTCCTCACCGGATTGTTCACTGTTAACATTTGATCATAGATAATTTACAATTCCTCCATATTTTTTACAATTGATCATAGATAATTTACAAGTCCATAGTCCATATTTATACAATATCCATAGTCCATATTTATACAACAATCCATAGTCCATACTTATAATAAATCTATTTATACACAATGCATAATCCATTTTTATAAAATAAATATATTTATCCACAATCCATAGTCCATATTTAATTATTTATACAACAAAACTAATAAAATTAAATCCATAGTCCATTTTTATATAATAAATTTATTTAAAAATTAGACACAATCCATAGTCCATACTTATAATAAACCTATTAATACACAATGCATAATCCATTTTTATAAAATAAATATATTTATCCACAATCCATAGTCCATATTTAATTATTTATACAACAAAACTAATAAAATTAAATCCACAGTCCATTTTTATATAATAAATCTATTTAAAACTTAGACACAATCCATAGTCTATACTTATAATACATCTATTTATACACAATGCATAATCCATTTTTATAAAATAAATCTATTTATCCACAATCCATAGTCCATATTTAATTATTTATACAACAAAACTAATAAAATTAAATCCATGGTCCATTTGTAACATTTTTAAATATATTTATCCACAATCCATGTAATTGCATTTATCCACAATTTATTTATCCACATTTTTAACACATGTAATTGCATTTTGAAAAAAAGAAAAAAATCAACCAAGCCGGGGCTGTCGTTGCTGCGCCGCCGGCACCATCCTCGGCCTCCATGCGTGGCGAGTGGTGAGGAGATGAGGTGTCGGCGGAGGCGGCGGCGGCTCTATTGGCGGCGGCGGAGCAGTCGGCGGTCGTTCTGCGGCCGGCGGTTGGGGAAGCGGCCCGCGAGGAGGAGAACGTCATCCTGGTAGGGAAGAGGGGCAGTGGCGCTAGGGGAGGAGGTCGTCGGTCGGCAGGGCGCCCGCGGACGACGGCGTGGCGGCGGTCCATGGGAGAAGGGCGACACCCTAGAGGAAGATGGCGCCGGTCCACGGGGAGAAGGGGTGGGGCCCTCGCGGACGATGGCGGGGCGCTCGTGGAGGTCGGCCGGGAACTCCTGGAGGACGGCGGGGTGGTCGGAGGGGCGGCGGCGGTCGGGGACGACGACGGCGCTCGGTGGGAAAATTTGGCAGCCTGACGGCATCGTTTCGTTTCGCGCCAGACTTAGAAAATTTTCGAGAGCGCGTCTCGTGTATATATAGATGGAATCACCACTGGTGGGCCACATAAGGCAACCGCCAGCGGTAGACCACCACTGGCGGGTCACATTAGACAACTGCCAGCGGTGATCCTTACCACAGGCGGGTGACTTAAGCGACCGCCAGTGGTGAGAATTCCCGCTGGCGGTTATCATAAGCGCCCGCCAGAGCTGTGATTTGAAAGAATTTGAACTTAACTTTTCAAATGCAAACCTTTTCAAATTAAAATGACAAAACACCTCCTATAAATAAATTCAAATATTTTATGATAAGTTTTGGAAGTTTCAAAGAATTTTGAACATTTTCATGCCAGGATTTCAAATTTTCAAATTTTGGCAAACCACTGTGTTGGCGGTTAACTTATGATAACCGCCAGCATAGTGTTTTTCCATAATTTGCAAAATTTGAAATAGGGGCTTAAATTGTTCAAATTTCATTGAACTTCCCAAGGTATCATAAAATATTTCAATTTAAGTATAGGGAGTGTGTTTTTTGTAAAATAAGTCCTAGTTAGAAAAGGTTAGTTCAAATAGGACTCTAGGTTCATACACCTAATGAGTTATAGGTTGTTTGACCCTAGAGTCTCATTTGAACTAACCTTTTCAAATGCAAACCTTTTCTTATAACAAAACACCTCATATACATAAATTCAAATATTTTATGATAATTTTTGGAAGTTTCAAAGAATTTTGAACATTTTTAGGTCAGGATTTCAAATTTTCAAATTTTGGCAAACCACTGTGCTGGCGGTTGACTTATGATAACCGCCAGCGGTGTGTCTCACTGCTGGCGGTCTCTTAAGATGCCCGCCAGCATAGCATTTTCCATAATTTGCAAAAATTTGAAACAAGGGCTTAAATTATTCAAATTTCATTGAAACTTCCCAAGGTATCATAAAATATTAGAATTTAAGTATAGGGGGTGTCTTTTTGTAAAAGAAGTCCTAGTTAGAAAAGGTTAGTTCAAATAGGACTCTAGGTTCATACACCTAATGAGTTATAGGTTGTTTAACCCTAGAGTCTCATTTGAACTAACCGTTTCAAATGCAAACATTTTCTTATGACAAAACACCTCATATACATAAATTCAAATATTCAAACACTAATTGAAACCATAATTTCCATAATTTGAATTTAAGTATGGGAGGAGAGTCTCATTTCATCAAAACTTCCAAAACTCTCCTAAATTGATTGAAAGTCTTACAACAACACTGATTATATAAAGTCGTACAAGTGATACATCAAGCCCGACTAATAAGAAGTGCAAGTTTATCCTTTAACAATTCTCCCTTCACAGTCTGTACGTAACCATGGCTTCTTCGATTTAGGAATGTTGGCTTCAACTTTTTTATTCTCTTCTCATGATCTTTGAACAAGACTAGTTCCTCAAACTGATTGTAATCCTCAACATCAATTACACCTTCTACTCCTAGAATTCTTTGTTTTCTGGAGACGGCAATGTGCTTCTTCACATTCATAGGATCAGCTATGTAGAAAACTTGTGCAACACGCTCGGTGAGTACCCATGGATCATCTTTGTAACCTACATTGGCAAGGTCTACAAGTGTCAACCCATAATTGTCATCTGTGATGCCATTCGGGTGTTTGACCCATTGGCACTGAAACACGGGGAACCTGATATTCTCTCCATAGCCAAGTTCCCATATTTCCTCTATGAACCCATAGTAAGTGATGTAGTTTCTGGATTTATCAATCGCATCTATGCGAACACCACTATTTTGATACGTAACACTCTTGTTATATTTCGCCTTCGTATAGTAGGTGTACCCATTAATTTTGTATGCTTGCCATGAGGTAACATTGCTTGATGGACCAGCCGTCAACCTGGTCAACGTTGTGTCATCTATGGAATTTCCTTGAAATAGATGCCCATGTTCCTTTAACCATGATGGGAAACGACGCTTTTGCTCTTTGATGACCCAATCCTCGGTCCGACTATCATTTTCCTCACGAATCTCATTTTCATGTTGCATGATAAATGGCTCCACTATTGCAAGTTGTTGCAGAACACTAGCATCTTTCTCCAGTTGTTGATTGCTCGCTAATGAATCTTTTCCTTCCATTGGTCCCTTTCCCTGACAATCTGCCTTCGTGTCGAGATTCCGGTAAACCGATCACTCTCTTATCTTTTATGTAGTCTATGCAACAATCAACACTCTCTTCCGTATGGTAGCTCTCGATCATACTTCCCTCTGGAAATGCCTTGTTTCTCATGTATCCATTGAGAATCGACATGAACCGTTCGTACGTCCACATCTGATGAAAGTACATAGGTCCTAGTTTAGTAATTTGCTCGACCATGTGGATTATTAGATGTTCCATGATATCAAAAAATGACGGAGGGAAGCACATCTCGAGCTGGGCTTGAGTTTCTGACATAAACAGCTGAAGCCTTGCCAACTCTACACAATCTACCACTTTCTGCGAAATGACGTTGAAAAAGTAGCACATCCTTGTGATGACCATCTTAAGGAATATTGGTTTGACAGCTCGGATCGCAATCGCGAGAAAAATAGTAATCATCACATGACAGTCATGAGAGTTACAACCAGTAAGCGTCATGTCCTTCAACGAGACCAATGATCGGATGTTGGATGAGAATCCGGTTGGCACTTTCAGCCCGCGCAAGCATTTGCAGATAGCCAACCTCTCATGTTGTGTTAAGTTGTAGCTAGCAGGTGGAAGGTACTGCTTACCATTAGGACGTGGTTGTGGGTGGAGTTCTTGCCTAATTTTTAGGTCAAGATCCTTACGCGACTTCAGTCCGTCCTTTACCTTTCCTGTTAAGCCTAAGAATCTCATTGTGCTTTCAAACACATTCTTCTGAAGATGCATCCCATCGATGGCATGGCGCACTGTCAAATCTGCCCAGTATGGAAAGTACTTAAAAAATATAGACATCTTCTTGAAAGGCACGTCAATGTTTTCTGTAGTTTCAGCCTCCTTCCTTCCCCTTTTTGAATTATCATCAACATCACCTTTTGATTTCTTACCAAGTTTAAACTTGACCTTTTGATACATTTCAAATACGGTTCTACCGGTGGTCGGTTGTGGGGCAAAAGAGTCTTTCTCAATCTTTCCATCGAAAGAGTCTGCCATTTTACGGTACTTGTGAGTCCTTAGTAGCCAGCATTTGTGTCCCATATACACTGTCTTCTGAGATCCTTTCAGGTACACAAATATTGTACCATTCAGACAAACTACACAACATGTTTTTCCTTTTTCTGACCAGACAAAGAAAATAGGGCAGGGTAATCATTAATGGTAACAAAGATAATTGCCTTAAGTGTGAATGTCTCCCTTCTGTACTCATCCCACATCTCAACCCCATGTTTCCAAAACTTCTCCATTTCTTCCATCAATGGCTCCAGGAAGACATATATATCAATACCAGGTTGCTTCGGTCCTTGGATTAGAATGGTAAGCAAAAGGAACTTTCTCTTGTGACATAGCCAGGGGGAGGTTGTATATGGTCATCAACACTGGCCATGTGTTGTGCGTGTTGCTTCTTTCACCAAATGGATTCATACCATCTGTACTTAACGCGAACCTTATATTTCTTTTTTCTTCTCTAAACTCTTTGTGCTTGGAATCAAAGGTCCTCCACTGTCGAGCATTAGAATGATGTCGAAGCTTCCCATCAGACTTCTCTGGGCGATCTGCGTGCCAAGTCATTAGTTCAGCGGTCTTTGGGTTCGAGAATTATCGCTTTAGAAGATCCTTCACCGGCAAGTACCACATCACCAATGCAGGGACTTTACGTTGAGTAGCAGTGTCAGTACCAATACTATACTCCTCCTCAACTTGAGAAAATACACTTTTCTTTCCACCCACCTTCCTCTTCGCGCCTTTAGATGCAATGACCTGTTCCACAGCAAAATCGACATTACTTTTGTAACTATTAGCATCGCAATTTGGACACTTCTCCAGTTCTGCATAGTCACCGCGGTACAATATGCAATGGTTCCTACATGCGTGTATTCTTTGCACTCGCATCTTCAATGGGTTGATAATCTTCTTTGCTTCATATGTGTTTCTTGGGACCAAGTTAGGCTTCAGGAGTAGATTGGCCAACAAAGTAAGGAGTTCGTTAAAACTATTGTCCAACCATCCAAATTTTGCCTTCATAATCAGAAGATGGAGCATGAAACGCAACACGGTCCACTCCTTCCCACAACCCTCATACATACGGTCTTTTGCTGCCTTCTTTAGTGTCTCAAAATTTTCTAACCCTTTAGCACTCCCTAGCAACACCTCCGGTTCAATGTGGCGCAACATTTCTTCCATATCAACATCACATTCCTCGTCCACCTGTGGTGCATCGGTTTGATCATCATTTTGATCTTCACAGCCAAAAGCATCATCCATCATGACATGATCATTTTCATCTGCATCTTCATCACCCACATCATCATACCTGGTGCCGATGTCTTCATTGTTGAAAGTACTTTCTGCTGCACCATGGTGGGACCAAGTTTTGTATGTTTTCACAAAACCACGCTTTATCAAATGCATATTGATGGCATTAATATCTTCCCACACAATTTTGTTGCAACAATCACAACATGGACAATGTATTTGCTTTGTCCTAGAAATTTAGGCATGCTTCTGCGCAACCTCAAGAAAGTTTGTTAACTCTGTCAAGAATGTAGACGAATTTCTCCGTATGCCATACATCCATGCTCTATGTTCCATCTTAAATAACCTGTAAAAGTAATTCTATTATAAACTCCGTATGCTCTATCTTCATTTAATATGTAAAAAACAGAAACAAAACTAAATTCTATAATTTTAATTGATGAAGCTAATAATTTTAATGACAAACTAATAATTTAATATGTAAACTTGCTTCTATAATTGCAATAATAATTTAATATAATTGCTTCTATAATGTAAACTTGCTATTAATGAAAAACTAATAACTTATATAATTTAATATAACTTGCTTCTATATTATGAACATTTAAATATTTTGCATTGACAAACTAATAATTTAAATCTAAAGCTATTTAAAAAATAAATCTCTAAATCAATATCTCTCTTCACTCCCCTCTCTCTCCTAGCTAACCCTAGGTCTAGATCTAGATCTCTATCTACATAGAAATCATGAATAAAAGGAGAAAACTAATGTTAAAATAGCACAAACTCACCTTATATTGCCACCTCCTCCAAGAAAATCAAGAGCAAAACCTTCCCCCCTAGATTTGGTGTTTTTGGAGCTTTTCCCGAGCTCCTCTCGGGCACAGCACGATTGGAAAGTTGCTGGGAAGAAGGGGCTGATCTATATTTATAGAAGACACAGTGCTGTCGGTTGGCATGAGGCAACCGCCAGCAGTAATCTCTGCAATGGCGGTGCCTTATGTTGACCGCCATTACTGTGTCCATTAATGCTGGTGGTCAGCTTAAGCCACCCGCCAGCACTGATACCTCTCCTGGTGGGCTCTTAAGCCAACCGCCAGCACACTTATATGAATATCTTCGGTCGGAACGCGGTTTGACTCACTCACTCACTCACTCACTCACTCACTCACTCACTCACTCACTCACTCACTCACTCACTCACTCACTCACTCACTCACTCACTCACTCACAACCCTAGCCGTCGCCGCCGCAAGCGGGCCGCGAGCCCCACCGCGGCCGCAACCGACCCCCGCCCCCCGCCACCGCCGCTCGTGAGCCCGCGCACCGCCGCCTCAGCCGCCGTCGGCAAACTGTCGACCCACTCTTCAACCTCCAGTTCCTCGACCGACGTCGAGCAGGTTCACCGCCGTCGCTTGGCGAGCAGCTCCGTGGCGCCGAACCTTAGCCAATTCGTGCCTCTCCCCCTGCCGACCTGCACGGCGTGTCGGCTCCGGTTTGTTTGGTTCAGGACGAAGTCAAATGGCGTCATCTACAAGTGCTCGAACAACCACATGGTTTGTTTTTCATCTCATGCCCTAATTCATTTTATTAGTACTGATTCGGTTGATATAATATTAGTGATTATTAGTTGATATAATATTAGTAGGATTTGTTGATTATTATTGATTCGGTTGATATAATATTAGTATGATTTGTTAATTATTATTGATTCGGTTGATACAATATTAGTAGGATTTGTTGATTATTAGTGATTCAGTTGATATAGAATTATCCACATTTGTTGATTATTAATGATTCGATTGATATAATTTTATGTATATAGAATTATCCAATTTATTGATGGAAGCCACATTTGTTGTTTATTCTTGTAGGAGGACCCTAAATCACGTCAGGAAGTGTTTTGGGAAAATCAATACCTCCACCATTTGAAAAAAATTTCACCCTCATTTGGTGCCGCCAAACTATCAGACGTTCAACAGTTTCGTTGGTAGTGCACCGCCAGAAGTGGCACCAGGAGCGGCACCACAACCGTCTAGTGTTGTGTATCCGCCGGGGCAGGTGCAAGAGCCACAACCGGCACCACAATCAATTTCTGAAATGCTGGATCAATGGAATCAGATGAAGTGTGTCATTTCTGATATGAAGGTGGGGATGAGTGATTTGAAGATAGCGAGTAATGAAACGAGGCTTGAACTTGCAGACCATAGAGGGCAACTTAATGACATTATGGCGGAAATTGGCTATCGGAAGAAGCACAAGAAAAACCAAGGATTCTGCATGCAGGGCACCATCCTCGTTGTTGTAGTCTTGATAATAGGTTTAGTGCTTGGTAGCTATATCACAGTCGGGCTGTCTAAGAAATTTGAGTGAGGCAAAGTTGTGTTGATTTGTGAGTGAGGCCCCTATTGTAGCGCACTTTAAATTGTGTTGGTTTTAAGTGTGCTTTGAAACATTTGTTATCATGCATGTTGTTTGTGTGAAATAAGCCTTTCTAAGGTGTTGCTTGTGTTGATATTTCAGTTTGAATTTTACTTGTTGTTGCTGTCCATGTTGAAATATTGGTGACTTGTATCAATTTCAAGCTATTTTCAGTTTCACTGTGTTGGTGGGTGCATATGAAAGCCGCCAGTAGTAAAGATCACTGCTGGCGGTCGATATAAGCCACCCGCCAGCAGAAATGGGACCATTTGTGTTGGCGGTTGGCTTATGTAGGCCGCCCCCACTAAACCTTATATGCTGGCGGTCGACATAACTCGTCCGCCAGCATAAATGGTACCATTGTGCTAGCGGGTAGCTTATGTCGCCCGCCAGCAGTGATGCTTCAATGCTGGCGGTTGCTGGCCCGGCGCCCCTGCGCCCCACTTTGCTAGCGATTGATAGTTGCACCCGCCAGCACGCTAATTTGCTAGTGCGAGGACAAATCGTTTCTGGCCTAGTGTATCACTTGTGTTTGCTCCACATGAAGTGCAGATTCTGATATCCTAGGCCATCACTTTCTCTTGAGAAGTATTCATACTCGAGTCACTTATGTGACTCGTTTGTAGTAGCTCAGAAGCTACACCCACGCTTGGGATGGGTGATTACAAATCCTTGTACTTTATTTCTAGTATTTTAATATAATTGAGTCGTTAAGGATAAAAAACGACGATGATACTTATTAAAAGAAATAAAAAAGAAAGTCCACTTGGCCCAGCCCTGGTAGGCCCCACCCCAGTCGGCCACCGTTGCCCGCTGCCCCCGGGCTCCACGGCGGGCCGGATTTAGCCATCACGTCCTAAGTGTAGCCTCCTCATGACCAGGAGAGGGAGTACCATGCCACCGGAGCCCAATTATACCACCACATCCTACTGTCATTGCCGCCACCACAGCTGGCGCGCCCAACCGCCAGATCTCGACCTCACGCGTGTGGCTCGGGATGCGTTTGGTTTTCCGACTACATGGCGTGAGTTAGACCCATCCAACTTTTCTGGATTGGGTTCAACCCATCTCTTGTTTATTTGCAGGCATGGGTGGGATCTGGTTTTTTGTTTGATCAGAGGGTTAAATTGGGTTTGGATGGATGCCAGTTTCACACCATTAGCCCACACTTATCAGTGGATCCCACCTGTCATCCATGAGTTCAATGTCATCTCCTCCTTTTCCTTTCCTTTTTTCTCCATCTAGCCTGCATCATTACCTTCTCTATCCTTCTCCACATCGCCACATGTGTGTGTGTGGAGAGAGAGAGAGAGGGGTTTGGTGGAGTGTGTTTGGAGAGAGACGGATGGATGGTGCGGATGGTAAGTGGGGGGAGAGAGAGAGAGCAAATAAGATGTGGGGAAAAGGGGTTACAGATTCACCTCCAATTGATGAAAACTTAGGATCCTACATCCTGTTTCACCAACGATCTTTTTTTTTAACGAGCCGGGGATGATAACACCGCCAACTTGCAATACAAACCGACGATGATATGATGTTAAGTTAGCGCGCAGCTCATTCATTTGAACGCCAACTGACCCAGCACACTTCTTGCGCACGGCACGGTCTCGCCGTGTTCCGTCCTCGCCACGGCGCCCACGACTCCGTAGACTTTGCTAGGCAGTTTTGATCCCTGGAAGAGTGATTGTACTTAATTGTATAAAAGGCTATGCCAATGATCGATGCAAGGGCAAGGCACGGTTGATCCAAACTCTTTCCTACGGAGTACATGTTAGCACTGTCAGTTGGAGTTTCACCACCGGTTCGTGTAAAAAGCTAGGCGTGAGTTTCACCACCTGTTTGTAGTAGCACTTTACCCAATAGCACGTACTCCGTGCAAAAGAAAAATGAACGATATCCGTGCAGCTGGCATGCGCATCACGTACTCCACACACTGACATCGATCCACGAGTTTGCATATACTGTATGCATAATCCAGGGACCAGACAAATTAACACAAACGAGACGCGCATGCAACAGTTCAGTTCTTCCGGGCAAGGCATCCCCACGGATCCAGCATCTATATATCCACCCATTGGTGCAGAGAAAAAGACGTGCACTGCACCACGTAGTACAGTTCACAGCTAGCCACCCATCCATTGGTGCAGAGAAAGCTATAGCTAGCCATATGTACATCTATCCCAGGCCAGGCCAGCGAATCCGCATGCAGAGAAATTAACCAGCTGACTGGCCGGCTGTGGTAAGTGTGGCTGCTGGCCGCCGCCTGGCGCCCCCGACTGAGCACGTCCACGAGCTGAGCACGCGCGCGGGCGCGCGCATCGATCGATTCATGCACGGTCGTCGTCGGGCACTCTCCTGCTCACGCGCGCATGCAATAATTCATGCGTGGACGACCATAGTATATTCAAATTGTGAATATACGGCCGCGCCCCGACCGATCGGTGCAGAGAGGCGCGCGCGCAACCATGCATGCACAGAGGCAAGGAAGGCACGCACCAGTGAGCAACCAACCCGGCGGTGAGCCCCACCACCACCAGTGCCGGGGGCTGCATACATGCAGAGGGCCGGGGCTCGTTGCACGACGATGCCGGCCCGGCAGGCGTCCACCCGCGCGGCCTCCGCGTCCAGCTCCAGCAGGTACCACGCCCACAGTAGCGCGCGACCGCCACCAAGAGCCTCCAAACAAACTTATTTCGTCAGGCCAACCTCCTGCGCGCGCGCAGGGCATGCATGGGATGCCAGCAGGGTGGGCGCGGCCGGAGCGCGCGTACGTCCTCCGCGCCGAGCGGCGGTGCCGGGCACGTACGGCCACAGGCTACCGGCAGCCTGCTGGGCGCACGTACGGGCCGGGGCGGGGGCAGCTGCTCCTGCGGCCAACAGCTACGGGCTGCTGGCTGGCGCTGGGCACGAGAGAACCAGGCCGCTACTGGGCAAGTTAATTAAGCAGCAAATGAACCCTGTTATACTGTGTGGCGACGCGGGCACGCGTACTAGACGTAGGCGAGACGCAAGACAGTAAGTAGTGCATTCGCCGTAGAGTATTGACGGCTGGTTGCGAGTAGCAGGTTTGTTCTGAGAGAAAGTTTGATGGCTGATAAGCGCGAGTAGCAGGTTTGTTCTGAGAGAAAGTATTGATGGCCGATAAGCCAGACGATAAGGGTGAGACAACAGGTGCAGCAAGGCAAAGCCTTTCTTTAGACCGATCGAGGACGATCTAGCTAGGTACAATCATGTAATCATCATCTTATGCTTTGACACGTAATTTTAACGACTTAATATTTATTAATCTGCAAATATGTTGTCCTATAAATTGTCTAGTAGAGCTATATATATAATTTCTTGATTTGTACATATAAAAAGGGATCTATCTATTATCTTTATACATGAGTGTTAAAAGAAGTCATCACGTTCAATGAGAGGGTCTAGAAATTCCCACGTTAATCCAAAAAAGAGAAGAATATGCACCATTGGATTTTATGAAGATCTGAAGGTCTAGATTAATCAAACAATACATAAATTCGGAATTAAAATAATGAAATCCAAAGAGTTCATATTCAATACAAATACAATTAATAAATACAAAAATCCAGAATTAAAAACAATAAAAATAGTAGTTAATGTTTAATCAAAAAGAGAAGAATATACACCGTTGGATTTTATGAAGATCTGAAGGTCTATATTAATCCAAAGAATACATCGGAATTAAAATAAGGAAATTCAAAGAGTCCATATTCAATACAAATACAATTAATAAATACACAAATTCGGAATTACAAATAAGAAAAATAGTAGTTAATGTTTAATCAAAAAAGAGATCCAAAGAGTCCATATTTAATATAAATACAATTAGTAAATACAAAAATCCAGAATTAAAAATAATAAAAATAGTAGTTAATGTTTAATCAAAAAGAGAAAAATATACACCGTTGGATTTTATGAAGATCTGAAGGTCTATATTAATCCAAAGAATACATCGGAATTAAAATAAGGAAATTCAAAGAGTCCATATTCAATACAAATACAATTAATAAATACACAAATTCGGAATTACAAATAAGAAAAATAGTAGTTAATGTTTAATCCAAAAAGAGAAGATTATACATCGTTGGATTTTACGAAGATCTGAAGGTCAAGATTAATCCTAAGAATACATAAATTCGGAATTAAAGTGAGGAAATCCAAAGAGTCCATATTCAATACAAATACAATTAATATATACATAAATTCAGAATTAAAAATAAAAAATAGTAGTTAGTGTTTAATCTGAAAAAGAGAAGAATATACATCGTTGGATTTCATGGAGACAAAAAAATCGGATGCCACAGGAGATGATAAGATAAGATAGATTTGATGAGCAATTCATATAGGTTTGCATAGCAATAATTTGACAAAGAAGATGTTAAGTATGGTTTGACATCAACCATATGGGGTTTAGAGACCAAAAGCGAGACAATGGCTTCCTAGATAGCAACCAACGCGATACGACTTCTTTGGTTAGAGAAGAACTGAGGTAGTAGACAACAATGGTGCACAAAGCAGGTGGCCATAAATGGCTACAACAAATTGGCAAAATGCTTGAAAAAACAAGAAGGTGTAAGGTTGACAAAAGGGGGAAGACAACAAGAGAAACCATAAGCATTGAGATATGAACAAGTATTGTGATACATCTGAGAAGCTATCACGATATGCGGAGAAATTTAATCAACCTAATGCAAATATTGTAACATCCTTGATTTTCGTATGGTTGTAAAAACGTGGGATTTCAAAAACTTGATTTGAATTTGATTGCTTACGAAATAATTAAGGGTGTCTTCGTTTTCCCTTCCCTAAAGTCCTAGGCTTGTATTTGTGAGGACCAGGAGCGTCCCGGTGGTCGATGGATGACCGCTCCTCAGTGATGAGTGATTGACAACGGGTGTTGGACTGACTCTTGGCTCAGTGTGCAGGTGTAGGCTGCGACCTAGTTCGTGTTGTTGCAGGTGAAGAACGGGCGCGAAAGGTCTTCAGCCTTGAGGGGCCTCCGGGAGATGGAGAGACAAGTAGGCTCGGTTCGAGGGACCCGGTGGACGGCGGGACTAGGTGTGGGCCACATGGTGGCGAGATGAGCAAGACGAGGTCGTGGACGATCGAGCCGGTGCACGGTGGCGGTCGAGTCAAGAGGCTTGGCGGGAGGCCGGGCCGAGCACGCGGGGTTTGGTGGTTTGCCCACAAAACCATCGGAGGACGGTTTCTTGGTTTGGGCCTCAAAACCAAGTCCGAGGACCCAACACGACGGAGACGGGATCCGGGCGTGTCGGGAAGCTTCGAAGCGGAGGACACGCGGCGGGATCGCATGGCTTGCGTCGGGAGGACGCGGGGTGCGGCGAAGGCGTGGCCGTCCGATGGCAAGACCCACAAACATTACATAAATGCCCCTGTGTGGGTTGTACCGCCAGTAGTTGAATTAGGGGTAGTCGAGTCATTTCCCACACCGGCGGGACCCGATATATAAGCCATGAGTGTGTGTGGATGGCTCCCTCTCTCCGCGACTTAGGGTTTCATTCCCCCCTCCCATTTCTCTTTTTAGTAGCTATTTTCTTCTCCATTTTCTCTAGGCTAGCATGAGAGTTTCATGAGAGCTTCATGAGAGATTTGTTCAGAGGGATGGATGCTAGGGCGGCATGCTAGACCTTGTGAATCTTTCCTGGTTTGTATAGAAGATTCGGCGTTGTGATTTGCGTGGTCTTTTTTGTGCTTGTTTTTGGTGCCTTTGTTCTTGGTGTGATTCCGCAGATTTGAGTGGGTTTCTCCCCGGATTT
Source organism: Cenchrus americanus (assembly GCA_947561735.1). NCBI lineage: Eukaryota > Viridiplantae > Streptophyta > Magnoliopsida > Poales > Poaceae > Cenchrus > Cenchrus americanus. Next base: position 93,183,995 of record OX387245.1, on the reverse strand, counting down.
CTTTGAGGGAAACATGGATGGATGTCTAGTGCATCTTTGTGATTGATCTTGTGCCCTCAAACGCCGGGAAACCACTTCGATTCAAGGATTTTTGTTCGGTGCTTTAGCTTTTGGTGGTGCTCAAAGGATTCGCGATTCCCGGTGATTTAGAGAGTTAAGAGGCAAGATTTTTGGGCTATAGCATCCTTGTGTGACGCTTTTCAAGTCCCCAAACCCTTGTCTCCACAGCTTCTACCGTTTGGGAAATCCGATGATGATTTGGGGGAGTTGACCTTCGAGGTCGGGCTGTTTTCAGGTCTGTCCGTGAGGCGCGGACAGTCCGCGAGGGACCGGCGGACGGTCCGCGAGGAGCGAGTTCTTCCCGTGTTCTTCGTGTTCTTGCTCGGCTTCGCTTTTGATCCGTCGTGGCCTTGAGTTTTCGTTGGACAAGGTTTCAGACAGTCCGCAACAGTGGGCGGACGGTCCGCGTGCTCCCCGCGGACGGTCCGCGGGGTGCACGGCGGACGGTCCGCGTGCTCCCCGCGGACGGTCCGTTATTCGTGGTCGTCTCCGGAGGTTCCGTTTGCTTTTCGGACGGTCCGCGGCGAAGGGCCGGACGGTCCGCGGTGTGTGCGCGGACGGTCCACGGCGCAGCGGCCGGACGGTCCACGTGGCCAGTGCGGACGGTCTGCCCCTCCTGGCCGGACGGTCCGCCAGAGCATGTGTGCTTTGCTTCGTGGTTCGATTCCTCCCTTCCTTTCTCGTGCTTCCGCGTGTGCTTCAAGGAATCGTTCCTAAGACTGGAGGTTGATCCATAACCTTGTTGTCTTGGCGATTGGTGTGTGATTCGATCCATCGCTTGTGTGTGACCGGGATTTGACTAGGGTATAGGTCGGGTTCTTTGAGAAGAATTTTTACTGGCTCCTATTCACTCCCCCCCCCCTCTCTTGTCGCCATCTGATCCTTCAATTGGTATGAGAGCTTGGTGCCGGATTCTTTGTGACTTTGACAAGTCTTGAATCCTAAGATGGCGTACGTTGAGCGGGGCGGTCCGCCGCACTTTGATGGCAAGGGTTACCACAAGTGGGCGGCTCGTATGATGATCTTTCTTCGTGGCAAGTTGTTGGATTTCATTGTGCTTGACAAGACCTATGCTATTCCGGTCAACATCCATACTCTTATGGTGTCCGATGCCGGTGCTAAGGCCAAGTATGAGGCAAATGCAAAAGCCGTTGATCACTTGGTCCGGAGCTTGTGTGATCCTGAGTTTGAGCGTGTTCGCCATTTGAATCTTGCTTGGCAAATTTGGGAGAAGTTGTTGGTTGCTCACGGTGGTGATAACCATGTGAAGGCTCGCCTCTTTGTCTCTTACCGGATGCAATATGAGAACTTCACTCAACTTCCCGTGAGGACATTGATGCGATGTTTCGCAGGTTCACCGCCATCGTGAACAACATGAAGGCTAATGTTGAGGATTTCCCTTACACTGAGCATGATCAAGCTTTGAAGCTCTTGCATGTCTTGGACCCAAATGTTTGGGGTGCTAAGGTTGAGGCCATCAAGGAGTCTGGGCAATATTTGACCATTGAGTTGGATGGCCTCTTTTCTAAGCTCAAGTCGGCTGAGGTTGACAGGAAGTTGCAATCCAAGCATGAGGGCTCGACTGACATAGTCTTGCTCTTGTGGGCGGATCAAAGGGCAAATCTAACCCTTCCTGTCGACAGTTTTCCTTGTCTTCTCTTATGTCTATTCCAGATGAGGAGTTTGATGTGCTGGGCGAGGAGGAGCTGGCCTTGCTCTCAATGAGGTTTGATCAACTACATGAGAGCCGGAGGAATGCAAGGCGGAGCTCGGGGACATGCTACAAGTGTGGCAAGCGTGGACACTTCATCGCCGAGTGCCCAAAAGCGGAGGAGAACAAGTACAAGATGAGCGAGTACAAGGTGCACCCAAGGCGTGAAGACAAGTACTCCTCCAAGGGCAAGCACTTCAGCAAGTCCAAGAGCAAGGACAAGGACAAGCGGCGACCGAGCAAGGGCGGCTACAAGAAGGACAAGGCAAGAGCCATGGTGGCCGGTGCAAGCGACGTCGACTCAAGCTCAAGCGACGCGCAGTCAAGCTCAAGCAGTGAAGATGAAGACGCAGGGAGGCGCAAGGGCAAGAAGAATGCAAGCCGGAACCTCAGTGGGTTGAGCTGTGTGGCGCTTGAAGGCTTTTGTGGGATGGCCCATAGCTCGAGCAGCAAGAAGAGCGAGAAGGAAGATAGCGACTCCGACTCGGAGGATGAGGTAAATCGTGACCCCGACTCTTTGCTTGCTGAGAGCACTAGGTTGAATGGCTTGATTGACAACCGTGATAGTGTGTTGAGAGATGCTAAGAAGATGAGGAAAGATCTTAGGGCTCAACTTGAGAATGCTAGTGAGAAAGTAGGAGAGTTAGAGTCCAAATTGCTTGAATTGAAACTTGAGAATGACTCTTTGAAACTTGCTCCTACTACTCCTGATGATGTTGAGTGTCTTGAGTATGATGCATGGTTGAATGAGATCAAGTTGCTTAATGAGAAGAATGCTTCTACTTTGGCTAAACTAGATGCTCTTAGGACTGAGTATGATGAGCTTAAGGCTAGACCCACTTTGCTTGGTGCTTGTAAATCATGTCCTACTATGCATGCTAAGCTTGTTGATGCTCGTTCTACCATTAGTTCTTTGGAAGCATCTTTGAAATCTCCTGTTGCAAATGCATGCTCTAGATGTGATGAAGTTACTTTGCGAAATCTTGAACTTACATCCTGTTTGGATGTCATCTATGAGGAGAATGACTATTTGAGGAAGGTGTTGGGTTGGTTGTCTGGGCAGGAACCTCAATTGAAAATCATGATTGAGGAGTTCAAGAGAGCTGATGGTCATGGTTTGGGTTTTGAGAAGTTGGGTGAGAAAGTGGGAGAGAACAGTGAGGAGAGTGTGTATGAGAAGTGTGTTGAGTCTAACCCCGAGTTTGAGGTGATCGGAGACATCCAAGTCCCACTTCCAAAAGCACCCAAGAACTCTTTCACACCAAAGCCCAACCACCTTTGCAACAAGCTTGACACAACTCAAGATCCACCCAAATTCCCACCTAAGACAAATGACTTCCAGAAACCGGTGAAGTTTGTGAGTGAGAAGGGTGAGAAGCCTAGAGAGAAGCCAGAGCCAAAACCAAAACCCATTCCCTTCAGGTGTGAGTATTGTGGCAAGGAGAGACACCTAGCAGAGTTTTGCTATAAGAGGAAGAGGGATGAGAGGCTTGCTAGGGAGCAAGCAAACCCGGAGACAGTATCACCCGGTCTCATGGTATTCCTGAGCCTAGAGTGCCACTTCCACGGGGTGTGGGAAGTGTGAAGAGTGTTGGTAGAGTTGGAGCTCAGGGTGGTAGGTTCCCACAGAGAGGTGGTGGTGAGAGGTTTGATAGGATAGATGATGGTGTGCGTGCTGGTGAGAGGTTTGGTCGGGCTCGTGGTGGTTTTGCTGGACGTCCCCTACTCGTCCTCAATACGAGTTTAGGGGAGATGATCGCAGCTTTGGGTTCCAGAGGAGCTACGGACCACGTTTTCCCCCTCGTGGTGCTCGTACTCCTTCCATGGGACATGGGAAGTTTGGTGGCAAGGGAATGATGTTTGCTAACCCCTCTTTTGAGCAGATGGCTCGACACTGGTTTAACTTTCTTTGTGCTAACCCCAGTGTCGAGTCGCTAGCTCATTCTCGTTCTTGTTTCTGACTACAGGCAGGAGGCTTGGAGAACATTTGGTTGATTGACTCCAGATGTTCCCGACACATGACCGGAAATAAGAAGTGGTTCTCCAGCCTCACCCCAGTGAAGAAAAAGATGTACATCACATTTGGGGACAATGGACGAGGAAGGGTGATTTCTGAGGGTGTTGTGCATGTGAGTGACAAGGTAACATTGAAGAGAGTTGCTCTTGTGAAGTCTTTGGGTTTCAATTTGCTTTCGATTTCTCAGTTGCTTGATGAAGGTTTTGAGGTGCGTTTCAAGTCTGGTGAGTCTCGTTTGCTGGACTCTCGAGGTGATCTTGTCTGTATGATCATCCCCGAGGGTCAGATTTTCAGGGTTGATTTCTCTCGCTCTCTGGGTCCTGCTCGCTGTTTGATGGTTGGTCCTTCTTCTGATTTGTGGAAATGGCACAAGCGGTTGGGACACTTGAGCTTTGATTTGGTTTCCCGCTTGAGTGGTCTTGACCTTGTCCGAGGATTGCCGAGGTTGAAGCTTGAGAAGGATTTGGTTTGTGCTCCGTGTAGGCACAGCAAGATGGTAGCCACTCCCCATCCACCCCTGACCGATGTCATGACCGAGCGTCTGACAGAGCTGTTGCATATGGACCTTGTTGGGCCAGCTCGAGTTCACTCGGTGGGTGGGAAGTGGTATGTCCTTGTTGTGGTGGATGATTACTCTCGCTATGCCTGGGTGTTTTTCTTGGAAAACAAGAGTGAGACATTTGGTTTTGTTCGAGATCTGATCGTGAGGTTGAAAAACGAGAGGCATGGGAATGTCATTTGAGCTATCCGCAGTGATAATGGCTCAGAGTTCAAGAACTCTCGTTTTGATGCCTTTTGTCGTGATCTAGGTCTTGAACATCAGTATTCGACCCCTTATGTGCCCCCTCAAAATGGAGTTGTGGAAAGGAAAAATCGGACTCTTTGTGAGATGGCTAGGACGATGCTCGATGAGCACAAGACTCCTAGGAGGTATTGGGCTGAGGCAGTCAATACGGCTTGTCATGTTTCCAACAGGATTTTATTGCGAGCTTTCAAGAAGAAGCCCTGTTATGAGCTGATGCATGGTCGGGCACCCAAGGTGAGTCATTTCCGAGTCTTTGGCTGCAAGTGCTTTATTCTTAAGAAGGGAAAACTCGACAAGTTTGAGGCTAGGTCTAGTGATGGTATTTTCTTTGGATATGCTAACCATTCTAGGGCCTATAGAGTGCTTAACCTTGAGACTAACAAAATCATGGAGACTTGCGAGGTAACCTTCGACAAGACAATGCCATGTACCTCTCTTGGCTTTGAATGTGCAGGTGATGAGGAGATGGCCGAGGACCTCTTTGAAGAGGAGAAGGATGAAGCTGGAGATGATGATGGGGAGAATCATGCGCTTGAAGTTGAGTGTGTACCCACTACTTCCCCTACGACCACTACAGAGTGTGGACCGTCTACTTTATGGACAACGACGGTGCAACAAGAGGACCAGGCAAGAGAAGCTGAAGTTGAGGGGGAGGTAGTCTCGAGGCGTGAGGCTCCCCGGCGGATTCAAGAAGTGCATCCCCTGTCGAAGATCATTGGGGACATCGAAGAACGTACCACACGGTCAAGATGAGATGAGCAAGGAGTTCGAGATGAGCATGATGGGCGAGTTGCAGTACTTTCTCGGGCTGCAGATCAAGCAAGTGAAGGATGGAACATTCGTGCACCAGACCAAGTACACGAAAGACATGCTGAAGAAGTTCCAGATGCAAGATGTGAAGCCGATGTCGACTCCCATGGGGAGTACGGACACTTTGGATGCGGACGAGGACGGAGAACCGATGGACCGGCGGGAGTACGGGAGCATGATCGGCTCCCTCCTCTCACCCGACGGCGACGAGGCCAGACATACAGTTCAGTGTGTGTCTGTGCGCTCGTTTTCAGGCTTCGCCGAGGACATCACATCGACAGGCCGTCAAGGGGATTTTCAGGTACCTACAGTCTGCCCCTGGTCTTGGCCTTTGGTATTCTTCCTCCTCGACTCTCTCTCTTCATGGTTTTTCCGATGCGGATTTTGTTGGTTATCGAGTCAAGAGGAAGTCTACTTCTGGTACTTGCCAGTTTCTTGGGTCTCCGTTGGTTTCATGGTCTTCCCGCAAGCAGTCTAGTGTAGCTCAGTCTACCACCGAGGCGGAGTATGTTGCAGCCGCGAGTTGTTGTTCCCAGCTGTTATGGATTTCATACACTTTGAGAGACTTTGGTGAGGAGTGCACCCAGATCCCACTTCTTTGTGATAGCACCAGTGCCATAAGCGTAGCGAAAAACCCTGTGCTTCACTCCAGAACCAAACATATAGAGGTGAGGTACCATTTCTTGAGAGACAATGTGGAGAAAGGGACCATTGTGTTGAGCCATGTCCCTACCCAAGATCGGCTTGCAGACATTTTCACAAAGCCTCTCGACCAAGCTACATTTGTGCGCTTGCGGGGGGAACTTGGGGTTTGTTGCCCTTTCTAGTTGATTCTTGGGGGATTTCCTTTTTGTACCATATGTATCATACCATGTTTACTTTGATGTATATACATGCTTTGCTTGATGTATAAACCATGGTAGGATAGCCATTTTGTTATATATCATATTGCATTTTAGGATGATGAGCTTCTTTTATATGCCTTATTCGAGTCTCTTTGGCTATTTGTGAGATATTGGTCGTATGTGTGGAGAAATGGCTATGTGAGGCTATGCTCTTGGAATATTTGAGAAATATGTGTTGTGAGATAGCTCCTTTTTGAATCAAATTCTAATCTTAACTAAATTTGATGAAATGTGCTCCACTCATGTGTAGTAGTGTATCCATGTCACGTTTTGGTCTAAATGTGCTTTCTATGCTTAGATTGTGCTTGGATATCTTTGTCTTGCTTTTGGGCCAAAGGTCGAATATCATTGTGAATGTTTAGCCTATGTTGCATTCATGGAGGAGCATAAGCTTCTTTTTGCCGCAAAGGCACTTCATGTACCATGAAATGACTTAATCTTGAAAAGAATTGTGTATGCTCGAAAAATGCTCCATCCATCATGTTTATGCTTAAAATGTCTTATCTTTCACACATGGGTGCAAAACATGTTGCATGATGTTCACCAGTGGAGAAGTCTCCCCAAAGTGGACACATGGCTCATGAGCTTTAACATGACATGCTTTGCTTTATGGGTGTTTGCAATGATCCTTTGTTGAGAATTGGATATCCTTGTATGATCTCTGGATGATATGCATGCTTTTGGCTCGAATATGACATGGATAGGCTTTTACATTTGAAGTGAGCCATCTTTTGATATAATTATTCAAATCTGAAAAATTTGCTTTGTCACATGCCTATATTTCCATATATTACTTGTGGCAATGCTTTGACTATGTTATGATCCATATATGTGCTCTTTGTCTCATTTCTAGCCTTTGTCACTAAATTTGGCCTATTTGAGAAGCTCATGTAGATGTTTATATGCTTTGTTTTGCATTTCTGCATTTTCACCTTGATTCATACATTGTCAACAAGGGGGAGAAGAGGTGAGCTTAATGAAAATTCAGAAGAGGCGAGCTAAAATTTGGAAGCTTGCATCCACATGTTCAGGGGGAGCTTGCATTTGTTCAGGGGGAGCTTTCTTGCTGTTTTCGGTGTGGAGTTTGTGGTTTGCTTGGCTTGTGACCTTTCTTTGCCTTTCTTCAGTTTTGGTCATGAGTTGCGCTTCTTTGTTTTTCTTTCTTCTTTCTTTCTTTCTCTGAATTTCATTTCGCGTTGTGTGTTGTCAATGCACTCATCAAGGGGTAGATTGAGGACCAGGAGCGTCCCGGTGGTCGATGGATGACCGCTCCTCGGTGATGAGTGATTGACAACGGGTGTTGGACCGACTCTTGGCTCGGTGCGCGGTGTAGGCTCGCGGCCTAGTTCGTGTTGTTGCGGGTGAAGAACGGGCGCGAAAGGTCTTCGGCCTTGAGGGGCCTCGGGAGATGGAGAGACAAGTAGGCTCGGTTCGAGGGACCCGGTGGACGGCGGGACTAGGTGCGGGCCACATGGTGGCGAGACGAGCAAGACGAGGTCGTGAACGATTGAGCCGGTGCACGGTGGCGGTCGAGTCAAGAGGCTTGGCGGGAGGCCGGGCCGAGCACGCGGGGTTTGGTGGTTTGCCCACAAAACCATCGGAGGACGGTTTCTTGGTTTGGGCCTCAAAACCAAGTTCGAGGACCCAACACGACGGAGACGGGATCCGGGCGTGTCGGGAAGCTTCGAAGCGGAGGACACGCGGCGGGATCGCATGGCTTGCGTCGGGAGGACGCGGGGTGCGGCGAAGGCGTGGCCATCCGATGGCAAGACCCACAAACATTACATAAATGCCCCTGCGTGGGTTGTATCGCCAGTAGTTGAATTAGGGGTAGTCGAGTCATTTCCCACACCGGCGGGACCCGATATATAAGCCATGAGTGTGTGTGGATGGCTCCCTCTCTCCACGACTTAGGGTTTCATTTCCCCCCTCCCATTTCTCTTTTTCGTAGCTATTTTCTTCTCCATTTTCTCTAGGCTAGCATGAGAGCTTCATGAGAGAGTTGTTGAGAGGGATGGATGCTAGGGCGGCATGCTAGACCTTGTGAATCTTTCCTGGTTTGTATAGAAGATTTGGCGTTGTGATTTGCGTGATCTTTTTCGTGCTTGTTTTTGGTGCCTTTGTTCTCGGTGTGATTCCGCGGATTTGAGTGGGTTTCTCCCCGGATTTCTTTGAGGGAAACATGGATGGATGTCTAGTGCATCTTTGTGATTGATCTTGTGCCCTCAAACGCCGGGAAACCACTTCGATTCAAGGATTTTCGTTCGGTGCTCTAGCTTTTGGTGGTGCTCAAAGGATTCGCGATTCCCGGTGATTTAGGGAGTTAGGAGGCAAGATTTTTGGGCTATAGCATCCTTGTGTGATGCTTTTCAAGTCCCCAAACCCTTGTCTCCACAGCTTCTACCGTTTGGGAAATCCGATGATGATTTGGGGGAGTTGACCTTCGAGGTCGGGCTGTTTTCAGGTCTGTCCGTGAGGCGCGGACAGTCCGCGAGGGACCGGCGGACGGTCCGCGAGGAGCGAGTTCTTCCCGTGTTCTTCGTGTTCTTGCTCGGCTTCGCTTTTGATCCGTCGTGGCCTTGAGTTTTCGTTGGACAAGGTTTCAGACAGTCCGCAGCAGTGGGCGGACGGTCCGCGGGTGCCTGGCGGACGGTCCGCGTGCTCCCCGCGGACGGTCCGTTATTCGTGGTCGTCTCTGTAGGTTCTGTTTGATTTTTCGGACGGTCCGCGGTGTGTGCGCGGACGGTCCCGCGGCGGCAGGCCGAACGGTCCGCGTGGCCAGTGCGGACGGTCCGCCCCTCCTGGCCGGACGGTCCGCCAGAGCCTGTGTGCTTTGCTTCTTGGTTCGATTCCTCCTTTCCTTTCTCGTGCTTCCGCGTGTGCTTCAAGGAATCGTTCCTAAGACTGGAGGTTGATTCATAACCTTGTTGTCTTGGCGATTGGTGTGTGATTCGATCCATCGCTTGTGTGTGACCGGGATTTGACTAGGGTATAGGCCGGGTTCTTTGAGAAGAATTTTTACCGGCTCCTATTCACTCCCCCCCTCTCTAGTCGCCATCTGATCCTTCAATTTGCTTCAACCCAAAAATATTAGGGATATTAAATGTTAGTGTGAGAAATTGGATTTTTATTTGGATTTTATTTGGACTTATTTGAGTGGATTCAAATTTGAATTGGGATTCAATTTTAAATTGAATAGGAAATAGGAGTAAGTTAAATAGGAAAGCCTCTTAACCCTCTTCGCGGGCCGCAGCCAACCAACCGGCCTGTTTTCCCCTTTCGGCCCAGGAGCAGCCCACGCGCCGCCGGACGCCGCCGCGCACCGCGCGCCCACGCGTGGACACCGACCGGTGGGTCCCGCGCCGACGTCGCCGTGACGTCGTCGTCGTCATCCTACCTCTTTTCCCCTTTAGTGACCGCGAGAGGCCCGGGAGCCGCCGCGCGCGCGGGAGCGCCTGTTGCGATGTGGCCGCGCGCCCGCCGCTGCATCTCGGCCATCCACGCGTCCCGGCCCGGCCGCCGCTATAAGTAGGCCGCCACCGCTCCTCCCAGAGTTCCCAACCCTAGCCGCCTCAGGATTTCATCCCCATCCACACCACCGTGCACCAGAGGAGGACAAGAAGGGGGAAGAAGAGGAGAAGCAGGAGACGACCGAGGAGGCGGTATCCACGCCGCCGTCACGGAAGCCGAAGGCCGCCCGTGGAGTCCCGGGTCGCCGTGAAGCCGCACCTCGACGTCGTGCCTCCCCTGCTTCCTCTACAGGTGCCGCCTACATCCTTTAACTGCGTCGACCTACATCCTTTAACTGCGTCGAGCCTTACTTCACCACCGCCTTCATCTTCGGGTCACGTTGACCGTAGGTGAGCGCGCCCTCAACCCTAGCCTTTGTGGCGCCCGGCCTTCGAGCCAAGGTCGCGGTCACCCGAGAGCGTTTTGCCGTGTCGCCGTCTGTTGACGGATAAAAGACGTATCCCTCTACGATCCGCAAGCGTACGGACCCCACACCTTTTTCACCACGGGATTCCCAAGGTTCTTGTCAATCCGCGGAGCAAGGGGATTACAATCGTTCGATCAACAACGACACACTAGCTACTAAAACCCTAACTTACTATTAAACTAGAAAACAACTAAACTACACTAGAGAGAATGATAAACGATCAAGGTAGAAGACACTCGCCCACGGGTCTACGATACTAGAGCATGCAATCACTTAAAGACATGAAAACCAATCTAATCTATCGGGGTTGTGACCACGGTTTCGCCCTTTCCCTCCTCTCGTACTGTCACTACGCGAAGGTATTCATGACTAGACCTTTGATGGACACGGCGTATTGAATGGATCCAAGGAAGCATCGAGGCCTATACTCCCTTTACGGCATGGAAGCTAACCTTAAGCATGAAAGTATATTCAACACAAGATGATAGATAGATAATCCGACAAAGTGCGATTACATCTCAATATCGATTACAACCCATGGACGAATGAGAAGATTACCCCATCAAGGTGCTGATCATGGCACCGTTGATCATGGTTTCCCTTCCACCGGTGTCTTCCTTCTTCTCCACGAGAGGGTGCTTCCTTCGAGGTGGTTGATCTCCCGCCGGAGATCCTCCTCCTCTCTCTCTAGCTTGTGGATGGCCTTCTGGTGCGAATGACTCCTCTCTCGGTGTTGGCGGCGCCTCGGGGCTTTTAGGGTTGAAGATCCTTCGAGGGCAAGGAAAACGGGACCGAACCGGTGCCAGAACTGGGTTGGGCCGGCCGGCCCAGGCCCAATTCGGCCCGGTTCGGTCGCCCCTTTTGCTCTGTGGGTCCTCATGCACTTATGTACTTTGCCCCCTCCACTTGCATGATTTTAATGCTGTTATCCTCGCGTCCAAGATGGAGGCTCTCTTCGCATGAAGTTCGATCTTTTACGCTTCAATCCTCGGGGGTGTTCCTCGTAGCACTTCGGTCCTCGCCACCATTGGAAGTGATTTCATCAAGCTCATAAACACGAACAAGACTCCGTAAATGCTCCTTTGAACTTGTTGCGAATCCGTCCTTTATGTCCATGTTTTCCTACATAAACACAACACTTCCAAATGCATGCACAAAGATGAACTTGTTATATGATTAGTGTGCCTAGTGGCGGGTTAGTTCCATAATCAAATCCAAACCAAAGTGTAATGAACATGCTAGGTGCACCAAAATACACCGTCAACATCTCCCCCACGCTTAGCTCTTGCTCGTCCTCGAGCAAGTACTCGTGAAAGAACTTCGTCCAAGGTGTTGTAATCATGTACCACTTATCCTTCTTCACAAGTTAGTCAATCCCTTCATCTTTAATACATAAACACAAAGTAATGATAATCAAACAAAAACATGGGCGTTTAGAACTTTTACCACGTCAAGTTTTACCCCACAACTCAAACTCTTTACTCGAAGCTTTCAATTTCAGCCATACTTACTTCTTTGCTTCCATCGGAGGGTTTTTATGATTTTCAAAACAAAAATTCCTGCAACAAGTATTAGACAAAAACCTTTCTCCAAGCTCTCTCAAGTCACTCATATGAAGAGGCTATCCTAACCAAATTTTATAAAACTCTCACCTCCCATTAATCTCTCATATATCATGTAAAGTGGAGCTATAGGTAGGGCTAGCGCAATCAACACAAGTATTGTCAAACTAAGAACTTCCTCTAATGGTTGTCTACCTTTCAAAGCCAATGATCATGAGAATTAACCATATGTAGGGATATCAAGGATGAGAAGATTTAGAATGGTGGACATGTGCAAGGGCAAAAGAAAATTGTGACTACAAGGCACCAATGATGTCCTCGTTGTCGGATTGCACATGGTTGGAAATAGAGTAAAAGTTTCGTCTCTTAACAACGTGACATCCTTCCTTACACTTTATTTTTCTTTTCTTTCACTTGATCCATCCCTCTCATATCTTCATTGCTACCTCATCTTTTTTCTTTTTCTTTTTCTTCTTTCATTCACATAATTTTTTTCTTTCTTTCTTTTCCATACACATACTTTTTCTCTTTATTTTTCTCTCTCTTGACAACTTTTCAAAGCTTTCAATTCTCTCTTTCCTCGCATGCATACAATCTGAAATTTTAAATAAATCATGCTAGAGACGAGACGAAACTTTGAAAATAGGTTGTGTTCAAGGAATACGATGTACAAAAGAGATGTATAGGGTTGGGTATGAAATTCGGCGACGAACGTGACTTTCATTGTGAAGATCACGTAACCGAATATATGATGAGGCTAGCAACAAAAGATAAGCACAAGAACATGATCATTGCTCGAAATTAAAACTCACCAAGAGAGAAGGGTCCTAGCCTAACTCATCGTGCCAATCACACTTATGGTGGAGCGAAAAAATAAACTTGGCTTTGGATAGGAATTTTTTCTTACTCTCAACTTGGAAAAAGAGATTTTGCTAACCTTTATTACAAGGGTTTTAAGATAATTTTCAGAATTGAAATCCTCCAACTTTTAGCATCGAACATAGCACAACTAACATGTGAAGCTCAAGATCGAAGTGTGGTATGGGTACTTTAAGTAGTAGCAATTCCACTAAGCACCACGGTAAACGTTTTTCAAACCACATACTTGTGTTCATATATCAAGAATCGAAGATTAAACAAACAAGTAAATAAAGATAAGCAATACATAAAACACAAAGATATATATAAAGACTCTTTTTATTTGATTTTCTTGACTCAACACTAATTTAAGACACTTGCAAAAATTTTAAAACACACTAAAAAACTAAAGACTCATTAAAACACTAAGACTCTCGTACGAAGATTAAACCGAACCTAAACTTGAAGTTCAAAAGCTAAGGCTAGCGAGCTAGCTCTCCCCCACGCTTAAAACATACGACGTCCTCGTCGTATCTTACAAAATCCTAAGGGGAAAACTAGATCTAGTGGTATTTCAAGCAAGTATTGCACCACTTGCCTCTCATGTTTCCAACCATGCCGAAAAGTTTGCGCACGTTGCGGTTTAGGAACTTGTAGTCGTCTTCAACTACGCGCTCCAAGTCCTCCATACGCTGCTTCATCGCTTCCATGGCTTGGAGACATTCATCGGCCGACGTGTAGAGATCCGCGATGGATTGACGGCAAGCTCGACAACACATCGGATGCAATCCGAAGGGGTCGTCGTCGCCATAGTCTCCACCATTGTCACCACCGTCGTCGCCACCTCCATTGTCGTTGCCTTCGTTGCCGTCGTTGCCATCGCCGTTGGGGCCTTCGGGAGTCCTTTCCTTGGGCTGCTCATCCCAATCATCATCATCTCTACCGGCGGCCGCCCACGAGCTCGGGCTACGATTGTCGGAGTAGTCGCTACCCCCATAATCCTTAGGCTCTGGCGACACCTCCTTGTAGTCTTTGTGCTTGATGCCTTGGATGCGTGCCGACCTTCGAACAGGTGTAGGGACCTTCTCTCCTTCGACGGGGTTGCGAGATGCAAGAGCTCCAGTCGGGACACGTCCTCCGCAACGGATGCGTGCGGTCCTCTTGACGGGTAGCTTGAGCTCGCATCGCATCGCCTCCTCCATCGATGGCTTCTTGGCTTCTAGCTTCAACTCTAAGCTCCTTGAAGGCACAATGGCTGCTACAAGGGTGCAAAATATTGCTTGAAAGGTTTGATCCTCGAGCTCCCAATTTGGCCAAATAAATAGTCCTGAGAGAAAAGCCCTGGGAACCTTATTTTCCTTTTTTACACTTCCCTTAAAATTTTCTGACCAAACAAGGAAGTCAAAAAGGAGCAATTCGGGCGAAATTCGGCGTCATCAGCCGCCGGGACCCTCTGGGCCGGTCCGCCTGGGCCGGCCGGCCCACTGCCTCGGGGGCCGGGCCGGTCCCGTTTTTGCACACCGCCCTATTTTTTCTTCCTTAGCCCATGGGAAAAAGTTGGCCCAGTAAATCTTCGTGAAAAACTCCAGAAAACTAAAAGAAAAACTATTTACAGAAATTCATGCCTTGTTTTTCGTTCTAGGCGGGACATTCGGGCTCTTCCTCCATGGTGATGACGTCAACATGGTGAAGGGGCACGACATCGGGCTCGTAGTAAACCTTAAGCCGCTGTCCATTCACCACAAATTGATCGCCATTTATATCCATAATGGTTACCGCTCCGTTGGAGAACACCGAATGCACAACATAAGGTCCGTCCCACTTGCTTTGCAATTTCCCCTTTCCGAAGGTTTTAAACCTCGAATTGTAGAGGAGGACCTTATCTCCTTCTTTAAATTCTTTTTTCTTTAATATTTTATCATACCACCTTTTGATTCTCTCCCTGTATATGCTTGCGTTTTCATATGCTTTCAACCTCAACTCCTCTAGCTCGCTTATTTGAATTCTTCGTTTCACTACCGCGGCATCGAGATCAAGGTTCATCTCTTTAATTGTCCAATAGACTTTATGTTCCAACTCAACCAGAAGGTGGCAAGCTTTTCCATAGACGAATTGATAAGGGGTCATACCTATCGGTGTTTTAAACGCCGTTCGATAAGCCCATAAAGCTCCGTCTAATTTCTTTGACCAATCCTTGCCTCCCTTCTCTATGGTTTTGTTGAGTATGCTTTTTAATTGCCTATTTGACGTCTCCGCTTGTCCGTTGGTTTGTGGGTGATAGGCCGTAGAGACCCTATGCTCAATTCCCAGCTTGGACAAGCACTTTTTGAAATTCTTCCCGGTGAAATGAGTTCCTCCATCACTTATCAAGATTCTCGGTGTACCGAAACGGGGAAAAATCACGTTCTTGATCATAGTGATGGACTCCTCCGTGGAAGCTTTACGACATGGTATTGCCTCTACCCACTTGGATACATAATCAACCATGACTAGGATGTATTCGAATCCAAATGAGTTTTTAAAAGGCCCCATGAAGTCTATGCCCCATACATCGAATATGTCGATTTGCAAGTTGTATTTCAAAGGCATAGAATTTCTTTGAGAAATGTTTCCGGTTCTTTGGCATTCGGGGCATGACGCAACATATCTTTTAGTATCTTCATGCATCTCCGGCCAATAGAATCCGCTCGACCATACTTTTGCTTCGGTTCGAAAATGGCTATAGTGTCCACCGTACTCCGCCGAGTGGCACTTTCTCAAAATCTCTACCCTTTCTTCTCTTGGCACACATCTTCTCATTACTCCATCATTGCCAAGTTTGAAGAGGTATGGTGCATCCCAAAAATATTTCTTACTTTCGGAGATTATCTTCCTTTGAGTGTTTTTATCTAGATGATCGAGGGGCATCTTTAGAATTGCTCGAATGATGTCGATCATCCAAGTATCTTTATCCAGCACTCTATAGAGGTGGTCATCTCTCATCTTATCTTCTATGGACTCTTTATCATCTTGTCCACGATTCATCCTAGACAAATGATTGGCCACAACATTTTCCACCCCCTTTTTATCACGAATTTCAACATCAAACTCTTGGAGAAGAAGGATCCAACGAATCAAACGTGGTTTAGCTTCCTTCTTAGCCAAGAGATACTTGATGGCTGCGTGATCAGTGTAAACAATGACCTTCGAGTTCATGATGTAAGATCTGAATTTTTCGAAAGCGAATACCACCGCTAGCAACTCCTTTTCCGTAGTGGCATAATTTAATTGTGCCCCACTAAGAGTTTTACTAGCATAGTAAACGGAGTGAACTCGGCCTTCCTTTCTCTGACCCAAGACCGCGCCTACGGCGTCGTCACTTGCGTCACACATGATCTCGAAAGGTTGGCTGCAGTCCGGAGGTTGGATGATGGGAGCACTCACCAACGCATTTTTCAAGGTCCGGAATGCCGCTAGACACTTCTCGTCAAAGTCGAAAGCCACATCCTTTTGAAGAAGATGCGTTAAAGGCTTAGTGATCTTCGAGAAGTCCTTTATAAATCTTCTATAGAATCCGGCATGGCCTAAAAAGCTCCTTAAGGACTTAACATCCGTAGGAGGTGGGAGTTGCTCAACCGTGTCTACCTTAGCCTTGTCCACTTCAATTCCTCTCTCGGATATGACATGTCCGAGCACTATGCCTTGCTTAACCATGAAGTGGCACTTTTCCCAATTTAATACCAAATCGACCTCCGCACACCTTGTAAGGACCTTTTCTAAGTTTGCTAAGCAATCCATGAACGTCTTCCCGTAAACGGAAAAATCATCCATAAACACTTCAACAATTTCTTCGATGAATTCCGAAAATACGGCCATCATGCAACGTTGAAAAGAGGCCGGAGCATTGCATAGGCCGAAGGGCATCCTCCTATATGCAAACGTTCCGTAAGGGCACGTAAACGTTGTCTTATGTTGATCTTCCGGGTGAATGGAAATTTGCATGAACCCCGAGTATCCATCGAGAAAGCAAAAATAAGCGTGGTTTGCTAACCTCTAGAGCATCTCGTCAATGAACGGTAGGGGGAAGTGATCTTTCTTCGTCGCTTTGTTAAGCTTACGATAATCGATACACATCCGCCACCCGGTCATGGTTCTTTGCGGTATCAACTCGTTCTTCTCATTCTTCACCACGGTCAAACCTCCTTTCTTCGGTACACAATGTACCGGGCTCACCCATTCGCTATGCGGAACCGGGTAGATGATTCCGGCATCAAGTAACTTGATAGCCTCTTTCTTTACTACCTCTCGCATGGCATGGGTTAGCCTCCTTTGGTGGTCCACTACGGGCTTACATTGGTCTTCCATTGGTATACGATGAGTGCAAAAGGCTCGGCTAATACCTTTGAGATCATTAATCGAATATCCAATCACCTTCCTATGTTTTTTTAATAAAATCAGCAACACTTCATTTTCTTCGGGACTCAACTCGTCGCTCACAATGACTGGATAAGTTTTGTCTGGGCCCAAAAATTCATACTTTAATCCCTTGGGCAAAGGTTTAAGGTCTACCTCGGGCACTTGTGGCTCCTCGGGTTTGATTTCTCCTATGTCTTCGAATTTCTCTTCCTCCACACTACCATCATGCGGCTCTAAGCCTTTTGTTGCTTCCTCTAGTTCTTCATCTTGTTGATTACTAATTTGATTTTCCATCGCTCTTTGCAGCGGGTCTATAAGGGTTTCAACAAAACAAAGACTATCTATCTCTTCTACTTCTTCATCTTCGGGAGGAAAAAGTGTAAGGTGTTTAGAAGCACGAAGAAAGTTATATGTGTACTTTGTTCCATTAAGGTTCATTGTTACTTTGCCTTCTCCGGCATCTAACACGGCATCAACCAACTTAAGAAAAGGCCTACCTAAGATTATATGTTCATGATTACTATGGTAAGAATCAATAACAAAGAAATCAGTTGGTATATAGTTTCTAGAGATTTTTACTTTCATGTTGCAAGCAATACCTAGAGGTTTGATAGTTCTACCATCTCCCATAATTAATTTCGTTGATGTTGGAGCTAAGTCTAGGTTGTGGTCTTGAACTTTATCGTAAATTTTAGAAGATATAACACTTACTTGGGCTCCGATGTCGCATAAAGCCTTGCATTGAACTCCGTTGATCTCGCAACTCAAGTGTGGTGTCATCTTCTCTTCTTCTTCGGATCCTATCGAGTAAATTTCAGCGAGGCGAGCGTATGGTGATGCTTCGGGCTTGATCCCCATGATTCTCTTCACCTCGGCATTATGTTCCGGATCCACCACGTCATCTCCAAAGAGCTTTTCAAAAATCTCACTGGTGGTTTCGAGGTCGTATGAATTTTCAGCTTTCTTCTCCGGTGGGAAATCCACTTCCAATGCTCTTGCCATTCCCTTTTGATTAGGGAACGGTCTTCTCTTGTCGAATACTTCTCCATAATCGATAGGAACCCAATCCATTGGTTCGAACTCCCTTAGTGGCTTCGCGCTTGACATGCTTCTCTTGTTCGTCTCATTTGGTATGGCGAAGTCGACGCTTGGGGTAGTTCTTGACTTGATGTATTCTTGTTCAAGCTTTTCCATGATTGGCTCCTCTTTTGTGACTTCCGGGGTTGCCTCTTTAGAAAAATCATCAAGCTTCTTCTTCCTTGAATTGTATTCCGGATCTTCCGCAAGTCTTGTTTCCCAATCTCTTCGCATGGCAGCCGCTTTACTAACTTTTTGTAGAAGTTGGGCGGCTTCCGTGAGTGTTTTCTCCATGAGATCCCCACCTGCACACATTTCGACGTGTTGCATGCAACTAGGGGTTAGGGAAAAGAAAAATGTATGCAAGAGTACGTCACCGGTGAAGCCGAGTTTTGGTCCTTGTTCGATCAATCCATTGAACTTATCCCAGGCTTGGTCTATCCCTTCCTCTTCTCCTTGCATGAAAGTGATCACTTGCCTCCTTAGATGTTGAACCTTGCTAATTGGAAAGAACTTGTCGCAAAATTTCTTTGTCAACTTGTTCCAATTGCCTTCAACTTCAAAGGACACAACCGAATACCATGTCTTTGCTTTGCCGGCAAGTGAGTAGGGAAAGAGATTCCATTTGAACCATTCATCGGGAACTCCTTCTTGACGTACCGTGTTGCATATTGTCGTGAAATCCCTTATGTGTCTATATGGGTTTTCCGTAACCATCCCTTCAAATGGGTTTTCCGCCACCATCTTGATGATCTTGGATTTAATTTCATACTTGGTCGCTTCGAGCTTCGAATCCGACTCTTGTACTTTTATGTCTTCACATCGAGGGCTAGCGTAATCCCTTAATGATTTCTCCGGTTCTTCCACGGGTTGATTAATGAACTCCATCTAGACAATAAGATAAAAACAAAAACAAAAACGAAACAAGTGTTTTTCTAGATAATATGTGTTAGATATAGCAAATAAAAGATAAACTAAAATATAAGACTAAGTTAGATGCAAATCAAACGATGTAAACTAACTTGCTCCCCGGCAACGGCGCCAGAAAAAGGGGCTTGTTGACGGATAAAAGACGTATCCCTCTACGATCCGCAAGCGTACGGACCCCACACCTTTTTCACCACGGGATTCCCAAGGTTCTTGTCAATCCGCGGAGCAAGGGGATTACAAGCGTTCGATCAACAACGACACACTAGCTACTAAAACCCTAACTTACTATTAAACTAGAAAACAACTAAACTACACTAGAGAGAATGATAAACGATCAAGGTAGAAGACACTCGCCCACGGGTCTACGATACTAGAGCATGCAATCGCTTAAAGACATGAAAACCAATCTAATCTATCGGGGCTGTGACCATGATTTCGCCCTTTCCCTCCTCTCGTACTGTCACTACGCGAAGGTATTCATGACTAGACCTTTGATGGACACGGCGTATTGAATGGATCCAAGGAAGCATCGAGGCCTATACTCCCTTTACGGCATGGCAACTAACCTTAAGCATGAAAGTATATTCAACACAAGATGATAGATAGATAATCCGACAAAATGCGATTACATCTCAATATCGATTACAACCCATGGACGAATGAGAAGATTACCCCATCAAGGTGCCGATCATGGCACCGTTGATCATGGTTTCGCTTCCGCCGGTGTCTTCCTTCTTCTCCACGAGAGGGTGCTTCCTTCGAGGTGGTTGATCTCCCACCGGAGATCCTCCTCCTCTCTCTCTAGCTTGTGGATGGCCTTCTGGTGCGAATGACTCCTCTCTCGGTGTTGGCGGCGCCTCGAGGCTTTTAGGGTTGAAGATCCTTCGAGGGCAAGGAAAACGGGACCGAGCCGGTGCCGAGCCGGGCTGGGCCGGCCGGCCTGGGCCGGCCGGCCCAGGCCCAATTCGGCCCGGTTCGGTCGCCCCTTTTGCTCCGTGGGTCCTCATGCACTTATGTACTTTGCCCCCTCCACTTGCATGATTTTAATGCTGTTATCCTCGCGTCCAAGATGGAGGCTCTCTTCGCATGAAGTTCGATCTTTTACGCTTCAATCCTCGGGGGTGTTCCTCGTAGCACTTCGGTCCTCGCCACCATTGGAAGTGATTTCATCAAGCTCATAAACACGAACAAGACTCTGTAAATGCTCCTTTGAACTTGTTGCGAATCCGTCCTTTATGTCCATGTTTTCCTACATAAACACAACACTTCCAAATGCATGCACAAAGTTGAACTTGTTATATGATTAGTGTGCCTAGTGGCGGGTTAGTTCCATAATCAAATCCAAACCAAAGTGTAATGAACATGCTAGGTGCACCAAAATACACCGTCAACACCGTCGCGTCGTCACACTGTGTGATACCGGCCTTCGAGCCAGGCTGGGATATCTTTTCATGCAGGTGTCGCAGCTGTCTTCGCCGCGCGCGCACCCCGTCGGCCGCCCTTCCTTTCTTGTTCTGCCGCTCGTTCTACCGGTCGTCGTGTCGCTGACGTGGTCCCGGCCGTCGCCATGGCTGTGGTCTCGACACGTGCACGCGCGCACCTTTGCGCTCAACCACGCGCTCATGTACTCGCGCACGTGCACAGGGGTGGGGTAAAGCCCGACCGTTTTGTCTCTCTATCCCTCGACCGAAGTCGAGCTCGCCGGCGTTCCGCCGCGGCGAGCCGAGGCGCCACCCTCCGCGGTACTTTTCCACCTGGATGACGCGAGTGCCGGCTCGTTCTTGAGCTCACACGCCCGTTCTTGTGCTTGCATGCGCGGACCGTCGCAGGCCGAGGCCACCTCAGCCACGCCGCTAAGTTGTTCTGCGTCTACCCGTCGCGCCGCAGCGCACCCACGCGCGCCCTCGCCACTGGTTCCCGCGCCTGTGCCTTTGAGCATGCGCACGCACTCGCGAACACCGCGAGGACGCGAACCAACCACCTGTGCCAAGTCCCCGCTGAGCCAGGGGCCAGGGACCACACGTCGACCCACCGTTGTGTCGGCCATGGTTACCCACGCCGCGTCGTCCTCCCTTTCCTTGTTCGTTCACTTCGAGCCCTAGCAACCCTGTAGGAACCCGCAAACCTCACCGTGGCACATGTTGTCCCGGCGTCGTGAGCCCTCACCGCCGGCGAGACCTTCCCGCGCCGCCGCCCCTTTGGGGCTTTTCACCAAACACCTGGCGGTGGACTCTAAAACCCAGGGGGGTTTGGCCTTGCACACACTGGACCACACACGGGTCTGGCCGCGGTCGATCCACTAGATCTCGTGCGGCCCGCCACTCTCGTGCCGCCGCGCTTGCACGTCCACACCGTGGCGAGCCGCAGAAGATCCCGGTGGGATCCCTTGCGCCGCGCCACGCCGACCGCCACGCAGGCAAGAGCTGGCTTAAAGCCACCGACATGGCCGCCACGTCAGTCGTAGTAGCCAGGCTGCAACTTTCGAACCGCCAGCTTTAAGCCTCCTAGAGCCACGCTGTAGACAACTTGAAGTTTGTGCTACTGTGTATGCGTATTTTATTTCCAGAAAACTATTTTATCTTTGAAAAATCCTAGTAAATTCATTTTTGCTCCAAAAAATATAAAACCTTTTCCGGAAATCCTCTAAAATCTTAAACTCCGTGCTTGGCTAGGGTTTTCTCTCTTTTGGCTATTAATTGCCGTTCTTTTGGGGTTAATTGCATTAGGACCACTTTTTATTTTCTTTTACGCGTTAATAGGAGTAGCTGGAGCCGTGGAGCTGATCCCGGAGTACGACTACGCCGACGACTTCGCCGCAAAGGACTACCCGACCCCAGGTTCA
The DNA here is from genome assembly GCA_947561735.1 of Cenchrus americanus. Lineage (NCBI taxonomy): Eukaryota > Viridiplantae > Streptophyta > Magnoliopsida > Poales > Poaceae > Cenchrus > Cenchrus americanus. The sequence goes on along the minus strand of OX387245.1, from coordinate 93,162,086 downwards.
CGCCCGACTAACTTTGAACACCTATAGACATTGCAATATAGTTTGCTAGCACTTTACTTTATATGCACGATGATGAACCTTGCACTACCTAGTTTAAATATCATGTCCTTGATTGTCCTACTACTATATATGTTTATAAGCGTGTATATACGCTGAGCTTCGCGATGCATGTGTTGGGATGGGAATAGTGGTTCTTGGCGTGAGTGGGATAAAAACCGGCAGGAGAAGGCGTTTTGGGTACCTTGGCGGGGGTGAGCTCGAAACAACCGATCTGGGATCGGGGACAGGGGTGCACTCCTCAGTGTACCCCTACTTGACGGTTTTCGAAGCCTAGGTGTTCGGGTTTTACTTGCGCATGGAGGATATGAGCTCGCCCCGGTCTGAAACCGAGTGGGCCAACCGCTTCATAGGACTTTACGTACACACCACCCCACCGAGCGTGGGGTTAGGGCCGAGTTGAGCTCGGCAAGTGCGGAACCGTACCTGCCAGCAGGATATAGGGTATCAATGCGGGGAGAGGTGGGGAGAGACCACCTTCTCTTAGTGTGTCACCTGTGTGGCCACACAGGGGCATTTCACAGTTCCGGTGCAGTTCCCTTTGCGAGGGGGTCGCTTTGAGGGTCGGATGCAGGATGGGACCGTAACTACTGAGAGTTCGCACGGCAGGATGGGCTCGGCCGGGCGTACACCGACCGGGTGCCATTCCGGGATGGGTACAAGTGTACACACTCTGCAGAGTTTTTCGATCAATAGCTATAGCCGCGTCCTCAGTCATGGACAAGCCCAGTGGATTGTTGGTTCTCATGTTTTGGGATTTCTACCTTCCCCTATAGATGAGTGTATGGTGAGCCGTGGTTGCAGTCGGTTAGAGGAGAGTGGCTCCATCTACCTCATTGATCCGATTGCTATCATTGAGGTGCGAGGAGAGGAAGTTCTCACATCGACCCTAGACAGGAGTAGGTTGTGGAGACGGGGTCCTGAGTGACCAGGTGGTTCCGAACTGGGTTGAGAGCTTTGGGCTTGGGATCTTGTTGGAGATATCTTAAGTATTACTCTGCTGCTGCTGCATAGGAAACCAGAGCCGCTTCCTTGTCTCTTTTTCTCCCTTTAGATGATAGGCCACTTAAAACTGCATACAATTGGTGATGTGGACCTATCCCACTCCTTGGGGATAGATTTTGGGTGTGCTGGGTACGAGACTGAGTACGACAACAACACCGATGGATGGTATGGCTGAGGGATGCGTCGCTTCACTCAAGGATGCATGTGCTGAGAAGAATAAAAGATGGAGACCCTTCTAAGATGCTAGCTACCAATGCGTAGAATTTCACTCTGATTCAGCCAAAAGGCATGTAATGATGTACTCCATAATGGACATGTAATACATTAAGTACTTTTACTCTTATGTGATGCGATGTATGACTTTGTGTATTTATCTGTGAGACGTTCTGTACAATATAGCCACTGATCCAGGCACTATCGCGATGGTACATGGATTCGGGTTTTCTATGAAAATCCGGGGTTTTACAGGTGGTACCAGAGCCATACTTGACCGTAGCACGTATCCCTAGGAATGGCCGATAGAGTTAGGACTCTATACGCTCTACCTCTATATTTATACCCTTGAGCTATGTTATAAAAACTGATCCCTTTTTGAAAATTTCTTACTCACCTGCGCTAACTAAAACTTCTTACGTTTCACAGGAGATGGAGCGCCAGGTCGCTGAGATCACCCACGAGACGTGCGGGGCGATCTGCCACTGGATGGAGAGGGCCCTTCTCAGGCTTGGGGTCCCTCCAACCTATGTCACGTACCGTGCCGAGTACGTACTCGCCGTGACAGGGCGGATGGTGCTCTGCACGGTCGCCGTTCTCCCTCACCCGAGCCTTCAGGGATTCAAGGGAGAGGTTTGCTACAGCACGTCACGACCACGCTGGACGTCGCCTGTCGTCAGGCACTGGGCTGCCTTCTCGCTCAGTACCGCGCCACATTTGAGTCCGGGACGCTTCGATTTCTACCCCAAGACTATTGGCGCCTCGCACCGCTCGTGGACGGAGTTCCTTCACACGAGGGGATCCAGGACGACGTCGACGCTGCACCCTTCTGCGAGACCGACGAGACCTTGGTGGAGACGACCAGCTACTTGGTCGACCTCGACAAGTACGCATGCCGCCTGGAGGACGAGTCACGTACCCTCTTCGGCCAGATCAGAGACACCACCGTCGACGCCCGCCAGTACCAGCCGCGTTGTGTCCAGCTGGAGAGAGAAAACAGTGCGCTATGCTACCGTGTTCACCAGCTCGAGCAGAGCCTCGACCGAGCGACCACTGTCCTGCTGCAGTCCGAGAGGGAGTGAGTGGACACCCGTGAGGAGCTGCTACACGTCAAGGAGGACCTCCGCAGGCTGACAGCGAGTCCAAACAGGCTGAAGGACAAGCTTCAGCGCAAGGACGACCTGCTCACAGTACGCGCTCACCTGCTTGGCTGTGAGCGGCTCAAGGTGGAGAAGCTGGAGAAGAACAGGGCGGAGAACGTCGCCAACCTCGTGTGGCTCACGCGCACGACCGTATACCTGAGGGACAAGGCCGAGAGACTGAGGAGGACTTGGGAGGACGCCGACTCGCTTCGCATGGACGAGCTCTTCAAGCTCAATGGAGAGCGACCTCCCGAGTCGCAGCGCGAGATCCTCACCGAGACCTTCGAGCTGCACCAGTCTCGTCTCAAGCTTCACCTGTGCCCGATGGCCCGGTTGACGACCCCCGTCGAGACTGAGGAGGTTTGAGAGGCGCACTCCTTGGTGTCCCAGATCTTTCCTCCAGACTACCCCACTGAGGACCGTTACTCCGTCTCGTACAAGAGGGCTCGCACCGAGTAGAGAGCCGAGCGAGGGCATGACATGGAGTAGTGTTGTACGCTAGTAGTTTCCATGAGTTGTCCCATGCAGCCGCGAGCATGTTCCGGCGCATGAAGAGAGTCATGTCACACCTTGTAGGCACTACCCTTTTGAGCATGTATCGATGTGTTTGAGTGTTGCTTTGAGCTGCTACCCCTAAGGTCTGAGTCAGCCTCGGGGAAGCATATGTACTACTCATGCTTGATGTATGCTTGGATCTTGATGGAGTTATTTGTGTCTTAATGCTTCTTCTCATTGTGTGTAGGATATAAATAGTCTTATTTTCATGCTTGTCCCAGACTCATATGTGTGTTGGTGAGTGACGTTGTGTGAATTTCTTTTCCTCCCCTCTTATGTTTTCAGAAGGATGTCGATCCGTCGATCCAACCAGCTGATGGCTCGCCTCGAGGAGGCTGCTGCTGAGGAAGAAGCCCCGCAGGTCTGTGGACGCGGACGTGGCTGTGGACGCCCACCCCTGCGTGGAGGAGCTTTGGGAGCTCGAGACCGGGGTGCCGGAGCACCGCCACCGCCGCCCGAGGGCCCTGAGGCTGAAGCTGAGCATGGAGAAGCCGAGCAAGGCTAGTCTGAGCCGGACCAGCCTCCACCACCCCCACCTAACTTGGTGGACGTGATGGAGGTCCAGACTCAGCTGATGCAGAAGATGGCAGAAGCCATGGAGCACCGTGGCAACAGTGGAAACCGCGCCGCTCCGCAGGACGAGGACCTCACGAGGAAGATTGAGAGGTTCATCCGCCTGAAGGCCCCCACCTTCAGCTACTTGGATGACCCACTCGAGGCCGACGACTGGCTGAGGGTGATCGAGACCAAGCTCGACCTCACCATCTGCTCTGACGAGGAGTGTGTCACCATCGCCGCGCACCAGCTGGAGGGTCCTGCCAAGGCATGGTGGGACAACTACACCGCCACCCACACGAACCAGCGTTCATCACCTGGCTGGAGTTCTGCGAGGCATTCCGTGAGCAGTACCTGCCCAGCGAGCTGCTGATCCAAAAGGTGCAGGAGTTCCGCACCATGACCCAGGGTGCGATGAGGGTCGAGGAGTACGAGCACCACTTCATGAAGATGATGTGGTACGCCCCCGACGACACCAACACCAACCAGAAGAAGCAGTACTGGTTCATGCTAGGCCTTCACCATGGCCCTCGCCAGGCACTGAAGGTGAGCAAGCACAAGTCCCTTTGCCACCTCGTCAACCGCACCATCGCGGTCGAGGACGAGAGGTGGAGCCACGAGGAGTGCATGAGGAGCAAGAAGAGGACGGGAGATCGGGATCACCACGACCGATCCTTCCAGAAGCCGAGGAGCGGACAGAGCAACATGTTGAGGGGGAGCTACCGCCCGGGGCACAACTAGCCTGGGCATGGCTTCGGAGGTGGAGGACGTAGCCCGTTCCCCGGAGGGAGGAACCCCGGCTATCTCCAGCAGACTGGAGGCTACACTCGTGCGCCACCGAGCACCGCAAGACCTGCTGCGGGAGGCTTCACCGTCACCTGCTTCGCATGTGGCAAGCCCGGCCACAAGTCCTTCGAGTGCCCCGACAAGAAGACTGCCGCTACGCCCGCGAGAGCACCTGCTCCAGGAGGCCGACCTCCTCAGGCTGCACCACCGCCGGCTGCCGGCCGTGGGAGGCTGAACCACCTCACCGAGGAGGAGGCTGTCGACGCTCCTGACATCGTGATCGGTGAGTTTCTAGTTTGTGGTTCTACTGCTCTGGTTCTCTTCGACACCGGTGCAACCGGGTCGTATATTACTTCTAGATTCGTGAACAAACTTTCCCTCCCTACAACCACCCGATCAACACCTATCATCACGAGTTCACCGCTCGGAGATATCCGATGCACCTTGCTGTGCAAAGGAGTGGATGTGGACATCCTGGATCACAAGTTCTTTGGAGATCTGACAGGATTGCCTTCCAACTGCATTGATGTGATACTGGGGATGGATTGGATCACTTCCCACAAAGGTGTCGTCTCCACTTCACCGAGACTTGTGACTTTGGTACACCCCGACGGGACTAGAGTCACCTTTGAGCCAACGAAGTCCCGAGACATACCAGCCGTGTACAGTCTTCACACGAAAGCTATCTCAGAGGTGCCCGTGGTTTCTAAGTTTGAGGATGTGTTTCCCGAAGAGCTGCCCGGGCTGCCACCCGACCGAGATGTGGAGTTTGTAATCAACTTGATGCCAGGGACCGCACCGATAGCCCAGAGTCTGTATCGCATGGCAGAAGTTGAGCTGAAGTTACTGAAGGCAGAGTTGGACTCACTGCTCGAGAAGGGGTTCATCCGACTGAGTGCTTCACCGTGGGGTTCACCAGCACTGTTCGTGCCAAAGAAGGATGGAACTCAGTGTCTGTGTGTTGATTACCGCGCCCTAAATGCGGTAACCATCAAGAACAGGTACCCACTACCCCGGATCGATGACCTGATGGATCAACTAAGGCAAGCCAGATGAAGATTCGACCGGAGGACATCCACAAGACCGCGTTTGTGACCCGATACAGACAGTGCGAGTACACTGTCGTATCATTCGGTCTTACGAACGCCCCGGTGTACTTCATGAACGTGATGAACAAGGTGTTCATGGATGAGTTGGACAAGTGTGTAGTCTTTATTGACGACATACTGGTCTTCTCCAAGACTGCTGAGGAACATGAGAAGCACCTGAGCATCGTGTTGGGGAAGCTTAGACAGCATCAGCTATATGCCAAGTTTAGCAAGTGCGAGTTCTGGATGTAGGAAGTTTCCTTTCTCGGCCATGTGTTGTCAACTAAAGGAGTGGTCGTAGATCCAAGCAAGATAGAAGCAGTGTCCAAGTGGCAGTCACCGAAGTCTGTGACAGAGATCCGCAGTTTTCTCGGTTTAGCCGGATACTACCGCCGATTTATCGAGAACTTCTCCAAGATTGCGAAGCCCATGATAGAACTATTGAAGAGCAATACGCCGTATGTGTGGTTGGACAAGTGTGAAGCCAGCTTTCAAGAGCTCAAGACTCATCTCTCCACTACACCGGTCCTGACTCTTCCCGATGCGAGCAAGGACTTTGTGGTGTATTGCGACGCATCGAGGCAGGGACTCGGTTGTGTACTGATGCAAGGGGGCAAAGTGGTTGCCTCATGACAGCTTCGGAAGCATGAGGAGAACTACCCCACACATGACCTCGAGCTAGCTGTTGTCGTTCATGCGTTGAAGATATGGAGGCACTATCTGATGGGCAACAAGTGCGACATCTATACGTACCACAAGAGTCTGAAGTATATCTTCACCCAGTTAGAGTTGAACTTGAGGCAAAGAAGATGGCTGGAGTTGATCAAGGACTATGACCTAAACATTCACTACCACACTGGCAAAGCAAACGTCATAGCTGATGCATTGAGTCGCAAGCACTACTACAACAATCTGATGGTACAGGAAGAACAACCGGCATTGTATGAGGAAATGGAGAGGCTGAGTTTGGAGATAGTCGAGGAAGGTCAGTTGAACGAGTTAAGGGTGAAGTACGCACTCGAGGACCAGATCCGACAAGCTCAGAACGGATGCCTAGCGATTGAGGAGGTGAAGAACCTGATGGCGAGAGGCAAAGCAGCCGACTACCGCCTCGATGAGCAGGGCACGCTATGGTTGAAGGACCGCATATGTGTACCCCAGAACAAGGAGATTCGAGATTCAATCCTAAAGGAAGCCCACGACTCTCGATACTCGATCCACCCTGGATGCACGAAGATGCACAAAGATCCGAAGGTACGGTTCTGGTGGGAGAGGATGAGGGAAGACATTGCCGAGTACGTAGCTCGATGCGACACGTGTCAAAGAGTGAAGGCAGAACACCAAAGGCCCACAGGGTTGCTTCAGCTGCTTGAGATACCCACTTGGAAATGGGAAGATATCAGGATGGACTTTATAGTGTGCCTACCTCGCACACAGAAGGGCAACAACTCAATCTGGGTAATCGTCAACCGATTGACCAAGGTAGCACACTTCATCCCCGTAAAGACAACCTTTGAGATGCACAAGCTAGCCGAGCTATACATCGACAACATCCTAAAGTTACATGGGGCACCAAAGAGTATAGTATCCGACCGAGGGCCGCAGTTTACCGCCAAGTTCTGGAGGAGTTTGCATAAGGCCATGGGCACTGACTTGCACTACAGTTCCGCCTTCCACCCACAGACTGATGGACAGACAGAGAGAGTAAACCAGGTATTTGAGGACCTTCTGGGGGCATGTGTGTTGACTTATGGTTCTGATTGGGAGAAGAGTCTGTCCTATGCCGAGTTCTCATACAACAATAGCTACCAGGCCAGTTTGAAGATGGATCCCTTTGAAACTCTCTACGGAAGAAAGTGTCAGACACCGTTGATGTGGTCTGAGGTGGGGGAGCAAACCTTTTTCGGTCCTGCCACCATTGTCGAAGCGGAAGAGAATGTCGCCAAGGTCAGAGAGAATCTGAAGATAGCTCAGAGCAGGCAAAAGAGCTACGCTGACCCCAGGAGGAAAGACGCCTCGTTCGAGGTGGGTGAGCATGTCTACCCGAAGGTGTCACCTCTCCGAGGTACAAAGAGGTTCCATGTCAAGGGAAAATTGTCTCCAAGGTACGTTGGGTCGTACCTGATCGTGCAGAGAATCGGGAAGGTGGCTTACAAGCTAGAGCTACCACCCGAACTCACCAGAGTACACCCAGTGTTCCATGTGTCTCAACTCCGGAAGTGTGTGGTCGTCGAGAAGAAAGTGCCCACTCACGCACTCGACGTACAGGACACCCTGGAGTACTTGGAGTACCCCGTCCGGATCCTGGACTAGGCGGAGAAATCAACCAGGAACACCACCACGTGCTTCTGCAAGGTGCTCTGGAATAATCACTCCGAGCGCGAATCGACGTGGGAGAAGGAGTCCGTCATGAGGGAGAAATACCCTCACCTCTTCGAACCGGAGGTAACCCTTTTAACCTCGGGGACGAGATTCTAGTGAGGGGGGGGGGAGTTCTGTAACATCCTTGATTTTGGTATGGTTGTAAAAATGTGGGATTTCAACAACTTGATTTGAATTTGATTGCTTACGAAATAATTAAGGGTGTCTTCCTTTTCCCTTCCCTAAAGTCCTAGGCTTGTATTTGCTTACGAAATGTTAGTGTGAGAAGTTGGATTTTTATTTGGATTTTATTTGGACTTATTTGAGTGGATTCAAATTTGAATTGTGATTCAAATTTGAATTGAATAGGAAATAGGAGAAAGTTAAATAGGAAAGCCTTTTAACCCTCTTCGCGGGCCGCAGCCAACCAAACGGCCCGTTTTCCCCTTTCGGCCCAGGAGCGGCCCACGCGCCCGCCAGACGCCGCCGCGCACCACGCCCCCGCGCGTGGACACCGACCCGGTGGGTTTCGCGCGACGTCGCCGTGACGTCGTCGTCGTCATCCTCCCTCTTTTCCCCTTTAGTGACGCCGGAGGCCCGGGCACCGCCGCGCCGCGTGGGAGCGCCGTCGTGATGTAGCCGTGCGCCCGCTGCTGCATCTCGACCATCCACGCGTCCCGGCCCGGCCGCCTCTATAAGTAGGCCGCCACCGCTCCTCCCGGAGTTCCCAACCCTAGCCGCCTCGGGGTTTCATCCCCATCCACACCACCACGCACCGGAGGAGGAGAAGAAGGGGGGAAGAAGAGAAGGAGGAGTCGACCGAGGAGGAGGTGTCCACGCCGCCGCCGTGGAAGCCGGAGGCCGCCCGTGGAGTCCCGGGTCGCCGTTGTTGACGGTGAAAATCCGTCAACCTAGCCATGAGTTTACCTTCGGTGTTGGCATGACTTTTGTATCTTATCCATTGGTACTAACCCCCGTGGTATAACAAGTTCACTTGTGCATGTCGGTTTTGGAGTTAAGTGTTTACGCAGGGTTTTAACGTTGAAAGCAAGACTTCCGGGATAAGTTCATTAAGCACCTCATGACAAGACCTTGAAAGCGCGGTACAAGTCAAGCAATGAAGTGAACATGACTCCAAGAGCCCAAGGACCAAGCCCGAGAAGATGATAAACTCCGAGGACCTAGCCAGAAAAGTGATGAATCTTGCAAGACAAGGAGCTTCGTCCAATTCGTAGAGAAACTGACGACAAGGGCCCACATGCAAAAGGGGAGAGGATCTAGAAGACGCGGGAAGCAACACCGGGCGAAGGAGGACACAAACTGGGCCGAAACGGGCCCAGGCCGGTCGGCCCAGCCTGTATCGGGGCCCAATCGGCCTCCCCTTTGACCTAGTTGCATCTCGGGTTATTTATAGCCCCCTGACCGAGAGCCACGCATCAATCAATTCGTCATCCGCCGCCGAGGAGCAAAGAAGCTTGAGGGTCACCATCTCGGAGATGAGGGTCGTGCTAGTGGTCTAGGGTCTCCCTAGCCGACGTGGGAACCTTGCATGGAAGACCACGTCGGAGCTCCGGAGCGAGGATCAAGGTCGAGGTAGGGCCCCGGTGGTGATCTTGTTCATGTAATCATTCATGGTGAAGTTTTTATAGTGAATCCGATTTCTAGCGATCAAGTGCCTTCTCGATGATTTTGTTTTCTTCTTGGTTTTGCTTATTCCCCAATCTATCTATAGCTAGATTGCTTAGGGTGCTCTTGTAGCCGCGGTGTCTAGAGGTGCATACCGGACCGGCCAAGTGTTTTCAACTTGTTCTTATCGAACTCGCCCTAGACTACCCGCATGAGTAGGGATACGTTGTGACGAACGGGGGTTCGAAAGGCGGGCGTTTTCGGAGTCGGATGGAAGGCCACGATTTAAAGATGCTTTTAATGAGATTCGCTTTTCTATCTTCATCTATCTTGTTTGGAGCTACAACATGAGCATGATCTAGACTCTCTAGATCAGTTATCTCTTGCTTTCTCTTGCTACCTCTTTAGTAGATTAGATTAGATTCGTTTTCTTTATGAGTTAGTAGATTAGATGTAACTTGTCTTCCTAAGATAGCTTACCTTGCTTTACTAGATTGAATCCTTGCGTTGCAAGTTCCACGGATTCGATACCTTGGGTTCACCACTCGAGGGAAGAAGGGTCCCTTGACTACGACGGGAGACTTGTCCGCATGCAAGTCTAAACGAACTTTGATACAACTATTAACCGTCAACAGCCGTGAAGCCGCACCTCGACGCCGTGCCTCCCCTGCTTTCTCTACCGGCGCCGCCTACATCCTCTTCCCGCGTCGAGCCTTCCTTCACTGCCGCCTTCATCTTTGGGTCACATTGACCATAGGTGAGCACGCCGTCAACCCTAGCCTCTGTGGCACTTGGCCTTCGAGCCAAGGTCGCAGTCACCCGAGAGCGTTTTGCCGTGTCGCCGCCGCTCCGTCACGCTGTGTGATGCCGGCCTTCGAGCCAGGCTGGGATATCTTTTCGTGCAGGTGCCACAGCCGTCTTCGCCGCACGCGCACCCCGCTGGCCGCCCTTCCTTTCTTGTTCCGCCTCTCGTTCTACCGGTCGTCGTGTCGCCGCCGTGGTCCCGGTCGTCGCCATGGCCGTGGCCTCGACACGTGCACGCGCGCACCTTCGTGATCAAGCATGCGCCCGTGTACCCGCACACGTGCACAAGGGTGCTGTAAAGCCCGACCCTTTCGTCTCTCTGTCCCTCGACCGAAGTCGAGCTCGCCAGCGTTCCGCCGCGGCAAGCCGAGGTGCCGCCCTCCGCAGTACTTTTCCACAAGGATGGTGCAAGCATCGGGTCGTTCTTGAGCTCGCACGCCCGTTCTCATGCTTGCACGCACGGACCGTCGTAGGCCGAGGCCACCTCAGCCGTGCCGCCCAACCGTTCCGCGTCTGCTCGCCGCGCCGCAGCACACCCACGCGCACGCTCGCCACCCGTTCCCACGCCTGTGCCTTTGAGCACGCGCATGCACCCGCGTACACCGCGAGGCGCGAACCAACTGCCTGTGCCAAGTCCCCGCCGAGCCAGGGGCCAGGGATGACGCGTCGACGCGCCGTCGTGCCGACCATGGTTACCCACGCCGCGTCGGCTCCCTTTCCTTGTTCGTTCCCTTCGAGCCCTAGCAACACTGTAGGAACCCGCAAACCTCACCGTGGCACGTGTTGTCCAGGCGTCGTGAGCCCTCACCGCCGGCGAGACCATCCCGCGCCGCCGCCCCTTTGGGGCTTTTCACCAAACACCTGGCGGTGGACTCTAAAACCCAGGGGGGTTTGGCCTTGCACACACTGGACCACACACGGGTCTGGCCGCAGTCGATCCGCTGGATCTCGTGTGGCCCGCCACTCCCGTGCCGCCGCGCTTGCACGTCCACACCGTGGCGAGCCGCAGAAGATCCCGGCGGGATCCCTTGCGCCGCGCCACGCCGACCGCCACGCGGGCAAGAGCTGGCTTAAAGCCACCGACATGGACGCCACGTCAGTCGTAGTAGCTAGCTTGCAGCATTCTAACGGCCAGCTTTAAGCCTCCTAGAGCCAGCCTGTAGACAACTTAAAGTTTGTGCTACTATGTATGCGTATTTTATTTCTAGAAAACTATTTGATCTTTGAAAAACCCTAGTAAATTCATTTTTGCTCCGAAAAATATAAAACCTTTTCCGGAAATCCTCTAAAATCTTAAACTCTGTGCTAGGATAGTGTTTGCTCTCTTTTGGCTCTTAATTGTCATTCTTTTGGGGTTAATTGCATTAGGACCGCTGTTTATTTTCTTTTACGCGTTAATAGGAGCAGCTGGAGCTGGGGAGCTGATCCCGGAGTACGACTACGCTGACGACTTCGCCGCAGAGGACTACCCGACCCTAGGTTCATGCCCGACTGACTTTGAACACCTATAGACATTGCAATATAGTTTGCTAGCGCTTTACTTTATATGCACGATGATGAACCTTGCACTGCCTACTTTAAATATCCTGTCCTTGATTATCCTACTACTATATATGTTTATAAGTGTGTGTGACAACCCCATCCGAGATAATTTCATACTATCACCTAAACCACTCCATTTGGTCATTAAGCGATAATAAAGAACCATCTCGTTGAGTGTTGCCGAGTTTACACCCGGTAAATCACTTGGGAACACAGAGAGGATCGAACGTATGCATAAAACTCCCACGAAGGAGAGTCCTGAGTGTCTTACAATTTATCATCGAATCCCCGTAGAGACCATTACAAACATGGTTCTTGACATGAAAGTAAAAGGTTCAGAGTTTCATTAAAATAGCGGAAGTACTAATAGTAATACGATATGACATCGCCGGAGGCCATCCGTGATGCCATTACTCGACGCCATCATCCACCCATTCCAGCTCCCAGCCGGGAGGAATTTCACCAGGCCAAACAACTTCACCTGAAACAACAATTTAAGCAAGGCTGAGTATACTAACACTCAGCAAGACTTACCCGACAAAAGTTACCCCTAGACATGTAGGGCTTTTGGCTGGTGGGTTTGTTTTGTCAAAAAGCAACTATGATCATGGATCCTTACTTTCAATATTTTAGCTCAGATTCTAGTGAGATTGTCATTACTATGATGAGCAACTAATACAATCAAGGATTGTACAATACAATTAATTCAGGCAGGAGATTTCACATAGTTCCATCATTAAGGGATATCGTGGCCAGCTGATTAAGCAGTCTCGGATAACGGTGAGAGGCCGAAAATCGATTGATTTATAAACCCTTGTAAGGTAAACCTAAACACACGGAGCGGTGCCCCACAGAGCTGACACCGACCAAATGGTTCCCAAAAATCCTCGGGTTGGGATGATAGCCTACAGTCCCGGGTACAAGGCTATCTGGCGTGCCCCACCTAGTACACCCAGCCTCACACATGTACCCTCCTTCCGGTTGCAAGCCGGGCAGGAGACGAATCGAGTGTAGTAGTAGTAAAATCCTATGACGTCTCATTGAGGTGCTAGGCTTACTGGTCCCATTCCCGACAAGTGCTTAGTACGTTCAAAAGCTTAGCCCACGAAGCCACTAGACCAGAGCCCAAATCCCATGCTCTTACCACATGAGCAATTCCTTTATAAAAGGGGTGATTCCAGAAAGGAAATCCTATTCTCGCGAGTGACGAACATCACTCGACTTTTACCGAGTCCTTAGAGCATAGCGTCTAACGACCTAGTATACTAGTAAAAGAACATGGCACCTAGGGATCATGCAACTAGGGTTTCATCAAATTCCTGAACGTAAATGCACAAAGAATAATGAAGATAGTTGCATAAATTTAAATAAAACATGGGTTAATGAATAAATCGGGGCTTGCCTTCGTTAGCACAAGCAGTTAAACGATCTTCCGGACTTTGGCCCGGGTCTTGCTCTACGGTGACGTAGTGCACGTCTCCTCCAGCTCCCTCGTTCACATCCTCTGGCACGAGCGTGTAACTACCGTCGAGAACTTCTACACGGAGGATGCAAATGCAAGACTTGAATGACCAATTGATTTAATTAATCCCAAAACAACTTGTGACAACCATGGGGTGCATGTTTGAACACATTCACCTAGATAGCAATACATTCAGCATACTCTTCCTATGAAGGGACAATATATATAAATAAACTAAAGTAATTCACATAATAAACAGTAGCAACAGCTACAAGTTGTAAAGGGTTGGTCATATTCACCTTAAGAATGTTTTTAAACATTTACTTATTTAAAGTAAACACAAAAAGACTATACTACACTCTCATGATGGTGATTGTGTGCACATCTATAAAAGAATATTAAATTTACACCCAAACAGCAAAGAATTTACTTTTGGTACCACCATTCTACTTTCCTAACTCATTTATTTAACTTATGCACAAAGGATGCATTTTCCCTATTTTTCCTTTACTAAATTAATCTAGTTTGCATTCTTTTACTCAACCAAACACATTCAAAACTTGCCCAACAGTACCCACTGACTCTAATGACCAAGAGGCACACCTCTGGACATCAAGGAATTGATTTGCACCAAGGAAATTTAAATGCACCTAAATAAAGGCATTTCTAGCTACCATATAAGGAATTAATGCATACAAAAATAAACAGAACAGTAGTGAACCCAAACTCTCTCCTACACATGCTTTGGTCCAAAACAAGCCTAGAGAACCAATGAACACACCCATAACCTTTGTAGATCTTGATCCACACATTTATGGTTAAAAACAAACATAAATCAGGAATAAATATTTCTAATGGAGATAAAAACATGGTAAATTTACCAAGGATGTATTTTGGTAATAAATGACAATAGCCAGAAGTTGGGCTCAAGAATAAATGTATTTTAAGCTACAAAAATTATCTAGGCATATTTATCAATTTGACCAAATGATTGTCATGTGTAGATTGTACAGAATCACAGATCTAGGTATTTTACATTTCTATTTTTCAAGCAAAAACTGTAGCTCAAAAGTATATACAAATTTGAAGAAAGTTGTAGATCTTGTTACACTGAGCACAGCAAAATTGAGTTTGCTATTTTTGGATTTTTCTATGATTTTATAGGCATTTTACAAGTTTCAGCCAACACATGAAAGGGGTATAGAATCTTTTTGCACTTGGCCCCTTGGAGGTTTTAAATCCTTCACAATCATGTCCTTGCCTTCCCCTCTTGGACCCAGCAGCAATGGCGAGCTCGCGCGGCGGCGAGGTGAGGCGCGGGCAGGCAAACAAGCGAGAGGGATATGCAATTGGGCTCACCCTCTCTCGATTGGCGGTGGTGGCTTGACCGGGGGTGTCACCGGCGAGCGGCGGCGACGGGCCGGTGGTGGCGCAGCCACGGGCACTCGAATTCCGGCGAGGACAGGGGCGGAGCTGGTCAACGTGTGGCACGGGCAGCTTCACTAGGACCTAGTGGATGTGCTGAGATGGTTGGTTGGCTCGGGGATCGCGCGGAGCGTGGAGCTCGTCGGCAGCAGCAATGAGGCGGCCGCTGGGAAGCGTACTCAGGCGAGCAGGTGGAAGGGCTAGGACTACACGTGGGCGTGCAAGCTCTCTGGGTGCGGGAGGAAGCTTTAGGCGTGCTCAACTGGCCATGGGCGCGAGCGGAGCGAGGTGCTCACCGGCGGCGGCAATGGCGACCGCGGCGGGGCTCGGGTGCTCGCGCGAGGAAAGACGACTAGGCTTAAATGGGCAGTGTGCCTTGGCGAGGGGGTCACGAGCGTCACCGCACGGTGGGCCGCGGCATGGGCAAGGCAGTGGCGAGGCGCGACGGCCAATAACCGCCCTAGGGTGGCGCAACGCGCGTGCGCGGCGGCGTCGTTGGGCGGCGGCGCGAGGTCGGTTTCGCGCGGCCCGTGAGTGTGCGGCACGTGGCAGGGGAGGATTGGGTGCTAACGTCGGTGCGAGAGGCCTTGGGACGGCGGTCGCGGCGGTGCTCCGACGGTCGTGCCCGGTCGGCGGCGCGGGCGACGCGACCCAGTGCGCGACGTCGTGCGTGGGCGCGAACCGGCACGGTTCCAACTTCGAGTGGCCCTGTTTAACTGCGTTTTACTCCAAAATTTTCAACAGAAGTGGGCCGAGTGATCAACAGCAAAGTTGTAGATCTCCTAATCCTCTACCACTTTCACAAAGGGCGTATGGCCTTTTTCTCAACCATTTTTGCACAAATTGGATGCCAAGATGCAGAAATTCTCGGCTCCAGTGAATAGTGCCTACAGGCGTTGACCTGCATTTTTCCCCAATTTGTACCTCAAACCAGCAATGCCACCCAACATGAAAGTTGTGTCCCTCGACAAAATACACAACTTTTGTATTGGGAGAATTTGAAGTGTTTAGGTGAAATTTGGAGAACGCGGCAAAAGTACCGGCTGACACTGGTGGGTCAAAAGGAGTCAAGGGGTTTTTGAGTGGGGTTTTGACCATGGTTGACTATGGTTGACCAAAAGGGATCATTAGGGTTTGTCGGTGATGTTTTCGAGGTGATGGCCCAGGTGGACCGTCGTTTGACCAAAGTCAACACTGTTGACCGGATCATTACGGTTAATTAACCCGGCCGGAAACCTGGGGCGTCACAGTGTGTATATATGCTGAGCTTCGCGATGCATGTGTTGGGATGGGAATAGTGGTTCTTGGCGTGAGTGGGATAAAAACCGGCAGGAGAAGGCGTTTTGGGTACCTTGGCGGGGGTGAGCTCGAAACAACCGATCTGGGATCGGGGACAGGGGTGCACTCCTCAGTGTACCCCTACTTGATGGTTTTTGGAGCCTAGGTGTTGGGGTTTTACTTGCGCATGGAGGATATGAGCTCGCCCCGGTCTGAAACCGAGTGGGCCAACCGCTTCACAGGACTTTACGTACACACCACCCCGCCGAGCGTGGGGTTAGGGCCGAGTTGAGCTCGGCAAGTGCAGAACCATACCTGCCAGCAGGATAGAGGGTATCAGTGGGGGGAGAGGTGGGGAGAGACCACCTTCTCTCAGTGTGTCGCCCGTGTGGCCACACGGCGGCATTTCACAGTTCCGGTGCAGTTCCCTTTGTGAGGGGGGTCGCTTTGAGGGCCGGAAGCAGGATGGGACCGTAACTACCGAGAGTTCGCACGATAGGATGGGCTCGGCCGGCCATACACCGGCCGGGTGCCATTCTAGGATGGGTACAGGTGTACACACTCTGCAGAGTTGTTCGATCTATAGCTATAGCCACGTCCTCGGTCATGGACGAGCCCAGTGGATTGTTGGTTCTCATGTTTTGGGATTTCTACCTTCCCCCTATAGATGAGTGTATGGTGAGCCGTGGTTGCAGTCGATTAGAGAAGAGTGGCTCCATCTACCTCGTTGATCCGATTGCTATCATTGAGGTGCGAGGAGAGGAAGTTCTCGCATCAACCCTAGACAGGAGTAGGTTGTGGAGACGGGACCCTAGGTGACCAGGTGGTTCCGAACTGGGTTGAGAGCTTTGGGCTTGGGATCTTGCTGGAGATATCTTGAGTATTACTCTGCTGCTGCTGCATAGGAAACCAAAGCCGCTTCCTTGTCTCTTTCTCTCCCTTTAGATGATAGGCCACTTAAAGCTGCATATAGTTGGTGACATGGACCTATCCCACTCCTTGGGGATAGACTTTGGGTGTGCAGGGTACGAGACCGAGTACGACAACAACGCCGATGGATGGTACGACTGAGGGATGCGTCGCTTCGCTCAAGGATGCCTGTGGTGAGGAGAATAAAGGATGGAGACCCTTCTGAGATGCTAGCTACCGTTGCGTAGAATTTCACTCTGATTCAGCAAGAGGCTTGTAATGATGTACTCCATAATGGACATGTAATAAATTAAGTACTTTTACTCTTATGTGATGCGATGTATGACTTTGTGTATTTATCTGTGAGACAATCTGTACGCGATAGCCACTGATCCAGGGACTATCGCGATGGTATAGGGATTCGGGTTTTCTATGAAAATCCGGGGTTTTACAAATATTTATCTTGCACAATAGACATGAGGGAGATAATTGAATTATCAGTGTGATGTCACCATCTAGGATATGATGCTCTGCAGGAGAGGGACTTTGTGTCCCTAGAACATGGGCTTGCTTGCGAATAGGCCACCTGTTAGTGACATGAGATCTTCTATAATAAATAAAGAGGAACAATTCTTCGACTACACATATCTATAAGCATAGTAAGCTTCCAAATAAGAATGAAAGTGATGAGATCAAGTTTGTTTGTCGTATATCTTCTAATCTTTTGAAAACTTTTGAAATTAGGTTGGTATGTGATGCGTGAAGAACTAAACAACACAATGAACACGATGATGAACACAAGTATGCCCACAATGAATAACGTTACCTACTATTGATGATCAGTAGTTATCTTGGAAGTTATAAAGTAGTGTCAAACATAATGGTTACATTTTAGAAGACAAGGTATATTTAATAATGAATAAGGACATAACATTTCAAGTAATAAATATATATACTAGGAAACATGATCTAATATGTATATATATAAGAAACATCCTATGTATTTGTGGGGATTGCAAGTTAGAAGAGAGAGAACCGACCGCCATGCACCCTCAACGAAGGAGGGGCCGTCGATGAGCAGGAGGAAGAAAAAGAAAGGATCATCGACCGTCGTTGATCGTAAGGAAGAGAGACTTTCGGACGAGAGGAAGAAGATACCATTGGATGAGATGAAGAAGGGGGTGCACACATATGGAAAGAGAGGAGGACCTACGCTATCGTTGCTTGAGCCCACCCCAGATCAAGCTTCAAGGTTACCTATGTCGACAACCAACAGTGCCACGAGGTACGACGAGCTCGCTGGAGGAGTTGGAACTGAGCATCAGAAAGTGGAGAACCCAGACTCCGCGTGAGGTCAACAACCGAGCCAAACTCAGGAGCCATATAATCACCAAGGCAGAGTTCGACCATCGAGAGTTGGGAGTAAGAGGCTCAGTCGGTTGAGACGAGGACTAAGTGATGAGGGTGAGCAACAATTTATGTTCAATACAGAGCTCGAAGGTTGACACTGTATACAGGGTGCAACAGAGCATCGAATGACATTCGTTATCAAGTCAGATTTCATCCACCAATTAAAACACGATCCAAATAACAAAATTCGAGTGTATCAATATCAGTTCTGAATTTTGAGCTCCAATATTTACATCGGTATTAGTGATTTCAAAAGGATGGATAACAAAATAAGATGGATAAAGAAAATACGATGCTAATATAGCATTTACGAACTTGCTAGTTATTAATTAGTTGCATGGTAACAATAGCTCATGGAATGGTTGTTGGGTTGTCCCATATTCTTGCACTTCAACTCATGATGTGGTTGTTTCACGAACAGGGGCACCCATGTCTCTCTTCCACCACATCATCAAAATACTTCATGACGTTGCATTAGACTACCTGTGATGAGACCATTAACGTGTAGCAATGTAATTACTCTTATGTGCAGCGCGCGAGCTTGTTTGGATGGGAACCTGGCTCAGGCAGCTACGCCCAGGCAGCCATCGTGACCGCAGGCGCACGAAATCGAGCGCCTGGATCAGCTGCCTGCGCCAGGCAGCTTTTCGAGGGTCTGAAGCAAACAAGCCCTAGATGCATGCCTGCTGCTCCTCCTGCCTGGACATAGTAACGCACTGACGCTAGCTGCTGCTATATAGCATGCATGCGGTGGATGGACCCAAACCCTTGAAGGAGGGACTGGCCGGGCCCGCCAGCCAAAAGGTACTAAACTTCTACTACCTAATAAGTCGATCTCGATCGCCTGTCTGTGACGCATGTTATATACTGCGATTCCATAATCAATGCACAAAAAGGTTCACATGTATTCAGGCAGGCGGTGAAGGCAGTGCGTGGGACTGGGGGAGGGCAAGCAGTCAAGCACCCCCCCCTATGCATGAATCTGCATATTCATCAGCACCGTGAGAAAGGCATGCATATCCATAGCATGCATATAATAAGCGATCTGCAGAGCTGAGCTCCTATGTGCCGTCCATGTAGTACGAGTACGATCCATCAGCGATTGGTACACGGTGGAGAAAAAAGCGTGCATGCATGCCCCGCGCAGTCACGTACGAGGAGGAGGAGCTAGCGCCAGCGGCTGGACGGAATTGACAAACCCCCGGTGACCGAAGCCGAACAACAAGTACTACGGCAGTGACACCACCACCAGACGAAGGACCTTTTTGACACGAGCAAAGCAGGAGCTAGCCCCGCCGGACCCTATCGAGTATCGACGATTCGACGTACACGGATCGCGTCTCCCTCCCAAAAAAAGCCTTTCGCGTCCCGCTCGCTCGTCCCGCGCGGGCGACGGGAGAGAGGCCCAACCCTAGCCGCCCGCGAGCCGCGTGCCGCCGCACCCCGCCGCGCCGCCGCTCGAGCTGGCCGCCGGGAGCCTGCGCGGCCGCGAGGAAAGTGGTGGCGTGGCCTTCTCTCCTCTCCCCCACCACCTGGTTCGGGCGGCGCGGCCGTTCGGGCCCGGCGGCGGGGCTCGCCGGCGCGGGCCGTTCTCCGCGGCGGAGAGTGGCGCGGCCGCGGATCCGGTGGAGCCACGGGCCGGGATCCGGCGGCGCGACGGAGGATGCTCGAGTGTGTCGCGTTCGGGGAGGGAGCTGCGAAGCCGACGACGGCGTCGGGGCTCGGTGGGCGGTGGCGGCTCGGAGGTGGGCGGCGGCGGCGACCGGGCCGGCACCGGCGTGGGTCGGCGGCCGTCGCCCTGCCGGCCCGCGCGGTTTTCTTTGCCGGCCGGCCGGGCGCGGTCTGCCGGCCCGGTTCGGCGCCGGGCCGGGCTCGGCGGCGGCCGGCGGCGGCCGGGCCGGGCGGCGGCCGGCGTGGCTACTCGGTGGTGGTGGGCTGCCGGGCTCCCGGCCTTGCTGGCCGGCCGGTGTCGGTTCGGCCGGCGCTGTTCTGCGTGGAGCGGCCACGGCCGGCCCAGACAGACCTGGACATCCTGGTGGCTCCCCCCTTCGTCTATGCTGCTGCCTTGGTATCATCATGGTGGTGGGGCCAGGGGGCTTGTGGTGCTTGCAGCGGCGCCATGGTGGTGCTTCGGGGTGTACCAAGCTTCTCCGGGTGGCGGTGTTGCGGAGGTGGTGGGCTTCTACCTTGAGCACGAGCGGGCGTTGGGAGTTATGCAATCAGGCGAAAGCCTTCACCATTGTTGGTGGACATGATGGCGGCGGCTTTAGGGCGTCGACCTCCCTGCTGGGGGACATCATGGTGAGGCATCTTGCTCTCACCGCAAGAGGCTACCACGGTGAAAACCTCGCCCACCTGGAGGTGCGACGGCGGCGCTTCGGCGTCGTAACCTTTTTGGAGGCGTCGTATTTGGTGACCTGCGTTCGTGCTAGTGGTGCTGGAGGTGCGGCGGCCTGCGTGTTTGGTCCGAGTTGCTATCTAGGTGCTTGAGGTCTTGAGCTGTGGTGCTTGGTGCAGTGGTGATTTCTGTGACGGCGGGGTTCAGGAGATGCTCTCTTTGCGGCGTTTGTTACCTGAGTTCTTGGCAGAGAGTGAGGCGGTGAATGAGGCGAGGCCCCCACGGAGAGTGGCCAGGATCAGTGGGCGCCCTTGTGCTGTGACGGGAGTGTGCTAAAGCTTCTTGGATCAGAGGGATCGACAACCTTGTATTTGCGTTCGAGGGTGACGGCCCCATGGTGGAGGAGCTCGGGGGCCTTCGGGCCTGCAGCGGGTTACGCCTAGGGTGTGACACAGCGTTGGTGACAATGACGCAGGAGTCGGCGGCCTGTGTTGATCTTTTCTCCCACGAGGTCGTGTATGGTGTTGTGGGCGTCGGTTCTGTTCTGGGGTTCGTTGTGTGGTGGTGTTGCTTCGACCTGTTATACCATTGCTTTTCTTCTTATATTGCTTTTCTTCTTATATGATATAGCAGTACTCCTGCTTTTATTTAAAAAAATACCAGTACGACTCCCTAGGCCGCTGGTACGGTGCGCACGAGTACTACTATGACGTTGGTACCTAGGCATACAGTGGATATGGACCCAACACAACAAAAGCAGTCTGGACCAGGCAGCAGAGAAGCACCTACCCACAAACCTAACAACTAACAGGCATGATGCATGGACACAGTCACACCCAGAAAACCTCTAGCACCTCAAAACCCCCCAGATCGGTAAGGCATCGCTACCGAAAAGGTAAGTCAGGGCTACAGGAATGACCAGAATGCACGTTGTTTAGGGTGCTCCGAGCTGCACATGCACCTTCCGGGAAACATAGAAAAAGGTAGCCACAGCACGCGGTGTCCCAGACTCCCGCAGCCCGATCAAAGCGCTCGGCTGTTTCGTCAACAACACCTGTTCCCCACGTCCACATGAAGCCCAGAGCAAATAAAGGAAACGGTGCACGAGGAACCCAGCAGCAGCAGCAGCACACAACTACTACTGATAATTGAACATGTTTGCAGGCCGATTACCTTTCACCTTTTCTCGATAGGCCCCCGGCCGGCCGCGACGATCAAAGGCTGGACGATGGCTGTAGCTAGCAGAAGGTCCACCTCCATAGCAGCCTGGTGAGAGCGGGAAGGCCACCAAACCTGCCAACGCCGCAGGACCACTCCCAGCGCGATGGCGCCTCACCCGAAGGATGCGGGAGAATCTCGGGTCCGCTGTCAATTCTGCTCTGTGCATCAGAAAACATCATGTACATCCACAGGTCACGATCTAGCGACTTCCTTTGCCAAGACTTTTTTTCCGCCCTGCTTGTCGAACTGGACACTCAGCAGAAACGATTGGACCATTACACGACTGTTTTGTCTACAAGGAAAAGGGGGAAACGGAACACACAACTCTGTTACCCGGGGAAACAGAACACCAGACACAATCAGCCGCAATTGCACGCTTCAGCGTCTGGCTTGAGTGTTGTTGCCCGGGGCAGCACGCCAGCGTCATGGGTGTCTGGTGAGTAGTCGCTGGCGAAGTTCCACAGTATGGCGAGGGAGAAAATCCCCAGGGGCCTCGAGCTCGATGTGTAGCTGCCTTCGTACATGTTACCACTTTTCACCACGACCACCATTTCAGATTTCTCTCTGAGGAGAAGATCAATGACGTGCTCCACGGTTGTTGATGTAGGCACACACAGTGGTCCTCTCGACATTGAAAGAAGAGGCGCATCCAGCTGAAGAAAAGGATAATGAAGTTAGTCTGGAATCACAGGAGCATCGGGAACATCAATTATTATGGTGTTCTATTGTAGCCTGGTACGCTGTTTTACAGTGACGACAATCTTTCAAGCCAAATACTACACATGAGAGTATCAATATCACCCTATAATTGACCACAATTACATGAAACCTCATGTCCCCGGTTATTTCATGTTGCATTACCCACTTCATAGAAATAGGAAACTTGGCCAACATCATTATAGGTGATCAACGGACATGACAAAGAAAGGAATCTCTAGACTCTTAGGTTTGTCATATCATGGTCCCTGTCGCTAAAAACAGTGCCAAACGTTTCATTAGCTTGCGTACAAGGATCAATGATATCTTGCTGACACCGATTGAAGGAGACAGCGCAGCATACCTTGGTACAATCATCTCGGTGAACAATTCCAACACAACCTCCCCAATCATCCACAAGAGGAACTGCACGATCTTTCATGAACCGCATCACAACCTTCCGCAAGATCAAGTCAGCAGGTAATGGTCGGGATTCTTGAAATGGAACCATATACTTCTCAACTGGATCATTCAAGATAATCTACAATTTCAATGGACAGAACTTCAGATTTGAACATGCAGAGTAAAGCGAAGAAAGGGATGCAAGATAACAATGAAACAAACAAAGCAAACCACCTGTGGAAATACATGGGGCCTTAAAAGAGAGTTTGTGAATCCTGATAAACTTTCAACTTTAACAGCAACCTGTCAAAGAAAAGAGATGACTGCACTTTTCACTTTGATACATTCAAGTTTAAAAACTGGAAAAGGAAAGATACATAAATATTTGTCCTATGCTCTTAGATCCTGGTCTTAGTACCAATATCGAATTAGATTTCCAGTTTATTGTATCCAGACACAGCCACATGCAACAATTTAATTTTTTAATCAAGCTTTCCATACATTTCAAGTTTTCAACATATGAGAACTGTTATGAAGTAGATATTGCCAAATGCCAATTTACATGCCGGTCCTGTATTTCAGAAACCAGATTGACATTACATAAGAAGATAACAAATGTGACCAGCAAAGACAGTTCACTGTTCTCCATCTGACACATAACCGCATGTTGGTCTTTTATCCTCATAAATTGACAAAACAGTTCTAGTTACACTAGACTAAGCTGGTTATTTCAAGTTTTCCTACACAACAAACTAAGACATGATGTTTCATACCACATAATATGAAGTAATAAGATGGTAGAATTCCTAGACAGATGCAGTGGTTAAGTCATCACCATAATAGAAGTATTATTATGGGTAGTAACTTGATATTCCTTGTCAAATATGAAACATTAAGCTGACTTGAAGTTATAAAGTTCACACGAGTGATGTTATGAATCTTCGATAATATAGATTCCATGAAAATGCCATTTCAACGCACAATAACTTAGCAAAACAAGGCATTTACAGATTTTAGAGTGGGAGGAAATCTTTGTCAGTGGTCAGACTGGTTCTAATTTTCAATCTAATACTAAAGCAGGGGTAGATCCTCTGAATCTGATTCTGTCCGAGTTGCAATAGTCAGTAGTAGCTTTCTCTTCGGTACTGGATACTAAAAACTCTGTAATTTTGTTGCTCATCAGTAATGAAAATCGGGCTATGCCCTAAGTGAAAAAAATACTAAAGCAGGGGCAACAGCCTCAGTTGAAGCAGTAAAATAATTAGAATTATATACTGCGCTAATGGACAAAATGAGCACTACAACTGTTGTCTAGCTACAGCATAAAGAAAACAGTAACAACAAACCAGAATCTGAAATGGTTTAATATGTTCATTTTTAAAAAGAAACAATTTTCATATGCATGCATTTTAAAATAAGTAGCTATTTCTAAAATTCATGACAGAAAACTAGCTCGATGTAAAATAGCTATTTCATTCATGTACCATTTTTAGCTGAAGAGTTGGAAAACTAGCTCTATGTAAAATAGCTATTTCATGCATGTACCATTTTTAGCTGAAGAGTTGGGGGGTAGAGGAGCCAGAGGTAGATTAAGGTGGCAAAACATATAGCCAAGAATCCCAAACTACACTGTTGATAGAATCATTGGGAATAAGACCATAGTTCCATTGAAGCATGTAGTATTTAAGAAACAAAATCCAAGGAGAAGAAACATACCAGACCTACTCTACTTGTCCAAGAGAAACATTCCTTCTCATTCACTATTCTTCTTAGAAGCCCTCTAGCCAAATCTACCTGAAACGAGTTAATCAGCGAACTAGAAATACATGGGGGGAATGACCTATTCAAAACGTTAAATACTAAGTTAGACATTAGGAGTACAATGAGCTAGATGAATAAGCATAATCATGCGCACAGTGCAGCTACCTTAAATATGGTAACATGACTACCTGACAAATAGGAGGCAGTTTAACTGATCAGTGGACCTGTCATTTCTACAAGACTTGGTTCCCCAAGATTTTTTACCTTAATAATACTAAGTTTTCATAAGAGCATAAAATTCAGAATTGCATCCATATCCATCTACTTGTAGCAGCACAATGAGATCCCTTCAACCTAGGAAAACATCAACAGGAGACTTATATATTCAATGCATAAGAACTCTCTCTCCAACAGTAAATACATTTTAATGGGAGACACTTCCATAGATCCCTAGCAAGCATTTCAAATTTTCAATAGCACCCAACACAAAAATGCAATAGTGTTTTGTACTTTGTCACCTACTCTGCATCTCAATTCCAAAGGACTTACAATTTTGATTATCCTAGTAAAATTTAGCCATACTAATACCAAAATGAAGCCAAGGCATAGCATATGTAGGAATCCAAATCACATTGCCAAACATTACAAAGCCATCCTAGGCTTCATTTCCACCTGATTGTTATTTATAGCAGCTTCCATTAACAACTCATGTGCCTCTTCTTTTGCTGCACGACTAATGGATCCGACTGAATCTGGCCACATGCGCTTGTTCAATCTCATGACCATATCAACATCACCTCTGGTAGCAAAAGCTCTCATAATTGAAAGATAAAGATGAGGTTTAGGTCTCAGATCTTTGTTGTTGCCAGCCTGCTTTATTATATCACCAAAGATGCAGAGGGCCCCTATGATAACCACCAAAAAGATAAAAAAGCATAAGTACAGAAATGTCGTATAACTATCATAAGCAAGAGAGCTTTATCTCATAAACAGATTTCCCTCTCTATGATCCCTGATCTAGAAAAACACATGAAATAATATTGCCTAGATTTTGGTTGCTCCATCCACATGAATGTTTACTTAAACGAAGACCAAGAGTTTCTACACTAAACTGTAGTACATCTAAAAATACTTGACATGTATGTACATTACACAGTGAAAATTTCTTACCTAATTTACACTCAAACTTCATGCTATAATCTGTATAGTAATTTGTAGTTTTATTTTTACACAGTCCACATATCAACCATTTTTTTCCAAAAAAATTGTATATGTGTGATTTATTTGAGGACATTTTGAACAAATATGGAAAAAACCTAAACTCAGGTGATACTTGAGATAATATTGTCGTTTCAGGACCAACTAGGAATTAAGGATTACGGATTACAGAGAAATTAGAAGCACAATGAATATAAGCTAGAGATAAGTTGCCAGAATATTGTGATAGACAAAAGTGGCAGAGCTTGGGCACAAAACAGAGGACCAAGCTAAGAAAAACAATGCTAGTTTTGACATTTTCATTACTATGCAAGTGAAAAGAAAATATGAAGCACTTGCTTTAATAAATATGAAGAATATTATGCCTGCATTATGCCATGAAGGAGCTTCATGGGCCATAGCACTTAAAGCATGGGCCTGAATAACCAGGTCTGATCCTAGCCAAATCGATTTACAATACTAACTCTAGTAGGCAAAGATATCAAGTACTGTCAAATAATTTGCCACTGCATAATAGTAATGCAGAATCAAAATATACTAATAGCAAGTTAGCCATAATTCACAAAATGATTTTGGTGTAAATATCCCTGTATATGATTGTTTAAAATGTGCAGCTCAGTTAGACATATTGGTTAAGTTATTATGAATGTTTGTGCAAACACTGGACCAGAAAAGCTCTAACATTTAGGTATTTGAGATTGGTGTGCCACTTGGGCAACTGGAATATAATAGGGCAAAAAGAAGGTTAGCTTGTAACACTGCAAAGATGTGCTTGGAAAAATCAAAGCTGACGATGACAAGTTGATGCTAAATCACTTGTTGATGTTATTTTACAACTTGCAAATTCAATGCAATTTTAGCGAATTGTGGCACTAAAAATATGCAATAGAGCTTACCATCAATGGCTCCACAATCCAGTAAGGCATCTATCATAGCAGTGTACGCAGTCCTATCAATTGAATGCAGTGAAGATTTCATCTCCACAACAATGCTCACAACTGAATGAAGGTCCCGGCTATTTCGTAAACCCTGCAGCATGCTTCAGTCACTTGTAAAATTAAGAACAAAAAGATAGTGAACAGCCAAACACAAAGAGTGATCATACTACTTATCCATGAGGTTAAATGCATTCTTTGGAAATTCCATCATGTTTCTTGATTTTAAGTATGTAAAACATTTTCTACAATGTCTTATTTTCAAATGATGAAGCGTTCTCAGGAGTAAAAAATTAAGCAATGAAACAACCACTTTAATATCATTGACCAACAATGCCAAGATGACAACAAAACTAGTATAGAGTAGATACTATTATTTTCTTTCATGAAAGTAAAATAAATAATGTAAAAAGGAAATAGAGTGTAGCAATAAGCCTCTAATTGTTACAATGAAGACATCATCTGCTGCGCACTAGCAGGCAACACACCTTAAGCAATGTTGTGTAAGTAACAGCATCCGGAAGGAGTTCACGATTACTTTCCCTATTAGCTTCTTCCTGCAGTGTAATATAATCAACTCATTTTCATTATACAATGCAATTACTAGTGTATCCAAAAAAAATTGTGGCTAAAACTGGCCTTTCCAACACTTGTGTGACACCTTCATATCTTCAAGAAATTGTATAGCTTTATCCATCTCCACTGATTTTACACAGGCAGAAATGATGGTGTTGTAGGTCAATCTATCAGGCTTCAATCCTTGACGCAATATCTCATCTTTAACAGTCAAAGCTCCAAGAGGGAAGTTGCTCTTAATGTATCCCTGGAGTATGTTCAGTTGTGAGTTTTTTTTTGGTAATTACAGTAGTGCTTCTAAAATAAAAAATAGCAATATTAACAGTAAAGGGAAAAATCAATCACATTGTACCTTCATCAGTAAGTTGTATAGCAACACAGAGTGACCTTCATAAAGGACTTTGCGGAAACGAGCGACAAGAGCATTGGCACGCCTCATATCTCCTGGATTAGTTGAAGTTCAATTCCATCAGTAAATGGCAGCTATTGCAAGTGTAAGTGAGCAAAGAGTATTTGATGAATATTGTGGCTACAGGAAAGTAATTTGTAACCAAAATGTACACATAAGAATATTTGACCAGTTCCTGTTCAAGCTTAATCTGAGATACACTTTGGGAACCAAAATGATGAAAACAAATATATTCAGGTCATAAGAGACTTAATACTTTAGTGATTAGTGATTACTACTCTTGTTATACTTATTTCAAGTTTTCAATTATATTAGTTAGTATCTGCACATTACACTAATTTAGAATCTAACCAACACTCTGTGTTTCACGGGCACCACTGTAGGATCGTGGAGGTTAAAAGATCAATCTTGTACCAACCTGCTTCAATAAGGGCATTTAGAAAACCACAAATAAGATGAGGGGAGAGCCTGGGGCTCCCAATCATCGAAGAATCTTTCTCAATTGACTCCAGTATTTCGAATGCTTCATCAATCCTTCTTGCTATACCCAAGCCCTTCCATGGATAGCAATGTAAAACAATAAGCATTTGCACCATAAAGATTCCCTCTAATGCTAATTTAAGCACATGCTTGGGAAAAAACTTCTAAAAGGTGAAACCCTGAATGGAACAATAAGAAGGCAGTTGATGGTTAAGAGTTTATATGTAACATGTTGAGTGTTCAGACAATTTGATATGCAGGTTTAACAAAAGGTTACCAGGGGGTACAAGAGCGGAGAACTCTATATTAGTTAGGATATTTCCCACCTTACAACAAAATAAAAGGGAGGCATAATAACCCTTACAGGAAGTCTAACTTCAGGTTCCAAAGGTGCTGAATTGTTTCTTTTTGCTGACAAATGAGTTGTTTAAAACTTGAGTTGATAGAATATTGATGAATTTTCATTATCATCACACACAAGCTCAAAAAAGTGTTAAGAGTTTAAGGCTCAGCAATAAACATAAGTAATGTACTGTTACTGCTCCTAGATAGCTCTAATAAGCCTTCTAGTCTAAGTAATGTCATCATGCCCGAACTGCTTCTAGTAATAGAACAGACTTTATGATTGAAAAGGAATTTATACATAAAATCCTATTGAGGATAGAAAATACATAATTAATGTGTTCTGCTCCAGAGTAAGGTAATACTCCTTTGTTTGACAAACAGGTATTCTATTTTCTTTTCCTCCAGTACAGAGGAGAGTTGTGTATCATTTGCTTAAAGAGAAGGTAAATGAGCACAAAGCTAGAAGCTTAGATCAAAGGCGCCACTGATCAACATAAGAAAAACCACAACTTAACGACCCTCGACTTTCCCATCCTTCTAACAGTTGTTGAAACAGATTTTCTATAAAGAGCAGCAGTATATGTATGTAAACATTTCATGTATGTTCACTAGCATGGGGGTTCCAGGCTTCCAGCAAATCAATGTTAATCAGTCAGCAGTTAATGCAGTTCCCATTCCCAACTTACACATTGGAAGCAAACCATGGTAAATGATTCATATACAAATTCAAGTATGTAGTATACCATTACCCTCCTATCAAAG
This sequence comes from Cenchrus americanus, assembly GCA_947561735.1. Lineage (NCBI taxonomy): Eukaryota > Viridiplantae > Streptophyta > Magnoliopsida > Poales > Poaceae > Cenchrus > Cenchrus americanus. The sequence goes on along the minus strand of OX387245.1, from coordinate 93,132,725 downwards.
TCATACACATTCTTAAATTAGCATTGATTTTTAGGAATTAGGAGTATGTTCTCTTCAATTTGCCTCCACAATTCCACCACTACTCACAACCAGCTGTAAAAAATAATTAAACCCATGATTTTTTATGCAAAGCATTAAAGCGGCACACCTTGAGCAGGATGCCATAGGAGACGCCGTCGACGCCGCACCCCCTGGGCCCGCGCATTTCTTCGAAGAGCCTGAGCGCGCGATCGACGTCGCCGCAGCGCACGCAGGCATCCAGAACAGCATTCATGACGATGGTGTTGAGCGCCCCACCACCACGCACACGTCGCCGCGCCGCCTCCACCTCGTCCATGATCTGCCCCACCACACCCCCGCGTCAGCACTGGCTAAAAAATTGAACAGCCCGACAGAAGAGGAGTAGATTGAGAGGGAGGGCACACGAGGACGAGGCGAACCTGGGCGAGCTGCCTGCGGCGGGTGAGGTCGACGATGCGGGCGGTGAGACGGCGGAGGTCGGTGGACGGGGGCGCGTCCCGGGTGCGCGGGCGGGGGCGGCGGCCGGGAGGACGGGGGGAGGAGAAGATTCTGGAAGCGTCGAGAGGCCGGCGGAGGCGTGGCTCGCACGGCCCGGGCCCGGGCGCGGGCGACGGTGAGAGGAACCGCGGCGGCCTTATCAGCATCATCCCTTCTCTTGCCGCTGCCGCCACCACTGGCAGAGTGGCAGTCTGCCACCGTCTCGCGAGCAGGATCGCGCGGGGCGAGTGGATAAGCGGCGCCACGCCGCGCCCGGCCGTGGGTTGGGGGTTGCAATCGCCGCGGGTTGTTTAGTTTGCTCAACATGATGGGCCTCCGGACAAGTAGTGGCGGCACCATTCTGGCCAAACTATGGCCCGTTTAAGGGTGTTCCCACCTCTCTTACAGTGGGTCCAGGTGCGGCCCCTCTTGACCTCTGCCGTCGTCGTCGCTTCCGGGTAGCGGACGCCGGTGCAGCCCTGATCCCGCCGACACCTCCCCTCCGCCTCACAGCGGCGGCGACACCCGTGCCTCCTGCCCTTCGCCGACTCCCGCGCCTCCCTCCGTGCCCGCTTCTTGCACTCCGCTGGGCCCCCAAGATCTGCGCTGTCTCGCTGCTGTCTGCGGCCGCTGCAGGGCTGCTCCGGTCCGGCCTCGTGCTCCGCGCCCGTCTCGAACCGGCACCCCCTACCCCTGCGGCTCTCTCCTCCCTACCATCTGCTCGTGCGGTGAGGGCAGCGAGGCGGCGGGACGTGAGGATGATGAGCAGCAACAGCGGCGGTGGAGGCGGAGGCCCTGGTGGGGGCATGGCTCCAGGCATGGGCGGGCCCGTGGGTGGAGGCGGCGACGGGCGGCACGACGACGAGTCCGCGCTCACCGAGTTCCTCTCCTCCCTCATGGACTACACCCCTACGGTATGGTGCCACAACCCCCTCTCGTCTTCTCTACTTTTCTGTCTCTTGGCTTAGCCCTGATGCTTGGTTTGGTGGTGCTGAAGATTCCTGACGAGCTGGTGGAGCACTACCTCGGACGTAGCGGATTCCACTGCCCTGACCTCCGCTTGTAAGTGCCCATTTGCTTGCCAATCTCTCCCAGGAAGGCTTATTTTTCCCCTAGCAGACATGATTAATGGTAATAAGCTATCAGTGATAGATTCATTACAGCTAGAAGTAGGAGTTGTTTAATTTCATGCTTAGGTTATCTGATTTGTGTTTTACAGAACGAGATTGGTTGCTGTAGCCACCCAGAAGTTCCTTTCGGACATTGCAAGTGATTCTCTTCAGTGAGTTAATCTTACAGTCTCGCTATTATTCTGTAATTATATTCTTAGTACAATGATTTGCAGTAATCATGCATGTTCATGAGCAGTCTTGTCTCTTTCTTCCACATAAATGCAAATCTTATGTACAATCGATGTATTTTGTTTCTGTGTTTATTAGGCTTCAGTTAAAACCCTTTATCTAATTGCATGTACTGTTCTTGTGGAATTATTCATTCATGATCAGTGTAATGTTGGAATGGTAGGAAAAAAAGGTTTTCAAGTTATGCTCCTCGTTATCATTTAATTTGCATTTATAATAGTTGTACCACTAGAACCTGCCAAGCAACTGAAACACTTATTCACTGTGTGCTGCTCCTGCAAACTTGCATGCCACCATAGTGATGGATAATCCTTTCCATATTTATATGCAAACAAGAAAATTCCTTCTTTTATACTCTGATAATTGATAGCATCCTCCATGAGAAATATCTCCCTTTGGGAACTTACTTTTAACTATCCGAGTTGTCGGTTGATCTCTCTGCCTCTACTGACTCCCTCTGGGTTCTTGCCATTGAAGGAGTTATTTTTTCTTAAAAATTGGGATTCTGATACATAATGGATGTGCTTATACTAAATTCTTGATTTGTGAGAGCTATCCACATTTCATTGTGTAAATTTATCAGGTGTCTTATTTTGTTGTTTCTTTTCCGTTATTGTAGGACATTCTCCACTGTTCACTATTAGGATGCATTGCACACTGTTGGTGTGTCATAATTATGCACTAATTTGATTATTTCATGATTATTTCCCTTGAATAGGCACTGCAAAGCCAGGGTAGCAGCACCTATCAAAGACAACAAGAGCAAACAGCCTAAGGTGAATAACTCTAGTTGAACTTTTCATGTTCTTAACATTAAGTTTTGTTTTGTTTAGTACTCTTAGTGCTTACTTATCGCATTTTCAAAAAATATATATAATTTGCAGGATAGACGTCTTGTACTGACTATGGATGATCTTTCTAAAGCATTGCGTGAGGTAACAAGTTCTGCAATTTTACTTTTTGTAGGAAGCAGTTTACTGTTTACTACCTTTTTCTCATATTTGAATCTAGTTGAGAGAAAAATGCAGGAGCGCATTATTTTGTTTAGACACTATAGCAATTACTTTTCTCAGGACTGGAATCTCAGTGTTTCCTCAAAGTTAACTAGGTTATGTAGATTCAGTTTGATATGCTCCATGGTCCTCATGAATTACACAAATCCATGAGGAAGAAACAACTGTTAACGGCAGTTAAACAGAGTACATGTACAAAGACTGAAACAATACATGAAACCTATGCGAGGACATACCTTGGGCTGCACATTTTGGTCGATTTAATTTAGTTTTCACTCAAGAATGTTGAACTAGATATAATCAATTCCATGAACTCAGAGGAAGGGAAAGCTGTGGACCCCCCACCCCCCCCCCCCCCCCCCTGCTTACATATTCTGCCTTTTTATGTTAATGAAAAAATAGGTAGGGGCTCCCCTGCTGTTCTGCTAAAAAAACTCTGCGGCAGTAAAATCAAGTCCTGGATGACCTGTACCTTTTTCAAGACTGACCTCCACAACATCTTTTGTTACTGATACTTCACAGTTCACACGCGCCTAAATAGACAAGGCCACATGTAGGACAGAATATCTTGGTTTCCTTTGCCAATACTTACAAAATTATTAATCTAACTGACATTATAAGGAAGAAAACTGGGTTGTGAATGTTTGTTACTAATAATGTGTCATATGCTCATGGTGCAACCAGTAAAAGTGTAAAACAATGAAGCAGCCAATAAACTTGCATTTTGTGATCTTCTTAGTGACAATATCCTATATGTTTATGCAAAATCATTGACAAGAAGACCATTATTTTCATGGAAGTAAGCACTTTAAGAATCTAAGTGTAGGAATTTCACTGAAAACATTAATAATTTCCACGCAAATGTAATGGAATTTCCATTTTTCCAATGTTGCATAAATTTGTCAGCCCAATTAGAAGTACTCGTAACTTCGTAAGGCTATGTTGAAGCCATGGTGTTGTTTCCGTTTTTTTCATTATGTTCCATTTAGGTCTGCCTTCCATACAAAAGGACATCATTTTCATGCCCTAGACCATACATGTTCATGATGTTGACACTTGACAGAGGGGTTCATTAGCGTCCACTATTGAGAGATCCTTCCAGAACTTATATTTGAATCCTGATTCATCCTATTCTTTAGGCTGACTCTAATTTGAACTTTTGCACATGTTTGACATGACATCATTGTTGGAACTTGGAAGGATAAAGTAACTGATAATGCTAACTGTAATCTTAATTCTTAAAATATCTATCCTGACTAAGCTTAGGTACTTAAGGGGATGATCCTAGTCTACGAACAGCACTATTTTCTTTTAATTATAATACCATGCAATTTGAAGATGATTGTAGAATCATGCAACACCATGGCAGAGAACATGGACATTTTAGATCTAAAGCCTTATTAGTTCCATAGAAACTACTGAGGATGCTTGACTTCTTCCCGCAACAGAATTTGATCCATTCGTGATCTTATACTTGCAACAAACTTTTTTGCAGCATGGTGTGAACTTGAAACACCCAGAGTACTTTGCAGACAGCCCTTCGGCAGGAATGGCTCCTTCAACAAGGGAGGAGTAAGTTGGATTGAGTCAACCTGTAGCAAGTGTCAAGTAGAACTGGGAATTATACAGGATCGTGTCGATGAATGGCCTGTCCGCATTCTTGCCTGATTCAATGTAACGGTGTACTTCTAAGTGTATGCTCGGTTGCTATTCGTGATGTATTACTATTGACCAACAGAGTGTGATTGCATACTTACTAAGATGGTATTATCAGTGTCGGCTTCTGTCTTGAATATCTGAAAGAAAAAACCATAACTTTCTACTTATAAGTTCAGGGAAATAATTTGCCAGCAAAACCAATGGTATCACGAACCCTTGAGGCAGCCCTTGGCAGGGTGGCAAATTGTTAAATTACCTCTGGCCCTAGGAGACAAATCTCTTTGGGCGATAAAACGTCCATTATCATTCCATCATTAGTCGACTGATTAGTGTGTACTTTTCACATGACCACGGATTGATTGTGCCCTTGCTTTTGTCTATAGCACAACAATAGAAAACATAAAAAGAGGCGTGGTAGGTCGACTCATGCACCATCGACCGTACTGATGTACCACGCACGCTTGACTTTGTTTTGTTAATTCGTCAACACGAATCAAATTTCTAACCACACTTATTTTATATATATAATGAATTTAAGTTATTTAACACATTTCCTCTTTTCAATGCAGTTTGGATCTCTGAAAGGGGCAAGCCCTAGTATCATAATTTAGGCCACCAACCCACCATTAGGGGTTTAAACTTTGCATAGTCTGGTCACTCTCCAATTTTCTATGTGCATGACCATCGACATAGACATTTTCAATCACAAGTTTCTCAGGTCTATCTAAAAGAGAAGAGAAAGCTTTGACTTCATCACAACCATTATTGTGTGCTGACGATCTGGGGAGAGATTAACAAATCATGGCCGGTGCAGTGATATTGTTTAACAATAAGGACAGTAACTAATCTATGGTATAGAAGTGAAAACATTGAATCGGTGCAGTAGAAAAGCTGCAGACTTCGAACATATCATTGGTTAATTACTTAACTGTTTTTCAGTAGTACCACGTACCTCAAGCTGATATCGCGCACAGGACAAAAAGGAACTTGGTCAAGTTCAGTTCGTTTAACTCGTCTGTCACATCCAAATGAGTGAACCCGCATAGTTAACCTCACAAGTGACTGTCATGATGATATTAGCGAGGTAAAAAAGAAATCAAGTAACAAGTTACCTCTATCCATCGACAAACTAGCTAGCTAGAATATCGTCATAGAGCTCAAGTGGGTAACTTTGATGTCTTGCTCTGAAGTGCAAAAAACAATCATGTTGTTGAATTGCCTCACAAAAAGAAGTCTCAAATTGTTCACTTGGTCGCTTTCAGTTAATGTATTCAGTATTGTGCATGTTCAATTAAAAGGATGATACTGCAATCTCAAAAAAAAAGGATGATACTGCTAGTCTGCTACAATATGTATAGCCCGCATATCACAGCGAGCACATGTATTCATCATTTCTACAAGACTGATGGCAAATAAATTTCCACCCTTATTTTTATACAAGCTTCTCTAACGCTGTTATCCATCAACTGGCCAAATCATTCTATGGTAAAAAAAAGGTTTTTAAAAAGGGAAATTTTAGGGTGCTTGTAAAACAAGAGCTTCTGACTTTCACATGCTATCAACCTTCGCTAATCTTTTGAATTCACATCCACCGTCCACTATTAGGGAACAGTAAGAGGTCATGCCATGACAATGTGTGAAATGAAGTCATACATGGCACAGGTCAGCAGGTGCAGTCTCTAGTTCAGGCAGGCAGGCAGCAGCTGGTCTTCAGTTTATTTGAAGAGTTCACAACAACAAAATAGAATGGATAAACAAATCCGATCTTATCCTAACAGCGCAATGACAACCCTTTCTGCTGCCATTATTGACAAGATTACTCATGACACCATGCTGATGGCTGCCCAACTGTTGAGAAGAAGTGACAAAGCGGCCATGGGATTCCTGAATCCAAACGCTAGGTCAGGCGAAGACAAAGAGAAAAGGCTTAGAATAAACCACCAGCATCCCTTAACCAGTCCACCACCATTTCGATCGCTTTTTGAGTGAAAAAACACGATCAATGGATGGATCATTCCGGTGTCACATTCTTTTTGGAAAAAGATGGCAACGACGCTACTGCCTTTTCGACCAGGGGTCGCCTCTGGATGCCTGTCTTTTTCCTCTCGTTTCGAGCATAAACCAGGTCAATGCGAGCCTCTTTTTGTGCCGGCTGGTATATGTGGCATGGTATCCGGGAAAGTGCCCGGACCTGCAGGGTGTTCTCATTTGGGGGGGGGGGGGGGGGGGGGGTTCCTGAAGAGCTGGTTGTTGGGTAAATTGGTGTGAAGCTCCATCCACTTGTGATGTGTAGGCCGGCCAGGCTCCAATCATTCCTCAAAATTGTCTTGACACTTTCATTTTCCAAATTTTGGGGCGAGCCATATGATCGTAGAGTAGAAAACTAGTGACTAATTCAGTCTCATATGGGATTGGGAGCAGTATGAATTCACAACATTTTTTTTATGAAAGCTACTTTTCTGTTGGTCCATTAATAAAAAATTTGTGATTTTTTACGGGAACCAACTGTGCTCCAAAGTATCTCCATGAGAAATTTTAGAGTGCTTAAATTAATGAGAGTCATCCATCCGAAACCTAACGGTCAAAGTACCAAGAAGTAACAGAAAGTACCTAAAGGGAGGTACCAAAAATAATGAGAAATTACTATGATACCCATTATATGTAACAGAAAGTCTATTGATTTTTTAAAGAAGGATAAGAAAGAAAATACCACAGATAATTCGAAGAACCTTTCGGTACCTTACAAGTACCGTAACAAAGCTCATATCTACATATATAAAATTCTCTAATCCAAATAACCCTCAATCAAAAATGTTTGCATGTCACCCACCCAAGTGAAAAAAACTTTATTCCTCAAATTTACTGTTGTTTTTATGCATACATATGTAGAGCTTTGTTACAGTACTTATAAAGTACCAAAACATGTTATGATTTTCGACCAACTGATTTAATGAAAAGTTAGGCAATAAATAAATAAAATTGGTTGTTACTCCTACCAAATTAGTAGTTCTGGATCCTTTCACCCATTAGATTTCACTGGATGGACAACTGTCATTAATTTCAATCACTCTCAAATTTCCCATATACTCTGCGTGTACTTCATGCTGACCCTAAAATTTAAACAGTCTCAATTCTCTATCAGATCCAAGTTGACGCAATTTTGATATATAAGAAAAAGGTTACAATCAAAATACAATGATGTGCTGCTTTGCTGCATTTTATTCGAGAGAAAAATGCAGATAATAATCATACTCAGGGCATTATTGTTTGACTATATGTAACGGCAGCTGGGTTAAGGAATTTTGGGTGAGCACGAGCAGAGAGCTGCTATACATTCGCTCATGTTGACTTAAATTTGGTTTGTTATAAATTGAAAGCTACGTTGTCGATCGACGACAGCGATTACAAACTCGCAGCACTCTGGTGACAGATTTGTCATGGTATACGGATCAGCGTCCCCGGCTAGGTTCGTCACCTCGTTTGAAGAAAGTGATAGTGATCTTGTCCGATCTTCTCATTCTAAAGGCTGAACAGCTCGAGTGACTTGTCACGCTCACATGGCCGGGGTGTGTACGTCGGCTGCACTATGCATGCAGAGCCATTCGTCCGAGTGGCTGCCGTGGGTTTTTTCTCTCTCTCTCTCCTTTTCCAAAAGCAGCTTTTCTTGGAAACAGAATGGTCTTGCCGGCCGGTTTTGGCACCTGACTGTTGAGTGGTTTAGGGTTCGCTCAAAGATGATTTAGAAACAGTAGTTTCACATAGCTTTTGCTGTTTTGCACCTCCAAATAGGACATGGAATTGATCACACCTAGGCCTGCTAATAGGGGCAAACCCGCCTCAAATCCACCCCTCTCCATACTATTATGTCAACCCAACTCGCCCCACTCCATTTAACTTGCTACCCACCCCACCCCGCCCCATTATGTGTGGGTGGAAATGGGTTGTAGTTGTTTGCTTATATTGCTTGTAGCATCTACATTAAGAGTCTGACCCTAAAACTAAAATCTCATGTTCGCACCGTAAAATTTTATAGAAATTGGCTGAAATGTATGCAGATGACTCAATTTGATGGTTCGATACTCTATGCAAAGTGGTGAGGCTGGACTTATACGTGGGCCTCGCGTCAAGAACCGGACCCTAAAACTAAAACCTCGTGTTCACACCTTAAAAGTTTAGAGAAATTAGCTGAAATTTATGCAGATGACTCAATTTGATGGTCCGCTACTCTGTGGAAAGTGGTGGGGCTGGACCTATACATGGGCCCCGCGTCAAGAACCGGACCCTAAAACTAAAATCTCATGTTCACACCTTAAAATTTTAGAGAAATTGGCTGAAATTTATGCAGACGACTCAATTTGATGGTCCGCTACTCTGTGCAAAGTGGTGGGGCTGGATTTATACGTGGGCCCCACGTCAAGAACCGGACCCTAAAACTAAAACCTCGCATTCACACCTTAAAAAATTTCGAGAAATTGACTGAAATTTTATGCAGATGACTCAATTTGATGGTCCTCTACTCTATGCAAAGCGGTGGGGCTGGACTTATACGTGGGCCCCGCGTCAAGAACCGGACCTAAATCTAAAACCTCACGTTCACACCTAAAAATTTAAAGAAATAGGCTGAAATCAATGCAAATGACTCAATTTGATATCCCACTACTCTGTGCAAAATGGTGTGCCTGAACTTATATGTGGGCCTTGTGTCAAAAACCGGATTTTAATGTAACATACCGGAAATTTGAATGATTTACCATGTGTGAATTTTCGCAAAAAATTAAAACTTTTTGTTTGAACATGTGCACTACCAAATTTTGAACCGGTTTGCAAGCCTCTCATCTTAAATTCCACATAAATTAAAACCATATAGAAATTATTTTGTAACTATGGTATAAATTGTTATTTGGAGTTCTTGGAATCCGCCTTGGATTTAATGTTTGAATTTGAAAGTGATTCAAATTCAAACTATAATTCAAACTATTTTCAAAACTAACTTTAAAAAAGATCTAACTCCTAACATGGACCTTAACCCAGTGTTCGAAGTCCATCGGAGACCCCTGAACTCTTTGCACAAGAACTGGGCCGCACCCTTGTCGGGGACAGCCCTAGGGGTCCCCTTAAACAACTGGGGAATCCCCACTTAAAACCCGCAACAAGCCAAAGCCAAACACGCCTCGCTTAACTACACAGGGCATGGCCCACGCCACGGTGGCCCTGACGGCCCACCAAAGCGGCCCACTTAAAGATCCCCTCGAGCGAGCTCCGCCTCGCTCGAGGGCACACGCCTCCCTCGGGCGGGCTCCGCCCCGTTCGAGGGAGAACGCTTCCCTCGAGCGGGCTCCGCCTCGCTCGAGGGTCCGCGGCCGCCCTCGAGCGAGGCTCCGCCTCGCTCGAGGGCGTTCCGCGCGCGCACGCCCGATCCCGTACGCGGGTACGGGCATTTAATGCTCTGACCATAGCAGGGCGGCACCATCATGCGCCTGGGGCTCGCACCCCGGTCATGTCGCACCAACTCCCTAGGAGGGAACCCATCCCCGCCACTATGGGGGACTGTGCGGCGTGGCCGGTGCCAGCCCCGTGACGCCGCGCCGCCTACTCCAGTACGGCTAACGCGCCGAGCCCTCAAAGGGGGGCCGGCCGCACCCTCGATTTGCTTTCCCGTGACCTTGCAGGGTTAGGTTGCGGGGTTAGGCCTGTGGGGAGCCATCCCTGCCACTGTTAACGGCGTGGCGGCCGCCCCGCGCGCGTACAACCCCACGCCGGGCGCGCGCAGCGCGGCTCGGCACTGCGACGCATGCGGGAGCGGGACGCTGCCTTACCTGCCACTGTGCCCCGTACGGATCGACGTCAGCAACCCCCTCGAGCCCGCCTGAAGACATCACGGCCGTTCGCTGCACTCCTGCCCTCGAAGCTACCCCTGTTCGGGAACAAGATACGCCATGATGGCCGGATCGCGGCAAGGACCGTCAAGGCGGCCGCCTACTCTACAGCATGGCACACCACACTTCCCCACGTAGCCAAATAGCGCGGCATACATGTGATTCGCTCTCTCCTTGGCCTATAAAAGGAAGACGAACTCCCCCACCGCAGGGGACAAGGACAGAGAAGTCGGGACACAACATAAGGCAGAGCAACACTTGACTCCACGCACTTGCTCTCCAATTCTCCCACAACATCTTCAGCCACTCCACCAGGGACTTGGAAGCCACACTTCCTCTCCCGCCTTGCTTGTAGCCGCCCCACTACAGGCACCCCCGGTGCTGAGCAATATAGTGCCCCGAGCACACCACTGCTGGACGTACGGCCCCTCGGCCGGAACCAGGATAAACCTCGTGTCATTAGTTGCTTAGCATCGACCATTGAGGGAGAGACCTCGGCGCTTACTACTGGTTAGTGTCGGGACCATATTCCGCACCGACAGTTGGCGCCCACCGTGGGGCAATCGAGCGCCTAAGGTAAATCCATCGTCAACTCCCTCCATGGTGATCCGCACTGAGTACCGCGGTACGCGCTACTCCATGGGCAGCTCGGACCCCCTCCCGGCCGGTTTTGAAATCCGGTTCGGGGGCCTGAACTTTCAGGCCACGGGGAACGGCTACCTGATGCGCCTCACCAACCGTGAGGAGCTCTGTGCGCGGCGCCAGGCCGGGTCCACTGCGGTTCCCGCTGCACGCGCCACCACAACACAGACGCCCGCTGGCACGGATGCCGCGGGCCCGTCAACGCCGCGACGCCGCCGTCGCTCGGTCGGTGTTCGCGCCGGGCGCGGTCCGAGCGACGGCAAGGCCGAACGCGCGCCCTCCCAACGCGGCGCGCCCGTCGGGCCGCAACGACCACCGCCCCGGTGGGGCAGCGCACGGTCTCCGGACCGCGCTTCCCCATCAGTCTGCGCGGTGCCACGACGACCTACAACGCCAACGTCAACACCACAATGCGCAGGGTTCCCCCTGGCCGTCACGTCTTCGTCGCCAGAGACCCCGACGCCTCCGCGGGTGACGAGTCGTCCCTGGGCTCCCTGGACGTGTTGCCACCCGCCAACCTCCATGGGTACGCGGAATGGGACTTCTCCAGCATGCCAGACCCAGTCATGTTCAGGCGTTTCCTCGATGCCACGGACTACTGATTCGGCTGCTCTAACGACTCCAGCACCGGAAGCTACGACCCCGCGCGGGAATGCTGCGTCGTCATCGCCAACGACCCAGCAAACGCCACCGGCGCAGTGGGCGCTGGTGACGGGGAGGTCACGCCCGCCCCGTGGCATCGCACCGCGCCGGGCCGCGAGGCCGAGCACCCCTGCTGGGGCCGACGCTGACGCACAGTTAACCCAAGCTCGTGAGCTCGAGGCCAAGCTGGCGGAGGAGTATCGAACGGTGCGGTTGCTCCGCGCCTCAATTGCTGGGGAAGCCTCTGCGCATGGCGAACGCGAGCGGGAGCTGGGCAAACAGGCCCGCGACCGCATCAATGCCGACTCAACGTCGATAACCCGGACACGCCTCCGCGGGCGAGCCAGAAGCTTATCGCCGCCGCAACGCTGTTGCGGGCCATGCCGGCCCCCTCGACCCCTGAGGCGCGGAACCTGCACCGTGAGGTGCAGGCCCTCATCGAGCAAGCGGCCGTCCAGCAGGCCGAGAGCTCGACGTCACGCATTCGCCAACAGGGAGACGCGCGAGGCGACGGAGCCGCACAGGGGGGCGAACCCTCGGTCCATGCGGGTGAAGCAGCGGAGCGACCCGTCAACCCAGGACGCACGCCGGCCAAGGAGCGGCTCCTCGACACGCGCAGGGCGCTGGACGGCGACGCGCGCAACGTCATCAACGCTCGGCGTACGAGCAAGGCAGATGCCCGAGTAGCGGCAGACTACTACCCTCGACGAGGTGGGCGCTACGACAGTGATGAGGACCGCTCTCCGACGCCGGAGCCCCCGGGGACCCGCGTGTTCTGCAGGGAGATCCGCGCGGCGGCCTTCCCCCAACGCTTCCACCAGCCCACGACCATCGTCAAGTACAACGGGGAGACGGATCCCCGCGTGTGGCTCAACGATTACCGTCTGGCGTGCCAGCTGGCGGGGCCACCAGCGACGAGGTCATCATCCGCAACTTGCCCCTGCACCTTGGCGATTCAGCCCAGACGTGGCTCGAGCACCTGCCCGCCAGCCAGATCCACAACTGGGACGATCTGGTCCGCACGTTCGTGGGCAACTTTCAGGGCGCATACGTGCGCCCTGGGAATTTCTGGGATTTGCGCTCCTGCACCCAGAAGCCCGGCGAGTCGCTCCGGGATTTCATACGGCGCTTCTCCAAGCGCTGTACAGAGCTCCCAAGTGTGGCACAATCTGAGATTGTGCACGCCTTCCTCGAGGGCACCACGTGCCGGGACCTCGTGCGAGAGCTGGGACGCAGCCCGCCCGCGGACTCCAACGAGCTGTTCGACATCGCCACCAGCTTCGCCTCAGGAGAAGAGGCCGTGGGGGCGATCTTTGACGGCAAGAAGGGCAAGCGCTCGGACGACGCGCCCGCGGAGGGTAGCAAGTTCAGAGAGCCCCACCGGAAGGATAAGTGAGGCAAGAAAGGGAAGAAGCCGCGCCGCGAGGCGCGCGAGCAGGGGCGCGACGACGATGATGCCGAGGCCCTTGCTGTTGACCCGGCTCGACGAGGCCCTCGACTGGCCCCTCGTGGTCCGGGGGTGTTTGACGACATGCTGAAGAAGCCATGTCCATACCACAAGACCCCTGTAAACCACACCCTTGAGCAATGCGACATGCTCAAGAAGTTCTACGGTCGCGTCGCCGCAAAGGACGCGGAGGCCAAGAAGGACGGAGGAGATGGCGATGTCGGCGGCTTCCCCGCCGTGGAGAACGTGTTCCTCATCTTCGGGGGACCCACCGTCGACATGTCAACCCGCCAGCGCAAGCGGGAGCGGCACGAGGTCCTCGCCGCAGAGAGGGCACCTCCCTCCTTCCTCGACTGGTCGGAGAACGCCATCACCTTCAGCCGTGAAGACCATCCGAACCGCATCCCCAACCCGGGCCAGTACCCACTGGTGGTCGACCCGATCATTGGGAACGCGCGGTTCTCAAAAGTCCTGATGGACGGGGGCAGCAGCCTCAACATCCTCTACGTGCACACGCTGCGCCTGTTGGGGATCGGGTTGGACTAGCTGCGGCCCAGCACGACGCCATTCCATGGCGTCGCGCCCGGCAAGCGCGTCCAGCCCCTCGGGCAGATCGACCTGCTGGTCTGGTTCGGCACTTCAAAGAATTTCCGCAAGGAAACGCTCACCTTCGAGGTGGTGGGGTTCCGGGGTGCCTATCACGCCATACTTGGGCGGCCCTGCTACGCCAAGTTCATGGCGGTCCCCAACTACACCTACCTCAAGATGAAGATGCCGGGACCGAACGACGTCATCACCGTGGGCTCGTCCATCGAGCACGCGTTCGACTGCGACGTCGAGTGCGTGGAGCATGAGCGCTAGCGCTGGATGAAGCGCTGGTGACCACCTTGGAGAAGAGGTCAACGAGGACCTCGACTCCACCGAAAAGCACGCCGGCAATTTCGAAGCCGCGGAGCAGACCAAGGAGGTACCCCTCGACCCTGCTGCCCCCAAGGGCAAGGCGTTGAGGGTCAGCTCCACCCTCGACCCAAAATAGGAAGTGGTGCTCGTCGACTTCCTCCGCGCCAACGCCGACATCTTCGCGTGGAGCCCCTCGGATATGCCAGGCATCCCGAGGGAGGTCGCCGAGCACTCCCTTGACATCCTACCTCATGCCCGTGCCGTGCAGCAGCGCCTCCGCCGTTTCGACGAGGAGCGGCGGCGGGCAATCGGAGCGGAGCTGCAGAAGCTCCTCGAGGCCGGGTTCATCAAGGAAGTGTTCCACCCTACGTGGCTAGCAAACCCTGTACTTGTAAAGAAAAAGAACGGGAAGTGGCGGATGTGTATGGACTACACTAGTCTTAATAAAGCATGTCCTAAAGTTCCTTTTCTTTTGCCACGCATTGATCAAATCGTTGATTCAACGGCTGGGTGTGAGCTGCTTTGCTTCCTTGATGCCTACTCCGGGTATCACCAGATAAAGATGAAGGAGTCCTACCAGCTCGCGACTTCGTTCATCACGCTGTTCGGGATGTTCTGTTACGTCACGATGCCGTTCGGCCTTCGAAATGCGGGTGCAACATATCAACGCTGCATGCAACACATTTTCGGAGATCACATCGGGCGAACGGTTGAGGCGTACGTAGACGACATCGTCGTAAAGACTAAGAAGGCGGACGACCTGGTTGGCGATCTCAGCATCGCGTTCGGCTGCCTACGGGCCAACGGGGTCAAACTAAACCCCGAAAAATGTGTCTTCGGAGTGCCGCGAGGCATGCTCCTAGGATACATCGTCTCCCAACGGGGCATCGAGGCCAACCCCGAGAAGGTTGCGGCCCTCGAGCGAATGGGCCCAATCCGGGACCTCAAAGGGGTGCAAAAGGTGCTGGGGTGCCTTGCCGCCTTGAGCCGCTTCATCTCGCGGCTCGGCGAGAAGGGCCTGCCCCTCTATCGCCTCCTCAATAAGCATGAGCGCTTCTCCTGGACCGCCGAGGCCCAAGACGCGCTTGACAAGCTGAAGGCCTCCTTGACCCGCGCCCCGATCCTCACGCCGCCGCAGGACGGCGAACCCCTGCAGCTCTACATGGCCGCGACCACCCAGGTGGTCAGCGCCGTAATCGTGGTGGAGCGCACGGAGGAAGGGCACGCCCTGCCGGTCCAGCGGCCGGTCTATTACATCAGCGAAGTCTTGTCCGACACCAAGTCGCGCTACCCTCAAGTCCAAAAGCTGCTGTAAGCGGTGGTCCTCGCGCGGCGCAAGCTCCGCCACTACTTCGAGGCCCACCCCGTCACGGTGGTCTCCTCCTTCCCGCTAGGGGAGATCATCCGCAATCCAGACGCAGCGGGTAGGATCGCGAAGTGGTCAGTAGAGCTGATGGGCGAGACGCTCGCCTACGCCCCGCGCAAGGCCATCAAGTCCCAGATCCTGGCAGATTTCGTCGCTGAGTGGACCGATACGCAGCTACCACCGCCGCAGATCCAAGCAGAGTGCTGGACTCTGTATTTCGACGGTTCGATGATGAAAACAGGGGCGGGCGCAGGCCTGCTCTTTGTGTCACCCCTCGGGGAGCACATGCGGTACGTGGTGCGCCTTCACTTCCCCGCGTCAAACAACATGGCTGAGTACGAGGCCCTCCTTTGCGGCCTCAAGATCGCCATCGAGATAGGCGTCAAGCGCCTCGACGTGCGGGGGGATTCGCAGCTCGTGATTGACCAAGTCATGAAGAATGCGAACTGCCATGACGACAAGATGGAGGCGTACTGCAAGGCCGTGCGAGCCCTCGAGGACAAGTTCTACGGCATTGAGCTCAACCACGTGCCCCGCCGGTACAACGAGGAGGCGGACGAGCTGGCCAAGATCGCGTCCGGGCGGATCACCGTCCCCCTGAACGTTTTTGCCCGCGATATCGCCCAGCCCTCCGTCATCTTCGAGCCTCACCCCTCGAGCCACACGGAACCCTCAGGGGCTCCCTCGAATCCAGCAGGTGCGGAGCCCATGGACGAGGACCCCTCGAACGAGGCGTATGTACTCTCCCTTCTCGAGGGGTATGGCACCTACGAAGCTGATGTGATGGATGTCGAGCCAGCTCCTGTCAAGGTTGATTGGCGCGACAAGTATGTCGCCTGGATGGCTCGAGGGGAGCTCCCCTCGGACCGGGCCGAAGGCAGGCGCATCGCCAGGATAGCCAAATCCTTCGCCATCGTCGACGGCGAGCTGTACAAGCGCGCCGCCTCCGGCATCCTGCAGCGATGTATCCCCATCTCCGAGGGGCGCGAGCTCCTGCGGGACATCCACGCGGGGATCTGTGGCCATCACGCCGCGCCCCGCACCCTCGTTGGCAACGCTTTCCGCCAAGGCTTTTACTGGCCTACCACGGTCGCGGATGCCAGCGAGATCGTGCGCACCTGCGAAGGGTGCCAGTTCTACGCCCGCAAGTCCAACCTTCCCGCTCATGTCCTGCAGACCATCCCCATAACATGGCCGTTCGCCGTGTGAGGGCTGGACATCGTCGGGCCCCTGCGGAAGGCGCCCGGGGGCTTCACCCATCTGCTGGTTGCGATCGACAAGTTTTCCAAGTGGGTAGAAGTGCGCCCCATTACGAATCTCAGGGCAGAGCAAGCGGTGACGTTCTTCACCGATATCATCCATCGCTTCGGAGTGCCAAACTCCATCATCACCGACAACGGGTCCCAGTTCACGGGCAGGAAATTCCTGGAGTTCTGCGACAAGTTCCACATCCGTGTGGATTGGGCAGCTGTAGCACATCCACAGACCAACGGCCAAGTAAAGCGTGCCAACGGCATGATCCTACAAGGCCTTAAGCCCAGAATTTTCGACCAGCTGAATAAGTCTGGCCGGAAATGGCTCCAGGAGTTACCAGCGGTCGTGTGGAGCCTAAGGACCACCCCAAGCAGAGCCACCGGGTTCACCCCATTTTTTCTAGTCCATGGCTCAGAGGCCGTCCTCCCCACGGACTTAGAGTACGGGTCACCCAGGGTTCGAGGCTACGATGAGGACGCAAACCAGCGAGCTCGCGAGGACTCACTGGACCAGCTGGACGAAGCACGCCTCGTGGCCTTGATGCACTCCGCAAGGTACCAACAGTCCCTCAGGCGCTACCTGTCGGTGTTTTAGACCGGCAACCTACTACGGGGAGTACCCGAAGTAGATGAAGTGACTCGCCGAGATCGGTAACTCGAAGGAAGAGACACGTGGCACACAATTTAGACAGGTTCAGGCCGCGAGGTGCGTAATACCCTACGTCCTGTATGCTGCGTAGCTCTGGATTGATAGGGCACGATTACAAGATGGTGCAATAGTGCGCCGAGGGTTGTATGAGATGAGATTGGATGAAGGGATCGGTCCCTGCCTCGCCTTATATAGTCCGGGAGGCAGGGTTACAAGTCGGAGTAGGAAGAGAGTACTAGTCGAGTACGTCTAGGAGTCCTCTCGTACTGCGAACATGCACGGCTTCCTAACCGAGTACTACTCTCGTGTAGTCCTTGTGCTCCACGCCTTCAGATGCCGTGTAGCGCAAGCCGGGTAGTCCCAGGGGCCCACCGAGTAGTCGGTCATGGTACCCACCGAGGTAGTGGGCCCAGGGAGGTCCATACGACAAGCCCCCGAGTACTTTGTAGTCAAGAAGGATAGCTTCAAGTAGTCTTGACGGCCTTAACGAGTAGTCCTCAAGCGTCCCTGAGCGCTACAAGTCAAAAGTCCTCAAGAGTAGTCGAAGCATCCCGAGGCTGGAATGTACTCCAGCTGATGTTTGAGCAATCTTGAAGTCTTCTCGAGTAGTCCCAAGCGTCCTTGAAATCGCCTTCGAAGGTCTTCAAGAAATGCCGATCTTGTCTTGAAGCCGGAGCCGTCATGGAGGCGCGATTTGCAGAACCGCACTCCACATGGAATAGCCCCCGAGCCTCGAGCCGCGGGCTCTGGCTTAGGGTCCATCTGAAATCTTGACAAGATAATCCTGAAAAACCGGAGAGAAAAAACCGAAGGACACGTGGCACGGAGCCCCCGAGCCTTGAGTCGAGTACTTCCTCTCGAATTGAAGGGTCTTCTTGGAGAATGTGTCCTGAGATGCTCTTGAGACTAGCCGCTGCCCAGGTAGTCGAGTAGAAGTAGCCGAGCCCCCGAGGTGAGGCGTGTCGACTAGTAGAATACGAAGAGTCACGCGCAGCCGCTGAGTCAGCCGCGCGTGGACTTATCCAGCCACCAGTTGCGGAGGCGATTTGGCTTATAAATAAGAGCCAAAACCCTTAGGGTTTTTCACCCAAGTGAGCCGCAGTCATTTCCATTTGAATCTTGAAATAGATCCACTCCAGCGCCTGCTGCCGCCGTAGTAGATCCGAGCGCATCGCCACCCGAAGCCTTTAGGGTAGCCCCCGAGCGGATGCGAGTGAAAACTCCTTGCACTTGGAGAATGAAGCCGTCGCCGTCGAAGACGTCGAAGACCGGTGGGAAGAAGTGGAGCCGCGCAGAGGCCGCCGCGGCCGCCACCGGAGCGGCGCCGCCCCCGTCTCCACCGCGCGGCGATCCAAGCCGCGAGTGGAAAAAATCGAAGGTCAAGACGGAGGACCTGCTGACCCTGTTGAACAGCGGGTTCATCAGGGAGAAGGAAATCGACATGTGGAGATCCGCCGCAGGAGATCCTTATCCGATGGAGAAAGCCGAAGACGAGATCCCAATGTTCTCGCGCTTCGTGGAGCGCGGTCTTGCGCTCCCAGCAAGCGACTTCTTCAAGGGGCTGCTCAGGTACTACGGCATCGAGTACCTCAATCTGAACCCCAACGGCATGTTCCATACGTCTGTCTTCGTCCACTCTCGCGAAGCCTTCCTGGGAATCAAGCCGCACTGGGTGCTCTTCCGGAAGTTCTTCCGCGTCAAGCCGCGGCCCGGCGCCTCCAACCCTAGAGTAGTCGGAGGGGCCGGAATCCGGTCGAGGGAGGACGCCGCGGAGCGACCACGGCGTACAAGCTCGTGGACTCCAACACCGACTGGAAGACGAGATGGTTCTACATCACGAACCACCATCCTGAACTACCGAAGCCGAGCGGACGGCAGCCCAGGCACCAAGATTGGTGGAACACGGAGCCCACCATGCAAGAGGGGATCCAGCTCCCCGAGCTGCTAGCACGCATCAAGACTCTCAAGGATGCGGGACTGAGGGCCGAGCACGTGGCCTTCAGTTTCATGAAGCGCAGGATCCAGCCGCTGATGGCGAGGGATACGATGGGCTTCGAGTACACCGGCGACGACGATACGTCGCGGATGCCGGGGGGCGAGCTGGACGACAACGACATCGTCGAAAGGTTGTCGAGGATCTTCAAGGACATGCCGCCGTACACGGCATGTCCGGTCGAGGAGTACTCCGCCGCGCGCCCGCCCAACGAGGTGAGTAGTTGTACCCCCTCGTCGAGTAGTGAGTACTCGTAGTGAAGTCTCCGAGCCGCAGCCGCCACCGAGCGGGATCGAGATCCCAGCGGAGGGGAAAGTGAAGGAGCGCCGCGAAGTCGGTGAAGGCGACGACACCGTCATCGTGGAAGATACCTCTGATGACGACGACGAAGATGAAGAAACTCTTCAGGACCGCTTCCAATTGCGGTCGAGGTTTAGCCGTCCGGGCTTGCCTCATGTGCCACTTGTTCAAGACCCTCCGGCTAGCCTCGGTGGCCAGCCTTGCCGCGCCGCCACGGAAGCCGCGCAACCCCGCCAAGAAGCGGGTGGCGAAGAAGATGAGGGTCTCAGAGACCACGCCTCCGGAGGTGAGTTATCTTGAGCAGAGTAGTCGGGTACCCGCTGTTCGAGTACATTGCTGACGAGTAGTCTTCCCTTGTGTGCAGGAGGTGCCGCGCCGGGAGCCCGCCGAAGAGGGCGACGAGGGCATGGGACACTCTGGCAGGAACCGGCTGGAAGCCGAAGTCCAGCCCCCACTGTCGAGGAGCTCCTGGCGCAGCTGGAGCGCCAGCCCCCTGCCCCGGCAGAGCAGAGGGACTGTGGCCGCCTGGTACCGTTGGAAAGGTGGTGACCCCTGGGGCGGGAGGTGAAGGTGCTACTGCCGCCGCCGCCGTGGAGGAGGCAGTAGCCGCAGAGGCGGAGGAGGAGGCGCCCGCCGAGGGTGGACTGGTTGATATTGCCAGCATCCTCGGTGCTCCGGCCGTGACCATCGTCCGGTCGAGCTTGTAAGTACCATGTCCTCACGAGTAGTACTTGTAGTAGTCGATGTTTGCCTGACGAACTTCTGTGAATACTTCTGCAGAAAATCCACAGATCTAAGCTGGGATGGAGACGAGCCCTCATCAGCGGTGGCGGAGGAAACTGCGCCGCCCGTTGAGGAGGCCGCTCCCGAAGCCCAAGCCACGACCGAGCCCCTTGGCCACCGGCAGCACCGTCGCCGTAGGCGGTCGTTGTCGAAGGTGAGTACCCTTCTTGAAGCTGTAGAACTCCAGGACGAGTAGTCGTAGGCACTGATGCGCGTGTCGTTTGCTGGCGGGGAAGCAAAGGGGAGGCACATCCCCGCAAGGGTGCCCATGCAAGGAGTTGACACCGTAGGCCCCGCAGGTCAGCAGAGGGAGCCCCGAGCCCGTGAGGAAGTCGTCGAGAAGTCCGCCGGGGGAGAGGCGGTCACCACGTCGCCAGGGGTTGCCCTGGAGGTGGCTATCCGCTCCCCTGAGATCCAAGACGCGGAGCCTATCCGCCTCCGCCGATGACGGGAGGCTACGGCCGGAGCAGTCATGGTGGGATAGAACTCCTGGCCGACGATCTCGTCGAGCCGGCGACGGTGGCCCAGCACCTGGAGGCGATCCGGCGAGCCGGACAGTGGATGAAGGTATGTAGCCGTAGCCCCCCGAGTAGTCAATCCTTTTGCCGTTGAGTACTCTTCTTGACTTGAGCTTGTCTTGTGCAGGACGTCGCGGAGCGATCCCGCGAGAAGTCGAACCTTCTTCAAGGTTACGGCGACACCGTGCTCCGAGCCGAGGCCCTGGAGGGGCAGCTCGTGAAGTCGCGGAAGCACGCGGCCGCCATGCAGTCAAAACTCGACGCCGCCTTCGCTAAGTACCACAACGACGTGATGGAGCGTGTGCGAAGGGCGACGAGTTGGTGCGGAAGAACAAAGGCCTCCGCAACAAGAATAAAGGTATGTCCTTTTGACTTGTTGGGTACTCGTTGGAAGTCGTGAAGCCTCTGACCCGTTGTTGTGTTTCCGTGTTGCAGAGCTTGAAGGCCAGGTGGAGCAGCTGAAGGCCTCGGAGGTCAGCATGAAGAACCTCTTCGGGAGCAGTTTGGCTGTGTACTTAAGCTCGACTACAAGGAGCTCGCCTTCGAGTGCGAGAAGCACATGGAGCTGCGGATTGCCTTTGACAGAGATCTCGTCAACTGCTACAAATCTTTGCAGAAGTTGAATGAAGATTGCGAGGCGCTCCGAGCCCAGCTGAAGGACCTTGAAGAGGCTGCTCTCCCGATCGAGAGGATCCCGTGCCGCACCTCGGCGGCCCCAAGATCGCCCGGCGGATCGTCTTCGTGAAGCACCAAGCCGGCTGGCCGCCTATGTCAAGCACATGGCCAAGTCGATCCCGAAGCAGGTCCTAGCCTTCATGAAGTCGTACTTCCCGAAGGCCCCAGTGGAGGTGGTCGCCGGCGGGGTAGCCGCTAACTCGGCCGATGAGCAAGACAAGCAGAGCGTCGGGAGCAACATGGCTCCCATCGCGGAGCAGGTAGCCGAAAAGCTGAACCTCCAGTAGCCCTGCATAGATAGCTAGTAGCCATAGTTGTACAGGAAACACTTGTAATGAATTGTTCATGTATCAATGAAATGAGATTTTCCAGCAATGAGTACTCGTAACCGCGATCTCGTAGTGCGAGCGCCCATCGTGGAGTAGGTGCGAGTAGTAGCACTCGACTTCAGTAGTCCCGTCGTAGGGAGTAGACAGTAAGTAAGTTGATGGACAATCAAACTTTATTACTGAAGAAGTACACCTGGGTGGCCAGGGCCGTAGTTACGCGGGGCCGCTCTGGACCGAAGGCCGCTTGGCGCTGGAGCGGGTAGCCGCTTGCAGCTGGTGATCCGTAGGTAGCCGTGTAGGCTGGATCGCAGATCCGTAGGTAGCCGCGCGGGCTGATCTTGGAGTGTGGTCTCTTGGGTAGACCGCTGCTAGAGTCCTTGACGTTCGTCGCAGCCCAGGGTCCTTAGGTAGCCGCACGGGCTGGACCCTGGAGGAGAGTAGTCCGGAGACTTGAAGCCAGGACCCGGAGGATCGCTCGCGGCAAGGGGTGTTGATGTAGTCGTGTAGACTTGAACCCCGGAGTAGTCGAGTAGACTAGGCGTAGAATCGACAGAGCTGGTCGACGTTCCACGAGTTGTTGACGTCTTCACCTTCAAGTGTTTGGAGGCGTATAGGAGCTCCGCCCTGGCCACCTTAGCCACGGTGAAGGGGCCTTCCCAGGGGGAGCTGAGCTTGTGGAGTCCTTCCGTGTTCTCGATACGGCAAGAGACAAGATCTCCAACGTTGAAGGAGCGTTCCTTGACATTGCGATCATGGTAGCGTCGGATACCCTCCAGGTACCTCGTCGGGAGCTGGACGAGGGCGGCGCAACGATCTTCTTCGAGGTCAAGCCGATATCAACTCGTCGTCGTCTTCCGAGACGCTCGTCGTAGTGCTCCACTGCTGGCGAGTTCCATATGACGTCGGCAGGGAGTGATGGCTTCAGAGCCGTAGACCAGGAAGTAGGGGATTGCCCTGCTGGCTTGGATGGCTGAGTCCGCAGCCCCTCAGAGGCGCTGGGTAGTTCCTTGATCCACTTGCCCCCTTTGGAGTTAGCAAAGGCCGTAGCCGCTTGAGGGCGTCGAGCACCATCCCATTGGCGCGCTCGACTTGTCCGTTGGCCCGTGGATGGGCGACTGAGACGTACCGGACGTCTATTCCGCTGTTTCTCGCACATCTTTAACTGGTGGTTGTTGAAGTTGGACCTCGTGTCCGTGATGATGCTGGTGGGGTAGCCCGAAGGTGTACGAGTTCATCCAGGAAGTCGAGTACTCTGTCAGCCTTGGGGCATGTGACCGGCTTGACCTCGATCCACTTGGTGAACTTGTCGATAGCCACCAGTACCCTGTTGAATCCTCCTGGCGCAGTTGGTAGTGGCCCAATCATGTTGAGCCCCCAAGCAGCAGAGGGCCGTAGTTGGCTGTGATGGTGACTAGCTTGTAGGCAGGGACGTGTTGCTGCTTGGCGAAGAACTGACATCCTTGGCACCTTCTGACGAGTTCTTCGGCATCGCCCAGGGCTGTGGGCCAATAGAAAGCTCGCCGGAAGGCCTTGCTGACCAGCCGTATGCGGAAGACGCTGGGTGGCCGCTGCACGCCCTTGTGGATCTCCTCCAAGATGTCCTTGCCTTCTTCACGAGGGACGCACTTCATGAGTACTCCAGAAGATGCGCCCCGCTTGTAAAGCTTGTCTCCACGAGGACGCAAGACTCTGGGCGCCAGCGGACGAGTTGTTCAAGGCGCTCTTGTCGGAGGGGACCTTCTCGCCGAGGTAGTCGATGAAGGGTTGCCTCCAGTCCACGTCGATCATCATGACCTCCTGCCCAGCTGGTGGATGAGCTGGTACAGTGGTCGGTGGCGCCGGCTCCGGGATGGATGGTGCGTGAAGCTCATGGACGAAGACGCCCGCGGGCAGGCTGCGGGATCCGAGTCGAGAGGACGTCCGCCGCAACGTTGTTGTCGGCGGATGATGTGATGGAACTCGAGACCATAGAATTTGTTCTCGACCTTGCGGACTTCTAGGGCAGTAGGCGTCCATGTTCTCCTTGTTGCGGTCCCAGGACTTGTTGACTTGCTGATGACCACTACGGAGTCGCCGTAGACTAGTAGCCGCTTGATGCTTGATGCCAAGTGAAGCCGCGAGGCGGAGCCCGTGTAGAAGAGCTTCGTACTCGGCTTCGTTGTTTGAGACCTTCCGGAAGATGCGGGACGTACTTGAGTTGTTCGCCCGTTGGAGAGATCAGGGAGTACCCCTGCGCTGCGCCCTCGAGGTTGAGTGAGCCATCAAAGTACATCACCCAATGCTGCGGTCGCACGGTGGGAGTAGGTAGGCCGGTTCTCCCGCCACTGCGCCATGAAGTCGACTAGTGCTTGCGACTTGATGGCTGTGCGTGGCTTGAAGTCGATGGTGAGGGCGCCAAGCTCGACAGCCCACTTGGAGACTCTTCCGGTGGCGTCTTGGTTCCTCAGGATGTCGCCGAGCGGGTAGTCGGTGACGACGGAGACCGAGTACTCCTGGAAGTAGTGTCGTAGCTTCCGCGAGGTGATGAGTAGAGCATACGAGAGCTTCGCACGGGCCGGTAGCGAGCCTTGGACTACGATAGAACCTCGGCCGACGAAGTAGGCCGGGCGGCCCGGCCCAGGATAGGCGTGGCCGTCTTCCCGCCGCTCGACAACGATGGCGATGCCCGACCACGTGAGTAGTCGCGGCTAGGTAGAGCGTGGGCGCTCGCCCTTGTGAGGAGCCGTGAGGATTGGCGGCTTCAACAAGAAGTCCTTGAGCTGGGCAAGGGCTTGATCCGCCTCTCGGAGTCCACACGAACTTCTCGTGGTGCTTGAGTAGTTTGAAGAAGGGGAGGCCCCGTTCTCCTAGCCTCGAGATGAATCGTTCAACGCCGCCATGCACCCCGTCAGCTTCGGACGTCCTTGATGCTCGTGGGAGCTTTCATGCTCGGTGATGGCGGAGATCTTCTCGGGGTTGGCTTCGATGCCGCGCTGGCTGATGATGAAGCCGAGTAGCTTGCCCGAAGGGACGCCGACGACGCACTTGTTCGGGTTGAGCTTCCAGCGGTACTCGCGTAGCGATGCGAAGGTCTCTTCAAGGTCGTCGATGAGGGTACTGGAGTCCCCTGGTTTTGACAACCACGTCATCCACGTAGGCCTCGACGTTCTTGTTGAGTTGCCGCTTGAAGCGGCCTGGATGGCCCGTTGGTAGGTAGCGCGGCGTTCTTCAACCCGAATGACATGGTCGTGTAGCGATGACGCGCCAAACGGGGTGATGAACGCGGTCTTCTCCTGGTCTTCTTCGTTGATTGCGATGCGGTGGTACCGGAGTAGCGTCGAGAAAACGAGAGCGGTCGCGGCCGCCGTGGAGTCGATGACTTGGTCAATCCGCGGCAACCGAAGGGGTCCTTGGGGGCGGTGCTTGTTGAGGTCGGTGTAGTCGACGCACATCCTCCACTCGTTCGAGTTCTTCTTGTGGACGAGGACGGGGTTGGCGAGCCACTCGGGATGGAAGACTTCTCGGATGAAGCCGGCCCGCTAGGAGCTTGGCGAGCTCCTTCTTGATGGCGTCCCGTCCGTCGTCGGCAAAGCGTCGGAGGTGTTGTCGCTTGGGGGTGGCCTTTGGATCGACGTTGAGGCGGTGCTCAATCGGCTCCCCGGGCACTCCCGGCATGTCCGTCGGCTTCCACGCGAAGATGTCGCGGTTAGCCCGAAGGAAGGCGATGAGCGCGTCTTCCTATTTGGGGTCGAGGCCGGCCCCGATGGTGGTGGTCTTGCTGGGGTCGCCTGTTCCAAGGTCGACCGTCCTGACGAGTACCTCCTCAGGTGGCTGAGGCTTGTTGGTGCTGTCAGACTTCTCTGAGATGTCGAGTTCGCTCGTGGCAAGCTTCTTCGACGCGGCGTAGACCTCCATCATTGCGTTGGGTACTTGGTTCGTGGAGGCGATCACCACGGCTTCTGTATCGCAGTCGTGGGAGATCTTCAAGTCCCCTTGGAGAGAGAGTACGCCGGCTGGACTTGGCATCTTGAGTACCAAGTAGGTGTAGTGGGGCACCGCCATGAACTTGGCGATGGCCGGTCTGCCGAGGATGGTGTGGTAAGAAGTCTCGAAATCCGCGACCTCGAACTTGATGTACTCAGTGCGGTAGTTATCCCGAGACGCCCCGAAGGTAAGCGGCGTACCACTGAGCGCAGTGGGATAGCCGCGTTGCTTGGGACGATGCCGTAGAAGGGCGTGCTGCTCTTGGTGAGCATGGGGGTGACGTCGAGGTTCATCTTCTTCAAGGTCTTGGTGAAGAGGACGTTGAGCCCGCTTCCACCGTCGATGAGCACCTTGTTGAGCTTGGAACCCGCCACTGTTGGCTTCAGGACGAGGGGGAACCGTCCTGGTTCGGAGAAGTTGGTCCATTGGTCCGTGCGGAGAAGGTGATGGGTACCTCCGACCACCTGAGAGGGGTCGGGACCGCTGGTTCAATGGACATCACTTCACGACGGGTAGCCTTCTGCTCCCGCCTGCTGGGCAGTCCGCCGAAGAGGACGTTGACGGTCTTCTCGGGTTCTTGGAAGTCGTTGTCGTCACCGTCCTTCTTCTTGCCCTTTTGGTCGTGAGGGTGCGGTGGCTCCGGCATATCCTTGAGTGCGTGCCTGAGCTGGTAGCACTGCTCGGTAGTGTGGTTGCCGTTTGGATGCCACGGGCACTTCTCCTTCAGCAGGTCCTTGAACCCACCGGAATTCTTCTTCGAGTTCCCTTTCGGAGGGCGCTGGATAGCCACGACGGTGTTGTCTGGCTTGCGCTTGCGGTTGGAACCTGAGTAGTTGTTGTTGTTGTTGTTGCGGCCGCCTTGGTTTGCATTGCTGCCGCTGCCGCCGCCCTGGTTCTGCTTGTACTTGCCGCGGATGGCATCGTACTTGGCGTTGGCCTTGTCCTCTTCATCCGCCCAGGACGTGATCATGTCCTTGAGGTGGGGAATGGACCTGGGGCGGCGACGACCGAAGTCCTCGAAGGTGCAGCGATGGTAGAGGCCGTCCTGGAAGAGGTCGATGACCTCCTTGTCGGTGACGTCGACGACGGTGGCACGCTTGTCGAAGAAGCGGCGCATGTACTTGCGGAGGGTCTCGCCACGTTCTCGCTTGATCATGGCAAGGTCCATGCGAGTACCCGAACGGCCCATGGCGCCCGCGAAGTTGCTCGTGAACTGCTCCTTCAGCTGGTCCCACTTGTCGATCGAGTGCTTGTCCAGCGACTCGAGCCATGTGAGTGGAGCTTGGTCCAGACAGAAGGGGAAGTAGAGGCATTTGGTGTCGCTGTTGCCGCCAGCGTTCTCGATGGAGAGGGCGTAGCACCGGAGCCACTGGATGGGATCCTGCTTCGCGTCGTACTTGGTGATCCCCAAAGGCTTGAACTTGTCGGGGAGGAGTAGGTTGCGAAGGCGGGGTGAGAAGGCGGGGAAGCCGTCGCCTTCGGCAGCGGTGGTCGACTTCTTCCGCCGCAGCTCCTCGATCTTCTGGCGAGCATCGTACCCGCCGTGGGAGGCACCGGAGGCGTGGCTGTTCGCGTGGCCGTGGCCGCCGCGGCGCCGCCGCCTCCGGCTCTTCCGTTGGCCCCGTGGTTGGAGCCGCCGCCATCGGCCGCCGCCGCCGTCGGGGTCGTTGCCGCCGCCACCGGCCGGAGCGCGGTGGGGGACGACTTCCCCGGTTGCCTTGGTCTTGTCGTGAAGGTCCACCGGCGTTGGAGCGGCGGCGGTTTGGATCGGCCCGGGAGGTCGGCTCGAGTACGGTTGGGGCCGGGGGTCGGCGCGCGACTAGTAGCTTCATTGTCGCGGGGTTTAGCTGGGAGAGGTTGGTTGACTCTGTTGTCGACCCGCATGAAGTAGGCTTCTTCAGCGAGCTTGGCGATGACCTCTCCAGCGCGTATGCCTTGAGCCTGACGTGCGATCGTTGTGATCGACATAAGGCATTGCTCAGGTGTGTACTCTGCTTTCGACCGCCTCGAGAGCTTCCGCAAGGTTGCGGATGGGGAGGTTGTCTCTGAGCCGCCGGCGTCGTTCGCTGCGCTTCCTGTTGCGCTCGCGTCGAGCGTCCCTGTTGGCAGCAGTCTCGTCTGCAGGTGCGTCGGCCGGGCCCGGCTCGTCGCGGAGATGTCCTCCGTGCACTGTCTTCGGCCGTGCCCGAGGGTCCCGGAGTTTCGCCGGCGCCCATGAAGACTTGGCGATCGGGGGTACCCAGGCTGGACTCAGAGGGTGCCACCTCAGTTGGTGTGTTTGAGTCAGCCTGGCCCAGTGGTGTTCCCTCCTGGAACGGTAGTGAGTCGATGTAGGCGACGTAGCGTGAGTCCTCCTTTGCCAGGTCAGCGGGCTTGTTGTCTGGCCAGTAGACGTATCTTCCGGCAGGCGTCGATCTTATAACCAGCCCGGAGGCTGGCCCTGACAAGGGAAGCTCAGTGGAGTCATCTTCGGACTCAGGCTCCTCAGGGTCCGACCCGAAGTCGAACTCGTAATCCGGGTTCGAGTAGAACTCGGAGAGAGGGCTGGAGTCTGAGGTGTGGTCGGGGACGGCGTCGGAGTCCGAGTTGTACTCGGTTACGGGCTCCTTGCCGGCCTGGCGTGGTGTGGGAGCCCCGTGCGGGCCCGGGCGAGGACGCGGGGGCCACGCGCGGAGCGCGGCTGGCGTGGTGAGGGGGCCGCCTGCGATGGCTGGGCAGCCGGCTCGCATGCGATGGCCCATGGCGACGTCGGGTTCGAGTTGGAGACGGACTCGAGCTTGAAGTCAGCGTGGTGGTTGAAGAGCGAAATTTCGCCGAACTTGCCGGCGAGTTCGCCTGTGACGACCTCGGGAAGCGTCACGAGGCCTGTCATCGGGTTGGGCTGCATGGTCAGGCGGCGCTGGAAGGAGCCCGCACCATCAGCAGTGCAGATTCAGGCGCCGAAGACGAAGGTGTCGCCGCGGTTGAAGGCGACGGTTGGCTTGATGTGAACGGAAGCCGTCGAGTTCGCCATGTGATCTCGAGCGAGAGCCCCTACCCGGCGCGCCGGTGTCGGTGTTTTAGACCGGCAACCTACTACGGGGAGTACCCGAAGTAGATGAATGTGACTCGCCGAGATCGGTAACTCGAAGGAAGAGACACGTGGCACACAATTTAGACAGGTTCGGGCCGCGAGGTGCGTAATACCCTACGTCCTGTATGCTGCGTAGCTCTGGATTGATAGGGCACGATTACAAGATGGTGCAATAGTGCGCCGAGGGTTGTATGAGATGAGATTGGATGAAGGGATCGGTCCCTGCCTCGCCTTATATAGTCCGGGAGGCAAGGTTACAAGTCGGAGTAGGAAGAGAGTACTAGTCGAGTACGTCTAGGAGTCCTCTGTACTGTGCAGAACATGCACAGCTTCCTAACCGAGTACTACTCCTGTGTAGTCCTTGTGCTCCACGCCTTCAGATGCCGTGTAGCGCAAGCCGGGTAGTCCCAGGGGCCCACCGAGTAGTCGGTCCTGGTACCCACCGAGGTAGTGGGCCCAGGGAGGTCCATACGACACTACCAGGCACGGAAAATACGCCGACGGGACTTCAGCGAAGGGGATCTGGTCCTAAGTCTACACCAAGACAACCGAGGACGCCACAAGCTATCACCTCCGTGGGAGGGACCCTACGTCGTGGTGAAAGTGCTCAAGCCAGGCACATACAAACTGGCCAACGAAGACAGCGAAGAACTCACCAACGCCTGGAACATCCAACAGCTACGTCGCTCCTATCCCTAGCTAGGATTTCCAAGTATTTTGTTGTAAAATCGCGCAACCAGCACCCCAGTTGGTGACAACCATGTAAAACATCGTCATTTAATAAAAAGGGCAACTCGGCTTTCCCCTGAAACCCAAGTTACCCTCGGGGGCTACTACGGGGGGCACCCCCCAAAATGGTCTCATTTTTTCGCAAAAATGAAACAACTCATGCGCGCTTTTATGTTTCTACTCCGTCCCCGAGCAAAGATTCGAACAGGGCGCAGGCAGCCTAGCGGAAGGAGCGCGCAAGCCAGAGATAGCCTACGCCTCCGTGAGGATACGACCCTTCTCTCTTGCCTCCAACCCAGTAGGCCACCCGTGAAAACCGAACTCCCCTAACTAGAATTTACTCAGGAAGAAGGAGAAACAAAAAAGCGTGACAAAGCAAAAGACATCATTTCACTTCGTCAAATGTTCATAGCAAAGTAACCTGTTTATTTACAAGGCCACATGGCCAGCATACTGATACATAAACAAAAAGGGCCTAGCGCCCAGCTGTCTTCAGGCTGGAGGAGCGGTGGCGTCAGCGGCGTCTGGGAAGAGGAACTCCTCGAAGGCCTCGGCAAGCATCCCGGCGGCGTCGGCGGCTAGCGCGTCCACACGCTCCATCGCCACCTCGTCCTCGACACCCTCGGGGACGACGTAGCCCCCTCCGCGGCGCCTCGAAGTTGACCTCGTAGTGAGATCGCACCACCCCCGAGGGCCTTGCGGGACGCCGAGATGCGGCGCCGGCGCACGCGCCGGCGGACGTGGCCGCCAAGGGCACGCGGGCGGCGGCCCGGCGATCTCCCGGCTGCGCTTCGCCCTCCACGGCCGGCAGGTCTCGAGGGCCGCAGTGCGCAACTCCAGCAGATCCCGCTCGGAGGAGTTGTAGGAGGTCTGCAGCGCCTCGGCCCGCTCAGCCGCGTGCCCCAGCGCGGTGCGCAAGCCTGAAGTTGGCCGGCAAGAAAGAAGTCAGAAAAGGGTGCGAACCCCCTAAGAGAAAACCAGCAATTCAGGAGTTAAACGGCGACTTACCTTCGACATGCTTCCTCTCCACATCGAGGGCGCGACGCCCGGCCTCGACCGCCTGCTCAAGGCCCTTGATGGTCTCGCCTTGCTCCTGGAGGGCCAGCTCCTGGCTCGCGCTATTGATACCGAGCACCATCAGCTCGTCCTCGAGCTTCGAGAACTCGGTATTCCGGTCCTCCAGCGACTTCCGCGCCGCCTCGCGAGCGACGCGCTCCTGCTACAGCGCCGACCGGGCGTCGGCAAGGGCGGCCCCGCTCTCGCCGGAGCCGCCCCTCGGCCTCTGGCGGGCGATGCGCTCCGCGAGGGCGGTCCTCGGCGGCGGCGAGCGCCGCGACCTTGGCGTCGAGGGCGGCCTTCAGGTCGTCGGCCTCCTTGGCCCTCTGCTCGAGCGCGCGCGCCCGCTCCTCAGCCTGGCTCTGCCGAACCTGTGCCCCCTGGAGCGACGAGCGGAGCCCCCGGTTGTCGTTGCGGATAACAGCCACCTCCGCCTCCCTGTTGGCCGCTTGGGTGCACACCTTCTCCAGTTCGGCCCGCACCTGCCGCAGCGCCTCATCCCGATCGATGAGGGCTGTGCAGACCCGCTCGAGGGTGGAGGGGCACGCCGGGTCTTGCCTTGAGCTCTCATGGAGTTGATCACGCAGGGCCATGGCCCGGTACGACAGCCAGCCGTCCGGGGTCCTCAGGGCGTCGGCGAGCGCGTCGAAGGCGTCGCACCGCTCCCGGAGCTGGCGGAGCTCGGCGCTCACCTGGTCAAAGGCGGCGTACTTGTCGCGGGCGCGGAGCTCGAGCTCCTGTCACCAACAAGTCAGAACCTGTAAGCATCATGACGCAAGGATCGCGCGCAGGTACGAGAAAAAGGAAGAAGCAAGCAACGATGCCCCACCTGGAAGACGCGCCACACGGGGCCGCCATGGACCCTCAGCGCCTCGTTCAACGCTCGGTCGAGCGTGGCGCCGTGGTTGCGGAGCTCCCCCCATAGCTCCTGCTCCCCCTGAGCATCGGCGAACGCGGGCGGGTCGCCAGCGAACCCCTCTACCGGGGCGGAGTGGCCGGCGCGGGAAGACGAAGCCTCGGCACCGTGCCCTCGGCCTCCTGCCACCATGTGGCCCTCACGCCACCTCACGAGGGCCCCCTCCTGGGACTCTGGGGAAAGCGTGGGGAAACTCACCCACTGGTCCCACCCGGGCGGCGGGGAGTCGTCGTCCGGGATCTCCACCACCACCGCCGGGAGCCGCCGGCGGGTGCGGCGCCCCCGCGCCGCCTCCATCGATGCCTCCGCCCGCGCCTCCGTAGCCGCGGGCTCCCCACCGTGGCGCCGCCGCCACCGCTTCCGGCCGTACCCTCGCGACCACGGGCGCCCGACCGCCCTCCTCGGCCGCGCCGCCGGCTGCGCCTCCCGCGCGGCCGGCGCCGCGGACCGCGCCTCCACCACAACCGGCGCCGCGGCCGCGCCTCCACCACGGCCGCCGCCGCGCGCGCGCCTCCGCCACGACCGGCGCCCGCCGCTCCTCGACGGCCGACGGCCGCGGCACGACGGGCTAATCCGCCGGCCGTGGCCTCGGGGCCTCGCCGCGCGCCTGCGAGCTCTCGCTCGCCGCGGCCGCCGCACTCGCCCCCGCCCGCTGCGCCCTTGACGAGCGCCGTCGGGTGGGAACGGACGCGTCCGCCCTCAACACCTTGGCCGGTGCGAGGGGAGGCACGGTCGGCACCACCCTGCGAAAACACAAACAACTAATCAGAATTCTTGGTTGTCAAAAACGCAACCTCGCAAAGGAGCAAGCCCCTTACCTTGAAGAGGAGAAGGCGCGCTTCCTCTTCCTCGAGGCCTCGGTGGATGACGCCGGCGCGGCTGGCGCGGCGGCCGCCGCGCCTCCTGCCCTCTCCGCCGCGCGCGCCCGCGCGGCGCGCTCGCGCGCCTCCGCGGCCCGCGCCGCTCCTATCGTCGATTGCCCGGCGGTGGGTGCCTCCGCACCCCGCCCCGGGCGATCTTCGCTTCTTGCCGCCGGGAGCCCGGCTCCGGCGACGGGGCCGCAGGCTCCCACCTATCAGGGGGGCCTGCCCCCCCGGTCTCTTCCTCCTCATCCCCCTCCAAGGACGAGTATTCCTCGGTCCCCGGAGAAGAGAGCCCCTGCTGCTCACGCAGTCGGTACTCCTCGCTCCGCCGCTCGCGGCGCTCGCGGTGCCGCCTTGTGCGCTCCTTCTTGCGCGCCACCCGCTCCCGCTCCTGTTGCTGCGATGCCCGACCGATCGCGTGGGAGTCAGGAGTGGGCGGAACGGACTTCGCGGCGCTCAGGCCCACCAGCTGCAAGCAAAACACCGAAGCGCATCAGCAACCTGAAGTGTCAGCGAGGCCAAAGGCGAAATCAGGAATCCTACTTACCAGCGGACCGGTGGGGAGCATCTCGAGTTCCCACGGAGACCGGTCGCTGCGCAGCAACCGGGTGTCGACGGTGCTTCGTGCCCGTGTGAGCGCGTACTCCCGCGGGAGGGGGCTCGGAAGCATCCGCGACCTCGCCAGCGCGACGGGGTCCGTCGTATCTGTCATCTCGAAGATGCAGAGCGGCCTCTCCGTCAGGGGCACGACCCGCCGGTGGTGGAGGAAGGCGAGGACGGTCGCCGCGGTCAGCCCGCGCGCCGCCAGGTTCCTCAGCGCGGCCAGGAGCGAGTCCAGCCGCCTCCGATGCTGGACCGTGGACACCCCGTAGCTCCAGGAGTCGGGCTTCTCCCGGAGCACCAGACCGGTGTAGGGGGGGAGACCGGGCTCGTCGTTGCGAAGATAGAACCACCCCCGCTCCCAACCGGCGTTGTTGGTCGTCATGGTACAAGGGATGTAGTCGTCCTTGTACTGCGCCCGCAAAGCAAGCGACATGCCGCCGGCGCGCACCGCGCGGCGGGTCCCTCGCTCCGTCGTCGGCTGCGTGAACAGCTCCGCGCGGAAGAGGTGTACCCAGAGATCCCAATTCACTGGGATCCCCAGATACCCTTCGTAGACGCCCACGAACGTGGCCGCCTGCGAAATCGCGTTCGGCGCGAAGTTGTGCAACTCCACGCCGTAGCGGTGGCAGAGCGCCCGCATGAGGCGGCTCGCCGGCGCTGTGAAGCCGCGTTCATGGAAGCGGATGAAGCTCACGACGTAACCGTCCGGCGGGTTGGGCGCGCGGTCCCCTGGTGGCGGCACGATCCATTCCGCCGGCCGGCCTTCTTCGTTCGCCGCCAGCTGGCCGGCAGACACAAGGTCACCGAGGGCCAGCCACGTCACCGACGAGCGCTCCCACGCGTACGGGTCAACGATCGTGAGGGGCGGAAGGGGCGCCATGAGGAAAGGCAAGGGGGCCGAGAGCGAAGGACGGGAGGAAGGAGAAGAACTCCAAACGACGAAAGAGCGCGATGGTGCGAGCTGGACAGAGGCAGGAGCGCAAGGGGCAGGGACGGCGAAACGCTAAGGTAAAAACCGCCGTTTTCCCTCTCCTCAGATTTATAAGCCGCGGGCGTGCTCTCCGGAGCGCGCGTCCCGCGCGCATTAACTGCAGGGGAATCTTTTTCTCGCTGACGAGCAGGTCCCACCACGACCGCGGCGGCCACGCCACCGCAGGCGGGCCATCATCACGGTGTAGAACCGGGAGGGCCGTGGCGGGCGGTCACGTCCGCCTGCCCACGCCGCCCACTACGCGCGCGCGCGGCCGCGGCTCCTAAAAAAGCGCGCCCGTGACGCGAAACCGCAGCCTCGACTGTGGAGCATTAAATGGCCCGGCCCCTTACCAAGTAAGGAGGACCCTCGAGCGGCACGAGCTCCTGGCTCGGGAAAGATCAACCCTCGAATGGACGCAGGTGTCAGACGGTCACCTCGGGGCCCGTTTGAGATAAAACAGGCACCGCAAGCACCGACCCCGCACCATTTTACTGATCAACGCCTCGGGGGCTGGCTCGCCCAGACCCCTCGAGGATTCGCAGATGCCAGGCCGGGAGCGCTTAGCCGCCACCCCGCACCATTTTACTGATCAGCGCCTCGGGGGGCTGGCTCGCCTAGACCCCTCGAGGATTCGCAGACGCCAGGCCGGGAGCGCTTAGCCGCCACCCCGCACGGCCCTACTGATCAGAGGTTCGAAGCCTGACCCTCGACGGGTTCGAACAGGAGCCCCAGATCACCAGAGTCAGGGACGACGAGGGCACGCGCATTCGAGCCGTTCCTCGAGCCCGCCGGCTCGAGGGTGCCCCACATGTCGTGTTCGAGAGCCAGGGAGGGCAGCTAGCCGGGGGATCCCACCGAGGGAGAGCTTCCACGCCCTCGGTCCCTAGCGAACGGGACCGAGCCCCACCTAGCAAACCCACGCAAGCGCTTTAATGGACGTGTCTCTGGACCACGCAGCCTACCCTTATCAAACAGGGCATGGGCGTCCACTCAAACCACCCACTAACAGCTCAACGAGGAATCCCCAATCCGCGACCCGCTCGATGGGGGTTGCGGAAACCTCACCCTCCGTCCCGCGGAGGGACGGCGAGGGCGCGATAAAAATGAGTCGTAGAGCTCTACCCGATCGCCTTGAACGAGCCCAGGCTCGGGGGCTCGACGCACGGCTACACCTCTTGGATTGCATCGGCCGCAGGAAGTGCCAGCAGCGCGTGCGTCACCGAAGCCGGCTGAAACATTGCCGACGCCGGTTGAAACATGCACCATGCCCTCTGACCAAATCTCGCGGTAAACCCCTGCAGAAGCACTCATGCTCCTACAGGGCTTCTGGGGCTAGACCCGCGGGTCCGCTGACGCGGCCCCACGGAAAGCGTTCGCAAGACCAGGAGGGAAGAAAGTCCTATCAGTAGGTTCCAGCATCTGCGGGAGCCTGGACGGCGAACCCGCAGATGCTCGGGGGCTACTGTCGGGGACAGCCCTAGGGGTCCCCTTAAAACCCGCAACAAGCCAAAGCCAAACGCGCCTCGCTTAACTACACAGGGCATGGCCCACGCCACGGTGGCCCTGACGGCCCACCAAAGCGGCCCACTTAAAGATCCCCTCGAGCGAGCTCCGCCTCGCTCGAGGGCACACGCCTCCCTCGGGCGGGCTCCGCCCCGTTCGAGGGAGAACACTTCCCTCGAGCGGGCTCCGCCTCGCTCGAGGGTCCGCGCCGCCCTCGAGCAGGCTCCGCCTCGCTCGAGGGCGTTCCGCGCGCGCACGCCCGATCCCGTACGCGGGTACGGGCATTTAATGCTCTGACCATAGCAGGGCGGCGCCATCATGCGCCTGGGGCTCGCACCCCGGTCCTGTCGCACCAACTCCCTAGGAGGGAACCCATCCCCGCCACTGTGGGGGACTGTGCGGTGTGGCCGGTGCCAGCCCCGTGACGCCGCGCCGCCTACTCCAGTACGGCTAACGCGCCGAGCCCTCGAAGGGGGGCCGACCGCACCCTCGATTTGCTTTCCCGTGACCTTGCAGGGTTAGGTTGCGGGGTTAGGCCTGTGGGGAGCCATCCCTGCCACTGTTAACGGCGTGGCGGCCGCCCCCGCGCGTACAACCCCACGCCGGGCGCTGTAGCAACAGATCCGGCACTGCGACGCATGCGGGAGCGGGACGCTGCCTTACCTGCCACTGTGCCCCGTACGGATCGACGTCAGCAACCCCCTCGAGCCCGCCTGAAGACATCACGGCCGTTCGCTGCACTCCTGCCCTTGAAGCTACCCCTGTTCGGGTACAAGATACGCCATGATGGCCGGATCGCGGCAAGGGCCGTCAAGGCGGCCGCCTACTCTACAGCATGGCACACCACACTTCCCCATGTAGCCAAATAGCGCGGCATACATGTGATTCGCTCTCTCCTTGGCCTATAAAAGGAAGACGAACTCCCCCACCGCAGGGGACAAGGACAGAGAAGTCGGGACACAGCATAAGGCAGAGCAACACTTGACTCCACGCACTTGCTCTCCAATTCTCCCACAACATCTTCAGCCACTCCACCAGGGACTTGGAAGCCACGCTTCCTCTCCCGCCTTGCTTGTAGCCGCCCCACTACAGGCACCCCCAGTGCTGAGCAATATAGTGCCCTGAGCACACCACTGCTGGACGTACGGCCCCTCGGCCGGAACCAGGATAAACCTCGTGTCATTAGTTGCTTAGCATCGACCATTGAGGGAGAGACCTCGGCGCTTACTACTGGTTAGTGTCGGGACCATATCCCGCACCGACAACCCTAACCTATCTCGGTCGGCCCAAGTTAGCCCGCCAACCTCCTCCCTCTCTTCCTCTGACTGCCCAGTGGGACCCGCTCGTCAGCCCTCTATTCCTCTTTCTTCCACCTCTGGTCCATACCGCTCACGTGCGTCGAGCATGCGCCGGTGCAGTGGGACACACTCGTCGCCCTCGTCCGCGCTAGCGCGCACTCGTGCAGCCGCGCACGCCCCCCACAGTCTCGCCTCGCTCCCTTGCTGCCTTGCTGGCACCCGTGGATAGCTGCCACGCCACCTCACTGTGAAGCCCCAGGTTTTCAGCCGGGTTCTTTAACCCTAATGATCCGGTCAACCGAGTTGACTTTGGTCAAACGACGATCAACCTGGGCCATCACCTTGAAAATATCACCAATGACCCCTAATGACCCCTTTGGTCAACCTTTGGTCAAAACCCTACTCAAAACCTCTTTGAACACCCTTTGACCTTCTATGTCAGCCGGAACTTTTGCCGCGTTCTCCAAATTTCACCTAAACACTTCAAAATCTCCCAATGTAAAAGTTGTGTGTTTTGTCGAGGGACACAACTTTCATGTTGAGTGGCATTGGAGATTTGGAGTGGAAATGCATGAAAAGCTTGGTCAACGCCCAGGGTTACTATTCAGAGGCGCCCAGAAAACAGCCAACTTGGCATGCGATTTGTGCACAATTGGTTGAGAAAAACCCCATACGCCCTTTGTGGAAGTTGTAGAGGGATGGAAGATCTACAACTTTCCTATTGACCACTTGGTCCACTTCTATTTCAAAATTTTGAGTTTTCAGCAGTCAAACAGGGCCATTTGAATTTAAATCGGTCCGACTCGCGCTCACCCGCGCGACGCCGTTGCGGCGCGCCGACCCGCCCGCATTGCGCGCGCACGCCGAGGTTCCCCTCTGACCGCCAGTCCGTGCGCGGTGCTTTGGTCACTGTGGCAAGGTACGGGTGACGCGGTCTAACATCGTAGGCTGGTGCCACGCGTTCTCCCCTCACCCGCTGGCCGGTGCACCACCTCGTCGCCATTGGCCACGGTACTGGCCACACGTCGTCGCCGCCCCACTGCCCATGCAGCGCCTTGTACTGCCCTTCCTCGCCTTGGTGCGCAAGTTACCTTCCTCGCCGACTCGAAGCTTGGCTATAAAAGGGTCGACGCCGTCCGTCACGCACGTTGCAGAGCCACCGAGCCACCATTGCCGCCGCCATCTGTGCTCACGGCGAGATCCACCTTCGGCCGGTTTTCACCGCAAACACGTGCTGCTCCCGCCTCCCTCTTGCACCAACATAGGTCCCACCCTCGCTTGTTTGCCATGTCGAGCCGCCAGCTCGCCGGAGTAATCACTCCAGCGGCCGCCGCCACCGGTCTCCGCCATGCCCGCCCGCCGGCCCTCCCCCCGCCGCGTGTAAGCACACAAATCGCTCCCTTGTGACCCCTAGACACTCCCCAGCTACTTCCCCGGCCAAGGCCGCCGGCGAGGTCGCCAGAATCCGGCCGGCCGCGCCGCCCCATGCCCCTGGACTACATTTCTTGCTCTGAATTCTTTCCAGGGGTGTAATTGTGAACCAGGGGCATGACTGTGAACACCCAAAACTTTCCAAGGGTCTGTTCGCGAAATGAATCTCACCCCTTCTGTGTGTTTTAGCTGCAACTTTGAAAACTCATATAAAATCACTAAAAAATACAAGAATGGCAAACTCAATTTTGTTGTGCTCTGTGTAACTAGAACTACAACTTTCTCAAAGCATGTATATACTTTTGAGCTTTGGTTTTTGCTTGAAAAATTGAAATGTGAAATCCCTAGATCAGTGTTTCTGCAAAATCCATACATGATCTTGAGCTGGATTTTGGATATGTTGTGGAGACTAGCATGTGTAGGTCCTGTGCCAAAAATTGCACAAAGTTACTAAAGAAATCTTTTATATGATTTATCTTGTGAAATTGACAAACCTGCCTAGATGATTTTTATAGCTTAAAATAAATTTACTTTTGAGCCCAACTTCTGGCTATCATCTTGTAATGTTGAAATGCACCTCTGGTGAATTTACCATGATTTTATCACTGTTAGAAATATTATTTCCTGATTTATGTTTGTTTTTAATCATAATTGTGTGGATCAAGATATATAAAGGCTATAGATGTGTTTGTTGGTTTCCTAGACTTGTTTTGGACCAGTGAAACAGTGAGAGAAGGTATGGGTCCAAAAGTGTTTTATTTATTTTTATATGCATTTGTCTTGTTTATGGTGAATAGAAATGCTATATTTAATATATTTCTTTTTATTGCTTCAACAAGTGTGCATGTGTGATCAGTGGCTTATTTTAGACTTATTGAGATCAGGGAACACCACTCTTGGTGTTTTATGGTTTATTTTGTTGCATAAAAGTGAAAGAACCTTTGTAGGTGGAATATTGAAATTAATTGGGAAAATCACAAATCACCCCTAAGGATCTTGTCTTTGTGTTGTGAAACTTGCTAACAGTGTATAACCAATCCCTTGCTGTTTGTGAGAATTAAATTAAATTATTTGTATATATATGTACACAGTCTCTGTTAAAAAGTCTAGATAATAAAGCATCACAAATTGTTCCTTCATAGGAAGAGTATGCTGAATGTATTGTTATCTAGGTGAATGTGTTCAATCTTGCACCCCATGGTTGTCATGTGTTGCTTGTGATTAATTAAATCAAATTGTCACTTAAGTCTTGCATTTGCATCCTCCGTGTAGAAGTTCCCGATGGTAGCTACACGCTCGTTCCAGTGGACGTGAACGAGGGAGCAGGAGGAGACGTGCACTACGTCACCGTAGAGCAAGATCCGGGCCAAAGTCCGGAAGTTTGTCTAACCGTTTGTGCCAACGAAGGCAAGCCTCGGTTTAATCATTAACCTATGTGTTTCATTTAAACTTCTGAATTTATCTTTGTTATTCTATGTGCATTTAAGTTCAGGAATTGAATGAAGCCCTAGTTGCATGATCCCTAGGTGCCTATGAAGGATCGGATGGCGACTAGAGAGGGGGGGAGTGAATAGGAGCCGGTAAAAATTCTTCCCAAAGAACCCGGCCTATGCCCTACTCAAATCCCGGTCACACACAAGCGATGGATCGAATCACACACCAATCGCCAAGACCACAAGGTTATGGATCAACCTCTAGTCCTAGGAACGATTCCTTGAAGCACACGCGGAAGCACTAGAAAAAGGAAGGGAGGAATCGAACCAAGAGGCAAAGCGCGCAGGCTCTGGCGGACCGTCCGGCCAGGAGGGGCGGACCGTCCGCGCGGGCCTCGCGGACCGTCCGGCTTGCTCTCGCGAACCGTCCGCGCCAACCCCGCGGACCTGTCCGGCCGTACACCGCGGACCGTCCGTTAAAGCACACGGGGAACACCGAAGCGACCGAGAAAAACGGACCGTCCGCCGAGGCCGGGCGGACCGTCCGCGCCACCCGCGGACCGTCCGCTACTCAAGCCGGACCGTCCGCAAACTGGCTGCAACAAAAACCAAAAGCCAAACCGGATCGAAAACAAAGGCGCGCAAGAACACGAAGAACACGCGAAGAACACGCGTACACGCGGACCGTCCGCACGGCCCTCGCGGACCGTCCGCCGTGCACGAACGAAGCGAAAAGCGCTCGACCCCGAAAGTCAACACTCCCAATTCATCACCGGATCTCCCTAACGATAGTAGCTGTTGAGACAAGAGTTTGGGGACATGTAAAGCGTCAACCAAGGATACTATACCCCAAAAATTTTGTCTCCTAACTCCCTAAATCATCGGGAATCGCGGATCCTTTGAACACCACCAAAAGCTAGAGCACCGAACGAAAATCCTTGAATCGAAGTGGTTTCCCGGCGTTTGAGGGCACAAGATCAATCACAAAGATGCACTAGACATCCATCCATGTTTCCCTCAAAGAAATCCGGGAGAAACCCACTCAAATCCGCGGAATCACACCAAGAACAAAGGCACCAAAACAAGCACGAAAATAACACAAAAAGAGCTCCGAAAAAGCAATAAATGAAAATTCGGGAATAGAAAGATTGGCACAAGATTTAGAGGATGAAATCACTATGAATATCTTGTCCAAACGATTACAAGCCACTCCTAGAAACCAAATCTAAGATGGCAAAAAGCTCCAATCAAAGAGCCACTCTCACCTCTCTCCCTCTCTCCCAAAGCACTCCAAAATGAAAGAGTACAACATCCTCTAGCCCAAGAGTTGGCTGAAAATTCAGCCCCCTCCTCCTATATATAGGCCCTCCGGAAAAGACCGAAGTGCCCCTACACTAGGAGTACAACACAAGCCCTCACAGGGGCGTTTTGGTCAACACATGAAGTTCACCATCGGACGGCCGCACATCCATCAGGCCTTCACGTCCTCCCGACGCAAGCACCTAGATCATGCCGCGTGTCGCCCGCCTCGAAGCTTCCCGACACACCGGATACGCGTCTCCGTCACGCCGGGCCCTCGGGCTCGGTTTTGAGGCCCAAACCGAGAAACCCTCCTCCGATGGTTTTGTGGCCAAACCACCAAACCCCGCGTACACGGCCCGGCCTCACCACGCCAAGCGTCGAGCTCGCCAAGCCTTTCACCTTCGGCGCCCGGACGGTCTACTCAGTCTTGCCTCGTTCCTTGACTTGGCCACCACCAATGCACCGGCTCCATGTCCACGACTTCTTCTTGCTCTTCTTGCACCATGCGGCTCGCACTTGATCCCGTCGGCCACCGGGTCCCTCGAACCAAGCCTACTTGTCTCTCCACTCCTCGGAGGCCCCGCAAGGCTAAGACCTTTCGCGTCCGTTCTTCACCCGCACCAACGCAAACCAAGCCGCAACCAACACCGCAATACTAGGCCAAGAGTCGGTCCACACAACGTTGTCAACCACTCCTCACGAGTGCATTGACAACACACCACATAAACAATAAGGTAAATACACAAAATAAAACACACACAACACAACTCAACACTACACACACAAAGCTTCAAACCATCCGGTCAATCACTCATCACACACGAACCAAGGTACTTCTCAACTTGGTTCCTCAATCTCCCCCTTGATGAGTGCATTGACAAAAGAAGGTCAAAAAGCAAATAAGAACTCATTCAAGCGCCACAAAGCCAATAAAAAGCAAACAAAAGGCCACTTGAAGTGAGAAGGGATAAAAGCATGCTCCGACAAATTTCTCTCGAAACTAAAGCAAGCACAAGGGCTAAGTGCAAACGAAGAGACACACTACCAACATG
The DNA here is from genome assembly GCA_947561735.1 of Cenchrus americanus. NCBI lineage: Eukaryota > Viridiplantae > Streptophyta > Magnoliopsida > Poales > Poaceae > Cenchrus > Cenchrus americanus. The sequence continues at coordinate 93,090,626 of OX387245.1, read as the reverse complement.
CAATCCCTAAAAGCCATCAAACCAAAATGCTCAACCCAAAGTGCCATAAAACTCTTACTAAAACATTTGTCAACCGCTCATCACCATCAAATCAAGGTTCATATCAACTTGATTTTCCAAATTTCTCCCCCTTGAGGAGCGGACTGACAACAAGTGAGCACAAAGAAATGGTTTGAGAGGGCAAAGACCGAACACCTCATCCAAGTGAAAGAAAACCACACAAGAGCAAAGAACAAGGTCACTTGGCATGAGAGAAACCACAAAGGCCAACTCAATGTCTCGGTCCCCAAAGACATGGGCAACGGCTCGACACAACCGAGACAAGAATGCATGATCCCTCAAGAAGAGGCACAAAGGGCTCAACACCGATCATGGACAAGCGAAATCACACGATCCCTCAAGAAGAGGCACAAAGGGCTCAACACCAATCATGTGATAATCGAAAACATAAGTCAACCGCCGGCTCCTCAAGAAGAGGCAAAGGGGCTCAACACCACCGCACAAGAGCACAAAACTCACAAGCTCCCCCTAAACACATGAACTAGGACAAAAGAGCATACAAAGCTCACCCTAAACTCATGAGATAGAGAAAAGAGCACACCAAGCTCACAAGCTCCCCCTAAACACATGCACTAGGGACAAAGAGCATACAAAGCTCACCCTAAACACACGTGATAGAGCAAAAAAAGCAACCACCAAAGCACAACTCAGGCAAACAAAGGAGACTCATCAAAGCTCCCCCTACACAAATGCAAGCTCCCCCTGAACAAGTGGATGCATACTTCCAAATTTTAAATGCAGTTTTCTGAATATTTCATTAAGCTCACCTCTTCTCCCCCTTGTTGACAATGTATGAATCAAGGTGAAAATGCAGAAATGCAAAACAAAGCATATAAACATCTACATGAGCTTCTCAAATAGGCCAAATTTAGTGACAAAGGCTAGAAATGAGACAAAGAGCACATATATGGATCATAACATAGTCAAAGCATTGCCACAAGTAATATATGGAAATATAGGCATGTGACAAAGCAAATTTTCAGATTTGAATAATTATATCAAAAGATGGCTCACTTCAAATGTAAAGGCCTATCTATGTCACACTTGAGCCACAAACATGCATACCATTCAAAGATCATACAAGGATATCCAATTCTCAACAAAAGATCATTGCAAACACCCATAAAGCAAAGCATGTCATGTTAAAGCTCATGAGCCATGTGTCCACTTCGGGGAGACTTCTCCACTGGTGAACATCATGCAACATGTTTTGCACCCATGTGTGAAAGATAAGACATTTTAAGCATAAACATGATGGAGGGAGCATTTTTCAAGCATACACACTTCTTTTCAAGATTAATTCATTTCATGGTACATGAAGTGCCTTTGCGGCAAAAAGAAGCTTATGCTCCTCCATGAATGCAACATAGGCTAAACATTCACAATGATATCGTCCTTTGGCCCAAATGCAAGAAAGAGACATCCAAGCACAATCTAAGCATGAAAGGCACATTTAGACCAAAAAGTGACATGGATATACTACTACACATGAGTGGAGCACATTTCATCAAATTTAGTCAAGATTAGCATTTGATTCAAAAAGGCTATCTCACAACACATATATCTCAAGTATTCCAAGAGCATAGCCTCACATAGCTATTTCTCCACACACATGACCAATATCTCACAAGTAGCCAAAGAAACTCAAATGAGGCATATGGAAGAAGCTCATCATCCTAAAATGCAATATGATACAAATGCAACATAGGTAGATATGTACATCAAAAGGAACATGATATATGACGGGATGCGAGACACAAATGTCAAACCTACCAAAGTCTATACATCATGATATATGATACAAATGCAATGCGAGAATGCATAGGGAGACAAGGAACTTGACTTAACACCAATAAAGCTCACGAGGGAACACACCAACCAAGAATCGCTCCAAGCGAGAGAAGAGCCACCAAAGGTCCCAATTGAGTACCATAGAAAAAGTACCAATTGCAAAACCGCAAAGATCCCAATTGAATACCATAGAAGGAATACCAATTTAAGGATCACAAAGACTGCCCAGAAAGCCACAACCCTTCTTGGAATCAAATTCCCTATCAAAAGAAGCCAAGCTCCCCCTCAACCAAGGGCAACTAACAAAGCAAAAGCTACGAAAAGGAAGAGCAAGGAAAAACTCTAAAACCAACTGAAAAGAGGAACAACAACACAACTCGAAGACAAGACAAGCCCAAACCTCCAAGGAAAGCTCACAACATGCTACACAATGCATTGATAATATCAATTAACTTAAATAGAGCATTGTAACATGATTCCTCAAATATGAATAAGCATGGGCAAGCAAGTATGTCAACAAGGTACAACACTAAACCAAAATGATACCAAAGAGTAACATGCCAAGCAATATACAAGAACTAAACAAAGGCATGATACAAGATCACATGGATCATCCACCAACATATATTACAAAGCTAGCATGACAAGATAGACATGGGGGATAAACATGCTAACAAGAAAGGTACCATTGAGCTAGACAAAAATGATATGGATGAACAACATGACATATCCGAGCAATCAACCATAAAGCATGACATGATGTTCATGAATAACATCCACCATAAAATCATACAAAGATAGCAATATATATATTCAAGATCACAAAGCTATCATGAACAAGGTGGCTAGCCTACCATGGTTTTCACACAAGCAAGACACAAGTATATACAAGAGAGTACAAGGGGAAAAGAAAACTCACTATACATGTGTACAAAGGCTTTCAAGAGCCATCCAAAATGGTGTGGAGAACTATCATGTCTCCATTGAGCTCATGTTCTCCAACCACGTCTCCATACCTACACACAAGGAGACAAGAAAGACCGAGCCTTGGATCCCAAAGGGTTAGCAAGCACGTACTTGGGAATCCAAGATTTGGTCACACGGGTAAGTGGTGCACACAAAATATCATGTGGGTTAGCATGAGGCAAATGCCGGTTGGAATGAAAAGTCTTTCGAACACCCTTGGAACCATGCCTCAAAGAAGTCACTCGCGAAGAAAGTCGAGTGCTACCACAAGCAAAAAGGCAAAGATCCTTCGGGGTCGTAGGAGAAGAGCCAACACAAGCACCACGGGAAGCATGTCGCGGACCAACACAAGAAACACTAGAAGCATGTCCACGAGCATGGCCTAATTCACTAGAAAGAGTGTCATAAAACCCATCCACAAATCGCGCCTTCTTAGGCTCACAAGTGTTCATGCCATGAGAATGGCTATGAACAACCAAAGGCCTAGAGGCACCTCCTCGCCGTATTCTCCTTGCCCGGCGGTAGCAAAAACTCTCTTGATGCCCATCCTTCCCACAAGGGAGAGCAATGGTACAAAGGCCTATCGAGAGGCACGGTCTGAGTGGATGAATCACCATTCTCTTGTAAGTGGGAAGTCCCTTGGGACTTAGAGCATGAAGCATCAACCCCAACATCCAACTTGGTGCCCACATTAGAATCACACGTGCCATGAGAAAGGCTACGTGGCTTCTTAAAAGCTTTAGCACGCACACGTCGCTCGTGCTTGACACGGCGAAAGCAAAACTCAATGGTATGCACATCCTTCTTGCAAAAGGTGCATTGGAACCTCGGCTTGGGAGTATGAGTTCCAAATATGTGGGAGTCACCCTTTCCATTCAAATCACCTTGGGAAACATCGGAAGAAGCAACAAGCTTAGGAGTAGCTATGGGAGAGCTATCCAAGGCACTAGCACACTTACCACCATCCAAAGACTCACACTTAAGAGAAGAAGTCGACTCCGGTTTAGAAGAAGCAAATTTAGAAGCATCAACATCAGAGTGACAAGAGAAGTGAGAATCCAAACCCTTGGCACAAAGACTCTTGCACCTTGTGCGCAAAACCTCATTTTGAGACTTGAGGCGCTCACAAGCACCAGATGTCATATTTCTCAAATTATTGATTTCTTCTTCAATGCATTTAGCATATGTGGTACGCAAGAGTTCATTTTCTTTCTCAAGGTTGGCACTCATCTCATCATGCTCAACCAACTTAGCGCTCATATCCTCGCGCATCTTTTTCAAAGCCAAAACTTCACTTTCCAAATCAATGCATGAGGTGCAAACGAAATCACATGAACAAGCAACATCATTTACATCTCGCAAAGCATTATCATCATTGCAAGAAGTATGGAAAGCATCCTCAACCAGCAACAAAGAGCACTTGCTACAAGGCATGGATTTTATATCACAAATTTCAGCCCTAGCATGCTCAAGATCATCTACACAAGTGGTGTGAGTCAATTTTAATTCATTAATTTCAGCATGCAAAGACTCACAAGAAACACATGGTAAAGAAGCACTTGTCTCTAACAAAGCAATCTTACTCCTAGCCATATCAAGCTCATCATTCAAAACAACACAAGAGTTGCAAGGCATAGAAGCATTGGATTTCAACAAGTCAATTTCAGATTGCAAGTTAGCAAGAGATGATCTCAAATCATCATTCTCAAAATCAAGATTGTCGCATGCTCTTCTAAAAGCTTCAACATGCATTTTGCGCCAACTAACTTCATCTTTTAATTTCTCATTTTCAGCACACAAGGCATCGCAAGATTTGCAAGGCAAAGAAGCTTTGAAATTTAACACCTTGATTTCAGATTTCAAGCATGCAATTGAAGCAATCAAAGCATCATTTTCAGCATGCATGGTGTTACAAGAAGTGCAAGAATTCAAAGCACGAGACCTCCAATGAGCCATACCACATTTCAACCTAGTAAGAGAGCATTTAATCTTCTCATTCTTCCTACGCAAGGCATCACACAAATCTATGTTTCTCCTATGCAAGTCTCCACAATCACGCTCACAAACATCCAACCTATTGCATAGGATCAAGATAGCTTTGGCAAGTGTACCTTGGTTCATGCCTCCTAGCTTGTGGTAGAGCTCGCCTTTCTTGATGTCACCATCTCGATAGTCCTCGATGAGAGATATCATCTCCTCCACTTCGGCTTCCGCCTCAACCTCCATACTCCTCCTGCTCAAAGAACCACAAGGAGAAGAACTTGGTGCCATAATCAAAGTACCGGTTAGGATTAGCCGAAACCAAGCTCAAGGAACAAGCAACGATGCAAAGAAAGCACTCAAAAAGCCTCAATTCTCTAACAACTACTGACGAGTTCAATAGCAAAGGATCTTATATTTTTCCCAAAAATTTACCACTGAACAAGGAGCACCAAAGATAGAGGCACAAAAAATTTCAGCTCAAGATAAGGTGAAATGAAGTCTAGAGAAAATCCAGAAGAAACAAGACAAAGCCGCAAGAGACATAAATGAGGATTTTTCAATTATCTTCTTCATTTTTTCTGAATTTTTGAAGACCCCAAAATGATCATTAGATTATTTTGGATCACCTACAAATGGAGTCACGAAACCGCTGTAAAAATTTGAGCCAAAACGGAGCACCGAGCGAAAAGTTATGCCCGTTTTACTGAAGGTACCTCAAGTTATGGTTTTCCAAGGGCACAACTCCAAATCGTCGGACTCAAAACGTGCAAACCAAGGTCGCAAGCAAAAGCACCTCTTTCCTCTAGTCACCCTATGGATTCAAGACTTGTTAGAGCCAAAAGAATCCACAACCGGCTCTGATACCAATTGAAGGATCGGATGGCGACTAGAGAGGGGGGAGTGAATAGGAGCCGGTAAAAATTCTTCCCAAAGAACCCGGCCTATGCCCTACTCAAATCCCGGTCACACACAAGCGATGGATCGAATCACACACCAATCGCCAAGACCACAAGGTTATGGATCAACCTCTAGTCTTAGGAACGATTCCTTGAAGCACACGCGGAAGCACTAGAAAAAGGAAGGGAGGAATCGAACCAAGAGGCAAAGCGCGCAGGCTCTGGCGGACCGTCCGGCCGGGGAGGGGCGGACCGTCCGCGCGAGCCTCGCGGACCGTCCGGCCTGCTCTCGCGGACCGTCCGCGCCAACCCCGCGGACTGGCCCGTCCGGCCGTACACCGCGGACCGTCCGTTAAAGCACACGGAACACCGAAGCGACCCGAGAAAAACGGACCGTCCGCCGAGGCCGGGCGGACCGTCCGCGCCACCCGCGGACCGTCCGCTACTCAAGCCCGACCGTCCGCAAACTGGCTGCAACAAAAACCAAAAGCCAAACCGGATCGAAAACAAAGGCGCGCAAGAACACGAAGAACACGCGAAGAACACTATACACGCGGACCGTCCGCCTGGCCCTCGCGGACCGTCCGCCGTGCACGAACCGAACCGAAAAGTGCTCGACCCCGAAAGTCAACACTCCCAATTCATCACCGGATCTCCCTAACGATAGTAGCTGTTGAGACAAGAGTTTGGGGACATGTAAAGCGTCAACCAAGGATGCTATACCCCAAAAATTTTGTCTCCTAACTCCCTAAATCATCGGGAATCGCGGATCCTTTGAACACCACCAAAAGCTAGAGCACCGAACGAAAATCCTTGAATCGAAGTGGTTTCCCGACGTTTGAGGGCACAAGATCAATCACAAAGATGCACTAGACATCCATCCATGTTTCCCTCAAAGAAATCCGGGGAGAAACCCACTCAAATCCGCGGAATCACACCAAGAACAAAGGCACCAAAACAAGCACGAAAATAGCACAAAAAGAGCTCCGAAAAAGCAATAAATGAAAATTCGGGAATAGAAAGATTGGCACAAGATTTAGAGGATGAAATCACTATGAATATCTTGTCCAAACGATTACAAGCCACTCCTAGAAACCAAATCTAAGATGGCAAAAAGCTCCAATCAAAGAGCCACTCTCACCTCTCTCCCTCTCTCCCAAAGCACTCCAAAATGAAAGAGTACAACATCCTCTAGCCCAAGAGTTGGCTGAAAATTCAGCCCCCTCCTCCTATATATAGGCCCTCCGGAAAAGACCGAAGTGCCCCTACACTAGGAGTACAACACAAGCCCTCACAGGGGCGTTTTGGTCAACACATGAAGTTCACCATCGGACGGCCGCACATCCATCAGGCCTTCACGTCCTCCCGACGCAAGCACCTAGATCATGCCGCGTGTCGCCCGCCTCGAAGCTTCCCGACGCACCCGGATACGCGTCTCCGTCACGCCATGCCCTCGGGCTCGGTTTTGAGGCCCAAACCGAGAAACCCTCCTCCGATGGTTTTGTGGCCAAACCACCAAACCCCGCGTACACGGCCCGGCCTCACCACGCCAAGCGTCGAGCTCGCCAAGCCTTTCACCTTGGGCGCCGGACGGTCTACTCAGTCTTGCCTCGTTCCTTGACTTGGCCACCACCAATGCACCGGCTCCATGTCCACGACTTCTTCTTGCTCTTCTTGCACCATGCGGCTCGCACTTGATCCCGTCGGCCACGGGTCCCTCGAACCAAGCCTACTTGTCTCTCCACTCCTCGGAGGCCCCGCAAGGCTAAGACCTTTCGCGCCTGTTCTTCACCTGCACCAACGCAAACCAAGCCGCAACCAACACCTGCAATACTAGGCCAAGAGTCAGTCCACACAACGTTGTCAACCACTCCTCACGAGTGCATTGACAACACACCACATAAACAATAAGGTAAATACACAAAATAAAACACACACAACACAACTCAACACTACACACACAAAGCTTCAAACCATCCGGTCAATCACTCATCACACACGAACCAAGGTACTTCTCAACTTGGTTCCTCAGCCTATGTTCTTTTACTAGTATGCTAGGTCGTTAGATGCTATACTCTAAGGACCCGGTAAAAGTCGAGTGATGTTCGTCACTCGCGAGAATATGATCTCCTTTTGGGAATCACCCTGTTTATAAATGGATTGCTCATGTGGTAAGAGCATGGGATTTGGGCTCTGGTCGAGTGGCTTCGTGGCTAAGCTTTTGAACGTACTAAACACTTGTCGCCGGTAAACCTAGTACCTTAATGAGACGGCACATGATTTTACTACTACTACTCTCGATTCGTCTCCTGCCCGGCTTGCAACCGGGAGGAGGGTACATGTGTGAGGCTAGGTGTAGTAGGTGGGGCATGCCAAATAGCCTTGTACCCAGGACTGTAGGCTATCATCCCAACCCGAGGATTTTTGGGAACCGTTTGGTCGGTGTCGGCTCTGTTGGGGCACCGCTCCATGTGTTTAGGTTTACCTTGCAAGGTGGATGAATCAATCGATTGTCGGCCTCTCACCGTTATCCGAGACTGCTTAATCTACTGGCCATGATATCCCTTAATGATGGAACTATGTGAAATCTTCTGCGTGAATTAATTGTATTGTACAATTCTTGATTGTATTAGTCGCTCATCATAGTAATGATAATATCACTAGAATCTAAGCTAAAATATTGAAAGTAAGGATCCATGATCCTAGTTGCTTTTTGGCAAAACAAACCCACCAGCCAAAAGCCTACATGTCTAGAGGTAACTTTGTCGGGTAAGTCTTGCTGAGTATTAGTATACTCAGTCTTGCTTTATAAATGTTGCTTCCAGGTAATGCATGTGATGTGTGGCCCGGAGAACTTCCACCCGGCTGGGAGCTAGAATGGGTGGATGACGAGAAGTGATTGCATCATGACAGGCCTCCTATGATGTGATCGTATGGTTTAGTTATCTTCCGCTGTTTTCAATAAACTCTGAACCATTTACTTTCATGTCAAAGAACTATGTTTGTAATAATGGACTCTACGGGGAATTTGATGTTAATTTGTAAGGCACTCTGGACTCTCCTTTGTGAGAGTTTTAATGCATACGTTCGATCCTTTCTATGTTGTCAAGTGATTTACTGGGTGTAAACCCGGCAACACTCAACGGGATGATTCTTTATTATCGCTTAATGACCAAATGGAGTGGTTTAGGCGATAGTACGGAATTATCTCGGGTGGGGTTGTCACATCTGGTATCAGAGCATCCGTATGCACCGGAGTGATTAGATTAACGCTAATCACATGTTTTACAATAAAACTTGCCAAGATTGGTTGGATTTTGAAATTCGTTGGATCGTTAAGGAATGATCTAGATCCAGAGGCCCTAGAGGGAATTTTGGGTTCTTTAAGGTGGCATAAGAATCTATGGTTTATTTTGCTAACTTCCATCACTTTAATTTATGTCAGACTTACTTTATTGCACAACCAAACTAGTTGAGCCACGTGTGTAATACGTGTGTTGTTCCGCATCACGGGAATTGCGAGGGTTGATGGAGTGATCCATTCCATAGATCCCATCTTCGCGTCTAGTTATGAGTTGTGGTGTCGCCACGTTTATCATACGTGTGCATTCCGCATGTCGATCATGCGAGGCAAGGATACACTCCATTCAAACGGAGGGTGTCTGAGGTTGGATGCTGTCCATGCAGCGGTTTGACGCATGGATACCGTTTCTATAGTGAACGGTAATGTATGTGGACGCTTCCATGATGTGCTGGCACGGAAGGTTCGTTTTCTGCAGGTACACTAACAACGTTTCGTAAGTCGTTAGGTGTGAATCGAATAGCTCCGACTAGTTATTATAAGGAGAGCCGATTATAAGCTTGCCACCAGCACTAACTACGTCTTTTTGGATCCATGTGTGTGAGGTCGTTTAAGACGTGTGCATTCATGATTAAAATCTTGTTGAACCTAAAATTGGTACTTTCTGGCTTGAATAATTTTTCTAGGGTAATTGCTTGATCTTAGATAAGGTTTCATCTCTTTTGATCTTTGGCAGATTCCTGGCAGATTTTGTTGCTGTCGTTTCTCAATTTTTGTAGCCCAATCTGTAAGGAATCTGACTAGACATTCTTTAAGAAAGTTGTTTCTTATAAAATTGAGCATCTACTGTAAATTTCTCAAGATTTTAGGAATTTTCTGCAGAGAGTTATGCTCAGTTTAGCGAGTCTCTGTCCTGCTGTTTTTCTGGGAGACCTTCCTCGGAAAATGGAATTTTTCGAGCATGTTCCGATCCAATCTAGATCTACCTTTGAATATCGAAAAAAGTGTCATAATCTCCCTGAGTTGCTATCAAAATTTGGTAATTTTGGGGGTCATAGGTTCTGAGTTATGAATTTTTGATTCACTACCTCCGAACTTACGCCATGATTTTATGCGTACTCATTTCGAGTTCCGGCATATCTTTCACCTTTTGCTAATGGCTGCCCTAAATTTCACCTAATTGAGGACCAAACTTACCCCTTGTACTCATTGACATCTTGTGGAAAGTTGAAACCTTTAGTAGTGGTCTGTGTATGCAACCTTCTTTTATAGCCGTGAGAACTTATCTTTGTGCACGTGTTCGCATCGGGGTCTGACATTTGTCACTTATTCCAGATGTCTGCCTCTGGATCCATGACCGTTGATGCGTAAGCATGGACTCACTTGAACTGCCTCGAGGAGGGTGGTTTTCCTGCACTTTTGTGGGACACCCTAAAAGACTTTGGGTACACAGCGTATTCCGAGTACTCGGCACGTGAGCTCATGACCTCAGGCCAACTGCTTCGTTGGGATGTGAAGGTGAAGATCCCCGTGTGCCCGACACATCCTACTTGGGAAGAGTGGGAGGTTAAGGCACAAGGGTTGAACCTGGCTGACGCCATACAAAAAGCTACTTTGGAAGCACTCACAACTTTTTGTGAGAAGCACACTGATTTGGTAGCTAGCACTGCAGCCAAAGTGATTCCTTTGCCTAAGAAACATTCCGGACATGGGGTCGAGCGCGAAGCTTTTCTTTCCACTCAGGGCAATCTTCCCCATAGTTCTGAACTTGTCACCTCAATCCGTTTCTCCAAAGCTATGTTTGACGCCTATCAAGTGATGGTTGGAGAAAGCATGTTCTATAGACACCAAGTTTATAGACAACAAGTTAATGGTGCAGAAGCTATAACCCAAGAATTGAAGGAAGCTCGAGCAACGATAGCCCGTCTTAAGAAGAAAAGATGCAAGAATAAAACAACAATACAAGAATTGAGTGAAGTCATTCATGAGCAGAATTTCTTGTTGCAGCATAATGATCAATATATGCTTGACTTAAAGAATCAATTAGAAGTTGTAGCAGCTCCACCTCCTGATCCCGAAGAGGAAGAAGATCCCGAGGAGATTCAAGGAGAATCTGGAGTGGAGTCTGGACCTACTTCCCCTTGAGGGAACCTAGGCTAGATTGTTATCTAGTGGATGTTGGTTATGTTTCCAATAAAGTGATGTGTTGTAAGAGTGTGGTTGTAGAATGGATCTTGTAAGGACGATGGTTGTGATCAACTTGGACCATGTGTTGAATAGCCAGTTGTGCTAAATATTGTGGAGATCATGCTCACCAAATTTTATCATGTTGCATATACGTACCAGAGTTAGGGTAATTTTTGTGCACCTCGGCCTTCTGTGAAAACAGCTAGACAGAACCTCGGTGACGGAATTTTTCGGGCATGATAATGTTGGAATTTGACGCGGAGTTGAATACCAACATCGGAGCTTATGAAACCCTACATCCACTAACCAAAAATGAGAATTTTTCGGGGAATAAGCAAGGATTTATGAATCTTATGCTTATGACCGTCGTGCTGTCTATTCCGAAAATTTTCATGAATGAGTTTTCGTCGTGCATATTCTACTTGTTAATTTATCTGAGCAAACTTACGAATATGTGTTTAATGAGAACTCAACTTTTCAGATGGTCGGATCGACGCGTAGCACCCCAACGGTTTTGACGCGTCGGGTAGTGGTGATCTACCACCGCCACCGCCCATGACGCCGGTGGAGACTTTCATGGCCGCCCAAACTGAAGTGTTGCGCCAAATCCTACAGACGCAACAGCAAATCGCCCAACAGATGCAACAGAGACCTCCAATGGGAGCTAATCATGATGGACCACAACTAGTTACCACCTACTCCCAGTTTATCGGGATGAAGCCCCCAACTTTCACTAAAGCAGAAGAGCCCCTTGATGCTGACGCATGGGTTAGGGCCATTGAGGCCAAATTCGCTGCATTTGTCCTACCTTGTTCTGAGGAGCACAAGGCTAGCTTTGCAGCCTTGCAGCTTCGTGGAGAAGCTTTAATGTGGTGGGAGTACTTTAAGACCATGCAACCTGCCGGACATGAAGTTACTTGGACTGAATTCAAGAGAGCTTTCAAGGACCACCACATCCCAAAAGGACTAATGGTTAGAAAGATGAAAGAGTTGCTTGCTTATAAGCAAGGTGATGACACTGTGTATCAGTACGCACAGAAGTTTAACAGCCTTTGCCAGTATGGAGAACATCACGTGGACACCGATGCCAAAAAGATGGAACATTTCCGTGATGGTCTTAAGAGTGAATTGTATGAAAGACTAAACCTATTAGAGCCAAACAGTTATCATGAGTTAGTGAACAAAGCTATCTCTCAAGAGGATGCCATGATGAAGGTACAGAAGGAGAAGAAGAGGCAGAATGAATTTACTTCGAGCGATGGATCGGGCAAGAAATTTCGTTTCGTCAACAAGAATGCGCATAGTTCTCCCCAATCATCCACATCAGGCCATTGGAGAGTGACTCCCTCCCAGCAGAAGCCTTCGGGACATTTTCAGTACTATCAGGCCCCGCCACAATTCTCCAAGCCAAAGGAACTTCCACCCCGCATTTTCTACAATTGTAGGCAACCAGGGCATTATGCCAATGAGTGCCCAAACCCTAGGAGGATCAAGCCCGAGCAGTAGAATCAGAACCCCGGAGTGGCTAAGGGCAATCATGACAAGAAGCCCATGGTCCAAGTGAAGCAAGGCCAGCTCAAGTTCATGGGTAACCTTTCTATCCGAGAGCATTCCTCCTTATTGTTTACTTTTGATGATGGAACTTTACTCTGTCCTCACATGCTAGTTGCTTAGTGAACAAATGTAACGAACATTTGTTTACTAGCCTTCCCTTTCTTCATAGAAATCTCTTGGTAATCCCTTTCTCAACTTGGTCTTTCCGTCTATCTCAAAGCTCTCCTAGATTCACATCAATCAACCAGCTAAGTTGACAAAGTAAGATCAGAGTCTTTCCTTGAGAAATCCCGGTCAGATCTTTAGACCATTGGACCCCATTTTTTCAGTGCCATGATGGTACGACGCCGTAGCATCGCCCTGCCATCTCTTTTCCCCGCGGCCACGATCACGTCGTCGAGACCTCACGGGCCGACCATTATCGAGCCCCGTGTGGCAACCGCCGGATCACTCCGCCAGTCCCTACCTCAGTCAGTTGGGATGACCGTTGTGTTTCTGTTGAGGTATAAAAAGGGAAACCCTTCCGCGGTGTGCTATTGCCAAGTCTCGCCTATTTTCGAGCTCGACATTGCCGCCGCTCTTGTTTTTCCCCTTCGACTAGTTTTTGGCCAACCCGCCACTAGCCCATCTCCATTGTTGCTCCACCCACTCATCGAGCAAGCCGTTTTGCTATCTTCGTTGACAACCTCCAGAAGAAGCTCGAAGAAGACCGAGAGAAGAACCCCAGCTCCATCGTCGACCATGGCTCAATTCGTGGACATGTTCGAGTCCCTCTATTGGATGCTTGCAGCGATGTACCTCTGCATCGTCGGCGGAGTTTGTCTTCTTTTAGTTTTCCATGTACACATCCATTGCCCTCTCCCTCATGAACTGCGTTGAGGCAGCGAGGAGAGCCCCATGTATCTTTTGCCCTATCTGAATTCTCGCTGTCTAGAAATATAAGCGAGTATGTCTTCCATCTTTGTAGCCCTTATCTTGTTAGAAAGTGTTGCTCCAATCTTGTTGTCGAATCTCGGGATGAGATTCTGTTTAAGGGGGGGAGGCTGTGACGCTCCAAGTTTTCAACCGGGTTCTTTAACCCTAATAATCCGGTCATCCGAGTCGACTTTGGTCAAACGACGATCAACCTGGGCCATCACCTCGAAAACATCACCAATGACCCCTAATGACCCGTTTGGTCAACCTTGGTCAACCTTTGGTCAAAACTCTACTCAAAACCTCTTTGAACACCCTTTGACCTTCTATGTCAGCCGGAACTTTTGCCACGTTCTCCAAATTTCACCTAAACACTTCAAAATCTCCCAATGTAAAAGTTGTGTGTTTTGTCGAGGGACACAACTTTCATGTTGAGTGGCATTGGAGATTTGGAGTGGAAATGCATGAAAAAGCTTGGTCAACGCCCAGGGTTACTATTCATAGGCGCCCAGAAAATAGTCAACTTGGCATGCGATTTGTGCACAACTGGTTGAGAAAAACCCCATACGCCCTTTGTGGAAGTTGTAGAGGGATGGAAGATCTACAACTTTCCTATTGACCACTTGGTCCACTTCTATTTCAAAATTTTAAGTTTTCAGCAGTCAAATAGGGCCATTTGAATTTAAATCGGGCCGACCCGCGCCCACCGCGCGCGCGTCGCGCGCGCGACGCCGTCGCGGCACACCGACCCACCCGCATTGCGCGCGCATGCCGAGGTTCCCCTCCGACCACCAGACCATGTGCGGTGCTTTGGTCACTATGGCAAGGTACGGATGACGTGGTCAAAGGCCGTAGGCCGGTGCCACGCGTTCTCCCCTCACCCACTGGCCGGCGCACTGCCTCGTCGCCATTGGCCACGGTACTGGCCGCACGTCATCGCCGCCCCCACTGCCCATGTCGTGCCTTGTACTGCCCTTCCACGCCTTGGTGCGCAAGTTACCTTCCTCACCGACTCGAAGCTTGGCTATAAAAGGGTCGACGACGTCCGTCACGCGTGTTGCAGAGCCACCGAGCCGCCATTGCCGCCGCCATCTGTGCTCACGGCGAGATCCACCTCCGACCGCTTTTCACCGCAAGCACGTGTTGCTCCCGCCTCCCTCTTGCACCAACATAGGTCCCACCCTCGCTTGTTGGCCACGCCGAGCCGCCAGCTCGCCGGAGTAATCACTCCAGCGGCCGCCGCCACCGGTCTCCGCCGTGCCCGCCTGCCGGCCCTCTCCCCTCCGCGTGTAAGCACACAAATTGCTCCCTTGTGACCCCTAGACCCTCCCCAGCTACTTCCCCGACCAAGGCCGTCGGCGAGGTCGCCGGAATCCGGCCGGCCGCGCCGCCCCATGCCCCTGGACTACATTGCTGCTCTGAATTCTTTCCAGGGGGTCTAATTGTGAACCAGGGGCATGACTGTGAACACCCAAAACTTTCCAAGGGTCTGTTCGCGAAATGAATCTCACACCTTTTGTGTGTTTTAGCTGCAACTTTGAAAAATCGTAAAAAATCACTGAGAAATCCAAAAATTGCAAACTCAATTTTGTTGTGCTTTGTGTAACTAGAGCTACAACTTTCTCGAAGCATGTATATACTTTTGAGCTTTGGTTTTTCTTGAAAAATTGAAATGTGAAATCCCTAGATCTGTGTTTTTTGCAAAATCCATACATGATCTTGAGCTGGATTTTGGATATGTTGTGGAGACTAGCATGTGTAGGTCCTGTGCCAAAAATTGCACAAAGTTACTGAAGAAATCTTTTTATATGATTTATCTTGTGAAATTGACAAACCTGCCTAGATGATTTTTATAGCTTAAAATGGATTTACTTTTGAGCCTGACTTCTAACTATCATCTTGTAATGTTGAAATGCACCTCTGGTGAATTTACCATGATTTTATCACTGCTAGAAATGGTATTTCCTGATTTATGCTTGTTTTTAATCATAATTGTGTGGATCAAGATCTATAAAGGCTATAGATGTGTTTGTTGGTTTCCTAGACTTGTTTTGGACCAGTGAAATAGTGAGAGAAAGTTTGGGTCCAGAAGTGTTTTATTTATTTTTATATGCATTTGTCTTGTTTATGGTGAATAGAAATGCTATATTTAATATATTTCTTTTTATTGCTTCAACAAGTGTGCATGAAGATCAGTGGCTTGTTTTAGACTTATTGAGATCAGGGAACACCACTCTTGGTGTTTTATGATTTATTTTGTTGCATAAAAGGGAAAGAACCTTTGTAGGTGGAATATTGAAATTAATTGGGAAAATCACAAATCACCCCTAAGGATCTTGTGTTTGTGTTGTGAAATTTGCTAACCAGTGTATAACTAAGCCCTTGCTGTTTGTGAGAATTAAATTCAATTATTTATATATATATGTACACAGTCTCCATTAAAAAGTCTAGATAATAAAGCATCGCAAATTGTTCCTTTATAGGATGAGTATGCTGAATGTATTGTTATCTAGGTGAATGTGTTCAATCTTGCACCCCATGGTTGTCATGTGTTGCTTGTGATTAATTAAATCAAATTGTCACTTAAGTCTTGCATTTGCATCCTCCGTGTAGAAGTTCCTGGCGGTAGCAACATGCTCGTGCTAGTGGGCGTGAACGAGGGAGCAAGAGGAGACGTGCACTACGTCACCGTAGAGCAAGGCCCGGGCCAAAGTCCGGAAGTCTGCCTTACTGCCTGTGCCAACGAAGGCAAGCCCCGGTTTAATCATTAACCTGTGTGTTTCATTTAAACTTCTGAATTTATCTTTGTTATTCTATGTGCATTTACGTTCAGGAATTGAATGAAACCCTAGTTGCATGATCCCTAGGTGCCTATGTTCTTTTACTAGTATGCTAGGTCGTTAGATGCTATACTCTAAGGACCCGGTAAAAGTCGAGTGATGTTCGTAACTCGCGAGAATAGGATCTCCTTTTGGGAATCACCCTATTTATAAATGGATTGCTCATGTGGTAAGAGCATGGGATTTGGGCTCCGGTCGAGTGGCTTCGTGGCTAAGCTTTTGAACGTACTAAACACTTGTCGCCGGTAAACCTAGTACCTTAATGAGACGGCACGGGATTTTACTACTACTACTCTCGATTCGTCTCCTGCCCGGCATGCAACCGGGAGGAGGGTACATGTGTGAGGCTGGGTGTACTAGGTGGGGCATGCCAGATAGCCTTGTACCCAGGACAGTAGGCTATCATCCCAACCCGAGGATTTTTGGGAACCGTTTGGTCGGTGTCGGCTCTGTTGGGGCACTGCTCCGTGTGTTTAGGTTTACCTTTCAAGGTGGATGAATCAATTGATTGTTGGCCTCTCACCGTTATCCGAGACTGCTTAATCAACTGGCCATGATATCCCTTAATGATGGAACTATGCGAAATCTTCTGCGTGAATTTATTGTATTGTACAATTCTTGATTGTATTAGTCGCTCGTCATAGTAATGATAATCTCACTAGAATCTGAGCTAAAATATTGAAAGTAAGGATCCATGATCCTAGTTGCTTTTTGGCAAAACGAACCCACCAGCCAAAAGCCTACATGTCTAGAGGTAACTTTGTCGGGTAAGTCTTGCTGAGTATTAGTATACTCTGTCTTGCTTTATAAATGTTGCTTCCAAGTAATGCATGTGATGTGTGGCCCGAAGAACTTCCACCCAGCTGGGAGCTAGAATGGGTGGATGACGAGGAGCGATTGCATCATGGACATGCCTCTTATGATGTGATCGTATGGTTTAGTTATCTTCCGCTGTTTTCAATAAACTCTGAACCATTTACTTTCATGTCAAAGAACTATGTTTGTAATAACGGACTCTACGGGGAATTTGATGTTAATTTGTAAGGCACTCTGGACTCTCCTTCGTGAGAGTTTTAATGCATACGTTCGATCGTCTCTGTGTTGTCAAGTGATTTACCGGGTGTAAACCCGGCAACACTCAAAGGGATGATTCTTTATTATCGCTTAATGACCAAATGGAGTGGTTTAGGCGATAGTATGGAATTATCTCGGGTGGGGTTGTCACAGCCAAGCCGCGGCGCCATCGCGTCTGTCGGCCACCGAAGTCGCACCACCCCGGCCTCCTAACCCTAGCCTTCGGGCTATAAATCCCCAAGGTGTCGCATCCTCTCCTACTTCCCAAGTCAACGCCGCCAGAAGCCCCTTTTCCCTGTGCACCGCCAACCCAATTGGGGATTTCCGCATCTCTGCTGGCCGTTGTCCGGTGTGGAAAAACATAGGAGAAGAGAAGAATAAGAAGTTGGGAGGCCGCCGCAGAACTCTGGGCGCCACCATGGAGCTTCACCTCCCCTTCGTCACCATTCACGCCGCACGGGAGCCTTCACTGCATGTCACGAGACCCTGGAGCTCTGGGACACCACCGACGCCGCACATCAACACCGAGCCCGCACCACGCCGTCACCGCCGAGAGGAGTCGTGGACGCCTTCATCACACTGTCGTGTTCGTCGTCCGCTTCGCCTCGCCGCGGGACACGAAGTCCCTGTGTGCGTAACGCGTCGCGTAGAAGACCGTGCCGTCACCGACATGGAGTGTCGCGATGTCGCCCCGGAGCCCGGCGCCGTCGCTGAACCGCAGGCCGCCGTTACCGCGGTTCGTCTACAGTGTGTGCTCGGCCTTCGTGCCGCTGTCATGCAGGTGCTGCATCAACGCCCTGCCTTGCCTTGAACACCGACACGCCCCATGGTGAGCACTCATTCAAGCCTTTTCCTTTCCCACCATCTTCTCGGTGAATTGCCTGAATCACGAAGATGTTGTTGTCGCCGCACTTCATCTGTCTCTGAAGCCGGCCTTCGTGTCGTGTATGTTTCTTGCAGGACCCAACCTAGCCGCGCTGCCCATCTCCAAGTTGCGGCCATCTATCCTTGACCAAGGGCACACACACAAGGTGCTCGATAGTATGTGTCAGCCAAGCTGCGACCTTCATCCACATCGCACTTGTCGTCGAAATGCCTAAACGGCCACAGAAAGCCACACCACCGTGGACCGTCAGCAGCAAGGGAGAAGATTGAAGGGAGCCGAATGCCACTCTCACCAAGGACGCCGTCACCATTGACCCGTGTCGTCATCGCCGGGAACGTCTATATCGAGACCACGCCGCTGCCTTGAAGCTGTACCGCAAGCCTAAGCCCGAGGAGGACGAGGGACACACCGCCAAGCCAAGCTGCAAGCACGACCACGAACCCGTCCAAGCCACCGCTCCCTTTTGTTCGATGCCCATCACCTGTTCGATGTAATGCCTGAACACCTGCTTCGAGCCCCATGGTGAGTCGCATAACCAGCCCTACCTCATGTTCCCTAGTGATTCGATGGAATGCCTGACCGGCCTTCGAGTCGCATGTTTCTAGTCATAACCTTGACGATCCTATGTGTGTCAGCCTTCGTGCCGGGATGTTTCCCTTCGTTGCGTCTCTTGCATCGCTGTCGCCTTGTGTTGCCGACCTCCAAGTCATGCCTTTTCTTGCAGGTGCCGCTGACCGTCGCATCTTGCTTGCTTGTCACCTTGGTCGCGATCGACTAAAAGGTTGTGGCATGCTTTTTCCATGCAATGCGTGCCGCCTTGTCGCTCTCTACCTCACAACCCCCACACACTACCGCACCTACCCTCTGTGCTTGCCGGTCGACAAGTCGTTGAGCGTTGCGGAGGCACTGGGACGCTAGTGCCCCGCGCACACTGTGAACATGTCGTGAACATGGGACACTGTGGACACGCACGTGCGAGTGACCTCGTCGCCCAAACAAGCCAGGGACCTTTGTGACAACCCGCCCAGGAAAATACCGTACTATCGCCTAAAACCAATCCATTTTGGTCATTAAGCAATAGTAAAGTATCATCTTGTCATTAGTTGCTGGGTTAACACCCGGTAAATCACTTGGAATTCATACAGCGGATCGACATATGCATTAAACTCACACGAAGGCGAGTCCAGAGTACAACACGGATTAAATCCAAATTATTACAAACCATTGTTCACAACAGGAAGTAAAGATTTAGTTTGAAAACAGCAGAAATAAATAAACTAGTGCAACGATACACATCACAGGAGGCCACCCGTGATGCCATCACTCATCCTCTTCCACCCATTCCAGCTCCCAGCCGGGTGGAATCTCACCATGCCAAACAACACCTGCAACCACATTATTAAAGCAAGGTTGAGTATACTAATACTCAGCAATACTTAACCGTTGGGTGATAACTACATCACCAAACTCTAGACATGAGAGGCGTTTTGGCCGGTGGAGTTCTTTTGCTGAAAGGCAACAAAGAGTATGTCCTTACTTTCATTATTTTAGCACAAGTTCTAGTTGACTATCATTTCTAAGTGTGCCAACTAATTCAATCAAGAATTTTACAATACAATTAATTCACGCAGAAGTATTCACCAAGTTCCATCATTAAGGGATATCATGGCCAGTTGATTAAGCAGTCTCAAATAACGGTGAGAGCCCGACAATCGATTGGTTTATAACCTTGCAAGGTAGACCTAAGCACACGGAGCGGTGCCCCAACAGAGCTGACACTGACCAGGCGGTTCCCAAAAGTCCTCGGCTTGGGATCAAAGCTTACAGTCCTGGGTACAAGGCTATCTGGCATGCCCCACACAGTACACCCAACCTCACACATGTAGCAACCTCCCGGTTGCAAAGCGGTAGGTGATTACTCAAGAGTAGTAATAGTAAGTTCTCGCACTGTCTCTTTAAGGTACTAGGCTTACCGGTCCCATTCCCGACAAGTGTTTAGTACGTTCAAAAGCTTAGCCACGAAAGCCACTGGATCGGAGCCCAAATCCCATGCTCTTACCACATGAGCAATCCATTTATAAAGATCTTATGATCCCAACATAAGAACCTATTCTCGCGAGTGACGAACATCACTCGACTTCTACCGGGTCCTATAGCATAGCATCTATCGACCTAGCATACTAGTGATAGAGCATAGGTACCTAGGGATCATGCATCTAAGGTTTCAATTCAACTCCTGAAACGTAAATGCACAATTGTAACAAAAGATAATTTCATAATTTCAAAAGACGGGGTTAATGATCCGGGGCTTGCCTTCCCTGGCAAGGTTGGCCTTGGGCCCTTCTGGACTTTGGCCTAGGTCTTGAGCTACATCCACGTACTGCAGCTCTTCGTCTGCACCTTCGTCTCCTCCTTCTGGCACGAGCGTATATCTACCACTGTGAAGATCTACACGAGGATGCAAATGCAAGATTTATTTGACAATTTTTAATTTAATTAATTATAATCAGCAAATGGCAACCATGGGGTGCATGGTTGACCACATTCACCTAGATAAGAAATACATTCAGCATACTCTTCTAGAAAGGAACAATATGTGGCTCTTTATTAATTATTCTTTTTGATAGTGACTGTGTACATATATAGGGAAATAATTTAATCTAATTTACACAAACATCAAGGGGTTGGTATTTATCTCCTTTAAAATGATTTTTATCACACACAAGAGTTATCAAAGGTGGGTTGTTGATTTTTCCCATTTAATTGACTATTAAGCCTTAAATTGCTTCCATGGCTTTTGTTCCTAAAATTAATTAATAAAATTTAGTGGAAGGGTTTATTAAGCACTAGCCACCTATAACAAGCCACTGAACACACATGCATGCTTAGGAGAGCTACAAATTTAATTATATTGAAATTAACAAAAGCTAGCTAGTAAAGCAAGGTAAATGCACACAAAAATAAATACTCATCAAATTGATCCAAACTTTCTCACACACGACCTCTGGTCCAAAACTATGCTAGGGATGCAACATAGACACCTAGAACTATTATGAATCTTGAGTTATGCAATTACCAAGAAAAAAAAGCATATTTCAAGAATAAAATTTTTTGACAATTACAAAATTGTGATTAATTCACCAGGGGTGAATTTTGGCATAAAAAGATAACATGCAGAAGTTGGTCACAAACATCTAATTACTTTTTGCTACAAAAATCATTTGGACAGATTCTGCATAAATAGAAAACAATTTATATAGAAATATTTACAACATAACTTTGTGCAATTTTTGGTACAGATCTTTTCATAACATAATACACAATATATTTATATATTAGCTGCATAGGACTTGTAGATTTTGAGATATCACAGATCTAGGTTTTTCACATTTCTATTTTTTATGCAAAAATTATCAAGAAACAGACTAGACAAGTTTAACAAGTTGTAGTGTTTTTCAACAGGAATCTAACAAAATCTGTTTTGCATTTTTCTGATTTTCTACGACTTTCTATGAATTTTACAAGATTCAGCACCTTCACCTAGATCTAGAAGAGATAGTTTTACGAACAGGCCCTCAAATTTCACAGACAAGCCCTCGGGACGAAAAATTAGATTGCAATTGGGTCCCTAGCGCCATGGCCGGCGGAGGGAGCTCGATTCCGGTGAGGGGAAGGCTCGGCTCGGTCGGGAAAGGGCGGGGGAGTGGTGTAGGCTCACCTAGGGTTCCATTCCGTGGGTTGTTGGCGGCGGAGGAGCAGCCGACGGCGGTGCTCGGCGACGCCGGCGGACTGTGGCCGCAAGGAGCTTCGGCTCCAACGTGCTGGTCGGCAATGCTCCGCAACAGGCAGCTCGGTAGGCTTCAACAAGGTTGTGGGGAGGTGGAGGATGAAACGAACCGAATTTCCGCGAACGGAAACCCGACTCTCTGCACCTCCGTGATAGTCCCAGGAAAAGGCTATCACGTGCAATCCCTGTCTCAAGTGGTACAAATCCATACAACACGGGAATAAAAGAAGAATTACATAATATTATTATTACAACATCAGAGTACAACTCTTCGGCACAAGCGGGTACAAGTCCAACGAGATCGAATCAAGAAAGGTAAAACACCTACGCAGCGGATCTACATAAGCGAAGCGTCTCCAGCTCCACAAGCAAACTCGAGCATAGGACCAGCTCTAGTCTTCACACCTTCGTCACAGAAGTTGTAGTCGTAGACGGTCACCGAGTCTGAAATGCCAGCATCTACCCGATAAGCGGGTAGGTCATGTCAGCTTCCCAACAAAGAGCAAAAGTGGTGGTTGAATCTAGTATGCATGGATGAAACCTATATTGGGTTGTAGAAAGTTATGCATGCAGCAGCGCGGTAGCAACAATCAAGGTATGCGAGAATAGCGCCGAGGTCCACACCTCCGGGAGGTCCACACCTCTGAGGTCCACACCTCCGGGGTCCGCACCCCTCAACAAGGATGTCCACACCAAAGCACCGAATCACAACCACGATCCGGCTCCCAACTCTCATCCGCGATGTGGGGCCCACCTCGCTCCTATCCCCACATCTCAACGGCCTCGGGCGGGGCTCACTCACTCGGGGGGAGAGAAGAAGCACAAGAAAAGAGTCTAGCCGGGTGAGAGATCGGAGGGCCGTCCATAACCGGTGGACACGGACTATAGCTATAGGTTTAACACTGCGAGAGGTTGTACAACCGTACCCGCCCAAATAGAGCCGGATGGTAGCGAACCACCGAAACCCTACCATACGGCCGGAGTCCAAGTAAGTGGATGGTACCCTCCCCGCGTCTCGAGTCCGGCGCCGCCCCCCGCCGTAGAGCTCATGCGCCAGCGAGGGGTCCCTCGAAGCTGTGGAACCCTTCCCCGGCCTCGCCGGGGCGAAGTCTTCTAAGGAGGAAAGTCGTCTCCCGTCACGATCACACCGATCCGCCTACAGGAGGGATACTATCCACTACGAGTCTCACCCCGCACCCCCGCCCAATACAAGGCGGGCGGTTTGTACGGTAAAAGTCCACTGAAGCAAGGTCAACTGACGATCGGTCCTTAAGGGCCGAGAGCGAGCACTCACCATCTTCATCCCGTCCGACACGCCGCTCGGGCGAGAGGCCAGATCGCATCTCCCCGAGGTAGGCGTTCACAAGTAACCAAACGGCTCGCCCCCGCCAGTAACACGTCAAGGAAGAACACACCCAGAACTCACGCTAGAACACACCGAGATCTCCCACATCTTAGTCCAAACCCAGAGAACCATCCATAATCAAGCAATATTAGTATGGATAGTGTGTATATGGGACTAGCTAGGGGTCTGTAGCTAGTCCCGAGGTAGGTAAAGCAAGGAAACAAGATATATCAAATATCAAGGCGTGGCTAAACAAATGGCTATGCAATCCATCAAATCAAGTAACATAAATATAGCACTAGCAACTAATAGCATGCATGGGTTCTACATGGTTGGGAGTGACATGACACCTGCGCGGTAGTCGTCGTAGAGTAGTAGAGGTTGAGCGTCCTCTCGGGCAAAGTCGGGGTAGTCGCGTCTCCTCAGTCGTCGCAGCTCGGATCTTCAACAAGAACACAAGCCTACACGAGATGCGACGTGGAAATAAATAACGAGCATTCATCTAATGCAAAACATCAATAAGAACCAATTTAGAAGATCCGAATAAACGCCAGAGTAAATACAAGCAGCACTGGTTTAGTTAATAAAAAATAGAGCAATTGATTTTAAAACAAAAGTAGTTTAAGCAACTAGTTTTTATATCCTAGAAGACATGGTAGGATCAAGAGTTAGTTCAAAGTTAGCTTACGGGTCTTACGGCTAAGATCTTAGGTAATCAAGCCTGCAAGCAGGAAAGTGGAGAGGCTGAGATCAAGCACTTGCTAGGTTTTAGCTCTTGGATAATCAAAGCAGTAGCGCGAAGGGTGATGAAAGCAGAGCGAAGCAAAGATAACTAGAAAAGGCATTATCATGCCAAGATGTGCGGTGAAAGCTCAGAGGGGATGAAAGGATCAACTTGTGACCGATATCGGTGGCGATGAGGTAAGGTGTGCTTAAGGGCGCTACGAGGCATGTACTGATGATGCAGCATCGTCCATGGCAAGGAAGCTAGGTTGCAGCTCGGGGTTGCCATTCGTGAAGCAGTGGCCTCTGCTCACGTCACGGCCGTCCATCACGTGCGACATCCTGGTTTCAAGGACATGGCACGGTACACGCTTCACAGCACGAAGCCAAGTGGAGCGAGAGCGGATATGCGTGGAGCAGCAAAGAGGGAAGGCAAAGGTGTAGAAAAGGTAGGCGATGAGATAATGGGGTAGGATTCCTGTCCGCGGCACGCCAATGGTTAGTTGCGGGGCTCCGGCGTCCCAGACCCACATTAGCACAGTGGCAGGCAGCGGCCACGAATTCTACTCCAAGAACGTGGGGCGAAAAGGGCAAGAGCGGGTAAGGATAGGATAGCAGTGAGCGCCTCAAAATTATGAAACCAACGCAAGTGGTTTCATAATTTTCGGAGCTCCGGGTAATTAGATAAGAATTTTTCAAAGATAAAAGGTTTTATAAAGTAATTTCCAAAATCATTTATAAAACAGAAAAGGATTTTTAATTTGAAAATAGGGATGACATCAGCATGACGTCATCGTGACGTCATCATCACAGGTGGTGCCAAAAGAGGTAGTTGGCCAAAATCGGCCCACTTGAACTTAGTCTCTTAGGCCAGAAAGATGAAGTCCAACTGATCACCCTGAAGATAAATACAGAGTTCACAGGATAAAGTGAGAAGGGCTGAGATGGGCTGCGTCGGCCAGGCCGGCCCATGTTCTCCAAAGGCACGCACTGGAGAAGTCTGGTGCGGACCCTTGGGGAAAGGCGGGGAGCAAGGCATCCCCTTGCGCGTCCATGCCAGACGTGGTGCACGCCGGCGCAAAGATGTGGCGGCGACGGCGAGCGACACCGGCGGCGGAATGACTTCGACGTGCGTGAGAGCAGAAGATAGGGACCGCTAGGTTCCGGTGAGGTTCCCGGCGCAGACAAGGCCCTGGGGTCGAGCGTCTGGGCTCGACGAGGCGAAACGCGACGACGCTCTCGGCGTGACGCAGAGGCGACGACGGTGTCCGAGCAAAACCACAGCGGCGAGAGACAAAACGGAAAGGAATCCACGTTTTAGCAACTCACGTGTGCAGCACAACCAGCACCTGGGCGTGCTAGATCAAGCTCGCGTGCGAGCACAGGTAAAGCCCAGCTGTGACTCGCTTGGCCGGCACGCGCAGGTTATCGGCAAGTTGAGTTTTCAGTGCTGCGCCATCGCGACGATGGCGTCGGACTCCCGTGGCACGGTGGCGAGGCTCATTGGAGGTGAGTGATTCAGCACTTGCGCACATCTACTCGCGAGCGTGGTAGCGGAGTTAGTGCACGCGCACACGTATGTTCACGCGCATGGCGCGGAGGCGTCCGGTGTGTCACGGCGGAAAAACGTGGGAGGCGAGTTAGCGGCCTACGGCCTGCTGGCTCGTGCTGGGGTGCACGGCGGTGTTGTTGGCTTGGGTTCCTGCACAAAGAGGGTGCGAGACGAAGCCCAGACAAGGCACGAAGTAACAGGGAGAAACGTGTGGTTGCGCCCTCTCGCACAAATCATCGAACATGTGGTGAGCATGCAAAAGTGCAGCTTCAACCATGCCATCCCGGTGTTCCGGAGAAGGCAGGAACATGCTCGGCACGAAGGCCGACCATCACAGGCAGTTAATAAGGAAGGCCTCGATCACCTAAAGCTCAAGGATACACACTGGAAAAACATCAAACAGCTAGAGGGCGTGCAAAGGTGGAGCTTCAGAACAGGCATCCATGGTCACTAGTGTTCAGAGGGAGCATGCACAGCACGAAGGCTGACGGCACAGGCATGCATCAGAGGGTAAAAAGGTGTTGGCTTGGTCGGATGGCTCACCTACAGGCTTGTTGACACGGAGGTCATTCTGTCAAACACGTCGAGCGCGAGGTGGACAGATGCTGTGTTGGGGAAGGAAAGGGGTAGCCGCTTGTCCTCGCTGCAAGCCCACGGTTCTCTTGGTGTAGACGTTCCCGTCGACGAAGTCATGGATCGACGGTCACGGCGTCCTCGGCGTGGGCGGCTTCCAGCTTCCTTCGATCCTCCTCCGCGACGACGACGGTTTCATACAGGGAAGCAGGGTGTTAGTTTGGGTAGGAAAGGATCGGGCAACAGCAAGAGAAAGGAAAGGAAAAACAGGGTAATGTTGTGTGCACTTCCCACCTTTCAAGCAAAACATCAAGCATGACAAGGGCGAGGTGGAGAATAGCCAGGTGGTCAGCGGCTTAGTTGGCACATTCTGTCGAACACCTTGTGTGCATGCCCTTGATCAAGGAGGCGCAGCTTGGCAACAATCATGCCACTGGTTCGAACCCTGCAGGTGACGAACACGGCATGAAGGCCGGCTTCGAGAGGCGGAACAAGGGCGAGGCAACTGCGCCAGCGGCTTGCTGTGCACAAGACAAGAGAAAAACAGTGTGGTTGTGCTCACCATGGGCTCGTCGGTGTTCAAGGCAAGGCAGGGCGAGCTCGAGGCCGTGGTGGCTCGGTGTAGTGCAGGCAAGCCATTGATCGTGGTTGTGCCACGCTCGGTGAAGGGGATGCAGACCCAAGGCGGCTTGGCGTCCTGGCATAACGCCGAGCAGGTGGTGGGCGCCCTCAGCTTCGTCATGGTAGGTGGCTCCAGGTCAGCTCGGGTGTAGCGCTCTCGGGCGTCGATCTCCAGCTGGGCTTCCTCGAACCCGAACTCGCGGTCGTCGATGTACTCGATGCTCCCGGCGACGGCTCCGGCTCGGTGTTGTCGTCCATGGGCGTCCTCGGCTCCTGGATGGCAAAGGTGTGATGCTCCCCGGCGTTGGTGGCGTAGTGTCCCGAACGGCAATGGCGCAATGCCCCAAACCCTTTCCCCTCCATTCTCCTCCTATCCTCCTTCCCTTCATCTACGCAGGCGGCGGTGGATTGGGGTTTTCCCCCTTAGCGGCAGACACAGGGGCAGAGGCTCGGTGTGCTCTTTATATGGGGGCGCTAGGGTTCGAGTGTAGCCACGGACGGCAAGGATGCAGGGGCGAGGACGCGTGGTTCCCATCCGCAGGCGCCAGCGCAGCAAGGGGCGGCGCCATGGGGGAGACTGAGGGCGCGGTACGAGGCGGCGCCATCCCCTGATTCCCAGCGCAGACGTCACGGGGAAGAAAGAGGCACAGGGTCCAGCTGACGAGCGGGTCCTGCGCGGCAGTGAAAGAAAGGAGGAGGAAGGGTTGCGGCTTGCTGGGCTGCACAGATGGGCTTCGAGATCTGCTTAGAGGCCGGCGGCCTCCGCTCGCTCGCAAGGTGGGCTTACACAAGCAAAGGTGGGTCGTCACGGTTATCAGAGTTAGATAGGATTTGAAAATAGGTTTGAGTATTATTCAAAATAGTTTTGGATTTTGTTTGAATTTGAATAGAGTTCAAATTCAAACTCCACACAATTTGAAACTCCAAATAAAATCCAAGAACTCCAAATCACAATTTATACCATACTTTTAGAAATAGTTTTTATATGGTTTTATTTATATGGAATTTAAGATGAGTGGCTAGCAATTTGGCTCAAAATTTGGTAGCACACAAGTTCAGGCAAAAAATTTTAAATTTTTGCGAAAATTTACAAATGGGAAAACAGTCAAATTTCTGGTATGTTACATTCTACCCCTCTCACGAGAATCTCGTCCTCGAGATTTAAGCTCAAACCCGGTGTGGTGAGGGTCTTCACTTCGGTATGCCTTCTGTTTCCTCTTTATGTTCAGCTTCCCAATGTTGATGAACTTCGACGTGTTTATTCCACTTCTTCAGATGGACCTTCTCGACAAAATCACATCTATTTTACTCATGCTCATCTAGCAAACTCAGGAGACTTGGTTGGTGATAACTCTTAGGAATACCATCAAAGCTTAATTAATTCCTCAGAATGTCCGAGGTTATTGTAACTTTAAGGATTGGTTCACTTGCACAACCTTAGTGTAGATCACGATCCTTTACCATTCCTTTGAGTTACTCCTCATGATGGTATTCTCACCTTTAGGTATCCTGAAAATATTCATGTCTTTATGGCTTTGCCATGCTTATTCAACAATTTCCAATTAATGTCACCCATTTAGGTGAGCAATTTTCCTCACTTTTGCTCACCAACTCTTATTACCTACTTCCCAACAAGGTGGTAGGTTCCAGCGGTGAGGTACTGTCTACTTAGGGATGATCCCTTATTCATTGATTCATTACCTCTGAATACATGGTCGGGGCGCAACTCCATAAAACATGCGTGATTGTCCATCCGTGGAGAGTTCGATGCGCTTATATCCACTCTCTCGATATCTTGGGTTGTCTTCTGATATGTTAATCGTTCTCGTCGATGGATCCATTACCAAGATATGAGGTTACCATGTTCCTTCGAGTCTCCACATAGGTCAGTTCGCGGTTAGGCGAAGAACCTTATCGGCAAACTTTGTATTCCATTAGCACATTCCAAATGTGGACATTCATAATGTACCGTACAGAAGCTAACATACTCGAATAAAATTTCCTGCATTGATTTTTGTCCCATATGGAGTACTTCATCTTTATCTGATAATTGAGTCCCGACTGAAATTATCCAAATGTGTTGCTGACATCTAGGGTACTCAATTGATCTTAACCAATGTATGCCTCTGTAACGGTACTTGCAGTTCCGAGCTTCAAAGGTTGCAAATTCTTGAGGTACTCATTTTCTGATTTACGAACTGGAGTCCAATGTTCATAGGGTATCTCATCCAAAGTCCTGGTCTGGTTTGCTGAGGTTGCAAGAAATCTTCTTCTGTTTCTGGAGCATGACCTTGTGATGTTGGCTTGAGCTCGTCAATCTTCATACTGATAACTCGATCTTGTAGGATGGGAAGCTAAGGCCTCTAAAGGAGTCATCTAAAGATCTAGCAAGCATACAATTTCACTCAATCATGAAGATGCATAACAACAATAAGACCAAAAAGATCCAATCACTCAAGCAATGCACCAAAACAAATGTGCTCCTCGAGGCTGACTCCTAAGACCTTCAAGGTTACACCAACGTAAGCATACTAGTATATCGTGGGCACTTGAGGGACTTTTCCTAATGTTAGTGATACAACATTTGAAAGGATACATGCCATCTATTGTTTTGATACTGATCTTTCCGAAGTAGGTTGGTGGAACTTTTCTTCGTGCTGGCTCTCATGGCTTTAGACTTGGAAGAAAGGAGGTACTCTATTTTTATTGCTTTATCCATGCCCCTTGTTTCTCATTCGTGCATCTTATTCCAGTCGTCGACCCTGGTAGAGCATCCAAGTTTCATTGTTTGTCGAAGGGAAATTCCATAGGGTCAATTATTCAGCTGTTATTCCGAGTATGTGATGCTTGCTTGTAAGTTGGTGCTACCTTGACTGTTCAATCCATTGGTCGCCTCATGTAGCTACAACTCATTATGATATCTTAATCCTTCGTGACTCGGCTATCCGTATAGCTTCGAGCCTTTGGGTCTTCATCCAACTGCTGAGCTACAGGCATCTCAGGAATCTTCGACTCCTGCATCCAAGCTTATGTGTGCCAGTTCCATATAGTGCATCCAAACTTATGTATGTTGGCACACTAAAATTAAAGTCTTAACTCCTCATTGTCCTCGGAGTTTGGCATCTTGGGTTATCCAAGCTCTGTTCCGAGCAAAAGGTGGAAGGGTGCAATTGTTGTTGTAGATTCATCTGTATGCAGACTTCATGTATCACGGGGGAGTCTAATCGTTCTTCAGTGGATTGAGTTCCAAAGTAGAGACAACCGTGTTGACATAACATGACACGGATGAGTCACCAGAGATAATCCAATTGAGTCCTGTAGATTCAGGTTCATCTCATCCTCGTACTCCATCTCCATAGCTATCACTTTCGTAGTTGTCTTTCCCTTGTATCAGACGTCGTTCCTCAGAGTTGCAGGGTCTTGAAGCATGAGACACATGTTGTTCTCCTTAGGTCACCAACTAAGCGACGGGGTAGTTAGTGAGTCAGTTAGTGAGAAATCAAGGATGTAATAGTAGATTTCAAGGGGTTTATATAAGAGTCAAGGAGTATACACTCAATCAAGGATATTTAGGCTATCCTAACCTATCGGCCATTGCTAGGGCTTGTCCTACGGTCAAGTACGGCTCTGATACCACCTGAAACGAAACGAATTTCCGCGAACGGAAACCTGACTCTCTGCACCTCCGTGATAGTCCCAGGAAGAGGCTATCACGTGCAATCCCTGTCTCAAGTGGTACAAATCCATACAACACGGGAATAAAAGAAGAATTACATAATATTATTATTACAACATCAGAGTACAACTCTTCGGCACAAGCCGGGTACAAGTCCAACGGGACCGAATCAAGAAAGGTAAAACACCTACGCAGCGGATCTACATAAGCGAAGCGTCTCCGGCTCCACAAGCAAACTCGAGCATAGGACCGGCTCTAGTCTTCACACCTTCGTCACGAAGTTGTAGTCGTAGACGGTCACCGAGTACGAAATGCCGCATCTACCCGATAAGCGGGTAGGTCATGTCGACTTCCCAACAAAGAGCAAAAGCGGTGGTTGAATCTAGTATGCATGGATGAAACCTATATTGGGTTGTAGAAAGTTATGCATGCGAGCAGCGCGGTAGCAACAATCAAGGTATGTAGAATAAGCAGCGAGGTCCACACCTCCGGGAGGTCCACACCTCCGAGGTCCACACCTCCGTGGTCCGCACCCCTCAACAAGGATGTCCACACCAAAGCACTGAATCACAACCACGGTCCAGCTCCCAACTCTCATCTGCGATGTGGGGCCCACCTGCTCCTATCCCCACATCTCAACGGCCTCAGGCCGGGCTCACTCACTCGGGGGAGAGAAGAAGCACAAGAAAAGAGTCTAGCCGGGTGAGAGATCGGAGGAGTTGTCCATAACCGGTGGACACGGACTATAGCTATAGGTTTAACACTGCGAGAGGTTGTACAAGCGTACCCGCCCAAATAGAGCCGGATGGTAGCGAACCACCCGAAACCCTACCATACGGGCCGGAGTCCAAGTAAGTGGATGGTACCCTCCTGCGTCTCCGAGTCTGGCGCAGCCCCTGCTGTAGAGCTCATGCGCCGGCCGAGGGGTCCCTCGAAGCTGTGGAACCCTTCCCCGGCCTCGCCGGGGCGAAGTCTTCTAAGGAGGAAAGCCGTCTCCCGTCACGATCACACCGATCCGCCTACAGGAGGGATACTATCCACTACGAGTCTCACCCCGCACCCCCGCTCAATACAAGGCGGGCGGTTTGTACGGTAAAAGTCCACGCGAAGCAAGGTCAGGCGACGATCGGTCCTTAAGGGCCGAGAGCGAGCACTCACCATCTTCATCCCGTCCGACACGCCGCTCGGGCGAGAGGCCAGATCGCATCTCCCCGAGGTAGGCGTTCACAAGTAACCAAACGGCTCGCCCCCGCCAGTAACACGTCAAGGAAGAACACACCCAGAACTCACGCTAGAACACACCGAGATCTCCCACATCTTAGTCCAAACCCAGAGAACCATCCATAATCAAGCAATAAAAGTATGGATAGTGTGTATATGGGACTAGCTAGGGGTCTGTAGCTAGTCCCGAGGTAGGTAAAGCAAGGAAACAAGATATATCAAATATCAAGGCGTGGCTAAACAAATGGCTATGCAATCCATCAAATCAAGTAACATAAATATAGCACTAGCAACTAATAGCATGCATGGGTTCTACATGGTTGGGAGTGACATGACACCTGCGCGGTAGTCGTCGTAGAGTAGTAGAGGTTGAGCGTCCTCTCGGGCAAAGTCGGGGTAGTCGCGTCTCCTCAGTCGTCGCAGCTCGGGTCTTCAACAAGAACACAAGCCTACACGAGATGCGACGTGGAAATAAATAACAAACATTCATCTAATGCAAAAACATCAATAAGAACCAATTTAGAAGATCCGAATAAACTCCAGAGTAAATACAAGCAGCACTGGTTCAGTTAATAAAAAATAGAGCAATTGATTTTAAAACAAAAGTAGTTTAAGCAACTAGTTTTTATATCCTAGAAGACAGGGTAGGATCAAGAGTTAGTTCAAAGTTAGCTTACGGGTCTTACAGCTAAGATCTTAGGTAATCAAGCCTGCAAGCAGGAAAGCGGAGAGGTGAGATCAAGCACTTGCTAGGTTTTAGCTCTTGGATGATCAAAGCGGTAGCGCGAAGGGTGATGAAAGCAGAGCGAAGCAAAGATAACTAGAAAAGGCATTATCATGCCAAGATGTGCGGCGACAGCTCAGAGGGGATGAAAGGATCAACTTGTGACCGACAACGGTGGCGATGAGGTAAGGTGTGCTTAAGGGCGCTACGAGGCATGTACTGATGATGCGGCATTGTCCATGGCAAGGAAGCTAGGTTGCAGCTCGGGGTTGCCGTTCGTGAAGCAATGGCCTCTGCTCACGTCACGGTCGTCCATCACGTGCGACATCCTGGTTTCAAGCACATGGCACGGTACACGCTTCACAGCACGAAGCCAAGTGGAGCGAGAGCGGATATGCGCGAAGCAGCAAAGAGGGATGGCAAAGGTATAGAAAAGGTAGGCGATGAGATAATGGGGTAGGATTCCTGTCCGCGGCACGCCAATGGTTAGTTGCGGGGCTCCGGCGTCCCAAACCCACATTAGCACAGTGGCGGGCAGCGGCCACGAATTCTACTCCAAGAACGCGGGGCGAAAAGGGCTCGGTTCAAGGGTAAGAGCGGGCAAGGATAGGATAGCAGTGAGCGTCTCAAAATTATGAAACCAACGCAAGTGGTTTCATAATTTTCGGAGCTCCGGGTAATTAGATAAGAATTTTTCAAAGATAAAAGGTTTTATAAAGTAATTTCCAAAATCATTTATAAAACAGAAAAGGATTTTTAATTTGAAAATAGGTATGACATCAGCATGACGTCATCGTGACGTCATCGTCACAGGTGGTGCCAAAAGAGGTAGTGGGCCGAAATCGGCCCACTTGAACTTAGTCTCTTAGGCCAGAAAGATGAAGTCCAACTGATCACCCTGAAGATAAATACAGAGTTCACAGGATAAAGTGAGAAGGGCTGAGATGGGCTGCGTCGGCCAGGCCGGCCCATGTTCTCCAAAGGCACGCACCGGAGAAGTCTGGTGCAGACCCTTGGGGAAAACTGGGGAGCAAGGCATCCCCTTGCCGTCCATGCCAGACGTGGTGCGCGCCGGCGCAAAGATGTGGCTGCGACGACGAGCAGCACCCGGCGGCCGGAATGACTTCGACGTGCGTGAGAGCAGAAGATAGGGACCGCTAGGTTCCGGTGAGGTTCCCGGCGCAGACAAGGCCCTGGGGTCGAGCGTCTGGGCTCGGCGAGGCGAAACGCGACGGCGCTCTCGGCGTGACGCAGAGGCGACGACGGTGTCCGAGCAAAACCACGGCGGTGAGAGACAAAACGGAAAGGAATCCGCGTTTTAGCAACTCACTTGCGCAGCATAACTAGCACCTGGGCGTGCTAGATCAAGCTCGCGCGCGAGCACTGGTAAAGCCCAATTGTGACTTGCTTGGTCGGCACGCGCAGGTTATCGGCAAGTCGAGTTCTCAGTGCTGCGCCATCGCGACGATGGCGTCAGACTCTCGTGGCGCGGTGGCGAGGCTCATTGGAGGTGAGCGATTCAGCACTTGCGCACACCTACTCGCGAGCGTGGTAGCGGAGTTAGTGCATGCGCACACGTATGTTCACGCGCATGGCGCGGAGGCGTCCGGTGTGTCACGGCGGAAAAACGTGGGAGGCGAGTTAGCGGCCTACGGCCTGCTGGCTCGTGCTGGGGTGCACGGCGGTGTTGTTGGCTTGGGTTCCTGCACAAAGAGGGCGCGGGACGAAGCCCAGACAAGCCACGAAGTTACAGGGAGAAACGTGTGGTTGCGCCCTCTCGCACAAACCATCGAACATGTGGTGAGCATGCAAAAGTGCAGCTTCAACCATGCCATCCCGGTGTTCCGGAGAAGGCAGGAACATGCTCGGCACGAAGGCCGACCATCACAGGCAGTTAAGAAGGAAGGCCTCGATCACCTAAAGCTCAAGGATACACACTGGCAAAACATCAAACAGCTAGAGGGCGTGCAAAGGTGGAGCTTCAGAACAGGCATCCATGGTCACTAGTGTTCAGAGGGAGCATGCACAGCACGAAGGCTGACGGCACAGGCATGCATCAGAGGGTAAAAAGGTGTTGGCTTGGTCGGATGGCTCACCTACAGGCTTGTTGACACGGAGGTCATTCTGTCAAACACGTCGAGCGCGAGGTGGACAGATGCTGTGTTGGGGAAGGAAAGGGGTAGCCGCTTGTCCTCGCTGCAAACCCACGGTTCTCTTGGTGTAGACGTTCCCGTCGACGAAGTCGTGGATCGGCGGTCACGGCGTCCTCGGCGTGGTCGGCTTCCGGCTTCCTTCGATCCTCCTCCGCGACGCCGACGGTTTCATACAGGGAAGCAGGGTGTTAGTTTGGGTAGGAAAGGATCGGGCAGTAGCAAGAGAAAGGAAAGGAAAAACGGGGTACTGTTGTGTGCACTTCCCACCTTTCAGGCAAAACATCGAGCATGACAAGGGCGAGGTGGAGAATAGCCAGGTGGTCAGCGGCTTAGTTGGCACATTCTGTCGAACACCTTGTGTGCATGCCCTTGATCAAGGAGGCGCAACTTGGCAACAGTCATGCCACTGGTTCGAACCCTGCAGGTGACGAACACGGCACGAAGGCCGGCTTCAGAGACAGAACAAGGGCAGCAACTCTGCCAACGGCTTGCTATGCACAAGACAAGAGAAAAACAGTGTGGTTGTGCTCACCATGGGCTCGTCGGTGTTCAAGGCAAGGCAGGGCGAGCTCGAGGCCGTGGTGGCTCGGTGTAGTGCAGGCAAGCCGTTGATCGTGGTTGTGCCACGCTCGGCGAAGGGGATGCAGACCCAAGGCTGCTTGGCGTCCTGGCATAACGCCGAGCAGGTGGTGGGCGCCCTCAGCTTCGTCATGGTAGGTGGCTCCAGGTCAGCTCGGGTGTAGCGCTCTCGGGCGTCGATCTCCAGCTGGGCTTCCTCGAACCCGAACTCACGGTTGTCGATGTACTCGATGCTCCCGGCGACGGCTCCGGCTCGGTGTTGTCGTCCATGGGCGTCCTCGGCTCCTGGATGGCAAAGGTGTGATGCTCCCCGGCGTTGGTGGCGCAGTGTCCCGAACGGCAACGGCGCAATGCCCCAAACCCTTTCCCCCTCCATTCTCCTCCTCTCCTCCTTCCCTTCATCTACGCAGGCGGCGGTGGATTGGGGTTTTCCCCCTTAGCGGCAGACACAAGGGCAGAGGCTCGGCGTGCTCTTTATATGGGGGCGCTAGGGTTCGAGTGTAGCCACGGACGGCAAGGATGCAGGGGCGAGGACGCGTGGTTCCCATCCGTAGGCACCAGCGCAGCAAGGGGCGGCGCCATGGGGGAGACTGAGGGCGCGGTACGGGGCGGCGCCATCCCCTGATTCCCAGCGCAGACGTCACGGGGAAGAAAGAGGCACAGGGTCCGGCTGACGAGCGGGTCCCGCGCGGCAGTGAAAGAAAGGAGGAGGAAGGGTTGCGCCTTGCTGGGCTGCACAGATGGGCTTCGAGATCTGCTTAGAGGCCGGCGGCCTGCTACTGCAAGGTGGGCTTACACAAGCAAAGGTGGGCTGTCACGGTTATCAGAGTTAGATAGGATTTGAAAATAGGTTTGAGTATTATTCAAAATAGTTTTGGATTTTGTTTGAATTTGAATAGAGTTCAAATTCAAACTCCACACAATTTGAAACTCCAAATAAAATCCAAGAACTCCAAATCACAATTTATACCATACTTTTAGAAATAGTTTTTATATGGTTTTATTTATATGGAATTTAAGATGAGTGGCTAGCAATTTGGCTCAAAATTTGGTAGCACACAAGTTCAGGCAAAAAGTTTTAAATTTTTGCGAAAATTCACAGATGGGAAAACAGTCAAATTTCTGGTATGTTACAGAGGAGCTGCTAGCAGGATGCGGCGGCACGCGGAGGCAGGAGCTCACCGTGGGGGCGTCGATGGCGGACGACGACATCGTGCGCACGCGAGGACGGCCGACAGCGGCTTTTATAGCCTGGGCGAGCAGGCTCGGCTTCAAGGCTTCGCGGTGAAGGAGGTACCCCGGGCTTCAATGCCCTAGTACGACGGCCGGACATCTATGGGCGCGCTCGGCAGAGGAGGTCGCGGACGGACAGCTGGTCACGGGCGTGCGTGCGGGTGGCGACTTCGGGCGCGATGCGTGGCCGGAGAGGACGTCCCGCGGGTGTGGCGCATGGACCGACGGGGCGGGGGCCCGCCTCGGCCCGCATACGGCGGCGGTGTGGCACGGCAGGGCGCGGC
The DNA here is from genome assembly GCA_947561735.1 of Cenchrus americanus. Taxonomy (NCBI): domain Eukaryota; kingdom Viridiplantae; phylum Streptophyta; class Magnoliopsida; order Poales; family Poaceae; genus Cenchrus; species Cenchrus americanus. Next base: position 93,053,702 of record OX387245.1, on the reverse strand, counting down.
GCTCGGGCACACCCGGCGCTCTGGCCGGCGCGACGTCGCGTCATGGCGACAAAACTAATTCAACTGGCACTGTTTGAAATGGAAAACTCCAAAAATTGCAACTAAAGTGCTCTAAGTAGTGAATAGTCAAGTTGTAGATCTCACTACCCTCTACAACTTTTACAAAGTCTCTAGGTTACTCAACGAAATTTGCACAATCTGCTGCCAAACTTTGAATGCCGCCATGTCTTGGTGAACAGGAGCTGCTGTCGGTTGACCACGTTTTTTCACCAATTTCCACTCAAAATTTGAAATGTCAATCTGCATGAAAGTTGTGTCCCTCGACAAACTGGACAACTTTCGTATTGGGAGATTTTGAAGTGTTTAGGTGAAATTTGGAGAACACGACAAAAGTTCCGGAAGACATTCACCGACGTCAGGGTTTAAGCGGGGTTTGACCGTGTCTTTGACCAATGGTTGACCACATGGGTGTGTTGACTTGGTCAAGGGGGTCAATAGGGTTTGCCGGCTTGGTTTTCGAGGTGATGACCCAGGTGGACCTAGGTTTGACCAGTGTTAGCCGGTTTGACTCGGCTGATTTGGTCATTAGCATTAGTGACGCTATTTAAAAACCTGGGGCGTCACAACCTTTGTCACCCCTCCTTGCGCCTGCTTTGCTACAATCCGCATACTCTCTCTCGCCTTACTTTGCTTTGTGCTGCGAAGCGTGTTCCGCACCATGTGCTCGTAACTAAGATGCAACGTGTGATGGACGGCTGTGCCGTGAGCAGAGGCCACTGCTTCACGCACGGCAACCCCGCGTTGCAAACTACCTACTTAGCAATGGTCGTTGCCGCATCGCTAGTACATGCCCTTGGCGCATTTGAGCACACCTTGTTGCATCATCCCCTTTTATCGATGCTAGTCGATCCTCTCGTCCTCTCTATGCTATCGCCGCATATCTTGGCATGATAATGCCTTTCCTAGTTTATCTCCATCTCGCTTTGCTATCATCATCCTTTGCGCTACCACTTTAACCATCCGGGAGTTAGTACCTTGCAAGTGCTTGATCTCAGCCTCTCCGCTTCTCGACTGCGGACAGGATTACCTATGGATCTTAATCTTGAGACCTTTAAACCGACCATGAACTAACCCTGGCTCCTACCCGGTTTACTGGTATAGAAAACTAACTTGTTTAGACTGCTTTTGTTATAAAACCAATTGCTCTTTTTCCATTAATTAAACCAGTGCTGCTGGTATTTACTCTGGAGTTTATTTGGATCTTCTAAAGTGGTTCTTATCGGTGTTTTTGCAATAGATGAATACTCGTTATTTATTTCCACGTCGCATCTCGTGTAGCCTTGTGTTCATGTTTGAAGACCCGAGCTGCAATGACCAAGAAGACCTTCTACCTCAACATTGACCAAGAGAACGCTCAACCTCTACTACTCTACGTCAACTACCGCGCAGGTGTCATGTCACTCCCAACCATGTAGAACCCATGCATGCTATTAGTTGCTAGTGCTATATTTATGTTACTTGGATTGATGGAGTGCATAGCATTTGTTTAGCCATGCCTTGATATTTGATACATCCTGTTTCCTTGCTTTACCTTCCTCAGGACTAGCTACAGACCCCTAGCTAGTCCCATATACTTACTATCCAAATTTTTATTGTTTGATTATGGATGGTGCTCTGGGCTTGGACTGAGATGTGGGAGATCTCGGTGTGTTCTAGCGTGAGTTATGGGTGTGTTCTTCCTTGACGTGTTTTGGCGGGAGCGAGCCATTTGGTTACTTGTGAACACCTACCTCGGGGAGATGCGATCTGGCCTCTCGCCTGAGCGGCGTGTCGGACGTGATGGAGATGGGGAGTGCTCGCTCTCGCCCCTTAAGGACCGATCGTCAGTTGACTTTGCTTCAGTGGACTTTTACCGTACAAACTGCTCGCCTTGTATTGGACGGGGTGCGGGGTGAGACTCGTAGTGGATAGCACCCTACCTGTAGGCGGATCGGTGTGATCGTGATAGGAGACGACGTTCCTCCTTAGAAGACTTTACCTCGGCGAGGCCGGGGAAGGGTTCCACAGCTTCGAGGGACCCCTCACTGGCAGTACGAGCTCTACAGCAGGGACTTACTTGGACTCCAACCGTAAGGTAGGGTTTCGGGCGGTTCGCTACCGTCCGGGCTCTATTCGGGCGGGTACAATTGTACAACCTCTGCAGAGTGTTTAAACTTATAGCTATAGCTATAGTCTGCGTCCACTGGTTATGGACAGTCTTCTGATCTTTCATCTGACTAGACTCTTTTCTTGTGCTTCTTCTCTCCTCCGAGTGAGTGAGCCCGACCTGAGGCCATTGAGACGTGGGTACAGGAGCAGGTGGGCCCCACATCGCAGATGAGACTTGGGAGTTGGATCGTGGTTGTGATTCAGTGCTTTGGTGTGGAATCCCTTGTTGAGGGGTGTGGACCCCAGAGGTGTGGACCTCCCGGAGGTGTGGACCTTGCTTCTTATTCTGAATACCTTGATTGTTGCTTCCGCGCTGCTACATGCATAACTTTCTACAGCCAAATGTACATGCATATTAGATTCAACCACCGCTTTTGCTCTTTGTTGGGAAGCTGACATTACCTACCCGCTTATCGGGTAGATGCTAGCGTTTCAGACCTGGTGACCGTCTACGACTACAACTCCAACGACGAAGGTGAGAATACTAGAGCTGGTCCTATGCTCGAGTTGCCTGTGGAGCTGGAGATGCTTCGCTTCTATAGATCCGCTACGTAGATGTTTTGCCTTTCTTGATTCAGTCCCGTTGGACTTGTACCCGGCTTGTGCCGAAGAGTTGTACTCTGATGTCGTAATAATATTATGTAATCCTTCTTTTATTCCCGTGTTGTATGGATTTGTACCACTTGGACAGGGATTGCACGTGATAGCCACTTCCTGGGACTATCACGGAGGTGCAAAGAGTCGGGTTTCCGTTCGCGGAAATTCGGTTCGTTTCACATAAAACCTCACATTCAACCCACCCCAACCCCGCCTCAACCCGCATTTGTCTTATACCCAACCCGCCCCAACCCATTAGATATAAAAACTCATTTCCACACATCCAAACACAACCCGTGAAACAATCTCCATTAAACTCATTACAACCCGCCCCATTAGCAGATCTAATCATACCATGTGTTTTCAACCCTTTTAGTGAAAAGTAATACCTAGAGTCATGTCAGATCTAACTTAGTTAAGTGGGGGATGCAAGAAGAAACACCGTAATTTTATGAAAACTTTCTCGTAATTTGATCTGTTGATTTTTACATATCCAAAGAAATGGACTGAATCCGTGCTTTTTATAAAACACCACAACGCCACGTGGTTATATTTTTGAACAAGAGCACACTAGCAATGGCATCAAATCCGTACCAGCAAAGAGAGTACGGTCGGGGTGTGCATGTGTGAACCCATGATGATTCAGTGGAATGTACATCGATCGCTGTGATATCTGAAGAACCATCAGACTGAAGAAAATGTTTCAAGGCAAGGATCAAAGCTACCTGTGCATATAGGGTGCAGCCAAAGTCGCTAGTGGCCGGCTCCACTATGCACAAGCTTTGCGACATTTCCGTTCTCCAAAACGGTCAAAACACGACAGAACGGACGCCGCAGCAACTTTTTGTGCTGCGCTGGACCTTATTTTCTCACTGCAATTCTCGTGGAAAGAGTCTTGAGCATTATTCTGTAGCGACTATTGGTAAAGGCTCAAGCTAATCTCTGGTCTGAAAAGCTTCGATCGGCAGAGCTTTTCTCTATATCTTTTTCACCACAAGTGGCGACTAGGGGTGAAGAATGTTTCCGCTTTCACAAATGACGGGCACTTGTGCGTTGAAAGAAACTTCGAATGGACCAACTGCAATTAGCCCTGTTCGTTTGGCTTATCAGCCACCAGCCAGCAGTACTTTTCTCTCAGAACAAACCAGCTACCAGCAATCAGTCAGCAGTACTTTTATCTCAGAACTAATCAACACCAGCCATCAGCCACCAGCCAAACGAACAGGCTGATTATGCAGGGTTTTCAAATTGCGCGATTGCGGTCGAGTATTTGAATACTATATTGTCGAGTAATAGTGAACCAATATATTGTTTCTTGAGATGCTTATATGATAGAGTTTAGTACTGCAACTTGTCGAACGAATAACATGTAATTAAGTAAAAATACACCGTGAGAGGTTTTGTAGTTACCACTTACCAGTGGTAATATTTGGGAGAAGAAGCAGAGCCACCAATGTGAACAGTTGGGTGACTGCCCGGATCAGTAGTTATTTACCACTCCTTTTTGAAAAGATTTATTTACCCCTCTTTTTGACCCGATTCAAAGTCCTCGGTGGTGCATCAAGGTTGCAGTAGAGTTCTTCGCTAACTTCATGTGGAAGCTTGTTGGATATATATATTGGGAGCGTATCAGGTGCAAACCAACTCACTCGTGCAAACTATGCAAACTCCGATTAGGGACGCACGATCTAGATCCAAAAGCCACGGAGAGGGGTGGGGGCATTTTGCAGATCACCGCCTGCCAGCCCCCTACCAGTCACGACAATTTTTCAATAACCCCCCCCCCCCCCCCCCCCTCGCGATCCCGCCGGTAGACCCTTGCATCGTTTCGCCCAGACCGGTCGCCGCCGCCCCCGACTCGCGCCGCCGCCCCTTCGCAGCACCACCACCGCCATCCATCGAGGCGATAGGGGAAGGAGGGCGCCGATGCGCCGTTTACGGGGCTGGGCCGTGCAGCCGTTCTTGGAGGCGCGCCCTCTCTGACCACGGCAGACATTCTCCCCGGAGAAGACAGGGGCCACGATCGCCTACACACTCCAGGAAGACAACGACACTGAGAGCGGCGAGGGCGCACCAGCATGTGGCGAGTTCAAGCCCCGGAGCCGCAGGAAGGAGTATGGCGCCCTCCTTTTTGCTATGCTGATAGCTGCTTGCTGCTGTCTGTGTAATGCCTGAACTCGTGTAAAGGCAATGGTAGTGCCGAATTCAGGCTGGGAGCTGTAGGAAGGGCGCGCCGACAAATTCTGCAAAATATGCTGCTGTCCTCCTGTCTAGTGTGGTGCAATTGTGTCTCTTATGTAATGCATTTGTGTGTGGAATAAAATGATGATTCCCTTGGTCAACTGTGTGTGAACCGCAGAAATTGTGGAACTGTGACTTCTCTGGTGCAATTGATAGAATGAAGTTTAAGTCCTTTCACGGGAACATTGATATTTCAATAAGGAGTTGTGGTAACGAAGGCTTGCACCCAGGCTCCCATTCTATCAATGCAAACATGGTTCTGATGACAATTTTTTAGAGTGGAGCTTTGCAATTTTCAGAGTGAATTTGCAAAAATGGTTATGTTTTTTATCTCTTAGTCGAGAAGGAAAATTTTCTTTTAGTTCTCAATTATCCGTTTAAGTGGATGTTGACACTGAATGGTACTATATCTACTATCTCATTTCATATTTCGTTCAATTAAATACGTGCTTTGGTGCTCAGTATGAAATATTCTCCTTGCAGGAAAACAATTGCTCATGTTCTTAGGTTTGATCCTTTTCTGTGTCTACATCCTTGGATTTTTCTTAAGCCATTACTTGTAAGTTCGACAAATGCTGAAAATTTGCATGACTGATTTTATCCTCAAAGTATCTGTTGCTCAATTTGAGTTTGGGCATTCAGCTCACAGCTATAAGAAGAATCATGCATTGTTCAAAGTATTTTCTATCTTCTAATGGGCAATGAATTGTTCTTCTTGTAAAGACTACTTTTACCTTAGCTACACCATTGTCTAGGACAACATTCTTTCTTTACTAAAAGGATAACATTCTTTGGTAGCTAGAAGTTGCAGTATGTAGCCACAGCTTTAAGAAAACTCATCTTCTTTAATGGTCATTGATAACTTTTGATTCAGAATGGACCCATTGGGTTCAGGAAGTTGGTGTCGTCTGATGATTCACACTTGCTTTTTCTCCTCTTCTCTCCTCCTGCTTTATCCATAAAGATCTGAATAATTTTGCATCACAATCTGCTGAGACACCCGAAGGGAGGCATATCAAAAGAGGAGCTCACTAGTACAATCATTGCTCGGCTCAGACTCCATTGTGGCCTTACTGCAGCTCCGCGCCTGAACTGGGCTCGCGCCGGCGAGCCCTCCTCCTCGACGCCGGAAAGCCCTCCTCAACAGTCAGGGAGGAGCATGCGTCCCTAGCCCCGCGAACGACTCGGCGAGCGGCGGGCAGGGACTCCACGGGGCAGGGGTGTAGGGCAGGTGGGGATTTCAGAAGCGACAGTCGAGCGGCGGCGGCGAATGAATCGTGAAGAGTTCTGCAAGGGGTGGCGTGCGCAAGGGGGTGTTCAGCAAAATGAGTAGGGGCTGGCGGGCGGTGATCTGCAAAATGCCCCCACCCCTCTCCGTGGCCTTTGGATCCAGATCGTGCGTCTCTGATCGGAGTTTGCATAGTTTGCACGAGTGTGTTGGTTTGCATCTGATACACTCCCATATATATTAGCCCACCATGATTGTGTACTCTGTCCCAACATGGTGAAAGAGCTCCTGGAACATCTTTGTTTCTTCGGTGCCCCTTTGCCCAAGAATGTTGGATGCTCCTGCATGTCTGCATCTACACATTGTGCCATGCTCCTTTTTTAACCTTCGCCACTTTCATAGTTCATAGTACACCTACGAATTGCCTTGGTTACAGATGTGATCATTCTCATGAGTTGGACCATCCGAATGGCTTGCAATGATCGAATTTTCAAGGGGATATACAGCCTACAGTGCAAACTTGCAAGGCCTGCTTTTAAATATAAATTTGCTTTGGTTATTCTTCGAGCAATAGATACAACTTCGTAATCTACCTTATTTTCTTTGTTATTTGTGTTCTAACTGTAATTTTGCAGAATCTGCTATATGCTTCTTCTTTCTGTATATAATATAACAAGTTGGGGGCAACCCCTCCTGATTCACAAAAAAACCCCCCAGCTTATGGCCAAATAATGATTAGTGTACTATATGGTACTGTTGCCAACTATACATGTTAATCACGGCGATAAGCAAATATATAGTTTCTTAACTTGCTGCAGCTATCTGTGTATGTGTTTCAGTGTGAGATCACAACATTTCCAAATGACAGGGATCTGGTTTTATACATGTGTAGTTGACGATATAACTTAATACTGTTGTCGACGTGTTATTGGTGTAGAAACATGGTTGACTTTTGCTTGCTTGGTACCTATACGTAGGCCGTCATCAACATAACGTTTGAGAACTGGGCATGATTCTTATACTGATATTCTGTTTGGATATGCCTCGGATTAGATAAAATTTAATTGTGTATTCAAATTTTAATTTGCTTCTTTGGCAGCCTATACGTTACCGTTAGTTGTCATCAGTGTATAATTAATTGCCACTGGTCTCTCTAAACTTACGCTTAAATCTGCAAAAAAAAAGCCTAAACAAAAACCCTGCAACTATTTCTGAACCGTAACACTACTTATGGTTGACTAGTGAGTGAATAGTCGCTCTTGTAAGGTTACCAATGAAAAAAAATCATAACTGACGAAGAAGGATACAACTTTGGGGAACTAAAAATCTAAGCGTGTAATGACATGTTCATAAGATCATAGACCGTGAACCTCTTGACATTCTTTACATATTTTGAGAGAAGCACCACCAAATGCGTGTCAAGGGTCTGGCAAGTTGCGAGGGCCGGTCATATAGTGGACCAGGCTTTGAGTGGCTACAAGGTAGAGAGTGGTGGTTACTATGACTTCGTGGATATATCATATATAGTGAGAATATATGTGCATGAAAACCTCTCAAATTGTGCTAATGCAAATTGAATAGTAACTTCCTTCAACACATTAATATTTGTGAGTGTAGTGCTTTTTGTACATTATTATTGTTAATCATTCTATTTTAGTGATAAACAATGTAGTTGTCTTCAACAAGGTGCATGGGGTAACTTCATCAATTTGAAGATGTTACTGTCGAGAGCAATTGAGTCACTGACAGGTGGGACTGGACCTACACGTCAGCGACTCAAGAGTACCCTCATCTACTGCTGAGGAGCCTCATCCGTTCATAAAGGTACGTTTTTGTGCGTATATCTATTTATAGAGAGCGAATGTTTATGTGTACATACTAAAGTGTAATTAAGTGTGTTCTGAAAGAAAAAAAACCTAAGAATCGAACTAAGAGCATCTCCAAGAGTTTGCCAAATTTTACTCGGCAAATCTTGTGTTTTGCCAACTTCTAAAAAGATATGCAAAGTAAAAAAAGAGTTCATCTCCAACAGTTTGGCATAATTCACTTGCCAAATCCAGATCAAATTTACGTCAGGAATCCGGAGAGAAACAAAATTATGTTGGTGCCCTTCCACCTCTTGAAAACTTACATCAGGAATCCTTCTCTATTCTTTATTTCTTTTTTCACCCTCCCACCTACAGGGAACTGCCGATGGCAACCACGATCCGCGCGCACATATATGCGCGTGTGGAGGTGAGTTTCGCCAAGTTTCTATTTTTGCCAAGTTGGTTTGCCAAACTGTTGGAGGCCAATTTTTCTTATTTTGTCAAAGTTATTAGATGGATGCCAAATTGATTTGCTTGGCTCTGCAACAAAGAACAGCCTCCGATGTAAGGAATTTTGTTATAAACTGGCAACGATCACTTAAACAGATACTTAGAATGTACGCCTGTCGTCTATAAAAAAAATACAGTATCTTAATTCTAGTTGCATCGATCTCTTATGTAGAAAATGCTGCAACCCTAGGCTAATGATTACAACCAAAAAAAAAAGTAGAAATTATGTCGTGTCGACTGACTGTTGTATTGTGACTTTGTGAGAGAGAAAAAGTATAATGTTGCACATCAAGGTCCTTTCCTATAAATAAAGCATCCGGGCAGCCCTGGCCTCAAGGCATCATCAGGCACAAGCCGCGTAGAGCAAGCTAGCTGCTGTACTGCTAGCCTGCTGCTCCGCCGCGCACTTGCCGCCATCTCGATCCGATTCACCACCCCAGAGAGCTCGGCCGACCTGACCGCAGCGGCGCAGCCGATCGAGAGAGGAAGATGGGCAGGGCGCCGTGCTGCGACAAGGCGACGGTGAAGAAGGGGCCGTGGGCGCCGGAGGAGGACGCCGTGCTCAAGGCCTATATCGACGAGCACGGCGCCGGCGGCAACTGGATACAGCTCCCCCACAAGATCGGTAGGTGCATCGATCGTCTGCCTTGTTGCCTTATTAGCTGCAGATCAAGATCAACTCGATCGGTTATGACTTAGGAACGCTGGGTTGGATATGGGATCGTTAAGGTTTTATTTGCTGGTTTAATTTGCAGGGTTGAACAGGTGCGGCAAGAGCTGCCGGCTCCGGTGGCTCAACTACCTCCGGCCCAACATCCGGCACGGCGGCTTCACGGAGGACGAGGACAGGCTGATCTGCAGCCTCTACATCAGCATCGGGAGCAGGTGAGCATACGCGTACAACTCAGCCATTCAAATTCCAAGCACCTTTACAACTGCTGCAATTCAGAGTTAGTGGCCTAACCTGCTGGCTGCTGCTAGCACTAGCAGCTGGTCGAGGATTTCTTCCTTTGATCATATGACAATTAATTCTCGGGCTCTCGACCGGCAGGTGGGCAACCATCGCCGCGCAGCTGCCGGGGAGGACGGACAACGACGTCAAGAACCACTGGAACACCAAGCTCAGGCGGCGCCTGCTCGGCGGCGGCCGGCGCCCGAGGGCGGAGACGCGCCTCCAGCTCCTCACGACACCAACATGGCAGCAGAGCTCCTTCGCCGCCGCCTCGTCGGCGCTCGAGAGGATGCAGGCGAGCATGCGTCTGCACCGGCGCCACCACCAGCAGGCTCGCCTCGACAGCCCGGCGGCGGCCTTCACCTTGTACAACTACGGAATCAGCAGCCTCGGTGCGCCGCTGTGGCCGAGCCCGTCCCCGTCCCCGTCCCCGTCCCCGTCTCCATCTCCGACGGCGAGTGAGGGCTCAGAGATGCGGCCATGGCAGCTGCCCGGTGCAACCTCCACTGGTTACTCCGGCCTCTGGTCTCACATGCCAATGAGTTTCAGCTATTATTCAGGCGCTGGAGTGCAAGAGCACATGGACGGCGCCTGCACTCCGCCACTGTCGACTAGCACCGGCGGCGGAGGAGAGACGATGACGGGAGCGGGCGTGGAGAGCTCGAGCTCGACCGCGACGACGGCAAGCTCCGCCTCCGCGACGTTTGGTGATTTCGACGAGGAGATCAACATGCTGCTCCGGCAGATCCAGTGCTTGCCGGAGAACGCCCAGATCGGCGACGAGGCGGCGGACGGCGTGGACGCCTGCTGCTTCAGGGCGATGGATCATGAGGCGGTGGACGGCAGCGTCGTTGGCTCTTGGAGCTGCTGCTCGAATCCTGGAGTGGATTCAGTGTTCGATGACTACGTGCAAGGGTACAACCAGAAGCGCTGGAGCTTTGCAGACATGCACTATTACTAGTGCACATTATATTGCCTAGATTGATGGAATGCGCGGTTATGAACCGTGTGATACTGAGAGTAGGTTTCATTATGAATATATGTGTGTTTCCGTATGTGAATATCAGAATATGTATCATAGTTCAGTAGTTTTCTTTCTGATCATTTAAATATATAGTGATATAATCCTATGTGTGTTGCCAATGCTGATGGGATACATATGAATCTGGACAGGGATATACACCGATTTTCTCAGAAATTGAGGATCAGAACCATCAACTTTGTACGCAGTAGATCTGCGGTAATGAAATCTTTTTTTTTAAATAAAAGCAGAAGCACTGCTATGTCATATAAGAAGAAGTAGCAATGGTACAAAAACACGCCGAAGCGAACACTACCACACAAACAAACCCTGAACACAAACAAACACACCCAACAAAGCACACCACCAACCACAACCAGATGGGAGAGAAGATCGAAACAGGCCACCGAAACCTGCGCCGTCGTCTCCAACGCTGGGTCACGCCGAAGCCGCAACCCGCTGCAGGCCCGAACGGCCCCCTAAACTCCTCCACCATGGGACTGTCACCCCCAGGCTGCACATACACGACCGTCGATCCCTCTGAACCAGTGGAGCTTCAGCGAACACTCCCATCTCAGTACCATGGGCAACCACTACCGGAAACAGAGTCTTCACCGAGAGCTGGAAGCTTCGGCGAGAGCCAAATCTGCAGCTCTCGGTGAAGCCCCTCTTCGCCGAGAGCGCAAGGTATGGCTCTCGGCGAAGGACTGGCCCACGGTGATCAGCACCTTCGCCGAGAGCTTTCTATCCTCGGCTCTCGGAGAAGGGTTCGGCCGACGGCTCGGCGGGAGCGGCCGTCACGGCCGCCTACGGCCGTTAGCGGTCGCCGAGAGCCCGTATGTTAGGCTCTCGGCGAAGAAAAAACACATGGCGTAGAGACACTTTCACCGAGAGCTTTATACCTTCGGTGAGTGTTTTTTTTTGCTCACGGCGAATGTTCAAAAAAAAAAATCACATTTCCGAGTCCAAACTTTCTCCTTGAACCACATACACACAAACAATATACATGTTCAAAATTGGCACCATTTTGTCTTTGTTAGCTATATTTAACAATTTCACTTCTTTCTTTGTATTTGTTTCTTATACGTCCGATATGAACTCGCAAGTGCATAAAATCATAGAGCAAATTTGTTCGAAAAATGGTATTCATGTTCATGAGACATCTCTAAGACCATGTACATAAAATGAAGCTCAATTTTCTTGCATTTGGTTCTCGTATCAAGATGAAGATCGTGTGGTAGCAAGGTAAAAAAATTATATAAAATTCAAATGAAGTTGAAAAATCACGATTTTTGTCGAGTGGTCGTGATATCATACATAGAGATCGTGATAAATAGTAGAGAGTGTTTTGAACAAGTTGACACGTACACTCTTTAGAAACCGGAACATCGAACGAGAAGTTTCGTAAAATTTGAACTCATACCACTTGGTTTGCTCTCTTTGTGAATTTTCATTTTGAATTTGAGTGCAACCACTTTTTTATAAGCAATACACAACATATCTAGTGACATGTTAAGTTTTATCGAAATTTCAAATTTATTTGCTATTTTTAGATAAAATTTGATGAAAACAACCTTCGGTGAGTGTTTTGCTCTCGGTGAACAGGGGACCTTCGCCGAGAGCCGTACCCTTGGCTCTCGGCGAAAGGAGTTTTTTTTATTTTTAGCAGGCAGCGCGAGCGTCCGGTGCGGGGGGGGGGGGCGCTCGTCAGTATCGCCGAGAGCCGGCCCCTTGGCTCTCGGCGAAGGGAGCTTCTTTTTTTTATTTTTAGCAGGCAGCACGATTTTTTAATTTTTTTTCAATAAGTTTTTTTATTTTGAAATTTTTAGCAGCTTCGCCGAGAGCCCTAGATCTTGGCTCTCGGCGAAGGTTCTTGATATTTGGCCTACCCGGCCCGGCCGGTCGATTCCGACTCACTTAGCCCACCCCCGCCGCCACCACCCCCGCCGCCGCCACCCCGCCGCCACCACCCCCGCCGCCGCCCGGCCCGCGCCGCCACCACCCCCCGCCGCCGCCCCGCCCCCGCCCTCGCCCCCGCCCCGTCCCGCGCGCGCGCCGAGCCCCCGCCCCCGACCCCCCGCCCCCCGCCCCGCTCCGCCGCCACCGCCCCCCCCCCCGACCCCCGCCCCGCCCCCGCGCCGCGCCGAGCCCCCGCCCGACCCCCGCCCCCGCTCCGCCGCCGCCACCGCCCCCCCCCCGACCCCCCGCCCCCACCCCCGCCCCGTGCCGCGGTGACCCGCCCCCACCCCGCCCCCGTGCCGCCTCGCCCACCGCCACCTCCCTCGGCCGCCAAGGAGGAGGAGGCCGGGCCGCGAAGGAAAATCGGGGAGGGGAGAGAAGGAGGAGGAGATGGAGAAGGCCGACGTGGAGGAGGGTTAGGAGACGTCGAAGGATCCATTGCCACGAACGCATCCAACCTTGGTGCTTCACCCCTTGTGAGTGCTCTCTCGACTTCCTCTCGATTTCGGTAATTTAGTTACAAATTAGTGATGAATTAGTGATGTTGGATATATAAATTAGAGATTTTGGTGATCAAATTTTAGGTGTCTTGACGAATTAGTGATGTAGAATAGCAAATTTATCATGTCTCTAATTTTTGTTTTCATATATACATCTAATGCATATCAATTTTATAGGAAGAGATGCCTTGAGATGCCGCACTGACCACCGGAAGCTTTTTTGGGAGCAAGAGGGGTGATTTGTCGATCACCTAGGTGAGACTCGTGGATCGCATGGGGGCACTACATGTGATTTTCCGGCCATCGAGCCGTTGGAAGAAACCCCATGTGTAGCCCGACCGTCGTGTCGTGCCTTTTTTTGCGAGTTTTGGAAACCTCACCGTACGGGGGAGGTGCCGCCGAAATTTTGACTAAACACCCATCATTGATCTATTTTTGCGGGGAAGGAGGCCCGGTTGGCACCGCCGAAGAAGGAGTTGGAGTTCGCGCTCACATTGTCTCGGAGGCCCGGTCGACCCCGGTCTTGCCGCCCGCCCTCGCCTCGCCATCAAGTCACTAGGTGAGCACGCCCTCGCCTCGCCATCAAGTTCCTAGATGTTGTAGATCGCGAAACCTAGTTAGGCGTCTCCCATTCGAAAGAGATACGAGTTTGAAATATGCAAATCTTTGCATATTTATTGTTGTATCCGTTTCGAATTGTCCACGTTTTTTGGACGGCCGTGGATGCGTAGATGGGGTTAGTTTCTATGGTCTACTCCGATCCGAGATAGAGTTTCGGCGGCACCTCCCCGTTGTTCTCCGGATACACAATCTCCCTAATGGGACGTGTATTTGGAGAACAATGGGGAGGTGCCGCCGAATTTCGTCTCGGATCGGAGTAGACCATAGGAACTAACCCCATCTACGCATTCACGGGTGGGATTAGGACCTATCTTTACCTATTAGAATGTGTAGGCATCGTGTAGATGATGCAATATATTTCATATGACTCGTTGATATGATATAGAATGGGTGACCGTGAGTGGATGTACAAAGGATGGGCACCAAATGGTCGTGTGACACAAGAATGGATTGACAATGCTCAAGCTTTCATGGATGAAGCATTTAGAAAGGTTAAAGGGCCTAAAGATAGTAAAACGATATGGTGTCCCAGCCGCAAGTGCGGAAACTCACGCAAAAGGACAAAGGAGGTCATGGCAGCTCATCTCTACAACTTTGGTTTTACGAGAGACTACTCCAAGTGGACCTTTCACAGTGAAACCTGACGTATGAGATCTGAGGCCGTGAGACAACGCATTGGAGAACTTGATAGTGATGCCGGAGTAGCGGACATGCTAGATGACTTTCATGAAGCACATTTTCAAGGAGAACGTCCGGAGGAGGAGCCGAGCCAAGCGCAAAGGCGTATTATGACATGTTGGTCGCAAGACAAAAACCCCTTCACAAGCACACCAAACAATCTCAACTAGACTCCATCGGCCGCCTCATGGCAGTAAAGTTCCAGCATAACCTGAGTCGAGAATTCTTCGATGCTTTGGTGACCGTGATTAGCGACATGCTTCCCGAAGATCACATTTTGCCAAAGAACATGTATGAAGCCCAAAAAGTCCTTCGTGCACTTAAGATGCCATACGAGAAGATACATGCCTGTCCGAATGGATGTGTCTTATTCAGGAAAGATCATGAGAAAGCCACGCACTGTCCGAAATGTAAAGCATCTCGGTTCATTGAGGTAGACTCTGGTGAGGGTCGTCCAAAGACGCAACTCACGACCCCAGTGAGTGTCCTGCGGTACCTCTCGCCCATACAAGCGGATCCAACGGATGTACATGACCGAGGAATTGCGAAGCAAATGACTTGGCACAAAACGGGTCGCCGATACAGGTGATAACCTTACACATCCATCCGATGCTTGAAGCATGGACAAAGTTTGATGAGAAGCATGCCGACAAAGCGGGAGAGGCTCGCAATGTACGTGTTGCGTTGGCGACGGATGGGTTCAATCCTTATGGAATGTTAGCCGCCCCATACACTTGTTGGCCCGTGTTTGTAATCCCCCTCAACCTACCCCCGGCATCGTCTTTCAACGGCGTACGTATTCGTGTCGTTGATAATTCCCGGATACCCGGGAGATAATATGTGTGTGTACATGGAGCCTCGATTGATGATTTGCTCAAGGCTTGGAATGAAGGGGTGACGACATACGACCGAGCTACGAAGACAAACTTCAAAATGCACGTGTGGTACATGTACTCCTTGCATGACATGCCGGCTTATGGGATATTTTGCGGTTGGTGTGTCCATGGGAAGTTCCCTTGCCCGGTATGCAAGGCGGCTCTGATGTTCATTTGGTTGAAGAACGGTGGGAAGTATTCTTCATTCGACAAACATCGACAATTCCTCCCTCTTGACCATCAATTCAGACGAGACACAAAGAATTTTATAAAAGGTGTCGTAGTTAAAGATCCACCCCCGCACATGATGACTGGTGTCGAGGCTCAAGCTCAGGTAGACGCTCTCGTGCTCAAAGAAGGAGAACATCGTTTTGTGGGATATGGTGTGCAACATGCCCGGACGCGAAGTCGGGGTTGTGGAGGCTACCCTACATGAAAGATCTTCATCTTCCACATAACATTGATGTGATGCATACCGAAAAGAATGTTGCTGAGGCACTGTGGGGTACAATCATGGACATACCGGAGAAGAGTAAGGACAATGTTAAGGCTAGAGTCGATATAGAAATGTTATGCGATAGGCCAAAGCAAGTCATCCCAAAGCCTATACCGGCAAGAAATGGAAAAGGCCTAAGGCCGATTTCGTCCTTAGTAGGGAACAAAGAAAGGAAGTACTAGAATGGATCCAAAATTTAATGTTCCCCGATGGGTATCTTGCGAATCCGAGGAGGGGAGTCAATTTAACTAATCTAAAATTGAAAGGGCCGAAAAGTCATGACTACCACATTTGGATCGAGCGGCTTCTTCGGTGATGGTTCGAGGCTATGTGCCCGAGCATGTGTGGCAAGTGCCGGCGAGTTGAGCTATTTCTTCGTCGCTTTGCGCTAAGGAGTTATCTCGTGCCGTGATTGACAAACTAGAACAAATTGCACCCGTGTTGCTCGTAAGCTAGAGAAGATCTTTCCACCCGGCTTCTTCAACCCGATGGAACATATGATTTTTCACCTCCCGCGTGAGGCACGATTGGGGGGGCCCGTGCAGCACCGTTGGTGCTATCCGATTGAGAGGGTTTGCAAGGTTCTTCGAAGCACATGTAAAAATAAAAATAAAATTGAAGCTTGCATTGCAGAGGCACAAATTCTGCAGGAGGTGTCAAACTTCACAACTAAATACTATGCGGAGCACCTTCCCGAGCCGTGCATAATCGCCCTCCTCGATACAATACTGGAGAAAATGAATCGAACCTCAGCCTTTTCCGAGGACAACTTGGAAGTGCAAGTGTTCGGACGCGAAAGACCTTATCTCTTCAAGAGTGGCGCACTATCACGATATATATTTTGCACAACCTTGAGGAAGTACGACCATACATAAAGTAAGTTGTCGTTAAATCTCATCATTTCCTTTCTTGTATGTTGCCTCATCTGCATCCAACCTCATTTGATTTGGTGCAGTGAATTTATTGGGCAATTCTGGGGTCACTCAAGGCCACCTAACGACCACGAGGAGGAAATCCTTCTTCGCCATGGTGCGGTTGATAGGATTTCACCGGACATACCACCGGGAATCAGAAATATCGATTTCATTGCATGGTTCAAACGGAAGGTAATTTAGCTCGTACTCGGTACATTAAAAGTATTTTAGCTCATACTCGTATCGCATTAACCACTATCCTCCCCGAAATTGCGGGGTCTAACCGATCCGTTGATGAATCCCGAGGTGAGGCGAGGTTTCGGGAGGTTTCGCCTTCAGGGTGAACTCATATAATGTTTATGATGTGAATGGGTATCGCTTTCACACGACAAAATACGAGGAGGAAAGGCCCAATCGAAGAACCACAAATAATGGAGTTTGTACGCGTAGCTCATCCGATGGGGTAGATTACTTTGGAAGACTTCAAGAAATATACGAACTCGAGTATCATGGTTGCAAACCTCTTAAACCCGTCATATTCAAGTGCCATTGGTTTGATCCAAGCGCTCGCGGTATGAGACAAAATAAGAATCTTGGGCTCGTCGAAATTAAGCGATCATCCGTGTACCCGGGGGCACGATGTCTATATTGTGGCCCAACGGACCACACAAGTATATTACCTCTCATACCCTTGTAAACCGACAAGCGTCTCCGGGGTTGGAGTGTTGTGTACAAGGTATCGCCACACGGTAAACTACCCGCTCCAGCAATGAAGATTACCACCTACTAGACCCAAACACATATGACGGAGATTTCTTCCAAGAGGATGGGCTAGAGGGGAGCTTTGAGATAGACTTAACCCAAGCGATCAAAATGGAAGTAGACAATGAAATGGGTGTCGACGGCGATGATGCAGAAGAGGTTCAAAATGATGACGACCTAAGATTACTTGAGCGATTACGTTTAGGCAATGACAATGATGATGATGATGACACCGTTCCGCCTTTGGAGCACGGCGTTGAGTCTATGGACATGCGAGATAGTGATGATGACTACGATCCAAATATTCCGGATTATGATGATTATTTCTAAAACATGTAAGATCCGTACTAATTGTAAATATGTCTATAATTTACTAGGATATTTTGTTTCATGTACTAGTATAACATGTTTCTTATGTATTACTAATTTATATTTAAATGTAATTATGTACTAATTGATTTACTCTTGTTTATTTCAGGTGTTTGATCCAAGATGCCGCCAAAGAAGAAGGTGCCGAGGCAGCGCGGCCGTTTGGTGAGGAACCTCAATGACTTGTACCAGGACGAGGCTTTGGGCTCCGGGATGATGAGGAGGGTGTCGAGGTCCCCCTCCGTGGTACCTTCCGGTTCGTCTGGAGCCACGGGTCGCAAGAGTGCACCCTCTCCAGTTGCGACGGAGGAGGAGGAGGAGGAGGAGGAGGAGGAGGAGGAGGAGGAGGAGGAGGAGGAGGAGGAGGTGCGGCGAGCAGGATGATGAGGTGCGGGGGGGGAGGGAGGAGGAGGAGGAGGAGGAGGAGGACGAGGAGGAGGCGGGGGTGGAGGCTAGGCCCAAGGTCTATGTGCGAGGCCATTCGAGACTTCCAGACCGACCCATACTACCCGCGAACCGCCCGATTATTAGACCCGAGGGAACACGGTAACTTTTCTTAACCTTTTCATTGGTTCTCTTCAAACTCACATTCAAACTAATACATTTTGTGAATCATTTTGGCAGGGGGTGGAAGATCGAGAGTCCAGGTGGTCATAACCGTCTTCCCAATGGCATCTTGGGCGTTCTGGTCAGGCTTCACTACCCCGGGTTCGTGTGGGTTGGCGAGGGAGATGCTCGCCGAGAGGTGCTGGTGACGTCGTTTGACCACTACGCCCTCATGCCCGATGTCCAGGATCCGACTGGGCGGGTGTTCCCGAACAAGGCCGTCCGGGTGGTTTCTGAGTTTTGGGTGTGTTTTTCCTATCAATAAATTATTTTTTTCGACTTAATTGGATTTGGCTCGTGTATTGACAACACTTTTATGTGCGGGATTTCTACGAGTTTTTCCGAGATACGAGGCGCGGGCGAATGACAACGCCATGTTCATTTGTCGCAAACTTGTCACCGATATGATTTACGAGTCCCGCGTCTCGCAAAACATGGTCCGGAAGGCTCGCCGACATGAGAAAGTCCGAAAATCGGACATGCGAAACCTCCGGCTCACTCAAGAACAATACATGGAGGTATAAATATGCGTCAATTCATTTTTCTGAGATTACATTTGCTCAATTTGATGTTTTTGTACGGTATGCACTTGATGACTTGCGTGTGTGCCCCCGTGGTGGTGTGCCGACCGGCCTCACGTTTGGAGGGCAATTGTGAACAAGTGGTTTGAGCCGGATTGGGAGGCAAAGCACCTCGAGCGCCGGGAGCGGCGTTTGAAGATGGCGGAGTCCGCACACCACCAAGGCCCCATTAACCTTCGCGAGTTCAGTCGTAGATGGGTACGTTTATTTATTTATTTATTTATTTCGATTTGTTGTTGTCTAACTCTCAATTATTCTAACACCCACTTTGTTGTTTTCTAACACCCACATTGTTGTTTTTCTAACACCCACATTGTTGTTTCTTGCAGTCTCAGGCACATGAGAATCAGCCTTGCAGCGAGCTCCAGGCTTATGGCATAGCACACAAGGGCAAGGCCAAGGCCGACGTCGCCTTCAACGTGGACGACCCACCCGAGGCGTATAGTAACCCGACAATCCGGTCCCGCATCACAAGGTACGTCACGACGGCAAGGGAGGTTCGTGGGCCAGACTTCGATCCAAAGTGACGAGCCTCTTGATGGAGAAAGTGTCGTGAGGAGCGGAGAAGGCGGGGATGCATGGACGGTACCATGTGGGTGACGGTCTCCTTGTTCGTCCTCTCGTTCCGACGCTCGCGGCAGTTCGATCTCGAGATAGGGGCACGAGCTCGGCCCCCGCCCATACATAGTCGGCCCATCGCTACGCGTACGTTGAACGAGCGGTTCCGGGTTATTTCGTTGTCTTTGTCGTCCATTGATATTTACATATGATTACTTTATATTCTAATTTTTGGATCAAATATTGTAGGCCCAACTTGCAGCAGAGAAGGCCGAGCGGGAGAGGGGGTAGAAGAGACGCAAAGGCAATCCAATGAGCAAGACCGCGCCGATGGCCGAGGTCCATACGAAGCAGATGGAGGCGTTACAGTCGGCCCACACTCAGCAGATGTCCTCCGTGCTTAAGTACTTGGAAAACCTTAGTCACGCGGTGGCGCCACAGGTGCAACTCCCTCCACTACCGCAGGTGCAACTCCCTCCACTACCACAGGCATTCATTCCTCCACTCACTCGACCGGCCGCTATTTCTCCGGTGAGTTACTTTGAACCCTGCTATATTTTTCTAGTAGTGACCTAGACTGACTTCATACAAATGCTGAAAACCTTGTACATTCATTTATGTCAATTTGACCACGTGTCGTACGACACCACATGACATGTGTCCGGCCATCGAGCCGTGAGAAGACATTTATTGTGGCCCGACCTTCGTGTTGTGGCGTTTTCTTGCGGGTTCTTAATACCTCACGGTGCGGGGGGAGGTGTCTTGTCGAAATTTCTAATTAACACTTTAAATTCTACGCAGATCTATCTCGCGGCATCAAATGATGGGCTGCGCAAAGCATACGACGGGTCCCCGCCGGCTCGGCGGACTCCTTGGGGTGGGATGCGGTGGGTGCCACCCGGCCCGTGGCCGAGACCCGGCCTTCGGCGGCCTCACGGTTCGCGGGGGATGCCACGGGCGTCCGGGTGGGTCCCGTGGCCACGGCGGCCGCCCACGGGGGTCGGGGTCCCGCCGCCGCATGATCGTAGGCGGACGAGTGAGTTCGTGGCCTTAGCTACTTTTATTTGCATTTGGACATTTGTGACTTGCACTGGACCATTATGACTTGTAGTTCGTGACTATGTGATGAATTTGTCGATTATGTGATCGTTGGTGGACTATGTGATGAATTTGTCTATTATTTGATCGTTGGTGGACTATGTGATGAATATTATGTCTGTGATGAATATTATATATGCCTGCGATGATATATGTGATTTCTGTGAATATTTGAGGCTGCTGGAAAAAAAGAAAACAAAAAAGAAAAAAAAGAAAACCTCTTCGCCGAGAGCAAACTCCAATGCTCTCGGCGAAGGGGGCGCCCCAGATCTGCGGTATGCAGTCCTTCGCCGAGAGCAGAAATCTTAGCTCTCGGCGAAGGCCCCTTCTTCAACGAGAGCCAGATACCTGGCTCTCGGCGAAGGCCCCGTCTTCAACGAGAGCCGGATATCTGGCTCTCGGCGAAGGAGTGGCCCCCACTCCTGACGGAGCGATGCGCCGTGACGGGAAGAGGGCTTTCGGCGAGAGCCGGGGACGCCTCTCGGCGCATGTTCGCCGAGAGGATCCAGTGAAGCTCTCGGCGAAAGTCGCATCACCGGCAGGCTGTACACCGTGTGACTTTCGCCGAGGGTTTCCTCTCGGCGAAGGCTTCAACGAGAGGGAAAGGGCCTTCGCCGAGAGTATCCCCGCTCTCGGCGAAGGCCCTGAATCCTGTAGTGAACCAGCGGTAATGAAATCTGGTTGTCTACTTCTATTTGTATATGAGAGCTAAGTTCGGTTAGGCATTTACCATGTTCACCTTATGAACCATCAACAAGCTTTAGTTCAGATACAAACTAATTGTTCGAGAGCAACAATAAGGTTAGGAACATTTCATGATAGATGATTTGTAATAGAACTTGGAAATAGCAAGAACAAGTGGTGCATTATTGAAACTGGAAGTACTTAGGAATTCTAGTGAAATTCAGGATATAAGAAAAAAAATGAGATGAGCTCATCAGATAGGTTCCTCCCATAGGCCTTTCAACAATGGTTTTACTATGCTGAATTTTCTAAAGTATTCATGAAAACAATTAGCAGTACAGGTTAACACATCTGTATTAATGTGAAACTAAAAGCAGACTATACATCTGTGCATCAAATGAATCAATTACACTGAACAGTATGCGATGACTAGTGTTCTTTGGTGCTTCGCAATGCCAAGAGATAAAAGAATGCTACTCCATTACCCCCTCAGAATGCATGTACGCAAATGACGGTGGACCAGGATTTTGATTTGAAACTTCCCTATCTGGGGTTCCTTCTCCTTCCGCTGGGCTTCCTGTATCAATGTCTGAATCAAACTTCTCGATGATGTGATTAGACATACTCCATGGGCTCTCAACTGTAGGATCAACGTTAGCAATTCTGGTCTCATCTTTATCCGGAGTATTGGAGATATTGTCATGCTCATGGAAAATCTTGGAGTTGGCAAGCAATGCACGCCATGAATCCTGGCTGGAGGCACTGATCAAATGACTCCAATTATTATAACAGGTTATGCCAACATGCAGAACAAGAGCCAGTAATGAAGATGCCCCCTGTGATCATGAACAGCCCAAGGAAGCTGTGCAGTGTAAGGCTGCTTGAGGTTTGGGAGTCAACTTTGTCTGGGCACATTGTATCGTAGTACAACTCTTTCTCCAGTTCAGCCATTGTGCCGTTTGATGCCAATTCCAGTATTCCCCTTGAAATTTCAGGTGCGAGTGGAGAACCTCGAGGGAATGCCTGTAGAAATAGAATAGAAATGAGAAACATAATGTCAATAAGACAGTGCTACAAAATGACAAGATAGTTTATTAATTGTGTCTACAAGCCCTGTGTGTCACGTGTCAGTGAGCCAGTTATATTTAACATTTGCATAAACCCTGCATGATGATGGGGAACAATTATGTTGATCATAATTTTCAATTAGACGCCATGTTCGTTTGGCTTATCAGCCACCAGCCAACAGTACTTTTCTCTCAGACAAACCAGCCATCAGCAACCAGCCAGCAGTACTTTTCTCTCAGAACAAACCAGCACCAGCCATCAGCCACCAGCCAAACAAACAGGCTGAGAGTGGCCAATATAACAACAATCATTGCACAAAATTTCTGCATGACAATCTCCATATGAATGGTACAGTTTTTTTTAATATATAATACGGGGAAGGGATCCCTCCTCCTTTATCTGGGCTGGGATAGCTATGTCGAAACAACATAGGCGGAGGTATTTAATTTGGCAGAGTAAAATTATTAATGTTATTTAATACTTCTACAAGAATGCAATCATTCAATAATATGACCATGATCTTGAATTTTTCAATCCCACCAGAAAACAAATCTGATCATCCATCTCATCCTTGGCTGGGCATTTTTACATCTAAAAGATCCAGGAATCCAAAGACCACCATAATTGATATCATGGCACCAAATTTATAAAATCATGATCTAGTAATATAGTAGAGTTCTGCAACCAGCTGTAATGAAAAACAAAAGTATAAAAGTCACTTGCATAACCAAGGTACTGAAAAGCAAAAGTATAAAAGTCACTTACATAACCAAATCCATCGAATTTGTAAGTTGGCCCAACCATAGTGTAGTTGTAGCAATACTTGGAGAGAAACAATCTGAGGTATGGTATTTCATCAACAATAACGGCAACTCTTCCAGTTAAGGCATCATTGTACTCCTCAGGAGAGTTGAATGGGATCAGTTTTGATTCATTAATTTTCAACCGTTTCAAAAGCCCAGACATGAAAGAATCGGTGAGGTAGCCAACATAATCCCCTCGCCTGATAATTTCATCTAAATCGGCAACTGTTGGCTGAAGCTGTTCTACTGTGAGAATTGAGCTTAAGCTTGCAGTATAACTCTGCTGCAATATTAGCACCACGAAAAGCCAAACTACTACTGCAATCCTTGATAAGTTGTTCACAATCCTCTCCCTATGAGCAAATACAAGTGTTGAGAAGGAGAAGTAGAAGGTAGATCCAATTTGACTGGCTGGTGGTCCTCTGAATTCATGATTTGTTTTGTGCTCGATAAACCAAACTATAAAACCTGTGAAGACAAAGAAGGCCCCAGCTCCTAACCATAGATCAGCTGACAAAGGCTTGAGGAATGTCCATGCAGTCTTCTGTCTCTGGTCCCTAACTGGAACCAGCATGCGTACCCCTGACTCAGTAGGTAGAGTGAAGTCCACATACAGAGAACGGTTGGCTAGAATTGTTATATCACCAACTACTGCATTGAATTCCTGCCAGCAAATCACATAAAACTGGTTGAGAAACTTTAGATAGAGGCTATAAATCCCTACCACTTTATATACATATTTATACGATTAGAACAAACTATTAGGAATAATATTTACACAAAAGCATTCGACTATTGACTTAAGAGGGGTAACAAATCTTTTTAAGAATCGAATGGAGGAGGAACTATGTTCTTTTGGTGAATTGATAATGTTGATTTAATTAATAAAAGAAATACTGCCTTCTATTCGCACTATTTAGATCAATCACCACTTAGAGTGTTGCAGTTAGCTGACAATATACATTCCTAAAAGAGAAATACACATGCTGAAAAATTACCAATCAGATTATTGCACAAAAGCAGGAATACGGCCCAGTGCAAAATGAAAATTGTAAGTGACAATGAATACTGATCTTTTGTGTGAATATGCATATTCATAGTAGAGAAATATAGAATTAAAAAGTGCATAGACTTAGTTAAGTTTATAACCTTACAAATTTGCATGACTGATAATCAATAAAAAGTAATCACATCCTACCAGTTCTATGTACTCTTTTTTTTTTTTGAGAATTACCAGTTCTATGTACTCGAGAAGATTGTAAAGGACAGAATTTTACAGATGATTATGGATAGTTTCTAATCAACAAATAAATTTGTATCATTGGCCAGTTTAAACACCAAGTTTAACTCCTATGGCTTGATCATGTCGAAGAGCAAAATGGAACATAACAAGGTTCAAACATACATTAAGATAAACTTTGTAGACAAGTGAGTCATAATTTCCATTGCTTTCTCCTTTCCCATCTCCAAACTCTTCGTAGTAAAAGGGTACTTCATAAGGTAATGCACCAATAACTTTCTCAAACACACGGGCACAGAACCCAGTGGCTTTACCATTTGCAAATTGAATAAAATTGTCAAACCCAGGTTTTAAAGGTACTCCTATTTTGAGTGTTTTATTTGCAGGCAATAGCCATCCTCTAGGTGCCTTGTCACTGCCACCTGGCCATATAATGTTGTGAAGATCAACCTTCTTTTTGAGATTTCCGGATAGGTTGAATCCTGGAGTCCAAAAACCAACTACTGTTCTGTCTTGACCAACTGCATTTATTATCTTGTAAGTTGTTGATAACAATTTCCAGTCCTGAATGTGGAATGTCCCAGTCATGCCAATGAAACTAGTCTTCAACAATGCACCATGAAATTTCTCGGCAGCCTTAGAGGTACTAATTCTGTCAAAGTCGGTGGATCCATTGTTTGTTTCAGACACCATGAAGTCTGAACTCACATATCTAGCCTTCTCTGCAGCTAATGCTAATGCCCATACAGTATCATATGCATACAGGCCAGAAGGTATAGGCCCATTCAGTTTTGTGCCTGGATTTTCCCTATTGTATTTCCCATGCCATCTCTGTTTAAAATCTTGAAGTTTCTCAGTCTCTTCAACATACGGTTCAACCCCGACAACACCATTCATCACATCAAGTGCAGGAGAACCAATTACGTCAAAAATATCTGTCAAACCATATGCTGTAATCCATACAAAGCCTTGGCCCATCAACCCCTCATCCTTGGCAAGCCGGAAAAACTTAAGGGCTAACTGGTATGACATGCGCACAACAAATACACTGGCCCAATTCCCTCTTAAACTTGAGATAACTCTCTTGATCTCACCATCTCCAGCTGAAGGATGGATCTTGCACCTGTACGAAGCACGAGTACCAACATGTCTCAGGGCATCAACAAGATCAGGGATGAATCTAGTGTTGGAATCATCATCCTCAATGACAGGAACGACTTCTCTCCAATTGAATTTCTGGATGAGGGAGGCGATAGCTTCTGCTTGAGAAGAATCATTCCATGCCGTCCGGATGAAGTATGGGGTCTGACTGGGCGACCGGGATGGGCTATCTGCAGAAAACGAAATGATTGGAACCGACGACTTGTTCCCAAGCTCTGCAAGAAATTTGGCCTGAGTTGATGTCTGTGGCCCCACAATTGCTTGCACACGAACATTTTTTAGTAGATCCACACCTGCAGTGTTTCCCAAACATATATGTAAGTAACAGTACTGAAGAAAATCAGTAACGCTCGTCCGCTCACTCAATTCTACCATAACTGCATAAAATGGACAGATTTGGTTTCAAGCCTGCAGCAGATCCAGGGATTCTGAGACTAGGTAGCAAAAGTGAAACTTCAGATAAAACAGAATATCGTGTGGGTTCTGGTTTTGGGGTAAGAAAAACAGGGTTCAATTTCAAAGCACACAACTTCAGCCCTATCCTAACTGAAAGCAGTAGCACTCGGAACCTATGTATTGGCCATTGTAACTTGTAAGTTTCAGGCGTCCATGGGAAAGAGCCTCATTTGCATACTACAGTGGCGCCATCTTCGCGACAAGAATGCACATCAGAATTTATATCGCTACTAACTACAAAGTACAATCCCAACGCCGGCACGGGGTACCTTCTCCTTATGAAGCTGAGCGGAGCTCGGTGGCGCGGCAACCGGAGGGGAAGGAGCCGACGAGGCGGGCAGGGTCGGTAGGGCCCCGGCGGCGCGGGAGGCTGCGAAAGTGCCGCCACCGGAGTTCAGGACTTCAGGACTTCAGGCGTGGTGGTGGGGATGTGGTGGGCTCATATTCACTGGGCTGTCACGTACTCACGTTGGGCCGACTCGTGCCACGTTTACATTTGGGCCTTCCCGCGCGGTGGCTCGCACTAAAAACACTTTTATGATTTTTTTTTCTAAGTATTTGCCGAAAGGTTGATAGTTTTTCATTCTTTTTTTAAAATCAAATTCTTTTTCTAAAAAGTACAATTCTCTAGTCTAATTGAGGCGATCTCCAATGCTTATTCGTCAAATGGCACATGATATTTTTAGTATGACTGTTCATTGCTAAGTATGTTTTCCCTCCGAAGAAATGTCCAAATAAAATAGAGAAAATACTCATCCATTTGGTAAGGATATTTTGAAGAATAGAAGTTAGCCTAGACCATTTGAAAAGAACACTTTACTAAAACTTTGTTATCATCACGTAGGGAGCTGACGCTGGCTGGCGCATGGCGTATTCTGAGCTTCATTCGCGTAGCCTAACAAGCTCCTGCGCATTGCGTCGCTTGGTGAAGGTGGGCGAGCTCCGTTTCAGCCATGCTCGGATCGGCCTTCGTTTGAAGAAAAAGAATAGGGAGATTTTAGCTCTAGGCAAGATTAGATGGATAAGATGATCAGAGAGAAAAAAAAAACAAAACTCCTCAATTCGCTACATTCAGTATGTTTGGCTTATCTCCACTTATTTCAGTTTATTTACCCTCGCAGAACACTATTCAATCTACATGTCTACACAACATGTCTGCAAAGTAAATTGCCAAGCCTAGTAACGAGATGTGACCGCGCAAGGAATTAGCTGCGAGAGCTCGCCGGACTTACCAGCCGACGCGGCGTCGACGGCGTTCGGTCCGGTGTCCCTGAGGTGGAGCCTGACCCTGGTTCTAAAGCTGGCGTGCCACGCGTCGGCGTAGAAATTCTCGATGGCCAGCTCCATGCACGACCGCTGACGTTCCCCAGCCTGAAGGAGAAAAAGCGCGCGATTCCCTTTTTGCTCGATCGAGCGAGAGTAGTGGCGGCTGGAGATATGAGAAATTAAAGCACCGAGCCAGTAGACGACTGCTAGGAGTATCAATTAGTTGCCCGGACTGGCACCGTGCTTGTGCCTTTCGACGTGCAGCCTGCGCAGCGGCACGGCGGCGTGCTGGTGACCTGGTGTTCTGCAGTCAACAATAATGCAAGGCAAGCAAGTCAACAATTCTGCACGCGCTTATCAGGCGGGCGATGACTTGCGGCACCGCGCCATACCGAGAGGTCGCCGTCACCACGTGGCGCATTGCCGACTTGCCATGAAATTCTACAGCCTTTGGTCGTCGGTGTTGTTGACACGAAAATAGGACGCCACCTCCACGCGCGACACACGTGACTCCCCGGTCTGTAGCGAGGCGTGCCAGCCAATCTGACTTGTTGATTGACAATGGAAAAATATTAGGGATCGGCTAGAGAAACGATGGTCCTTCAGTGACACGTCACCAGTCAATGGGCCGATACAGAGAAGCGGGATTGGCCGACTCGAGAGCGTCCGAGGCGCGAAAGCTTAAGTAAAGAGATCGGGTGGATCGGCCGATCGTGACGTCAGCACTCAAACGAGTCAGATCGGTTGTGGTGATAAAAGCCGATGATATCTAGATCGAGCTAGATAAATTGGTGATAGAAGCTAAAAATACTACAAGAATTGGTAAAAAACTTGTAGATCTAGCTAATATCGGTAAGGGGTGAATAAATAACTAGACGAAACCTTAGTGATGCGCCCGGAGGTTAAAGCCTAGGATTATTTGGTAAAACGGTACTCACAAGCTTGCCGGAGATCGATCGATGTAGCCCGACGAACTTGAAGGACGACATTGGAGAAAAGAAAAACACATTGGCAAAGTTGCCGAAAAGTAGATGTTGTAAATTGTAAAGGGTTTGCCCGGAGGCGGTTTGTTTGATATTGGTGTGTACACCTTTTTCCAACCACGCAGGGTCGCTATTTATGCCCTGACGATAACCTGATTCCTAGCTGATTACGACACTGTTTACTTGCATCTAAAGAGAAACAAATAGTACTAAAAATAGAAAAAGACTCACGCATGAGTCAACTCTCCTAAAACTGACTCTTGACCCGCCGACCCGCCTTCGCCATGTTCTTGCCTTTGGTGTATCTTCTTGATTTCTGCCTTCTTTCTTTCCATCGGCCGATTCTCTGGTTGACCATCGACCGATCAGTTTGGCCCCCAGCCCATCGATAGATAGGGTTAGACTCCTTTGACCATCGGCAAGTCCTGCTGACCAACCTTCTTTCTCTTTAATCGGTCGATTGTACTGCCTTCTCATCGGCTGCTCCTCCTTGCCCTTTTTGACCTATAATTCCAAAAATCGGTGTCAACACATTCCACTACAAGAAAATCGTTGACTAGTGACACAACCACATTTTAGCGTCATTGATTTATGGCGTTCCTGGTTGATCTCATCATAATATTTCACTCCCGAGCAAATTTAGTGACAAATTTTTTTTGTCATTACGGTTGGTACTATAGCAGGGCGTTCCCTGTTCCATGCTGTTTTGTGACACCATAAATTCTGAAGAAACGTCATAAACCAACATCGATCCCACATGTAAGCATTATTTAAAAAATAGAGTGTTGTAAGTCGTCATAAAATTTAGTAGGGTCCCGCATGTTAGCATTTTTTCGAAAATAGAGTGTTCCAAGTCATCATAAAATTTTCTAGGGTCCCACATGTAAGCATTTAGCCATGTTAGCGGCGTCGTAAACCAACTTCAGTCCCACATGTAAGCATTATTTTAAAATAGAGTGTTCCAAGTCGTCATAAACTTCAGTTGGGTCCCACATGTAAGCATTTTTTTCGAAAATAGAGTGTTCAGAGTCGTCATAAATAGTTCCAGAGTCCCAAGTGTAAGCATATGTCACGAAATGTTGCAAAAGTAATATGCCATGGCATGGGTTCGAACTAGGGACATGAAGGAACAAGGTTATGCTGTTTACCACTGCACCACTTGTTGGTTGTGATAGGTATATGGGAAAGTCTACTAATAGTTCATGTGAATTCTTTACTGTGACCAGGTCCCATATGTAAGTTTCAGTTGAGTCTATAATTATGTATCAAATGGCTGGTGAGACACTTCACTCAGACTTCGCAAAGACTTTTGACTTCCGCTACACAAATCTACAATAGTTCGTGGTAGGAATGGCAGATCCTAGCGGTGAGGGGAAGATGGTTGCGCCGCCACATCCCAGGAACAAGAGGATGAGACAACAAGACGAGGTTGGTCCTCTGGTTTGAGCCGCTATATTTTCCCCTATCTTACTAGGGTTGGGGATATCTAGATTTGGGGATCTAGAGGATTGATGAGCTTATTTTGTAGATTTAGATTTCATTATCGTACCTTTAGATTTGCACTTCGATAGGTGTTAGAAGTTGATAGGCTTTAAACAATTCATGTTAGATTCAATTAGTTTTCAAGTTGCATCGTCTTACAGTAGATTTTGTATTTTAGTAGCTTCTAGATGTGCTTCAAGCCACTCGTTTTATGGATTTTTGTCGAGGTGCACAATTGATAGGATTGATAGGTCCATTGTTTTATGAATTGGTAGATTGAAGATACTGTTTCAGAGATGCAGACCGTTGAAGGGACATCTGTATTCTGCCATGATTGTTAGCGTTTGCACAATTCATAGGTGTAAGATTTAGTTAGTTTCCAATTTGCATCATTCGATGGATCGATAGGTTCATTTAGGACAACAATGCCCTTGCTGAGTTTATGTAGGTAGCAACCGGTTTTGTGGCGTGTGGTGGTTGTTTTACTGTACTCATACAATTGGGTTCAAGGGATTCAGGTTTTTTTATAGACTGAGATGAGTTTCTTTTTCAGATCAAGATGAGTTTTCTCTAAGGATTAGTTTAGTTCCAGAAGAACATCTTAATGTTATTTTAGAAGATCTGGATGCCTCATCTCAGGGGAGAACCCTATTAGGATCTCCAAAGAGATCCAAAACATGATAGAACAACTAGCTGAAAGAGGGAAACAACTTCAGTACACACCTAAGAACAAGAAAATTGAGGGCGGAGATTATTCTTCTTACCATACACATTGGAAATAAAGTGTCAATAAATGGGTAGGACATTGAGTTTGTTTGGTCTGTCTTTTCTTTTAAATGTTCAAGAAGTTCATTGTCAGTTGGACTGAAACGGGTACCCTTGCCTATTGGAGTTTCAGTCCAATAGACAATGAACTTCTTGAAAATTTAAAAGAAAAGACTGACTAAACAAACTCAATATCCTACCCATTCATTCACGCTTTTTTCCAATGTATATGGTAATAAGAAGCATCAATAGATGGGTAGGACATTGAGTTTGTTTGGTCTATCTTTTCTTTTAAATGTTCAAGAAGTTCGTTGTCAGTTGGACTGAAACGGGTACCCTTGCCTATTAGAGTTTCAATCCAACAGACAACGAACTTCTTGAAAATTTAAAAGAATAGACTGACCAAATAAACTCAATATCCTACCCATTCATTGACGCTTTTATTCCAATGTATATGGTAAGAAGAATGATCTCCGCCCTCAGTTGTCTTGTCCTTAGGTGTGTATTGAAGCTCTTTCTCTTTTTCTGCTAATTGGTCTATGATGTTTTCGATCTCTTTCGAGATCCTATAGAGTCCTCACCCTGAGATGAGACATCCATATCTTCTGAAAGAACATTAAGAAATGCAAGAGAGTCCTGCAAAGCCACAAAATTCACAGTAGATGGTGCAGAAGGTGAAGGAACAACTGCAAGAGGCCAAACATGAGATGGAGTTATGGTTATGAATGAGTAGTGATGATTATTTTGAAACTTGTATCATGATTGTGTTTTAGTGTTGGCTACCGGATCATCGTATGATATTTGCTACTTGTTGGTGGACTGGTGGTGTGATGTCACACCCGACCCCATTTGGATGGCCCATGAGTGGCCCATGAGCGCAGGTGCGCATGTTTAGTGCCACATTGCTAGTTGAGCAAGGGTAGAGCCAACTTATAAGCCTTTGTCCACCAGCCATACCACCCTCAGGTTAACCCTTTTGCACGAAGCGAGGACGAAAGTGTAAGTAGGGTGCTATGTGTACGCGTGCTCGCCCCTACAGAAGGGCTGGGTGGTGCGGCTTTGGTGGGCGGGGTGTTACATGTGAACTTTGTGGTGATGTGTTTTTTTGAACCACAATCGTGGGGCAAAGCACCCCGACAACAAGCTATATTAAAACAAGACAAAGAGTCCAAGGAGACTTACAGCAATCCTAACAAGCAGTTAGGAAAGAAGAAAACGAAAGCTAAAAATAGGAAAAGAGCAAACTGAAGGAGGACAAGATTACAGGGCTTGAAGCCAAAGCTTAATCGAGGAGTGCAGGTTTGGTTTGATTCTAGCTAGGTGCTATGAGATGTCATCTTATTATGTCGATTTGGTTTAATCTATTCCAAATTGATTCGAGCATACTCACCATTTGGAATTCATACGCATTGCAATGGAGGTCATTGTGAATTGCAGCTAACGACTGGCACCGGGCGTTAACCGACGAACTTGTGTGCACACCTCCTCTGAACGGACGTGTCGATCATTGTGAATTGCAATGCATGCCCTTATTTACTCTCGATCGCCAACATGTACCAAGTCGAAAGGTTGAAGCTGCACTGTGCGTCAAAGATGTGGGACATGGCAAGCAAGGAAAGTGTGACTTCCTTTCTACGATGGGAAATTCAGGCTAACTGCACACAATTGCAGGACAAGTGCATGTCTCTCTTAGAGTGAATCTTTCATCAGGGAATACTCACATATGATTGGGTGGTTCTATGCAATGATCATCCCGAATTTATGCACAATCTCTGTAGAAGATCCAAACTCATTTGTTTCGAGCATACTCACCATTTAGAATTCATACGCGTTGCAATGGAGGTAGAGGAAGAACAATGGAGGTATGGTGGTAATAGATAGAGAAGGGGGAAGTTTTGATTGAGGAAACTCCGGCATATTGATGTTTCGCAAGGACGACCTTCCTAGTGGTAAAAAGGAAGAAAATCTAAGATATTATTTGTTTGAATTGATCCAGAATAAGATCGTCTGTCCTTTTGATGGTTTGCAGGAAGGACCTTCCTGAGAAATAATTGTGTAACTGCCCGAACAATAGCACGAAGCGGTTCTGGTAAGTTAGCGGGAGAAAAGCGCGCGTGACAGCCAAAAAATTTTTCCCGCGGACAAGTGTATATATCTCATTTTTTCTCTCGACGACGTGACGTACTATAAGAGCAATCAAGCCCTATGAGGGTTTTGGTGATGTTGACCACACAATTAAAGATCTAATGAGACTTTGAGTATATTGTGCAGTACAAGAATATATTACAGGTGCAAAAAAAAGAAAGGAGACCCCTCAATTACATGAAGAAGAATTCCTATGCTCTTTGGAGGATTTTATTTATTTTATCTTTTGAATTTGAGTATAGGACAGGCCGTACTATCAAGAGGGATTCTAATGGCAAGTTTGGGTGGATTCAAGTGCTCATAGAACATCAATCCTAATCCTAACCCATCCCTTGAAGAGGGAGACCTACTGCTGTTTTGCCCTTGTTGTTCCTGTGTTCGGAGGTTCTGAGTTTAATCTCGGAGGTTTCGACCGTACGGGCTACAGTCAGCAGAGGTTTCAGGGTTCGGAAGTTCCAGGATTTTTCTCGGAGGTTCCGGACTTTGAAATATGACTGTTACTATTGTGGATCTGGGGGTATTTATACTCCTTGGTCCCCCAACGGTCATTCTCTCTTCTTCCCTGAACAGAAACTTATTCTAATCTCATTCTCTCACCTTGCATTGACTCCTAACCTACTCTCTTCCAAATCCTTACCTAGCATTGCTTGAGAGTGGGGATTCAAGTGAGATGGTGAGCAAAATCTTCCCTTCCTAGTTCTTGAGCACTTGGAGAAGCTCTAGCAAGCTTTGTGGATATTTTACTCTTGGAGCCTTGCTCCTAGACGGCTAGAGGTTCTTGGAAGCTCTCCAACTTGATTTGTGGAAGCTTCAAGGTGTTTGTATTACCCCTTGTGAATCCAGTGGAAAGTCTCCACCTATTACCCTAGGTGATAGGTGAGAGAGAGGAGTGGATCTTTGTGGTCCTTAGCCTTTGTGGCTTCCTCAACAACGTGGATGTAGGAAAGCCTTTTTGGTGAGCTGAACCACGGGATAAATCCTTATCTCGTGCGTGCTTTGATTTATATACTTGCTCATCCCTGTTCATGCTTGTTCTTGACTAGATCTATTAGGGTTTGTTTTCGATCTACTTGTTGGTAGTGCTCTAGTTGGTTCCTTGCTTTTAATCATCTTGCTAGGTCCTAAGGATCCCATAGAATTTGCAAGATCTGTTCTTCATCAAGTAATCAGCAGTAATTCTTGCATCCTTGCTGAGCTAACAGATCTCAGAACTTCCGAGAATATTTTCGGAGGTTGCCCTGTTCGGAGGTTCCAGAAATAATCTCGGAAGTTCTGAACCATGACAGTTACTTTGCTAGAAAAAGTTTAAATTTGTTTGTGGACCTATTCACCCACCTCTTGGCCACATTTCCTCGATCCTTTCACGTACACTACTGCAACTATGCAAGAGACTTGCCAGCACCACACTCCTTTTCCTTGTGGTAAAGACTAGAGCTAGCGTCGGTACTTAGATCTGTTGTTGCCTGTGGCGGGAATGGTGAATTGTAGCAACCCTAGCGGCGAACGGAGAAGCAGGACTCGCTCCGGTCAGGTCAGTCCTCTGTTTTGCCATGCTACTTTGATCTGTCATACTAGTTAAGGGGAATTCTGGATTTGGGGATCTAGGTTAACCGACTATATTCATGTATTTTAAAGGTGTTTGGAGTAGACTTCGAAAGCTCCAGATCGCTGATGTCTGGTCCTCGTGAAGTCATCATTATAGATCCTAATGAAAACAAGTTCAAGGACAGGTTGCCTGTCCATCTGAAGTATGACTGGATAGGCGTCAACCCTGGGCGTCGATATGTATGCTGCTGCGAGGTAAACGTAGCCTGTATCACTTCTAATAAATGTTGCTTCTGCATTTGATGTTAGTGTGGTCAATGGGTAATTATATGAACGAAATAAGTGACTGCAGACTGATGGCATGAAGTGTGTGTCATTTAGGTGGATAGATCCTAAATGGGATTTAGGAATCTAAAAGTTCTAGTGAAACTGATGGAAATGAAGGGAAAAGCAGAAGAGGAAGCAAGGTCGTGGAAAGAAGCATGTGCAGCTGCTAAGGAGGAGGCCAATGTCAAAGCAGTTGAGCCGCAGATGATAATGCGATATTATGAGGAGGTAACCCATAACTTGTTTGAGACGAGAAAGAAAATGAGAAACAATGCCTTGTTGTCTCCAACAGAAAAGGGTAAAGCCAACAGGTACCTAAAAGCTGAAAGGGATGCATGGATGTGGAAGGAAGAATGTGCAAAGGCTAAGAGGGAGATTCAAGAGACTGCCGCTGAGCTGCAAATGATCAAGCAGCTCCTGGATTCCGGAACACTTGTGGTGAAGAAGGTGAGGGAATTGCTGAGACAAGCCTCATATAAGAGGTCGCTCAGCAAGGACAACTATGAGGAATAATGTTAATCGTGGTGATATTGCTAGGTAGACGATTTAGAGGTGCTAATCATGTTTGTATTTTGGTATTTGCTACTTGTTGGTGGTGTGAACTTTGTGGTGATGAGTAGCTGTGAGATGCCATCTTATAATGTTTGATACTTGTCCGCTCTGTTGATGTTTTGCGGGAAGGACCTTCCTGATTATCGAATGTTAACTGCTTTTCCTTACAATGATTGTGGTAGAAACTCATAAATATGCGCAGAATAATTGACGAAGGATGATAATATAGATATTTGTACATTGAATTGCGTTACAGGTGGTACACAATCGAAGTTCCTCATTACTGATAGCTAGACAACAGCCACGTTCCTCTCGACCAAATCCAGTCCCCAAGAACCTGCTTAATGCGGATCGCTAGAGTAGTATTAACGCCTGGAACAACACCTATTCCCTGCTGGTCGATCCAGTACTCATTTTTTCATTGTGATGATAAGTTCGTAGGAAGTGAATGTGATTTGCCCTTAGGTCAGCCAAACCAGAAATGACATGCTCTTCTGTAACAATGCAGATGCCAAGACCAAACAAGATGATCTTATTCCGGAACTCAGGAGCTCTCTCCCAGGGAATAGGCTACCAAATGTCCTTTACGAATGAATGCAAAGTTAATTCTACCACCTCTGCTTCTTTCTCCTCCAGAACAACAAAAAACAATTGGTCTTCACCTTCGAGTAGAGAAGAGTTGCCCATGCCAATAACCCATGACAACCGAAGTCCAACGGGATGGGGAGGTGCCGGAAGATCCTGCCCCAAGTAGATCCGCATGTGTTCAAAAGAACTACACCAGAAATCTTCCGAAGGAAGTGTAGTCTAGTCGGATTGGCTACCCAAATGCCACATGTAAACGGGCAATGACTCAAGCGCTGCAAAAGGTTTCTCTAGCCAAAAGAAAGTAATCACGACAAATGACTTTGCACCAGTTGCTATTTCAAGGCACAAGATACAAGCTTGAAGAGTAGCCATTTGGCTCCATTTCAGAAGTCGAGGAAAGCGAATGTGCTTCCGAGGAGACAAAGGATTCATCATGAGCGCGTTGCACCAATCTCTGCAATCTAAGGCGACTAGGCTTCCAGATCCGCCGCAACCAATCAATTTGGTCCTTTTGTGAGCCAATGCAGAAATGGAGACCTCAAAAATTTGCATATCAGCGATAGATGCGAATGTTACTACTCTAGATTCACCGATATTTTCATATTTCAGAATCCAAGGGTCAAACTAGCGTGCCTCACCTGAACGAGCGTAGTTCCAACCCTTGCAGATAGCTTTGAACATGATGAAATCTCTTGCATCATTGATCTTATTGGCGACACAGACAATAATGTCAGGAATAAGATTTGCCCAGGGATGAGGCATCATTGACAGGATAGCCAAAGAACAAGGTTGTGGGAGAACAATGGAGGAGTTACAGATCCAACAAAGACAAATGAGTGGAAAAGGTAGTCCAGAAGGTCCGACATACTGATGTCTTGCTAAAAGGACCTTCTGGACTACAATTATTTCTTCCGGTCCGTTAACATTCCGCTGAACGGTCTTTCTCCCTTCCTCAGAACGTCCTCGCTCCATCCACAAAAAAATGCAATTCTCACTTCCCGATAAGTTTATATGAAGATATAAGTGTAAATTTTGTCAAAATTGAATTAGTTTGAACTGAACGCATCCTGCAACTACTCTAATATTTTCGGGAGCAGTTTTTTCAATAATGGCTGAATGGGTTCCTCTGGCCAGAAATATCTCCCTTCCTCCCAGTTCCCTCTTGTCCTCTCTCCACTCTTGCAACCAACAAAAAACCCCATTCTCGCACACTGCCCTCTTCCTCTCCCAACTCTTTCAACCAACAAAAAACCCATCCTCGCACAGCGCTCCCTTCCTCTCCCAACTCTTGCAACCCACAAAAAACCCCATCCTCGCACAACGCTCCCTTCCTCCCCCCATGGATCCATTGTCTCCTAGAGGTGCGGCGCAAGCCACATCCTCCTCCTCTTCTGATGAAAGAGAGGATCTCTAGTGGTCTGATGAAGAGGAGGCAGAGCGGAGGTCCATTCAGGTTGTGGTTGACACGTCCTCTGATGATTCAGAGTCTGTGGAACAAAATGAAATCCAAGATCATGTGCCTCTAAAACATCACACCCCTCGCAAGTCAGCAAGAGGTGCCAGGGGTGAGGGGTGTGGAAGCACTACCACTCGCCGAGGAACTGTCGTCTCCAAGCGCCATTATCCTCTCTCATCCTCATTGGTCCGCGACAGTCAATCTCTACCATCCTCATCGAGGAGAGGCCATCATCGATCAACCGTCAACATCTGCCATGTAGTGGCGCCAAGGTCATGCTCGGCCGACCGCCATGGAGCGACGACATCATCCTCTGGCGGAGGCATTGGAGGGACGACCTCATCCACAGGCAACGCCCTGGGAGGTCCGCCACCATCTTCCACGGGCGGAAGCAACAGAGTGACATCCTTGTCCGTGAGTAGCTGCAATAAGGCACTGGGTGCACCATCGACAAAGAAGCGACGCCTTGATTAGTGGATTAGTGGTAACTGCTACTAGTAGAAGTAGGAGTAGAAGCAGCAGAACGAAGATTTGCCTTCTGTTCATCCGGTCTGATTGAATACTACTGGTACAATTTTTTCCTTGTAAGATGTTGGTTTTCTCATTGCGTAGCAGTGACAATTTAATCTGATCCGACTAAAAACTACAAATCGGACTTTCGTTAGTGTTCTTCCGGTATTTAAGAAATCAACAGACGGGCTTTCTGTATACACATTTTTATTAGAAACAACACAATCCAAATACAAATGACACAAATACATGCATACACATTGATTACACATGAGGATGGATCGATCCACAATAGTTCGAACTACAGCGACATATTCTGAACGACATACTACTAGCATCTACCATCACGGCTCATACTACTACCATCACCACATACTACTAGCATCTACCATCACGGCTCATATACTACTACTATCACCACATACTACTAGCATATACCATCACGGCTCAAACTATTACCATCACGGGCTCATGGAAATCCAGCCGCTGCACGGAGTGCAGCAAAACATGTCTCCTGGATCAGGTACTCCTCCAAAGTGTGATGCCTCTCCCTTGCATCCCAAATCCAGGCATGCGAAATAGTGGTGTTGTGCGTGTGTAACAGCAGGTCATGAATGGTCCATTGCTTGTGACCCCTTTCGCCGGAGTCCGGCCGGGGGAGAGCGGGGGAGGGACCTAGGGTCTACTAGGGTTCGATTTGTAGGCTGGGTTGGGGGAGAGGGACTGCCGGCGGGCACGGACTGCGGCGCCGGGCGGCGGTCGCCGGCCGGAGTCCGCCGCCGGCGAGACGGCGGCGCGGCCGGAGCAAGGCGTGGCGCGGGAAGATTCTGCAGGCCCCTGGGAAGAAGTTGGTGTGTGCGGCAGCCTAGTGTGTGAGTAGGGAAGAAGCTCGCCTAGGCGGCGGCCATGGCGGACAGCGGCTGCGTGGACGCGTGAGAAAGAAGTAGCAACCCCTTATAAGGCAAGCGAGCGTGCAGGGGAGGCAATGCTTCGCGGCTAAGGCTGCCCCGACCATTTACGCCGTGGTATGGCGCGAGCCTCGGCCGGCGCGCCCGTGGCGGGGTGGCACGGGGGCGGACCGGCGGGCACGGGCGGTGCGGCCGACCGGCGAGGGGGCGCGTGGCATGTGGCGGGGGAGACTCCGAGACGCCTCGGTGTGTGTGTGCATGCGTGGGAAAACGCGGAGCCTTGGGAGGCGCGGGCGGCCGGACGGCGAGGTAGGCGCGGCGCGGGCACGGCGCGCGCGCGGTGTCGGCTGGCCGAAGTTGTGTCACTGTATCCCTGTTTGAACACGTAAAACTCTAAAAAGTTGAATAGAAGTGCACAAAGTGGTGAATAGGAAAGTTGCATATCTCACTACCCTCTACATCTTTCACGAAGGCTCTAGGGTATTTTTCTCCATGGATTTTGCATAAGTTGCTGCAAACTTTGAATGCCGCCATGTCTCGATGAACAGGAGGTACTGTCAGTTGACCAAGTTTTTCACCAATTTCCACTCAAAATTGGAAATGCCAATCTACATGAAAGTTGTGTCCCTCAACAAGCTGGACAACTTTCCTAAAGGTAGATTTTGAAGTGTTTAGGTGAAATTTGGAGAACGCGGCAAAAGTTCCGGAGGACGTTCATTGACATTAGGGTTTCAGTGGGGTTTGGCCTTATCTTTGACCAAGGGTTGACCACCAGGTTGTGTTGACTTGGTCAAGGGGTTCAATAGGGGTTGTCGGCTCGGTTTTCGAGGTGACGGCCCAGGTTGACCTAGGTTTGACCAATGTCAGCTGGTTTGACTCGGCTGATTCGGTCATTAGCGTTAATGATGCTAATTAAAAACCTGGGGCATCACAGCCTACCCCCCTTAAGAAGAATCACGTCCCGAGATTCGAAATTCCAAGGACAAGATAGGGAAATAGGGAAGCGGTGCTCTCGGATTTTCTAAAATTACTTTGAGGGAGCAAACACGATTGGATTATTAGTCAAAGGGTATAACCACCATCGGTTCAAGATTAGCCCATAAGAGTAGCCAAAGGCGACAAGTAATGGAAAGCTTTTGCACGGAGTTTACTTGTGGATACAAGCAGAAAGTATGGAGAGATAAATTGGTATAGGATCTTCCGAACGATCTTGCTCACATGTTATTTAGGTTGCAACCTTAGGTGGCATTGTTTCGTGCCACTATGGTGCAATG
This sequence comes from Cenchrus americanus, assembly GCA_947561735.1. Classification (NCBI taxonomy): domain Eukaryota; kingdom Viridiplantae; phylum Streptophyta; class Magnoliopsida; order Poales; family Poaceae; genus Cenchrus; species Cenchrus americanus. Next base: position 93,013,907 of record OX387245.1, on the reverse strand, counting down.
CTTTTCAACATTGGTGTGATGCACATGTTTATGGAGACACGATGCATATATCATGTAGTATGATGCTTATGATGCATGTTAGCTTGACTCGGTTACCCACAAAATGAGGTAGTGGTTGAGAGGACAATCACAGGTTGAGAAGGAGTATGCGTGGCGAGTCGCATTCTCACAACCATGATACCTAGCGCGCACCTAGTGACAGTCATGTGGCTGCAGCGCACGTGATGCCCTAGGTTCCTTCGCGGCACCTTTGGTTATGGGACAACAGCATCACCAAACATAAGAGAGATAAGCATGAGTAGGGAAGTTTCCATGCGAATGCACGTTAATTCACCCAAGGTTCCCAAACGCACATGCTATGCAAATGCATGCTCAAGAAGGGACATAATTATTCATTTATTTATTTTTCAAAAGGTTGTGTGCAAGACCATGAGGAATAAGCTCATGATTGAAAGTTCCAAGTAACCATGACAAGGATATTAATACCAAGAATATCTTAGTGCTTCAACATGTTTAAGGACAAAAGGGTTGGAGGGAAATACAAGTCGATGGAGATAACTTGTTGATAGGAGAATTACCATTGAAGATTGAATTCTAAGATCAAGACATTCCCACTGACATGGTAGCATAGAAAAAGTTCTTTTCTCATGTTGGGCAATGCTGGGTAGTCATGTGTACAAAGGCACAGTTGTATGTTAGAACTCGAAGCGAGTACACATACATGATGACGTAAAGTTCTGGCAGTTGCGAACAAAAATTTATTACTTAAACCCAGAGCTCCAAAAATTTCCAATTCCGCGGCAACTTAGCAAGATTAGGAGGCACCTTTTTGGTACTCAAGGTTGAGCTAGATCAAAAGGAAACAAGGTGGGAGGATGTAATGTCTAGATTCACTTAGAAAGGTGTAAGCCAAGCCGAAAGAAGCTGTGATCGAATTTGCGAATAAAAGCTAGACTGGGCAAGGAGCAATTGGTTTTTAGCATACCGGTTTAATTAATTTCTAGCACGTGGTACAAAACAAGATGAACAAGCTTTTACAAAATTTTGCAGCATAACACCTATGCACAAGAGATACTCTATTTTTACAAAAAGCACACACTATCAAAATCTTCCTTAGAGCATACGGAAATTCTGTTTTGGGTCCATTCTAGTTGTTTCGATTTTTAATATGCATGCAAGACGTCCCATTCGACCTCACATGGCCATCAAGCCAAAATCGAAGTCAGTGCCGGTGGCAAGGCTTTTACTCGTCTCTCCCTATAATATCTAGTCGAGAGCTATACAGTACTCACTTAGCGACTAACGAAGCGCTGTTATGTACCTGCAGAAAATGAACCTTTCATACTAGCACGTCACGAAAGTGTCCCCATACATTACCGTTCACTATAGAAACGTGACAAGCTCGGACACCCTCCGTTTGAATGGAGTGTATCCTTACCTCGCACACTCGACATGCGGAATGCTCACGTATGAAACACGTGGTGACACACAACTTACAACCAGACGTGAAGATGGGATCCGTGGAATGGATCACTCCATCAACCCTCGCAATTCCCGTGATGCGGTACAACACACGTATAAAACACGTGGCTCATCTAGTTTGGTTGTGCAAGAAAGTAAGTCTGACATAAAGTAATGTGCTGGGAGTTAGCAAAATAAACCATAGGTTAATAAGCCACCTGAAAGAACCCAGAAATTCCCTCTAGGGCCTCTCGGTCTAATTTATCCTTAACGGACCAACGTGTTTTGGAATCAAACATTGTTGGCAAGTTTTATTCAAAAACCATTGATTAAGGTTATTAATTAATCTCTGGTGCATATAATTGCTCTGATGACAACCGTGACAACCCGCCCAGGAAAATACTGTACTACCGCCTAAACCAATCCACTTTGGTCATTAAGCAGCAATAAAGTATCATCCTATCGTTAATTGCCAGGTTAACGCCCGGTAAATCACTTAAATAGCAACAAGGATCGACATATATGCATTAAAACTCACACGAAGGCGAGTCCAGAGATATAACATAATTAACATCCGAAATTTACCCCGAAGGGTTTAATTATTACAAACCGAAGTTTTTGTCACCACAACGTAGTTCAGAGTTTTCGAAACAGCGGAAATAAACTGAGCGGAAAGCGAGAACACCACGGGAGGCCAGCCATGATGCCTTCAGTCGTCATCCTCCACCCACTCCAGCTCCCAGCCGGGTGGGACCTCTCCGGGCCACACATCACCGAAACCATTACCTGGATCAACATATTAGCAAGGCTAAGTATACTAATACTCAGCAAGACTTACCTGTCGGTGATAACTACTTCACCAACTCTAGACATGAAAGGCTTTTGGCCGCTGGGTTTCTTTTGCTGAAAAGTAACAAAGAGTATGTCCTTACTTTCAAGATTTTAGCACAAGTTCTAGTAGGTTTATTCTTTACTAAAATAGCCATCTAATACATACAAGGTTGTACCATATAATTAATCAAGAATAATATTCATCAACTTCCATCATTAGGGATCCCATGGCTAATGGAGTAAGTAGTCTCAGATAACGGTGAGAGGCCGACAATCGATTGATTCAAACCTTGCAAGGTAGACCTAAACACACGGTGGGATGCCCCCGCGAGTACAACCACCAAATGGTTCCCAAAAATCCTCGGGTCGGGATAAAAGGCCACAGTCTTTGGTGCAGGCTATCCGGCAGACCCCGCGAGGCACCCGGTCTCACCATACACCACCGATAGCTAGCTGTGAGACACAACCCAAGAGTAGTGATAGTTAAATCCCTAACCGTCTCATTAAGATACTACGCTTACCGGTCCCATTCCTGACAAGTGCTTAGTACGTTCAAACACTTAACCCACGATAGCCATTGGACCGGAGTCCACATCCCATGCTCTTACCACATGAGCAATCCATTTAAAGAGATCTTGTGATTCCTATCTAGGAACCTATTCTCACGAGTGACGTCATCACCCGACTTGTAACGGTCCTATAGCTTAGCAACTATCGACCTATCATACTAGTAAGGACACAGGTACCTAGGGATCATGCATCTAAGGTTCCATACAACTCCTGAACTTAAATGCACAAACATCCATAGATAAGTGTATATTAATTTGAAAAGCTGGGTCATATGCACCGGGGCTTGCCTTCGTCAGCAAGGTTAGCCTGAGCACCCTTGGGGTCACCGAGTACTTCCACGTACTGCAGGGTAGCTTCCGCTTCTCCTTTCTCGGCTTCCGGAACGAGCGAGTAGTCACCATCACCTGGGCTGCGACGAGCGACAAAGGACTCTAGCAGCGGTCTACTGAGAGACCATGTACTCCAAGATCCAGCCTACACGGCTACTTACGGATCTACTGCTGTAAGCGGCTACTGGCCCTAGCACCACTTAGCCGTAAGCGGCCTCTGGGTCCATGCGACTACTCTGTAACTACGGCCCTGGCCATACAGGTGTACTCCTTCAGTAATAAAGTCTGATTGATCATCAACTTCTTTACTGTCTACTTCCCTCAACGGGACTACCGCCGAGTACGACTACTCGCATCAACTCCACGATGGGGCTCCGCACTCTAAGATCGCGACTACGAGTACTCATTGATGGAACTTTTCTTTTATTAACACTTGAACAATTACATTACAAATGTTTTTGTACACATACTACCATGAGCTAACTATTACAGGGCTACTGGAGGTTAAGCTTTTCGGCGACTTTCTTCGCAATGGGCGCCATCTGCTCCAGCAGCTCCACATACTGCTCGTCTGTACAGTTTGCGGCTACCCCTCCAGCGACTACTTTCACGGGCGCCTTCGGGAAGTAGGACTTCATGAAGGCCAGCACCTGGTTCGAGATCGACCTCGCCAGATGCTTCACATACGTCGCCAGCCGGCTAGGGGATTCCTTGAGGCGATCCACAAGCGGTGCTATCTTGGGGCCGCCAGGATGAGGCACCAAGAGTCTTGCAATGGGAAGCGCGGCTTCTTCAAGTTCCTTCAGCTGGGCCCGCAGCGCCTCGCAGTCCTCGTTCAACTTCTGCAACGATTTGTAGCAGTTGACGAGGTCACGATCGGAAGCAATGCGAAGCTCCATGTGCTTGTCGCACTCGAAGGCAAGTTCCTTATAGTCAAGCTCGAGTACCTGGCGGGCCTCCTGCTCCCGGTAGAAGAGGTTCTTCATGTCTGTCTCTGAGGTCCTCAACTACTCCACCCGAGTCTCAAGCTCTGCAAAACAACAAGGCGCAGCGGGTTAGACTACCTCTCGACCTCCAACAACTACTCAACAAGTCAAGCGGTGTACCTTTGTTCTTGTTGCGGAGTGTCTTGTTCTTCCGCACCAAGTCGTCGCTCTTTGCCTGCATCTCCTGGATGTCATTGTGATATTTGGCGAAGGCGGCGTCTAGCTTGGATTGCATGGCGGCCGCATGCTTCCGCGACTTCAAGAGTTGATCTTCCAGCGCTTCAGCCCGGAGCACCGCGTCGCCGAAGCCTTGCAGCATGCTAGACTTCTCGCGGGACCTCTCCACGACGTCCTGCACAGACAACACATGTCAAATGAGTACTCAACAACAGAGGATTGACTACTCAGGAGTTAAGACTACTCACCTTCATCCACCGTTTCGGCTCGGCGGACCGCCTCCGTGTGCTCGGCCACCGTCGCCGGGTCGACCAAGTCGTCTACCAGCAACTCCACCCCGCCACGACTACTCGTGGCGGCCTCAGTCATCGGCGCAGAACAGATGGGCTCCGCGTCTTGGATCTCCGGGGAGCGGACAACCACCTCCAGAGCAGCATCTGGCGGCACGGTGGCCTCCTCTCCTCCGGTCGCCACGACGGCCTCCTCGGCGGCCTCCTCCATTGGCTCGGGAGCTCCTTCAGCAGCCTCCGGCCCTTGTGGTGTCAAATTCTGCATGGGCACCGCCACCGGGATGTCGCTCCCTTCGGCCTCGGCGCCTGTCAAGAAGAAGACAAGTGCATTAGCGACTACGACTACTCTATGGGGAATACTAAAGCCTCGGCAGAATACTCACCTTCGACCACGCTGGCCTCGGGCAATGCAGCTCCAGCAGTCGGCACCTCGGACTCCGCCTGAGGGGAAGGAGTGGACTCCTCGGCGGGTAGCGCGGCTTCTTCCTCCGCCACCGCCATAGAGGGCTCATCTCCCTTCCAGGATAGATCTGTTGATTTCCTGAAGAAGTACACAAATTGGTTGTCAATCAAGCTCGACTACTACACCAAGTACTACTCGGGAAGATCCAGCACTTACAAGCGTGACCGGACTATCGTCACGGTCGGGGCGCGAAGTATACTGGAAATGTCTACCAGTCCAGCCTCAGCGGGCGCCTCTTCTTGCGCCTCCGCGGCCACTTCCTCTTCTGCAGCGACGGCGGCGGTGCCGCCGCCCCCTCGCGCTCCCGCGGCCACCACTTCGTCGGTGCGCCGGGCCGCAGCTCCGTGCTCCCTTGAGGAGCAGGGGGCTGGCACGCCAGCTGCGCCAAGAGCTCTTCAACAGTGGGGGCTGGGCTGCGACTCCCAGCGGGTTCCCCCAATGTGTCCCACTCGCCTTCGTCGCCCTGATCGGTGGGCTCCGTTGGCGGCACCTCCTGCATGCAAGGAAGCTCAGTCGTCAGCAAGTGAACTCGAGAGACTAGTACTCGACTACACTACTCAAGACGTCTTAGCTCCTGAGGCGTGGTCTCAGAGGCCTTCAACTTCTTCGTCACCCGCTTGCGGGCGGGGTTGCTCGGCCTCCGTGTCGGCGCAGCCAAACTAGCCTCCAGGCTAGCCGGCGGATCTTGCACGAGGGGCACGTGAGGTAGGCCGGGACGGCTGAACCTCGACCGCAGCTGGAAGCGGTCCTGCAGCGTCTCCTCGTCGTCGTCCTCGTCGGACGTATCTTCCACGACTACGGTGTCGTCTCCTTCGCCGACTTCCCACCGCTCCTTGACTTTGGTTTTTCCCTCCTCCGGGATCTCGACTTCCTGTGGGGGCGGCTGCGGCTCAGAGACGAACTTCTTCAAGTCGTCCTGCAAGACACAAGACATCAGCGTGACTACTCACAGGGAATGGGTACTCGACTGGGGGATACGGCTACTTACCTCCTTTGGCGGGCGCGCGGCGGAGTACTCTGGGACAGGGCACGCCATGTACGGTGGCATGTCCTTGAAGATGCGCGTCAGCCTATCGACAATGTCGTCGTCGTCGACTTCGCCTCCAGGCATCCACGACGTGTCGTCGTCGCCGGTGTACTCGAAGCCCAGGGTGTCGCGGGCCATCAGTGGCTGCACCCTGCGCTTCATGAAGCTGAAGGCCACGTGCTCGGCCCTCAGCCCGGCTTCTCTCAGGACCTTAATGCGCGCCAACAGCTCGGGGAGCTGGATCCCCTCCTGCATCAGGGCTCCGTGTTCCACCAGGCGCGATGTTTGGGCTGCTTCCCGCTCGGATTCGGCAACCCGGGGTGGTGGTTCGTGATGTAGAACCATTTCGCCTTCCAGTCCTGGTTGGAGTCGATGAGCTTGTACGAGAGGTACTGCTTGGCGGCGTCCTCCCGCATCTGGATTCCTGCTCCACCAACTACTCACGGGTTGCTGGCGCTTGGCTGCGGCTTCACCCGGAAAAACTTCCGGAATAGGATCCAGTGGGGCTTGATCCCCAGAAACGCCTCACAGAAGTGGACGAAGACAGCGGTATGGAAAATACCGTTGGGATTGAGGTTGAGGTACTCGACGCCGTAGTACCCCAGGAGGCCTTTGAAGAAGTCGCTCGCCAGAAGCGCGAGTCCGCGCTCCGCGAAGCGCGCGAACATCGGGATCTCGTCTTCGCTCTTCTCCATGGGGTACGGGTCCCCGGCGGCGGTCCTCCAACTGTCCATCTCCTTCTCACGGATGAATCCGCTGTTGAGGAGGGCCAGCAAATCTTCGGTTTTCGTCTTCGACTTTTTCCACTCGCGACTCGGATCTGGCCGCGGTGGAGACATCGGTGGTGCTGCCCCCGCGGTAGCCACGGCGGCCTCGTCACGACCCCTCTTCTTCCCGGCAGTCTTCGCGGTCTTGGACGGCGATGGCTTCATTCTCCAAGTGCACGACGTCTTCACGCGCATTCGCTCGGGGGCTACTCTGGCAGCTCTAGGTGGCGGCGCGCTCAGATCTACAGCGGCGGCAGCGTGCGCTAGAGGAGATTATGGCCAAGATCTATTCGAAATGGCTACAACAGCGATGGGTGAAAAACCCTAAGGGTTTTGGTTTCTATTTATAAGTCAAAACGGCCCTCCAACGGCCAGATGGATAAGTTTGCGCTCGGCTGACTCAGTGGCCGCGCGTGACTCTTCGTATTCTACTAGTCGATGCGCCTCACCTCGGGGGCTCGGCTACTTCTACTCGACTACCTGGGAAGCGACAAGACTCAGGAGCATCTCCGGACACATTCTACAAGATGACCCTTCAATTCGAGAGGAAGTACTCGACTCAAGGCTCGAGGGCTCCGTGCCACGTGTCCTTCGGTTTTTTCTCTCCGGATTTTTTGGGATATTCTTGCCAAAACTTCAGATGGACCCTCAGCCAAAGCCTACGACTCAACCTAAGGCTCGGGGGCTACTACATATGGAGTGCGATTTTGTGTCGCACTTCCATATCAGCTTCGGCTTCGAGATAATGCAGGCATTTTTGAAGACCTTCGAGGGTAGCACTCGAGGACGCTTGGGACTACTCGAGAAGACTTCAGGATTGCTCAGATATCAGCTGGAGTACATTCCAGCCTCGGGATGCTTCTACTACTCTTGAGGACTTTTGACTTGTAGTACTCGGGGACGCCTGAGGACTACTCGTTAAGGTCATCAAGATTACTTGAAGCTATCCTTCTCGACTACAAAGTACTCGGGGGCTTGTCGTATGGACCTCCCTAGGCCCACTACCTCGGTGTGTACCAGGACCGACTACTCGGTGGGCCCCTGGGACTACCCGGCTTGCGCTACACGACACCTGATGGCGTGGAGCACAAGGACTACGGAGGAGAAGTACTCGGTTAGGAAGCTGTACATGTCCCGCACTGTATGGAAGACTCCTAGACGTACTCGACTAGTACTCTCTCCCTACTCTGACTTGTAACCCTGCCTCCCGGACTATATAAGGCGAGGCAGGGACCTTTCTCTAGCATCAAATCTCATCTCACGGCGCACAATTACACCATCTTGTAATCATGCCCAATCAATCCAGAGCTACGCAGCATACAGGACGTAGGGTATTACGCACCTCGCGGCCCGAACCTGTCTAAATTGTGTGCCACGTGTCTCTTCCTTCGAGTTACCGATCTCGGCGAGGCCACATTCATCTACTTCGGGCACTCCCCTTAGTAGGTTGCCGGTCTAAAACACCGACACCGGCGCGCGGTAGGGGGCTCTCGCCTGAGATCACATGGCGAACTCGACGGCTCCTGTCTACTTCAAGCCAACCGTCGCCTTCAACCGCGGCGACACCTTCGTTTTCGGCGCTTGGGTTTGCACTGCTGATGGCGCGGGGTCCTTCCAGCGCCGCTTCATCATGCCGCCCAATCCGAAGACCGGCTTCGTAACGCTTCCAGAAGTCGTCACAGGGGAGCTCGCCGGCAAGTTCGGCGAAATTTCGCTCTTCAACCATCACGCTGACTTCGAGCTCGAGTCCGCTTCCAACTCGAACTCGACGTCTCCGTGGGCCATCACATGCGAGCTAGCTACTCAGCCATCGCACGTGGTCCCATCACCCCGTGAGCGCTCTGCGCGTGATCCCCGCATCATCAGCCGGGCCCGTACGGAGGCTCCATCTTCGCGCCGGGCCGGCAAGGAACCCGTACCCGAGTACAACTCGGACTCTGACACCGCCCCCGGCCACGCTTCGGACTCCAACCCCCTCTCCGGGTTCTACTCGGATTCCGCATACGAGTTCGACTTCGGGTCGGACCCAGAGGATCCCTTGTCCGGGGATAACTCTACTGAGCATCCCTTATCAGGGCCGGCCTCTGGGCTGGTTATAACATCCACACCGGCCGGAAGATTCGTCTACTGGCCAGACCGCAAGCCCACTGACCTGATAAGCGGAGACTCACGCTACGTCGCCTACATCGACTCGCTCCCGTTCCAGGAGGGAACACCGCTTGCCTGAGCTGACTCGAACACCCCAACTGAGGTGGCGGCTTCTGAGTCCAGCCTTGGCACCCCTGATCGCCAAGTCTTCATGGCTGCCGGCGACACCCCAGGACCTTCAGGGACGACTTAGGACAAGTACCTCGAAGACATCTCCTCCGACGAGCTGTCTGCCGACGCACCAGCAGACGAGACCCCCGCCAACAGAGACACTCGACGTGAGCGTAACAGGAAGCGCAACGAACAGCGCCGGCGTCTCCGAGACAATCTCCCCATCCGCAACCTTGCGGAAGCTCTCGAGGCGGTCGAGAGCAGAGTACATACTACCCCTGAGCAATGCCTCATGTCGATCACAGCGATCGCACGCCAGGCCCAGGGAATTCGCGCCGGGGAGGTCATCACCAAGCTCGTTGAAGACGCCTACTTCATGCGGGTCGACAACAGGGTCAACCAGCCTCCTCCCGCCAGGCACCGTGACAACGAAGCTACAAGTCGCAGCGCCAACCTCGGTCCCAACCGTACTCGAGCTGAGCTCCCAGCTCAGCCCAACCGTACTCGCTCAAACGCTGGCGGACCTCCACAGGGTGGCAACAAGAACCGCGAGGTCGTCCCCCACCGTGCTCTCGCCGGCGGCGGCGGCCGCGACCCCGACGGCGGCGGCAGCGACGACGAGAGCTCCAACCACGGAGCCAACGGAGAGGGCCGGTGGCGGCGGCGGCCGCGGCGGCCGTGGCCACGCGAACAACCACGCCTCTGGCGCCTCACAGTGCGGCTACGACGCCCGCCAGAAGATTGAGGAGCTGTGGCGGAAGAAGTCAACAACCGCAGGCGACAACGACGGCTTCCTTGCTTTCTCACCTCGACTTCGAAACTTGCTCCTCCCCGACAAGTTCAAGCCTTTGGGGATCACCAAGTACGATGCGAAGCAGGACCCCATCCAGTGGCTCAGGTGCTACGCCCTCTCCATCGAGAATGCTGGCGGCAACAACGACACCAAGTGCCTCTACTTCACCTTCTGCCTGGACCAAGCTCCACTCACATGGCTCGAGTCGCTGGACAAGCACTCGATCGACAAGTGGGACCAGCTGAAGGAGCAGTTCACCAGCAACTTCGTGGGCGCCATGGGCCGATCGGGTACGCACATGGACCTGGCCATGGTCAAGCAGGAACAAGGCGAGACCCTCCGCAAGTACATGCGCCGCTTCTTCGACAAGCACGCTACCGTGGTTGACGTCACCGACAAGGAGGTCATCGACCTCTTCCAAGACGGCCTCTACCACCGCCGCACCTTTGAAGACTTCGGTCGTCGCCGCCCCAAGTCCGTCCCCCACCTCAAGGACATGATCACGTCCTGGGCGGATGAAGAAGACAAGGCCAACGCCAAGTACGACGCCATCCGTGGCAAGAACAAGCAGAACGCGGGCGGCGGCAGCAATGGGAACCAAGGCGGTCTCAGCAACAACAACTACTCGGGTCCCAACCGCAAGCGCAAGCCAGACAACACTGTCGCGGCTATCCAGCGCCCTGCGAAGGAGAACTTGAAGAAGAACTCCGGCGGCTTCAAAGACTTGCTAAAGGAGAAGTGCCCGTGGCATCTGAACGACAACCACACCACCGAGCAGTGCTACCAGCTCAGGCATGCACTCAAGAGTACTCCAGAGCCACCACACCCTCACGACAAAAAGGGCAAGAAGAAGAACGACGGAGATAACAACGACTTCCAGGAACCCGACAAGACTGTAAATGTCCTCTTCGGCGGACTACCAAGCAGGCGGGAACAAAAGGCTACCCGTCGAGAAGTTGAGTCGAACAAAAGGCTCGACTCCAAATAGGAAGACGCGCTCATCAACTTCCTCCGGGCTAACCGTGAAATCTTCGCGTGGAAGCCAGCGGACATGCCAGGAGTGCCCAGGGAGTTGATCGAGCACTGCCTCAACATTGATCCTAAGGCCACCCCTAAGCGACAACACCTCCGACGCTTTGCCGACGACAGACGGGATGCCATCAAGAAGGAACTCGCCAAACTACTCGCAGCTGGCTTCATCCGAGAAGTCTTACATCCTGAGTGGCTCGCCAACCCTGTCCTCGTCCGCAAGAAGAACTCGAACGAGTGGAGGATGTGCGTCGACTACACTGACCTCAATAAGCACTGCCCCAAGGACCCCTTTGGGTTGCTGCGGATTGATCAAGTCATCGACTCCACGACGGGCGGCGACCTGCTCTGCTTCCTCAACTGCTACTCCGGGTACCACCAGATCATGATCAAGGAAGAAGACCAGGAGAAGACCACGTTCATCACCCCATTTGGCGCGTACTGCTACACAACCATGTCCTTCGGGTTGAAGAACGCCGGCGCTACCTACCAACGAGCTATCCAGGCCTGCTTCAAGAAGCAACTCAACAAGAACGTCGAAGCCTACGTGGATGATGTGGTTGTCAAGACCAGAAACTCCAGTACCCTCATCGACGACCTTGAAGAGACTTTCGCATCCCTGCGCGAGTACCGCTAGAAGCTCAACCCGAACAAGTGCGTCTTCGGCGTACCTTCGGGCAAACTACTCGGCTTCATCATCAGCCAACGCGGCATCGAAGCCAACCCCGAGAAGATCTCCGCCATCACCAGCATGAAAGCTCCCACGTGCATCAAAGACGTCCAGAAGCTGACCGGGTGCATGGTGGCATTGAACAGATTCATCTCGAAGCTTGGAGAACGGGGGCTCCCCTGTCGTATGGACCTCCCTGGGCCCACTACCTCGGTGGGTACCAGGACCGACTACTCGGTGGATCCCTGGGACTACCCGGCTTGCGCTACACGGCACCTGAAGGCGTGGTGCACGAGGACTACACAGGAGTAGTACTCGGTTAGGGAGCTGTACATGTTCCGCACTGTATGGAGGACTCCTAGACGTACTCGACTAGTACTCTCTCCCTACTCCGACTTGTAACCCTGCCTCCCGGACTATATAAGGCGAGGCAGGGACCTTTCTCTAGCATCGAACATCAACCCACGGCGTACTATTACACATCCCGTAATCGTACCCAATCAATCCGTAGCTACGCAAGGCATACGAGACGTAGGGTATTACACACCTCGCGGCCCGAACCTGTCTAAATTGTGTGCCACGTGTCTCTTCCTTCGAGTTACCGATCTCGGCGAGTCACATTCATCTACTTCGGGTACTCCCCTTAGTAAGTTGCCGGTCTAAAACACCGACAGCTGGCGCGCCAGGTAGGGGCTCTCGCCCGAGATCACATGGCGAACTCGACGGCTCCCGTCTGCTTCAAGCCAACCGTCGCCTTCAACCGCGGCGACACCTTCGTGTTCGGCGCCTGGGTCTGCACCGCTGACGGCGCGGGTTCCTTCCAGCGCCGCCTCACCATGCCATCCAACCCGAAGACTGGCCTCGTGACACTTCCAGAAGTCGTCACAGGCGAACTCGCCGGCAAATTCGGCGAAATTTTGCTCTTCAACCACCACGCTGACTTCGAGCTCGAGTCCGGTTCCAACTCGGACTCGACGTCTCCATGGGCCATCGCATGCGAGCGGGCTGCTTAGCCATCGCAGGCGGTCCCCTCACCCCGCGAGCGCTCCGCGCGTGGCCCCCGCATCCTCAGCCGGGCCCGCACGGGGGCTCCCACTTCGCGCCGGGCCGGCAAGGAGCCCGTACCTGAGTACATCTCGGACTCCGACGCTACCTCCGATCGCGCTCCGGACTCCAGCCCTCTCTCCGAGTTCTACTCGAACCCGGATTACGAGTTCGACTTCGGGTCGGACCCTGAGGAGCCCGAGTCCGAGGACAACTCCACTGAGCTTCCCTTGTCAGGGCCAGCCTCTGGGCTGGTTATAACATCCACATCGGCTGGAAGATACGTCTACTGGCCAGACCGCAAGCCCGCTGACCTGATAGGGAGAGACTCACGCTACGTCGCCTACATCGACTCGCTAACGTTCCAGGAGGGAACACCCCTAGCTCGGGCTGACTCAAGCACACCAACTGAGGTGGCACCCTCTGAGTCCAGCCTTGGCACCCCCGATCGCCAAGTCTTCATGGCTGCCGGCGACACCCCAGGGCCTTCAGGCACGGCTCAGGACAAGTACATGGAAGACATCTCCTCCGACGAGCTCTCGCGCGATGCTCCACCGAACGAGACTCCCGCGGACAGAGACGCTCGACGTGAACGTAACCGGAAGCGCAACGAACGTCGTCGGCGCCTCCACGACAACTTCCCCGTCCACAACCTTGCGGAAGCTCTCGAGGCGGTCGAGAGCAGAGTGCACACTACCCCTGAGCAGTGCCTCATGTCGATCACAGTGATCACACGCCAGGCTCAGGGCATACGCGCTGGAGAGGTCATCGCCAAGCTTGCTGAAGAGGCCTACTTCATGCGGGTCGACAACAGAGTCAACCAGCCTCCTCCGGCTAGACCCCGCGACAACGAAGCCACAAGTCGCAGCGCCAACAACGGTCCCAACCATACTCGAGCTGACCTCCCAGCCGAGCCAAACCGTCGTCGCTCTAACGTCGGCGGACCTTCACAGCGCGACCACATCAACCGAGAAGTCGTCCTTCACCGCGCTCAAGCCGGCGGGGGCGGCAACGATCCCGACGGCGGCCGGCGGCGGTGGCGGCTCCAATCACGGGCCAACGGGGGGGCGGAGGCGGCGGCGCCGCGGCGGCCGAGGCCACGCGAACAGCCACGCCTCCGGCGCCTCGCAAGGCGGCTACGACGCTCGCCAGAAGATTGAAGAGCTACGGCGGAAGAAGTCGACCACCGCAGCCGAGGGCGACGTCTTCCCCTCCTTCTCACCTCGACTTCGCAACTTGCTCCTCCCCGACAAATTCAAGCCTTTGGGGATCACCAAGTACGATGCGAAGCAGGATCCCATCCAGTGGCTCAGGTGCTACGCCCTCTCCATCGAGAACGGCGGCGGCAACAGCGACACCAAGTGCCTCTACTTCCCCTTCTGCCTGGACCAAGCACCACTCACTTGGCTCGAGTCGCTGGACAAGCACTCGATCGACAAGTGGGACCAGCTGAAGGAGCAGGGCCGATCGGGTACTCGCATGGACCTGGCCATGATCAAGCAGGAACAAGGCGAGACCCTCCGCAAGTACATGCGCCACTTTTTCGACAAGCGCGCTACCATTGTCGATGTCACCGACAAGGAGGTCATCGACCTCTTCCAAGACGGTCTCTATCACCGCCGCACCTTCGAAGACTTCGGTCGTCGCCGCCCCAGGTCCATCCCCCACCTCAAGGACATGATCTCCAGGGCGGATGAAGAAAACAAGGCCAATGCCAAGTACGACGCCATCCGTGGCAAGACCAAGCAGGACCAGGGCGGCGGCAGCGGCAGCAACGCAAACCAAGGCGGTCGCAACAACAACAACAACAACAACAACTACCCGGGTCCCAACCGCAAGCGCAAGCCAGACAACACTGTCGCGGCTATCCAGCGCCCTGCGAAAGGGAACTCGAAGAAGAACTCCGGCGGTTTCAAAGACCTGCTGAAGGAGAAGTGCCCGTGGCATCCAAACGGCAACCACACCACCGAACAGTGCTACCAACTCAGGCACGCACTCAAGGAGACGCCAGAGCCACCACACCCTCATGACCAAAAGGGCAAGAAGAAGGACGGTGACAACAACGACTTCCAGGAGCCGGACAAGATCGTCAACGTCCTCTTCGGCGGGCTACCCAGCAGGCGGGAGCAAAAGGCTACCCGTCGTGAAGTCATGTCCATTGAACCAGCGGTCCCGACCCCTCTCAGGTGGTCAGAGGTACCCATCACCTTCTCCCGCGCGGATCAATGGACTAGCTTCTCTGAACCAGGACGGTTCCCCCTCGTCCTGAAGCCAGTGGTGGCAGGCTCCAAACTCAACAAGGTGCTCATCGACGGTAGAAGCGGGCTCAACGTCCTCTTCACCAAGACCTTGAAGAAAATGAAGCTCGACATCACTCATATGCTCACCAAGAGCAACATGCCCTTCTACGGCATCGTCCCCGGCAACGCGGCTATTCCACTGGGCTCAGTGGTCCTGCCAGTCACCTTCGGGGCATCTCGGGACAACTATCGTACTGAGTACATCAAGTTCGAGGTCGCGGACTTCGAGACCTCCTACCACGCCATCCTCGGCAGACCGGCCATCGCCAAGTTCATGGCGGTGCCCCACTACACCTACTTGGTACTCAAGATGCCAAGCCCAGCCGGTGTACTCTCCCTCCAAGGGGATCTGAAGATCTCCCACGACTGCGACACAGAAGCCGTGGAGATCGCCTATACAAATCAAGTACCCAACGCGATGATGGAGGTCTACGCGGCGTCGAAGAAGCTTGCCACAAGTGAACTCGACATCCCAGAGAAGTCTGACAGCGCCAACAAGCCTCAGCCACCTGAGGAGGTACTCGTCAAGACGATCGACCTTGGAACAGGAGATCCCAGCAAGACCACCACCATCGGGGCAGGCCTCGACCCCAAATAGGAAGACACGCTCATCAGCTTCCTTCGGGCTAACCGCGACATCTTCGCGTGGAAGCCAGCGGACATGCCAGGAGTGCCCAGGGAGCTGATTGAGCACTACCTCAACGTCGATCCTAAGGCCACCCCCAAGCGACAACACCTCCGACGCTTTGCCGACGACAGACGGGACGCCATCAAGAAGGAACTCGCCAAACTACTCGCGGCTGGCTTCATCAGAGAAGTCTTCCATCCTGAGTGGCTCGCCAACCCCGTCCTCGTCCGCAAGAAGAACTCGAACGAGTGGAGGATGTGCGTCGACTACACCGACCTCAACAAGCACCGCCCCAAGGACCCCTTCGGGTTGCCGCGGATTGATCAAGTCATCGACTCCCCGGCGGGGCCGCGACCCGCTCTGCTTCCTCGACCGCTACTCCGGTACCACCGATCGTGATCAAAGAAGAAGACCAGGAGAATACCGCGTTCATCACCCCGTTTGGCGCGCATCGCTACACGACCATGTCCTTCGGGTTGAAGAACGCCGGCGCTACCTACCAACGAGCTATCCGGGCACCGTTTCAAGAGGCGGCTCAACAAGAACGTCGAGGCCTACGTGGATGACGTGGTCGTCAAGACCGAAACTCCGTACCCTCATCGACGACCTTGAAGAGACCTTCGCATCACCGCGCGAGTACCGCCGGAAGCTCAACCCGAACAAGTGCGTCTTCGGCGTACCTTCGGGCAAACTACTCGGCTTCATCATCGCCCGGCGCGGCATCGAAGCCAACCCCCGAGAAGATCTCCGCCATCACCAGGCATGCAAGCTCCCACGAGCATCAAAGATGTCCGGAAGCCGACGGGGTGCATGGCGACGGCGACGCATTCATCTCGAGGCTAGGAGAACGGGGACTCCCCTTCTTCAAACTACTCAAGCATCAAGAGAAGTTCGTGTGGACTCTAGAGGCGGATCAAGCCCTTGCCCAGCTCAAGGACTTCCTATCAAAGCCACCAATCCTCACGGCTCCTCACAAGGGCGAGCAGCTACTGCTCTACCTAGCTGCGACTACTCATGTGGTCAGTACTGCCGTCGTTGTCGAGCGGCATGAAGAGGGCCACGCCTACCCAGTCTAGCGCCCAGTCTACTTCGTCAGCGAGGTTCTATCAGAGTCCAAGGCCCGCTATCAGCCTGTGCAGAAGCTACTGTACGCAGTACTCATCACCTCGCGGAAGCTGCAACACTACTTCCAGCAGTACTCGATCTCCGTCGTCACCGACTACCCGCTCGGCGACATCCTGCGGAACCAAGACGCTACTGGAAGAATCTCCAAGTGGGCGGTCGAGCTCGGCGCCCTCACTATCGACTTCAAGCCACGCACAGCCATCAAGTCGCAGGCACTAGTCGACTTCATGGCAGAGTGGCGGGAGAACCAGCTACCCACTCCCACCGTGCGACCAGAGCATTGGGTGATGTAGTTTGACGGCTCACTCAATGTCACACCCGTTTTCCGAAGAAAACCGAATGCATCTCATACATGTGCCAAAACCACAGGTTCACATATATGATAGACAAATGAGTGTAATATCAAAGTACAATGCTCAAAACGTACATAGAGAGGTTTATTAACTTATTACACTCATCGATAGACTCGAAGGTCTTAACACGAACATCGATAGCTAGACGATGAAACACCGTCTCCAACTTCACAAGCTCCTGACTGGGGGTAACGCGAGCCTCAGAATCCATTGAACTCGTCGAAGAACTCTGCTCCAGCATCCTCCTCTGAAAACATATGGCAAGGGTGAGTACACTTATGGTTGGTACTCAGCCCGTGGGGGAATATGCAAAGCTATCAAGGGTAGGCTAAGGTTTTCAGCGGTAAGCATTTTAAGTTGGTCAAATTTTATTAGCAAGCACCTATTTACTAAGTGTAAGTGTATACCAACCCAAAACTTAGCTTTTTCAAGACTATTCCTCCAAATCATAAGTAAACCACAATTTGAAATCCATTTCTAGTTAACTATCATGTGAGGGTCCAAGCCGCTCTTGACTGTGAGCACGACTGATCGATCAGTTTTCACTCTGCAGAGGTTGTACACTTTACCCACAGTTCGTGTTCCCCTTCTTGTCCGGGTTTGCAAAGCCCTTAAACACTTCCGAGGTGAGTGGCAAGGGGTTCACTACGAAGCCTTTACAAAAGCGTGCAACGTACCAATAACCCACGACAGTTACAGCTCAGGGCGGACCATAACCCTCCCTAGTGGTCAGTACCTTAGCAAAGGCTACTACCCCAAAAGGACCGGGCTATACCCCTGCAACCCGGAGCCCCCTGTGTTCCTTCCGGACAAGGGCTATTAGATAATTTACACTCCTAATTAATTGGCTAAGCCAGAGCCATGTGGACTGTGGTTGCACTGTTTTCCTGGGTGGTTCTCCATGTTTTAATTTATATGCTCTTGAATTATCATAAACACCAATTTCATTTTAATCTCAAAATTTTGTAAAGTTAAATTCCATTCCCAAAGTATAGCATCTAAGCATTTATCTACCCAAACATTTATTTAAAACAAGGTATGCAAGGTATAAGGATTAAAATCTAGTCATTTCCTTAATAGGCATTTCCCATCAAAATTTATGCATAACGATTAAATTTAAAGTGTGATAATATGCATGTTATTAGGACAAAAAGAGTATGCAGGGGGGAAATCCACTTGCCTTCTTCTTCTAAAAACTGGGGCTCAACCTCTTCAAAAGATGGCTCCTGCCCGACCTCGAACGGCACGTCCTCTACGATCAAACAAGAGGAAACAAGCAATAAATAAAACAGTACATCAAACATTGCTAAAAGTCTAATACAAGCTTCTATAACTAACGTGCTTGTTGAGACGATCGTGTGGACACCAAAAACGCCTAAATCGGAGCTAGGACGGAAAAGTTATGATTAAAACAAATTCTAGGGACTATTTTGTAAAAGAAAATGATCCTTAGGGGTTTTCCACAAAAATCCAGGGGCTAAACATAATTATAGGTATAAATTAGAGGACTTTGGTGCAAAAATGTGGGCCTTGGACTGCGGGTGAATCATTTTTGAAAGGCTAGGGGCTTAACCATAAAAATCAGGACCAACTTGTATGAGTTCTTTATGGTGGAAGGACCGGCATGCAATTTGTAAAAAGGACAGGGGCTCTTTAGAATATTTGCCGGCGCAACCCTAGACTTGACCGGTATGCACTCTGTTGACCGATGGCTGAATTAGATCTGGGCCGTCGGTTTAGATCTAAGGGCTGCGGATCACTGCAGCTAAAGAGCGGCGGCGGGCTGGCTACAGGCGGCGGCGTCGTCCGGCGGCGGCGGCTCGCCTGCCGGCTCGCCGGAGATGCCAAAACCATGCTACGGTGCACTAATCAACAAGGTGAAGGCACCAAAATAAAGAGGAGAGGCAGGGGGTTTCACCGAGCTGCTCGAAGGGGAGGAAGAGGCTCCGGTGGTGCAGATCGGCGGCGAGGTGCGGCCGGTGGACTCCTGCTCCGGCGGGCTTCCTTGGGGTGGCGGTGTAGAGGAGAGGAGGAGCTCGAGTGAGCGGTGCGGGGTGAAGAGATGCTCGGGGGCGGCTTTTATAGGTGGAGAGGGGAGGGGAGGAGGCGCGGGCAAGGCGGTGGGCGGCGGGCACGCCGGCGGCCGCCATTAAGGCCGGTGGGCTCGGTGGGGCGCCCGTTTCCGGGAGAAGAAGAGGCGGGGCGGCTTGAAGCAGTGACGATTGAGTGCTCCGCGCACTGGAGGGAAGGGGAGAAGGCGCGGGGAGGCGGATCGACGCCGGGCATCAGGCGGCCGGCGCGGCCAGGGAGGTGGAGCGGGCGTCTGAGGGTTGAAGACGACCCTGACAGGTGGGCCCCACCTGTCAGCGGCGTGTGAGGGAAAGGGAGGTAGCGGGCCGGCTGGAGTGAAGTGGGCCGCATGCTGTGTTTGGGCCGCGCGGTGAAAAAAACATGCTGGGCTAGGCTGGAAAGGGGGAATGGGTGAGGGTTGGTCTGATTCTTTTTTTTCAATTCCTTTTCTTTTATTTCCTTTTCAAACTTTTACTCAAAACCTTTTCAAAATTTTCAAAAAAAAACTTTTAACCACTCAATCAATCAAAAACCCATGCATTCAACATGATGCACAATCACTTGGTATTTCTAAATTAATTAATTATCATTTTATACATTAAAGGCAAATTTAATTATTCAAATTTATTAACCCTTAGAAATAAAATTCTAATTGTTGCTAGCATTTTTAAGTGATGGAATTTTTGGGTATTACAAATCCTACCCCCTTAAAGAGAATCTCGTCCTCGAGATTCAAGAAGATTGGGAAACAGTTGAGGAAATTCTGCCATAAGCTCATCTTCTCTTTCCCAAGTAGCTTCTTCCTCTGGGTGGTGACTCCATTGGACTTTGCACATTTTAATGACTTTGCTTCGGGTAATTCTTTGTGATGTGTCTAGAATTTTGATAGGGTGTTCTTTATAGGTTAGATCATCCTTCACATCAAGATCTTCCAAAGGTAGGTGGTCTACTTTAGTCTCACTTGAACACTTCTTGAGCTGAGATACATGAAACACATCATGTACATCTGACAATCTAGCTGGGAGTTCTAATTGATAGGTAACTTCTCCCTTTCTTTCTAAGATCTTAAAAGGTCCAATGAATTGTGGTGACAACTTCCCTCTAATCTTGAATCTTCGTAGACCTCTAATGGGTGATACTCTGAGATACACATAATCTCCTACTTCAAACACAACTTCTCACCTTTTGGGATCAGCGTAACTCTTTTGTCGTGACTGAGCAGTCTTGAGATTTTCCCAAATTATCTCAACTTGTCTTTCAGCTTCTTTTATAATGTCTGGTCCAAAAAGTTGACTCTCCCCTGTTTGATTCCAGTACAATGGTGTTCTGCACTTTCTCCCGTATAAGGCTTCAAAAGGAGCCATCTTAAGGCTGGTTTGGTAGCTGTTATTGTAGGCAAACTCAGCATATGGCAAACTTTTATCCTACCTCCATGCTTTAAGGCACATGCCCTAAGCATATCCTCTAGGATTTGATTTGTCCTTTCGGTTTGACCATCTGTTTGTGGATGATATGCAGAACTAAAGTTAAGCTTTGTATCCATTGATTCATGTAGCTTTCCCTAGAAACGTGATGTAAACTGTGTCCCACGGTCAGATACTATCCTCTTTGGAACTCCATGTAAGCATACAATTCTGGACATATACAGTTCTGCCAGCTTGGCTCCGGTGTAAGTAGTTTTGACAGGTATTAAGTGAGCAACCTTGGTTAATCTATCCACAATGACCCATATGGAGTCATATCCATCACGGGTACGTGGCAATCCCACAATAAAATCCATGCCTATTTCTTCCCATTTCCACTCGGGTACTTTCAATGGTTGAAGCAAACCCGCCGGTCTCTCTCGGTATTCCGCTTTTACTTTCTGGCATATGTCACATAGAGCTACATAAGCAGCAACATCCTTTTTCATTCCATACCACCAATATTTCTGCTTCAAATCTTGATACATCTTGGTGCTTCTGGGATGAATTGAATAGGCAGAGTCATGTGCTTCTTTTAGTATAGTTTCTCGGAGATGGGCAATTTCAGGCACACAGATTCTATTCCTGAACCAAATAGTTCCTTGGTCATCCCTTTTGAAATCTGGAACCTTGCCAGCATCAATCAACCGTCCATACTCCTTAATCTTCTCATCTGTCATTTGACCCTTCCTGATTTCTTGTTCAAGTGTAGATTCTACTTCCAACGTCATAGCTTCACTCTGGGTGACAATTCCCAGATTGAGACGTGCCATCTCCCAACACAACTCTTGAGGCATCACATGAGCTATCAGTGCGTTTGCCTGACTTTTCCGACTCAAGGCATCTGCCACAACGTTTGCCTTGCCGGGGTGATACTGAATGTCCAGATCATAGTCTTTGATTAATTCCAACCATCTACGCTGTCTGAGATTTAGATCCTTCTGGGTGAAGATGTACTTCAAGCTCTTATGGTCAGTGAAGATGCGACACCTATTTCCGATCATATATTGCCTCCAAATTTTTAGAGCGTGCACAATGGCAGCCAACTCCAAATTGTGAGTGGGGTAATTCTGCTCATGTTTTCTCAATTGCCTGGAAGCATAAGCAATCACTTTTCCCTCTTGCATCAATACACAGCCAAGACCTTGAAGTGAAGCGTCACAATACACATCAAAGCCCTTGTGAATATCTGGCATTATTAGTACAGGAGCTGTGGTTAATCTCTTCTTTAGTTCCTCAAAACTATCCTCGCACTTGGCATCCCACTCAAATTCCTTTCCTTTTTCTAACAATGAGGTGAGAGGTTTTACAATCTTCGAGAATCCTTCGATGAATCGACGGTAATAACTCGCCAATCCAAGGAAACTTCGATCTCGGCCACATTCTTAGGCGGATTCCAATCCAAGATGCCTTTACCTTACTCGGGTCTACCGCTATTCCACCTTCTGTGATAATATGCCCAAGGAAGGAAACTTCCTTTAGCCAAAAATCACATTTGCTGAATTTGGCATATAACTGATGTTCTCGTAGTTTCTGCAGCACGAGTCTCAGGTGTCCTTCATGCTCTTCTTCATTTTGGGAGAACACCAGAATGTCATCAATGAAAACTACCACAAACCTATCAAGGTACTCCATGAATACTTTATTCATGAGATACATGAAGTATGCTGGTGCATTTGTCAATCCAAAGGGCATAACCGTGAACTCGTATAAGCCATATCTAGATGTGAAAGCAGTTTTGGGAATGTCCTCTAATCGGATTTTCAGTTGATGGTACCCGGATCGTAGATCGATCTTGGAGAATATTTTAGCACCTTTCATCTGATCGAACAAATCTCCAATCCTGGGTAAGGGGTATTTATTCTTGATGGTAACATCGTTAAGGGGACGATAATCTATACACATTCTTCTAGTACCATCTTTCTTATCAACAAAGAGAATGGGTGACCCCCAAGGTGACGAACTAGGTCGGATGTAACCTTTACTAAGCAACTCATCTATTTGTTTCTTTAATTCGGCCAAATCCTTAACATTCATTCCATATGGTCTTTTATAAATAGGAGCAGTACCAGGTAAAAGTTCAATGCTGAATTCAATGTCGCGGTCAGGCGGCATACCTGGTAACTCATCTGGAAATACGTCGAGATACTCGTTCACAACTCTGATTTCTTCTAAGGATTTGCCCTTTGCTGAATTCACTGTTCCTTGTTCTTCGGATGAGTTATCCACTTTGAACTCAATTCTATTTCCTTGTGGGCTAGTTAAAACCACTGATCTCTTGCGACACTGAATCACCCCGTCATGCTTGCGCAACCAATCCATTCCAAGTATTACATCTATTCCCTAGGATTTTAAAACTACTAGGTCGGCTAGAAATTCTATCTCATTAAGTTTAAGGTTCACCCGTGGACATCTGTCTGGCTTTCATTTCACCGCCCGGGGAGCTAACTAGTAATGGTGTCTTCATAAGACTCATGGGCAAGCTATATTTTCCACAAATTGATTGGTAACAAATGAATGTGATGCTCCGGAATCGAATAAAACGGATGCAGGTTCAGAATTGACAAGGAACGTACCAAGCACGACCTCGGGAGCTTCCCCGTGCTCGCTCAATCGTCACGTGGTTTACTTTCCCACGCACAAAGTTTTGTTGAGCCCTGCTGCCCTGAGGAGTTCCCAGTGCGAACCTGAGAGGATGGCTGCCCAGGCTTCTGACCATTGCCCTTCTGTGGAGTTTGCATTCCACGCTTGGGACAGTTATTGGCATAATGCTCTAACTCTCCGCACTTGAAGCATCCACTAGGCTGAACTGGTGCAGTGTTTCTCACTGGAGCACCTGGGGTGTTCGGGCGACTCTGCTGTTGAATTGGGGCACGAGGAGTCTGCTGATGGAAGCGCTGGGGCTGCTGAGCTGAATGCTGGAATGACTGGTTCTGCTGAAAATTTCCACTATATCCTCATGAGCGGAACTGAGGATTCTGTGGTGCATTGTAGAGGGGTCGTGAGTTGCTGCTAGACTGCCCTTGGTTTTGGAACTTGCGTTTCTGGTCTCCAAGTTCTCTACGCTTGCTTTCAAGACCGATAGCCTTGTCTAATAGGGTTTGGAAGTTGGGGGAAGTGTAGCTCTGGAGCTGATAGTTTAGTGGCCCTATGAGACCATCCAAAAATCGTTCCTGCCTCTTCGGGTCAGTATCCACTTCATCCGGAGCATACCGAGACAGTTGGGTGAACTTGTCCCGATACACGCTGACGGACATGCTGCCTTACTTCAGAGCGAGAAACTCCTTCTGCTTCAATTTTATTATTCCAGACGGGATGTGGTGAGTATGGAAAGCTTCCTTGAACTCCTGCCAGGTGATAGTGTCAGCAGTGGCATGTGCTACAGTGTAGGCATCCCACCAATCGGCTGCAGCACCCTCTAAGCGTCCTGAGGCGTACAAGACTTTCTCTCGGTCATTGCACTGAGTGATGTTCAGCTTCTTATTGATAGTCTTGAGCCAATCATCAGCGTCAAGAGGATCCACTGAGTGGGAGTAGGTAGGTGGATGGTGGCTCATAAACTCTCTGTGTTTGTTGACTGGTGGAGGTGGTGGAGGTCCTTGTGGTGGCGGATTGTTTTGCGTGCTCCGGGTTCTAGACGATCGCGAAGAAGATCCCTGAATCAACTGCATCTGTGCCGTGAAGAACTGCTGCATGGTTGGATCCATTGCTAATCCCTGAGGTGGAGGCGGGGCGGGATTCTGCTGATTGGCGATGTGAGCACGTATTACGGGCGGTATGTCCTGTCCACCTCCGGACCTGGTGTTTACCATCTGATTGTTAGAGAAAGTCATTTCAGATAAGAGCAGTATCGATAAACATGAGTAAGAGAGAAAGGGGCTAAGATTAAATTTAAACTTAATTATTTTATTAATGCATATGCGGCCATCACACCACAAAGCATTTCAGTCAAGCAAAGACCCAAATCAACCATGTTTTCAACCAACAAGCATTATTACATCGATTACGTCCTCGCAGGGACGGATCTAACGATCTCAACTCAAGGTGGCATCCTAACCCAGAAGACCTGTGGTAGCAGACGAAGAGCCGTAACGAAGCCTCTTGCGGGGTGGTGACTCCGCAGGGAAAGGGGTCTCGTCAGGCTGGACGGGTGGCTCCCTACCGTCACGCTCGGCCTCCAGCTGAGCAATCCTGGCGTAGGTGTCCTTCAGCTCACCGTGGGTCTGCTCCAGCTCGGACGTAGCACCCTCCAGGTCAGTGTTGAGCGCTACCGTGACCTGGACAAGAGTGTGGAGGCGTGGGTCCTTGGAGCCGGTCAGTGGTACCACCGTCTGCTCAGTGCCACTGGTACGACGAGGGATGTGGCGGTAGTCGCTGAGGCTCAACTCCTGGTCATGCCTGAAACGAAGATAGAACAAGGCCCTCCGGCGCATTGCCGACGGATGCACGGTAGGTAGAGTGAGGTGTAGTAGAATCATGTGTCGTGCGCGAGATATAACCTCCTCCGGCATGGTTGCGCACCCTGATGTGGACCCTGGTCTTGTAGTAGGTGCCCAGTGGCGGTTCGTTCCAGCTGTGGGTGACGTACATGGGGTACACGGTGTTCCCCGGCCTCCAAAGAGAGTGTTCCGCAACAGCCAAGGGAAGTAGCCAAGTGCCACCTCGGACGAGTGCATGGTGCAGTACGGGTCTCCCTCGCGAGGTCCCTCGTAGTAAGCGTCGTCCCTCTCCTCGTTGTCATCCTCTCGTCGCCTCACTATCCTCGGTGTCGTCACCGCAGTCGTTTGGATCTCCTTCCGCGGCAGGCGGTGCGGGATCCTCGGGGAGCGTCGGGAGAGGCGCCGGTGAGGGCGGGGGGCGGCGGTGGCGGCACCTCTACCGCTGGCGGGGAAGGTAGAGCTCGCGGAGATCCCAGCTCTCCATCAGAGTACACCTCCAGGATCGCTCCATCCTCTGCCTCAACGAAGAAGTACGGGTCCTTCGGTTCCTCCTCAGGCTGGACAGGAGGGGGCAGCTGCGCTCCAAACGGCTGAGTCCTGGCCATCTATGAAAGGAAAACTGAACTCAGAGCAGAATAAAACAATAAAGGGGACAAGGTTTTAACAAAAGCAAATAAGATAGATTTTTAGGTGTATTTAGGGGATTTTTTTGAATGAGAGAGCTGAAATGTCTTTCTAGATAATGTCCTTATTTCGACCATTTCTATCTAAGGCTGTGTCCTACAGTCAGCATTGCTCTGATACCACTCTGTCACACCCGTTTTCCGAAGAAAACCGAATGCATCTCATACATGTGCCAAAACCACAGGTTCACATATATGATAGACAAATGAGTGTAATATCACAGTACGATGCTCAAAACGTACATAGAGAGGTTTATTAACTTATTACTCTCATCGATAGACTCGAAGGTCTTAACACGAACATCGATAGCTAGACGATGAAACACCGTCTCCAACTTCACAAGCTCCTGACTGGGGGTAACGCGAGCCTCAGAATCCATCGAACTCGTCGAAGAACTCTGCTCCAACATCCTCCTCTGAACACATATGGCAAGGGTGAGTACACTTATGGTTGGTACTCAGCCCGTGGGGGAATATGCAAAGCTTTCAAGGGTAGGCTAAGGTTTTCAGCGGTAAGCATTTTAAGTTGGTCAAATTTTTTTTAGCAAGCACCTATTTACTAAGTGTAAGTGTATACCAACCCAAAACTTAGCTTTTTCAAGACTATTCCTCCAAATCATAAGTAAACCACAATTTGAAATCCATTTCTAGTTAACTATCATGTGAGGGTCCAAGCCGCTCTTGACCGTGAGCACGGCTGATCGATCAGTTTTCACTCTGCAGAGGTTGTATACTTTACCCACAGTTCGTGTTCCCCTTCTTTCCCGGGTTTGCAAAGCCCTTAAACACTTCCGAGGTGAGTGGCAAGGGGTTCACTACGAAGCCTTTACAAAGGCGTGCAACGTACCAATAACCCACGACGATTCTGACTCGGGCGAGACCATAACCCTCCCTAGTGGTCGGTACCTCGGCAAAGGCTACTACCCCAAAAGGACCGGGCTATACCCCTGCAACCCGGAGCCCCCTGTGTTCCTTCCGGACAAGGGCTATTAGATAATTTACACTCCTAATTAATTGGCTAAGCCAGAGCCATGTGGACTGTGGTTGCACTGTTTTCTTGGGTGGTTCTCCATGTTTTAATTTATATGCTCTTGAATTATCATAAACACCAATTTCAGTTTAATCCCAAAATTTTGTAAAGTTAAATTCCATTCCCAAAGTATAGCATCTAAGCATTTATCTACCCAAACATTTATTTAAAACAAGGTATGCAAGGTATAAGGATTAAAATCTAGTCATTTCCTTAATAGGCATTTCCCATCAAAATTTATGCATAACGTTAAAATTTAAAGTGTGATAATATGCATGTTATTAGGACAAAAAGAGTATGCAGGGGGGAAATCCACTTGCCTTCTTCTTCTAAAAACTGGGGCTCAACCTCTTCAAAAGATGGCTCCTGCCCGACCTCGAACGGCACGTCCTCTACGATCAAACAAGAGGAAACAAGCAATAAATAAAACAGTACATCAAACATTGCTATAAGTCTAATACAAGCTTCTATAACTAACGTGCTTGTTGAGACGATCGCGTGGACACCAAAAATGCCTAAATCGGAGCTAGGACGGAAAAGTTATGATTAAAACAAATTCTAGGGACTATTTTGTAAAAGAAAATGATCCTTAGGGGTTTTCCACAAAAATCCAGGGGCTAAACATAATTATAGGTATATATTAGAGGACTATGGTGCAAAAATGTGAGCCTTGGACTGCGGGTGAATCATTTTTGAAAGGCTAGGGGCTTAACCATAAAAATCAGGACCAACTTGTATGAGTTCTTTATGGTGGAAGGACCGGCATGCAATTTGTAAAAAGGACAGGGGCTCTTTAGAATATTTGCCGGCGCAACCCTAGACTTGACCGGTATGCACTCTGTTGACCGGTGGCTGAATTAGATCTGGGCCGTCGGTTTAGATCTAAGGGCTGCGGAGCACTGCAGCTAAAGAGCGGCGGCGGGCTGGCTATAGGCGGCGGCGGCGCGTCGTCCGGCGGCGGCGGCTCGCCGGCCGGCTCGCCGGAGATGCCAAAACCATGCTACGGTGAACTAATCAACAGGGTGAAGGCACCAAAATAAAGAGGAGAGGCAGGGGGTTTCACCGAGCTGCTCGAAGGGGAGGAAGGGGCGACGGTGGTGCAGATCGGCGGCGAGGTGCGGCCGGTGGACTCCTGCTCCAGCGGGCTTCCTTGGGGCGGCGGTGTAGAGGAGAGGAGGAGCTCGAGTGAGCGGTGCGGGGTGAAGAGATGCTCGGGGGCGGCTTTTATAGGTGGAGAGGGGAGGGGAGGAGGCGCGGGCAAGGCGGTGGGCCGCGGGCACGCCAGCGGCCGTCATTAAGGCCGGTGGGCTCGGTGGGGCGCCCGTTTCCGGGAGAAGAAGAGGCGGGGCGGCTTGAGGCAGTGACGATTGAGTGCTCCGCGCACTGGAGGGAAGGGGAGGAGGCGCGGGGAGGCGGATCGACGCCGGGCATCGGGCGGCCGGTGCGGCCAGGGAGGTGGAGCGGGCGTCTGAGGGTTGAAGACGACCCTGACAGGTGGGCCCCACCTGTCAGCGGCGTGTGAGGGAAAGGGAGGTAGCGGGCCGGCTGGATTGAAGTGGGCCGCATGCTGTTTTTGGGCCGCGCGGTGAAAAAAACATGCTGGGCTAGGCTGCAAAGGGGGAATGGGTGAGGGTTGGTCTGATTCTTTTTTTCAATTCCTTTTCTTTTATTTCCTTTTCATACTTTTACTCAAAACCTTTTCAAAATTTTCAAAAAAAACTTTTAACCACTCAATCAATCAAAAACCCATGCATTCAACATGATGCACAATCACTTGGTATTTCTAAATTAATTAACTATCATTTTATACATTAAAGGCAAATTTAATTATTCAAATTTATTAACCCTTAGAAATAAAATTCTAATTGTTGCTGGCATTTTTAAGTGATGGAATTTTTGGGTATTACACTCAACCTCGAGGGCGAAGGTGCAGGGGTACTCTTGATCTCTCCAACGGGCGAACAACTCAAGTACGTCCTGCAGATCTTCTGGAAGGTCTCAAACAACGAAGCCGAGTACGAAGCTCTCCTACACGGGCTCCGCCTCGCGGCTTCATTGGGCATCAAGCGGCTACTAGTCTACGGCGACTCCGCAGTGGTCATCAACCAAGTCAACAAGTCCTGGGGCCGCAACAAGGAGAACATGGACGCCTACTACCTAGAAGTCCGCAAGCTCGAGAACAAGTTCTATGGTCTCGAGTTCCATCACATCGTCCCCGACAACAACGTTGCAGCGGACGTCCTCTCGAAGCTTGGATCCACCCGCGCTCAAGTACCAGCGGGTGTCTTCGTTCACGAGCTTCACGCGCCATCCATCCGGAGCCGGCGCCACCGAGCCATCGTCCCGGCCCATCAACCCACCGGGCGGGAGGTCATGATGATCGACGTGGACTGGAGGCAACCCTTCATCGACTACCTCAGCGAGCAGAAGGTCCCCTCCGACAAGAACTCGGCTGAGCAGCTCGTCCGCCGCGCCAAGTCCTACGTCCTTGTCGGAGACAAGCTTTACAAGCGGGGCGCATCTTCCGGAGTACTCATGAAGTGTGTCCCTCGTGAAGAAGGCAAGGACATCTTGGAGGAGATCCACAAGGGCGTCTGCAGCAACCATGCGTCCTCACGCACGCTGGTCAGCAAGGCCTTCCGGCGAGCTTTCTACTGGCCCACAGCTCTGGGCGATGCCGAAGAACTCGTCAGGAGGTGCCAAGGATGCCAATACTTCACCAAGCAGCAACACGTCCCAGCCTACAAGCTAGTCACCATACCGCCAACCTGGCCTTTCGCTTGCTGGGGGCTCGACATGATTGGGCCACTGCCAACTGTGCCAGGAGGATTCAATAGGGTATTGGTGGCTATCGACAAGTTCACCAAGTGGATCGAGGTCAAGCCGGTCACATGCCCCAAGGCTGACAGAGTACTCGACTTCCTGGATGAACTCGTACACCGCTACGGACTACCCCACCGCATCATCACAGACCTGGGCTCCAATTTCAACAACCACCGGTCCGGGAGTACCGCGAGAACAGCGGGATCGACGTCCGATATGTCTCAGTTTCCCATCCACGGGCCAACGGACAAGTCGAGCGCGCCAGTGGGATGGTGCTCGACGCTCTCAAGAAGCGGCTACACGACGCTGCTAACTCCAAGGAGGGCAAGTGGATCAAGGAACTACCCAACGCACTCTGGGGGCTACGGACTCAACCATCCAAGCCAACGGGGAAATCCCCCTACTTCCTGGTCTACGGCTCCGAAGCAATCCTCCCTGCCGACGTCATATGGAACTCACCAGCAGTGGAGCACTACGACGAAGGCGTCTCAGAAGACAGCAGACGAGTTGACATCGATAGCCTCGAAGAAGCTCGCTGCGCTGCCCTCGTCCAATCAGCAAGGTACCTAGAGGGTATCCGACGCTACCATGATCGCAACGTCAAGGAACGCTCCTTCAACGTTGGAGATCTCGTCCTCCGCCGTATCCAGAACACGGAAGGACTGCACAAGCTCAGCTCCCCCTGGGAAGGCCCCTTCACCATCGCAAAGGTGACCGGGCCGGGCTCCTACCGCCTTCCAACACTTGAAGGCGAAGACATCAACAACTCGTGGAACGTCGACCAGCTCTGTCGATTCTACTCCTAGTCTACACGACTACTCCGGGGTTCAAGTCTACACAACTACACCAACACCCCATCGCCGTAAGCGGCCTCCGGGTCCTGGCTCCAGTCTCCGGACTTCTTCTCTCCAGGCTCCAGCCTACACGGCTACCTACGGACCCTGGGCTGCGACGAGCGTCAAGGACTCTAGCAGCGGTCTACTGAGAGACCACACTCCAAGATCCAGCCTGCACGGCTACCTACGGATCTACGATCCAGCCTACACGGCTACCTACAGATCTACTGCTGTAAGCGGCCTCCGGGTCCAAGCGACTACTCTGTAACTATGGCCCTGGCCATCCAGGTGTACCTCTTCAGTAATAAAGTTTGATCGTTCATCAACTTCTTTATTGTCTACTCCCTACAACGGGACCACTACCGCCGAGTACGACTACTCGCATCCACTCCACGATGGGGCTCCGCACTCTGAGATCGCGGCTACGAGTACTCATTGCTGGATAATTTTCTTTCATTGATACTTAAGCAATTCATTACAATTGTTTTTTGTACAACCCTGGCTACTAGCTATCTATTACAGGGCTACTAGAGATTAAGCTTCTCAGCTACTTGCTCCGCGATGGGAGCCATATGCTCTAGCAGCTCCGCATACTGCTCATCAGTGCAGTTGGCGGCTACCCCGCCGGCGACTGCTTCCACTGGGGCCTTCGGGAAGTACGACTTCATGAAGGCCAAGACCTTCCTTGGGATCGACCTCGCCATGTGCTTCACATAGGCTGCCAGTCGGCTTGGAGCTTCCTTGAGGCGATCCACTTGTGGAGCAATCTTGGGGCCGCCCGGGTGCGGCACCAGGAGCCTTGCGATCGGCAGTGCGGCTTCCTCAAGCTCCTTCAGTTGGGCCCGCAGTGCCTCGCAGTCTTCATTCAACTTCTGCAAGGATTTATAGCAGTTGACGAGATCGCGGTCAGAGGCAATCCGGAGCTCCATGTGCTTCTCGCACTCGAAGGAAAGTTCTTTGTAGTCGAGCTCGAGTACCTGGCGGGCTTCTTGCTCCCGGTAGAAGAGATTTTTCATGCTCGTCTCCGAAGACTTCAGGTGCTCCACCTGGCCCTCAAGCTCTGCAACACAACAACACAACAGCGGGTCAGAGACTTCTCGACCTCCAACAAGTACCCGAAAAGTTTAGCGGCATACCTTTGTTCTTGTTGCGGAGGCCCTTATTCTTCCGCACCAAGTCGTCGCCCTTCGCCTGCAACTCTTGGACATCGTTGTGGTATTTGGCGAAGGCGGCGTCGAGCTTCGACTGCATGGCAGCCGCGTGCTTCCGCGACTTCACAAGTTGCTCTTCCAGCGCCTCAGCCCGGAGCACCGCGTCACCATAGCCTTGCAGCATATTGGACTTGTCGCGGGACCTCTCTGCAACGTCCAGCACAGACAACTCAAGTCACACGAGTACTCAACGACAGATGATTGACTACTCAGAAAGCTACGGCTACTTACCTTCATCCACTGCTCGGCTTGGCGGATCGCCTCCAGGTGCTTCGCCACCGTCGCCGGCTCGACAAGATCATCTGCGAGCAGCTCTATCCCGCCGCGACTACTCGCGGTGGCCTCCGTCATCGGCACAGAGCGGTTGGGCTCTGCGTCCTGGATCTCCGGGGAGCGGATAGCCACCTCCAGATCTACCTCTGGCGACGTGGTGACCCCCTCTCCCCCGGCCGTCACGGCGGCCTCCTCGACGATTTCATCCATAGGCACGGGGGCTCCTCCCGCAGCCTCCGGGACCTCTGGTGTCGACTCCTGCATCGGCACCCCCGAAGGGATGTCACTACCTTCAGCCTCAGCGCCTGTCAAAGAGAAGACAAGTGCATCAGCGACTACTCCTCGAGGAGCTCCATAGCTTCAGAAGAGTACTCACCTTCGACTATGCTGGCCTCCGGCAGCGGCGTTTCGGCAGCCGGCGGCTCGGGCACCGCCTGGGAAGCGGGAACGGACTCCTCGGCGGGCTGCGCGACTTCCTCCGCCACCGCTGAAGAGGGCTCATCCCCCTCCCAGGACAGATCCGTGGATTTCCTGCAGAAGCACACACAATTGGTCGTCAGTCAACATCGACTACTACAACAAGTACTACTCGCAAAGATGCAGTACTTACAAGTTCGACCGGACTATTGTCACGGCCGGGGCACCAAGGATGCTGGCGATATCGACCAGTCCACCCTCAGCGGGCGCGCCCCTGGGGCTACCGCCTCCTCTGCAATGGCGGCCGGCGCAGTGCCCTCTTGCGCTCCTGAAGCCACCACCTCTTCAACAGCGGCGGCTACGGGATCCGTGCTCCCCTGTGGAGCAGGGGGCTGGCGCTCCAGCTGCGCCAAGAGCTCCTCGACAGTGGGGGCTGGACTACGACTTCCGGCTGGCTCCCCCACTGTGTCCCACACGCCTTCGTCGCCCTCTTCGACGGGCTCCGTTGGCGGCACCTCCTGCATACAAGGAAGACTACTCATCAGCAAGGGTACTCGTGTGATGGGTACTCGACTACACTAGTCAAGACATCTTACCTTCTGAGGCGTGGTCTCTGAGACCTTAAGCTTCTTTGCCACCTGCTTCTTGGCGGGGTTGCGCGGCTTCCGTGGCGGCGCAACCAGGCTAGCCTCCAGGCTAGTCGGGGGGTCTTGCACCAGAGGCACATGAGGTAAGCCTGGGCGGCTAAACCTCGACCGTAACTGCAAACGGTCCTGCAACGTCTCGTCGTCGTCATCGTCGTCGGAGGTGTCCTCCACGATGACGGTGTCATTGCCTGCACCGACTTCTCGCCGCTTTTTGTCCTTGGCCTTCCCCTCCTTCGGGATCTCGATCCCACTTGGGGGCGGCTGCGGCTTGGAGATGAACTTCTTCAAGTCTTCCTGCAAAGGCACAAGACGTCAGCAGGTCTATACCAAGCAATGACTACTCGACCAGGGGAGTACGACTACTCACCTCCTTTGGCGGGCGCGCGGCGGAGTACTCCTGGATAGGGCACGCCGTGTACGGCGGCATATCTTTGAAGATCCGCGACAGCCTCTTGACGATGTCACTGTCGTCCAGCTCGCCTCCGGGCATCCGCGACGTGTCATCGTCGCCGGTGTACTCGAAGCCCAAGGTGTCTCGAGCCATCAATGGCTGCACCCTCCGCTTCATGAAACTGAAGGCCACGTGCTCGGCCCTCAGTCCCGCTTCCCTGAGCACCTTGATGCGTGCCAGCAGCTCGGGAAGCTGGATCCCCTCCTACATGGTGGGCTCCGTGTTCCACCACTCGCGGTGGCTGGGCTGCCTTCCGCTCGACTTCGGTAGGCCAGGGTGATGGTTCGTGATGTAGAACCACCTTGTCTTCCAGTCAGTGTTGGAATCAACAAGCTTGTACGCCAGGTACTGCTCCGCGGCGTCTTCTCTCAATTGGATGTCAGCTCCTCCGACTACCCTTGGGTTGGTGGCACTTGGCTGTGGCTTGACCCGGAAGAACTTCCAGAAAAGGATCCAGTGTGGCTTGATCCCAACGAAGGCCTCGCAGAAGTGCACGAAGACCGCGGTGTGGAAGATGTCGTTGGGGTTCAGATTCAGGTACTCGACTCCATAGTACCCGAGGAGACCCTTGAAGAAATCGCTGACCGGGAGCGCAAGCCCGCACTCCACGAACCGCGCGAACATTGGAATCTCGTCTTCGGCCTTCTCCATTGGATATGGATCTCCAGCAGCGGCCCTCCACATGTCGACCTCTTTCTCCCGGATGAACCCGCTGTTCAGGAGGGCCAACAGATCTTCCGTCTTCACCTTGGACTTCTTCCACTCACGGCTTGGATCAGCCCGTGGTGGAGACATCGGCGGTGCTACTCCGGTGGCGGCTGCGGCGGCCTCTTCGCGGCCCCTCTTCTTCCCGGCAGCTTTCGACGATTTGGACGGTGAAGGCTTCATTCTCCAAGAACAAAGCGTCTTCACGTGCATCTGCTCGGGGGCTACCCTAAAAGCTTTGGGTGGCGGCGCACTTGGATCTACTACGGCGGCAGCGTGCGCTGGGAGCAGATCTACCTCAGATGGAAACGAAATGGCTACAGCTCGAATGGGTGAAAAACCCTAAGGGTTTTGGCTTCTATTTATAAGCCAAACTGGCTCCGCAACGGCCGGATGGCTAAGTTCACGCGCAGCTGACTCAGCGGCTCAGCGTGACCCTTCGTATTCTACTAGTCGACGCGCCTCACCTCGGGGGCTCGGCTACTTCTACTCGACTACCTGGGAAGCGGCTAGTCTCAAGAGCATCTCAAGACACATTCTTCAAGATGACCCTTCAATTCGAGAGGAAGTACTCGACTCAAGGCTCGGGGGCTCCGTGCCACTTGTCCTTCGGTTTTTTCTCTGGATTTTTCGGGATTTTCTTGCCAAGACTTCAGATGGACCCTCAGCCAGAGTCTACAACTCAACCTAAGGCTCGGGGGCTACTCCATATGGAGTGCGATTTTGCAATCGCACCTCCATATCAGCTCCAGCTTCAAGACAGGACAGGCAGTTTTTGAAGACCTTCGAAGGCAGTGCTCGAGGACGCTTGGGACTACTCGAGAAGACTTCAAGATTGCTCAAATATCAGCTGGAGTACATTCCAGCCTCGGGATGCTTCGACTACTCTTGAGGACTTTTGACTTGTAGCACTCAGGGACGCTTGAGGACTACTCGTTAAGGCCGTCAAGACTACTTGAAGCTATCCTTCTCGACTACAAAGTACTCGGGGGCTTGTCGTATGGACCTCCCTGGGCCCACTACCTCGGTGGTACCAGGACCGACTACTCGGTGGGCCCCTGGGACTACCCGGCTTGCGCTACACGGTACCTGAAGGCGTGGAGCACGAGGACTACACAGGAGTAGTACTCGGTTAGGGAGTTGTACATGTTCTGCACTGTATGGAGGACTCCTAGACGTACTCGACTAGTACTCTCTCCCTACTCCGACTTGTAACCCTACCTCCCGGACTATATAAGGCGAGGCAGGGACCTTTCTCTAGCATCGAACATCAACCCACGGCGTAGTATTACACATCCTGTAATCGTACCCAATCAATCCAGAGCTACGCAGCATACAGGACGTAGGGTATTACGCACCTCGCGGCCCGAACCTATCTAAATTGTGTGCCACGTGTCTCTTCCTTCGAGTTACCGATCTCGGCGAGTCACATTCATCTACTTCGAGTACTCCCCTTAGTAGGTTGCCGGTCTAAAACACCGACATCCCCTTCTTCAAACTACTCAAGCACCAAGAGAAGTTCGTGTGGACTCCAGAGGCGGATCAAGCCCTTGCCCAGCTCAAGGACTTCCTATCGAAGCCACCGGTCCTCACGGCTCCTCGCAAAGGCGAGCAGCTACTGCTCTACCTCGCTGCGACTACTCATGTGGTCAGTACTGCCATCATTGTCGAGCGGCAGGAAGACGGCCACGCCTACCCAGTCCAGTGCCCAGTCTACTTCGTCAGCGAGGTCCTGTCAGAGTCCAAGGCATGCAATCAGCCTGTGCAGAAGCTTTTGTACGCAGTACTCATCACCTCGCGGAAGCTACGACACTACTTCTAGGAGTACTCGATCTCCGTCGTCACCGACTACCCGCTCGGCGACATCCTGCGGAACCAAGATGCTACTGGAAGAATCTCCAAGTGGGCAGTCGAGCTCGGTGCCCTCACCATCGACTTCAAGCCACGCACAGCCATCAAGTCACAGGCGCTAGTCGACTTCATGGCAGAGTGGCGGGAGAACCAGCTACCTACTCCAACCGTGCGACCAGAGCATTGGGTGATGTACTTCGACGGCTCACTCAACCTCGAGGGCGCAGGTGCAGGGGTACTCCTGAATCTCTCCAACGGGTGAACAACTCAAGTACGTCCCGCATCTTCCGGAAGGTCTCAAACAACGAAGCCGAGTACGAAGCTCTCCTACACGGGCTCCGCCTCGTGGCTTCACTCGGGCATCAAACGGCTACTAGTCTACGGCGACTCCGCAGTGGTCATCAACCAAGTCAACAAGTCCTGGGACCGCAACAAGGAGAACATGGACGCCTACTGCCTAGAAGTCCGCAAGCTCGAGAACAAGTTCTACGGTCTCGAGTTCCACCACATCGTCCGTGACAACAATGTTGCAGCGGACGTCCTGTCGAAGCTTGGATCCACCCACCCTCAAGTACCAGCAGGTGTCTTCGTTCACGAGCTTCACGCGCCATCCATCCCGGAGCCGGCGCCACCGACCACTGTCCCAGCGCACCCATCTGCTGGACAGGAGGTCATGATGATCGACGTGGACTGGAGGCAACCCTTCATCGACTACCTCAGTGAGCAGAAGGTTCCCTCGGACAAGAACTTGGCCGAGCAGCTCATCCGCCACGCCAAGTCCTACGTCCTCGTCGGAGACAAGCTTTACAAGCGGGGCGCATCTTCTGGAGTACTCATGAAGTGCGTCCCTCGGCAAGAAGGCAAGGACATCTTGGAGGAGATCCACAAGGGTGTCTGCGGCAACCACGCGTCCTCCCGCACACTGGTCAGCAAGGCCTTCCGGTGAGCCTTCTACTGGCCCACAGCCCTGGGTGACGCCGAAGAACTCGTCAGAAGGTGCCAAGGATGCCAATACTTCGCCAAGCAGCAACACGTCCCAGCCTACAAGCTAGTCACCATACCGCCAACCTGGCCTTTCGCCTGCTGGGGGCTCGACATGATTGGGCCACTGCCAACTGTGCCAGGTGGTTTCAACAGAGTATTTGTGTCCATCGACAAGTTCACCAAGTGGATCGAGGTCAAGCCGGTCACATGCCCCAAGGCTGACAGAGTACTCGACTTCCTGGATGAACTCATGCATCGCTACGGACTACCCCACCGCATCATCACAGATCTGGGCTCCAACTTCAACAACCACCAGTTCTGGGAGTACTGCGAGAACAGCGGGATCGATGAGTACAAGCGTGAGGAGTTCACAATGCATGCCATGTTGGTCACCACCATCAACGACAACCCGGCTCATCGCAACCTCTCTGGCCAGAGTAAAAGGAAAGGTGCAGCTTGCCCACACTGCTTGGAAGACACTTGTGCAGTATGGCTAAGACATTCAAAGAAATACGTATTTATGGAGCACTGTCGTTTCCTTGGCAAGAAACATCCATACTGGGCCATGGATTGTACGTTTAATGGGGAAAGTCAAGGACATCAAAACTATCGAGGAGTTACCCAAACGGACTTAAAAAACCCTTGGCAAAAGAAAGAAATGAGATGGTGAAGAAGAAGAAGAAGAAGAAGAAGAAGCAGGAGTGTGGAACAAAAAATCAATTCTATGGGAGCTAGAGTATTGGCCGATGTTGGCTGTGCGTCATTCGATTGACAACATGCACGTCAAGAAGAATGTGAGTGAAGCTACTTGTGGAACATTGCTACACCAAAAGTCCAAAAGAAAAGATCATAAAAATGCAAGGGAGGATCTTAAAGAGCTGGGCATTAGGTCGGAGCTCTATGCAGAGGAAACAGAGACGGTGACGAACCTTCCCCTTGCTGCAACCAAATTATCAAAGGCAGAGAGAAAAGAATTCAGTCAGTTTCTGCATGATTTGAAAGTACCTTCAGGCTACTCATCAAACTTCAAGAGGCTAGTGTCAGTGAAGGACATGAAAATTAATTTCAACTTGATGAAATCTCATGATTACCATGTGTTGATGACAGCTCTTCTTCCTGTTGCACTTAGAGGTATCAAGACAGAAATGGTTCGCAACACGGTCACGAGCTTGTGTTTATTCTTCAATGTAATAGAACAGAAGGTGATTGATAAGGAAAAACTATTGGACTTGGAGAGGAGGCATTTCGAGACCCTATGCCTGCTTGAAGCTACCTTCCCACCATTATTCTTTGATCTCATGTTGCATCTAACAGCACACCTCGCGAGAAAAATATGGTTCCATGGCCCATCTTACCTTCATCAGATGTTTCCATATGAGAGGTTCTATGGATTCCTAAAATCATTGGTACATAACCGGTTATTTCCAGAGGGAGCCATTGTTCGTGGCTACGAGGCCATCAAAGTAGTGGAGTGGGCCATGAGTTATATGGACCCACAAAACCCCATTGGTGTGCCTCGCTCATGGCATGAAGGTAGGCTTTCAGGTGTTGGGACCATGGGGAAAAGGTCAGTCACTCCGGATGTAGATGCCTTCCAAAAGGCTCATTTCACCATGATACAACAGCTGCACCTAATTACACTATTTGCCAATGAGCAGAAATGACAACTGCGTGAAGACAACCCTGGTTGTGGTAGGGCTAGGCTTGCAAAGATGCACATGCAAGGTTTCAGCAGGTGGCTCCAAGATTATGTCGAGACATGTAGCAATAATGTTGTGATTACCGACGAGATACGGAATCTAGCAGCAGGGCCATTGTTCACTATTACAAGATACGAAGCAATGGATATCCATGGATACACATTCTACACCATGGCCCAGGATAAAAAGAGCGTCTATCAAAATAGTGGTGTGCGCGTATGGGTCGTCAATGACGACAGTCATGATGATGATGACACGGAGACAGACACATATTATGGTCAAATAGAGGAGATATGGGAGCTTGATTATGTAGGATTAAAGGTAGCCTTGTTTCGGTGTAGATGGGTCGCCAATGGGAAGAGAGCTGTGAGCATGGACAAATATGGTTATGTTAGTGTTGATCTTCGGGTCTTTGGTTACAAAAACGAACCGATTGTCTTCGCCAACGATGTTGAGAAAGTGTTCTATCTACCTGACCTTGCAAAGAAGAACTGGTATGTGGTTATGCCTAGAAAAAAAGGATTGTTGGGGTTGAAAATGTTGTTGAGGAGGAGGAATACAACCAGTTTGATGAAATTCTATCCTTTGACACTTCATACAAGCCCCGACTCTTGGGAACTAACAAAACACCGTACTTGCGAAGCGACCATAGTGAAAAATCAATATACATAAATCAAGGAAGAAAAAGCAAGCCTGATTTCTACTGAATCCTTTTCGTAATGTCGGAGGATGTGTCTATTGGTGGAAATGGAATCTATTTTGTAATATAAAGGATGCGATGTATTGGTGAAATTTCAATCCTTTTTGTAATATATGGGATGTGGTGGAATTTGAATCCTGCTTGTAA
Source organism: Cenchrus americanus (assembly GCA_947561735.1). Lineage (NCBI taxonomy): Eukaryota > Viridiplantae > Streptophyta > Magnoliopsida > Poales > Poaceae > Cenchrus > Cenchrus americanus. Next base: position 92,974,375 of record OX387245.1, on the reverse strand, counting down.
TATATTCTGCCTAAGATACTATATATATTCTGTTTATATTCTGCTTCAGTTCAGTAACGGGCATTAATATCAAAGAGACGAGGATTAGCCAACCCGCGTTGCCTAAGTTAAAGGAAAGAGACGAGGATTAACGAACCCATGTCGCCTTTGTTACGGGCAAGAGACGAGGACTAACGAACCTGCGTCGCCTTTGTTATGGGCAAGATATGCGAACAGATTACATCAAAAGAGACTCGAATTAGCCAGCCCCCGTCGGCTTGTTCTTCAAGCTTTGCAAGTGAGTAGGTAAATCATACAAAAAATTGTACTGCACAGAGATAATCACACAAGCATGTCTCTTGAGATGCAAAATCACACACACAGATTACATCAAAAGAGACATGGATTAGCCAGCCCCCGTCAGCTTGTTCTTCTTCATGCTTGCAAGTGAGTAGGTAAATCATACAAAGAATTGTACTGCACAGAGATAATCACACAAGCATGTCTCTTGAGATGCAAAATCACACACACACACACACAGATTACAGTCATCATTGATACATCAGAAAAAGGTTACAATGCAGCCATATCTTCATGACGAGATATGCAAAATCACACACACAGATCGATCTTGCTCGCAGGTCGATCTTGCCCGTAGGTCATCGATCTTGCTGCACGTGGTCATCGAACAAGCTCCATTTCTGCTGACGGATTACTTGATTCCTAGCATGACTAAAGACAGAGCTTTTGTCTTGTAATGAGACCACAAAGCATCCTGAACCTGCACTTTTGGTTTGCAAGAGCCTTCCGCGAGTGGAGGGAGAAAGCATGGTGGTAGGAAAAAACAAACCCCAAGAGTAGTGACAGTTAAATCCCTAGCCGTCTCATTAAGGTACTAAGTTTACCGGTCCCATTCCCGACAAGTGCTTAGTACGTTCAAACACTTAACCCACAATAGCCATTGGACCGGAGCCCAAATCCCATGCTCTTACCACATGAGCAATCCAATTAAGGATATATTGTGATTCCTATCTAGGAACCTATTCTCGCGAGTGAGGTCATCACCCGACTTGTAACAGTCCTATAGCTTAGCAGCTATCGACCTATCATACTAGTAAGGACAAAGGTACCTAGGGATCATGCATCTAGGGTTCCATTCAATTCCTGAACTTAAATGCACAAGCATCCATAGATAATTGAATAATCAAAGATTTGAAAACTAGGTTAGATGCACCGGAGCTTGCCTTCGTCAGCTAGGTTAGCCTGAGCACCCTCGGTGTCGTCGAGCACTTCCACGTACTGCAGCGAAGCTTCTGCTCCTCCTTCCTCGGATTCCGGGACGAGGGAGTAGTCACCGTCCGGAAGATCTACACGGAATGCAATGCAAGGTTCAGGTGATGTGACAGTTGGTTATCTTTTCCAACTCTTGTTGGTCATATTCACCTTAACAAGTATCTAGATATTACATCCCTTTTAGGAAGGTTATTAATTACATGTGGTTTATTCTTTTATTGCACACTTGAATTAATATTTCTTTTGTACTTGTTATTTCATGTGAAGGTTAATCTTGTTTCCTCTCACTAGTAAGGTGTGTACAAGATATTTATTTCTAATTTAATTCCTTTATCAGCAAGAGTATTTTCTTAGCCTTTAATTAAGTTAGGTTATACTTTTCAAAAGGGAAAAGAATTAGAATACATTTTCCTTATTTATTTAACCTTTAATCTTTAAAAGGGCTTTACACCTTTTTATTAAGCAATAATTCACTAAAACTTTAAGGAAGTGTTTCTTAAGCATAAAGACACCTATACTAGGCCACTGGACCCACAAGTAAGGCTTGGAAGCTAGGAAACAAAATACTTTGGAAATTAACCAAGACTAGCTAGTGAAACCATTTAATGCATACAAAAATAATTAAGCCCCAAAATGATCCAAACTTTCTCATGCATGCTCTTTGGTCCTAAACAAGCCTAAAGAACCAGCAAGTGCACCTAGGATCTCTACTGAACTTGCTTCACTAATTTACAAAGGAAAACATACACAAATTAAGAATAAATATTTCTGTTAAACCAAAAATCATGACTAATTCACCAGAGGTGGGTTTTGACATAACAAGACGGCATGCAAAAGTTGGGCACAGAAACATAAATATTTTAGCTACAAAAATCATCTAGGCAGATTCTGCATAGAAGGAAAACAATATATATAAAACGATTTACTTCATAACTTTTTTGCAATTTTTAGCACAGGAGCTAGTCATGATATGATACACAACATATCCAAAATTTGGATGCAGAGGATTTATAGTTTTTTAGTTATGGTAGATCTAGGTTATTCACATTCCTATTTTTCATGTTAAAAATTTCTAGAATCAGAACTTATGAGAATAACAAAAGTTGTAGTATTTTCCACCATGAATCCAACAAAATTGGTTTTGCAATTTTCTGAATTTTCTACAATTTTCTAGGGATTTTCTAATGCACTGGACCAACTAGAAAAGAAACCTAGATAACTTTCGCTGCAAACAGGTCCCTAATTCACACAAAAGCCCCTGGAATTCACAACCAAGCCCTTGCGGTGGCGGGGGAGTTCGCCGCGGCGAGGTGGGGCCGGACCAGGGCAACACGTGCCACAGGGACACGATTAGGCTCACCCCTAGCCGATTGGTGGCGTTGGCGGGGTCAGGGCGTGCTCCGGCGAGCGGCGGCAACGGGACCGCGACAGCGCGCGCCGCGGTCGCACGGATTCCGGCGAGGCCCGCGGCGGTGCGGCGCAATGCGTGGCTCGGGAGGCTCGAGTGATGCCTAGGGAAGGTCTAGGGAGGCTTGGACGGCGGTGAGCGCGAGCGGAGGCGCGAGCTCACGGTGGCGGCGGCAATGGCGGACGGCGGACCACGGTCTGCTCGGGCGGGAGCCACAACTGTGGGCTTTTATAGCCGGTACGTGCGCGCGTGGTAGATTCGCTTCACGTCGAAGCGACCGGCGCGTGAAGGCGCGGTTCGGCGGGCCTCGGCGTGCGGGCGCGGCGGGCGGATCGACGGCGCGGCGGCGAGCGCGCGCACGCCGCGTGGCGCGCGTGTTCTCCGGCCGAGACGCGGCCGGAGGTGCGGCTCGGAGGTGCGTGCTGTGGCCGACGCACACCGGGCTCACACCCAAGCTGCGAGGACCGGCCGTGATACGGCGGTGCACGGCGGCGGCGCGTCGGCGACGCGTGGCGTCGCGCGGAGCGCGCGCGACGTCGCGCCGGGCGCGCTCTCGGCCCGGTCCGAGCGGTGTGTCCCTGTTGGCTTGCACATTTCTCAAAATTTTACACGTAAACGTCACAACCGGTAGACATGAAAGTTGTAGATGGGTCTACCCTCTAGAATTTGGTTAAAGCCGAATGTGATCTAGATTCAAATCGAGAGAGAAATTGAAATGCCAACTTTGAATGTCAGCCTGTTTGACTGAACAGTAGATCCTGCCTTTGGAACCAATTTTTCGAGCTTTTCCACTCAAAATTTGAAATGCCAATCTACATGAAAGTTGTGTCCCTCAACAAGATGGACAACTTTCATGAAGGTAGAATCTTAAGTGTTTAGGTGAATTTTGGAGAACGCGGCAAAAGTTCCGGCAGACATCTATGGACACTAGGGTGACAAGGGGTTTGACCAAGTCTTTGACCATGGGTTGGCCCCACAAGTGTGTTTACTAGTCAAAAGGGTTCACTAGAGTAGGTTAGTGAGTTTTTCAGGGTGAGGGCCCAGGTTGACCGTGATTTGACCACTGTCAGCTGGGTTGACCGGTTGTTAGGGTTAATTAAAAACCTAGGGCGTCACAGCCTACCCCCCTTAAACGGAATCTCGTCCCGAGATTCGACTTGATAACAAAAAGATGGGGAGAAGGACTCACGGTTTTGAGACTGCAGGAAGCCCGGATACTTAATATTGAGGTAGTCTTCTGTCTCCCAAGTTGCTTCTTCTTCCGTGTGATGACTCCATTGAATTTTGTACATTCGTACTGTTTGTCTTCGGGTCTTTCGCTCTTTTTGGTCTAATACTCTCAATGGGTGCTCGGTGAGCGAGAAATCCGGCTCAATCCAAGCATTAGCTTCTGTGATGACTTCGTTCTCTGGCACAGGCATTCCCTTCTTCAATTGAGTTACATGAAACACATTGTGGACTGCGGAAAACCGTTCTGGCAACTGGATACGATAAGCCACTGGACACATACTTCTATAACTTCATAGGGTCCAATGTAGCGCGGAGCTAACTTTCCCTTGACACCGAACCTTTGCACACCCTTGGTGGGGGACACCTTCGAATACACGTAATCTCCAACTTCAAAGTGTCGGGGCGCAGTTCCCTTGTCATGGTAACTCTTTTGCCTCATCTGAGCCATCTTCAAATTCTCTCTTATCACTTCCACTCTTTTTTCGGCATCCTTAACTAAGTCCGGACCAAAGAGTGTCCTTTCTCCGGCTTCTGACCAATTCAACAGAGTGCGGCATCTTCGTCCATAAAGAGCATCGAACGGTGCCATCTTCCAATGTAACACCCTAATTTTATTAAAATTTTGGCTTTATAAAAATTTGCTAGCAACCATTTATTTGCCTAAGGAATATAAGGTTGTTTATTTATTGTTAGGCATTTAAAACTTTTCTAAATAAAGTTAATGAAATATAGGAATTAATTGTGGCATTCATGCTGGTGCATTATTTTTGGTTGCTGGGATTCAAACTCAAATTTGGATTCCATTGTTTGAATCCTTTTCTGAAAATTCCTAAACCTTTTTCCCTCCCTACCCTTTTCCTTCTTCACTTTCAGCCCAGCACTCTTAGCAGCCCAGCAGCAGCCGTTTTTTTCCTTTTATTCTAGCCCGCTCGTGCCTTGCGGCCACCGCTAGCCGCCCGCCGGCCCGGCCTAGCCGGCCCGGCGGCCGCTTCGGCCGCCGGCCGCTCCCCCTCCGCCCGCCGTCGCTAACCGCCCGGGCCCACACGTCATCCCCTCCCCCGCGCTCGTCCCCGACCGGGACTCGCCCGCGCCGCCGCCGCCCGAGTCCCGGCTCGGGCACGCCTCCCCGTGCGTGGCGCGCACGCCAAGGGGCCGCCCTAGGCCCTTATAAGCCGGCCGCCGCCCCCCGGACCGCCTACCCGAGACGCCCGCCGCCCGCCGCCTCTTGCGCCGCGCCCTCGCCGAACCCTAGCTCGAGTTCCCGCCGCCGCCGTCGAGATCCCGCCGCCGTTGTCCTTCCGCCGCCGAGGGGAATCGCTCCGGAGCCGCGCAAGGAGGTGAGCATCGCGCCCGTGCTACACGTCGTCGTCCCCGTGCACCCCGCCACCCCCGCGACCTCGCCGGAGTCCGCGCCCCGCGCCGCCGCGTCGACCGCCCGCGCCACCGCATCTCCGCCCGAGCCGCCGCCCTAGATCGGTCCGCCGGTTCGCGCGCGTCGTGTAGGTGCCCTCCGCGTCCCCATCCATGGCCGGAAACCCTAGATTTGGGTCCCGCCGGCGAGCTCTGCCGCCCTGCGCCGCCGCGGCCGCTCGCCGCCGGCTTTGGCCTGCCGCCGGCCACACGCACGCGTCCGTGGCCGCCGGATCGAGATCCGACGCCCCCGATCCAATCGCCGCGCACCGCTTCGCCCGCATGCGACCGCAACCGTCAGATCTAGATCCAATGGATCTGGATCGAGTCAACTCGAGTCAGCCGGTCAAACCCGCCGCCAGCCCTAGCAATTTTGCAGAAAAGCCCCTGAGTTTCCTATATTTACAAAAATACCCTTCCACCTTAGAAGTTTTCTTACAGTTTAGTCCTTTTTCTTTATTTTAGCCCAAAACCTTTCGAAACTTCACAGATTAGTCCCTACACCTTCCCTAAGCCGTAACTTAGTCGTTTTAGCTCCGATTTTAGCGTTCTTTATGTCCACGCGTTCGTCTCGAAGCGTAGATTAGTTTTATGCTACTGTTTAGATCTGTTTGATCTGTTTGGTGACTGTTTCTTATTTATTCCTATTGTATGCTTGTATGTGATGATTGTGGACCGTAGAGAGAGATCCGTTCAAGGGATTTGAAGATCAAGTCGTGCAAGAGTTTGAGCAGCAAGGCTTTGTTGAAGGCAAGTATTCCTTGATGCATGCCTGCTTGTCCTACATAACATGCATCTAAATTCACTGTTTTTACTTTTCGCTTGCATTAATTTGATGGGAACCTATTAAGGATCATGCCTAGCTTTTTACTACCTTTACCTTGATACCGGGAATTAAATTAATTTTGTGGTAGTTATTGCTTAGCATGCTCAACAGGGAATTGGTATTAATCTACTTGGTTACCTTTTTGTTATTCTATGTTCCGTTTATGATCTTTTACTTTATAAGACCACCTTTAATATGTAATCGGAACATGGAGAACCACCCAGGAAAACAGTACAACCACAAGAACTAATGGGCAATGGTCTTGGCTGAATAATTAGGAACTTTAGCTTGGGATGGTCTTACCTGATAAGGACAAGGGATCGGCGGTGCTTGTGGGGTATGGACTCGCTCTAGCGGGGGGTTGGGTGAGTTATTCTTTTTATGGTGGGGTATCGACCTGCTAGGGGACTTTATACCTTGCTAAGCGATCCGGACCTTGTGGGTCATAACTTGCTAGGGAACCTTTGTAAAGGCCATGTAGCGTCCCTATGCAATCACACCTCGGAAGTGTGGTATGGTGTCTTGCAAACACCGCATGGTTGGGTCCAAAGTTCTTCGGAGCTTTTACGCGCGCTTGTGGGTAAAGATGTACAACCTCTGCGAGTGTTAAACTAATCGATTAGCCGTGCTCACGGTCAAGAGCGGCCTGGACACTCACATGATTAAATTATGGAACTTTAATGTTTAAATTGTTGTTTTATTCTTTATTTATGATGCTTATATCTTATTAATTGGGTTGGTATGAACTTACACCTTTAGTAATCAGGTTGCTAATAAAATTTGCCCAACTAAAATGCTAAAGTGCTTGAACCTTAGCCATCCACCATATGGCCTCGCATGTTATGTTGTTTTCCCTTGCCGAGTACGATATGTGCTCACGCTTGTTTATTCTCTTGCATCTACAATACCCGGATTTGCTTTGCTCGGACCGGGAGAACTTTGAAGACGTTCCGGGGAGATTTCCGGGAGTTCTAGGTGTGCGTAGTCTTCGGTCGGTACTCGTGGAGGCATTTTGTCCGCTGCGAGAACTCGTTTATTTAAGATTCGTTTAAGACTATGGTTTGTAATAACTCTTTATTCGTGTGGCACTGATTTTGGTATTCATAATGTCTAAGCGTGTGTGTAGCTTGATCCTGGCGCACACGTGATCAATGCACTTGGTTTTGCCTTTAAAACTGGGTGTGACAGAGTGGTACCAGAGCTGTGTTGACTGTAGGAACGCTAGCCTAGATAGAAATGGTCGAATTAAGGATTTTATACTCATAGGAGCTTTCTCTTACATGCTTGCTTTATTCTTATTAACCTTACTCTTGCCTTTTTGCTTCACTCTTGAGCTGTCTGCATTCTTTACCTTGTGCTTGCTTTAGCTCTCGTCCTTTTTGCCTTACCATCTTTCTCATTACGCACCACACTACGGATGGTTCGTAGCTTGAAGACCTCTCGGCCGGAGCGAGTCCATCGGTATGCTCCACAGAACGAGTACCATGATTTGCATGATGGAGATACGGATAAGGATATTGAGATGGAGCCACGCACCGTGGTTTTCCCTAACCTTATCATGGTGCCTGACGATGAGGAAGATCCGGAGGAGATGATTCCAGAGGAGGATGAGCTAGCTGAACAACCAAACCTAGAGGAGCAAGCGCCAGAAGAAGAGGAGGATCACCTTGATCATGAGATGGAGGAAGAAGAACAAGAGCAGGAGGAGGAAGATGTGGAAGCGATCTGGGAAGTGTACCACTACAGAGCTGATGGAGTAGGCATTCCCATGGCAGACCACCTGAGAGCAATGGTACTTCGCCTGGGCTATGATAAGGCCCCAGTCTACCATTGTGAGCTGTGGACTCATCCGTGGTTCGAGCCCCATTGGGAGGTTGCTGCCATCTTGGAGGAGTACATTCCATGCCGTGGAGTGAAGGAGGTGTCCAAGCATCATGACGTGGCTCACAGGACTACTATGGATGCTGGGATAGCAGAGTCAGCTCGGAGGGCGCTCTATGTGCTCTCTCACAAGGAGCGTGACAGGTTGGAGGATACCCACTGTCGTTACACACCTTTCAGAGCAAGTGGGGAAGCCAAGACTTACATCGCCCCAGCACCAGCCTATGAAGGAACGCTCAACAACGTCCGGAGTCTACTTGCAACCGTGAACACCGCATTGGATGATGCCAACAACACACTATATGCAGCACGGCGAGCAGATTTTCACTCTGGAGACGCAGAGGCGTGCCTTAGAAGCTGCACTTCAGAACAGGGAGCAGCCAGAAGCCCATGAAGCCACAGAAGTATGTACCTCCCCGTCACCCAAGAGGCCACACTACGACTCCCCTGACACCCGCACAGATGCCATGGCAGAAGATAGTCCTTAGGTTTAAGACTAAGGATAGGATTTCTTTGTAATCACTAGTAGACGATCGGTAAAGTGTGTTTAGTTTAGAGGTGTGGTTGAATGCTTGATTTTGTGCTTAATGTATGAGTTGGATTTTTGGTTGAGTGCAATGTGTTGTGGAGTGATGACCACAACGACATTGGTTTAGTAGTAAGTTTGTGGGGGTTAACTTTCAGTCTCAATCAGTTATCTATCTTAATCTTTTTGTCCCTTTAAGTTTTTCCTTAATGCAAATTCGAGATCCCTAAATCTGCTTGCGCAGTTTTCCGAGTCAGCTCCACTGTTTTAATTTTATCTCGAGCTACAGAACTCCGATTGCAGTAAAACCAATTGGAAAAGTTCAAAAATTTTGTGACTGATTTTCTGTGAAAAATTCAGAATATTTGGATGGATAACCATAGAGTTATAACTGAAACAGTACAGCCTCACGAATCTGTTAAACACTGCTGACCTACCTGACTTGTTTATTTTATAACCAGAGCTACACCACTCCGATTGAGGTGATTCCAGTTGGAGTAGTTTCGTGATTTCATTAACTTTTATCTGTCCAAAATCCATAATTTTTGGCCACCCGCACTGAGAGCTATGCCTCATTGTTTGGAGTCAACAGAATCTGTCTTATCTGAATATCATTGCTATCTTATCTTCTTGAGTTTAACCCTTGGTGCAATCATCTAAAATAATGTCCCTAACACTCAGATGGTGAACACCAGGTCAGGATCAGGTGTTGATCAACCATTAGGAAGAGCACCTCAGCCAGTACAAATGGATCCCGCTTTGCAGCATTTCCTTGGAGGCACAGACCCAGCTTCTCCAGAACTTGACCACCACCGTGACAAATTTGCAAGCCCAGGTCAACAATCCACCGGTGCCGCCACCTGCGCCTCGCAACAAGCACCGGAAGTTTATGAGTCATCACCCTCCTGTGTTTACCCACGCCGCTGATCCACTTGAAGCGGAAGATTGGCTAAAGACAATACTGAAGATGCTCACTACGTCGGTGTGACGACGAGAGAGAAGGTCTCAGTATCTTTGCGGGACGACTTCAAGGATCGCGGCCGCTTGGTGGGATGTGTACTCGCCGCTCATGCAGCCCCGGGACACTATCACTTGGGAGGAGTTTACCACCAACTTCGAGAGCCATCACATACCCTGCGGAGTTATGAAGATCAAGAAGAAGGAGTTCCTTTCTCTCGAAGCGAGGAGGAATGTCGATGGGCGAGTATAGAGACAAGTTCACCGAGTTGTCTCGCTATGCGGCGAGGAGGTTGTGAAGATAGGAAGAAGCAGGAGATGTTCCTGGATGGGTTGGCCGGTTCGCCGCTGCGGTACCAGCTCGATGTCCTATCCTTTCCCTAACTTTCGGCGGCTAGTTGATGCCGCCATCCGCTTGGAGCACAAGCGCAAGGAGCTCGGAGAGCGAGAAGAGGAAGGCCGCCGGCTCCGGGGCGGTTTGGGAGTGCGTCTCGCCCGCGCTTCAACCCACCGCCGAACACCCCGTTCCGCTTTGGGGGACCGGGTGGAAACTTTGGGCGGCGGCGGTCCCGGCGTCCGCTCGGCGGTTCCGGCCGGTGCCGCTCGGCGGTTTCGGCGTCCTGTTCCTCGGACTCCCCGCCCGGTTCCCGGCGGGAATCAGCAAAGAGCCCCGGTTGGCACACACTGTAAGGTCCGTGGCGCCGCCCAATCCTGCCACCACTACTTGCTTCAAGTGCGGAGAGCTTGGTCACTATGCCAATGCTTGCCCAAAGAGGAACCCTCCACACACCCCTGTGCAGAACCAGCAGCAGACAAGGAGCGGAAGCCAAACCCCGCAGTCTAACAAAGGACAACAGAGCTATGCACGAGGCAAGGCGATGCACGTTGATGCTGAAGTCGCCCAGGAGAACCCCAGAGTAGTGCTCGATATGTTTCTAGTCAACTCTACTCCTGCCTCAGTTTTGTTTGATTCTGGAGCATCCCATTCTTTCATTACATCCCAGTTCGTAGCTCAACATAATCTACCTATTAGTCCCATGTCTCGCCACATGTTAGTTACCTCACCTGGGGGGGAATTGAAAGCTATCTATAAATGTGATAACGTCCATCTCAAGATTGTGGGCAGAGATTTCCGTGCCAATCTTATAATCTTGGATTCAAAGGGGATCGATGTGATATTGGGAATGGGATGGTTGACCGCGTGTGATGCGGTGATTCAGTGTGCTAAGAGGTCAATCCTACTTACAAGTCCAGTTTGGTGAAAGATTTGAGTTTGCGACGGATCCCGCACCATCAAATGCCGGTGCCGTGAATAAACTTGATGGAGCGACCTTGGAAGACATACGAGTAGTGTGCGATTATCCGATGTGTTTCTCGAGGAGTTGCCGGGTATGCCCCCGACCGAGATGTTGAGTTCGTTATTGATCTTTTACACGGTACCGCCCCTATCTCTAAGCGCCCATATAGAATGTCTAGTGATCAGTTACAAGAACTTAATGCTCAGATTAAAGAATTATTGGGTAAAGGGTTTATCCGTGCTAGTTCATCACCCTGGGGAGCACCCGTTATCTTTGTGGGTAAGAAAGATGGCACACAGAGGATGTGTGTCGATTACGGAGTCCCTTAATGATGTTACCATCAAGAACAAGTATCCTCTGCCACGTATTGAAGATTTGTTTGATCGGATGAGAGGAGCTAAAGTGTTTTCTAAGATCGATCCGCGATCCGGTTATCATCGATTGAAGATTAGGCCTTGGGATATTCCTAAGACAGCTTTTACTACCAGGTACGGACTTCATGAGTACACAGTTATGTCTTTTGGGTTAACCAATGCACCCGCGTACTTTATGTACTTGATGAACAAGATCTTTATGGAGTATCTGGACAAGTTCGTTGTGGTATTCATTGATGACATTTTGATCTACTCCAAGAATGAGGAGGACCATGAGGAGCATTTGAGACTTGTGTTGCAGAAGCTGAGAGAGCATGAGTTATATGCGAAGTTCAGCAAGTGTGAGTTCTGGCTCAAGGAAGTGTCTTTTCTAGGTCATATCATCACCAACGGAGGTATTGCAGTGGATCCCAGCAAGGTTAGTGATGTATTGAAGCGGGAAGCCCCTCGTACAGTGTCTAAGATCCGGAGTTTCCTTGGACTTGCTGGTTACTATCGTCGGTTTATTGAAGGATTCTCCAAGATTGTGAAGCCTCTCACTACATTGCTAGAGAAGGACAGGGAGTTCAAATGGACCAGTGCATGTCAGTCCAGTTTTGAAGAATTAAAGAAGCGGTTAACCACAGCACCTGTTCTAGTAATGCCTGATCTACGAAAGAGCTTTGACATTTACTGTGATGCATCTCGACAAGGTCTAGGATGTGTGTTGATGCAAGAAGGTCATGTTATAGCCTATGCATCTCGACAGTTGAGGAAACATGAGTTGAACTATCCTACGCATGATCTTGAGTTAGCAGCAGTGGTTCATGCATTGAAGATTTGGAGACACTACATTATGGGAACTAAGTGTCAGATCTATACTGATCACAAGAGTTTGAAGTATATCTTCACTCAGAAGGATCTTAATCTAAGACAACGTCGTTGGTTAGAGTTGATCAAGGACTATGATCTAGAGATTCACTATCATCCGGGTAAAGCGAATCTGGTTGCTGATGCTTTGAGTCGGAAGGGCCACACTAACATGGCTATGACCATTCAGTTTCCTGATGAGTTGGTAAAAGAGTTTGAAAGGCTCAACTTGAAAGTGGTTGCACATGCAGAAGGAGTGACTTTGGAAGTACAGTCCACTCTGGAGCAAGAGATACGCAAGTGGCAGTTAGAGGATGCTTTGGAATACAAGAGATTAAAGAGAGTATGCAACGGGGAGAAGCCCCGGATTTCACGAGAAGATGAGCAAGGAACCGTGTGGTTTAAGAACCGATTGTGTGTACCGGAGACGGGGAGATCTCGGAAAGACGATCTTGAGAGAAGCTCACGACTCGGCTTATTCTATCCATCCGGGCGGTACTAAGATGTACCGGGATCTCAATCGGAGGTATTGGTGGTACGGTATGAAGAGAGACGTGGCCGCTCATGTGGCTTTGTGTGACACTTGCCACGGGTTAAGGCCGAACATCGAGACCCGCCGGTTTGCTTCAACCATTGAAGGTGCCTGAGTGGAAGTGGGAAGAGATCGGAATGGACTTCATAGTGGGTTTACCCCGAACCCGAGATGGTTATGATTCGATTTGGGTTATCGTGGATCGTTTGACTAAGGTAGCTCACTTCATTCCGGTAAAGACTACTTATATAGGAGCTAAGTTGGCAGAACTATACATGTCCAAGATTGTGTGTTTGCATGGTGTACCAAAGAAGATCGTGACAGACAGAGGTACTCAGTTTACTTCTCGTTTCTGGGGGAAGTTGCATGAATCTCTGGATACTAAGCTAAATTTCAGCTCAGCTTATCATCCACAGACAGATGGACAGACAGAGAGGACCAATCAGATCCTAGAGGACATGATGAGAGCCTGTGCGCTTAAGCATGGTTGTAGTTGGGATAAGAGCTTGCCGTATGCTGAGTTCTCTTATAACAACAGCTACCAAGCTAGTCTCAAAATGTCACCCTTTGAGGCCCTATATGGAAGGAAGTGTAGAACTCCGTTATATTGGAGAGAGACAGGCGAAAGGCAGTTATTTGGGGCAGATATCATCAGAGAAGCGGAGAAACAAGTTCAGATCATCAGAGAAAATTTGAGGATTGCTCCGTCTAGACAGAAAAGTTATGCAGATGGCAAACGAAGGGATGTGGTCTTTCAGGAAGGCGATTATGTGTACCTAAAGGTGTCACCTATCAGAGGTTTGCGTCGATTCAGAGTTAAGGGAAAGTTGTCACCTCGGTTTATTGGACCTTTCAAGATCCTTGAAAGAGTGGGAGAAGTGTCTTACAGGTTGGAGTTGCCAGTCCAGCTAGCTGATGTGCATGATGTGTTCCATATTTCTCAGTTAAAGAAGGGTTTTGGTCCTCATGACAAGGAGCCGTTACCCCTAGATGATCTAAACGTTGAAGAGGATCTCACTATTGTTGAACACCCCATTCGGATACTGGAAACCATGACAAGGGTCACCAGGAATAGTGTGATTAAGATGTGCAAAGTACAGTGGAGTAATCATGCAGAGGATGAGGCAACATGGGAAAGAGAGGATGAGCTGAAAGCAGAATTTCCAGATCTTTTCCCAATCTGTCCGAATCTCGAGGACGAGATTCTTCTTAAGGGGGGTAGGATTTGTAACACCCTAATTTTATTAAAATTTTGGCTTTATAAAAATTTGCTAGCAACCATTTATTTGCCTAAGGAATATAAGGTTGTTTATTTATTGTTAGGCATTTAAAACTTTTCTAAATAAAGTTAATGAAATATAGGAATTAATTGTGGCATTCATGCTGGTGCATTATTTTTGGTTGCTGGTATTCAAACTCAAATTTGAATTCCATTGTTTGAATCCTTTTCTGAAAATTCCTAAACCTTTTTCCCTCCCTACCCTTTTCCTTCTTCACTTTCAGCCCAGCACTCTTAGCAGCCCAGCAGCAGCCGTTTTTTTCCTTTTATTCCGGCCCCGCTCGCGCCTTGCGGCCACGCGCCGGCCGCCCGGCCCGGCCTAGCCGGCCCCGGCCCGGCCAGCCGCTTCGGCCGCCGGCCCGCTCCCCCTCCGCCCGCCCGTCGCCGACCGCCGGGCCCACACGTCATCCCCTCCCCCGCGCTCGTCCCCGACCGGGACTCGCCCGCGCGCGCCGCCGCCCGAGTCCGGCTCGGGCACGCCTCCCCGTGCGTGGCGCGCACGCCAAGGGGCCGCCCCGGGCCCTTATAAGCCGGCCGCCGCCCCCCGGACCGCCTACCCGAGACGCCCGCCGCCCGCCGCCTCTTGCGCCGCGCCCTCGCCGGAACCCTAGCTCGAGTTCCCGCCGCCGCCGTCGAGATCCCGCCGCCGTTGTCCTTCCGCCGCGCGGGGAATCGCTCGGAGCCGCGCAAGGAGGTGAGCATCGCGCGCCGTGCTACACGTCGTCGTCCCCGTGCACCCTGCCACCCCCGCGACCTCGCCGGAGTCCGCGCCCCGCGCCGCCACGTCGACCGCCCGCGCCGCCGCATCTCCGCCCGAGCCGCGGCCCCTAGATCGGTCCGCCGGTTCGCGCGCGTCGTGTAGGTGCCCTCCGCGTCCCCATCCGTGGCCGGAAACCCTAGATTTGGGTCCCGCCGGCGAGCTCCGCCGCCCTGCGCTGCCGCAGCCGCTCGCCGCCGGCTTTGTGAGGACCATGTGTGGTTCGAGGACCGGTGGATGGTCGCTTCCTTGTGTGATGAGTGATTGACAACGTTGTGTGGACTGATTCTTGGCTAAGTATTGCAGGTGCAGGTTGCGGCTTGACTCGTGTTGGTGCAGGTGAAGAACAAGCGCGAAAGGTCGTCGCTGGTGAGGCCTCCAGGTGTGGAGAAGACAAGTAGGCTTCGTTCAAGGGACCGGTGGCCAGCGGGGTCAAGTGCGGGCCGCATGGTGGCATGAACAGCAAGATGAAGTCGTGGACGGTTTCTTGGTTGAGCCTCAAAACCAAGGTCGAGCCGGGACTACGTGGGAGCCAAGTCATGAGTGGAGATTGGCGGAGGCTACACCGAGTTCGCGGGGTTTCCGGTGGTTCACCGAGAAAACCACCGGGTTCCTTGGTTGATCCACAAAGCCAAGACCGGAGAACCGAAGACGGAGGTGCGGCGGCACCCGGCCGGCCCCGGCCGGTGGGTCGGCCGGTCGGCCGCCGTGGGGGCCGGCCCGGCCGGTGAGGAGCACGGTCGACGAGTGTGCGACGGACGCGGTCCGGAATCTTCGAAGCGGAGGACACGCGTCGGGATCGCATGGCTTGCGTCGAGGCTACGCGGGGTGCGGTCGCGGGCATCCGTCCGATGGTGAAGACATCAAGAATTCCAAATCCGCCCTTGAGGGGCTTGTATCCCTAGTTAGTAGAGAAGGGCATTTTAGACATTCGGTTGCCTACATATAACCCAAGAGGTGAGAGGATGGCAGCCAACTCTTGGAACCCTAGCTCATTAGTTTTCCTATTTTCCACCTATTTTCTCTAGGTTTTCCTTAGGACTAGCAAGAGAGCTTCACGGAGAGATCTTGTAGAGAGGGATGGATGATCGGGCGGCTTGCTAGACCTTGTACGAATCTTTGTTTCATGTATAGATGATTCGGCGTGATTCCTCAAGGTTTGGATGTGTTTTCCCCGGTTGTTCTTGGTGGTGATTTTCGGAGCCCTTTCTTCGTGATTTCTTTGGGGTGTTTTCGGGGCTTTTCTCTTGGTGATTTGATGGGGGAAATTTGTGGGAACCCTTCGTGGTTCTTTGGGCGTGATTCCCCTCCCAAATCCGTGAGAAAAAGTGCTCGATTTCGGGGTTTCTTGAGTTCTTGGGTTGGAAGTGCTTTCGGCGGGATTTCTTCGATTCCTCCGTTTTGGACGAGATTTGGTGGGATTAAACTTGGCTATGGACTCCTCATGAGGTGCTCCTGATATCCCCAAAGTCTTGTTCAAGTCCGTGGAGCGATTCGGGAGATCGAGATTTGGATTTGGGGGAGTTGACTGCGGGTCTTTGTTCATCCCGAGCCGCCCGAGCTACATCGGTCCGACGGTGCTCTTGGCCGGTCCGACCGGTGCGGTGCCCTTGTGGGTTTTCGCTCGGGTGAGCGTTTTGGTGTGTTCTTTGTTGTCCCGTGGTGCCGCTTGTTTCAAGTTTGGGTTCGTTTGGTGGTCGGTTGGCCTGTTTGGTGCCTTGGGGGCTTTACGCTGCCATCGGTCCGACCGGTGCGTCTCACCGGTCCGACCGGTGTAGAGCCACTTAGTGGAAGTTGCTCGGGTTCACCGGCGGGGACCGGTCGGCCGGTGGTGCTCACCGGTCTGACCGGTGTGGGTCTGTAGACTCGGGGTTTGTTGTTCCGCTGCGTTCTCGAGTCGGAAGGCTGTGTGTGTTGGCTCCTAGGTCCAGTGGCACCCCAGTGACTACGTGGGCTTGGCCAACTTGGGTAGTGAGTCGGAGACGTGTGTTGGAAGCCGTGTTCGTCTTGTTGGAGTTCTCATCTCCATCGAGAAGAATTTTTATCGGCTCCCATTCACTCCCCCCTCTCTGGTTCGCCGTATCGGTCCTTCAAGTGGTATCAAAGCCGGTTCGGGTCTTTGTTGACTCTAACCAGTCTAAGATCCAAGGATGACGTACCAGGAACGGGGTTCGGGTCCTCCACACTTCGATGGCAAGAACTACCAGATGTGGAGCAAGCGGATGGGTGCGTTCCTCCGCGGAAAGGGTCAGCTGCTTTGGGATGTCACGGTGGACACGGGCTATGTCCGGTCGATGGATTTCCTTGCTCCGGGGGTCGAGGGACGGATTCGACGCCAACAATAAGGCGGTCGACTACTTGTTTCGTGCTTTGTGTCGGCCGAGTTCGATCGGGTGCACACCGAGCACTTGGCTTGTAGGATTTGGGCGGTGTTGAAGGAGGCTCATGTTGGGAACGCCCGGGTTCGAGCACGGTTGTATGCGACCTACGGAGAGAGTACGAGAACTTCACTCATCTCCCGGTGAGTCCATCGATGCCTTGTTTCAGAGGTTCACGGTGGTGGTGAACAACATGAGGGCCAATGTGGACGTCCTCCCGTACGATGATCATGATAGAGCCGTCAAGCTCTTACACTCTTTGGATCGTACGATATGGGGCGGAAAGTTCGAGGCCATAGTCGAGTCGGAGAGGTATGATACTACGACGGTGAACGAGTCGTTCTCGAAGCTCAAGTCGAGTCGAGGTGGATAGGGGCATGACCGCCAAGCTCGAGGGACCGACCGACTCCCATAGTCTTGCCCTCGTTGGTGGTTCCAAAGGAAAGACTAACTCTAACCCATCCACCGGGATGTTCTCGTTTTCCTCTTTGATGTCTATGCCGGATGAGGAGTTTGATGACCTTGGAGAGGACGAGCCGGCGCCGTTGACGAGGCGGTTCGAGAGGCCGCACGAGAACCGCGTGAACATGAGGAGGAACACGAGGACCCCCGCTTCCGGTGCGGCAAGGCGGGACACTTCGTCGCCGTTTGCCCGGAGAAGGCCGAGAGCAAGAACGGCTACAAGCACAAGCCGAGGATGAACGATGGCAAGTACCGTTTGAGGCGCGACCACAAGAGCAAGCACAAGAACAAGTACAAGGACGAGCGATGATCGAGGAAGAAGGAGGGCCGAGGCAAGGCCGGGCGATGGTTGGAGCGAGCGACGTCGACTCCGGTTCCGCGTACTCCACCTCGAGCTCGAGCGGCAGGCGAAGACGAGGGAGATTGCCGCAAGAACAAGAAGTCGTCCAAGAACCCGAGCGGGCCGAGCCGCTTCGCGAGAGATGGCTTCGCACCATGGCGTTGAGCTCCGGCGAAGCAAGAAGAGCACACGGAGCGACTCGGACTGCGAGTCCGACGACGAGGTGCGTGATGAACTTCCCTTCTTGCGCCGGGAGAATGAGAGGCTTGGCTCTTTGCTTGATAACCGTGATGAAATGCTTAGAGAGGCTAAGAAAATGAGGAAAGAGCTTAGGGCTTCACTCGAGGATGCTAGGACTAGAGTGGGCTGAGCTAGAGACACGGGTGCTTGATAGCAAGCTTGAGATTGATTCGCTTAAGGCTAGCCCCGTTGTTTCGATGAGAATGATTGTCTTGATTGCTCTATATTCCTTGCTGATCTTGCTTTGTTCAAGGAGAAGCATGCCTCCAAGTGTGAGGAACTAGATGTGCTTAGGGTTGAAGTGGGCGAGCTTAAGTCTAGACTCGCTTTGCTAGGTGCTTGCACTTCTTGCCCCGTTTTGCATGCTAAGATTGATGAGATGCATGCTTACACTAGTTCGCTCGAGGCTAAATTGAAGGAACCCATGCCTACATCTTGCTCTACCGTGAAATGCATGCATTGAAAAATTTGGAGCTTGCACATTATGTTGATCGTTTGCGGGATGAGAATGATGATTTGAGGAAGTTGATGGGTTGGTTGTCCGGTCCACGAGCCTCGGTTGAGGATGATGATCGAGGCCTTTAAGAGGCAAGATGGTGAGGGGCTTGGAGCAAACAAGGTTGGTGAGGGAAGTGGAGAGAATATTCGCGAGCCACCAAAAACCCACCACAAAAATGATTTCCCCCCAAAACCTAACCATCTAAGGAACCGACTAGACACAACCCCGGCTCCACCCGTGTTTCCTACACCCACAAATGACCTACAAAAGCCTATCAAGTTTGTGAGCACTTCGGGGAAAGTGTTCTTTGGGAAGGAGAGTGAGAAGGCTAGTGGTGAGAAACCGGTGGAGGGTTTGAGTGGAGAGAAACCAAGTGAGCGGCCACATCCCAAGCCAAAGCCTAAGCTTGTGAGGTTCCATTGTGGCTATTGTGGGAGAGATGGCCATAAGGAGGAGTTTTGCTTCAAGAGGAAGCGAGAGGAGAGAATGAAGAAGGAGTGGGCTAACAAGGACAAGTACCACCCTTCCGATGGTGTACTTGAGCCTCGTATGCGGATGCCCGGGGGGCAAGGCGATTGTGAGGACGAGTTCGGGTTTGGGGAGAGAAGAAGGGCGCAGGGTGGTCTTTCTTTGTCCGGCCACTGCCGGTCGGACCGGTGTGGGGCACCGTCGGACGGTGCGGGCACGGACGGACGGATGTTCGGGTTTCGAGCTCGTGCGGGTGCGAGGGTTGTTTCGGTGGTTGTGGTTACGGTGGTTGGGGTGGAAAGGGTGCGGGTGGTCGGTTTGCTAGGCGTTCTCCTCCTCGTGCTCAATACGGGGATTGGAGGAGTCGTGGCGTTGAGTTGGAGAGGAAGGACGTTCCACGGGCTTTCTTGCGTGGTTTTGGTCCTCCTCCGGGCGAGAGAGGGGTGGTTCCCTCGGGGTGGTTACCGTGGTGGTGTTCGTGGAGGTAGCTTTGGTAGGAGAGATGCTTTGGTTGGTGCTAACCCCACTTTCGAGCAAATGGCTCGGCCTTTGGTTTTCCTCCTTTGGTACTAACCCCGTGATCTTGAGTCGTTTGTTCGCTCACGTGCCTATTTTTGATTTTCGGGTGGGAGACTTGAAGAACATTTGGTTGATTGACTCCGGTTGTTCGAGGCATATGACCGGAGACGAGGGGGTGGTTCTCAAGTCTCGTCCGGTGGTGACGAAGAGGTACATCACTTTTGGGGACAATGGGCGTGGGCGTGTGCTTTCGGAAGGTGAGATAAAAGTGAGTGACAAGATCACTGCGAGGCGTGTTGCTCTTGTTCAATCGCCGGGGTACAATTTGCTTTTCGTGTCTCGGTTGTTGGATGAGGGTTTTGAGGTGTTGTTTCGGCCTGGTGGTTCTCGGATTGTGGACTCTCGAGGGGACCTTGTTTGTATGGTCGTTCCCGAGGGTCGGGTGTTTCGTCTTGATTTTTCTCAGTCTTCGGGTGTTGAGCGTTGTTTCTTGGCTGGTTCTTCGAGTGAGTTGTGGAAGTGGCATAGGAAGTTGGGTCACTTGAGCTTTGACCTTTTGTCTCGCTTGAGTAAACTCAATTTGGTCCGAGGATTGCCACGGTTGAAGCTTGAGAAAGAGTTGGTTTGTGCTCCGTGTAGGCATGCCAAGATGGTGGCCTCTTCTCACCCGCCTCTCACCGATGTGATGAGCGAGCGTCCATGCGAGCCGCTCCATATGGACCTTGTTGGCCCAGCTCGTGTGCGATCTGCGGGTGGGAAGTGGTATGTCCTTGTTGTGGTGGATGACTATTCTCGGTATGCGTGGGTGTTCTTTCTGGAGGATAAGGGGGAGACGTTTGGTTTTGTTCGAGATCTTCTTGAGGTTGAGGAACGAGAGGCACGGAGATGCCATACGAGCTATCCGCAGTGATAATGGCTCGGAATTCAGGAACTCTCGTTTTGAAACCTTTTGTCATGACTTGGGTCTTGATCACCAGTTTTCGAGTCCGTATACGCCTCCCAAGAATGGTGTTGTGGAAAGGAAGAACAGGACCTTGTGCGAGATGGCTCGGACGATGCTTGATGAGCATAGGACTCCGAGGAGGTATTGGGCTGAGGCGGTGAATACCGCATGCTATGTGTCGAACGAGAATATACCTCGAGTGCACAAGAAGAAGACATGCTATGAGTTGATGCATGGTCGCACACCCAAGGTGAGTCACTTCCATGTCTTTGGTTGCAAGTGTTTTATTCGAAGAAGGGCGGGGAAGTTGGATAAGTTTGAGGCTAGGTCCGTCGATGGCATTTTCTTTGGTTATGCATCTCATTCTAGAGCATATCGTGTGCTCAATCTTGAAACTAACCAAATTGTGGAGACTTGCGAGGTAACCTTCGACGAGACGAGCCACGTAGTCGGCTTGTCTTTGAGTGTGCGGGTGATGATGAGCTTGGCGAGGAGATCTTTCGGGAGGAGGAGCATGAACATGGTGATGATGAAGATGGCGGTGTGGTGCCCCCGCTGAACATGTACCCACTACTTCGACTACGATGATGGATGGACCCTCTGCTACACCTACGACGACAAATCAAGAACGAGGAGAAGGCCGATGTTGAGGGGGAGGTAGCTTCGAGGCGAGAACCTCCCCGGCGAGTTCGGGTGGATCACCCAGCTTCGAGGATCATCGGCGACATGAATGAACGCACTACACGGTCGAGGGTTCGAAACAATTCCCATTTTGCTCATGCTGCATTTGTTGCTTCTTTCGAGCCCAAAGACATTGGGCACGCACTATCTGATCACAATTGGGTTAACTCGATGCATGAGGAGTTGGAGAACTTTGAGAGGAATCAGGTGTGGGAGTTGGTTGACCCTCCCCCAGGGTGTAAGCTGATTGGTACAAAGTGGGTGTGGAAAAACAAAGAGGGAGAGAAGGGTGAGGTTGTGAGGAACAAGTCGAGACTTTTTGCCCAGGGGTTCAGTCAGAAGGAGGGGATCGACTACGAGGAGACCTTTGCTCCCGTAGCCCGTTTGGAGGCGATTAGGATCCTTCTAGCCTTTTACGTGGCTAAAGGGTTCAAGTTGCACCAAATGGATGTGAAGAGTGCTTTTACGAATGGAGTGTTGGAGGAAGAAGTGTATGTGAGACGACCTCCGAGGTTTGAGAGTGAGAAGTACCCCCACGGGGTGTACAAGTTGAGGAAGGCGGCCGTATGGGTTGAAGCGGGCGCACAGAGCTTGGTATGGAAGGTTCGGGGGTTCTTGTTTGAGAGAGGTTTTGAGATGGGGAAGGTCGATCGGACCTTGTTTTTGCCGAGGCGGGCGAGAGATATCCCGATTGTGCGGGTGTACGTGGATGATATTGTCTTTGGTGGCTCGTCTAACTCTCTTGTTGCGAGGTTTGCGGATGATATGAGCGAGGGAGTTTGAGATGAGCATGATGGGCGAGTTGCGGTTCTTCCTCGGGCTACAAATCAAGCAATCAAAGGAAGGTACATTTGTGCACCGGGCTAAGTACACCAAGGACATTGTGAGAAAGTTCAAGATGGAGGACTCCAAGGCTATGACGACGCCGATGAGTACGACTACGGCTCTTGATGCGGACGAGGAAGGTGAACACGTGGACCAGAAGGAGTACCGAAGCATGATCGGGTCACTCCTCTACTTGACGGCGACGAGGTCGGACATACAGTTCTCAGTGTGTCTGTGCGCTCGTTTTCAAGCGTCTCCGAGGACTTCGCATCGGCAAGCAGTGAAGAGAATTTTCAGGTACTTGCGTCACACTCCCGACTTCGGCCTTCGGTACTCCGCGTCCTCTTCTTTGGCTCTTCATGGCTTTTCAGACGCGGATTTTGCCGGGTGTTGGTTGGATAGGAAGTCCACTTCTGGGATTTGCCAGTTTTTGGGTTCTTCGTTGGTATCTTGGTCTTCTCGTAAGCAGTCGAGTGTTGCTCAATCCACGACCGAAGCCGAGTATGTTGCCGCTGCTAGTTGTTGCTCTCAGCTCCTTTGGATCACCTACACCATGAGTGACTTTGGTGAGGAGTATACCCATGTCCCACTTCAATGTGATAGCACCAGTGCCATAAGCGTTGCAAAGAACCCAGTGCTCCATTCTAAAACCAAGCACATAGAAGTGAGGTATAATTTTCTGAGAGACAACGTAGAGAAAGGGAAGATAGCTATGATCCATGTACCCACTCATCACCAACTAGCCGATATTTTCACCAAACCCCTAGATCAAGCAACTTTCACTCGTTTGCGGGGGGAACTTGGTGTGTGTTTGATTTCTTGAGTTGGGTGTGTGGGAGCTCTTTTTTGCCGGTGGTGTCGAGCCCGTTTTGCCTCCCTTCGAGGAGCCGGTTTGTAGCATATGTATAGCTTTTCTTTGTGCATTTTGTGCATTTTGCATGGCATATGTAACATGATGTATAGGCATCCTTGTATCTTAGATTGCATGCATTTTGTATCATATGCATTGGTTAGGAAAAGCTTCTCTCATATACATTGTTCACCATGGAATGAGATATATGTCTTTGTGAGCTTGTTTGGTATGCTACGGTTAGTTTGGCTTAGCTCTTGATGATCTTGATGAATAATCCATGGTTGATAGCTATGCTTTTGAAAAATGTCACATGTATGCTCTCTCATGTGTAAATGCCTTTACATTCTCTTGACATGTTTGTGTGGCCTTGCTATGCTTAATTTGTGGTTGGATAGCTAGTTTATTGATCATATGGGGCCAAAGGCTCATTTGCCATCATGAATGTTTAGCCCTCTTGATTTATCTTGTGGAGGAGCATAAGTTCCTTTTTGTCGCAAAGACATTTCATGTACCATTTACAAATCAGAAAATGAAATGAAAAATGCTTGGAAATGTGCTCCCATGTCATATGTGCTGAATTTAATTTGCTTTGGGTGCTAAACCGTTGCATGATGCCTACCAATGAGAAGTCTCATACATAGAAGTAGGCACATGGCTCGGTGGCTTTGACATGACATGAGGTGCTTGTGGGTGTTTGTGATGGTCTTATGATTAGAATGGCTGTCCTAGCATGAAGTTTGTGTGGCTTTGCCATTTTGATATGCTTTGATCATGTTTAGGTCTTTGCTCATGAGAGGCAAGTTTTTCGCAAAATTGCCAAAATCCATCTTAGCTTCATCCAATGGTTGTGAAACTTGGTGATCATGTAGTTGAGATCGATACGAAGCCGTATAGTACCTAACTTGCTCATTTGGACATGTGTAGCTTTCTTTGTTGAATTTTGTCTATTTGAGAAGCTCTAGGTTGAAAGTTTTGCATTTTTGGCTTGATTCATGCATTGCCAACAAGGGGGAGAAGTTTGAGCTTGAAATGGCTTACCGGACGCATTTAGAAGGTTTTCAGGTGGTTTCGAGCCATTTCTGGGCTCTGTTGTACACCGGTCGACCGGTGAAGAGCACCGTCGGCGGTGTGAGTGCTGGTCCTGTACATATGTTAGGCATCGGTCTGACCGGTGGTGATGACCGGTCTGACCGGTGTGGCTGAAAGTCTTTGCGTTGTCCGTTACATATGGTTTCTTGCATGCATTCGTCCAGGGGGAGTTGCATTGGTTCAGGGGGAGCTTGCATGTGAGTTTTCGAGTTTTGTTTCGGTGGTTTGTGCTCTTTGCTTGAGCTTTGTTTTGTCTCGGATGTGTCGAGCCGTTGCCCTTGCCTAAGGGGTCCGAGACTTGCCTTCTTCAAGTGATCTTGATCTTTGCCTTTGTTTGGCTTTCGATCGCTTGTTGGAGTTTCTTTTTGTTTGTTTCTTTTCGTTTTCTTTTCTCTCTTGTTACTTTCGTGTTGGTGTTGTCAATGCACTCATCAAGGGGGAGATTGAGGACCATGTGTGGTTCGAGGACCGGTGGATGGTCGCTTCCTTGTGTGATGAGTGATTGACAACGTTGTGTGGACTGATTCTTGGCTAAGTATTGCAGGTGCAGGTTGCGGCTTGACTCGTGTTGGTGCAGGTGAAGAACAAGCGCGAAAGGTCGTCGCGGTGAGGCCTCCGGGTGTGGAGAAGACAAGTAGGCTTCGTTCAAGGGACCCGGTGGCCGGCGGGGTCAAGTGCGGGCCGCATGGTGGCATGAACAAGCAAGATGAAGTCGTGGACGGTTTCTTGGTTGAGCCTCAAAACCAAGGTCGAGCCGGGACTACGTGGGAGCCAAGTCATGAGTGGAGATTGGCGGAGGCTACACCGAGTTCGCGGGGTTTCGGTGGTTCACCGGAAAACCCTTCGGGTTCCTTGGTTGATCCACAAAGCCAAGACCGGAGAACCGAAGACGGAGGTGCGGCGGCACCGGACCGGCCCGACCGGTGGGTCCGGCCGGTCGACCGGTGGGGACCGGTCGGCCGGTGAGGAGCACGGTCGGCCGTGTGCGGCGACGCGGTCCGGAATCTTCGAAGCGGAGGACACGCGTCGGGATCGCATGGCTTGCGTCGAGGCTACGCGGGGTGCGGTCGCCGGGCATCCGTCCGATGGTGAAGACATCAAGAATTCCAAATCCGCCCTTGAGGGGCTTGTATCCCTAGTTAGTAGAGAAGGGCATTTTAGACATTCGGTTGCCTCCATATAACCCAAGAGGTGAGAGGATGGCAGCCAACTCTTGGAACCCTAGCTCATTAGTTTTCCTATTTTCCACCTATTTTCTCTAGGTTTTCCTCAGGACTAGCAAGAGAGCTTCACGGAGAGATCTTGTAAAGAGGGATGGATGATCGGGCGGCTTGCTAGACCTTGTACGAATCTTTGTTTCATGTATAGATGATTCGGCGTGATTCCTCAAGGTTTGGATGTGTTTTCCCCGGTTGTTCTTGGTGGTGATTTTCGGAGCCCTTTCTTCGTGATTTCTTTGGGGTGTTTTCGGGGCTTTTCTCTTGGTGATTTGATGGGGGAAATTTGTGGGAACCCTTCGTGGTTCTTTGGGCTGTGATTCCCCTCCCAAATCCGTGAGAAAAAGTGCTCGATTTCGGGGTTTCTTGAGTTCTTGGGTTGGAAGTGCTTTCGGCGGGATTTCTTCGATTCCTCCGTTTTGGACGAGATTTGGTGGGATTAAACTTGGCTATGGACTCCTCATGAGGTGCTCCTGATATCCCCAAAGTCTTGTTCAAGTCCGTGGAGCGATTCGGGAGATCGAGATTTGGATTTGGGGGAGTTGACCGCGGGTCTTGTTCATCCCGAGCTGCCCGGAGCTACACCGGTCGGCCGGTGCTCTTGACCGGTCGGACCGGTGCGGGCCCTTGTGGGTTTTCGCTCGGGTGAGCGTTTTGGTGTGTTCTTTGTTGTCCCGTGGTGCTTCTTGTTTCAAGTTTGGGTTCGTTTGGTGGTCGGTTGGCTTTGTTTGGTGCCTTGGGGGCTTTTTCGGCTGCCATCGGTCCGACCGGTGCGTCTCACCGGTCCGGCCGGTGTAGAGCCACTTAGTGGAAGTTGCTCGGGTTCACCGGCGGGGACCGGTCCGGCCGGTGGTGCTCACCGGTCCGGCCGGTGTGGGTCTGTAGACTCGGGGTTTGTTGTTCCGCTGCGTTCTCGAGTCGGAAGGGCCGTGTGTGTTGGCTCCTAGGTCCAGTGGCACTCCAGTGACTACGTGGGCTTGGCCAACTTGGGTAGTGAGTCGGAGACGTGTGTTGGAAGCCGTGTTCGTCTTGTTGGAGTTCTCATCTCCATCGAGAAGAATTTTTATCGGCTCCCATTCACTCCCCCCCCCCCTCTCTGGTTCGCCGTATCGGTCCTTCACTTTGGCCCGCCGCCGGCCACACGCACGCGTCCGTGGCCGCCGGATCGAGATCCGACGCCCCTGATCCAATCCAGCCGCACCGCTTCGCCCGCATGCGACCGCAACCGTCAGATCTAGATCCAATGGATCTGGATCGAGTCAACTCGAGTCAGCCGGTCAAACCCGCCGCCAGCCCTGGCAATTTTGCAGAAAAGCCCCTGAGTTTCCTATATTTACAAAAATACCCTTCCACCTTAGAAGTTTTCTTACAGTTTAGTCCTTTTTCTTTATTTTAGCCCAAAACCTTTCGAAACTTCACAGATTAGTCCCTACACCTTCCCTAAGCCATAACTTAGTCGTTTTAGCTCCGATTTTAGCGTTCTTTATGTCCACGCGTTCGTCTCGAAGCGTAGATTAGTTTTATGCTACTGTTTAGATCTGTTTGATCTGTTTGGTGACTGTTTCTTATTTATTCCTATTGTATGCTTGTATGTGATGATTGTGGACCGTAGAGAGCGATCCGTTCGAGGGATTTGAAGATCAAGTCGTGCAAGAGTTTGAGCAGCAAGGCTTTGTTGAAGGCAAGTATTCCTTGATGCATGCCCGCTTGTCTTACATAACATGCATCTAAATTCACTGTTTTTACTTTTCGCTTGCATTAATTTGATGGGAACCTATTAAGGATCATGCCTAGCTTTTTACTACCTTTACCTTGATACCGGGAATTAAATTAATTTTGTGGTAGTTATTGCTTAGCATGCTCAACAGGGAATTGGTATTCATCTACTTGGTTACCTTTTTGTTATTCTATGTTCCGTTTATGATCTTTTACTTTATAAGACCACCTTTAATATGTAATCGGAACATGGAGAACCACCCAGGAAAATAGTACAACCACAAGAACTAATGGGCAATGGTCTTCGCTAAATAATTAGGAACTTTAGCTTGGGCTGGTCTTACCTGATAAGGACAAGGGATCGGCGGTACTGTGGGGTATGGACTCGCTCTAGCAGGGGGTTGGGTGAGTTATTCTTTTTATGGTGGGGTATCGACCTGCTAGGGGACTTTATACCTTGCTAACTGATCCGGACCTTGTGGGTCATAACTTGCTAGGGAACCTTTGTAAAGGCCATGTAGCGTCCCTATGCAATCACACCTCGGAAGTGTGGTATGGTGTCTTGCAAACACCGCATGGTTGGGTCCAAAGTTCTTCGGAGCTTTTACGCTGCTTGTGGGTAAAGATGTACAACCTCTGCAGTGTTAAACTAATCGATTAGCCATGCTCACTGTCAAGAGCGGCCTGGACACTCACATGATTAAATTATGGAACTTTAATGTTTAAATTGTTGTTTTATTCTTTATTTATGATGCTTATATCTTATTAATTGGGTTGGTATGAACTTACACCTTTAGTAATCAGGTTGCTAATAAAATTTGCCCAACTAAAATGCTAAAGTGCTTGAACCTTAGCCATCCACCATATGGCCTCGCATGTTATGTTGTTTTCCCTTGCTGAGTACGATATGTGCTCACGCTTGTTTATTCTCTTGCATCTACAATACCCGGATTTGCTGCTCAGACTGGGAGAACTTTGAAGACGTTCCAGGAGATTTCCAGGAGTTCTAGGTGTGCGTAGTCTTCAGTCAGCTGCCTGTGGAGGCATTTTGTCCGCTGCGAGAACTCGTTTATTTAAGATTCGTTTAAGACTATGGTTTGTAATAACTCTTTATTCGTGTGGCACTGATTTTGGTATTCATAATGTCTAAGCGTGTGTGTAACTTGATCCTGGCGCACACGTGATCAATGCACTTGGTTTTGCCTTTAAAACTGGGTGTGACATCCAACTGGCTTGGTAACTATTGTTGTAAGAGAATTCTGCCAAAGACAAACACTTATCCCAACTCTTGTCAAAATGCAAGATGCTTGCTCGTAGCATATCTTCCAAAATCTGATTTATTCTTTCCGTCTGGCCATCGGTCTGCGGATGATAGCTGGACCTGCGGATTAGCTTGGTTCTTAAACACTCATGCAATTGCTCCCAGAAGCGAGCTACAAACTGAGTTCCTCTGTTAGAGATTATAGTCTTCAGAATTCCATGCAAACGAACTATGTGGTCCATGTACAACTCTGCATATTACTGTACTGAATAAGTGGTATGTACGGCAATGACGTGAGCGGTCTTGGTGAGTCTGTCTACGATTACCCAAATAGAATCTTTCTTTCTAGCTGTTAGGGGTAAACCCACAATGAAATCCATACTAATGTAATCCCACTTCCACATGGGTATCGACAAGGGTTGGAGTACACCTGCCGATTTCAAATGGCTTTCTTTCATCCGGTGGCAAGTATCGCACTCGGCTACATACTTGGCTATATCCACCTTCATATTGGACCACCATAAATTCTGTTTCAAATCTTGGTACATCTTGGTACTGCCAGGATGAATAGAAAATTTGGACTTGTGAGCCTCATCTAGGATGATCTTTTTAATTTCCGGATCAATGGGGACCACAAGACGGTTCCCAAACCAGACCACATCCTGGTGATCTTTCTGGAAACAAGTATACTTGGGATCTCCCTCTGCTAGTTTCTGTTTGATGGTTTGTATATCTTCATCATTGCGTTGAGCAGTGACAATTCGATCATAAAGATTGGGCTCTGCCGTTAAGGCATAAAGACTTCCTTGCGGTACCACTTCTAAGTTGAGCCTTCTCATTTCTTCACATAACGGGTCACTAACTGGCTCTAACTCTAGGTGGTTGCAGTGAACTTTGCGGCTAAGGGCATCCGCAACAACATTCGCTTTGCCGGGGTGGTAGTGCACTTCTAGGTCATAATCTTTAATCAACTCAAGCCATCTTCTTTGCCTCATATTCAACTCTGATTGAGTAAAGATGTATTTGAGACTCTTGTGATCAGTGAAGATGTTACAACGATTACCCATTAGGTAATGCCTCCATATCTTGAGAGCATGGACAACAGCAGCTAACTCAAGATCGTGGGTAGGATAATTGATCTCATGAGGTCGGAGTGCCCGTGAAGCATAGGCAATGACTCGGCCTTCTTGCATAAGGACACAGCCGAGACCCGTGCCTGATGCGTCACAGAAGCCTTCAAAAGGTTTGGAATTATCCAGTTGCACTAGCACCGGGGCTGAGGTTAAATGTTGCCTCAAGGTGTGGAAGGCTTTCTCACATGCTTCGCTCCACACGAACTTCACTCCTTTCTTGAGTAGTTCAGTCATAGGTTTTGCGATTCTAGAGAAGTCAGGAATGAATCGACGGTAGTATCCCGCCAATCCTAGGAAACTGCGGATCTGGTGCACGAACTTGGGTGGTTTCCAATCCATCACCTCTTGAACTTTGCTAGGATCTATGGAGATACCATCTTGGGAAATGGTGTGCCCCAAAAATTTCACACTTTTCAACCAGAATTCACATTTGGAGAACTTAGCATAAAGCTTATGATCTCGCAAATGCTGAAGGACAACTCGGAGGTGTTTGGCATGTTCTTTCTCGTTTTTGGAATAGATGAGGATATCATCGATAAAGACCACGACGAATTTGTCGAGCTCTGTCATAAACACGGAGTTTATAAGGTACATGAAGTAGGCTGGGGCATTCGTAAGACAAAAGGACATCACCAAGAACTCGTAAAGACCATAACGAGTGGAGAAAGCAGTTTTAGGAATGTCACAAGGTCGAATTTTGATTTGATGATAACCAGAACGAAGGTCAATCTTGGAGAACACTTTGGCTCTAGCCAATTAATCAAAAAGAACATCGATTCGGGGAAGAGGATATTTGTTCTTGATGGTGACTGCATTGAGCGGTCGGGAATCCACACACATTCTCAAGCTACCATCTTTCTTCTTGACAAAGAGAGCGGGGCAACCCCAAGGAGAAGAGCTTGGGAGAATATAACCCTTATCTAACAGTTCATGGAGTTGAGTTTTTAGTTTGGCTAATTCTTTGGGTGGCATACGATAAGGTCTTTTGGAAATGGGTGCAGTACCCGGTTGGAGTTTGATTACAAACTCGACATCTCTGTCTGGCGGCATACCAGGCAACTCGTCAGGAAAGACATCCGGATACTCACACACTACTGGAATTTCATCAAGAGGGGAGATAATGGTCACATAGGCACAAGAGTCGGTACCGTCCTTGAAAGGTAGGTACAAGGTAGTGTGCCCGACCATAGGAGAATTGATCTCTACGGCCCTATATGATATATCTAGAATCACCTTATGCTGGGTCATCCAATCCATGCCCAAGATAACATCCATACCCACCAAGTTTATGACGATAAGGTTTGTTGGAAAGATTTTACTACCTAATCCCAAACATACTCCACGGATTAAGATATTAGAGGTGATTTGCCCTCCCGGAGTAATTATCTTATAAGCGGAAGTGGTATGAGAACCCTTCAAACCCAGTTTGCCTAGTAGTTTTTCACTGATGAAACTATGGGTAGCTCCTGAATCAAATAAAATCTTAACGAGAGTATCATTGATAGAGAATGTACCCGTGAGCACTGAAGCTCCCTCTGGAATATCACTCATGGCTGTGAAGTTCAGCTTGCCTTGGCGCACTTGCACCATAGGCTTCTTAGCCGGAGTGGCAGGCTTGTTTCCTGGACCTTGATTTTGGGGGTTGGGCTTGATCTGCCTGGGCTTGGGACACTCACTGATGTAATGCCCCGGTTGACCACAGTTGAAGCAACGACGATCACCAACGTTGCGAAGAGGTGCATTGGGCTTTGGAGCCTGCTGCTGAACATTGCGGAACTGGAAGTTCCCTGCGGGTTTGCTCTGGGATGGCTTCATCATCTAGCATCTAGTTGAAGATTGCTGGGATGGGTTTGGAACGTTCTTCTTCACAAAGCGAAACTTTTTACCAGTTCCGCTGCCCAGAGCAAAACCAGACATCCTTTTTTTTGTCCCCGTGGGCCTTGTTCATGGCATCCTCTTGGGAGATAGCCTTGTTTACTAGCTCATGGAAGTTTGCGAGCTCGAGTAGGTTCAGCCGCTCGTACAACTTGCCATCTAGCCCGTCGCGGAATCTCTCCATCTTCTTCGCATCAGTGTCAACGTGATGACCACCATACTGGCACAAGCTGTTAAACTTCTGGGCGTAGCGGTACACCGTGTCAGACCCCTGCCTAAGGGCCAACAGCTCCCTCATCTTTCTATCCACATGTCCCTTGGGAATGTGGTGGCTCTTGAAGGCTTGCTTGAACGCATCCCAAGTTACAGCATGCCCTCGCTGCATTGACTTGAAATGGTCCCACCACATCAAAGCTTCTCCCCGCAGTTGCAGAGCTGTGAAGTTGGCTTTGTTCTCCTCGGAGCAAGGCAGCACAAAGGCAGAGAACTTTGCCTCGATGGCCTTGATCCAAGCTTCGGCTTCCAGGGGGTCTTCCGCCTTGGAGAAGGTCGGCGGCTTCATCGCGATGAACTAAGCATACGTGGTGACCTGATTAGGCCCCTCGTGGTTGGCCCCGTGTGGCGGCCCTCAATTCATCTGCTGGGCGATCTGCTGCTGCGTCTGCAGGATCTGGCGCAGCACCTCGGTTTGCGTGGCCATGAAGGCCTTCGACGGCGTCATGGGCGGTGGTGGTGGCAGGTCACCGCTACCGCTCACTCTGAACCCGTTGGGAGAGCTGCGCGTGGTTCCCACCATCTGAAATGCGAGCCTTGTTAGTTACATAACTAAAAGCTTACTCGGAAATGATGACAAGTACGATCATACATAACCACAACTCATTAGCATTCATATGATGATGACAGCAACAGTCGAAAGGTATCACATAGTCAACAAGAATTCCTAGGATCAATCTTCGACATAGTTAGGAAATGCGATCACTCAAATAGCACGAGCCAACATTCACTCTCAGGGCAATTTCTGCCATTTCGGGTACCAACGAAGGCGGTATACGAACAAGCACTTAATTGTTTGGCAGACGAGTGACGCCCCTAAAAATACTTTGGTTTCCCAATGCTTATGTGAAATGCAAGGTTTGACAAGCGTGGTCATTGCAACGATCTGCTCAAAAATTCGGCAATCATACGCAATTGAAGTTCAACTTTTGGGGTGAACACGCGAATTTCAAATAAAACACCACATGATTAAGCATTCATTATTACAACAAGATGGAACAAGGATCCAAGAACATTACAAGACTCGAATTTGAAAACATCACAGTACGACAAGGTTACAAGCAGTCACTCTGCACGAAGACGTGCTCAGAAGCTAACTACTCCAAACATCTCGAAGATAACACCATAGGATCACAATCCTTCTTATTATTACTGCCGGCAACCTAGTTGCCCACCGAAGCACCAGTGTCCGTAGGCGAAGCTGGGGGAGTCGGCAACGGTGGTCTTGCCTGGCTCGTCTGATCCAGACCAGACATATCCTGTTGCTCCTCCGGGTGTGCCTGTACTGGAGGCAGTGGCTGTAAGGCCACTATAGCCCGCAAGGCCGCCACCGTACCTCGGCCTCCTCCACCTGCTGCATATCAGCAATGTTCTGAAGTAGCGTCAACCTCTCAATCTCATACGCATCAGCATTCTCCTCTAGGGTATGATTCTCCGCCTCCAGATCTACAATCCTCTGTAGGCGGTCGCCTCTCTAGCTCTAACTGGAATCTCCTGGCACACAGCCTGTCATTCTCCTACTGCATCTGAGTGAGTGTAAAGTTCAGCTGCTGATGGGCTGCTGATAGCTGCTGCCAATCCCACCTAGATGCCTCCAAACGCTGCCCGATAATCGTTGCGGTATTATAGCGCAGCCCCTGAAGTGTGAAAACCACGTTAAGATAGCGAGCCAGCGTCTGAGTGACATCCAGCGGCTCTGCTAGCGTCAACAGCTCCCGTAGGTGATCCATACGGTCCAACCATGTCGGGTCGTGGGGACTCACAGCAGGAAACAGCCCGAACGGAGAGAGAGCTACCACAGTGGGGTTGTGGTCACAGAAGTCTGTCAGCACTTTGAGGGCTGCTAACTCAACGACCTCGTGGGTAATGAATCCCCAGTAGATAAAACTCAAATCGAACCAGTCGGCGTGGTCCGGGTGTGGTAGAACAGTGACGATCACTCTGCAACGGGGAACGCCATAGTGCTCGAACTCGGACACCTCATAAGTCGGCGGTGTGAGGTAGCCTGCGGCGCTGAGTGCTTCCCACGCAACACGTGGAAAATCCTCCTAGTGCAACCCATTGGTACGGATCATACCGTCAGCGTCGAACTCGTGAAACATGGGGAAAGCCATCTTTACAAAAATGTAACACATGTCAGGTCTCAAGGAGAACGGCATGTCAAATAGTGAAGTTCTGGCAGCTGTGAATAAAAATTCATAACCAAAAATCCAGAACCTTAAAAATCTTCCTCCAAGTTTCCCGGCTACAACAAGGTTCTCTTACACACATTTGATTTTCAAGGTTGAGCTTGAACAAGGAAACAAGGTGGACGGATACAAGACCTAGGTGTGCCTAGCAAAGTGTAAACCAAGCCGAAAGAAGCTATGATCAGAACTTGCGACTACAAGCTAGACTGTACAAGGAGCAACTGTTTTTAACAAACGGGTTTAATTAAATCTAGCACAAGGTACAACAAGGCGAACAAGCTTTTTCAAAAATTTGGCAGCACGACAGCTAAGCATGAGAGGTACTCTAGCTTATAAAAAGCGCACACTAGCAAAATCTTCCTTAGAGAGCATATAGAAATTCAGTTTTGGGTCCATTTTAGTTGTTTCGATTTTTAATATGCATGCAAAACGTCCTATTCGACCTCACATGGCAATCAAGCCAAAATCGAAGTTAGTGCCGGTGGCAAGGCTGTTATTCGTCTCTCCCTATAATATCTAGTCGAGAGCTATACGGTACTCGCTTAACGACTAACGAAGCGATGTTATGTACCTGCAGAAAATGAACCTTTCGTGCCAGCACGTCACGAAAGCGTCCACATACATTACCGTTCACTATAGAAACGGCATCCATGCGTTAAGCCGCTGCATGGACAGCGTCCAACCTCGGACACCCTCCGTTTGAATGGAGTGCATCCTTGCCTCGCATGATCGACATGCGGAATGCACACGTATGAAACACGTGGCGACACACAACTCATAAACAGATGCGAAGATGGGATCCGTGGATGGATCACTCCATCAACCCTCGCAATTCCCGTGATGCGGTACAACACACGTATAAAACACGTGGCTCATCTAGTTTGGTTGTGCAAGAAAGTAAGTCTGACATAAAGTAATGTGCTGGGAGTTAGCAAAATAAACCATAAGTTAATTAAGCCACCTGAAACAACCCAAAATTCCCTCTAGGGCCTCTCGGTCTAATTTATCCTTAGCGGACCAACGTGTTTTGGAAAATCAGACAATCTTGGCAAATTTTATTCAAAAACCAGTGATTAAGTTTATTAATTAATCACTGGTGCATATAATTGCTCTGATGCCAACTGTGACAACCCGCCCAGGAAAATATCGTACTATCACCTAAACCAATCCACTTTGGTCATTAAGCGATAATAAAGTATCATCCTGTCATTAGTCGTCGGGTTAACGCCCAGTAAATCACTTGAATAGCAACAAGGATCGACATATATGCATTAAAACTCACTCGAAGGCGAGTCTAGAGATACAACATCATTTAACATCCAAATTCATACCCCGAAGGGTTTAATTATTACAAACCGAAGTTTTTGCCATAAAGAAGTAGTTCAGAGTTTTGAAACAGCGGAATTAAACTAACGGAAAGCGGAAACACCACAGGAGGCCATCCATGATGCCTTCAGTCGTCATCCTCCACCCACTCTAGCTCCCAGCTGGGCGGGATCTCTCTGGGCCACACATCACCGAAAGCATTACCTGGATCAACATATTATATAGCAAGACTGAGTATACTAATACTCGGCAAGACTTACCCGTCGGTGATAACTACTTCACCAACTCTAGACATGAAAGGCTTTTGGCCACTGAGTTTCTTTTTGCTGAAAAGTAACAAAGAGTATGTCCTTACTTTCAAGAATTTAGCACAATTTCTAGTAGGTTTAATCTTTACTAAATTAGCCATCTAGTATAGACAAAGTTGTACAATACAATTAATCAAGCATAGTATTCATCAACTTCCATCATTAGGGATCTCATGTCTAGTGGAGTAAGTAGTCTCAGATAACGGTGAGAGGCCGACAATCGATTGATTCAAACCTTGCGAGGTAGACCTAAACACACGGTAGGCTGCCCCCACAAGGACAACTTCCCAAGCAGTTCCCAAAAATCCTCGGGTCGGGATGAAAGGCCAGTCTTTGGTGCAGGGTATCTGAAATACCCTGCGAAGTACCCGGACTCACCATACACCACTGGTAGCTAACCGTGAGACAAACCCCAAGAGTAGTGACAGTTAAATCCCTAGCCGTCTCATTAAGGTACTAAGCTTACCGGTCCCATTCCCGACAAGTGCTTAATACGTTCAAACACTTAACCCACAATAGCCATTGGACCGGAGCCCAAATCCCATGCTCTTACCACATGAGCAATCCAATTAAGGATATATTGTGATTCCTATCTAGGAACCTATACACGCAAGTGAGGTCATCACCCGACTTGTAACGGTCCTATAGCTTAGCAGCTATCGACCTATCATACTAGTAAGGACAAAGCTACCTAGGGATCATGCATCTAGGGTTCCATTCAATTCCTGAACTTAAATGCACAAGCATCCATAGATAATTGAATAATCAAAGATTTGAAAACTAGGTTAGATGCACCGGAGCATTCCTTCGTCAGCTAGGTTAGCCTGAGCACCCTCGGTGTCGTCGAGTACTTCCACGTACTGCAGCGAAGCTTCCGCTCCTCCTTCCTCGGACTCCGGGACGAGAGTAGTCACCGTCCGGAAGATCTACACGGAATGCAATGCAAGGTTCAGGTGATGTGACAGTTGGTTATCTTTTCCAACTCTTGTTGGTCATATTCACCTTAACAAGTATCTAGATATTACATCCCTTTTAGGAAGGTTATTAATTACATGTGGTTTATTCTTTTATTGCACACTTGAATCAATATTTCTTTTGTACTTGTTATTTCATGTGAAGGTTTAATCTTGTTTCCTCTCACTAGTAAGGTGTGTACAAGATATTTATTTCTAATTTAATTCCTTTATCAGAAAGAGTATTTTCTTAGCCTTTAATTAAGTTAGGTTATACTTTTCAAAAGGGAAAAGAAGTAGAATACATTTTCCTTATTTATTTAACCTTTAATCTTTAAAAGGGCTTTACACCTTTTTATTAAGTAATAATTCACCAAAACTTTAAGAAAGTGTTTCTTAAGCATAAAGACACCTATACTGGGCCATTGGACCCACAAGTAAGGCTTGGAAGCTAGGAAACAAAATACTTTGGAAATTAACCAAGACTAGTTAGTGAAACCATTTAATGCATGCAAAAATAATTAAGCCCCAAAATGATCCAAACTTTCTCATGCATGCTCTCTGGTCCTAAACAAGCCTAAAGAACCAGCAAGTGCACCTAGGATCTCTACTGAACTTGCTTCACTAATTTACAAAGGAAAACATACACAAATTAATAATAAATATTTCTGTTAAACAAAACATCATGATTAATTCACCAGAGGTGGGTTTTGACATAACACGACAGAATTCACAAGTTGGGCACAGAAACATAAATATTTTTAGCTACAAAAATCATTTAGGCAGATTCTTCATAGAAGGAAAACAATTTATATAAAACGATTTACTTCATAACTTTGTGCAATTTTTGGCACAGTATCTAGTCATGATATGATACACAACATATCCAAAATTTGGATGCAGAGGATTTATAGTTTTTGAGTTATGGCAGATCTAGGTTATTCACATTCCTATTTTTCATGTTAAAAATATCCAGAATCAGAACTTGTGAGAATAACAAAAGTTGTAGTATTTTCCACCATGAATCCAACAAAATTGGTTTTGCAATTTTCTGAATGTTCTACAATTTTCTAAGGATTTTCTAATGCACTGGACCAACTAGAAAAGAAACCTAGATAACTTTCGTTGCAAACAGGTCCCCTATTCACACAAAAGCCCCTGGAATTCACAACCAAGCCCTTGCGGTGGCGGGGGAGTTCGTCGGCGGCGAGGTGGGGCCGGACCAGGGCAACACGTGGCACAGGGACGAGATTAGGCTCACCCCTAGCCGATTGGTGGCGGTGGCGGGGTCGGGGCGAGTTCTAGCGAGCGGCGGCGACGGGACCGCGGCGCGCGCGCCGTGGTCGCACGGATTCCGGCAAGGCCCACGGCGGTGCGGCGCAATGCGTGGCTCGGGAGGCTCGAGTGATGCCTAGGGAAGGTCTAGGGAGGCTTGGACGGCGGCGAGCGCGAGCGGAGGCGCGAGCTCACGGTAGCGGCGGCAATGGCGGGCGGCGGACCGCGGTGTGCTCGGGGTGGGAGCCACTGGCGTGGGCTTTTATAGCCGGTACGCGCGCGCCGTGGTAGATTCGCTTCACGTCGAAGCGACCGGCGCGTGAAGGCGCGGTACGGCGGGCCTCGGCGTGCGGGGCGCGGCGGACGGATCGACGGCGCGCGGTGAGCGCGCGCACGCGGCGTGGCGCGCGGGTTCTCCGGCCGAGACGCGGCCCGGAGGTACGTGCCGTGCCGACGCACACGGGGCTCACGCCCAAACTCCGAGTGCCGGCCGTGGTACGGCGGTGCACGGCGGCGGCGCGTCGGCGACGCGTGGCGTCGCGCCGGAGCGCGCGACGCCGCGCCGGGCGCGCTCTCGGCCCGGTCCGAGCGGTGTGTCCCTATTGGCTTGCACATTTCTCAAAAATTTACATGTAAACGTCACAACCGGTAGACATGAAAGTTGTAGATTGGTCTACCCTCTAGAATTTGGCTAAAGACGAATGTGATTTGGATTCAAATCGAGAGAGAAATTCAAATGCCAACTTTGAATGTCAGCCTGTTTGACTGAACAGTAGATCCTGGCTTTGGAACCAATTTTTCAAGTTTTTCCACTCAAAATTTGAAATGCCAATCTACATGAAAGTTGTGTCCCTCAACAAGATGGACAACTTTCATAAAGGTAAAATTTTAAGTGTTTAGGTGAATTTTGGAGAACGCGGCAAAAGTTCTGACAGACATCTATGGACACTAGGGTGACAAGGGGTTTGGCCAAGTCTTTGACCATGGGTTGGCCCCACAAGTGTGTTTACTAGTC
This sequence comes from Cenchrus americanus, assembly GCA_947561735.1. Lineage (NCBI taxonomy): Eukaryota > Viridiplantae > Streptophyta > Magnoliopsida > Poales > Poaceae > Cenchrus > Cenchrus americanus. The sequence goes on along the minus strand of OX387245.1, from coordinate 92,935,938 downwards.
AAAAGGGTTCACTAGAGTAGGTTAGTGAGTTTTTCGGGGTGAGGGCCCAGGTTGACCGTGATTTGACCACTGTCAGCTGGGTTGACCGGCTGTTAGGGTTAATTAAAAACCTGGGGCGTCACAACACCGCCGGTCGAGCTACGGCAAGGAGACATGATCTATTGTCGCTCGCGAGTCCTTGCAGACTTGGAATTGTTTTTTAAGTAATTACGAAAGCGCTTACAAGTTAGGGTGCGTTTGGTAGGACTCCGGCTCTAGCTGTGGCAGCTCCGGCTGTGGCTGTGCTGGTGGAGCGGATTCTGTGAGTGAGCTGAATCCGTTTTAGGAAAACGTTTTGCAAAACAACTTCTCTTGGCTGTGTAATGTGGATAAGATGGTGAAATGTCCATAATACCCTTTTCTTTTCTTTTTTTTATTTCTTTTTTCCTCGTATTTTCCTTTTCTTTTTCCTTTTACTTTTTGCCTTCTCATTTTTTGTCTTTTTTATTTCTTTTCTCCCTCCATTATCTCCACCACCCACCGTCCCACACCCTATCCATTCACCCCACTGGCCTCCTCATCCACCGACCGCTCCTCCACAGCTCGCCGGCCACCACCCGCCACCACCCCCACCGCCCGCCATGACTCCGGCGCCGGCCGCCGACACCTCTCGTCCCGACCGCACCGCCCCTAGCCCTTGCACCTCCCTCGCGCCGGCTCGCGCCGCGCGCGCGCTTCAACCCGCGTCGCCGCCCCTGCGCCGGACCGAGCTCGATGCGAGAGAGAAGATGGGCTCCGGCGGCGGGAACTCGATGCGCCGGCCCGGGGGCTCGATCCGCGCCGGTTGCCGTGAGGACGGGCGAGGCGAGCCCGCCGCCGCCAGCCGAGGAGCCGCAGGGCGGGTGCGCCGCCGCGCCGGCCTCCTCCGTCCACCTCCCGGCGCGGTGCCGCCGGCCATGTCCCCCCGTGCGCGCGTGCCCCGACCATCTTCCCCTGCGCCGTGCCCCGACGGGCCCCACCGGGGGCAGGCATGGCAAAGGGCGTGCGTAGCGGGGGCGCAGCAGGCGAAGCCACTATTTTTGGCTCCGTGGCTCGCTGATTTTCGACCGATTCCCGGTAGGAGCTGTTTTCTTGCCACGTTTGGTAGGGATTCATTGGTAGGGATTCATCAAAAACAGATTCAGAATCCGCTCAAGAATCCCTACCAAACGCACCTACTCCCTCCGGTTTGGTAAATGAAGTCGTTTAGGACAGCGACACGGTTTCCAAAGTGCAACTTTGACTTCTTCTTTTTATAAAAATATTTGTTAAACACTAACATATGTATATTTTTATGAAAGTATCTTGCAAGACAAATCTATAGACAAATCTATTCATGTAGTTTTCACATTTCCCAACTCAATAACTTAAAAGTTGTTAATGATTTATATTCTCAATGTTTGACTCAAATCATGTACAAAACGACTTCATTTACCAAAAGGAATGCAATGATGACTTCAATTACTGGCTGAAATTGTAGATGAATTTGTTGCCCACATGCACGTGCAGGGCGTGGGGACACGAGAATCCGTCGGCCGCATACTTCGAGCGTTGACCAAGCCAGCGAATCGATCCGTCTTATCGTCTCCTCAAGTATGGAATGGATACACAGATTGGTTCGTCCCCATAGCAGCAACACGATAGCTTTTGACGTAGATGATTAGGGGTCTTATCGGGCCTTGTGCATGGCGGCGACTTGCCATCTTCGTGTACGCGCGTGGCGCGTGGCGTCCGCGGCCGCCAGGATGTATGGTCTCCCGTGGCACGGTAGCAGTAGTTCTTGTCGAGGACTCGGGACACCGATCTAGCACGACAGTCCGCCGATGTAGATTGATTTCGCCGGTAGGTTGGTGGAAGTGAAAAAATTTTCTAGCGCGCCATGAGGGAGTTCTTCGCGCCGAAGATGACACTGGATCCGGTACCTGGCGCGCCAACTGTCAGGAGTGAGACCTGGCAGATCCGCTAAGGGGCGACCAAAGCGGTTGTAGGTCGATTGATGGGGGATCGGGACCTAAGAGCGTAGGTGGTAATTCGCAAGGAGAACTCGGAACACAGCGAGACTGGCGAGGACAGAATGGTTTTTAGACTGGTTCAGGTCTCCGGAGAGTAAAACCCTACGTCCAGTATGTGGTGGAATTAGACGTGAGTAGGGGACTCCCCTTGAATGGAGCTCTAGGCCGTCTTATATGGCTAGCGGGCTAGGGCTTCCATTCAAGGTCGGTGGACCCTCATCGGGGTCGATTACAGATTAGGAAGGTCATCTTCCGTGACTACAGAGGGAATCCTGTGATCCGCAGACCTACTGGCGGCGTCGCGCCGCAATCTAGGGGAGAAGCTTGCTCCACAAGCACGGAAGGTCTTCCGGAGTCTGGATCCGGTCGCCTGAGGTCTTCCAAGAACGTCGGGGCGGGTCCACTTGCAGGTCGGCGGGGCTTCTGACAGGTTGGGTCCATTTGATAGGGACCTCCGAGACCCTGGTTGGTGGGGACCCATGGGTACCCATGTCTCTCATTTACGGGCTCATACGCAAAAATTCATAGACGATGGGTTTTTTGGATTATTACGAAGTTCGAGGTCTTTTTTTGAAAATTATGGACTGCAAACATATTTTTCCGAAAGTTTAGGGGTTCATATGTAAAATCATGGACTACAAACATATTTTTCTAAAGTTTAAGGGTTCATATGTAAAAATCCATGGACTTCGGTCATGATTTTTGCTAAATGGAAGGACTTTTCTGCAAAATGACCATTACTTGGCCGATCCGAGCCATCTGTGCGCCCAATCCGATGGCCGCGAATTGCTTGCGACGTGGGTGGCTTCATTTGCCTCCTTATTAGCCAAGAATACTAATAAGATATTCACTTCTTATTCTACACAAGATCAGAATCTATCAGTCTCTCCTCTCGAACCCTCTCGGCCTGCTACAGTTGAGAGAGGGGCGAAAAAGGTGATTTCGTCGTCGCTGCCGGAGACGGTGGTCTCCTTCGCCTCCGATGGCCTCAGGGTCGTCCGGAGGGGGTAGAGACCGTTGCATTCCTTGAAAGTGCACATAGGCCCCTAGTGGATTTTGGTAAATTGAATGACAAAAAAAATTAAAGGTCTAACATATTTGTCTAAGATTGTGAGTAATCTTTATTTATATATTCATGAGTTATTATTGACATATATATTGAATATTGATGAATGAATACTATACGGCTCATATTAAAAGAAGACAATCAAATGCGTGATCTTGATGAACAAGATAAGTATCAAACAACAAATGAAGATAAATATTGAGGATATTTTGCAAAGGCCAATTCATTATCTCTGATAAATATGGTGGCTTGATTGAAATACAAATAGATCATAAAAGAGGAATTGGTAATTCTCTCTAAATTAAGTACAAGGCTTCATGTGGTAACTGAAAGAGGACACAAGGATGAGTATAGACTTAATGGTTCTTAATTGGAAGCTTGCATGTGTGCAAAGGTCCTAGGGACCCAAATGTAATTTTTTTGTTTCTTAGGGACCTTTGTGTAAATGTTCTGGTGGAACAGCTGTCCTTTGTATCCTTCCGGAAAGTACCTGTATGTGTACTGGTCTTTGTACGTATCTTTCAATTTAATACGACTACATGTATGTTGGTTTAAAAAAGATCAGAATCTATGGCAGAAAATAAAAAGAAACAACACTTGACAAACATAAATTCTTTTCTTAACTACAAACATAAACTTTGTTCAGATAAGGATATGGGTATAAATATGTTTCTTTCATATTGAGGAATTCTTTTTTTTGTTTGACAAACCACACTTTATATATTAACCGACAGCCAAATTACAAGTAGGTCCTCGAAAGAAGACCATATTGCAACCAAGACCTTCAACTCTATCTGGATCTGTATCCAGAGGTACCTAAGACGCCAGTGACGAAGAAGATCGATCTGCCGGCAGAGGGTCGCAGGGGCGCCAGACACGCGTACACCCGAGTGGAGGGACCACATGAAGCGTCGGTTGAAAATGGGATCCTTGAGCTCGCCGAGGCCGTGCACACCGTCGACCGAAAGATGAGGTTGGGGCCATCGCCGGAGGATGAAGAAGGAACTTGATCCAGGATCCTAGGGGATGTCGGAGCAGTCGAAGCGGCACCAGTGAAGAAGCTGCCGAGCTGAAGAGCGGTGCATCAGAACCGGAGGCTGCTGATGGGAGAGGGAAGCGGGCGGTGTGGAGGGAGAGGGAAGCGGGCGGTGTGGAGGGAGTGGAGCTTGGTGGAGTAGATCCCGACGATGGTGAGTGTAAGAGGTGGTTTGGTGGAAAGAAGGTGTTCTGCAAGAGGGAGGAAGATTTATTTTATTACCACATACCTCGACGCCAGCGAGGACTGCATCAGAGACGCCGAGGAGGGCCACGGTGGTGATGCCGACGACAAAAGCAACGAAGGGACAGGACAAAGCCATACTGCACAGCACAAAGACAACAAGAGGACTACTAGCTAAAAACTAAAGGACTACTAGGAAAAATGACGGCAGGCCCCACTCCCTTCCCGCTGGAGCGAGCTGGCCGAAGGCAGGAGGGGGGTCTAGATCTGGGGAGAGCGCTCAGAGGCTTTCCAGTGGAAGGACGCAAGTCCAAGTTCTGCACGTGGTTCGAGAAGAATTCATTTGAGTTTCTCACTACTCAACAGAGACGACGTGTGGAGCACAGGTGATTGACTTTAGGAACCATTTGGACTCTGAAAAATAGTGCCTTGTTTCAACTTGGTGTGTTTACAGCAATTTGCTAAGTCTCACAGTTTTGATGTTGATGCAATTGTCATTGTATGGTTGTGATGGTCCCTTACAAAGATGCACAAATCTCTTGTGTTCGAAAAAAACAAAATAGTGCATTGCCTGGTTTAGATGGTAATTTTTTTCCAAAAATTTGCTACTTTTTCAACTCTCGCTCCATCACATCACATTAAATACACCAAAAGACATATGTTCGGAGTAGTAAATGTAGGTAAAAAATTACTAATCACACAGCTCTGTTGTACATCACAAGCCGAATCTTTTGAGCCTAATTACCCCATGGTAGGATAATATTTACCACAAACAAACGAAACGTGCTACAGGAGTTGGAACGGTTACTTTTGCTTGTTTTGCCAACTAAACAAGGCCTCACTGCGAAATTGTACCTTGCATCAGCAAGATATAAGAATTCAAACTGGGATTGTGAGATCAGACTGCAGGGTGGCTTTTTCTGAAGTCAAATGCCAACTATTGTGTTGAGGTAAACAGGAGCGACACTCTGAGGAGATCATTACTGCATACAAGCATTTAATTAAATCTGCCACACTCATCAGCTGTCAGACTAGCCAACAGAGACGACGCGTGGAGCATAGATGATTGACTTTAGGAACCATTTGGACTCTGAAAAATAGTGCCTTGTATCAACTTGGTGTGTTTACAGCAATTTGCTAAGTCTCACAGTTTTGATGTTGATGCAATTGTTATCGTATGGTTGTGATGGTCCCTTACAAAGATGCACAAATCTCTTGTGTGTTCGAAAAAAACAAAATAGTGCATTGCCTTTAGAAAAATGGAGCAAGTGAATCTCAACAAGCAATAGTTGGTGCTTAGTAGGTGGTTAATAGATCGTCGTACTGGGGAATTACAAAGGTTATCAGATGGAGATTGGGAAGAATAAAATCTAGTACGACCATGTATGATCATGAGAGAATATAATGTGGGTTTGGGTAATTGTAAGTAACCAATTCCATTGCTCTGAAGATGAGTTCACACTAGCATTTCAAAGTTGCACTTGCAACAATATAGATTACTAGTTGGAACAATTTCATGCCCCCTTCCTCAAATGTCAGCACACACATTCACTTATAATAAGTCCCCCAGTCAAAATCGTTCAACTTGTGAACTAGGTGGATCCTAGTTAAATGCACAATTATTGGATCTTAAATAATGCACAAATTGTGAACTAGGTGAATCCTAGTGAGAATATCAAGAAATGTCTATTACAGGGTTAAGAAGCACATTCACTTTCCATTAACATTTATGTTTCAAAAGACAGTTACACTGTCAGACATTCACTTTCTTGTTCTACACAAGAGATCAGAATCCATCGCAGAAAATAAAAAAGAAAAAACAGTTCACAAACACAAACTTCTCTCTCTTTTTTTTGAAACGGCAAACACAAACTTTTGTTCAGATAAGGATATGGGTATAAATATGTTTCTGAGAAGAATTCATTTGACTTTCTCACTACTACTTCCTGCGAAATTGTACCTTGCATTAGCAAGATATAAAGAATTCAAAATGGGATTGTGAGATCAGACCGCAGGGCGACTGCTTCCAAAGTCGAAGGTCAAATATCGTGTTGAGGGAAACAGAAGCGATGAAACAAATATCACTATGAGCGGGTCATTACTGCATACAAGCATTTAACTAATTAAATCAGCTGCACTCAGCTGTCACACTTGCCAACAGAGAAAACGCTTGGATCACAGGTGATTGACTTTAAAGAAACCATTTGGACTCTGAAAAATAGTGCCTTGTGTCAACTTGTTGTATTTATAGGAATTTGCTAAAGCCTCCCAGTTTTGGGGTTGATGCAATTGCTGTTGTATGGGTGTTCAAGAAAACAAAAGTCATCTTTTTTAAACAATGTCTCGATTAATCTGATCTTTCTAGAATCTCGACTTCAACTGATTACCAAGTACCAACTATCCAAATAGTTCAGTTGAGATTTAAATGTTCCTTTCAATAAACAGTAGCTCCTACCACTTTAAGTTTGAATGTTCCTTTACAGAATGTAGACTTCAAATGTTCCTCAAATGTCAGCACACGCATTCATTTATGAGGCAGATTCCATTGTCATAATAGTTCATTTTTTAACTAGGAGAATCCTGGTTAGATGCACAATTATTTGATCTTGAATAAACAGAAATGGTGTCAGCCCCTTTTGGAAAATAAGCCACTGCATGCACAAATATGAATAAAAACCATAGCTATCACTCTCACGTATCTACTGAATGATTTTGTGAAAGAGTACCAATATGTATAAAAGTACATTACGCTAGCACCCTGCAGAAGTAGAACACAATGTTTAAAGAACTGATTGCAATATATCTTGGAAATATATACCTAATACAAGTGTTTAAGTTGCTAGCTGTGCAACACCATTTTGACTTTTGGGCCAACGGAATGATTCATCTGCACAAAAAATATTTTTTTATGGTCAACGGAAGGGGAGAGAATCCCCCGCCTGGATTTCATTCATTCTAACTTTGGCCCCAACCGGCCTGGTCTGCACTAAAATATGAAGGATTGCGTGGATTAAATTCGGTCATCTCAAACTAATATTTCCTAGAATTCCTCATGAAAGCAGCCTTATAAGAGTTCAAGATCATAGCCTCTCAGAGCAACACACTTCACACACTTTGCAACACAGGTAATGGAGAGAGGAGAGAGCAACTCAAATCATCCTATTCCTAATACTCTTTGCCCACCATAGTGCAGCTCAAAATGTAACAAAAAATGGTGAATTCCCTGTTGGAGAGATATTGGACTTGGATACGCTGATCGGAAAAATAGCACGGACTGGCATTCAGATGGCCCTGGAAGATTTTTATGCAGCTCACAAAAACTACAGCACAAAGCTAGTGCTTCACATCAGGGATTCCTATGGCAATAACGTCCAAGCTGCATCAGCAGGTAATTAGTAATTGCTCTGCAGTACGCCATGGAAGGCATAGGACTGTACATGCTACTCCATCATAGCTAAATAAATGTTTTTATTGTGTCCAATCATTGCTTTTATTTACTTATAATATGAAAGTACACGCTACACATATGGACACAGTCCCTGCTGCTGAATATATACGTGATATCTTTCACAATAGCCAATCTGCTGGCGATTGAAATTTTTAGGAGTTTCTAGATATGTGTTTAGCAAGAGGACTGAGCCAAGTATGCCTTCACCACCCAAGTTTAAGTCATCTTTGGCTAGAATTTGGTGCATATTTGCCAATTGTTGTGTAGTTCATCTTGGGATGATCCTGGTATCTACTTTTATGTGTATGGAGTGTGTGTTCTGTGTTGACTTTATTATGTGTAGGGATGAAAGTGGATCGGATCGGATAATACTTTTTTCACATCCATATCCATATTTTTTTGTCGGATGCGAAGCGGATATTACACGAATGCGGTTACGGATGCGGCTTTTTCGGATGTCGGAAATAGTGCGGAGTTGGATCGGACGCGGATTAAAATAGTCGGATAATACATGCTTATGTTCAACTTCTTGTGGTGATCAATAATTTTAAAACAAAGATGTCAAAAAGCAACATAAAACAAAAATTACACTATGTGGTTCGCAAATAATGAAAGTGATCCTCACCGTCGAGAATGACACTTCACACTCGAGATTGAACAAAAATTATTACAAGGTCACAGTCTATTGGTCATATTAGGCTTATCATAATAGTCGGATGTATTATGAGCCTCGGATTATCCGCGTTCAATTATCGGATAATCCATATCCATTGGATTATGCTAACACCATATCCTACTTGCATCTGCACATAATCGGATTTAGATTATCTATATCCTCATGGATATCAAAAACTCTTCCCCATATCCGTAAAATTCGGATTCGGATCGGATGCGGAAATTATCCACACCACTTTCACCACTAATTATGTGCTTTTGGTGTTTTGTTTGTACAATTTCTTCTTTCCAATTAATATTAATGATTGGCAACTCTCCTATCGGTTCAAGGAATTTTTTGGCAAACTCAGTAACTGGACTCCAAAACTCAGTACCATAATATATATCTATAGCTCTAGACTGCCTGTGAAATTCAGTCATGTGATATCTTTATAAGCTATCTACACATCAGAAAACACATATGGGTGCAGAAAATAACATAAACAGATGAGTCGTTCGAGGACTGGTGGATGGTCGCTTCCTTGTGTGATGAGTGATTGACAACGTTGTGTGGACTGATTCTTGGCTAAGTATTGCAGGTGCAGGTTGCGGCTTGACTCGTGTTGGTGCAGGTGAAGAACAAGCGCGAAAGGTCGTTGCCGGTGAGGCCTCCAGGTGTGGAGAAGACAAGTAGGCTTCGTTCGAGGGACCCGGTGGCCAGCGGGGTCAAGTGCGGGCCGCATGGTGGCATGAACAGCAAGATGAAGTCGTGGACGGTTTCTTGGTAGAGCCTCAAAACCAAGGTCGAGCCGGAACTACGTGGGAGCCGAGTCATGAGTGGAGATTGGCGGAGGCTACACCGAGTTCGCGGGGTTTGCAGTGGTTCACCAGAAAACCACTGGGTTACTCGGTTGAGCCACAAAACCGAGGCCGAAGACTCGACGAGGAGGTGCGGCCACCCAGGCCGGTTCAACCACCCAGGAGGGGCGGTCAGACCGCCTGGGGCCGGTCAGATCCCCCGGGCCGGTCTAACCGCCCAGGGGGGCGGTCTGACCGCCCTGGCCGCCGGCGCCGAGAAGCTTCGAAGCGGAGGACACGCGTCGGGATCGCAAGGCTTGCGTCGAGGCTACGCAGGGTGCGGTCGCCGGGCATCCGTCCGATGGTGAAGACATCAAGAATTCCAAATCCGCCCTCGAGGGGCATGTATCCCTAGTTATTAGTGAAGGGTAGTTTAGTCTTTTGGGTGCCTCCATATATACTCATTAGATGGGTGGATGGCAGCCAACTCTTGGAACCCTAGCTCATTTAGTTTTTCCATTTTTGTTCTCCATTTTCCTTAGGATTTTAGAAGGCTAGCTTGAGAGCTTCATGTGAGATCTAGAGAGAGGGATGGATGTTTGGGTGGCAAGCTAGACCATGTACGAACCTTTCATGGCATGTATAGATGGTTCGGCGTTGTTCATCATGGTGGTTTTCCCATCTCTTTGGTGTTGATTTTCGAAGCTCTTTTTGGCGGTGTTTTGAGGACGATTTCTTGGGGCTTTTGGTGGGTGTCACGTATGAGGTTCTTGTGCCTCTTTGGCTGGTGACTTTGCCCCCAAATCCCTTTTGAATCGGACTCGATTTGGTGGTTTCTCGAGTTGGGCGAGTTCTTGACCTAGAGAAGCGATTTCTTCGATTCCTCTTGATTGTGAGCGTTTCGGGTCGATTCCTTTGAGGTAGAGGTTGCCCAGGAGGTAACCAGCTATTCCCGAAGTTTTGCTGCAATCCGTGGAGTGATTCGGGAGATCGGGCGCGAGGAAGTTGAGGTTTGACCCGCGGGTTCGTTTTCTGGAAGGGGTGGTCTAACCGCCTACAGGGGGCGGTCTAACCGCCCGGGTGTTTCCGGGTCAAAGTTTTGTTTCGCCGGATTTTCCTCTCGTGAGTTTGTTCGCCCGATCGGAGGAGTGTCTGGGTGAAATTTGGGGTCGTTCTCGTGCAGTTTGCTAGGTGTTCTTGGTCGGGGTTCGTTGCTAGGTACAGGAGGTTAGACCGCCCCAGGTAGCCGGTCTAACCGCCCCTAGGCCCTTGGGTGAAGTTTTGGTTTTCGCCAAGATTTTCTGGTAGCTAGCATGGCCTTGACCAGAGATCTCTGTTGGTGAAACCGTGGTGAGTTTTGGTGCTTGGAAGAGGCATTTCGGAGGATCTCTTGGTTACCAGGTGGAGGCGGTCTAACCGCCCCCTATTACCCGGTCTAACTGCCCCCTCTGGTTAGCCGGCTTTCGAGTTGTTTCCGCTGTCGGTGCTGCGTATGTGTTGTGGTTGCTGGTAGAGTTTGTTCCTAGGACCAGTAGCACTCCAGTGGCTACGTGGTTTTGGCAAACAGAAGGTTGAAGTGCGGAGCGTGTGATTTCGGGGGTTCGACCGAGCTAGTTCATCTTGTCGGAGTTTCAATCTCCCTCAAGAAGAATTTTTATCGGCTCCCATTCACTCCCCCCCCCCTCTCAGGATATGTCCAGCCGATGGATTTCCTTGCTCCAGGGTCGAGGGACAGATTCGACGCCAACAATAAGGCAGTCGACTACTTGTTTCGTGCTTTGTGTCAGCCTGAGTTCGATCGGGTGCACACCGACCACTTGGCTTGTAGGATTTGGGCGGTGTTGAAGGAGGCTCATGTTGGGAACGCCCGTGTTCGTGCACGGATGTATGTGACCTACCGGAGAGAGTACGAGAACTTCACTCATCTCCCCGGTGAGTCCATCGATGCCTTGTTTCAGAGGTTCACGGTGGTTGTGAACAACATGAGGGCCAATGTGGATGTGCTCCCGTACGATGATCATGATAGAGCGGTCAAGCTCTTACACTCTTTGGATCGTACGATATGGGGCGGAAAGTTTGAGGCCATTGTCGAGTCGGAGAAGTATGACACTCTGTCGGTGAACGAGCTGTTCTCGAAGCTCAAGTCGGCTGAGGTGGATAGGGGCACGACTGCCAAGCTCGAGGGACCGACTGATCCCCATAGTCTTGCCCTCGTTGGTGGTTCCAAAGTAAAGACTAACTCTAACCCATCCACCAGGATGTTCTCCTTTTCCTCTTTGATGTCTATGCCAGATGAGGAGTTTGATGACCTTGGAGAGGACGAGCTGGCGCTGTTGACGAGGCGGTTCGAGAGGCTGCACGAGAACCGTGTGAACATGAGGAGGAACGCGAGGACATGCTTCAAGTGCGGCAAGACTGGACACTATTTCGCTGAGTGTCTGAAGGTGAACAACCACGACAAGCACAAGTTCATGGACAAGAGGAAGAAGTCCAAGAAGAAGGATCATGAACATGGGAAGAAGGTGCAGTCTCGAGAAAAGATGAAGAGATCAAGCGACATCGAGTCCGACTCCGAGGACATGTCTTCAAGCTCGAGTGATGAAGACGAAGAGGATGATAAGAAGAAGAAGAAGAAGAACCTCGGCAAGTACCTCAACGGCCTTTGTGTGACAGGCCTAAGCCTCAAGGACGACTTCTGCGGCATGGCTCGCAGTTCGAGCAGCAGGAGAAGCCAGAAGGACGCCTCGGATTTGGATTCCGAGGATGAGGTATGTGATGAGCTCTCCTCTTTGCGCAAGGAGAATGAGGAGTTGGTTGACTTGCTTGATAATCGCGATCACATGCTTAGAGGGGCTAAGAAGCTTAGGAAGGAGCTTAGATCTTTGCTCGAGGATGCTAGGACTAGAGTGGCTGAGCTAGAAACACAGGTTCTTGATAGCAAGCTTGAAATTGATTCGCTTAAGGCTAGCCCTGTTGTTTCTGATGAAAATGATTGTGCCGATTGCTCTGCTTTCCTAGCTGACTTGACTGATCTTAGGGAGAAGTATGCCTCCAAGTGTGAGGAACTAGATGTGCTTAGGGTTGAGTTGGCTGAGCTACAATCTAGACCCACTTTGCTTGGTGCTTGCACTTCTTGCCCTAGTTTGCATGAGAAAATTTTTGAGCTTCGTTCTCGCATTGGTTCGCTAGAGGCTGATTTGAAAGTGCCTATTCCTACTTCTTGTTCTACATGTGAGATGCATGCTATGAAGAATTTGGATCTTGCAAAATGTGTTGGTCGCTTGCAAGATGAGAATGATAAGTTGCGTGAAGCACTGAGTTGGTTGTCGAGTCAAGAACCTCAGCTTGGTATGATGATTGCTAGTTGTAAGCACTTTGATGGTTGGGCCTTGGGATTGGATAAGGTTGGTGAGGGCAGTGGTGAGAGAGAAAGGAAACTTGGGAATGTTTCAGCTCCACCACAACCCACACCCAAAGACAAGTTAGCATCCAAGCCAAACCAACCTAGTGAAAAGCCTAGTGAGAAACCAAGTGAAGAGTCTCACCCCAAGCCTAAGCCCAAACCAATCCTTTTCCATTGTGAGTTTTGTGGGAAGGATGGTCACAAGAGAGAGTTTTGCTATAAGAGAAAGAGAGAGGCGAGAATGGCTAAGAAGTGGGCGAACAAGGACGGTACCACCCTTCTCATGGTGTGCCTGAGCCTCGTATGCCACTGCCTAAGGGAAAGGGCTTTGTGCGTAAGGATCCGGCATGGGGATATGAGAAATCCCGTAGCCGCGGTGGTGGTCTGGAGAGGGCGGTCAGACCGGCCTGGCTAGGCGGTCAGACCGGCCCTGCCCAGGGAAGGGCGGTCAGACCGGCCTGGCTAGGCGGTCAGACCGGCCCTCCCCAGATTTCTGGGCAGTTCTGTTTTCGAGGTCGTGATGCTGGTGGTTTCAGTTCCCTTGGTCATGGTGCAGATGGTAGACACTTTGAGTCTGGTGGCGTTGAGTTTGCTGGACGTTCTCCACCTCGTGATCAATACGAGTTTGGGAGAGGTCGCGATTTTGAGTCTCGGAGGGGCTACGGACCATGCTTTCCCTTTCGTGGTACTCGTACTCCTTCGGTGAGACGGGAGTGGTGCTCCCATGGTGGTTCCGGAGGTTTGATAGGTTTGACGGGATGGATCGGCGTATTGATAGGCGGGGTAGGATGAATGTTGCTAACCCTACTTTTGAGGAAATGGCCCGACACTGGTTTCACACCTTTGGGACTAACCCCAGTGTTGAGTCATTTGCTCGTTCTCGCTCTTGGTTTTGAGTTGCAGGTGGGAGGCCCGGAGAACATTGGGTTGATATTGGGTGTGGTTCTTCGGCCTCATACCCCGGTGGTGACATGTAGGTGCATCACTTTCGAGGATGGTGGACGAGGATGAGTGAATTGTGAAGAAATGATAAAGGTAAGTGCATTTGTGACCTTCGAGTGTGTGGCCTTGGTCAAGCCACTTCGTTTCTTTTGCTCTTTGCCTTATCTCATGTGTGTAAGGTGAGCTTTGTACGCTCTTTGGCCTTAATGCATGAGTTTAGGGGGAGCTTGTGAGTTTGGTGCTCCTTTGCTCTTTTGCCGGTGGTGTCGAGCCCGTTTTGCCTCCCCTCGAGGAGCCGGCGGTTTGTAGCATATGTATAGCTTTCTTTTGTGCATTTCTTGCATTTGGCATGGCATATGTAACATGTTGTATAGGCATCCTTGTATCTTAGATTGCATGCATTTTGTATCATATGCATCGGATAGGAAAAGCTTCTCCTATATACTTTGTTCACAATGGGTTGCTATATATGTTCTTGTGAGCTTGTTTGGTATGCTACGGTTAGTTTGGCTTAGCTCTTGATGATCTTGATGAATGATCCATGGTTGATGGCTATTTTTTTGAAAAATGTCACATTTATGCTCTCTCATGTGTAAATGCCTTTCCATGATCTTGACATGTTTTAGTGGCTTTGCTATGCTTACTTTGTGGTTGGATAGCTAGTGTATTGATCATATGGGGCCAAAGGCTCATTTGCCATCATGAATGTTTAGCCCTCTTGCTTAATCTTGTGGAGGGGCATAAGTTCCTTTTTGTTGCAAAGACATTTCATGTACCAATCATAAATCTGAAAATGAAATGAAAAATACTTGGAAAATACGCTCCCATGTCATATGTGCTGAAATTAATTTGCTTTGGGTGCTAAACCGTTGCATGATGCCTACCAATGAGAAGTCTCATACATAGAAGTAGGCACATGGCTCGGTGGCTTTGACATGACATGAGGTGCTTTTGGGTGTTTATGATGGTCTTATGATTAGAATGGTTGTCCTAGCATGAAGTTTGAGTGGCTTTGCCATTTTGATATGTTTTGCTCATGTTTAGGTATTTTCTTATGAGAGAGTAACTTTTCGCAAAATTACTCAAATCCTTTTTAGCCTTGTCCAATGGTTGTGAAACTTGGTGATCACGTAGTTAAGGTCATTACGAACCGTCGAGTATCTAACTTGCTCATTTGGACTTGTGTAGCTCCTTGTGATGAATTTTGTATATTCGAGAAGCTATATGTTGTAAAGTTTCGCATTTTGCCTTGATTCATGCATTGTCAACAAGGGGGAGAAGTTTGTGCATGCTTTGGGCACACGGGAGTGTTTGGAAGGTGTTCCAATTGGTTCGGGCAAATTTTGAACAAGTTTGGTGCGGGGCCGGTCTCTTGGGGCGGTCTAACCGCCCCCGGGCGGTCGGATCGGGCACAGGCGGTCTAACCGCCCTGTACAGGCGGTCTAACCGCCCTGGGCAGAGTGAGCAGGTTTTTGCTCTTTGTTGCATTTCCGAGTTGCATTGTTGCATTTGTTTAGGGGGAGTGTGCTGTAGCTCAGGGGGAGCTTGCATATGTGCAGGGGGAGCTCTTTGTGGTGTTTGGGCGTTGCTTTGGTGATTTGCGCTCCTTGCTTGAGCTTGTTTGTCTCGGATGTGTCGAGCTGTTGCCCTTGCCTAAGGGGTCCGAGACTTGTTCTTCTTCAAGTGATCTTGCTCTTTGCCTTTCTTTGGCTTTCGATCGCTTGTTGAGGTTTCTTTTTATTTGTTTCTTTTTCTTTTCCTTCTCTCTTGTGTTACTTCATGTGAGGGTGTTGTCAATGCACTCATCAAGGGGGAGATTGAGGACCATGTCTGGTTCAAGGACTGGTGGATGGTCGCTTCCTTGTGTGATGAGTGATTGACAACGTTGTGTGGACTGATTCTTGGCTAAGTATTGCAGGTGCAGGTTGCGGCTTGACTCGTGTTGGTGCAGGTGAAGAACAAGCGCGAAAGGTCGTTGCGGTGAGGCCTCCGGGTGTGGAGAAGACAAGTAGGCTTCGTTCGAGGGACCGGTGGCCGGCGGGGTCAAGTGCGGGCCGCATGGTGGCATGAACGGCTAGATGAAGTCGTGGACGGTTTCTTGGTAGAGCCTCAAAACCAAGGTCGAGCCGGAACTACGTGGGAGCCGAGTCATGAGTGGAGATTGGCGGAGGCTACACCGAGTCGCGGGGTTTGCGGTGGTTCACCGAGAAAACCACCGGGTTACTCGGTTGAGCCACAAAACCGAGGCCGAAGACTCGACGAGGAGGTGCGGCCACCCGGGCCGGTTCAACCACCCGGGAGGGGCGGTCGGACCGCCCGGGGCCGGTCGGATCCCCCAGGCCGGCCTAACCGCCCGTGGGGGCGGTCCGACCGCCCGCCGCCGCCGCGCCGAGAAGCTTCGAAGCGGAGGACACGCGTCGGGATCGCAAGGCTTGCGTCGAGGCTACGCGAGGTGCGGTCGCCGGCATCCGTCCGATGGTGAAGACATCAAGAATTCCAAATCCGCCCTCGAGGGGCATGTATCCCTAGTTATTAGTGAAGGGTAGTTTAGTCTTTTGGGTGCCTCCATATATACTCATTAGATGGGTGGATGGCAGCCAACTCTTGGAACCCTAGCTCATTTAGTTTTTCCATTTTCGTTCTCCATTTTCCTTAGGATTTTAGAAGGCTAGCTTGAGAGCTTCATGTGAGATCTAGAGAGAGGGATGGATGTTTGGGTGGCAAGCTAGACCTTGTACGAACCTTTCATGGCATGTATAGAAGGTTTGGCGTTGTTCATCATGGTGGTTTTCCCGTCTCTTTGGTGTTGATTTTCGGAGCTCTTTTTGGCGGTGTTTTGAGGACGATTTCTTGGGGCTTTTGGTGGGTGACATGTATGAGGTTCTTGTGCCTCTTTGGCTGGTGACTTTGCCCCCAAATCCCTTTTGAATCGGACTCGATTTGGTGGTTTCTCGAGTTGGGCGAGTTCTTGACCTAGAGAAGCGATTTCTTCGATTCCTCTTGATTGTGAGCGTTTCGGGTCGATTCCTTTGAGGTAGAGGTTGCCCGGGAGGTAACCCGGCCTATTCCCGAAGTTTTGCCGCAATCCGTGGAGTGATTCGGGAGATCGGGCGTGAGGAAGTTGAGGTTTGACCCGCGGGTTCGTTTTCGGAAGGGGCGGTCTAACCGCCTACGGGGGGCGGTCTAACCGCCCGGGTGTTTCCGGGTCAAAGTTTTGTTTCGCCGGATTTTCCTCTCGTGAGTTTGTTCGCCTTGATCGGAGGAGTGTCCGGGTGAAATTTGGGGTCGTTCTCGTGCGGTTGCTAGGTGTTCTTGGTCGGGGTTCGTTGCTTGGGTACAGGAGGTTAGACCGCCCCAGGTAGCCGGTCTAACCGCCCCTAGGCCCTTGGGTGAAGTTTTGGTTTTCGCCAAGATTTTCTGGTAGCTAGCATGACCTTGACCAGAGATCTCTGTTGGTGAAACCGTGGTGAGTTTTGGTGCTCGGAAGAGGCGTTTCTGAGGATCTCTTGGTTGCCAGGTGGAGGCGGTCTAACCGCCCCCTCTGGTTAGCCGGCTTTCGAGTTGTTTCCGCTGTCGGTGCTGCGTATGTGTTGTGGTTGCTGGTAGAGTTTGTTCCTAGGACCAGTAGCACTCCAGTGGCTACGTGGTTTTGGCAAACGGAAGGTTGAAGTGCGGAGCGTGTGATTTCGGGGGTTCGACCGAGCTAGTTCATCTTGTCGGAGTTTCAATCTACCTCAAGAAGAATTTTTATCGGCTCCCATTCACTCCCCCCTCTCTGGTCGCCTATTCGGTCCTTCACCTGTCCTATCCTTTACAGCAACAAGCCCGTCCCTTTCCTCTGGCAGTCTTCCATATTTTGTCCGAGCCACATTGGATGACTCTGCACAAGTGAGTAGCATGGCCTCCTTAATCAAAGCCTATGGGTGGAGACAGGTTGTGCCTATTTACGAAGATACTGAGTACGGTAAAGGTATCATTCCATATCTCATTGATGCCCTCCAAGAAAATGATATCCGTGTTCCCTATCGGAGCGTGATCCCGCTGCCAGCATCGAGTGAACAAATCACTCTGGAACTCTATAAGTTGATGACAATGCAAACTAGGGTCTTTCTTGTACATATGTCATCTGCTTTGGCCTCAAAACTCTTCACAAAGGCAAAAGAGGTTGGTATGATGAATAAAGGATTTGCTTGGATCATGAGTTCTTGACGGATGGAGTAACCAATATCATAGACTCACTGAACCCTTCAGTTCTGGGAGCAATGAATGGTGCCTTGGGCATCAGGTTTTATGTTCCTAAATCAGAGGAGCTTGACAACTTCACTGTAAAATGGAACAGAAAATTCCAAAAAGATAATCCAAATGATCCACCACTGAAACTAAGCATATTTGGACTGTGGGGCTATGATACTATATGGGCAGTAGCGCAAGCAGTTGAAAAGGTTTGGATTAATAATAGAACATCATGGAGAAAACCAACAGTTCCCAGAATCTCAACAAGCATGGATATCTTGGGAACTTCTGCATATGGACCAGAACTCTTAAAGACCATCTTGCAAATCAAATTTAGAGGTTTGATTGGCTACTTTGAGCTTTCAGACAGTCAGCTTCGAGTCTCCACATTTCAAATAATAAATGTCGTTGGTAAGGAGTGGAGGGAAATTGGCTTCTGGACACCAGAAGAAATTGCACAGCAGCTAGACCATGGCAAAACAGATAACCGAAACTAGTCAATTTCTGGTCTGCACACTGTGATTTGGCCAGGAAAGTCAACAGATATACACAAAGGGTGGTAAGTGGGAAGAAGCTTCAAGTTGGAGTGCACAGAAGTATGTATCCAGAATTTATGAAAAATGAAAAGAATCCTATCACAGGGGCAACTAAAGCAAGTGGATTTTCAGTCGATATTTTTGAAGAGGCAGTGAAAAGACTTCCTTATGCATTACCTTTTGAGTATGTGGCCTTTGACAATAATAATGACACAGGGCGTTCAGGGTATAATGATTTTGTGTACCAAGTTTATCTCAAGGTAAAAAGAACATAGGATTTCAGCATTCATTTTCCAGCTTTTACCCAATTTATAAGCTACAACATTTTCTACTTGGGACTTGGTTGACAATATGTTAAACAAGACCTGTACATAGTTCTTTTGAACAGACCTGTATATAGTTCTTGATTTATCTATATTCTGATACTTTGTTTAGTTAAATGGTCAACATCATACTTCACAGTTGTTCTGATAATTGTGCTTTTAAGCATTACTTTATTGCAGAAACAAACTGCATCGTGACAGGTTGTTTGCACATATTTTATTAGATAGATTGAATGAACATTTTCATTGTCCTAAACACATATCAAAAGTCCTGTATACTGATTGTAGAAGAGAAAAATATACATTATAAACCAGGTGTTCTTTTAGCATGCCTAGGTAACAAATAATAAGCTAATGTTTCCACCTAATCTCTCTTTGATGATCTTTCAGAAATATGACATTGCTATTGGGGACGTAACAATCAGTTCTAACCGAAGTTCCTATGTCAACTTCACTCCACCATACACAGAATCAGGAGTGGCAATGGTTGTTCCATTAAAAAACAACAGCAATAAAGACACATGGATTCTCTTGCAGCCACTATCACGTGATCTGTGGATCAAAAGCAGTCTTTTAGTTATCTATACAGGGGTTGTTGTTTGGTTATTGGAATTTCTAGGCAACAAGACAAAAGCTAGTGGATCAACTACTGGCAAGCTTGGGATCACAGCATTCTTTTCTCTGTTTGGAGACAGTTGAGTACAATTATCAAAATATCTTTATTCTTTTCAACAGATACAATACAATACAATACAATACAATACAATACAATACAATACAATACAATACAATACAATACAATACAATACAATACAATACAATACAATACAACACAACACAACACAACACAACACAATACAAGACAACACAATACAATACAATACAATACAATACAATACAAAGAATTAAGCCGAATAATCTGCTTGAAGAATCATTTTGCAATCTTGGGCGCAAGCTACATAAATGTCAGGAAATACATGCATCTGTTTTTTATTAATATTTTTTGTTTATTTTTATCATACACACATATTACATCTTTTAGATGAGCATCAACCAATACAGGGAAGAAACATTAGTTCAATTCTCTGCAACCAACATCTTAAAAGTTAAAACATGCAACAAAACGTCCATAGTTTGACAGAATGTGCAGCAACAACTTAGTAAATCAGATTTGTTCCAGCTGTTGAAAATAGGAGTGCATAAAACAAAGGGCAAGGAGCTATATTAAACAGGTACTGAAGGGAATGGAATCTGATAGTTTCATTATCCTGAAGGTTTAGTTTGGAACAAAATTATGTAAGGTCTTCTATGTTGATAAGATGGAAAAAATATTCCTAGTTTTCCATGAAGCAATCAGCATTTGCTTTCCTTAGCACTGCTGCTATTTTATTTGGAATTCATTGAGCTATTTTATTTATTGCAATTCTTTATTTCAAGAAACCCTTTGGAGTCTTGGACCTACAAACCTAACAATAGTACTAAAAAATCACACCATTCAAAGAAGCTACATATGAAGTTTGATTTATATTCTATAGTTCCTGAATATTCCTCTTGATATCACTGAAAGTGACATAATTGCTCATGAAAATTTTCAGAGGACAGAGTGGAACGCGTTCTGTCTCGGATAGTTTTGATTGTATGGGTATTTTGCTTCCTTTTGCTTGGCACATCATACACTGCAAACTTGACAACAATGCTAACTATACACCAGCTAAATACAAATGTAACTGATTTCCATGCACTCCAGAAAAGTGGGGAACATGTAGGCTACCGTACTGGAAGCTACGTTGGGAATCTACTAGAACAGCTCAGTTTTGATAAATCAAAGATCAAGCCCTATAATAGCCAAGATGCAATCGAAAATGCACTCTCCATGGGAAGTGAAAATGGTGGTATTGCTGCCTATGTGCATGAAGTCCCATACATCAAAGTATTTCTAGCAGAGCAATGCCAAGAGTACACTATGATTGGACCACTTTACACGACAGCAGGTTTTGGATTTGTAAGTAATACTGACCACCTCAAAGCATAAATTGTTGATGAAAGCTTTAACATATTAATTGATTGCTCATGTAACTATCACACGCTCTATTATGACATTGTAAAGGTTAAAGTTGATCTTTGACCATCACAGATCAGTAGTTCTTTCTGTGCTGCTAGAATATATTTCCAGTTCAATTTGATTGAACTGTTCTATTCTTTTCGGTGTGTATTTGCAACGCAAACTTTATGTAATACATTAATGTAGAAAACAACAAAGGACTTATGTTTTCTAAGAGATGCTTACAGGAAAGGAACCAATTCATAAGTTAGCATTGTCAAAATTATGGAGGTTGCTTAACAGCAGACCAATTTTGAGAAGATAAAAAAAACTAAGAAACAAGGACAAAAAGCAAAAAAAGATAAGCTTGACGTATAGCAGATATCAATTAATGAACCAAATAAAGATCAATGATGACTTATGTCTCCTAACTAAATAGGAAACTATTATTTATCATGTTGAAAAATTACCTAAATGGACTGTTATGCCACTTGATGTTCTTAGGTCTTACCAGGTCATATACTTCCTCCAAGCCACAAACAAGCGTCATTTTAGACATCCACACGGTATCCAAAACATGACTTTGACCACTATTTTTATTATAATATAATTGTAACAAATAGAAAAGGTATACTATTCAGAAACTAGTTTCAGGTACAAATCTACACATTTTATTTCCAAATATTCAAAGTCGACATATAAAGAGTAATTTGTAATCAAAGTTTGAAAACGATGATTTCACATCATCCAAAAGGTGACTGGAGGGAGTATGTGCCACATTGATTCAACTTTACCTTTGATTTGCATAAGTGCATTAAATTTTCTATAGCACCCTATAATAGGAAATGCTCTGGATCTCGAGTATATCAGCTAACAAAACATCTATAATTCTCATGCAGGCGTTACCAAAAGGATCTCCTCCTTGGAGACATCTCAAAGGCAATTCTTGAGATAGTAGAGGGGGATACTATTAATCAAATTAGGAACAAATGGCATGTATCTCAAGACAAGTACAGCAACATTCCCCCTGTATCTGTTCCTGATCCACTCACCACTGATAGGTTTAAGGCACCATTCATGCTTTCTGCGATTGTCTCAGCTTCTTCCCTTTTGATAGCTGTCATCATTTACTTGCATGAAAAGAACAAGCGAATGACCAATATGCAAGGTGATCAGAATAAAGGTGGAGTGGAAGTAAACTACAAAAAACAAGATGGAAACGAAAGAGGCAGAGCCGAAGAAAACGAACAGCTTGAAGCAGGCAGAGATCAAAATGATCAGAAACAAGAAGAAACGGGTTCAACTGGCATTTATAGGAGTGAAAAAAATCTTCATTCAAGAGTGGTACCCATATAAAGTTCAGCTTGTTACTAGCTCAACTGAACTGCTTTCTTTCACAATGCCATATAAAAGAATCTCAGGCGTTAAAAAAAGGAAATGGTAAAACCAGGTTTTGAACTTTTAGTTTCTATATTGGGAATTTGGAATTTGGACTGGCTCTCTTTGTTCGTGGCTTATTAATAATACTGTTACAAAAAAGTGACAGTTCACAGTTCAGTTGGTCACTATATGTGTACGGTGGACCTATACTCAATCGCATGATCTTTTGTGCTAAGTTTTTGCTAGAGGAACTTAGTTTAAGTAGAAGCCCCTAAAACACTACATCTCTATTTTGGTGCTTAGATTGCAGTGGTTCTACGATATGGAAATTGGACATGACCATGGGCCAATAGCCACACCAGCCAGTCAGCCACAAGTCCACAACCTCATATAGCTAGTTATAAATCCCATCACCATGCTGCTGATTTCCCTGAAAGGTCATTCCCGGAGCTAACATTGTCACATCATCAGCACCACCCCTATACTGGCATCATCTGGTGATGAGACTGAACTCCAGCAGCAGCAGGGGAGGTGGACCACAGATCACAGTTGGGGTCGAGGCTAGTTGCAGAGCTCTCCCACTGTCCTACTTTGTAATTTGAGGGTGAAAGTGGACTCCAACTGTAGTTTTGAGGGGGTGATAAGCTCCTATTTCTGGTCTACCTCCCTCAGTCTATAGAGGCATTATTGCAAACACCTAGCCTGCATAAGACTCTTTTTTTTTTTGATTTACGTATCGCACAGTAGAACAAGTAGATGCCCAAAACTTCGTTTCTTCAACAGTCCAGACGCATCTGATTTGCGTACTCTCTCCCGGAGGATGCAAATTTGCCTCCCGTCGAGCATGCGATGCAAATTGCATTTTCGGTACTCCGTTGGAGCAGTTTTTTATATACATTCTACTGTGCGAGATGTATTTTGGGTATGTCTCTCGTTGTTGGAGATAATTAAGGTGGAAAGCACGTACATCGCGGACGGCGGACCTAAGGACTACGGTCCTACCTCGCGCCACCACCGGGAGTCGATCAGGTTTGCAAAACTGTGTGAAGGTAAAAAAAAGATTTTTCCTATTTTTATATATTTTCTTCAATTTTTCAAAAATTTGCGTGTTACCTCAGATTTTGCAAAAATATATCATTACCATCATGTGTTATGGTGTTTGGGCCCAAACGTCATACCACACAACGTTTGTGAACAGACGTGGCTACAGTAGCGTCAGCAAACCAACACCGTGTGACACGACATTAGGGTTAAGGTTTTTAAAAGATCTTAATTTTTATGTATGAACTTGGATGAAGATAAAAAAATTTATATAAAAATTGTTGCTTTCAACGAGATTTATAATTTTGTAGTTTAAACTTTTTCGACATCTAGATCTGGGTAGTATATCGTTTTCTCCGACCTCAAGACGACTTTAAATGAGAAAAGTTTGAACTAAAAAGTTATCTCGTCGAAAGATACAATTTTCATATAAATTTTATCTCCATCTGAGTTAATAAAAAAGTTACGATTTTTTTTAAAACAAACTGAACTCTACCGCCGTGTGGTACGGCGGTTGGAGGTGCTAACAAACGCCTACCACACGACGGTTGGAACACTGTAACATGTCACACCCTGAAATTCCCAAATTTCAGGATGTGAATAGGAAGAAAAATTAAACAATGATTTTCTCTTAATTTTTAAAATTTTGCCCAACCTTTAATTCTTTACAGAGAATATAGTATAGGAAAAAAAATGAAAACATTATTTATTTTTCCAAATTAAATTTGTGGCTTGATGTGTATTGCATTCATGCTGGAGCATTGTTTATGATTGCTTGAATTCAAATTCATTTTTGAATTCAATTGATTGATCTCTTTAAAAAAAAAGAAAAAAACCCTTCTCCTTCTCCCTCCACTCTCCATTTTCTCCTTTCGACCCCATCCCTCGTTTTCCGGCCCGACTCACGCAGCCCCCGGGCGGCGCGCGCCCCGCCTTCCTTTTTTTTTCTTCTCGCGCGCGCGGCCCGCAACGCTTTTGGCCCGGCGGCGGCCCACGCCCAACCCGCTCCGCCTCCCGCCACCCTCTCGCCGCCGCCACGCGGGGCCCGCCCGTCATCCCTATCCTCCCGCCGCCACGCCGGTAGCGACCGAGCCGGGGTCGAGCTCGGGTTCAACCCCCGACTCGGCGTCCGCGCCGTTCTCGCCCGGGGCCCTCGGGCTCGCTCGCCTAGGGGCTCCGCCCTATAAGAGCGGCCGCCGCCCCCTCGGTTGCGCCCCCTTCGCCGAAACCCTAGCCGCCTCGGAGCCGGTGCGCCACCGCCTCCAAACCCTAGCGTGCCGCCGCCGTTCCTCCGCTCCGCCGCCGCCGCCTCCCGGTCGTAGTGTGCAGCTGCAGGCGATTCGCAAGGAGGTGAGGATTTGAACCATGGCATTTGTTCGCATACGTGTGCACCGCTTCGTTGGCTCGGCCTCGCCGGACCTCCGCCGCCTCGTCTTCTCGCCGACCGCCGCGTTGCGCCACCCTCGCCACCCCTGGAGGCCACCGTTGTGCTCGTCGTTCGCTTGCCGTCGTCCCGGTGCCGGCCCCATCGCGATTGGAGCACCCCCGCTCGTTTTCGCCCTCGCGCCGGCGAGCCGCCGGCCCCGCCGCCGCCGCTTTTGCCCTGTCGCCGGCCGCTCCCCCCGCCGTTGGCCGCCTGCAGGAGACCGTGGCCGCCGGATCCTTGATCAAAGGCCCAGATTAGATTGAACCCCTCGGTCAAACCAGCTTACCGGTCAACCCGCGCCGCTTTAGATCTCAGCCACCGGATCTCGATCCAACGGATCAGATCCGCCCCTTCAGCTTACCCGCGCGCTTTTGCAAATAAAGCCTTGGCATTTTCTAAAATTGCAACCCGATCCTTCCACCTTAGGATACCTTTTGCGATTAGGTCCTGTTTTCTTCAGTTTAGCCCGAGAACTTAATTTTAATTTACAGATTAGCCCTAAAATTTGTTTTAGCCATAACTTCGTCGTTTTAGCTCCGTTTTTAGCGTTCTTTTTGTCCACGCGATCGTCTCGACGAGTAGAACGACTTTTTGCCCTTGTTTAGTTCTGTTAGTACTGTTTGGTGATTGTTTCTTATTTTCTTCCATTATATGCTTGTATGTGAATAATGTGGTGCGTAGAAGACGGTTCGTTCGTGGAGAACGCCGGAGTTGAAGATTTCCAAGATCTTGAGCAGCAGCCAACGTTGGTAGAAGGCAAGTCCTTGCTGCATTCCTGTTGATCCTATTACAACATGCATTTTAATTACACCGTTATTTATTATTGCTTTGCATTAAATTGATGGGTCCTACTATTAAGGTTTGACTAGTTTTGTTTATCCTGTGCCTTGATCAACCTGGGTTTATGTTTATGTTGGGTAGACCGTGCTTAGTTGCTCAACTTGGGTTTATGGTGGTTTTGATGAACAACAATGTTAATCTTGCTTTACTTATGTTGTACCTTCATTAAACAAGATCACATGTGTTAATCGAAACATGGAGAACCACCCAGGAAAACAGTGCTACCACAAGACATATGGCTCTGTCTTGGCTTATTAATTAGTGAACTAGGTGTTAGGTATGCTTTACCTGATAAGGGTTGGGGGTTGCCGGTAGTTGGTGTATAACCGGCCCTCGACCGATCTCGCTCTATGGTAGCTTCGCGGTACCGAGAGAGGTTTATGCATTGCGCCGTCAAGTAACCTAGCGAGCACCGCATCCGGGGATCTTTGTAACGGCCTCGTAGCGTCCCTATGCAATCACACCTCGGCAGTGTGGTATGATGCCTGATCAGCATCGCGTGGTTGGGTTTAAAGCTCTTCGGAGTTTTTACGCGACTTGTGGGTAAAGATGTACGACCTCTGTAGAGTGTAAAACTAACTAGTTAGCCGTGCCCACGGTCAAGGGCGGCCTGGACCCTTACATGATTAAACTATGGAAGATGGATTAAACTTGTTGCATTTACATTTGTTCATGATGATGATGCTTATGATAATCTCTGGGGTGGTATAAACTTACATTTGCTAGTAATTTAGCTTGCTTAATAAAATTTGACCAACTAAAATGTTGATCTGCTATGCAACCACAAGCTTCCACCATAAAGCCTTTGCATGTTGTTATAGAACTTTTCCCTTGTTGAGTACGACATGTGCTCATGCTTGTTGTTCTTTTATATGCATCTACACAACCCGGTTCTTTGCTCGGACGGACGCTTTGAAGACTTTCCTGGAGAGTTCGGTGGTTTCTAGGCGAGCGTGCCTCCGCCGTATTTGCCGCTCGTGGAGACGTCCTTTACCGCTGCTAGTACTCGCTTATGTTACGATTTTGAGACATTCGGTCATGTAATAAATTTTTAATACTCTCTTTACGCTTTTACACTGTGTTTTGGTATACACTGAGTCAACGCATGTGTGAAACTTGATCCTGACGCACATGTGCTCTATGCATTCGGATTTGCCCTTAAATCCGGGTGTGACATAACACCTCCAACCGCCGTATGGTATGACGTTTGGACCCAAACGTCATGTGGTACGACAGTAGTAGTATAGTTTTGCAAAATTTGAAATTTGGTCATATTTTTTAGAAAAAACAAAAATAAAAAAATTCTAAAAAAAAACGGAATGGAGAAAGACCAGCCCAGCCCACATTTCTTCCGTCACCTCTGGAATCTTTTTTATTTATATTTTTTATTCATTTTGCAAAATTATATGATCGTTTCGAAATTTATCAAATTTGACCACCAAACGCCGTGACCACGACGGTTGGAGTCTAACCGCCATGGGCCACGGTGGACCGCCGTGGCCCACAGAAGGCGGCAGGCAGCGGCCATGCAGCCGTCGTGGGCCACGGCGGTTGGTTAGTTTTTTCTGTAAATTTTGTAAACAACCGCAAATGGAGAAACTGCAAACACGAAAGTTGTGTCTCGAAAAGTTACGAAACTTTGTAGTTTACAACTTTTTCATTTGGTATCGTTTAAAGCCTTAAAAAGCAATTTATACTCGGCTAGGTATAATATGAGGAGAAAAGAAACTGAGTATCTACACATGTGATTGTGTAGTGTAGTGGTGAGGGAGGCTTCGCGCGATGTGAGGTTGGGGCTTCCAACCCCACGAAGCGCGTAGCGTTGCGATTTTGCGTGAAAAATGCCTTCCCGCCTAATGGGCCCGCGGAATTTGATAAATTTTAAAACGGTCGTATAATTTTGCAAAATTTAAAAATATAAATAAAAAATCCCACCTCTGAAACAGACGGGGCCTTTTTTTATGGACAAGAGATTGAAGATCATCTCAGATGATAAAATACACGAATTCTACCTCACAGACGTGAACCGTGTAAAAATAAAAGGATAGCACTAACAGTTGACAAACATCATTCACCATTCAAGCCAACCATCACCCTTTGTCAACAGAAAAGGCGTGGAGTAGAAGCAGCCAAGCAGGTAAGCAACTGACTTTGAGAAGGAAATTTGACGCTAAGACCCAGTCAAACCGAAGGCATGCAAATGAATGTCAACTACTGCAATCCTTTCTATATGATCAACTACCAATAATCAGTTAATTCGTAAAAGCGTAATGACAAATACACGGCCGGGATATGACAACTTGCAGCATAGAAAGAAAAAGATGATAGGTTGTCAAACTGATGACGGCAAAGTTTTCAAGGTCTAGTTCATCATCATCATTCAATATTCAAGTGATTGGCAAGCTCGAAGCAAACACTGTACTGGACAAACTAAATAAGCTCGTTGTGTTAGCAGAAACACCTCGGAAAGAGACTACTAAAACAATCTATATAACTGATAGGGGTTGCAAGTAGATTCCGCAAACCTGGCAGCTCCCAAAGATGGAGATAGCAAACACAGTAATCCTGCTCCTCTTGCTATCAGCCGGCATTGGTGTCGCACAAAATACTTCTGGAGGAGCACATGAGGTCCATGTTGGAGTCATCCTTGACTTGGGGTCCTTGGTCGGCAAAATAGCAATGACCAGCATTTCATTGGCTCTAGAAGACTTCTATGCTGCCCACCAGAACTATAGCACAAAGCTTGTTCTCCACATCAGGGATTCCATGAGTGATGATGTCCGAGCTGCAGCTCGGTAGATGTTCTAAAACCTTGCGGTGTGCCAATTATATTTACCTATTACTTTTGTGCTGCTGAATTAAAAGTTGCATGCAGCATTGCCCAACTCTGCTTTGTGCACAATCCTTGTATTTAAAGCATAAATCTATACAAATTCATTCAGCACGACTATGTGGACATGGGAAAGCACACATGCGAAAAAGCTGCCAGAATGAGGCTTGACCAGAGGGTTTGCTTTACAATATAAACTTGATGTAAAAAAAGCAATATGCATAAAGGAAAAGGGAAA
Organism: Cenchrus americanus; assembly: GCA_947561735.1. Lineage (NCBI taxonomy): Eukaryota > Viridiplantae > Streptophyta > Magnoliopsida > Poales > Poaceae > Cenchrus > Cenchrus americanus. Next base: position 92,907,490 of record OX387245.1, on the reverse strand, counting down.
CACAAAGAATCTTGGCCATTTCTATGTGGGGACAAGCAACCTTCATTAGTGAAAATGAATGCTTCTCAACAAATAGATCAGGAAGGTTTCACACAAAAAAAAGATCAGGAAGCAATTTGAATCATATAAGAACAGCACATGGACATGTCATAACATGTTGTTCCTGATAAGATGTATAGGACAAAGTTCAGATTAGATCTTTATTCTTTACCATTGGGATTGCATCTGGACAAATTTCCTGCAGTTTGTCAGAACTGGTCAGATGTTATTCTGATATGAGAGAGAGGGAGAGGGAGAGGGAGGGAGAGAGAGTCCAAATATGTTCAATTTCGGCAGTGGATCAGTCGGGTTGTCAATTTGGTACCTAATATTCCACCTTGTAGTGAAGTTGTTCAGTTCTGTTGATTTGGGAACATAAAAGTGAATAGTGAATACCCAAGGCACCGTTCATTGATTCCACGACAGAAGGATCCAGAGAATCTATGAGAGAGAGAGAGAGGGAGGGAGAGGGAGAGGGAGAGGGAGAGAGGGAGAGAGGGAGAGGGAGAGGGAGGGGAGAGGGAGAGCGAGGGAGAGGGAGAGGGGGAGGGGGAGAGAGAGGGAGAGAGAGAGAGAGAGAGAGAGAGAGAGAGAGAGAGAGAGAGGTTTTCTTAACCAAAGGTGATTAATCCCTATCAATCCGGCAGATACCCACTCCGTGGTGTGTTCATATGGCACTGCTGGTGCTTCCAAAAAAATTGTAGAATATAGACAAACTGTGAAGACCTCCTGATTATGCAAGTAGCAGCTACAAAACTGTTTTGATTGTTGGCATGCATCCTTGCAACATGGATTATCATGTTCCTAATCAAAGATTCAACTCCAAGTATTTGAAAGGGTTAATTGTGCAAATTACTATATTTTCATAATCTCATTGACAATGGTGATCTTCTACTAAAGTTTATCTTTGTGCTATATTGCAGCTCTTGACTTGATGGAAAATTACAAAGTAGAAACAATCATTGGTCCTGAGAAATCTTCACAAGCTTTATTTATCTCAGACCTCGGAACTAAAAGTCATGTTCCAATCATCTCGTTCACTGCAACAAGTCCAACTCTATCCCCTAGCAGTCTTCCATATTTTGTCCGAGAAACAATAAATGACTCAGCACAAGTGAGCAGCATTGCCTCAACTATCAAGGCATATGGATGGAGAAAGGCGGTGCCTATCTATGAAGACACCGAACATGGCAGAGGTATCATACCATACCTTATCGATGTCCTCCAAGAAGATAATGTACATGTTCCCTACCGCAGTGTGATTCCTCAGTCAGCAACTAGTGAACAAATTACTAAAGAATTATACAAGTTAATGACAATGCAAACAAGGGTCTATATTGTGCACATGTCCTCGGCGCTGGCCTCCAACCTCTTCATAAAGGCAAAAGAGGTAGGAATGATGGAAAAAGGATATGTATGGGTAATAACCGGTGGAGTATCCAATCTCATAGATTCTCTGGATCCTTCTGTCGTGGAATCAATGAACGGTGCCTTGGGTATTCAACTTTATGTTCCCAAATCAACAGAACTGAACAACTTCACTACAAGGTGGAATATTAGGTACCAAATTGACAACCCGGCTGATCCACTGCCGAAATTGAACATATTTGGACTCTGGAGCTATGATACAATCTGGGCAGTAGCACAAGCCGTGCAAAAGGTTGGACTTGCCAATGCCACATTTCGAAAACCACTATCCGAACAAAAATCAACAGACTTGGAAGCCTTGGAAACATCAAGTGATGGTCCAGAACTCTTGAAGGAAATATTGCAGAGTAAATTTATAGGTTTGAGTGGCAGGTTTGACCTTTCAGATAGGCAGCTGGCTGGTCCAGCATTTCAAATAATAAATATAATTGGGAGAGGATGGAGAGAAATCGGATTTTGGACAGCACAAAATGGACTTTCACAAAAATTAAACCAATCACAACCAGCAACAAACTTACTGCCAGATCTTAATCCTGTGATCTGGCCAGGAGAATCGATAGACATACCACGAGGCTTTGAGGTTCCTGCAAGTGGGAAGAAACTTCAAGTTGGTGTACGCTCAAGTGGGTATCAACAATTTATAAAGGTTGAGAAGGATCCAATCACAGGTGCAACTACAGCAACTGGGCTTTCAGTAGATGTATTTGAAGAGGCAGTAAAGATACTTCCATATGCAATGCCTTATGAATATGTATTTTTTGGCTCTCCAGAGGATATGAGTAGTAGAAGCTATGATGATTTTGTCTATCAAGTTCATCTTAAGGTACAAACAAGTCTAGGACCAAAATACGACCTACTTGGATTTCTTTAGTAAGTACTCCCTCCGTCCCAAACTGTAGATTGTTTTTGACTTTTCTAGGTTCATAGATGTTTGTATGCACTATGAATTTAGAAAAGCCAAAATGACCTACAATTTCAAACGGAGTAGTAAACTGTAAACCATTGGATCATGAAGCACCCAGCCAAACTATCACATAATTTTTCATGACACTGATTTCATTCTATACTTTTTTGGTTAATCATAACAAAGAAATTGGCAAGCTATATAATTGTTCAGGCTAAAAATGCATTGGTTGCATAACTTCAGTTGCATGATCCTAGACTATCAAGTATAGAACCCATTGCCCACATTTTCCTCATCAGCTTAAGCTTTTGGGTCGAACTGGTTGGTGCATGCAACTCAATATGGTATCAGGGCTCCAATATCCACATATGTGGCCTGGGGGAGCCTGCACGTGAGGGGGGGTGTTGGAGTATAAGTGAATTGCCCACCTTTCCCTATCAGCTTAAGCTTTTGGGTTGAACTGGTTGGTGCATGCAACTCAATAAACCCAACGGAAATGCAAGAAGCTACCACAAGAAAATATATTGTTTACGAGAAGAACATATACTGCCATTATTTATTGAGTGCTAATGTGACACTAATTTATTGTTTTTAATAAAAAGACATTAAACCCAGCATTCTGTACTGACTAGTCGACTACACGTTTTGCTTGCAGGTATATGATATAGTAATTGGAGATATAACAATCAGGTATAATCGAACTTTCTATGCTGACTTTACTGTGCCATACACAGAATCAGGGATAGCAATGGTGGTTCCTGTGAGAGATAGTGTAAACAAGAACACATGGATTTTCTTGAAGCCACTAACACCTGCCATGTGGCTTGGGAGCATTGTGTTCTTTATCTACACTGGTGTGGTGGTATTATCGTTGGAGTTTCTGGGCAACAACAGGCATGTCCGTGGACCAATTCCCAGACAGCTTGGAATTATGTTATTTCCCCCCTATTTGAAGAGAGTTGAGTACACTTACCACATCAGTCTTTTCCTCCAGAATTATCATGAAATGCAACACTTAGTATAAAGCTAAGGAATATACATGGGACGTTCACAATGTAACTAAGAGAGCTCCACATTGGTGGTTACTGGTTAGCAAATAGATATTGGGTCTATCTTACTCGAACTAGGAAAATCAAAACAACAAATTTGCAAATTGCAATCAGATACAAAGAATGATCATGCACATGTAGGCATATTTGTGTTATATGTTCACCCTAACACGATGCTAATAAGTTTCTTCTAACTGCAATTATTATACTAAGTTTCTTGCAAAACATGTTACATTCTTTATCCAAAATCACCAGATTTTCACAAAGCCTAATATCCACAAATTCACAAAAAAATATATTGACCTCCAATCTTATATGGAAATTTGAGTATCAACTAACTGCAATCTAGTATGAAGACTACTACATATTTGGGGCTTATGTTATTTCACCCTTTTTTATGTCCAAACATGGATCAAAATGAATTTCCACAGCATAATGAAATTCTTTGTATCCTATTTGTGAAAATCTGGTCCTGGAGTAAGGAAGCATATAGTTAGTGGTGACTTATATGCAGTTAGGGTACACTATCCTTAGTAATTAGCCTGATGTGGTAGATAGGTTGGCTAGGGAGGAAGCACACTCCCCTCACGAAAGAGGCTCTGAGTAACCAAATTAGGTGGATTGAGTTCGTTCTTAGCTTGCCTAACCCAGGACTCATCGTCTGCCTTTATACACCAGGCACTAACTAATAAATATTATCCAAATAACTAATCAATCCTATCTGCTAGCAAAACCCGAACAAACTAAAAAAAATTATCCCTAAGCTGCTGCTGCCAAACTGGTGGCTCCCACTTGCCATAGCATGTAGTAACATTAGTTAAAATACTATTTTTCTTAAGTACATAAATATATGTGACAATTTCTAATCTGCTAAATGGTGCTGTAGTACATGCTGTGAGTCAGCACAGCAAAAGTACAAGTAGAAACTGACAGTGGACATGTTCGTTTGGCTGGTGGCTGGTGCTGATTTGTTCTGAGAGAAAAATAATGCTGGCTGGTTGCTGGTGGCTGGTTTGTCGTGAGAGAAAAGTACTGCTGGCTGGTGGCTGATAAGCCAAACGAATAGGGCGAAAACATTTTTAGCCACAAGCCTACAACTAGTAAATAATTGACATATATGATCTGCTTTATCATAAAGGCAGGAGATGTTATTCAAAATTACTTTTAAAATGGTTCTCACAAAAAAAAATGATGGCTACTATATGTTGGATAACTTCTATCTGTATCAACTAGTACTACGTATTCAGCGAGCAAAAGAGAGAGCAAGCATTGTGGTTATGATACACTATACTGAGGAATATTCACACCAGTGAAGTGTCCTGTAATTACAAAATGTTAACAAAAGAATTGCTACTTTACCCGCAAAAAAAAAAAGAATCGCTATGATCTCTATATTGCAGATATAAAGTTGCATTTGAGATGGCTAAATATGTTAACTAATTTATCATAGTTGTTGCAGAAGAGATTGTGGAACGCCTTTTATCTCGGATAGTGGTGATTGTATGGCTGTGTTTTCTTCTGGTAGTTACATCAAGTTACACAGCAAACTTGACATCAATGTTGACTGTACAACAGCTTCAACCGACTGTAAATGATATCCAAGAACTCCTCAAAAGTGGAGAAATTGTAGGATACCATCGTGGTTCTTATGTCAAGGGACTTTTGGAAGAACTAGGGTTTGATAGATCCAAGATCAAGCCCTATGATACCCCTGATGATTTTCATAATGCACTTTCAAGAGGAAGCAGCAATGGTGGTATTGCTGCCCTCTTGCATAAAGTTCCATACATTAAATTGTTCCTTGCAAACCACTGCAAAGAATACACTATGGTTGGACCGATTTATAAGGCTGCAGGTTTCGGATATGTAAGTTGAATTACATCTGATATGCTTCTTTTGAACCACATTTCTAGAGAAACTATGAATGAGTTCATCAGTTGGTTTAATAGAAAGAAAAAAGAAATAAAAAATACATAGAATTCATGTGAAAGACAACATCATGCATTTCTTCTCTTAGCCTTTTATGGCCCATCAAATTCTTTTCCCTAATAAAAATGTCTAGAGTCTAGACATAAGCAAATAGGAAGTGTTAATGAGCCATCACTGCATAAGACATGAACCCCCATTGTCATAGTTGCCAGGAATAGAATTCATGTGAAAGACAACATCCTGTAGTTCTTCTCTTGGCCTTTTATGGCCCATTAAATTATTGTGCCATGTCAAAATATCTAGAGTCCACATAAGCAAAAATGAAGTATTATTTAACCATTTGCATAAGAGAAGACATGAACCACCATTGTTATTGTTGCATATAAGTTATTAAAATGGCTATGTTCTTTGCCCAGGCACTTGCAAAGGGAAATCCTCTACTTGGTGACATCTCAAAAGCAATGCTCAATGTAACAGGGGGAGATACTATGGTTCAAATTGAGAAAAAATGGATGGGATACCAAAATGACTGCCAGAATGTGGGCCCTGTCACAGGTTCAAGCAGCCTCACCTTTGCCAACTTTGGGGGACGGTTCATCCTAACTGGAGCTGCTTCAACTTCTTCTCTTTTTATTGCATTGATAATTTATGCCTACAAGAAGCAGCACAGGTCAACAAAACTCATGGAAAATGAGAACGAGCAGGAAGGAAAAAGCAGAACAGATGACGAAAATAAGGAGCATCAAGAAAAAAATCAAGGAGCAGCAACTGAGGAATGTGTCCAGTTTAGAGGAGACGGAGAAGAAAACCGACGGCTGCATGAGCAAACTGGTTCAGAACAGGTGTGTGATGGAAATCCTCACACAAGCACAGCTGCTTGGGATGGTTCGGCTGCCATTCACAGGGGTGAACCAAGCACTGTTCTGCAAACAGAATCCATCTGAAGTTGAGTTAACTTTCTTCTAGCTTGCAATGATCTCAGTCCCAAAAGCCAATGAATTCACCAATCCTAGGACTACGAGTGAAGATTTTCTTGTTAACAACCTGTCGAGAGCTGATCACCCAATCTGCAAGTGAATAAAGCTGCATATTCATGGTTTGGAGTTTGGACTGTTAGTCAGCAATCTGCTGATAACAACTTGAAAATGACCTCCTATGCACTATGCAGAAACTAATGTGATTGAAAGTCGCTATGGTACCGAACCGTGTCCATTGCTTCTTTCTCATAATAATAGTACATATGATAAAACAGACACAAAAACAAGAAATAGAATCATCTCGTTGGCGTTCCGTCGAACACCTACACTGCAGCAACTACAGCCAATGGCACAACGCCAAATCCGCACAACATCTCGAGCTCTTAACCCGCGCGCACGTACGTCCCAGAATCACGAGTAGTTTCAATTTCAACTCCAATCACGGGACGAAGCTAATCAACGGCCGCCCAAGTAATGAAATCTCCCCCACAGTACAGAGCTGCCAGCGCCACGGGCGTTTCAGGTTGATTAGGCAAAGCAAGCGAGAAGGCGGCCAGCACGAGGAAGTAGATAGCACGCTCCCAACTTGTGATGCGAGAGGGGGGTGGGTGCAAGAGGGCACTCACGATTTCTCCCTCCGGTCCTCTGCCGCGCGTGGCGGGATTTGGTCGAGGCAGCCAGACCCAGACTTGACGCGCGCGCGAAGAGGACGAGAACTCACTCGAACTCTGGAAGCTAGGAATATATGTGTGAGAAACACTACGAGCATTACACACTTCAGAGTTTATACTTCACACATACCGAATCCACTAGCCATAGCCCATCAGTATAGCATTCAACTCTTAAAATGCAATTAAAAGTTGTCACCATCTTTTATCGGCTTGAACCTCAGAATGGAGCAGGCATAGAGCGAGCTTGTTTAGGATTCCTGCACAAATCAGTGTGGAAAATTTTTCTTCATTCCAAATCTATTCAGGAGATTAGGCACTATCACATTCAAATTCTTCAGCATTACCACGTCTAGCACACGGCACTCCTGCAAACAATTACAAAACGCAGAGAATGAATCACCATGCTACAAAACGCTGCTGCCAAGTCTATTCCTCCATGCCAAGCAACCGTGCCGATTCTGGTTTCCGCCGATGGCACCGGGAAGGAGGACCGCATCCTCAACGATGATGTTGGATAATTGGTCTATTCTATAAGACACATCAATGCCTTCGAGATGGAGATGATACACGACGCCTGAGCATGCTGTGCCCTCTTGGTCGTCATCAGCTTCTTCACCGCAATGGTCCTCGGCATTGCCTTCCATGTTCACTAGATGGGGGCGGATTCGCTGTGAGATCGACCTGATGTCCCAGGAGAGGACCTGCTTGATCAGATCCTGGAACTCGTCTGCTGAAGCGTAGAGTGACTGCTTCTGCTGAAACAAATAAATAGATTTTGAACTGTAAGCACAATCCTTATTTGCAGTTGATCTAATGTGACGTCTCTGGCAGGCAGTGAAAAAAAAACTCCACAACTTAGCTCCCGTTTTTCCAGCTCCGCTCCACGAACTCCACCATGGAGCAGCTCCACCGTGGAGTTCGTGGAGCAGGTGCTACTCCATAAAAAACGTGGAGTTGGTGGAGTACCTCAAGTACTCCAAGAAAAACGTGGAGTTGGCCTCCAGCTCCACGTTTTTCTTGGAGCGGAGTTCGTGGAGCTAGATGTGTTTGGCACCGTGGAGCTGGAGCGGAGCTGGAAAAACGGGAGCAGAGCAGTCCCAAACACCCCCTTAATCTCTACTCAGCACATTCAGTTTATTCCTATTATTATTATAGCAGAATATGCATCGGTATCACTTACTGCATGCATCCAACAGGTGGGAAGCGCAGAAATGAAATGCTCAGAAAAACAGATAGACTCAACGCCAAGTGCACCATCAGCCTGTTTCAACAAAATATTTTAACATTGCTAGGTGTGAACAACAAAGGCAACTGGATTGTAGCACTACAATAAAAGGTAACAAGCAAGTCTGATGCTATGAAGGTTCGATGTAGCAAATGAACTAAATGGTGATATATCTCATAATAGAACTACAAAATTAAGAGACTATGATATCACATTAGAAAATTGTTGACAAGTGTACGATGTTGATTGTATGAAGATGTATAGAGATAAATAAGTATTTAACATTTGAAAGGCTATATGGCACTGGAAAATCATCATGTGCTGTCTACTCAGATACAGAACAAACGTGATCTACAAAAAGGAACACTTTTTTCAAAAAATGATAAGAATATTTTTAAAGAAATGGAAATGAGCAAACTGACACGCAATATAGTAAATACCTCTAACCAACTGGGAATTGCTGCACCTTTAACACTGTCAGAATATGGCAGGTACGGTTTAATATCAAGCACAGGCTGTCCATACGGGATTAACATATTAGGAAGACCTCGTAACTGATGTTGCTAAATTATACTGATCCTCTGTACAATGCTGGACCATATAAGCACTTAAAGTGGTACCGTTCCATCAACCAAATCTACTCCAGAAAGCAAAACAGCATGCCCATCCACCGCCTCCACCTGTAAAGGTTAAAATGAAAAAAAAACTGAAAACGCAATAGCATGCTTTACAACATCAATAAAATTAGGCAATGTTGGCCAGAACAGAGCTCCTAGACCTGCAACACAGTCACACCGGTGGAGAGGTAGCAAACGAGAAGAAGAAACCCAGAGATGAGTTCAGAACTTGCACACACGCCAACTCCTATTGGAACTCCTGTGTTCTGCTGAACTAACTGCATTGCTGCTGCTCTACATCTTTTGTAGAGGGCAAAGTCAACTCTATTACAAAATACCATGGCTACTAGTACAGCTACTCCTATATGTACAGAACTACACCAGGCATGCTTGCCTTTGCAATTGAGTGCCCTGTGGCCACATACGGCAGGACAGGATGCACTGGAGGGTTTCTACCAACCCCATTGACTTTGCTAAGGGGAGTTTCAGACAAGGAGCTGAAGCAATTACAACATTTCTTCCCCTAATTGTGCTGCTCCTTCTTGATCTCCTCCACTCCCACCTTGTTCTTCAACTCCCAGAGCCGAAGCCGCCCCAGGGGCTTGGTGAGAAGATCCCCGAGCTGTCGAGCAGTCTCAACATACTCGAGTCTGATCAGCCCTTCCTCGACGCAATCTCGAATGAAGTGGTATCTCACGTCGATATGCTTGCTGCGGTCATGAAGGACTGGATTCTTCGCCAATGCTATGGCAGACTTGTTGTCCACCCTGAAAGTTGGTGTGGAGAGCTTCTCCCCGGTCAGCTCCTCCACAAGCCATCTTAGCCACAGACCTTGGCAGCACGCCGTCGCCGCTGCAATATACTCTGCCTCGCAGGTTGAGAGGGCGACGACTCTTTGCTTCTGTGACTGCCAGGTGATGGGGCAGCCATTGAGGACGAACAGAACTCCCGTCGTGCTCTTCCGCCCGTCAATGTCCCCAGCCATGTCACTGTCGCTGAACCCGGTCAGCTGCAGCTCCTTCCCCTTCCGCCATGGATAGACGATTCCATGATCGATTGTCCCAGCCACATAGCGGAGGAGTCTCTTGACGGCGACGGCGTGGTCCTCCCTGGGATCCTCCATGAATCGACTGAGATAGCCAACTGCAAATCTGATGTCCGGACTCGTGTGTGTGAGGTAGCGCAGACCCCCGATCATGCTCCGGTAGTCGGTTGCATTCACCCTCGCCACCATGCTCTCCTTGGAGAGCTTCAGCTTCTCCTCCATGGGGGTCTAGCAGGGCTTGCAGCCGCCCAGACCTCCACACTCCACCAGTTTGCGCGCGTAGGAACTCTGCCTCATGGTGATGAAGTTTGCTTGCTGCTCCACCTCCACTCCCAGATAGTAGGAGAGCAGCCCAAGGTCGCTCATCTTGAATTTCTTCATCATCTCGCGCTTGAACTCCGCTGCGTCGTCCTCGCTCTTGCCGGTGACGATCAAATCGTCCACATACACCCCGACGATCAGCAGGCCCCGCCTTGACTGCCGGATGTACAGAGCGTGCTCAGTGTCGCATTTGGTGAAGCCGAGCGAGCTCAACGTGCCGTTGAGCTTCACGTTTCAGGCCCGCGGCGCCTGCCGCAGCCCGTACAACGCCTTCTTGAGCTGGAGCACCTTGTGCTCCTGGCCGGGGATGGAGAACCCCGGCGGCTGTCGCACGAACACCACCTCCTCCAGCTCACCGTTGAGAAAGGCGGACTTCACATCCAGATGGTGGACGTTCCATCCCCTTGTCGCCGCCAGAGCGATAGGACGCGTACCGAGTCCATCCGCGCCACCGGCGCGAACACCTCGTCGACGTCGATGCCGTCCCGCTGCACGTACCCCTTCACGACGAGCCTGGCCTTGTAGCGCATGACCTTCCCCTTCTCATCGCGCTTCACCTTGTAAACCCACTTCAATCCAATCGGTCTGCAACCAATCGGTGGATCTACGAGCTCCCAGGTGTAATTTTCATGGATTGCCGCCATCTCCTCGAGCATCGCGGCGCGCCAGCAATCCTCGTGCTCAGCTGCCGCGAATGGGGCCGGCTCCTCAGCCGTGCCCAGGTGGAGCTCCTGATCATCAAGCACGCGCTCCACGTGCCCGGGCGTTTCCTCGTCCCCGACGAGATCCCGTATTGCCCTGAAACGAAGCGGCTCACCCTCGTGCTCGGCGTCGACATGTGTAGATGCATTTGGTGGTGGCGTGACGAAGCGAACTGACGATCCTGTGCTCGATGTTGCCGACGTCGGGGTGTCCCCTGCCCCGCAGGAGACCGTGATGGTGTTGCCGCCGACGATGGTGGTGGGGAAGCCACCGGCGGAGTCGATTCCCCTGCTCCCGAAGCAGAGGGGGCTTCCCTGTTTCTGCAACAGAGGAGTCACCCGCGCTGTCTTGACGCGATGTCCCAGCCGCGTCATCCGGTGCGACGCGGTACTCCGAGTACTCGACGGAGAAGCTGATGTCGATGTCGTCGCCTCCGTCTTCCCCGCCGCCGGACTCCTCCCAATTCCAGCGCTCGCCTTCATCGAACACCACATCACGTGAAATCACCACCCGTCGCGCGTCTGGATCGAAGAGCCGGTATGCCTTGCTTCCGGCTTCGTAACCCAAGAACACCATGGGGATGCTCCTGTCTTCGAGCTTCCCCAAATTGGGCTTTGTCACCTTGACATCACATGCCTCTAGCGCCGAGTCCTTGGAACCCAGCGTGACGCGGTACTCCGCGGGTACCGTCTTCAGGATGGCCTCCATGGCCAAGTGGTCTTCTTCTTCATTGTCAGTGCCGAAGCTTACTACCTTCCAAATGCTGCGAGCCTTCAGCATCACCTTCACGACGACCTCCCACTCGGCGTAGTTGGTGCGGGTGAGTATGGGGAACTGCGCGCCGCCAATGTCGCGGATCGTCTTCTTCACCACATATGTCGCCCCCCGACGCGGTGAATGAGACGCATCCCGATGTTCGGCGGAGCGATGGATGCGGCCGCGCCCCCGGCCACGGCCCCGCCCACCATCACGCCCCCTCTTGCTTTGCCATGGCCGAGAAGGATCAGCTGCCTTGCAGCCCGACTGCGGCTCTGATGCCAAATGTTGGCCAGAACAGAGCTCCTAGACCTGCAACACAGTCACACCGGTGGAGAGGTAGCAAAGGAGAAGAAGAAACCCAGAGATGAGTTCAGAACTTGCACACACGCCAACTCCTATTGGAACTCCTGTGTTCTGCTGAACTAACTGCATTGCTGCTGCTCTACATCTTTTGTAGAGGGCAAAGTCAACTCTAGTACAAAATACCATGAGTACCTACTAGTACAGCTACTCCTATATGTACAAAATACACCAGGCATGCTTGCCTTTGCAATTGAGTGCCCTGTGGCCACATACGGCAGGACAGGATGCACTGGAGGGTTTCTACCAACCCCATTGACTTTGCTAAGGGGAGTTTCAGACAAGGAACTGAAGCAATTACAACAGGCAATAGCCCAAAGAGAGAAGTGTTCACACTCCAGCATACACAGTATAACAGTAGTAATATAGTCATATTTAATTGGGACAAAATACAATCAACAAATTAGTTGCCTTTTTTTTATGATTTAAGTGACACAGTAGAATGTGTTGGCCAAAGAAAAACATTTCTAAAGCATCCACTTGGTGAATCTGTGGGCCACCATCTTTCACACAATAGATAACAAGCAACGTGTTGATAGCAATGATAATTACAATTATTGTCTACATAAAAGTTCGTAATTTCTCAATCATAACACTGATATCCTAAATATGTGTTTCAGAAAGCCGCAACAATTAGAGACAAATATTGGACCAGTTCACTTCAACCATTGTACTGCACAGGACAGGACACAGGGAAGGCTAATTGGACTCAACAATTCTTACCTTTGCTACACTGAGTCCGATTGGATTAGGCCGATGCGGTGACCTAGTTGCCAATACCCCCATCTTGCCCCCTTTCAATCTTGGCACCCTTACCTTCCACAGAAAATAGATGATTTCATCAAGTTCAGTTTACGTCTACTATAACAGTCAATGGAAACAGCTGAATAACAAAGAACACAACCATACCTTTGCTTTTAGCTTGGACCTAGCAGGATCTTTCCACATTTTATCAAGATCGGTGTTCAGATGGAACACATAAAGGATCCAGCAATGCGAGTAATTAGCTAGTCCCTCCAGTGCTGCTGCTGGGACTCGAGCTGGATCAAGCGCCACAGTTGCCCTGGCCAGCGTGACCACCAAAGGCTGCCTTGGTGTACCATTCCTGGATTGAAGTTGCAGATCAATAAAGCAATAAAATTAGGTCCCTAGATCAGTTTCCGCATATGAACACATCCACATTAATCACTAACTCTAGTGTTTTTCCCCGACAGGATCACTCACTCACTCTCACCAATGCCTCACTCTAGTTACCAAAAACTCAAGAAATTGACTGGGTGTTACAAGGCGTAGAAAATGGGAACAAAATCGAAGCCAAACAGCACCTAGTGGAGAAGCAGGACTGAACGGTGCCGATGGGCGCCATCGGGTAAGATGCCGGGGAGGCGGCAGCCTTGGCCGGCCTCGCCTCTTCAGAGCGCGGCTCCTTTTCGCTCAGAGCCGTCCTCAACGACTGGAAGCAAGATGCATCGTTCAGCAATCAGCAGCATGAGACGAATCAAAGAGGAAATGTGTGCAGAGCCTGAACGCGCGACAGCTTGCGGCGCGGCAGGTCGGCGATCTCACCTGCTGGGCGCGCACCCTACCGCGGCGCTCAGAGGCGGCCTTCTCCGCGGTGGCTGCCAGCACAGCCTCGAGCTCCCGGACCCGCGCGGCCAGGAGACCGCAATTTCGCCTGTACAGCAGGCCTACGAGACAGGTACGCGTCGGTGAGGGAGGAGTCGAGGAGAGGAAGGTGTTTGATGAGCGTAGGTGACAATGAGTCGAGGGAAGAGCTCAAGATTACTTGAGAGGACGACGGCAGCAGCCGTGGTGACGAGGGCGGCGGCGGCAAGGCTCCGCGGCGGCGCCATGGCGGCGGAAGCGCCCGAAGGTGCCGAAGCAAAACGCTGGTAATGGAATGGGCTCTGGAGATGATAGTGGGCTGGGCTTCACACGGCCAGAAAAAGGACATACTATGCCGATTTTTTTAAAGCCTAGGCCGATCGTGTCGTTTTCGGGCCGGCCGTTTGTTTGGTTTTCGTCGGTGTTGAGATTAGCCCGAAACCAACCAGTTGTTACACCTGATTTTCCGAAAAAAACCAAATGCATCTCATATGTGTGCTAGGATCAAGTTTACACACATATATAGACGTCATGAGTGAAATATCAATAAACAGCAATAAAAACGTACAAGAGTTAAACCATTACATTATCTCTTTATTACACTCAGATGTTAGACTCGAAGGTCTTTACAACGATCAAACGATAACTATGATGACGCAACTCCATCTTCATCTTCCACAGGCATCTGACCGGGGGCACGCAAGCCTCAGAACTCCTCGTAGTCGCTGAAGTACTCTTCTCCGGTGTTCTCCTCTGAACAGTGGGTAAGCAAGGGTGAGCACACTTATGGTTGGAGCTCAGCAAGTGGGGAAAGATGCAAGGCTATCAAGGACAGGCTAAGAGTTTGCTGCAGTTAGCATTTTAATGTTGGTCAAATTTTTATTAGCAAGCACCTATTTACTAGATGTAAGTTTATACCAACCCACTTAAGCATTTAGGAAAGCATCTCCTCTCAAAAACCCACAAGAAACCACGATTTAATTCCATCTTTATGTTTGATTATCATGTGAGGGTCCAGGCCGCTCTTGACTGTGAGCACGACTGATCGATCAGTTTTCACTCTGCAGAGGTTGTACAATTTACCCACAGTTCGTGTTCCCCATGTCGCCCGGGTTTGCAAGGCCCTTAAACACTTCCGAGGTGAGTGGCTAGGGGTCCACTACGAAGCCTTTACAAAGGTATGCAGAAGACCAACAGCCCGCGACAGTTACAGCAGCAGAGCGGACCATAACCCTCCCTAGTGGTCAGCACCTTAGCAAAGGCTGCTACCCCAAAAGAACCGGGCTATACCCCTTCAACTCCCGCCCCCTGTGCTCCTTTCGGATAAGGCTATCAGATAGTTCCACACACCTAATTAATTGGCTAAGCCAGAGCCATATGTACTGTGGTTGCACTGTTTTCCTGGGTGGTTCTCCATGTTCCGATTAAACCATATGATCTTGTTATTAACCATAAGCACACACACCTATATATATCACCAAAGTTATCATGATCAACATTCAACATATTGTAAAAGATTCATTTTAAACCATTCCAAGTTATATATATAGCAACTAAGCATTTCTACCCAAAACATTTATTTAAAAGGGTTGTCCAAGGTAAAGGGGATAAAATTCTAGTCATGTCCTTAAAAAGGTGATTTTCCCATCAAATTTATGCAATACAATATTAAATGTAAACTTAGTTATCATGCAAGTTGAGTGGGACAAAAATAGAATATGCAGGGGGAGAAGTCCACTTGCCTTCCTTGCTTAAACACTGGGGTTCTTCTTCTTCAAACACTTGCTCTTGATCCAATCCAACTGGCTGCTCACTTGAAACTGGCACGATGTCTACGAGCACACAAGAAAACATACAATAGATAAAACAATACACCAAGCAAAGGTAAACTGATCTGACAAAAGAAACAGATAACAAGGTAGCTTTAAAGAAAGGTGGCTAGGAAAGATTAAGTGAAGGAACATAGTTGATTTACCAATATAGAACAAGGGTTGGCTCTAGGAACGTGAACACAAAAGCACTAGGATCTATCGAGAGCTTTAGATGATCACAAACAAGAGCTAGTTATGTGCTTGGTATCTTTTAATTAAGTAAAATCATGTGTATAGGTAATTTCAGAGAAATATACCCTATTTATAATTAAGCAAGTTATATTTGTACTTAAGAGACGATGTAAACTTAGTTCAATTTTACTTATAAATATTCAAGTATGTTTTATGAAAATTAAACATTTAATTTAGAAGAAGCATGTAAAAGCATCTAGGCGCTTATCTTTATATTTCGAGTTATTCTAATCAAATTATAACTTAAAAACACATTTATATTCATATTAATCAAATTAATAATTTAATTAAGAAAACTCGAGATAAACCTATATTGCTTTTACATAGGAAGCAAATTGCATAATCATTAATTAAATTAAGTTTGATTATAAAACCGAGGTATACATCTAATTAACTTTTAATTAAAAGAAATATTTATTTAATATTAATCATATTAACTTTCTTATGAAAACACGTGTTGAACTCTAGCTAGATTTTAATTAGAAAAGCATGCATAATAGGATTTAATCATATTTAACATTTAAATAAATTATAAAACAAAGAATATGTTCAACTTTGGCACTAACACGCAGTTTGAGTTGATATGAACCTAACGCAACTTGAAACGGTGGAAACAGAGTTAAAACGCACAAGATACAGCCAAAACAAGGTTCTAAAACTAACGGGCTTGAAAAGACGGTCGCGTGGACACCAAGAACGCTTAAAACGGAGTTAGGATGGAAAGGATATGGCTAAAACCAGATTCAGGGGCTTTTTTGTGAAGAAACAGGACTTCTAGGGGCTTCACTGCAAGAAACCAGGGGCTAAAATATAATTATGTGCAAGAACCCAAGGGTTTTGGTGTAAAAGAACAGGGCTTGGACCTTTGGTGGCAGTAACAGAGAAGCTCAGGGGCTTCACCGTGAAAACCTGGGCTAAACCGTAAGAATCTTTGGAGGTGGAAGGGCATATATGTGATATTAGAAAGAGCGGGGTTCTTTTTGTAAAACTGCAAAGGTAGCCGGCGGAGGGGCTGAGGAAGCACCACGTGGCGAGCTGTGAGTGGCTGGGCTGACGCAAGCATGACGCGCGGCTGACGTGGCCCGTGGACCGGCGCCTGTGGACTTGGTCCACCTGTCCACCGTGGACCGATCTAAGGGCTACCCCCCCCCCTTTTGATCTGGGCATGTGGGCGAGAGGCGGCGGGGAGACGGCCGGCGCCGGCGGCGGAGCGGCGGCGGCTCGCCAGCGACCTCGATCTTGGGCTGTGGTGCACGGTTTTAAGTGCGGTTTCGTCCTACGCGAAGCTAAGGAGCTCGCGAACTTATCCAGACCAAAAGGGTGGCGTCTCGGGTGATCACGACGGCGCCCCATGGCCGGCGGCGGACGACCAGCTTAGGAACAGGCGGCGACGGCGTTAGACACCACGGAGCGCGAAAAAGGAAGAGAGGTGGCTTCCTCACCTCGTCGTGATGCTCAGGGTGAATAGAACAAGGACGGTGAGGCAGTGATGGCGAAGATTGATGCCGGCGGGCGGCACTCTAGCGGCGGCGGTGCTCGAGCGGTTCGGTCCGGCGACGGGAGCAGATGCCCTAGTACAGAAGATGTTCGGGTGAGCGGTGAGCACGAAGAAGAAAGAAGGAAGAGCAGGGGCCACTTCACCAGCGACGAGGAACTTGCACGACCGACAATGGCCCAGCGGCAAGGGACTTCACGGGGGCGGCGCGTGTGCGAGGGAGGGAGATGCAGGGATGCACATGTGAGGGAACGGGACGCGCAAGGACTCGTGCTCGTGCTTTATAGGCCAGGGGAGGGAGAGGGAGCGGCGACCGGGCAAATTGGCCATTGATGGCCATGGCGGCCGACCCGGCCTTGATGGCATTCAAGGAAGAGGCTTGAATGGAGAAGAAACCGAAGGAGTAATGGAGGGGGAGTGAAGCACCGAGGCTTAATTGCACCTTAACGGTGGCGATTCAAGGAAGGGAGGCGCGGGAGATGCGTGGAGCGGCCGGCGGCGGCGCTGGATGCGGGGCAGAGGAGGGTGCTGAAGGTTGGGGATGAAACTGGTAGGTGGGGCCCGTGTGGCGGTGGGAGAGAGAGGGGGAAAAGGAAGATGGGCCGGTGGCGGTGAGATGGGCTGGAAGGAGGAGAGAGGTGGGCTGTGGGGGAAGGAAACGGGTCGAGCGAAGCAGGCCGGCGGCCTGGTGAGGCTGCCCGGGCCGGGGAGAAGGGAGGGAGAACTGGGCTGGGCTGGAAATGGGGAAGGGTAAAGTTGGGGGGGGGGTTTGTTTTGTTTTTTTTTCTTTTTCAAACCTTTTCAAACTTTCAAACTAAATTATAAACACTTTAAAAGTTTTCAAGATTAAAATCATTTTAAAAACTTTTAGAACTTCACACAAACACACGAAAACAATGCAAACAAAATATGATGCACATACACTTGTTGCTTCTAAAATTATTCAAAAGTGACATTTAAATATTTTAGAGCATAATTTATTTGATAATTTATTATTCCTTAGAAAACAAAAACTAAAACACCATGTTGCTTACATTAATTTAGTGATGGAATTTTAGGGTGTTACAAATCTACCCCCCTTAAAAAGAATCTCGTCCCGAGATTCGAAGAGATTGGAAAAGAAACTAAGGGTACACTTCTATAATCTCATCTTGCATGCTGAGTTCTTCTAGCAGTCATAGCTTCTTCTTTTGCTTTCCTTCATCTTAATTCACTTTTCCTTCCTTCTTGGACGGGGCAGTAGTGGCAACTTCAATCCTATCTCCTTGTGGGCTGGTTAAGAGCACTGACTTCTTGGCACACAGATTTATTCCATGACATTCGCCTAACCAATCCATTCCAAGTATTACGTCTATTCCACTAGATGTAAGAACTACTAGATCAGCTTGAAAATCTATTCCCCTGATTTTAAGATTGACCCGTGGGCATACATAAGTGGATTTCATTTCACCGTTCGGGGAACTAATCAGCAAATGTGTCTTCATAGAACTCATAGGTATATCATGCTTTACCACGAATTGTTCAGTAATGAAAGAATGCGATGCTCCAGAATCAAATAAAGCTGTTGCTTTGGTACGAGTTGACGGAGAGAACGTACCAAAGACAACACCTGGAGCGTCTTGAGCTTGTTTAGTCGTCACATGATTCACTCTTTCACGTGCATAGTTCCGTTGACCTCTGTTACCTCGATAAGTAGAATTCCCAATACGAGCTTGTGATAACGGTTGTCCAAATCTCTGACCATTATCTTTCTGAGGAGTCTGCATGTTGCGCTTCGGACAGGTGTTGGCATAATGTCACAATTCTCCACAATTGAAACAACCATTCAGACGAACCGGGGAGTTGCTTCTCACTAGTGCTTCTGAATGATCTTGATGATGACTTGGAGCTTGTGGTGTCTACTCGCTGGAATGCTGAGGTTGTTGAGTTGAGTGTTGTAAAGTCTGAGTATAATTTCCACTTGATCCACCAGAGTAAAACTGAGAATTCTGAGATGAGTTGAAGCGAGGGCGTGTGTTGCTGGACTGTCCATGAGACTTGAACTTGCACTTCTGTTCACCAAGTTCCATTCATTTATTCTCCAAACCTATAGCTTTGTTCAGCAACATCTGAAAGTTGGGGAATGTATGGCTTTGCAACTGATAGTTGAGCGGTCCAATCAATCCATTCAAGTCTTTCCTGCCTCTTGGGATCAGTGTTGACTTCATCAGGAGCATAACGGGACAAATGAGTGAACTTGTCGAGATACTCAGTGACAAACATGTTTCCCTGCTTCAGTGCAAGAAACTCCTTCTACTTTAGCTTTATCACTCCTGAAGGAATGTGATATGTACGGAAGTTATCTCTGAATTCCTGCCAAGTAATATTGTTTCTATTAGGATGTGCAGTTGAATATGCATCCCACCAATCGGCAGCTTGCCCTGTCAATCTTCCTGCAGCATAAAGGATCATCTCTCGGTCGGTGCACTGAACAATCTCAAGTTTCTTGGTAACTGTCTTCAACCAGTCATCGGCATCCAAAGGATCAGAGGAGTGGGAATAGGTAGGAGGGTGGTGGCTCATAAACTTCTTATGCTTATCCCTTGGCTGTGGTGGAGGTGGAGGAGGGGGTGCTGGTTGGTTCTGTTGAGCTTGTAGGTTCTGGACGGTGGCAGTGAGGTTTTGAAGTAGCTGGGTTTGAGCAGCAAGGAATTGTTGCATTGCGGGATCTATTTGGTTAAGCAGTGGGGGTGGTGCTTGATTTTGTCGATTAGCGATATGAGCACGAACAATAGATGGAACGTCTTGATCTTCTCCTGACCTGGTTTGTACCATCTGATTGTTAGAGAGCAAATTATTTCCAACAAGAAGATTGAACTGATGCATGAGGATAAGAACTCAAAAAAAAGATGAAGCGGCATGAATTTCAAATCTAAGACAGATTATGTTGATCTCAATAAATCAGTTGTAACTCTCTGTACCATTATCCAAAAATTATGAAACTTTACCAGGATATGATGTGCAAAATTATGAGACTAATCCAACTGGAATCACTTCAATCGGAGATCTACAACTCGAGATAAAATCCAAATAGTGCAGCTGTGTCAGCAGAAATTACAGATTCTGATGTGCTCAATACTTTGTGCATAACTCTCAGAATACATACTGTATGGTATTGAATTTTTGATAGAAAATCATCCTCAAAATTTGTGAACTAACCAACTGATTTTATATCAAATGGAGTTCTGTAGCTCTAGATATGATTAAAACATTACTACTATGTCAAATAACTGCGAGATCAGATTTGCATCATTCCAAACTTGCATGAGAGATAAAATAGAAGACATCCAGATTTAGACCCCAAACTATCTTAATTAGCCTAATAATTTATTTCTTGTTGCATTTGTGGCCATCACTCCACAATACAAATCACACAAGCAAAGATCCAAATCAATCATGTGTTCAAACAACAAACATCAGCACAACGATCGTCCTCA
This sequence comes from Cenchrus americanus, assembly GCA_947561735.1. Classification (NCBI taxonomy): domain Eukaryota; kingdom Viridiplantae; phylum Streptophyta; class Magnoliopsida; order Poales; family Poaceae; genus Cenchrus; species Cenchrus americanus. Next base: position 92,886,825 of record OX387245.1, on the reverse strand, counting down.
CACAAGCGTTTCTATCGAAGTTGATAAGGGGTAGACAATCTAAGAACTTATATTAGACAATCCTCGGTGGTGAAGATTCAGCTGTTAGCACAAGAACCGAACTCAGAATAGATCAAAACAAAATGATGTATTTTAACAAGAAGACAAAGATTAAATTAGATTTTATATGTAAAATAAGTCAATTTTGAAGGATGACAGGCTTTCTAGAACATGAATCCTTACTTTTCGACCATTCTAACCTAAGGCTGCGTCCTATAGTCATCACTGCTCTGATACCACTTTGTCACACCTGATTTTCCGAAGAAAACCAAATGCATCTCATATGTGTGCCAGGATCAAGTTTACACACATATGATAGACGTCATGAGTGAAATATCAATAAACAACAATAAAAACGTACAAGAGTTAAACCATTACATTATCTCTTTATTACACTCAGACGTTAGACTCGAAGGTCTTTACAACGATCAAACGATAACTATGAAGACGCAACTCCATCTTCATCTTCCACAGGCATCTGACCGGGGGCACGCAAGCCTCAGAACTCCTCGTAGTCGCTGAAGTACTCTTCTCCAGTGTTCTCCTCTGAACAGTGGGTAAGCAAGGGTGAGCACACTTATGGTTGGAGCTCAGCAAGTGGGGGAAGATGCAAGGCTATCAAGGACAGGCTAAGAGTATGCTGCGGTTAGCATTTTAATGTTGGTCAAATTTTTATTAGCAATCACCTATTTACTAGATGTGAGTTTATACCAACCCACTTAAGCATTTAGGAAAGCATCTCCTCTCAAAAACACACAAGAAACCACGATTTAATTCCATCTTTATGTTTGATTATCATGTGAGGGTCCAGGCCGCTCTTGACCGTGAGCACGGCTGATCGATCAGTTTTCACTCTGCAGAGGTTGTACACTTTACCCACAGTTCGTGTTCCCCATGTCGCCCGGGTTTGCAAGGCCCTTAAACACTTCCAAGGTGAGTGGCTAGGGGTCCACTACGAAGCCTTTACAAAGGTATGCAGAAGACCAACGGCCGCCGCTGACGATTCGACGCAGAGAGCGGACCATAACCCTCCCTAGTGGTCAGCACCTTAGCAAAGGCTGCTACCCCAAAAGAACCGGGCTATACCCCTTCAACTCCGGCCCCCTGTGCTCCTTCCGGATAAGGCTATCGGATAGTTCTACACACCTAATTAATTGGCTAAGCCAGAGCCATATGGACAGTGGTTGCACTGTTTTCCTGGGTGGTTCTCCATGTTCCGATTAAACCATATGATCTTGTTATTAACCATAAGCACACACACATATATATATCACCAAAGTTATCATGATCAACATTCAACATATTGTAAAAGATTCATTTTAAACCATTCCAAGTTATATATATAGCAACTAAGCATTTCTACCCAAAACATTTATTTAAAAGGGTTGTCCAAGGTAAAGGGGATAAATTCTAGTCATGTCCTTAAAAAGGTGATTTTCCCATCAAATTTATGCAATACAACATTAAATGTAAACTTAGTTATCATGCAAGTTGAGTGGGACAAAAATAGAATATGCAGGGGGAGAAGTCCACTTGCCTTCCTTGCTTAAACACTGGGGTTCTTCTTCTTCAAACACTTGCTCTTGATCCACTCCAACTGGCTGCTCACTTGAAACTGGTACGATGTCTATGAGCACACAAGAAAACATACAATAGATAAAACAATACACCAAGCAAAGGTAAACTGATCTGACAAAAGAAACAGATAACAAGGTAGCTTTAAAGAAAGGTGGCTAGGAAAGATTAAGTGAAGGAACATAGTTGATTCACCAAGATAGAACAAGGGTTGGCTCTAGGAACGCGAACACAAAAGCACTAGGATCTATCGGGAGCTTTGGATAATCACAAACAAGAGCTAGTTATGTGCTTGGTATCTTTTAATTAAGTAAAATCATGTGTATAGGTAATTTCAGAGAAATATACCCTATTTATAATTAAGCAAGTTATATTTGTACTTAAGAGATGATGTAAACTTAGTTCAATTTTACTTATAAATATTCAAGTATGATTTATGCAAATTAAACATTTAATTTAGAAGAAGCATCTAAACGCATCTAGGCGCTTATCTTTATATTTCGAGTTATTCTAATCAAATTATAACTTAAAAACACATTTATATTCATATTAATCAAATTAACAATTTAATTAAGAAAACTCGAGATAAACCTATATTGCTTTTACATAGGAAGCAAATTGCATAATCATTAATTAAATTAAGTTTGATTATAAAACCGAGGTATACATCTAATTAACTTTTAATTAAAAGAAATATTTATTTAATATTAATCATATTAACTTTCTTATGAAAACACGTGTTGAACTCTAGCTAGATTTTAATTAGAAAAGCATGCATAATAGGATTTAATCATATTTAACATTTAAATAAATTATAAAACAAAGAACATGTTCAACTTTGGCACTAACACGCAGTTTGAGTTGATATGAACCTAACGCAACTTGAAATGGTGGAAACAGAGTTAAAACGCACAAGATACAGCCAAAACAAGGTTCTAAAACTGACGGGCTTGAAAAGACGGTCGCGTGGACACCAAGAACGCTTAAAACGGAGTTAGGACGAAAAAGATATGGCTAAAACAAGGTTCAGGGGCTTTTCTGTGAAGAAACAGGACTTCTAGGGGCTTAACCGCAAGAAACCAGGGGATAAAATATAGTTATGTGCAAGAACCCAAGGGTTTTGGTGTAAAAGAACAAGGCTTGGACCTTTGGTGGCAGTAACGGAGAAGTTCAGGGGCTTCACCGTGAAAACCTGGGCTAAACTGTAAGAATCTTCGGAGGTGGAAGGGCATATATGTGATATTAGAAAGAGCGGGGTTCTTTTTGTAAAACTGCAAAGGCAGCCGGCGGAGGGGCTGGGGAAGCACCACGTGGCGAGCTGTGAGTGGCCGGGCTGACGCAAGCATGACGCGCGACTGACGTGGCCCGTGGACCGGCGCCTGTGGACTTGGTCCACCGGTCCACCGTGGACCGATCTAAGGGCTACGCCCCCTTTTGATCTGGGCCGTCCGTGCCCATCGGACGGCCCCGGTCGCATGTGGGCGACGGGCGGCGGAGAGACGGCGGCGCCGGCGCCGGAGCGGCGGCGGCTCGCCGGCGACCTCGATCTTGGGCTGTGGTGCACGGTTTTAAGTGTGGTTTCGTCCTACGCGAAGCTAAGGAGCTCGCGAACCTATCCAGACCAAAAGGGTGGCGTCTCGGGTGATCACGACGGTGCCCCATGGCCGGCGGCGGACGACCGGCTTAGGCACACGGCGGCGACGGCGTTAGACACCATAGAGCGCGAAAAAGGAAGAGAGGTGGCTTCCTCACCTCGTCGTGATGCTCAGGGTGAATAGAACAGGGACGGTGAGGCAGTGATGGTGATGATCAACGTCGGCGGGCGGCACTCTGGCGGCGGCGGTGCTCGAGCGGTTCGGTCCGGCGACGGGAGCAGATGCCCTGGTACAGAAGATGTTCGGGTGAGCGGTGAGCACGAAGAAGAAAGAAGGAAGAGCAGGGGCCACTTCACCGGCGACGAGGAACTTGCACGACCGACAATGGCCCAACAACAAGGGACTTCACGGGGGCGGCGCGTGTGCGAGGGAGGGAGATGCAGGGATGCACAGGCGAGGGAAAGGGGCGCGCAAGGACTCGTGCTCGTGCTTTATAGGCCAGGGGAGGGAGAAGGAGCGGCGACCGGGCCAATTGGCCATTGATGGCCATGGCGGCCGACCCGGCCTTGATGGCATTCAAGGAAGAGGCTTGAATGGAGAAGAAACCGAAGGGGTAATGGAGGGGGAGTGAAGCACCAAGGCTTAATTGCACCTTAACGGTGGCGATTCAAGGAAGGGAGGCGGGGGAGATGCGTGGAGCGGCCGGCGGCGGCGCTGGATACGGGGCAGAGGAGGGTGCTGGAGGTTGGGGGTGAAACTGGTAGGTGGGGCCCATGTGGCGGTGGGAGAGAGAGGGGGAAAAAGGAAGATGGGCCGGTGGTGGTGAGATGGGCCGGAAGGAGGAGAGAGGTTGGGCTGTGGGGGAAGGAAACGGGTCGAGCGAAGCAGGCCGGCGGCCTGGTGAGGCTGCCCGGGCCGGGGAGAAGGGAGGGAGAATTGGGTTGGGCTGGAAACGGGGAAGGGTAAAGTTGGGGGGGGGTTTGTTTTCTTTTTTTTTCTTTTTTTCTTTTTTTTCTTTTTCAAACCTTTTCAAACTTTCAAACTAAATTATAAACACTTTAAAAGTTTTCAAGATTAAAATCATTTTAAAAACTATTAGAACTTCACACAAACACACGAAAACAATGCAAACAAAATATGATGCACATACACTTGTTGCTTCTAAAATTATTCAAAAGTGACATTTAAATATTTTAGAGCATAATTTATTTGATAATTTATTATTCCTTAGAAAACAAAAACTAAAACACCATGTTGCTTACATTAATTTAGTGATGGAATTTTAGGGTGTTACACTAGTGAAATGCGTCGTTATCAGTTTCTCGATGTCGGTGTTAAGCAATGCAAGGACATGAGTTTATCCTGATTCCGGCCACGGGGCCATACGTCCAGCAGGTTGCGCGTGCGCGCTATATTGCGATGCACAGGGGTGTTTGTAGAGGGGGGCTACGGGCAAGGTGGGAGATGAGGAGAACCCCCAAGTCTCGGCTGGGTGATTGAGGCAAAGTGCCAATATCAGCGGGAATGTGGACGTGGATGCGAGTGAGCGTGTTGTTGTACGATTCCCGCGGCTGGGCGGCCACCTCCTCCTTTTATAGGCCGAGGGGAGGCGGCTTACAAACGTGTCGCATGACTTTTGGTGTGGTATCCCGGTACCGGCGTGCAGTGCTTGCGATTTGATGGTGGTCCTAGCGGGTCCCGGTTCTTGTGTGCATCGTGACAGCTCCTGTGCTTGTCTAGAGGTGGCTTCGAGGGTGGTCTTGCCGGCGCCAGCGTCTGGTTGTTGTTCATACACTGATTCGAGGGTCCTGCTGATGGGAGAGTTTGGGCTGCACGGGAGTCGCGCGTGGCGGCATCCCATTGGAACAGGTTCCCACAGCGCAGGGGATGGCTCCACAGCGTCCGAGGTGGCGGCACAAGGCCGGGGATGGCCGCACTGGGCTGGAGGTGACGGCGGGATGTGCTTCGCCCACCCTGCGTCACGACACCGTCCTGCGCGATCGCCAGGTCGGCGGCTGTACGCCTCTCGAGGGTATTGCCGGACCCTTTCGAGGGGCGCGGCGTGGAAGAAGGACGGGAGCGGGTGGCACAGTGCCGCGGAGTGACGCCGGCCATGCCGCATAGCGCCAGGGATGGCAGCACAGCGGCGGGCTTGTCCGCACAACGCTGGGACCAGATTCCTGGGCAATGTCAGGGATTTGGCGTGGTAGGGATCTTGCCTATTGTTAACACCAAAATTTGGTAAGGAGTCTGACTCGTGGGTCCAGCTCGATGAGGAGTCCGTCTGGTGGAAGGAAAGATCTTTTCAGCTGTATTCGGTAAAGAGATCTGCGATCGGCTATCTGCTCCCGTTCGGCAAAGGAACAATAGAGCTGATTTTGCGGGATTGGATGGTGACGTGGCTCAAGCAGAAAGGGCGAATGGATAGATAGGCGATCAAAGCTTAGAGATAAGTTAGGCAGCAAATCCATTCGAGATCGTACTTCGCAGGATATAAATATGAGCCCTGAATGTATGTAAAAAAACAATCATTCTTCAATACAAACCGGCCTTACGCCAAACCCTAGAGTCCTTTTGTCGTGTCGTCGAGTTCTTCGAGAGGGTTCATCGATCCGTCGACCTCCGTGAGTACCGGCAACCTTGTATCATGTCTAGTATCATGCGGTGGATTTAGATCTGATGCAAGTAGTCTTGTTACCATGCTTCGTGTCATGCGGTAGATTCAAGCTTGGTTCAAGAAGGTTTCTTGTTAGGTCATGAGCCATGCGGTAGGCTAAGATCTAGCTTGAAGCTAGTTATCGGCTCTATTGGATTTTGGCAAGATCCAATAAATTCATTAAGTTACCCCGTGTTACTTTGAGTTTTTACTTTATGTTTAAATTCACGTAACACTTTTGCCCAATCTAGATGGGTTTGGATCGGTTTTACCTCTTTTATGGTCCTTGTTCGAGTAGATTTCATGTTTTAACGTGTGGATCATGTGCTTTCCGATAGCCGAAATCGAATCGATCTAGATTGTTACGTGTTGCGGGTTCAAGCTTACCAATGTCGGTATAAATCTTGAAAGAACTGAGTATCATGCGGTAGATGCAGGTTTTTGGGTTGCTTTGGAGCTAGTCATCCGGTGGATTAGATCTCAAATCAATTTGATAGATTTATTCACTTGGTAATGTTCGTTCCTTCTTCATGGACCCCGAATCGGCTGTTCAGCCGTATTCGGTTATGTTTCTTCACGAGTAGAACACGTGCGTAATTCATGCTTTAAATAATGTGTGCTTTTAGCTTTCCATATTTAGATTGTATCATGCGGTGGATAGATCTATTTGTGGAAAGTGGTACGGTCTTCATGCAAGTTGTATCATGCGGTGGATAGATTTGTTTGATATCGTACCCGACGGGTTTTAGAGTACCTAGACATGCGGTAGACTAGTGCTTTGGATCTATGCATGCTTGTTTATTACATGATTATGTTCGTGCTTTACTTTATTCATTTATTTAATGCTAATTGTCATGGGGATCGGTCATGGCCTCGTGCATGTGTATCATTGTTCAAACAAAGACCGATCGCTGTCATGCTTACGTCATCCATTCGGCTGTATTGCTTTTCCTTTTATAATTTCCCGAATAGTTTCAGTTCATTGGCAAATAGCTTTCTATAGCTATGTGTCATCCCATTTGGCTTCTTAGCCGTAAATACGGAACGGCATGCGGTACCACCCGGCAAGTTCCAAGCTTTGGTATTTAACTGCTTTATCTTTTGTTAATTTTCAGGAAAAATTGACTGACACGTCTTGTTACTCTTTGCGCGTGTGAAGCCAGCTTTGTTCGGCTTGCTGTGTGTTTGGCGCCGGGTGCACGTTTTGTGTTAACACACTTTTTGGCACGCCCAGTGGGACCACAGCCGAATAGATCAAGATGCCTGACATCGCGGACATCATGGACGTCAACCTTGAGGATCTCTCTCCCGAGCGGCGGCGCGCTCCGGGACGCCATAGACCGGTTCCGGCAAAAATGCCTGCTTGTCATTCAAGAAAAATAGAAGTGGCATCCCGTACTTGAAGAACGAGATGCCCGGGGGTGTTGCCGCCGGGGAGAGCGATACCACGGCTCGGCGGGATAAAGAGGAGTGCATGCGAGTATTCCGGGGAATCTGCGGACTACATGCCGAGCAAGCACAACAAAGCTTTCCTCGGTGCGCTCCGGCGGATGATGGTGGCCGTCTTTGGCCCGGGCATGGAACAAGCATTCGGCAAGGCACCCGTCCAAGGGGGCACCATGGAGCCGGGCGAGTCAAGCTCTCAACCACCATTACGGAGCCGGCCACATCGGCCTCCTCCTCAAAGCTGCGGAAGTCAAGCGTTCCCGGCCTCCTCCTCATGGTGCCGGGGGGTCGGCCCGGTTCGACCCCCCACTACGGGCCTCGGGAGGACGACCAATTCGGCCACCACCGCGGGCGGCACGGGTCAACCCGCGCAACGGCCCGAATCCGTACCGGCCTACGTATGGGGAACTAGCGTTCGGCTCGCACGGAGCCCCACTTGCCTCCGGCCACGGGGATTGCTCCGCAAACAGGCGGGCCGCGAGAGGAACTTATACGGCGGAGGCTACCATGAGGTGGGAAACTACGGGGCATTTGATGCCTTTCCACATCCGGGATACGCGCCGGTCGTAGGCGCGCAAGAGGACGATGCCCCGGCACGGAAGATGGCCGAGTTGATGCAAAATCGGTTCGGCCTCAAGCCAAAAATGCGGGGACACCGCCTACAAGCCGCCGTTCCCGCAGTGGTACTACAACGTGCTCCTTCCACCAAGGGTGAAGCCGCCGACGGAGTTCACGAAATTTTCGGGGAGCGGGATGACACGAGCACAGTGGAGCACATCGCTCGTTACCTCATGCAGCTCGGGGAATGCTCAGCCGAGGAAACATTCAGGGTCCGCTACTTCCCCGCATCACTGACAGGTCCAGCATTCCAGTGGTTCTCGTCCCTACCCCCTGAGTCAGTTTGCAGATGGAAGGACCTAGAGCAGAAATTCCACGCTCATTATTTCAGTGGCAGCTCGGAGAAGAAACTGATCGACCTTGCCACCCTGAAGCAGAGGCACAGCGAGACGCCGTTAGAGTTTCTCAGGAGATTCAGGGAGGTTAAAGGCATGTGCTTCTCGCTCAACTTGCCAGATGACCAGTTGGCTGATATGGCCATCGCCAGGATGCTGCCGGCCGTACGTGAGAAATTGTTCGGGATGGAGTTTGAAAACCTGGGCCAGCTGTCACAGAAGCTATCACTGATGAGCAACCAAGCGTATGGCTTCAAGAAGGATGCTAAGTTTGGCAAGCGGCATGATGTCGCTGACATCTACAACCAGTTCTTAGACACGGCTGATCTGTTCGAGGATTCGATGATGAAGCGGGATGTGGCGCGCGGCCCGAGATCATGTGGGGGAAGGAGCCTTTGACGATGAATCAGCGCTGGGTCAAACAGACCAAGGGCGCCTACGATTTTGATATCACGAAGGCTGACAAACTGTTTGTGGTCTTAGTGAAGGAAGGCCGAATCAAGCTGCCTGAGGGGCATTCCATGCTTCGGCCCGATGGAGTTAAGGGGAAACGTTACTGTGGCTTCCACGACAGGGATTCGCACTCCATCAACGATTGCAGGGTCTTCAAGATGAGGATCCAGAAGGACATCCAGGAAGGGCACCTTAAGTTCGACAACAAGATGAAGCTGGATGGCCACCCCTTCCCTTAGAACATGGTGGGCATCTCTGTCAACATGGTGACGGCTGAGGAGAAGGGAAAGGTCAAAGTCTTGACCTCGGCCCGGGGCTAGACGGGATGGAGCGGTGGACCGGAGCACCAAGTAACTCGGGAACGGGTGCATGGTGAAGCCCCCCGCATTCTCGGGAGTCACATCGAAATCGGGGAGTCATCCGAGCCAAGCCCGGGGTGACCACGCGCATCCTCCTCAACAAGTGGCGGCGCCGGATGGAGAAAGAGCGCTACCGGGAAGCGACGCTACGAGGAGGAGAAGCGCGAGCCGAAGAAGAAGCACACGAAGGGACCGGGGAGCAATACACGCGCCGGCGGAGCGCGCACACCGGGGATGTGCCTTCTTCGGGCATTGCTTTGGAATGAGGGTTTGAAGCTGCCCACGCCGAGGACGCGCCCGAGTGCGGTGACGGGTATAGCGAGTACGGGCGGGGAGGCGCCAATCGCCGATCCGTCCACGAGAGAATTGGAAGGATCCACCCTAATGGGGATCGGCGCCAAAAAATTGAAGTCATCGATCATCCTAGGAAGCGGCAAGCCGACCTCAGGTGGGCTGATCAAGAGGAGGATGAAGACGACTACATCTGGCAAAAGGGGCAATGGTGCCCGCCCGGCCTGAGGAGAAGCCAGAAGAGACGGGTCCAGTGCTTGAGGAACCGCGAACTGAGGCAGGCTGGGATCCAGACAAGGCAGGTCTGGTGCCCCAAGGATCAGCCTGAAGGGTCAAAGCATTCGGCTCCAAAATGCATGGTATACTTTCTGCCGAACGAGTTCATGGCTCCTGCTAACCAGGTTGTGCAGGAGGAAGCATCCCTAGATGACGAGCAGGTCGAGGGGATGATGGCGCAATTGGTGCGGCCAGCGAGGCAATCTTCGACAAACCGGCCAAGAATCGACATATGAGGCCGCTGTACTTGAGAGGATACGTCAATGGCAAACCATTGACCAAGATGTTTGTCGACGGTGGGGCGGCAGTCAACGTAATGCCGTACACCACCTTCAGGAAACTTGGCATGGGCCCGAGCGATCTGACGCCTACCATCATAATACTAAATGATTTCGGCCGGGAATCCTTCGGATACCAAGGGATGCGCTCACGTGGATTTGATGATCGGATCCAAGACGCGCTCACTACCTTCTTTGTCATCGAAGGTAAAGGAGCCTACGCTTCCGCTTGGGCGGGGCCGGATTCATGCCAATTGTTGCGTCCCATCCACCATGCACCGGCGGCTTATTTAGTGGGTGGATGATGAGATTGAGGTCATCCAAGCGAGATGACTCCGTGAGCGTCGCTAACATGGAACCGACTTTTACGGGAGTACCAAGGTATTGACTTGCTTCTCAGGGAAAGACTGGGGAGAAGGTCCTGTTGAACCTGTCAGCAGTGATCAACAACCGATTCAAGCGATCGGCTCTTATAGCAATTTTTAATGGAGAACCCCGTAGATGGCACTGATGGCAAGTTGGGGCGAGGATTCATGTCAGCCGATAAATTAGAAGAGGTTGACATTGGAAGCGGTGATAAGCCAAGGCCGACGTTCATCAGCGCAAACTTGCAGCCGGATTTCGAGGGGGAATTAATTAAGCTTCTCAAAGAATACAAGGATTGCTTCGCCTGGGATTATTCGGAGATGCCTGGATTGGATCGTTCCATCGTCGAGCATCGGTTGCCAATCAAATCTGGTTTCAAACCATACAAGCAACCACCCCGGAAAATCTACAAGGATGAGGTATTGGCCGATGTGAAGAAGGAAGTTGAAAGATTACTTGATGCAAACTTCGTTCGGCCATGCAGATATGCGGAGTGGATTTCTAACATTGTCCCTGTATACAAGAAGAATGGAAAAATGAGGGTCTGCATAGATTTCAGGGACCTGAACAGAGCTACTCCGGTGGATGGTTACCCAATGCCTATTGCCGATTTGATGATTGACGCCGCAGCTGGACACAAGGTGATAAGTTTCATGGATGGCAACGCGGGGTACAACCAAATATTCATGGCAATAGAGGATATATCAAAGACGGCCTTCAGATGTCCTGGTCATATAGGCCTATTTGAGTGGATAGTCATGACATTTGGGTTAAAAAATGCCGGTGCAACTTATCAACGAGCCATGAACTACATTTTTCACGAGTTGATCGGCAAAGTTGTGGAAATATACATTGATGATGTGGTAATCAAGTCCCTAAGTCATGACACACATTTAGAAGAAGCCAAGAACATGATGAGCGAGGTGCACGATGGGATATGTGGAGCACACCAGTCGGCCTACCGTATGAAATGGGTTATTAGACAAGCTGGGTGCTTTTGGCCAACGATATTAGAGGATTGCTTTGAGTATTACAATGGGTGTCAAGATTGCCAGAGGTTTGGAAATATTCAAAGGGTCCCCGCGTCAGCATTGAATCCCATCATCAAGCCATGGCCATTCAGGGGCTGGGGAATAGACTTGATTGGCCAAATTAATCCACCATCTAGCAAGGGGCATAAGTTCGTGCTTTTGGCTACAGATTATTTTACTAAATGGGTTGAGGCGATCCCCCGAAGAAGGTGACATCAGAAAACATGGTTGAATTTGTCAAGGAGCACATCATCTATCGGTTTGGAATCCCTCAGACTATCACCACTGATCAAGGGGCACAATTCGTGTCACTGGAGTTCAGAGAGTTTGCCGAAAGCATGGGGATTAAATTGTTTAACTCTTCTCCTTATTATGCCCAAGCTAATGGTCAAGCGAGAGGCTTCTAACAAAATCATGATCAAGCTGATACAAAAGAAGATCGACCAGAAGCCAAGAAGGTGGCATTCGGTACTCAGTGAGGCACTGTGGGCTTACCGAATGGCCCCCCATGGAGCTACAAAAACTTCTCCTTACGAATTGGTTTATGGGCATCACGAGGTTCTACCGTGGGAAGTGCAATCTGATTCAAGGAGGGTTGTGCTACAGAAAGATTTGAGCTCGAAGGATTACAGTGGTCTAATGATGGACGAGCTAGAGGATTTACACATGATCCGTCTTAGAGCCTTGGAAAACATCGAGAAAAACAAGCTGCGGGTTGCCAAGTACTATAACAAGAAGGTAAAAGTCAGGAAATTCGCGGAAGGAGATTTGGTTTGGAAAGCGCTATTGCCGATTGGAACTAAATACAGTGAATTCGGCAAATGGTCCCCTAACTGGGAAGGACCCTTTCGTGTGGTCAGATGCGTCCCTGGTAATGCATATATATTGAAAACTTTGCTAGGAGAGGAATTTTCCGCTGCAATAAATGGAAGATATCTGAAGAAGTATTATCCTAGCATTGAGATCGATCGATGATTACACACATCTGACACAGAGACAGCCGACGCTCAAGAACGAGGCCGCCTTCAGAACAAAAAATCCATAAACAGAAGAAATGGCCAGTGCCTAGATGCATTGCCCTTAGCACAAAAACTACGTTACAACCGGCTTCTTGCGGGTTTACATCTAAGAACCCCGGTGGTCGGATCTTCAAGGAGGTGGGAAGCGAGAAGGCGTGGAGGAAGAAGCGAAAGTATGATTCAATCTTTTCTTTGCTTCTTCGTCGCTCCCTCTTCAGCTGTTCCAGGACCACCGTGACGGCAACTTGGAACGCATGGGGGTGACCATGGTTTGCGGCCTCCACCAAGCTCTCCCAGGCCGTCTTCAGGTTGTTGTACCTGTCAGAGACATCTGAAAACAGAGGAATCGACGTTAGGGGCAAGAAATCCAAATGCAGGCATGAGGTCAAGAAGAGGTCAGAAACATTTACCCCCTATTAGTGCCTCTAGAGCCATGCGACGCTCGCGTTCGGCTTGGCAACGGGCGGTGATGTCCTGAGGCCGTGCTCCAGGTGCCGAACGCGGCGGCGCAGTTGATGGCTGGTCCTCTGCTCAGGCGTGGCATCCTCTGCTTCGAGGGAGGAATCGGAGGAGATGTACTCAGGCACATCTTCGGTCCCGATGATTTCTTCAGGGAGCAGATCAAGGCTGAAAGAGGAAAAGAAGAAAACATGAAGCACGAGATCATATGGAGAACGAGGAATAAATCAAGGAAGAACTCACCTTCGAATCGTACGCTTCTTTGGTGAGCTGCTCTCCGGGGTTGCTTGCCCTTGTCCATGGCCTTGGGGTTTTCTCCTCTAGAGACGAGGGGAAGAGATGAGAAATGATGGATGAGTGTGCGAGTGGATTTACGGGGCATCCGGCGGGCTATTTTATTGACCGAAGGGGTGCATTGGGAGTGATGACCGGCCATTACACCTTTGTTGGAATACCAAACGGCGGGGATTTTCTCCCGGATGCGAAAGGGTTTTTGCTTGAACAAAGTGCTTATGGATTGCCGAATCGGGATCTTCGTGGATTTTGCGCCAAGGGGCGAGTTGTTCTCGCGCGTTCGGCTCAAGATAGTTCCGGATGCATTCAAAGAAAAATAAGAACCATGGATGCAAATGCAAAGCGAAATCATGACAAGACAAGCACGAATTCAAAAGTTCTTATTTATTGCCGATGATCAAACATCCCTAATACAATCTAGTCGAAAAGCACATTCGGTACGGATTGGGGATGAGTGATTTCGGCAATGGCGTCGCCATGGCCATCGAGGCACTCCGGGATGAGCTCGATCTCATCGATGTCCTCCGCGCGCCGCCCGGAAGCCGCGCGGCCCGGTGGAGTAGTCGACGTACGTGTGCGTCGCCATGGCGGCTAGGCCCAAGGTGGTGCCCAAACGGACACCATGGGTGGCCACCTCGTCGACGCGGTGTTCCACCGCGGCAAGGCGCTCCGCCGGTGTGCCGCCGTGGGCATTCACCTTGTCGGTCGGTGCTCCACCGGCGCCTTCAAGGCGGTTGAGCTCGGCATCGCGGGCTGCAAGAAGCAAGAAGAAAAGAGATTAGCACCAAAGGCCGGGCTGGATCAAAGAGCTGATTTCAGGGCTGTACCATCGATGGTTTCCAGCAGCTGTTTGCGCTGGTCCTCCCATTCTAGCTCGGCTATGCCCGCCTTCTTGGAGACGTCCTCCAACTCGCGCCGGGCCGTCTCCAGCTCCTCCTTGAAGCGGAGGGCGTCGAGCTCCCCGTACGGCACGGGGGAGTGGCCGTCGGACTCCGAGGAGTCGTCTGGAAGGGGTTGATTGGCCGGCGCAGGAGACGGATTCCACTGAATCAATCTGGAAAGAAGGTGATCGTCAAAACAAGAAGAAGATCAAAAGTTGAAGCAAAGAAGAGGAATCGACGATCATTGCCTCCGGCGCGCATTGGCGCTGCTCCCCTCTGCCTCGTCGGAGGCGCGGCGGCGGTTGAGGCGGCGCACCATGTTGGTTTGGGATGTGCACTGTTTGAAGAGAGGAAGAGCTAAGATTGGCAAAGATTCGAGAGCTAAGAGACTTGGTGGAGAGCTAGGGGTACCTACGGTTTCATTTATAGGCCTGGCAAGACAGATCGTGGCTTCGAGTCGTGGCTCTGGATCGTGGCGCATATCCCGAGAAAATTGGAAGGTGGAAAGGTTTCCTTGACCAGGCTGCCGATGGGTCGTTTGGAGTTCTAGGCTGAGTCGTATTCGGTTGACTGGCTCGGCTGAGAGGAGTCAAAGTGCCATTCGGGTGTTGGCGTTTCTTTGCCGAATGGGTCGTTCAGCATTATATTTGAAGGTGCGCAGAAGAAAAAGAAATGAATTGCAGGAAAAATATCACAAGAGCGACCAATTCGGTTATACATCAATTAGAGCATTCAAATGTTCAAATGTTTCGCGATCACACCACGGGCATTGGATGTTGCTTGGCGGAAGTTGCTCAGTAGCTCCTGGCAATCTTTTTGGGCGCTAGACAAGGTGGTGAGTTCTGCATCGCATTGCTCTATCTTGGCGATAGCCGATTTTGCTTCCGCTTGGGTCTTTTCTATCAATCCAGGGAGCTCGGCTATTTTCTTTTTATCAGCCTCTATCTCAGCTGACAGGCTTCTCAGCTCCGCTTCTAGAGCAGCTTTCTTGGCAATTTTCAGATCACAAGAAGCTTGCGGAGGCGGCCAATGTGTCCTTGTGGCTCTTCGTTTGGGATTGCGCCCCGTTCATGGCTTGTTCGACGACCGGCTCTCTTCTTTTCAATAGCCGGACGGGAGCGCAATTTCCTCAAAGCGTGCCTTATGGGCGCATAAAGGATGTCCAAGCCACAGATGGATACTAGAGAAGCTCTGACATCTTCAGGGAGTTCTTGGCTGATAGATTCAAGCATCTCCTCAAAGTGATCGAGATCCTTGAATTGATCTTGTGCATCTCTTTCTAGCCAAGCAACAATTTCTCTAAGCTTTGCTAACACCTCATCTGACAGAGGCTGGTGCATCCCTTCCATCGCCTCGGCAACTGGATTGTTCCCCGATAGCAGGCTTGATGGAGCCTGATCCTAAGAAGCAGTATTGCCAAGTTAGGAGTGCTAAATGCAAAGGTAGCAGAGTTAAGTGCAATTGAGTACCTCATAGGCGATTTCTTGAGCCGGGGCAAGATTTTGAGCGGGGGCAATCACAGGTGAAGAAGGTGTTCCGAGTAAAGCCGAAGCCTCCAAGGTAAAAGGTGGTGATGCGATCCATCGGTAACTCATGGGGCTGTTGGTTGAAGAGGAGTTGGATCCACCTCTGTTAGGATTGGTGTCTCTGCATGACCAACAGGTGATTGTGCCCTTGGAAGACTTGATGGCTCATCTCTGGGGAATTCATTGCTTCTGCAGAGGGTGATGAAGATGAGATCTCCACTGGGATAGGTAATTCAACCCTGGGTGGACTTGCATGTTGAGCCACTGGGACATCCACAAGTTGTTCTTCCATTGTCTCTTCTGCAAGTGTCAAATTAAAAGGGTAAATGCCAGTGTTCATCCTTAAAAAGGGGCAACAAAGGTCATACCAGTGGATGTAGCATTGGCAGGTTCTGGCACTGAAGGTTGCTGAACTCTGGTCTGAAAATGCACAGGACATGGTTTATCAGGACCAGAGTAATCTTGTGACCAGGAAAGTAAAGGATTTTACCTCAACAAGCATTTTCTTGACAGTTCTCCTCCTCTTGGCATTTGGAGGAGCAATCAGAGACAAACCTTGCCTCCTGTCAGCAGCAAGGCTGGAGAGGTTGGGATCGGTTGTGGCAAACCTGGCCATTAGCTGAGCCAGAGTTGGGGACTTGAATCCCAGTGCTGAAATCGGGCCTACAGCATTGTAGGTGATATTCTTGGCTCGAGGGGCAGGCACTGTGTTCTGTGGAGTCAAAGAAATGGGGTCAGAATCATGATTGAAAGGGGAAGTGTCTGATCCAAAGGTTCATTATATTACCTCTGAAGTTGGCTGGAAATCAGGCATCAACTCTGAACAGAACAAGTGCACAGGCTCATTGAAGATATGATCATGGAATTCTTGCCACCATGAGTTGAAGGTGGGGTGAGCTATTGTGGTAGGCACAAAAGGCCGGGCGTAAACGGCGGGGATCGCACACATAATTGAAAACTCTCTTTTGTGCATAAGTTCTTTGATTTCCTCCCTGGGCTTGAGGAATTCATGCAGAAATAGCCTTGGGGGCATCTGGCCGCACCCAAGTTGCCGAGCCATTACATTGGGCTGATAATACTCATAAGTGCTATGATTCAGCCTTCCTCTATTAAATTCAGCCGGCGGCATACATGGGCGGATTATGATGTTGAAGATCTCTAGGAATCTCCCATCTTGACGTCCGGATTCAAAGGAGAATTCAACAGGGAAAGTCAAGGTGTCATTATCCAGATAGGGGAGCCAGAGAGGATTCTGGAAACCTTTGAAGAACAGTTCAAAAAGCTGGCTGATGTCCTGCTGAACGAGAGCAGTTGAAGTCGCTTCTCCATAATTCTGGCATCCTCTGGTGGCGTGAGTTTCTCCTTCAGGGTGATTGGACGAAGGAAAAAGCCTGGTGTTCAAATCAACACCAACAATCTGATGCATGTGGAGCTGCAGCCATATTTGAACGAACCACCAAGGGCCGGTGACACATGCTATCCTTTGGCTAGTGTACATCTGGGTAACAGTTTGGTGAAGCATATGGTATACACCGCCTAGGAAGAATTTCCCAAGGGGAAGGCGGTTGCCACTGACCAGATGAGAAGCCATGGTGATATGGTTCAAGGTGGGCTCATTGGCCTTACCACAGAAGACGAATCTGCATAGCCACATGTTCAGAAATGCTCTGTATTCAACTTCACCAAGGGGGTTGTCTTTCATGTGGCTCAGGATATACTGTTTGTATCCGTTCCCTGGTTTCACCCCTGTTTGGCGTGAAGAACCTTTGAAGTTCCAGGGTTGAACGGATCCTGTAATGTCGAGGCCGGCGATCATATACACATCGGCCAAATTTGGAGACATCGGGCCGTGGCCAAAGAGGAAGGCGTTGACACCGTTTGACCAAAAGTGGCAGGCTGCTATCAAAAGGTCTTCATTTTTGGGGGTCTCGGCCAAAGACAACTCCAGGCATTGAGCAATACGGAGGGTATCCCAGTTTTGGGTTAAGGCACTCTTATCTGCACGGATCCTCCGGTACCAAGTTTTCCAGCCTGCGATTGAAGGCAAGGGCCAGTTCTTGAAAGCGTCTTGCCACCGAGGAGGTGGGGACAGAGCTGCTTTAAAAGGGATCCTCTGAGATTCAGCCACGATGAAATCTTGAGGATCAGAGTTCCCCACAGGACCAAGATAATAGGATCTTGAATTGGCCCCGGTGCGAATCAGAAGCTCAGTGGAAGGCTCCTGCGGAAGAGCAGAAGAGAGATTTCAGGTAAAGTTGAAAACCTAAATGCCGAATGAAACTTACGGAAGGGGAATTTACCTGAGCGTCTTGGTTTTGAGCCGCCATTGGGAATTTGAGCTTCGAACAAGAGGATCTAGGGTTTGGATCTGGATGAGGATTCCGGCGGATTTGCGAAGGAAGAAGAACAGGTGTTGACAGATTCGATTTGAAAGTGTTCGTGGCTGGAGTCAATTGCGGAACAAAATTACTTTTATCCCGCAATTGAAGGGGCATGTGTTAACACCAAAATTTGGTAAGGAGTCTGACTCGTGGGTCCAGCTCGATGAGGAGTCCGTCTGGTGGAAGGAAAGATCTTTTCAGCTGTATTCGGTAAAGAGATCTGCGGTCGGCTATCTGCTCCCGTTCGACAAAGGAACAGTAGAGCTGATTTTGCGGGATTGGATGGTGACGTGGCTCAAGCAGAAAGGGCGAATGGATAGATAGGCGATCAAAGCTTAGAGATAAGTTAGGCAGCAAATCCATTCGAGATCGTACTTCGCAGGGTATAAATATGAGCCCTGAATGTATGTAAAAAAACAATCATTCTTCAATACAAACCGGCCTTACGCCAAACCCTAGAGTCCTTTTGTCGTGTCGTCGAGTTCTTCGAGAGGGTTCATCGATCCGTCGACCTCCGTGAGTACCGGCAACCTTGTATCATGTCTAGTATCATGCGGTGGATTTAGATCTGATGCAAGTAGTCTTCTTACCATGCTTCGTGTCATGCGGTAGATTCAAGCTTGGTTCAAGAAGGTTTCTTGTTAGGTCATGAGCCATGCGGTAGGCTAAGATCTAGCTTGAAGCTAGTTATCGGCTCTATTGGATTTTGACAAGATCCAATAGATTCATTAAGTTACCCCGTGTTACTTTGAGTTTTTACTTTATGTTTAAATTCACGTAACACTTTTGCCCAATCTAGATGGGTTTGGATCGGTTTTACCTCTTTTATGGTCCTTGTTCGAGTAGATTTCATGTTTTAATGTGTGGATCATGTGCTTTCCGATAGCCGAAACCGAATCGATCTAGATTGTTACGTGTTGCGGGTTCAAGCTTACCAATGTCGGTATAAATCTTGAAAGAACTGAGTATCATGCGGTAGATGCAGGTTTTTGGGTTGCTTTGGAGCTAGTCATCCGGTGGATTAGATCTCAAATCAATCTGATAGATTTATTCACTTGGTAATGTTCGTTCCTTCTTCATGGACCCCGAATCGGCTGTTCAGCCGTATTCGGTTATGTTTCTTCACGAGTAGAACACGTGCGTAATTCATGCTTTAAATAATGTGTGCTTTTAGCTTTCCATATTTAGATTGTATCATGCGGTGGATAGATCTATTTGTGGAAAGTGGTACGGTCTTCATGCAAGTTGTATCATGCGGTGGATAGATTTGTTTGATATCGTACCCGACGGGTTTTAGAGTACCTAGACATGCGGTAGACTAGTGCTTTGGATCTATGCATGCTTGTTTATTACATGATTATGTTCGTGCTTTACTTTATTCATTTATTTAATGCTAATTGTCATGGGGATCGGTCATGGCCTCGTGCATGTGTATCGTTGTTCAAACAAAGACCGATCGCTGTCATGCTTACGTCATCCATTCGGCAGTATTTCTTTTCCTTTTATAATTTCCCGAATAGTTTCAGTTCATTGGCAAATAGCTTTCTATAGCTATGTGTCATCCCATTTGGCTTCTTAGCCGTAAATACGGAACTGTCTGGTACCACCCGGCAAGTTCCAAGCTTTGGTATTTAACTGCTTTATCTTTTGTTAATTTTCAGGAAAAATTGACTGGCACGTCTTGTTACTCTTTGCGCGTGTGAAGCCAGCTTTGTTCGGCTTGCTGTGTGTTTGGCGCCGGGTGCACGTTTTGCGTCAACACCTTTGACCGTGGTGCTCGTGATGTGACGGGCCATTTAATGCGTTGGTCGGGAGGAGTAGGTGAAACGTCCCAGGAGCCTCGAGCGAGGCGGAGACCTGCTCGAGGGGCACTGGCCCTCGGTGAGGCGGAGATCCGCTCGAGGGGTGTCAGGTCCTCGAGCGAGACGGAAGCTTGCCCACACGATGTCCGACCTTCGGACGAGGCAGAGATTCGCTCGAGGGCGGCTGGTGCGGTCGCTTGGTGGGCCATGGAAGCTGTTGGGCCATAGCAGGCCGTGTACTTCGTTCGAGCCTTGGCTGGAGTTGATTTAGTGGTTTTTTATTTCTTTCGAAGTGGGTGTTTTCCCCGTAGTTTGGGGACCTTTTATTGCTGTCCCCGACAGTTTTAAAGTTTAAATTCTACCGCATTGAGCTCATCAAGCCATACAGCCAAATTTACATTAGACCTAAACTGCATTCTAAACTCAAAATGTCAAATATCCAAATGTGCAGACAAATATACATCCTTTTTAGACACATGACACTCAGACTTCAAATATTACGGTGTCAAGGTTTCGCACTGAAAAGGTGTCTCCTACTGATCAGGCCCCGTTTAGTTCGCAAAGTGAAACTTTTGTGTCCTCTTTTAAG
This sequence comes from Cenchrus americanus, assembly GCA_947561735.1. Classification (NCBI taxonomy): domain Eukaryota; kingdom Viridiplantae; phylum Streptophyta; class Magnoliopsida; order Poales; family Poaceae; genus Cenchrus; species Cenchrus americanus. Next base: position 92,866,556 of record OX387245.1, on the reverse strand, counting down.
GTCTATTAGGAGTATTGAACATAGACTAGTTACAAAAATAATTACATGAATAGACCAGAAATTGCGAGATGAATCCATTAAGTCTAATTAATTCGTCATTAGAGATTGGTTACTGTAGCAAATGTTGTCTAATCATAGCATAATTAGGCTCTTTATATTCATCTCCAAAATTAAGGTAGAGGTTGTGGAATGAGTTTTATCAGTAATCCACATTTAATACTCCTAACTAGTGTCCGGAGATTGATGTGATGGGTAGTTGATGAAATTTTTGGGAAGAAAACTTTCACTAGCATTTGCACGCCTGACTTCAAAGGAAGAGACAGATAGACTTGACTAGAGTTCAATTCTGACTAACAGGAGACTAGATCGACAACAACCCTGACCTCACACTCATGTGCGGGCGCGCCCGTTGGCGGCAGCGGCTCTCCCCACTCTCCGGTCAGGACTCCCCGTAGGACAGGAATTTTTTTTTATTTTTTAACCTTTTTTAATCTAAAATTTTAAAACTAACTCATCCCCAACTAAAATAGCAAGAAGTAGCCCTTTTGGTCACGCCAAGCCTCGTGGCGCGACTAATACTTGAGTCACGCCATATGAAGTGGCGCGACTAATGTCCACAGTGGCGTTGGAAAAAGTCGCATCTGACGTGGCGAAGGGAGTCACGCCACACAGCGTGGCGCGACACATGCACGTGGCGAGTCACGCCACGCTCCCTGGCGTGACGGGATCGATCAGTCCTTAGACTGTGAGTCCCGGTCTCATTTAGCCGTGTTTATTTATTCCTTTTAATTAGCAAATGAGCTCCTAAATTTGCGAAACTCGAGGTGTATGATCTATAGAGTGCATACGTTCCATTTTAACTATGTGCACTACAAACCGTGGTGTATAAAATGAGAAATCTAATTTTGAAATAGCCTAAGTGTTATTAAATCAACACATGAAAAATGTTAAATCTGAAAATAGAGTCAACTAGTCAACTTTGGGCATACTTTTTGAGAAATTTTACACTAAGATCTTAAATACTTTTTGGTTACAAGTGAATTTGGATGTTAATAGAAAAGTTTGGACAAGTTTTTGTCAAATATAACAAAGAATTCATAATTTAAGGGAGGCTTAAAGTTGGAAAGTTACGCTGTTTTACACTAAGACATTAAACAACACAACTTTCCAACTTTAAGCCTCCCTTAAATTATGAATTCTTTGTTATATTTGACAAAAACTTGTCCAAACTTTCCTATGAACATCCAAATTCACTTGTAGCCCAAAATTATTTAAGATGTTAGTGTAAAATTTCTCAAAAAGTATGCCCAAAGTTGACTACTTGACTCTATTTTCAGACAGCATTTTTCAAGTGTTGATTTAATAACACTTAGGCTATTTCAAAATTAGATTTCTCATTTTATACACCATGGTTTGTATTGCACATAGTTAAAATGGAACGTATGCACTCTATAGATCATACACCTCGAGTTTCACAAATTTAGGAGCTCATTTGCTAATTAAAAGGAATAAGTAAACACGGCTAAATGAGACCGGGACTCCTAGTCTAAGGACCGGATGCATGAGTCGCGCCACGCAGTGTGGCGTGACTCTCTTCGCCACGTCAGATGCGACTTTTTCCAACGCCACCGTGGACATTAGTCGCGCCACTTCATGTGGCGTGACTCAAGTATTAATCGCGCCACGAGGCTTGACGTGGCCAAAAGGGTTGTTGTTGCAATTTTAGTTGGGGAGGGGTTAGTTTTAAAATTTTTGATTAAAAAGGGTTAAAAAATAAATAAAATTCCTAGGACAGTGGGCGTGTGTGGGAAGAAACTACTAGATTTTACCTGTGAAATTCCCTAGCAACGCTGCTCGCGGTCGTGGTGTGGCGGCGGAATGCAAGTGCCAGGGGGAAACAGATTTACTTGAAGCAGTCACCGGTGCGGAGCCATGGCGGGTGCACACCTTCCATGCTCTGGCTTGCTTCTTCTTCAGTAGCGATACTGGTGTTGCCTTGTGACACTACCTTCAGTTCAGTACGGTGACACGCTATCGTGTCGGTGGCATGGTGTCACACTGACACCTAGGAGTGTGAGCATATCAAGAGCAGAAATTAGAGAGGATAGATCTACTTTGCTTTGTAGCTCATTGATTTTACCAAAAGAAGGGGTCAATCACTTCTTCATAGAAGAGGAAAGAGTGTTGGTATTCAACCAGACAGAGCTCCAGCATGAAAAAAAGACACTAGCTCTAGTTGTTTATCTCAATCATTCCCTAAACTCAAGTTGTAACACCCTAATTTACACTTTTGAGGTTCAAACAAAAACTTGCTTAGCAACCATCGCTCTCGTTTAAGGAATATAAGGTGTTTGTACTTTTCTAGGCATTTAATCATTTTTAATTAAAATAATGAAATATAGGAGTTTATTGTTGCATACATGCAGATGCATTGTTTTTGAGTGTTTGAATTCAAATGTATGTTTGAATTCATTGGTTTGATTGATTTAAAAAAAGAAAAAAAGAAAACCCTTCCTTCCTCTTTTCTTGTTTTGCGGCGCAGCCCATCTCTCGAAGTCCGGCTGTGTCCCTCGATCTCTTCTCCGCCGGCCGCTTTCCCTCCTGCCGCTTCTTGGCCCTCCTAGCTTCCGGCCCAGTGAGGCCCAGCCGCGCGCGCCCCGCCCGTCATCGCCCACCTCACGCCGCCGTCGAGCCGGACTCGGGTCCGACTCGGCGTCCGTGCCGCGCCGCCTCGCTCCCGCGGGCCGCTCACCCGGGCTCTCCCTCGGGCCTTTAAAAGGCCGCCGCCTCGCCCGCACCGCTCCCCCCGCGACCCCGAACCCTAGCGGCCGAGCTCCAACTCCGCTGCCGCCGAACCCTTGCTCGGCCGCCGCTTCTTTCGATCTCCACCGTCACCGCCTCCCCGCCGACGTGGCGATCATCCGGAGAACCGCAAGGAGGTGAGGAAGATGCTCGTGTCGCTTGTTCACGTCCTCGTGCGCAACGCCGCCGGGACGCGCTCATCGGAGTTGGCGCCCGCGCGGCCGTCCGCCGTCCACCGCCGTGCGCCGTTGCCGCCGCCCGGGGAGCTCACCGTTGAGTTCGCCGTGAGCTCGCCTTCGTCCCCGTGTTTTTCCCGTGGAATTTGGAGCACCCCAGCACCTTATCCACCGTGCGCCGCCGCTCGCCGCCGCCGGCCGGCCGCCGCCTCCCCGGGCGCATGCGCACGTCCGGGACCGCCCGATCACGATCCGACAACTCGGGTCGGCCTTGAGCCGAGTCCGCGCCGGTCAAACCCGCGCCGCCTCGCCCGCAAGCCACCGGGACCGCCGGATCTTGATCCGGCGGATCAGATCCGCCACCGCCGGGTAAAACCCGTCGTGACCTTGGTGGTTTTGCAAAGAAAACCCTGCGCTTCTTTAGATTTACAAGCCGGTCCTTCCACCTTAAGTTTTTCTTGCGGTTAGGTCCTGCTTCTTACGGTTTGAACCCTAGGCTTCCTGGTTTTTCCACTCGCGATCCAGCTCTAGTGTTTTTGCACCATAGCCCCTGAGTTTTTATATAAAATTATGTTTTAGCCCTTAGATTCTCGCAGTTTAGCCCCTGTAAGTTTAGTTTTCCTGCAGAAAAGCCCCTGTACCTTGTTTTGGCCGTAGAATACACGTTTTCACTCCATTTTTAGCGTTCTTTATGTCCACGCGATCGTCTCGACGAGTAGAATAGTTTTATGCCTTTGTTTTGTTCTGTTAATACTGTTTGGTGATTGTTTCTGAATTTATTCTATTGTATGCTTGTATGTGAATGTGTGGAGCGTAGAGTATGAGCAGTTCGAGGACTTCGCTGCCGTTGAAGATTTTCGAGACCCTGAGCAGTTTCCGGAGCTGGTAGAAGGCAAGTCGTTGCTGCATCCCCGTTGATCCTATTACAACATGCATTTAAATTACACCTGTAAGACATGGGTACCCCTGGGTCCCCACCGACCAGGCTCACGGCCGTCCCCGACAAGTGGGTCCAGCCTACCAGAAGACCTGCCGACCTATCAGTGGGACCAATCGACCTAGTTGGTGGCCTACACGACCTCCTGAAGACCTTCCAGAAGATTCCCCAGATGACCTGATCCGCTACAACCTCAAGACTTGGCGTACAAGACAAAGACCTCGGTGGATTCCGCCCAAAGCAGATCGACGGGATATGGCAAGATGTGTAACGTAGACTTAGGTCTCCTGGTCGTAATCAACCAGGACTCTGGGAACCGGCCTCATCTGCTGGTCAATATAAGGCGGATGAGGCGACCCCTTGTAACAATCACGCAATCCCCAAGTAATCTACACCAACAACTAGACGTAGGGTATTACTCTCCGGAGGCCCGAACCAGTATAAACTTGCCGTGTTCTCTGTGTTCCGCGTACTCATGTGCGACCTTCGAGTTCTTAGCCTTAGACTCCTCTCCGCCGAACAACTAAACCACAGGGATTAACACCCCCGTGGGCTGTTCAGATCTCACCATCTCACAGTTGGCGCGCCAGGTAGGGGCTGAGTCAAGGTTCTTCGTGCAACTCGATAGCTTCGACCAACGACGTCATCTTCCCGAAGAGCATGGAGAACATCCTCGCCAACCCCGTCGACATGTGCTTTGGCTCGATGCTGGCAACATCCACCGCTCCAGCCGCCTGCCTCGTCATTGAAGGCAATGCGGTCACCACCAACCAACAGATCGAAACAGATCTGTCGAAGAAGACCCACCCACCCACTCCTAGCGACCTGATCGATGGAATCGATCGTGTCGAGGACATGCTCTCTGACACAATCAAAGTCTGTAAGCGTGTCAAATGCCCTCGCACTTCCAGCATGCCTCTTGGCTTGCGCAACGCCGCCCGCGTAGCATCACGCTACATGAAGCGCAAGATCCAGATCGACTCTGGACTCTACCATCAAGATCGTGGAAGCTACGGGAGTCACCTCGACGAGCCCTGTCCTATCCACGAGAACTCCAAGCACACCGCACGCCAGTGCCGTGTCCTCAAGAAGCTTCGCGACCTCTCACCGCGGCTCATCGCCCTCGGTTGAACCAAGAGTCGTCTCCGGACCGCCTTGCGTTCCAGGTCGCCCACACAACGATCTCCCCAAACTATCCGGGAGAAGAGCTCGAGACTCTAGATCGTCAGATCTTGGTCGTCTCTTCAGATATACCACCGCAAGATGGAGAAACAGACGCGCAACGTCAAGAGTGTGAAAATGCCAACGCCGCCCGAGCCGTCCATCGACAACAAGAGGTCGCTGCCCCAGGTGCAGACCTCCAGCTGGCTAATGTTGGACAGGTCAACGCCAATGCCACACAACAAGGACTTGTGGCACCAGCGGCCCCAAAGCAACGACGCCAAGATGATCCACCTTGTGCCAACAGACTACGTGCGCGAGATCTCCTCAGGGACTTCAAGCGTGACAGACTTGAAGTTTACAACTCACCGCAGACCAATTTGGGAGCAGCTCTCACTGTCCAAAACCACCTTGAAGATTCTCCAGCGATCCGGCGCCTCCAAGCCAACGTTCGTGTTGCAGCTGCTCAGATCGAGGAAAGAGGCCCCGGATATAGTAGATCTGCGGCAAGTTCCTATTCCAGAAGCCGATCGGAGCGTCCTCGCCAGCGACGTCGTAGTCAGGGTCCCCTCGACCAGGTGGCTAAAGAAGGAAGAGGTGAAAACGAAGTAATGCAGCCGGGTAACCCCGCTGCCAACGCTGCAGCCGATGGTCCAGCCAACCCAGCGGCTAATGCTCCAGCAAACGCCCCGGCTAATGCCGTTGTCTATGCCGCCAACAATGCAGCCAATGCTGCTAACATCCAGGGAAACCCTGGGCCAAATCGAAGACGCAATGCAGGGGCTCAGCCTCCTCCGGTCCAAGCCGATCGTGCAGAGGGAAGTCGGCGTCACCGCATAAGAGACGAAGTCGAAATAGCTCAGCGAGCAAATTATGACCGTGAGCATGGAGTCCCTGACGCTCTCGACGCCAACTACCCTATCCAAGCTACAGATCTCCGGATCATGCACGACCAGGAACTCTTACAACGTGCCCAGTACGACCAAGACAATGGCCCCCCCGACGACCTCTACGTTATCCCTGCTGATCATGCCCCATCAGCAAGCCCGGGAGCGGTCAATAATTTTCCAGCTTTCTCACGACGTCTCCGGACGATCAGATACCCTAAAGACTTCAAGCCTTCAATTGAGAAGTACGACGGTCGCTCCGACCCGAGTATATGGCTCAAGATGTACAGTATAGCGGCACGTGCCTCAAGGGGCAATGAAGACCACATGGCCGGATATTTTCCTCTCGTGATGGGCAAGGCGCCACTTCTGTGGCTTGACAATCTCCCAGCAGAATGCATCACCTCCTGGGCGATTTTGTCCCGCCTATTCACGACAAACTACCAGGCGACCTACAATCGTCCTGGCAATACTCACCACCTCGCTAGAGTACGGATGAGAAGCGATGAAACTCTCTGTGAGTACACCAACCGCTACTTCAAGAACCGCAACACCCTCGCAGGTGTCAAAGATGACGACGTCATTGCCTACTACAAAAAGGGAATCACCAACATCAAGTTGTTCGAAAAGATCCACGAAGGCAACGTCAAAACCATTGGCGACCTCATGGCCTACGTCGACAAACTGGTCGACACTCAAGACGCGGTAATGCACGATTTCAATGGAGAAGATCACGACGACAGAGGCACCAGGTCGCGCAGGCGATCCGGTGAAGCCTACGTAACAGACCCACCAAGGCCTTCCACCTTCCTCGAAGGCGACCGTCAATATGGTCATGGACGACCAGTGCCAGTTCCACCGCGATGCCAAGCACACCATGAGGGAGTGCGAGTAGCTAAAACGTGCCCTCGGGGTACCATCTACCTCCAAGAAGACCAGGAGCAACAACAATGACGACCGCAGTGGTGGTCAACGCTTCGTAATCGTCGACCTGATCGACGAGATTACCGTGACCGTAGACCCTATCCTCGCAATGACGATAGGGATCGACGTGATTATCGCCGCGACTACCGCCGCGATGACAGACGCGACAACTACCGTCGCGATGACCGCACCGACAAACGCGACAGAAGTGATCATCGTGATGATCGCCACGATGACCGTCACAACGACCGGCGTGATGATCGACGTCGCCAGGACGATCACAACTGCCAAGACAACAACCGTAAGGAGCGGACGCCTCCGCCACCACCCAAAGGGGGCAACCCCAACGGCGCATTCCAGAAGGCAAACCGCGAGATCCACTTCATCGTCGGAGGTCGCCAAGCGATCAAAACCAATCGGCAAACCCGATTGAACGCTAGAGAGATCGGGCACGTCAACATTGAAAATCCACGACCTCTGCGGTGGCCTGAATTCCCAATCATCTTTTCCAGGAAAGATCATTGGGTTCACATCCCCGACCCCGGAACCTATCCGTTGGTCGTCAACCCCATAGTTAATGGGGCCTGGTTGCCTAAGACCCTCATCGACGGAGGCAGCAGCCTAAACATCATTTTCATAGAGACGCTACGCAAGATGGAGTTCGACTTCTCCAAAATGACCGCCTGTGATGAACCCTTCTACGGGGTCGTGCCCGGCAAGGCTGCGTACCCCATAGGTTGCGTGTGCCTGCCGGTCACCTTCGGCACAGAGAACTTCAGAACAGAGTACCTGACGTTCGAGGTCGCGGACTTCCGCTCATCATACCACGACATCTTCGAATGACCTATGCTCGCCAAGTTCATGGCTATACCACATCACACTTACCTCATCATGAGATGCCGGCGCCAAACGGAATCCTTTCCGTCCTCGGGGACATCATGGTCTCCTACAATTGTGAAAGCGCCACCATCGAGCTCTCCAAAGATTCAGCAATCAAAGCCGCAGCAACGGTCATGGTCGCTCAGGCAGCCAAGATCGACCAATTTACCCTTCAAGTACCAGAGCAGAAGCGTACAAGCACAACTTTGGACCCAAGTCCAGCCGTCAAGAAGGTTTGCCTTGGCCTGCCCGACGCATCCAAGGAAGTCATCATCGGGGCCGACCTCGACCCCAAATAGGAACTCGCGCTCACCAGCTTCCTCAGGGGCAACGCTGACATCTTCACATGGAGTCCGTACGATATGCCTGGAGTGCCCAGGGAGCTGGCTGAGCACAGACTTGAAGTCAACAAGACCGCTCGACCTATCAAGCAAAAGCTCCAGCGATTTGCAAAAGATAGAAAATAAGCTATAGAAGTAGAAGTCTATAATCTCTTAGCTGCAGGTTTTATTAGAGAATGTCAACACCCGGTTTGGCTCGCAAACCCAGTTCTTGTACCAAAGAAAACTAGCGGATTAAGAATGTGTATCGATTACACCGATCTTAACAAGCACTACCCAAAGGATCCGTTCCCTCTCCCTCGTATCGACCAGGTCGTGGACTCCACGGCCGGTAGCGTCCTACTCTACTTCCTCGATTGCTACTCAGGGTATCATCAAATCGCTCTGCATCCTGACAACGAAGACAAGACAACATTCATAACGCCCCACGGCATCTACTGCTATAAGGTCATGACCTTTGGCCTGAAAAACACCAGAGCAACCTACCAAAAGGCAATTCAAAAGTGCTTGAAGACCCAACTTGGGAAGAACGTCGAAGCTTATGTGGACGATGTGGTTGTCAAGACTACAGAGGAAGACAAGCTCATCGCCGATCTCACAGAAACCTTCTCCAATCTACGAGAGTTCCAATGGAATCTCAATCCAACAAAATGTGTCTTCGGTGTCCCTTCTGGATTGCTTCTGGGCTTCATGGTCGAGCACTGAGGCATCGAGGCCAACCCAGCGAAGATCGACACTATACGCAAGATGGTCAAGCCGTCCAACAAGAAAGACGTCATGAAGCTCACCGGTATGATGGCGGCTCTGGGTCATTTCATCAGCAAGCTCGGTGAAAAAGGACTACCCTTCTTCAAGCTATTGAAGAAGGCCGACAGGTTCGTGTGAGACGACGAAGCCCAGAAAGCTTTCGAGGCTCTCAAAGAGTCCTTGACAACACCACCGGTTATGACACCTCCAATACCGAAGGAAACACTCTTACTCTACATCTCTGCCACCACTAATGTGGTCAGCACAGTTCTCATCGCCGAGCGAGAAGAAGAAGGGCAGGCCTACCCAGTTCAACGACCTGTGTATTACGTGAGCGAGGTCCTAGCCGACGCTAAAACACATTACACACAACCTCAGAAGCTGCTCTATGCGCTCCTGATCACATCGAGAAAACTTTGACACTACTTCCAAGCTCACAAGATCGTGGTCCCGTCTTCGTTCCCTTTGGGAGAGATCATCCGCAACCGCGACGCCAACGGCCGCATCGTCAAGTGGTCAGTCGAGCTTGGAGAGTTTGAAATCGAGTTTTGCCCCAGGCAAGCGATCAAGTCGCAGATCCTCGCAGACTTTGTATCTGAGTGGACGGAGATCCAGATGCCCCCTTCCAAGGAGCGACCTGAACACTGGATAATGTACTTCGACGGCGCCCTCAACCTCGAAGGAGCTGGCGCAGGCATGTTACTCATCTCTCCCCAGGGAGAGCAGCTCAAGTACGTCCTGCAGATTCATTACAAAGCCTCCAACAACGGAGCAGAATACGAAGCCCTAATCCATGAGCTCCGTATAGTAGTGTCCCTTGGCATCAAGCGACTACTAGCTTTCGACGATTCTAAGGTCGTCATTGAGAAAGTCAACAAAGAGTGGGATTGCGTCAAGGACACGATGGATGCTTACTGCGCTGAGATTCCAAAACTCAAAGGCCACTTCGAAGGGATTGAGTTTCAGCACGTCCCACGCAACAACAACGTCGCCGCCGACGTGCTTTCCAAACTAGGCTCTCGTCGAGCTCTAGTCCCAGCAGGCGTATTCGTCCAAGACCTACACAAGCCTTCAATCAAGCTCCTGGATCCTGATAACCCAGAGCCACCTTCAAACGACCAAAATTCAGCACCTCCCCACGTCGTGCTCATGTCCGAAAAAGAGGACAACTGGCGCAAACCCTTCATAGACTTCATACTCGACCAGCTTGTCCCCGACGACAAAGCAGAGCGAGAACGTATCACGTGGCGAAGTGCTAACTACGTCGTGATTGGTTCCGACCTATACAGAAAAGCTGCCTCCACGGGTATCTTGATAAAGTGCATCCTACGATCGGAAGGTCTACAACTCTTAGCTGAGATACACAGTGGTGAGTGTGGCTGCCACGCGGCATCCACCAACTTGGTCGGTAAAGCATACCGATCTGGATTCTATTGGCCCACGGCTATAACTGATGCTAAAGACCTCGTCAAGAGGTGCAAAGGATGCCAGTTCTTTGCCAAACAGCAGCACCTGCCAGCTCAGGTCTTGCGCACTATTCCTCCATCATGGCCCTTCGCTATGTGGGGTCTCGACGCGGTAGGACCGTTTCATACCGCTCCGGGCGGCTACAAACATATTCTGGTCGCCGTAGATAAATTCACCAAGTGGATTGAAGTCCGACCTGTTGCGAAAGTAACATCGAAAGAAGTTGTCAAATTCATCGGAGATATCAAACACTGCTTCGGTGTGCCTAACAGGATCGTCACCGACCTAGGAAAAGCTTTCACTGGTTCGGTCTTTTGGGACTTCTGCCAGGATAACCTCGTTGACGTCTATTATTCCTCGGTCGCCCACCCACGGTGCAACGGCCAGGTCGAAAGAGCCAACGGCATGGTGCTCCAAGCACTCAAGGACCCTATCTACGACGATGCCTCCAACTACGCCACCAGATGGTTAGCTGAGCTGCCTCACGTAATCTGGGGTCTCAGGACTCAAGTCAGCTCTGCCACAGGCTTTTCGCCCTTCTTTCTGGTCTACGGATCAGAAGCCATACTTCCTACCGACATCACCTTCGGAGCTCCATGGATTCAGTTCTACGAGGAGGGAGAGGCCGAGCAAACACGTCACATCGACCTCGACAGTCTCGAAGAACAAAGACTCACCGCTGTCATGAGACAAGCTCGTCATGACCAACAGCTACGTTGCTACCACGATCGCAATGTTAGGGAAACCTCCTTCAACGTTGGCGACCTCGTCCTTAGACGCATCCAAAAGACCGACGGTATGCACAAGCTCTCTGCCCCTTGGGAGGGGCCCTTCATCGTCACGGAAGTAATCAGCTCGTCAACATATCGACTTCAGTGGGGTGACGGGCAAGGAGTACCCAACCCTTGGAATGTGGAGCATCTGCGACGATTCTATCCGTAGATTAGTTTCTTTTCAAGCTATATATTTTCCCCTTTTGTATTTCTCTTTTTCAGATTAAATAAAAAGTATTTCAAGCAGTCCTCTGCTACGAATCGAGCACTACCTCCTCCTTCCTCATACTATAACCCCCCTCCACATGCTCGGGGGCTTGGCTAAAGCCAACAGTTGGGTCGCAAGACCTGGGGGTCCTAAGTCTTCCTTATTCCTTCCCCTCGACATGCTCGGGGGCTTGGCTAAAAAGCCAACCTAAAGGTCACCCGACCTATGGACATCATCACGAATGAGTACGAAGCCTCCTGCCGCCACGAGCATGCTTGGTCAAAAAGGTCGCCAGACCTGAGCCCCGAGCTCCTCCCTCAGGCACCGATCTCTCGTAAGCCTCCATGCTGAGCTGTCGAGGTCGGCAAGCTAGCCTCTCCGTGAGTAGTGGTTAGCGAGTCAAGAATACAAAACATTGACATCTACAAGATCAACCAGAACTCGTGCAGGCCAAAAGGCAAGTACTTCGTTAAAGATTTCTTCAACATACCCCTAAAAGTTTTTACAAGTTATGAGGGGAGGGGGAGGTATAGCTCCTAGCTACTACTGGTTGCCGCCGTCACCACCTTCACCGCCGGCTCCACCATCACCTTCAAAGTCGATGCTCTCCGCCACCTCGGTGGCGGCTTCATCAACTTCGACCTCTAGGGCTTGAAGGCCCTTTGTGGTGTCAACACCGCCCTTGATCTTGGTCATATCGACCTCAGGATGGGACTTGACCCTCACCAGCGCATCGGTTGCAGCCGCCAAACCGGTTGCCCTCAACAAAAGCAACAACCTGTTAGGAGTGTCCACCAGGCATGCGTTGTTCCTTCTCCTCGGCATGCCGCGGCTGGTCGGCCCGGCCCTTGGCCCTCTCTGCTAGCGACTGTTACAAAATCATAAGGTTGTCAGCAATGCTTCAAAAGCAAAACAACCAAGCAGTGATAATACATCTCAGGAAACTCACAATGATGGCGTGGTTGATGGTGACGATGCTGGTTTGCAAGGCCCGCATGTCCTCATTGTCCTCGAACTAATCATCTTGCCAAGGGGTGTGATCCCAATTATTTGATCAACGTGGCAACCTCAGGCTTGAAGTTGAAGATAGAGGTACCTGTGCGCCGGACGCTTCCGGACCTCCCGGCGCCAGGTCGATCTGAGGCTGGTCCTCGGCCACGTCCTTAGCCCCATCAGGAACAGCCCTGATGGGGTCAACATCTACGACTGTTGGAGAGGTCGTCGCCCCGACCTCCCCAACTGAGGTCTCAATACCCTCAGGGGTGTGTAGGGAAGAACCTGCCCTCGTGTCAGTCACGGGTGGTGAAGTCGTCAATCCCTCCGCCATTCCCCACGAACTGTGGCTCAAGCGACCTCGTGCGGGAGGGAGATGATGGGGCAACCGGCACCCCTTGTGGTCTTTCCACCGGCCTGCACGGCAAAATACTTCGTTAAGATTGAGTTCAGAAAAAAATAAAGATAGAATCAGCTCATAAGTTAATACCTTGGCATAGCCGGAAGCCGAGTCTTCAGCCAAAACACCCGAGGCTTAATAGCCGCAGGTATCTTCGCCCGCGCTGCCGCAGCACTGCGTTGTGCTTCTAAACCACGTCGGAGAGCTTCCTCCGACGTCTTCTGCACCAGCTCCCGCTGCCTCTTGGCAGCAGGGCTTTCCAGCCTCCTCGCTACCTGGTCTTCAGGGACCGGCAGCTCTTCGACGGCCTCATCCTTCTCCTTCTCCTCCTCCTCCTTGTCATCTTCCGACCCGACCTCCCGCGAGTGAGGCGTCGGAATCGTTGGAGTAGCGATGGCCAGAGGGGATGCGACACTCCTCTTCCTCTTCTTCTTCTACTCTGCGGCCTTCACCACAGAGATCACAGTGGCAACGGCTGAAGCGGACTTCTTTTCTACCGTCGACCTGGTCCTGCGTCGGGACTTTGCAGCGCTGACGGCTGGATCCACCCCAGCCTCCGCGTCAGTGTCTTCGTCGGCCTCCACCGACGAGCTAGACTCATAATTCTCTAGCAGACGACCCGCTAGAGGTTGGTACTTGTCCAACCTCAGCTTCCTCCGATGTATCTTCCCCTCAAGGAGAGGCGTCTGGAACCACATCTGGAGCTTGCGCGTCTACGAAAACAGATGACATAAATGCTATACGACCTAAGTGAATCAAGAAAGCAAAGTACAATGACCTAGAGACAGATCTCAGGATCTTACCGGGTCAGACGACCTCTTCAACGAGTGTGCCCTCGGGCACTTCTTCACTTTCACCTTCCCAAAATACATCTGGGAAACTCTAGCTGCCATCTCCTCCTAGGAGACCTTGCAGTTCACCTCGCGTGTGGGATCTGATTGCCCACAATACTCATACGCCGGGTGGACCCGATCCTTGATCGGCTGGATCATTCGTCGGCAGAACGACCTCGCTATCACCGCTCCTGTCACTCCTCGGTTGTTCATGTCGCTGACTAGCTCCAGGACCCCCTTCAGGTCCTCGAGGTCGTGGGTGGAGAGTCCCAGATCCCACTCGCTGATTTTCACTGGCTTATGGCCAGTCCGCCGCGGAAGACCTGGAATTTGGTCTGCAATGTAGAACCACTCCGATCTCCACCCGGCGGTGTTGTCGGGGAGGTCGGTTTCTATCCATTCTGCCTTGAGGCCTGACCTCAAATTGAACATCGCAGCCCCCACTGGCCCCGACCTTTTGCCAGTGCTTTTCACGTAGAAAAAATACCTCCACAATGTGAAGTGAGGCGGTATCGCCAGATACGCCTCACGAAAATGGATGAAAGTCGACACTACAGTGATGGAGTTAGGAACGAGGTGTACCAACTCCAGCCTGTAGTAGTACAACAGGCCGCGGAAGAAGTCTCCCATTGGGAGGTTGAAGCCGCGCTCGAAGAAGGAAGCGAAGACGACCTGCTCCTTGACGTCCTCGCTCGGAAATTCTTTCCTGGCGGCTGCCCTCCACACCACCTCCGTCTTCGGCCAGAGCAGCCCCCGGTCCACCAACGCCTAGATCTTGGCCTCGGTCATCATCAACTGGACCCACGCCGCCTAGGGGTCCGGGATGCAAGATGTTTTCGTCGCCATCTCAAGGTTAGGGTTTGCGGTGGATCTAATGTGGCACAAAGACTTAACGCGCATATGCCGGAGGCGCACGGCGTGAAGCGGCGGCACTAGCACGAGCCTAGTCGGAGGAGGAAGTTGGGCGCATGGGCGCGGGAGCACGGCGGTCGCAAGATCGTTGTGGCGCAAACAAGGAAGAAGGCGATGGGAGCGAGAAGGAAGAAAGACGAAAGGACTGGGGTCACCTCCCCCTCGGCTCACTCTATTTATAGGGGGTCATCGAATCTATCTGTTGCGGCTCCTTGCTCCGTACAACACGCCCCAACGGCTCTATCCTGAGAAGTTCGCGAGAAGATTGAGGTGGATTTTTCGCTAACAGACCAAGTGTTACGACCTAAATCTGGGTTTAGGTCGTAAGCTAAACATGAAGACAACATTAGTTCGTCCTGATGACAAGCACAGTTTGTAAGCCCCCACATCATATAAAATTAGGTCTTTGGCGAATCATTTTGCCAAATCGACCAAACACATGACAGAAGAGAGCGAACATTACATGGATTACCACCAGGGTACCTACTACCTATGACCTTATCGGATCAAGAATCCGAAGGTACACAAGTCTCCTGCAACCTCACTGGATCCAGAACCTGGCACACAGGATAAACATATTACAAGGCCTTAGCTACTCAGAGCGGTCACCATGACCTACTCCGCCAAAGCAGGGCATGTCGCGAGACTTCTCCTAGCATCAGGACCTTGATGGCGTCCTTGCGGGGACCTAGTTTAGGACAACACGTAATCTAAGGCATGCTCGGCTCCAAGTATTGGAATGGAGACACGAGCTTGCTCTTCGGTGTTGAACACCAAGCCCCGGTGAGCTCTCGGCGCTCACCAGAGATGTCCTGATATAGCTCCAGCTCGACCAGCAGCACCTCCAAACTCTGCCTGGTACCACGCAGAGGCTGAGCTCAGAGGATGGAGATGTTGCCTGCACTTCACGAGAATTCTCCTAGCTTCAAGTATCTACAAGAACACAGCTCTACATTCTGGTGGACCGTTGCATGCCCATGGCATGGCCTCACAACTACCCTGCGGCTTCATAGCTCAACAATGCTTGGTGCTTGCCCCCTTTAGTCTCAAAGGCGCTATTTATAGCCGACGCCGCGCCCCGGGCAGCTGGCGAGGTAATGACTCTGTGACCACGTGATAATAGGGTCTGTAGCCTGTGCATCATTAAAGGTAACGACATTACTTTTCCTGACTCACAACGTCTTTGTCATTTGTGCATCAATGATGCCTGAGCCCCGCCGCAGAGGTCACATGGCTACAGTAACCCCCTCGATCAGTGGGCAGCTTGTCATTTTCTGGGTGGCGAGAGCATCTCCGACCACTGTTGACCCGTGACCCTGCAGTCTACGAAACAAGACAAAACCTGACCCTGTGTTAGAGGGCTCCGCGCCTAACTTAGCCCCCCTTCGACGACAACTTCACGACCTTCTTGCGACTTGATGTCTATTATTTGCACCCGCTAGGCTCTGCGTCCTGGTGCACCCGCTATGGCTCTGCATGTAAACGGACCTATCCCAATCAGCCTATATTTTTGTTTCCTGAGCAGAATGGTCGTAGGTTCGATTGAAGACCTTCCGAGGTAGGCGTGCCTCGCTGCTCTACCAGATCATTCTGGGCGCCTAGAAATCAACAATACCATGAAGATTAGAAGTATCAACGAGCTCTACAATTTTCGTCGGGCCTCCGTGGTCGGTGTGCCTATTGTTGCTAAGGTCGACAATACCTTAGTATCACGGCTCTGCTGGGTGGCCAGCAGCTATGTTGGTTGTCTGGACACCAAAACGACCTCCTCGAGTTCGGTGTGCCTTAAATACCTAGGTCTTGCAATACTGCGGTATGTTTACGGCTCTACCAACCTAGTTGGGCGCCCTGGATGCAGGACCTCCCGAGGTCGGTGTGCTTTTGTAAGCCCTGCCAGCCTGCCCTGGACACCAAAGGTTTCACGACAGGAATGAAGGCCTCTCCGTGGGGTGTGCGCCTGATGGCCCTGCCAAGTGCTTCCGGGTGCTTGGATGCTTATGTTTTGAGACCTTCCTTAGGTCGGCATGCCTCGAGTGGCTCTGCTAGACTCCTTGCAGCCATGCAGGATATCTGGGTGTCTCTACACTCCATACGATCAAGATCGATATTATTTCACCAGATTCATCATCGACCGACTACCAACATTGCAACTACATTTACGACATCATCGGCGATTTTTTTCATTCGACGCACCTTTCAAGACCTTGTTGGGTATCCTCGGATACTGGGCATTGTTGTTTAAGGCCTCTTTGAGGTCGGCACACCTACAAAAGCCTCCCTGAGGTCGGCCCTGTCAGACTCCTTGTAGCTACGCTAGGAGATCTGGGTGTCTCTTCACTTCGTTCGATCAAGACCATGAATCAGTTTTCTTCTCTTTTGAGCATCAAATCAGCCATGTTGCCTGCTTCAATGCTAGGGGACTACTCTACGAGTGCGTCTTCGACGCCCTCTTGTTTCCCTCGTCGCCCGACCTGTTGGGAAACCCGTTTCTCATCACGTCGTTACTCGACCTACTTTTCCTTCTCTTCTTCTTTTTTGGACCATCATACCGGCCATCCTGCCCGCCATGATGCTCAGATACTACTCATGAGTGCATCTTCGATGCCCTCTGAATTTTTTCATTGTCGTTTCGATCTATCGGAAGCCTGCTTCCTATAGGTCGTCACTCGACCTTGCTTCGTTCAGCAAGATTACAAACAGGTCGGCTGTCAAGTCGATTTGTTCTTTTTTCTTTTGGACCGATGTGCATGCTATTCGACCTGTTGATAGCTCTTTGACTTTGTCATGACCTTTCTAAGGTCGCTGCGCCTACACCTCGCTCGGGGGCTTGTGAGACATGGGTACCCCTGGGTCCCCACCGACCAGGCTCACGGCCGTCGCCGACAAGTGGGTCCAGCCTACCAGAAGACCTGCCGACCTGTCAGTGGGACCAATCGACCTAGTTGGCGGCCCACACAATCTCTTGAAGACCTTACAGAAGATTTTTCAGATGACATGATCCGCTACGACCTCAAGACTTGGCGTACAAGATAAAGACCTCAGTGGATTCAGCCCAAAGCAGATCGACGGGATATGGCAAGATGTGTAACATAGACTTAGGTCTCCTAGTCGTAATCAACTAGGAGTGTGGGAACCGACCTCATCCGCTGGCCAATATAAGGCGGACGAGGCGACCCCTTGTAACAATCACACAATCCCCAAGCAATCTACACCAACAATTGGACGTAGGGAATTACTCTTCGGAGGCCCGAACCAGTATAAACTCGCCGTGTTCTCTGTGTTCCGCGTACTCGTGTACGACCTTCGAGTTCTTAGCCTTAGACTCCTCCCCGCCGAACAAATAAACTACAGGGATTAACACCCCCGTGGACTGTTCAGATCTCATCATCTGACAACACCGTTATTTATTATTGCTTTGCATTAAATTAAAAGGGCCTACTATTAAGGTTTGACTAGCTTTGTTTATCCTATGCCTTGATCAACCTGGGTTTACTTTGTGTTCGGTAGCATTTGCTGGAGCTTTACCTTGGATTCGGGTGATTTAATAAACATTTATCAATCTGGCTTTAATTCTGTTATCATTCATTTAATGCAAGAACACTTTATGCCTGTTAATCGGAACATGGAGCGACCACCCAGGAAAATAGTACAACCACAAGACATATGGCTCTGTCTTGGCTTAATAATTAGAGAACTAGGTGTTAGGTATGCTTTACCTGATAAGGGTTGGGGGTTGCCGGTAGTTGGTGTATAGACCGGCCCTCAGGCTGATCTGCTCTATGGTAGCTTCACAGCTGAGAGAGGTTTATGCATTGCGCTGTCAAGTAACCTAGCGAGCAGCCTGCACCTGGGGATCTTTGTAACGGCCTCGTAGCGTCCCTATGCAGCCACACCTCGGTAGTGTGGTATTGTGCCTACTTTTGCACAACATGGTTGGGTCTAAAACTCTTTTAGGTTTTTACGTGACTTGTGGGTAAAGATGTACAACCTCTGTAGAGTGTACAACTGACTAGTTAGCCGTGCCCACAGTCAAGGGTGGCCTGGACCCTCACATGAGTAATTTATGAAAGATGGAACTTTTAAACTTGTGCATTGCATTCAATGGTTCCGTTGCACTTGTTATTTTGGTTTGGTATATACTTTCACTTGCTAGTAACAGCTGCTTAATAAAACTTGACCAACTAAAATGCTGACTTACTTTATAACCATCAGCTTCCACCATAAAGCCTTGCATGTTGTTATAGAGTTTTCCCTTGTTGAGTACGACATGTGCTCATGCTTGTTGTTTCTCTATTGCATCTACACTATTCGGCTGCTGCTCAAATGGACGCTTTGAGGATTTCCCTAGAGAGTTTGATGAGTTCTAGGTGCTCGTTCTCCAGTCAGCTGCCTGTGGAGGACTTCTGCGTGTGTTTCTTTTCCGCTGTTAGCTACTTGAATGATTGTTAGATTGAGACATTCGACCATGTAATAAATGTTTAATACTCTTTTTACGATTTACACTGTGTTTTGGTATTCACTGAGTTGATGCATGTGTGTAACTTGATCCTGGCGCACATGTATTCTTGCATTCGGATTTTCCCTTAAATCCGGGTGTGACAAAGTGATATCAGAGTCGTGTTGACTGTAGGACGTTAGCCTAGTTAGAACTGGTCGAAAACTAATGATTTTATAAAAATAGAAGCCACACATAGCTTAGTTTGCTTTATTCTGTTTATTATATCTATTCTTGGTTTAATCTCATCCTTGATTGTCTTTTGTTATCTAAACTTGATCTTGTCACATCTGGTAATCAACACCTGTCTCATCTATCCTAGATGGTTCGCCGACTGAAGACCACTCGTTCTGGTGCTTACCACTTTCCAAGGTACCTGGAGGACCAGGACTTCTATTGCTACACCGCGGAGAGTGATGAGCACAACAGAGTCACTAAGGAGGGAAGTGGAGCGAAGTGTGCTTCAGTGCAAGCTTCACCACCCGCTTGAGTCATGAGCTATCAGATGATGAGCTAGAAGAGGAGCCAGCTGAAGACCAGGAGCAAGGAGGTGACCCAGATGACCACTCAGATCCTGAGGACTCAGATCCGGAGGATGGAGGTGCTGATGATCAACCGGTTCCTGAGAAGTGGGAGGTGGTCGTCTGTCACCATGATGGAGGGCATGCGCGCTTTCCGTCCAAGCTGAGGAGGCTATTCCAACGTCTCCACCTGCATGTGACTATTGACTACGTTGGGCTAAAGAGGACACATCCTCGTTATCCAACGCAGTGGGAGGTGTCAGTGCACATCTTGGAGGATAATCCACAGGAGGGAGGACAGTACAAGGTTACTGTTCACCATGCTTTAGCCACCAGGTCTACCTTCGCTGCAGAATGCTGCTAGAAGGGCTCTTTTTGCATGGTGTCGTGAAGAGGCTCACCATCTCAATGACACTGTGTGGGGTGACTTTCCCCGTCGACGTGCTGGAGCTGTGGGCAGCATGATTCCAATGGCTAACGCAAACTTGGGACCACGCTATGCAACTCAAGTGAGACTTGTAGCAGCTCTCAACACCAACCTTGATGACACCATCATGGAGCTGCAAGACCTTCGTGA
The DNA here is from genome assembly GCA_947561735.1 of Cenchrus americanus. Taxonomy (NCBI): domain Eukaryota; kingdom Viridiplantae; phylum Streptophyta; class Magnoliopsida; order Poales; family Poaceae; genus Cenchrus; species Cenchrus americanus. The sequence continues at coordinate 92,846,523 of OX387245.1, read as the reverse complement.
TCAGCAAGATGAGGATCGGAGGGAGATCAAAAGGCTTAAGGCAGTGATCGCGGGGCAGGATGAGGAAGAGGTGCAAGAAGATGAAGAAAGATGGCCTACAATGTCACCGCGACCCAGGAGGACAAGCTATTGGTCACTTAGATCCCGCACTCGGATCAATTGGCCTTAGGTTCTAGGTGTCTTTTATCTCCAGTTATAGAGTTTGTAGTCGTTAGAATGACATGTTGGATCGGTGTGTTAGCTAGTGGTGTGTTTGGATGATTGATTTGTGAACATTCGTGAGTTGGATCTTTGTGTGATTGCAGTGTCTTGTGGATTAATGCCATAATGGCATTAGTTTAGTAGTAAAGCTTGGTTAGTGGGTTTATGTTCTGTTCTAAGCATCTTTTATCTTGCAAATTCGTAATTCTTTATCTATCATGTTTTATCTATCATGAGGAATATCTTAGTGCAAAATCTGTTCACGTCACTTCCTGACACAGCAGTAGTGTTTTATTTTTATCTCGAGCTACAGAACTCCAAATCCAGTAAAACCAGTTGGGTTAATTCACAAATTTTATACATAATTTTCTGTCAAACATTCAGCATTATCCAATATATATTCTGGGGGCTATGGACGGAACACTAAGCCATCAGAATCTGTCAAATCCTGCTGACACAACTGACTTCATTATTTTATATCTCGAGTTGTAGACCTCCGATTGAGGCAAATCCAATTGGTTTAGTTCAGTAAATTGATACACCATATCTCCTCAAAAATTCGTGATTTTTGGTTGCCCGTACAGCGAGATATCTCTGTTTCTTTATAGCTATCAGAATTTGTCTTAATCTGGAAGTCTGCATTGTTTATCATTTTAGTTTTTCTATCATTGTCATAATCTAAATCAATGTTTCTAATGCTCAGATGGTGAACACCAGGTCCGGATCAGGAGTTGATCAGCCTCTAGTGATACGCCAAGGACGAGGCAGCATCTCAGGCAGTGCACCACAACCGACACAAATGGATCCGGCCATGCAACAGTTTTTCCACAATCAGATGCAGCTCTTGGAGAACCTGACCAACACTGTGGCCAACCTGCAGGCCCAAGTCAACAACCCCCCTCAGCCACCACAGCAGCAGGTGCCCATTAACAAGCACAGGGAGTTCATGAGCCACCGTCCGCCAGTGTTCACCCATGCTGCAGATCCACTAGATGCTGACGATTGGCTGAAGACTGTGGGCAAGATGCTCACCACAACTCAGTGTGATGACAGGGAGAAGGTCCTATACGCTGCAGGACAAATCCAGGGGTCAGAAGGAGCATGGTGGGATGCTTATGTTACTGCCCATGCTACGCCAGACGCCATTACCTAGCAGGAGTTCACCGACAGCTTCAGGAGCCACCACATTCCTGCAGGGCTGATGAAACTAAAGAAGGAGTTCCTCTCTCTCAAACAGGAGGGAATGTCAGTGGCAGAGTACCGGGACAAGTTCATCGAGCTGTCTCGCTATGCACCAGAGGAGGTGGCAGATGATCCAAAGAAGCAGGAGTGCTTCATGGAGGGGTTGGTTGGACCGCTTCGGTACCAGCTAACGTCTCACACTTTTCCGTCCTTCCAGCACCTGTTAGACAAGGCCATCACCTTGGTGTCCATGCGCAGAGAGCTGGGGGAGCTGAAGAGGAAGGCCACCACTCCAGGACAGTCCGGGAGCAACATTCGTCCAGGAGGCCCGACAGGGGGTTATGGCCAGCAGCAGCAGCAGTAGCAGTACCAGCCGCAGCAGTAGCAGTACCAGCCGCAGCAGCATCAACAGTTTCAGCGCTCCGCCCAACAGTTCCAACACCCAGGGCCGCAGACTCCACGCCCTACATATCAGCAGAACCATTTGATGACTCCGGTTGGCACGCCCGTGAGGCACAGTGCACCTCACATTCCCGCGGGCAGCAACTGTTACCAGTGTGGGGAGGTTGGTCACTATGCCAACAACTGCACCAAGAGGACTGCTCCCAACACCCCCATGCAGAATCAGCAAATGCAGCAGATGAGTAATGGGAACCAGACACCGCAGAGCAACAAGGGACCACAGAGCTATTCGCATGGTCAGGTGAACCACGTGAGTGTTGAGACTGCCCAGGAGAACCCACAGGTGGTGCTTGGTATGTTCCTTGTCAACTCCATCCTCGCATCAGTCCTATTTGATTCTAGAGCTTCTCATTCTTTCATATCTTCTCAATTTGTGGCTAAACATAGTGTACCCATGCAACATATGAAACAAACCATGCTAGTTAACTCACCAGGGGGGAAATGAGAGCCATATACATATGTCCTAATGTTAATCTTAGAATCATGGGAGTAGACTTTCTGGCACAGCTGATAGTTCTGGAGTCAAAAGATCTTGATATCATTCTGGGTATGAACTGGTTGGCTGGTCATGATGCGACAATTCAGTGTGCTAAGAGGACAGTTCTTCTTACTGGTCCCAAAGGAGATAACATTGAGCTTGTGGCTGATCCACCTTCAGGTTCAGGAGGTTCTGTGCAGCAGTTGGATGGCAAGTCTTTGGAGGACATCAGGGTGGTCTTTGAGTATCCAGATGTGTTTCTAGAGGAGTTACCAGGTATGCTACCTGACCGTGATGTTGAGTTTGTTATTGATCTATTGCCTGGTACTGCTCCTATTTCTACATGTCCATATAGAATGTCTAGTACTCAACTGATAGAACTTAAGAAATAGATTAAAGAGTTGTTGGAAAAGGGGTTTATTCGTCCTAGTTCATCACCTTGGGGGGCACCAGTTATCTTTGTAGAGAAGAAGGATGGTACTCAAAGGATGTGTGTGGATTATCGGTTGCTTAATGAGGTTACTATCAAGAACAAGTATCCATTACCTCACATTGAAGACTTGTTTGATCAGATGAGAGGTTCTAAAGTGTTCTCTAAGATTGATTTGCATCCTGGTCATCATCAGATGAAGATCAGATGGTCGGATATTCCTAAAACTGCATTCACCACTAGGTATGGGCTTTATGAGTATACTGTTATGTCTTTTGTGTTGACAAATGCACCTGCCTACTTTATGTACCTGATGAACAAGGTGTTTATGGAGTACTTGGATAAGTTCATTGTGGTATTTATTGATGATATTCTGATTTACTCCAAGACTGAGGAGGAACATGAGGAGCATTTGAGACTTGTCTTGCAGAAGCTGAGAGAGCATCAGTTGTACGCCAAGTTCAGTAAGTGTGATTTCTGGCTGAAGGAAGTCTCTTTTCTTGGGCATATTATTACAGATGGAGGTATTTCAGTCGACCCAGCCAAGGTTGAAGATGTGTTGAAGTGGGAACCGCTGAGGACAGTTAAGGAGATCAGGAGTTTCCTTGGACTTGCAGGGTACTATCGACGGTTCATCGAGGGGTTCTCTAAGATTGTAAAGCCTTTCACCACCTTGTTGGAGAAAGATAGGGAATTCAAGTGGACACATGCATGTCAGGACAGTTTTGAGGAGCTGAAGAGGAGGTTGACCACCACTCCAGTGCTTGTGATGCAAGACTTACAGAAGGGCTTTGATATCTATTGTGATGCGTCTCGACAAGGTTTAGGTTGTGTTCTTATGCAGAAGGGACATGTTATAGCTTATGCATCGAGGTAGTTGAGGAAGCATGAGCAGAACTATCCTACACATGATCTGGAACTGGCAGCTGTGGTTCATGCTTTGAAAATCTGGAGGCATTACATCATGGGAACCAAGTGCCAGATTTACACTGATCACAAGATCCTGAAGTACATCTTCACTCAGAAGGACCTTAATCTGAGATAACGACGATGGTTGGGGCTGATCAAGGACTATGATCTGGACATACAGTATCATCCTGGGAAGGCTAATCTGGTTGCAGATGCTTTGAGTCGGAAGGGACAGGCCAACATGGCCTTAGCGTTCCAGCTGCCTGAAGAGTTGATGAAGGAGATTGAGAAACTCAATCTGTGGATGGCCGTTCACACTGAAGGAGTCACATTGGAGTTAGAGTCTACTCTGGAGCAACAGATACGTGAAGGGCAGTTGGAGGGTGTGGAGATTAGGGGGGTCAGAGAGACCATGGAGGGGGGCAAGGCCCCGGATTTCACAGAGGATGATCAGAGGACGATATGGTTTAAGAGTAGGATCTGTGTGCCTGATGTGGGAGACCTTCGGAAGACTATCTTGAGAGAGGCCCATGACTCAGCTTATTCCATTCACCCAGGCAGCACTAAGATGTATAAGGATCTTAAGCAGAGGTATTGGTGGTACGGGATGAAGAGGGATGTGGCCGCTCATGTTGCATTGTGTGACATGTGCCATCGAGTTAAGGCAGAGCATCAGAAGCCAGCTGGACTATTGCAGCCGTTGAAGGTGCCTGAATGGAAGTGGGAAGAGATCAGTATGGATTTTATAGTGGGGTTACCACGGACGCCCGCTGGGTATGATTCGATATGGGTCATAGTGGATCGCTTGACTAAGGTAGCTCATTTCATTCCTGTTAAGACTACTCATTCCTGTGCGAGATTGGCAAAACTGTATATGTCTCGGATCGTGTGTTTGCATGGTGTGCCTAAGAAGATAGTGTCTGACAGAGGTACTCAGTTCACATCTCGTTTCTGGGAGAAGCTTCATGAGTCCATGGATACAAAGTTGAACTTTAGCTCAGCCTATCAGCCGCAGACTGATGGACAGACTAAGAGGACAAATCATATTTTGGAAGACATGCTGAGAGCTTGTGCCCTTAAGCATGGTGGTAGTTGGGATAAGAGTTTGCCGTATGCTGAGTTCTCTTACAACAACAATTATCAGGCTAGTCTAAAGATGGCACCCTTCGAGGCATTGTATGGGAGGAAGTGCAGAACACCCTTGTATTGGAGTCAGACAGGCGAGAGTCAGTTGTTTGGGACTGATATCATTAAGGAGGCAGAAAGGCAAGTTCAGATCATAAGGGAGAACTTGAGGATTGCTCAGTCCAGGCAATAGAGTTATGCAGACGGGATGTATCTTTCCAGGAAGGTGATTATGTGTACCTGAAAGTGTCACCCATCAGAGGTTTGCGCAGATTTAAAGTGAAGGGAAAGTTGTCCCCTCGCTTCATTGGACCCTTTCAGATCTTACAACGAGTGGGAGAGGTAGCATACAGACTTAACTTGCCAGAACAGCTCTTAGATGTGCATGATATGTTTCATATCTCTCAGTTGAAAAGGGGTCTCAAACCTCATGATAAAGAGCCATTGGCTATGGATGGGTTGGATGTTAAGAAAGATCTCACCATTACTGAACGACCTATCAGGATCTTGGATACTCTGACACGGGTTACGAGGAATCGAGTTATTAAGATGTGCAAGGTGCAATGGAGTAATCATGCAGAGGATGAGGCAACTTGGGCAAGAGAGGAGGAGTTGAAAGAAAAATATCCCCATCTCTTTTGATCCATCCGAATCTCGAGGACGAGATTCATCTTAAGGGGGGTAGGATTTGTACACCCTAATTTACACTTTTGAGGTTCAAATAAAAATTTGCTTAGCAACCATCACTCTCATTTAAGGAATATAAGGTGTTAGTGCTTTTCTAGGCATTTAATCATTTTTTGTAATTAAAATAATGAAATATAGGAGTTTATTGTTGCATACATGTTGATGCATTGTTTTGAGTGTTTGAATTCAAATGTATGTTTGAATTCATTGGTTTGATTGATTTTTAAGAAAAGAAAAAAAAAGAAAACCCTTCCTGTCTCTTTTCTTGTTTTGTGGCGCAGCCCATCTCTCGAAGTCCGGTCGTGCCCCTCGATCTCTTCTCCGCCGGCCGCTTTCCCTCTCGCCACTTCTTGGCCAGCCTGGCTTCCGGCCCGGCCGAGGCCCGGCCCGCGCGCCCCCGCCGTTGTGGCCGACGGGGCGGGCCCCGCCCGTCATCGCCCACCTCGCGCCGCCCCCGCCGAGCCGGGACTCGGGTCCGACTCGGCGTCCGTGCCACGCCACCTCGCTCCCGCGGGCCCACTCGCTCGGGCTCTCCCTCGGGCCTTTAAAAGGTCGCCGCCTCGCCCGCACCACTCCCCCCCGACCCCGAACCCTAGCCGCCGAGCTCGACCTCCGCCACCGCTGAACCCTTGCTCGGCCGCCACTTCTTTCGATCTCCGTCGTCACCGCCTCCCTACCGACGTGGAGACCATCCAGAGAACCGCAAGGAGGTGAGGAAGATGTTCGTGTCGCTCGTTCACGTCCTCGCGCGCAACGCCACCAGGATGCGCTCACCAGAGTTGGCGCCGCCGCGGCCGTGCGCCGCCGTGCGCCGTCGGCTCGCCGCCCGGGAGCTCGCCGTTGAGTTTGCCGTGAGATCGCCTTTGTCCCCGTGTTTTTCGGTGGAATTTGGAGCACCCCAACGCCTTATCCACCATGCACCGCCGCTCGCCGCCGCGCGCGCCGCCGGCCGCCCACCGCCTCCGGGCGCATGCGCGCGTTCGGGACCACCCGATCACGATCCGACGGCTCGGGTCGGCCTTGACCCGAGTCCGCGCGGGTTAAACCTGCGCCGCCGCGCCCGCAAGCCACCGGGACCGCCGGATCTTGATCCGACGGATCAGATCCGCCACCGCCGGGCCAAACCCGCCGTGACCTTGGCGGTTTTGCAACGAAAACCCCGCGCTTCTTTAGATTTACAAGCCGGTCCTTCCAGCTTAAGGTTTTCTTGCGGTTAGGTCCTGCTTCTTACGGTTTGAACCCTAGGCTTCCTCGTTTTCCCACCCGCGGTCCAACTCTAGTGTTTTTGCACCGTAGCCCCTGAGTTTTAGATAAATTATATTTTAGCCCTTAGATTCTCGCAGTTTAGCCCCTGTAAGTTTAGTTTTCCTGTTGAAAAGCCCCTGTACCTTGTTTTGGCCGTAAAATACACGTCTTAACTCTGTTTTTAGCGTTCTTTATGTCCACGCGATCGTCTCGACGAGTAGAACAGTTTTATGCCTCTGTTTTGTTTTGTTAGTACTGTTTTGTGATTGTTTTTGAATTTATTCTATTGTATGGTTGTATGTGAATGTGTGGAGCGTAGAGTACGAGCAGTTCGAGGACTTCGCTGCTGTTGAAGATTTTCAAGACCCCGAGCAGTTTCCGGAGCTGGTAGAAGGCAAGTCGTTGCTGCATCCCCGTTGATCCTATTACAACATGCATTTCAATTACACCGTTATTTATTATTGCTTTGCATTAAATTAAAGGGGCCTACTATTAAGGTTTGACTAGCTTTTTTATCCTATGCCTTGATCAACTTGGGTTTACTTTATGTTGGGTAGCATTTGCTAGAGCTTTACCTTGGATTCAGGTGGTTTAATAAACATTTATCAACCTGGATTTAATTTTGTTATCATTCATGTAATGCAAGAACACTTTATGCCTTGTTAATTGGAACATGGAGCGACCACCCAGGAAAATAGTACAACCACAAGACATATGGCTCTGTCTTGGCTTAATAATGAGAGAACTGAGTGTTAGGTATGCTTTACCTGATAAGGGTTGGGGGTTGCCGGTAGTTGGTGTATAGCCCGGCCCTCAGGCTGATCTGCTCTATGGTAGCTTCGCAGCTGAGAGAGGTTTATGCATTGTGCTGTCAAGTAACCTAGCGAGCGGTACTCGCACCTGGGAATCTTTGTAACGGCCTCGTAGCATCCCTATGCAGCCACACCTCGGTTGTGTGGTATTGTGCCTACTTTTGCACAGCATGGGTTGGTCTAAAACTCTTTTGGGTTTTTACGCGACTTGTGGGTAAAGATGTACAACCTCTGTAGAGTGTAAAACTGACTAGTTAGTCGTGCCCATTGTCAAGGGCGGCCTGGACCCTCACATGAGTAATTTATGAAAGATGGAACTTTTAAACTTGTGCATTGCATTCAATGGTTCCGTTGCACTTGTTATTTGGGTTTGGTATATACTTTCACTTGCTAGTAACAGCTGCTTAATAAAACTTGACCAACTAAAATGCTGACTTGATTTATAACCATCAGCTTCCACCATAAAGCCTTGCATGTTGTTATAGAGTTTTCCATTGTTGAGTACGACATGTGCTCATGCTTGTTGTTTCTATTGCATCTACACTATCCGGCTGCTGCTCAGATGGACGCTTTGAGGATTTCCCTGAAGAGTTTGATGAGTTCGAGGTGCTCGTTCTCCAGTCGGCTGCCTGTGGAGGACTTCAGCGTGTGTTTCTTTTCCGCTGTTAGCTACTCGAACGATTGTTAGATTGAGACATTGGATCATGTAATAAATGTTTAATACTCTTTTTATGATTTACACTGTGTTTTGGTATTCACTGAGTCGATGCATGTGTGTAACTTGATCCTGGCGCACATGTATTCTTGCATTCGGATTTGCCCTTAAATCTGGGTGTGACACAAGTCTGCTTCGGTGTAACCCAAATTGCCGTTTTTTGCAAATCAAAGAATGTGATGTCATTTCCTGTTAAGAGTTATCAGAAAACTGAAGTTTCGGCTAACACTCGTGAGGAGCGAGGCCTCCCAAGTTTCTCTATCTATTCACATGATTTCAGGGTACGACGGTATGGAAGGTGGGGGAAACCACTCGGATGAATCACAAGGCAAAAGTGGTGAAGGCACGAGTCACCGGAGTCTGAAGAAACAAAAAACGAGGAGACGAGGGAATCACCGGAAGCGACGTAAGCATCTTCGAAAGTGGCCTCATCTCAGGTGAAGTACCTAGTGTGAGACCTGATCGAATTCCAGGAGTTTGGGTGAACTTCGGAATGAGACCTGGTCAATAGCGTATTGATGAAGCTAGCACGTTAAGGTGTGAAACAGGAGTAAAGTTGTAATAAAGAGAGAGAGAGTCACGCCCAAGGCTTTGACTACCTTAGACATTTTTGTACATAATGTCAGAGGAATATCCCAAATATCCAAGGGTAATGTGGGAATGTAAAAGTGACCTGCGAGTACTATAAAAGGGGAGCCTTGCCCTCGTGTAAAGTAATGATCTCTTTTTCTCGAATAGTACAGTAATACGTTTTCCACTTTCTACTTTTTGTTTGGGTGTTCGAATTTTTCAAATACCCAACACGAATGTTCCTAGTTGTACTTAAACAAATGGTACGTGTTTAGTGCAAATCGATCGGTCTGTTCAAGTGGCAGAGAGTATGAACAATTTGTAAGAGCATCCTAATATTTGAAGGAATAAAGAAAACCATCTAGAGAGTTTCTATTAATCAACTTCTAAAACATATAAGACAATTTACATCAGAAATTTTACGTTATTCTAAATTATTCTAATTATTTTTATATATTTTTTCTATCTTGTACATTTGTATCGGAAAACTTTTTCTACTTTTTATTTTTTTTCTCCATCTTCCACCATAGGAGGATGGATCATCTTGTTAAAAATAAGTATCAGAGCAACTTCAATAACTTTTTTTATTTTTCCTAGCTAAATTTAGAGGTTTATATTAGCCCTTTATAAAAATAAAAAACTTTATAATTCTATTGAGTAATCCAACAGGCTAGCTATATTTCATTTTTCAAATCCCACCAATACTCACCGACACACGAGACTCACCTGTCATCATCTTAATTCCACTCCCTCGTTCCTATCCAGATCCTTCCTCCCTCTCCGGTAATCGTGGGGGCAGCACCAGCAGTCACCGATCTCAGTAGCCAACTGAGCTGGCCGGCAGCGGCAGCACATCAGTCGCTCATTCATTCCCCCACTTGCTGGGATCTCGGCTCCACCACAAGCCACTGGCCACTGGGTCCGTCCCATGGCCCACGGAAAGGGAAGACGAGACGGAGACGACCACACAGGATCGGAGGAGCCTCCGTTCTCTCTCTCCCCCCGCCTGGACTTCTCCAGCACGTCGGCACAATCACAACCTGTCGTATGGACCTCCCTGGGCCCACTACATCGGTGGGTACCAGGACCGACTACTCGGTGGGCCCCTGGGACTACTCGACGTGCGCTGCACGGCACCTGCTGACGTGAAGCACAAGGACTACGGAGGAGAAGTACTCGGATAGGATGTTGTACATGTCCTGCACTATATAGAGGACTCCTAGACGTACTCGACTAGTACTCTCTCCCTGAACCGACTTGTAACCCTGCCTCCCGGACTATATAAGGCGAGGCAGGGACCCCCTCTATCTCATTTCGCTCATACGCATCAGATTGCATCATCTTGTAATCACACCCAATCAATCCAGAGTCACGCAGCATACAGGACGTAGGGTATCATGCACCATCGGGACTATACTCGCGGGCCCCACCATCGGCGGCCCGGCCTCCTCCGCGCCAGATCCGGCCGCCCCGCCCTCTCCAATGGCGGAGCAGTGGAGGAGGAGGGGGCCCTCTCCCCGTCGAGCTCGGAGCAGGGGCGTGGCCGCCGGCGGGCCCGGCGACGGCGGCGGCAGACGAGCTCAAGCTCCGTGATGGCGGCGGCGCGAGAGCTTCAGGGCCTCCCCTGCCGCAGGTATTGCTGCTCGCCGTCGGGACCTCGCGCCACACCTCCGCCGGGAGCTCACTCCGCCGCTGGGAGCTTGGGTCGCACCTCCTTAGAAAAGCATTTAAAAGAGCTGTTGGAGTTGGAGTTGCTCTTAGGAAGAGGTTTCGGGAACTCCTAGTTGCTGACATTACGAAGTGCACGCACGGGTACACGAACAAGAAACAAAAAAATGGCTTGGGCTTGCGGATAAGCCAAACACGCAAGAAACATATTCCCCTTTATTAAATGTTGCCGTCGTTGTTTTTTGTTTTTGGGCACGATGATTTATTTATTGATTATTCGTCGTAATTATATTCAAAAAAATATATATAAACGTACAGCTGATATTTGTACATATCTGCGCTAAGCTTCTAAATAAGACAGAATGTTAAGCGTCCTGATAAAAAGTTAGCGTGTTATTTTTTTCAAGTTTAGAGGGTGCGTGTAAAGATAGGCTTATATATATGCTCCTTATCTATATATGTTTGATAGGCTGCTATTAATTTAGAAACAACCAGTGCAATAATTTGGGATGGGGGTAACGTCTGTGGTTAGCAGGCGGTCAGTGGACACTGTGGAAGCTCGTACCAGCAGCACCAGTGCACGCGTGAGTCGATCGATGGATCGTCGATTGACTGGTCGGTCTGGTGCTTCGGAGCGCGCACGTGCATGGGGTTGAATGCTGCAGCCCACGGACCGGGGACGGGGCGAAGGCGACGCGCACATGCAGCGGCAGCGGCGGCGAGGGGCAGCGCCCGGCTGGACGCCCTGTCCGCCCCGGCCGGTGGCCCTCTCTGCGTGCATTGCAGGCGTGCAGCTGGCGCTGGCGGTGGCCCACGCTCGCCGGCGGCACTAGCGCCCTCTCTGGCTGACCATGAACAGTCCCCTTAGCTTGCCGCCGGCCGACCTTAATTAAACCATGCGCTCAGCACATCCAGTTAATTGCAAACTGAAGGTTTAACTTCAATACTTCATCTGCAATGGATGGATAGATACATCGTACTACCGATCAATATATCAATAAGCACGAGATCGATCGATCGTCGGCCGGCCGGCACATGCGTCGTTGCTGCGCGACGCGATAGATGGCGGCCGATCCTCTGAAGCTCTCAAGAGCCGCCGGCGGCTGGGCCCTGGCCGCTGGCTCCAAAGGCTACCTGCATCGAATCATGCATCCTGCAAGAATCGACCGATTGTTGGGGAAGTTGGCCTTCGGAAGCATCACCCTCGTTCGGCCACGCCGGCCACCTTCGGTCTGTGTACGGCTTCGGTCTCGTGGAGAGGCCTTCGCTGTACGGGCGCTAACGAAACGCTGATGCCGCTTATGCTGTGTGAGCTTTGTTGTGCAGGAATGATCCCCTGTGGCGGCGCTTACCTTCGGTGCCGAAGGTACGGATGGCCGTGCTCCGGCGACGAAGGTCCGAGAGGACCAGGAACGGGGCGCGCCGACCGGGGACATCGTGTCCGGGGCCTGTGGCGCGCGCGGGCGGAGTGTCCGAAGAGGCGCGACGCCCCAAGTCCAGGATCGCTGCCTCGTCGCCGAAGGTGTGGCGATCCTGGACACGTGGCTGCAGCCGACGTGTAAAGTGAGCTCCGGACAAGGCAGAGACAAGAGTGGCCGCGTGTAAAGGCGTTTCGGCCGTACGAAGACACGCTGGAGGCCTGTACGACGCGGGGACTTACTGTTATACCCTTGTAAAGTGTTTAAAGCAGTTTGTCAGGAACGGAAAAGGTGTAATTGAGGCAAATGACTATACCCAGGGGTCTCCTATAAATAGTGAACCCCTTGTAATGAAACGGACACACCGTAATGAGAAGAGAGCACCGAAGGCAACAGCTCTTTTGGCCTTCGGTCTGCTGAGTATTCTTTTGTTTCCTTTTATGTATTGTTAAGTTTTAGCGTTCCCTCTCCTAGCGCAAGTAGAAGTAGAAGTCACACGGTAACAAGCGAGGGGAGGGAGAAGACTCAGGGGGCTGTTGTATCGGCGTCCACCCTTCGGGCCCGATTTCCACCAACACCGATGACCCGTCGATCGATCGGTTTGCGCGCGAATTGTCAATAGCAACACTGCAGCTGTCTGCCCTAATCAATCGGTCGCGTACATGCCTCTGCCCATGCACGCAGACGCACGCATGCGCTAGCTGCGCGGCACGCATGTCCCTTTGAGACGACGTATGCAGATCTACCCACATGCATGCATGTGAATTAAAAATCGAAGGAGAGATGCAGAGAGAGTTCGTTAATTTGTTGCCGATCGGTTATTCCTTTCAGCTTCAGACGGCAGCTTTCACGAACAGAGAAGGCGTAAAGGATCGGATCGGAGCTCTCCCGGGACTGTTCGGCACACAGCGGGTATCTAATTAGCTAGCATTGTACGTTCGAAGCCCTGATTGGTCGGTGTGGAACATGGACCCCGGAAGTGTACTAGGACTTTGACTCTCAAAACCCAATTACATTCATAACACAAATCGTTCGGCACCACATTATATCCGATCCGTAGCTTTGTTCTCAGAACTTTCAGAGACGGCACGCGTGTGTACGTTCTAGCTAGAACATGCATCCATCCAGCAGGTCATCAGACAAGACAGATCATGATGCATTAGGCCAGGGATGATCGATCGATGCAACTTGATCTACGCATGGGATGCACTGCATGGACGCGAGAACTCTACATGGTCTGCCGCTCCCCTGTGGCGATCGACGAGACACGAGAGCCTTGATCTGGGTGGGAAGGCGATCGAAACGGCACGTCGACGGCATCCGGATTGAAAAGGTTATCTCCGAATCCGACGATGGGGAAAGAAATCATAGCTCCAAAAGATCGATCCGTACCTACAGCACAATTGGCACTGCTTATATGTGGTGGCTGCGCGCAAACCACATAGCTCTCGCAGGGTTTATGAAATGCGTGAGGCATTTGCGTCTCTCTCTGCACTCTGCAAGCATTGCAGCAAGCCCATGTTCCTCTCTAGTCTCTAGCAACAGAGCAGTGGCGAGACGCATGGGTCACATGTGGTGTCCCAATGCGACGGCCAGTTTAATCCACCGATCTTTTAGTTTCCCTTTATATGGCCCCCAAAATCATAAGCATCATTATGCCCTCTTAATGAAATATATGTGCTCAGGCAATGTTCTAAGAAAAAGAGGTCCCTCGTAACCGGAAGACTGTGTAATGAATCGAATGTTGTTAACCTAAGAAGGCAAGGAGGTGAATTAGGTAGCTACCACTATTTTGAATAAAATATAATTAAATCATGTTATCTAGACGTGCAACTAGGGTTGTTCTGAGATCGGCAGACCACTCAGAACTTCCTCAACCGCCGTGGAGAGAATGAGGAGAGCAAAGGAGGTTGGAAAAGTTAGGGTTTGGAGAAAATAAAGTAAAACTTGATAATGACGATTGGATGATAGGTCTCAATCGGCCACAACCCTTTATATTTATAGGGTGGGAGGTCTTGCCCTGCAAATATCAAGTTACAACTCGGAATCAAGCGAAACTCCTAATTCTATCTGAAATCGGGGTACCCCGGTTAGACCGCCCCCGGGGGGCGGTTAGACCACCTGGCCCCTTTGTGCCAGACCGGCCACAGGACACCCGATCAGACCGCCCCTAGGACCCGGTCTAACCGGCCTGCCTGGCCCGAGTCGGCCTTTGCCAATTTTGGGTGTCAACACATGCCCCCCTGTTTTTAGTAAAGCTTGCGTGCTAAAAAATAATTCTAAGGACGACAAAGCTATTGTCGGCCATTTTTTATGCTAAGGGTGATTTTCATAGAAACCGGCCATGAATCTTCAAGCATCCTGCCACACGCTTGGATAAAACTTCTTCACATATCTTCCATTGAGTGCCCTAGGTAGCTGCTGTCCTTGCAATGATTCCACCATATAGGAATTTCCAGAGCAAACTCTCACAACCTTGTATGGACCTTCCCAACTTGGAGACCATTTACCAAATTTGTTGCTCTTAGATCGTACATGCAAAATAGTCTTCCAAACCAAATCTTCTACCTGAAAAGACTTTGCTTTAACCCTCTTGTTATAAGCCCTATCAACTCACCTTTTATCCTTCTCAATTGCTTCCAAGGCTTCCAAACGCTTGTCGGACACTTCATCAATGTTATCCATCATCAAAGCATAATAAGTATCAGCACTAAGATCATTTTGCTTTGCAAGTCTATAGGCGCCAAGATTCACCTCAACAGGTAAAACAACCTCTTGACCATACACAAGCTCAAAAGGAGTAACTTTAGTAGCCCCATGTCTAGAGATATGATGAGCCTATAAAGCTTCAGATAACACTTCATGCCATCTTTTAGGATTGTCTTCTATCTTCTTCTTAATGAGCTTAACTAGAGTTTAATTACTAGACTCGGCTTGACCATTAGCTTGAGCATAATATGGAGACGAATTGAGCAATCTAATACCATAGGAATTGACAAAATCACACACCTCTTTAGCCACAAATGAAGTACCTTGATCCATAGTTGCAGTTTGTGGAATGCCAAACCTATGTATAATATGCTCCGTAATAAACCCAATCCTTGTGTGTCATATTCTTGAGGGGAATTGCTTCAGTCCACTTGGTAATATAATCGGTCGCCACAATCACAAAGCAATGTCCTTTAGTCGACGGAGGATGTATCTTGCCAATAAAATCCAATCCCCAACCTCTGAATGGCCAAGGTTTGATAATTGGATGCAATAATGCAGCAGGCACCAACTGAACATCTCTGTGCCTTTGACAATCTTCACATCCTTTGTAGTACCTAAAGCAATCGGCTATCATAGTAGGCCAATAAAAGCAAGCCCGCCTAAGAAGCCACTTCATCTTAGGAGCCGATTGATGAGTACCACAAATTCCCTCATGTACCTCTGCAATAGCTAGCCTTGCTTGATCAGGACTAAACACTTTAAAAACAAATCATCTGCCGTCCGACGATACAATTCATCACCATCTAAACAAATTTAAGCACCCATCGTCGGACTTTTCTATCACTTATACTTTTAGGATCCTGCAAATACTTAACCAGAGGTGTTCTCCAATCTCCCACTTCGTCCTCAACAGTCTTGGAAAAAAACAGCAGCCGAAGCAGGGTTGCCCCCCGAGGGGCGGTCTAACCGGCCCGAGGGGGCGGTCTGACAGGGGTACTTGGTTTGACCGACCTGTGGGGGCGGTTGAACCGGGTCTTTCAGAACATAACCCTCGGCTTCACCAAACACCGGTTTCCGTTCTTGAAAATTTCTTTTCTGAACATTATAACCAGATGCTTGCTGAGCCAGAGCGTTAGCCTTCGGATTCTCCTCCCGTGGTACATGATATATCACAAATTCATCCGTGCAAGATATAATGTCTAAACATTTATCAAGTAAGCATTTAAAGAACCATTTAGGCATTGACATACCTTAGATACTTGTTGTACCACCAGTAAAGAATCACCATAAGCTTCTACATTTTCACTCCCATGTCATGTAATATTTGCAATCCAAACAAGAGAGCCTCATACTCAATTTGATTATTAGTACATTTATGATCTAACCGGCTAAGGGCTTCAAAAATAACTCCACTAGGTGATATAATAATAACTCCAACACCACAACCACTTCTACAAGTTGATCCATCAAAATGTAATTTCCATGTAGTAAAAAGTTACATAACCGACATCTATATCAAGTTGCTTATCAATCCTATGTTGAACAATAAAGTCGGCTACTATTTGACCCCTCATTGATCCAATAGGTTCACAACGCAAATCATATTCAACAAGAGCATAAGCCCACTTGCTGACTCTACCACTAAGAATAGGTTTTTGCAACATATATTTAATTATGTCGGTTTGGCATGCAACATAACAAGTACTAGACAATAAATAATGCCTTAACTTGGTACGAGCATAATATAAAGACAAACAAAGCTTTTCAATAAAGGTGTACCTCGTTTCAGCGTCTAGCAATCTTCTACTCTCATAAGCAACAATATACTCCTTGCCATCCGTCAGATGGTGAGATCTGGACAGCCCACGGGGGTGTTAATCCCTGTGGTTTATTTGTTCGGCGGGGAGGAGTCTAAGGCTAAGAACTCGAAGGTCGCACATGAGTGCGCGGAACACAGAGAACACAACAAGTTTATACTAGTTCGGGCCTCCGGAGAGTAATACCCTACGTCCAGTTGTCGGTGTAGATTGCTTGAGGATTGGTTGGATTACAAGGGGTCGCCTCGTCCGCCTTATATTGGCCAGCGGACGAGGTCGGTTCCCAGACTCCTGGTCAGTTACGACCAGGAGACCTAAGTCTACGTTACACATCTTGCTATATCCCGTCGATCTGCTTTGGGCGAAGTCCACCGAGGTCTTTGTCTCGTACGCCAAGTCTTGAGGTCGTGATGAACCAGGTCGTTTGGGAAATCTTCTGGAAGGTCTTCAGGAGGTCATGTGGGCTACCAACTAGGTCGGTTGGGCCCACTGACAGGTCGGTAGGTCTTCTAGTAGGCCGGGCCTACTTGTCGGGGACGGCCGTGAGCCTGGTCGGTGGGGACCCAGGGGTACCCATGTCTCATAAGCCCCCGAGCGAGGTGTAGGCGCAGCGACCTTAGAAAGGTCATGATGAAGTCGTAGAGCTATCGATTTGTCGAATAGCATGCACGTCGGTCCAAAAGAAAACGAACAACTTCAGCTTAGCAGCCAACCTGTTTGTAGTCTTGTGGAACGAAGGGAGGTCGAGTGACGACCTATAGGAAGCAGGCTTCCAATAGATCGAAACGACGATGAAAAAATTTAGAGGGCATCGAAGATGCACTCATGAGTAGTATCCGAGCATCGTGGCGGGCAGGATGTCCGGTATGATGATCCAAAAAAAGAGAAGAGAAGAAGAAACAATAGGTCGAGTAACGACGTGATGAGGAACGAGTTTCTCAGCAGGTCGGTATGACGAAAAAAACAAGAGGGCATCGAAGACGCACTCGTAGAGTAGTCCCCGAGCATTGAAGCAGGCAGGATGGCTGGTTTGATGCTCCAAAAAGAGAAGAAAGACTAAGTCATGGTCTTGATCAAATGAAGTGTAGGGACACCCAGATCTCCTAGCATAGCTGCAAGGAGTCTGGCAGGGCCGACCTCAAGGAGGCCTTGTAGGCGTGCCGACCTCAAAGAGGCCTCAAATCAACTATGCCCAGTATCCGAGGATACCCAACAAGGTCTTGAAAGTTACGTCACGTGAAGAGGTTGTCAACGATGAAGTTTAGTGATGATATTAATCTTGAACATATGGAGTGTAGAGACAACAAGATATCTTGCATAGTTGCAAAGAGTCTGGCAGAGCCACCCGAGGCATGCCAACCTCAGGAAGGTCTCAAAATAAAGAGCGCCCAAGTACCCAGAAGTACTTGGCAGGGCCATCAGGTGTGCACCCCACAGGGAGGCCTTTATTCCTGATGTAAAATCCTGGGTGTCCAGAACAGGCTGGCAGGGCTATAAGAGTACACCGACCTCGGAAGGTCACGCATCCAGGACGCCCAACTAGGTTAGCAGAGCCGTAAATATACCGAGGTATTGCGAGACCTAGGTACTAAGGCACGCCGACCTTAAGGAGGTCGTTTTGGTGTCCAGATGACCAACATAGTTGCCAGCCATCCAGCGGAGCCATGATACTAAGGTATTGGCGACCTTAGCAGTAGGCACACCGACCACAGGGGCCCGACGAAGTTGTAGATCTCCGTGATACTTCTTATCTCCATGCTACTGTTAGATCTCCAGGCACCCAGAAGGATCTGGTAGAGCAGCAAGGATCGCCTACCTCAGAAGGTCTTCAATCGAACCTACGACCATTCTGCCCAGGAAACAGAAATATAGGCTGATTGGAATAGGTCTGATTATGTGCAGAGCCATAGCGGGTGGAAATAAAGGTCATCAGGTCGTAGAAGAAAGTCGTATAGTTGTCGTCGAAAAGGGGGCTAAGTTAGGCGCGGAGCCATCCGACGCGAGGTCAGGTTTTGTCTTGTAGCGTAGACTGCAGAGTCACAGGTCAACAGTGGTCGGAGATGCTCTTGCCACCCAGAAAACGACAAACTACCCAGCCATGTGACCTCTGCGGTGGGGCTCAGGTATCATTGATGCGCAAACGACAAAGACGTCATGAGTCAGAAAGAGTAATGTCATCACCTTTATTTGTGCACAGGCCACAGGTCCCATTATCACGTGGCAGCAGTGTCATTACTTCACCAGCTGCCCAGGGCACGGCGTTGGCTATAAATAGCACCTTTGAGGCTGAAGGGGGCAAGCTCCGAGCGCCGTTGAGCTATGAGGCCGCAGTGTAGTACTTCCATCATGCCGCTAGCATGTGTTCGTCCACCAGATTGCAGAGCTTTGTTCTTGTAGATGCTTGGAGCTAGGAGAATTCTCGCGAAGTGTACGCAACATCTCCATCCTCTGAGCCCAGCCTCTGTGTGGTACCAGGCAGAGTTTGGAGGTGCTGCTGTTCGAGCTGGAGCTTCAGCAGGACGTCTCTAGTGAGCACCGGTTGCTCACTAGAGCTTGGTTTTCAACGCCGAAGAGCAAGCTCGTGTCTCCATTCCAATAGTTGGAGTCGGGCGTGCCTTAGCTTGCGTGTCGTCCTGCAGTTGTCTCTCGCAAGGCTGCCATCAAGGTCCTGGTGCTAGGAGAAGTCTCGCGATGTACTCTGCTTCGGCAAGGTAGATCGTGGTGACTGCTCTGGGTGGCCCAGGTATTGTAGTATGTTTATCTTGTGTGTCGGGTTCTGGATCCAATGAGGTCGCAGGCGACTTGTGTACCTTTGGATTCTGGATCCAGTGAGGTCGTAAGCGGCTATGCACCCTTGGGTTCTGGATCCGATAAGGTCATAGGCAGTTGTGTAGCCTTGGACGGTCCATGTAATGTTTGCTCTCTTCTGTCATGTACTTGGTCAATTTGGCAAAATGATTTGCCAAAGACCTATATTAATGTGACGTGGGGGCTTGCAAAATGATTTGCCATCAGGACGACCTGATGTTGTTTTTTTGGCTAACGACCTAAACTCAGATTTAGGTCATAGCTCAGACTTGTTTCACGAGGAATCTGCCTTAATCTTCTCGTGAACTTCTCGGGATGGAGCCGTTGAGGCTCATTGTACGGTGGAAGGAACCGCAACAGATAGATTCGGTGGACCCCCCTATATATAGGATGGCCCGGGGTGGGGTTGACCCCATTCCCATTCCCCTTCGTCTTCTTCCTCACACCCCTTTCGCTGTTGCTGCTGTCACTTTCTCTCTCGCGCACGCGTCGTAGCGATCTTGCGACCGCCGTGCTCCCGCGCCCGCTCATTCAGCTCCAAACTCCGGCTAGGCCCGTGCTAGCGCCCCCGCTCCACGCTGTGCTTCTCCGGCGCATGCGCATTAAGACCCTGTGCCGCATTAGATCCAACTCAAACCCTAGCAGTGAGATGGCGGCAGAGGAGGCTTGCAACCCGGACCCGTGGGTGGCGTGGGTCCGGTCGACGATGACCGAGGCCAAGATCCAGGCGCTGGTGGACCGGGGGCTGCTCCGGCCCAAGGCGGAGGTGGAGTGGAGGGCTGCCGCCGGGGAAGAATTCCCGAGCGAGGACGTCAAGGAGCAGGTCGTCTTCGCTTCCTTCTTCGAGCACGGCTTCAACCTCCCGGCGGGAGACTTCTTCCGCGGCTTACTATACTACTACAGGCTGGAGCTGGTACATCTTGTTCCCAACTCCGTCACTGTAGTTTCGACCTTCATCCATTTCTGTGAGGCGTATCTGGGGATACCGCCTCACTTTACGTTGTGGAGGTATTTTTCTGTGTTAATAGCACTGGCAAGAGGTCGGGGCCAGTGGGGGCTGTGATGTTTGTGTTGAGGCCGGGCCTCAAGGCGGAGTGGATAGACACCGACCTCCCCAACAACACCGCCGGGTGGAGGTCGGAGTGGTTTTACATTGCAGATCAGATTTCTGGTCTTCCACGTCGTACTGGCCATTAGCCAGTGAAGATTAGCGAGTGGGATCTACGACTCCCAACCCGTGACCTCGAGGACCTCAAGGGGGTCCTGGAGCTTGTTAGTGACCTGAAGGAACGGGGAGTGACAGGAGCGGCGGTGGCGAGGTCGTTCTGCCGGCGTATGGTCCAGCCGATCAAGGACCAGGTCCACCCGGCATATGAGTACTGTGGGCAATCAGACCCCACACGCGAGGTCAATCGCAAGGTCTCCAATGAGGAGATGGCGTCTCGAGTTTCCCAGATGTACTCTGGGAAAGTAAAGGTGAAGAAGTGCCCTAAGGCACACTCGTTGAAGAGGTCGGCTGACCCGGTAAGATCCTGAGATCTACCTGTAGGTCGTTGCATTTCGCTTTGTTGATTTTTAGGTCGTATAACATGCATGTCATCCATTTTGCAGATGAGTGAGCTTCAGATGTGGTGCCCAGCACCTCTCCCTGAGGGGGAGCTGCACCAGAGGAAGCTGAGGTCGGACAAGTACAAACCTCCAGCAGGTCGTCTGCTGGAGTTTTACGAGTCTGATTCATCGGTGGAGGCCGACGAAGACACTGATGCGGAGGCTGGGGCAGACCCAGGTGTCGGCGTCGCAAAGTCCCGGTGCAGGACCAGGTCGATGGTTATGAAGAAGTTTGCTTCGGCCGTTGCTGCTGCTATCTCTGCGGTGAAGGCCGTAGAGCAGAAAAAGAAGAAGAGGAAGAGGAAGGCCGCATCCCCTCCGGTGGTCGTTACTCCATCGATTCCGACACCCCACTCGCGGGAGGTTGAGTCGGAAGAGGAGGAGAAAGAGAAGGAGAAGGATGAGGCGGTCGAGGAGTTGCTTGTACCTGAGGATCAGGCGGCAAGGAGGCCGGAGAGTCCTGCTGCCAACAGGCAACAGGAGCTGGTGCAGAAGATGTCGGAGGATGCTCTCCGACGTGGATTGGAGGCACAACGCAGTGCTGCAGCGGCGCAGGCGACGATGCCTGTGGCTATTAAGCCTCAGGTGTTTTGGCCGAAGGCTCAGCTTCCGACCGTGACGAGGTAGGATCTTGAGGATTGGTTCTATTTTTGTACTTATTATCTGATTTTTATCTTGACGAGGTGCTTTGCCGTGCAGGCCGGTGGCAAGGACACAAGGGGTGCCAGTTGCCCCATCGTCTCCCTCCCGCATGAGGTCGCCTGAGCCACAGGTGGTGGGGGAGGCGCTTGCAGATGACGCACGCACCGCTACTCCGCCACGAGGAGTGGTTGAGAACATGGTGAATTCACCACCCGTGGCCGACGCAAGGGTGAACACTCCCCCGCGCACTGCTGAGGCTGTAGGGATTTCAGCTGGGGACGTCGGGGCGACGACCTCCCCAACAATTATTGACGTCGACCCCATCAGGGCAGGTCCTGATGGGGCTGCGGACCTGGTCAAGGACCAGCCTCAAATCGACCTGGCGCCAGGAGGTCCAGCGCACAGGTACCTCCATCTTCATCTTCAAGCCCAAGGTTGCCACGACGATCAATTAATTGGAATCACACCCCTTGGCAAGAGGATTGGTTTGAAGACAATGAAGATATGCAGGCTGTGCGGACCAGCATCATCACAATCAACAATGCGCTGGCGGTGAGTGTTTCACGACGTGTTGTTGTTACTTGATTGCACATTCTTATTGACGATCTTGTCGTGTTGTGGCAGTCGTTGGCAGACAGGGCTAAGGGCCATGCCAACCTGCTGTAGGATGCGGTGGCGAAGGAGCAGCAGATTGTCGACCTTGAGTGAGAGCTTAAGGAGGTCCGCGAGGCTGCTGCCGCCGAGAAAAAGAAGCTCGAGGATGAGCTTGCCGAAGAAAGGCGCAAAGCCGTGGAGGCTACCGTGCAGTTTAACACTGCGGCTACTGGTAAGTCGAATCCTTATCCCTTTTGAGAGAGAGGTCGTTAGCTATGTGCTAACTGTTGTATCATGCAGATTTTCGTAACCGCGAGGAGGAGCTGAAAAACACTCTGGCGACCTCCAGGAGCAAGTTCGGGACCTGGAGGTGAAGGTCCGGGAGATCGAGGCTGGGGGCCTGGAACTCAAACAGGCGATGAAAGAAGCCACCGACAGTGAGTACGCCATATCTCAAAAGCTGGCTTATGAGACCGCAGCTCGTCGGGGCCTTGAAGCCGAGTTCGAGGTTGTTTTGAAGTCATTGCAGAGTGACCAAATCATCATTGTAGAGTATGAGGTGGAGTTGAACGACCTCAAGGGTGCTGCCAATTATGCAATGTCTTGCATACCTGTTCCAGAAGAAGGGGAGCAGTAGCAGTCCATTGTTGATCACCTGATAGACACTCCTAACAGGCTTTTGACTTTGCTGAGGGCAACGGGTTTGGCGGC
The DNA here is from genome assembly GCA_947561735.1 of Cenchrus americanus. NCBI lineage: Eukaryota > Viridiplantae > Streptophyta > Magnoliopsida > Poales > Poaceae > Cenchrus > Cenchrus americanus. The sequence goes on along the minus strand of OX387245.1, from coordinate 92,823,729 downwards.
TGCGACCGATGTGTTGGTGAGAGTTAAGTCTCACTATCCTGAGGTCGACATGGCCAAGATCAAGGGAGGTGCGGACACCACGAAGGACCTCCAAGCCCTAGAGCTTGAAGTTGATGAAGCTGCCAATGAGGTGATGGAGAACATCGACTTTGAAGGCGATGGTGGCGACCAGTAGTAGTTAGGAGTTGTACCTCCTCCTCCTCCCATAACTTGTAAATAATACTTCGGGGATATTTTGGAGTAACTTTCCAATGAAGTACCTGCCCTTTGCCTACACGAGCTTGGTTGATCTTGTAGATGACGATGTTCTGTGTTCTTGACTCGCTAACCAGTACTCACGGAGAGGCTGGCTTACCGACCTCCTCAGCTCAGCGTGGAGGCTTACGAGAGGTCGGCGCGCAAGAAAGGAGCCTAGGGCAGGTCTGGCGACCTTCCCAACCAAGCATGCTCGTAGCGGCAGGAGGCTTCATACTTGTTTGGGATGGTGTCCTTAGGTCGAATGACCCTTAGGTTGGCTTTGAGCCAAGCCCCCAAGCATATTGAGGGGAAGGAATAAGAAAGACCCGGTACCCCCAGGTCTTGTGATCTAGATGTTGGCTTTAGCCAAGCCCCCGAGCATGTCAAGGGGGGTTAGTGTATGAGGAAGGAGGAGGTAGTACTCGACTCATAGCAGATGACTACTTGAAATATGTATTTATTTAATCTGAAAAAAGGTGTACAAAAGATGGAAATACATAGCTTAAATTTAAAACTATTCTACGGATAGAATCGTCGTAGATGCTCCACATTCCAGGGGTTGGGTACTCCTTGCCCGTCGCCCCACTGGAGTCGATATGTTGACGGGCTGGTTACTTCCGTAAGATGAAGGGTCCCTCCCAAGGGGCAGAGTGCTTGTGCATGCCGTCGGTCTTCTGGATGCGCCTAAGGACGAGGTCGCCAACGTTAAAGGAAGTTTCCTTAATGTTGTGATCATGATAGCAACGTAGCTGTTGGTCATGACGAGCTTGTCTCATGATGGCAGCGAGTCTTTGTTCTTCAAGGCTGTTGAGGTCGGTGCGACGTGTTTTCTCGACATCTCCTTCCTCGTAGAACTCAATCTGTGAAGCCCCGAAAGCGACGTCGGTAGGAAGATGGCATTGCGCAAGCCAAGGGCATGCTAGAGACCGAAGGGGTCATGCGAGGGCGTTTGACGCGCTTAAAGACTTTGATTGTGTCAGAGAGCCTGCCCTCGACACGATCGATTCCGGCGATTAGGTCGCTAGGAGTGGGTGGGTGGGTCTTCTTCGACAGATCTGTTTCGATCTGTTGGTTGGTGGTGGCCGCATTGCCTTCGATGACGAGGCAGGCGGTTGGAGCGGTAGATGTCGCCAGCATCGAGCCAAAGCAGATGTCGACGGGGTTGGCGAGAAAGTCTACCATGCTCTCCGGGAAGATGACGTCGTTGGTCGAAGCCATCGAGTTGCACGAAGAACCTTGACTCTGCCCCTACTTGGCGCGCCAACTATAAGATGGTGAGATCTGGACAGCCCACGGGGGTGTTAATCCCTGTGGTTTATTTGTTCTGCGGGGAGGAGTCTAAGGCTAAGAACTCGAAGGTCGCACACGAGTACGCGGAACACAGAAAACACGACGAGTTTATACTCGTTCGGGCCTCCGGAGAGTAATACCCTACGTCCAGTTGTCGGTGTAGATTGCTTGAGGATTGGTTGGATTACAAGGGGTCGCCTCGTCCGCCTTATATTGGCCAGCGGACGAGGTCAGTTCCCAGACTCCCGGTCGGTTATGACCAGGAGACCTAAGTCTACGTTACACATCTTGCCATATCCTGTCGATCTGCTTTGGGCGAAGTCCACCGAGGTCTTTGTCTTGTACGCCAAGTCTTGAGGTCGTGATGAACCAGGTCGTCTGGGAAATCTTCTGGAAGTTCTTCAGGAGGTCGTGTGGCCTACCAACTAGGTCGATTGGGCCCACTGACAGGTCGGCAGGTCTTCTAGTAGGCCGGACCCACTTTTCGGGGGACTGCCGTGAGCCTGGTCGGTGGGGACCCAGGGGTACCCATGTCTCACACCATCGGTCTCTTGAGTCAAAACAGCTCCAATTACACTTGGGTTTCCCGCAATATAAAGCCGGAAAGGAACACCACTCTTAGGTGCTTGAAGAACAGGCGGCGAATTCAAATAACTCTTAATCTCATCAAAAGCCTCTTGCTGTTTGTCGGTGTTTAAACCTGTCGACCTCCATAGGAGGTACCCGCAGCAAGGTAGAAGGTGGGGATCACCATGATCTGGAACCCGAAGGTATGCACGAGGACACAAGATTTATACAGGTCCGGGTAGCTAGAGTAGCTACCTACGTCCTGTTTGGAGTAGTATATCGCGCCCTGCGCTTTGTGTTGTCCCCGGAGGGATTGTCGATGTTCGGCTAGGTACCCGGCCCTCCTTTATATAGTCCAGGGGGCGGGTTCCTAGTCGGCTACAAGGCAGGAGTCCTAGTAGGATTACACAGAACGAGTCCTAGTAGGATTACAAGGGAATTCTAGTAGGAGTCCGTATTCATCCTTTCTTGCATGAGTACCTGGGGAGTATGCCCGACAAGCCCCCGAGCACTTTTTAGTCGAGAGTAGTAGTTCGAGTAGTCTTGAAGCTTCTTCGAGTAGTTCTTGAGCGTCCTCGAGTACTTCTTGGAGAAGTCTTCAATAATACTTGAACTGCCACGAGGCTGGAAGGTGGTGCAGCTGATCAGTGTGACACCCCAGGTTTTTAATTAGTGTCATTAGCGCTAATGGCCGAATCAGCCAAGTCAAACCGACCGACTGTGGTCAAACCTAGGTCAACCCGGGCCATCACCTCGAAAACCGAGCCGACAACCGCTATTGACCCCTTGACCAAGTCAACACACCCTGGTGGTCAACCCTTGGTCAAAGACATGGTCAAACCCCACTGAAACCCTAATGTCCATGAACGTCCTCCGGAACTTTTGCCGCGTTCTCCAAATTTCACCTAAACACTTGAAAATCTACCTTTATGAAAGTTGTCCAGCTTGTTGAGGGACAAAACTTCCCTATTCACACCTTGGTGCACTTCTATTTCGAATTCGGGAGAAAATCGCGGTCAAACAGGGGCACAATAAAACAAATTGCTGCTTAAACGCGATGTCGCGCCAGCCGGTGCGCCGTACCGCCACCTCGGTGTCTGGGCCCGCCCGCGCCTTCCTGAGGCCGCCCCTTCCCGAGGTCCCGCACTCCCTCCAAAGCCTCACGCGCCCCGAGCAAAGACGGAGCCGGGCCCGCGCGTGTCGTCCGCTCATACGCGCCGTGCCAGATCGACGCCCGCGCCGGCGCGGGCGGCCCTTGCCACGCCGCGATGTCGGCTTGTTCCCTCACTCCCTCCTGTGCGTCGAGGTGCAGGCCGATGCCCCGCGCACCCCCTATAAACTGAAGGCCGCTCCCCCTGTGCATACAAGCACCCCGCTACCTCCCTGTGCTTCGCCGGCGCCATTGATGGCAGCCGCGGCGAGCTCCGGGCTCCGGCCGGCTGCACACCCAACCGAGACACCCCTCCACCTCCCCTGCACCTGCTATATCTCACCAATCGTCCCTAGTCCCCTGCATCGAGCCCCCATTGCAGGTACAGCAGTCGCGGCAGCCACCGCCGCTGGCCGCCGGGTGCCCCCCCCCTCGCCGGCCCTCTCCCCGCCCCAACCAAGCACGGGAATCGAGCCCCTAGGACCCGCAGACCTTTTCCCGCCCGCGCCCGGCCGGACACGGCCGCCGGTTCGCCGGATTTTGGCCGGACCGGCGCCGGCCGGCGCCTAGGGACCCAATTGCGAGTACCTAAATCTTTCCAGGGGTCCATCTGCGCAGCAAGGGTATATTTGTAACCCTTTGAAAAAATTCTAGGGGCTGCTTGAAAGTGTGTTCTGAAATAGTGTTTGACCTTTGGCTGAATCTTGTAAAATCCGTATAAAATCTTAGAAAATTCAGACAAATGCAAAACCAATTTTTTTGGATTCTTGGTGAAAAATACTACAACTTTTGTTATACTCACATGGTCTGATTCTGGATATGTTTAGCACGAAAAATAGGAATGTGAAAAACCTAGATCTGCCATAACTCAAAATCTATAAATCCTCTGCATCCAAATTTTGGATATGTTGTGTATCATGTCATGACTAGCTCCTGTGCCAAAAATTGCACAAAGGTATAAAGTAAATCTTTTTCTATAAATTGTTTTCCATTTGTGCAGAATCTGCCTAGATGGTTTTTGTAGCTAAAAATATTTCCGTTTTTGTGCCCAACTTGTGCATGCTGTCTTGTTATGTCAAGACACACCTCTGGTGATTTAATCATGATATTTGGTTTATAAGAAATATATATTCTTAATTTGTGCATGTTTTCCTTTGTAAATTAATGAAGCAAGATCAGTAGAGCTTCTAGGTGTGCTTGCTGGTTCTTTAGGCTTGTTTCGGACCAGAGAGCATGCCTGAGAAAGATTGGAGCATTTTGATGCTTAATTATTTTTGTATGCATTTAATTTGATTGCTAGATAGTCTTTTGTTATTTTCCAAGTATTTAATTTCTAGACTCCCAAGCTTTGTATGTGTGTTCAGAGACCTAGCTTGGGCATGTTAATGCTCCGGGAACCCTTTACTGAATTTTTGTGTGGTTTGTTATTTAAATAAAAGCTTGGAAACCTTCTATAGTTTAATGATGGAGTAAATTAGAAAAATGCCTTTTAATTCCTTGCCTTTTTGGGAAGTGTTACCTAACTTAATTAAAAACTAAGAACACACCCTTGCTTATAAGGAATTGATTTATAAATAAATATCTTTGTACACACCTTTACGAGTGAGAGGTAAAAGTGTTACACCTCCACATGAAATAACAAGTATAAAAGAAACATTAATTCAAGTGTGCAATAAAAGAATAAACCACATATCAATAATAACCTTCCTAAAACGGATTTATTATTTAATTATTTGTTAAGGTGAATATGACCAACAAGAGTTGGATAAGATAAATAAACTATCACATCACCCGAACCCTGCATTGCATTCCGTGTAGATCTTCCCGACGGTGACTACTCACTTGTCCCGGAATCCGAGGAAGGAGGAGCAGAAGCTTCGCTGCAGTACGTGGAAGTGCTCGACGACACCGAGGGTGCTCAGGCTGACATAGCTGACGAAGGCAAGCCCCTGTGCATCTAACCCAGTTTTCAAATTTACTATTCAATTATCTATGGATGCTTGTGCATTTAAGTTCAGGAGTTGTATGGAACCTTAGATGCATGATCCCTAGGTACCTTGTCCTTACTAGTATGATAGGTCGATAGCTGCTAAGCTATAGGACCGTTACAAGTCGGGTGATGCTGTCACTCGCGAGAATAGGTTCCTAGATAGGAATCACAAGATCTCCTTAAATGGATTGATCATGTGGTAAGACCATGGGATGTGGGCTCCGGTCCAATGGCTATTGTGGGTTAAGTGTTAGAACGTACTAAGCACTTGTCGGGAATGGGACCGGTAAGCCTAGTACCTTAATGAGACAGCTAGGGATTTAACTGTCACTACTCTTGGTGTTTGTCTCACGGCTAGCTACCGGTGGTGTATGGTGAGTCCGGGTGCTTCGCGGGGTATCCCGAATAGCCTGCACCAAAGACTGTGGCCTTTTATCCCGACCTGACGATTTTTGCGAACCGTTTGGTGGTTTTCCTCGCGAGGGGCATCCCACCGTGTGTTTAGGTCTACCTTGCAAGGTTTGAATCAATTAATTGTCGTCCTCTCACCGTTATCTGAGACTACTTACTCCACTAGCCATGAGATCCCTAATGATGGAAGTTGATGAATACTATGCTTGATTAATTGTATTGTACAACTTTGCCTGTACTAGATGGCTTATGTAGTAAAGATTAAACCCACTAGAACTTGTGCTAAAATCTTGAAAGTAAGGACATACTCTTTGTTACTTTTTAGCAAAAGCAACCCAGTGGCCAGAAAGCCTTTCATGTCTAGAGTTGGTGAAGTAGATATCACCGACGGGTAAGTCTTGCTGAGTATTAGTATACTCAGCCTTGCTATAATCTGTTGATCCAGATAATGCTTTCGGTGATGTGTGGACCGGAGAGATCCCGCCCGGCTGGGAGCTGGAGTGGGTGGAGGATGACGACTGAGAGCATCATGGATGGCCTCCCGTGGTGTTTTCGCTTCCCGTTAGTTTAATTCCGCTGTTTCGAAAAACTCTGAACTACGTCTTTATGTCAAAAACTTCGGTTTGTAATAATTAAACTCCTCGGGGTAAATTTCGGATGTCATTTATGTTGTATCTCTGGACTCACCTTCGAGTGAGTTTTAATGCATATATATCGATCCTTGTTGCTATTTAAGTGATTTACCAGGCGTTAACCCGTCAACTAACGACAGGATGATACTTTATTATCGCTTAATGACCAAAGTGGATTGGTTTAGGCGATAGTATGGTATTTTCCTGGGCGGGTTGTCACAGTTGGCATCAGAGCAATTATATGCACCAGAGATTAATTAATAACCTTAATCACTGATTTTTGAATAAAATTTGCCAAGATTGTTGGATTTACCAAAATACGTTGGTCCGCTAAGGATAAACTAGACCGAGAGGCCCTAGAGGGAATTTTTGGGTTCTTTCAGGTGGCTTATTTAACCTATGGTTTATTTTGCTAACTCCCAGCACATTACTTTATGTCAGACTTACTTTCTTGACACAACCAAACTAGATGAGCCACGTGTTTTATACGTCTGTTGTACCGCATCACGGGAATTGCAAGGGTTGATGGAGTGATCCATTCCACGGATCCCATCTTTGCGTCTGTTTATGAGTTGTGTGTCACCACGTGTTTCATACGTGTGCATTTCGCATGTCGATCATGCGAGGCTAGGATACACTCCATTCAAACGGAGGGTGTCCGAGGTTGGACGCTGTCCATGCAGCGGCTTAACGCATGGATACCGTTTCTATAGTGAATGGTAATGTATGTGGACGCTTTCGTGACGTGCTGGCACGAAAGGTTCGTTTTCTGCAGGTACATAACAGCGCTTCATTAGTCGTTAAGCGAGTACCGTATAGCTCTCGACTAGATATTATAGGGAGAGACGAATAAAAGCCTTGCCACCGACACTAACTTCGATTTTGGGCTTGATTGCCATGAGAGGATAGGACGTCTTGCATGCATATTAAAAATCGAAATATACTAAAATGGACCCAAAACAAAACTTGTATATGCTCTCTAAGGAAGATTTTGCTAGTGTGTGCTTTTTATGAACTAGAGTACCTCTTATGCTTAGCTGTCGTGCTGCCAAAATTTTGAAAAAGCTTGTTCACCTTGTTCTGTGCCTCGTGCTAAGAATTAATTAAATTAAACCGGTATGCTAAAAATAATTGCTCCTTGCCCAGTCTAGCTTTTAGTCGCAAATTTCGATCATAGCTTCTTTCGGCTTGGCTTACACTTTTCTAAGCGAACCTAGACATTGCATCCTTCCACTTTGTTTCCTTGATCTAACTCCACCTTGAAGTACCTAAAAGGGTGCCTCCTAATCTTGTTAAGTTGCTGCGGAATTGGAAATTTTTGGAGCTCTGGGTTTGAGTTACAAACTTTGTTCGCAATTGCCAAGCCCTTAGGTCATCATGTATGTGTACTCGTTTCGAGATCTAACATACAACTGTGCCTTTGTACGCACGACTACCTAACATTGCTCAGCCTGAGAAAAGAACTTATGCTACTGCTATGTCAGTGGGAATGTCTTGATTTTAGATTTGAACCTTCAGTGGTAATTTTCTCCCGTAAGCATGTTATGTCCATCGACTTGTATTTCACTCCAAACCTTTTGTCCTTAAACATGTTGAAGCACTAAGATATTCTTGGTATTGATATCCTTGTCCTAGTTACTTTGAACTTTCAATCATGAGCTTATTCCTCATGGTCTTGCTCACAACCTTTTGAAGAGTAAATATATAAATAAATATGTCCCTTCTTGAGCATGCATTTGCATAGCATGTGCATTTGGGAACCTTGGGTGAACTAACATGCATACGCATGGAGTGTTTCCATATCTCCTACTCTATCCTTTATGTTCGGTGACGTTGTTATTCCATAACTAAGGTGCCGTAACGGAACCTAGGGTGTCATGTGCGCTGCAGCCACATGATTGCCACTAGGAGCGCACTAGGTATCTTGGTTGTGAGAATGCGACTCGCCACACATACTCCTTCTCAACTTGTGATTGTCCTCTCAATCACTAACTCATTTTGTGGGTAACCGAGTCATGCTAACATGCACCATAAGCACCATACTACATGAGCATATGCATCGTGTCTCCATAAACATGTGCATCACATCAGTTTTTGAAGAGCGTTGCACTGTAGTGGCACGAAACAATGCCACCTAAGGTCACGACATAAATAACGTGTGAGCAAGATCATTCGGAAGATCCTATACCAATTTATCTCTCCATACTTTCCGCTTGCTTCCGCAAGTAAACTTCTTGCAAAAGCTTTCCACTATCTGTCGCCTTTGACTACTCATATGGGCTAACTTTGAACCGATGGTGGTTATGCTCTTTGCCCAATAATCCCATCGTGTTGCTCCCTTAGAGTAATTTTCGAAAGTCTTAGAGGACCACTTCCCTATTTCCCTATCTTGTCCTTGGGATTTCGAATCTCGGGACGAGATTCTTCTTAAGGGGGGTAGGCTGTGACGCCCCAGGTTTTTAATTAGTGTCATTAGCGCTAATGGCCGAATCAGCCGAGTCAAACCGGCCGACAGTGGTCAAACCTAGGTCAACCTGGGCCATCACCTCGAAAACCGAGCCGACAACCCCTATTGACCCCTTGACCAAGTCAACACACCCTGGTGGTCAACCCTTGGTCATAGACATGGTCAAACCCCACTGAAACCCTAATGTTGATGAACGTCCTCCGGAACTTTTGCCGCGTTCTCCAAATTTCACCTAAACACTTGAAAATCTACCTTTATGAAAGTTGTCCAGCTTGTTGAGGGACAAAACTTTCATGTAGATTGGCATTTCAAATTTTGAGAGGAAATTGGTGAAAAACTTGGTCAACTAACACTACCTCCTGTTCATCGAGACATGCTGGCATTCAAAGTTTGGCAGCGTTTTGTGCAAAATCCGTTGAGAAAAACACCATAAGGCCTTTGTGAAAGTTGTAGGGGGTAGTGAGATCTACAACTTCCTTATTCACACCTTTGTGCACTTCTATTTCAAAATTGGGAGAAAAACGCGGTCAAACAGGGGCACAGTAAAACAAATTGCTGCCAGAACGCGACGTCGCGCCAGCCGGTGCGCTGGGAACGCCCGCGCGCGCCGTACCGCCGCCTCGGCGTCCGGGGCCCGCCCGCGCCTTCCCGAGGCCACCCCTTCCCGAGGTCCCGCACTCCCCTCCGAAGCCTCACACGCCCCGAGCAGCGTTGGAGCCCGCGCCCGCGCGTGTCGTTCGCTCATACGCGCCGTGCCGGACCGACGCCCGCCACTGCCGCTGGCAGTCCTTGCCACGCCGCGATGTCGGCTTGTTCCCTCACTCCCTCCTGTGCGACGAGGTGCAGGTCGATGCCCCGCGCACCCCCTATAAACTAAAGGCCGCTCCCCCTGCGCATACAAGCACCCCGCAACCTCCCTGTGTTGACACAAAATGTGCACCTAGCGCCAAGCACACAGCAAGCCGAACAAGTTGGCTTCACACGTGCAGAGAATCACAAGACGTGCTAGTCAATTTTCCCTGAAAATTAACAAAAGACAAAGTAGTTAAATACCAAAGCTTGGAACTTGCCGGGTGGTACCAGACAGTTCCATATTTACGGCTATAAAGCCAAATGGGATGACATATAGCTATAGAAAGCTATCTGCCAGCAAACTGAAACCATTCGGGAGCATTAAAAAGGAAAAAGTAACATAGCCGAATGGGTGACGCAAACATGACGACGATCGGTCTTCGTTTGGACAAAGATGCACGTGCACAAGATCGCGACCGATCCTCGTGTTGATCAACGTTAAATAAATAAATGAAGTAAAGCGCAAGCATAAATATGTAATAAACAACCATGCATAGGCCCAAAGCACTAGTCTACTGCATGTCTAGATACTTTAAAACCCGTCGGGTACGACACCAAGCAAATCTATCCACCGCATGATACAACTTGCGTGGGGATCATACCACTTTCCACAAATAAATCTATCCACCGCATGATACGATCTAAATATGGAAAGCTAAAAGCATACATTATTTAAAGCATAAGTTACGCACGTGTTTTACTCATGAGAAACATAACCGAATACGGCTGAACAGCCGAATCGGGGTCCATGAAGAAGGAACAAACATTACCAAGCAAGACAAATCTATCAGATTGATTTGAAATCTAATCCACCGGATGACTAGCTCCAAAACAACCCCAAAACCTGCATCTACCGCGTGATACCCAGTTCTTTCAAGATTTATACAAACGTTGGCAAGCTTGAACCCGCAACACGTAACAACCTAGATCGGTTCGGTTTCGGCTATCAAAGAGCACGTGATCCACGTGTTAAATTTAGCCAAAGGCACGAACTTGACTCGCATAAGGATCATCAAAAAGGTATAAAGCCGATCCAAACCCATCTAGATTGGGCAAAAAGGTGTTACATGAATTTAAACATAAAGCAAAACTCAAAGCAACACGGGGTAACTTAATGAATCTATTGAATCTTGCCAAAATTCAATAGAGCCGATAACTAGCTTCAAGCTAGATCTTAGCCTACCGCATGGCTCATGACCTAACAAGAAACCCTCTTGAACCAAGCTTGAATCTACTGCATGACACTAAGCATGGTAACAAGACTACTTGCATCAGATCTAAATCCACTGCAAGATACTGGACATGATACAAGGTTGCCGGTACTCATGGAGGTCGACGGATCGATGAACCCTCTCGAAGAACTCGACGACACGACAAATGGACTATAGGGTTTGGCGTAAAGCCGGTTTGTATTGAGAATGATTACGTATATCTGTTACATACATCCAGGGTTCATATTTATACCCTGCCAAACACAACCTCGAATGGATTTGATACCTAATTTATCTCTAAGCTTGATCGCTTATCCATCCATTCGTCCTTTCCGCTTGAGCCACGTCACCGTCCAATCCCGCAAAATCAGCTCAACAGTTCCTTTGCCGAATGGAAGCAGATAGCCGACAGCGGATTTTTCTGCCGAATGCATCTGAAGAAACCTTCCTTCCGCCGGACGGATTTTTTCACCGAGTTGGACCCACAAGTCAGACTCCTTACCAAATTTTGGTGTTAACACATGCCCCTTCAATTACGGGATAAAAGTGATTTTATTCCGGAATTGACTCTAGCCTTCAAATCGAATCTGTTCAGCACCCGTTCTCTCTCTCCGCAATCCGCCGAATCTTCGTCTAGATCCAAACCCTAGATCCCCTTTCTCTGAGCTCAAATCCCCAATGGCGGCTCAAAATCAAGCTGGTCAGGTAAACTCCTCCACCATTCGGCATTCAGATTTTCGATTTTACCTGAAATTTCTTCTCCGCTTTTCCTCAGGAGCTTTCCACCGAGCTTCTGATCCGTACTGAGGCCAATTCAAGATCTTATTTCCTTAGTCCTGTGGGAACCTCTGATCCTTGAGAATTTATCGCAGCCGAATCCCAAAGGATCCCCTTCAAAGCGGCTCTGACCACACCTCCTCAGTGGCAGGATGCCTTCAAGAACTGGCCCTTGCCCCCAATCGCAGGCTGGAAAAATTGGTACCAGAGGATCCTTGCAGATAAGAGTGCTAGGACCCAGAACTGGGATACCCTCCGCATTGCTCAATGCTTGGAATTGTCTTTGGCCGAGACCCCAAAAAACGAAGACCTCTTGATAGCGGCTTGCCACTTCTGGTCAAATGGTGTCAACGCCTTCCTTTTTGGCCACGGCCCAATGTCCCTAACTCTGGCCGATGTGTATATGATCACCGGCCTTGACATTACAGGATCTGTTCGTCCCTGGGATTTCAAAAATTCCACAAGACAAACAGGGGTGAAACCAGGGAGCGGATACAAGAATTATATCCTGAATCACATGAAGGACGGCCCCCTTGGTGAAGTTGAATACATGGCGTTTCTGAACATGTGGCTATGCAGGTTCATCTTCTGCGGTAAAGCTAATGAGCCTACCCTGAATCATATTGCAATGGCTTCACACCTAGCCAATGGCAATCGCTTTCCTCTTGGAAAATACCTTCTGGGCATTGTGTACCACATGCTTCTTCAAACTGTCACCCAAATGTACACCAGCCAGAGGATAGCATGTGTCAACGGTCCCTGGTGGTTTGTCCAAATGTGGCTGCAACTGCACATGCATCAGATTGTTGGTGTTGATTTGAACACCAGGCTCTTCCCTTCATCCAATTACCATGAAGGAGAACCCAAAGTCACCAGAGGATGCCACACTTATCGAGAAGCTGCTTCAACTGTTCTCATCAAGCAGAATATCAGCCAGCTCTTCGAACTCTTCTTCAAAGGTTTCCAAAATCCTCTCTGGCTTCCTTATTTGGATAATGACAATTTAACTCTCCCTTGTGAGTTCTTCTATGAAACTGAACGCCAAGATGGAAGATTTCTGGAGATTCTCAATATCTTCATCCGCCCATGCATTCTGCCGGCTGAATTCAGTGGAGGAAGGATGAACCACAGTACTTATGAATACTATCAGCCCAACATGATGGCTCGGCAACTTGGATGCGGCCAGATGCCCCCAAGACTGTTTCTGCATGAATTCCTCAAGCCCAGAGAGGAAATCAAAGAACTCACTCAAACTAGCGAGTTTTTCGGCATGTGTGCGGTCCTTCCGTTTACACGGCCTTTCATACCCACAACAGTAGCTCACCCCACCTTCAACTCCTGGTGGCAAGAATTCCATGATCATATCTTTAGTGAGCCTGTGCATTTGTTCTGTGTAGACCTGATGCCTGATTTTCAACCAACTTCAGAGGAAATATGATTAACCTTTAAATCAGACATTTCCTCCTTTAACCATGATCCTGATTCTATTTCTTTTACCCACAGAACACAATGCCTGCCCCTCTGGCCAGGGATATTGCTTACAATGCAGTAGGCCCAACCTCAGCATTGGGATTCAGATCACCAACCCTGGCTCAGTTGATGGCTAGATATGCCACAACAGATCCAACTCTGTCCAGCATTACTGCTGACAGGAGGCAAGGCTTGTCTCTGATTGCACCTCCAAATGCTAAGAGGAGAAGAACCATGAAGAAAGTCCTTGTTGAGGTAACATTTCTTTCTTTCTTGATCACAGGATTACTCTTTTCTGATGAATCGTATTTTATGCATTTTCAAACTAGAACTCAGCAATCCTCAGCTTCAGAACCTACCAATGTTCCATCCACTGGTATGACCTTTACTGTCCTTTCCTTAAGGATGAACATTGGCATTTATTCTGAATTTGGCATTTGCAGAGGAAACGATGGAGGATCAACTTGTGGACGTCCCAGTGTCTCAACAAGCAAGTCCACCCAGGGCTGAGCCACCTGTCCAAGTGGAAATCTCATCTTCATCAGGGACTCAATCACCCCCTGCTCAAACAGAAACACCAGACTCGCCAGAGATGAATTTCCCAATCCAACCAGAGTCATCAAGTCCTCCAAGGGCTCAATCACCCACTGGTCAAGCAGAAACATCAACCCCAGCAGAGGTGAACCCATTTCCTCTTCAGCCAGAAGCTCCTGAGTTGCCAGAAACTGCATCAGCGCCCTCTCATACAGAAGCTTCAGCTTTGCCTGGAACACCTCCTTCACCAGTGGCCGCCCCTGAACAAAATACTGCTCCAGTTCAGGAAATCAGACATGAGGTACTTATTTGCACTTAACCTGCTATCTTTTAGTGCCCGATACCCCTAACTTGGCAATGTTACTCTTTTAGGATCAGGCTCAGTCATCATCAAATCCACCAATGATGAACAATCCAATTGCTGAGACGAGGGAAAGGGTACCTCAAACCTTGTCAGAGGAAGTGCAAGAAAAGCTCAAGGAGATTTTTGCCTGGCTGCAAAAAGATGCGCGAGATCAGCTCAAAGATCTTGATCACTTTGAAGAAATGCTTGAACCCATCAGCCAAGAACTCCCTGAGGGCATCAGTGCCTCACTTGCATCCATCTCTGGTCTGGAAATTCATTATGTGCCCATAAGACAAGCTCTGAGAAAGGTGTCCTCCCGCCCAGCTATTGAAAAGAAGAGGGCCAGAGCTGAACAAGCCGTGAAGGGGGCACAATCTCAGACCGAGAGTCACAAAGATACATTAGCCAATCTGCAAGCTTCTCGTGAAATGAAGATCGCCAGAAAAGCCACTTTGGAGGCAGAACTGAAAAGTCTGTCAGCTGAAATAGAGGCCGATGACAAGAAAATGGCCGAGCTCCCTGGATTGATAGAAAAGACCCGAGAGGAAGCAATATCGGCCATAGCTGAGGTGAATCAATGCGATGCAGAACTTACCACCCTGTCCGACGCCCAGAAAGATTATCAAGTGCGGATGGAGAACTTTCGCCAAGCAACATCGAATGTCTGCAATGTAATTGCGAAATATTTGAACATCTAGATGCTTCAACCGATGTGTAACCGATCTGGTCGCTCTTGTAACATCTGCTCTTGCACTTTTATTTCTCTTTTCCTCTGCACATCCTTAAATGCAACGCTGAACGACCCATTCGGTAAAGAAATGCCAATACCCGAACGGCACTTTGACTCCTTTCAGTCGAGCCAGTCAACCGAATATGACTCAGCCTAGAACTCCAAACGACCCGTCGGCGGACTGGTCAAGGAAACCTCTCCACCTTCCGATTTTCTTGGGATATGCGCCACGATTCAGAGCCACGACCTGAGGCCACGATCTGTCTTGCCAGGCCTAAATGAAAACCGTAGGTGCCCCTAGCTCTCCACCAAGCCTTTAGCTCTCAAATCTTTGCCAATCTCAAGTCTTCTTCTTTTTTCCAAACAGCGTAAATCCCAGAGGCATAGTGCGCAGCCTCAACCGGCGCCGCGCCTCTGATGAGGCGGAGGGGAGCCGCGCCAGCGCGCGCCGGAGGCAATGATCGTCAATTCTTCTTTCACGACTCATCTTCGATCCCCTTTTGTTTCTGACGATCATTCTTGTTTCAGGTTGATTCAATGGAATCCATCTTCTGCGCGGGCCGGCCAGCCCTTACCGGACGACTCCTCGGAGTCCGAGCATCACTCCCCCGTGCCCTACGGGGAACTCGACGCCCTCCGCTTCAAGGCGGAGCTGGAGGTGGCCCAGCGCGAGCTGGAGGATGTCTCCAAAAAGGCTGGCATAGCCGAATTGGAGTGGGAAGACCAGCACAAGCAGCTGCTGGAGACCATCGACGGTACGGCTCCGAAATCACTCTTTGATCCAATTCGGCCTTTGATGTTAATCACCCCTTTTTCTTGCACTTTGCAGCCCGTGATGCCGAGCTCAACCAGCTAAAGATGCTGGTAGAGCAATTGGCCGATAAGGTGAACGCCCGCGGAGATACGCCGGCGGAGCGCCTCGCTGCGGTGGAGCACCGTGTGGATGAAGTGGCCACCCATGGCGTCCGCTTGGGTACCACTTTGGGCCTGGCCGCCATGGCGACGCACACTGACGTCGACTACTCCATCAGGCCGCGCGGCTTCCGGGGCGGCGCGCCAGAAGAAATCGAGGAGATCGAGCTCATCTTGGAGCGCCTCGATGGCCACGGCGACGCCATTGCCGAACTCACTCATCCCCAATCTGTGTTGAACAGGCTCTTTGACTAGATTGTATTAGGGATGTTTGATATCGGCAATAAATAAAGAACTTTTGATTTCTGTGCTTGCACTACGATGATTTTCTTTATGTTTGCATCTGTGAATCTTGTTTTTCTTAAACGTATTCGGGAACTTGCTTGAGCCGAACACGCGAAAACAGATGCCCCTTGGTGCAAAATCCGCAGAAGATCCCTGAATCGGCAATCCGTAAGCACTGTTCAAGCGAAAATCCTTCGCATTCGGGAAGAAAACCCTGCCGCTTGGTATTCCAATAGTGTACGCTGGCCAGTCATCACTCCCAATGCACCCCTTCGGTCAATAAAATAGGCTGCTGAGATGCCCTGCAAACCCACTCGCACACTCATCCATCACTTCTCATTTCCTCCCCTGTCCTTAGAGGAAAAAACCCCAAGGCCATGGACAAAGGCAAGCAGCCCCAGGAGAGCAGCACTCCGAAGAAACGCACGATTCAAGAGTGAGTTTCCCCTTGATTTACTCCTTGTTTTCCCATATGATCTTGCGCTTTACCTCCTCTCTACCTTTCCTCTTTCAGCCTTGATTTGCTTCCTGAAGAAATCATCGGGACCGAAGACATGCCTGAGTACATCTCCTCTGATTCCTCCCTCGAAGCAGAGGATGCCACGCCTGAACAGAGAACCAGCCATCAATTGCGCCGCCGCGTTCGGCACCTGGAGCATGACCTCAGGGACATCACCGCTCATTGCCGGGCCGAGCGCGAGCGTCGCATGGCTTTGGAGGCATTAGTGGGAGGTAACTCCTTCTTGACTTTGCGTTCACATCTGGATTTTTGCCCCTAATAACCACTCCTCTGTTTCAGATGTCTCTGATAGGTACAACAACCTGAAAGCGGCTTGGGACAGCTTGGTGGAGGCAGCAAATCATGGTCACCCCCGTGCATTCAAAGTTGCCGTCACGGTGGTCCTGGAGCAACTGAAGAGGGAGCAGCCGAAGAAGCAAAGAAAAGATTGAATCATACTTTCGCTTCTTCCTCCAGGCCTTCTGCTTCCCACCTCCTCGAAGTCCCGATCACCGGGGTTGTTGGATGTAAACCCGCAAGAGGCGGTTGTAATGTAGTTTTGTGCTAAGGGCAATGCATCTAGGCACCGGCCGTCCCTTCTGTTTGTGAATTTTTGTTCTAAAGGCGGCCTCGTTCTTGAGCGCCGGCTATTCCCGTGTCGATGCATGTAATCCCACCGCCGGTGATCACCGATCGATTTCAATACTAGGATAATATTTCTTCAAATATCTCCCATTTATTGCAGCGGAAAATTCTTCTCCTAGTAAAGTTTTCAACATGTATGCATTACCAGGGACGCATCTGACCACGCGAAAGGGTCCTTCCCGCTAGGGGACCATTTGCCGAATTCGTCGTATTTGGTTCCAATCGGCAATAGCGCTTTCCAAACCAAATCCCCTTCGCAAATTGCCTGACTTTTACTTTCTTGTTATAATACTTGGCAACCCGCAGCTTGTTCTTCTCGATGTTTTCCAGGGCCCTAAGACGGATCATGTGCAAATCTTCTGGCTCATCCATCATTAAGCCACTGTAATCCTTGGAGCTTAAATCTTTCTGTAACACAACTCTCCTGGAATCTGATTGTATCTCCCAAGGTAGAACCGCATGGTGTCCATAAACCAATTCATAAGGAAAGGTCTTTGTAGCTCCATGAGGGGCCATTCGGTAAGCCCATAATGCCTCACTGAGTACCGAATGCCACCTCCTTGGCTTCTGGTCGATCTTCTTTTGTATCAGCTTGATCATGATCTTATTAGAAGCCTCCGCCTGACCATTAGCCTAGGCATAATAGGGAGAAGAGTTAAACAATTTGATTCCCATGCTTTCGGCAAATTCTCTGAACTCCAGGGACACGAATTGGGCCCCTTGATCAGTTGTGATTGTCTGAGGGATTCCAAACCGATAGATGATGTGCTCCTTGACAAATTCAACCATGTTTTCCGACGTCACCTTCTTCAGTGGGATCGCCTCAATCCATTTAGTAAAATAATTTGTAGCCAAAAGCACAAACTTATGCCCCTTGCTAGATGGTGGATTAATCTGGCCAATCAAGTCTATACCCCAGCCCCTGAATGGCCATGGCTTGATAATGGGATTTAACGCTGACGCGGGGACCCTTTGAATATTCCCAAACCTCTGGCAGTCTTGACATCCCTTGTAATACTCAAAGCAATCCTCTAATATCGTCGGCCAAAAGCACCCAGCTTGCCTGATAACCCATTTCATGTGGTAGGCCGATTGGTGTGCTCCACATATCCCATCATGCACTTCACTCATCATCTTTTTGGCTTCTCCTGAGCTTCCTAGAGACCTTTCGGGATGGATCTTTCAAGTAGTCAACGATCTCTTTTCTCCAATCATCCTCCGCAAGATCCGTTCCCAGTGTACATATGTCTGCAGCAAACGCTTCTTGACTCTCTTTGTAACCAGAAGCGCTCTGAGCCAACTTGTTTGCTTCTTCGTTATGTTCCCTAGGAATATGCTGTAGAGTTACCAACGGAAAGCTCTTCAAGATCTCCCTGCATTCTTCGTAGTAACTCCTCAGTGCTTCACTTTTGCATTCGTATTGGCCGTTCAATTGCTTGATTACCAACTCTGAATCTCCATAAACCTCAACTGAAACGGCCCCGGCTTCTCTCAAATATTGAAGCCCCCGAAGTAATGCCTCGTATTCAGCCTGATTGTTTGTAACAGTGGGCTGTATAGGGATGGCAAATTCAAACATCTCACCTCTGGGTGAAATTAACAGAATCCCTACTCTCCCACCTTTACCACATGATGACCCATCAAAAAATAAAGCCCAAGGAGTAATTTCAAGCAAATCAATTGACGGATCACGATGCTCAGTTATAAAATCGGTAATGATCTGACCTTTAATAGCTTTTGCCAATTCGAACTTTAACTCAAACTCTGATAAAGCCAAGATCCATTTGCCAATCCTGCCATTCAAAATTGGCATAGATAACATATGTTTTATTACATCAAACTTGGAATATACGGGGCATTCGGCATTCAACAAGTAGTGCCGAAACTTTGTACACGAGTAGTACACGCACGAGCACAACTTTTCTCGTGTACCGAATACCGGTCTCGGGATCAAGTAATTTTCGGCTAAGATATGCTACCACCCGCTCCTTTCCTTCGAATTCTTGAATAAGGGCCGATCCAATGGTTTGGGCATCGGCCGCCACGTACAACTTGAAAGGCTTATCCAACCGAGGAGGGACCAAAGATCGGTGGCTCCTTCATGTATTGCTTGATCTCGTCAAAAGCCTTTTGTTGTTCGTCACCCCATGTGAATTTCTGATCTTTCTTAAGTTTCAGCAATGGAGAAAACGGCAAAACCTTCTGTGACAAATTTGAAATGAATCTCCTTACGAAATTAATTTTGCTGAGCAGTGATTGCAACTCCTTGAGATTAGTTGGAGGGACAACTTCATCAATGGCCTTCATGCTCTTCTTGCCAACTTCAATTCCCCCTTCGTGTACCAAGAATCCCAAGAATTCTCCAGCTGATACCCCAAAAGCGCATTTGTTTGGATTCATCTTCAAACCATGCTTCCAGGTGCACTCCAAGGTCCTTTTCACATCTTCCAAATGTGTGTCATGACTTAGGGACTTGATCACGACATCATCAATGTAAATTTCAACAACTTTGCCGATCAACTCGTGAAAGATGTAATTCATGGCTCGCTGATAAGTTGCACCGGCATTTTTCAACCCAAATGTCATGACTATCCATTCAAACAGGCCTATATGACCAGGACATCTGAAGGCCGTCTTTGATATATCCTCTATTGCCATAAAAATTTGGTTGTATCCCGCATTGCCATCCATGAAACTGATAACTTTGTGCCCAGTAGCGGCGTCAACCAACAAATAAGCAACAGGCATGGGGTAACCATCCATCAGAGTAGCTCTATTCAAATCCCTGAAATCTATGCAAACCCTCATCTTTCCATTCTTCTTGTAGACAGGGACAATATTAGAGATCCACTCCGCGTATCTGCATGGCCAAACGAAGTTTGCATCAAGCAATCTTTCAACTTCTTTCTTCACATCGGCCAATACTTCATCCTTGTAGATTTTCCGGGGTGGTTGCTTGTATGGTTTAAAACCAGATTTGATTGGCAACCGATGCTCGACGATGGAACGATCCAGTCCAGGCATCTCAGAATAATCCCAAGCGAAGCAATCCTTATATTCCTTGAGTAGCTTGATTAATTCCTCCCTGAAGTCTGATTGCAAATTTGCGCTGATGAATGTCGGCCTTGGTTTGTCACCGCTTCCAATGTCAACTTCCTCTAATTTATCGGCCGACATGAATCCTCGCCCCAACTTGCCATCAGTGCCATCGACGGGGTTATCCATTAAAAATCGCTATAAGAGCCGACTGCTTGAATCGGCTGTTGATCGCTGCTGACAGGCTCAACAGGACCTTCTCCCCAGTCTTTCCTTGAGAAACAATCAATGCCTTGATACTCCCAGAAAGCTGGTTCCATATTTGCAACGCTCGCGGAGTCATCTGCTTGGACTACCTCAATATCATCATCTACCCATTGGATGAGCTGCTGATGCATGGTAGATGGGACACAGCAGTTGGCGTGAATCCAGTCCCATCCAAGCAGTAAGCTGTAGGCTCCTTTACCTTCGATAACAAAGAAGGTTGTGAGCAATGTCTTGGACCCGATCATCAGATCCACGTGGGCGCACCCCTTGGTGTCTGAAGGATTCCCCGCGAAATCGTTCAGTATTATGCTTGTAGGTGTCAGATCGCCAGGGCCCATGCCAAGCTTCCTGAAAGTGGTGTACGGCATTACATTGACCGCCACTCCACCATCGACAAACATCTTGGTCAATGGCTTGCCATTGACATATCCCTTCAAGTATAGCGGCCTCATGTGTCGATTTTTGGCCGGTTTGTCGAAGACGGCTTGCTTGGCTAGCACCAGCTGCGCCATCAGTCCCTCAATCTGCTCATCGTCCAGGGACGCCTCTTCCTGCACAACCTGATTAGCAGGAGCCATAAATTCATTCGGCAGAAAATATACCATGCACGCCGGAGCCGAACGATTTTATCCTTCAGGTTTATCCTTTGGACGCCACACCTGTCTTGTCTGGATCCCGGCCTGCCCTCGTTCGCGGTTCCTCAAGCGTTGAACCCTCCTTTTCTGACTCTTTCTTAGGCCAGGCGGGCACCATTGCCCCTTTTGCCAGATGTAGTCGTCCTTGTCTTCCTCTTGATCAGCCCACCTCAAATCAGCTTGCCTTTTCCTGGGATGATCAATGATTTCAATTTTTTGGCGCCGATCCTCGCTAGGATGTATCCTTCCAATTCTTTCATGGACGGATTGGCGATTGCGCTTCCCCGCCTATACTCGAAATACCTATCACCGCACTCGTGCGCGGTTTCTCGCCGTGGGCGCTTCAACCCTTCGTTCCGGCGGTGCCCTTGAAGAACGCACACCCCCAGTGCGCGCGCTCCTGCTCGCGCGTATATTGCTCCAGATCTCTTCGGCGCGCTTCCTCTTCAGCCCTGCACCTCTCCTCCTCGTACTTCCGTTTCTGGTAGCGCTCCTTTTCCAGCTGGCGCTGCCACTTATTGAGGAGGATGCACGTGGTCACCCTAGGTTTGGCCCTGGATGACTCCCCGATCTCGACATGGCTCTTGAGGATGCGGGGGGCTTCAACATGCACCTGCTCTAAGGTCACTTGACGTTCCGGTCTCATCGTCCCATCCCGCCTTGCCCTGGTCGAAGTCAAGACCTTGACCTTACCCTTCTCTTCGGCTGTCACCATGTTGACGGAAAAGCCTACCATGTTCTGAGGAAAAGGGTGGCCATCCAGTTTCATCTTGTTATCAAATTTGAGGTGCCCCTCCTGGATGGCTCTCTGGATCCTCATCCTGAAGACCCTGCAGTCGTTGATGGAGTGCGAGTTCCTGTCATGGAAGCCACAGTAACGTTTCTCCTTTTCTCCATCGGGCCGAAGCATGGAATGCCCTTCAAGCAATTTGATTCGGCCTTCTTTCACCAAGAGCTCAAACAGCTTATCAGCTTTAGTGATGTCGAAATCATAGGTGCCTTTGGTCTGTTTGACCCAGCGCTGATTCATGGTCAATGGCTCTTTTCCCCCACATGATTTCGGCTGCAGCCACGTCCTGGTCATCATCAGAATCCTCCGCTAGGTCGGCTTTGTCCAGGAACTGATTGTAGATATCCGCCATGTCGTGCTGTTTGCCGAACCTGGCATCTTTCTTGAAACCGTAGGCTTGGTTGCTCATTAACGACAGCTTTTGGGACAGTTGGCCCAGGTTATCGAACTCCATGCCAAACAGCTTCTCACGCACGGCCGGCAGCATCCCGGCAACAGCCATGTCGGCCAACTGGTCATCTGGCAGGTTGAGCGAAAAACACATGCCCTTAACTTCCCTGAACCTCCTAAGGAACTCCAAGGGCGTCTCACTGTGTCTCTGCTTCAGGGTAGCAAGGTCGATCAGCTTCTTTTCCGAGCTGCCGCTGAAATAGTGGGCGTGGAATTTTCGTTCTAGCTCTTTCCATGTGCTAACTGATTGCGGGGGCAGAGATGAAAACCACTGGAATGCCGCACCCGTCAATGACGCGGGGAAGTATCTAACTCTGAACGCTTCTTCAGATGAGCACTCTCCAAGCTGCATCAGGTAGCGAGCAATATGCTCCACCGTGCTCGTGTCATCCTGCCCCGAAAACTTTGTAAATTCTATTGGGGGCTTTACCCTTGGCGGCAGGATCACGTTGTAATACCACTCCGGGAACGGCGGCGTGTAGGTAGGTCCTTGCATTTTTGGTTTGAGGCCGAATTGATTATGCATCAAATCGGCCATCTTCCGCGCCAGGATGTCGTCCTCCTGTGCGCCTGCAGCTGGTCCGTAACCCGGATTCAGGAGAGCGTCAATGGCTCCGTAGTTCCCCACCTCGTGGTAGCCTCCGCCGTATAGATTCCTCTGCAGCCTGTTGCCTGCTGGAGCAATCCTGTAGCCGGAAGTAAGCGGGGCCCCAGGCGAGCCGAATGCCAACTCCCCGTACGTGGGCTGGTACGGGTTCGGCTGTTGCACAGGTTGACCCGTGCTGCCCTGAGGTGGTGGCTGGACTAGTCTCCCTCCTGCGGCCTGCAGTGGGGGCTGAACTGGCTGACCCCCAGCACCTTGTGGAGGAGGCTGGAAAGCTTGGCTCCCAGCGCTCTGCGGAGTAGGCTGGGCTGGCTGGCTCTGTAATGGCGGTTGAGAACTGGACTCGCCCATCTCCACGGTGCCTCCTTGAATGGGCGTCTTACTGAACGCCTGCTCCATGCCTGGACCGAAGACAGCCACCATCATTTGTTTGAACGCACCCAAGAAAGCCCTGTGGTGCCTGCTCAAGACGTGGTCCGCGGTATCTCGGAACGCTTGCATGCATTCCTCCCTCTCCTGCTGGGTTGTAGCATCACTTTCCCCTGGCAACAACACCCTGGGCATCTCATTTTTCAAGTACGGGACGCCGCTCCTGTTCTTCTTGAATGATAGCAAGCACTTTTGTTGGAATTGGTCCACGGCATCCTGCAGCTATTGCCGTTGTTCAGGAGAGAGGTCTTCGATATTGACATCCATGATATCCCCGATGTCAGGCATCCTGATTTTCGGCTGTGGTCCCACTAGGCGTGCCAAAAAGTGTGTTGATGCAAAATGTGCACCTAGCGCCAAGCACACAGCAAGCCGAACAAGCTGGCTTCACACGTGCAGAGAATCACAAGACGTGCCAGTCAATTTTCCCTGAAAATTAACAAAAGACAAAGTAGTTAAATACCAAAGCTTGGAACTTGCCGGTGGTACCGTACATGCTTCCATATTTACGGCTATAAAGCCAAATGGGATGACATATAGCTATAGAAAGCTATCTGCCAGCAAACTGAAACTATTCGGGAGCTTTAAAAAAGGAAAAAGTAACATAGCCGAATGGGTGACGCAAACATGACGGCGATCGGTCTTCGTTTGGACAAAGATGCACGTGCACAAGATCGCGACCGATCCCCATGGTGATCAACGTTAAATAAATAAATGAAGTAAAGCGCAAGCATAAATATGTAATAAACAAGCATGCATAGGCCCAAGGCACTAGTCTACCGCATGTCTAGATACTTTAAAACCCGTCAGGTACGACACCAAGCAAATCTATCCACCGCATGATACAACTTGCGTGGGGATCGTACCACTTTCCACAAATAGATCTATCCACCGCATGATACGATCTAAATATGGAAAGCTAAAAGCATACATTATTTAAAGCATAAGTTACGCACGTGTTTTACTCATGAGAAACATAACCGAATACGGCTGAACAGCAGAATCGGGGTCCATGAAGAAGGAACGAACATTACCAAGCAAGACAAATCTATCAGATTGATTTGAAATCTAATCCACCGGATGACTAGATGCAAAACAACCCCAAAACCTGCATCTACCGCGTGATACCCAGTTCTTTCAAGATTTATACAAACATTGGCAAGCTTGAACCCGCAACACGTAACAACCTAGATCGATTCGGTTTCGGCTATCAAAGAGCACGTGATCCACGTGTTAAATTTAGCCAAAGGCACGAACTTGACTCGCATAAGGATCATCAAAAAGGTATAAAGCCGATCCAAACCCATCTAGATTGGGCAAAAAGGTGTTACATGAATTTAAACATAAAGCAAAACTCAAAGCAACACGGGGTAACTTAATGAATCTATTGAATCTTGCCAAAATTCAATAGAGCCGATAACTAGCTTCAAGTTAGATCTTAGCCTACCGCATGGCTCATGACCTAACAAGAAACCCTCTTGAACCAAGCTTGAATCTACCGCATGACACTAAGCATGGTAACAAGACTACTTGCATCAGATCTAAATCCACCGCATGATACTAGACATGATACAAGGTTGCCGGTACTCACGGAGGTCGACGGATCGATGAACCCTCTCGAAGAACTCGACGACACGACAAATGGACTCTAGGGTTTGGCGTAAAGCCGGTTTGTATTGAGAATGATTACGTATATCTGTTACATACATCCAGGGTTCATATTTATACCCTGCCAAAACACAACCTCGAATGGATTTGATACCTAATTTATCTCTAAGCTTGATCGCTTATCCATCCATTCGTCCTTTCCGCTTGAGCCACGTCACCGTCCAATCCCACAAAATCAGCTCAACAGTTCCTTTGCCGAACGGAAGCAGATAGCCGACAGCTGATTTTTCTGCCGAATGCATCTGAAGAAACCTTCCTTCCGCCGGACGGATTTTTTCACCGAGTTGGACCCACAAGTCAGACTCCTTACCAAATTTTGGTGTTAACACCCTGTGCTCCGCCGGCGCCATTGATGGAAGCCGCGGCGAGCTCCGGGCTCCGGCCGGCTGCACACCCAACCGAGACCCCCTCCACCTCCCCTGCACATGTTATAGCTCACCAAACGTCCCTAGTCCCCTGCATCGAGCCCCCATCGCCGGTACAGCAGTCGCGGCGACCACCGCCGCTGGGTGCCGGTGCCCCCCTCGCCGGCCCTCTCCTCGCCCCAACCAAGCACGGAGAATCGAACCCCTAGGACCCGCAGACCTTTTCCCGCCAGCGCCGGCCGGGACTCGGCCACCGGCTCGCCGGATTTTGGCCGGACCGGCGCCGACCGGTGCCTAGGGACCCAATTGCGAGTCCCCAAATCTTTCCAGGAGTCCATCTGCGCAACAAGGGTATATATGTAACCCTTTGAAAAATTCTAGGGGCCTGCTTGAAAGTGTGTTCTGAAATAGTGTTTAACCTTTTGCTGAATCTTGTAAAATCCTTATAAAATCGTAGAGAATTCAGCAAAAATGCAAAACCAATTTTGTTGGATTCGTGGTGAAAAATACTACAACGTTTGTTATACTCACATGGTCTGATTCTGGATATTTTTAGTATGAAAAATAGGAATGTGAAAAACCTAGATATGCCATAACTCAAAATCTATAAATCCTCTGCATCCAAATTTTGGATATTGTGTACCATGTCATGATTAGCTCCTGTGCCAAAAATTGTACAAAGTTATGAAGTAAATATTTTTCTATAAATTGTTTTCCATTTGTGCAGAATCTGCCTAGATGGTTTTTGTAGCTAAAAATATTTCCGTTTTTCTACCCAACTTGTGCATGCTGTCTTGTTATGTCAAGACACACCTCTGGTGATTTAATCATGATTTCTGGTTTCATAGAAATATTTATTCTTAATTTGTGCATGTTTTCCTTTGTAAATTAATGAAGCAAGATCAGTAGAGCTTCTAGGAGTGCTTGCTGGTTCTTTAGGCTTGTTTAGGACCAGAGAGCTTGCCTGAGAAAGATTGGAGCATTTTGATGCTTAATTATTTTTGTATGCATTTAATTTGATTGCTAGCTAGTCTTTTGTTATTTTCAAAAGTATTTAATTTCTAGACTCCCAAGCTTTGTATGTGCGTTCAGAGGCCTAGCTTGGGCATGTTAATGCTCCGGGAACCCTTTACTGAATTTTTGTGTGGTTTGTTATTTAAATAAAAGCTTGGAAACCTTCTATAGTTTAATGATGGAGTAAATTAGAAAAATGCCTTTTAATTCCTTTCCTTTTTGGGAAGTGTTACCTAACTTAATTAAAAACTAAGAACACACCCTTGCTGATAAGGAATTGATTTATAAATAAATATCTTTGTACACACCTTTATGAGTGAGAGGTAAAAGTGTTACACCTCCACATGAAATAACAAGTATAAAAGAAACATTAATTCAAGTGTGCAATAAAAGAACAAACCACATATCAATAATAACCTTCCTAAAAGGGATTTATTATTTAATTATTTGTTAAGGTGAATATGACCAACAAGAGTTGGGTAAGATAAATAACTATCACATCACCTGAACCCTGCATTGCATTCCGTGTAGATCTTCCCGACGGTGACTACTCACTTGTCCCGGAATCCGAGGAAGGAGGAGCAGAAGCTTCGCTACAGTACGTGGAAGTGCTCGACGACACCGAGGGTGCTCAGGCTGACATAGCTGACGAAGGCAAGCCCCGGTGCATCTAACCCAGTTTTCAAATTTACTATTCAATTATCTATGGATGCTTGTGCATTTAAGTTCAGGAGTTGTATGGAACCTTAGATGCATGATCCCTAGGTACCTTGTCCTTACTAGTATGATAGGTCGATAGCTGCTAAGCTATAGGACCGTTACAAGTCGGGTGATGTTGTCACTCGCGAGAATAGGTTCCTAGATAGGAATCACAAGATCTCCTTAAATGCATTGCTTATGTGGTAAGAGCATGGGATTTGGGCTCCGGTCCAATGGCTATAGTGGGTTAAGTGTTTGAAAGTACTAAGCACTTGTCGGGAATGGGACATGTAAGCCTAGTACCTTAATGAGACGGTTAGGGATTTAACTGTCACTACTCTTGGTGTTTGTCTCACGGCTAGCTACCGGTGGTGTATGGTGAGTCCGGGTGCTTCGCGGGGTATCCCGGATAGCCTGCACCAAAGACTGTGGCCTTTTATCCCGACCAGAGGATTTTTGGGAACCGTTTGGTGGTTGTCCTCGCGAGGGGCATCCCACCGTGTATTTAGGTATACCTTGCAAGGTTTGAATCAATTGATTGTCGGCCTCTCACCGTTATCTGAGACTACTTACTCCACTAGCCATGAGATCCCTAATGATGGAAGTTGATGAATACTATGCTTGATTAATTGTATTGTACAACTTTGCCTGTACTAGATGGCTTATGTAGTAAAGATTAAACCCACTAGAACTTGTGCTAAAATCTTGAAAGTAAGGACATACTCTTTGTTACTTTTTAGCAAAAGCAACCCAGTGGCCAGAAAGCCTTTCATGTCTAGAGTTGGTGAAGTAGATATCACCGACGGGTAAGTCTTGCTGAGTATTAGTATACTCAGCCTTGCTATAATCTGTTGATCCAGGTAATGCTTTCGGTGATGTGTGGCCCGGAGAGATCCCGCCCGGTTGGGAGCTGGAGTGGGTGGAGGATGACGACTAAGAGCATCATGGATGGCCTCCCGTGGTGTTTCTGCTTCCCGTTAGTTTAATTTCACTGTTTCGAAAAACTCTGAACTACGTCTTTATGTCAAAAACTTCGGTTTGTAATAATTAAACCCCTCGGGGTAAATTTCGGATGTCATTTATGTTGTATCTCTGGACGCGCCTTCAAGTGAGTTTTAGTGCATATATATCGATCCTTGTTGCTATTTAAGTGATTTACCGGGCGTTAACCCGGCAACTAATGATAGGATGATACTTTATTATCGCTTAATGACCAAAGTGGATTGGTTTAGGCGATAGTACAGTAGTTTCCTGGGCGGGTTGTCACAATCAGTCTTGAAGTTGAGATTATTTGGAAGTGCGGTTGCAAAATTGCACTCCATATGTAGTAGCCCCCGAGCCTTAGGTTGAGTTGTAGACTCTGGCTGAGGGTCAATCTTGATTATGCTCCGGTCTTGAAAAAATCAACTGATGGGTGTAGCCTAGTAGCTTTCGAGCCTTGGAACGATTGAAGAATCAATCCAAGGGTCTTCAGTGCGGAAGTCATCATCTGAGTACTCTTGTAGTGTTCAGCCCCCGAGCACATCGCCAGGAGAGCCGTTGGAGCCACGTCGAGTAGTTGTTGGTGCTGAGCCCCCGAGCTAGAGAGCTAGCGGAGACTACTCGAGTTGTTGTCGAGTAGTGATTTGGTGTGTAGCCCCCGAGTTTGGGAACTAGCCGCACCGGTGGAGGTACGCGGAGCGTCCTGGGAAGTCGTCGCCAGAGCTTGACCTGAAAGTAAAGATGCGTACATTATGTAGCATTTTTGTAGAGGTTGAATCTACTAGTGACAAATACAGGTATGAATATAAATGTAAATGTCTTGTGTCATGCTCTTGTTGTGGTCGTTAGGCGTCGAGTAGTTAGCCTGATGCGGTTTAGCACCCAGTCTCTTTGGTCGCTGTTTAGCCATAGCCATTGGGGGTGTGAAGGCATGACAGGAGAGTTGGTTTAAGCGCCCATCTCTGAGGAGCCTATTTAGCCATAGCTGCTGGGGGTGTGGAGGCATGGCAGGAGAGCAGAGGCTTTGCGCGGATTAAGGTGTGTGCTACTGGAGCGAGACCATTAAGAGGTAGACGAAAGTAGTCGGCGAAGCGACAAGAGAGAGCGTGTTTGCTCGTTGTTCCGCATGGCAGAGAACAAGATTGCACAGTGCCTCCTCAGGGTGTAGCCGTTGTGCGCCTCTAGCACTCAGTACATGAAACATCGTGGCAAGAGCCTCCTAATTTGGTGCACCAAGCCTGTGGCAGTCGGTCAACATCCCCAAAAAATAATTGGCACGGTGTAGCTCTGCTGGCAAGTAGCCATTGAGAGGCGTACACGAAGTAGTCTTCAGCGTTGGTTCCTGTATGCGAAAAACAAGCCGAAGAAAAAAAAATATATTGAAATAAGTGACCTAGCTTGATTCACGGACGAATGTCGACGAAGCCGTAGCGGTCGGTGATGGAGCCGCGACGGTTGATGTTGAAGTCGATTAGTCAAAGGTGGATCTGACTAGTTGTTGATGGTGCGAAAGCCGTTCTCGACTAGTTTACTAGTCGAGATGAGTAGTCGAAGTAGTCGTACACGAGTTGATGCAGCCGGACGTCGACGTAGTCGTACTTGTGTACGTGTTCCATGTGCATGTAGCAGCGATCATAGATGGATTTTGTAGCTTCCGCTTGGATCTGTGTGCGCATGCCTTCGGTGGAAAAAACAGCTTCCTAGCGCACGTCGTTCCGAACTCGGCGTACTGCACCGCAAGAAGTTGGACTTCGAAATGGACTCAACGAATCCTAGATTGCCTTGGTGTGCCATGTGTAGCTCCGTAATTGATTCTTTTCCCCTCCCGCACATAGAAACAGTATGCGTGGGACATCACCATAGCTCTGAAGCGACTTGGATACGGACACAAACAATTGAAATTGCCGCAGATTCCGCTTGTCTTCTCCGATCTTGGACTCGCCGATGTTGTTGTTTTTTTCTCCGCACCAAAACAGAGACAGCAGCTGCTCGATGCTCTATTCCCTATCCTGACGCGTGTGCTTCTTACTTGGCCCATGTTTGGTTGGAGGGCGTACTTTTTTACGTCCGGAGAATCTTGTTTGCATGGAGTACTAACTGAAGTCTATTTGCAAAACCTTTTCACGTATGAGTACAACTTTGCGCGATGAATCTAATGATCATAATTAATCGATGATTTGCTACAGTAATGCTACAGTAATCATCATCTAATCATGCGGTTAAATACCTCATTAGATTCGTCTCGCGATTTTACACAGGGCTATGGAGGTAGTTTTAAAAACTGACTTTGTTTAATACCTTTAATTAGTGGTCAAAGGGAGGAGAAAATTTTTTCCCCTCTGTAAGGAATCGGATGCTCATTAGCCTAAGAGGGGGAGGGGGTGAATTAGGAAACCAAAAACCTTAACCTATGGCTTCACTAAATTTACACAAAGTTAAACTAGAACATGCTATCTAGATGTGCAACTAAGGTTGTTCTAGTGTGAAACTCCCATCCCAACAGAAGGTTTGCAACCTATAGCTAATCCTAGCAAGATACTACTCTAGGAAAGTAAAGGCAAGCAAAGATTGCAAAAGAGTAAATGCGGAAACGTAAAGGGGATGAGAGGAAGCAAACTCTTGACACGCGATTTATCCCATGGTATCGGTAGGCACTAAGCCACCCCTAGTCCACGTTGTTGAAGCACTCACACAAGATTATTGCTTCCCGGTCACCAAGTCTCTCCCAAGAGCACCACTTGACTCGCCACAAAGGCTAGCCACTTAGGCACTTATCAAGCTCCCTTGGTCACCTTGATGTCGCCTCCACTAAGGAGCTTCTCCACCAAGGAAGGGGGTCTCCACGTCCCCCGCACAAAGTGTCCTCGCCGCTCCACACCAATCCGGAGGGTCGATGACGATTGCCGGTGAGCCACTTAGGCCCCAAGGCTTCCGGCGAACCTTGTACAACAGGATTCACCCAAGAATCACCTCACAAGGTTGGCACAACCTTGCACTCACTTAGCTCTAAGATAAGCCTAGCACTAAGCACATACACAAAGCATGCACTAGTCTAAGGATGAGCAATTAAGCACTTGGATGGATTGGATATAATCTTCAATGTGTCTTGAACTCTTCTGCACTTCCACACAATCCAGCAACCTCAAATGGGTGAGTGGAGGGGGTATAAATAGCCCAAGGCATCAAACTAGCCGTTGGCTAACGGCCACTGAAAAAGGTACCGTCGGATGATCCGACGCAATGCTTTTCCAAGGCGTCGGTTCATCCGGTGCCTCTCCCACGTCACGTAGCCGTTAAGGTTCTCCGACGCTATGCTCCGACGCTACGTCGGATCATTCGGTGCTGAAGACCTTGCATCCAAGTCGGTGCTGTTAGCTTCCAACTGACCGTCGGATAGACCGACGCTAACCCTGACCAAGGCGTCGGATCATTCGGTGCTGAAGGCTTCGTCTTGGCGTGTCTCTGTATGAATTCAAACTGAGCGTCGGATAGACCGACGGGGTCCCCACTCAGACCGTCGGATCATCCGGTGCTATTGTCTTCCTTGCTCTTCCTCTGCAACTCGTCCGACGCTACTAAATAATGGACCATCGGTTCATCCGACGGTACCTAGGGTTTGACCCTGTGCACCAACTCGTCCGACGATTGCACCGATGCTTGTATTTGAGGGACCGTCAGTTCATCCGACGGTGTCTTCTCTTTTCCTTTTCTTGCTCGGTTTTGACCCTTGAAAAATACACTATCTTCTCAATTTGGCCTATGGTTTTCTTGCATCCTTGGGACCTAGAAGTGTCTACAAAGACATGCTAAAACAATAGATTAGTCCCAATGATCATGTTGTCATGAATCACCAAAATCAAACTCGAACTAATGGCATATGAGGCCATGTTCGCTACAATCTCCCCCTTTTGGTGATTTATGACAACACAAGCAAAGCAAGCATAAATTTGCAAAAATTGACAAAATTAGAGCCACTTACACTTGCTTGGATGCTTACCATCATCCAAACTCCCCCTAGATCAAACTTCCCCCTTTTTAATCTTAAGTTCACATTCTCCCCCTTTGGTCTCATATCCTTGAAACCACTTGTAATCTTAAACCACTAGCTTGCTTTGGTCTCACATTCTCCCCCTTTGGAATAAAATCTCTATAAAGTCCAAAGCAAAAGGGGTCCAAGAAAACTAGCAAGACCTAGCAAACATAGCTCAAAGGATAGATGTTAAATGCAAGGGAGAAAGCCGCATGAACCATGATCCATATGTATGATATCGATGAAGATACCACATGTGAGAATAACTAAGGTGGATCACAAGCTCATGAGACTAGCATGATACAAACTAAGCTCCCCCTAAGTGTGTGCACAAAAGGATACCACTTGTAAGACAAGGGTAGTGAGAAACAAGTGCACAACTACAAACTTGAAAGACAAGGAATCTTAGAGCATATCATGCAAGGAGGTAGCTTAAAGGACAAGAGATAAGACAAATGGGTTCTTGTTACATTACCACCTGTAGATATCACTTGTAGTCTTTTGATCATTGCATACCTCCGGGGATGATCCTCTCTACCTTGTTGGCACCACATTGAGAAGAGCCACTTGGAAATGATATCACTAGGTGACACCACTTGAAAGAAGCTTGCATAGAAGACACTTGGGGTACCACAAGGATTAGGAATGTATGAGTACGTTGCCTTTGAACTTATATATATAAGCTCGCAAGGACATGACTCAACAGCATGAAGCTCAAATTGCTATATTCACTCTTTTAGAGATGTTAGATCACATTGAGAGTGAAATAGCATTCTCTTAGAATGAATTACCGCACCGGAACGCGTCGCTAAGGGACTACATAAGATAAGCTTGAAACAATGTTAGTCCCATAACCAAACTATAGGATGAGCTCCCCCTAAATGTGTGCATTTAGTGTTTGAATCACCAATCAAATGTATGCACATTGTTTATGAAAACAAAAGGGAAGCTAACCCTATAGTTTGCTCATGATGCAAAAAGATATATATGAAAACATGCACCATGAAAGAACAAGTGTAGCTTTCCTACACACTAATCAAACCATGTAGATTGCTCATGGGTTAGCACATGACACAAGCAACCTACCATATGTAAACATTGCAACAAATGCAACCTACACAAGGCAATGGAGCTACAATGATGCAAGAGATGAGTACTAGTTTCCATTACCTCAACCCGGGAAGTTGGGCAACACATGTCCAATTTGCAAGCTTGGCTTATAGGCTTGAATCTTCTCATCTTGATTGTGCCAAGCCTCCCAAGTCCCCGCTCTCAAGGCCTTCAAGTGGCCTTTGGAACCCAAACCATTTGAGGCCCATTCATGTTGATGATGACTTCCTTGGGCACCCAAATGGGTTGGTTCCAACCCCGTTCTTCCTTCATCTTCCCAACCTTGTGTGCAACTACCTTGCCATTAGCCTTCTTCTTGATGACGTAGGTGTTGCTCTTGGTCTTGTTCTTGCGGTTGGGCTTGGTGTAGATGAGGGAGCTCTTGATGGTGGGCTTCAACTTCTTCTTTTTGCCCTTGTCCATCTTTTTGACAAATTGAGGGCATTTGTAGAACTTGTGCCCTTCTCCATGACACTTGTAGCAAGTCACGGTTGCACCCTTCTCAAGCTTCCTCACCATGGGATCACGGTTATCTTGAGAAGGTTGGACTTGGCTCTTCATGTCTTGAGAGATGTCCACTTGTTCTTCATCGTTCTTGCCCTTGCCCATCAAGTTTGCCAACCTCTCTCGGAGCCATTTCACTTCTTGCTTGAGCTCATTATTTTCCTTGCCTATTAGATAATCACATGATTCTACAACAACATTCTCATGGCAAGTTGGTGAGCAAAATTCATCAATTAAATCAATGCAAGATGTTGAAGCATCTACCTTGGAGATAGGAATTGCACAAGGGATAGATGTTTCATCAAGCTCAAAGGAATTACTTGTTTTAGTCTCATTGCTCTCAAGCTTAGATTTTAGCTCATCACACTCCTTGCTAAGCAATTTGAATTTTCACAACAAATGTTCATAATTTGTAGCAAGAGTGTCACTAAGATCATTGAGAGCATTGAGTTCTTTAATTTCATTAGCTTGTTTTTCAAGCATTCCTTTTTGCTCATGGACTAGCTCAACAAGATCATTGAGAGAGGTGGTGTCGGATTCGTCATCACTTACATTGCTTTCCATACCTTTGGCCATAAGGCACATGTGTGATGATGAAGGACCTTGCATGAAGCGGGTGGTGAAGTTCTTTCTTGATTCATCGCTTGAGCTAGAAGAACTTGATCCACCACTTGTCCACTCGCGGACGGCGAAAGTTGCTTCTTGCCTTAGTCTTCTCTCCTTTACCACCTTCTTCTTAGGCTTGTGCTTGATCTTGGTGAACTTGATGTGTTGATGATGACGCCTTTCTCTCAAGTGGACGTTGTAGCCGTACATGTTGACTTTCTTCACATACTTGAAGATCTTATTCACGTACTCGGCCACCATGGATTCAACCTCTTCATCACTTGAGGAATCTCCATTGTCACCATCATCACCATCCTCGCTTGAGATTCCATGAGTAGCCATCCTACTCAACATCTTCTCTTGTCGGCTTGAGAGAGCATGGCTTGTAGTTGGAGAGGATGGTTCTTGAGGCTTTTCTTGGGGCGCCTTCTTTGACTTGGGCATGAGTTGAAGCTCATGTGCCATGATCTTGCTCAAGATATGTGATGGCTTCAAATCTTCGAGCTTCTTCTCGTAGATGATTGCCTTCACCAAGTCATAATCGGGCTTCCGGACACTTTGAAGGATCTTGCGGTTGATGTTCAAGTCTGTGATGTCCTTCACACCTAAGGCATTAATCTCATTGACAAGCACATTTAGGCGTGAGTACATAGATTCGGCATTTTCATTAGCAAGTTGCTTGAAGCTATTGAATTCCTCAAGGAGACAACCGTAGCGTTCATTAGCAACTTCTTTTGAACCCTCATTTTGCTCCTTGATGGTTTTCCATAGCTCATGAGCATTTTCACAAGTAAAAACTCTATTGAAAACGCCTACATCTAGTGAGGACAAAATGATACTCTTAGCAATCACATCAAACTGTTTTTCCTTTCTAGTACCATTTTTCATGCCCTCATCGGTGACTCTCCAAACATAGAGGTCCCTTGCTTGGAGATAGGCCTCCATGAGAACCTTCCACCGAGGATAGCCCGTGCCATCGAAATGTGGAGCCAAACCTAAGGTATCCACCCCTTTCATTCCTCTATAGAGCAACTCAGTAGGCGGTGAAGCCTAACCGTTCCAATGAGCCGGTTTTCACAATTTACCAATCGAATTGGTGTATCCTTGTGACGGAAGTGAGTCCCGGCTCTGATACCACTTGTAAGGAATCGGATGCTCGTTAGCCTAAGAGGGGGAGGGGGTGAATTAGGCAACTAAAAACCTTAACCTATGGCTTCACTAAATTTACACAAAGTTAAACTAGAACATGCTATCTAGATGTGCAACTAAGGTTGTTCTAGTGTGAAACTCCCATCCCAAAAGAAGGTTTGCAACCTATAGCCAATCCTAGCAAGATACTACTCTAGGAAAGTAAAGGCAAGCAAAGATTGCAAAAGAGTAAATGCGGAAATGTAAAGGGGATGAGAGGAAGCAAACTCTTGACACGCGATTTATCCTGTGGTATCGGTAGGCACTAAGCCACCCCTAGTCCACGTTGTTGAAGCACTCACACAAGAGTATTGCTTCCTGGTCACCAAGTCTCTCCCAAGAGCACCACTTGACTCGCCACAAAGGCTAGCCACTTAGGCACTTGTCAAGCTCCCTTGGTCACCTTGATACCGCCTCCACTAAGGAGCTTCTCCACCAAGGAAGGGGGTCTCCACGTCCCCTGCACAAAGTGTCCTCGCCGCTCCACACCAAGCCAGAGGGTCGATGACGATTGCCGGTGAGCCACTTAGGCCCCAAGGCTTTCGGCGAACCTTGTACAACAGGATTCACTCAAGAATCACCTCACAAGGTTGGCACAACCTTGCACTCACTCAGCTCTAAGCTAAGCCTAGCACTAAGCACATACACAAAGCATGCACTAGTCTAAGGATGAGCAATTAATCACTTGGATGGATTGGATATGATCTTCAATGTGTCTTGAACTCTTCTGCACTTCCACACAATCCAGCAACCTCAAATGGGTGAGTGGATGGGGTATAAATAGCCCAAGGCATCAAACTAGCCGTTGGCTAACGGCCACTGAAAAAGGTACCATCGGATGATCCGACGCTATGTTTTTCCAGGGCGTCGGTTCATCCGGTGCCCCTCCCACGTCACGTAGCCATTGAGGTTCTCTGACACAACTGCTCCAACGCTATGCTCCGACGCTACGTCGGATCATCCGGTGCTGAAGACCTTGCGTCCAAGTCGGTACAGTTAGCTTCCAATTGACCGTCGGATAGACCGACGCTAACCCTGACCAAGGCGTCGGATCATCCGGTGCTGAAGGCTTCGTCTTGGCGCGTCTTTGTATGAATTCAAACTGAGCGTCGGATAGATCGACGGGGTCCCCACTCAGACCGTCGGATCATCCGGTGCTACTATCTTCCTTGCTCTTCCTCTGCAACTCGTCCGACGCTACTAAATAATGGACCATCGGTTCATCCGACGGTACCTAGGGTTGGACCTTGTGCACCAACTCGTCCAACGATTGCACCGATGCTTGTATTTGAGGGACCGTCGGTTCATCCGACGGTGTCTTCTCTTTTCCTTTTCTTGCTCGGTTTTGACCCTTGAAAAATACACTATCTTCTCAATTTGGCATATGGTTTTCTTGCATCCTTGGGACCTAGAAGTGTCTACAAAGACATGCTAAAACAATAAGATTAGTCTCAATGATCATGTTGTCATGAATCACCAAAATCAAACTCGAACTAATGGCATATGAGGCCATGTTCGCTACACACTCCCGACCAAACATGGCCTTGATAGAGTACTTGTGGTTTGGACTCTGATTTGCAGCTGCGGAAGTGCAGAACGGTAGTACACGACAGCTGAAAGACTGTTTGCCATCTTGGAACTCGGGCATCATGCAAACTCCGCCCATGTTTGGTTGGGAGGAGAAAAAATTTTCTCCTCCCTTTGACTACTAATTAAGGGTATTAAACAAAGTCAGTTTTTAAACTTCCTCCACAGCCCTGTGTAAAATCGCGAGACGAATCTAATGAGGTATTTGACCGCATGATTAGAGGATGATTACTGTAGCATTACTGTAGCAAATCATCAATTAATTATGATCATTAGATTCGTCGTGCAAAGTTACTCTCAGACGTGAAAAGGTTTTGCAAATAGACTTCATTTAGTACTC
This sequence comes from Cenchrus americanus, assembly GCA_947561735.1. Classification (NCBI taxonomy): domain Eukaryota; kingdom Viridiplantae; phylum Streptophyta; class Magnoliopsida; order Poales; family Poaceae; genus Cenchrus; species Cenchrus americanus. The sequence continues at coordinate 92,786,421 of OX387245.1, read as the reverse complement.
CATGCAAACAAGATTCCCTGGACGTAAAAAAGTACGCCCTCCAATCAAACATGGGCTTCCTTCGTTGACAGCACACGAACAGCGGAGAACTGCTGAAGAGACGACAGGTAGGACTTGACGAGATCACAACTGGCGGTTATTTTCTTGGAACTCGTCGAGAATCAAGATCACCGCTTAAGACTTGGTAACTGCACAACACAATAGCCTTGTTCTGCATCGGATTCAACTTAAAAAAATTGACTCCTGGCTGGACTTTGTTTCGATGCTGTAGGTAAAAAACCTGAGTTGCGGATTGCATCATGCAAATCAAGACGCCATGCTTTGACTTGCCAAGTTGATTGATCTTGATAATGTCCTTCGAATTCGCCCAATGATCGTGACGATCGCCCCACGGTGGGCGCCAGCTGTCAGTGTTTAAACCTGTCGACCTCCATAAGAGGTACCTGCAGCAAGGTAGAAGGTGGGGATCGCCATGATCTGGAACCCGAAGGTATGCGCGAGGACACAAGATTTATACAGGTTCGGGTAGCCAGGGTAGCTACCCTACGTCCTGTTTGGAGTAGTATATCGCGCCCTGCGCTTGGTGTTGTCCCCGGAGGGATTGTCGATGTTTGGCTAGGTATCCGACCCTCCTTTATATAGCCCGGGGGGCGGGTTCCTAGTCGGTTACAAGGCAGGAGTCCCAGTAGGATTACACATAATGAGTCCTAGTAGGATTACAAGGGAGGATTACACAGAATGAGTCCTAGTAGGATTACAAGGGAATTCTAGTAGGAGTTTGTATTCATCCTTCCTTGCATGAGTACCCGGGGAGTATGCCCGACACTGTTTTGCCCCCCAAGTGAATTCAGCTCCACTTTTCAACTGAAGTAAAGGAGTAAAAGCATCAACCTTCCCAGACAAGTTGCAAATGAATCGCCTCAAGTAATTACCTTGCCCAAGAATCTCTGTAACTCTTTTTTAGAAGTAGGAGCTTGAACCTTCTTAATCGACTCAATCTTTTTAGGATCAATCTCCACACCTTTCTCATGCACAATGAAACCCAAAAACTTGCCAGCCGACACTCCAAAAGCACATTTGAGTGGATTCATCTTTAAACCATACCGACGCATCTTTTCAAATGCAAGTCTTAAATCGGCTAAATGAGAGTTTAGACTAGCCGATTTAACAACAATGTAATCGATATAGACTTCTACGATAATACCAAGCAAGTCATGAAAAATCAAATTCATAGCCCTTTGATAAGTAGCACCAACATTTTTCAAACCAAAAGTCAGGACTACCCACTCAAACAAACCCACAAATCCTGGACATATAAAAGCCGTTTTGGAGATATCCTCTTCGGCCATAAAGATTTGATTGTAACCAGCATTACCATCAAGAAATCTAAGTACTCTATGTCCAGATGCATAATTAATAAGAAAGTCGGCTATAGGCATAGGATATTCATCTTTAGGAGTTGCTTTATTGAGATCTCTAAAATCAATGCAAACACGAAGTTTCTTTGTTCTTTTTTCTCAACAGGCACAATATTAGAGATCCAATCAGCATATCGACAAGGCCTAATAAACTTAGCATCAAGCAACCGATTGATTTCTTCTTTCACTCGGTCATAAATATCAGGATTAAAATTCCTACGAGGCTGTTTATAAGGCTTGAAACCAGGTTCAATAGGTAATTTATGTTCTACCAAGTCACGACTTAAACCAGGCATCTCATTGTAATTCCAAGCAGAGCAATCAACATACTCTTTCAAAATCTTTATTAATTCAAGCTTAAATATAGGATCAAGATTCTTGTTTACAAATGTCGGCCTAGGTATAGTGCCATCACCAATATCTACCTCCTCAAGAGGGTCAGCCGACGTAAAGCCTTGTCCTAACTTGCCCAAATCATTAAGATCCTCAATGGCTTCACATGTATCGGTCTTATGCGCCCGATAATGATCAACTCTCTGCTGCAACCACTCTTTTGTTGAACTCATTGAGTCACATAAAATGATTTAGCCGATTATCAAACGACTTTATGACAGCACGAATGAAACCATTGTTGGAACAACTTACAAATTCATAATCAGATAAATCTAAACCAGATAGACACTTTACATCATCATGTATACCTATAGAATGACTATCGGCTACGGCTACACAAGCAGAATTATCACCATGTACTACTTCTACTTCATCATCTACCCATTGTATCAACATTTGGTGCAAAGTAGAAGGAACACATTTATTTGAATGAATCCAATCACGACCAAGGATAAGACTGAAGTTACCTTGTGTCTCAGCGACGAAGAAGGCCGTAGCGAGCGTCTTGCTTCCAATAGTGAGCTCCATGGAAATCACGCCTTTAGCCCCCATCGGCTCGCCTCCTCCAACCCCACTGACGGTCATGCTGGTCTTGATCAGCTCCTCATCTGAACCTCCAAGCTTCTTAAATAGAGAATATGGCATCAAGTTGACAATCGCACCTCCATTCACTAGCATCCGAGAGATAGGCTTCCCATTGATATGACCCTTCATATATAAAGCCTTCAGATGATTATCAGTGTCTTTGGGCTTCTGAAATATAGCATCCTTGGGCCCAAAGTCAAGATGAGCTAAGTCTTCTTCCGTAGGCACCGAACCATCAACAAACAAATGAACCACATTGATCTCCAGGTTCATCCGCTCTGGAGAAGAACTGTAGTCCACAAGCTGTTCGTCGTCCTCTGGAGTATGGACAGAAGAAACCTTGTCATCACAAACCATAGGGATCGAAGAAGCGAAACCGGGCGGCATTTCTGGAGACCCTGGTCTGACCGCCTGGTCACCCGGTCTAATCGCCTCTGGAGGTTGAACCGCCCCCTGTGGCAGTTTGACCGCCCCTGTCTGGGTTGCTGCCTTGACTCTCCACTCCTTCCCCTGTGGTACCATAGGCCTATAGCTGTTGAAATCCTCGTCCCTCTTCTACTCTAGTTCCTTCTCCCTTCTCTCACGTAGCCTCAATTGTTGAAGCTTCCGCCTTCGAGTATGAGTTAGATCGGGAGGGCACCACCTTGTAAAAAGCACTCTGGACAAGACTTGCTCCCGCTGGCCTCATGGTCATTAGCAATAGATCCCTTTTGAGTTGGTGTCACAACCTGATTGTTTAACACAACCGGTCCTTTGCCACCTCCCTCAACGGGAACGTTCATTGTCTCAATCTGAATAATGTCCAGACCAGTAGTCCTCTCTGGGTCAATGTCCATCTCTTGAACTTCCTCCTCTCTGATCTTGGGCTTGTACACCTTCTTCAGAGGAAACCCTTCTCTTCTGGGCAGGGCGTGTCGGTGTTTAAACCTGTCGACCTCCATAGGAGGTACCCGCAGCAAGGTAGAAGGTGGGGATCGCCATGATCTAGAAACCGAAGGTGTGCGCAAGGTCACAAGACACAAGATTTATATAGGTTCAGGTAGCCAGAGTAGCGTACCCTACGTCCTGTTTGGAGTAGTATTGCGCCCTGCGCTTGGTGTTGTCCCTGGAGGGATTGAGGATGTTCGGCTAGGTACCCGACCCTTCTTTATATAGTCCAGGGGTGAGTTCCTAGTCGGTTACAAGGCAGGAGTCCTATTAGGATTACACGGAACGAGTCCTAGTAGGATTACAGGGGAATTCTAGTAGAAGTCTGTCTTCTTCCTGCCTTGCATGAGTACCCGAGGTTTATGCCCGACAAGCCCCCGAGCACATTGTAGTCGAGAGTAGTAGTTCAAGTAGTCTTGAAGACTCTGCGAGTAGTTCTTGAGCTTCCATGAGCACTGTTTGGAGAAGTCTTCAATAGTACTTGAACTGCCACGAGGCTGGAAGGTGGTCCAGCTCATCTGTCTTGAAGTCGGGATTATATGGAAGTGCGATTGCAAAATCGCACTCCATATGGAGTAACCCCCAAGCCTTAGGTTGAGTTGCAAACTCTAGCTGAGGGTCAATCTTGATTCCAAATCTTCCGTCTTGAAAAATTTGAATGATGGGTGTAGCATAGCAGCCCACGAGCCTTGAAATGATTAGGTAATCAGTACAAGGGTCTTCAGTGTTCACGAAAGCCATCATCCGAGTAATCTTGCAGCATGTAGCCCTCGAGATAAGAGAGCCATATGAGCCACGTCGAGTAGTTGTTGGTGCGGAGCCCCTGAGCTTGAGAGATTCCGAGTAGTAATCGAGACGTGTAGCTTGAAAAGTAGCCATGCCATCAGAGCGGACTTTAGATGCGACCAAAGTCGACTTTAGATGCCGGCAGTGCGGACTTTAGAATGCGACTTGAAAACCGAAGTCGACTTTAGGATGCCGCGTGGAGCAGACTTTGGAATGCGACTTTAAAACCAAAGTCGACTTTAGTTGCCGCGCGGAGCAGACTTTACATGCGACTACAGTAGTCGACTTTGTGCCACGCGGGGTGGACTTAAGATGCAAAAAAACGAAAAGCACTTTCCGGAAAGCCAAAGTGAATAAAAAATAAGAGAAAACGAAAAGTTTTACCTCCAGAGCGGGCTTAAGATTGCAACCAAAGTCAGCTTGTGCCACCGGAGTGGGCTTGGGTGCGACTATTAGCGTCGACTTGTGCCACCGGAGTGGGCTTAAGTACCTGAGCCATGGATTTCGGACCCAAGGTACGATTGCCACCAGAGCGGGCTTGAAGGTGCGACCGAAGTTGACTTGTGTACCTGGGCCATGGATTTCAGACCCAAGGTACGGTTGCCACCGTAGTTGACTTCAAGGTGCGACCGGAGTTGACTTGTGAACCTGGGCTATGGATTTCAGACCCAAGGTATGAAGCGCGAGTACCTAGGGTACTTGGACCCATGGTACAGAGCGTGAAGACCACGTGCAGCTAGGTTCCATTGTCGCCAGGACCCGAGGGGCCACTTACAGCTAGGTTCCATCGAAGCTTACACACATAGTATGCCACCGAAGCAGGCGAAGATGCGACCGGAGTCGACTTTAAGTTGCCGCACGGAGCGGACTTTAGAAGCTGCCTCCTTGGGATAGCCCCCGAGTTGATGAAGTAGGCTCGTGGTGACTTGATTAATATACCCCAAGAGTAGTCAGCAGAGTGTAGCTCCCATGAAAACCCGCTGAGAAGCGTAGACAAATGAGTAGTCGGCAAGTAGTCCTACATGATGAGGAGAACAAGCCAAGAAAAGAAAACAATAATCATTTAAATAAATGACTTAGTTGTTGCTGCCTGAGCAGACTGTTGATGAAGCCGTGGCGGACAGCGATGGAGCCGCGACGGTTGTTGCTGAAGTTGACTAGTCAGAGTTGATTCCGACTAGTTGTTGGGGGCGTGACTGCTGTTCTCGACTAGTTTGGAAAACTAGTCGAGATGAATGGTCGACGTGATGCGACCGGAAGACGACGTTGCGGCAGCACGCGGCGTGCTCGAAGTAGAGCCAGTGTTTCCGCGAGACAAGTAGTCGCAGCGCATGGCGTGGATGAAGTAGAGCCAGTGTGGCCGCAAGACGAAGTCGCGGCGCACAGAGTAGTCGACGACGAGCCGCGTGACGAGCTACGCGACATGCCGAGGCACCCGGACGCACGGCATAGGTGAAGTAGTCGACGACGAGCCGCGCGACGTGCCGAGGCACCCGGACGCACGGCGTAGGCGAAGAAGTCGACGACGAGCGGCACGACGAGCCGCGTGACGAGCCGCGAGACGTGCCGAGGCACCCAGACGCGCGGCGTAGTCGATGTAGTCGACGACAAGTGGAGCGACGAGCCGCGTGACGAGCCGCGCGACGTGCTGAGGCACCAGGACGCGCGACGTAGTCGAAGTAGTCGACAACGAGCCGCGCGACGTGCCGAGGCACCCGAACGCACAGCGTAGGCGAAGAAGTCGACGAAGAGCGGCATGACGAGCCGCGCGATGTGCCGAGGCACCCGGACGCACAACGTAGGCGAAGAAGTCGACGACGAGCGGCACAACGAGCCGCGTGACGAGCTGAGGCACCCGGACGTGCGGCATAGGTGAAGTAGTCGACGACGAGCCGCGCAACGTGCTGTGTGACGTGCCGAGGCACCCGGACACGCGACGTAGGCAAAGTAGTCGACAACGAGCGGCGTGACGAGCCACACGACGAGCACCCGAACACGCGACATAGTTGAAGTAGTCGACGATGAGCCGCGCGACGTGCCGAGGCACCCGGACACACGGCGTAGGCGAAGAAGTCGACGACGAGTGGCGCGACGAGCCGCGCGACGTGCCGAGGCACCCGGACGCACGGCGTAGGCGAAGAAGTCGACGACGAGCGGCGCGACGAGCCGCGTGACGAGCCGCGCGATGTGCCGAAGCATCCGGACGCGCGGCGTAGTCGAAGTAGTCAACGACGAGCCTGCGCGAGGCGAAGTAGTCGACGACGAGCCGCGCGACGTGCCGAGGCACCCAGACGCGCGGAGTAGGCGAAGTATATCCGTTGCGGCCACGAGACAGGTAGTCATGACGCACAACGGAATGACCGGGCACACGGCGAGAGCCAGTGCGACCGACTGACGAGAAGTCGAGCGTTGAGACGGTACGTCCAGATGCACGGCATAGGCGCAGTAGAGCCGGTGCAATCCGGACGACGAGTAGTCGCGCCGCGAGAAGCAGTGACCAAGCGCACTATGAGAGCCAGTGCGAGCGACCGGCGAGAAGTCGAGCGACGAGACAGGCGCGTCTGGATGCACGACATAGGCGCAGTAGAGCCGGTGCAATCCGGACGACGAGTAGTCGCGCTGCGAGAAGCAGTGAGCGGGCGCACTACGAGAGCCAGTGCGAGCGACCGACGAGAAGTCGAGCGGCGAGACGGCGCGTCTGGATGCACGGTATAGGCGCAGTGGAGCCGGTGCAATCCAGACGACGAGTAGTCACGACGCACAATGTCGTACACAAGTAGTTGAAGAAATCCTCGCGTACATTGCTGTGTGCACAAAGCAATGATCTTGAAGCTTCCTTGGTAGATTGCTGATGTGCGACTAGCAAAAAAGCCTCCAGTTTGCTAGTCATGTGATGCTCTTGAAGTCTTGAGGGAGTCGTTGGTGAGCTTGATGCACCCATAATTCGATGTAGATTTACTTGTGTACATCTTCCGGTGTGTGGCAAGCAAAGATCTTGAGATCTTGTTGTAGATTTTGTGTACATATAGCATAATCCCTCAGAACTTGCTTTCACGGAAGTACTTGATGGAGTCGACATGCGACTATGTTGCTCTGCTTCCAATTGCCTTGGCAATCGGATCCGAATTGTGCACAGAACTTCTCCTCTGTTGGTAGAAAAAGAAATCCTCGACTTTGCTTCGATTGGACATGCGTGGAGAGCAGCAACAATAGGAATACGATGAGTAATCGATACGACAAAGTCAGGTTCAACGTGCGCGTCGAAGGCATGACACGGTGAGTTGCTGGATCGATTCGACGAAGTTCAACCACCGCACCGCTTTGGTATATTCATTTGATGATAAGGTCCTTCGAATTCACTGATGATCTCGATGATCTGCCCCACGGTGGGTGCCAGCTGTCGGTGTTTAAACCTGTCGACCTCCATAGGAGGTAGCCGCAGCAAGGTAGAAGGTGGGGATCACCATGATCTGGAACCCGAAGGTGTGCGCAAGGACACAAGACACAAGATTTATACAGGTTCAGGTAGCCAGAGTAGCATACCCTACGTCCTGTTTGGAGTAGTATTGTGCCCTGCGCTTGGTGTTGTCCCCGGAGGGATTGAGGATGTTCGGCTAGGTACCCGACCCTCCTTTATATAGTCCAGAGGCAGGTTCCTAGTCGGTTACAATGCAGGAGTCCTATTAGGATTACACGGAACGAGTCCTAGTAGGATTACAGAGGAATTCTAGTAGAAGTCTGTCTTCTTCCTTCCTTGCATGAGTACCCGGGGTGTATGCCCGACAGGGCTGTCTGACCGCCTATAGAGGGCGGTCTAACAGGGTCAGCCAGATGACCCTGCCTGGTTTGTCGTGGAGCCCAGCGATCTTGTGTATGTCTTGATACCCGATCCAGCGCTAATCTCCTTGGTTCTCCCCATCCAGGATGGAAAGATTGCTGATACGGCACCCACATTACTCCATTATCATCATAGATAGGGTGAAGCGAAGAAGGCCAATCCGGAGTAAAGCTTTGCCTTTGAGATGATTCACCTCTGAACTTGATGGCTGCCCTGGGAGACGATGCTGGTCTCTCTTGATGTGGAGGTGATCTCATCCTTTTTATACTGGCCGATCACTTGTAACAGCATTTTGTTTGGAATATTTTTCAAATATCATATCAAATGTGACCTTTGGCTTTGGAATGTTCCCCTGATTCTTTGCCACGTTAAGCTTCCAGCTTCCTATCTCAAACCGCTTCGGAACAAGCATCTTTGGGCGTCCATGTGCAGGGGCGGTCTGACCGCCCTGTACCCCCGGTCTAACCGCCCTGTCCTGGACAGGCTCGGTTGTATGTTGACCAGACGGCGTGGACGATCCTTGCCCCCCATGTCCAGAAGCTTTGACAGTAATCTTGAAAGTTTCTCTGCCATCAGGGGTCTTTTCATATGCCACTTCTCTTGTCAACTCTTTTCCCCTCAAATCGGGCTTAGCTTCCCTGACCATCACATTCTTGCCCTTAGTAGCTTCGGCTTGATGTGGCGGAACCAAGACCTTAGGCTACTGCAACTCCATAGTGTTGATGGGAAAAGGTTGCTTATCCACTTGCACCTCATGAAGCATCAAATGACCTTCATTAATGGCCGATTGAATCTGACGACGAAACACATTGCAATCATTAGTGGCATGAGAATAAGAATTATGAAACTTATAATATGCATGTCGTTTAATTTCATCAAGGAGGCATAGTATGAGAAATTTTAATGTTTCCAAGTTTAAGCAATTAATCAAAGATACAATCACATTTAGAAACATCAAAAGTAAATTTCAGTTCTTCTTGCCGACCTTTAGTAGCCGGCTTAAGAGATGCACAAGAACTAGCTTTAGATTTTGAAGGCCATACAAATTCAGCAACATACACTTCATTCTCGTTGTCTGAACTATCAAAATCATATTCAACAACATGCACATTAGACCGACAAGGTTTAGAGTTTTCTTTTTCTTTATTCAATTTTAATTCTTGTGCCATACCTCGAACAAGTACATTAGCAAGCGTATGGAATTCTACACCTTCTAATCTATCTCTAATAGCAGGTCTTAAATCTCTAGCAGCAAGATCAACAAGGTCAGAATCATTAAGAGATAGATTAAAGCAACGGTTTTTAACTTCTTTAAAGCGCTTAAGGTAATCAGAAACCGATTCCTCTTTATTTTGTCTAACCGATGTTAAATCTGTCAATTTAAGTTGGTAGCTCCCACTAAAGAAGTGATCACGAAACTTTTGCTCTAGTTGATCCTAAGAATCAATAGAGTTGGGAGCTAACGAAGAGAACCAAGCAAAAGCAGTACCAGTCAAAGATAATGAAAACAAGCGAACTTTTAAAGAATTATAGGTACCAGCTTCACCTAGTTGAGTAGTGTATTGACTAATGTGTTCCCAAGTTGTACGGTTGTCATCACCACTAAATTTAACAAAATCAGGCATACACCAACCCGGGGGAAAAGCCACATAATCAAAATCGGCCCTATATGATTTTTGATACAATTTAGTATTACCCATATCAACACCGAGTTTATTTTTCATCATGTTAGCTATCTCTTCCTTAAATTGAGCTAATTCATTCCTACCAGCTAACTGAGATTGCATTGCAGCAGTTCTTAAGTTATTCACAGGGGGTTGATTAGGATTTTGTATGCGATGCAAGTCGGTAAACACATCATTAGGCACACCATAAGATGGAACAACATTAGGGATAGGTGGTGATGTGTGAGCTATTGTGCTATACATTGTTGAAACGGTACCATAAGCATTAGGTTGACTCTGAACCAATGTACTAGGCACAACCGACAAAGGCAACGGCTGATCCGGGGTCATGACCATCTGGCCAGACGGGGCGGTTAGACCGGCCTGGGGGGCGGTCTAACCGGGGTCGGCTTAGGCAATGGTAACTACTCCGGATAAAATCCCATCGACATACCATACAGAGGAACTTCAGGTGAAGCTTCCTGTGCTGCTGATGTGGTCGTATGCAGAACCCCTTGTGAATCTACTTGAGGGATACCATCATTAGATATATTAATAACACGTTTACCCTCTACTTTTTCAAGGCGAGTAACAACACTAGCAACCAAACTACTCTGATCATTAAACGCACGTTCAATAGCAGATAATTGCATAGCTAGATTAGAAGGGGATGTTTGACTTACTGTGGGTATTACCTCAACCTTATCTTTGTTAAGCTTGATCGCCGGCAACTCAAAATCTTGCTTGAGTGTCACCTTGCCTGAACGATCCTTCTTGGCGCTAGAGAGAAATTGTTGTTTGATGTACTCTTGCAGCTCCGTGTACTTCCTCTGGTCCTCTTCACTGAGTTCTCCAATGTTCACCATGATCACGTTCTTCTTGTTGATGTCGCATTGTGATCCATGCAAAGATCGAAAGATCGGTTGTGAAACCAGATCTACCCCCCAGCGGAGTCGCCAAAAGTGTGTTGACGCCTTTTCCGGTCGAACACACGAGTGCGCGAGATCGCGTGGTCATCGGAAATCCACTCGCTGAAACTCCCAGCTCAGGCCGGTCTAACCATCTGGGGGGCGATCTAACCACCTTGGACAGGAGAGACACCGAAAACCTAGATTCTCTGCTCCGGGAGGGACCCCGTCGGGAACAGTGTGCCTAGGGTTGTCCTGAGATCGGCAGGCCACTCAGAACTTCCTCAACCGCCGTGGAGACGAAGGAGGAGAGCAAAGGAGGTTGGAAAAGTTAGGGTTTGGAGAAAATAAAGTAAAACTTGATAATGACGATTGAATGATAGGTCTCAATCGGCCACAACCCTTTATATTTATAGGGTGGGAGGTCTTGCCCTGCAAATAGCAAGTTACAACTCGGAATCAAGCTAAACTCCTAATTCTACCCGAAATCGGGGTACCCCGGTTAGACCGCTCCTGGGGGGCGGTTAGACCACCTGGCCCCTTTGTGCCAGACCGGCCACAGGACACCCGGTCAGACCACCCCTGGGACCCGGTCTAACCGGCCTGCCTAGCCCGAGTCGGCCTTTGTCAATTTTGGGTGTCAACACTACTATATGAAAGTAGAGGAACACAAATATACTAAGTATAAAATGCAAGCCTTTGTCAATTTTGGGTGTCAACACTACTATATGAAAGTAGAGGAACACAAAGATACTAAGTATAAAATGCAAAAACGTGAAGAGGAATGAGAGGAAGAAGACTCTTAGACACGCGATTTATCTCGTGATATCGGTAGACACTTAGTCGCCCCTAGTTCACATTCTTGAAGCACTTTACACAAGAGTATCGCTTCCCGATCACCAAGTCTCTCCCAAGGCCAACTTGACTTGCCACATAGGCTCGGCCACGAAGGCACTTGCCAAGCCCCTTGGTAACCTTGATGTTGTCTACACTAAGGAGCTTCTCCACCAAGAGAGGGGGTCTCCACATCCCCCGAACACAACATCCACGCCGCTCCACACAAGTCAAAGGGTCGAAGACTTACTGGAGAGCCACTTAAGCCCCAAGGCTCCGACGTACCTTGTACACCTTGATCCACCTGAGAATCACCTCACAAGGTTAGCACACCTTGCATACAACTCAGCTCTAAGCCTATGCTTACACTAAACACCCTCTAAGCATGTGCAAAGTCTTTGATGAGCACTTAAGCACATTGGTGGCTTGGATATGGTCTTCGATATGACTTGAACTCCTCTGCACTTTCCCACAACCCAGCAACCACAAATGATAGTGTGGAAGGGGTATAAATAGCGCAAGACGTACATACGTTGCTTCAACATCTAGTCTTTTTCAGTACCATCAGATGAACTGAAGATGTGCTTTTCCTGGCCATCGGTTCATCCGGTGCTCCTATGTCATAGAGCCAACTTGCCACCATTTAGAGCCTCAAAATATACACTAAGTCTAGAATTTTGCTATGATTAATTGATGATGTCTTTGTTTTGATCGTGGTTGCATACATGAACCAATAGTGTCTACAAATACATGCTCAAATAATATGGTTGGTCCCATTAATCATGTTGCCATGAATTACCAAAATCATACTCGACTAAATGGTTTAGATGGTCATATTCACTACAGATTGCTTGTATTTTTAATGAAATAAAAGTCAATTAAATTGATGAGTAAATTAAACTTTTATTTGCATATGTCGATAGCCAAAGGGGCAAAAAAATGATGCAGTATAGGATAAGTGAGTTCTTCCTCTCGCTTACAAGATATTCCCATTCTCGATTTGTCAAGGCCCAGCTGGCCAAAATGAAGGATCGCTGCTATCCACCACCATCAGTTGCAGCTGATTGCACTTTATTACATGCCGCAATGCAAGTTGGCAAAGGTATCACATGGGAATTCCTCCAATCATTGCAAATAATGCTCACCGCTCGATGGTTATGATTACTACACACAAGGAGATTTGTCTTAAGCTCGCTCTACTTGCAGGTGAGCAAGAACAGAGAGGGACCTCACCCCTGCTGCTCCATGAGAGCAAATCAACCACACGTTTGTGCAATTCCTTCGCCGTCTAAAAAAATCATTGAGAGCCGCACGCTCCTTTATTTTGATACAGGATATATTAACACAAACTGCATCTACGTAAGAATCGCCTACACATTGGAGCATGGACACACATACCAGATAGTTCCCCTGACCCATCCAGCACAGCAACAAGCCATGCCTCGTGAGAGCTATGCTTGCAGGCTGACAGCTCAGTCCTGGTTAGAACCATGGCCATCCCACATGGCCAAGCGAAATATCCTTCGCCTCTCTCACCTATAAATGTCGTCCCCTTGCCGCGTCATACACCACGCACACACATCCTGATCTGATCTGCACTACACCATATAAGTTTCTGACTCCTCTGGGGAGCAATATGAGAAGGAAAGCCATGTTCGCAGTGGGGAGGAAGAAGAAAGGTGGGGCGGCATCGACGGTGGGCAGGAGGCCCTTCCAGCAAACGGTGCTGATCAGGAGGCTCAGGGAGCTGAAGAAGATCGTCCCGGACGCCCAGGACTCCGATGTGGACATGCTGCTCCGGCGGACGGCTAACTACATCTGCATCCTCGAGTTCAAGGTAACCGTCTTGCGGAGGCTCTCGGCCATCTACGGCCTACGGGGTGTGAATTTGGGAAGATGATCACCTCGGTGGGCGTCCTCGCACTCGGCACCCTTCGTCGTAATCCACTGCGACGTCAACGACGCGCGGTTATCTAGCGGTTTTTGAGCTGAAAAGGCTGTTGCAATTGTAATATCAAGGGGAGGGAGGGGGAGAACATTTCTTGCCTGCTCATCTCTTTGTGGCCCTCAGCAATAGTGTGTTTGAGGCTCCTGTGCGTGAGGTATGTATGGGAGTTAGTTTGGCATCCTATATTTGTGGTGCATATGGAAACTAGTTTGGCAGGGTGAAGCCATCCACTGTTGCGGTCACAGGAGTTGGCTAGAGGAACAAGGATCCGCTGTAAGAACTTTTAATTTATGGAATTGTTTCTGATCAGTTTTCCTTTTTCAAAGATTTCATGAGTGTGATAATTATTGCTCAAGTGATGTTTTTTTTTTGATAGGCTGATTCCAGTCTACATTTACCAAGTTATGAAAATGCCTGGGGTTTGTTTTGCATTATGTGCGACGAATGAATGGGTTACTACCCTTGAGCCTTGAATTGTCGAACAGAAAAAAAAAGGATGATTTAATGTCTAAGAGAAGAGCATACCTGCAAAAGCCTCTGGATGCGCAAGAGACTGCCTGTGAAGAACAAGCTGACCTGGGGGCTCTGGGAATGGAGGCAGTTAAACTTCTGCATACAGTATCGTTTGCCTTGGCCCTTGGATAACATCACTCTTATGTTGTTTACATTAGAAGAAAAATAATAATGTGAAATTTGTCATATTGCTGCTGCAACTAATTCAAAGATGATGAATCATGAGATGGAACATATTTCAGTCAAGGAATTCCTCAACTATCGTATTCAAACACTTCTAGTTTTAACAATGGAAGATATATGCAAGCGTGACAACAAGACATGCATGATATGGTGATATTCCACACACACACAAAAAAAAATGATATGGTGATGTGTTGATGACAGAACTAACATGCAGTACACGTCTTACCTTAGTACAATCCTCTTCTGAAGCTCCAGAGCTAGTTCCCTGAGATCAATCGTTTCCACTTGTGGCAAAGAGGTCATCCCTGTCTTGCCATGGTGAAGATCAACTGCAGCAGCAGCTGTCCACTTGCTACCCAACATTAAATTCTAATGTTCCATGTGAACACTTCAATTAGGTTCTGAAAGCAAAATGCAATAATAGAATTGCAAATGCTAAATCATTTTGACTTGAAAAGAACAATTTCATGAGTTCAATAGCCTGACAGCACAATATAAAATGATGACACGCAGAAGACAGCATTGGAAATAAAGAAAGTAAACTAAGATACCAAGAACAGAAAGTTTTTCTTTTTCTTTTAATGACAGCTAATATCAAGAACTTGTCGGTTGTCAATGTACTATTCTTGCTGCCTTTATAGAGGGACAGTTGCAACTTTTCTACTCAAATGAAACATATGAAACAACCTCACACATGCCAAAAGTGTTTTGCTATTTTCAACTAAATGGCAACAAATTTTTCACTGACATGCTGAACATAAGGTAGGATCATTTGAAGTTTGCTAACTGCTTCAATGCTTACATCTTTGCAGATTTAAACAAAATGGAAAGCAAGTCAATAGATCTACAGAAATGTTGCAGCATGCTAATTTTAGTACCTATACTGCTATGCATGTGCTGTGGTTGCACACCTTAGTTTATATGGCTCCAGCTGTCCAGCATTACATGCCCGTGTCTACGCACCTCAGGCATGCCTCCTATCCTAGGAACAGCTTTCCCTCTGTATGGTATGCCCATGTACACACTAAAACAACACAAACACGTACAGGTATAGTAAGTATAAGTGAATTGTGCCATGCAAATTGGAAAACAAAAGACAGCCTTATTCGAAAATAATCTCTACCATTAAAAGAACCGTAAGGGCAACGTCGCCACCCGTGGTTCTGCCCCCGGGCGTTCTGCCGGCAGAACCACGGGACGCTCCCCACACGTGCCGACAGGTGGGCCCTTCTCCGACGCTCGCTCCTTCGGCCCCGTCCGCCACTTCACCTCCGCTTGAGTCGTCGCCTCCTCGCTGCCGGACTCAGCCGCCGCCGCAGAAGCTCCGCTGGTCGTCGTGCTGGCCCTCGCGTCGTTGTCGTCCACCTCGAGGAACAGCATCTCGTCGTCGAGCAGACCGTCGCGTCATCGTCATCCATCTGGAGCAGCTCCGGATCTGCCCACCACTCCTGCGGCCGGGATCCAGAGAGACCGGGGGGTCACTACCTGGTCCCTGCTTCTGTGCGCCGCTGGTGGACGAGGCGGCCACTCCTGCTCCTCCGCATCCACTGCGGCCCAGGGAGGGACGGACGGAGGAAGGGGCGCACGGCGGTCGTTGCTCGTCCTCCGTGGGCCTGTAGCCCTGTACTCCTCTGCAGCCGCGGCCGATGATCCGCCGACGCGGACCGCAGGCACGCGGACCGGCACCTGTGAGAGGCCACGGCCTCGGATCCGGCGGGGATAGAGCGATGGGATGCTTTGCTCGCACGATGACGCCCCCCCCCTGACGCGATTCATCCCCACGACGCGATTGATTTTTTCCTAACACCGTACCGCTGTCGTCGTCGATACAGGATGCCGCTGCCGCCATCGTCGATTCAGGGCGTCGCTGCCTTCCCTAATGCGCGCTGCCGCCGCCGTCCCTAACGCCACCCATCGTCGTCTTCTACATCGAGAAGATGCTGCCCAGCGATTCCAGGTAACAGCCTTTACTTCACGTCCGTTACAATCTGATCAGGTGATCATTTTTACCTAAGGTGCTTGCAAGCATTTGAGAAGATATCATGGAGGGAGCCTGTCCAGTGCTTGCAGGCAGGCATGATCACTTGATCAGTGCTACGCTGACATACATTGACTTCTTCACTGAAGTATTCAAGTCAAAACCAAAGTCATCTTTGGGGTGAGAATTTAGTATATTTGATAATTTGATTCCTGATTCCATATTTTAGAGGGTTGCGTTGTGATCTGTCGCAAATGCATGCATAAAGGTCCCCACAGATTGCTCCCATTTTTGTTGTGATCTGAACAATTTTGGTATTTCTTAAAATTAAACAAATGCGCCGAAGCCTTTTAGTCAAAAAAAAAGACTCATGCTTATTGTTGCCTCTAGCATCGCACCAAGGAGGGTTATTTCAAATGACTTGATTTAGCATTAGCATTTTTCTATGTCTATTTTGTGCAATTTAGCTATCCCAAGGAGCCTTCTGAAATTTAAATACATGTATTTTTGCTGGTTTCATAAGCTGGAACTGGATCTCTCTTTGGTTGCTAAGTGTACATATGCCTAACATCATGTGATCGATGTCTCTTTTCTTTCATGTGTGTTTTCCAATCTAAAAAAACTATAAAAGACTGTCTCCGCTCTCTTTTTTTTACCCCTCTTTTGTTAGTTACTAATGATCTCGTCTCCTCCCTGCTAAACTTTGCACATGGAGTCTCCCACACGGCATGGTGAACACACACTTTTCAAATACCTGTAACCTATTCAACTCTATCACAAATAATATCTATTAGACAATTTCTAAATGTTTCGTTTGATACACAACAATTTACTATATAATGTATTTTCTTAATGATGTAAGATTGAATGTTCTGCCAACTATCCAGACAAAGGTTGTCATATTTAGTGATGCTCAGGTATGCCATGGAAGAAATCAAGTTCATGCAGAAACTACCAATTGATTTCAAATTCATTTCCCAACTGGATAATAAATGGACTTCTGGATAGTTCACAAGACTTATCAAGGTAAAGACCATTCGGTGCCTCTGTTTTGCAATTTGATTCATTTATGTCCAATATCAATCTCCAGTGACAGACAAGCTTTGAGCGACGACGGCGAGTCCGTAAGCTCCAGCTATGTTATCAAATTATTTTTGACATGAGTTCTTGGATACACCATACTGCATTGAAGTATATTCCTCTGTTTTTTTACATACTGTAAGAGGTCCTTTTTAAGATCACATTACTACTTGTTGATGCAGATTGGATCGTCATGTCTCTTCAACCAGAGAATGTTTAGCCACCACTTTCTGTGTATAATTAACCTCCAGCACATTGCCCATGCACATGAAGAGCTAACTGATTACCCTATGAAAAGTACTGTTGTTAAGTTCTTTATGTTGCTCTGTGCCTGAAATTGCTCAACTTGCAATAATCCCACTGTTGAATTTAGTTTTGTTGAGTCTTGCTTCTGACAGATCATTACAAGTTCGCATCTTGGTCTTTCTGTTGATATGTTGTGTTCACTAAGGATAAGGAGATGGAGATTCACCTCGTGCCGGCAAATCAAGCCTTTTTTTTACAGGCATATGTTTGAAAAGTACAGACTGCTTACAAATGCTTGCAAAAGTTATTTTGCAATGAATCTATCATGTCCGTTATTTAGCATTTTTCTGCATAACTTTGGTTATAGTAGGATGAAATACTTTTATTGTTTCGACATTATTTTTTAACCCAAAAGAATCCCGTTGGGGCGTAACCCTCTTAGCGACGCGCCATGCCGGAACCCGGGTATGGTGTTAAATGTGCAAGGGCCGGGCCGTCACCCCCGTGACGCGTCGTGTCGTGATCTGGGCACGGTGTCAAGTGAGCAAAGATCGGGTCGCCACATCCTTAGTGGCGCGCCACATCGGCGCCGGGTGTGGTGCAAAATGAGCAAGGGTCTTCACACCGGCCGACGGGTGCGAAGGGTAAGGAAGCTAGTCGACCCAACTAGGATTCGTATAGGTAGCTGGAACGTAGGGTCTCTTACGGGTAAGTTAAGAGAGTTAGTCGATGCCGCGGTTAGGGAGGCGGGTAAATATTCTATGCGTTCGGGAGACCAAATGGAAGGGCCGAAGGCGAAAGAAGTGGAGAATACCGGCTTCAAACTTTGGTACACGGGGACAACATCGGGTAGGAATGGTGTAGGTATCTTGATCGATAGGAGCCTTAAGGATGGGGTTGTTGATGTCGGGAGGCAAGGTGACCGGATTATCCTTGTTCGGTTGGTAGTTGGTGATTCGGCTGCGAACGTGATCGGTGCTTATGCACCTCGGTAGGTCTTAGCGAGAGCATCAAGAGGCGCTTTTGGGAAGATCCGGATAGCATGGTTAGTACCGTGCCTCGTCGGTGAGAAACTCTTTATAGGAGGAGACCTCAACGGCCATGTGGGTGCGACTAATGTGGGATGGGAGCGGGTGCATGGGGGGTTCGGGTATGGTAGTAGGAATCAAGAGGGGGAGGATGTCCTGAACTTCGCATTAGCCTACGACCTATTGATATCGAACACCCTCTTTAGGAAGAGGGAATCCCATCTAGTGACTTTCCGTAGTGGTCAACACTCTAGCCGCATCGACTTTATTCTTGCAAGGAGGGAGGATAGACGTGCGTGCTTAGACCGTAGGGTGTTTCCGGGGAGTGTGTTATCCCTCAACACAAGCTTGTGGTGGCGGATTTTCGCTTTCGGGTACGTGTCCTCCGGGACAAACGAGCCAAGATTGCAAGAACGAAGTGGTGGAAACTTAGAGGAGAAGAAGCGCAAAGGTTTAAGGAGAGGATGCTAGTCGAGGGGCCTTGGGAGGAAGGCGAAGATGCAGAAGACACGTGGCTAAAGATGGCAACATGTGTTCGGAAGGTGGCTTCGGAAGTGTTTGGTGTGAGCAAGGGAGGCAAACGGGAAGTGAAAGACACCGGTGGTGGAATGACGAGGTGCAAAGGACTATCAAGGAGAAGAAAGAGTGTTACAAGCGCCTCCATCATGACAAGAGTGCAAGCAAACATTGAGGGATATAAAATAGCAAAGAGGGCCGCAAAGCGAGCGGTGAGTGTAGCAAAAGGTCGGGCGTATGATGACCTTTACCGGCGGCTAGGCACGAAGGAAGGGGAGAAGGACATCTATAGGTTGGCTAAGATCCGAGAGAGGAAGACAAGGGACATCAACCAAATCAAATGCATCAAGGACGGAACAAATCGACTTCGGTGAAGGATGAGGAAATCAAGGACGGATGGAGAGAGTACTTCGACAAGCCGTTTAATGGAGAGAATGAGGATCCTACCCTTGAGTTGGATGATTCATTTGATGATACCAACGGACGCTTTGTGAGGAGAATTCAAGAGGCAGAGACCGCAGAGGCCTTGAAGAGGATGACGGGAGGCAAGGCATTGGGACTCGATGGTATCCCCATTGAGGTGTGGAGATGCCCGGGTGCCGGAGCGGTAGTTTGGTTAACTAAGCTTTTTAACCTTATTTTTCGGTCAAACAAGATGCCTAAAGAATGGAGGAGAAGCATATTAGTACCGATCTTCAAGAACAAGGGAGACGTTCGTAGTTGTACGAACTACCGTGGAATTAAGTTGATGAGCCATACGATGAAGCTGCGGGAGAGGGTTATCGAGCATCGCCTAAGAAGAGGGACGAGTGTGACCCAAAATCAGTTTGGGTTCATGCCTGGTAGGTCGACCGTGGAGGCGATTTTCTTAATACGCCAATTGATGGAGAGATATAGGGAGCAGAAGGACTTGCACATGGTATTTATTGACCTCGAGAAGGCATACGACAAAGTGCCGAGACACGTCATGTGGTGGGCACTGGAGAAGCACAAGGTCCCAACTAAGTATGTTAACCTCATCAAGGATATGTACGGGGATGTGGTGACGTGTGTCCGGGACATGCGATGGCGATACTAGTGATTTCCCAATTAAAATAGGACTACATCAAGGGTCGGCGTTGAGCCCTTATCTATTTGCTTTGGTGATGGATGAGGTCACAAGGGACATTCAAGGTGATATCCCCCGGTGTATGCTCTTTGTCGATGATGTGGTGCTAGTTGATGAGAGTAGGGCGGGGGTAAATAGGAAGTTAGAACTGTGGAGGCATACGTTAGAATCGAAAGGGTTTAGACTTAGTAGGACCAAGACCGAGTACATGAGGTGCGACTTTAGCGGTACGACGCGTGAGGAGGGAGACGTCACCCTTGATGGGCAAGTGGTGACCAAGAAGGATACTTTTCGGTATTTAGGTTCGATACTACGGGAAGGATGGCGACATCGACGAAGATGTTAGGCATAGAATTTCAGCTGGTTGGTTGAAATGGCGTCAAGCCTCCGGCGTCCTCTGTGACAAAAGGGTGCCTCGAAGCTAAAAGGTAAGTTTTATAGGACGGTAATTCGCCGGCGATGTTATACGGTGCGGAGTGTTGGCCTACAAAAAGGCGACATGTCCAGCAATTGAGTGTGGCGGAGATGCGTATGTTGCGTTGGGTTTGTGGGCACACGAGGAGGGATAGAGTACGGAACGATGATATTCGGGACGGGGGTCGGGGTGGCGCCAATTGAGGAGAAAGCGATCCAAAGATCGGTTGAGATGGTTTGGACATGTCCAACGAAGGCCTCCGAGGCTCGGTGCGTAGTGGGGTCCTAGAGCGGGACGACAATGTGAAGAAAGTTAGAGGTCGACCTAAACCGACTCGGGATGAGTCGGTCAAGAGAGACCTTAGGGGAGTGGAATATCTCCAAGGACTTAGCTTTGGATAGGGGCGCTTGGAGACTAGCCATCAACGTTCCTGAGCCATGACTTCTTCTACGTGTCTTTATGTTGGTGGTACCTTTGGGTTTCATATCTAGCCTACCCCGACTTGCTTGGGACAAAAGGCTAAGTTGTTGTTGTTGTTGTTGTATCATGTTATAATTCTGCTAGAGAGCCTAAGGATTTTGGATGGGGTCATGTATTCCATTCAGAAGATTTTGAACAAATTTGAGTCCCCTAATAGGTTCCTATTTCTCTTGCATCCTTTTCAGTAATATACTGACAGCCCAACATGTAGTGCAGCTATGCTCAGATGGCCAAGTTAGCTATAATGGTTTTGAACAAATATGATGATTTGAGAATGTTTTATACCAGAGTTAAAGCTCTTGATCCAGTGGAAAACACTTTGCATATGCTAACTATATAATTCATACTAAAAAGTGTTGTCTCAGCTTTAGTTTGTTTTTGTATACTCATAAACGAAACATGAATGTAGAGCTACTAATTTTGATGGAGACAGTGGTTACTTGGAGTGCAATTTTTTAGCTTAGTCTATTTCAATGACTGCATTCTTTAACTAACTATTTTTTATGATGTATCCGTTTTTATTTCACAGTTTTGCTCTGTGTCTTACACTACATAAATTTCACAGTTTAGCACGTAGCAATGCACGGGCACATTTCTAGTACTCACTAAGGATGCATGCATGCAGTAACGCTGAGTGTGAATGACATTGACATCTCAGCTTCATGCTTAGTTTTTTTCAAACAATGCCTTATGCTTAATTTTGAACTAGAATCACCAAGTATGGAGCTTAGTAAATTCTACCCTTCAAAGTCAATACTGTACTTTAATATTCTGGACTGCTTCTTCGGTAAATATTTTTCATTCATGTAAATCTGCTATATATTGGAGTATAAAGGGAAACCGGCCTGACAGTAAGATTCTTTATACAGTAAGATTCTTTATTGGTTGCATAGCCATGTCAATAGCATTTCAACAGTAAAATTTCAAGACTAACATGCCATCTGTGTGATGTTTGGACCTTTTACATAACCTCCAAGGCCTGACAGCATGTGAATATCACTCATTTGTTGGCATTATAGGTTCTCAAGTATGAAAGTACATGCACCAGAACAATCTTCTGATCAGCACGAGCATCCTGCATTGCCCTTTTCATCTTGAATCTTTTCAAATAAAAAGCACGACATGTGTGGTCATATCTTGAAACCAGTAAGAAATATATCAGAACTGCAAACTTAATTAAATGCTCGTCCGCAATAGGAATAGGAAGAACTAAATAGTGCTAAGTCAATCATAAATCACCTCATATGCTTCTTTCTTTGGAGCTCCATTTTTAAGGAAAGCAAATCATGGTATTATTGACACTAGTACCCCAGGTATCAAATATTGAACTACATAATTAAACAATATAAACATCTGATGGCCTCACTCCTTACCCTTTGTTGACTTAGAGCATCTCCAAGAGTTTGCCAAATTTTACTTGGCAAATCTTGTGTTTTGCCAACTCCTAAAAAGATATGCCAAGTAAAAAAAGAGTTCATCCCCAACAGTTTGGCATAATTCACTTGTCAAACTCAGATCTAACTTGCATCAGGAATCCTGAAAGAAATAAAATTATGTTTGTGCACTTCCACCTCTTGAAAATTTACATCAGGAATCCTTACCTATTTTTTATTTTTTTCACCTTCCCACCTATAGGGAAACGACGATGGTAACCACTATCCGCGCGCATGAGGTGAGTTTTGCCAAGTTTTTCTCGTTTTACCAAAATTAAATGGATGCCAAGTTGGTTTACCAAACTGTTGGAGTTGCTCTAACTTTCAGAAAGTTACCTTAAAATAAGGTAGGCCAAAAATGTATATATTTTAGGGGCCCCTATACCTTAATCTTAATGGTACTACTCCAGGGAGTTGCATGACTTTTTTGCAGCACATGGAGCCCATCCATGTGTGAACATGTATCTGTTGGTACTGCTATTTGGACTATCCACCTTAGATAAGTATCAGCTGAGATGGCAGCTACGAAGACAACCAACAGCAGAGCCATCGACAACCATGTAGTGCCAAATGTTTAACAACCATGTGGCACAAGCCAGACCTCAAAACCTTGTGTATAAAACAAAATCAACTTGTATTTTCTTGCTTA
Source organism: Cenchrus americanus (assembly GCA_947561735.1). Taxonomy (NCBI): domain Eukaryota; kingdom Viridiplantae; phylum Streptophyta; class Magnoliopsida; order Poales; family Poaceae; genus Cenchrus; species Cenchrus americanus. Next base: position 92,763,488 of record OX387245.1, on the reverse strand, counting down.
ACATTAGCACATGTATCAGTGCTTCACTACCTACTATTTTTCAAGGGCTGGAAAACATGATTGTATTCATGTTACAAGTTTTGCGGAAATTAAAAAATCACAGTGTGTAAGCAGCTTAAACTAAGCTGGTGGGCAGAACTACTGTATTTGGAACCTCGGTGATAGTTAACCTCTGAAGTTGAAAATGGTCATATAACTGTGGTGTGGAGACAGTAAAAACTAACACATGTATCTCCCTTTATAAAAAAAACATAACATTAGGGATTTAGGGATGCCGACATTGAGTTTGAGGGGATAACAAAACTAATAAGCCTGTGAAATGTGATAATAAATTGGAGCTTTAACATGTTTGGCCTCGTTGAGAAGAATATGCTCAAGGCTCAACAACATAAAGATCCATCATACAGCAGGGGCCCTCATAACTCTTCTGTGTGTACTTCTGTTAACACATATTTCATAACATACTTCACCATTTTACCTTAATAAGCAACTCATCGGTAGCATTCCTCAATATATTATTTCTTAAACTAATGCTATATAATTAGATTATATAATACCCAGAATTAACATTTCTCCAAACACTGTATTTGACATGTTCAGTGGACCCTTGCCAGCAGATGCGGATGCGGCTCTGAATGAGATGTTCAACCTCAACGAGGATGAGGTTGAGGCGATGGACAATGCCCTAATCGACATGGTTGGTGGTGTCGATGATCTATTAGATATGATAGGACATGAACCTGTTTGAGGTAAGTCTTCATCTGGTGACAGATGTAACAGTCAAGCGGCAGCCAATGATGACATTGAGTTGTGTAATTTGCGGGGACCAAGCGGTGCACAATGTTTGGAATATTGGCTGGATGTTTGGGGTGTGATGAGTGGTGTGGTGTGGTGTGGTTGTTGTGATGCTAGGTGTTCGGTGGTTTTTTTTATTGCTCAATGTGAGTTTTCATCTTATTTTTAATATAACCGACAGCTCTCGTACCTGGTTTGTTTTTAAAAAACATTGTATTTACCCTTAATGGTAGTCACACACAAGAATATAGGTGTTCGCACCCAAAATTGGCACATCTGGTCTGACCGATCTGATCTGTGGATCCCACCGGTCAGACCGGTGTGGTCAAAGTCCACAAAATACAAAATGGACTTCACCATTGGATAGGTGTCGTCGAGTAGATCAAGATTCATATGTGGAACGTCCAAATTGGAGTCCGAGTGAGGGAGATATGAATTCTCCAAGATCTACACGCTGGGTGCACAGGTCTGATCGGTGCCCCCTGATTCCGAGCCAAATTGAGGAGTTCTTGAAGATTATGCTTGTAAAAGGATTTCCTTGCGGGACAAGACCTCCCCACCCTATAAATATAAAGGGCCATGGCCGATTGAGGAATATATCACAATCAAATCTATTTTTATCATATTTACCTTTACGTTCCTCTTTACCCTTCTCTTCCAACCCTACCATGTTGTTCTTCCTTCATCTTCGCGATGTTTTAAGACGTCCTAGCTGGCCTGCCGAGTCTAGGACAAACCTGCGTGCGCCGCCCCGACGGGATCCTACCCGGGCGACGTTCGTTGGTCTTTCGCCGGATCTTCCCGGTGACACCGGTCTGACCGGTACGACGTGGAGGCGCTGCAAGGAGCTCCTCTGCGTGCTTTTTGGCCCTGAAAAGGTGCCAAAAAATTTGTGACTCCACTGGGGAACGAGAATCTGGCTATCATGGCCGATCTATCAAGCTCCAGCAATTTGATGGCACTTGAAGGATTACCTGAAGATCTACGCAAGGGCATCCATGAAGAAATTCTTCCCCACTGTTATCAAGTAACAGAACAAAGTGTCATCATGATGAATGAAGCTGTCATCGATGAGTTGAGGATGTATGATCTACCGAGGCATCTTAAGTCCTTTGCAAATCTTATAAGTGATTTACTTGCATTTGTTGATGACTTATTACTTAATAAGAAACATAGTGTAGATCTGATTCCTTATAATCGAGAGTCGGTTTATGAAGAGTCGGCTATTATTATGTTTAATCCTTGCAAAGTTTTGCCTAATTATGATGTTGTTGGTCAAGAAACAAGTTGGTCGTTTCTAGCCGAAATTGTTGACCTAAAACCCCCTAGCAAGAGCATAGAGGTTACATCTAGTACTTCGACGCTCGGGGGCAAATAAAACAAAGGCAACGGTGCCGATTGCGCCGCGACCGGTCTAGACCAGTGCCCAAACCGGTCTAACGGGGGGCAACCCGGTCTAGCCGCCTCATCTAGGGTTTCACAGAATAAATCTAAACCAAAGATGGTTAAGCCTAAAAAACCTGAGATTGGAAAACCATTGAATCTAAAGGTCATAAGCATCAAAGAGAAAAGCCGAAGCTCAATGAACTTCTGGCTAAGTCTCAAAGACAAAATAGTGTCAATGGTGCTAGTCGGTCTAAAAATTCTAAACACCCAAAACCTTCTCCTAGAGAGAAGTTCCATAGCGAGAATCGGCAATGGAGTAACTCTCACAAATCAATGACGTTTCCTCCATATGGATCATCAATGCCTATGCCATGGGAACCGTACTTTAATATGCATTATTTTTGTCCTCCGTGGTATTATAATTCATATATGTCGTCTCCTAGTTATTTTTGTCAAAATTATATTACCCATAGGGAGCCGGTAATTAATGAGCCATCACCTATGCGTAATGACCATTTTGATCATAAAAATCAGTGAACATAGAAAAATAAGCGCAAGGTGATCAAACTAGTCTATCGTGTCAAAAAGGACGGTAGATTAAATAAAAATTCAGATTTGCTAATAGACATAGAAAAGCCGACTATTGAAAAATCATCGGCTAGTCCTACTGATCAAATTATCCCCAATAGTGAGCATGTCATAAATTATATAGCTGAACAACAATCATGTTCGGCTGGGGGGGCAACATGATCTTAAAGTTGTTGTTTCTCAAAGCACCGATCTGACCGGTGTCCTCACCGGTCTCGTCAGAAAATCTGGAAGAATCGAGAGTATCCCGCCCAACAGTAAGGTGGTGAAAAAGAAGCCAAGTTTTGCTGAGTTATTGTATAAATATCAGAGGATAGCCGAACAAAAGCAAAACAATCAGTTAGGAGAGCAAAGGTGGAATTCTTCATCGCCGAAAGCAAAGAAGCATCGACGGTCATCACATTGGTCTTCATCATTTATTCCATCGATGCATGTGCCATGGACTGCATATTCAAGTATAAATAATTAGTCCATACTTTTGGTACAATCCTTGGTTTTCTTTTTACAACTATCAATATGCTTGTGATTCACCAAGGAGTTACAATTGGCCGCCATGGCCAAATCAGAGCTTCAATGGTTAGATTTGATGTTCGGAAAGCCGAAATAGTAGTTTTATACATATTGTAATTATTAGGATTCAATTTCGGTTACAACAGCATTCATATAGAGTTTACATATGGGCGATGCACATCGATCATCGTCTTCAGCCAATTTTGATCTTTGTGAATGTTTTCTGGCACACAAGCTTTACCAGAAAACAGAGGGACATATGTTCGCACCCAAAATTGGAAGGTCTGGTCTGACCGGTCTGATCTGTGGGTCCCACTGGTCAGACCGGTGTGGTCAAAGTACACAAAATACAAATTGGACTTCACCATTGGATAGGTGTCGTCGAGTAGATCAAGATTCATATGTGGAATGTCCAAATCAGAGTCCGGATGAGGGTGATATGACTTCTCCAAGATCTACACGCCGGGTGCACCGTTCGATCGGGTGCCCCCCCCCCAATTTTGAGCCAAATTGAGGAGTCCTTGTACATTAGGCTGTAAAAGGATTTCCTTGCGGGGCAACCTCCCCACCCTATAAATATATGAAGGGCCACGACCGATTGAAGAATATATCACAATTGAATCTATTTTTATCATATTTACCTTTTTGTTCCTCTTTACCCTTCTCTTCCAACCCTACCATGTTGTTCTTCCTTCATCTCCGCGATGTTTGAAGACGTCCTAGCTGGTCTGCCGAGTATAGGACAAACCTGCGTGCGCCGCCCTGATGGGATCCTGCCCAGGCGACGTTAGTTGGTCTTTCGCGGGATCTTCCCGGCGACACCGGTTTGACCGGTGACCGGCGCCGGTCTGACCGGTACGACGTGGAGGCGCTGCAAGGAGCTCCTTTGCGTGCTTGTTGGCCCCGAAAAGGTGCCAACAATAGGATTGTCTCTCCGGCACCCCATGTATTGATACAACAAAATAATCTTTACCACCACAACAAAACATCAAAGGGCCATTTTTGCTAGTCAGTAACTAGATACACCATTGTAACCAATATCATGCAGCCATGAACAGTATCTGCACAGCAGTGTGCCTGATGCGAACCCCAGTGACAGAGAACTAGGACAAGCTTCTCTTGCCAACAAGTTATTTATTTATTTCCCACATAATTCATGAGTTTCATGGGATAGGGATCAACTTCATTTCATCTTTGTATTAGGAATTTTACTATTAGATTGATCATATGATGATCGTTGAGGAACTCCTTTACATGAGCCTACTGTTTGTACCTCCAATTAAATATGGAGAATAATGAATAGACACCCCCTCCCCTGAAGCACACGCAAACATCAAGTTATGATCCCCTTTTTCTAACAAAATTCGTCACCTTCAGCCATTTCTTATCCCAAATATGAACCAGCTTACACCCACAACGTTTCAAAAGGGAAAGATCACATTACAGCCCAAACTTTCCCCGATGAGTAGTCCTGACAACTGCATAGATCCAAACGAAAATCACATATGCCAAAGCAAAAATGACATTAGGTTTTGCACTCTTAGTGCTACTAACTGCCACTAAAACAGCAATGTAAGGAGTCGTCATGGGGCATGGAGCATACTAGCTATTAGCAGGATTTTGAACTATTTAACCATATTTTTTTCAAAAATAAAGATGGTTTCAGCTACCTCCCGTCCCCTAATCAGAAAAGTAATTGGGATGGCTGAACTTGAACTAAATATGATCGTCAGCAAACGGAATGAAATGCTGAAATGAAGAAAAAGGAATGTGACAGAAGTTGCGAATTCTGACACAGAAGCCTTCTGACGTGAAATTGAAATAAATATTCGTGGAGAACTACAGAGTGCCTGATGACTTGCCAATAGCCAGCATGTTCACTTACGATTCCATTATCAGACATTCAGAAACACACGTGGACACATGGTGCTTTCGAGAATGTTGGGAGTACAACATTCTCACAACGCGCGAAAGAGTACGAACCGACAGGAGCGGTCCCCCTGGAGTGGTGTGGGAAAGCGCCGAGCTGAGCCGGCGCGTGCGGAAGGCAGTGCAGAGGCTTTACATTGGGGAGGGTATGACAAATTCACTCTTATTCATATCCAAATTCAGATAATTATGGGCATTGCTAGCGCCCGGACGTCCGGAGGGACGCCGGCCTCCGGACGGGCGCAGAGCCGTCAGATCAACTGTGGACATCAGATGCGCCACTGTAACGCTAAAAAAGAAAAGTAGAAAAAAATCTCGTCGCAACATTAGACCATATTGCATGCACCATGGTGAAGGAATTTCACAACATTCAAAATCAACATCCGCAACATTAAAAAATAACACCCCACAAACATCGAGATCTCCTTTTGCAACATCTACAACATGGGAAAAATCATGGCGCAACATCAACTCATGTTACGTGCAACATGGAGTAGAATTCCGCAACATTCAAAAGCAACATCTGCAACATTAAAAAATAACATCTGCAACATCGAGATCTAATTTTACAACATTGCAACATCGAGATCTGCTTTTGCAACAACCACGTGAAACACTTGCAACATTCCTCTGAAACCTCTTAAACACGCAAAACATACGCTTGCAAGAACATCGTTAAAAACCTGTTGCCGCTCGCCATCGGCGCCGCCCAAAGCTCCTTCACTGGCCGGCGAGCTTCGCCCTGGCTCGATCACTTGCCCAGCCGGGAGGGGGCTGTCGGGCATACACCCCGGGTACTCATGCAAGGAAGGAAGAAGACGGACTCCTTCTAGAATTCCCCTGTAATTCTACTAGGACTCGTTCTGTGTAATCCTACTAGGACTCCTGCCTTGTAATCGACTAGGAACCCGCCCCCTGGACTATATAAAGGAGGACCGGGTACCTAGACGAACATCCACAATCCCTCTGAGAACAACACCCAAGCGCAGGGCGCAATACTACTCCAAACAGGACGTAAGGTAGCTACTCTGGCTACCCGAACCTGTATAAATCTTGTGTCTTGTGTCCTTGCGCACACCTTCGGGTTACAGATCATGGCGATCCCCACCTTCTACCTTGCTGCGGGTACCTCCTATGGAGGTCGAGAGGTTTAAACACCGACAGCTGGCGCCCACCGTGGGGCCATCGTCACGATCATCAGGCAAATTCGAAGGACCTCATCTGCAAAATCAATCTACCGCAAAGGTTGTTGGCTGATTCGATCAACTCGCCGCATCAATCAGCCTGACAGATCAGCAACTCGTCAACTTGGTGGAGTTTCGCTCGAGTTCAAGACCGACACGAAATCATTTTCGTATCAACCGTCCAAGCAAACTTCGATGCGTGTCCATCAAGTCCCAGTCAAAGTGGAGCAACTCCCCGACTGTTCCGGCGGAATCAAATCCGAGTACGAGTAGGAGCACAACAATATCAAGCTGTAGTCCTACCGCTACCGGGAATCGATTTACTCGAAATCCCAAACTGACATCGTCGTGCAGTACTTGGCCTCATTGGTCTCCATGGCAAGTTGTAGGCGGCTGGTCAAAATCTTTTGCAATCATTATATACCAAAGCAACGGACGTTTCTTGCTAGCTGAAAATCAATTTGATGGAGAATTGCTACTCACACACGGGAAGCTACCTATGGATGTACGCGAGTACGACGACATCAGCCGCCGACTACTTCAACTCCTCGAGTACAACTACATCGACGCTCGGCAACATCAACTCGTCCTCGACAACGCCGTGCGCCGCCCCGCGACATCGTCTCGTGGCCGCAGCAGCTCATTGTTGACTACTTCATCTACTTATCTCGGCTAGTTTCGACTAGTAAACTAGTCGAGAACGGCTTCCACGCCATCGACAACTAGTCGGATCCATCTCCGAGTAGTCGACTTCATCAGCAACCATCGCGACTCTATCTCCGACCGCCACGACTTCGTCGATGGTTGTCCGTGAATCAAGCTAAGTCACTTATTTCAATAATTATTTTTTCTTTGGCTCGTTTTCCACATACAGGAACCAACGCTGAAGACTACTCGTGTACGCCTCTCGACGGCTACCTGCCAGCAGAGCTACACCATGCCAATTATTTCTTAGGGGTTGTTGACCAACTGTCACAGGCTTGGTGCACCAAATTAGGAGGCTCTTGCCACGACATTTTGTGTACTAAGTGCTGGAGGCGAACAACGGCAACACCCTGAGGAGGCACTGCGCCATCTTGCTCTCCGCCATGCGGAACAACGAGCAAACACGCTCTCTCTTGTCGCTTCGCCGACTACTTTCGTCTACCTCTTAATGGTCTCGCTCCAGTAGCACACGCCTTGATCCGCGCAAAGCCTCGGCTCTCCTATCATGCCTCCACGTCCCCAGCGACTATGGCTAAACAGGCTCCTCAGAGACCGAGCGCTTAAACCAGCTCTCCTGTCATGCCTCCACGCCCCCAGCGGCTATGGCTAAACAGCGACCAAAGAGACTGGGTGCTAAACCGCATCAGGCTAACTACTCGACGCCTTACGACCGAAACAGGAGAATGACACATGACATTTACATCTATATTCATATTTGTATTTGTCATTAGTAGATTCAAATTCTACAAAAATGCTACATAATGTACACATCTCTACTTTCAGGTCAAGCTCCGGCAACGAATTTCCAGTACGCTCCGTGTACCACCTTCGGCGCGGCTAGTTCCCAAACTCGGGGGCTACGCACCAAATTACTACTCGACGACAACTCGAGTAGTCTCTGCTAGCTCTCTAGCTCGGGGGCTCAGCACCAACAACTACTCGACGTGGCTCCTGCGGCTTTCCTGGCGACGAGCTCGGGGGCTGAACGCTACAAGAGTACTCGGATGCTGACTTCCGCGAACACTGAAGACCCTTGGATTGATTCTTGAAACGTTCCAAGGCTCGGGGGCTATTAGGCTACACCCGTCAATTAATTTTTTCAAGACGGAAGATTCGGAATCAAGATTGACCCTCAGCTAGAGTCTGCAACTCAACCTAAGGCTCGGGGGCTACTCCATATGGAGTGCAATTTTGCAACCGCACTTCCATATAATCTCGACTTCAAGACAGATAAGCTGGACCACCTTCCAGCCTCGTGGCAGTTAAAGTACTATTGAAGACTTCTCCAAGCAGTACTCGAGGACGCTCAAGAACTACTCGAAGAGGCTTCAAGACTACTCGGACTACTACTCTCGACTACAATGTGCTCGGGGGCTTGTCGGGCATACACCCCGGGTACTCATGCAAGGAAGGAAGAAGACAGACTCCTTCTATAATTCCCCTGTAATTCTACTAGGACTCGTTCTATGTAATCCTACTAGGACTCCTGCCTTGTAATCGACTAGGAACCCGCCCCCTGGACTATATAAAGGAGGACCGGGTACCTAGACGAACATCCACAATCCCTCTGAGAACAACACCCAAGCGCAGGGCACAATACTACTCCAAATAGGACGTAGGGTAGCTACTCTGGCTACCTGAACCTGTATAAATCTTGTGTCTTGTGTCCTTGCGCACACCTTCGGGTTCCAGATCATGACGATCCCCACCTTCTACCTTGCCGCGGGTACCTCCTATGGAGGTCGAGAGGTTTAAACACCGACAGGGGCCGCAGGTGAGCCATGGACACGCCCATCCGCTCCTCGGCTCACGCGTCTGCCCGCATGTGGTGGTGGCGGGGCGACCTGACCGGGGAATGGATGCGTCGCCCGCCACGACGGCACCTCGGGGCAACGCGGCGCGACGACACCGGCGAGTCGCGACCCCCACCTCCGCCCTGAGAACTCGACCCCGGAGGCGGCCAGCGACCATGGAAGCTCCTCGCACGCGGCCATCGACGATTGGTGAGCGGCAGCCTGAGCATCCTGCGCAGGGGAGCTCCTCGCTGGAGGCCATGACCGTCGCAGCTCGCCCACCCCCTCCTCGCGCATGGTAGTAGGAAGTGCCGTGGAGATGAGATGCGGCGGAGGTGGATAGGAACGGGAGGAAATGAGTGGATGGGAATGCGAGCGGTTGCCGCTGAAAAAAAAGCGTGGTCTCGCGTGGTCGCGTGGGAAATGACGGGCATCCGTCCGACGCGTCGGACGTCCGTCTCAAAGCATTACCCAATAATTGTTATCCATTTCTTACCCTCCCCATTCCCACCCATACCCAATGGATAACTAGTTTTGTACTAGATTCTATACATACTCAATCGATTATTTGCACCCTCCCCACATATTACCCTCTTCATTTCTTCAATAGATAATTATTTTCTACCCATACCCTCCCCATTTGAGGTGGGTGTGGATTTGAATATGGGCAATGGATAAAAACAACAGGCATACCACTTGGACGCCCGGCGCGGTGGTCGGCGGCTGCCGCCGTAGGGTTTTGGCTATGCGGGCTGCTGTGGGACCCAAGAAGGATTTTTTTGCAGACGACGTTCCATTTTTCTGATATATTGTACATGGAGTACACACAGCACATATCATGTCTGCTTTCACCTTCCTATGATTTCAACATAATATATTTTCTCATGTATTGTAGTATGTGTATAGTTTACAGTATACATATTTTTTTCTTCTTCTTCTGAAACAAAGAAAAGGAAAATTGAAACAGCAAATCGAATGGCCAGGAACCCACCAACCGATAAACCACACCCGACGATGATCGATCATGATGAACTTTGTTTTGAAAGAAAGGTAAAGCAAGGCCGTTTCCGTCCGGCCCGTCCACAAGGAAAGAAATCGGATGGATCCTCCCTCCTCATGCGGGCCGGAGCCCGTGCCTGAGCGCGGCCTCCCAGACGACGTCGATGCGGTCGACGTCGATGGCGCCCACCTCGTGGTGCGTGTACCCTTCGAGGAAGTGCACGACCCCTCCGGCGTGGCACGCGTGCACGACGCCGCGCTCCAGCGAGTACTCGCAGGTGCCCAGGCCCTGCACGTCCTTGGGCAGCCGCATCGCCGCGAGCTTGCCGTAGGTGCAGTCCCGCCGGAATCCGATGATGGGCGGCACGACGAACTGGTGGAAGTGCGTGCCCGGCGGCGCCCACCGCTGTTCCCGCGGCGACAGCCACTTGCCGACGATCCACGTCCGGCAATGCTGCGCCGACCGGTACTTGGTCACCTGCACCAGGTACTGCTGGAACTCGGGCGGCGCCTCCTTCTGGATCCGCTGGAACCGCTCCGACGACAGCGTCATCATCATCACGCGGACGCGCTTCCGGCAGAGGTAGAGCGCGATGGCGCGGCCGAGCTTGGAGGTGGCGCCGGTCATGAACACCTCCGCCGTGCCCTTGGGGATCTCGTTCAGGATCACCGCCGCCGTCAGCGTGTTGCCGTGGACCACGCGCACGCGCAGGTCAGGGTGCTTGTTCACGAACAGGGTGCCGCCGCCGTTGAGCGCCTCGTTCTGCAAGCGCACGCACGTACGTATCGTTCTCCATGATTGAACACAATGCAAGTTGCTGCACGTACTACTGGCAAATGGCACGAAACCTGCAACGATCAAGTTAATTACCTTGTTGAGTGCTGCAAGGCTGAGGACCTTTACGCCCATCTTGTCGGCCCTCAGGATGGCGAGCTCGATCTGCTTGTTAATGCCGTCCTTGGCGAACGGCAAGAAGTACTGCCGCAGGAGGTAGCACACACGGACATTGAAAATCGTTAGAATTAAACACCTGACCGATCGAGCACGAGCAGCAAACAAAAACAGAGCGCCGACCTGGAAGCCGTATCTCGGGACGGCCCACATCTGGTGCAGCCGTCCGCGGAGGTTGTAGCAGGAGATGACGAAGGTCTTGGACCAGACCCACATGGCGAGCATGACGAGGAAGGCGAAGGGCCACATGGGCAGCAGGAAGAGCTGCACGGAGAAGGGCGTGGACGAGAAGGTCCGCAGCACGAAGGGCACGTGCAGCGACTGCATCACGTCCACCACGTGCGCCAGGAACACGAAGTCCGGCACCTCGTCCACCCCTGCAAATAATTAGCGTCGTCAGTCAGGGCCATATTCCGTTCCGTCGTCCGTGGCCCGTTCGCTCTCCTAACTGATTCTGTGCCGTGACATCCATGGCAGCTAGTACACACTGCTAGCTATACTAGCTTAGCTACAGGAGTGGCGGCGATCTCGATCGCCATGTCTCCGGCGGTGACACCTGAACGAGGACGTACGACGACGCACGGGCGCGCGCACGTCGCTGACCCGACGGTTGGCCGCTGCTCGCCACTTGCGCACCTGCTGGTTGCATTGGTTGATGGACCTCGCCACTTGCGCATCCAGCCACGTGGCCGCGTTGCCCGAAAGGTACGCGTGCCCGCCGCGCCGGCGGGCCGTCCCCAGCCGCCAACACAACTACCCCACCGTGGCCATATACCAGGTCGGCGGCCGTAGGCCTGGGCAAAATACCCGATACCCATTACCCGTACCCGAATTACCCAAACCCGAACCCGAATTACCCGAACCCGAGGTACCCGATCCCAAGTTCGGATAGTGATTGTCATTACCCGAAATTAGTTTGGGTAATTCGGGTAATACACTCAGGTACCCAAACTACCCGAACTACCCGAAATTTGCCTTTGTCTTTGTATTTATTCACATGTTGTTAGTTGAATACTTGAAATTGTCACTTTATTAGAATATAATTCTCTTAATTTGAATGAGTAACTATAATATATTATTCTTCTCAACTTGTAATTGAAAGTCAACACAAACTAATAGTCTATGCAAAATTATGTGTGTTTGACTGTATACTTTGATTATAGATTTCGGGTAAATTGGGTAACCCGAACCCGAACCCGATTTTTGCGGGTACCCGAATTTGCGGGTAGTGTTTTTCTGGAGCTGACATCGGGTAATGATTCTCATTATCCGAATTTCTCAAAACCTGAATTACCCGACCCGAACTAATCGGGTAACCCGAACGCCCACCCCTAGGCGGTCGGGTCAATTGGGAATCAGGGGACGAACCAAACTGATTGTTGTTGGGTGGGTGGCGCAGGTGGCGCACGGCGGCGAGAGGACGACGGCGCGCGCGCGCCCGGTCAGGTCACTCACCTCACCAGGCTAGCTATAGCTAGCGCCTTGAATGCGCGGCCGATGGCGCGTCCCATCCGATCCGCCGGACATTGACCGGGGATTATTCAGGAACGACGACGAGCAGGTCCAGCAGCAGTGGCTCCTGTCTACCTTCTGGCCGTTGAGGAGGATCGAGCACGTCTCCTGGCCTCTCGATCGGCGCTGGCGCGCTGTCCTCCTCCACGGATTGGCCATCGAGTGGTTTTCTCCGGCGAGGAATCGACTGAGCGCGGCTGGGTCGCGCAATCAGGACGTGCCGGTGCTACTGATCAGGATTTCCGTTATTCGATCTCGCGCACCGACGGCAGGTGGTCAGGAAAAGTCGTACGTACTAGGTAGCCCGTTTTGGAATTAAAATTCAGACTTTAATTTTGTTTTCTATCAGCTAATAAGGCGTGTTTTGTGGTCGCGCTTTAAACGCGCGCGGTGGTGCTATGTACTGCTCTACCACCGGGCACACTTTTGGTGAGCCAAAGAGAACCATCGGTGCAAGGTCTGGGAGCGGTGCATGCATGCATATATCATGTTCTTTTTTGGAGGATTTCATGCATATATCACGTGCCAACGTAAAACGTCGCGTTGCTGTCGTTTTCATACAGTAGTTTATTTCAATGATGTGCTAACCTGTAACCATTCTTTATTTTCTTCTTTTCCCCTAGGTTTATTATTACCATTCTCAATTAATGAAGTCTTGCTTTTAGCGTAAAAAAGAAAACTAGTACTAGTTTGTGATTTGTGAAAGTTATAACAAATATGCTAGGTAGCCCGTTTTGGAATTTATATTCAGACTTTAATTTTGTTTTCTATCGGCTAATTAAGGCGTACTTTGTGGTCGCGCCTTAAACACGCGCGGTGGTGTCTGTTTGTCTGGCTTATTAGCCACCAGCCAACATCACTTTTCTCTGAGAACAAATCAGCTACTAGCATCGAGCAGTACTTTTCTCTCGCATCAAATCAGCACCAGCAACCAGCCATCAGCTTGTGGTGGAGTTTCTTTCCCCCTAGTTTTATTATTATTCAGTTTTTATCCGATGATGCAACCACTCTCAATTAATGAAGTTTTGCTTTTAGCGTAAAAAAAAGCTACTCTAGAAGTTTTCTTTCCCCCTAGTTTGTGATTTGTGAAAGTTATAACAAGAGACGTGGTTGTTGTACGTAAGGGCGTCTCCAACAATATAGCTTAGAGTTAGTGAAACTAATTTTTTAATCATGAAACATTGCAAAAGATAAGAGACTAACTAGGAGAGAAGAGATAAACTCGCTCAATTCCCAATACACTGTCCTCTCACTGCACAATATTCAAAGCTAGTTGTTGCACTCTTTTCTCGTTTAAATTCATCAGCTTAGAGCTAGTGCTAGCTCATACGATTGGGAGACGCCCTAAGGGCAGTCCCAATGGTGGAAACTAACACGGCTTCCATAGCACAAGAAATCATCTATAGAAACTACTCTCCACAGTGGTAGTGTCTTCGAGCAATAATTATTTTCTCTTTCTCTCCCCTAATTTGACCAATGAGGATCATTGCATTAACCCCATAGAAAGCAGTGGTTTCTTCCCAATGACGAATTTATGGTTTCTTATGCATTGGTTCAAAAGTAGACATGGTTTCTCCATGAGGAAACCATTTCTATGATTTGTACTCTCTTTCTTAATTAATTAAGGTGCCACATCATCATTTTGCTTAGTTGGCAAGCTATTTAATAGAGATAGAAACTACCATTAATACTCCATTGGGAGTGCCATAAGAGCATTGGATGGCATTTCCAGAAGTTAATATTTTAATAAATGACTGTAAGTGCATGCAACTACGTAGCTAGTGCTACACAGACGCAGTGCATTGTTTGAAGGTCGTCGTCGCGGACTATTGGTGGGGGCAGTGCCGGCCTACTCTTTGTAGATAATAACGTCACTAGAGGAGGGAGGTCCAAATCCCATAGTTAGTTTTTGGTGACATGTCAATTCGATCTTAGTGACCCAAAAAAGATCTCATGGAGAGCTAGCACGACGCGTGTGCAGTGTAAACTAAGGCCTCATTCGTTTCCAGCGGATTAGATTCCGACCAGAATTGATGAATATAACAAGAAAATCATGGTAGCTAGTATAAAAGATCCGGATTTATTCTGGGTCAACAATAAATTTGCTCATGATAGATACACCAAAAGGCTCGGAAGCAATCCACTGGTCAAGAGGTGTGGAATCAATCCGGCTCTTCGTGTCTCTTGTTCTACCTATCATGATGAGTAAATTAATTCTTGATCCGGAATAAATCCGAGTCTCTATCATAATTTTCTTCACACATCTATTCCGATTGAATTGAATCCTATGGAAGCGAACAAGCCCTGACTGTTATTACACATGCAGTACGTACCTGCGCTCGTTTGCTTCTGCACCTCCCACGACTGGTCGTCGAGCGTGCCACCCAGCAGATCGAACAGCGGCATGAACAGGCAGAAGTTGGCCTCCCTCTTGGTGTGGTGGATCGTGTGATATCTGCACGAGAGCGACAGTAAGGCATCAGCATCAGCATCAGCATCGGGACACGACAGCTAGCTCCGGGTCGCATCAGAGAACCCCCTCGGCAGAATCAGAGTTTAACGCGTGTTTGTTAATTTTTTTTTCATTTAGTGTTCCCGTATTTGACCGACAATTAAAGGTAATACAGTATAATAGGTTAGTTTACAAAATTACATTCCCACCCTCTGTAGTAATTAATTAGCGAGACGAACCTAAGGCCATTCTCAATGGAGATGTATGAACACGATTACCTAGAGTGACACATCATCTAGAAACATTTGAAACTATAATGAAACACACCTCTCTCAATGTATAGTTTCATCTATTATTGTTTTCTAGGTTGCATGCAAGACACAAGTTGTCTAGGTAATTGTGTAGAGAGGGTTTCATCCTCATGAAACTCATGTTACCCCTCTCTTCATTAGTACACTGACACATCATCAAAAGTGCTTACATGACAACCTATTTAATGTTCATGAAACCTCCACTGAGACTGACCTAATTATTATGTCTTCAATCATATGATTAGAGGATGTTATTGTAGCATTACTGTGATGAATCATGAATTAAATAAGCTCATTAGATTTGTCGCGCAAAAAGTTGTATTGGTATGCGAAAAGTTTTTTTAAACACTTACGCATCTGGTTATCTTTGAGCACGTGATTCCGGAGTGTATTATATATGGGGCAAGGTGGTTAGTATTAGGAAGCTGGCCGCGCTGATGAGCCGCTAAATGAAAGCAAGCTGCGGAGCTGCCTGTCCGGTACGCTACGGGTTCATCATGTACACTTCAAGCAGTTGCAAGTCGTCGTCGTTAATTGGCTGACAGCTACTTTTTGGCATGTATTGTGTTCAGTTGGAGTCCTCCATACGCATGCTTAATTAGCTCCAGACAGAGCTAGCTAACTAGCCCCAAAAAATGATCGCATGCAACAATTATTTAGACAAATTTAAAGCACATCTCACTAATCAGTGAGTTAAGGATCAGCAAATAAGAGAGGATCCCTTTGAGTAGTCCATGCATTAACGCGTGTCCGGTTGCATGTACGCATCATGCAGCTAGCTAGTGGCATCCTTCATTGCTGCATCCAGTATGTGCGCATCGAATGCAACCGCCACACCATCGATCGAGATATTTCTCCTTCCTCTTGGCTCTCAAGCGAGAATGGGAATGCATGGTTTGCAGTTGCGATTTGCGACGACCACGCCGGACCAAAAGAGGGTTGGAAAAAAACGAAGAAGATGTGGGAGGGAGAAAGAGTCACGTACGTAGGGGTGTAGATAAGGTATCTGAGGGCCGGGATCGCCTGGAAGAGGGAGCTGGGGAAGACCTCGACGTTGCAGTGCCCCATGGCGCGGAGGTTGTCGAAGGCGAGCACGTAGGCGAAGGCCAGCGCGACAGAGTTGCATCCCGCGGCGCAGGCGCCCGCGAGGGGCAGCGCCACGGCCGCGCCCATGGCGACGCCCTCCAGCGGGGTCGCGGCCCCGGCCGTGAACGGGGTGGGCACCCGGCTCGCGTGGTGCCGCGAGTGGTAGCCGGCGTAGAGGCCGCCGCTGGAGTGGAACGCCCGGTGCATCGCGTAGAAGAGCGGCTCGGTGGCCGCGGCGTGGAGGAGGAGCGCCATGGCGAAGCCGCGGGCATCCCAGAGCGGGAGGTGACGCAGCGACGGGAACGCGTAGAGCGCCGTGGCCGCCATCAGGGCCTGCAGGATCAAGAAGTTGTCCCTGCGCGCATGCAGGCGGCCGGGTCCGGTTGTTTATTAGTTTAGCGGTGCCACAGAGAGCAACCGGTCGAACGAGCACTCGTGATTATTCGTACCAGTCCCACTCCTTGTCGATCTGCTCGAAGTCGACGCCGTCGCGGACGATGCGGCGGCGGCGCGTGGCGAAGAGCATGTTGCTGAAGGAGCTCCAGAGCTGGTAGGTGAGCGCGCGGAGGCCGAAGAGCACGAGCAGGAGGAGGATCCACCTGTCGGGGCTCGCGGCCTCCCACGCCCGCGACGCCACCGCCTTGCCCACCAGCGGCCCGTACAGCACGTACTGCGTGCGCGAGAAGGAGCACATCGATCAGCACATGGGACAGAGCACATGGGATCGGAGATCGAATGAAGAGGAAATTACAAAAACCTCGCGGCGGGCGGCGTACCTTGTAGGAGCCGAGGTTGTCCCACGGCCAGGACGCCAGGAACGCGGCACCCATGTCGGAGTGTTCTGTTCCCCGCTTGCTGGTTTTATCTATCCTCTGTGTCCGTCTCTTCTTCCTCTCAGTGGCCAGCCAGTCCTGCGCTCTGCTCTGCTCTGTCCTGCGGCGGCAGAGTGCTTGTCCTGCACGAAGCCGCTGAGGGAGCCGTGGGTGGGGGGGGGGGGGGGGGGGGGTTACACGAGCGGCGGTTTCGGTGTCTGTCTGGTTCTGGTCATGCGCGCTGCATCGGCCCGGCATGGCTTTATACATGCAAACTTGGTTGCCAAGGGAGAGGCCGAGAGCGTGCGGCACGAAGCAAGAACGCGGGGAGGAACAGGGACACGTCGAGGACCGGCCCAGCCGCGCCACCGGCCCGGCGGCTGCCCCCAACAGCTGTGGAGTTATGGCGTCGGGCTCCACTGCACGACGGAAACCCGACGGGATCGCGACGGTTGTCGCGTCGTGTCGATTCCTGGGACTGGCGCGGGAGGTGAATGAACGAGGAAACTGGGAGGTACAGTAGCAGGGGGGCACGCGAAACATGAAGCAGCAGCAGGTTGGGGGGCGGGCGCTTGCCCGCGGCGGTAGCGCACGCGACTCCCATGCGTAGCCGGGCGCGGCGGAGTCATGTGTCCGTGTCGCGGGGGCGGTCGTTCGCGCGCGCGCGCAGGTGCCCCCGTGCCCTCACCGCCGCGCGCGTGCGGGCAGCGAAGTCGTCGGCGGTGGCGTACTTCAGGGTAAATTAAACCGGTTTCGCCGAGAGCACGTGGCACTTGCGGTTGCGGGCGAGGGCCTGAGTGAGTGAGTAGGGGGGCAGCAGGACGACGGGCCGGCTGGTCGACGGGTTGGGGGTCGGCTGGGGCGCCCGTGGTTGCATGCAGCATTCGCCGGCATTAATTCGGCATGCAGGCCGACGGACGGGGCGGAATCGGCGGATGGATGGAGATTGGACTTGGAGAGACCACCGAGAGAGAAGAGAACAAGCCAGGTCAAGCCGCCAATCAGTGGCAGGCGGCTCGGGGGGCGCGCACGGTTCGTATCGGCATTGAAGGCTTGAAGCTGCGGGGGCGGAATTTTCCGCCTTACTACCCTTCTGCTACACCCTCCGGTTTGGTAAAGTAAGGCCAGTCTCAGTGGTAGTGTCATCGACATTTAATAGACTGCCACATAGGAATTTTTGATGACATGACACCAAATAAATGAAGAAAGAGAAGATCTCAGGGTCATGATGATGACCCCAGGTCGACACAGGTACCAATGCTCACGACCCTCCACTGAGAGCACATGACACTGCATTTGATCACAACACATACAGATTTAAATTCTACATTCTATCTATGAAATTGTGCTTATGACCCTGTGCATTGAGAGTGAGAGGGTCTTCATGCTGAAAAACTGATGTGACAAACTTGGTAACTGTGCTCATGACCCTGCCACTGAGATTGGCCTAACACGTTTAGTATAGCGACACGGTCTCCAAAGTGCAACTTTGACTTCCTATTTTTACAAAAATAATTATTAAAAACTAATATATGTATATTTTTATGAAAGTATTTTACATGACAAATCTACTCATGTAGTTTTCACATTTCCAAACTCAACAACTTAAAAGTTATTCATGATTTATATTCCCAATGTTTAACTCAAATCTTCTCCAAAACGTCTTCTTTTACCAAACCGGAGGGAGTACTGTCATGGTTCGTAGTACTATAATCGTATCGGCATAGAAGAGTACGTGGCCGCTTGCGCTGTCCGTTCCTGCTGGTGGCGCGCTGCGCCGCGCCGCGCTGGGGGACCTTTTTTTTTGGCGCACCGCGCGCGCGGTCGTCATATGCCTTCGTGCTCACGTCCGGTCGGCCGGCGGGCGCGCCGCACACGGCGGTCTCGTACGTTCCACCCCCGCCGGGTACGTACCGCCATAGGGGCGCGTTCGGTAGCCGCGCCGGCTCGGTGGTCGGGCCCGCTTGGTGCAACGGGCCGCGTTTGGTGGCCTGGTCGGCCTGTGGAGCCGGCCGGCGGAGTGCAAAATAGGCCCGCGAGCCTGCACGCCAGGAAACGCCCGAGGGGATCATTTCTCGCGGTGCAGGCCTGTGGGGGCGTGGCGGGCTGCACGCGGAGGGAAGGGGTGGGAGACGGGGGCGGCCAGGCACCATTTTTTTTGGCTCGTTAGGGTTACCTCCACTGGGCGCTCGCGGTATAAAGGGGAGGTCGCCCTCCGCCGCAGTGGTTCCTCCCTCCTCCGACTCCTCCACTGCCCTCTCTCGCCTCCTTTTCGCACTGCAGTCCCCCCCTCTCCTCTCCTCTTCTTGTGAACCGAGCGAGTTGGCGGCAACGACGCGGGTGGTGATCGTGCTGCTCATTTGAAGGCTTCCGTGGTCGTCGTCGAAGGGCGGCTCGGCAGCGGGTTCGACTTCACCGGCATGATTGGAGGCTTCTTCGGCTTGGAACCCTGGATCCATGCGTAGTCGTCGTCACCGAGCAGATCTGCTACCTCCTCGTCCCCGGCAACTCGAGGCACCTGTTCGTCCCCGGCGTGATCTGCTTCTTGCGCTGCACCGAGCAGATCTCCCTTGTCTACTTCCTTCTTCGGTCGAACACCGCGTCCCCGACCCGGTTCCGGTACCATCTCATCTTCCCCCGCTCCATCGTCTTCATCTTCGTGCAGGTATGTGGTCGATCTGCCCTAAGTGCCTTTACAGTGGTCGATCCGATGGGGATATTTGTCCTGTGACTGAATTTTCTTTGCGATTTACCTTTATCATCGAGCGATTTACATTGTTCCTTAAGATACAGTGCGGATGAACATGATTTCTTGTGGATCTAAGTTGCATGATCTAGTTTATGATATATGTGTTCACTCACAGCGAGTTGTTTTGTGGAATACCTGTGGGTTAGGGTATTCCTGATCTAGTTTATTAAATTTGTGTTCGGTCAGTGGGTGATCCTTGACAGATCTGCATGTATTTCATTTTCAGCTGCCATGTCTTGTTCATTCACGGTGAGTTGTTGGGTGGAATACCTGTGGGTTAGGGTATTCCCGATCTAGTTTATGATATCTGTGTTCGATCAGTGGGTGATCCTCGACGAATCTGCATGTATATTATTTTCAGTTGCCCTTTTCCGT
Organism: Cenchrus americanus; assembly: GCA_947561735.1. Taxonomy (NCBI): domain Eukaryota; kingdom Viridiplantae; phylum Streptophyta; class Magnoliopsida; order Poales; family Poaceae; genus Cenchrus; species Cenchrus americanus. The sequence continues at coordinate 92,743,350 of OX387245.1, read as the reverse complement.
TCACATGCCCTGTCTTGTTCATTGATGGCGATTTGCATTCCTTTTCGATTATTTTGTAGTTTTGTCGAGGATATGACGTACAATACTGCTCTAGGAAGATGCTTTTGGTAGTAGCCATGCAGATCTATTGTACGCAGATGGGTGTTGACGAGGAGCCTCGGCTTTCCTACATTTCCTACAAATGGGGCCAATTATACGCTCCTATTTCAGTTACCATGATGTTGTCATGGAGGAGCCTTTGGGAGGCTACTCTTGTAGCAGCCAAGGCGATGATGCCATAATGTTGCACATTTGCTTGCACATGTCTGACCATTGGATGTCTTTCAGTTCCAACTTAGTGCATGCATTCTAAATTTCATCTATTGTCTGGTGCATTGTAGATGGGGGTTGGCAGCATGGCTTCTGAACATGCAACGCTTGTTTCTGTTTGCATGGCCTACATGCTCTCTAGGCTTAGGGTGGGCAGGTTGATTATGCGGAAGAGGACAACCCCTCTGATTGGGTTCCCAGGGCTGTCACTGATGGTGAGAGGCAGACAAACCTAGATAAGATATACAATTGCACTGATGTTGAATCTATAAGCATGCTTCGAATGTGTGAAGCTCCTTTCTTTAATCTAGTGAAGCTGTTTAGGGAGAGAAGCCTTTTAGAGGACACCATGCACTGTTGCGTGGAGGAACAGGTTGCTATGTTCCTCCACATTGTGGGGCACAACCAAAGGTTTAGAGTCATCCATCACACTTTTAGGAGGTCCTTTGAGACCGTCAGTAGTTACTTCCACCAGGTCCTACATGCAGTTGGGGAGCTGAGAGTTGAGCTGATACGGGCTCCGTTGGCGGGTACACATCCAAAAAATTCTTAGCAACCATAGATGGTACCCATACTTCAAGGTACTGGGGTTAATTCATATGTCAATGGATAATGCTGCATTGTATCTACCTGCTTGGTATACTGATCCATGCATGTTATGCATTGTTTTAGGACTATATTGGAGCTATAGATGGGACTCACATCCTATTTAGAGTGCCATACAACATCCAGGCTGCTTTCAGAGACTGTAAGGGCAGCACAACACAAAACGTAATGGCTGCTGTTGATTTTGACATGAAATTTACCTATGTTCTTGCTGGATGGGAAGGATCGGCTCACGATGCCCTGATCCTGGTTGATGCATCAGAGCGAGACGATGGCCTCAGGGTCCCCTAAGGTACACTGCGGACCTTACCAGTCTGTCATTCCCTTAGGTTCTTGGTGTAAAACCAATTTGCGTTTGTAGGCAAATTCTACCTTGTTGATGCTGGGTACGCACTGAAGCCAGGCTTCCTACCTCCATACCGGGCTGTTAGGTACCATATGTCTGAGTTCCAGGGTAGACACACTCCGAGTAATGCCAAAGAACTTTTCAACCTGAGGCACTCCTCCCTCCGCACAACAGTTGAGAGGGCTTTTGGTGCTTTGAAGGGCAGGTTTCGTATACTAGACAACAAGCCATTCCATCCATACAAGTCTCAGGTTCAAATTTTTATTGCATGTTGCATCCTTCATAACTGGATCTTGGGCTATGGGGTAGATGAAATAATACCGAGGGAGGATTTTGTTGAAGAACTCCCGCAACCTAGGACTCTAGGTAGTCAAACACCAATGTCCCAGGAAACAAGGGAGTGGGCAGCTCAGAGAAAAACATGGCTGTAGCGATGTGGGCAGACAAGGGATCTTCTAAGGTGTAGCATTAAGTTTACTTAGTTGGAACTGTAAGGAACCATGGGCTGCTGTTTGTGTGTGTTTGCGACTACCTGAGACCATTCGATGTGCTTAATGCCTTATGTGCTCCCTTGCCTTTCGATGTTATCGTTGTTGTATTTATCTTATTAGTTTTTCGATTTGCTATCGTATATCGGTTTACTCGGGGATTCCCATGGGCTGCAATGATGTCATACAATGTATGTGGTTCTTAATTTCTTGTGGATGCATACTTGGTCTTGATGACATAGGCCAATGGGTGATGAGGACATGTACTTTGGTTCTGCGGGTGTTGACTTTTCTGCTGTTGCTGGTTTGCTTCTTGCTGACCATGGTGCTGCTGCTGCTACGGGTGCCCTTCTAGGTGTGCCTTCTGTTGATGGTTCTGGGGTTGCCCCTGCTGGTCGTGCTGCTGTGTCGGTGCCTACTGCTGCAGGGCTACTGGGTGATGTTGCTGCTAGTGGTGATGGTGGTGAGACAGAGGGAGGTGCAGGTGGTGCTGGTGTGCTTCAGGCGAGGGGAGGTGGTGCTAGTGGTGGAGGTGGCCAGCCTCGTCCCCTAATGAGGTGGACCAGTGCCACCTTCGGGTTTGTGCTGCGCTGTTTGTGCGAGTTGGTGGGCACTGGTGTGAGGATAGATAAAGGGTTTAAGGAGGTGCATGTGAACAAGGTGGCTAAGACACTGTAGGAGTTCACCGGTGAGCATGTCACTGGGACACAAGTGTACAACCATCTGCGCAAGTGGCAACAGAGGTGGGCTAGAGTGTGCAAGCTTAGGGACTTGAGCAAGGCACTATGGATGCCCTCACTTGCAGCATAAGCTTGGATCAGGATCACTACCTAGGTCACTGCAAGGTAATGTATCATTGCCCTATAATTTCAAGTTCGTATGCATTTCAAGTTTCTATCCATTTGTTTAGCTACAAACTCAGCTGCTTTGTTTGTCTTTGTTTGATGTTGCAGGACCACCCAAAAGATGCAGAGCTGCTGAACAAGCCAATACAACACTACGAGCAGATGGAGTAGATCTTTGGGGTGGCATGGCCACTGGAAGGTGGGCTTAAGGCAGTGGAGAGGCACTGGGCCTCTACGGTGGCTTTGTGGACAATGGTGTGAAGATGGAGATGGTGGACCTCTCATCCACCAAAGTGCCCCTGGTAGACCTCTGTAGCACCAAGCAACAACTGATAGACCTCACCAGCACAGACTAGCAGGTTGATTAGAAGACTGTCATCAAGCTTCTTGGGTCCATAGAGGCTTCCAAGGCCCCTGCCTGTTGCCTGCCTCGTAAGAGGAAGAGGCATTCTATGTCTGAGGAGTAGGTTCTTGTCCTCACCAACATGACTGATGTAGTGAACAACGTCGCTAGTGCTCTTAGAGAGACTGGTCGTGAGCCGGTGCACCCTGACCTTTACGATGTTGTGATGCTGACACCGGGGCTTCTCGGAGGAGGCCCTCATAGTGGCCTTGTCCCACCTGTTGGACAACAAGTCCCAAGGCAATGCATTTGTCAAAATGGGTGAGAATCACCGCTGCCTCTGGCTCAGGACCTGGCTGGGAAAGCACTACTACATGTGATGTAGTAGCTGCAGCCTTATAAGCTCAAGGGAAACAGTTGAGCATATATGTCTCCATCCCTGACCACTCCCTTTTCTCTGCACAGATCTCTATATAGATAGGTCTGACTTGCTAGGGTGTAGCCTCACTTGCACCTGGCCTTTTATGGTGTTTTTTGGTCTCACATGGGGGGTGGCTAATTACTAATCTAGTTTTGAGCAGCAGGGCAAGGTTAAGGCAGTTATGCTAACTATTTGCTTCGGAACTGCATGGTAAGTACGTATTGTAATATGCTTGTGAAGTTGGAACCTTTATATGGCTGTGATGTGTCTTGAACTGCATGTTATGGATTGTAATATGATGCATCTAGAACTGGTAGAAGCCTGCTATATATGTTGTGATGCTATCAATGTTGCTTTAACATGTTATTTTTGCCATGTTACATGCCATTTTTGCTTCTTATTTGCCATGCTATTGTCCAATATTTTTTGCCATGTTATTTGCCATGATAGTTGCCTTTGTTTTGTTGTTATTTGCCATGATACATGCCTTTGATTTCATGTTATTTGCCATGATACTTGCTGTCACACCCGGTTTTAAAGGCAAAACCGAATGCATTGATCACGTGTGCGCCAGGATCAAGTTACACACACGCTTAGACATTATGAATACCAAAAACAGTGCCACACGAATAAAGAGTTATTACAAACCATAGTCTTAAACGAATCTTAAATAAACGAGTTCTCGCAACGGACAAAATGCCTCCACGAGCGGTGACCGAAGACTACGCACACCTAGAACTCCTGGAAATCTCCTGGAATATCTTCAACGTTCTCCCAGTCTGAGCAGCAAATCTGGGTATTGCAGATGCAAGAGAATAAACAAGCGTGAGCACATATCGTACTCAGCAAGAGAGAACAACATAACATGCAAGGCCATATGGTGGATGGCTAAGGTTCAAGCACTTTAGCATTTTAGTTGATCAAGTTTTATTAGCAACCTAATTACTAAAGGTATAAGTTCATACCAACCCAATTAATAAGACAAAAGCATTATAAAATAAAGAATAAAACAACAATTAAACATTAAAGTTCCATAATTTAGTCATGTGAGTGTCCAGGCCGCTCTTGACCGTGAGCACGGCTAATCGATTAGTTTAACACTCTGCAGAGGTTGTACACTTTCACCACAAGCAGCGTAAAAGCTCCGAAGAACTTTTGACCCAACCATGCGGTGTTTGCAAGGCACCATATCACACTTCCGAGGTGTGATTGCATAGGGACGCTACATGGCCTTTACAAAGGTTCCCTAGCGAGTTATGACCCACAAGGTCCGGATCAGTTAGCAAGGTATAAAGTCCCCTAGCAGGTCGATACCCCACCATAAAAGAATAACTCACCCAACCCCCTGCTAGAGCGAGTCTATACCCCACAGTACCGCAGATCCCTTGTCCTTATCAGGTAAGACCATCCCAAGCTAAAGTTCCTAATTATTCAGCCAAGACCATTGCCCATTAGTTCTTGTGGTTGTCTCGTTTTCCGGGTGGTTCTCCATGTTCCGATTATCATATTAAAGTGGTCTTGTGAAGTAAAAGATCATAAACGGAACATAGAATAACAAAAAGGTAACCAAGTTTGATTAATACCAATTCCCAGTTGAGCATGCTAAGCAATAACTACCACAAGATTAATTTAATTCCCGGTATCAAGGTGAAGGTAGTAAAAATCTAGGCATGATCCTTAATAGGTTCCTATCAAATTAATGCAAGCGGAAAAGTAAAGACAGTGAATTTTAAATGCATGTTATGTAGGTCAAACGGGCATGCATCAAGGAAAACTTGCCTTCAACAAAGCCTTGCTGCTCAAACTCTTGCACGACTTGATCTTCAAATCCCTCGAACGAATCGCTCTCTACGGTCCACAATCATCACATACAAGCATACAATAGGAAATAAATAAGAAACAATCACCAAACTGATCAAACAGATTTAAACAGTAGCATAAAACTAATCTACGCTTCGAAACGAACGCGTGGACATAAAGAACGCTAAAATCGGAGCTAAAACGACTAAGTTATGGCTTAGGGAAGGTGTAGGGACCAATCTGTAAAGATTTGAAAAGGTTTTGGGCTAAAACAAAGGAAAAGGACTAAACTGTAAATAAACTTCTAAGGTGGAAGGGTATTTTTGTGAATATCGGAAAACTCAGGGGCTTTTCTGCAAAACTGCCAGGGCTGGCGGCGGGGTTGACCTGTTGACCCGGGTGACTTGATCTAGATCCGTTGGATCACGGATCTAGATCTAGCGGCTGCGGTTTAACACGGGCGGCTGGATGGATCTAGATCGCTGGATCTAGATCCGGCGGCACGAGACACACGCGAGCGGCCGACGGCGGGGCGGCGCGCGAGCCGACGGCGGCGGCGGCGGCGGGGCGGCGGCGGGCTCGCCGGCGAAGACCCTAATCTAGGGTTTTTGGCCACGGTTTGAGGCGCGGGCGGCATCTAGGCGCGGCGCGCGAGCACGCGAAGCTAGCGGGGCCAATGGCCGCGGCGGAGATGCGGCGGAGCGGCGGGACGACGCGGCGGCGCGGCGAGGTAGCTCCGGCGACGGCTCCAAGGCGACGGGGTGCTCAGGGACGCCAACAAACGGCACGGACGGCTCGCTCACCTCCTTGCGCAGCTCCTGGGTGATCCCACGGCGACGAAGCGGCGGCGGAACCGGGAATCGGCGGCGGCGGCGGCGGCGCTTCTAGGGTTCCGGCGAGGCGGCAGGCGGCGGGTTGGCTAGGGCGGCTCGTGTAGGGCTTCCAAGGGCGGCGGCGTGCCTTAAATAGCCCGGGGCCCGGCCTTGGCGTGAGGGCCACGCACGGGGACGCGTGCGCGGGTCGGACTCGGGCGGCGCGGCGGCGAGTCCCGGTCGGGGACGAGCGCGGGGGTAGGGGATGACGAGGGGGCCCCACCCGTCGGCGGCACGGGCGCGGGGTGCGGCCGCGGCGGGCCGAAGCGGCCGCCGGGCCGGCCGGATGGGCCGAAGCGCCGGGTCGCGGGCGCGGCTAAGGCGGCCGCGGCCCGCCGCCGGCGAGCGGGGCCGCTCGGGGCCGGCTTGCGCGGGCCGCGGCTGGCTGGGTTGGGCTGGAAGGGGGAAAGGGGTAAAGGAAGAAAGAGAAAGGGTTTAGCATTTTTTTGGGGTTTCAAACAATAGAATTCAAATTTGGATTTGAATTCCAACAACCAAAAGAAATGCTCCAGCATGTATGCAACAATTAATTCCTATATTCCATTGACTTTATTTTAGAATAGTTTTAAATGCCTAAAAATAAATAAAGCAACCTTATTTTCCTTAAACAAATAGATGGTTTCTAGAAAATTTTAATAAAGCCAAATTTTTAGTAAAATTAGGGTGTCACAAATCCTACCCCCCTTAAGAAGAATCTCGTCCTCGAGATTCGGACAGATTGGGAGAAAGATCTGGAAACTCTACTTTCAGCTCGTCCTCTCTTTCCCATGTTGCCTCATCCTCTGCATGATTACTCCACTGTACTTTACACATCTTAATCACACTATTCCTGGTGACCCTTGTCATCGTTTCCAATATCCGAATAGGGTGTTCCACAATAGTGAGATCCTCTTTAACATTTAGATCATCCAAGGGTAACGGCTCCTTGTCATGAGGACCAAAACCCTTCTTCAACTGAGAGATATGGAATACATCATGCACATCAGCTAACTGGACTGGCAACTCCAACCTGTAAGCCACTTCTCCCACTCTCTCAAGGATCTTGAAAGGTCCAATAAACCGAGGTGACAACTTTCCTTTAACTCTGAATCGACGCAAACCTCTGATAGGTGACACCTTTAGGTACACATAATCGCCTTCCTGAAAGACCACATCCCTACGTTTGCCATCTGCATAACTTTTCTGTCTAGACTGAGCAATCCTCAAATTTTCTCTGATGATCTGAACTTGCTTCTCCGCTTCTCTAATGATATCTGACCCAAATAACTGCCTTTCGCCTGTGTCACTCCAATATAACGGGGTTCTACACTTCCTTCCATACAGGGCCTCAAAGGGTGACATTTTGAGACTAGCTTGGTAGCTGTTGTTATAAGAGAACTCAGCATATGGCAAGCTCTTATCCCAACTACAACCATGCTTAAGCGCACACGCTCTCAGCATGTCTTCTAGGATCTGATTGGTTCTCTCTGTCTGTCCATCTGTCTGTGGATGATAAGCTGAGCTGAAATTTAGCTTAGTATCCAGGGACTCATGCAACTTCCCCCAGAAACGAGAAGTAAACTAAGTACCTCTGTCTGACACGATCTTCTTTGGCACTCCATGCAAACACACAATCCTGGACATGTATAGTTCTGCCAACTTAGCTCCTGTATAAGTAGTCTTTACCAGAATGAAGTGAGCTACCTTAGTCAAATGATCCACAATAACCCAAATCGAATCATAACCATCTCGGGTTCGGGGTAAACCCACTATGAAGTCCATTCCGATCTCTTCCCACTTCCACTCAGGCACCTTCAATGGTTGAAGCAAACCAGCGGGTCTCTGATGTTCGGCCTTAACCCGGTGGCAAGTGTCACACAAAGCCACATGTGCGGCCACATCTCTCTTCATACCGTACCACCAATACCTCTGCTTGAGATCCTGGTACATCTTAGTACTGCCTGGATGGATAGAGTAAGCTGAGTCGTGAGCTTCTCTCAAGATCGTCTCTCTGAGATCTCCTGTCTCTGGTACACACAACCGGTTCTTAAACCACACGGTTCCTTGCTCATCTTCTTTGAAATCTGGGGCTTCTCCTTGTTGCATACTCTCCTTAATTTTCTGTATTCCAGCATCCTCTAGCTGCCACTTACGTATCTCTTGCTCTAGAGTGGACTGTACTTCCAAAGTCACTCCTTCTGCAGGTGCAAACACTTTCAAGTTGAGCCTTTCAAACTCTTTTACTAACTCATCAGAAAACTGAATGATCATAGCCATGTTAGTGTGGCCCTTCCGACTCAAAGCATCAGCAACCAGATTCACTTTACCAGGATGATAATGAATCTCTAGATCATAGTCCTTGATCAACTCTAACCAACGACGCTGTCTTAGATTGAGATCCTTTTGAGTGAAGATATACTTCAGACTCTTGTGATCAGTATAGATCTGACACTTAGTTCCCATAATGTAGTGTCTCCAAATCTTCAATGCATGAACCACAACTGCTAACTCAAGATCATGCGTAGGATAGTTCAACTCATGCTTCCTCAACTGACGAGATGCATAGGCTATAACATGACCTTCTTGCATCAACACGCATCCTAGACCTTGTCGAGATGCATCACAATAAATGTCAAAGCTCTTCCGTAGATCAGGCATTACTAGAACAGGTGCTGTGGTTAACCGCTTCTTTAACTCTTCAAAACTGGACTGACATGCACTGGTCCATTTGAACTCCCTGTCCTTCTCTAGCAATGTAGTGAGAGGCTTCACAATCCTGGAGAATCCTTCAATAAACCGACGATAGTAACCAGCAAGTCCAAGAAAACTCCGGATCTCAGACACTGTACGAGGGGCTTCCCACTTCAATACATCACTAACCTTGCTGGGATCTACCGCAATACCTCCGTTGGTGATGATATGACCTAGAAAAGACACTTCCTTGAGCCAGAACTCACACTTGCTGAACTTTGCATATAACTCATGCTCTCTCAGCTTCTGCAACACAAGCCTCAAATGCTCCTCATGGTCTTCCTCATTCTTGGAGTAGATCAAAATGTCATCAATGAATACCACAACGAACTTGTCCATATACTCCGTAAAGATCTTGTTCATCAAGTACATGAAGTACGCGAGTGCATTGGTTAACCCAAAAGACATAACTGTATACTCATAAAGTCCGTACCTGGTAGTAAAAGCTGTCTTAGGAATATCTGAAGGCCTAATCTTCAACTGATGATAACCAGATCGCAGATCGATCTTAGAAAACACTTTAGCTCCTCTCATCTGATCAAACAAATCTTCAATACGTGGCAGATGATACTTGTTCTTGATGGTAACATCATTAAGGGACCTGTAATCAACACACATCCTCTGTGTGCCATCTTTCTTAACCACAAAGATAACGAGTGCTCCCCAAGGTGATGAACTAGCACGAATGAACCCTTTACCCAACAATTCTTTAATCTGAGCTTTAAGTTCTTGTAACTGATCACTAGACATTCTATATGGGCGCTTAGAGATAGGAGCAGTACCAGGTAAAAGATCAATAACGAACTCAACATCTCAGTCAGGGGGCATACCTGGCAACTCCTCGGGAAACACATCAGGATAATCGCACACTACTCGTATGTCTTCCAGGGCTGCTCCATCAAGCTTATTCACAGCACTAGTGTTTGATGGTGCGGGATCTGCTGCAAACTCAAATCGTTCACCAGCTGGACTTGTAAGGAGGATTGATCTCTTAGCACACTGTATCACCACATCACACGCGGTCAACCATCCCATTCCCAATATCACATCGATCCCCTTTGAATCCAAGATTATAAGATTGGCACAGAAATCTCTGCCCACAATCTTGAGATGGACGTTATCACATTTATAGATGGCTTTCAATTCCCCCCCAGGTGAGGTAACTAACATGTGGCGAGACATGGGACTGATAGGTAGATTATGTTGAGCTACGAACCGGGATGTAATGAAAGAATGGGATGCTCAGAATCAAACAAAGGCGAGGCGGGGAGTAGAGTTGACTAGAAACATACCGAGCACTACTCGGGGGTTCTCCCGAGCGACTTCGGCATCAACGTGCATCGCCTTGCCTCGTGCATAGCTCGTTGTCCTTTGTTAGGCTGCGGGGTTTGGCTTCCGCTCCTTGTCCGCTCGCCGGTTCTCCGCACGGGGGTGTGTGGAGGGTTCCTCTTTGGGCAAGCATTGGCATAGTGACCAAGCTCTCCGCACTTGAAGCAAGTAGTGGTGGCGAGGATTGGGCGGCGCCACCGACCTTACGGGTGTGCCAAGCGGGGCTCTCTCGCCGACTCGCCGGGAAGCCGGGCGGGGAGTCCGAGGAACAGACGCCGAAAGCTCGGCCGAGCGAGGCTCGCCGAAACCGCCGAGCGGGACGCCGGGACCGCTCGCGCCCAAAGTTTCCACCGGTCCCCGAAGTGGAACGGGGTGTTCGGCGGTGGGTTGAAGCGCGGGCGAGACACACTCCCAAACCGCCCGCAGCCGGCGGCCTTCCTCTTCGCTCTCCGAGCTCCTTGCGCTTGTGCTCCAAGTGGATGGCGGCATCAACTAGCTGCTGAAAGTTAGGGAAAGGATAGGACATCAGCCGGTACTGCAGCGAAACAGCTAACCCATCCAGGAACAGCTCTGCTTCTTCCTATCTTCAGCAACCTCCTCAGCTGCATAGCGAGACAACTCAGTGAACTTGTCTCTATACTCAGCCACTGACATTCCTCCCTGCTTCAGAGAAAGGAACTCCTTCTTCTTGATCTTCATGACTCCAGAGGGTATGTGATGGCTCCTGAAGTTGGTGGTAAACTCCTCCCAAGTGATAGTGTCTGGGGCGGCATGAGCGGCAGAGTACGCATCCCACCAAGCGGCTGCAAATCCTTGAAGTCGTCCTGCAGCATACAGGACCTTCTCTCTGTCGTCACACTGACAGGTAGTGAGCTTCTTCAGTACTGTCTTTAGCCAATCTTCCGCTTCAAGTGGATCAGTGGCGTGAGTAAACACAGGAGGGTGATGACTCATGAACTCCCGGTGCTTGTTGCGAGGCGCGGGTAGCGGCACCGGTGGATTGTTGACCTGGGCTTGCAAGTTTGTCACGGTGTTGGTCAAGTTCTGGAGGAGCTGGGTCTGTGCCTCTAGGAACTGCTGCATAGCGGGATCCATTTGTACTGGCTGGGGTGCTCTTCCTGCTGGTTGATCAACACCGGATCCTGACCTGGTGTTCACCATCTGAGTGTTAGGGACATTATTTTAGATGATTGCACCAAGGGTTAAACTCAGGAAGATAGGATAGCAATGATATTTAGATAAGACAGATTCTGTTGACTCCAAACAATCAGGCATAGCTCTCAGTGCGGGTAACCAAAAGTTATGGATTTTGGATTGATAAAAGGTAATGAAATTACGAAACTACTCCAACTGGAATCACTTCAATCAGAGTTGTGTAGCTCTGGTTATAAAATAAGAAGTCAGGTAGGTCAGCAGTGTTTAACAGATTCGTGAGGCTGTAATGTTTCAGTTATAACTCTCTGGTTATCCATCGAAATATTCTGAATTTTTCACAGAAAATCAGTAACGAAATTCTTGAACTTTTCCAATTGGTTTTACTGCAATCGGAGTTCTGTAGCCCGAGATAAAATTAAAACAGTGCAGCTGACTCAGAAAGCTGCGCGAACAGATTTAGGGATCTCGAGTTTGCATTAAGGGTAAACTTAAAGGGACAAAAGGATTAGGATAGATAACTGATTGAGACTAAAAGTTAACCCCCACAAACTTACTACGAAACCAATGTCGTTGTGGTCATCACTCCACAACACATTGCACTCAACCAAAAATCCAACTCATACATTAAGCACAAAATCAAGCATTCAACCACACCTCTAAACTAAACACACTTTACCGATCGTCTACTAGCGATTACAAAGAGATCCTATCCTTAATCTTAAACCTAAGGACTATCTTCTGCCATGGCATCCGTGCGGGCGTCGGGGGAGTCGTAGTGTGGCCTCTTGGGTGACGGGGAGGTACATCCTTCGTGGCTTCATGGGCTTCGGTTGCTCCTCGTTCGAAGTGCGGCTTCTAAGGCACGCCTCTGCGTCTCCGTAGTGAAAATCTGCTGCCGTGCTGCATATAGAGTGTTGTTGGCATCATCCAATGCGGTGTTCACGGCTGCAAGTAGACTCCGGACATTGTTGAGCGTTCCTTCATAGGCCGGTCTTTGCCGGGGCGATGTAAGTCTTGGCTTCCCCACTTGCTGCGAAAGGTGTGTAACGGCGGTGGGTATCCTCCAACTCTGTCACGCTCCTTGTGAGAGAGCACATAGAGCGCCCTCCAAGCTGACTCTGCTATCCCAGCATCCATAGTAGTCCTGTGAGCCACGTCATGATGCTTGGACACCTCCTTCACTCCACGACATGGAATGTACTCCTCCAAGATGGCAGCAACCTCCCAATGGGGCTCGAACCACGGATGAGTCCACAACTCACAATGGTAGACAGGGGCCTTATCATAGCCCAGGCGGAGTACCATTGCTCTCGGGTGGTCCGCCGCCATGGGAATGCCTACTCCATCAGCTCTGTAGTGGTACACTTCCCAGATCGCTTCCTCAGCTTCCTCCTCTTGCTCTTGTTCTTCTTCCTCCATCTCTTGATCAAGGTGATCCTCATCTTCTCCCGGCGCTTGCTCCTCTAGGTTTGGCCGTTCGGCCTAGCTCATCCTCCTCTGGAATCATCTCCTCCGGATCTTCCTCATCATCAGGCACCATGATAAGGTTAGGGAAAACCATAGGTGCAGGCTCCATCTCAATCTCCTCATCTATATCTCCATCATGCAAGTTATTGTACTGTTCCTGTGGAGCATACTGATGGACTGCTCCAGCCTGAGAGGTCTTCAAACTACGAACCATCTGTAGTGCAGTGCAGAATGGGAAAGATGGTAAGGCAAAAGGACGAGAGCTAAAGCAAGCACAAGGTAAAGAATGCAGACAGCTCAAGAGTGAAGCAAAAAGGCAAGAGTAAGGTTAATAAGAATAAAGCAAGCATGTAAGAGAAAGCTTCTATGAGTATAAAATCCTTAGTTCGACCATTTCTATCTAGGCTAGCGTTCCTACAGTCAACACAGCTCTGGTACCACTCTGTCACACCTGGTTTTAAAGGCAAAACCGAATGCATTGATCACGTGTGCGCCAGGATCAAGTTACACACACGCTTAGACATTATGAATACCAAAAACAGTGCCACACGAATAAAGAGTTATTACAAACCATAGTATTAAACGAATCTTAAATAAACGAGTTCTCGCAGCGAACAAAATGCCTCCACAGGCAGCTGACTGAAGACTACGCACACCTAGAACTCCTGGAAATCTCCTGGAATATCTTCAACGTTCTCCCAATCTGAGCAGCAAATCCGGGTATTGCAGATGCAAGAGAATAAACAAGCGTGAGCACATATCGTACTCAGCAAGAGAGAACAACATAACATGCAAGGCCATATGGTGGATGGCTAAGGTTCAAGCACTTTAGCATTTTAGTTGATCAAGTTTTATTAGCAACCTGATTACTAAAGGTATAAGTTCATACCAACCCAATTAATAAGATAAAAGCATTATAAATAAAGAATAAAACAACAATTAAACATTAAAGTTCCATAATTTAGTCATGTGAGTGTCCAGGCCGCTCTTGACCGTGAGCACGGCGAATCGATTAGTTTAACACTGCGAGAGGTTGTACACTTCCACCACAAGCGGCGTAAAAGCTCCGCGGAACTTTGGACCCAACCATGCGGTGTTTGCAAGGCACCATATCACACTTCCGAGGTGTGATTGCATAGGGACGCTACATGGCCTTTACAAAGGTTCCCTAGCAAGTTATGACCCACAAGGTCGGATCGATTAGCAAGGTATAAAGTCCCCTAGCGGTCGATACCCCACCATAAAAGAATAACTCACCCAACCCCCTCGCTAGAGCGAGTCTATACCCCACGTACCGCCGATCCCTTGTCCTTATCGGGTAAGACCATCCCAAGCTAAAGTTCCTAATTATTCGGACCAAGACCATTGCCCATTAGTTCTTGTGGTTGTCTTGTTTTCTGGGTGGTTCTCCATGTTCCGATTATCATATTAAAGTGGTCTTGTGAAGTAAAAGATCATAAACAGAACATAGAATAACAAAAAGGTAACCAAGTTTGATTAATACCAATTCCCAGTTGAGCATGCTAAGCAATAACTACCACAAGATTAATTTAATTCCCGGTATCAAAGTGAAGGTAGTAAAAATCTAGGCATGATCCTTAATAGGTTCCCATCAAATTAATGCAAGCGGAAAAGTAAAGACAGTGAATTTTAAATGCATGTTATGTAGGTCAAACGGGCATGCATCAAGGAAAACTTGCCTTCAACAAAGCCTTGCTGCTCAAACTCTTGCACGACTTGATCTTCAAATCCCTCGAACGAATCGCTCTCTACGGTCCACAATCATCACATACAAGCATACAATAGGAAATAAATAAGAAACAGTCACCAAACAGATCAAACAGATCTAAACAGTAGCATAAAACTAATCTACGCTTCGAAACGAACGCGTGGACATAAAGAACGCTAAAATCGGAGCTAAAACGACTAAGTTATGGCTTAGGGAAGGTGTAGGGACCAATCGGTAAAGATTTGAAAAGGTTTTGGGCTAAAACAAAGGAAAAGGACTAAACTGTAAATAAACTTCTAAGGTGGAAGGGTATTTTTGTGAATATCGGAAAACTCGGGGGCTTTTACGCAAAAGCGCGGTGGCGGCGGCGGGGTTGACTCGTTGACCGGGTGACTTGATCTAGATCCGTTGGATCTAGATCTAGCGGCCGCGGTTTAACACGGGCGGCTGGATGGATCTAGATCGGCCCGGATCTAGATCCGCGGCACGGAGACACACGCGAGCGGCCGGCGGCGGGGCGGCGCGAGGCCGACGGCGGCGAGCGGCGGCGGCGGCGGCGGCGGGCTCGCCGGAGAAGACCCTAATCTAGGGTTTTTGGCCACGGTTTGAGGCGCGGGCGGCATCTAGGCGCGGCGCGCGAGCACGCGAAGCTAGCGGGGCCAATGGCCGCGGCGGAGATGTGGCGGAGCGCCGGGACGACGCGGCGGCGCGGCGAGGTAGCTCCGGCGACGCCAACAAACGGCACGGACGGCTCGCTCACCTCCTTGTGCGGCTCCGGGTGATCCCACGGCGACGAAGCGGCGGCGGAGCCGGGGAATCGGCGGCGGCGGCGGCGCTTCTAGGGTTCGGCGAGGCGGCGGGCGGCGGGTTGGCTAGGGCGGCTCGGGTAGGGCTTCCAAGGGCGGCGGCGTGCCTTAAATAGCCCGGGGCCGGCCTTGGCGCGCGGGCCATGCACGGGGACGCGTGCGCGAGTCGGACTCGGGCGGCGCGGCGGCGAGTCCCGGTCGGGGACGAGCGCGGGGTAGGGGATGACGAGGGGGCCCCACCCGTCGGCGGCACGGGCGCGGGGTGCGGCCGCGGCGGGCCGGGCGGCGGCTGCCGGGCCGGCCGGATGGGCCGAAGCGCCGGGTCGCGGGCGCGGCTAAGGCGGCGCGGCCTGCTGGCCGGCGAGCCGGGTTCTTGGGCCGGCTTGCGGGGGCCGCGGCTGGCTGGGTTGGGCTGGAAGGGGGAAAGGGGTAAAGGAAGAAAGAGAAAGGGTTTAGCATTTTTTTGAAATGGGGTTTCAAACAATAGAATTCAAATTTGGATTTGAATTCCAACAACCAAAAGAAATGCTCCAGCATGTATGCAACAATTAATTCCTATATTCCATTGACTTTATTTTAGAAAAGTTTTAAATGCCTAAAAATAAATAAAGCAACCTTATTTTCCTTAAACAAATAGATGGTTTCTAGCAAATTTTAATAAAGCCAAATTTTTAGTAAAATTAGGGTGTCACAGTTGCCTTTGTTTCATGTTATTTGCCATGATACTTGCCTTTGTTTTGATGTAATTTGCCATGATACTTGTCATTTTCATTGTTATTTGGTGTTTCCTTAGATGATGAGGTATTTCAGTAAACAATTACCTCCTGATGTCTTTTATACCTACCTTCTTCCTAATCTTATGCTTTCTTCCCGGTTTTTTTGGCCTATGATGAATACTAAGTTGGAAATGATAAAGTGGCTCAGGTCTGCTCGCTCTTTGCCTTTTGTTTTTGGCTCTTTGGTGTCTGTTCTTTTCTTCTTCCAAGATTGTTGTCTCTCCACTTTTGAGCCACCTGGATATGACTGACTTGTGGCTGATATATGAAAATTTGATCTGAGGCCGCTTCATCCTACTTATATATGCCTGTGATGTATTTGAACTGAGGCTACCGTGTCAGTTATTGTGCTACTCTCTTTTGAGCTTGGGGATGAAGAGCGTGTCGTTTGCTCAGACCCATCAGATTCTTCTTCTGACCTATTGCATTTCTCTGTGTCATGCAGTTGAAACACTTTTATTTCAGGATCGGCTTTGCTATGCCGCTCCATTTTGTTCACAACCAGAGAATGCTTACTTGGTGAGAATTTGTTGCTCTATTTCTTCACTTTACGAATGATGAAGGGATACAATGACAAACTATCCCATCTGACGCCTTACATTTGCTGTTTACTTCTGTATGTGAATGATGATACTCCATATCACAATGGTCATTGCGAGCGACAGTGAAGACGACCTTGCTTGTTGTCGGGGACAGTCATAAGGGTCCTCTAATAACCGGGGAAAAACCCATTTTTTCGCAAAATAATAAAAACGCAAACGATCTCACCAACGACAAACCACACCTTGTACAACCATGGCCCGAGTAACACCAACGACCCAGCAGGCAGCCGGCCCCTGCACCCCTCGAGCGAAACTCTGCCTCCCTCGAGGGCCCCGATGCCTCAACACCGAAACTCCGCTTCACTCTCGAGCTGGACGCCCCCTCGGGCGAAACTCCACCTCGCTCGAGGGCTACGAGCACCCTCGTGCGGGACTCCACCTCGCTCGAGACTCGTGTGGGTCCGCCACCACAGGCCCGTGACGCCGCGCCCAATCCCCAGACCAGAGCATTAAATGCTCTGGCACGTCGCGGGTGCCCGGGTCAAGAGCGAATCCTCGCCACGCCGGCCCTCTGACACCGCCTGGGAATCCTGCCCCGGCGCTGTTCCGCCAACCTCCGGCCCTGTGTGGCCATCCCCGCCGCTATACGACGTTGTGCGGTAAGGCGAGTGTCAACTCCGTGACACTGTGTCACCCGCTCCCGTACAGCCGGCGCGCCACGCCCTCGAAAGAGGACGACGGAACCTCGAAAAGGGTACGGACACCTGCCCCACGCCCACGCGGGACAATGCTGTGACATCAGACCAGAGGAGCGCGTCTCCCCCGTCACCTCCGGCCCTGTGCAGCCATCCCCGCCGCTGTGCAACCATTCTGGGCCTTGTGCGGCCATCCCCAGCGCTGTGGGAACCCGGGACGACAAGACATTGCCATGCCCGCAGTTGTGCACCTCACGACCTTCTGTCAGCCACACCCTCGAGTCAGCGTACGGACGGTGACCAATGTCACACCCAGTTTTAAAGGCAAAACCGAATGCATTGATCACGTGTGCGCCAGGATCAAGTTACACACACGCTTAGACATTATGAATACCAAAAACAGTGCCACACGAATAAAGAGTTATTACAAACCATAGTCTTAAACGAATCTTAAATAAATGAGTTCTCGCGACGGACAAAATGCCTCCACGGGCGGTGATCGAAGACTACGCACACCTAGAACTACCGGAAATCTCCGGAATATCTTCAAAGTTCTCCCCGGTCCCCGAGCAGCAAATCCGGGTATTGTAGATGCAAGAGAATAAACAAGCGTGAGCACATATCGTACTCAGCAAGAGAGAACAACATAACATGCAAGGCCATATGGTGGATGGCTAAGGTTCAAGCACTTTAGCATTTTAGTTGGTCAAGTTTTATTAGCAACCTGATTACTAATGAGTGTAAGTTCATACCAACCCAATTAGTAAGATATAAGCATCATAAATAAAACAGCAATTAAACATTAAAGTTCCATAATTTAATCATGTGAGTGTCCAGGCCGCTCTTGACCGTGAGCACGGCTAATCGATTAGTTTAACACTCTGCAGAGGTTGTACACTTTCACCACAAGCAGCGTAAAAGCTCCGAAGAACTTTAGACCCAACCATGCGGTGTTTGCAAGACACCATATCACACTTCCGAGGTGTGATTGCATAGGGACGCTACATGGCCTTTACAAAGGTTCCCTAGCAAGTTATGACCCACAAGGTCGGATCGATTAGCAAGGTATAAAGTCCCCTAGCGGTCGATACCCCACCATAAAAAGCATAACTCACCCAACCCCCCGCTAGAGCGAGTCCATACCCCACGAGCACCGCCGATCCCTTGTCCTTATCGGGTAAGACCATCCCAAGCTAAAGTTCCTAATTATTCGACCAAGACCATTGCCCATTAGTTCTTGTGGTTGTCTTGTTTTCTGGGTGGTTCTCCATGTTCCGATTATCATATTAAAGTGGTCTTGTAAAGTAAAAGATCATAAACGGAACATAGAATAACAAAAGATAACCAAGTTTGATTAATACCAATTCCCAGTTGAGCATGCTAAGAAATAACTACCACAAGATTAATTTAATTCCCGGTATCAAGGTAAAGGTAGTAAAAAGCCAGGCATGATCCTTAATAGGTTCCCATCAACAAAGCCTTGCTGCTCAAACTCTTGCACGACTTGATCTTCAAATCCCTCGAACGAATCGCTCTCTACGGTCCACAATCAGCACATACAAGCATACAATAGAAACAAATAAGAAACAGTCACCAAACAGATCAAACAGATCTAAACAGTAGCATAAAACTAATCTACGCTTCGAGACGAACGCGTGGACATAAAGAACGCCAAAATCGGAGCTAAAACGACTAAGTTATGGCTTAGGGAAGGTGTAGGGACTAATCTGTGAAGGTTTGAAAAGGTTTCGGGCTAAAATAAAGAAAAAGGACTAAACTGTGAGAAAACTCCTGAGGTGGAAGGGTATATTTGTAAATATAGGAAACTCAGGGGCTTTTCTGCAAAATTGCCAGGGCTGGCGGCGGCGTTGACCTAGTTGACCGGGTCGGGTTGATCTAGATCCATTGGATCTATATCCAAGGGCTGCGGTGGCATGCGGGCGGTGGGATTGGACAGGGGCGTCGGATCTTAATTCGACGGCCGGGATCGCGTGCGAGCGGCCAAAGCGACGGCGGCCGGCTGGAGACGGCGGTGCGCGGCGGCGGGCGGCGGCGGAGCTCGCCGGCGTACCCAATGTAGGGTTCGGGGCTCGGTGTGATGCGCGGGCGGCACCTACACGAAGCGCGCGAGCACGCGAAGCGGGACGGGGCGGCGGTCGCGACGGAGTTGCGGCGGAGCGGCCGGTCGACGCGGCGGCGCGGCCCACGAACTCCGGCGAGGTCTTCCGGTCCCTACGGAGCACGGACTCGACGTCTAGTGGCGCGGGCGCGATGCTCACCTCCTTGCGCGGCTCCTTGGCGACTTCCCGGCGACGGAGCGACGGCGGTGACGAGAACCCGACGGCGGCGGCGCTAGGGTTTCGGTGGCGGCTCAAGGCGGTGGCTAGGCACGGGGGATCTCGGGTAGGGCGGTCCGGGGGGCGGCGGCGCTTTAAATAGCCGGGGCCCGGCCTTGGCGTGCGGGCCACGCACGGGGACGCGTACCCCGGCGGACTCGGGCGGCGGCGGCGCGGGCGAGTCCCGGTCGGGGGACGAGCGCGGGGTAGGGGATGACCACCGGGGCCCACGGGGTCGGCCCCGGCGGGCGGAGGCGGGGAGCGGGCCGCGGCGGGCCGAAACGGCCGCCGGGCCGGCTAGCTGGGCCGAAGAGCTGGGTCGCGGGCGCGGTTAAGGCGGGGCCGCGGCCCGCCTGGCCGGCGAGCCGGGCCGCCGGGCGGCTTGCGCGGTCCGCGGCTGGCTGTTGGGCTAGAAGGGGAAAGGGGTAAAGGAAGAAAGAGAAAGGGTTTAGCATTTTTTTGGAAAAGGGGTTTCAAACAATAGAATTCAAATTTGAATTTGAATTCCAACAACCAAAAGAACTGCTCCAGCATGTATGCAACAATTAATTCCTATATTCCATTGACTTTATTTTAGAAAAGTTTTAAATGCCTAAAAAGAAATAAAGCAACCTTATTTTCCTTAAACAAATAAATGGTTTCTAGCAATTTTTAATAAAGCCAAATTTTTAATAAAATTAGGGTGTTACAACCAAACGAGAAGTTCCCATGCAGCCACCCTCGAAGTCGCTCCTGGGCGAGAACAGGACATGCCATGACGCTCGACGGGAGCAAGATTCACCAGGACGGTCATCAACTCCATGACACTGTACGCCATGCCGCCACACGTAATTAGAACAGCACGTCACGATTGTAAACTGCCTCCCCTTGTCCTATAAAAGGAGGGGGCGGCCCCCTAGCTGCAAGGGGGACGGATAGCGGCACACTTGCACATTTCCGCCGACACTCACGATATTGTCACTTTGCCTCAATCAAACCTCAGGGACCTGGAGGCTCCTTCTCCTCTCCCGCCTTGCTTGTAGCTCCCCTCTGCAAGCATTACGGTGCAACGCAATACAATGCCTCGAGCACACCTCTGCTGGACGTACGGCCCCGGCCGGAACCAGGATAAACCTCGTGTCACCTGGTTGCTTAGCACCGGCCATTGAGAGATAGATCTCAGCGCTCATACTAGTTAGTGTCGGGACTACTTTCCGCACCGACAGTTGGCGCGCCAGGTAGGGGAGTCGCACTGAAGATCAGCTTTCCACCAGCCATCTCGATGGTGATCCACATCGAGTACAGGCCCCAGAGGTACTCCATGGGCAGCTCGGACCCCCTCCCAGCTGGATTCGAAATCCGGTTCGGGGGCCTGAATTTCCAGGCCACGAGGAACATCGACGAGCTTCACCCTTGGTGGTCGACCGGGCCAGGACCGGTTCCCGCCACACCTGCTGCTGCTGGCGCCCCGACACCCACACAAGCGGACGTTGCGGGCCCGTCAGCACCTCGACACTGGCGGCGTTCCGGTCAGCGCTCGCGCTAGGCGCGAATGGAATGACATCGGGCCGCGCGCGCTACGGCACAACGCGACGCACCTGCCAACGGGACGACGACCACACCTGTAGGGGAGCACGAGGCTCCCGAGTTGCGGTTCCCCCACGGGATGCGCAATGTCGCGACAGCCTAAGCTTCGTCCGCCAGCACCGACGTGGCGGCGTACGAGGACTTCTCTGGCCACCACATGCTGGCGGTCCGAAACCTCATCGCCACCACCAACGACGAGTCGTACCACGGCTCCGCTAGCGAGCTTCCCCCGCGACCTCGCACGGGTATGCGGAGTGGGACTTCTCTGGTGTACCGGACCCGGTGATGCTCCAGCGGTTCCTTGACGCCGCGGACTACTGGTTCGGCTACTCTGACACCTCCAACACCGGTAGCTATGACCCCGTGTCGGGGACAGCCCTAGGGGTCCCCTTAAACAACGGGGAAATCCTCACTTAAATCCC
The DNA here is from genome assembly GCA_947561735.1 of Cenchrus americanus. NCBI lineage: Eukaryota > Viridiplantae > Streptophyta > Magnoliopsida > Poales > Poaceae > Cenchrus > Cenchrus americanus. The sequence continues at coordinate 92,721,767 of OX387245.1, read as the reverse complement.
GCAACTACACCAAAACACGCTAAGCCTAACCATGCAGGTGACTAACCATGCAGGACACGGCCCACGCCGGGGACCCCGACGGCCCACCGAGACGGCCCTCTTAGAAGTCCCCTCGAGCAGGCTCCGCCTCGCTCGAGGGTGCACTCCCCCTCGGGCGGGCTCCGCCCCGTTCGAGGGGCAACTCTTCCCTCGAGTGGTCCCGCCCCGCTCGAGGGCTCGCGTCCCCTCGAGCGGGTCTCGTCTCGCTCGAGGGTCCGTCCCGCCCTCGGCCGGGGCCCGCCACGCTCACGGGCGCCCCGCACGCGTGCGCCGGCTCCCGTACGCGGGTATTTAACGCCCGACACGGGCGGGACGGCGCCATCATGCGCCGGGGCTCGCGCCCGGTGCCGCCGCACCAACTCCCCGGGGAGGCGCCCTTCCCCCACCACCGTGGGAAGGGAGCGTGCGGTACGGCCGGTGTCGGTCCCGTGACACCGCGCGCCCACCACAAAGTACGGCTAACGCGCCCGACCCTCGAAGGGGGCCGGGCGCACCCTCGATTTCACTTTCTTGTGACCCTACGGGGGTTAGGTGGAGGCGCTAGGCCGGTGGATCGCCATCCCGGCCACCGTAACGGCGTGGCCGCCGTACCCGCGCGTGCGGGGCGCACGCCGGCGTCGTAGCAACCACCTCCACTACCGTGAAGCGCATTGGGAAGGAACGCCGTTCTGCCTACTCCTGTGCCCCGTACCAGCCATCATCAGCACCTCCCTCGAAGCCTATCGGGGGACGCCACCACCATCTGCCGCCTTCCTACCCTCGAACCGCCACTGTTCGGGTACGAGGTAGGCCATCATGGCCAGATCGCTGCGAAGATCGTCCGGACGGCCGCCCACTCTACAGCGTAGCACGACATGCACCCCCACGTAGCTGGATAGCGCGGCGTGCATGTAACTCGCCGCCCCCTTGATCTATAAAAGGGGAGGCGAACCCCAGCCGCGGGGGGACTCAGAGACACAGAAACACCACGTACTCAAACTCATTCTCCCACAATATCTTCAGCCACTCTTCCAGGGACTTGGAAGCCACACTTCCTCTCCCGCCTTGCTTGTATTTGCCCCACTACAAGCACCCCCGGTGCTAAGTAATATAGTGCCCCGAGCACGCCTCGCGTCGGGACGTACGGCCCCCTCGGCGGGAACCGGGGATAAAACCTCTGTGTCACTTGTTACTTAGCATCGACCATTGAGGGATAGACCACGGCGCTATCTACTGGTTAGTGTCGGGACCATATTCCGCACCGACAGTTGGCGCCCACCGTGGGGCAAGCGAGCGCCTGAGGTCATTCCGCCAACTCCCTCCATGGTGATCCGCACTGAGTACCGTGGTACCCGCTACTGCATGGGTAGCTCGGACCCCCTCCCAGCCGGGTTCGAAATCCGCTTCGGGGACCTGAACTTCCAGGCCACGGGGAACGGCTATCTCATGCGCCTCACCAACCGCGAGGAGCTTCGCGTGCAGCGCCAGGCTAGGACCGCTCTGGTCTCCGCCGCGCGCACCGCTACGACGCGGGCGCCCGCGAGCACGGATGCGCGTGGGCCCATCGACGCCGCGACGCCGTCGTCGCTGCGGGCCTGCGTTCGCGCCGAGGCCCGGTCCGAGCGGCGGCAAGCCGAGCGCGCCGCCACTCGGCCGCAACGCGCCCACTGTTACGCCAACCGCCACCGCCCCCGGGCGGGACCACGTGCGGTCTCGGACCGCGTGCGGTCTCCGGACCGCGCATCCCCATCGGGCTGCGCGGCGCCACGACGGCCTACAACAACAACGTCAACACCACGATGCGCCGGGTCCCGCCCGGTCGCCACGTCTTCGCCGCCTGGGATTCCGGTGCCTGAATGGCCGACGAATCGTCCCTGGGCTCCATCGACGCGTTGCCACCCGCCAACCGCCACGGGTACGCGGAGTGGGACTTCTCCGGCGTGCCGGATCCAGTCGCGTTCAGGCGTTTCCTCGACGCCACGGACTACTGGTTTGGTTGCTCCGACGACTCCAGCACCGGGAGCTACGACCCCGCGCGGGAGTGTTGCGCCGTCATCACCAACGACCCGGCTAACGCCGCCGGCGCGGCGGGCGCCGGAGATGGGGAGATCACCCCCCGCCCCGGGGATCGCCGCGCGCATGGCCGCGGGGCCAAGCGCTCCCGCCGGGGCCGACGCCGACGCACGACGGCCCAAGCCCGCGAGCTCGAGGCGAAGCCGGCGGAGGCATACCGGAGCCGGTGCGGGGCCGCTCCGCGCCTCAATGGCGGGGGGAGGCCCTCGCGCGCGGCGAACGCGCGCGGGAGGCCGGGTCGACAGGTCCGTGACCGCATCAACAACGTCCCCAACGTCGACAACGCGGACGCGCCCCCGCGGGCGAGCCAAAAGCTCATCGCTGCCGCAACGCTGTTGCGCGCCATGCCGGCACCCTCAACCCCCGAGGCTCGAGACCTGCACCGCGAGGTGCAAACCCCCATCGAGCAAGCGGCCGTCCAGCAGGCCGAGAGCTCGGCCTCACGCATCCGCCAATAGGGAGATGCGCGGGGTGATGAACCTGCACCAGGGGGCGAACCCTCGGTGCACGCAGGGGGAGCGGCGGGGCAACCTGCCGACCAAGGGCGCACGCCGGCCAAAGAACGGCTCCTTGACGCACGCAGGGCGCTGGATGGCGACGCCCGCAACGTCATCAACGCCAGGCGCACGAGCAGGGCGGATGCACGAGCGGCCAGGGGCTACCACCCTCGAAGGGGTGGGCGCTACGACAGCGGCGAGGATCGCTCCCCGACGCCGGAGCCCCCGGGCACCCGTGTGTTCAGCCGGGAGATCCGCGCGGCGGCGTTCCCCCAACGCTTCCGCCAACCCTCGACCATCGTCAAGTACAACGGGGAAACAGACCCTCGCGTGTGGCTTAACGACTACCGCCTGGCTTGCCAGCTCGGCGGAGGCACCAGCGATGAGGTCATCATCCGCAACTTGCCCCTACACCTCGGCGACGCGGCCCGGACATGGCTCGAGCACTTGCCTGCTAGCCAAATCCACAACTGGGATGACCTGGTCCACACGTTCGTGGGCAACTTCCAGGGCACGTACGTGCGCCACGGGAACTCCCGGGACCTTCGCTCCCGCACGCGAGGCCCGGCGAGTCGCTACGGGACTTCATACGGCGCTTCTCCAAGCGCCGCACGAGAGCTCCCCGGCGTGGCGCGGTCCGAGATCGTGCACGCCTTCCTCGAGGGCACCACGTGCGGGGACCTCGTGCGCGACCGGGACGCAGCCCCGCTGCGGACTCCAACGAGCTGTTCGACATTGCCACCAGCTTCGCCTCCGGTGAGGAAGCCGTGGGGGCAATCTTCGACGGCAAGAAGGGCAAGCGCACAGAGGACGCGCCCGCGGAGGGCAGCAAGTCCAAGGAGCTGCACCGCAACGACAAGCGGGGCAAGAAGGGGAAAAAGCCGCGTCGCGAGGCGTGTGAGCAGGGGCGCGACGGCGGCAATGCCGAGGCCCTCGCTGTTGACCCGGCTCGACGGGGCCCTCGACCGGCCCCTCGAGGTCCGGGGGTGTTCGACGACATGCTGAAAAAGCCATGTCCCTACCACAAGACTCCGGTGAATCACACCCTTGAGCAGTGCGATATGCTCAAGAAGTTTTATGGCCGAGCCGCCGCGAAGGAGGCAGAGGCCAAGAAAGACGGGGGCGACGGCGACGCGGGTGGCTTCCCCGCTGTCGAGAACGTGTTCCTCATCTTTGGTGGGCCAACCGTCGATATGTCGACGCGCCAGTGCAAGAAGGAGCGGCACGAGGTCCTAGCCGCTGAGAGGGCACCTCCGTCCTTCCTCAATTGGTCGGAGGACGCCATCACCTTCAGCCGGGAGGACCACCCGAACCGCGTCCCCAACCCGGGCCAGTACCCGCTGGTGGTTGATCCCATCATCGGGAACGCCCGGTTCTCGAAGGTCCTCATGGACGGGGGCAGCAGCCTCAATATCCTCTACGCGCACACGTTGCGCCTCATGGGGATCGGGTTGGACCAGCTGCGGCCCAACACGAAGCCGTTTCATGGCATCGCGACCGGCAAGCAGGTCCAGCCCCTCGGGCGGATCGATGCCCGGTGCGGTTTGGCACCCCAAAGAATTTCCGCAAGGAGACCCTCACCTTCGAGGTGGTGGGGTTCAAGGGGGCCTACCATGCTATACTTGGGCGACCCTGTTACGCCAAATTCATGGCGGTCCCCAACTACACTTACCTGAAGATGAAGATGCCGGGTCCAAACGGCGTTATCACCGTCGGGTCATCCATCGAGCACGCGTTCGACTGCGACGTCGAGTGCGTGGAGCACGCAGAGGCGCTGGCGCTGGACGAAGCGCTGGTGAACACGCTGGAAAAGATGGTCAACGAAGACCTCGATCCCGCCGCCAAGCACGCCGGCACCTTCGAGGCTGCGGAGCAGACCAAGGGGGTCCCCCTCGACCCGTCAGCCCCCGAGGGCAAGGTGTTGAGGGTCAGCTCCACCCTCGACCCCAAATAGGAAGTGGTGCTCGTCGACTTCCTCCGCGCCAACGCCGACATCTTCGCGTGGAGCCCCTCGGATATGCCAGGCATCCCGAGGGAAGTCGCCGAGCACTCCCTTGACATCCTGCCAAACGCCCGCGCCGTGCAGCAACGGCTGCGCCGCTTCGACGAGGAGCGGCGACGGGCGATCGGAGCGGAGCTACGGAAGCTTCTCGAGGCCGGATTCATCAAGGAGGTGTTCCACCCTACGTGGCTAGCAAACCCCGTGCTTGTAAAGAAAAAGAATGGGAAGTGGCGGATGTGTGTAGACTACACTAGTCTTAATAAAGCATGTCCTAAAGTTCCTTTTCCTTTGCCACGCATTGATCAGATTATTGACTCAACAGCTGGGTGTGAATTGCTTTGCTTCCTTGATGCTTACTCCGGGTACCACCAAATAAAAATGAAGGATTCTGACCAGCTCGCGACTTCGTTCATCACACCGTTCGGGACGTTCTGCTACGTCACGATGCCATTTGGCCTCAGGAACGCGGGTGCAACATATCAGCGTTGCATGCAACACGTTTTTGGGGACCACATTGGACGGACGGTCGAGGCCTACGTGGACGACATCGTCGTGAAGACCAGGAAGGCGGACGACCTGGTCGCCGACCTTGGCGTCGCGTTCAACTGCCTACGGGCCAACGGGGTCAAGCTAAACCCCGAAAAGTGTGTCTTTGGAGTGCCGCGAGGCATGCTCCTAGGATACATCGTCTCCCAGCGGGGGATCGAGGCCAACCCTGAAAAGGTCGCGGCCCTCGAGCGAATGGGTCCGATCCGGGACCTCAAAGGGGTGCAGAAGGTGTTGGGGTGCCTCGCCGCCTTAAGCCGCTTCATCTCGCGGCTCGGTGAGAAGGGCCTGCCTCTCTACCGCCTGCTTAAGAAGCACAAGCGCTTCTCTTGGACCGCCGAGGCTCAGGACGCGCTCGACAAGCTAAAGGCGTCTCTGACGCACGCCCCGATCCTCACGCCGCCGCAAGACGGCGAACCCCTGCAGCTCTACGTGGCCGCAACCACCCAGGTGGTCAGCGCCGTGATCGTCGTGGAGCGCACGGAGGAAGGGCACGCCTTGCCTGTACAGAGGCCGGTCTACTACATCAGCGAGGTCCTATCGGACACGAAGACGCGCTACCCCCAGGTCCAGAAGCTGCTTTACGCGGTAGTCCTCACGCGTCACAAGCTTCGCCACTACTTCGAGGCCCACCCGGTCACGGTGGTTTCCTCCTTTCCGCTAGGAGAAATCATCCGCAACCCTGACGCCGCCGGCAGGATTGCCAAGTGGTCCGTGGAGCTGATGGGCGAGACGCTCGCCTACGCCCCGCGCAAGGCCATCAAGTCGCAAATCCTGGCTGATTTCGTCGCTGAGTGGACGGACACGCAGCTGCCGCCCCCACAAATCCAAGCAGAGTGCTGGACTCTGTTCTTCGATGGCTCAGTGATGAAAACGGGAGCAGGCGCGGGCCTGCTCTTCGTGTCGCCCCTCGGGGAACACATGCGCTACGCAGTGCGTCTCCACTTCCCCGCGTCCAACAATATGGCTGAATACGAGGCCCTTCTCTGCGGCCTCAAGATCGCAATTGAGTTGGGCATCAAGCGCCTCGACGTGCGGGGGGACTCGCAGCTCGTGATCGATCAGGTCATGAAGAACGCGAGCTGCCACGACGACAAGATGGAGGCCTACTGCAAAGCCGTGCGGGCCCTCGAAGACAAGTTCTACGGCATCGAGCTTAACCACGTACCCCGCCGGTACAATGAGGAAGCGGACGAGCTGGCAAAGATCGCGTCCGGGCGGATCACCGTTCCCCCGAACGTTTTCGCGCGCGACATCACGCAACCCTTGGTCGTTTTCGAGCCCCACCCCTCGAGCCACGACGGACCCTCGGGGGCTCCCTCGAATCCAGCGGGTGCGGAACCCATGGATGAGGACCCCTCGAACGAGGCGTACGTGCTCTCCCTTCTCGAGAGGTACGGCTCCCACGAGGTCGACGCGATGGACATCGAGCCAGCCCCTGCCCAAGAGGACTGGCGCAAAAAGTACATCGCCTGGATCGCTCGAGGGGAACTCCCCGCGGATTGGGCCGCGGCCAGGCGCATCACCAGGATGGCCAAATCTTTCACCCTCGTCGACGGCGAGCTGTACAAGCGCGCCGCCTCGGCATCCTACAGCGGTGCATACCTATTCCCGAGGGGCGCGAGCTCCTGCGAGACATCCACGCGGGGATCTGTGGCCACCACGCCGCACCCCGCACCCTCGTCGGCAACGCATTCCGCCAGGGCTTCTATTGGCCTACCGCGGTCACTGATGCCAGCGAGATCGTGCGCACCTGCGAAGGGTGCCAGTTCTACGCCCGCAAATCCAACTTGCCCGCTCACGCCCTGCAAACCATCCCCGTAACATGGCCATTCGCCGTATGGGGGCTGGATATCGTCGGGCCCCTGCGGAAGGCGCCCGGGGGCTTCACCCACTTGCTAGTCGCGATTGACAAATTCTCCAAGTGGGTGGAGGTGCGCCCCATCACGAATTTAAGGGCTGAGCAGGCGGTCACGTTCTTCACCGACATCGTCTACCGCTTTGGAGTGCCAAACTCCATCATCACAGACAATGGGTCCCAATTCACGGGCCGGAAGTTCTTGGAGTTCTGTGATAAGTTCCACATCCGCGTGGATTGGGCGGCTGTGGCACACCCACAGACCAACGGCCAAGTGGAGCGTGCCAACGGCATGATCCTACAGGGCCTCAAGCCTAGAATTTTCGACCAGCTCAACAAATCTGGGCGAAAATGGCTCCAAGAACTACCAGCGGTTGTGTGGAGCCTAAGGACCACCCCAAGCAGAGCCACCGGGTTCACCCCGTTTTTCCTAGTCCATGGCGCGGAGGCCGTCCTCCCCACGGACTTGGAATACGGGTCACCCAGGGTTCGAGGCTACGACGAGGAAGCTAACCAGCAAGCCCGCGAGGACTCGCTGGACCAGCTGGACGAGGCACGCCTCGTAGCCTTGATGCATTCCGCGAGGTATCAACAGTCCCTACGACGTTACCAGGCACGCAAGATACGTCGGCGGGATTTCAGCGAAGGGTACCTGGTCTTAAGGCTGCGCCAAGACAACCGAGGGCGCCACAAGCTATCGCCCCCATGGGAAGGACCCTACGTCGTGGTAAAGGTACTCAAGCCGGGCACATACAAGCTGGCCAACGAGGACGGTGAAGAACTCACCAACGCTTGGAACATCCAACAGCTACGTCGCTTCTACCCTTAGCTAGGATTTTCCAAGTACTTTCTGCTGTAAAATCACATGGCCAACGCCCCAGTTGGTGTCAACTATGTAAACGCTCCAAATCTAATAAAAGGGCAACTCGGCTTTCCCCCTGAAACCCAAGTTACCCTCGGGGGCTACTACGGGGGGGACCCCCCCAAAAAAATGGTTCCATTTTTTGCGCAAAAATAAAAAACGACTCACACGCGCTAAGTTTGTTTCCTACTTCAACCTCGAGCCACGATTCAAACAGGGCGCAGGCGGCACAGCGGAAGGAGCGTGCGAGCCAGAGATAGCCTACGCCGCGTGGATATGGCCCTTCTCTCTCAGGAAGAAGGAGAAACAAAAAAGCGTGATAAACAAACAACTTCATTTACAGCAAATGCCCATGTTCATGAAACAACTTGTTTATTTACAAAAGGCCACGAGGCCAGAGTACTGATACACATCAAAAAACGGGCCTAGCGCCCAAACTGCTTTCAGGCGGGAGGAGCAGCAGCATCCGCGATGTCGGGGAAGAGGAACTCCTCGAAGGCCTCGGCGAGCGATCCGGCGGCGTCGGCAGCGAGCGCGTCTACACGCTCCATGGCCACCTCGTCCTCGACGCCCTCGGGAACGATGTAGCCTTCCGCCAGCGCCTCGAAGTTGACCTCGTAGTGGGATCGCACCACTCCGAGGGCCTTCTGGACGCCCAGATGCAGTGCCCGGCGCATCCGCTCGGTGACATGGCCACCAAGGGCACGCGGACGGTCGTCCGGGGGAGGCGCCGGCACGGGCCTTGCCCTCCTCGACGACGCGGCGGGTCTCGAGGGCCGCATCGCGCGGCTCCCGCAACTCTGCTCGGAGGAGTTGTAGGAAGCTGCGGCGCCTCGGCCCGCTCGGCCCCGCGTGCCCCGGGCGGTGCGCAAGCTCTCGGAATCGACAAGACAAGAAGAAATCGAGAAAGGGGGGAAGCGAGCCCTCTAAGCGAAAAACCAACCGGACGGGGAGTTAGGCGACAACTCACCCTCGACTTGCTTCCTCTCCGACTCGAAGTCGCGGCGCACGGACTCGATCGCCAACTCGAGGCGCTGGACGGTTTCGCCTTGCTCGCGGAGGGCCAGCTCCTGGTTGGCGTTGCTGATGCTGAGCGTGAGCGCCTCGTCCTCAACCTTGGAGAACGCGGCGTTCCGCTCCTCCAACGACTTCTCCGCCGCCTCGCGAGCGACACGCTCCGCTCCGGCGCGCCGTCCGGGCGTCGACGAGGGCGGCTGCTCCTCTGGCGGAGCCGCCCCTCGGCCCCTTGGCGGGCGGCGCGCTCTGCCGAAGCCGCTCCTCGGCGATGGCGAGCGCCGCGGCCTTGGCGTCGTGGGCGGCCTTCAAGTCGTCGGCCGCCTTGGCCCGTGCTCCCGGCCCGCGCGCCGCTCCTCGGCCCGGCGGCGCCGCGCCCTGCGCCCCCTCGGCGACGTGCGAAGCTCCCGGGCCTCGCGGCGGACGTTGGCCACCTCCGCCTCCCGGTTGGCGGCCGGCGTCCGCGTCTTCTCCCGAGGTCCGAGCGCGCCCGCCCACGGCGCCTCGTCACGGTCGACGAGGGCTGCGCGCGGACCCGCTCGAGGCTCGAGCGGCGCGCCGCGTCCCGCCCCGAGCTCTTCGGGAGCTCGTCGCACCATGCCATCGCCCGGTACGCCAGCCAGTCGTCCGGCGTCCTGAGAGCATCCGCAAGCGCGTCGAAGGCGGCGCACGCTCCGGAGGCCGGTGAACCTCGGCGTTCACCCGGTCAAAGGCATCGTACTTGTAGTGAGCACGACGCTCGAGCTCCTGGCAACCACAGAATCGAAACCTGTAAGCGCCAAGACTTGAATGCAGCGTACAAAAACGAAAAAGGGAAAAGAACGAGCAACCATGGCTCACCTGGAAGACGAGCCAGGCCGGACCGCCATGGACCCGCAGCGCCTCGTTCAGCGCGCGGTTGAGCGTGGCGCCGTGGCTCCGGAGCTCGCCCCGAGCTCCTGCTCCCCCGCGGCGTCGGCAAACGCGGGGGGATCCTCGGCGGCCCCCTCCACAGGCGGGGACGGCCGGCGCGGGAGGACGAGGCCTCGGCACCATGCCCTCGGCCCCCCACCACCATGTGACCCTCGTGCCGCCTCACGAGGGCCCCCTCCGGGGCTCGGGGGGAGTTCGTGGGCCGGCTCCGGCCCACCGGTTTCCACCCCGGCGGCGGGGAGTCGTCCGAGACCTCCACCACCTCCGCACGGGGATTGACGGCGGGCGCCGCCGCGCGCGCGCCTCCACCGGCACCTCCACTTGCGCCACCGCGGCCGCGGCGCCCGGCGCGGCGCGCGGCCGCCGCCTCCGGCGTGCCGCGCGCGTCCACGGGCGCCCCCGCGAGTTGCGCCGCTCCACCTCTCGCGACGGTCGGCGCCGGCCGCCCCCGGCGGCCCTGCGGCGCGCGCCGCGGCGGGCGATCGCCGGCCGGGGCCTCGAGGCCCCGGCCGGGCTTTGCGAGCTCGTGCCCGCCGCCGTGCTGGTCCCCGGGCGCGACGCCCTCGACGAGCGCCGCCGGGTGGGGATCGATGCGTCCGTCCTCAGCACCTTGGCTGGTGCAAGAGGAGGAACGGTTGGCACCACCCTGCGCAGGCACAAACGGAGGGTTAGATCACCTGATTACCAACGAACCAAACAAAGCGAAAAAAAACGAGCTCCTTACCTCGAAGTGGAAAAGGCCCGTTTCCTTTTCCTCGAGGCCTCCGCGGACGAGGCCGGTGCGGTGCCGCCGCGCGCCGTAGCGCCTCCCGACGGCGCCGCCGCGCGCGCGAGCACGCCCGCCCCGTGCGGCGGGCGCGCCCGACGCCGCACCTCCCGAAGGCGCCGCCGCGCGCGGGGGCACGCTCGCCCCCGTGCGCGGCGCGCGCGCCGTCGCGCCCCCCGACGATGATGCCGCGCGCGCGGGCACGCTCCCCCCGCGCGCGGGCACGCTTGATGCGCGCACGGGCGCGCTCGCCGCGCGCGCCTCCGTGGCGCGCGCGGCACCCCTCCGCGGCGCGTGCCGCCCACGATGACGATTGCCCGGCGGCGGGCGGCCGGTGCGCCCTCCCCGGAGCAAAGCCGCCCCCGACGCCGGCGCGGGTTCGGCGATGGGGGCGCGGTCGCCACTGTCGGAGGGGGCCCTCCCCCTCGGCCTCTTCCTCCTCGTCCTCCTCCGAGGATGAGGGGCTCTGTCGGTGTTTTAGACCGGCAACCTACTACGGGGAGTACCCGAAGTAGATGATTGTGACTCGCCGAGATCGGTAACTCGAAGGAAGAGACACGTGGCACACAATTTAGACGAGGGTTCGGGCCGCGAGGTGCGTAATACCCTACGTCTGTATGTTGCGTAGCTACGGGATTGATAGGGCGCGATTACAAGATGGTGCAATAGTGCGCCGTGGGTTGTAGGGGGATTGAGATTCGATGCTAGAGATCGGTCCACGCCTCGCCTTATATAGTCGGGAGGCAGGGTTACAAGTCGGAGTAGGGAGAGAGTACTAGTCGAGTACGTCTAGGAGACTTCCATACAGTGCGGAACGTGTACAGAGTCCTATCCGAGTACTACTCCTTTGCTGTCCTTGTGCTCCACGCCTTCAGGTGCCGTGTAGCGCAAGCCGGGTAGTCCCAGGGGCCCACAGAGTAGTCGGTTCTGGTACCCACCGAGGCAGTGGGCCCAGGGAGGTCCATACGACAAGCCCCCGAGTACTTTGTAGTCGAGAAGGATAGCTTCCAGTAGTCTTGACGGCCTTAACGAGTAGTCCTCAAGCGTCCCTGAGTGCTACTGGTCAAAAGTCCTCAAGAGTAGTCGAAGCATCCCGAGGCTGGAATGTACTCCAGCTGATGTTTGAGCAATCTTGAAGTCTTCTCGAGTAGTCCCAAGCGTCCTTGAAATCTGCCTTCGAAGGTCTTCAAGAAATGCCTGTCTTGTCTTGAAGCCGAAGCCGTCGTGGAGATGCGATTTGCAGAACCGCAATCCACATGGAGTAGCCCCCGAGCCTCGAGCCGCGGGCTCTGGCTGAGGATCCATCTGAATTCTTGGCAAGAAAATCCCGAAAAATCCGGAGAGAAAAAACCGAAGGACACGTGGCACGGAGCCCCCGAGCCTTGAGTCGAGTACTTCCTCTCGAATTGAAGGGTCTTCTTGGAGAATGTGTTCCGAGATGCTCTTGAGACGAGCCGCGTCCCGGGTAGTCGAGTAGAAGTAGCCGAGCCCCGAGGGTGAGGCGCGTCGACTAGTAGAATGCGAAGAGTCACGCGCGGACGGCGAGTCGGCCCGCGCGTGGACTTATCCAACCGCCCGTTACGGAGGCAATTTGGCTTATAAATAGAAGCCGAAACCCTTAGGGTTTTTCACCCAAGTGAGCCGCAGTCATTTCCGTTTGAATCTTGAAGTAGATCCACTCCAGCACCTGCTGCCGCCGTAGTAGATCCGAGCGCATCGCCGCCCAAAGGATTTAGGGTAGCCCCCGAGCGGATGCGAGTGAAGACTCCTTGCACTTGGAGGATGAAGCCGTCGCCATCGAAGACGTCCAAGGCCGGCGGGAAGAAGAGGAGCCGTGCAGAGGCCGCCGCGGCTGCCACGGATGCGGCGCCGCCCATGTCTCCACCGCGCGCCGATCCGAGCCGCGAGTGGAAAAAGTCGAAGGTCAAGACGGAGGACCGTCGACCCCCGTTGAACAGCGGGTTCATCGGGGAGAAAGAAGTCGACATGTGGAGATCCGCCCGTATCCGATGGAGAAGGCGGAGGACGAGATCCCGATGTTCTCGCGCTTCGTCGAGCGCGGGCTTGCGCTGCCAGCAAGCGACTTCTTCAAGGGGCTGCTGGGGTACTACGGCGTCGAGTACCTCAACTTGAACCCCAACGGCATCTTCCACACGTCGGTCTTCGTCCACTTCTGCGAGGCCTTCCTTGGGATCAAGCCGCACTGGGTGCTCTTCCGGAAGTTCTTCCGCGTCAAGCCGCAGCCCAGTGCCTCCAACCCCAGAGTAGTCGGAGGGGCCGGGATCCAGCTGAGGGAGGACGCCGCAGACCAGTACCTGGCGTACAAGCTCGTGGACTCCAACACGGACTGGAAGACGCGGTGGTTCTACATCACCAACCACCACCCAGGCCTGCCGAAGCCGAGCGGACGGCAGCCCAGGCATCGGGAGTGGTGGAACACGAGCCCACCATGCGGGGAGGGGATCCGGCTCACGAGGCGCTAGCGCGCATCCGGGTGCTCAGAGAGGCTGGACTGAGGGCCGAGCACGTGGCCTTCAGTTTCATGAAGCGCCGGATCCAGCCGCTGATGGCGAGGGATACGTTGGGCTTCGAGTACACCGGCGACGACGACACGTCGCGGATGCCGGGGGGCGAGTTGGACGACAACGACATCATCGAAAGGTTGTCGCGGATCTTCAAGGACATGCCGGAGTACACGGCGTGCCCTGTCGAGGAGTACTCCGCCGCGCGCCCGCCCAACGAGGTGAGTAGTCGTACCCCCCCTCGTCGAGTAGTGGGCACTTGTAGCAGAGTTGCTGACGCCTTGTGTCTTCGCGCAGGATGATGTGAAGCGGTTTGTCTCCGAGCCGCAGCCGCCGCCGAGCGGGATCGAGATCCCGGTGGAGGGGAAGGTGAAGGAGCGCCGTGAAGTCGGTGAAGGCGACGACCCCGTCATCGTGGAGGATACCTCCGATGACGAAGAAGACGAAGAGACGCTGCATGACCGCTTCCACCTGCGGTCGAGGTTTAGCCGTCCGGGCTTGCCTCACGTGCCACTCATCCAAGACCCTCCGCCAGCTGGCACTGGAGGCTAGCCTTGCTGCGCCGCCGCGGAAGCCGCGCAACCCCACCAAGAAGCGGGTGGCGAAGAAAATGAAGGTCTCAGAGACCACGCCTCCGGAGGTGAGTGTTCTTGAACAGAGTAGTCGAGTACCCAGTAGTCGAGTACGTTGCTGACGAGTAGTCGTCTGTTGTGTGCAGGAGGTGCCGCCAACGGAGCCCGTCGAAGAGGGCGACGAAGGCGCGTGGGACCCGGTGGGGGAACCGGCTGGAAGCCGAAGTCCAGCCCCCACTGTCGAAGATCTTCGGCGCGGTCGGAGCGCCGGCCCACGCTCCAGTGGAGAGCAGAGTACCCGCGGCCGCCGCCGTTGGAGAGATGGAAGCCGCGGGGACGCGAGAAGACGTACGCGGCCGGCCGGGCCCCCACCGTGGAGGAGGCAGTAGCCGAAGAGGCGGAAGAGACGCCCGCCGAGGGTGGACTGGTTGACATCGCCAGCATCCTCGGTGCTCCGGCCGTGACTATCATCCGGTCGACCTTGTAAGTACCCCACCTTCATGAGTAGTACTCGTTGCAGTAGTCGATGATTGCCTGACAAACTTCTGTGAACACTTGTGCAGAAAATCCACGGATCCGAGGCGGGACGGGGAAGAGCCCGCGGCCGGCGGAGCGGGGAGAGGCCGTGCCGCCGTCGAGGAGCCCGCTCCCGAGGCCGAAGCCGCGACCGAGCCGCCCGCCGCCGAAGCGCCGCCGCCGCAGGCGGCCATGGTCGAAGGTGAGTACCCTTCTTGAAGCTGTAGAACTCCCGGGACGAGTAGTCGTAGGCACCGATGCGCATGTTCCTTGTTGACGGGCGGCGAAGGAGGTGACCTCCCTGCGGGGGTACCCATGCGAGGAGTTGACACCGAGAGGCCCGGAGGCCGCGGAAGGAGCCCCCGAGCCCGTGGGGGAAGTCGCCGAGAAGTCCGCCGAGGGGGAGGCGGCCTACCACGTCGCCGGGGGGTTGCTGCGGAGGTGGCAATCCGATCCCCCGAGATCCAAGACGCGGAGCCTATCCGCTCGGCGCCGATGACGGAGGCTACGTCGAGTAGCGGTGGCGGGATTGAGGGCTGGCGGCCGACGATCTCGTCGAGCCGCAACGGTAGCCCGACATCCGGAGGCGATGTGGCGTGCTGAGCAGTGGATGAAGGTACGTAGCCGAAGCTTCACGAGTAGTCAATCCTTTGCATTGAGTACTCTGTTGACTTGAGCTTGTCTTGTGCAGGACGTCGCGGAGCGACCCGCGAGAAGTCGAACATGCTGCAAGGCTACGGTGACACCGTGCTCCGAGCCGAGGCCCTGGAGGAGCAGCTCGTGAAGTCGCGGAAGCACGCGGCCGCGATGCAGTCGAAGCTCGACGCCGCGTTCGCCAAGTATCACAACGATGTGATGGAGCTGCAGGCGAAGGGCGACGACTTGGTGCGGAAAAACAAAGGCCTCCGCAACAAGAATAAGGGTATGTCCTTTGACTTGTCGGGTACTTGTTGGAAGTCGTCGAAGCTTCTGACCCGTTGTTGTGGTGTGTTGCAGAACTCGAAGGCCAGGTGGAGCAGCTGAAAGCCTCGGAGGTCAGCATGAAGAACCTCTTCTACCGGGAGCAAGAAGCCCGCCAGGTACTTGAGCTCGACTACAAGGAGCTTGCCATCGAGTGCGAGAAGCATATGGAGTTGCGGATTGCCTCGACAGAGATCTCGTCAAGCTGCTACAAATCTTTGCGAAGTTGAACGAAGATTGCGAGGCGCTCGGGCCCAATTTGAAGGACCTTGAAGAGGCCGCTCTTCCGATCGCGAGGCCGCCGGTGCCGCACCGGGCGGCCCCAAGATAGCCCCTCGGCGGATTGACTTCGTGAAGCGCCGGGCCGGGCGGCCGCCTACGTCAAGCACATGGCCAAGTCGATCCCGAAGCAAGTGCTAGCCTTCATGAAGTCGTACTTCCCGAAGGCTCCGGTGGAGGTGGTCGCCGGCGGGGTAGCCGCCAGCGCTCGGATGAGCGATGCGCGAGGGGGCCGCTGGAGCGAGATGGCTCCCCATCGCGGAGCGAGTAGCCGAGAAAGCTGAACCTCCAGTAGCCCTGCATAGGTAGCTTAGTAGCCACAGTTGTACAAAAACCACTTGTAATGAACTTATTCATGTATCAATGAAATGAAGTTGTTCCATCAATGAGTACTCGTAACCGCGATCTCAGAGTGCGGAGCGCCCATCGTGGAGTAGGTGCGAGTAGTAGTACTCGGCTTTAGTAGTCCCGTCGTAGGGAGTAGACAGTAAAGAAGTTGATGAACGATCAAACTTTATTACTGAAGAAGTACACCTGGATGGCCAGGGCCGTAGTTACAAGTAGTCGCCTGGACCCGGAGGCCGCTTACAGCTAAGTGGAGCTGGAGCGGGTAGCCGCTTGCAGCTGGTGATCCGTAAGTAGCCGTGTAGGCTGGACCGCAGATCCGTAGGTAGCCGTGGGGCCGGATCTTGGAGTGTGGTCTCTTGATAGACCGCTGCTAGAGTCCTTGACGCTCGTCGCGCCCCGGTCCGTAGGTAGCCGCACGGGGCCGGACACGGAGGAGAGTAGTCCGGAGACTTGGAGCCGGGACCGGGGGGGGGTCGCTTGCGGCAAGGGGCGTTGATGTAGTCGTGTAGACTTGAACCCCAGAGTAGTCGTGTAGACTAGGCGTAGAATCGACAGAGTTGGTCGACGTTCCACGAGTTGTTGACGTCTTCGCCTTCAAGTGTTTGGAGGCGATAGGAGCCCGGCCCGGTCACCTTAGACACGGTGAAGGGGCCTTCCCAGGGAGAGCTGAGCTTGTGGAGTCCTTCCGTTTTCTGAATACGACGGAGGACAAGATCTCCAACGTTGAAGGAGCGTTCCTTGACGTTGCGATCATGGTAGCGTCGGATACCCTCCAGGTACCTAGCTGACTGGACGAGGGCGGCGCGGCCGAGCTTCTTCGATGCGTCGATATCAACTCGTCCGTCGTCTTCCGAGACGCCTTCGTCGTAGTGTTCCACCGCCGGTGAGTTCCATATGACGTCGGCGGGGAGGATGGCTTCGCAGCCGTAGACCGGGGAAGTAGGGGGGATTGCCCCGTCGGCTTGGATGGTTGAGTCCGCAGCCCCCAGAGTGCGTTGGGTAGTTCCTTGATCCACTTGCCCCCTTTAGAATTGGCAGCGTCATGTAGCCGCTTCTTGAGGGCGTCGAGCACCATCCCATTGGTGCGCTCGACTTGTCCGTTGGCCCATGGATGGGCGACTGAGACGTATCTGACGTCGATCCCGCTGTTCTCGCAGTACTCCCAGAACTGGTGGTTGTTGAAGTTGGACCCCAGGTCTATGATGATGCGGTGGGGTAGCCCATAGCGGTGTACGAGTTCATCCAGGAAGTCGAGTACTCGTCGGCCTTGGGGCATGTGACCGGCTTGACCTCGATCCACTTGGTGAACTTGTCGATAGCCACCGGCCACCTGTTGAATCCTCCCGGCGCGATTGGTAGTGGCCCAATCATGTCGAGCCCCCGGCGGGCAAAGGGCCGGGTCGGCGGTATGGTGACTAGCTTGTAGGCCGGGACGTGTTGCGCTTGGCGAAGAATTGACATCCTTGGCACCTTCGACGAGTTCTTCGGCATCGCTCGGGGCCGTGGGCCGCAGAAAGCTCGCGGGAAGGCCTTGGCGACCGCCGTACGTGAAGACGCGTGGTTGCCGCAGAAGCCCTTGTGAATCTCCTCCAAGATGTCCTTGCCCTCTTCACGAGGGACGCACTTCATGAGTACTCCAGAAGATGCGCCCCGCTTGTAAAGCTTGTCGCCGACGAGGACGTAGGACTTGGCGCGGCGGACGAGTTGTTCGGCCGCGTTCTTGTCGGAGGGGACCTTCTGCTCGCTGAGGTAGTCGATGAAGGGTTGCCTCCAGTCCACGTCGATCATCATGACCTCCTGCCCAGCTGGTGGATGGGCTGGGGCAGTGGTCGGTGGCGCCGGCTCCGGGATGGATGGCGCATGAAGCTCATGGACGAAGACGCCCACAGGTACTTGGGCGCGGGTGGATCCGAGCTTCGAGAGGACGTCCGCCGCAACGTTGTTGTCGCGGACGATGTGGTGGAACTCAAGACCATAGAACTTGTTCTCGAGCTTGCGAACTTCTAGGCAGTAAGCGTCCATATTCTCCTTGTTGCGGTCCCAGGACTTGTTGACTTGGTTGATGACCACTGCGGAGTCGCCGTAGACTAGTAGCCGCTTGATGCCAAGTGAAGCCGCGAGGCGGAGCCCGTGCAGGAGGGCTTCGTACTCGGCTTCATTGTTCGAGACCTTCCAGAAGATCTGCAGGACGTACTTGAGTTGTTCGCCCGTTGGAGAGATCAGGAGTACCCCTGCGCCTGCGCCCTCGAGGTTGAGTGAGCCGTCGAAGTACATCACCCAATGCTCTGGTCGCACGGTGGGAGTAGGTAGCTGGTTCTCCCGCCACTCGCCATGAAGTCGACTAGTGCTCGCGACTTGATGGCGGTGCGTGGCTTGAAGTCGATGGTGAGGGCGCCGAGCTCGACGGCCCACTTGGTGATTCTTCGGTGGCGTCCGAGTTCCTCGGGATGTCGCCGAGCGGGTAGTCGGTGACGACGGAACCGAGTACTCCCGGAAGTAGTGTCGTAGCTTCCGCGAGGTGATGAGTAGAGCGTACGGAAAGCTTCGCACGGGCCGGTAGCGAGCCTTGGACTCGATAGAACCTCGCCGACGAAGTAGACCGGGCGGCCCCGGACCGGATAGGCGTGGCCGTCTTCCCCGCCGTTCGACAACGATGGCGATGCGACCACGTGAGTAGTCGCGGCTAGGTAGAGCGATGAGCGCTCGCCCTTGAAGGGAGCCGTGAGGACCGGCGGCTTTGACGGAAGTCCTTGAGCCGGGCAAGGGCTTGATCCGCCTCCGGAGTCCACACGAACTTCTCGTGATGCTTGAGAAGTTTGAAGAAGGGGAGACCCCGTTCTCCTAGCCTCGAGATGAATCCGTTCAACGCCGCCATGCACCCCGTCGGCTTACGGACGTCCTTGATGCTCGTGGGAGCTTTCATGCTTGGTGATGGCGGAGATCTTCTCGGGGGTTGGCTTCAATGCCGCGCCGGGGCGATGATGAAGCCGAGTAGTTTGCCCGAAGGGACGCCGAAGACGCACTTGTTCGGTTTGAGCTTCCGGCGGTACTCGCGTAGTGATGCGAAGGTCTCTTCAAGGTCGTCGATGAGGGTACCGGAGTCCTCGGTTTTGACAACCACGTCATCCACGTAGGCCTCGACGTTCTTGTTGAGTTGCCGCTTGAAGCAAGCCTGGATGGCCCGTTGGTAGGTAGCGCCGGCGTTCTTCAACCCGAATGACATGGTCGTGTAGCAGTACGCGCCAAACGGGGTGATGAACGCGGTCTTCTCCTGGTCTTCCTCCTTGATTGCGATCTGGTGGTACCCGGAGTAGCAGTCGAGGAAGCAGAGCAGGTCGCAGCCCGCCGTGGAGTCGATGACTTGATCAATCCGCGGCAACCCGAAGGGGTCCTTGGGGCAGTGCTTGTTGAGGTCGGTGTAGTCGACGCACATCCTCCACTCGTTCGAGTTCTTCTTGCGGACGAGGACGGGGTTGGCGAGCCACTCAGGATGGAATACTTCTCTGATGAAGCCGGCAGCGAGTAGCTTCTCCTTCTTGATGGCGTCTCGTCTGTCGTCGGCAAAGCGTCGGAGGTGTTGTCGCTTAGGAGTGGCCTTTGGATCGACGTTGAGGCAGTGCTCGATCAGCTCCCTGGGCACTCCTGGCATGTCCGCTGGCTTCCACGCGAAGATGTCGCGGTTAGCCCGAAGGAAGTTGATGAGCGCGTCTTCCTATTTGGGGTCGAGGCCGGCCCCGATGGTGGTGGTCTTGGTTGGGGTCGCTTGTTCCGAGGTCGACCAGACTTGACGAGTACCTCCTCGGGTGGGCGAGGCTTGTTGGTCTTTGTCGGACTTCTGCGGGATGTCGAGTTCGCTCGTAGCGAGCTTCTTCGACGCAGCGTAGACCTCCATCATTGGGGGTGGGTACTTGGTTTGTTGAAGCGATCACCACGGCCTCTCGTATCGCGGTCGTGGGAGATCTTCAAGTCCCCCCGGAGGGAGAGTACACGGCTGGACTTGGCATCTTGAGTACCAAGTAGGTGTAGTGGGGCACCGCCATGAACTTGGCGATGGCCGGTCTGCCGAGGATGGCGTGGTAGGAAGTCTCGAAATCCGCAACCTCGAACTTGATGTACTCGGTGCGGTAGTTATCCCGAGACGCCCCGAAGGTAACTGGCAGTACCACTGAGCCCAGTGGGATAGCCGCGTTGCCTGGGACGATGCCGTAGAAGGGCATGCTGCTCTTGTTGAGCATGGGGGTGACGTCGAGGTTCATCTTCTTCAAGGTCTTGGTGAAAAGGACGTTGAGCCCGCTTCCACCGTCGATGAGCACCTTGTTGAGCTTGGAACCCGCCACTGTTGGTTTCAGGACGAGGGGGAACCGTCCTGGCTCGGAGAAGCTAGTCCACTGGTCCGCGCGGGAGAAGGTGATGGGTACTTCTGACCACCTGAGAGGGGTCATGACCGCTGGCTCGATGGACATCACTTCGCGACGGGTAGCCTTCTGCTCCCGCCTGCTGGGCAGTCCGCCGAAGAGGACGTTGACGGTCTTCTCGGGTTCCTGGAAGTCGTCGTTGTCGCCGTCCTTCTTCTTGCCCTTCTGATCGTGAGGGTGCGGTGGCTCCGGCGTGTCCTTGAGTGCGTGCCACGAGCCGGTAGCACTTGCTCGGTAGTGTGATTGCCGTTCGGATGCCACGGGCACTTCTCCTTCAGCAGGTCCTTGAACCCGCCGTAGTTCTTCTTCGAGTTCCCCTTCGCGAGGGCGCCGGATAGCCGCGACGGTGTTGTCTGGCTTGCGCTTGCGGTTGGGACCCGAGTAGTTACTGTTGTTGTTGTTGTTGTTGCTGCGGCCGCCTTGGTTTGCATTGCTGCCGCTGCCGCCGCCCTGGTTCTGCTTGGTCTTGCCGCGGATGGCGTCGTACTTGGCATTAGCCTTGTCCTCTTCGTCCGCCCAGGACGTGATCATTTCCTTGAGGTGGGGAATGGACTTGGGGCGGCGACGACCGAAGTCCTCGAAGGTGCGGCGATGGTAGAGGCCGTCCTGGAAGAGGTCGATGACCTCCTTGTCGGTGACGTCGACGACGCTAGCGCGCTTGTCGAAAAAGCGGCGCATGTACTTGCGGAGGGTCTCGCCTTGTTCCTGCTTGATCATGGCGAGGTCCATGCGAGTACCCGAACGGCCCATGGCGCCCGCGAAGTTGCTTGTAACCGCTCCTTCAGCTGGTCCCACTTGTCGATCGAGTGCTTGTCGAGCGACTCGAGCCATGTGAGTGGTGCCTGGTCCAGGCAGAAGGGGAAGTAGAGGCATTTGGTGTCGCTGTTGCCGCCAGCGTTCTCGATGGAGAGAGCGTAGCATCGGAGCCACTGGATGGGATCCTGCTCCGCGTCGTACTTGGTGATCCCCAAAGGCTTGAACTTGTCGGGGAGGAGTAGGTTGCGAAGCCGTGGTGAGAAGGCAGGGAAGCCGTCGCCCTCAGTGGTCGACTTCTTCCGCCGCGGCTCCTCGATCTTACGGCGGCGTCGTACCCGCCGTGCGAGGCGCCGGAGGCGTGGTCGTTCGCGTGGCCTCGGCCGCCGCGGCCCCCGCCGCCTCCCCGGCTCTCTCTCCCGTTGGCTCCGTGGTTGGAGGCGCCGCCGTCGCTACCGCCACCGTCGGGGTCGTTGCCGCCACCACCGGCCGGAGCGCGGTGGGGGACAACCTCTCGGTTGCCTTGGTCCTGCAAAGGTCCGCCGGCGTGAGAGCGGCGACGGTTTGGGTCGGCCGGGATGTCGCCTCGAGTACGGTTGGGGCCAGCGCCGGCGCTGCGACTAGTAGCTTCGTTGTCGCGCGGCTTAGGGCCGGGGGAGGTCGGGGCGACTCTCGTTGTCGACCCGCATGAAGTAAGCTTCTTCGGCGAGCTTGGCGATGACCTCTCCGGCGCGTATGCCCCGAGCCCCGGCGTGCGATCGTTGTGATCGACATGAGGCATTGCTCAGGAGTGGTGTGGACTCTGCTCTCGACCGCCTCGAGAGCCTCCGCAAGGTTGCGGATGGGAAGGTTGTCTCTGAGCCGCCGGCGCCGTTCGTTGCGCTTCCTGTTACGCTCGCGTCGGGTGTCCCTGTTGGCGTCGGTCTCACCTGCAGGGGCATCAGCAGACAGCTCGTCTGCGGAGATGTCCTCCAGGTACTTGTCTGCGGCCGTGCCTGAGGTTCCCGGGGTGTCGCCGGCAGCCATGAAGACTTGGCGATCAGGGGTGCCAAGGCTGGACTCAGAAGGTGCCACCTCAGTGGGTGTGTTGGAGTCAGCCTGGGCCAGTGGTGTTCCCTCCTGGAACGGTAGTGAGTCGATGTAGGCGACGTAGCGTGAGTCTCCCTTTGCCAGGTCAGCGGGCTTGCGGTCCGGCCAGTAGACGTATCTGCCGGTCGGTGTTGATCTTATAACCAGCCCAGAGGCTGGCCCTGACAAGGGAAGCTCAGTGGAGTCGTCTTCGAACTCGGGCTCCTCGGGGGTCCGACCCGAAGTCGAACTCGTAGTACGGGTTCGAGTAGAACTCGGAGAGGGGGTTGGAGCCCGAGACGTGATCGGGGACGGCGTCGGAGTCCGAGTTGTACTTGGTTACGGGCTCCTTGCCGGCCCGTCGTGGAGTAGGAGCCCCTGTGCGGGGCCCGGGCCCGAGGACGCGGGGGCCACGCGCGGGGGCCGGCGTGGTGAAGGGGGCCGGTCGCGATGGCCGAGCGAGCCCGGCTCGCAAGCGATGGCCCATGGAGACGTTGAGTTCGAGTTGGAGATGGACTCGAGCTCGAAGTCAGCGTGCTGGTTGAAGAGCGAGATTTCGCCGAACTTGCCGACGAGTTCGCCTGTGACGGCTTCGGGAAGCGTCACGAGGCCTGTCCTCGGGTTGGGTTGCATGGTCAAGCGGCGCTGGAAGGAGCCCGCGCCATCAGCAGTGCAGACCCAGGCGCCGAAAACGAAGGTGTCACCGCGGTTGAAGGCGACGGTTGGCTTGATGTGGACGGAAGCCGTCGAGTTCGCCATGTGATCTCGAGCGAGAGCCCCTACCTGGCACGCCAGCTGTCGGTGTTTTAGACCGGCAACCTACTACGGGGAGTACCCGAAGTAGATGATTGTGACTCGCCGAGATCGGTAACTCGAAGGAAGAGACACGTGGCACACAATTTAGACAGGTTCGGGCCGCGAGGTGCGTAATACCCTACGTCCTGTATGCTGCGTAGCTCTGGATTGATAGGGCGCGATTACAAGATGGTGCAATAGTGCGCCGTGGGTTGTAGGGGATTGAGATTCGATGCTAGAGATCGGTCCCTGGCTCGCCTTATATAGTCCGGGAGGCAGGGTTACAAGTCGGAGTAGGGAGAGAGTACTAGTCGAGTACGTCTAGGAGACTTCCATACAGTGCGGAATGTGTACAGAGTCCTATCCGAGTACTACTCCTTTGCTGTCCTTGTGCTCCACGCCTTCAGGTGCCGTGTAGCGCAAGCCGGGTAGTCCCAGGGGCCCACCGAGTAGTCGGTCCTGGTACCCACCGAGGCAGTGGGCCCAGGGAGGTCCATACGACAGCTCCTCGATCTCCCGGAGAGGAGAGCCCCAGCTCCTCGCGTCGCCGGTACTCCGCGGCCCGCCGGTCGCGCGCGCGCTTGGACGTCGCCTCGCGTGCTCCCTCTTGCGCGCCGCCCGCTCCTGTTGCTGCCGCTGCGCCGCCCGGCCGAGCGCACGGGAGTCGGGAGTGGGCGGAATGGACTTGGCGATGGTGAATTCCACCAGCTGCACACAAGAGCGACAATGGCGCATCAGGAAACGAAAGCAAGACCAAGAACTAAAACAAAATTAAAAGCCAAACTCACCAGCGGGCCGGTGGGGAGCATCTCGATGTCCCACGGGGTCCGACCCGCGGGCACCGGCGTCCGGGTGTCGACGGCGCTCCGCGCCCGGTGAGCGCATACGGCCGCTCGAGGGGCGTCGGGAGCATCCGCGACCTCGCCGGAGTCGATGGGGTTGGCCGCCTCTGTCATCTCGAAGATGCGGAGCGGCCTCTCCATCGAGGCACGACCCGCCGGTGGTGGAGGAAGGCGAGGACGCCCATCGCGTTCGGCCCGTGCGCCGCCGGTCGCTTCGGGCGGCGAGGACGGACTCCTCGCCGCGCCGTCGATGCCGGGCCGTAGACACCCCGTAGCCCCCGGGAGTCGGGCCTCTTCTTGAATACCCGGCGGTGTAGGGGGGAAGGCCGGTGTTCGGTGTTGCGTAGGTAGAACCATCCCCGCTCCCGGCCCGGCGTTGTTCGTCGTCATGGTGCAGGGGATGTAGGTGTCCTTGAGTTGCCCCCGCAGGGCAAGTGACATCCCGCCGGCGCGCACCGCGCGGCGAGTCCTCGGCTCCGACGTGGGCTGCGTGACGAGCTCCCCGCGGAAAAGGTGAACCCAGAGATCCCAATTGACTGGGATCCCCAGGTACCCTTCGCAGACGCCCACGAACGTGGCCGCCTGCGAGATCGCGTTGGGGGCGAAGTTGTGCAGTTCCACTCCGTAGTGGTAGCACATCGCCCGCATGAAGGTGCTCGCCGGCGCATTGAAACCGCGCTCGTGGTAGCGGACGAAGCTCACCACGTAACCCTCCGACGGGTTGGGCTCGCGGTCCGCCGCCGGCGGCACTATCCACTCCGCCGGGCGCCCGTCTTCATTAGCCGCCAGCTGACCGGAGGCGACCAGCTCGCCAAGGGCGAGCCGGGTCACCGTCGACCTCTCCCAGGCGTACGGCTCCAGGATCGTAAGGGGAGGCTGAGGCGGCGCCATGAAGAGGACGAAGAGAAACAGGAGCGGAGGACAAGGAACGGAAGAAAAAGCTCTAACGGCGACACCGCGCGGTGGCAAGAGCGAGACGAAGGCGAAGGGGCGGGGGACTGAAAATGGTGAGACACTAAGGTAAAAAACCGCCGTCCCCTCCTCCCCGCAGCTTTATAGGCCGACGGGTGAGCTCTCCGGAGCGGACGCCCCGCTAGCATTAACTGCAGGGAATCTTTCCATCGCGTCGACGGGCGGGCCCCACCACGACCGCAGCGGCCACATCACTGCAGGCGGGCCATCATTACGGCAAAGACCGGCGGCCGACCGAGGCGAAGCCGTCACGTCCGCCTGCCACGCCGCCCACTACGCGCGCGCGCGCGGCCGCGCCGCCAAAAAGATGCGCCCGCGCTGCAAAACCGCGGCCACGACCGCGAGGCACTTAAATGCCCGGGTCCCTTGCCAAGCAAGGAGAACCCTCGAGCGGGGCGAGCCCCCGGCTCGAAACAAAAGCGACCCTCGACGGGATATCGACGTGAGAAGGTCGCCCGGGACCTGCTCGATGTAGAGCAGAGGCACCGCGGGCACCCATGCCACGTAAAACCCTCGAGCGGCACGAGACCTTGGCTCAGGATGACGTCAACCCTCAATGGGATATCGACGTGAGAAGGTCGCCCGGGACCTGCTCGATGTAGAGCAGAGGCACCGCGGGCACCCATGCCACGCAAAACCCTCGAGCGGCGCGAGCCCCCCGGCTCAAGACAATGTCAACCCTCTAAAGAAGGCACGCGCGTGAGAGGGTCGCCCAGGGCCTGCTTGAAGTAAAGTGGGCACCGCAAGCACCCATGCCGCGCCGTGCTGCCAACAAGCGCCTCGAGAGCTGGCTCGCCCAGACCCCTCGACGGCCGCAAACGCGAAAAGACGGGGCTGTCCAGGCACGGCCCCGCACGGCCCTACTGATCAGAGGTTCGAAGCCTGACCCTCGACGGGTTCGAACGAGCGCCTCGGATCGCAGTTAGGGATGACGAGGGCGCGCGCATTCGAGGCCGTTCCTCGAGCCCATCGGCTCGAGGGTGCCCCACATGTCGTGTTCAAGAGCCGGCGAGGGCGCCCAGCGGGGGGATCCCACCGAGGGAGAGCTTCCGCGCCCTCGGTCCCTAGCGAACGGGACCGAGCCCCACCTAGCAAACCCATGCAAGCGCTTCCATGGACGTGTCTCCGGACCGCGCAGCCTACCCTTATCGAACGGGGCATGGGCGTCCACTTGAACCACCCGCTACCAGCTCGAAGAGGAATCCGCAATTCGCGACCCGCTCGATGGGAGTTGCGGAAACCTCACCCTCCGTCCCGCGGAGGGACGGCGAGGGCGCGTTAAAAAAAACAAGTCGCCAAGCTCTACCCGATCGCCTCGAACGGGCCAAGGCTCGGGGGCTTGACGCACGGCTACACCTCCTTGAAACTGCACCCGCCGGGAGACAAGGATGGGCGGTGCGTGCACCCCCGAAGCCGGCTGAAATACCGCCGATGCCGGTTGGCATATGTGCCACGCCTCTCTGACCAAAATTCTCGCGGTTAACCCCTGCAGGAG
Source organism: Cenchrus americanus (assembly GCA_947561735.1). Classification (NCBI taxonomy): domain Eukaryota; kingdom Viridiplantae; phylum Streptophyta; class Magnoliopsida; order Poales; family Poaceae; genus Cenchrus; species Cenchrus americanus. Next base: position 92,695,682 of record OX387245.1, on the reverse strand, counting down.
AACCCACACCCCCGCAGGGGGCTTCGGGGCTAGACCCGCGGGCCCGCCGACGCGGCCCCACGGAAAGCGTTCGCAAACAAGGAGGGAAGAACGTCCTATCAGTAGGTTCCAGCATCTGCGGGAGCCTCAATGGCAAACCCGCAGATGCTCGGGGGCTACTGTCGGGGACAGCCCTAGGGGTCCCCTTAAACAACGGGGAAATCCTCACTTAAATCCCGCAACTACACCAAAACACGCTAAGCCTAACCATGCAGGTGACTAACCATGCAGGACACGGCCCACGCCGGGGACCCCGACGGCCCACCGAGACGGCCCTCTTAGAAGTCCCCTCGAGCAGGCTCCGCCTCGCTCGAGGGCGCACTCCCCTCGGGCGGGCTCCGCCCGTTCGAGGGGCAACTCTTTCCTCGAGTGGTCCCGCCCCCGCTCGAGGGCTCGCGTCCCCTCGAGCGGGTCTCGTCTCGCTCGAGGGTCCGTCCCGCCCTCGGCGGGGCCCGCCACGCTCACGGGCGCCCCGCACGCGTGCGCCGGCTCCCGTACGCGGGCATTTAACGCCCTGACACGGGCGGGACGGCGCCATCATGCGCCGGGGCTCGCGCCCCGGTGCCGCCGCACCAACTCCCCAGGGAGGCGCCCATCCCCACCACTGTGGGAAGGGACTGTGCGGTACGGCCGGTGTCAGTCCCGTGACACCGCGCGCACTACAGTACGGCTAACGCGCCCGACCCTCGAAGGGGGGCCGGGCGCACCCTCGATTTCACTTTCTTGTGACCCTACAGGGTTAGGTGGAGGCGCTAGGCCGGTGGATCGCCATCCCGGCCACTGTAACGGCGTGGCCGCCGTACCCGCGCGTGCAGGCGCACGCCGGGCGCTGTAGCAACCACTCCACTACCGTGAAGCGCATTGGGAAGGAACGCCGTTCTGCCTACTCCTGTGCCCCGTACCAGCCATCATCAGCACCTCCCTCGAAGCCTATCGGGGGACGCCACCACCATCTGCCGCCTTCCTACCCTCGAACCGCCACTGTTCGGGTACGAGGTAGGCCATCATGGCCAGATCGCTGCGAAGATCGTCCGGACGGCCGCCCACTCTGCTGCCGTAGCACGACGTGCACCCCCACGTAGCTGGATAGCGCGGCGTGCATGTAACTCGCCGCCCCCTTGATCTATAAAAGGGGAGGCGAACCCCCAGCCGCGGGGGGACTCAGAGACACAGAAACACCACGTACTCAAACTCATTCTCCCACAATATCTTCAGCCACTCCTCCAGGGACTTGGAAGCCACGCTTCCTCTCCCGCCTTGCTTGTATTTGCCCCACTACAAGCACCCCCGGTGCTAAGTAATATAGTGCCCCGAGCACGCCTCTGCTGGACGTACGGCCCCCTCGGTCGGAACCAGGATAAAACCTCTGTGTCACTTGTTACTTAGCATCGACCATTGAGGGATAGACCACGGCGCTATCTACTGGTTAGTGTCGGGACCATATTCCGCACCGACACCCGCACGCGAGTGCTTCATGGTCGAACACACGAGTGCACTGGATCGCGCGGTCATCGGAAATCCACTTGCCGAAACTCCCAGCACGGGCCGGTCTAACCGCCTGGGGGGGCGGTCTAATCGCCTTGGACAGGAGAGACGCCGAAAACCTAGATTCGCTGCTCTGGGAGGGACCTCGTCATGAACAGTGCGCCTAGGGTTGTCCTGAGATCGGCAGGCCACTCAGAACTTCCTCAACCGTCGTGGAGACGAAGGAGGAGAGCAAAGGAGGTTGGAAAAGATAGGGTTTGGAGAAAATAAAGTAAAACTTGATAATGACGATTGGATGATAGGTCTCAATCGGCCACAACCCTTTTTATTTATAGGGTGGGAGGTCTTGCCATGCAAATAGCAAGTTACAACTCGGAATCAAGCTAAACTCCTAATTCTACCTGAAATCGGGGTACCCCGGTTAGACCGCCCCCAGGGGCGGTTAGACCTCCTGGCCCCTTTGTGCCAGACCGGCCACAGGACACCCTCTAGCCTTAGCCAAGACCACGAGGTTATGGATCAACCTCTAGCCTTAGGAACGATTCCTCGAAGCACACGCGGAAGCACTAGAAAGGGGAGGAAGGAATCGAACCAAGAAGCAAAGCACACAGGCTCTGGCGGACCGTCCGCGCAGGAGGGGCGGACCGTCCGCAAGAGCCGCGCGGACCGTTCGGCCGGTATCGCGGACCGTCCGTACCCGGGCCGCGGACCGTCCGGCCTTAGCCGCGGACCGTCCGTTAATTTACACACGAACGACCCAAAGACACCCCCGTGCCACGGACCGTCCGCGGGGAGCACGCGGACCGTCCGCCAAGCACCCGCGGACCGTCCCGCCCGACACCGCGGACCGTCCGAAACTTCGTCCAACCAAAAACCAAAAACACAACGGATCGAAACAAAGGACGAGCAAGAACACGAAGAACTCGGGATGAACTCGAGCGGCGCGGACCGTCCGCCAGAGGCCGCGGACCGTCCGCGAGGCTCGGACGGAACGAGAAAAAATGCCCGACCTCGAAAGTCAACTCCCCCAAATCATCATCGGATTTCCCAAACAAGTTGAAGCTGTGGAGACAAGGGTTTGGGTACTTGAAAAGCGTCACACAAGGATGCTATAGCCCAAAAATCTTGCCTCCTAACTCCCTAAATCACCGGGAATCGCGAATCCTTTGAGCACCACCAAAACCTAGAGCACCGAACGAAAACTCACGAATCGAAGTAGTTTCCCGGCGTTTGAGGGCACAAGATCAAGCACAAAGATGCACAAGACATCTATCCATGTTTCCCTCAAAGAAATCCGGGAAGAAACTCACTCAAATCCGCGGAATCACACCGGGAACAAAGGCACGGAAATAAGCACAAAAAGCCACGAAAAACAACCACGAATCTTCTATACAAACCGGGAAAGATTCACAAGGTCTAGCATGCCGCCCTAGCATCCATCCCTCTCAACAAATCTCTCATGAAGCTCTCATGCTAGCCTAGAGAAAAATGGAAGAAAAATGGCTACGAAAATGAGAAAGAGGAGGGGGGAAATGAAACCCTAAGTCGCGGAGGGAGAGAGCCATCAACACACACTCCAGGCTTATATATCAGGTCCCGCCGGAGTGGTAAATGACTCGACTACCCCTAACTACACTACTGGCGATACAACCCACGTAGGGGCATTTTGGTAATGTTTGTGGGTCTTGCCATCGGACGGCCACGCCTTTGCCGCACCCCCGCGTCCTCCCGACGCAAGCCATGCGATCCCGCCGCGTGTCCTCCGCTTCGAAGCTTCCCGACACGCCCGGATCCCGTCTCCGTCGTGTTGGGCCCTCGGACTTGGTTTTGAGGCCCAAACCAAGAAACCGTCCGCCGATGGTTTTGTGGGCAAACCACCAAACCCCGCGTGCTCGGTCCGGCCTCCCGCCAAACCACTTGACTTGACCGCCACCGTGCACCGCTCACTTGTCCATGACTTCGTCTTGCTTGTGTCGCCACCATGTGGCCCGCACCTGGGCCCCGCCGTCCACCGGGTCCCTCGAACCGAGCCTACTTGTCTCTCCATCTCCCGGAGGCCCCTCAAGGCTGAAGACCTTTCGCGCCCGTTCTTCACCTGCAACAACACGAACTAGGCCGCAGCCTACACCTGCGCACTAAGCCAAGAGTCAGTCCAACACCCGTTGTCAATCACTCATCACTAAGGAGCGGTCATCCATCGACCACTGGGACGCTCCTGGTCCTCAAAGCCGCACTGCCACACTACACCGACGCACTACACTTCGGCCAAGAGCCAAGGAGGTGAGGACGATTGCTGCTTCCCTCTTGTGGACGCCACGACCATCGAGCCGGAGTGGAACTCACCGCGCCGCCGCGCCGCCGCTGGTGATGCTGACCATCGAGCCAGGCTGGGATGAGCTTTCTTGTAGGTGCCGCTGCCTTCACCAACGCGTGCACGCTGATTCTTTAGCCTAGCTGTCTTGTGTCGTCGTGTCCGCCGTACGTTTCCTGTCGTCGAGCCCGCGGTGCCGCGCCGAGCCGGACGCGTTCGCGTTCGTGCTTGAGCTCGCACGCCGCCGCCACCCCAACGCCCGCATTGCTCGCGCACCCCAGCACGCGCGCGTATCGATCCCGGGTCGGCCAGGTCGAGCCTTGGCCCTTCCCCTCGCGTAGGACGCCGCCGCCGTGATTGACCGAACGGCGCCGTCGTGGCCTCGCCGTGGCCGGGGACCTTGAGCCTCATCACGGATAGGGGATGAAGGAGGACACCGCGTCCTTGGTCGCCCCGAACGCGCCTAGCCACCTGCCGTAAACCATCTCGCGTGTGCGTAAACCGACCGCGGGCGCCGTGCTCGCCGCCGCCCATGAAGACGAGCCGGGCTCCGCCGTAAACCCCGCTGCGACGCTCGCCAAGGCCAACCCCTACACCTACTAGTGCTTACCTTGCACGCGCGTAGCCTCACGCACGCCGTAGCACGCACGTCCGCTCTTTCCCGCACTGGGATGGGGCGCCAACACCACCGCCGCGCCGCCATCGCCGCGGCCGCGCCGCGTTGACCTCGCCGCGACGGCCGCCGCCCCCTTAGTGCGTGTTCCTTCGAGCCGGCAACCCCGGGGAAGCCTCGTGAGGCTATCGTGTGGAGACCGGACGCGCCGGCGCCGACCTCGCCGCCGGCAAGGCCGCGCCGCGCCGCCGTCGCCGTTAGGGACTTTCCGTCGAACACCTTGGGCCACCTTCGAAACCGCGGGGGATTGCTCTGTACACGGGGGACCACACACAGGTGTGGCAGTAGCCGATCCGCCCGGATCCGGTGCGGCCCACCACTAATTTCCCAGGCCACACACCAGCCCTCACGGGACCAAGCCGCACTGCCCGTCACCGGATCCCATGCGGCGGCCAATGGCGGGCCAGCCACCGCGCGGCCGCGAGGGGTCCAAGCCGCACCCGCGATCTGGAGATCCCTTGCGGCTGGGACTGATTAGGGGTGGGATTTAACTTTTTGAATTTCAGAAAATACATTTTTCCTTTGAAAAATCCTAGAAAATCCATTTTAACTCCAAAAATTGTGAAACCTTTTCCAGAAAATTTCTAAAATCTTAAACTCCAGGTTAGGTTGGTGTTTGCCCTCTTTTGGATCTTAATTGCATTTGTTTGGAGTTAATTGCAATAGGACCACTATTTATTTTTCCTTTTCGCGCTATTAGGTGCAGCTGGAGCCGGGGAGCTGATCCCGGAGTACGACTACGCCGACGACTTCACCGCGGAGGCCTACCCGACCCCAGGTTCACGCCCGACTGATTCTGAAATACCTATTAGGCATTGCTAAGTAGAATTGCTAGCACTTTATTTTATATATGCATGATGATGAACCTTGCACTGCCTCTTTGCTTACCCTGTCCTTGATTGCCCTACTACTACTGTATATATATGTTTATGTGAGCGTGTATATACGCCGAGCTTCGCAATGCATGTGTGGGGATGGGAATAGTGGTTCTTGGCGTGAGTGGGGTAAAAACCGGCAGGAGAAGGCGTTTTGGGTACTTTGGCTGGGTGAGCTCGAAACAACCGATCTGGGATCGGGGACAGGGGTGCACTCCTCAGTGTACCCCTACTATTACAGTTTTCGGAGCCTAGGTGTTGGGGTTTTACTTGCGCTTGGAGGATATGAGCTCGCCCCGGTCTGAAACCGAGTGGATCAACTTGTCTATAGGACATCGTGCACACCACCCCGCCGAGAGTGGGGATAGGGCCGTGTTGAGCTCGGCAAGTGCGGAACCATACCTGCTTAGGATGGATAGCGGGGTATCAGTGGGGGAGCGGTGGAGGTGAGACCACCCTCTCAGAGCGACTCCCGTGTGGCCACACGGGAGCATTTCACAGTTCCGGTGTCATCCCTTCTGAGGGGGGGGTTTTGAGGGCCGGATGCAGGATGGGACCGTAACTACCGGGAGTTCGCCGGTAGGATGGGCTCGGTCGGCCGTACACCGGCCGAGTACCATTCTGGGATGGGTACAGGTGTACACACTCTGCAGAGTTGTTCGATCTATAGCTATAGCCGCGTCCTCGGTCATGGACACTGCCTAGACGACATGTTAGTTCCTAATGTTTTTGGATTTCTACCTTCCCCCTATAGGAGAGTGTGTGGTGAGCCGTGGTTGTAGCCAGCTAGAGGAGAGGGGCTCCATCTACCTCGTCGATCCGGTTGCAACCATTGAGGTGCGAGGAGAGGAAGTCCTCACATCGACCCTAGACAGGAGTAGGTGGTGGAGACGGGTCTCCTGGGTGACCAGGTGATTCTGAGCTGTGTTGAGAGACTTGGGATTTGGGGATATTGATGGAGATACCTTGTTTATACTCTGCTGCTGCTGCTCAGGAAACCAAAGCCGCTTCCTTGTCTACTTTTCCTTCCCTTTAGATGTTAGGCCACTTAAAGCTGCATACAGTTGGTGATGTGGACCTATCCCACTCCTTGGGGATAGACTTTGGGTGTGCAGGGTACGAGTCCGAGTTCGACTGCAACGCCGACGGATGGTACGACTGAGGGATACGTGGCTTCGCTCAAGATTGCCTGTGGCGGGAAGAATAAAAGATGGAGACCCTTTTGAGAAGATAGCTACCGTTGCGTAGAATTTTCACTCTGATTCAGCCAAGAGGCTTGTATTGATGTACTCCGTAATGGACATGTAATAAATTTGTGCACTCTTATCTTTATGTTATGCGATGTATGACTTTGTGTACTTATCTGTGAGACGTTCTGTACGCGATAGCCACAGATCCAGGGACTATCGCGAAGGTACAGGGATTCGGATTTTCTATGAAAACCCGGGGTTTTACAGGTGGTACCAGAGCCATGCTTGACCGTAGCACGTATCCCTAGGAAAGGTCGATAGAAATAGGACTCTATACGCTCTACCTTTATAGTTATACCCTTGAGCTATGTTATAAAACTCGTTCCCTTTTTGAAAACTTCTTACTCACCTGCGCTAACAGGAATTTCTTGCGTTTCACAGGAGATGGAGCGCCAGGACGCTGAGATCACCCCCGAGACGTGCGGGGCGATCTGCCACTGGATGGAGAGGGCCCTTCTCAGGCTTGGAGTCCCTCCGACCTACGTCACATACCGCGCTAAGTACGTACTCGCCGTGACTGGGCGGATGGTGCTCTGCACAGTCGCCGTGCTCCCTCACCCGAGTCTCCCAGGGTTCAAGGGAGAGGTCTACTACAACGCTGCACTCACCGTCGCGACCGCGCTGGACGTTGCCTGCCGCCAGGCACTGGTGTCGGTGTTTTGGACCGGCAACCTACTACGGGGAGTACCCGAAGTAGATGAATGTGACTCGCCGAGATCGGTAACTCGAAGGAAGAGACACGTGGCACACAATTTAGACAGGTTCGGGCCGCGAGGTGCGTAATACCCTACGTCCTGTATGCTGCGTAGCTCTGGATTGATAGGGCACGATTACAGGATGGTGCAATAGTGCGCCGTGAGTTGAGATTGGATGAGGTGATCCTGAGATCGGTCCCTGCCTCGCCTTATATAGTCCGGGAGGCAGGGTTACAAGTCGGAGTAGGGAAGGAGTACTAGTCGAGTACGTCTAGGAGACCTCTACACAGTGCGGAACGTGTACAGAGTCCTAACCGAGTACTACTCCTGTGTTGTCCTTGTGCTCCACGCCTTCAGGTGCCATGTAGCGCAAGCCGGGTAGTCCCAGGGGCCCACCGAGTAGTCGGTCTTGGTACCCACCGAGGTAGTGGGCCCAGGGAGGTCCATACGACAAGCCCCCGAGTACTTTGTAGTCGAGAAGGATAGCTTCAAGTAGTCTTGAAGGCCTTAACAAGTAGTCCTCAAGCGTCCCTGAGTGCTACAAGTCAAAAGTCCTCAAGAGTAGTCGAAGCATCCCGAGGCTGGAATGTACTCCAGCTGATGTTTGAGCAATCTTGAAGTCTTCTCGAGTAGTCCCAAGCGTCCTTGAAATCTGCCTTCGAAGGTCTTCAAAAATCCCCGCCTTGTCTTGAAGCGGAGCCGTCAAGAAGATGCGATTTGCGAACCGCCATCCACGTGGAGTAGCCCCCGAGCCTCGAGCCGCGGGCTCGGGCCGAGGATCTATCCGAAGTCTTGGCGAGAAAATCCCGAAAAATCCGGAGAGAAAACCGAAGGACACGTGGCACGAGCCCCCGAGCCTTGAGTCGAGTACTTCCTCTTGAATTGAAGGGTCTTCTTGAAAAATGTGTCCTGAGATGCTCTTGAGACTAGCCGCGTCCCAGGTAGTCGAGTAGAACTAGCCGAGCCCCCGAGATGAGGCGCGTCGACTAGTAGAATACGAAGAGTCACGCGCGCCCGCCGAGTCGGCCGCGCGTGGACTTACTCGGCCCGCCCGTTACGGAGGCGTTTTGGCTTATAAATACAAGCCGAAACCCTTAGGGTTTTTCACCCAAGTGAGCCGCGGTCATTCGCCACTTGAATCGTGAAGTAGATCCACCCGGCCGAGCACCGCCGCCGTAGTAGATCCGAGCGCATCGCCACCCGAAAGCCGTAGGGTAGCCCCCGAGCGGATGCGAGTGAAGACTCCCCGTACTTGGAGGATGAAGCCGTCCCCGTCGAAGACGTCGAAGGCCGGCGGGAAGAAGAGGAGCCATGCAGAGGCCGCCGCGACCGGCACCGGAGCGGCGCCGCCCACATCTCCGCCGCGCGCCGACCCAAGCCGCGAGTGGAAAAAATCGAAGGTGAAGACCGAAGACTTGCCGACCCCCGTTGAACAGGCGGTTTCATCGGGGAGAAGGAGATCGACATGTGGAGATCCGCCGCAGAGATCCCTATCCAATGGAGAAGGCACAAGACGAGATCCCGATGTTCTCGCGCTTCGTGGAGCGCGGTCTTGCGCTCCCGCCGAGTGACTTCTTCAAGGGGCTTCTCGGGTACTATGGCATCGAGTACCTCAACTTGAACCCCAACGGTATCTTCCACACTTCCGTCTTCGTCCACTTCTCGCGAAGCTTTCTTGGGAATCAAACCGCACCGGATTCTCTTCCGGAAGTTTTTCCGCGTGAAGCCGCAGCCCAGCGCCTCCAACCCCAGAGTAGTCGGAGGGGCCGGGATCCAACTGAGGGAGGATGCCGCGGAGCAGTACCTGGCGTACAAGCTCGTGGACTCCAACACCGACTGGAAAACGAGGTGGTTCTACATCACGAACCACCATCCCGAGCTACCGAAGCCGAGCGGGCGGCAGCCCAGGCACCAAGAGTGGTGGAACACGGAGCCCACCATGCGGAGAGGGACTCCGGCTCCCGGAGTTGCTAGCACGCATCAAGACTCGCGGGATGCGGGACCGAGGGCCGAACACGTGGCCTTCGCCTTCATGAAGCGCCGGATCCAGCCGCTGATGGCGAGGGATACGATGGGCTTCGAGTACACCGGCGACGATGACACGTCGCGGATGCCGGGGGCGAAATTGAGGACAACGACATCATCGATAGGTTGTCGAGGATCTTCAAGGACATGCCGGAGTACACGGCGTGCCCTGTCGAGGAATACTCCGCCGCGCGCCCGCCCAACGAGGTAAGTAGCCGTACTCCCCTCGTCGAGTAGTAGGCACTTGTAGCAGAGTTGCTGACGCTTTTGTGTCTTTTGCGCAGGATGATGTGAAGCGGTTTGTCTCCGAGCCGCAGCCACCACCGAGCGGAATTGAGATCCCAACGGTGGAGAAGGTGAAGGAGCGCCGAGTAGTCGGAGACGACGACGATCCCGTCATCGTGGAGGATACCTCCGATGACGAAGAAGACGAGGAGACGCCGCAGACCGCTTCCGCCGCGGTCGAGGTTTAGCCGTCCGGCTTGCCTCATGTACCTCTCATCCAAGACCCTCCGGCTAGCCTGGAGGCTAGCCTTGCTGCGCCGCCGAGGAAGCCGCGCAACCCCCGCCAAGAAGCGGGTAGCAAAGAAGATGAAGGTCTCGCAGACCACGCCTCCGCAGGTAAGTCATCTTGAGCAAAGTAGTCGAGTACCCGGTGATCGAGTACGGTGGCCGACGAGTAGTCGTCCTTGTGTGCGGGGAGAGGCCGCCGGCGAGAGCCCGTGGAGGAAGGCGATGAGGGCATGTGGCCCACGGTGGGGGAACCGCCGGATGCCGAAGTCCGCCCCCCACTGTCGAAGAACTTCTGGCGCAGCTGGAGCGCCAGCCCCCTGCCCCAGGAGGGAGCAGAGTACCCGCGACCGCCGCTGTTGAAGAGGTGGAAGCCGCAGGGGCGCCGAAAACTTCTGCGCCGGCCGCCGCCGCCGTGGAGGAGGCGGTAGCGGAGGAAGAAACGCCCGCCGAGGGTGGACTGGTTGATATCGCCAGCATCCTCGGTGCTCCGGCCGTGACTATCGTCCGGTCGAACTTGTAAGTACCACGCCTTCATGAGTAGTACTCATTGTAGTAGTCGATTTTATCTCGACGATCCTCTCGTGGATACTTGTGCGAAAAATCCACGGACTTGAGCTGGGACGGAGAGGAGCCCACAGCAGCAGAGGCAGAAAAGGCCGCGCCGCCCGTCGAGGAGCCCACTCCAGAAGCCCAAGCCGCGACCGAGCCCCCAGCTGCCGAAGCGCCGCTGCCAGAGGCGGTCGTAGTCGAAGGTGAGTACTCCTCCTGAAGCTATATAGCCTCAAAAAGAGTAGTCGTAGATACTGATGCGCGTGTTCCTTGGTGACAGGCGCCGAAGGAGGTGACATCCCTGCAGGGGTGCCCATGCAGGAGTTGACACCAGAAGCCCCAGAGGTTGCGGTAGGAGCCCCCGAGCCCATGGGGGAAACCGTCGAGAAGTCCGCCGAGGGGGAGGCGCCACCACGTCGCCGGGGGGTTGCCCTGGAGGTGGCGATCCGATCTCCCGAGGTCCAAGACGCGGAGCCTATCCGCTCGGCGCCAATGACGGAGGCTACGTCGAGTAGCCGTGGCGGGATTGAGCCGCTTGCCGACGATCTCGTCGAGCCGGCGGTGTTGGTGCGCATTCGGAGGCGATGCGGCGAGCCGAACAAAGGATGAAGGTACGTGGCCGTTGCCTCCCTAGTAGTCGGCTCTTTGCGTTGAGTACTCGCTGACTTGAACTTGTCTTGTGCAGGACGTCGCGGAGCGATCCCGCGAGAAGTCGAATCTACTGCAAGGCTACGGCGACGCGGGCATCGCGAGCCGAAGCCCTGGAGGAGCAGCTCATGAAGTCGAGGAAGCACGCGGCCGCCATGCAGTCGAAGCTTGACGCCGCCTTCGCCAAGTACCACAACGATGTGATGGACTTGCGGGCGAAGGGCGACGAGCCGGTGCGGAAGAACAAAGGCCTCCGCAACAAGAATAAAGGTATGGCTCTTGACTTGTCGGGTACTTGTTGGGAGTCATCAAGCTCGACTCGTTGTTGTGTTCCGTGTTGCGTAACTCGAAGGCCGGGTGGAGCGACCGAAAGGCTCGGAGGTCGCGCATGAAGAATCTCTTCTACCGGGAGTAAGAAGCCCGCCGTGTACTTGAACTCGACTACAAGGAGTCGGCCTTCGAGTGCGAGAAGCACATGGAGTTGCGAATTGCATCCGATAGAGACCTCGTCAATCGCTACAAATCTTTGCGATGTTGAACGAAGACCGCGAGGCGCTCCGGCCCGTACCGAAGGATCTTGAAGAGGCCGCCCTCCCGATCGCGAGGTTCCCGGTGCCGCACCCGGCGGCCCCAAGATCGCTCCGTTGGCGGATCGACTTCGTGAGGCGCCAAGCCGGGCCGGCCGCCTACGTGAAGCACATGGCCAAGTCAATCCCGAGAGCAGGCCGGCCTTCATGAAGTCGTACTTCCCGAAGGCCCCAAAGTGGAGGTAGTCGCCGGCGGGGTAGCCGCCAACCGGCCGGATGAGCGACGCGCAGTTGCCGGGAGCAGATGGCTCCCATCGCGGAGCGGTAGCCGATAAGTTGAACCTCCGGTAGCCCCGCATAGATAGCTAGTAGCCGTAGTTGTATAGGAAACAGTTGTAATGAACTTTTTCATATATCAATGAAATGTGATGTTCCATCAATGAGTTCTCGTAACCGCGATCTCAGAGTGCGGAGCGCCCATCGTGGAGTAGGTGCGAGTAGTAGTACTCGGCTTAGTAGTCCCATCGCAGGGAGTAGACAAGAAAGAAGTTGATGAACAATCAAACTTTATTATCGAAGAAGTACACCCGGGTGGCCGTGGCCGTAGTTACAAGGAGTCGCCCGGACCCGAAGGCCGCTTACCGAGTAGTACCGGAGCGGGTAGCCGCTTACAAGTGAGTGATCCGTAGGTAGCCGTGTAGGCCGGATCGCAGATCCGTAAGTAGCCGTGCGGGGCCGGATCTTGGAGTGTGGTCTCTTGGTAGACCGCCGCTAGAGTCCTTGATGCTCGTTGCAGCCCGGTGGTCCGTAGGTAGCCGCACGGGGCCGGACCTCGGAGGAGAGTAGTCCCGAGACTTGGAGCCGGGACCCGAGGGTCGCCCGCGGCAAGGGGGTGTTGATGTAGTCGCGTGGACTTGAACCCCCGGAGTAGTCGTTTAGACTAGGCGTAGAATCGACGAGAGTTGGTCGACGTTCCACGAGTTGTTGACTTCTTCGCCTTCAAGTGTTTGGAGGCGGTAGGAGCCCGGCCCGGTCACCTTAGCCACGGTGAAGGGGCCTTCCCGTGGGGAGCCGAGCTTGTGAAGTCCTTCCGTGCTCGGGATACGGCGGAGGACAAGATCTCCAACGTTGAAGGAGCATTCCTTGACGTTGCGATCGTGGTAGCGTCGGACACCCTCCGTGTACCTTGCCGATTGGACGAGGGCGGCACGCCGAGCTTCTTCGAGGCCGTCGATATCGACTCGTCTCGTCGTCCTCCGAGACGCCTTCGTCGTAGTGCTCCACCGCCGGCGAGTTCCATATGACGTCGGGCAGGGAGGATGGCTTCGCAGCCATAGACCGGAGAAGTAGGGGGATTGCCCCGTTGGCTTGGTTGGTTGAGTCCGCGGCCCCCGCAGTGCGTTGGGTAGTTCCTTGATCCACTTGCCCCCTTTTGAGTTAGCGCCGTCGTGTAGCCGCTTCTTGAGGGCGTCGAGCACCATCCCATTGGCGCGCTCGACTTGTCCGTTGGCCCGTGGGTGGGCGACGGAGACGTATCCGACGTCGATCCCGCCGTTCTCGCGCACTCCCGCAACCGGTGGTTGTTGAAGTTGGACCCCGTGTCCGTGATGATGCGGTGGGGTAGCCCGTAGCGGTGTACGAGTTCATCCAGAAGTCGAGTACTCGTCGCCTTTGGGGCATGTGACCGGCTTGACCTCGATCCACTTGGTGAACTTGTCAATAGCCACCGCACTCCTCGTTGAATCCTCCCGGCGCGGTTGGCGCGGGCCCAATCATGTCGAGCCCCCGGCAGGCAAAGGGCCGTGGTTGGCGGTATGGTGACTAGCTTGTAGGCGGGGACGTGTTGCCGCTTGGCGAAGAACCGACATCCTTGGCACCTTCTCGACGAGTTCTTCGGCATCGCCCGTGGCCGTGGGCCGCAGAAGGCTCGCCGAAGGCCTTGCCGACTAGCGTGCGGGAGGACGCGTGGTTGCCGCGTACGCCCTTGTGGATCTCCTCCAAGATGTCCTTGCCTTCTTTGCGAGGGACGCACTTCATGAGTACTCCGTACGACGCGCCTCGCTTGTAAAGCTTGTCGCCGACGAGGACGTAAGACTTGGCGCGGCGGACGAGTTGTTCGGCCGCGTTCTTGTCGGAGGGGACCTTCTCGCTCGCCGAGGTAGTCGATGAAGGGTTGCCTCCGGCCCACGTCGACCATCATGACCTCCTCGCCCACTGGTTGATGGGCCGGGGCAGTGGTCGGTGGCGCCGGCTCCGGAATGGATGGCGCGTGAAGCTCATGAACGAAGACGCCCGCGGGTACTTGGGCGCGGGTGGATCCGAGCTTCGAGAGGACGTCCGCTGCAACGTTATTGTCGCGGACGATGTGATGGAACTCGAGACCATAGAATTTGTTCTCGAGCTTGAGGACTTCTAGGCAGTAGGCGTCCATGTTCTCCTTGTTGCGGTCCCAGGACTTGTTGACTTGGTTGATGACCACTGCGGAGTCGCCGTAGACTAGTAGCCGCTTGATGCCAAGTGAAGCCGCGAGGCGAAGCCCGTGTAGGAGAGCTTCGTACTCGGCTTCATTGTTCGAGACCTTCCAGAAGATCTGCAGGACGTACTTTAGTTGTTCGCCCGTTGGAGAGATCGGGGAGCACCCCCGCGCCCTCGCGCCCTCGAGGTTGAGTGAGCCGTCAAAGTACATCACCCAATGCTCCGGCCGCACAGTGGGAGCAGGTAGCTGGTTCTCCCGCCACTCTGCCATGAAGTCGACTAGAGCTTGCGACTTGATGGCAGTGCGTGGCTTGAAGTCGATGGTGAGGGCGCCGAGCTCGACAGCCCATTTGGAGATCCTTCCGGTGGCGTCTGGGTTCCTCAGGATGTCGCCGAGCGGGTAGTCGGTGACGACGGAGACCGAGTACTCCCCGGAAGTAGTGTCGTAGCTTCCGCGAGGTGATGAGTAGAGCGTACGTAGCTCTCGCACGGGCCGGTAGCGAGCCTTGGACTCGGTAGGACCTCGCCGACGAAGTAGACCGGGCGCCGGACCGGGTAGGCGTGGCCGTCTTCCCCCGCCGCTCGACAATGATGGCAAGATCGACCACGTGAGTAGTCGCAGCAAGGTAGAGCAAGAGGCGCTCGCCCTTGTAGGGAGCCGTGAGGACCGGCGGCTTCGACAGAAGTCCTTGAGCCGGGCAAGGGCTTGGTCCGCCTCTCGCAGCCCACACGAACTTCTCGTGGTGCTTGAGTAGTTTGAAGAAGGGGAGACCCCGTTCTCCTAGCTTCGAGATGAATCCGTTCAATGCCGCCATGCACCCCGCCGCCTTTTGGACGTCCTTGATGCTCGTGGGAGCTTTCATGCCGGTGATGGCGGAGATCTTCTCGGGGTTGGCTTCGATGCCGCGCCGGTCGATGATGAAGCCGAGTAGTTTACCCGAAGGTACGCCGAAGACGCACTTGTTCGGGTTGAGCTTCCGGCCGTACTCGCGTAGTGATGCGAAGGTCCGTTCAAGGTCGTCGATGAGGGTACCGGAGTCCCCCGGTTTTGACAACCACGTCATCCACGTAGGCCTCGACATTCTTGTTGAGTTGCCGCTTGAAGCGTGCCCGGATGGCCCGTTGATAGGTGGCGCCGGCGTTCTTCGGCCCGAATGACATGGTCATGTAGCAAAGACGCGCCAAACGGGGTAATGAACGCGGTCTTCTCCTCGGTCCTCTTCCTTGATTGCGATCCGGTGGTACCGAGTAGCGCCGAGGAAGCAGAGCAGTCTCGCCCCGCCGTGGAGTCAATGACTTGATCAATCCGCGGCAACCCGAAGGGGTCCTTGGGGCGTGCTTGTTGAGGTCGGTGTAGTCGACACACATCCTCCACTCGTTCGAGTTCTTCTTGCGACGAGGACGGGGTTGGCGAGCCACTCGAGATGGAAGACTTCTCTCGATGAAGCCAGCAGCCGAGTAGCTTGGCGAGCTCCTTCTTGATGGCGTCCCATCTATCGTCGGCGAAGCGCTCGGAGGTGCCGTCGCTTGGGGGTGGCCTTTGGGTCGACGTTGAGGCGGTGCTCGATCGGCTCCCCGGGCACTCCCGGCATGTCCGTCGGCTTCCACGCGAAGATGTCGCGGTTAGCCCGAAGGAAGCCGATGAGCGCGTCTTCCTATTTGGGGTCGAGGCCGGCCCCGATGGTGGTGGTCTTGGTGGGGTCGCCCGTTCCGAGGTCGACCGACTTGACGAGTACCCTCCTCGGTGGCCGAGGCTTGTCGGCGCTCGTCGTACTTCTCGGGATGTCGAGTTCGCTTGTGGCAAGCTTCTTCGACGCGGCGTAGACCTCCATCATTGGGGTGGGTACTTGATTTGTTGAAGCGATCACCACGGCCTCGTATCGCAAGCCGTGAGAGATCTTCAAGTCCCCTTGGAGGGAGAGTACGCCACCGGACTTGGCATTTTGAGTACCAAGTATGTGTAGTGGGGCACCGCCATGAACTTGGCGATGGCCGGTCCGCCGAGGATGGCATGGTAGGAAGTCTCGATATCCGCGACCTCGAACTTGATGTACTCGGTGCGGTAGTTGTCGCGAGACGCCCCGAAGGTAACCGGCGCACCACCGAACCTAGTGGGATAGCCGCGTTGCTCCGGGACGATGCCGTAGAAAGGCATGTTGCTCTTGTCGAGCATGGGGGTGACGTCAAGGTTCATCTTCTTCGCAGTCTTGGTGAAGAGGACGTTGAGCCCGCTTCCGCCGTCGATGAGCACCTTGTTGAGCTTAGAGCCCGCCATCGTTGGTTTCGGACGAGAGGGAAACGTCCGGTTCGGAGAAGCCGGTCCATTGGTCCGCGCGGGGAGAAGGTGATGGGTGTCTCCGACCACCCGAGAGGGGTCATAACCGCCGGTTCAATGGACATCACTTCACGGCGAGTAGCCTTCGCTCCCGCCCCGCCGGGTAGTCCGCCGAAGAGGACGTTGACGGTCTTCTCGGTTCTTGGAAGTCGTCGCCGTCCTTCTTCTTGTTCTTCGATCGTGAGGGTGCGGTGGCTCCGCGTATCCTTGAGTGCATGCCCGAGCCGGTAGCACCGCTCGGTAGTGTGGTTGCCGTTTGGATGCCACGGCACTTCTCCTTCGGCAGGTCTTTGAACCCGCCGGAGTTCTTCTTCGAGTTCCCTTTCGGAGGACGCCGGATAGCCGTGACGGTATTGTCTGGCTTGCGCTTGCGATTAGAACCCGAGAAGTTGTTGTTGTTGTTGTTGTTGTTGTTGCGGCCGCCTTGGTTTGGATTGTTGCCGCCGCCGCCACCTTGGTTCCGCTTGGACTTGCCGCGGATGGCGTCGTACTTGGCGTTGGCCTTGTCCTCTTCATCCGCCCAGACGTGATCATGTCCTTGAGGTGGGGAATGGACCGGGGGCGGCGACGACCAAAGTCTTCGAAGGTGCGGCGATGGTAGAGGCCGCTCCCGGAAGAGGTCGATGACCTCCTTGTCGCGGACGTCCACGACGGTAGCGCGCTTGTCGAAAAGCGGCGCATGTACTTGCGGAGGGTCTCGCCTTGTTCCTCGCTTGATCATGGCGAGGTCCATGCGAGTACCCGAACGGCCCATGGCGCCCGCGAAGTTGCTTGTGAACCTGTTCCTTCGACCGGTCCCACTTGTCGATTGAGTGCTTGTCCGGCCGACTCGAGCCACGTGAGTGGGGCTTGGTCCGTGCGAAGGGGAAGTAGAGGCACTTGGTGTCGCCGTTGCCGCCGCCGTTCTCGATGGAGAGAGCGTAGCATCGGAGCCACCGGATAGGATCCTCGCTCGCGTCGTACTTGGTAATCCCCAAAGGCTTGAACTTGTCGGGGAGGAGCAAAGTTGCGAAGCCGGGGTGAGAAAGCGGTGGAAGCCGTCGCCTTCGGCAGCCGGTCGTCGACTTCTTTTGCCGTAATTCATCGATTCTCTCGACGAGCATCGTACCCGCCCGAGAGGCGCCGAGGTGTGGCCGTGCGCGTGGCCGCGGCCGCCGCGGCCGCCGCCGCCTCCGGGGCCTTTCTTGTTGGCACCGTGGTTGGAGGCGCCGCCGTCGGCGCCGCCACCGCCGTCGGGGTCGTTGCCGCCGCCACCGGCCGGGGCACGGTGGGGGACGACTTCCCGGTTGCCGTTGTCTTGCCGTGAGGGTCCGCCGGCGGTGGGAGCGTCGGCGGTTTGGGTCGGCCGGGATGTCGCCCCGAGTACGGTTAGGACCGGGGTCAACACCGCGACTAGTAGCTTCGTTGTCGCGAGGCTTAGCCGGGGAGAGGTTGGCCGACTCTCTTGTCTACCCGCATGAAGTAGGCTTCTTCGGGCCGAGCTTGGCGATGACCTCCCCGGCTCGTATGCCCCGAGCCCGGCGTGCGATCGTTGTGATCGACATGAGGCATTGCTCGAGAGTGGTGTGGACTCGCTCTCAACCTGCCGAGAGCTTCCGCAAGGTTGCGGATGGGAAGGTTGTCTCCGAGCCGCCGGCGTCGTTCGTTGCGCTTCCCTGTTACGTTCGCGCCGGCGTCCCCGTTGGCGTCGGCCTCGTCCGTAGGGGCATCGCGAGACAGCCCTCGTCCGCGGAGATGTCCTCCAAGTACTTGTCCGCGGCCGTGCTCGAGGTTCCCGGGGTGTCGCGGCAGCCATGAAGACTTGACGATCGGGGGTACCCAAGCTTGGCTCGAAGGTGCCACCTCGCTGGTGTGTTTGAGTCGGCTCGGGCTAGTGGTGTTCCCTCCGGAACGGTAGCGAGTCGATGTAGGCGACGTAGCGTGAGTCCTCCTTTGTCGCCCTCGGCGGGCTTGCGGTCCGGCTAGTAGACGTATCTTCCGCCGGCGTCGATCTTATAACCGCCCCGCAGGCCGGCCCCCGACAAGGGAAGCTCGGAGGAGTCATCTTCGGACTCGGGCTCCTCGTGTCCGACCCGAAGTCGAACTCGTAGTCCGGGTTCGAGTAGAACTCGGAGAGAGGGCCGGAGTCCGAGACGCGGTTGGGGACGGCGTCGGAGTCCGAGTTGTACTCGGTTACGGGCTCCTTGCCGTCCCGCGTGGTGTAGAAGCCTCCGTGCGGGCCCGGCCGGGAACGCGAGGGCCACGCGCGCAGCGCCGGCATGGAGAGGGGACCGCCCGCGATGGCCGAGGAGCCGGCTCGCATGCGATGGCCCATGGCGACGTCGGGTTCGAGTTGGAGATGGACTCGAGCTCGAAGTCGCCGTGGAGGTTGGAAAGCGAAATTTCGCCGAACTTGCCGGCGAGCTTGCCCGTGACAACTTCGGGAAGCGTCACAAGGCGTCCGTCCTCGAGTCGGGTTGCATGATCAAGCGGCGCCGGAAGGAGCCCGCGCCATCGCCAGCGGTGCACCCGTGCGCCGAAGACGAAGGTGTCGCCGCGGTTGAAGGCGACGGTTGGCTTGATGTGAATGGGAGCCGTCGAGTTCGCCATGTGATCTCGAGCGAGAGCCCCTACCCGGCGCGCCGCCGTCGGTGTTTTGGACCGGCAACCTACTACGGGGGAGTACCCGAAGTAGATGAATGTGACTCGCCGAGATCGGTAACTCGAAGGAAGAGACACGTGGCACACAATTTAGATAGGTTCGGGCCGCGAGGTGCGTAATACCCTACGTCCCGTATGCCGCGTAGCTCGGATTGATAGGGCACGATTACGGGATGGTGCAATAGTGCGCCGTGAGTTGAGATTGGATGAGGTGATCCCGAGATCGGTCCCCGCCTCGCCTTATATAGTCCGGGAGGCGGGGTTACAAGTCGGAGTAGGGAAGGAGTACTAGTCGAGTACGTCTAGGGGACCTCTACACAATGGCGGAACGTGTACGGAGTCCTAACCGAGTACTACTTCTGTGTTGTCCTTGTGCTCCACGCCTTCAGGTGCCATGTAGCGCAAGCCGGGTAGTCCCAGGGGCCCACCGAGTAGTCGGTCTTGGTACCCACCGAGGTAGTGGGCCCAGGGAGGTCCATACGACACGAGACAACAAAGGAGCTTGGAGAGGTTGGCTGACTCTCTTGTCTACCCGCATGAAGTAGGCTTCTTCAGCGAGCTTGGCGATGACCTCCCCAGCTCGTATGCCCTGAGCCTGGCGTGCGATCATTGTGATCGACATGAGGCATTGCTCAGGAGTGGTGTGGACTCTGCTCTCAACTGCTTCGAGAGCTTCCGCAAGGTTGCGGATGGGAAGGTT
Organism: Cenchrus americanus; assembly: GCA_947561735.1. Lineage (NCBI taxonomy): Eukaryota > Viridiplantae > Streptophyta > Magnoliopsida > Poales > Poaceae > Cenchrus > Cenchrus americanus. The sequence goes on along the minus strand of OX387245.1, from coordinate 92,675,942 downwards.
GTCTCTGAGCCTCCAGCTGTCGGTGTTTTGGACCGGCAACCTACTACGGGGAGTACCCGAAGTAGATGAATGTGACTCGCCGAGATCGGTAACTCGAAGGAAGAGACACGTGGCACACAATTTAGACAGGTTCGGGCCGCGAGGTGCGTAATACCCTACGTCCTGTATGCCGCGTAGCTCGGGATTGATAGGGCACGATTACGGGATGGTGCAATAGTGCGCCGTGAGTTGAGATTGGATGAGGTGATCCCGAGATCGGTCCCCCGCCTCGCCTTATATAGTCCGGGAGGCAGGGTTACAAGTCGGAGTAGGGAAGGAGTACTAGTCGAGTACGTCTAGGAGACCTCTACACAGTGCGGAACGTGTACAGAGTCCTAACCGAGTACTACTCCTGTGTTGTCCTTGTGCTCCACGCCTTCAGGTGCTCTGCACAGTCGCCGTGCTCCCTCACCCGAGTCTCCCGGGGTTCAAGGGAGAGGTCTACTACAACGCTGCACTCACCGTCGCGACCGCGCTGGACGTTGCCTGCCGCCAGGCACTGGGCTGCCTTCTCGCGCAGTACCGCGCCTCCTTCGAGTCCGGGACTCTTCGACTGCTACCCCGAGACTACTGGCGCCTCGCACCGCTCGTGGACGGAGTTCCTTCGTACGAGGGGATCCAGGACGACATCGACGCTGCTCCCTTCTGCGAGTCTGACGAGACCCTGGTGGAGACGACCAGCTACTTGGTCGACCTCGACAAGTACGCACGCCGACTGGAGGACGAGTCACGTACCCTCTTCGGCCAGATCAGAGACGCCACCGTCGACGCCCGCCAGTACCAACCACGCTGTGTCCAGTTGGAGAGAGAGAACAGCGCCCTACGCTACCGTGTTCGCCAGCTCGAGCAGAGCCTCGACCGCGCGACCACCGTCCTGCTGCAGTCCGAGAGGGAGAGGGTGGACACCCGTGAGGAGATGCTGCACACCAAGGAGGACCTCCGCAGGCTGACAGCGAGTCAGAACAGGCTGAAGGACAAGCTCGAGCGCAAGGACGACTTGCTCACGGTACGCGCTCACCTACTCGGTTGTGAGCGGCTCAAGGTGGAGAAGCTGGAGAAGAGCCGGGCGGACAACATTGCCAACATCGCGTGGCTCACACGCACGACTGTCTACCTGAGAGACAAGGCCGAGAGACTGAGGAGGACTTGGGAGGACGCCGACTCACTTCGCATGGACGAGCTCTTCGAGCTCAACGAAGAGCTACCCCCCGAGTCTCAGTGTGAGATCCGCACCGAGACCTTCGAGCTACACCAGTCCCGCCTCAAGCTTCACCTGTGCCCGATGGCTCGTCTACCGACCCCGTCAAGACCGAGGAGGTTCGAGAGGCACACGCCTTGGTGTCCCGGATCTTTCCACCGGACTACCCCACTGAGGACCGCTACCCCATCTCATACAAGAGGGCGCGCGCGGAGTAGAGAGCTGAGCGAGGGGCATGACCTAGAATAGTGTAATGTGCTAGTAGTTTCCATGAGTTGTTCCATGCAGCCGCGAGCATGTTCCGGTGCATGAAGAGAGTCATGCCACACCATGTAGACACTACCCCTTTTGAGATTGTACCGATGTATTAGATCGTTGACTTGTTGCTGCTACCCCCAAGGTCTGAGTCAGCCTCAGGGGAGCAAGTGCATTATTCATGCTTGATGTATGCTTGGATCTTAATGGTGTTATTCGCGTCTTAATGCTTTTTCTCCTTGAGTGTAGGTTATAATTAGAATTATTTTCATGTTTGCTCTAGACTCAAGTGTGTGTTGGTGAGTGATGTATGTAAACTTCCCTCTTTTCTTATGGTTACAGAAGGATGTCGATCTGCCGATCCAACCAGCTGATAGCTCGCCTCGAGGAGGCAGCTGCTGAGGAAGAAGCCTCGCAGGGGCGTGGACGCGGACGTGGCCGTGGACGCCCACCCCTGCGTGGAGGAGCTTTGGGAGCTAGGGCCCGAGGGGACGGAGCACCACCGCCACCGCCCGAGAACCCTGAGGTCGAGGTTGAGCAGGGAGGAGCCGAGCGAGGCCAGCCTGAGCTGGACCAGCCCCCACCACCCCCACCTAACTTGGTGGAGGTGATGGCGCTCCAGACTCAACTGATGCAGAGGATGGCTGAAGCCATGGAGCACCATGGCAACGGTGGGAACCGCGTCACTTCGCAAGACGAGGACCTCACGAGGAAGATCGAGGGGTTCATCCACCTGAAGGCCCCCACCTTCAGCTACTCGGATGACCCGCTCGAGGCCGACGACTGGCTGAGGGTGATCAAGACCAAGCTCGACCTCACCGTCTGCTCTGACGAGGAGTGCGTCGCTATCGCCGCGCACCAGCTGAAGGGTCCTGCCAAGGCATGGTGGGACAACTACACTGCCACCCACCCGAACCCAGCTTTCATCACTTGGCTGGAATACTGCGAGGCGTTCCGCGAGCAGTACCTGCCCGGTAAGCTGCTGGTCCAGAAGGCGCAGGAGTTCCGCACCATGACCCAGGGTGCGATGAGGGTCATGTAGTACGAGCGTCACTTCATGAAGATGATGCGGTACGCCCCCGACGACACCAACACCGACCAGAAGAAACAGTTCTGGTTCCTGCGAGGCCTTCACCACGGCCTTCGCCGGGCGCTGAAGGCAAGTGAGCACAAGTCCCTTCGCTATCTCGTCAACCGCGCCATCGCGGTCGAGGATGAGAGGAGGGGCCACGAGGAACGCATGAGGGGCAAGAAGAGGATGGGAGATCGGGACCAGCCTGACCGATCCTTCCAGAAGCCGAGGAGCGGACAGAGCAACATGCTGAGGGGGAGCTACCGCCCGGGGCACAACCAGCCTGGGTGTGGCTTCGGAGGAGGTGGACGTAGCCCGTTCCCCGGAGGGAGGAACCCCGGCTATCCCTAGCAGACTGGAGGCTACACTCGTGCACCACTAGGCACCGCGAGACCTGCCGCAGGAGGTTTCACCATCACCTGCTTCGCGTGTGGTAAGCCCGGCCACAAGTCCTACGACTGCCCCGACAAGAAGGCCGCTGCCACCCCCGCGAGGGCACCTGCTCCAGGAGGCCGACCTCCTTAGGCCGCACCGCCACCGGCTGCCGGCCGTGGGAGGCTGAACCACCTTACTGAGGAGGAGGCTGCCGATGCCCCTAATGTCGTGATCGGTAAGTTTTTAGTTTGTGGTACATCTGCTCTAGTTCTCTTCGACACCGGTGCAACCGGGTCGTATGTTACCTCTCGATTCGTGAATAAACTCTCCCTCCCTACAACCACCCGATCAATTCCCATTATCACGAGCTCTCCGCTTAGGGATATCCGATGCACCCTGCTGTGCAAGGGAGTGGATGTGGTCATCCAAGACCACAGGTTCTATGGGGATCGGACCGTGCTGCCTTCCCATGGTATTGACGTGATACTGGGGATGGATTGGATCACTGCCCACAAAGGTGTCATCTCCACTTCGCCGAGACTTGTGACTCTACTGCACCCTGATGGGACGAGAGTTACCTTCGAGCCGATGAAGTCTCGAGACATACCGGCAGTGTACAGCCTTCACACGAAGGCCATATCGGATGTGCCGGTAGTCCGTGAGTATGAGGATGTGTTTCCGGAGGAACTGCCCGGGTTGTCTCCTGATCGTGATGTGGAGTTTGTGATTAATTTGGTGTCGGGAACAGCGCCGATAGCCCAGAGTCCGTACCGAATGGCAGAAGTTGAGCTGAAGCTGTTGAAGGCAGAGCTAGACTCACTGCTCGAGAAAGGGTTCATCCGACCAAGTGCTTCTCCATGGGGTTCACCAGCACTGTTCGTCCCGAAGAAGGATGGAACTCAACGTCTGTGCGTCGACTACCGCGTCCTAAACGCAGTAACCATCAAGAACAAGTATCCACTACCCAGGATCGATGATCTGATGGATCAACTAAGGCAAGCCAAGTACTTCAGCAAGATTGATCTCCGGTCAGGTTATCACCAGATGAAGATTCGCCTGGAGGACATCCATAAGACGGTGTTTGTAACCCGGTATGGGCAATACGAGTACACAGTCGTGTCGTTTGGCCTGACCAATGCCCCGGCATACTTCATGAACATGATGAACAAGGTCTTCATGGATGAGTTGGACAAGTGTGTCGTCGTCTTCATCGACGATATACTAGTCTACTCCCAAACCGCAGAAGAGCATGAGGAGCACCTGAGGATCGTGTTGGGGAAGCTCAGGCAGCATCAGTTGTACGCCAAGTTCAGCAAGTGTGAGTTCTGGATGGAGGAAGTCGCTTTTCTTGGTCATGTATTGTCAGCCAAAGGAGTGGCAGTAGACCCGAGCAAGATAGAAGCAGTGCCCAAGTGGCAGTCACCCAAGTCGGTGACAGAGATCCACAGCTTTCTCGGCTTGGCCGGATAATACCGCCGGTTCATCGAGAACTTCTCGAAGATCGCCAAGCCCATGACATAACTGTTGAAGAGCAACACGCCGTATGTGTGGTCGGACAAGTGTGAAGCTAGCTTCCAGGAGCTCAAGACTCGCCTCACCACTACGCCGATCCTGACCTTGCCTGATGCGAGCAAGGACTTCGTGGTGTACTGTTACGCATCAAGGAAGGGACTCGGCTGCGTGTTGATGCAGGGAGGCAAGGTGGTAGCCTATGCCTCACGACAGCTTAGGAAGCATGAGGAGAACTACCCTACACACGACCTCGAGCTAGCCGCTGTCGTTCATGCCTTGAAGATATGGAGGCACTATCTGATGGGAAACAAGTGCGACATTTACACTGATCACAAGAGTCTCAAGTATATCTTCACCCAGTTTGAATTGAACCTGAGGCAGAGAAGGTGGCTGGAGCTGATCAAGACTACGACCTAAACATCCACTACCACCCCGCTAAGGCAAACGTCGTAGCCGACACTCTGAGCCGCAAGCACTACTACAACAACCTGATGGTGCGAGAAGAACAACCGGCCTTACATGAAGAGCTGGAGAAGCTGAGTTTGGAGATAGTAGAAGAGGGGCAGTTGAATGAGTTGAGGGTGAAATACACACTCGAATACTAGATCCGTCAAGCTCAGAAGGAGTGCCCGGAGATTCAAGAGGTAAAATGCCTGATGGAGAGTGGCAAAGCAGCTGACTTTCGCCTCGATGACAAGGGCACACTGTGGCTGAAGGACCGTATCTGCGTACCCCAGAACAAGGAAATTCGGGACCCGATCCTTAAAGAGGCTCACGACTCTCGATACTCGATCCACCCTGGCTGCACCAAGATGTACAAGGATTTGAAGGTACGGTTCTGGTGGGAAAAGATGAGGGAAGACATTGCCGAGTACGTCGCTCGATGCGACACGTGTCAGAGAGTGAAGGCAGAACACCAGAGGCCTGCCGGTCTGCTACAACCGCTCGAGATACCCACGTGGAAGTGGGATGACATTAGTATGGACTTCATTGTGGGTTTGCCGCGCACGCAGAAAGGAAATGACTCCATTTGGGTGATTGTTGATCGATTGACCAAGGTAGCACACTTCTTGCCCATGAAAACAAACTACAGCGTGAGCTGACTTGCAGAACTGTATGTGGACAATATTTGAAAGCTTCATGGAGCTCTGAGGAGCATTGTGTCGGACAGAGGGCCTCACTTCACTGCCCAATTCTGGAAGCGTTTGCATGCTTCCATGGGCACCAAGCTGAACTACAGCACAGCATTCCACCCCCAGACTGATGGTCAGACAGAGAGAGTGAATCAAGTCCTAGAGGACTTACTGAGGGCTTGTGTGTTGACCTACGGGTCCAATTGGGAAAAGAGTTTTTGCTATGTCGAGTTCTCATACAACAACGGCTACCAGGCCAGCTTGAAGATGGCTCCTTTCGAAGCCCTGTACGGCAGAAAGTGTCGGACACCGTTGATGTGGTCCGAGGTGGGGGAGCGAACCTTTTTCGGTCCCGTCGCCATTGTTGAGGCCGAAGAAAATGTCGCCAAGGTCAGGGAGAACCTGAAGATAGCTCAGAGCAGGCAGAAGAGCTACGCAGACCCGAAACGGAGATATGTCTCGTTTGAAGTGGGAGATCACGTCTACTTGAAGGTGTCACCCCTCCGAGGTACGAAGAGGTTCCACATCAGGGGGAAGCTGTCCCCTAGGTACGTTGGCCCCTACCCTATTGTGAAAAGGGTAGGGAAGGTGGCTTACCAACTCGAGCTACCTCCGGAGCTTACCGGAGTGCATCCGGTGTTCCATGTATCCCAGCTTCGGAAGTGTATGGTCGTCGAGAAGAGAGTGCCCGCTCAGGCACTCGACATCCAGGAAACCCTGGAGTACTTGGAGTACCCGGTTCGGATCCTGGACTGGGTGGAGAAATCGACCAGGAACACCACCACGCGCTTCTGCAAGGTTCTATGGAGTAATCACTCCGAGCGCGAAGCAACGTGGGAGAAGGAGTCCGCGTTGAGGGAGAAATACCCTCATCTCTTCGAAACGAAGGTAACTTCTTAATCTCGGGGATGAGATTCTTGTGAGGGGGGGGGGGGAGTTCTGTAACATCCTTAGAATTGGTGTGAATTCAAAATGTGGAATTTCAAAAACTTGAATTGTGTTTGGGTGCTCATGAAACGATTAAGGGTGTCTTCCTGTTTCTTTCCCCGATTCCTAGGTTTAATTTTGGCACCAACGATAATTTTAGGACTTATAATCTGCTATTGTGACAAGCTGGATATTTATTTGGAGTTTATTTGGATTTTCTTGAGTGGAATCAAATTTGAATTGGATATTCAAATTTGAAAACATCTAAAACTAAATAGCAAAAGCACTCTTCACCTAACAGGCCGCCAACCCCCTAACCAGCCCAGCCTTGCTTTCAGCCCAACAACGACCCAACAACCATTCCCCCTCGCCGCCACCTACCGCGCACCGCCCGGGGTCGCTGCCAAGTGGAGCCCACGATGTGTCACGCTGGCGTCACGCCGACGTCGTCGTCGTCGTCATCCTCCCACTTTACCCCTTTGGCTGACGGCCAAAGGCCAAAGCGCGGCGCGCCGGCCGTGGCCTCGCCGTCGCGGTGTGCCCCGCGACTCCCAGCGCATCCCGGCCGTCCACGTACCCCTGCGCCGCCCGCAGCTATAAGAAGCCACCGCCGAGACTCCCGGGGCTCTCCCAACCCTAGCCGCCCCAGGGGAGCGCCCCTGACCAACCACACCGAGCCGCCGGAGGAGAAGGGGGTGAAGGAGGGAAGGAGGAGGAGAGGAGCTGCCCGTGGGAGACCCGTTCGCCGCGAAGACCGGAGCCGCCCGCGGGAGGAGCCGGACCCGCCGGGAACGACTACGTCACCTGCTTCCCCTACTTCCTCTTCTTCCCCGACGACGCGCCGCCACCTACTTCTTCTTCCTCCTCGCCGGCAAGCCGCACCGCCACACTACACCGACGCACTACACTTCGGCCAGGAGCCAAGGAGGTGAGGACGATTGCTGCTTCCCTCTTGTGGACGCCACGGCCATCGAGCCGGAGTGGAACGCACCGCGCCGCCGCGCTGCCGCTGGTGATGCCGGCCATCGAGCCAGGCTGGGATGAGCTTTCTTGCAGGTGCCGCCACCTTCACCAATGCGCGCACGCCGATTCTTTAGCCTAGCCGTCTTGTGTCGTCGTGTCCGCCGTTGAAGGATCAGATGGCGACTAGAGAGGGGGGGAAGTGAATAGGAGCCGGTAAAACTTCTTCACAAAGAACCCGGCCTATACCCTAGTCAAATCCCGATCACACACAAGCGATGGATCGAATCACACACCAATCGCCAAGACAACGAGGTTATGGATCAACCTCTACTCTTAGGAACGATTCCTTGAAGCACACGCGGAAGCACGAGAAAGGAAGGGAGGAATCGAACCAAGAGACAAAGCATTCAGGCTCTGGCGGACCGTCCGGCCAGGAGGGGCGGACCGTCCGCACGGGCCTCGCGGACCGTCCGGCCTGCTGCAGTGGACTGTCCGCACACACACCACGGACTGTCCATGCACCGCAGACCGTCCGTTAAAGCGAACAGAACCACCAGAACCAACCCGAGAAAACGGACCGTCCACAAAGGCCAGGCGGACCGTCCGCGCGGGTCCCGGACCGTCCTCTAATGAAGCTCGGACCGTCCACAAACCGACTGCAACGAAAACCTAAAGCAAAACCGGATCGAAACGAAACGAAGCAAGAACACGAAGAACACCCGACGAACAGGCAACCCGCGGACCGTCCGCGACCTCCCCGCGGACCGTCCGCGCCGCACGGACAGAGCAGAAAACTGCTCGACCTCGAAGGTCAACTCCCCCAAATCATCATCGGATTTCCCAAACAGTTGAAGCTGTGGAGATAAGAGTTTGGGGACTTGAAAAGCGTCACACAAGGATGCTATAGCCCAAAAATCTTGCCTCCTAACTCCCTAAATCACCGGGAATCGTGAATCCTTTGAGCACCACCAAAAGCTAGAGCACCGAATGAAAATCCTCGAATCGAAGTGGTTTCCCGGCGTTTGAGGGCACAAGATCAATCACAAAGATGCACGAGACATCTATCCATGTTTCCCTCAAAGAAATCCGGGGAGAAACCCACTCAAATCCGCGGAATCACACCGAGAACAAAGGCATGAAAGCAAGCACAAAAAGACCACGAAAAACACAACTCCGAATCTTCTATACAAACCAGGAAAGATTCACAAGGTCTAGCATGCCGCCCTAGCATCCATCCCTCTCAACAAATATCTCATGAAGCTCTCATGCTAGCCTAGAGAAAATAGAGAAGAAAATAGCTACGAAAATAAGAAATGGGAGGGGGGAAATGAAACCCTAAGTCACGGAGCCAAGGAACCATCCACACACACTCATGGCTTATATATCAGGTCCCGCCGGAGTGGTAAATGACTCAACTACCCCTAACTTAACTTCTGGCGAGAGAACCCACGTAGGGGCATTTAGGTAATGTTTGTGGGTCTTGCCATCGGACGGCCACGCCTTTGCCGCACCCCGCGTCCTCCCGACGCAAGCCATGCGATCCCGCAGCATGTCCTCCGCCTCGAAGCTTCCCGACACGCCCGGATCCCGTCTCCGTCGTGTTGGGCCCTCGGACTTGGTTTTGAGGCCCAAACCAAGAAACCGTCCTCCGATGGTTTTGTGGGCAAACCACCAAACCCGGCGTGCTCGGTCCGGCCTCCCGCCAAACCACTTGACTCGACCGCCACCGTGCACCGGCTCGATCGTCCACGACCTCGTCTTGCTCGTCTCGCCACCATGTGGCCCGCACCTAGTCCCGCCGTCCACCGGGTCCCTCGAACCGAGCCTACTTGTCTCTCCATCTCCCGGAGGCCCCTCAAGGCTGAAGACCTTTAGCGCCCGTTCTTCACCTGCAACAACACGAACTAGGCCGCAGCCTACACCTGCGCACTAAGCCAAGAGTCAGTCCAACACCCGTTGTCAATCACTCATCACTGAGGAGCAGTCATCCATCGACCACCGGGACCCTTCTGGTCCTCAATCTCCCCCTTGATGAGTGCATTGACAACACACAACGCGAAATGAAATTCAGAGAAAGAAAGAAAGGAAGAAGAAAGAAAAACAAAGAAGCTCAACTCATGACCAAAACCAAAGAAAGTCAAAGAAGGGTCACAAGCCAAGCAAAGCACAAACTCCACACTGAAATCAGCAAGAAAGCTCCCCCTGAACAAATGCAAGCTCCCCCTGAACATGTGGATGCAAACTTCCAAATTTTAGCTCACCTCTTCTGAATTTTCATTAAGCTCACCTCTTCTCTCCCTTGTTGACAATGTATGAATCAAGGTGAAAATGCAAAACAAAGCATATAAACATCTACATGAGCTTCTCAAATAGGCCAAATCTAGTGTCAAAGGCTAGAAATGAGACAAAAATCACACATATGAATCATAGCAAAGACAAAGCATTGCCACAAGTAATATATGAAAATACAAGCATGTGACAAAGCAAAATGTTCAGATTTAGGCAGTTTTACCAAAAGAAGACTCGCTTCACATGTAAAAGCCTATCCATGTCACACTTGAGCCACAAACATGCATATCATTCAAAGATCATACAAGGATATCAAATTCACAGCAAAAGATCATGGAAAACACCCATAAAGCAAAGCATGTCATGTCAAAGCTCATGAGCCATGTGTCCACTTCGGGGGGACTTCTCCACTGGTGAACATCATGCAACATGTTTTGCACCCATATGTGAAAGATAAGACATGTTAAGTATAGACATGATGGATGGAGCATTTTTCAAGCATACACACTTCTTTTCAAGATTAAATCATTTCATGGTACATGAAGTGCCTTTGCGGCAAAAAGAAGCTTATGCTCCCCCATGAATGCAACATAGGCTAAACATTCACAATGATATACGGCCTCTAGCCCAAATGCAAGAAAAAGACATCAAAGCACAATCTAAGCATAGAAAGCACATTTAGACCAAAACGTGACATGGATACACTACTACACATGAGTGGAGCACATTTCACCAAAAATTAGTCAAGATTAGCATTTATTTCAAAAAGGGCTATCTCACCACACATATATCTCAAATATTCCAAGAGCATAGCCTCACATCACCATTTCTCCACACATATGACCAATATCTCACAAATAGCCAAAGAGACTCAAATAAGGCATATGAAAGAAGCTCATCATCCTAAAATGCAATATGATACAAATGCAACATGATATATGACAAGATGGCTATCCTACCATGGTTTGTACATCAAGCAAAACATGTATATACATCCAAGTAAAACATGGTATTATACATATGGTACAAGAAGAAACCCCCAAGAATCATCTAGAAATGGCAACAAACCCCAAGTTCCCCCCGCAAGCGCACAAATGTAGCTTGGTCGAGAGGCTTTGTAAAGATGTCGGCTAGCTGATCTTGAGTAGGGACATGACTCAACACAATGGTTCCTTTTTCCACATTGTCCCTCAAAAAATGATACCTCACTTCTATGTGTTTGGTTCTGGAGTGAAGCACAGGGTTTTTGGCTACGCTTATGGCACTGGTGCTATCACAAAGAAGTGGGATCTGGGTGCACTCCTCACCAAAGTCTCTCAAAGTGTACGAAATCCACAACAGCTGGGAACAACAACTTGCGGTTGCAACATACTCCGCCTCGGTGGTAGACTGAGCTACACTAGACTGCTTGCGGGAAGACCATGAGACCAACGAAGACCCAAGAAACTGGCAAGTACCAGAAGTAGACTTCCTCTCGACTCGACAACCAGCAAAATCCGCATCGGAAAAACCATGAAGAGAAAGAGTCGAGGAGGACGAATACCAAAGGCCAAGACCGGGGGGATCGTAGGTACCTGAAGATCCTCTTGACGGCCTGTCGATGTGATGTCCTCGGCGAATCCTGAAAACGAGCGCACAGACACACACTGAACTGTATGTCTGGCCTCGTCGCCGTCAGGTAGAGGAGGGAGCCGATCATGCTCCTGTACTCCCGCTGGTCCACTGGTTCTCCGTCCTCGTCCGCATCCAAAGTGGCCGTACTCCCCATGGGAGTCGACATCGGCTTCACATCTTGCATCTGGAACTTCCTCATCATGTCTTTCGTGTACTTGGTCTGGTGCACGAATGTTCCATCCTTCACTTGCTTGATCTGCAGCCCGAGAAAATACTGCAACTCGCCCATCATGCTCATCTCGAACTCCCTGCTCATCTCATCTACAAACTTGGCAACAAGGTTATGTGACGAGCCACCAAAGACAATATCATCCACGGAATCTGAACAATCAACAAGTCATTTCCATGCTTGAGGAGAAACAAGGTCCTATCCACGATACCCATCACAAACCCTCTGCTCAACAGAAAACCTCTCAATCTCCCATACCAAGCACGGGGCGCCTGTTTCAACCCATACAGAGCCCTTTTCAACCTGTACACCCTGTGTGGGTACAACTCGCTCTCAAACCCAGGTGGCTGCTTCACATACACCTCCTCCTCTATGACCCCATTCAGAAAGGCACTCTTCACGTCCATCTGAAACAACTTGAACCCTTTAGCCACGGCAAAGGTGTTGACGGATAAAACTCGTATCCACCTACGATCCGCAAGCGTACGGACCTACACCTTTTTCACCACGGGATTCCCAAGGTTCTTGTCAATCCGCGGAGCAAGGGGATTACTAGCGCTTAACAAAGTACTAATCTAGTTGACTAAGGAAACCTTTAAAGAGAGTATTAATCTAAAAGTAAAGACAATCTAACCTAAGTTAATCTAAGTTAAGTTGATCAAACAAATATAGGGTTAAACTATATGATAAAGGGGTGAACACAAGAGAGTGAGCAAGAAAGATAAGTGTTCCCTCCCTAGGATCTAGGATAACATGGTATGCATCTACTACACAAAAGTGGTAAACCAATCTACCGGGGGTTGTGACCACGGTTTCGCCCTTTCCCTCCTCTCGTACTGTCACTACGCGAAGGTATTCGTGACTAGACCTATGATGGACACGGTATGTTGATGGAATCTATGGGAGTAGCGGATATCATACGCCCGAAAAAGACGGTAGCTAACCTTAATCATCAAAGCATCATCAACATGAAAACAATAGATTGAAACCACAAATCGAGTAGCGATCACATAGCATGTATCCATCTAATCCTAGGGATGAACGGAGACATTACCCCATCATCTTACACGAATTGAAGCACATAGGGGTGATGGAGACTCCGGAGAACGTCGTCGATGAAGATGGCGGCGATGGAGCTTGGGAACACCCCTAGGCCAGCGGCTTGGAGTCCTCCTCTTGCTTCCTTCTCTCCGCCGGCGTTGATCCTTGCGACGAGCTCATCTAACTCTCTCCCTCATCTTGCGGCGGCGGTTTTCGGTGATTGGCGTCGGTAGGATGATTTGTTCGATGGGTCACCACCTTGGGGCGCCTAGGGGGTTGTATTTATGTCCTTGGGGTGCCTTTGGGCGTGCTCCACCTTGCCTTGCACGAGATCCTCCTTGGGAGAGAAGCAAACTTGGTTTCCATAAAATCAGCCAGATTTTCCTGATTCGCAGTCCTTCCTTGCCAGGGCCATATCTCCCACGTCTGGACTCCAAATAATGCAAATTCGGTGTCCAGGTTGTGTGCCACGAAATTATCTTCAACTTTGGTATTCATTTCTTTCCTTAAAAACGAAGATAAGATCTCCAAATCGGCCTTGGAAGATAATCTGTTCTGATTTCGGACTGACTGCGCAGCAGGGATTTCGGGGGCTATATCTTCTAGCTCCCTTATCCGAATTGGGCCTTCCACATGTCCAAATCGAAGGTATCGTCGAGGCCCACAACTTTGGTAGTCAAACTTTTGCCATTAAAGACCGTTTAAGTCTCCGAATCTGTACCGAAAGATCATGCTGTCCTGAGCTGCGAGAATATCTCTCGGGCTGAGTTGATCTCGTTGGTAAACATCCAAGTCCCCGGAGTTTTGCGTGTTGAGGCTTCGGTCCTCGGGTCGTTTGGAGTCTTGTTCACTTCGTGTCTTGACTTGTGACGGGCTTCATGATCTTCTCTTGAAGTGCTTGATGAACTTATCCCGAAAGTCTCCTCTTTAGCGTAGATTTCCTGCGAAAACAATGAACTCCAAAATCGACATGCAAGTGTGAACTTGTTATATCATTAGTATGCCTAGTGGCGGGTTAGTTGCAAATCATAATTGAAACCAATGTATAACAAGTACTCTAGGTTGACGGAAATTCACCGTCAACATCTCCCCCATGCTTAAACCTTGCTCGTCCTCGAGTAAGTGGTCCTCGCTTAAAAGGGAAATCAGCGTTGCCTTCCAATGTTATCCCTGCACTTAGTCATTCATGACGAGACAAATTGCTCTCTCTTAAGAATTTATTTTTAAAGTTCAAGTTGTGACCGGCTTCTTTTTCATTATGGAAGATAGACTAACAATAAAGAACAAGCCACATTTAACACGATGCTCTCAAACTTAAGTGAACTTCAAACCATTACCTTGTCACATGGAAGATTTTCAAAAAGATGCATATCCAACATAAGTGAAGATCTCTTGCAAAAGCTCATGGAACACTCATCTCATCAAGTCACTCAAGCCTATATTAGATTATTTTCAACCTACTCTACTCATATGTGATAGTGGAAGGCTTATGTGGAGCTTGGAAGGTTAAAAACAATCCTAGCAAAACATATATCCGAAATATTGTCAAATTAAGAGAGAGGTCTATTGGAATTACCGAGACTCGTCAAAAAGGCCATGGAAAATAAATGTTGGAAAGAGAGAAGGATGAAACACACACATTTAGATAAGTGGACATGTGCAAGTGGCAAATGGATGATCCCGAGGCACGAGTGAAGTCCTCGTTATCGTATTGCACATGGTTAGAAGATTTGAGTATGGATGTGTCATCAAGGCACTTGAGAACTTATGAAGCAAAAAGATCCGAGGAGCATCTTTATTATTTTTTGTACTTTTATTCTATTTCCTTCTCATTTTTCTCTCTTTCTTTCTTTTTTTCTTTATTCTTCCTTTTTTCCTTACTTTTCTTTTCTTCTCATAATAATTTTTTTCTTCTTTCATTTTTTTCTTCTTTTTTTTTTTGCTCCTCAAAACTTTTTGCAACATAATACTTACATAGCATTTGTGTCAGAGAATGACTCCTCCCCCATGCTTGAACGATGCTCGTCCTCGAGCATAAAAGAGAGGGGAAATGACTGCTAAAGTAAGTATAAATTCCATAATATTGTGGAATATTTGAATCTTCATCAAGAATTTTACTCCATACTCAAATTGGGTTGTGGACAAGGAGGTGATCACAAAAAGATGTTTTTGGTTTAGGGTGGATGCCCAGCGAAGTTTGTGGAATTTTCGATGTGAAAACCCACAATGCATGGACAAAAAGGCTAGCATGAAAAAGTTACACGAAGGAATGACCAGCTTCTTAGTCTCGAACCATAGAAATCAATCCTAATCCAACTCATCAAAACATATGTTTGCAATCTACGGGTTTTGTTATCATAAAACGTATATGTATATGGCTTTGGTAGGTAGAACTTTGCAAGAGCATCACAAATATGTAGATAGCATAAAAGTTAAGTTTTCATAAAAACAACAAGTTATCCGGCTATCCATAAACTTAAATCAAAGAGCAAAGATATGTATGTGGGCCTAGAGCATAGTCATTTCACCTCCACAAATAAAAGAGCCGGTATTTAAATTAATTTCAGATCATATTATGGAGAGCAATTAGCCAAGACATGTGTAACTTCATGTAGGTAAAACAAAGCGGCAACTTTCATCATCTTTCCGTAAGCATAGGCAATGTAGAACATCGAGGTGAACACATGGTCATGCTTATCTATTGAAAGTAAAAAGAAACCTAGGTTGTCCTCCTAGTAGCCATGTTATTGTTTGAAGAGAAAAACAAAATGTTGCACCTAGTTGAGGTTGAAAGCATACTTACAAGCATTTGTGTTTGGAAAAGAGAAGGTCCATGGAGATGTTACCATCCTTTGTAATTCTTCGTTGCCTTCTTCCGACATCTCCATGTATCGATGTGGCTTTTGCTTTTGTCTTGATTTATTCATGCTCCTAAACTTATGAATTTGACCTTGTATGCTTAATGGAGTCATTGGTCACCCTTCTCTTCAATGTTGTCATCACCATCTCCTCTTTCTTGTTCTCATCATCTCCTTGCTGTCTCTTTTTCATGGATTTCCCCCTCTGTCCAGAACAGAAAATATATCGAAATATAGCTCTATTGAAAAGTTTATGAAATTACCTTTCCAACGTGTGGTCATCCATCGAAAACGGAGTTTAAACAAAGGAGCTATGTCCGTTTTACTTCAGCGCTGCGTGCTGTCCAAAACTGATTTCAGGACGTGTTGCACTCGGTGATTCGGGCATAACCGCTTGTAGGAACCTCCGATTGTCTTGATTCTTGATTTGTTGCAATCGTAACTTCATGGGGCTTCTAAATATCCAAAAATATCCAGTGTTTTCCCTTTGAGACCATGCAGAATTTTGATGAGATTGGTGGCTTCTTGCGCATTGATCCGGAGATGTTAACGATCTTTATCATTCTATCTTCTAGAACGTCATGTTGCACTTCCGTGTTGAAGATTCAGGGTCTCCCCCATGCTTAGCATTTTGCTAGTCATGGAAGAAGAAGACAAAGCACTTCTTAGCCATCCTTCAATTTCCTTGTAGTGAGAATCTTTATCTTGCCTGTAAGACATTTTAAACGCACATTCTACCCCCAAGGTGACGGTTGGGAGTAGAAAGAATTGCCAACAATCCAACAATGTCTCCTAAGATTCTTAACTTGTGGTATAATTAGTCTAATGAGGAATAAAAACCTAATGAGTGTACGTGGTGCAAGGTGTGTATGCACATGATAGGAAAGCATATAAACAAAGACAATGTTTTCACCTAGTTCTAAACACCATGTTTACAACTAGGTTGCCGAATTTCTCCATAGCCATAAAGGTTTATATATCTAGGGTTAAAACACCATGTCTATCCCTAAATCAATAACTCTTATAGCACAAGAAAAATTAAGCGCATTGCAAAGCTTATAAACTGACCAAAGTAACATGAAAACATATGAAAAGCTAGCTAGGTTTATCGAACTTAACGATGATAGTCCGCAATCATGTTTAAACACCACGTTTACACAAGATCACAAAAGAAAAATACTCATAAGGCCTTATGAAGTATTAACATGGAAAATGAAGCATACATCATTAAGTATATAACAACCAAGCCAACTATGTACAAAACATATATACACAAAGAAACATCACATTGATCACAAAATGCAATGCATGCAAATAAATATGATCATGAACATGATGGTGGTTCTAAAAAGGAAAACTGAACTTAGATTAATAACCACAAGTTGATCATCATAAGATAGTGCCATTCTTTATTTTCTCTAAGAAAGTAGTAAAAATATAAAGAAACGGGTTGCCTCCCGAAAAGCGCTTCATTTAAAGTCATAGAGCTCGACTTTCTCACATACCTTCTTTTCGTTGCATAGCCATGGCCCTTCATGCAAGAAGAAAAGGTACCAATGCAGCTTTAATTTACTTCCCATGTTGTGCTTGATCACTTATAGAAGACTTGCCCAAAGCATCCTTTTGTTTCATCGTTATCTCCTTCTTTATCATCCTTTGGTGCTGCCTTCACTCCATAAATTTTTTAATGTCCAGAACAGAAAGTATACTCAATCTCTACTCCATTGCATAGTGCACAAAATTTCCTTTCCAACGAGTCTTTATTTGCTCAAATCGGACTCCGGACAAGAGAGTTACGTCCGTTTTACTTCGGCGATGAAATCTGTCCTGAAATTTCAGAACGTGAAACGCTCAATGTTTCCTCCATAACTCCTTGCACGGGTCTTCAAACTTGTTGGTTCTTGATGCGTTGGAATGGTAATTTGATGGAGCTTCTGAATATCTCATTTTATTCATTTGTACACCTCTGAACAAGCTCTCAAATTGATGAATACAGTAGCATCCATCGCGGGATTCGGAGAGGTTGATGATTTATCTTGCAACTCTTTCAGGCATGACTTTTTTTTTTCATTATTCAAGCCTTGTCTACATGGTTAGTGAAAATCGGGCCTTTCCCGACATATGATTCTTTAAGGTCATTAGCTTGACCAAGCGCAAAGCATGATCGAGATTTACAAAACTTACTGTAAACATACGCGTCCATAATTAACACCACATGTGAATTGTAGCAACAAGTTAAGGTGTAAATAAAAGAAGCATATGTTTCATGCATAGCACTTAGCTCATCATTAGGAAAAGGTTGTTTAGGTGTGAGATTAATTGGATCAAAAATAAATGTTTCCTCTTTTTCATTCTCAAGAAAATCTAGCCTATCAACATGATCACTATTGGAACAAGGCATAGACATTAAACTATCATTCATACTATTGGTTGAGCATGAGTATTTGAATTTATCAACATCAATACCAATAATATCTTGAGATTTCAGCGCGTACCTTGGCCTTAGAGATTTTTCAACAAGAGTGATATTTGGTTCATCAAGCAGTGTTGAAGGTGAATCGATCTCAACGAGTGAAGGTGTCTCTTTGTTACCTTTTTGCATCCCCTCCATCTCATCATGTGGAACATGTAATCCTTCAACTATGTATGTATTCATCTCTTCTTTGAAGTCTTCTTTATCAACCAAATCTTCATCTTCAAAGACTTGTATGTTGCTTTCTTTATCTTCCACGTACCACATGTCGTCAAGATCGCTCATTGTTGATTCACTCTTTCCTTCATCCTTGAGTACTTCCATGTCTGGATTTGCTAGTGTGTAGGCTTCAATGGCACACAAGCTATCATCTAGCTTGAGTCCTATCTCCTCCCATTTATCCTTTGAGTCACTAGGCTCATCACGGTTGTACTCTTCTCTTCCTTCATCATAAATCTTTGAGTTGTCAAACCGGTCGATCCATCCTTCATCTCCTTCTTCTCTTTCTTCTTCAAATATCTTTTGGATCGACTCTCCACTCATCTCTTGATCAAAAATATCTTCAACTAGTTTGGCAACGTGTCGGCGTTCCTCCTTCCTTCGGTAGCTGATTAGTGGGGCGAAATCAACTTGAACCCAACCGGATTGCTTGAACTCCGCCAATGGTCTAGCATTCCACATACTTCGGCCTACATTCATGTTAGTTTCAACATTTTTAACATCCGAAATATCTTCTCTTACCTTGGGAAGTGGATCTTCAATTTCTTGTATGGTCAGTTCATCTTCCTTGACCTTCGGTTCATCTTTTTCAGAAATTTCAGCAAGCACCTTGGGCTTGCTTTTGTCATTTTGCTCCTCTCGACAACATCTTTGCCAATCTCGTATTGTTCTTTGTCCATTGCTTATCCTTTGTAAGATTTGTGCGGCTTCACTAATTGTTTTATCCATTATATCACCGCCTGCACACATGCTTACAAAACGAGATGAGTTAGGGGTTAGTGAAAAATAAAAGGTATGCAACATCAAGTCACCGGAAAATCCCAAGTTCGGGCCTCGCTCAAGTAGTTCATTAAAACGGTCCCATGCTTCATCAATTCCTTCATCCTCTCCTTGCTTGAAAGGGAGCACTTGCCTCCTTAAGTCTTGGACCTTGCTTATGGGAAAGAACTTCAAAAGAAATTTCTTCACTAGCTCATCCCAATTTCCTTTTGCTTCAACAGACGCAAGTGTGTACCATCTTCGTGCTTCATCTTCGAGAGAGAATGGAAAAAGATTCCACTTGAACCAAGCTGCCGGAACTCCTTTTTGTTGCACCGTGTTGCATAACATCGTGAATTCCTTAATGTGTCTATATGGGTTGTCATCCTCCAATCCTCTAAATGGTTTTGTCGCCACTAACTTGATGATTCCAGGCTTCACTTCATAGTGGGTTGTAGCAAACGTCAAATCTGATTTTTGCATCTCAATGTCTTCCATTGACGGCATTGCTAGCTCCCTTAGCGACATCTCTTCGTCTTCCAATGGTGAGGTGAACAAATCCATCTAGGCACAAGAAAAGTACAAAGAAAAACAAAAAAGAATTTTTTTCTTTTTTTTAGAAAATAAAGGTTAGGTGTTAGTAATCAACAAAATTAATACTAGATTAAACGTGAGAAAGGCGGCTTGCTCCCGGGCACGGGCGCGGAAAAAGGGGGGCTTGTTGACGGATAAAACTCGTATCCACCTACGATCCGCAAGCGTACGGACCTACACCTTTTTCACCACGGGATTCCCAAGGTTCTTGTCAATCCGCGGAGCAAGGGGATTACTAGCGCTTAACAAAGTACTAATCTAGTTGACTAAGGAAACCTTTAAAGAGAGTATTAATCTAAAAGTAAAGACAATCTAACCTAAGTTAATCTAAGTTAAGTTGATCAAACAAATATAGGGTTAAACTATATGATAAAGGGGTGAACACAAGAGAGTGAGCAAGAAAGATAAGTGTTCCCTCCCTAGGATCTAGGATAACATGGTATGCATCTACTACACAAAAGTGGTAAACCAATCTACCGGGGGTTGTGACCACGGTTTCGCCCTTTCCCTCCTCTCGCTCGTCACTACGCGAAGGTATTCGTGACTAGACCTATGATGGACACGGTATGTTGATGGAATCTATGGGAGTAGCGGATATCATACGCCCGAAAAAGACGGTAGCTAACCATAATCATCAAAGCATCATCAACATGAAAACAATAGATTGAAACCACAAATCGAGTAGCGATCACATAGCATGTATCCATCTAATCCTAGGGATGAACGGAGACATTACCCCATCATCTTACACGGATTGAAGCACATAGGGGTGATGGAGACTCCGGAGAACGTCGTCGATGAAGATGGCGGCGATGGAGCTTGGGAACACCCCTAGGCCAGCGGCTTGGAGTCCTCCTCTTGCTTCCTTCTCTCCGCCAGCGTTGATCCTTGCAACGAGCTCATCTAACTCTCTCCCTCATCTTGCGGTGGCGGTTTTCTGGTGATTGGCGTCGGTAGGATGATTTGTTCGATGGGTCTCCCCCATTGGGGCGCCTAGGGGATTGTATTTATGTCCTTGGGGTGCCTTTGGGCGTGCTCCACCTTGCCTTGCACGAGATCCTCCTTGGGACAGAAGCAAACTTGGTTTCCTTCCTTGCCAGGGCCATATCTCCCACGTCTGGACTCCAAATAATGCAAATTCGGTGTCCAGGTTGTGTGCCACGAAATTATCTTCAACTTTGGTATTCATTTCTTTCCTTAAAAACGAAAATAAGATCTCCAAATCGGCTTAGGAAGATAATCTGTTCTGATTTCGGACTGACTGCGCAGCAGGGATTTCGGGGGCTATATCTTCTAGCTCCCTTATCCGAATTGGGCCTTCCACATGTCCAAATCGAAGGTATCGTCGAGGCCCACAACTTTGGTAGTCAAACTTTTGCCATTAAAGACCGTTTAAGTCTCCGAATCTGTACCGAAAGATCATGCTGTGGCTCGAGTTGGTGGAGAATATCTCTCGGGGTGGAGTTGATCTCGTTGGTAAACATCCAAGTCCCCGGAGTTTTGCGTGTTGATGCTTCGGTCCTCGGGTCGTTTGGAGTCTTGTTCACTTCGTGTCTTGACTTGTGACGGGCTTCATGATCTTCTCTTGAAGTGCTTGATGAACTTATCCCGAAAGTCTCCTCTTTAGCGTAGATTTCCTGCGAAAACAATGAACTCCAAAATCGACATGCAAGTGTGAACTTGTTATATCATTAGTATGCCTAGTGGCGGGTTAGTTGCAAATCATAATTGAAACCAATGTATAACAAGTACTCTAGGTTGACGGAAATTCACCGTCAACAAAAGGCTAGAAGGATCCGAATTGCCTCAAGACGGGCCACAGGGGCAAAGGTCTCCTCATAGTCGATCCCCTCCTTCTGACTAAACCCCTGAGCAACAAGTCTGGACTTGTTCCTCACAACCATCCCATTCTCTCCCTCTTTGTTCTTCCAAACCCACTTGGTTCCTATGGGATGGCAATTTGGAGGTGGTTCAACTAACTCCCACACACGGTTCCTCTCAAAGTTTTCCAACTCCTCATGCATAGAATTGACCCAGTTTGCATCAGATAAAGCGTGTCCAATGTCCTTGGGCTCAAAGGTGGCAACAAAAGCAGCATGAGCAAAATGAGAGGAATTCCTGGACCTTGACCGTGTAGTACGTTCGTCGATGTCCCAATGATCTTGGACAGGGGATGCACTTCTTGAATCCGCCGGGGAGCCTCACGCCTCGAGACTACCTCCCCCTCATCTTCAGCTTCTCTCGCCTGGTCCTCTTGTCGCACCGTCGTTGTCCATGAAGTAGACGGTTGTTGACGCAAAATGTGCACTCAGCGCCAAACACACAGCAAGCCGAAAAGCTGGCTTCGCACGCGCAGAGAGAGGGTGACGTGCCAGTCAATTTTTCCTGAAAATTAACAAAAGATAAAACAGTTAAATACCAAAGCTTGGAACTTACCGGGTGGTACCAGGCAGTTCCATATTTACGGCTAAAAAGCCAACCAAGACGACATGTAGCTATGCGAAGCTACCTGTCAGAGAACCACGACCATTCGGATAACCGCAAAGGGAAAAAGAACATTGCCGAACGGGTGACATAAGCATGACAACGATCGATCTTTGAATAAACATGAATGCATGTGCAAAGCCATGACCGATCTTCATGAAAATTAACATTAAATGAAGTAAAGCACGGACATGATCGTGTATTAAATGAGCACGCATAGATCAAAGCACTAGTCTACCGCATGTCTAAGTACTTTAAGATCCGTCGGGTACGATCACAAACAAATCTATCCACCGCATGATACAACTTGCATGAAAAACGTACCACTTCCCGCAAATAGATCTATCCACCGCATGATACAATCTAAATACGGAAAGCTAAAAGCATACATCACTTAAGGCACGAACGAGGCACGTGATCTACTCGTGAAAAACATAACCGAATACGGCTGAACAGCCGATCCAGGGTCCATGAAGAAGGAACAAACATTACCACGTGAATAAATCTATCAGACTGAATTGGAAATCTAATCCACCGGATGACTAGCTCCAAAGCAACCCAAAAACCTGCATCTACCGCATGATACCCGGTTCTTTCAAGATTTATACGCACAAAGCAAGCTTGAACCCGCAACACGTAACAACCTAGATCGATTCGGTTTCGGCTATCGGAGAGCACAAGATCCACGCGTCAAAAACACGAAACCTGCTCTTGCACGGATCTTAAGAGGAAAAGAGCCGATCCAAACCCATCTAGATTGGGCAAGAGTGTATTACATGAATTAAAACATGAAGTAAAACTCATGATAACACAGGGTAACTTAATGAATCTATCGGATCTTGCCAAAACCCAATAGAGCCGATAACTAGCTTCGAGCTAGATCTTAGCCTACCGCATGGCTCATGATCTAACAAGAAACCCTCTTGAACCAAGCTTGAATCTACCGCATGACACGAAGCATGGTAACAAGACTACTTGCATCAGATCTAAATCCACCGCATGATACTAGACATGATACAAGGTTGCCGGTACTCACGGAGGTCGACGGATCGATTGGTCCTCTCGAAGAACTCGACGACACGACAAGGGACTCTAGGGTTTGGCGTAAGGCCGGTGTGTATTGAAGAATGAACGTGTCCGTTACATACATCCAGGGATCGTATTTATACCCTACTGATTACAATTGCGAATGGATTCATTGCCTAACTAAACTCGATCGCCTATCCATCCATTTGCTTCCTCTGATCGAGCCACGTCACCGTCCAATCCCGCAAAATCAGCTCTACTGTTCCTTTGCCGAACTGGAGCAGATAGCCGACCGCGGATCCTTCTGCCGAAAATCTCTGAAAATATCTTTCCTTCCACCAGACGGACTCTTTTTCGAATCGGACCCACATGTCATACTCCTTACCAAATTTTGGTGTTAACACATGCCCCTTCAATTGTGGGATAAAAGTAATTTTGTTCCACAATTGACTCTAGCCACGAATCCTTGAGCCAAACCTGTCAACACCGTTCTTCGCAATCCGCCGGATTCTTCGTTCAGATCCAACCCTAGATCCCCTTCGTTCCGAGCTCGAATCTCTAATGGCAACTCGGAACCAAGGCTGCTCGGGTAAATTCACCCCTCCAAACCTTTGTTCGGCATTAGGTTTTCAATTTTACCTGAGATTTTCTTCTTCCGCTCTCTTCCGGGAACCTTCTCTTGCTCTTTTGATTCCTATTGAGGCCAATTCGCAGTCTTATTATCTTGGTCCCGAAGGGAATCCCGACCCTCGAGATTTTATTGCCACCGAATCTCGGAGAATCCCTTTCAAGGTAGCTTTATCTCCACCTCCTCGGTGGCAAGGTGCGTTCAAGACCGGCCTTTGCCCCCAATCGCAGTGGAAGACTTGGTATTGTAGGATTCTTGCGGATAAGAGTGGATTGACCAATGCGGATACTCTCCGCATTGCTCAATGTCCGGAGTTATCCGTAGCCGAAACACCCAAGAATGAAGACTCTTCGATAGCCGCGTGCCACTTCGGTCAAATGGCGTCAACGCCTTCCTTTTTGGGCATGGCCCAATGTCTCCAACTTTGGTCGATGTGTACATGATCACCGGCCTTGACATCACCGGGTCCGTCCAGCCTTGGAACTTCAAGAATTCCTCACGCCAAACGGGGGTAAAGCCGGGGAATGGCTACAAGAATTATATTTTGAAGCACATGAGAGATAATCCCCTTGGCGAAGTTGAATACGAGCCTTTTTGAACATGTGGTTATGCAGATTTGTCTTCGTGGCAAGGCCAACGAACCCACTTTGAACCATATCACGATGGCGATCCATCCGCCGAGCGGCAATCGCCTTCCTTTGGGAAAATTCCTCTTGGGCAGTGTATACCATATGCTTCATCAGACCGTTATCCAAATGTACACCAGCCAGAGGATAACGTGCGTCAATGGCCCTTGGTGGTTTGTTCAAATTTGGCTGCAACTTCACACGCATCAGATTGTAGGCGTTGACTTGAACTCCAGGTTCTTCCCCTGGTCCAATCCCCCGAAGGAGAACTTCAAGTCACCGAGAGGATGCCAAAGCTACGGAGAAGCGGCTTCAACCGTTATCGTTCGGCGAGATATCACCCAACTCTTCGAGTTGTTCTTCAAAGGCTTCCCCAATCCTCTTTGGCTCCCTTATCTAGGCTATGACACTTGACCTTCCCTGTCGAGTTCTCCTTTGAGCCGGCCATCAAGATGGGAGATTCTTGGAAATCTTTAATATCATAATCCGCCCATGCATATTACCGGCCGAGTTCAATGGAGGGAGGCGAATGCTAGTACTTATGAGTACTACCGCCCTAATGTAATGGCCGGGCAACTTGGATGCGGTCGAGTGCCCCCAAGATTGTTTCGCATGAATTCCTCAAGCCCGGGGAGGAAATCAAAGAAGCGATGCGGTGCGGCAGAGTTTTCAACTATGTATGCGGTCCCACCGTCTACACATGTCCTTTTGTGCCCGCAACCATAGCTCACCCCACCTTCAATTCATGGTGGCAAGAATTCCATGACCACATCTTTAGTGAACCCTTTCATGTGTTCGTGCGGAGTTGGTGCCTCGATTTCCCGCCGACTTCGGAGGTAACACAATGAACCCTTGGATCAAACACTCCTTCTCCATTCATGGTTTTGACCTTCATCTTTTGTCCACAGAACACGCACTCGCCCCTCGAGCCGGGGTAATCACTTATAATGCCGAAGGCCCGATTTCAAAGATCGGGGTTTAAATCCACAACCCCGCATCAATTAATGGCCGGGTATGCTACCACCGATCCCGGCCTTTCTAGCCTCGCTGCCGACGGGAGGCAAGGTCCGCACCCGATTGCCCCTCCAAGTGCCAAAAGGAGAAGAAGCTGTCAAAAAGGTGCTTGTTGAGGTAAAACCCTTTACCTTCTTGATTACCAAGTCACTCGTTCTTGATGGATCATATTCATTGTGCATTTTCGGACCGGAGCACAACATTCTTCGAGAACCAAGCACTTGCCGATGCTCCATCCATCGGTATGACCTTTCTTTGTTCTTTCTCAAGGATGAGCACCGGCACTTATCCCTTCAATTGGACATTTGCGAAGAAAGCGTGGGAGAACCACTTGTAGATGTCCCAGTGGTTCAACAGGCGAGCCCTTCCAGGGTTGAATTGCCTATCCCAGTAGAGATCTCATCTTCGTCACCCTCTGCAGAAGCAGTACGTTCTCCAGAGATGAATCTCCCAACTCAACCGGAGCCACAAAATTCCCCCAGGATGCCATCGCCTATCAGTCAGGCAGCAATGACCAACCCAACAGAGGAGGATCCAATTATTCACCAGCCAGAAACTCACGAATCGCTGATTGCTGCATCAGCATCTCCTGACTTGGAGGTTTCGGCTCTACTCGGGACGCCTCTTCCGTCTGCGATTGCCCCCGCTCAAGAAACCACTCATGAGGTGCCCAATTCCGCTCTTGATTTCGATACCTTGATGCTAGCATTCTCACCTCGGCAATGTTGTTTCCAGGGTCACGACCCGTCATCATCGAGCTTGCCGTCAGAGGGCCCATCAACTGCCGAGGTGATGAGAGAAATAAACCAGCCGCTGCCAGATGAAGTGTTGCCCAACCTCAAAGAAATTGCAGCCTGGCTAGAAAAAGACGTTCAGGATCAGCTCAATGATCTTCGCCATTTTGAAGAGATGTTCGAGCCCATTAGTCGCAAACTTCCCGACGACATCAGAGCTTTTCTATCGTCCGTCTACGATTTAGAGCCCTTCTATGTTCCCTTGAGGCGCACTTGGAGGAAATTGCGCTCCCGTCCGGCCATTGAAAAGGAGAAGACTGATGCTGAACATGCCATGAACGGGGTACAATCCCAAGCAGAAAGCTATAAAGATGCCTTGGCTGACCTGCAAGCTTCTTACGATTTGAAAGTCGCCGAAAGGTCGCTCTAGAGCGGGGAATTGAGAAGCCCGTCGGCGGAGATGGAGATTGACCAGAAGAAAATAGCCGATCTTCCTGGATTGATAGCAAAAACCGAAACAGAGGTAGAATCGGCTGTCACCAGAGTAAAGCAATGCGATGCAGAGCTCACTGGCTTAGCTGGTGCCCAAAAGGACTACCAGGAGATCCTGGATAATTCCAACTTGATAATATCCAATGTTCGTCACACACTCGCAAAACTCCTCAGTGCTTGAATGTCCTTATTGATGTATACCTGGACTGGTCGTTCTTGTAATATTTCCTCTGTGATTTGTTGCCTTTCCTTTGCGTACTTTGAAATGTAATGCCGAACGACCCATTCGGTAGTGAAATGCTAACTCCCGAAAAACACCTTGATTTCCTTTAGCCGAAACAATCGATCCGCCCGCGTTTCAGCTTAGAACTCCAAACGACCCACCGGCGGGTTGGTCAAGGAAATCCTTCCACCTTCCGATTTTATTGGGACGTGCGCCACGATCCATGCCCACGACTCGAAGCCACGATTACCCTGCCAGGCCTATAAATGTTGCCATAGGTGCCCCTAGCTCTCCACCAGGCCTTCTAGCTCTCGAATCTTTGCCAATCTTTGGTCCTCTTGCAAACAGTGCACATCCCCAAACCGCGATGGTGCGCCGCCTCAACCGCCGCCGCGCCTCCGACGAGGCTGAGGGAAGCAGCGCTAATGCGCGCAGGCGGTGATGATCATCAATTTCTCCTCGTCGATCTTCCTTTTGATCTTCCTTTGCCTTGACAATCATCTCCCTTTTTCAGGTTGATTCAGTGGAATCCGCCTCGCGCGCCGGCCAATCAGCCCCTCCCTGACGACTCTTCGGAGTCCGATGGCCACTCCCCGCACCGTACGGGGAAGCAGATGCTATTCGCTTCAAGGAGGAGCTAGAGGCGTCCCGTCTTGAGCTGGAGGACGTCTCCAAAAAGCGGGCGTGGCCGAACTAGAATGGGAGGACCAGCGGAAACAGCTGCTGGAGGCCATCGATGGTATGGCTCTGATTCTTGATTCAGCCCAGCCTTTGATGCTAATCCTTTCTTGTTTGTCTTTTGCAGCCCGTGATGCTGAGCTCAACCAGCTAAAGGCGCTGGTAGAGCAACTGGCGGAGAAGGTGAACGCTCACGGCGACACGCCGGCGGAGCGCCTGGCCGCGGTGGAGCGCCGCATCGACGAGGTGGCCGTCCATGGCGTTCGTTTGGGCACCACCTTGGGCCTGGCTGCGATGGCGACGCACACGGACGTCGACTATTCCACCAGGCCGCGTGGCTTCCAGGGCGGCGCGCCGGAGGATATCGACGAGATCGAGCTCATCCTGGAGCGCCTCGACGGCCACGGCGACGCCATTGCCGAAATTACCCATCCCCAGTCTGTGTTGAACAGACTCTTTGACTAGATTGTACTAGGGATGTGTAAATGTCGGCAATATATGATGAACTTTTGGATTCTGCATTTGTTCCGTGATATTTCCCTTCGCATTTGCGTCCGTGAATTTTGTCCTTCTTTGAATGCATCCGGGAACTGTCTTTAGCCGAACGCTCGCAAACGACTGCCCCTCGGCGCAAGATCCACAAAGGATCCCAGTTCGGCAATCCGTAAACACTGTTCAAAAGAAAACCCTTCGCACTCGGTGGAAACCCCTGCCGCTTGGTATTCCAACAGTGTGTACTGGCCAGATCATCACTCCCAATGCACCTCCTTGGTCAATAAAATAGCCCGTGGGGTGCTCTGCAAATCCACTCGCACACTCCTCCATCGCTTCTCGTCTCTTCCTTTGCTGCCAGAAGAAAAAACCCCAACGCCATGGACAAGGGTAAACAGCCTCAGGGGAGCGGCTCGTCAAGGAAGCGTACGATCCGGAAGTGAGTTCTTTCTTGATCTGCTCCTTGTCCTCCTGCTTGATCTTGCGCTTCATGTTTTCCTCTGCCTTTTTTCAGCCTTGATTTGCTTCCTGAAGAGGTCATCGGAACCGAAGATGTTCCTGAGTACATCTCCTCCGATTCTTCTCCTGAGGCGGAGGATGCCACGCCTGAGCAAAGGGTCATTCATCGAGCCGCGCCGCCGTGCCGGCACCCGGAGCGTGACCTCAGGGACATGTCCGTCCGCTGCCAAGCCGAACGCGAGCGTCGTATGGCGCTGGAAGCGCTAGTAGGGGGTAAACGCTTCGTCCCCCTTCATGTTTGCATCTGGATTTCTTGCCCCTAACCTTGATTCTTTTGCTCCGGATGTCTCTCGACAGTACGAGCAACTCCGAGGGCGGCCCGGGATAGCTTGGTAGAGGCCGCCAATCGTGGTCATCCTCGTGCGTTCCAAGTCGCCGTCACGGTGGTCTTGGAACAGGCGAAGAGGGAGCGACGGCCGAAGAAGTAAAGAAAAGATTGAGTCATACTTTCGCTTCTTTCTCCACGCCTTCGCTTCCCTCCCTTAGGGGACTTGACCTTCAGGGCTGCTATGTGTAATCCTGCAAGAAACCAGTTGTAGTGTAGTATTGAGCTAAGGGCAATGCATCAGGCACTGGCCATTTTCTCTTGTTCATGGATTTTTTGTTCTAAAGGCGGCCTCATCCTTGAGCGCCGGCTGTTTCTGTGTCAGATGTGTATAATCATCGATCGATTTCAATGCTAGGATAATACTTCTTCAGATATCTTCCATTTATTGCGGCGGAAAACTCTTCTCCCAGCAAAGTTTTCAATATGTATGCATTACCTGGGACGCATCTGACCACACGAAAAGGCCCCTCCCCGTTAGGGGACCATTTGCCGAATTCACTGTATTTAGTTCCAATCGGCAGTAGTGCTTTCCATACTAGATCGCCTTCTGCGAATTGCTTTACCTTTACTTTCTTGTTATAGTATTTGGCGACCCGCAGCTTGTTTTTCTCGATGTTTTCCAGGGCCCTGAGACGGATCATATGCAAATCTTCTAACTCATCCATCATTAGGCCACTGTAATCCTTGGAGCTTAAATCGTTTTGCAGCACTATTCTCCTTGACTCTGATTGCATTTCCCAGGGCGGGATCGCGTGATGCCCGTAAACCAACTCGTAAGGAGAAGTCTTTGTGGCTCCATGGGGGGCCATTCGGTAAGCCCACGGCGCTTCACCGAGTACCGAATGCCATCTCCTCGGCTTACGGTCGATCTTCTTCTCGTATAAGCTTGATCATGATCTTGTTAGAAGCCTCTCGCTTAACCATTAGCTTGGGCATAGTATGGAGAAGAATTAAATAACTTGATTCCCATGCTTTCGGCAAAATCTCCGAATTCCAATGACACGAATTGTGCCCCTTGGTCGGTGGTAATCGTCCGAGGAATCCCAAATCGATAGATGATGTGTTCCTTGACGAATTCGATCATGTTTTCGACGTCACCTTCTTGAGTGGGATTGCCTCGACCCATTTGGTGAAGTAATCGTAGCCAAAAGCACGAACTTATGCCCCTTGCTAGATGGCGGATTAATTTGGCCAATCAAGTCCATACCCCGTACCCCCCGAATGGCCATGGCTTGATGATGGGATTCAATGCTGATGCAGGGACTCTTTGAATATTCCCGAACCTCTGGCAATCTTGACACCCCTTGTAATACTCAAAGCAGTCCTCTAATATCGTCGGCCAAAAGCATCCAGCCTGCCTAATAACCCATTTCATGCGATAGGCCGATTGGTGCGCTCCACATATCCCGTCGTGCACCTCGCTCATCATGTTCTTGGCTTCTTCTGGACCCAGGCATCGTAGCAGTACTCCATCTAATGATTTATAGAATAAATTGTCATCCAGAAGAACGAACTTGATTGCCTTGTACCTGAGCTTCCTAGAGACTTTTCGGGATGGATCTCTCAAATAATCAACGATCTCTTTCCTCCAATCATCTTCTGTAAGATCCGTCCCTAGTGCGCTCACCTCTGCAGCAAATGCTTCTTGACTCTCTTTATAACCAGAGGCGCTCTGAGCCAGCCTGTTTGCTTCCTCGTTATGCTCTCTAGGAATGTGCTGTAGGGTTACCAGTGGAAAGCCCTTCAAGATTTCTCTGCATTCCTCGTAGTAACTCCTCAGCGCCTCGCTCCCGCACTCGTATCGGCCGTTCAATTGCTTGATGACCAACTGCGAATCTCCATAAATTTCAACCGAAACGGCCCCGGCTTCTCTCAAATATTGAAGCCCTCGAAGCGATTGCCTCGTACTCGGCTGGTTATTTGTGACGGTGGGTTGTATAGGAATGGCGAATTCGAACATCTCACCTCGCGGGAGAAATTAGCAGGATCCCTACTCCCCCACCTTTGCCACATGATGACCCGTCAAAGAATAAAGCCCATGGGGTAATTTCAAGCGAGATCAATCGAAGGGTCACGATGCTCGGTTATAAAATCGGCAATGACCTGACCTTTGATGGCTTTTGCCGATTCGAACTTCAACTCGAATTCTGATAGAGCTAAAATCCATTTGCCAACCCGACCATTCAAAATTGGCATAGATAACATATGTTTTATCACATCAAACTTCGAGTATACAGTGCATTCGGCATTCAACAAGTAGTGCCGAAACTTTGTACACGAGTAGTATACGCAAAGACACAATCTTTCTATAGCCGAATACCCGGTTTCGGGATCAAGTAGTTTTCGGCTAAGATAAGCTACTACCCGCTCCTTTCCTTCGAATTCTTGAATAAGGGCCGATCCAATAGTTTGGGTATCGGCCGCCACGTACAACTTGAAAGGCTTGTCCATCGAGGAGGAACCAAAGCACCGGCGGCTCCTTCATGTATTGCTTGATTTCCTCGAAAGCCTTTTGTTGTTCGTCGCCCCATGTGAATTTCTGATCCTTCTTAGCTTCAAAGCAACGGAGAGAATGGCAACACCTTCTCGTGATAAATTTGAGATGAACCTTCTCACGAAGTTGATCTTGCCGAGCAGTGATTGCAACTCCTTGAGGTTGGTTGGAGGAACGACTTCGTCAATGGCTTTCATGCTCTTTTTGCCAACTTCGATTCCCCCTTCGTGGACCAAAAACCCCAAGAACTCTCCAGCTGACACCCCGAACGCACACTTGTTTGGATTCATCTTTAGGCCATGCTTCCGGGTGCATTCCAAGGTCTTCACATCTTCCAGATGGGTGTCATGACTTAAGGACTTGATCACTACGTCGTCAATGTAGATTTCCACGGTCTTGCCGATCAACTCATGAAAAATGTAATTCATGGCCCGCTGATAGGTTGCACCGGCATTTTTCAACCCAAACGTCATGACGATCCATTCAAATAGTCCTATATGACCAGGACATCTAAAGGCCGTCTTCGAGATGTCTTCTATTGCCATAAAGATCTGATTGTACCCTGCGTTGCCATCCATGAAGCTAATCACCTTGTGCCCGCGAGCGGCGTCAATCAACAAATCGGCAATAGGCATCGGGTATCCATCCATGGGAGTAGCTCTGTTTAGGTCCCTGAAGTCTATGCAAACTCTCATTTTTCCATTTTTCTTATACACAGGGACGATGTTAGAAATCCACTCCGCATATCTGCAGGGCCGAACGAAGTTTGTGTCAAGTAACCTCTCGATTTCTTTCTTCACATCGGCCAATACTTCATCCTTGTAGATTTTCTGGGGCGGTTGCTTGTATGGTTTGAAACCAGACTTGATTGGCAACCGGTGCTCGATGATGGATCGATCCAATCCAGGCATCTCCGAGTAATCCCAGGCGAAGCAATCTTTATATTCTTTGAGAAGCTCAATTAAGTTCCCCTTGAAGTCCGGCTGCAAGTTTGCACTGATGAACGTCGGCCTCGGTTTATCACCGTTTCCAATGTCAACTTCCTCCAGCTTATCGGCCGACATAAATCCTCGTCCTAACTTGCCATCAGTGCCATCCACGGGGTTCTCCATTAAAAATTACCGTAAGAGCCGATCGCTTGAATCGGCCGTTGGTCACCGCCGACAGTTCAACGAGACCTTCTCCCCGGTCCTTCCCCGAGAAGCAATCGATGCCTTGGTACTCCCGAAGGCTGGTTCCATGTTAGCCACGCTCACGGAGTCATCCGCCCGGACGACCTCGATTTCATCGTCCACCCACCGGATCGGCCGTTGATGCATAGTGGATGGGACGCGGCGAGCTTGGCGTGGATCCGGCCCCGCCCAAGCAAAGCAGCCGTAGGCTCCCTTCCCTTCGATGACGAAGAAGGTAGTGAGCAACGTCTTGGACCCGATCATCAAATCCACGTGAGCGCATCCTTTGGTGTCTGAGGGGTTCCGGCGAAGTCGTTTAGGATGATGCTTGTTGGTGTCGATCGCTCGGGGTCATGCCAAGCTTCCCGAAGGTGGTGTACGGCATTATGTTGATCGCCGCGCCACCGTCGACGAACATCTTGGTCAATGGCTTGCCATTGACGTACCCCCTCAAGTACGGCGGCCTCATGTGGCGATTCTTGGCCGGCTTGTCGAAGGTGGCCTCGCTTGGCAAGCACCACCGCGCCATCATCTCCTCGGCCGCTCGTCGTCAAAGGAAGCTTCCTCCCGCATCACCCGGTTAGCGGGAGCCATGAAATCGTTTGGCGAGAAGTATACCATGCATGCGGGGGCCGGACGCTTCGATCCTTCCGGCCGGTCCTTGGGGCGCCACTTCGTCTCGTCCGGACCCCGCTTGCTTCATCTCGCGGTTCCTCAAGCGTTGGACCCGCCTCTTCTGGCTCTTGCGTAGACCGGGTGGGCACCACTGCCCCTTCTGCCAGACGTAGACATCTTCGTCTTCCTCCTGGTCAGCCCACCTGAGATCAGCTTGGCGCTTCCTGGGGTGATCTACAACCTCAATTTTTTGCCGTCGATCCCCATTTGGGTGAGTCCTTCCAAGTCTTTCATGGACGGATCGGCGATTGGCAGTTTCCTGCCTGTACTCAGCATATCCGTCGCCGCATTCGGGACGGTTCCTTAATGTGGGCAGCTTTAGGCC
Organism: Cenchrus americanus; assembly: GCA_947561735.1. Classification (NCBI taxonomy): domain Eukaryota; kingdom Viridiplantae; phylum Streptophyta; class Magnoliopsida; order Poales; family Poaceae; genus Cenchrus; species Cenchrus americanus. The sequence goes on along the minus strand of OX387245.1, from coordinate 92,642,482 downwards.
CTCATTCCAGCAGTGCCTGAAGAAGGCGCATCCCCGGTGGGCGCGCTCGCGCGCGCGCGCGTGCCGTTCCCGATTCCATCCGCGCGCCTCCTCTTCGGCCCCCGCGCCGCTCCTCCTCGTGACGACGCTTTTGGTAGCGCTCCTTTTCTATCTCGACACTGCCATTTGTTGAGGAGAATGCGTGACGTCACCTTGGGTTTAGGCTTGGACGATTCCCCAATCTCGATGTGGCTCTTGAGAACGCGGGGGCGTCGCCCGCACTTGCTCTAGGGTCACCTCGACGCTCCGGTCAACCGATCCATCTTGCTTGGACTCGGGCCGAGGTCGGGACCTTGACTTTCCCTTTCTCTTCGGCCGTTATCGCGTTGATAGAAAAGCCGAGCATGTTCTCGCGGGAAGGGGTGGCCATCCAGCCTTCATCTTGTTATCGAACTTGAGGTGCCCTTCCCGGATAGCCTTCTCGGATCCTCATCCCGAAGACCCCGCAATCGTTGATGGAGTGCGAGTCTCCGTCATGGAAGCCGCGGTAACGTTTCGCTTTGACTCCATCGAGCCGAAGCATAGAGTGCCCTTCGTGCACTTGATTCGGCCTTCCTTTACCAAGAGCTCAAACAACTTATCGGCCTTCGTGATGTCGAAGTCGTAGGTTCCTTTGGTCCGCCCGACCCACCGCCGATTTATTGTCAAGGGCTCTTTACCCCACAAGATCTCTCGCTGCGCCTACCTCCAATTCGTCGTCGAATCCTCGCACAAATCAGCTTTGTCCAAGAATTGGTTGTAGATGTCGCCGATGTCGTGCTGTCGCTTGCCAAACTTGGGGTCCTTCTTGAGGCCATATGCCCGATTGCTCATCAAGGATAACTTCGCGACAGTTGGCCCAAGTTTTCAAACTCCATCCCAAATAGCTTTCGCGCACGGCCGGTAACATCCCGGCGACGGCCATATCGCCCACCGATCGTCCGGCAAGTTCAATGAGAAGCACATGCCCTTGACTTCTCTCGAATCTTCTAAGAAACTCCGGCGGTGTTTCACCGTGCCTTTGCTTCGGGGTGGCGAGATCAATCAACTTCTTCTCAGAACTGCCGCTGAAGTAATGAGCGTGGAATTTACGCTCCAAATCTTTCCACCTGGCCACTGACTCAGGCGGCAAGGATGAGAACCACTGAAAAGCCGGGACCCGTCGGCCGAGGCGGGGAAGTAGCGAACCCTGAACGTCTCTTCGGCCGAACATTCCCCAAGCTGCATGAGATAACGAGCGATATGCTCGACCGTGCTTGTCTCGTCCTCGCCCGGAGAACTTTGTGAATTCCGTCGGCGGTTTTACCCTTGGTGGCGGGAGCACGTTATAGTACCACTGCGGGGAACGGCGGCCGTAGGTGGGGCCCTGCATCCTTGGCTTGAGGCCGAACTGATTCTGCATCAACTCGGCCATCTTGCGTGCTAGGGCATCTTCCTCCTGAGCGCCCGCGGCCCGCGCGTACCCTGGGTGCGGGAAGGCGTCGAACGCCCCGTAATTTCCCACTTCATGATAGCCACCGCCGTACAAATTCTTCTGGAGCCAGTTGGTTGACGGAGCTATTCTTCGACTGGGGTCAAGTGGGGCCCCAGGTGAGCCGAACGCTAGGTCTCCGTACGTAGGCTGGTACGGATTCGGCTGTTGCACAGGCTGACCCGTGCTGCTCTGTGGTGGCGGCAGGATTGGTTGACTTCCTGAAGCTTGCAGCGGAGGCTGAACTGGCTGCCCCCCGGCGCCCTGCGGAGGAGGTTGGAATGTCTCGCTCCCGGAGCTTTGAGGAGGAGGCTGCTGCATCTGGCTTCGTAGCGGCGGCTGAGAGCTTGATTCACCCAGCTCCACGGTGCTCTTTCCGGCGTACGTCTTTCCAAACGCCTGCCCCGCGCCCGGGCCAAAGAGGGCCACCATCATCTGCTGGAGCGACCCGAGGAAAGCTTGGTTGTGCTTGGTGAGCATGTTGTCTACCGATTCCCCGGAAGATCCGCGTGCATTCCTCTTTTTCTTGTTGGGTTGTGGCGTCGGTCTCTCCCGGCAACAAGCACTCCGGGCAAGCCACTCTTCGGATATGGTACACCACTTCGATTCTTCTTAAATGACATGAGACACTTTTGCCGAAATTGATTCACGGCGTCTAGGAGCCGTCGATGTCGCTCCGGAGAAAGCTCTTCGATGTTGACATCCGGGAGGTCCGAGACTTCGGGCATCTTGATCCAATTCAGCCGTATGGTCCCACCGGGCGTGACAAAAAGTGTGTTGACGCAAAATGTGCACTCGGCGCCAAACACACAAAGCAAGCCGAAAAGCTGGCTTCGCACGCGAGAGAGAGGGTGACGTGCCGCTCAATTTTTTCCCGAAAATTAACAAAAGATAAAACAGTTAAATACCAAAGCTTGGAACTTACCGGGTGGTACCAGGCAGTTCCATATTTACGGCTAAAAAGCCAACCAAGACGACATGTAGCTATGCGAAGCTACCTGTCAGAGAACCACGACCATTCGGATAACCGCAAAGGGAAAAAGAACATTGCCGAACGGGTGACATAAGCATGACAACGATCAATCTTTGAATAAACATGAATGCATGTGCAAAGCCATGACCGATCTTCATGAAGATTAACATTAAATGAAGTAAAGCACGGACATGATCATGTATTAAATGAGCACGCATAGATCAAAGCACTAGTCTACCGCATGTCTAGGTACTTTAAGATCCGTCGGGTACGATCACAAACAAATCTATCCACCGCATGATACAACTTGCATGAAAAACGTACCACTTCCCGCAAATAGATCTATCCACCGCATGATACAATCTAAATACGGAAAGCTAAAAGCATACATCACTTAAGGCACGAACGAGGCACGTGATCTACTCGTGAAAAACATAACCGAATACGGCCGAATGTACCGATCCAGGGTCCATGAAGAAGGAACAAACATTACCACGTGAATAAATCTATCGATCGAATTGGAAATCTAATCCACCGGATGACTAGCTCCAAAGCAACCCAAAAACCTCGCATCTACCGCATGATACCCGGTTCTTTCAAGATTTATACGCACAAAGCAAGCTTGAACCCGCAACACGTAACAACCTAGATCGATTCGGTTTCGGCTATCGGAGAGCACAAGATCCACACGTCAAAACACGAAACCTCGCTCATGCACGGATCTTAAGAGGAAAAGAGCCGATCCAAACCCATCTAGATTGGGCAAGAGTGTATTACATGAATTAAAACATAAAGTAAAACTCATGATAACACGGGGTAACTTAATGAATCTATCGGATCTTGCCAAAATCCAATAGAGCCGATAACTAGCTTCGAGCTAGATCTTAGCCTACCGCATGGCTCATGATCTAACAAGAAACCCTCTTGAACCAAGCTTGAATCTACCGCATGACACGAAGCATGGTAACAAGACTACTTGCATCAGATCTAAATCCACCGCATGATACTAGACATGATACAAGGTTGCCGGTACTCACGGAGGTCGACGGATCGATTGGTCCTCTCGAAGAACTCGACGACACGACAAGGGACTCTAGGGTTTGGCGTAAGGCCGGCGTGTATTGAAGAATGAACGTGTCCGTTACATACATCCGGGGATCGTATTTATACCCCGCGATTACAATTGCGAATGGATTCATTGCCTAACTAAACTCGATCGCCTATCCATTCATTTGCTTCCTCTCGATCGAGCCACGTCACCGTCCAATCCCGCAAAATCAGCTCTCTTGTTCCTTTGCCGAACTGGAGCAGATAGCCGACCGCGGATCCTTCTGCCGAAAATCTCTGAAAATATCTTTCCTTCCACCAGACGGACTCTTTTTCGAATCGGACCCACATGTCATACTCCTTACCAAATTCTGGTGTTAACAACGGTCCACGCTCCGTAGTGGTCGTAGGGAAAGTAGTGGGTACACACTCAGCTTCAGGCGCATGGTTCTCTCCATCCTCATCTCCAGCTTCATCCTTCTCCTCTTCAAAGAGGTCCTTGGCCATCTCCTCATCACCTGCACATTCAAAGCCAAGAGAGGTACATGGCATTGTCTCTTTGAAGGTTACCTCGCAAGTCTCCATGATTTTGTTAGTCTCAAGGTTAAGCACCCTATAGGCTCTAGAATGGTTAGCATATCCAAAGAAAATACCATCACTAGACCTAGCCTCAAACTTGTCGAGTTTTCCCTTCTTAAGAATAAAGCACTTGCAGCCAAAGACTCGGAAACGACTCACCTTGGGTGCCCGACCATGCATAAGCTCATAACAGGTCTTCTTCTTGAAAGCTCGCAATAAAATCCTGTTGGAGACATGACAAGCCGTATTGATCGCCTCAGCCCAAAACCTCCTAGGAGTCCTGTGCTCATCAAGCATCGTCCTAGCCATCTCACAAAGAGTCCGATTTTTCCTTTCCACGACTCCATTTTGAAGGGGCACATCAGGGGTCGAATACTGATGTTCAAGACCTAGATCACAACAAAAGGCATCAAAACGAGAGTTCTTGAACTCTGAGCCATTATCACTGCGGATAGCTCGAATAGCATTCCCATGCCTCTCGTTTTCAACCTCACGATCAGATCTCGAAGAAAACCAAATGTCTCACTCTTGTCTTCCAAGAAAAACACCCAGGCATAGCGAGAGTAATCGTCCACCACAACAAGGACATACCACTTCCCACCCACCGAGCGAACTCGAGCTGGCCCAACAAGATCCATGTGCAATAGCTCTGTCGGACGCTCGGTCATGACATCGGTCAGGGGTGGATGGGGAGTGGTTACCATCTTGCCATACCTACACGGAGCACAAACCAAATCCTTCTCAAGCTTCAACCTCGGCAATCCTCGGACAAGGTCAAGACCACTCAAGCGGGAAACCAAATCAAAGCTCAAGTGTCCCAACCGCCTATGCCATTTCCACAAATCAGAAGAAGGACCAGCCATCAAACAACGAGCAGGACCCAAAGAACGAGAGAAATCAGCCCTGAAAAATCTGACCCTCGGGGATGATCATACAGACAAGATCACCTCGAGAATCCAGCAAACGAGACTCACCAGACTTGAAACGCACCTCAAAACCCTCATCAAGCAACTGAGAAACCGAAAGCAAATTGAAACCCAAAGACTTCACAAGAGCCACTCTCTTCAATGTTACCTTGTCACTCACATGCACAACACCCTCAGAAATCACCCTTCCTCGTCCATTGTCCCCAAATATTATATACATCTTTTCCTTCACGTGGTGAGGCTGGAGAACCACTTCTTATCTCCGGTCATGTGTCGGGAACATCCGGAGTCGATCAACCAAATGTTCTCCAAGCCTCCTGCCTGTAGTCAGAAACAAGAACGAGAGTGAGCTAACGACTCGACACTGGGGTTAGCACAAAGAAAGTTAAACCAGTGTCGAGCCATCTGCTCAAAGGAGGGGTTAGCAAACATCATTCCCTTGCCACCAAACTTCCCATGTCCCATGGGAGGAGTACGAGCACCACGAGGGGGAAAACGTGGTCCGTAGTTCCTCTGGAACCCAAAGCTGTGATCATCTCCCCTAAACCCGTATTGAGGACGAGTAGGAGGACGTCCAGCAAAACCACCACGAGCCCGACCAAACCTCTCTCCAGCACGCACACCATCATCTCTCCTCTCAAACCTCGCACCACCACCTCTCTGTGGGAACTTGCCAACACTCCTCACACTTCCCACACCCCGTGGAAGTGGCACTCTAGGCTCAGGAATACCATGAGACTCGCGATACCTGTCCTGGTTTGCTTGCTCCTTAGCAAGCCTCTCATCCCTCTTCCTCTTGTAGCAAAACTCTTCAAGATGCCTCTCCTTGCCACAATACTCACACCTGAAGGGGATGGGTTTTGGTTTTGGCTCTGGCTTCTCTCTAGGCTTCTCACCCTTCTCACTCACAAACCTCACCGGTTTCTGGAAGTCATTTGTCTTAGGTGGGAATTTGGGTGGATCTTGGGTTGTGTCAAGCTTGTTGCAAAGGTGGTTGGGCTTTGGTGTGAAAGAGTTCTTGGGTGCTTTTGGAAGTGGGACTTGGATGTCTCCGATCACCTCAAACTCGGGGTTAGACTCAACACACTTCTCATACACACTCTCCCCACTGTTTTCTCCCACTTTCTCACCCAACTTCTCAAAACCTAAACCACGACCATCAGCTCTCTTGAACTCTTCAATCATGATTTTCAATTGAGGTTCCTGCCCAGACAACCAACCCAACACCATCCTCAAATAGTCATTCTCCTCATAGATGACATCCAAACGGGAAGTAAGTTCAAGATTGCGCAAAGTAACTTCATCACAACTAGAGCATGCATTTGCAACAGGAGATTTCAAAGATGCTTCCAAAGAACTAATGGTAGAACGATCATCAACAAGCTTAGCATGCATAGTAGGACATGATTTACAAGCACTAAGCAAAGTAGGTCTAGCCTTCAGCTCATCATACTCAGTCCTAAGAGCATCTAGTTTTGCCAAAGTAGAAGCATTCTTCTCATTAAGCAACTTGATCTCATTCAACCATGCATCACACTCAAGACACTCAACATCATCAGGGGTAGTAGGAGCAAGTTTCAAAGAGTCATTCTCAAGTTTCAATTCAAGCAATTTGGACTCTAACTCTCCTACTTTCTCACTAGCATTCTCAAGTTGAGCCCTAAGATCTTTCCTCATCTTCTTAGCATCTCTCAACACACTATCACGGTTTTCAATCAAGCCATTCAACCTAGTGATCTCAGCAAGCAAAGAGTCGGGGTCACGATTTACCTCATCCTCCGAGTCGGAGTCGCTGTCTTCCTTGTCACTCTTCTTGCTGCTCGAGCTATGGGCCATCCCACAAAAGCCTTCAAGCGCCACACAGCTCAACCCACTGAGGTTCCGGCTTGCACTCTTCTTGCCCTTGCGCCTCCCGGCGTCTTCATCTTCACTACTTGAGCTTGACTGCGTGTCGCTTGAGCTTGAGTCGATGTCTCTTGCACCGGCCACCGTAGCTCTTGCCTTGTCCTTCTTGTAGCCGCTCTTGCTCGGTCGACGCTTGTCCTTGTCCTTGCTCTTGGACTTGCTGAAGTGCTTGCCCTTGGAGGAGTACTTGTCTTCATGCCTCGGGTGCGCCTTGTACTCGCTCATCTTGTACTTGTTCTCCTCCGCTTCCGGGCACTCGGCGATGAAGTGGCCATGCTTGCCACACTTGTAGCACGTCCCTGAGCTCCGCCTTGCATTCCTCCGACTCTCGTGTAGTCGATCAAACCTTCTTGAGAGCAAGGCCAGCTCCTCCTCACCCAGCACATCAAACTCCTCATTTGGATTGGACATAAGAGAAGACAAGGAAAACTGTCGACAGGAAGGGTTAGATTTGCCCTTTGATCCGCCCACAAGAGCAAGACTATGGTTAGTCGAGCCCTCATGCTTGGATTGCAACTTCCTGTCAACCTCAGCCGACTTGAGCTTAGAAAAGAGGTCATCCAACTCAATAGTCAAATATTGCCCAGACTCCTTGATGGCCTCAACTTTAGCACCCCAAACATTTGGGTCCAAGACATGCAAGAGCTTCAAATCCTGATCATTCTCGGTGTAAGGAAAATCCTCAACATTAGCCTTCATGTTGTTCACGATGGCGGTGAACCTCTGAAACATCGCATCAATGTCCTCACCGGGAAGTTGAGTGAAGTTCTCATATTGCATCCGGTAAGAGACAAAGAGGCGACCTTCACATGGTTATCACCACCGTGAGCAACCAATAACTTTTCCCAAATTTGCCAAGCAAGATTCAAATGGCGACCACGCTCAAACTCAGGATCACACAAGCTCCAAACCAAGTGATCAACGGCTTTTGCATTAGCCTCATACTTGGCCTTAGCACCGGCATCGGTCACCATAAGAGTATGGATGTTGACCGGAATAGCATAGGTCTTGTCAAGCACAATGAAATCCAACAGCTTTCCACGGAGAAAGATCATCATACGAGCCGCCCACTTGTGGTAACCCTTTCCATCGAAGTGCGACGGACCGCCCCACTCAACGTACGCCATCTTAGGATTCGAGACTTGTCAAAGTCGCAAAGAATCTGGCACCAAGCTCTGATACCAATTGAAGGATCAGATGGCGACTAGAGAGGGGGGGAGTGAATAGGAGCCGGTAAAAATTCTTCACAAAGAACCTGGCCTATACCCTAGTCAAATCCCGGTCACACACAAGCGATGGATCGAATCACACGCCAATTGCCAAGACAACGAGGTTATGGATCAACATCTAGTCTTAGGAACGATTCCTTGAAGCACACGCGGAAGCACGAGAAACGAAGGGAGGAGTCGAACCAAGAGACAAAGCACTCAGGCTCTGGCGGACCGTCCGGCGAGGAGGGGCGGACCGTCCGCACGGGCCTCGCGGACCGTCCGGCCTGCTGCCGCGGACTGTCCGCACACACACCGCGGACTGTCCGCCCCTGCACCGCGGACCGTCCGTTAAAGCGAACAGAACCACTAGAACCAACCCGAGAAAACGGACCGTCCGCAAAGGCCAGGCGGACCGTCCGCGCGGGTCTCGGACCGTCCGCTACTGAATCTCGGACCGTCCACAAACCGGCTGCAACGAAAACCTAAAGCAAAACCAGATCGAAATGAAACGAAGCAAGAACACGAAGAACACCCGACGAACAGGCAACCCGCGGACCGTCCGCGACCTCCCCGCGGACCGTCCGCGCCGCACGGACAGAGCAGAAAACTGCTCGACCTCGAAGGTCAACTCCCCCAAATCATCATCGGATTTCCCAAACAGTTGAAGCTGTGGAGATAAGAGTTTGGGGACTTGAAAAGCGTCACACAAGGATGCTATAGCCCAAAAATCTTGCCTCCTAACTCCCTAAATCACCGGGAATCGTGAATCCTTTGAGCACCACCAAAAGCTAGAGCACCGAATGAAAATCCTCGAATCGAAGTGGTTTCCCGGCGTTTGAGGGCACAAGATCAATCACAAAGATGCACGAGACATCTATCCATGTTTCCCTCAAAGAAATCCGGGGAGAAACCCACTCAAATCCGCGGAATCACACCGAGAACAAAGGCATGAAAGCAAGCACAAAAAGACCACGAAAAACACAACTCCGAATCTTCTATACAAACCAGGAAAGATTCACAAGGTCTAGCATGCCGCCCTAGCATCCATCCCTCTCAACAAATCTCTCATGAAGCTCTCATGCTAGCCTAGAGAAAATAGAGAAGAAAATAGCTACGAAAATAAGAAATGGGAGGGGGGAAATGAAACCCTAAGTCACGGAGCCAAGGAACCATCCACACACACTCATGGCTTATATATCAGGTCCCGCCGGAGTGGTAAATGACTCAACTACCCCTAACTTAACTACTGGCGATACAACCCACGTAGGGGCATTTAGGTAATGTTTGTGGGTCTTGCCATTGGACGGCCACGCCTTTGCCGCACCCCGCGTCCTCCCGACGCAAGCCATGCGATCCCGCCGCGTGTCCTCCGCCTCGAAGCTTCCCGACACGCCCGGATCCCGTCTCCATCGTGTTGCACCCTCGGACTTGGTTTTGAGGCCCAAACCAAGAAACCGTCCTCCGATGGTTTTGTGGGCAAACCACCAAACCACGCGTGCTCGGTCCGGCCTCCCGCCAAACCACTTGACTCGACCGCCACCGTGCACCGGCTCGATCGTCCACGACCTCGTCTTGCTCGTCTCGCCACCATGTGGCCTGCACCTAGTTTCGCCGTCCACCGGGTCCCTCGAACCGAGCCTACTTGTCTCTCCATCTCCAGGAGGCCCGCCCGTTCTTCACCTGCAACAACACGAACTAGGGCGCAGCCTACACCTGCGCACTAAGCCAAGAGTCAGTTCAACACCCGTTGTCAATCACTCATCACTGAGGACCGGTCATCCATCGACCACCGGGATGATCTTGGTCCTCAGCCGTACGTTGCCTGTCGTCGAGCCCGCCGCGCCGAGCCGGACGCGTTCGCGTTTGTGCTTGAGCTTGCACGCCGCCAACCCAACGTCCGCGTTGCCGCGCACCCCAGCGCGCGCGTATCGATCCCGGGTCGGCCAGGTCGAGCCTTGGCCCTTCCCCTCGCGTAGGACACCGCCGCCGTGATTGACCGAACCACGCCGCCGTGGCCTCGCCGTGGCCGGGGACCTTGAGCCTCATCGCGGGTAGGGGATGAAGGAGGACACCGCGTCCTTGGTCGCCCCGAACGCGCCCAGCCCACCCGCCGTAAACCCTCTCGCGTGTGCGTAAACCGACCGCGGGCGCCGTGCTCGCCGCCGCCCATGGCGACGAGCCGGGCTCCGCCGTAAACCCCGCTGTGATGCCCACCACGGCCAACCCCTACACCTACTGGTGCTTACCTTGCACGCGCGCGGCCTCGCGCACGCCGTAGCACGCACATCCGCTCGTTCCCGCACCGGGATGGGGCGCCAACACCACCGCCGCGCCGCCATCGCCGCGCCCGCGCCGGCGCCGACCTCGCCGCGACGGCCGTCGCCCCTTAGTGCGTGTTCCTTCGAGCCGGCAACCCCGGGGAAGCCTCGTGAGGCTATCGTGTGGAGACCGACGCGCCGGCGCCGACCTCACCGCCGGCAAGGCCGCGCCGCGCCGCCGTCGCCCTTAGGGACTTTCCGTCGAACACCTTGGGCCACCTTCGAAACCGTGGGGGATTGCTCTGTACACGGGGGACCACACGCAGGTGTGGCCGTAGCCGATCCGCCCGAATCCAGTGTGGCCCACCACTAATTTCCCATGCCACACACCAGCCCTCACGGGACCAAGCCGCACCGCCCGTCACCGGATCCCATGCGGCGGCCAATGGCGGGCCAGCCACCGCGCGGGCCGCAGGGGGGCCAAGCCGCACCCGCAATCCGGGGATCTCGTGCGGCTGGGTCTGATTAGGGGTGGGATTTAACTTATTTGAATTTCAGAAAATATATATTTCCATTGAAAAATCCTAGAAAATTCATTTTAACTCCAAAAATTGTGAAACCTTTTTCAGAAAATTTCTAAAATCTTAAACTCCGGGATAGGTTGGTGTTTGCTCTCTTTTGGATCATAATTGCATTTCTTTGGAGTTAATTGCAATAGGACCGCTATTTATTTTTCCTTTTGGCGCTATTAGGAGCAGCTAGAGCCGGGGAGCTGATCCCTGAGTACGACTACGCCGACGACTTCACCGCGGAGGACTACCCGATCCCAGGTTCACGCCCGACTGATTCTGAAATACCTATTAGGCATTGCTAAGTAGAATTGCTAGCACTTTATTTTATATATGCATGATGATGAACCTTGCACTGCCTCTTTGTTTACCCTGTCCTTGATTGCCCTACTACTACTGTATATATATGTTTATGTGAGCGTGTATATACACCGAGCTTCGCGATGCATGTGTGGGGATGGGAATAATGGTTCTTGGCGTGAGTGGGGTAAAAACCGGCAGGAGAAGGCGTTTTGGGTACTTTGGCGGGGGTGAGCTCGAAACAACCGATCTGGGATCGGGGACAGGGGTGCACTCCTCAGTGTACCCCTACTATTACGGTTTTCGGAGCCTAGGTGTTGGGGTTTTACTTGCGCTTGTAGGATATGAGCTCGCCCCGGTCTGAAACCGTGTGGATCAACTTGTCTATAGGACATCGTGCACACCACCCCGCCGAGAGTGGGGATAGGGCCTTGTTGAGCTCGGCAAGTGCGGAACCATACCTGCTTAGGATGGATAGCAGGGTATCAGTGGGGGAGCGGTGGAGGTGAGACCACCCTCTCAGAGCGACTCCCGTGTGGCCACACGGGAGCATTTCACAGTTCTGGTGCCGTCCCTTCTGAGGGCGGGACAGTTTTGAGGGCCGGATGCAGGATGGGACCGTAACTACCGAGAGTTCGCCGGTAGGATGGGCTCGGTCGGCCGTACACCGGCCGGGTACCATTCCGGGATGGGTACAGGTGTACACACTCTGCAGAGTTGTTCGATCTATAGCTATAGCCGCGTCCTCGGTCATGGACACTGCCTAGACGACATGTTAGTTCCTCATGTTTTGGGATTTCTACCTTCCCCCTATAGGAGAGTGTGTGGTGAGCCGTGGTTGTAGCCGGCTAGAGGAGAGGGGCTCCATCTACCTCGTCGATCCGGTTGCAACCATTGAGGTGCGAGGAGAGGAAGTCCTCGCATCGACCCTAGACAGGAGTAGGTGGTGGAGATGGGTCTCCTGGGTGACCAGGTGATTCCGAGCTGTGTTGAGAGACTTGGGATTTGGGGATATTGATGGAGATACCTTGTTTATACTCTGCTGCTGCTGCTGCTGCTCAGGAAACCAAAGTCGCTTCCTTGTCTACTTTTCCTTGCCTTTAGATGTTAGGCCACTTAAAGCTGCATACAGTTGGTGACGTGGACCTACCCCACTCCTTGGGGATAGACTTTGGGTGTGCAGGGTACGAGTTCGAGTTCGACCGCAACGCCGACGGATGGTACGACTGAGGGATACATCGCTTCGCTCATGATTGCCTGTGACGGGAAGAATAAAAGATGGAGACCCTTCTGAGAAGATAGCTACCGTTGCGTAGAATTTTCACTCTGATTCAGCCAAGAGGCTTGTATTGATGTACTCCGTAATGGACATGTAATAAATTTGTGCACTCTTATCTTTATGTGATGCGATGTATGACTTTGTGTACTTATCTGTGAGACGTTCTGTACGCGATAGCCACTGATCCAGGGACTATCGCGAAGGTATAGGGATTCGGATTTTCTATGAAAATCCGGGGTTTTACACTACGTACCAACAGTGTATGCAACACGTCTTCGGAGACCACATCGAGCGGACCGTTGAGGCCTACGTAGATGACATAGTCGTAAAAACCAGGAAGGCAGATGACCTGGTTAACGACCTGCGCATTGTGTTTGATTGCCTGCGGGCCAACGGGGTGAAACTGAACCCCGAAAAATGTGTCTTCAGGGTGCCGCGCAGCATGTTGCTAGGGCACATCCTTTTCCAGCGGGGCATCGAGCCCAACCCCGAAAAGGTTGCGGCCCTCAATCGGATGGGCCCGATTCGAGACCTCAAGGGGGTCCAAAAGGTTTTGGGGTGCCTTGCCACCTTGAGCCGCTTTATCTCGCGGCTTTGCGAAAAGGGCTTGCCCCTCTACTGGCTCCTGAAAAAGCATGAGCGATTCTCCTGGACCGTCGAGGACAGGAAGTGCTTGACAAACACAAGGTGACGCTCGCCCACACACCGATCTTGACGCCGCCCCAAGGTGGTGAGCCCCTATACCTCTACGTCGCTGCGACCACCCAGGTAGTCAGCGCCATCATCATGGTGGAGCGTACGGAGGAAGGGCACACCCTACCAGTCTAGAGGCCCGTATACTATGTGAGTGAGGTGTTGTCCGAGACCAAGGCGCGGTATCCGCACATCCAGAAGCTGCTCTACGCGGTAGCAAGCTGCAGCACTACTTCGAGGCCCACCCGGTCACGGAGGTATCCTCGTTCCCGTTGGGGGAAATCCTCTGTAACCTAGATGCGGCGGGCAGGATTGCCAAGTGGTTCGTGGAGCTCATGGGCGAGACACTCGCCTACGCGCCACGCAAGGTGATCAAGTCCCAGATTCTGGCGGATTTCATCGCCGAGTGGACGGATACGCAATTGCCACCACTGCAAATCCTGGCCAAGTGCTGGACTCTCTACTTCGATGGGTCAGTGATGAAGATGGGGGCGGGTGCTGGCCTGCTCTTTATCTCGCCCCTCGGGGAACATATGAGGTACGCGGTACGCCTGCATTTCCCCCACATCCAACAACATGGCGGAGTACGAGGCCCTCCTCTGCAGACTCCAAATTGCCATCGAGATGGGCATCAAGCGCCTCGACGTCAGGGGAGATTTGCAGCTCGTGATTGACCAAGTCATGAAGAACGCGAGTTGCCATGATTACAAGATGGAGGCCTACTGCAATGCCGTGCGCGCTCTCGAGGACAAGTTCTACGACATCGAGCTCAATCACATCCCCCGCGGGTACAACGAGCAGGCGGATGAACTTGCCAAGATTGCGTCGGGGCGAATCACCATTCCCCCGAACGTTTTTGCGCGAGACATTGCGAAACCGTCCGTCAACCTCGGAGTGATACCCTCGAATTCGGGAGAACCCTCGGGGGCTCCCTCAAGTCCGGCGGGCGCGGAGCCCATGGATGAGGACCTCTCGAACGAGGCGTTTGTGCTCTCCCTGATCGAGGGTTACGGGGCAGACGAGGCCGAAGCCATGGAGACAGAGCCAACCCCCCGCGCGGAGGATTAGCGGGCCAAATACCTCACCTGGATGGATCGAGGGGAACTTCCCCCGGATCGGTCCGAAGCTAGACGCATCACCAGGATGGCCAAGTCGTTCACCCTCATCGATGGCGAGCTGTACAAGCGCTCTGCGTCCAGCGTCCTACAGCGGTGCATCCCCATCCCCCAAGGCCGTGAGCTCATCCGGGACATCCACGCGTGTGTATGCGGCCATCACGCAGCACCGCGCACCCTCGCGGGCAACACATTCTGCCAATGCTTCTACTAGCCCACCGCGGTCGCCGACGCCAGCGAGGTCATGCACACCTGCGAGGGGTGCCAGTTCTACGCCCGCAAGACTAACCTCCCAGCTGACGCCCTCCAGATGATTCTCGTCACATGGCCCTTCGTTGTGTGGGGGCTAGACATCGTCGGGCCTTTGCGAAAGGTGCCTGGGGGCTACACCCACCTGCTGGTAACCATAGAAAAGTTCTCCAAATGGGTCGAGGTGTGCCCGATCACAAACCTCAGGGCGGAGCAAGCCGTATCGTTCTTCACCGACATCATCCACCGGTTCGAGGTGCCTAATTCCATCATCACCGACAACAGGTCCTAATTTACCGGTAGGAAATTCCTGGAGTGTTGTGACAAGCACTACATCCGCGTGGATTGGGCGGCCGTCGCACATCCACAAACCAACGGTCAAGTGGAGCGGGCTAACGGTATGGACTTACAAGGCCTCAAGCCCAGGATTTTTGACAGGCTGAACAAGTCTGGCCGAAAATGGCTCCAGGAGCTGCCGACGGTTGTTTGGAGCCTTAGGACCACCCCGAGTAGAGCCACAGGTGTCGGGGACAGCCCTAGGGGTCCCCTTTAACAACCGGGGAATCCCCACTTAAAACCTGCAACAAAGCCAAAACATGCCTTGCCTAACCATGCAGGATACGGCCCACGCTGCAAAGGACCTCAACGGCCCATCAAGGCGGCCCTCTCGAAGATCCCCTCGAGCAGGCCTCGCCTCGCTCGAGGGTGCACGCCTCCCTCAAAGAAGGCTCCGTCCCGTTCGAGGGGGTGCGCCCCCCTCGAGCGGGCTCCGCCCCGCTCGAGGGTCCGCCCCGCCCTCGACCGAGGTCCGCCTCGCTCGAGGGCGCCCTCGCTCGCATGCGCCTGCCCCCGTACACTGGGCATTTAACGCCCGACGCCGGTGGGACAGTCCATCATGCGCCGGGGCTCGCGCCCCGGTGCCGCCGCACCAACTCCCCAGGAGGGAGCCCATTCCCATCACTGTGGGAAGGGACGTGCGCCGCGGCCGGTGTCGTCCCGTGACGCCGTGCGCCCGCGCCGAGCGGCTAACGCGCCGAGCCCTCGAAAGGGGGCCGGCTTCACCCTCGATTTGCTTTCTTGTGACCCTACAGGGTTAGGTGGAGGCGCTAGGCTGGAGGAACACCATCCCTGCCACTGTTACGGCATGGCGGCCGCCCCGCGCGCGGTGCGCACGCGCGGCGCTGTAGCAACAACTCCGGTACGGCGGAGCGTATAGGAACGGGACGCCATTTTACCTACCCCTGTACGCCGTACAGGCCAACGCCAGCAGCTCCCTCGAGCCCGTCAGAAGTCATCACCATCATCCGCTGCCCTCCTACCCTCGAACCGCCACTGTTCGGGTACAAGATAGGCCATGATGGACGGATCGCTGCAAGGATCGTCCGGACGGCCGCCCACTCTACAGCATGGCACGCCACGCCCCTTCACGTAGCTAGGTAGCGCGGCATGCATGTAATTCGCTCCCCCCTTGATCTATAAAAGGGGGACGAACCCCCCTGCCGCGGGGGACACGACAGAGGACAACGAGCTGTGCCACGCACTTGTTCCCCAATTCTCCCACAACATCTTCAGCCACCACACCAGGGACTTGGAAGCCAGGCTTCCTCTCCCGCCTTGCTTGTAGCAGCCCCACTACAGGCACCCCCGGTGCTAAGTAATATAGTGCCCCGAGCACGCCACTGCTGGACGTACGGCCCCCTCGGCCGGAACCAGGATAAAAACTCTGTGTCACTTGTTGCTTAGCATCGACCATTGAGGGATAGACCGCGGCGCTTACTACTGGTTAGTGTCGGGACCACATTCCGCAACGACAGTTGGTGCCCACCGTGGGGCAGTCTGAGCGCCTAAGGTCAATTCGTCAACTCCCTCTATGGTGATCCGCACTGAGTACCGCGGCACACGCTACAACATGGGCAGCTCGGACCCCCTCCCCGCCGGGTTCGAAATCCGGTTCGGGGGCCTGAACTTTCAGGCTACGGGGAATGGCTACCTCATGCGCCTCACCAACTGTGAGGAGCTCCGCGCGCAGCGCCAGGCCAGGCCCGCTCGGGTCCCCGCTGCACGCGCCACCACGGCGCGGGACGCCGCGCGGCGCGGATGCCGCGGGTCCGTCGACGCCGCGACGCCGCCGTCGCTCCGGGCTACGTTCGCGCCGGGCGCGGTCGGAGCGACGAGCGGCCGAGCGCGCGCGCCCGTCAACACGGCGCGCCCACCGCCACGACGACCGCCACCGCCCCAGCGGGACAACGCACGGTCTCCAGGCCGCGCATCCCCATTGGGTTGCGTGGTGCCACGTCGGCCTACAACAACAACGTCAGCACCACGATGCGCAGGGTCCCGCCTGGCCGCCACGTCCTCGTCGCCAGGGATCCCAACGCCTCAGTGGCTGACGAGTCATCTCTGGGCTCCCTCGACGCGTTGCCGCCCGCCAATCGCCACGGCTACGCGAACGGGGACCTTCTCGGAGTGCCGGACCCGTCATGTTCGAGCGTTTCCTTGACACTACGGACCATGCGGTTCGGCTGCTCCGACGACTCCAGCACCGGGAGCTACGACCCCGCGCGGGAGTGCTACGCCGTCATCACCAACGACCCGCCCAATGCCGCCGGCGCGGTGGGCGCCGGAGACGGGGAGATCACCCCCCGCCCCCGGGGATCGCCGCGCGCCCGGCCGCGGGGCCAAGCCGCTCCGCCGGGGCCGACGCCGACGCGCGCCTAGCCCAAGCCCGCGAGCTCGAGGCCAAGCCGGCGGAGGAGTACGGACGGTGCGGCTGCTCCGCGCCTCGATGGCTGGGGAAGCTTCTGCTCGCGGCGAACGCGTGCGGGAGGCCGGGCGCAGGGCTCGCGATCGCATCAACGCCGACAACCCTGACATGCTACCGCGAGCAAGTCAGAAGCTCGTTGCCGCCGCAACGCTGCTACGCGCCATGCCGGCGCCCTCGACTCCTGAGGCACGAGATCTGCACCGCGAGGTGCAGACTCTCATCGAGCAAGCGGCCGTCCAGCAGGCTGAGAGCTCGGCCTCGCGCATCCGCCAACAAGGGGATGCGCGGGGCGACGGGGCCGCACAAGGGGGCGAACCCTCGGTCCACGCAGGAGGGGCGGCGGAGCGTCCCGCCCACTCAGGGCGCGCACCAGCCAAGGAACGGCTCCTCGACACGCGCAGGACCCTCGACGGTGACGCCCGCAACGTCATCAACGCCCGCCGCACGAGCAAGGCGGATGCGCGAGCGGCGGTGGGCTACCACCCTCGACGGGGCGGGCGCTACGACGGCGCCGGTGAGGACCGCTCCCGACGCCGGAACCCCCGGGGACCCGTGTGTTCGGCCGGGAGATCCGCACGGCGGCCTTCCCCCGCCGCTTCCGCCAACCCTCTACCATTGTCAAATACAACGGGGAGACGGATCCCCGCGTGTGGCTCAACGACTACCGCTTGGCTTGCCAGCTGGGCGGGGCGACCAGCGATGAAGTCATCATCCGCAACTTGCCCCTGCACCTCGGCGACGTGGCCCGGACATGGCTCGAGCACCTGCCCGCCAGCCAAATCCACAATTGGGATGATCTGGTCCGCACGTTTGTGGGCAATTTCTAGGGCACGTACGTGCGCCCTGGGAATTCCTGGGACCTGCGCTCCTGCACGCAGAAGCCCGGCGAGTCGCTGCGGGACTTCATACGGCGCTTCTCCAAGCGCTGCACGGAGCTCCCCAGCGTGGCGCAGTCCGAAATCGTGCATGCCTTCCTCGAGGGTACCACGTGCCGGGACCTCGTGCGGGAGCTGGGACGCAGCCCGCCCGCGGACTCCAACGAGCTGTTTGACATCGCCACCAGCTTCGCCTCAAGAGAGGAGGCCGTGGGGGCGATCTTCGACGGCAAGAAGGGCAAGCGCCCGGAGGACGAGCCCGCGGAGGGCAGCAAGTCCAGGGAGCCCCACCGCAACGACAAGCGGGGCAAGAAGGGAAAGAAGCCGCGCCGCGAGGCGCGCGAGCAGGGGCGCGACGGCGGTAATGCCGAGGCCCTCGCTGTTGACCCGGCTCGACGGGGCCCTCGACCGGCCCCTCGAGGTCCGGGGGTGTTCGACGACATGCTGAAAAAGCCATGTCCGTATCACAAGACCCCAGTAAACCACACCCTTGAGCAGTGCGACATGCTCAAGAAGTTCTATGGCCGCGCCACCGCGAAGGAGGTAGAGGCCAAGAAAGACGGGGGAGATGGCGACGCCGGCGGCTTCCCCGCCATGGAAAACGTGTTCCTCATCTTTGGGGGGCCCACCGTCGACATGTCGACCCGCCAGCGCAAGAAGGAGCGGCACGAGGTCCTTGCCGCGGAGAAGGCGCCTCCCTCCTTCCTCAATTGGTCGGAGGACGCCATCACCTTCAGCCGGGATGACCACCCGAACCGCGTCCCCAACCCGGGCCAGTACCCGCTGGTGGTCGACCCCATCATCGGGAACGCGCGGTTCTCGAAGGTCTTGATGGACGGAGGCAGCAGCCTCAACATCCTCTACGCGCATACATTGCGCCTGATGGGGATCGGGCTGGACCAGCTGCGGCCCAGCACGAAGCCGTTTCATGGCATCGCGCCCGGCAAGCAGGTCCATCCCCTCGGGCAGATCGACCTGCCAGTTTGGTTTGGCACCGCGGAGAATTTCCGCAAGGAGATCCTCACCTTCGAGGTAGTGGGGTTCAAGGGAGCCTACCATGCTATACTTGGGCGACCCTGTTACGCCAAATTCATGGCGGTCCCCAACTATACCTACTTGAAGATGAAGATGCCAGGACCAAACGGCGTCATCACCGTCGGCTCGTCCATCGAGCACGCATTCGACTGCGACGTCGAGTGCGTAGAGCACGCAGAGGCGCTAGCGCTGGACGAAGCGCTGGTGACCACCCTGGAGAAGATGGTCAACAACGACCTCGACTCCGCCGCCAAGCACACCGGCACGTTCGAGGCCGCGGAACAGACCAAGGAGGTCCCCCTCGATCCTTCTGCCCCCGAGGGCAAGGCGTTGAGGGTCAGCTCCACCCTCGACCCCAAATAGGAAGTGGTGCTCGTCGACTTCCTCCGCGCCAACGTCGACATCTTCGCGTGGAGCCCCTCGGATATGCCAGGCATCCCGAGGGAGGTCGCCGAGCACTCCCTTGACATCCTGCCTCACGCCCGCGCCGTGCAACAACGGCTCCGCCGTTTTGACGAGGAGCGGCGACGGGCAATCGGAGCGGAGCTGCGGAAGCTTCTCGAGGCCGGGTTCATCAAGGAGGTGTTCCACCCAACGTGGCTAGCAAATCCCGTGCTTGTAAAGAAAAAGAATGGGAAATGGCGGATGTGTATAGACTATACCAGTCTTAATAAAGCATGTCCTAAAGTTCCTTTTCCTTTGCCACGCATTGATCAAATCGTTGATTCAACGGCTGGGTGTGAATTGCTTTGCTTCCTTGACGCTTACTCGGGACACCATCAAATAAAGATGAAGGAGTCCGACCAGCTCGCGACTTCGTTCATCACACCGTTCGGGATGTTCTGCTACGTCACGATGCCATTTGGCCTCCGAAACGCGGGTGCAACATACCAGCGCTGCATGCAGCACGTTTTCAGAGACCATATCGGGCGGACGATCGAGGCGTACGTAGATGACATCGTCGTGAAGACCAGGAAGGCGAACGACCTGGTTAGCGACCACGGCGTCGCGTTCAACTGCCTACGGACCAATGGGGTCAAGTTAAACCCCGAAAAGTGTGTTTTTGGAGTGCCGCGAGGCATGCTCTTGGGATACATTGTCTCCCAACGTGGAATCGAGGCCAACCCCGAAAAGGTCGCGGCCCTCGAACGAATGGGTCCAATCCGGGGCCTCAAAGGGGTGCAAAAGGTGCTGGGGTGCCTTGCTGCCTTGAGCCGCTTCATCTCGAGGCTCGGCGAGAAGGGCCTGTCCCTCTATCGCCTCCTCAAGAAGCACGAACGCTTCTCCTGGACCACCGAGGCCCAGGACGCGCTCGACAAGCTAAAGGCGTCCTTAGCGCGCGCCCCTGTTCTCACACCGCCGCAGGACGGCGAGCCCTTGCAGCTCTACGTCACCGCAACCACCCAGGTGGTCAGCGCCGTGATCGTCGTGGAGCGCACGGAGGAAGGGCATGCCTTGCCTGTGCAGCGGCCCGTATACTATGTCAGCGAGGTCCTGTCGGACACCAAGACGCGCTACCCCCAGGTCCAGAAGATGCTATACGCAGTAGTCCTTGCGCGGCGCAAGCTCCGCCACTACTTCGAGGCCCACCCCGTCACGGTGGTCTCCTCTTTCCCGCTGGGGGAGATCATCCGCAACCCCGACGCCGCAGGCAGGATTGCCAAGTGGTCCGTGGAGCTGATGGGCGAGACGCTTGCCTACGCCCCGCGCAAGGCCATCAAGACGCAAATCTTGGCGGATTTCGTCGCCGAGTGGATGGATACGCAGCCGCCGCTCCCGCGCATCCGAGCAGAGTGCCGGACTCGTTCTTCGACGGCTCGGTGATGAAAACGGGGGGCGGGGCGCAGCCTCGCTCTTCGTGTCACCCCTTGGGGAGCACATGCGCTACGCAGTGCGCCTCCACTTCCCCGCGTCTAACAATATGGCCGAATACGAGGCCCTCCTCTGTGGCCTCAAAATCGCCATTGAGTTAGGCGTCAAGCGCCTCGACGTGCGGGGGGACTCACAGCTCATAATCGATCAAGTCATGAAGAACGCGAGCTGCCACTACGACAAAATGGAGGCCTACTGCAAAGCCGTGCAAGCCCTCGAAGACAAGTTCTATGGCATCGAGCTCAACTATGTGCCCCGCCGGTACAACGAGGAGGCGGATGAGCTGGCCAAGATTGCGTCCGGGCGAATCACCGTTCCCCCGAACGTTTTCGCGCGTGACGTCGCTCAACCCTCGGTCGTCTTCAAGCCCCACCCCTCGAGCCATGCTGAACCCTCGGGGGCTCCCTCGAACCCAACGGGTGTGGAACCCATGGACGAGGACCCCTCGAACGAGGCGTACGTGCTCTCCCTCCTCGAGGGGTATGGCGCTTACGGGGCTGACGTGATGGACATCGAGCCAGCTCCTGTCAAGACGGATTGGCGTGACAAATACGTTGCCTGGATGGCTCGAGGGGAACTCCCCGCGGACCGGGCCGCGGCTAGGTGCATCGCCAGGATGGCCAAGTCCTTCGCCCTCGTTGATGGCGAGCTGTACAAGCGTGCCGCCTCGGGTATCCTGCAGCGGTGCGTGCCCATCCCTGAAGGGCGCGAACTCCTGCGGGACATCCACACCGGGATCTGCGGCCATCACGCAGCGCCTCGTACCCTCGTTGGCAATGCGTTCCGCCAAGGCTTTTACTGGCCTACCGCGGTTGCAGACGCCAGAGAAATCGTACGCACCTGCGAAGGGTGCCAGTGCTACGCCCACAAGTCCAACCTGCCTGCCCATGCCCTACAGACCATCCCCATAACATGGCCATTTGCCGTGTGGGGGCTGGACATCGTTGGGCCCCTACGGAAGGCGCCCGGGGGCTTCACCCACTTGTTGGTCGCGATCGACAAGTTCTCCAAGTGGGTCGAGGTGCGCCCCATCACGAATTTAAGGGCAGAGCAGGCGGTAACATTCTTCACCGACATCGTCTACCGCTTTGGAGTGCCAAACTCCATCATCACTGATAATGGATTCCAGTTCACGGGCAGGAAGTTCTTAGAGTTTTGCGACAAATTCCACATCCGTGTGGATTGGGCGGCTGTGGCACACCCACAGACCAACGGCCAAGTAGAGCGTGCCAATGGCATGATCCTACAGGGCCTCAAGCCCAGAATTTTCGACCAGCTCAACAAATCTGGACGAAAATGGCTCCAAGAGCTACCAGCAGTTGTGTGGAGCCTAAGGACCACCCCGAGCAGAGCCACCGGGTTCACCCCGTTTTTCTTAGTCCATGGCGCGGAGGCCGTCCTCCCCACGGACTTAGAATACGGATCGCCCGGGGGTTCGAGGCTATGACGAGGATGCTAACCGCCGAGCCCGCGAGGACTCGCCGGATCGGCGGACGAGGCACGCCTCGTAGCCTTAATGCATTCCGCAAGGTATCAACAGTCCCTAAGACGCTACCAAGCACGCAAGATACGTCGACGGGACTTTAGTGAAGGGGATTTGGTCCTAAGGCTACGTCAAGACAACCGAGGGCGCCACAAGCTATCGCCCCCATGGGAGGGACCCTACGTCGTGGTCAAGGTACTCAAGCCCGGCACGTACAAGCTAGCCAACGAGGACGGTGAAGAGCTCACCAACGCTTGGAACATCCAACAGCTACGTCGCTTCTACCCTTAGCTAGGATTTCCAAGTATTCTTGTTGTAAAAACCGTATGACCAACGCCCCAGTTGGTAACAACTATGTAAATGCTTCAAGTCTAATAAAAAGGGCAACTCGGCTTTCCCTTGAAACCCAAGTTACCCTCGGGGGCTACTGCGGGGGGGGGGGGGGGGCCCCCCCCCCCAAAATGGTCCCATTTTCGCGCAAAAATGAAACAACTCACACGTGCTAAGTTTGTTTCTACTTCAACTACGAGCAACGATTCGAACAGGGCGTAGGCGGCCCAGCGGAAGGAGCGTGCGAGCCAGAGATAGCCTACGCCGCGTGGATATGGCCCTTCTCTCTCGCCTCCAACCCAGCAGCCCCCCCGCGAAAATCGAAGTCCCCTAACTAGAATCTACTCAGGAAGAAGGAGAAACAAAAAGTGTACAAAGCAAATGACTTCATTCCAGCAAATGTTCATCAAACAACTTGTTCATTTACAAAAGGCCACGAGGCCAGAATACTGATACACATAAAAATGGGCCAAGTGCCCAGCTGTCTTCAGGCAGGAGGAGCGGCGGCGTCGACAGCGTCCGGGAAGAGGAATTCTTCGAAGGCTTCAGCGAGCGACCCGGCGGCGTCAGCGGCGAGCGCGTCCACACGCTCCATCGCCACCTCGTCCTCGACACCCTCGGGGACAACGTAGCCCTCCGCCAGCGCCTCGAAGTTGACCTCGTAGTGGGATCGTACCACTCCGAGGGCCTTCTGGACGCCCAGACGCAGTGCCCGGCACATCCGCTCGGTGACGTGGCCGCCAAGGGCGCGCAGGCGGCCGGCCGGCGAGTCGCCGGCCTGTGCTTTGCCCTCCTCCACGGCTTGGCAGGTCTCGAGGGCCGCACCACGCAGCTCCCGCAGCTCCTGCTCGGAGGAGTTGTAGGAAGCCTGCAGTGCCTCGGCCTGCTCAGCCGCGTGCCCCAGAGCGGTGCGCAAGCCTGGAGTCACCAAGACAAGAAGAAATCAGAAAAGGGAGCGCAAATTCCCAAACGAGGAACCAACGAAACAAAAAGCCAAGCAGCAACTCACCTTCGACTTGCTTCCTCTCCGCCTTGAAGTCGCGGCGCACGGCCTCAACCGCCAGCTCGAGGCGCTTGACGGCCTCACCTTGCTCCTGGAGGGCCAGCTCCTGATTTGCGTTTGTAATGCTGAGCACAATGAGCTCACCCTCAGCCTTGGAGAACGCGGTGTTCCGCTCCTCCAGCGACTTCTGCGCCGCCTCGCGAGCGACGCGCTCCTGCTCCAGTGCCGACCGGACGTCGACGAGGGTGGCTTGCTCCTGCTGGAGCCGCCCCTCAGCCCCTTGGCGGGCGGAGTGCTCCTGCCGAAGCCGCTCCTCGGCGACGGCGAGCGCCGCAACCTTGGCGTCGAGGGCGGCCTTCGGATCATCGGCCTCCTTGGCATTTGCTCCCGCCCGCGCGCCCGCTCCTCGGCCGGCGCGCCGCGCTTGCGCCCCCTCGAGTGACGAGCGGAGCCCGGTTCTCGCCGCGGACGTTGGCCACCTCCGCCTCCCGGTTGGAGGCCGGCGTCCGCGTCTTCTCCAAGTACGAGCGCGCACCGCCACGGCGCCTCATCACGATCGATGAGGGCTGCGCGGACCCGCTCGAGGCTCGAGCGGCGCGGCGGGTCTGCCTCGAGCTCTCGGGGAGCTCGTCGCGCCACGCCATGGCCCGTACGCCGGCCCGGTGCCGGGGTCCTGAGGGCGTCAGCAAGCGCGTCGAAAGCGCTGCACCGCTCCCGGAGCTGGTGGACCTCGGCGTTCACCCGGTCGAAGGCGTCGTACTTGTCGTGGGCGCGGTGCTCGAGCTCCTGGCACCCACAAGTCAAAACCCATAAGCGCTACGACACGGAGGCAGCACACAAAAACGAGAGATGGAAGAAAAACGAGCAACCACGCCCTACCTGGAAGACGCGCCATGCAGGGCCGCCATGGACCCGCAGCGCCTCGTTCAGCGCGCGGTTGAGCGTGCGCCGTGGCTCCGGAGCTCTCCCCAGAGCTCCTGCTCCCCCGGGCATCAGCAAACGCAGGGGGATCGTCAGCAACCCCCTCCACCTGGGCGGAGTGGCCGGCGCGGGAGGACGAGGCTTCGGCGCCGTGTCCTCGGTCCCCCGCCACCATGTGACCCTCGTGCCGCCTCACGAGGGCCCCCCTCTGGGGCTCGGGGGGAGCGTGTGGGGAAGCTAGCCCGGTCCCACCGGGCGGCGGGGGAGTCGTCATGCGGGACCTCCACCACCTCCGCCGGGAACCGCCGGCGGGCGCCGGCGCTTGTGCCGCCTCCACTTGCGCCTCTGTGGCCGCGGGCGCCCCGACGCGGCGCCGCGGCCACCCCCGCCGCGCCTGCGCAACCACGGGGCGCCGTCATGGGTTGCACCCGCTTCGCCTCCTCCGCGGTGGCGCCACGGACGGCGCCTCCGTGGCGACGGCCTCCGCGGGCTGCGCCTCCGCCACGGCCGCTACCGCGGCCTGCGCCCTCACGGTGGCCGGCGGCGGCCGCTCCTCGGCGACCGCCGGGCCGCGCCGCGGCGGGGCTGATCTGCCGGCCGAGGCCTCGAAGCCTCGGCCGGGCTTTGCGAGCTCGGCCCGCCGCCGTGCTCGCCCCCGCCCGTGACGCCCTCGATGTGCGCCGCCGGGTGGGGATGGATGCGTCCGCCCTTAGCACCTTGGCCGGTGCGAGGGGAGGCACAATTGGCACCACCCCGCGCAGGCACAAGCAAGGAGTTAGAACGCCTGATCGACACGAAACCAAACTAAGCGAAAGAGCGAGTTCCCTACCTCGAAGAGGAAAAGGCACGTTTCCTTTTCCTCGAGACCTCAGCGGATGAGGCCGGCGCGGCCGGCGCGCCCACCGCCGCGCCTCCGGACGCCGCCACCGCGCGCGAGCACGCTTGCCACGCGCGCGCGAGCACGCTTGCGCGCGGGCGGGTGCGCTTGTCATGCGTGCCTCGCGCGCGCGCGCGCGCGCCTCCGCGGCGCGCGCCCTTCTTGTCGATTGCACGGCGGCGGGCGCCGCGCGCCCGCCCCGGCGATGCTGCCCTTGCCGCCGGCGCGGCTCCGGCCGACGGGGGCGCAGTCGCCACCTATCGAGAGGGGCCCTCCCCCCTCGGCCTCTTCCTCTTCGTCCTCCTCCGGGGACGAGTACTCCTCGGTCCCCGGAGAGGAGAGCCCCGGCTCCTCGCGCCGCCGGTACTCCGCGCTGCGGCGGTCGCGGCGCTCTTGATGTCGCCTCGCGCGCTCCCTCCTGCGAGCCGCCCGCTCCTGCTCCCGTTGCTGCGCCGCTCGGCCGAGCGCGCGGGAGTCGGGGGTGGGCGGGACGGACTTCGCGGCGGTGAAGTTCACCAGCTGCATGAGAAAACATCAACGGCGCGTCAGGAGGCATAGGCAACACCAAAAAGAAAAAACTAAAATGGAATCAAGAATCATGCTCACCAGCGGGCCGGTGGGGAGCATCTCGAGGTCCCACGGGGTCCGGTCCGGATGCACCCGCATCCGGATGTCGACGGCGCTCCGCGCCCGGGTGAGCGCATACGGCCGCCCAAGGGGGGTCGGGAGCATCTGCGACCTCGCCAGCGCGACGGGGTCCGCCTCCTCTGTCATCTGAAAGATGCAGAGTGGCCTCTCCATCAGGGGCACAACCCGCCGGTGATGGAGGAAGGCGAGGACGCCCATCGCGGTCAGTCCCTGCTCCGACAGGTACCTCAAGGCGGCCAAAACCGACTCCTGCCGCCTCCGGTGTTGGGCCGTGGACACCCCGTAGCCCCAGGAGCTGGGCTTCTCCTTGAACACCCGACCGGTGTAGGGGGGAGGCCGGGCTCGGCGTTGCGCAGGTAGAACCATCCCCGCTCCCAGTCGGCGTTGTTCGTCGTCATGGTGCGGGGGATGTAGACGTCCTTGAGCGCGCCCGCGAGCGAGCGACATCCCGCCGGCGCGCACCGCGCGGCGGGTCCTCGGCTCCGTCGTGGGGCTGCGTGAAGAGCTCCGCGCGGAAGAGGTGCACCCGAGTTCCCGATTGAGCGGGATCCCCGGGGTCACCCCTCGCAGAAGCCCACGAACGTGGCCGCCTGCGAGATCGCGTTGGGCGCGAAGTTGTGCAACTCCACGCCATAGTAGTGGCACAGTGCCCGCATGAAGCGGCTTGCCGGCGCGTTGAAGCCCCGCTCGTGGAAGCGCACAAAGCTCACTACATAGCCCTCCGGCGGGTTGGGCGCGCGGTCCCCCGCCGGCGGCACTATCCACTCCGCCGGGCGTCCATCCTCATTAGCCGCCAGCTGGCCGGCGGTGACCAGCTCGCCAAGGGCCAGCTGGGTCACCGACGACCTCTCCCAGGCGTACGGGTCCAGAATCGTGAGGGGCTGAGGCGGCGCCATGAGGAAGGACCAAGGATGCGAAGAGCGAAGGACAGGAAAGGGAGGAAGAGCTCTAATGGCGGAGCCGCACGGTGGCAAGGGCGAGACGAAGAAGAAAGCACGGAGGGCTAAAATGGCGGAGCGTTAAGGTAAAAAACCACCGTTTCCCCTTCCCCTAAGATTTATAAGCCGCGGGCGAGCTCTCCGGAGCGGATGTCCCGCGCGCGTTAACTGCAGGGAATCTTTTACTTCTCGCTGGCAAGCGGACCCCACCACGCCCGCGGCGGACACGTCACCGCAAATGGGCCATCATCACGGTGAAGACTGGCCGGGCCGTGGCAGGCGGTCACATCCGCCTGCCCACGCTGCCCACTACGCGCGCGCGCGGCCGCAACGCCTAAAAAGGCGCATCCGCGATGCGAAAACCGCAGCCTCTACTGTGGAGCATTTAATGCCCCGGTCCCTTGTGAAACAAGGAGAACCCTCGAGCGGCACGGACTCCTGGCTTGAGATAAATTCAGCCCCCGAGCAGGTGCAAGCGTGAGAAGGTCGCCCCAAGGCCCGCCTGAAACAAAGTAGGCCTCGTGGGCACCCATGCCACGTAACACCCTCGAGCGGTGCGAGCCCCTGGCTCCAAACGATGTCAACCCTCTAAGGGACATTGGCGTGAGAAGGTCGCCACGAGGCCCGCCTGAAACAAAGTGGGCCCCGCGGGCACCCATGCCATGCAAAACCCTCGAGCGGTACGAGCCCCTGGCTCTAGACAATATTAACCTTCCGGAGGGGCACAAGCGTGAGAAGGTCGCCCCGAGGCCCGCCTGGAACAAGGCAGGCATCGTGGGCACCCATGCCACGTAGTGTTGCTGACCAACGCCTCGAGGGCTGGCACGCCCAGACCCCTCGACGGCCGCAAGCGCAAAGACGGGGCTGCCCGGGCGCCGCCCCGCGCGGCCCTGCGATCGGAGGTTCGAGCGACCCTCGACGGGTTCGAACGGGCGCCCACGGATGGCGAGTCAGGGACGACGAGGGCACGCGCATTCGAGCCGTTCCACGAGCCCATTGGCTCGAGGGTGCCCCACATGTCGTGTTCGAGAGCCAGCGAGGGCAGCTAGCCGGGGGATCCCACCGAGGGAGAGCTTCCGCGCCCTCGGTCCCTATCGAATGGGACCGAGCCCCACCTAGCAAACCCACGCAAGCGCTTCAATGGACGTGTCTCTGGACCATGTAGCCTACCCTTATCGAACGGGGCATGGGCGTCCACTCAAACCACCCGCTAGCAACTCGACGAGGAATCCGCAATTCGCGACCCGCTCGATGGGGGTTGCGGAAACCTCACCCTCCGTCCCGCGGAGGGACGGCGAGGGCGCGTTAAAAAAAACAAGTCATGAAGCTCTACCCAATCGCCTCGAACGGGCCCAGGCTCGGGGGCTTGACGCACAGCTACACCTCCTTGAAATTGCACCCGCCCGAGATAGCGCCAGCAGTGCGTGCGCCACCGAGGCCGGCTGAGACATCGCCGATGCCGATTGAAACATGTGCCACACCCTCTGATCAGTTCTCACGGTTAACCCCTGCAGAAGCATCCACGCTCTGCGGGGGCCGAGGGCTGGACCCGCGGGTCCGCTGACGCGGCCCCACGGAAAGCGTTCGCAAGGCAAGGAGGGAAGAACGTCCTATCAGTATGATCCAGCATCTGCGGGAGCCTCAATGGCAAACCCACAGATGCTCGGGGGCTACTGTCGGGGACAGCCCTAGGGGTCCCCTTTAACAACCGGGGAATCCCCACTTAAAACCTGCAACAAAGCCAAAACATGCCTTGCCTAACCATGCAGGATACGGCCCACGCTGCAAAGGACCTCAACGGCCCATCAAGGCGGCCCTCTCGAAGATCCCCTCGAGCAGGCCTCGCCTCGCTCGAGGGTGCACGCCTCCCTCGAAGAAGGCTCCGTCCCTTTCGAGGGGGTGCGCCCCCTCGAGCGGGCTCCGCGCCGCTCGAGGGTCCCGCCCGCCCTCGACCGAGGTCCGCCTCGCTCGAGGGCGCCCTCGCTCGCATGCGCCTGCCCCCGTACACTGGGCATTTAACGCCCTGACGCCGGCGGGACAGGGCCATCATGCGCCCGGGGCTCGCGCCCCGGTGCCGCCGCACCAACTCCCCAGGAGGGAGCCCATTCCCATCACTGTGGGAAGGGACTGTGCAGCGCGGCCGGTGTCAGTCCCGTGACGCCGTGCGCCTGCGCCAGTACGGCTAACGCGCCGAGCCCTCGAAAGGGGGCCGGCTTCACCCTCGATTTGCTTTCTTGTGACCCTACAGGGTTAGGTGGAGGCGCTAGGCTGGAGGAACACCATCCCTGCCACTGTTACGGCATGGCAGCCGCCCCCGTGCGTGCAGGCGCACGCGCGGCGCTGTAGCAACAACTCCGGTACGGCGGAGCGTATAGGAACGGGACGCCGTTTTACCTACCCCTGTACGCCGTACAGGCCAACGTCAGCAGCTCCCTCGAGCCCGTCAGAAGACATCACCATCATCCGCTGCCCTCCTACCCTCGAACCGCCACTGTTCGGGTACAAGATAGGCCATGATGGCCGGATCGCTGCAAGGATCGTCCGGACGGCCGCCCACTCTACAGCATGGCACACCACGCCCCTTCACGTAGCTAGGTAGCGCGACATGCATGTAATTCGCTCCCCCCTTGATCTATAAAAGGGGGACGAACCCCCCTGCCGCGGGGGACACGACAGAGGACAACGAGCTGCGCCACGCACTTGTTCCCCAATTCTCCCACAACATCTTCAGCCACCACACCAGGGACTTGGAAGCCAGGCTTCCTCTCCCGCCTTGCTTGTAGCAGCCCCACTACCCCCGGTGCTAAGTAATATAGTGCCTCGAGCACGCCACTGCTGGACGTACGGCCCCCTCGGCCGGAACCAGGATAAAAACTCTGTGTCACTTGTTGCTTAGCATCGACCATTGAGGGATAGACCACGGCGCTTACTACTGGTTAGTGTCAGGACCACATTCCGCACCGACAACAAGATTTACCCCCTTCTTCCTGGTCTACGGCGCGGAGGTAGTCCTCCTCACAGACTTGGAATACGGGTCGCCCAAAGTCAAAAGCTATGACAAAGGCGCCAACCAGCGAGCTCGCGAGGACTCACTCGACCAATTGGATGAGGCACGCACCATGGCCCTGATGCACTCAGCAAGGTACCAGCAGGCGCTGAGGCGGTACCAAGCCCGAAAGATACGTCGCCAAGACTTCAACGAGGGGGACCTAGTCTTGAGGCTGCGCCAAGACAATCGAGGTCGCCACAAGATATCACCCCCATGGGAGGGACCCTACGTCGTGGTCAAAGTGCTTGAGCCTGACACCTACAAGCTGGCGAACGAGGACGGGAGGATCTCACCAACGCTTGGAACATCCAATAACTACGTCGCTTCTTCCCTTAGAAAGGATTTCCAAGCCTTTTTTTGTTGCTTACATACCCAACACACTAGTTGGTTGTATAATTGTAAATCTCATCGTGAAATAAAAGTTAAAAGGGTGACTCGCCTTTCCCCTGAAAACCAAGTCCTCCTCGGGGGCTACTACGCCCCCCAAAAAAAACTGGTCCCATTTTTTCGCAAAAATTTGTCGCAAATGTGCTAAGTATGCCTCGACCCAAACTTTGGGTGAATTTACACGGGACGCGAGCAGCCAAAGGGCGAAGAAGCGCGAGTCGGGGATGGCCCACGCCTCCAGCAGGATACGACCCTTCCCCCTCGCCACTTTGCCTACAAGCTACTCATGCGAACGAAATCTTTTCGGCCAAAATTCACCTAAGAAAATGGGGGAAACAGAACAACACAGCTACTGAAATAAATAACAAGTGCTTCAACTTATAAACATCCAAATGTTGCAAACAAAAAATGTTTATTACATAGCCGCGTGGCTCAAATGGTAATACAAAAAACATAAAGGGCACGAACGCCCAACGGTTTTCAGGCTTGAGGGCCGCCAACCGGGGAACGTCCGGGAAGAGGAAATCCATGAAGTCTTCGGTGAGGCCGTCGGCGGCAGGGGCGGCAAGCGTGTCCACGTGGTTCATCTCCACCTCGTCGTCGAAGCCTATGGGAACGACGTAGCCGGTAGAGATCGCCCCGAGGTTCACCTGGTAGTGTGATAGCACCACGCCGAGGGCTTTCTGGACCCCCAGGTGAAGGGCGCGGTGCATGCGCTGAGTGACGTGCCCGCCCAGAGCGCGGAGACGACTCGCCACGAAGCTCCTAGCCTGTGCCTCGCCTTCCTCAATCCCCTGGCACGCCTCGAGGGCGGTGGCCTGCAGTTCCTTCAGCTCCTGCTAAGAAGAATTGTAGGCCGTCTGGATGACTTGCGCCTGGGTCGCTGAGTTCCCAAGAGCGGTCCGCAGGCCCGAAAGCCGAAACACAAACGAAGTTGGGACCAAATCCCGAACGAACCAAACTAACAAATGAAGGGCAGGAAAGATGACTCACCCTCGACCTGCTTCTTCTCCGTCTCAAGGGCCACGCGCGCGGTCTCAGCCGCCTGCTGCAGGTCAAGGATCATCACTTCCTTTTCCTTGCCGGCCTGGCCCTGATCCTCGTAGGAGACGCTCAGCTGTTTCAGCTCCCTGTTGAGCCGCATGACTTCTTCGTCCCGCAGCTTGAGGGTCGCCTGCACCTTCTCGACCGTGGTGTGCTCCTGCTGGAGTAGACCCTGTGCCTCCTCTTGCGCCATGCGCTCGGGCTCGAGGATGGCCTGGGCCTCAACGAGTGCGGTGCGCTCCTGCTAGAGCTGAGCCTCTGGCCGCTGGCGCATGCCCTGCTCCTGCCGGAGCTGCTCCTCCATAGCGGCAAGCGAGGTGACCTTCTCAGCTAGGTCGACTCTTAGCTGCTCGGCCTCCTTGGCCTTTTCCTCAGCCTGGCTCTGTCAAGACCGCGCCCCCTCGAGGGTTGCGCGGTCCTGCTGGAGCTGGGCTCGAGTGGAAGCAAGCTCCGTCTCAAACTCCGCCGCCGCAGCTCGCACCGCGGCCAAGTCCTCGCGCGCCTTTCACAGTGCCTCGTTCCGCTCCAGAAGCACCATCCTCACCTTCACGACCGTGGAGGTGTCTTCCGCAGCCTGGGCGCCCTGCTCCAGGAGCTCGTCCCGCACAACTTCCAGCTGGTACTCTAGCCACCCATTATCGGTCTGTAGGGCCTCGACAATGGTGTCAAGGGCGTCGTACTGGTCTTGGTACCAGTCGCGATCGGAGCTCAGTCAGTCGAGACGGTCGTACCTCTCCTGTGCTCGGCCCTCCAGCTCATGTCACCGGCGGACAAGGTGCGGAAGGAAACAAAGTCAGGAAACGCGCGAATGCGGAAGGGGCAAGGGAATAAACTCCAAATTCAACAAGAAATACGCACCTGGAAAATCCTCCACGCGGGACCCCTGTGGATCCGTAGCACTCGTTAGCGCATTGTTGAGCGAGGCACTATGATCTCGAAATTCTTGCCACAGCGCCTGCTCGGCCTGGGCCTCGTCGAAGTGGGCCGGCGGCGCGCCGGTGTGGCCCTGCTCTTGCTCTGGGCGCGCGACGACGGCGTCGGGGGCGGGCGGGGCAGCACGTGACGACGAGGCCTCGGCATCGTGTGAGCGGGCACCGCGGCATCACGCGGCGGTCCACCGCACCACCAACACCCCCTGCCGCGGGCTCGGGGCCGGCGCGGGCCGGTTCTCCCATTGGACCCACCCGGGCGGTGGGGCGTCATCGTCGGGTATGTCCACCACGGCCGCGCGGTCGCCCGCGGTGGGGGTAGGCGGCGGTGGTGCCGGTGTCACCGTGGTCGCCGGCCGCCGTGGCCGCGGCCGCGGCCCCCGCTTTCTGCTGCGGCCCCATGGCCACAGTCGTGGGGTGTGGCAGCTCACCCGTTGCCGCAACGCTTCCTGCCACCCGCGGCGCTCTTGACGAACATTGCCTTGTCGGCACGGACGTGTCCGACCTGAGTGCCTTAGCCGGTGCAAGGGCGGGGACGATCGGCGTCACCCTGCGAACGAAGAAGAAAATACAATAATGAACACTAGCCCCTCGAAATCAGGGGCGTATCGGGAAGGTGCTACTTACCTCAAATTGGAGAAGCCCCGCTTCCTGTTCCTCGAGGGTTCGGGAGGCGCAGCGGTGGCGCCCGTCGTCGGCCCGCCGCGGCGCTCGCGAGCGCCCCCCGCGGCGCTCGCCCGCTCCTTCGCGGCGCGTGTGGCCTCCTCCCCGACCGCCCGGCCGGCGGACACATCCGCGCCCGTCGCGGGCGCTTGCTCCACTGCCGCCTCCGCGGCCCGTGGCGACGGGGGTGGGGAATTCCACCTCTCAGGGGGGGACCCGCCCCCCGTCGCTCTCCTCTCCCTCCTGCTCGCACGACGATGAGTTCTCCGGCATCGCTGGAGGGGAGAGCCCTTGCTGCTCACACAGCCGACACTCTTCGCTTTCTTGCTCCCGGCGCTCCCGCCGCCGGATTTTCTTTTCCTTCCTACACGACGCCTGCTCCTGTTCCCGCCGCTGCAGGAGCAAGCTCGATGTGGACCTTGGTGTAGGTGCCCTCGGTATCTCTTCCAACATCCACTCGACCTTCCTGAATATCACTGGTGGGTTTTGTCAAGCTACAAACTAACGCAATCTTCTTTCTACTGCAATGTGTTTTGATGCATCATTACTCCTGTGTTTAGTTTTGAAGTTCTCTGATCCATGGAGATGATGATAATAGGTACTGAGTAATGCATTCACGAACTAGGATTCACGTAGGTGTGACCTACTGGTGAGGCAGTGAGGGCGTGCCCTGACTGCCTCACCAGAAGGCAATTCCTGCAAGCATCTTATTACCTAGGTAAGTAGTCTACATCTGAGCCATTTGCAATTCATTACTTTCATGGTTTTGGTGAGTTGAACGTTGCTCTGACTTGTTCTTCGCTTTGATCATGTACATGTTTTTTTGGAGTGCCCAAGGTGGATGTTATGAAGCTTTTACACACTAGTGATCATCTGCATTTGAAAATTCCTTTCAACGTTCTAATCATGCAATCTTTGCATACACACTCTCATTTTCCTCTGATTGTAGTACTGTTTGTGTAATACATTTACTTAATAAATGTAATGTATAAATCAACTGATGACCGCCCTAATTAGTGCATAATTGAATGTGTTTTCCTTCAAACACTTGCTCTTTGTAATTCTACGTGTTCTGAGCGCGGGCGGTAACCTACACCCGCGTGCGCGCGTGTCTACCAAATGCCATCTGTTGATGGCAGTTGATGGTAGTTGGCTGGGCCCTAGTTCCGGCTCAGTCCAACAAACACAAAATCAGCCCAGCCAGCACCCAGGGGTGCAGGTTTACCAAATACAAAATCAGCACCCCATGGGCCTGGCCCGTCGGGCACGAGCCTAGCTAGCCGACCTGGCTGAACTAGGCTCGGCTACCGAACGCGCCCAGGGGGACCGGAGCTAAGTCACCGGGAACACGAAACGAAGCAGCGTTCCTCGTCTCGGGAAATTCGTTGCCATTCGCGGGACGGGGACGCGCCGGGTCGAAGCCGGGGACGGCGGCGGAACTCGACCCCGAGGAAAGTGGGACAAAAGCTGGCGCGCTGGGTCGAATTGAAGACGAATCGCCGTTCACTTCAACCGTCCGCGCGCGACTGCATCGGGACAACGCGAGGGAAGGCGGAGCGGCACTGCGACATTCAAGAACCCCATCTAACGGGTCGATCCCAGTTTCTAGGCTCGATCGAGAAGCTTTATTAGGTGAGCCGTGAGCAGCACTTCTTCTTCTTCCTCTCATCTGCTCCCGCCATCCTTCGTGTTGCTCTTGCCTGCACTACTCCTTCTCCAGTAGTCTAGTTCTCCCTCAGTCCCTCTCATCTGCTCTTGCTCATGGCATTTGGATCTGGGAAGCGAAGGCGGTTCGAGGCTGAGAGTGCCGTAGCTGCTCGATCCGATGATGAAGACATAGACATCGGTGATGACATAAACGCTGATGATGAAGTTAGGGTCATCGATGTGGACTACGACAATGAAGTTCAGACAGCTGGTAAGATAAATCCTCTCTTAGCTGAAATTACTATGATTGGAGGAGAGAGACGAAAGAACGATGGTGGATCAAAGCAATGGAGATGCAATCACTGCAAGAAGACATTCAAAAGTAGCTTAACCAGAGTTCGTGTTCATCTTCTTGGTGCTCTACCGGGCAAGAAACCACAGATTCAGCGTTGTCCTGTGCTACTAAATGATGCGACCAAGACCAGGGAATTGCAAGCTATGGTAGATAGAATTTTTTCTTTACCTTTTGCACATAATAGATATGTAGTTCAGATTCAGAGTTTGAAGTTTCAGAGATGCATCCTTTTGTTGTTCCGTTGAATAGGTTAAAGAAGTTGATGAATCTTTAAAATCAGGGAAGAAGATGCACAGTTTATTAGCACAATCTTTTGGTGCAGCAGAAAGGGATGCTGTTGATTTGAAAGTAATGGAATTCATTGCAGCTAACGACATCTCTTTCAATGTCTTAAGAAGCCCTTATTATTCAGAGATGGTGACAACCATAAATAATGCTCGAAAGGGATATAAAGGTCCTGGCAGTGTGAAGGCTAGAACAACTCTCTTAGATGCACTCAATAGGAATGTAGATAAAGATTTATCAACAGTGAGAGATACTGGGTAAGTTTTCAATTCTTTTAGATAATGCTTAGACTGCATATAATGCTTGGTGTCTTAGATGCACTCTCTTAGACTGCATATATTTTCTATACAGGTTAACTCAAGGAGTCTCTGTTGTGTCTGATGCATGGACTAATATTAAAAACAAGCCACTGATAAACGTGCTTGCCTCAAACAGCAGAGGTTCATGTTTTTTATATGCGGAAGATTACTCTGGAATTGAAAAAACAGGTGAAGCGATTGCTGAGTTTCTGCTGAAAGCCATTGATGAAATTGGACCCAAAAATGTCATTCAGGTGGTGTCTGACAATGCATCAAATTGCAAAGTCGCAGGTAGGGAAATTTAGAAAGTAGGTGCTACATTGCTGTAGTATGATTAATGTTTAGTTATATTATATTCTTATGCTTATTCCTCAGTGCATATATTTACACATGTCCAATCCTTTTCAGGTTCGTAAGCACATCTTTTGGAGCCCATGTGTAGTGCACACCTTGAATCTAATATTCAAGGATTTTGCGAAGAAATTCCCATGGATGCTTGATACCTACCAGGCGGGTAAAGCTATTGTCAACTTTTTCTAGAGCCATTGTCATTGTATAGCAATGTTCATAAACAATTCTAGTTGGAGCTCTTGAAGGTGGCAAAAACTCGATTTGCTAGCCATTACATTTTACTGAAGAGGCTCAGTATAGTGAGAGAAGCACTTGCCACCACTGTGGTAACCAGACAATGGAAAGATTGGGTGAGAAGCTGCAACAATGAAATGCAGCTACAAACAAAGGCCATTATTTATACAATCAATGATGAAAACTTTTGGAATGAGGTTGACAACATCCTTGCCATCACAGGGCCTATATACTCAGTTTTGAGGTTCAACGATGGAGAAGGTCCAAAAATGGGAGAAATATATGATAGAATGGACAACATGGTTGGAGAGATCAAAGACATCATGACCCATGATGACAACCCTCACAAGCTGAACTATCCAGAGGTTGAAGAAATAATCATGGACCGCTGGGAGAAGATGAATATTCCTCTTCACAGTCTAGCATTTGCTCTCAGCCCAAAATATTATGATAAGAGGTATATTGAAATGCCAGCTCCTGGGGGTTTTGTAAGAAAGGCACCAAATAAAGATCCACAGGTCATGAAAGGAGTATTAGAAGCTCTTAAAAAAATAGGAGATGATGAGCAATTCACTTATTTCATTTCCAAGAAGGGAATGTATGCAATGCCCTCTGTGAAAGAAGATGCATATAATATGGAAGCAATTGATTGGTGGGAAACTTATGGCTCTGAAACTCCAGATCTTGCAGCAGTCGCAATAAGGGTTTTATCTCAACCCATCAGTAGCTCATCAGCAGAAAGGATTTGGAGCACTTATGAATTTATCCACAGTGCAAAGAGAAACAAACTGAATTCTAAGAATGGATATAAGCTTGTCTATATTCACTCCAATTTACGCTTTCTGTCAAGAGTCACTAAGAGTTACAAAAAAGGGCCACATTCTAAGTGGGACATAGATCCCAGTGATTCAACCATCTAAGAACTGAAATGTAGAACTTGAATGCATATTCACTCTCTTGTCTTTAATTGTATCAGTATGTCAGTGAGATTTAAGTTCAGTTGATGAAATGTTAATCATGTGCTTCTGATCTTGTTCTTGCAGGACGTCGGCTGGAATCAGGAGGAGTTCCTCAGGAGTTCAAGTCACTAAGGAGTCCATTGGTGAACAGCAGTCATGGATCAAGCTGCTATTTTTTCTAGCTTTGAGTATCAGACAATTAAGTCAGTTAATTTTTATGTTATGTATGAACTAAGAGTATGTCGATGTGACCTGTCAGCCAAGATATTTGGTTAATTCTCATTTGAAGTATCGTTTCAAAAACAGTATCGATCCATACAACATGGGTTCGCGTCCCTCCACTACGTGAAAAACTGTCTTTGGTAACGGGTGTAGATCGCCTTTGGTAACAGGCAATGGCCCGCTACTGATCAAGTGTTACAAATAAGCCAAGAAAGGTAACGGGCAGATGCCCGTTACTAATAAGACATATTTGTAACGGGCATTAAACAATGATCATTACACAACTAGCCATCGATCATGTGAAATGGCTGTTTCTCTGGGCCCACAGGGACCTTTCGTAACGGGCACCAAAGCAAAGCCCGTCACAGAAGATCAATATCAGAGACGCCTGATGTGCACCTGCGTCTCCACTATCTTGACGAAATGCGTCTATTTAACGCGCGTCTCAACACAACTAGTATTCGTAACGGGCATCAAATAACGACCATTACCACAACTAGTCACCAGTCATGTGAAATGGTTGTTTCTCTGGGCCCACATGGAACATTGGTAACGGGCATGAAACAGAGCCCGTTACTGTGAAATTAACATCAGAGACGCATTCTGTGAACCGACGTCTCCAATGTCTTGACGAAATGAGACACATCTGTTTCTACGCACATCTGCTTTCTCTCTATTAAAGGAGACACTTGCTTTCAACCTGCGTCTCCTATATCTCGACGAACGGCTAGGTCCTGGGGCCCACCGGTCAAGACTGGTAACGGGCTTTTACCCTGCCCGTTACATTGTGGGCATTTTTGTAATGGGCTTTACGAATGAAGCCCATCACTCACTGATCAGTGTTTGTAATGAGCTTTAATTAACGCCCATTACATATATGGTGGCCACCCCTACAGTAACCTGCCCGGTAGCCGGCTGCATCCTGGAACCGGCCAGGATTTGGCAGCCACCAGGGGCTACATCCTAGAACCAGCCAGGATATGGTAGCCACCACAGCAAGGAGACATCACAAACACATTCTCACATCACAGATATAGGCAAAGCAAGATCACATTTATAGACAAGCTAGGATCACATCAAGTTTCAAGTTACTCTCATCAGGGCTTGTTTGGATGGAGTCATGAGAAAACTGCCTGAACCAGGCAGTATCTGACCCCAACCAAGCAAGCCAAGTAGATTTCTCAGGCAACAACACCTGACTGAATGAGTTTCAAGTTTTTGGTTACAATAAACTCATTGTGCACCACTGTAGAACTTGCCCATTCGGTCGATGGTCTCCTTAAGAATGTACTCGCACAGCATCTCCCGGACATGCTTTACATCTTCTTTGGAAACATCTACATGAGGTTTGAAATCCTGCAAAATAGAATCATTTATGAGAATGCAAGTAGAAATCATTTTCTAAAATCAGATGGATAATATGAGCAGAGACAAGGTTGAGCATTATTATCTACTTACAACAGCCTTCTTGATGTCAGATATGTCATCGAGTAGTCTTAACATATGGAATGCCACATGGAATCCAAAAAAAGAGGACCCCCGTGGCTGTTGAGGACACTGCATCGAGGTACCAAAATGACAAGTTAATGCAGTAACAAATAGGTAAGAAGGGACCATAAAAAACCTAGGTCTTACGGCGAGATTTGTTTTGTTCTTGAGTGTGGCTTTTGGCTTTTTTTCTTTCCATTCGTTGCTCTGTCCTGTGCATTACCAAAGGCCCTGCATGATCAGTAATACCAATTCGAAACACTAAGAGATTGATTTTTTGTGAACAAAAAATATTGTACCAAAGGCCCTACATGGTCAACAATACCAATTAGAAAAACTAAGAGATTGAATTTTTGTGAACAAAACCTACAAGAAACTGATCAGTTCAAAACATTTTGGAGGTATGGGAACTTTAGCGGGGGATGTTGTTTAGCAGAATCTAGATACCAAACCTCTTTGAACTTCATATAGATGATCACTGTTACCCAGTGGCTAGTGCAGTAGGCACCCACCACATAGTAGTAGTTCATCATTGCATTTGAGATTGCTTTGCCAACTTGCTGAGACTGCTGAGAAATATTTGTTGAAGTAAACAAATCTAGATCAAAAAACCCAACACTGATCTGCTTCTCCGCTGCCTTGTTCATCATTTGCCTACAAAAAATCAAATTGTTAGCATGCATGAACTTTGCGGTCAAAATTAAAGAAATATCTTTTTAGGTTTTAAAGGACTTACAATGTCCACAGCCTCATGAAGGTAACATCTAGAGAAGCTAGGGTTATAAGGTTAAACACGCTACTGAATTCAATGTTTAACATTAAAGCACCACAACCACCTTAAAGTAGTCTTGATCCACCTTTGCTGGAAAGGCAGGTTTATCATTACTGTGTTCCATGACATAAGCATGCAACTTGGCACAATTTGGTCCAGCAGCCTTTACATTTGCTTCTGACAACATAGGTGCACCAGGCTTGTATTTTGGTCGGTCCCGTTCTGTCCCATTAACACAGTTAAGAATCTCATCTTTAGATAGAGGTTTCCTGGCCTAGTTCCCCTTCTGCAGTGGAGATTGCCGGGGCTCCTCCTGTTGCAGAGGCTGCTGTACTTGTTGCATCTGCTGCTTAGAGGGAGATTGCCTGCGCTCCTCCTCCTCTTGCTGGAGAGGCTGCTGTTTCGTCTGTTGCTTATCCTCATGTTGCAGCTGCTGCTTAGGCGTAGTTTGCATGGGCTCCTCTTGCTGTTGTCAACACTCCTGCTGCTGGAGAGGCTGCTGTTTCGTCTGTTGATTATCCTTAAGTTGCATCTCCTGCTTAGGCGGAGTTTGCCTGGGCTTCTCCTCCGGTTGTTGTCGACACTCCTGCTGCGTATTTTTGCTGATCTGCTACTGCTACTGCTGTTGCTGCTGCTGTTGAGCCTTCTCTTGCTGACACTGAGCTGCAACACCTCCATTTGATGTTGTACCCCTACTACCTGGTGCGGCTTCAGGGTTGGGATGTCTCGTCATGGGTGGTATAATGATTCTGTCCTTTGGCCATTGGATCCTTTGAACGAGAGCCACAACTAGGATTGCTACGTCACCCCCATCAATTGGTACAGGTAGAGGGTATTGACTCGTATTGGCCCACACATAAGTAGGTTGCACCACAACATAACAATCCTGCACCGGTATTGAATGGCAAGCCTTTTGAGATGGAAAGACTTTCGCTAGTGCGAGCTCCACGGTGCCATCCAAAAGGCTGCACACGGTTGGCTCTGTCAGCTTATCTTTGTGTCCAGCATAGGTGATCGACTATCACTGTGCACTTCATTTGCTTTGTCATTGTTGGCATTCCAATGA
This sequence comes from Cenchrus americanus, assembly GCA_947561735.1. Taxonomy (NCBI): domain Eukaryota; kingdom Viridiplantae; phylum Streptophyta; class Magnoliopsida; order Poales; family Poaceae; genus Cenchrus; species Cenchrus americanus. The sequence continues at coordinate 92,601,393 of OX387245.1, read as the reverse complement.
TCTTGCTCTCTGCCATCTTCCTCCCTGACAAGCGCATGTTCTTCCTCGCTGTCATGCCCATCTTCTTCCTCAATGCCATCCATATCTTCTTCCTCACTGCTACTGACAAGCACTAGTAATTGGGAAGGAAGAAGTGCATTTTTGGGTATGTTGATGCCTGATAGTATTAGAGCATGGACAATTGATTTAAATGTTTTGTCCGCCATCACATCATGAGCATCAGACCTCTTGTTTCTCTTCTTCCTGTACATTCCAGCGAACTCTTCACCAAACCCTTTACCCCTGCCAAGTGAACTAAACACGCCTCGGACCCGATGTTGACGGTTAATAGTTGTATCAAAGTTCGTTTAGACTTGCAAGCGGACAAGTCTCCCGTCGTAGTCAAGGGACCCTTCTTCCCTCGAGTGGTGAACCCAAGGTATCGAATTCGTGGAACAAATGTGTGACGCAAGAGATGATCTAGTAATGCCAAGTAACTTAAATCTTCGAAAGGTGAAACCCTAATGCATCTAGTCAAAGAACATCAAAAACGAATCTAATCTACTAAAGACCGGAGGTAGCAAAGATAGAGGGGGGTAGATAAACCGATCTAGAGAGACCGGGTCAAGCCTTTTGTTGAAGTTCCAAGCAAAAGAAGAAGTAGCAAGTTCAATCTCATTAGAAGCCTCTTTAAATCGTGGTTTCCCATCCGACTCCGAAAATGCCCGCCTTTCGGAGCCACCGTTTTGTCACAACGCACTCCTATTCATGCGGGTAGTCTAGGGCGAGTCCGAGGACAAGTCGAGATCTTTCGGAAGGTCAGGCGTGCACCTCTAGCCAACGCGGCTACAAGAACACCCTATGTGATCTATCTCGAGAATAGGTCTAAAATAAGCAAAGCCGATTGAAAACGAAGACTTCGGAGACACACTTGATCGCTAGAGATCGAATTAAACTTGATAATTCAACTAGTACAATGATACATGAACAAGAACACCGGGATCCTACCTTGATCTTGCTTCTAGCTCCGGGAACTTCGACGTGGTCTTCCTTGCAAGGTTCCCACGTCGGCTAGGGAGACCCTAGTCAACTAGCTCGACCCTCTCCTCTTCGAGATGGTGTCCCTCCCTTCTCTGCTCCTCGACGGCTGATGACGAATGAGTTGATGCGTGGCTCTCGACCCTGGGGCTATAAATAGCCCGAATGGTTGCTAGGTCAAAGGGGGAGGTGACCGGGCCTTGGAATGGGCTGGGCCGGCCGGCCTAGGCCAATCGGCCTGGGCCCACCCCGGCCCAGTTGCCTGCCTCCTTTGCCCTACGTCGGTTCCCGAGTCTTCTAGATCCTTCCCCCTTCTGCATGTGGGCCCTTGTCGTCAGTTTCTCTCCGAGTTGGACGTAGCTCCTTGTCCCGCAAGATTCGACACTTTTCTTGGTAGGTCCTCGGAGTTTGTCATCTTCTCGGGTTTGGTCATCGGGCTTCTTGGAGTCAAGTTTGCTTCATTGTATGACTTGTACCGGGCTTCAAGGTCTTGTCAAGGTGCTTGATGAACTTATCCCAGAAGTATTGCTTTCAACGTCAAAACCCTGCATAAACACTAAACTCCAGAACCGACATGCATGAATGAACTTGTTATACCAAGGGGGTTAGTACCAATGGATAAGGTATAAAACTCATGCCAACACCGTAGGTAAACTCATGGCTAGGTTGACGAAATTTCACCGTCAACATCTCCCCCATGCTTAAACCTTGCTCGTCCTCGAGTAAGCCTTCGATGGATATCATTGTTGCCCTTCATTGTTTAAACCTTGCTCTTGATCATACATGAGAAAACATAATGCTCTTAAAATTTAATTCGTTAAAGTTTCATAATGTACTAGCCTTCATCTCTATGGAGGGTAGATTATTAATTAAGCTTATCCCACAAGTATTAACATGCTCCAAAGTTTAAATAGATCTCAGAAATTTTGAAATAAAGAACGAGATGAAAAAGAGCTAAACCATGTTCACAAATTTGAATCATCTTGCATATTTCTCATGAACTCTCATCTCACTTTGTCTCTCAGGCCTACTTATTCTACTCCTTTCCCTCTCATAACACACATATATATATGTGGTAGGCTTTATATGGAGCTTTTGGGAAAGTTTAGTCCTACCAAGATATTATAAATGAGATGTTGTCAAAACAAGACAAGCTTCTCATGGTCTTACCGAGACTCGTCAAAAAGGTCATTGGAAAATGATGTTATATCAAGGAGGGGAAAGAGAAAAAATACACACACTTGAGATAGGTGGACATGTGCAAATGGCAAAGAGCGATCCCGAGGCACAAAGGAAGTACTCATTATCGGATTGCACATGGTTGGAAAATGAGTATGGATTTTTTTAACTTGAAGCCTTGAAATTCCTAATGCACTTTAGAGAACAGGGGAGTTCACTTTATTTTTACACATACTCATATTTTTTCTTTTTCTTATATATATATATATATATATATATATATATTCCTTTTTCTTTCATTCTCTTTCTCATTTTTCTTTTTCTTTCTCATCAATTTTTTTTGTGCTCCCCTTGAACTCTAAAATTGCATCGTACCTACCTCCTCCCCCATGCTTAGACGTTTGCTCGTCCTCGGGCAAAAAGGTGATAAAGATACGGTAGGTACCGGAAATACTTTTCCTTTGGAGAGATACTTGAAATCTTCAATGTTAGCACCGTCTTGCGATCTTCCTTGAATTGATGATCCATCCTCAACGATAGGTTGTGGTCAAGGAGGTAAACACAAAAGATGATTTTTGGTTTAAGGGTGGATATCTGGCGAGGTTTGTGAGATCTCCGATGTGGGGATACACAATGCACGGATAAAAGGCTAGCAATAAGATAGATACGCAAAAACAGAATGACCAGCTTCTTAGTCTCAGGCCAGAGAAATCATGGCCTGCAATAACTCACCCAAGAATAAATCTTGTACACTAAGGTTTATGCACTCAAATATATATAAGGCACTGGATAGGTAGAGCAACACACAACTGATATTCATGACAAGGTTAGCATTACTTTTTAGGAATAAAAACCATCTTTAATCTATCTACAACTTGAGAGCACATAAAACACTATGGGTTTTAATTTTAATCATAACCTCCACTAAAGATTAATCTATCATTTAGATAAATTCAGATTCGTATTTTAAGAGAGCACTAGCTTTAACATGCATAAATCAATTACAAAGATAAACAAAGCGGCAATTATAATCACATATCATCATGGCACAAATTTTGTAACTTTTCCAAAGGTATAAACAAGGTGGTTCCTTTATTCATGAAATTGAAATAAAAACTGAAAATACTACGCAAACACAAGCAAACACAAGCTGAAAATTACAGAAGAAGGGAAAAGAAAAGAAAACTAAAGCTCCTCCTTCTTCCTAATCCTCCGCCGGTGGTTGGTATTGATGATCTTGGTAGTTGTACCCTTGCTCGTAGTAGGTTTGGACACCCCCTCCAATGAATTGATCCGGCGGTACTAGGTGAAGACGCCCAAGCTCATAGGAAATATTTGCATTGCCTTTACCAAGCTGAGCCGCGTTGGATTGGATGGCTGCGACGTTTTGCATGTTTCTTGCAACGTACCCTCCAATTATGGCCATGCTTTGTTGTGGTTGGGGGTGTTGCGTGTAGGGCTCCGCAAAGGTCACGTTGGGCACCACATAATTTTGTGGGGGCACTGGTGCACCACTCCCCCATGCTTGCACTTGTGGCCCTCCGTAATAACTTGGTGGAGTAGGAATTCCTCCAAATGGTGGCACATAGTTTGGTTGTGCACCACCCACTTGTGCGGAGGAGGATCCCTCCTCTACAATTCTTTCTCTTTTATTTTTCTTCGCCGGGACAAGGAGTCCCTCCTCCAACGAATCTTCCTTCCCTTGAATGAAAAGCCTAAGTCTTGGGTCCGGAAGGGGTAAGTTCACCTTGGCCACATGAAAGCCTCCTCTCTCATCTCCACTAATATATTTTCCTTGCTTTAAATATTCGAATCCGAGAGAGGTCCCGGGTAGAAGATATTCGGGATTTCTTGTAATCCCCGGCCTTAAGGAGATGGCCAACATAGAGAGGTAGCACCCCGAACCAATATCTCCCGATCCCGATGTTGCCTCGCAACACCATTGGTTGATCATAAGGTATGAGGGGTCTATTGGCTGCCCGGCAATTAGAGCCGAGTAGAGCCAATTCAACTCCGTGTCGGTCACCTTCGTCTCCCTCATCCTCCCCATAATCCTCTTGCACATCCAAGAGTGGAATATTTAGATAATGGGGTTGCGGATGGAATTGCGTTGTTGGTGGGCTTCTTTGGAGATTAAATTCCAAAATCCATCCAACATGCCATTCGGCACGTCAACTTTCTCAGAAGCTCCCTTTTGGAACCCAAGTAGCTCCCTAATATACTCGTAGGGAACCACTTGTTGAATTCCCTCCAAACGGAATGATAAACTTTGCACCCCCTCAACAAGGATAGGCGCCATAGTCATCAAGATTTCTAAGGCAAACTCCTTGTGGGTGTTTTCTGACACCCCATTGGAGAATTGCACCCATCCAAGGTGCCCCAACATATACTATATGTCTATGCCGAAACCCAAGTAGTTGAGGGCTTGATTGTCGAAATCGACATTTGCCACAAGCCTCTTCTCAAGGTGAGAGAGTTTCTCCTCCTCCTCCTCCAACAATATGATGAAGCCATATGTGGAGTACCGCGGAGTGTATGGAGGTGGCGCGGATGAACAGGTCGATCGATGAGGTGGGACGGGCGGCTCCTCCGTACGCCCTTGAGGTTCGATAAACCTCATGGACGTGCTCCTTGTTACCCTCATGCCACCCAGGAGGAGAGTGTCATTCCTCCTTGGCGGTGTCGTGTCCTCCTCCATGCTCCGAGGAGACTCGGAAACTGATTGCCTCCTCGACGACGTCGTCGAAGATGGCTTGGATGATGACAACCCTTTCTTCTTGGTGAAGAGACTTGTGGTTTTCTTCCACATGATTGCAGCACTCTTCTCTCTACTAGAATTCCGGATTTCAACCGGTAACTAGGCACTTCAAAAATTACTTTGGAATGTGGACTTTGAGTGGATTAAGGGTGTGAATTGTTTGAGCAATCAAGCTTAGGAAGGATGGCTATGTCTACGGTGGTTATGGGTACAAAAACTTGAGCACACAAACTAAGGAAGGAGAGGGCTACTTGCCTGCAGAAGATGGGAGCCGGGGGGCACCATTTATAGGCCAGGCCGGCTGGCCTGGGCCGACCGGCCTAGGGTGGTTTGGCCCCCCTGGCTCGGTTCTTTCTCCCAGTATGATCATTTCCCCTCTGTGACTTTCTTGCCCGCGTGCTCCACGAGTTGCACCGCCCAAACACTCTCGTCCACTCCTTTTCTTGCATTATTGGTCCTTCCACTTGATGCTTTATGCTTTGAGTCATGTCCATGCTCCCTTGCTCCACTTGCTTCACATGCCACCATGAATTTCTTGCAAAGTCATGCTTGCTGCCCACCCATGCTTGTCCTTTGCATGTGGTCTTGAAGAAAGCTGTTGAAAGGGCATCCAATGATGTATTATGGTACATGCATGATTAACTTTAACTAGATTGCCTCCCTCTAAGTATGTTTAAGGCTAAGCACTCCTCTAATTTCGAAAATTAAAAAAAATTCAGAGCTACAGAAAAGCTCAAGAATAAATTTAGAGAAGTTTTTAAACCATTAAAAACAAATGTAAGTCGAAAATATTTTCCGACTACATTGATATCGGTCTCACCGGTATAGTTTGCCTTCATTGGTTGAGAGCAAACTTTTCCCGGCTTGATCATGGGGGCATAGGTTTAGGTTCTAATTTTGGTTAAATGAGAGAGATTTTGAATGAAATAAAATTAAATGAGGCTTAGAAAAAATTCTAATCTTAGAGAAAACAAGGATATAGATTTTTAAACCAACAAAAAATCAAGTTTTCTAGGTTCACGCGAGTCCTACCACGTGGTGAAATTTAAATAACATCTAGATACAAGTCGTGGCTCTACTCATGTGTTTTTAGCATGTAAAACAAGTCAACCACAACATCATAAAGAGGATGAATGGTTGAATTAGGTTCTGAATTTATTTGGTTGTGGTTTCTTGAAAAGAAGCAAACAAACACATAGGAGGGTTCATGTGAAGGGTTTATGATCCAAACAAAATATTCAATCCAAGAATTATGTCTCTAATATTGTTCAACCACTTCTAAGTCTAATGTCTTTGGGTAGTAAAATTCAAAACTAAATTACTTGAAAAAAAAACTTCGAAAAACCTTGAATCGGGTTGTCCTTCCTGTAGCTTATTCTTGACTCGACGAAACGGGTTTCCTCCCGTCTAGCGCTTCGTTTATAGTCCATGGCTAGACTTCTTCACTTGATTACTTCGGATCAACGCTCTTTGCGGGTGTTGCATTCTTGGGTACCCACTTTCGCACCATATTGGGAACGGGCTTATCTTTCGGCTTAGTCATTTTTTGGTCTTCACATGTGGATTTTCTTCCTTTGTCTTGACGAATGCAACAACTTCCTTGATTTTCTTTACGTCCTTCTTTTTCGGCTCTTTCTTGTTCTTCAGCCCTTCCTTCTTCCTTGGTCCTTCCTTAACAACATGAAGATGAGGTGGAACATTTTTAACTTCAATCATATTGCATACCTCGAGGCGCGGTCGAAACTTGAAGGAACTCCTTTCTCCGCTAATGTCGAACATGATCTCGCCCTTGCCAACATCAATAGTAGCTTTGACGGTCTTGAGGAAAGGCCTCCCAAGGATGAGCGGTGGCATCTCCCTCTCTCCCATCTCGAGTACCATGAAGTCGACGGGGATGAAGTGGTGTTCGACCTTCATGGGCACATCTTCGGCGATGCCCAAGGGATAGCGAATGGAGTTATCACCTGTCGGTGCGGAATGTGGTCCCGACACTAACCAGTAATAAGCGTCGAGGTCTCTCCCTCAATGGTCGATGCCAAGCAATAAAAGACACAAAGTTTATCCTGGTTCCGGCCGAGGGGCCGTACGTCCAGCAGTGGTGTGCTCAAGGCACTATATTGCTCAGCACCAGGGGTGCCTGTAGTGGGGCTGCTACAAGCAAGGCGGGAGAGGAAGCGTGGCTCCCAAGTCCCTGGTGTAGTGGCTGAAGATGTTGTGGGAGAATTGGAGAACAAGTGCGCGATGCGACCTGTCTCGTCTTTGTGTTGTGTTCTGTTGTTCGTGTGTTGTTGCGTCTCTGTCCCGCCGGGGGGGGGGGGGGGGGGGGGCGGCTCGTCCTCCTTTTATAGACCAAGGAGAGAGCGAATCACATGCGTGCCGTGCTATTCAGCTACGTGAGGGAGCGTGATGTGCTATGCTGTAGAGTAGGCGGCCGCCCGAACAATCCTTACAGCGATCCGGCCATCATGGCGTATCTTGTACCCGAACAGTGGCGGCCTCGAGGGTAAGAGGGCAGCGGACGACTGTGATGTCTTCAGATGGGCTCGAGGGAGTTGCTGATGTCGGTCCGTACGGGGCACAGTGGCAGGTAAGGCGGCGTCCCGTTCCCGCACGCTCCACGGCGGCGGGAGGCGGTTCCCACGAGCGCCCAGCGTGGGTCGTACGCGCGGGGGCGGCGGCCATGCGGTTGCCGGTCGCGGGGATGGCGTCCTACCGGCCTAGCGCCTCCACCTAACCCTGCAAGGTCACAAGAAAGCGAATCGAGGGTGCAGCCGGGCCCCCTTCGAGGGCTCGGCGCGTTAGCCGTGCGGAGTAGGCGGCGCGGCGTCACGGGGACGGCACCACGGCCACGCCACACGGTCTCCCCACGGTGGCGGGGATGGGCTCCCTCTGGGGGAGTTGGTGCGGCGGCACGGGGGCGCGAGCCCCGGGCGCATGATGGCGCCGCCCCGCCGTTGTCGGGGCATTAAATACCCGCGTACGGGGAGCGGGCGCGCGCGTGCGGAGCGCCCTCGAGCGAGGGCGGACCCCGTTCGAGGGCGGAGCGGACCCTCGAGCGAGGGCGGGGCTGCTCGAGGTAGCGCACCCCCTCGAACGGGGCGGAGCCCGCCCGAGGGAGGCGCGCGTCCTCGAGCGAGGCGAAGCCTGCTCGAGGGGATCTTCGAGTGGGCCGCCTTGGTGGGCCGTCGGGGCCTCCGCGGCGTGGGCCATGTCCTGCATGGTTAAGAGAGGCGTGTTTGGCTTTGGCTTTGTTGCGGGTTTTAAGTGGGGATTTCCCAGTTGTTTAAGGGGACCCCTAGGGCTGTCCCCGACGGTAGCCCCGAGCATCCGTGGGTTTGCCATTGAGGCTCCCGCGGTCTTGGAGCCTGCGATGGGACGTTCTTCCCTCTGGTCTTGCGAACGCTTTCGCGTGGGGCCGCGTCGGCGGGCCGGGGGTCTAGCCCCCCGAAGCCTGCGGGAGCGTGGGTGCTCTGCGGGGGGTTGACCGCGAGACTTGGTCGGAGGGCGTGGTACATGTTCCAACCGGCGTCGGCAATGTCTTGGCCGGCTTCGGTGACGCACGCGCCGGCACCTGTCTCCGGCGGGTGCAATCCGGGGAGGTGTAGCTGTGCGTCAAGCCCCCGAGCCCGGGCCCGTTCAAGGCGATCGGGGATAGCTTTACGACTTGTTTTTTAACGCGCCCTCTCCGTCCCTCCGCGGGACGGAGGGTGAGATTTCCACAACCCCCATCAGTCGGGTCGCGGATTGCGGATTCCTTGTCGAGCTGTTAGTGGGTGGTTCGAGTGGACGCCCATGCCCCGTTCGATAAGGGTAGGCTGCGTGGTCTGGAGACACGTCCATTGAAGCGCTTGTGTGGGTTTGCTAGGTGGGGCTCGGTCCCGTTCGCTAGGGACCGAGGGCGCGAAAGCTCTCCCTCGGTGGGATCCCCCGGCTAGCTGCCCTCGGCGGCTCTCGAACACGACATGTGGGGCACCCTCGGGCGGCGGGCTCGAGGAATGGCTCGAATGCGCGTGCCCTCATCGTCCACGACTGCGGTGATGCGGGGCGCTGTTCGAACCCGTCGAGGGTCGGGCTTCGAACCTCGATCGGTAGGGCCGTGCGGGGGTGGCGCCTAGGCGGCCCCGTCTTTGCACTGCGACCATCGAGGGGGCACGGGGCGAGCCGGCCCTCGAGGTGCGATCGGTAAAAATGGTGCGGGGCGGCGGCTAGCGCTCCCGGCCCGGCATGCGACCATCGAGGGGCCGGGCGAGCCGGCCCTCGGGGGCGATCGGTAAAAATGGTGCGGGGCGGCGGCTAAGCGCTCCCGCCCGGCATCTGCGACCATCGAGGGGGCACGGGCGAGCCGGCCCTCGAGGCGCGTCGGTAAAAATGGTGCGGGGCGGCGGCTAAGCGCTCCCGGCCTGGCATCTGCGACCATCGAGGGGCCTGGGCGAGCCGGCCCTCGGCGCCGATCGGTAAAAATGGTGCGGGGGCGGCGGCTAAGCGCTCCCGGCACGGCATGCGACCATCGAGGGGCACGGGCGAGCCGGCCCTCGGCGGCGATCGGTAAAAATGGTGCGGGGCGGCGGCTAAGCGCTCCCGGCCTGGCATCTGCGACCATCGAGGGGCCTGGTCGAGCCAGCCCACGAGGCGCTGATCAGTAAAAATGGTGCGGCATGGGTGCTTCGCGGTGCCTATTTTGTTTCAAACGGGCCCCGAGGCGACCTTCTCACGCCTGTACCCTTTCGAGGGTTGATTTCTTTAGGAGCTCGTGCCGCTCGAGGGTTCTCCTTACTTTGCAAGGAACCGGACCATTTAATGCTCCACAGTTGAGGCTGTGGCTTCGCGTCGCGGGCGCGCCTTTTTAGGCGTCGCGGCCGCGCGCGTAGTGGGCGGCGTGGGCAGGCGGACGTGACCGCCTGCCACGGCCCTCCCTATTTTTTGCCGTGATGATGGCCTGCTTGCGGTGGAGTGGCCGCCGCGGTCGTGGTGGGGGCCCGCCCGTCAGCGAAAAAGATTCCCTGTAGTTAATGCGCGCGGGACGTGCGCCCCGGAGGGCACGCCCACGGCTTATAAATCTGAGGGAAGGGAAAACGGTGGTTTTACCTTAGCGTTCCGCCATTCTTGCCCCCTGTGCTTTCGCCTTCGTTTTGTTCTTGCCACCGCGCCCCTTCGCCATTAGAGCTCCTCTTCTTCTTCTCGTCGTCCGCTCTCGAATCCTTTGTCCTTTCTCATGGCGCCGCTTCCGCCCCTAACAATCCTCGACCCGTACGCATGGGAGTGGTCGTCGGTGAACCGGCTGGCCCTCAGCGACCTGGTCTCCGCCGGCCAGCTGGCGGCGAACGAGGAGGGCCGGCCGGCGGAGTGGATCGTGCCGCCGGCGGGGGACCACGCGCCCAACCCACCGGAAGGCTACGTGGTGAGCTTCATTTGCTTCCATGAGCGCGGCTTCGCCGCGCCGGCGAGCCGTTTCATGCGGGCGCTCTGCCACCGCTACGGCGTGGAGTTACACAACTTCACGCCGAACACGATTTCTCAGGCGGCCACGTTCGTGGGCGTCTGCGAGGGGTATCTAGGGATCCCAGTCAATTGGGAGCTCTGGATACACCTCTTCCGCGCAGAGCTGTTCACGCAGCCGACGACGGAGCAGAGGACCCGCCGCACGGTGCGCGCCGGCGGCATGTCGCTCGCCCCTGCGGACGCGATACAAGGATGACTACATCCCTTGTGCCATGACGACCAACAACGCCGGCCCGGGAGCGGGGGTGGTTCTACCTTCGCAACGCTAAGCCGGCCTCCCCCCTACACCGATGCGGTGCTCACGGGAGAAGCCCAACTCCCGGGGCCATGGGGTGTCCACGGTCCAACATCGGAGGCGGGCCGGACTCGCTCCGGCCGCGGCCGAAGAACCCGGCGACGCGCGGGGCGACCGCGGCGGGCGTCCTCGCCTTCCTCCACCACCGGCGGATCGTGCCTGCGATGGAGAGGCCGCTGCGCATCTTCGAGATGACGGAGGGAGGGCGGACCCCGTCGTGCGGCGAGGTCGCGGATGCTCCCAACCCCCTCGAGCGGGGGTATGCGCTCACACGGGCGCGGAGCGCCGTCGACACCCGGATGCTGCGCCAAGACCGGTCCCGTGGGACCTCGAGATGCTACCACCGGCCCGGTGGTAAGTATGATTCTTGGCCTGTCTTCGTTCTTGATGTTGCTCCGGCTCCCCGATGTGCTTTTGACGTTCTCGCCACTGCCGGTGGTGAGCACGAGCGCCGCGGGTCCGTTCCGCCCACCCACGACTCCCGCGCGCTCGGCGGGGTGGCGCGACAACGGGAGCGGGAGCGGGCGGCGCGCAAGAGGGAGCGCGCAAGGCGGCACCGCGGCGCCGCGGCGGCGGAGCGAGGAGTGCCGCTGCGTGAGCAGCGGGGGCTCTCCTCGCCGGGGACCGAGGAGTATTCGTCCTCGGAGGAGGACGAGGAGGAAGAAGCTAGGGGCGGGGCCCCCGCGGTAGGTGGGAGCACCGCACCCCTGTCGCCGAGCCGGCTCCCGGCGGCAAGGGCGGCATCTCTGGGGCGGGCGCGGCGGCCGCCCGCCGCCGGACGTCGACAACGGGAGCGGCGCGGGCCGCGGAGGGTGCCGGCGCGCGCCGCGGGCGCGTGCGGCAAGCGTGCCCGTGCGCGGGGCGGGGCCCGCACGCGCGGCGGAAATGTCGGGAGGCGCGGCGGCGGGCGCGCCGGCCGCCGCGGCGCCATCCGCCGAGGCCTCGAGGAAGAGGAAACGTGCCTTCTCCTCTTCGAGGTAAGGGGCTCGCTCTTCTGCGGGGTTCGGTGTCATGGTGACCAGGCGTTCTGATTTTTTGTTTGTACTCGTGCAGGGTGGTGCCAACCGTGCCTCCCCTCGCACCAGCCAAGGTGTTGAGGGCGGACGCGTCCGTTCCCACCCGGCGGCGCTCGTCGAGGGCGCGCGCGGGCGGGGCGAGCACGGCGGCGGCGGGCGAGAGCTCGCGGGGCGCGGGCGGGCCTCGAGGCCTCGGCCGGCGGATCGGCCTACCGCGGCGCACCGGTGGTTGTCGAGGAGCGGCGGGCACCGGTCGTGGCGGAGGCGCGGCCGCGGCGGCGGGCGTGGTGGAGATGCGGCCGCGGTGGCGGCCGCGACGGAGCGCGGTCCGCGGCGCCGGCCGTGGCGGAGCGAGCGGGCGGCGGTGGGCGAGGAGGGCGGTCGGGTGCCGTGGTCGCGGAAGCGCGGCCGGGAGCGGTGGCCGCGGCGCCGCGTCGGCGCCCGCGGCTACGGAGGCGCAAGTGGAGGCGCCGGCGGAGGCGACGCGAGGGGCGGCGCGCACGGCGGCTCCGCGGCGGTGGTGGTGGAGATCCCGGACGACGACTCCCCGCCGCCGGGTGGGATCGGTGGGCGAGCTTCCCCACGCCCTCCCCGAGTCCCGGGGAGGGGGCCCTCGTGAGGGCGGCGCGACGGCCACATGGTGGCGAGGGGGCCGAGGGGCACGCGCCGAGGCCTCGTCTTCCGCGCCGGCCACTTCGCCTAGGTAGAGGGGATCGGCGGTGATCCGCCCGCGTTCGCCGACGCGACGGGGGGGAGCGAGGAGCTATGGGGGAGCTCCGCAACCATGGCGCCGCGCTCGGCCGGGCGTTGCACGAGCGGCGAGGATCCACAGCGGCCCGCGTGGCGCGTCTTCTAGGTGGGGTTTCGTTGCTTGCTTCCCTTTTTTCTTCGTTTCTGCGCGCTTATCCTTGTAGCATGATGCTCACGGGTTTTGGCTTGTGGGCGACAGGAGCTCGAGCGCCGTGCCCGCGACAAGTACGGCGCCTTCGACCAGGTGACTGCCGAGCTCCACCAGCTCCGGGAGCGGTGCGACGCCTTCGACGCGCTCACCGATGCCCTCAGGACCCCAGACAGCTGGCTGTCGCATCGGGCCATGGCCTTGCGGGATCAACTCCACGAGAGCGCAAGGCAGGACCCGGCGCATCCCTCCAGCCTCGAGCGGGTCTGCGCGGCCCTCATCGATCGGGATGAGGCGGCCGGCACGGCGAGGGAGGACACGGAGAACACGCGCACCCGGCGGCCAGGCGGGAGGCGGAGGTGGCCGGCGTCGCGGCGACAGCGGGGGCTCCACTCGTCGCTCCGGGGAGGTGCAAGCTCGGCGAGCGCCGGGGCGAGGAGCGGGGGCGCGTGCGCTCGAGCGAGAAGGCCAAGGAGGCCGACGACTTGAAGGCCGCCCTTGACGCCAAGGTCGCGGCGCTCGCCGCCTCCGAGGGCCGGCTCACCGCAAGAGCGCACGCGCCCGTCAAGGAGGCGAGGGGCGGCTCCGGCGGAGAGCGAAGCCGCTCTTGCCGATGCTCGGTCGGCCACGGAGCGGGAGCACGTCGCTCGCGAGGCGGCGCGGTGTCGGCCGGAGGACCGGAACGTCGAGTTCTCCAAGGTCGAGGGCGGCGATGGTGCTCGGCATCACGAGCGCGAGCCGGGGGCGGCCCTCCGAAGCAAGGTGAGACCGTCGGGGGCCTCGGGGGGGCGGTCGAGGGCGGGCGCCGCGCCTTCGAGATGGAGAGGAAGCGAGGGTCGAAGGTAAGTCGCCCGTTCGACTCTGTTTCGCGGTTTTCCCTTAGAGGGTTCGCACCCTTTTTTCGATTTCTTTCTCGTGCGGCAACTCCGGGGCTTGCGCACGCGCGCCGGGGGCACGCGGGCGAGCGGGCGAGGCGGCGGCGGACTTCCCACAACTCCTCGGCGGGGGAGGCTGCGGGGAGTTGCGCAATGCGGCCCTCGAGACTGCCGGGCCGTGGAGGAGGGCGAGAGGCGCAGGCGGGAAGCTCGGCTGGCCAGCCTCCTGCGCGCCCTTGGAGGCCACGTCGCCGGGAGCAAGCGCCGGGCGCTGCATCTTGGCGTCCAGAAGGCCCTCGGGGTGGTGCGGTCCCACTACGAGGTCAACTTCGAGGCGCTGGCGGAGGGCTACGTCGTCCCCGAGGGTGTTGAGGACGAGGTGGCGATGGAGCGCGTGGACGCGCTCGCCACCGATGCCGCCGGGACGCTTGCCGAAGCCTTCGAGGAGTTCCTCTTCCCGGACGCTGCTGATGCCGCCGCTCCTCCCACCTGAAGACAGCTGGGCACTAGGCCCGTTTTTGTTCATGTATCAGTACGCTGGTCGTGCGGCCCTTGTAAACAAACAAATTATCTTTGACATAAACATTTGTCAATGTGGAGTGATGTCTTTTGTTTATTACGCTTTTTTGTTTCTCCTTCTTCCTGAGTAGATTCTAGTTAGGGGAGTTCGATTTTCGCGGGTGGCCTGCTGGGTTGGAGGCGAGAGAGAAGGCCCGTATCCTCGCGGAGGCGTAGGCTATCTCTGGCTCGCGCGCTCCTTCCGCTAGGCTGCCTGCGCACTGTTCGAATCTTTGCTCGAGGCCGAAGTAGAAAACAAACTTAGCGCGCGTGAGTTGTTTCGTTTTCGCGCGAAAATGGGACCATTTTGGGGGGGAATGCCCCCCGCATTAGCCCCCGAGGGTAACTTGGGTTTCAGGGGAAAGCCGAGTTGCCCTTTTCATTAGACTTATGATGTTTACATAGTCGTCACCAACTGGGGTGCTGGTTTCGTGAGTTTACAACAAAATACTTGGAAATCCTGGCTAGGGGTAGAAGCGACGTAGCTGTTGGATGTTCCAAGCGTTGGTGAGTTCTTCACCGTCCTCGTTGGCCAGCTTGTACGTGCCGGGCTTCAGCACTTTCACCACGACGTAGGGTCCCTCCCACGGAGGTGATAGCTTGTGGCGTCCTCGGTTGTCCTGGCGTAGCCTTAGGACCAAATCTCCCTCGCTGAAGTCCCGCCGGCGTATCTTCCGTGCTTGGTAGCACCTGAGGGACAGTTGGTACCTTGCGGAGTGCATCAGGGCCACGAGGCGTGCCTCGTCCAGCTGGTCCAGCGAGTCCTCGCGGGCTCGCTGGTTGGCACCCTCGTCGTAGCTTCGAACCCTAGGCGACCCGTATTCTAAGTCTGTGGGGGAGGACGGCCTCCGTGCCATGGACTAGGAAAAACGGGGTGAACCCGGTGGCTCTGCTCGGGGTGGTCCTTAGGCTCCACGCGACTGCTGGTAACTCTTGGAGCCAATTCCGACCAGATTTGTTTAGCTGGTCGAAAATTCTGGGCTTAAGGCCTTGTAGGATCATGCCATTGGCGCGCTCTACTTGGCCGTTAGTCTGCGGGTGTGCCACAGCTGCCCAATCCACACGGATGTGGAACTTGTCGCAGAACTCCAAGAATTTCCTGCCCGTGAACTGGGACCCGTTGTCGGTGATAATGGAGTTTGGCACTCCAAAGCGATGGATGATGTCGGTGAAGAACGTCACCGCTTGCTCCACCCTGAGATTCGTAATGGGGCGACCTCCACCCACTTGGAGAAGTTGTCGATCGCAACCAACAAGTGGGTGAAGCCCCCGGGCGCCTTCCGTAGGGGCCCGACGATGTCCAGCCCCCACACGGCGAACGGCCATGTTATGGGGATGGTCTGCAGGACATGAGCGGGAAGGTTGGACTTGCGGGCGTAAAACTGGCACCCTTCGCAGGTGCGCACGATCTCGCTGGCGTCCGCGACCGCGGTGGGCCAGTAAAAGCCTTGGCGGAAAGCATTGCCAACGAGGGTACGAGGCGCGGCGTGATGGCCACAGATCCCAGCGTGGATGTCCCGCAGGAGCTCGCGCCCCTCGGGGATGGGCACGCATCGCTGCAGGATGCCGGAGGCGGCGCGCTTGTACAGCTCATTGTTGACAAGGGTAAAGGACTTGGCCATCCTAGCGATGCGTCTGGCCGCGGCCCGGTCTGGGGGGAGTTCCCCTCGAGCCATCCAGGCGATATACTTGTCGCGCCAGTCAGCCTTGACAGGGGCCGGCTCGATGTCCATCACATCAGCCCCGTAGGAGCCATACCCCTCGAGGAGGGAGAGTACGACGCCTCGTTCGAGGGGTCCTCGTCCATGGGTTCCGCGCTCGTTGGATTCGAGGGAGCCCCCGAGGGTTCCACATGGCTCGAGGGGTGAGGCTCGAGGACGACCGAGGGTTGAGCGATATCACGGGCGAAAACGTTCGGGGGGACGGTGATCCGCCCGGACGCAATCTTGGCCAGCTCGTCCGCCTCCTCGTTGTACCGGCGGGGCACGTGATTGAGCTCGATGCCGTAGAATTTATCTTCGAGGGCTCGCACGGCCTTGCAGTAGGCCTCCATCTTGTCGTCGTGGCAACCCGCGTTCTTCATGACTTGGTCGACCATGAGTTGCGAATCCCCCCGCACGTCGAGGCGTTTGACGCCTAACTCGATGGCGATCTTGAGGCCATAGAGGAGGGCCTCGTACTCAGCCATGTTGTTCGACGCGGGGAAGTGGAGGCGCACCGCGTACCGCATGTGCTCCCCGAGGGGTGACACGAAGAGCAGGCCCGCGCCCGCCCCTGTTTTCATCACCGAGCCGTCGAAATACAGAGTCCAGCACTCTGCTTGGATCTGCGGCGGTGGCAGCTGCGTATCCGTCCACTCAGCGACGAAATCCGCCAGGATCTGGGACTTGATGGCCTTGCGCGGGGCGTAGGCGAGCGCCTCTCCCATCAGTTCCACGGACCACTTGGCGATCCTGCCTGCCGTGTCTAGATTGCGGATGATCTCCCCTAGCGGAAAGGAGGAGACCACCGTGACAGGGTGGGCTTCGAAGTAGTGGCGGAGCTTGCGCCGCGCGAGGACCACCGCATACAGCAATTTTTGGACTTGGGGGTAGCGTGTCTTGGTGTCAGACAAGACTTCACTGATGTAGTAGACCGGCCGCTGAACCGGCAGGGCGTGGCCTTCCTCTGCGCGCTCCACCACGATTACGGCGCTGACCACCTGGGTGGTTGCGGCCACGTAGAGCCGCGCAGGGCGCCCCGCCCCGCGGCGGCGTGAGGATCGGGGCGTGGGTCAAGGACGCCTTCAGCTTGTCGAGTGCATCCTGGGCCTCGGCGGTCCAGGAGAAGCGCTCGTGCTTCTTGAGGAGGCGATAGAGGGGCAGGCCCTTCTCGCCGAGCCGCGAGATGAAGCGGCTCAAGGCGGCGAGGCACCCCAGCACCTTTTGCGCCCCTTTGAGGTCCCGGACCGGGCCCATTCGTTCGAGGGCCGCAACCTTCTCGGGGTTGGCCTCGATGCCCCTTTGGGAGACGATGTATCCTAGGAGCATTCCTCGCGGCACCCCGAAGACACATTTTTCGGGGTTTAACTTGACCACATTGGCCCGTAGGCAACCGAACGCGATGCCAAGGTCGCCAACCAGGTCGTCCGCCTTCCTGGTTTTTACAACGATGTCGTCCACATACGCCTCGACCGTTCGCCCGATGTGATCTCCAAAAACGTGCTGCATGCAGCGTTGATACGTTGCACCCGCGTTCCGGAGGCCGAACGACATCGTGACGTAACAGAACATCCCGAACGGCGTGATGAACGAAGTCGCGAGCTGGTCGGACTCCTTCATCTTTATTTGATGATACCCGGAGTAGGCATCAAGTAAGCAAAGCAACTCACACCCAGCCATTGAATCAACGATCTGATCAATGTGTGGCAAAGGAAAAGGAACCTTAGGACATGATTTATTAAGACCAGTGTAGTCTATACACATCCGCCTTTTCCCGTTCTTTTTCTTTACAAGTACAGGGTTTGCTAGCCACGTTGGGCGGAACACCTCCTTGATGAATCCGGCCTCGAGAAGCTTTCGCAGCTCCGCTCCGATAGCCTGTCACCGCTCCTCGTCGAAGCGGAGGAGCCGTTGTTGCACGGCGCGGGCGTGAGGCAGGATGTCAAGGGACTGCTCGGCGACCTCCCTCGGGACGCCCGTGTTAACACCAAAATTTGGTAAGGAGTATGACATGTGGGTCCGATTCGGAAAAGAGTCCGTCTGGTGGAAGGAAAGATATCTTCAGAGATTTTCGGCAGAAGGATCCGCGGTCGGCTATCCGCTCCCGGTTCGGCAAAGGAACAAGAGAGCTGATTTTGCGGGATTGGACGGTGACGTGGCTCGATCGGGGGGAAGCGAATGGATGGACAAGGCGATCAAGCTTAGTTAGGCAATAAATCCATTCGCAATTGTAATCAGCAGGGTATAAATATGATCCCTGGATGTATGTAAAAAACGACGTTCATTCCTCAATACACACCGGCCTTACGCCAAACCCTAGAGTCCTTGTCGTGTCGTCGAGTTCTTCGAGAGGACCAATCGATCCGTCGACCTCCGTGAGTACCGCAACCTTGTATCATGTCTAGTATCATGCGGTGGATTTAGATCCGATGCAAGTAGTCTTGTTACCATGCTTCGTGTCATGCGGTAGATTCAAGCTTGGTTCAAGAGGGTTTCTTGTTAGATCATGAGCCATGCGGTAGGCTAAGGTCTAGCTCGAAGCTAGTTATCGGCTCTATTGGATTTTGGCAAGATCCAATAGATTCATTAAGTTACCCCGTGTTATCATGAGTTTTGCTTTATGTTTTAATTCATGTAATACACTTTTGCCCAATCTAGATGGGTTTGGATCGGCTCTTTTCCTTTTAAAGATCCGTGCAAGAGTAGGTTTCGTGTTTTGACGCGTGGATCTCGTGCTCTTCGATAGCCGAAACCGAATCGATCTAGGTTGTTACGTGTTGCGGGTTCAAGCTTGCTTTGTTAGTATAAATCTTGAGAGAGCCGGGTATCATGCGGTAGATGCAGGTTTTTGGGTTGCTTTGGAGCTAGTCATCAGGTGGATTAGATTTCCAATTCAGCTTGATAGATTTATGCACGTGGTAATGTTTGTTCCTTCTTCATGGATCCCGAATCGGTTGTTCAGCCGCATTCGGTTATATCTTCACGAGTAGATCACGTGCGTTATTTATGTTTTAAAAGACGTATGCTTCTAGCTTTCCATATTTAGGTTGTATCATGCGGTGGATAGATCTATTTGTGGAAAGTGGTGCGTTCTTTCATGCAAGTTGTATCATGCGGTGGATAGATTTGCTGATATCGTGCCCGACGGATCTCAAAGTAATTAGACATGCGGTAGACTAATGCTTTGGATCTATGCATGCTTATTTTAATACATGATCATGTTCGTGCTTTACTTCATTTAATGTTAATCTTCATGAGGATCGGTCATGGCTTTGCACATGCATCCATGTTTGTTCAAAGATCGATCGTTGTCATGCCTACGTCATCCATTCGGCAATGTTCTTTTTTCCTTCGCGGTTACCCGAATGGTTGTGGTTCTTTGACAGGTAGCTTCGCATAGCTACATGTCGTTTTGCTTGGCTTCTTAGCCGTAAATATGGAACCGCCCGGTATCACCGGTAGGTTCCAAGTTTTGGTATCTAACTGTTTTATCTTTTGTTAATTTTCGGGGAAAAATTGAGCGGCACGTCACTTTCTCTCGCGCGTGCGAAGCTAAGCTTTTCGGCTTGCCGTGTGATTGGCGCCGAGTGCACATTTTGCGTCAACACACTTTTTGGCACGCCCGGTGGGACCAGCGGACCGAATTGATTCGAGATGCCGAGATCACGGACCTCCGGATGTCGGCATTGAGGAGCTTTCTCCGGAGCGCATCGGCGGCTCGTAGACGCCGTGAATCGGTTTCAACAAAAGTGTCTCATGTCATTCAAGAAGAATCGAAGTGGTGTACCATATCTGAAGAGTGGCCTGCCCAGAGTACTGTTGCCGGGGGAGACCGACGCCACGACCCAACAAGAAAAAGAAGAATGCGCGCGGATCTTCCAGGAATCGGTAGACAGCATGCTCACTAAGCACAACCAAGCTTTCCTCGGGTCGCTCCAACAGATGATGGTAGCCCTCTTTGGCCCGGGCGCGGGGCAGGCGTTCGGAAAGACGTACACCGGAAAGAGCACCGTGAGCCGGGTGAATCAAGCTCCCCGGCCGCCGCCGCGAAGCCGGTGCGCCGCCTCCTCCTCGAGCTCCGGGAGCGAGACATTCCAACCCTCCTCCGCGGGCGCCGGGGGCGGCCGGTTCGGCCTCCGCCGCAAGCTTCGGAAGTCAACCAATCCTCGCCGCCACCACCGAGCAAAGACGGGTCGGCCCGTGCAACTCGCCGCGAATCCGTACCGGCCTACGTACGGAGACCTAGCGTTCGGCTCACTCGGGGCCCCACTTGGACCCCGGTCGAAGAATAGCTCCGTCAACCAACCGGCTCCCGAGAAGAATCTATACGGCGGTGGCTATCATGAAGTGGGAAATTACGGGGCGTTCGACGCCTTCCCGCACCCGTGGTACGCGCCGCCGCAGCGCTCGGGAGGAAGATGCCCTAGCACGCAAGATGGCCGAATTGATGCGAGAATCGGTTCGGCCTCAAGCCAAGGATGCGGGGGCCCCACCTACGGGCCGCCGTTCCCGCAGTGGTACTATAACGTGCTCCCGCCGCCAAGGGTAAAACCGCCGACGGAATTCACAAAGTTCTCGGGCGGGGACGAGACAAGCACGGTCGAGCATATCGCTCGTTATCTCATGCGGTCGGGGGAATGTTCGGCCGAAGAGACGTTCGGGTTCGCTACTTCCCCGCCTCACCGACGGGTCCGGCTTTTCGGTGGTTCTCATCCTTGCCGCCCGAGTCGGGGGCCGGTGGAAAGATTTGGAGCGTAAATTCCACGCTCATTACTTCAGCGGCGATTCGAGAAGAAGTTGATTGACCTCGCCACCCCGAAACAAAGGCACGGTGAAACACCGCCGGAGTTTCTCGGAAGATTCGAGAAGTCAAGGGCATGTGCTTCTCATTGAACTTGCGGACGATCGGCTAGCCGATATGGCCGTCGCCGGGATGTTACCGACCGTGCGCGAAAAGCTCTTTGGGATGGAGTTTGAAAACTTGGGCCAAGCGTCGCAGAAGTTATCCTTGATGAGCAATCGGCATATGGCCTCAAGAAGGACCCCAAGTTTGGCAAACAACACGACATCGCCGACATCTACAACCAATTCTTGGACAAAGCGATCCGTGCGGGGATTTCGACGACGAATTGGAGGTGGGCTGCAACAGAAATCTTGTGGGGTAAAGAGCCCTTGACAATGAATCGGCGGTGGGTCGGGCGACCAAAGGAACCTACGACTTCGACATCACGAAGGCCGATAAGTTGTTTGAGCTCTTGGTAAAGGAAGGCCGAATCAAGCCGCTGCGAAGGGCACCTCTATGCTTCGGCTCGATGGAGTCAAAGCGAAACGTTCGCGGCTTTCATGACGGGGACTCGCACTCCATCAACGATTGCGGTGGTCTTCGGATTGAGGATCCGAAGGCTATCCAAGAAGGGCACCTCAAATTCGATAACAAGATGAAGGCGGATGGCCATCCCTTCCCGTTAGAACATGCTCGGCTTTTCCGTCAACGCAATAACGACCGAAGAGAAAGGGAAAGTCAAGGTCCCGACCTCGCCCGGGTCCGGGCAAGATGGATCGGTTGACCGGAGCGTCGAGGTGACCCTAGAGCAAGTGCGGGCGACGCCCCCGCGTTCTCAAGAGCCACATCGAGATTGGGGAATCGTCCAAGCCTAAGCCCAAGGTGACGTCACGCATTCTCCTCAACAAATGGCAGCGTCGGATGGAAAAGAAGCGCTACCAAAAGCGTCGTCACGAGGAGGAGCGGCGCGGGGCCGAAGAAGATGCGCGCAGTGGAATCGGGAACAGCACGCGCGCGCGCGGAGAGCGCGCCCACCGGGGATGCGCCTTCTTCGAGCACCGCCGGAATGAGGGCCTAAAGCTGCCCACATTAAGGAAGCGTCCCGAATGCGGCGACGGATATGCCGAGTACGAGCAGGAAATCGCAATCGCCGATCCGTCCATGAAAGACTTGGAAGGATTCACCCAAATGGGGATCGGCGGCAAAAAAATTGAAGTTATAGATCACCCCGGGGAAACGCCACGCCGATCTCGGGTGGGCCGACCGGGGAGGAGGACGAAGATGTATACGTGCGGCGAGAAGGGCCAATGGTGCCCACCGGTCTACGCAAGAGCCGAAGAGGCGGGTCCAACGCTTGAGGAACCGCGAGATGAAGCAAGCCGGGATCCGGACAAGGCGAGAAGTGGCGCCCCAAGGACCGCCCGCGAGGGATCGAAGCGTCCGGCCCCACCGCATGCATGGTATACTTCCCGCCAAACGAGTTCATGGCTCCCGCTAACCGGGTGATGCAGGGAAGAAGCTTCCTTTGACGACGAGCAACCCGAGGAGATGATGGCGCAACTCGGTGCTTGCCAAGCGGGCCGTCTTCGACAAGCCGGCCAAAAATCGCCACATGAGGCCGCTGTACTTGAGGGGGTACGTCAATGGCAAGCCATTGACCAAGATGTTCGTCGACGGCGGCGCGGCAGTCAACGTAATGCCGTACACCACCTTCAGGAAGCTTGGCATGACCCCGAGCGATCTGACACCAACAAGCATCATCCTAAACGACTTCGCCGGAACCCTTCGGACACCAAAGGATGCGCTCACGTGGACTTGATGATCGGGTCCAAGACGCCGCTCACCACCTTCTTCGTCATCGAAGGGAAGGGAGCCTACGACCGCTGCGTTTGGGCGGGGACCGGATCCACGCCAACCGCTCGCGTCCCATCCACTATGCATCAACGATTGATCCAGTGGGTGGACGATGAAATCGAGGTCGTCCAGGCGGATGACTCCGTGAGCGTGGCTAACATGGAACCGGCCTTACGGGAGTACCAAGGCATCGATTGTTTCTCGGGGAAGGACCGGGGAGAAGGTCCCGTTGAACTGTCGGCCGGTGACCAACGACCGATTCAAGCGGTCGGCTCTTACAAGTAATTTTTAATGGAGAACCCCGTGGATGGCACCGATGGCAAGGCGGGACGAGGATTCATGTCGGCCGATAAGGCCGGAGGAAGTTGACATTGGAATCGGTGATAAGCCAAGGCCGACGTTCATCGGTGCAAATTTGCGGCCGGACTTCGGGGGGAACTTAATTGAGCTTCTCAAAGAATATAAAGATTGCTTCGCCCGGGATTACTCGGAAATGCCGGATTGGATCGATCCATCGTCGAGCACCGGTTGCCAATCAAGCCTAGTTTCAAGCCATATAAGCAACCGCCCCGGAAAATCTACAAGGATGAAGTATTGGCCGATGTGAAGAAGGAAATCGAAAGATTACTTGACGCAAACTTCGTTCGGCCCCCGCATATATGCGGAGTGGATTTCTAACATCGTCCCTGTGTATAAGAAAAATGGAAAAATGAGAGTTTGCATAGACTTCGGGGACCTAAACGGAGCTACTCCCATGGATGGATACCCGATGCCTATTGCCGATTTGCCGATTGACGCCGCCGCTGGGCACAAGGTGATTAGCTTCATGGATGGCAACGCAGGGTACAATCGGATCTTTATGGCAATAGAAGACATCTCGAAGACGGCCTTTAGATGTCCGGTCATATAGGCCTCGTTTGAGTGGATCGTCATGACATTTGGGTTGAAAAATGCGGTGCAACCTATCGGCGGGCCATGAATTACATTTTTCATGAGTTGATCGGCAAGACCGTGGAAATCTACATTGACGACGTGGTGGTCAAGTCCTTAAGTCATGGCACCCATCCGGAAGATGTGAAGAAGACCCCGGAATGCACCGGAAGCATGGCTCGAAGATGAATCCAAACAAGTGTGCATTTGGGGTGTCGGTGGAGAGTTCTTGGGGTTTTTGGTCCACGAAGGAGGGATCGAAGTTGGCAAAAAGAGCATGAAGGCCATTGATGAAGTCGTTCCTCCAACCAACCTCAAGGAGTTGCAATCCATTGCTCGGCAAGATCAACTTTGTGAGAAGGTTCATCTCAAATTTATCACAGAAGGTGTTGTCGTTCTCTCCGTTCTTGAAGCCGAAGAAGGATCGTAAATTCACATGGGGCGACGAACAACAAAAGGCTTTCGAGGAAATCAAGCAATACATGAAGGAGCCGCCGGTCTTTGGTTCCTCCTCGCCGAACAAGCCTTTCAAGTTGTACGTGGCGGCCGATACCCAAACTATTGGATCGGCCCTTATTCAAGAATTCGAAGGGAAGGAGCGGGTAGTAGCTTATCTCGGCCGAAAACTACTTGATCCCGAAACCGGGTATTCGGCTATAGAAAGATTATGTCTTTGCGTATACTACTCGTGTACAAAGTTTCGGCACTACTTGTTGAATGCCGAATGCACTGTATACTCGAAGTTTGATGTGATAAAACATATGTTATCTATGCCAATTTTGAATGGTCGGGTTGGCAAATGGATTTTAGCTCTATCAGAATTCGAATTGAAGTTCGAATCGGCAAAAGCCATCAAAGGTCAGGTCATTGCCGATTTTATAACTGAACACCGTGACCCTTCGATTGATCTGCTTGAAATTACCCCATGGGCTCTATTCTTTGACGGGTCATCATGTGGCAAAGGTGGGGGAGTAGGGATTCTACTAATTTCTCCCAGAGGTGAGATGTTCGAATTCGCCATTCCTATACAACCCACCGTCACAAATAACCAGCCGAGTACGAGGCAACCGCTTCGAGGGCTTCAATATTTGAGAGAAGCCGGGGCCGTTTCGGTTGAAATTTATGGAGATTCGAGTTGGTCATCAAGCAATTGAACGGCCCAGACGAGTGCGAAGCGAGGGCCGAGGAGTTACTACGAGGAATGCGAGAGAAATCTTGAAGGGCTTTTCACCGGTAACCCTACAAGACATTCCTAGAGAGCATAACGAGGAAGCAAACAGGCGGCTCGAGCGCCTCCGGTTATAAAGAGAGTCAAGAAGCATTTGCTGCGCAGGTGAGCGCAATGGGGACGGATCTTACGGAAGATGATTGGAGGAAAGAGATCGTTGATTATTTGAGAGATCCATCCCGAAAAGTCTCTAGGAAGCTCGTGTACAAGGCAATCAAGTTCGTTCTTCCGGATGACAATTTATTCTATAAGTCATTAGATGGAGTATCGCTACGATGCCCGGGTCCCGGAAGAAGCCAAGAACATGATGAGCGAGGTGCACGATGGGATATGTGGAGCGCACCAATCGGCCTATCGCATGAAATGGGTTATTAGGCGAGGCTGGATGCTTTTGGCCGACGATATTAGAGGACCGCTTTGAGTATTACAAGGGGTGTCAAGATTGCCGCAGGTTCGGGAATATTCAAAGAGTCCCCGCATCAGCATTAAATCCCATCATCAAGCCATGGCCATTCAGGGGCTGGGGTATAGACTTGATTGGCCAAATTAATCCACCATCTAGCAAGGGGCATAAGTTCGTGCTTTTGGCTACAGATTACTTCACCAAATGGGTCGAGGCAATCCCACTCAAAAAGGTGACGTCGAAAACATGATCGAATTCGTCAAGGAACACATCATCTATCGATTTGGGATTCCTCGGACGATTACCACCGACCAAGGGGCACAATTCGTGTCATTGGAATTCGGAGATTTTGCCGAAAGCATGGGAATCAAACTCGTTTAATTCTTCTCCATACTATGCCCAAGCTAATGGTCAAGCGGAGGCTTCTAACAAGATCATGATCGAGCTTATACGAAGAAGATCGACCGTAAGCCGAGGAGATGGCATTCGGTACTCAAGGTGAAGCGCCGTGGGCTTACCGAATGGCCCCCCATGGAGCTACAAAGACTTCTCCTTACGAGTTGGTTTACGGGCATCACGCGATCCTCGCCCGGGAAATGCAATCGAGTCAAGGAGAGTAGTGTTGCAAAACGATTTGAGCTCCAAGGATTACGGTGGCCTAATGATGGATGAGTTAGAAGATTTGCATATGATCCGTCTCGTGGCCCACGGAGAACATCGAGAAAAACAAGCCGCGGGTCGCCAAATACTATAACAAGAAAGTAAAAGTAAGGCAATTCACGAGAAGGCGATCTAGTTTGGAAAGCGCTCGCCGATTGGAACTAAATACAAGTGAATTCGGCAAATGGTCCCCCAAGCGGGAGGGGCCTTTTCGTGTGTTCGGATGCGTTCTCGGTAATGCATACATATTGAAAACTTTGCTAGGAGAGGAGTTTTCCGCCGCAATAAATGGAAGATATCCGAAGAAGTATTATCCTAGCATTGAAATCGATCGATGATTATACACATCCGACACGAAACAGGCGGGCGCTCGGGGATGAGGCCGCCTTTAGAACAAAAATCCATGAACAAGATAAAATGGCCGGTGCTCGATGCATTGCCCTTAGCTCAATACTACACTACAACCGGTTTCTTGAGCGGGAGCAATTGTAGACGGAAAAGGCGTCCCGAGCGTAACCGAAACTTCCAAGTCGAGATGCCGATGCGACCATCGGTGACTCGTGAGTTTCTGGCTGGTGAAGAATTGGATCC
Organism: Cenchrus americanus; assembly: GCA_947561735.1. NCBI lineage: Eukaryota > Viridiplantae > Streptophyta > Magnoliopsida > Poales > Poaceae > Cenchrus > Cenchrus americanus. The sequence goes on along the minus strand of OX387245.1, from coordinate 92,575,149 downwards.
TCCTCTGTTGGGTTGGTCATTGTTGCTTGACTGATAGGCGATGGCATCCGGGGGAATTTGGCGGCTCCAGTGGAGTTGGGGGATTCATCTCTGGAGAGCGTACTGCTTCCGCAGAAGGTGATGAAGATGAAACCTCTACTGGGATAGGCAATTCAACCCTGGAAGGGCTCGCTTGTTGAACCACTGGAACATCTACAAGTGGTTCTCCAACAGTTTCTTCTGCAAATGTCCAATTGAAGGGATAAGTGCCAGTGCTCATCCTTGAGAAAGAACAAAGAAAAAGCCATACCGGTGGATGGGGCATCGGCGAGTATTGGTTCGAAGAATGTTGGGCTCGGTCCGAAATACACAATGATATGATCCATCAAGAACAAGAGTGACCCAAGAATCGAGAAGGTAAAGGAGTTTACCTCAACCAGGACTTTCTTGACGGTTCTCCTCCTTTTAGCGCTCGGAGGGGGAATCGGATGCAATCCTTGCCTCCCGTCAACGCAAGGCTAGAGAGGCCGGGATCGGTGGTAGCATACTGTCCATCGGTTGGCGCGAGGGTTGTGGATTTAAACCCCAATGCTGAAATTGGGCCTTCGGCATTATAAGTTATTACCCCGGCTCGAGGGGCAGGAGCGTGTTCTCGTGGACGGAAGATGAAGGTCAGGACCATGAATAAAAGTCTGATCAAGGGGCTCATTGTGTTACCTCTGAAGTCGGCAGGAAATCGGGCACCACCCCGCACGGAACACACGAACAAAGTTCACCGAAGATGTGGTCATGGAATTCTTGCCACCATGAGTTGAAGGTGGGGTGAGCTATGGTTGCGGGCACAAAAGGACATGTGTAGACGGTGGGACCGCACACATAGTTGAAAACTCGCTCGCACCGCATCGGTTCCTTGATTTCCTCCCCGGGCTTGAGGAATTCATGCGAAACAATCTTGGGGGCAGTCGGCCGCATCCAAGTTGCCCGGCCATTACGTTAGGCTGGTAGTACTCATAAGTATCGGCATCTCCGCCTCCCTCCATTGAACTCGGCCGGTAATATACATGGGCGGATTATGATATTAAAGATTTCCGGGAATCTCCCATCTTGATGGCCGGGCTCAAAGGAGAACTCGACGGGGAAGGTCGAGTGTCATAGCCTAGATAAGGGAGCCAAAGAGGATTGGGGAAGCCTTTGAAGAACAACTCGAAGAGTTGGGTGATGTCCCGTCGAACGATAACGATTGAAGCCGCTTCTCCATAGCTTTGGCATCCTCTCGGTGACTTGAAGCTCTCCTTCGGGGGGATTGGACCGGGGGAAGAACCACGGAGCTCAAGTCGACGCCTACAACTGGGTGCATGTGAAGCTGCGCCCAAATCCGAACAAACCACCAAGGGCCATTGACGCACGTTATCCCTGGTCGGTATACATTTGGGTAACCGTCCGATGAAGCATATGGTATACACCGCCCAAGAGGAATTTTCCCGTAGGAAGGCGATTGCCGCGGCCGGATGGATCGCCATTGCGATATGATTCGAGTGGGTTCATTGGCCTTGCCACAGAAGACAAATCTGCATAACCACATGTTCAAGAAGGCTCTGTATTCAACTTCGCCAAGGGGATTATCTCTCATGTGTTTCAAAATATAATTCTTGTAGCCATTCCCTGGCTTTACCCCTGTTTGGCGTGAGGAGTTCTTGAAATTCCAAGGCTGGACGGACCCGGTGATGTCAAGGCCGGTGATCATGTACACATCGGCCAAAGTTGGAGACATTGGGCCATGCCCAAAAAGGAAGGCGTTGACGCCATTTGACCAGAAGTGGCATGCGGCTATCAGAAGATCTTCATTCTTGGGTGTTTCAACTACGGATAACTCCGGACATTTGAGCAATGCGGAGAGTATCCGGATTGGTCAATCCACTCTTATCCGCAAGAATCCTACGGTACCAAGTCTTCCGACTCGCGATTGGGGGCAAAGGCCGGTTCTTGAACGCATCTTGCCACCGAGGAGGTGGAGATAAAGCTACCTTGAAAGGGATTCTGCGAGATTCGGCGACGGCAATGAAATCTCGAGGGTCGGGATTCCCTTCGGGACCAAGATAATAAGATCGCGAATTGGCCTCAATAGGAATCGAAGGGCAGTAGACGGTTCCGGAAGAGAGCGGAAGAAGAAAATCTCGGGTAAAATTGAAAACCTAATGCCGAACAAAGGTTTGGAGGGGTGAAGTTACCCGAGGGCTTGGTTCCGAGTTGCCATTGGAGATTCGAGCTCGGAACAAAGGGGATCTAGGGTTGGATCTCGAACGAAGAATCCGGCGGATTGCGAAGAACGGGTGTTGACGAGTTTGGCTCAAAGATTCGTGGTGGAGTCAATTGTGGAACAAAATTACTTTTATCCCACAATTGAAGGGGCATGTGTTAACACCAAAATTTGGTAAGGAGTATGACATGTGGGTCCGATTCGGAAAAGAGTCCGTCCGGTGGAAGGAAAGATATCTTCGAGAGATTTTCGGCGGGTAAGGATCCGCGGTCGGCTATCCGCTCCCGGTTCGGCAAAGGAACAAGAGAGCGATTTTGCGGGATTGGACGGTGACGTGGCTCGATCGGGGGAAGCGAATGGATGGACGAGCGATCAAGTTTAGTTAGGCAATAAATCCATTCGCAATTGTAATCGACGAGGTATAAATATGATCCCTGGATGTATGTAAAAAACACGTTCATTCCTCAATACACACCGGCCTTACGCCAAACCCTAGAGTCCCTTGTCGTGTCGTCGAGTTCTTCGAGAGGACCAATCGATCCGTCGACCTCCGTGAGTACCGGCAACCTTGTATCATGTCTAGTATCATGCGGTGGATTTAGATCTGATGCAAGTAGTCTTGTTACCATGCTTCGTGTCATGCGGTAGATTCAAGCTTGGTTCAAGAGGGTTTCTTGTTAGATCATGAGCCATGCGGTAGGCTAAGGTCTAGCTCGAAGCTAGTTATCGGCTCTATTGGATTTTGGCAAGATCCAATAGATTCATTAAGTTACCCTGTGTTATCATGAGTTTTGCTTTATGTTTTAATTCATGTAATACACTTTTGCCCAATCTAGATGGGTTTGGATCGGCTCTTTTCCTTTTAAGATCCGTGCAAGAGCAGGTTTCGTGTCTTGACGCGTGGATCTCGTGCTCTCCGATAGCCGAAACCGAATCGATCTAGGTTGTTACGTGTTGCGGGTTCAAGCTTGCTTTGTTAGTATAAATCTTGAAAGAGCCGGGTATCATGCGGTAGATGCAGGTTTTTGGGTTGCTTTGGAGCTAGTCATCCGGTGGATTAGATTTCCAATTCAGCTCGATAGATTTATGCACGTGGTAATGTTTGTTCCTTCTTCATGGATCCCGAATCGGTTGTTCACCCGCATTCGGTTATATCTCCACGAGTAGATCACGTGCATTATTTATGTTTTAGAAGACGTGTGCTTCTAGCTTTCCATATTTAGGTTGTATCATGCGGTGGATAGATCTATTTGTGGAAAGTGGTGCGTTCTTTCATGCAAGTTGTATCATGCGGTGGATAGATTTGCTTGATATCGTACCCGACGGATCTCAAAGTAATTAGACATGCGGTAGACTAATGCTTTGGATCTATGCATGCTTATTTTAATACATGATCATGTTCGTGCTTTACTTCATTTAATGTTAATCTTCATGAGGATCGGTCATGTCTTTGCACATGCATCCATGTTTGTTCAAAGATCGATCGTTGTCATGCTTACGTCATCCATTCGGCAATGTCCTTTTTTCCTTCGCGGTTACCCGAATGGTTGTGGTTTTTTGACAGGTAGCTTCGCATAGCTACATGTCGTCTTGCTTGGCTTCTTAGCCGTAAATATGGAACGGCCTCGGTATCACCGGTAGGTTCCAAGTTTTGGTATCTAACCGTTTTATCTTTTGTTAATTTTCGGGAAAAATTGAGCGGCACGTCACTTTCTCTCGCGCGTGCGAAGCTAAGCTTTTCGGCTTGCTGTGTGATTGGCGCCGAGTGCACATTTTGCGTCAACGGCCTGGCATATCCGAGGGGCTCCACGCGAAGATGTCGGCATTGGTGCGGAGGAAGTCGACGAGCACCACTTCCTATTTTGGATCGAGGGCGGAGCTGACCCTCAACGCCTTGCCCTCGGGGGCCGCGGGGTCGAGGGTCACATCCTTGGTCTGCTCCGCGGCCTCGAAGTTGCCGGTGTGCTTGGAGGTGGAGTCGAGGTCCTCGTTGACCATCTTCTCCAGGGTGGTCACCAGCGCTTCATCCAGCGCCAGTGCTTCCGCGTGCTCCACGCACTCGACGTCGCAGTCGAACACGTGCTCGATGGACGAGCCCACGGTGATGATGCCGTTCGGTCCTGGCATTTTCATCTTCAAGTAGGTGTAGTTGGGGACCGCCATGAACTTGGCGTAGCAGGGCCGCCCAAGTATGGCATGATAGGCGCCCTTGAACCCCACTACCTCGAAGGTGAGCGTTTCCTTGCGGAAATTCTTCGCGGTGCCGAACCAGACCGGCAGGTCGATCTGCCCGAGGGGCTGGACTCGCTTGCCGGGCGCGACGCCATGGAACGGCGTCGTGCTGGGCTGCAGCTGTTCCAACCCAATCCTCAGCAAGCGCAGCGTATGCGTGTAGAGGATGTTGAGGCTGCTGCCCCCGTCCATCAAGACTTTTGAGAACCGGGCGCTCCCAATGATCGGGTCGACCACTAGCGGGTACTGGCCTGGGTTGGGGATGCGGTTCGGATGGTCTTCCCGGCTGAAGGTGATGGCATCCTCCGACCAGTTGAGGAAGGAGGGAGGCGCCTTCTCCGCGGCGAGGACCTCGTGCCGCTCCCGCTTGCGCTGGCGGGTCGACATGTCGACGGTGGGTCCCCCAAAGATGAGGAACACGTTCTCCACGGCGGGGAAGCCGCCGGCGTCGCCATCTCCTCTGTCCTTCTTGGCCTCCGCGTCCTTTGCGGCGGCGCGACCGTAGAACTTCTTGAGCATGTTGCATTGCTCAAGGGTGTGGTTTACTGGGGTCTTGTGGTAAGGACACGGCTTTTTCAGCATGTCGTCAAACACCCCCGGACCTCGAGGGGCCGGTCGAGGGCCTCGTCGAGCCGGGTCGACAGCAAGGGCCTCGGCATCATCACCGTCGCGCCTCTGCTCGCGCGCCTCGCGGCGCGGCTTCTTTCCCTTCTTGCCCCGCTTGTCCTTCTGGTGGGGCTCCCTGGACTTGCTACCCTGCGCGGGCGCATCGCCCGAGCGCTTGCCCTTCTTGCCATCAAAGATCGCCCCCACAGCCTCCTCTCCGAGGCGAAGGCCGGTGGCGATGTCGAACAGCTCGTTAGAGTCCGCGGGCGGGCTGCGTCCCAGCTCTCGCACGAGGTCCCGGCACGTGGTGCCCTCGAGGAAGGCGTGCACAATCTCGGATTGCGCCACGCTGGGGAGCTCTGTACAGCGCTTGGAGTAGCGCCGTATGAAGTCCCGCAGCGACTCGCCGGGCTTCTGGGTGCAGGAGCGCATGTCGCAGGAATTTCCAGGGCGCACGTACGTGCCCTGGAAGTTTCCCACGAACGTGAGGACCAGATCGTCCCAGTTGTGGATCTAGCTGGCGGGCAGGTGCTCGAGCCATGTTCGGGCTGAATCGCCGAGGTGCAGGGGCAGGTTGCGGATGATGACCTTGTCCCTGGTGGCCCCGCCCAGCTGGCACACCAGGCGGTAGTCGTTGAGCCACACGCGGGGATCCGTCTCTCCGTTGTACTTGACGATGGTCGAGGGTTGGCGGAAGCGTTGGGGGAAGGCCGCCGCGCGGATCTCCCGGCTGAACACACGGGTCCCCAGGGGTTCCGACTTCGGAGAACGGTCTTCGTCGCTGTCGTAGCGTCCGCCCCGTCGAGGGTGGTAGCCTACCGCCGCCCGCGCATCCTCTCTGCTTGTGCGGCGGGCGTTGATGACGTTGCGGGCGTCACCGTCCAGCGCCCTGCCCGTGTCAAGTAGCCGTTCCTTGGCCGGCGCGCGTCCCGGGTTGGCGGGTCGCCCCGCCGCTTCACCTGCATGGACCGAGGGTTCGCCCCCCTGTGCAACCCCGTCGCCTCGTGCATCCCCCTGCTGGCGGATGCGCGAGGCCGAGCTCTCGTCCTGTTGGACGGCCGCTTGCTCAATGGGCGCCTGCACCTCGCGGTGCAGGTTTCGTGCCTCAAGCGTCGAGGGTGCCGGCATAGCCCGTAGCAGTGTCGCGGCGGCAATGAGCTTCTGACTTGCCCGCAGAGGCGCGTCCGGGTTGTCGACGTTAAAGTCGGCGTTGATGCGGTTGCGGGCCTGTTTGCCCAGCTCCCGCGCGCGTTCGCCACTCGCGGAGGCTTCCCCCGCCATCGAGGCGCGGAGCAGCCGCACCGTTCGGTACTCCTCTGCCAGCTTGGCCTCGAGCTCACGAGCTTAGGCTAGCTGCGCGTCGGCGTCGGCCCCAGCAGGGGTGCTTGGCCCTGCGGCCAGGCGCGGAGCGATCCCTGGGGCAGGCGTGACCTCCCCGTCTCCAGCGCCCACAGCGCCGGTGGCGTTCGCTGGGTCGTTGGCGATGACGACGCAGCATTCCCGCGCAGGGTCGTAGCTCCCGGTGCTGGAGTCGTCGGAGCGACCGAACCGCAGTCCGTAGCGTCAAGGAAGCGCCTGAACATGACCGGGTCCGGCACGCCGGAGAAGTCCCACTCCGCGTACCCGTGGAGGTTGGCGGGTGGCAACGCATCAAGGGAACCCAGGGACGATTCGTCACCCGCTGAGGCGCCAGGGTCCCTGGCGACGAAGACGTGACGGCCAGGGGGAACCCGGTGAGGACCATGTGTGGTTCGAGGACCGGTGGATGGTTGCTTCCTTGTGTGATGAGTGATTGACAACGTTGTGTGGACTGATTCTTGGCTAAGTATTGCAAGGGTGCAAAGTTGCGGCTTGACTCGTGTTGGTGCGGGGTGAAGAACAAGCGCGAAAGGTCGTTGCGGTGAGGCCTCCAGGTGTGGAGAAGACAAGTAGGCTTCGTTCGAGGGACCCGGTGGCCAGCGGGGTCAAGTGCGGGCCGCATGATGGCATGAACAAGAAGATGAAGTCGTGGACGGTTTCTTGGTAGAGCCTCAAAACCAAGGTCGAGCCGGGACTACGTGGGAGCCGAGTCATGAGTGCAGATTGGCAGAGGCTACAACGAGTTCGCGGGGTTTGCAGTGGTTCACCAGAAAACCACTGGGTTACTCGGTTGAGCCACAAAACCGAGGCCGAAGACTCGACGAGGAGGTGCGGCCACCCAGGCCGGTTCAACCGCCCAGGAGGGGCGGTCAGACCGCCTGGGGCCGGTCAGATCCACCGGGCCGGTCCTAACCGCCTGTGGGGGCGGTCTGACCGCCCTGGCCGCCGGCGCCGAGAAGCTTCGAAGCGGAGGACACGCGTCGGGATCGCAAGGCGTGCGTCGAGGCTACACAGGGTGCGGTCGCCGGGCATCCGTCCGATGGTGAAGACATCAAGAATTCCAAATCCGCCCTTGAGGGGCATGTATCCCTAGTTTTTAGTGAAGGGCATTTTAGACTTTCGGTTGCTGCCTATATAACCCAAGAGGTGAGAGGTTGGCAGCCAACTCTTGGAACCCTAGCTCATTTCGTTTTTCCATTTTTGTTCTCTTTTTTCCCTAGGTTTTTTAGAAGGCTAGTTTGAGAGCTTCATGTGAGATCTAGAGAGAGGGATGGATGTTTGGGTGGCAAACTAGACCTTGTACGAACCATTCATGGCATGTATAGAAGGTTCGGCGTGGTTCTTGATGGTGGTTTTCCCGTCTCTTTGATGTTGATTTTCGGAGCTCTTTTTGGCGGTGTTTTGAGAACGATTTCTTGGGGTTTTTGGTGGGTGTCACGTATGAGGTTCTTGTGCCTCTTTGGCTGGTGACTTTGCCCCCAAATCCCCTTTGAATCGGACTCGATTTGGTGGTTTTTCGAGTTGGGCGAGTTCTTGACCTAGAGAAGCGATTTCTTCGATTCCTCTTGATTGTGAGCGTTTCGGGTCGATTCCTTTGAGGTAGAGGTTGACCGGAGGTAACCCGGCTATCCCCGAAGTTTGGCCGCAATCCGTGGAGTGATTCGGGAGATTGAGCGCAAGGAAGTTGAGGTTTGACCCGCGGGTTCCTCGTTCGGAAGGGGCGGTCTAACCGCCTGTAGGGGGCGGTCTAACCGCCCGGGGTGTTTCCGGGTCAAAGTTTTGTTTCGCCGGATTTTCCTCTGTGAGTTCGTTCGCCTTGATCAGAGGAGTGTCTGGGTGAAATTTGGAGCCGTTCTTGCGCAGTTTGCTAGGTGTTCTTGGTTGGAATTCGTTGCTGGGTACAGGAGGTTAGACCGCCCCAGGTAGCCGGTCTAACCGCCCCTAGGCCCTTGGGTGAAGGTTTGGTTTTCGCCAAGATTTTCTGGTAGCTAGCATAGCCTTGACCAGAGATATCTGTTGGTGAAACCGTGCTGTGTTTTGGTGCTCGGAAGAGGCGTTTCGGAGGATTTCTTGGTTGCCAGGTGGAGGCGGTCTAACCGCCCCCTATACCCGGTCTAACCGCCCCCTCTGGTTAGCCGGCTTTCGAGTTGTTTCCGCTGACGGTGCTGCGTGTGTGTTGTGGTTGCTGGTAGAGTTTGTTCCTAGGACCGTAGCACTCCGGTGGCTACGTGGTTTTGGCAAACGGGAGGTAGAAGTGCGGAGCGTGTGATTTCGGGGGTTCGACCGAGCTAGTTCGTCTTGTCGGAGTTTCAATCTCCCTCGAGAAGAATTTTTATCGGCTCCCATTCACTCGCCCCCCCTCTCTGGTCGCCTTATCGGTCCTTCAAGTGGTATCAGAGCCGGTTCGGGTCTTTGTTGACTCTAACCGTCTAAGATCCAAGGATGGCGTACCGGGAACGGGGTTCGGGTCCTCCACACTTTGATGGCAAGAACTACCGGATGTGGAGCAAGCGGATGGGTGCGTTCCTCCGCGGAAAGGGTCGACCGCTTTGGGATGTCACGGTGGACACAAGGCTATGTCCACCGATGGATTTCCTTGCTCCGCAGTCGAGGGGACGATTCGACGCCAACAATAAGGCGGTCGACTACTTGTTTCGTGCTTTGTGTCAGCCTGAGTTCGATCGGGTGCACACCGAGCACTTGGCTTGTAGGATTTGGGCGGTGTTGAAGGAGGCTCATGTTGGGAATGCCCAGGTTCAGGCACGGTTGTATGCGACCTACCGGAGAGAGTACGAGAACTTCACTCATCTCCCCGGTGAGTCCATCGATGCCTTGTTTCAGAGGTTCACGGTGGTGGTGAACAACATGAGGGCCAATGTGGACGTGCTCCCGTACGATGATCATGATAGAGCGGTCAAGCTCTTACACTCTTTGGATCGTACGATATGGGGCGGAAAGTTCGAGGCCATTGTCGAGTCGGAGAAGTATGACACTCTGACGGTGAACGAGCTGTTCTCGAAGCTCAAGTCGGCTGAGGTGGATAGGGGCATGACTGTCAAGCTCGAGGGACCGACTGATTCCCATAGTCTTGCCCTCGTCGGTGGTTTGAAAGGAAAGGCTAACACTAACCCATCCACTGGGATGTTTTCTTTGTCCTCTTTGATGTCCATGCCAGATGAGGAGTGCGACATGCTTGGAGAGGACGAGCTGGCGCTCCTGACGAGGCGGTTCGAGAGGCTGCACGAGAACCGGGTGAACATAAGGAGGAACACGAGGACATGCTTCAAGTGCGGCAAGAATGGACACTATTTCGCCGAGTGTCTGAAGGTGAACAACCACGACAAGCACAAGTTCAAGGACAAGAGGAAAAAGTCCAAGAAGAAGGATCATGGACGTGGGAAGAAGGCTTGGTCTCGAGGGAAGATGAAGAGATCAAGCGACATCGAGTCTGATTCCGAGGACACGTCTTCAAGCTCGAGTGATGAAGACGAAGAGGATGAGAAGAAGAGGAAGAAGAAGAAGAACCTTGGCAAGTATCTCAACGGCCTTTGTGTGACGGGCCTAAGCCTAAAGGACGACTTCTGCGGCATGGCTCGCAGTTCGAGCAGCAAGAGAAGCCAGAAGGACGCCTCGGACTTGGATTCCGAGGATGAGGTATGTGATGAGCTCTCTTCTTTGCGCAAGGAGAATGAGGAGTTGGTTGACTTGCTTGATAATCGCGATCACATGCTTAGAGAGGCTAAGAGGCTTAGGAAGGAGCTTAGATCTTTGCTCGAGGATGCTAGGACTAGAGTGGCTGAGCTAGAAACACAGGTTCTTGATAGCAAGCTTGAAATTGATTCGCTTAAGGCTAGCCCTGTTGTTTCTGATGAAAATAATTGTACTGATTGCTCTGCTTTCCTAGCCGACTTGACTGATCTTAGGGAGAAGTATGCCTCCAAGTGTGAGGAACTAGATGTGCTTAGGGTTGAATTGGCCGAGCTACAATCTAGACCCACTTTGCTTGGTGCTTGCACTTCTTGCCCCGGTTTGCATGAGAAAATTGTTGAGCTTCGTTCTCGCATTGGTTCGCTAGAGGCTGATTTGAAAGTGCCTATTCCTACTTCTTGTTCTACATGTGAGTTGCATGCTATGAAGAATTTGGATCTTGCAAAATGTGTTGGTCGCTTGCAAGATGAGAATGATAAGTTGCGTGAAGCGCTGAGTTGGTTGTCGAGTCAAGAACCTCAGCTTGGTATGATGATTGCTAGTTGTAAGCGCTTTGATGGTTGGGCTTTGGGATTGGATGAGGTTGGTGAGGGCAGTGGTGAGAGAGAAAGGAAATTTGGGAATGTTTCAGTTCCACCAAAACCCACACCCAAAGACAAGTTTGCATCCAAGCCAAACCAACCGAGAGAAAAACCGAGTGAGAAGGCAAGTGAAAAGCCTAGTGAGAAACCAAGTGGAGAGCCTCTCCCCAAGCCTAAGCCCAAACCAATCCTTTTCCATTGTGAGTTTTGTGGGAAGGATGGTCACAAGAGAGAGTTTTGCTATAAGAGAAAGAGAGAGGCGAGAATGGCTAAGGAGTGGGCGAACAAGGACAGGTACCACCCTTCTCATGGTGTGCCTGAGCCTCGTATGCCACTACCTAAGGGAAAGGGCTCGTGCGTAAGGATCCGGCATGGGGATATGAGAAATCCCGTAGCCGCAGTGGTGGTCCGGAGAGGGCGGTCGGATCGGCCGGCTAGGCGGTCGACCGGCCCCGCCGCCCAGGAAGGGCGGTCGACCCGGCCCGGCTAGGCGGTCGGGGACCCGCCCTCCCCATTTCGGCGTTCTGCGTTTCCGAGGTCGTGATGTTGGTGGTTTCGGCTCCCTTGGTTATGGTCCGGATGGTAGACACTTTGAGTCCGGTGGTGTTGAGTTTGTTGGACGTTCTCTACCTCGAGATCAATACGAGTTTGGGAGACGTCGCAGCCTTTGAGTCTCGCAGGGGCTACGGACCATGCCTTCCTTTTCGTGGTACTCGTACTCCTCCAAGTGAGACGGGAGTGGTGTTCCCATGGTGGTTCCGGGTGTTTGATAGGTTTGACAGATGGATCGCCGTATTGATAGGCAGTGGTAGGATGAATGTTGCTAACCCTACTTTTGAGGAAATGGCCCGACACTGGTTTCACACTTTTGGGACTAACCCCAGTGTTGAGTCATTTGCTCGTTCTCGCTCTTGGTTTTGAGTTGCAGGTGGGAGGCCCGGAGAACATTTGGTTGATATCGGGGGTGGTTCTTCGGCCTCATACCCCGGTGGTGACATGTAGGTGCATCACTTTCGGGGATGGTGGACAAGGATGAGTGAATTGTGAAGAAATGATAAAGGTAAGTGCTTTGTGACCTTCGAGTGTGTGGCCTTGGTCAAGCCACTTGGTTTGTTTTGCTCCTTCTCTGTATCATGTGTGTAGGGTGAGCTTTGTATGCTCTTTGGCCCTAGTGCATGTGTTTAGGGGGAGCTTGTGAGTTTTGTGCTCCTTTGTTCTTTTGCCGGTGGTGTCGAGCCCTTTTTGCCTCCCCTCGAGGAGCCGGTCTTTTGTGAGCTTTGTGTGTGTGGTTGGTTTCCTAAGTTGGTGGTGAAGCTCCTTGTGTAGCATATGTATAGCTTTCCTTTGTGCATTTATTGCATTTGGCATGGCATATGTAACATGATGTATAGGCATCCTTGTATCTTAGATTGCATGCATTTTGTATCATATGCATCGGATAGGAAAAGCTTCTCCTATATACAATGTTTACCATGGGTTGCTATATATGTTCTTGTGAGCTTGTTTGATATGCTACGGTTAGTTTGGCTTAGCTCTTGATGATCTTGATGAATGATCCACGGTTGATGGCTAATTTTTTGAAAAATGTCATATACATGCTCTCTCATGCGTAAATGCCTATATATGATCTTGACATGTTTTAGTGGCTTTGCTATGCTTACTTTGTGGTTGGATAGTTAGTTTATTGATCATATGGAGCCAAAGGCTCACTTGCCATCATGAATGTTTAGCCCTCTTGCTTAATCTTGTGGAGGGGCATAAGTTCCTTTTTGTCGCAAAGACATTTCATGTACCATTTACAAATCTGAAAATGAAATGAAAAATGCTTGGAAAATATGTTCCCATGTCATATGTGCTGAAATTAATTTGCTTTGGGTGCTAAACCGTTGCATGATGCCTACCAATGAGAAGTCTCATACATAGAAGTAGGCACATGGCTTGGTGGCTTTGACATGACATGAGGTGCTTTTGGGTGTTTATGATGGTCTTATGATTAGAATGGTTGTCCTAGCATGAAGTTTGAGTGGCTTTGCCATTTTGATATGTTTTGCTCATGTTTAGGTATTTGCTTGTGAGGGAGTAACTTTTCGCAAAATTACTAAAATCCTTTTTAGCCTTGTCCAATGGTTGTGAAACTTGGTGATCACGTAGTTAAGGTCCTTACGAACTGTCGAGTATCTAACTTGCTCATTTGGACTTGTGTAGCTCCTTGTGATGAATTTTGTATATTCGAGAAGCTATATGTTGCAAGTTTTCGCATTTTGCCTTGATTCATGCATTGTCAACAAGGGGGAGAAGTTTATGCATGTTTTGGGCACCTGGGAGTGTTTGGAAGGTGTTCCAATTGTTTCGGGCAATTTTTGAGCAGTTTGGTGCAGGGCCGGTTTCTTTGGGCGGTCTAACCGCCCCCCAGGCGGTCAAGTCAGGCAGAGGCGGTCTAACCGCCCGGGCAGGCGGCCTAACCGCCCGGGCAGTGTGAGCAGGTTTTTGCTCTTTGTTGCATTCCCGAGTTGCATTGATGCATGTGTTCAGGGGGAGTGTGCTGTGGCTCAGGGGGAGCTTGCATTTGTGCAGGGGGAGCTCTTTGTGGTGTTCGAGTTTTGCTTTGGTGGTTTGCGCTCTTTGCTTGAGCTGCGTTTTATCTCGGATGTGTCGAGCCGTTGCCCTTGCCTAAAGGGTCCGAGACTTGTCTTCTTCAAGTGATCTTGCTCCTTGCCTTTCTTTGGCTTTCGATCGCTTGTTGGGGCTTCTTTTTATTTGTTTCTTTTCTTTTCCTTTTCTCTTATGTTACTTCATGTGAGTGTGTTGTCAATGCACTCATCAAGGGGGAGATTGAGGACCATGTGTGGTTCGAGGACCGGTGGATGGTCGCTTCCTTGTGTGATGAGTGATTGACAACGTTGTGTGGACTGATTCTTGGCTAAGTATTGCAGGTGCAGGTTGCGGCTTGACTCGTGTTGGTGCAGGTGAAGAACAAGCGCGAAAGGTCGTTGCCGGTGAGGCCTCCTGGTGTGGAGAAGACAAGTAGGCTTCGTTCGAGGGACCCGGTGGCCAGCGGGGTCAAGTGCGGGCCGCATGATGGCATGAACAGCAAGATGAAGTCGTGGACGGTTTCTTGGTAGAGCCTCAAAACCAAGGTCGAGCCGGGACTACGTGGGAGCCGAGTCATGAGTGCAGATTGGCGGAGGCTACACCGAGTTCGCGGGGGTTTGCGGGGTTCACCGTAAAACCACCGGGTTACTCGGTTGAGCCACAAAACCGAGGCCGAAGACTCGACGAGGAGGTGCGGCCACCCGGGCCGGTTCAACCGCCCGAGAGGGGCGGTCGACCGCCCGGGGCCGGTCGGATCCACCGGGCCGGCCTAACCGCCCGTGGGGGGCGGTCCGACCGCCCTGGCCGCCGGCGCCGAGAAGCTTCGAAGCGGAGGACACGCGTCGGGATCGCAAGGCGTGCGTCGAGGCTACGCAGGGTGCGGTCGCCGGGCATCCGTCCGATGGTGAAGACATCAAGAATTCCAAATCCGCCCTTGAGGGGCATGTATCCCTAGTTTTTAGTGAAGGGCATTTTAGACTTTCGGTTGCCGCCTATATAACCCAAGAGGTGAGAGGTTGGCAACCAACTCTTGGAACCCTAGCTCATTTCGTTTTTCCATTTTTGTTCTCTTTTTTCCCTAGGTTTTTTAGAAGGCTAGTTTGAGAGCTTCATGTGAGATCTAGAGAGAGGGATGGATGTTTGGGTGGCAAACTAGACCTTGTACGAACCATTCATGGCATGTATAGAAGGTTCGGCGTGGTTCTTGATGGTGGTTTTCCCGTCTCTTTGATGTTGATTTTCGGAGCTCTTTTTGGCGGTGTTTTGAGAACGATTTCTTGGGGTTTTTGGTGGGTGTCACGTATGAGGTTCTTGTGCCTCTTTGGCTGGTGACTTTGCCCCCAAATCCCCTTTGAATCGGACTCGATTTGGTGGTTTTTCGAGTTGGGCGAGTTCTTGACCTAGAGAAGCGATTTCTTCGATTCCTCTTGATTGTGAGCGTTTCGGGTCGATTCCTTTGAGGTAGAGGTTGACCAGGAGGTAACCCGCCTATCCCCGAAGTTTGGCCGCAATCCGTGGAGTGATTCGGGAGATTGAGCGCAAAGAAGTTGAGGTTTGACCCGCGGGTTCTCGTTCGGGAAGGGGCGGTCTAACCGCTCGTAGGGGGCGGTCTAACCGCCCGGGTGTTTCCGGGTCAAAGTTTTGTTTCTTCGGATTTTCCTCTCGTGAGTTCGTTCGCCTTGGTCGAGGAGTGTCCGGGTGAAATTTGGAGCCGTTCTTGCGCGGCTTGCTAGGTGTTCTTGGTTGGAATTCGTTGCTGGGTACGGGAGGTTAGACCGCCCCGGTGTAGCCGGTCTAACCGCCCCTAGGCCCTTGGGTGAAGGTTTGGTTTTCGCCAAGATTTTCCGGTAGCTAGCATAGCCTTGACCGGAGATATCCGTTGGTGAAACCGTGCCGTGTTTTGGTGCTCGGAAGAGGCGTTTCGGAGGATTTCTTGGTTGCCGGGTGGAGGCGGTCTAACCGCCCCCTATACCCGGTCTAACCGCCCCCTCCGGTTAGCCGGCTTTCGAGTTGTTTCCGCCGACGGTGCTGCGTGTGTGTTGTGGTTGCTTGGTAGAGTTTGTTCCTAGGACCGGTAGCACTCCAGTGGCTACGTGGTTTTGGCAAACGGGAGGTAGAAGTGCGGAGCGTGTGATTTCGGGGGTTCGACCGAGCTAGTTCGTCTTGTCGGAGTTTCAATCTCCCTCGAGAAGAATTTTTATCGGCTCCCATTCACTCCCCCCCCTCTCTGGTCGCCTTATCGGTCCTTCACCCGGCGCATCGTGGTGTTGACGTTGGTGTTGTAGGCCGTCGCGGCACCACGCAGACCAATGGGAAAGCGCGGTCCGGAGACCGTGCGCTGTCCCACTGGGGCGGTGGTTGCCGTGGCGACAGGTGCGCCGCGTTGAGAGGCGGCGCGTTCAGCTTGCCGCCGCTCGGACCGCGCCCGGCGCGAGCGCCGGCCGGAGCGGCGACGGCGTCGCGGCGTCGACGGGCCCGCAGCATCCGTGCCGGCGGGTGTCTGCGCCGTGGTGGTGCGCGCAACAGGGACCGGAGTGGACTCGGCCTGGCGCCGCGCACGCAGCTCCTCACGGTTGGTGAGGCGCATCAGGTAGCCGTTCCCTGTGGCCTGAAAGTTCAGGCCCCCAAACCGGATTTCAAATCCGGCGGGGAGGGGGTCCGAGCTGCCCATGCAGTAACGCGTACCGCGGTACTCAGTGCGGATCACCATGGAGGGAGTTGACGATGGATTGACCTTAGGCGCTCAGATCGCCCCACGGTGGGCGCCAACTGTCGGTGCGGAATGTGGTCCCGACACTAACCAGTAATAAGCGCCGAGGTCTCTCCCTCAATGGTCGATGCCAAGCAATAAAAGACACAGAGTTTATCCTGGTTCCGGCCGAGGGGCCGTACGTCCAGCAGTGGTGTGCTCAAGGCACTATATTGCTCAGCACCGGGGGTGCCTGTAGTGGGGCTGCTACAAGCAAGGCGGGAGAGGAAGCGTGGCTCCCAAGTCCCTGGTGTAGTGGCTGAAGATGTTGCGGGAGAATTGGAGAACAAGTGCGCGATGCGACCTGTCTCGTGCTGTGTTGTGTTCTGTTGTTCGTGTGTTGTTGCGTCTCCTGTCCCCTGCGGCGGGGGGGGGGGGGGCTCGTCTTCCTTTTATAAACCAAGGAGAGAGCGAATCACATGCGTGCCACGCTATTCAGCTATGTGAGGGAGCGTGATGTGCTGTGTTGTAGAGTAGGCGGCCGCCCGGACGATCCTTGCAGCGATCCGGCCATCATGGCGTATCTTGTACCCGAACAGTGGCGGCCTCGAGGGTAGAAGGGCAGCGGACGGCTGTGATGTCTTCAGATGGGCTCGAGGGAGTTGCTGACGTCGGTCCGTACGGGGCACAGTGGCAGGTAAGGCGGCGTCCCGTTCCCGCACGCTCCACAGCGCTGGAGCTGTTGCCACAGCGCCCAACGTGGGTCGTACGCGCGGGGGCGGCAGCCATGCCGTTAACAGTGGCAGGGATGGCGTCCCACCGGCCTAGCGCCTCCACCTAACCCTGCAAGGTCACAAGAAAGCAAATCGAGGGTGCGGCCGGCCCCCCTTCGAGGGCTCGGCGCGTTAGCCATACCAGAGTAGGCGGCGCGGCGTCACGGGACTGGCACCGGCCACGCCGCACAGTCTCCCCACAGTGGCGGGGATGGGCTCCCTCCTGGGGAGTTGGTGCGGCGGCACCGGGGCGCGAGCCCCGGGCGCATGATGGCGCCGCCCCCGCCGTTGTCGGGCATTAAATACCCGCGTACGGGGAGCAGGCGTGCGCGTGCGGAGCGCCCTCGAGCGAGGCGGACCCCGTTCGAGGGCGGAGCGGACCCTCGAGCGAGGCGGAGCCTCGCTCGAGGTAAGAGCACCCCCTCGAACGGGGCGGAGCCCGCCCGAGGGAGGCGCGCGTCCTCGAGCGAGGCAAAGCCGGCTCGAGGGGATCTTCGAGTGGGCCGCCTTGGTGGGCCGTCGAGGCCTCCGCGGCGTGGGCCGTGTCCTGCATGGTTAAGCGAGGCGTGTTTGGCTTTGGCTTTGTTGCGGGTTTTAAGTGGGGATTTCCCAGTTGTTTAAGGGGACCCCTAGGGCTGTCCCCGACACAACTCCAAGCACATACCCGTAGGCTCCAACGGTAGGCGTAGCTTCTCGAACACATCTCTTGGCATGATGCTCACACTTGCTCCAAAATCGCATAACGCCTTCTCGAACTTGAATGAACCAACGGAACATGGAATTGTCGGGCATCCGGGGTCCTTTTGCTTCTCTAGCCCATTAGCAATAGCGGCACTACATTGCTCGGACATCTTGACATGATCTACCCCGAGTGTTGCTATCTCATATTTATTTGCAAGTATGTCTTTGAAGTAACGAGAATACGTAGGAACTTGAAGGGCATCCAATAACGACATGTTGATGCTAAGTCTACGCACAACCTCCACAAACTTCTCAAAGTGGTTATCAAGTTTACCTCGGAAGTAGCGTGGCTTGAGTTGCGGTATCTTCGTGTCTTCTCCCGGCATCTCAAACTCGGACTCTTCGGTGACGATCTCCGTAACTTCCTCCTTAGCAAATTTCTCCGCCTCGGGGGATGGTTTAGGCTTCCTTGCTCCCGCGGAATGTTCCGGACCTTCAGTCTCCTTTCCCGAACGTGTTTGAATAGCTTTTGTCGATTCAGGACCTTTAGGTTGTCCTGGAAGCTTCCCTTCATTATTAGTGAGGCGCCCGACAAGTTGTCCCACTTGCGTCTCGAGCATCTTCATCATGTTGAGCACTTGATGGTTGGAGCTTCCGACCTCCGTCACTTTGCTATCAATGTTCTCCAACACCTGGTCTATGGCCTTGAACTTAGTGACGGTGTCCTTGTTAATCTTAGCTTGCTCGTCCATGAAGTCCTTCAATTGTATACAAAGCGGAACCGAATTTGGAATGGATGAGCTTGCATTAAATTGAGGTCTACCTTGCCCGTAGCGGAAGTTCGGTAAATCTCCCTTCCTCATGTAGTCGAGCACCTTGGCTTCCTCCGGATAATCCTTGTGGACATGGCCATATTCTCCGCACTCTTCACATGTGGATCTTGCTTCGGCAGCCTTCAAATCTTGAGCCTCCTTCTTCTCTATCTCCATCTTCTCCAACCTTCTCATGAGTGAATCGATCTTGCCTTCAAGTATATCTTCCTTCTCCACTTGCAAGACTCCTTTGACGTTCCCTGTGGGTTGAACCGGATGTAAGCGTCCGGATGATGCCCACGTGTCATTATCCGCGACTTTCTTGAATAGAGCGAAAGCTTGAGTCGGCGTAAGCTCGATGATAGATCCTCCAGTCGATGCATCGATGATCGTCCTTGACGCCATGGTGAGTCCTTGGTAGAACTTTTGAACGATGTTCTCCTTCGGGAACTTATAATGTGGAACCACCCGAGTGTACTCATTGAAGCGCTCGAATGCCTCTGAGATAGTCTCTGTAGGATATTGAGCAAAGGTGGCAATCTTATTACGCAAGCTTTGAGTTTTACCCGGTGAGTAGTACTCCTTTATGAAGGCCCTCATCAAAGCATTCAAATCTTGCATCATCTCCGATGATTGAGAGTGGAACCGCTGCAAAGCCTTCCCGAGTAGAGAGAACGGAAAAAGCCTTGCCCTCATTTGATCTTGAGTCACCCCATCCATGTTGAAAGTCCGACATAGTTGAATGAATGCTTGGAGGTGAAGGTTCGGGTCTTCTTTACCGGTGAAGGGTGAATGTTGCACCATGCGGATTGTTAAGGTCTTGATCTCGAACGGTCTTTCGATCTCCGCGAGGTTCATGATTGGTAGGTCGATGATGTCCGGGGTGCATAGCTCCCCGATCTTGCATTCTTGCAGTTGATCTCCCATCAGTGGAAGTCGATTTTCCCGAGGACTTTGAGGTGGTGAATTCTTCGGAGATTCCTTCGATCCTTCGCCTTCCGACTTTGAATCTACAAAATCCAGCTTTTTAGCTTGATGTGCTTCGCGTCTCCTTAGCCTATAAAGTTTTTCTGGATCATCCACAAAATTATCGAGTTTGTTGGAGAGGTAGCCGTCCATCTCCTGTTAGGGTTAGCGATAAACAAAATATGCAAAAAACGAAAAAGTAAAAACAAATCTAAGAAAGCTAGGGTTAGACAGACTAGATTAGATTTATTTTGAGGATGATCAAAGTTTAGTAGATGCAAAAAGAAAAACTAAAAGAAAACTGAAAATCACAAGAAAGCAATAAAAGATCAAATCTTGATCACTTGTTCCCCGGCAATGGCGCCAGAAAAAGGGGCTTGTTGACGATTAATAGTTGTATCAAAGTTCGTTTATACTTGCAAGAAGACAAGTCTCCCGTCGTAGTCAAGGGACCCATCTTCCCTCGAGTGGTGAACCCAAGGTATCGAATCCGTGCAACAAATGTGTGATGCAAGAGATGATCTAGTAATGCCAAGTAAGTTCAATCTTCGAAAGGTGAAACCCTAATGCATCTAGTCAAAGAACATCAAAAACGAATCTAATCTACTAAAGACTGAAGGTAGCAAAGATAGAGGGGGTAGATAAACCGATCTAGAGAGATCGGGTCAAGCCTTTTGTTGAAGTTCCAAGCAAAAGAAGAAGTAGTAAGTTCAATCTCATTAGAAGCCTCTTTAAACCGCGGTTTCCCGTCCGACTCCGAAAACACCCGCCTTTGAGAGCCACCATTCTGTCACAACGCACTCCTATTCATGTGAGTAGTCTAGGGTGAGTCTGAGGACAAGTCGAGATCTTTCGGAAGGTTAGGCGTGCACCTCTAGCCACCGCAGCTACAAGAACACCCTATGTGATCTATCTCGAGAATAGATCTAAAATAAGCAAAGCCGATCGAAAACGAAGACTTTGGAGAAACACTTGATCGCTAGAAATCGGATTCAACTTGACAATTTAAGCAGTACAATGATACATGAACAAGATCACCACCGGGATCCTACCTTGATCTTACTTCTAGCTCCGGGAACTCCGACGTGGTCTTCCTTGCAAGGTTCCCACGTCGGCTAGGGAGACCCTAGTCAACTAGCTCGACCCTCTCCTCTCCGAGATGGTGTCCCTCCCTTCTCTGCTCCTCGGCGGCCGATGAGGAATGAGTTGATGCATGGTTCTCGACCCCGGGGCTATAAATAGCCCGAATGGCGGCTAGGTCAAAGGGGGAGGCGACCGGGCCCTGGAATGGGTTGGGCCGGCCGGCCTGACCGACCGGCCTGGGCCCACCCCGGCCCAGTTGCCTACCTCCTTTGCCCTACGTCGGTTCCCGAGTCTTCTAGATCCTTCCCCCTTCTTCATGTGGGCCCTTGTTGTCAGTTTCTCTCCGAGTTGGACGTAGCTCCTTGTCCCGCAAGATTCGGCACTTTTCTGGGTAGGTCTTCGGAGTTTGTCATCTTCTAGGGTTTGGTCCCTGGGCTTCTTGGAGTCAAGTTTGCTTCATTGCATGACTTGTATCGGGCTTCAAGGTCTTGTCAATGTGCTTGATGAACTTATCCCGGAAGTCTTGCTTTCAACGTCAAAACCCTGCATAAACACTAAACTCCAAAACCGACATGCACGAAATGAACTTGTTATACCAAGGGGGTTAGTACCAATGAATAAGGTATAAAACTCATGCCAACACCGAAGGTAAACTCATGGCTAGGTTGACGGAATTTTACCCTCAACACCCGACCTCGATGCTCTAGAGTCTCAAGTGCTGTGGTGAGGATATCATCCTCCCTAACCCCAGACAAAGAACCATCACTACCCTGAGCTGCAAGTGTTTTCACCCTATCTGCTGCCCCCACCACCACAGGGTTACTGAATGTTATGCCCCCACTTCCTTCACTAGTATTCTTCTTCTTCTTCCCTACCCTTGCCCACAGATAAGGTCTCGAACGTCCAGGAAATTGGTCCCAAGGGTTCTGTTTTCCTTCGGCAGCGAGCTTTGCATCCTCCTCCTCCCACTCTTTCCTTTTACCATGATAATCTTTTCTGCCCATCTTGTGTGGCTTATTATGCAATGCTCTCTTTTGTTTCATCTCCTGGCTCAATTGCTGAAATGCAGGATCATTGGTTTCCTGCACAAACATGTCCCACTCTTGTTGCTGCAAAAAGGCATGCTTCACAAAGAGAGTCTCCTCTTCACTCACATATTTTTTTCCTTAAATGGTCCTTGAACCGCCGTTGCATGGTTCCAATCTGTGATATAGCTGCCTTAACTACCTTCTTGCGAACAGATTCTTTCAGATTGGCTGGATAATCTAGCTTTTCCTCTCAAACTGTGAACAGATGGTCCTTCTCAATTGGTGAGAGATCATCAACCGCCTTGTTGATTGACACCCTCTCCCGAGCAATGAGACCACAGACCAATACAAATCTATCCCTCGCAGCATCTGGGGTAGGCCAAAAATTGACATCAAGTCCAGTTGAGTCAACTTGTCTTCAGGCCATTTGGTATGTGTCCTTGACCCGCGGGACCGAGTACTACTCGCAGCAGTCTGTGCTGAGTGACCTTGTGAAGAAGGTTCACCGACGCTGGGTTGTGATGATGCACTAGAGGTAGTGGAGTTTGTTGTTGTGGGAGACTGCATAGGTGATATGTCAGGTTTGTCAGTAGAGCAACATAAGAAAGACTGAAAATCTAAACTTAATTCTTATTAGATAAATTCGTTTTCTGACAGGCAAAATAGCTGATACAGTCGTAAATAAAATCAGCATAGACATACATAGTTCATATTTTACTTAATTAGCATACAGGGATAGGTGCTAACCATTTTGAGAGGGACACAACAATATGCTTATATATCAAAGCAGAGAATAAATTCCTTCAACTGCTTCCTTGTCCAACTTGAGCAACGATGGATTGTGTGTTCCATATGTACATGCAACAGGAGGATAAAGCAATGGTCATGACATTATATATGACAGTAGTGAAACAACACTCACAACACATCATGACACCAACAATAACAAAATATATGACAGTAGTGAAACAATTAACCTCACAACAAAGCATAAGACAGTCTAGTTATCACTACCTTATAAACCACTGCGATGCAATTCCCACTGACATTATGTGGCCATCAGAATTAAAGTATGCTAACAGGTCCAAAGCATAATTGTCGATCTGGTACATTCAAAGCATAGCAGAATTAAAGTATGCTAACATCCTTTATGCTTTTCATGAATTTACAATGCAAAAATTATAGCACCAGGAACATGAAAATGAATTTCAACATTTCATATAACTTCATCTGTTAGCAACAATTTATTCAAAACAGACTTGGAGTAACAAAATCCATCGATCAAATCTACAGTAAATCAATTGAAGATGAACTATTAAGGCATGTCTCCCTAATCCACCTTGACATGAATATATAGCAGATTGGGTGGACTACATTATAAACCACTGCGATGCAATTCCCAATGACATTATGTGGCCATCAGAATTAAAATATGCTAACAGGTCCAAAGCATAACTGTTGATCTGAGCATAGCATAATTAAAGTATATGCTAACAGGTCCAAAGCATAACTGTTGATCTGGTACATTCAAAGCATAGCAGAATTAAAGTATGCTAACATCCTCGATGCTTTTCATGAATTTGTAGTGCAAAAATTCTAGCACCAGGCACTGCGTGAAAACCTCAAATAGGTCACGCAGCATTTGTAACGGCCCCTTAAAGCCCGTTACATCCACCCACATCTGTAACGATTGTTGTTTGGCACCTGTTACCTATAAGCGCGCCAGGACGGCCCCGGGGTTGGCCTCCACAACGCCCGTTACCAATGTGGACTTCTGGTAATGGGATTCTTAAATGCCCGTTACATGAATTCTTTGTAACGGACGTTAAATAGAGCCCGTTACACAAGTTAAACCTATCGGTAACGAACTAGTAAAGTTTGTTACTGATCAACACCCTATTGGTAACGGGCTGTTTATGTCCGTTACTGATCCTCCATATTGGTAACATGGTATAAAGTCCGTTACCGATGAGCATTTTACGCCTGTTACTAGTTTGAGAGCCCAACAATTAAAGTCTAAGAGCACTCAACTGCCGTGTAGCGTGAGCGCGGCGTCAGTGAATAAATGAGAAGGAGGTTTGTTAATCATTGTCTCCTTTGAGTCTGCCCTCATTGATAGGTCAACTCGATCCATCTCCCATTGCTTCCATTTCGACATACAGACACGATCAACACACATATATTTTGAGACAAAACAGACATCATAAGAGAGATAACTTGTCCACAATGATGAAGATAACTTGTCCACAGGAATAAAGATAATTATTACAAAAGGTTAACTTGTCCATATATCAGGCTAGGACTTAACTAGTCCATCACATTATTTACTATGGTCGTGCTATCTGACCATACACATCAACAAAGGCATGCCCCTTGAACATCCACAAAAAGTATGGCTACTCACCCTGCACATCAACAAACTTGAACTAGATCATGCCCCATCCGGATTATTGGCTCTTTGTGCAGCCTCTTCGTAAGCAACCAAAGATTCTTGAAGCCCTTCTAGCGCACCTTCAATGGGCTCGAGATTTTGTTCAGTAGTATAATTGTACCTCCTTATGTGCTTAGCCTTTTTGATGAGGATGTTCACTTCTTTTGTGATTTTTTCAAACTCAGGTTTCACATAATCCCAGACATTAAGGTTAAGAAGTAACTCAAGCTCTGCTTGCGACTCAAAGAGTTTTGCCTAAAATTAACAGGGTTAAACATGGTATAAGAACAACATAGTTATTCAAAACTAATTTGCCTCAGACCTTGGAGCAGGGTGTGACAAGTAAAAGCAGAACTAAGTTCATAACTGATTTACCTTAGAACTTGGTATAATTAAGATCATGACAAGCATGGAAGACATCATCATAGGCACTAATTAACTTTATGAAGCTCAAGCTCAAGCTCAAGCTACCTTAAGCTCCATCTATAGAACAAGTAAAAAGGCAGTGAGATTCAGGGAAACTTGCCTCGCCGTCGTCGTAGTCGTTGCCAGAGTCAGAGATGAGGTCCTCTACACCATCTTCGCCGCTCCCTCGACACCTCTTCATAGTTTCCAGACACCTGTGCTCGAAAATGTGAGGCAGGCCCCTCGCCCACTTCGCTGCCCCCTCGCCGGCACGCTCCTCCTTGCCGCTACTTGGCACCTCGTCAGAATCCGAGAGGATCCAGTCGAGGACCCTCGTCTCCGGCATTGGGTTCAATCCACCGCCACTTGGTCCCTCTCCGGCACTCATCGTCGTCTCCCTCTTCGCTGCCATCTCGCCGGCACGCGCGCGGATCCAGTTGCGACACCGCTTCGTGTTCCGGTTCTCCTCGATCCCGGGTGCGTGGGGTCGTCCGCTGCTTGGCCCCTCGCCGGCGCTCATCGTTGTCTCTGTCTCCACATCTCCTCTACGCTTTTTTTCAAGGAAAGTGTTGCGCTTATCTATTGGGATGGAGGGGGTACTAGTCAATGCCGACGTGGGTTAGCAAACCCGGGTCGCTTTGTTGACTGGTGCGCGGACAATGATTACCTTCTTTAACACTTTTTTTGAAATGACACTTAATTGCTTCCCTAAAAAATTAGGGCCCATAAAGCAGCACCTAAAAACTAGGTAATACCCCGCGCGTGTTGCTGCGAGATATGATAAATTTTTTTGATAAATTATGAACCAATTTGCTACCACAACCAGTTTATGCAATAACCCTTAGTTGGTGGAAGATGATGTCAGTATAGTTTGTATGAAGAAATAATTGGTGTGATGAAGAGAAAAAGAGACAGAGTTAATAACCCTTAGTTTGATGGGAGATGATGTGGGTAGCTTGCATGAAGAGAGAAATGAAGTTAATGATAGTTAGTTGGTGGGTACCAATTATATAAGTTATATAGATAGATAGATAGATTACTAAAAATACGAACAATTCATAGTTTTTTTAAGAATCGAACAACTCATAGGAGTAGTTGGGCATTTGGTATTTTGAATAAAATATGAACAGTCACACATCTCCTTGTGACCACATGATTTTTGTGGCCAAGAGCTCTCCTGAGCGGACACGGGTTCCGAGCGCATGACCGACCGCCTGACGGTTCGCCGTCTTGTCAATATAAATCCTGGCCGGCCAAGAACTTCGTCAACCGCGGCACCAAGAAAACCCCAGCACCACCGTCTCCGGTCACCAAGAAGTGAATCCAAGAGCTTCTCCTTCCTCAAGCAAGCGCATGGCGTCAAGCGAGCCATCAAGGAAGCGGGGGAGGGAGGAGGTGCCGCCGCCCCCGCCCGCCGAGCCCAAGGAGGAGCCGCCAACCCCGCCCACCGAGCCTGAGGAGGTGCCGCCGCCACCGCCCATCGAGCCCGAGGAGGTGCCACCGCCGCCGCCTGAGGAGGTAAAGAGGCTGAAGCCGCCCCGGTGCAAGGTGGCGCGGTAGCTCGTGGTGCGGCCCTTCCTTCGTGCTCCAAAAGTAGATTGTTCGAATGCCTATTTTTCAGTGAAGATGCTCTACGAGGCTTGGCAGAGTCTTGGAAAGCTGGCCGTTCATCTCGAGGTCCAAATACCCCCTGGTCCGAAGGAGATGACCGTGATGGATTACACCTTCAATGTCAATTCCTTGGCTGGGAACCTGGAGAGAGAAGTGGCCCCCCCGTCTACTACGATGACAACGACGATGGCGACCTCGACGTCTCCAGCTCTGGCTCCGACTCTGACTCCGACTCCGACGGTGGGGCTCCTCCGGCGGCGACTACCTCTGCTTAATTAATTTGTTTCTCTATTAATGTGTTCTTCCAGTGTGCTTGTTGAACTTGTGATGGACTAGCTAGTAGATCAGTGTATGTTGAACTTGTGATGATCTAGTAGATCTAAGAGACGCAGTAGATCAATCCATGTCTCCTATTTTGGAAGGCATTGCAATGTCTATGGTAGCAGCTTACAATGAATTGCAATGTGTATGCAAGAAGTTTGATACTCTGTTTTGTGTCATTATATGGCAGCAGTTCACAATGAATTGCAATGTGTATATATGCCATAGTTATGCCAAAAGTTTGTTACTTTAATTGTCTTAATAATCCACATTTCATTTGCCTCGTGCTGCAATGAAATGTCAGCACAGATGAATTGATGAATTTTGTGATGTGTGACACATTAAGATTTGTGACCCAATTGTCGTTCCATTCATTCTTCATTCATACATTTAAGTTTGTCATATGTGACAAATTTTTCATTCTTCATCCACACAGATGAAGCAAAAGCACCACTTTTAACATCAGAATTACTTCTCAGCATACATCCCTAGTAAAAATCCAAATACTACACAAACAACAGCCACAATAATCAAGTTCATCTTCCAGATCAAATTGTCCATCTTCTCCTCCAGTGCTTTCTTCCTCTGCTTGTCCTCCAGTGCTTGCCTCTGCTCGCCGCTCCCAATCTGACATTCCACTGAATCAACTACTTCATCGACTACGTCTACCCAGTTCGACAGTCGAAAAACAATGACGCCAGCATCCTTCAGCATCTGAAGATACTCCTTGTGGAAACGATAAAATCCACAATACTTGGGGTACTACAGAATCAAAAGCACATAAGAACCCAAACTCGGATTTGGGAGACACAACAGAATACTCACTGAGTTCCTTGCACACTTGAAATAAAGATGACCATGGTTTTCACCTTCCTTCTGCGTCCGCCCCTCCACCACCCGAGCCATACCACAGTCCGGGCAAGGGACCAGTGGAAAGCCGCTTAGCTCACCGACTGGATCCAAGCCGATGGAGTGATTGCGGCTGCTCCAACAACCTTGGACCCTACTCCTCGCACGTGCACCTCCAGACGAATCGGCGTAGTGCGACATGTGTGCGACGGCGGGGAAGGACGGGCGGGCAGCGGCGGTGGAGCTCAGATCGTGGAAGAAGAAGGGGGCAGGGGTCGGGGCGCCGGGGCGGATGCATATTCATTCGGCAAGGGGCATTTCTGACAATGTAGCACTTGTTGGGGATGATGGTTAGTCTCCCCGGATCGCCCTTGTCAGTCGGGCAGGCTACGGTTATCTTTTTTTTATATAGGCTTCTGACGCTGACGCGTGGGCCCGACACTATTTTTTCTGAATTGAAACTTGCTTCCCTCAAATATTGTACCCCATAAACAGCACCAAAAAATTCATAAAAATACGAATAATTCATAGTTGGTAATTTAGTATTTGAATAAAATATCAACATCCACACTTGTCTAACCAAATTTCTTAAAATTAGAATTTTTATCTCTTGTTTACGATATAATAATTATAAGAACGTCTTAGTGTGTTCTAAAAATTCTACAAATTGACTTGGCAACATAATTTAAGTCCCTAAGCTTATCTACAAAAATTCAAATGGTTTCGAAAATAGAAGATTATACTTGTGTACAAATGTCTACATCTCTCACCTAGTTTATTAGAATGTTACTTCAACATTGAAGTTTTTCACACTTTAAAACATGTTCGAACTCATATGCATTTGAAATTTTAACATAACCTTATGTTCACCATAAGATTAAGAAATGCAAAGTTTAATTAGTAATGGTGATGTGACCTACATTACTCGTTTTAAGGCCCACACAAGCCCACTCGCGCTAGGTTAGTACTTAGTAGGGAACGACGCCTCCCTCACGCAGTCTCCTCCCACTCTCCCCTCGTGCCACCGCCGCCGCTTTCTCCCCCTTGCCTTCGTCCCCCTCACCTCCCCCACGCCGCGACCCACTCTACACCCCTTTGCTGAGACGCGTGCCACACCACGCTCGCCGCGACGCGCACCACACCTCTGATAGCGAGATCTAGAGAAAGAGGGACCTAGCTGCGGCGGCGAGACGACGACGACTGGAGGAGGGATCCAGCGACGACGGCGACGACGACTAGGAGGAGGAGGGATCCAGCCACGAGGTCGACGCGAGGACGAGGACGTGGCGGCGAGCAGGCAGCGACGAGGAGTAAAGATCCCTCCACTCCGGCAGTGCGAAGGTCAATGGCGAATCTAGGATTTGAGTTTATGGTATGCCACTCTAAAAATGTCTTATACAATTCGGTAAATGCATTCTACCAACTCGGCAATAATTGTAAAATTAACAACAATTCAGTAATAAGGTAATTTGGTATATTTGCTCGAGTTTATGGAATTAGGCCAAGTGCGCTGTTGCAGCACACATGCGTTCAGGTAATCAAGTATACAACATATGCGTGCGTATGGTTTTCTTTTTATATAAATGCGTATAATATACTTGTACTTGTGGGAATTGCAGGGTATGCCGTGTCTCCTTTGTATAAGTACATGTGAACATACTTAGCTGTCGATTGTATACATACTTAGCATTTCGTTTTAGATTGACTCTTACATTTGGTTTTGCTCTTGTTCCTATGCACATCTGCACATTCTCTCCAAGTTGAATAAGTATCTCATCAGCAACCGAGGCATCCTGCATCTTGCTCTTTAAAATGGTATGGTCGCTTTGCCTGCACTAATTTATGTTAATGGTTTACCAAGAACCAATGATATTACAGTGGGCTAAAGTAGTTACTGTAATTTCCTTAACTATTAATTCACAGGATAATTCTGATGAGGACTATAGACCTGGGCCACAAGATGAAGAAGAGGGTTATGGCACTACTGGTGCACAACACGGCCAGATGGGTGGGGCTCAGCGCCGAGGCAGAGCGCCAAGGACATCCACAAAGTGGCCAAGTGACACAATGATAGTCACTGAGGTTGACATAGTGGGGATGCTAGTACCATTGACTCAAAAGCGCAGGTTCAGGGTGCTTGTAGGGCTCATTGCTAGACAAAAGATACCTTTGAACTTGCCGGAAATCAAAGAACTAAGCAATGATGAAAAGTGGGACTTGTTAGATAAGCATGTGCAGAAACACTTGAAGTTCCAGGAAGATGCGAAACCGCAGGCATCCAAGCTTTTCTGGAAGATGGCAGCCAAGGCATGGAGACAATTCAGATTTCAGCTTAGGCGAGATTTTATCAGAAAAGGACTTGAGCCATTTACAAGGCACCCGTTTATTGTCTCGAAACAGTGGAAGGAGTTCATGAAACAGGCAGGAACCAAGCAAGCCTCATTTGCTAGTGTCAAGTTCAAAGAACTCCGAAGCCGGAACACAAGCGAGCATAACATGGGTCCAACTGGTTATACTATGAAACTAGAACAATGGGAGGAAGAGGACAGACAATTAGCTACAGCTGGTATCCCAACCCATATGATGCCTACCCTGACGATCGTTCCAAGAATTGGATACGAGCAAGGAGTAAGCTAGTGATTAAAGACCGTGTTGCTGTGATAGTGTTCAACAACAAAGAGGCAGAAAAATTGGCTGCGGACATCAAGGAGAAGATTGCATGTGCAGAATCTTCAGGATGGCAGGGCAGAGGGAGTATGATGTGCTAAGTCAGTGTTTGGGCCGCCCTGAATGACACGGTCGTGTGCGTGGTGTCTCCAGCTACCAGGGCTGGAAGTATGCATGGCCTCAGCACGTCGAGATGTACAGGAAGAAGAAGAGGATGAAGACCGACACATTAGTTGATACGAAAAAGATAAAGGAACAAATCAAGCAAGAACTGGTGGCTGAGATGCGGATGCAGAACATGCAGATGTAGAGGTGGTGTTGTCACCAGATGGTGTTGTCACCAATGTCCAATCGCACAAGCCCTTCACCCGCCACACTGAAGAGCAGCTGTGCGTCCGCAGATGTAGGTTTGATCGATGGCACTGCAGAGTTGGTGACGGAGGTGCACTGTAACGATCGTACACACGAAGACCTTATAGGCATGTTGACTGAACCCACACACTGTGGCCTACGGATCACGTGGAGGGGGATTGAATGTGAGGCTGCACTTGGTCTTGTTCATCCAGAGGAGACTACACTACAAACAGTCCCGATTCATGAAGACTGTGTTGTGGTTGAAGTGATCACTGTATATACTATCTTTGTGGATGAACTGTTGGAATACCCTCCTAATGACGAGGTGATGAAACTCGGACAAGCTCAAGGACAGAGGTTACAGTGGAGAAGGCATCGGATTGACATCAAAGGAGCACCAACATGTATATCTCGTTCATAGGCTATTGTACAGATTCCTTGTAGTTCACACAGTACAGTACAAGTTCCTTCCTCAAATGGTTCCCCTCTTCCTCCTCCTCCTCCTCCTCCTCCTCCTCAATCCCCACATGTTCCATCCCCACATCCGGAAGGTACACAAAATATTCCATCCCCACCTACTCCTAGTCCTAAAAAACAGAAAAACTTGCATCTCCACATCCCCTAGAAACACCAAATATTCCATCCCCACCACCACGCCCACCACCTCCTCCTTCTCTTCCTCATGAAACAACAAAACCTACACCCCCAAACGGAAGTGCTCAAAACAATCACGCCAAAGTAGGTACATCTGGACCTAATACCTCTGTAATAGGTCTTGGTGAGGCACCAATAGGCAAGAAAGCCATTGAGAAACCTTCAGCCATTTCAAAGCTACAAGAAGAGAAACTTGCCAAAAATAACAGCTCTACAACACCTACAGCAGGAAAGAAAGCCCTTAAGACACCTTCTTCAGCCATCTCAAAGTAGCAGGAAAAGGAAATTGCTGCAAATAGAACCTCTAAGAGGCCTACTAGAAAGCGATCTAAAAGAAACACCAAGGAGAATCGTCGGTATATGACTAACCCAAAGCAATCTGAGAGTGACACTGAGAAGAATCCTTGGCCTATGGCTAACCCAAATTACAAATTCGGGTTAGCCATTCTCAGTGATGGTGATCTCAAAAAGGCTGCTCCTTTTACCAGAAAGCTCCACACATTCTACATGCAACATGGTGAGTCAGATGATGCTTCTGACATTATGGTCGCACTTCGGCCCAGGACCAATGCATGGCTGAAGAGAGATGAATCATCAAACGCACTCCAGCAGATGCCTGTGCAACTCAGTGATTTGTACAACCTCTTCAACTTGGATGCTTTGGATTTGACACTTCTCCGCTGCTTCATCCTGTAAGTTGCTTGAAAATTTAATCTGCTTCTCACTAATCACATCCTCTATCGAACTGTGCTTTTTGCCTCGTGTCATCTTTATTACCATGTATTTTGCCTCCTTATACTTTGTCTTTTCTAACTAATAGGAATATGAATGTAGAAGTTGACAACAAGGGCCCTATAGTTGGCTACCTTGATCTTGAATGCCTTTGCTCGACAATGTTGAGCAGCACGGATAACACTGTTTCTTTCTCTATTGACTATAAGCTCAGAGCCTTCGAACAATATGCTACAAAAGATTTAATGCTTACCGCTTATCTCAGTACGAACCACTGGATTGCAGTGGCGATCGTTCCGAAGCAGCGGAAGGTCTACTATCTTGATTCATTGAAGACAATTAATACTAATACTCGCCCTTTCGAGCTAATCATTAATGAGTAAGTTATTTCTTTCTTAACCCGTGGACATTCCTCAACAAATTGTACAGAGTACATTAATTAATAGTGTCCTAACCATTGTTGATATTTTCGTTGTAGGTCTTGGAATCGTTTTTGCCGCAAAAAGTTCTCGCGTCGTGGCCCCTTGAAACACGTCAAAGATATTAAGGTACATACCACTTATTTCCTTCTTGTGGAAGCTAGTACTAAAGCTTGAGTTTATTTCTTCTCGTTCACCACTATTTTTCTCTGTACGTTTATTGCAGTGCCACCAACAACCTACTGGATCCAGACTTTGCGACTTCTATTGTGCCTATCACATGCTTCAATTAAAATATAGCAGCACACATATGAAGGTACTTTCTTGGGATCTTCATTTGTAAAACCTGCAACTGAGCACAGTTCTTGCTTATTAGCACTACACATGTTTGGTAACCACCTACATATGTGTGCTGACTGGTGACATTATTATATACAAGCTTAGGGCTAGATGAGCATTCTCTCGACAAATCATTGCTTGCAGATGTTCGTGAAAGAATTGCAACATTCCTCATGGAACAGGTGATCACAGCTAGAGGAAATTTCATGCTGATGAAACTATGTGGGCTAATATTGTGTTTGGTGACTAGGAAAATTTTGCATTCCTCCTTGTCCATGAATTTTTGCATTCCTCATTGTCCATGAATTTTTGTGATATTGTTGCATTCCTCCTTGGGTGATGCATTTCCTCCTTATATGATATGATGATGCTGAATTTTGTCATATGATGTATGTGAATTGTGGATTTCTGTGAATTTGGATGATGGATCTAATTTCTGTGAATTTAGTCATATCCTGGCTGGTTCCAGGATGCAGCCCCTGATGGCTGCCAAATCCTGGTTGGATCCAGGATGCAGCCGAAAAGCAGGCAACAGGTTACTGTAGGGGTGGCCTATGTATCTATAACGGGTGCTAATTAAAGCTCGTTACAAACACTGACCACTGAGTAACGAGCTTCAATTGGAGCACCCGTTACAAACTTTCCAACAAAGTAACTGGCACCGTAAAAGACCGTTACCAATACGTGGCTCGTTCATTGAGACATCGGAGACGCAGGTTCACCACATGCGTCTCTGATATTGATTTCACAATAACAGGCTTTGTTTTGGTGCCCGTTACTAAAGTTCCCTATGGGCCCAGAGAAACAGTCATTTTCACGTGACCGGTGGCTAGTTGTGGTAACGGTCGTTGTTTAATGCCCGTTACGAATATGTCTTATCAGTAACGGGCATCTGCCCGTTACCTTTCTTGGGTTATTTGTAACACTTGATCGGTAACGGGAGCATTGCCTGTTACCAAAGGCGACCTACGCCCGTTTCCAAAGCCAGTTTTTCACGTAGTGAGTAACATGAAAATGAATTTCAACAGTTCATATAACTACATCTGTTAGCAACAATTTATTCACACAAACTTAATTGGGGTAACAAAATCCATCAATCAAAACCACAGTCAATCAAATAAAGATGAACTATCTAGGCATGTCTCCCTAATTAATCCACATTGACATGAATATATAGCAGATCGATTTTGGTGGCCGATGAGAGAGAGGGCGTTGGGGGTTCAAGCAGGACTAACCTCTGTCGCAAATGAAGTAGTTGTTCTCGTGGTGGTCGGAGGGGCCAGATCCACGGCGGCTCGTGGCCTGAGGCGGCTGGCTCATCGTTGTGACCGGGGCTACGTCAACGGATCCGCGTCAACAGTCTTTAGGTTGGCTGGACGTACGTCCTCATGCCAGTAACCGCGTCCTCATCACCATCGTCACGCAGGGAGCGGTGGGGCTGGAGAAGAGCAGGGCTGCGGTGGGGAGAGAGCAGCGAAGGCGAGCGGGGTGAGTGGCAGCGGCGGTGGGGAGAATGCGGGAATTGTGGATCTGTCTAGCGAGGAGCTGAATATGAACGACACGCGTAACTAATGACGGCTCTATGCAGCAATTGGAATTTCATGGGCACTATAGTAAATATTGGTGGGAAATTTTGAGCAGCCCGCGCACGGTTTGCCTGCTAAAACTGACGAGTGGGCCAGTGTCATGGGCGACGATGGTTAGTGAACCCGGATCACCTTTGTTGGGAGTTGGGTTAGCGGTTTTCTTTTTATATTGGCTGCTGACACTGACGCGTGGGTCGGCCACAATTTTTTTTGGACTGAAACTTGCTTCCCTAAATTATTAATCCCATAAAACAACACCTAAAAAATCATAAAAATACGAACAATTCGTATTTGGACATTCAGCATTTCAATAAAATATCAACAGCCACACTTGTGTGCCCAAGATTCTTAGAATCCATTTTTACATCCCATGTTAATGATGTAATAACTCTACTAACATCTAGTGTGCCTAGACTTGCCAACATAATTTGGGTACCTAGACTTGTCTTCAAAATTTCAAATGGTTTCGATGAAGGAAAAATATACTTGTGTACAAATGACTTCATCTCTCACATAGTTTCTTAGAATGTTTTCTTGAACATTGAAGTTTTCCACACTTTGCAACATGTTTGAACTCATATGCATTTGAAAACTTAACAAAACCTTGTGTTCACCTTATGTCGTATGGACCTCCCTGGGCCCACTACCTCGGTGGGTACCAGGACCGACTACTCGGTGGGCCCCTGGGACTACCCGACTTGCGCTGCACGGTACCTGATGGCATGAAGCACAAGGACTACGGAGGAGAAGTACTCGGTTAGGAAGCTGTACATGTCCCGCACTGTATGGAAGACTCATAGACGTACTCGACTAGTACTCTCTCCCTATTCCGACTTGTAACCCTGCTTCCCGGACTATATAAGGCGAGGCAGGGACCTTTCTCTCATCATCTCATCTCACGGCGTACAATTGCACCATCTTGTAATCGTACCCAATCAATCCAGAGCTACACAGCATACAGGACGTAGGGTATTACGCACCTCGCGGCCCGAACTTGTCTAAATTGTGTGCCACGTGTCTCTTCCTTCGAGTTACCGATCTCGGCGAGGCCACATTCATCTACTTCGGGTACTCCCCTTAGTAGGTTGCCGGTCTAAAACACCGACACCGGCGCGCCGGAGGTAGGGGATCTCGCCCGAGATCACATGGCGAACTCGACGGCTCCCGTCTACTTCAAGCCAACCGTCGCCTTCAACCGCGGCGACACCTTCGTTTTCGGCGCTTGGGTCTGCACTGCTGACGGCGCGGGATCCTTCCACCGCCGCCTCACCATGCAGCCCAACCCGGAGACCGGCTTCGTGACGCTTCCTGAAGTTGTCACTAGCGAACTCGCCGGCATGTTCGGCGAAATTTCGCTTTTCAACCATCACGCCGACTTCGAGCTCGAGTCCGCTTCCAACTCGAACTCAACGTCTCCATGGGCTATCGCATGCGAGCCGACTGCTCAGCCATCACATGTGGTCCCCCCATCCCGCGAGCGCCCCATGCGCGGCCCCCACAACCCCTGCAGGGCCCACACGGGGGCTCCTTCTTCGCGCCGGGCCGGCAAGGAGCCCGTACCCGAGTACAACTCTTACTCCGACACCGCCCCCGGCCACGCTTCAGACTCCAACCCCCTCTCCAGGTTCTACTCGGATTCCGCATAAGA
This sequence comes from Cenchrus americanus, assembly GCA_947561735.1. Lineage (NCBI taxonomy): Eukaryota > Viridiplantae > Streptophyta > Magnoliopsida > Poales > Poaceae > Cenchrus > Cenchrus americanus. The sequence goes on along the minus strand of OX387245.1, from coordinate 92,539,787 downwards.
GTTCGACTTCGGGTCGGACCCAGAGGATCCCGAGTCCGAGGACAATACAACTGAGCATCCCTTATCAGGCCCGGCCTCTGGGCTGGTTATAACGTCCACGCCTGCCTGAAGATTCGTCTACTGGCCAGACCGCAAGCCCGCGGACCTGATAAGTGGAGACTCACGCTACGTCGCCTACCTCAACTCGCTCCCGTTCCAGGAGGGAACACCACTTGCCCGGGCTGACTCGTACACTCCAACTGAGGTGGCGAGCTCTGAGTCCAGCCTTGGCAACCCTAATCGCCAAGTCTTCATGGCTGCCGGCGACACCCCCGGCCCATCAGGGACGGCTACAGACAAGTACCTTGAGGACATCTCCGCAGACGAGCTGTCCGCTGATGCACCTGCAGACGAGACCGCCGCCAACAGGGACGCTCGACGTGAGCGTAACAGGAAACGCAACGAACGACGCCGGCGTCTCAGGGACAACCTCCCCATCCGCAACTTTGCGGAAGCTCTCGAGGCAGTCGAGAGCAGGGTACACACTACCCCCGAGCAGTGCCTCATGTCGATCATAGCGATCGCACGCCAGGCTCAGGGAATACGCGCCGGAGAAGTCATCGCCAAGCTCGCTGAAGACGCCTACTTCATGCGGGTCGACAACAGGGTCAACCAGCCTCCTCCCGCTAGGAACCGCGACAACGAAGCTACAAGTCGCAGCGCTGACCTTGGCCGCAATCGTAGTCGAGCCGAGCTGCCGGCTCAGCCCAACCGTACTCGTGCGAACGCCGGCGGACCCTCACAGGGTGGCAACAGCAATCGTGAGGTTGTCCCTCACCGTGCTCCTGACGGCGGCGGTCGTGATCCTGACGGCAGCGGCAGCGATGACGGAAGCTCCAACCATGGAGCCAACAGGAGGGCCGCCGGCGGTGGCAATCGCGGCGGTCGTGACCACGCGAACAGCCACACCTCCGGTGCCTCACAGGGCGCCTACGACGCCCGCCGAAGATTGAGGAGCCGCGGCGGAAGAAGTCGCCCACCGCAGCGACAACGACGGCTTCCCCGCCTTCTCACCTCGACTTCGCAACTTGCTCCTCCCCCGAAAAGTTTAAGCCTTTGGGGATCACCAAGTACGACGCGAAGCGGACCCCATCCGGTGGCTCAGGTGCTACGCCCTCTCCATCGAGAACGCTGGTGGCAACAACGACACCAAGTGCCTCTACTTCCCCTTCTGCCTGGACCAAGCTCCACTCACATGGCTCGAGTCGTTGGACAAGCACTCGATCGACAAGTGGGACCAGCTGAAGGAGCAGTTCACCAGCAACTTCGCGGGCGCCATGGGCCGATCGGGTACTCGCATGGACCTAGCCATGGTCAAGAAGGAACAAGGCGAGACCCTCTGCAAGTACATGCGCCGCTTCTTCGACAAGCGCGCTACCTTAGTCGACGTCACCGACAAGGAGGTCATTGACCTCTTCCAAGACGGCCTCTACCACCGCCGCACATTTGAAGACTTCGGTCGTCGCCGCCCCAAGTCCATCCCCCACCTCAAAGACATGATCATGTCCTGGGCGGATGAAGAAGACAAGGCCAATGCCAAGTACAACGCCATCGTGGCAAGAACAAGCAAAACGCGGGCGGCGGCAGCGGCAACAACGGGAACCAAGGCGGTCGCAGCAACAACAACAACTACTCGGGTCCCAACCGCAAGCGCAAGCCAAACAACACTGTCGCGGCTATCCAGCGCCCTGCGAAGGAGAACTCGAAGAAGAACTCAGGCGGCTTCAAAGACTTGCTGAAGGAGAAGTGCCCGTGGCATCTGGACGGCAACCACACTACCGAGCAGTGTTACCAACTCAGGCGAGCACTCAAGAGTACTCCAGAGCCACCGCACCCTCACGACAAGAAAGGCAAGAAGAAGAACGACGGAGACAACGGCGAGTTCCAAGAACCCGACAAGACTGTCAACGTCCTCTTCGGCGGACTACCCAGCAGGCGGGAGCAAAAGGCTACCCGTCGAGAAGTCATCAGCATTGAACCAGCGGTCCCGACCCCTCTCAGGTGGTCGGAGGTACCCATTACCTTCTCCCGCGCGGATCAATGGACTAGCTTCTCCGAACCAGGGCGGTTCCCTCTCGTCCTGAAGCCAGTGGTCGCGGGCTCCAAGCTCAACAAGGTCCTCATCGACGGTGGAAGCGGGCTCAACGTCCTTTTCACCAAGACCTTGAAGAAGATGAAGCTCGACATCACCCACATGCTCACCAAGAGCAACACGCCTTTCTACGGCATCGTCCCCGGTAACGCGGCTATCCCACTGGGCTCACTTGTCCTGCCAGTTACCTTCGGGGAATCTCGAGACAACTATCGTACCGAGTACATCAAGTTCGAGGTCGCGGACTTCGAGACATCCTACCACGCCATCCTCAGCAGACCGGCCATCGCCAAGTTCATGGCGGTGCCCCACTACACCTACTTGGTACTCAAGATGCCGAGTCCAGCAGGTGTACTCTCTCTCCAAGGGGACTTGAAGATCTCGCACGACTGCGACACCGAAGCCGTGGAGATCGCCTCTACAAATCAAGTACCCAACGTGATGATGGAGGTCTACGCCGCGTCGAAGAAGCTTGCGACAAGTGAACTCGACATCCCTGAGAAGTCTGACAAAGGCAACAAGCCTCAGCCAGCTGAGGAGGTTCTAGTCAAGACGATCGACCTCAGGACAGGCGACAGCAGCAAGACCACCACCATCGGGGCCGGCCTCGACCCCAAATAGGAAGACGCGCTCATCAGCTTCCTCCGGGCTAACCGCGACATCTTCGCGTGGAAGCCAGCGGACATGCCAGGAGTGCCCAGGGAGTTGATCGAGCACTACTTCAACGTCGATCCTAAGGCCACCCCCAAGCGACAACACCTCCGCCGTTTCGCCGACGACAGACGGGATGCCATCAAGAAGGAACTCGTCAAACTACTCGCGGCTGGCTTCATCAGAGAAGTCTTCCATCCTGAGTGGCTCGCCAACCCCGTCCTCGTCCGCAAGAAGAACTCGAACGAGTGGAGAATGTGTGTCGACTACACCGACCTCAACAAGCACTGCCCCAAGGACCCCTTTGGGTTGCCGTGGATTGATCAAGTCATCGACTCCACGGTGGGCTGCGACCTGCTCTGCTTCCTCGACTGCTACTCCGGGTACCACCAGATCGCGATCAAGGAAGAAGACCAGGAGAAGACCGCGTTCATCACCCCATTTGGCGCGTACTGCTACACGACCATGTCCTTCGGGTTGAAGAACGCCGGCGCCACCTATCAATGAGCTATCCAGGCCTTCTTCAAGAGGCAACTCAACAAGAACGTCGAAGCCTACGTGGATGACGTGGTTGTCAAGACCAGAAACTCCAGTACCCTCATCGACGATCTTGAAGAGACTTTCGCATCCCTTCGCGAGTACCGCTGGAAGCTCAACCCGAACAAGTGCGTCTTTGGCGTACCTTCGGGCAAACTACTCGGCTTCATCATTAGCCAACGCGGCATCGAAGCCAACCCCGAGAAGATCTCCGCCATCACCAGCATGAAAGCTCCCACGTGCATCAAAGACGTCCAGAAGCTGACCGGGTGCATGGCGGCCTTGAACAGATTCATCTCGAAGCTTGGAGAATGGGGGCTCCCCTTCTTCAAACTACTCAAGCACCAAGAGAAGTTCGTGTGGACTCCAGAGGCGGACCAAGGCCTTGCTCAGATCAAGGACTTCCTATCGAAGCCACCAGTCCTCACGGCTCCTCGCAAAGGCGAGCAGCTACTGCTCCACCTCGCTGCGACTACTCACGTGGTCAGTATTGCCATCGTTGTCGAGCGGCAGGAAGACGGCCACGCCTATCCAGTCCAGCGCCCAGTCTACTTCATCAGCGAGGTCCTGTCAGAGTCCAAGGCACGCTATCAGCCTGTGCAGAAGCTTCTGTACGCAGTACTCATCACCTCGCGGAAGCTACAACACTACTTCCAGGAGTACTCGATCTCCGTCGTCACCGACTACCCGCTCGGCGACATCCTGCGGAACCAAGATGCTACTGGAAGAATCTCCAAGTGGGCAGTCGAACTCGGCGCCCTCACCATCGACTTCACGCCACGCACGGCTGAGGACCAGGAGCGTCCGAGTGGTCGATGGATGACCGCTCCTCAGTGATGAGTGATTGACAACGGGTGTTGGACTGACTCTTGGCTTAGTGCGCAGGTGTAGTCTGCGGCCTAGTTCGTGTTGTTGCAGGTGAAGAACGGGCGCGAAAGGTCTTCAGCCTTGAGGGGCCTCCGGGAGATGGAGAGACAAGTAGGCTCAGTTCGAGGGACCCTGTGGACAGCGGGACTAGGTGCGGGCCACATGGTGGAGATACGAGCAAGACGAAGTCATCAACAATTGAGCCGGTGCACGGTGGCGGTCGAGTCAAGTGGTTTGGCGGGAGGCCGGACCGAGCACGCGGGGTTTGGTGGTTTGCCCACAAAACCATCGGAGGACGGTTTCTTGGTTTGGGCCTCAAAACCAAGTCCGAGGGTCCAACACGACGGAGACGGGATCCGAGCGTGTCGGGAAGCTTCGAAGCGGAGGACACGCGGCAGGATCACATGGCTTGCGTCGGGAGGACGCGGGGTGCGGCAAAGGCATGGCCGTCTGATGGCAAGACCCACAAACATTACCTGAATGCCCCTACGTGGGATGTATCGCCAGTAGTTAAGTTAGGGGTAGTCGAGTCATTTACCACTCCGGCGGGACCTGATATATAAGCCATGAGTGTGTGTGGATGGCTCTCTTGCTCGATGACTTAGGGTTTCATTTTCCCCCTCCCATTTCTTATTTTCGTAGCTATTTCTTCTCCATTTTTTCTAGGCTAGCATGAGAGCTTCATGAGAGATTTGTTGAGAGGGATGGATGCTAGGGTGGCATGCTAGACCTTGTGAATTTTTCCTGGTTTGTATAGAAGATTCGGAGTTGTGTTTTTTGTGGTCTTTTTGTGCTTGTTTTCGTACCTTTGTTCTTGGCGTGATTCCGCGGATTTGAGTGGGTTTCTCCCTGGATTTCTTTGAGGGAAACATGGATGGATGTCTCGTGCATCTTTGTGATTGATCTTGTGCCCTCAAACGCCGAGAAACCACTTCGATTCGAGGATTTTCGTTCGGTGCTCTAGTTTTTGGTGGTGCTCAAAGGATTCGCGATTCCTGGTGATTTAGGGAGTTAGGAGGCAAGATTTTTGGGCTATAGCATCCTTGTGTGACGTTTTTCAAGTCCCCAAACCCTTGTCTCCATAGCTTCAACCGTTTGGGAAATCCGATGATGATTTGGGGGAGTTGACCTTCGAGGTCGAGCTGTTTTTCTGCTCTGTCCGTGCCTCGCGGACGGTCCGCGTCGTCCTGGCGGACGGTCCGCGCCGTGCGTGTTCGTCGGGTGTTCTTCGTGTTCTTGCTCGCCTTTCATTTCGATCTATGGTGGTTTCGAGTTTTGTTTGGACGAAGTTTCGGACGGTCCGCGTGTGCTGGGCGGACGGTCCGCGGGTGCCTGGCGGACAGTCCGCGTGCTCCCCGCGGACGGTCCGTTATTCGCGGTGCGTCTCTGGTGGTTCTGTGTGTTTTATCGGACGGTCCGCGGCGTAGGACCGGACAGTCCGCGGTGTTGGTGCGGACGGTCCGCGGCAGCAGGCCGGACGGTCCGCGTGGCCAGTGTGGACGGTCCGCCCCGTCTGGCCAGACGGTCCGCCAGAGCCTGTGTGCTTTGCTTCTTGGTTCAATTCCTTCCTTCCTTTCTTGTGCTTCCGCGTGTGCTTCAAGGAATCATTCCTAGGACTAGAGGTTGATCTATAACCTCGTTGTCTTGGCAATTGGTGTGTGATTCGATCCATCGCTTGTGTGTGACCGAGTTTTGACTAGGGTATAGGCCGAGTTCTTTGAGAAGAATTTTTACCGGCTCCTATTCACTCCCCCCCTCTCTAGTCGCCATCTGATCCTTCAATTGGTATCAGAGCTTGGTGCCGGATTCTTTGCGACTTTGACAAGTCTTGAATCCTAAGATGGCATATGTTGAGCGGGGCGGTCCGCCGCACTTCGATGGCAAGGGTTACCACAAGTGTGCGGCTCGTATGATGATCTTTCTTCATGGCAAGTTGTTGGATTTCATTGTGCTTGACAAGGCCTATGCTATTCCGGTCAATATCCATACTCTTATGGTGACCGATGCCGGTGCTAAGGCCAAGTATGAGGCAAATGCAAAAGCCGTTGATCACTTGGTCCGGAGCTTGTGTGATCCTGAGTTTGAGCGTGTTCGCCATTTGAATCTTGCTTGGCAAATTTGGGAGAAGTTGTTGGTTGCTCACGGTGGTGATAACCATGTGAAGGCTCGCCTCTTTGTCTCTTACCGGATGCAATATGAGAACTTCACTCAACTTCCCGGTGAGGACATCGATGCGATGTTTCAGAGGTTCACCGCCATCGTGAACAACATGAAGGCTAATGTTGAGGATTTTCCTTACACCGAGCATGATCAGGCTTTGAAGCTCTTGCATGTCTTGGATCCAAATGTTTGGGGTGCTAAGGTTGAGGCCATCAAGGAGTCTGGGCAATATTTGACCATTGAGTTGGATGACCTTTTTTCAAAGCTCAAGTCGGCTGAGGTTGACAGGAAGTTGCAATCCAAGCATGAGGGCTCGACTAATCATAGTCTTGCTCTTGTGGGCGGATCAAAGGGCAAAGCCAACACTAACCCTTCATGTCGACAGTTTTCCTTGTCTTCTCTTATGTCCATTCCAGATGAGGAGTTTGATGTGCTGGGCGAGGAGGAGCTGGCCTTGCTCTCAAGAAGGTTTGATCGACTACACGAGAGTCGGAGGAATGCAAGGCAGAGCTCAGGGACGTGCTACAAGTGTGGCAAGCGTGGCCACTTCATCGCCGAGTGCCCGGAAGTGGAGGAGAACAAGTACAAGATGAGCGAGTACAAGGCGCACCCAAGGCGTGAAGACAAGTACTCCTCCAAGGGAAAGCACTTCAGCAAGTCTAAGAGCAAGGACAAGGACAAGCGGCGACCGAGCAAGGGCGGCTACAAGAAGGACAAGGCAAGAGCCATGGTGGCCGGTGCAAGCGACGTTGACTCAAGCTCAAGCGACGCGCAGTCAATCTCAAGCAGTGAAGATGAAGACGCCGGGAGGCGCAAGGGCAAGAAGAGTGCAAGCCGGAACCTCAGTGGATTGAGCTGTGTGGCGCTTGAAGGCTTTTGTGGCATGGCCCATAGTTCGAGCGAGCAAGAAGAGCGACAAGGAAGACGGCGACTCCGACTCGGAGGATGAGGTAAATCGTGACCCCGACTCTTTGCTTGCTGAGATCACTAGGTTGAATGGCTTGATTGACAACCGTGATAGTGTGTTGAGAGATGCTAAGAAGATGAGGAAAGATCTTAGGGCTCAACTTGAGAATGCTAGTGAGAAAGTAGGGGAGTTAGAGTCTGAATTGCTTGAATTGAAACTTGAGAATGACTCTTTGAAACTTGATCCTACTACCCTGATGATGTTGAGTGTCTTGAGTGTGATGCATGGTTGAATGAGATTAAGTTGCTTAATGAGAAGAATGCTTCCACTTTGGCTAAACTAGATGCTCTTAGGACTGAGTATGATGAGCTTAAGGCTAGACCCACTTTGCTTGGTGCTTGTAAATCATGTCCTACTATGCATGCTAAGCTTGTTGATGCTCGTTCTACCATTAGCACTTTGGAAGCTTCTTTGAAATCTCCTATTGTCAATGCATGCACTAGCTGTGATGAAGTTACTTTGCGCAATCTTGAACTTACTTCCCGTTTGAATGTCATCTATGAGGAGAATGACTATTTGAGGAAGGTGTTGGGTTGGTTGTCTGGGCAGGAACCTCAATTGAAAATCATGATTGAGGAGTTCAAGAGAGCTAATGGTCGTTGTTTGGGTTTTGAGAAGTTGGGTGAGAAAGTGGGAGAGAACAGTGGGGAGAGTGTGTATGAGAAGTGTGTTGAGTCTAACCCCGAGTTTGAGGTGATAGGAGACATCCAAGTCCCACTTCCAAAAGCACCCAAGAACTCTTTCACACCAAAGCCCAACCACCTTTGCAATAAGCTTGACACAACCCAAGATCCACCCAAATTCCCACCTAAGACAAATGACTTCCAGAGACCGGTGAAGTTTGTGAGTGAGAAGGGTGAGAAGCCTAGAGAAAAGCCAGAGCCAAAACCAAAACCCATCCCCTTCAGGTGTGAGTATTGTGGCAAGGAGAGGCATCTTGCAGAGTTGCTACAAGAGGAAGAGGGATGAGAGGCTTGCTAGGGAGCAAGCAAACTAGGACAGGTATCGCCAGTCTCATGGTATTCCTGAGCCTAGAGTGCCACTTCCATGGGGCGTGGGAAGTGTGAAGAGTGTTGGTAGAGTTGGAGCTCAGGGTGGCAGGTTTGTTAGGAGAGATGATGGTGTGCGTGCTGGTGAGAGGTTTGGTCGGGCTCGTGGTGGTTTTGCTGGACGTCCCCCTACTCGTCCTCAATACGGGTTTAGGGGAGATGATCGTAGCTTTGGGTTCCAGAGGAACTACAGACCACGTTTTCCCCTCGTGGTGCTCGTACTCCTTCCATGGGACACGGGAAGTTTGGTGGCAAGGGAATGGTGTTTGCTAACCCCTCTTTTGAGCAGATGGCTCGACACTGGTTTAACATTTTTTGTGCTAACCCTAGTGTCGAGTCGTTAGCTCACTCTCGTTCTTGTTTCTGACTACAGGCAGGAGGCTTGGAGAACATTTGGCTGATCGACTCCGGATGTTCCCGACACATGACCGGAGATAAGAAGTGGTTCTCCAGCCTCACCCCATTGAAGGAAAAGATGTACATCACATTTGGGGACAATGGACGAGGAAGGGTGATTTCTGAGGGTGTTGTGCATGTGAGTGACAAGGTAACGTTGAAGAGGGTTGCTCTGGTGAAGTCTTTGGGTTTCAATCTGCTTTCGGTTTCTCAGTTGCTTGATGAGGGTTTTGAGGTGCATTTCAAGTCTGGCGAGTCTCGTTTGCTGGATTCTCGAGGTGATCTTGTCTGTATGATCATCCCCGAGGGGCAGATTTTCAGGGCTAATTTCTCTCGTTCTTTGGGTCCTGCTCGCTGTTTGATGGCCAGTCCTTCTTCTGATTTGTGGAAATGGCATAGGCGGTTGGGACACTTGAGCTTTGATTTGGTTTCCCGCTTGAGTGGTCTTGACCTTTGTCGGGGACCGCCCTAGGGGTCCCCTTAAACAACGGGGAATCCTCACTTAATCCCGGTATCAAAACACGCTAAGCCTAACCATGCAGGTAACTAACCATGCAGGACACGGCCTACGTCGGGATCCCGACGGCCCACCGAGACGGCCCACGGAGAAGACCCCTCGAGCAGGCTCCGCCTCGCTCGAGGACGCGCTCCCCTCGGGCGGGCTCCGCCCCGTTCGAGGGGCAACCCTTTCCCTCGAGCGGTCCCGCCCCGCTCGAGGGATCGCCCCCCCTCGAGCAGGTCTCGACTCGCTCGAGGGTCCGCTCCGCCCTCGGGCCGGGGCCCGCCACGCTCACGGGCGCGCGCGCACGCGTGCGCCGGCCCCGTACTTGGGCATTTAACGCCCCGACGCCGCAGACGGCGTCATCATGCGCCCGGGCTCACGCCCGGTGCCGCCGCACCAACTCCCCAGGGAGGAGCCCATCCCCGCCACTGTGGGGGATGGACTGTGCGGTACGGCCGGTGACAGTCCCGTGACACCGCGCGCCCACTACAGTACGGCTAACGCGCCCGACCCTCGAAAGGGGGCCGGGCGCACCCTCGATCTCACTTTCCCGTGACCCTACAGGTAAGGTAGGGGGCGCCAGGCCGGTGGATGGCCATCCCGGTCACTGTAACGGTGCGGCTGCCGTACCCACGCGTGCGGACGCACGCCCGCACCGCGAGGGCGCACGCCCGAGCACCGCAAAGAACCACTCCGCCGCCGCGGAACGCATTGGGAAGGAACGCCGTTCGCCCGCGCCCGTTCCCCCGTACCGGCCATCATCGGCACCTCCCTCGAAGCCTATCAAAGGACACCACCGCCATCCGCCGCCTTCCTACCCTCGAACCGCCACCGTTCGGGTACGGGTAGGCCATCATGGCCGGATCGCGGCGAAGATCGTCCGGACGGCCGCCCACTCTACACCGTAGCGAGACGTGCTCCCTCACGTAGCTAGGTAGCGCGGCGTGCATGTAACCCGTCGCCCCCTTGGCCTATAAAAGGGGGGAGGCGAGCCCCCCGGCCCGCGGGGGGGGGGGGGGGGGGGAAGAGGTTCAGAGGAACACAACACACCGTGCACTCACTCTCTTATTCTCCCACAACATCTTCAGCCACTCTCCCAGGGACTTGGAAGCCACGCTTCCTCTCCCGCCTTGCTTGTACTTGCCCCACTACAAGCACCCCCGGTGCTGAGCAATATAGTGCCACGAGCACGCCCCTGCTGGACGTACGGCCCCCTCGGCCGGAACCAGGATAAAACCTTGTGTCATTTGTTGCTTAGCATCGACCATTGAGGGATAGACCTAGGCGTTATCTACTGGTTAGTGTCGGGACCATATTCCGCACCGACAGTTGGCGCCCACCGTGGGGCACACGAGCGCCTAAGGTCATTTCACCAACTCCCTCCATGGTGATTCGCACTGAGTACCGTGGTACCCGCTACAACATGGGTAGCTCGGACCCTCTCCCGGCCGGGTTCGAGATCCGCTTCGGAGACTTGAACTTCCAGGCCACGGGGAACGGCTATCTCATGCGCCTCACCAATCGTGAGGAGCTTCGCGTGCGGCCGCGAGGCCGAGTCCACTCGGTCTCCGCCGCACGCACGACACCGCGCGCAGCGCCCGCAGGCACGGATGCCGCGGGTCCGTCAACGCCGCGACGCCGTCGTCGCTCCGGGCTACGCTCGCGTCGGGCGCGGTCCGAGCGGCGGCGGGCCGAGCGCGCCGCCGCCCAACGCGGTGCGCCCACCGTCACAACAGCCGCCACCGCCCCGGCCGGGACCGCGTGCGGTCTCCGGACCACGCATCCCCATCGGGCTGCGTGGCGCCACGACGGCCCATAACGGCAACGCGAACACGACGATGCGCCGGGTTCCACCTGGCCGCCACGTCTTCGTCGCCGGGGACCCCGCACCTCGGCGGCGGATGAGTCGTCCCTGGGCTCCGTCGACACGATGCCACCCGCCAACCGCCACGGGTACGCGGAGTGGGACTTCTCCCGCGTGCCGGACCCGGGCCGCGTTCGGGCGCTTCCTCGACGCCACGGACTACCGGTTTGGCTCGCTCCGACGACTCCGAAGCACGGGAGCCACGACCCCACGCGGGAGTGTTGCGCCGTCATCACCAACGACCCGGCCAACAACGCCGCCGCGCGGCGGGTGCCGGAGACGGGGGAAGTCACGCCGCCCCGGGGATCGCCACGCGCCCGGCCGCGGGGCCGAGCGCTCCGTCGGGGGCCGACGTCGACGCACACCGGGCCCAAGCCCGCGAGCTCGAGGCCAAGCCGGCGGAGGAGTACGGACGCGCGGCCGCTCCGCGCCTCGATGGCGGGGGAGGCCTCCGCGCGCGGCGAACGCGCGCGGGAGCCGGGCCGACGGAGTCCGTGACCGCCTCAACCCCGTCCCCAACGTCGACAACGCGGATACTCCGCCACGGGCGAGCCAAAAGCTCATCGCCGCCGCGACGTTGCTACGCGCCATGCCGGCACCCTCGACCCCCGAGGCTCGAGACATGCACCGCGAGGTGCAGACTCTCCTTGAGCAAGCGGCCGTCCGGCGGCCGAGAGCTCACCCCTCACGCATCCGCCAACGGGGGGGACGCACGAGGTGATGATCCTGCACCAGGAGGCGAACCCTCGGTGCACGTGGGTCAACCCGCTGACCAGGGGCGCACGCCGGCCAAGGAACGGCTCCTCGACACGTGCGAGGGCCGGATGGCGATGCCCGCAACGTCATCAACGCCGGGCGCACCAGCAAGGCGGACGCGCGAGCGGCTAGGGGTTACCACCCTCGAAGGGGTGGACGCTACGACAGCGGTGAGGATCGCTCCCCGACGCCGGAGCCCCCGGGCACCCGTGTGTTCAGCCGGGAGATCCGCACGGCGGCGTTCCCCCAGCGCTTCCGTCAGCCCTCGACAATCGTCAAATACAACGGGGAGACGGACCCCCGCGTCTGGCTCAACGACTACCGCCTAGCTTGTCAGCTGGGCGGAGCCACTAACGACGAAGTGATTATCCGCAACTTGCCCCTGCACCTGGGCGACGCGGCCCGAACATGGCTAGAGCACTTGCCCGCCAGCCAGATCCATAACTGGGACGATCTAGTCCACACTTTCGTGGGCAACTTCCAGGGCACGTACGTGCGCCCTGGGAACTCCAGGGATCTGCGCTCCTGCACGCAGAAGCCGGGCGAGTCGCTGCGAGACTTCATACGGCGCTTTTCCAAGCGCTGCACGGAGCTACCCAGCGTGGCACAGTCCGAGATCGTGCACGCGTTCCTCGAGGGCACCACGTGCCGGGACCTTGTGCGCGAGCTGGGACGCAGCCCGCCCACGGACTCGAACGAGCTGTTCGACATTGCCACCGCCTTCGCCTCCGGGAGAGGAGGCCGTGGGGGCGATCTTCGACGGCAAGAAGGGCAAGCGCTCCGAGGACACGCCCGCGGAGGGCGGCGGGTCCAAGGAGCCGTGCCGCAACGACAAGCGGGGCAAGAAGGGGAAGAAGCCGCGCCGCGAGGCGCGCGAGCGGGGCGCAACGGCGGCAACGCCGAAGCCCTCGCCGTTGACCCGGCTCGACGGGGCCCTCGACCGGCTCCTCGAGGCCGGGGGTGTTTGACGACATGATGAAAAAACCATGCCCCTACCACAAAACTCCCGTGAACCACACTCTTGAGCAATGCGACATGCTCAAGAAGTTCTACGGCCGTGCCGCCGCGAAGGAGGCAGAGGCCAAAAAAGATGGGGGCGATGGCGACGCGGGCGGTTTCCCTGCTGTCGAAAATGTGTTCCTCATCTTTGGGGGACCTACTGTCGACATGTCAACCCGGCAACGCAAGAAGGAGCGGCACGAAGTCCTCGCCACCGAAAGGGCACCTCCGGCCTTCCTTAACTGGTCGAAGGACGCCATCACTTTTAGCCGGGATGATCACCCAAACCGCATCCCGAACCCGGGCCAGTACCCACTGGTGGTCGATCCCATCATTGGGAACGCCCGGTTTTCGAAGGTCCTTATGGACGGAGGCAGTAGCCTCAATATCCTCTTCGCGCATACATTGCGCCCGATGGGGATTGGGGCCGGACCGCCGCGGCCCAAGCACGAAGCCGTTTCACGGCATCGCGCCCGGCAAGCGGTGTTCAACCCCTCGGGCGGATCGATCCGCCCGTCCGGTTTGGGACCCCCAAGAATTTCCGCAAGGAAACCCTCACCTTCGAGGTGGTGGGATTCAAAGGGGCCTACCATGCCATCCTTGGGCGACCATGCTATGCCAAGTTCATGGCGGTCCCCAACTACACGTACCTGAAGATGAAGATGTCGGGTCCAAACGGCGTCATCACCGTCGGGTCGTCGATCGAGCACGCATTCGACTGTGACGTCGAGTGCGTGGAACATGCGGAGGCGCTAGCGCTGGATGAAGCGCTGGTGAACACGCTGGAGAAGATGGTCAACGACGACCTCAGCTCCGCCGCCAAGCACGTCGGCACCTTCGAGGCCGCCGAGCAAACCAAAGGGGTCCCCCTCGACCCGTCGGCCCCCGAGGGCGGGCGTTGAGGGTCGGCTCGACCCTCGACCCCAAATAGGAAGCGGTGCTCGTCGACTTCCTCCGCGCCAACGCCGACGTCTTCGCGTGGAGCCCCTCGGACATGCCGAGGGCATCCCGAGGGAGGTCGCCGAGCACTCCCTTGATATCTTGCCTAACGCTCGCGGCCGTGCGGCAGCCGGCCGCGCCGCTTCGACGAGGAGCGGCGACGGGCGATCGGAGCGGAGCTGCGGAAGCTCCTCGAGGCCGGATTCATCAAGGAAGTGTTCCACCCTACGTGGCTAGCTAATCCGTGCTTGTAAAAAAAGAAAAATGGGAAGTGGAGGATGTGTATAGACTACACCGGCCTCAATAAAGCATGTCCAAAAGTTCCTTTTCCTTTGCCACGCATAGATCAGATCGTTGATTCCACAGCCGGGTGTGAACTACTCTGTTTCCTTGATGCCTATTCGGGATATCACCAAATAAAAATGAAGGAGTCCGACCAGCTCGCGACTTCGTTCATCACACCGTTCGGGACGTTCGTTACGTCACGATGCCTTTTGGCCTCGAAACGCGGGCGCAACGTATCGGCGGCGCCGCATGCGGCACGTTTTTGGGGACCATATCGGGCGGACGATCGAGGCTTACGTGGACGACATCGTCGTCAAGACTAGGAAGGCGGACGACACGGTTAACGACCTTGGCGTCGCGTTCACTGCCTACGGGCAAACGGGGTCAATCTAAACCCCGAAAAATGTGTCTTTGGAGTGCCGCGAGGCATGCTCCTAGGGTACATCGTCTCCCGGCGGGGAATCGAGGCCAACCCCCGAAAAGGTCGCGGCCCTCGAGCGAATGGGTCCAATTCGGGACCTCAAGGGGGTGCGAAGGTGTTGGGGTGCCTCGCCGCCTTAAGCCGCTTCATCTCGAGGCTCGGTGAGAAGGGCCCGCCCCTCTACGGCCGCTCAAGAAGCACGAGCGCTTCTCTTGGACCGCCGAGGCCCGGAGAAGCGCTCGACAAGCTGAAGGCGTCTCTGACGCACGCCCCAATCCTTACGTCGCCGCGAGACGGCGAACCCCTCCAACTCTACGTAGCCGCAACCACCCAGGTGGTCAGCACCGTGATCGTTGTGGAGCGCACGGAGGAAGGGCATGCCTTGCCTGTGCAGAGGCCGGTCTACTACATCAGCGAAGTCCTGTCGGACACGAAGATGCGCTACCCCCAGGTCCAGAAGCTGTTGTACGCGGTAGTCCTCACGCGGCGCAAGCTCCGCCACTACTTCGATGCCCACCCGGTTACGGTGGTCTCTTCCTTCCCGCTAGGAGAGATCATCCGCAACCCCGACGCGGCAGGCAGAATTGCCAAGTGGTCCGTGGAGTTGATGGGCGAGACGCTCGCCTACGCTCCGCGCAAGGCCATCAAGTCGCAAATCCTAGCCGATTTCGTCGGCCGAGTGGACGGACACGCGACCGCCGCCCCCTCGGATTCAAGCGAGTGCCGGACTGCGTTCTTCGACGGCTCGGTGATGAAGACGGAGGAGCGGGCGCGGGCTCGCTCTTCGTGTCACCCCTCGGGGAACACATGCGCTACGCAGTGCGCCTCCACTTCCCCGCATCTAACAATATGGCGGAATACAAGGCCCTTCTCTGCGGCCTCAAAATCGCCATTGAGTTGGGCGTCAAGCGCCTCGACGTACGAGGGGATTCGCAGCTCGTGATCGATCAAGTCATGAAGAACGCGAGCGCCACGATGACAAGATGGAGGCCTACCGTAAAGCCGTGCGGGCCCTCGAAGACAAGTTCTACGGCATCGAGCTTAATCATGTACCCCCGCCGGTACAACGAGGAAGTAGATGAGTTGGCAAAAATAGCATGCGGGCGGATCACCGTTCCCCCCGAACGTTTTCGCGCGCGACATCGCGCGGCCCTCGGTCACCTTCGAGCCCTACCCCTCGAGCGACGGCGGACCCTCGGGGGCTCCCTCGAATCCAGCGGGTGCGGAACCCATGGAAGAGGACCCCTCGAACGAGGCGTACGTACTCTCCCTTCTCGAGGGGTACGGCTCCCACGAGGCTGTCGCGATGGACATCGAGCCGGCTCCCGCCCAGGCGGACTGGCGGGAGAAATATATCGCCTGGATTGCTCGAGGGGAACTCCCCCGCGAGGCCGGGCCACGCCCGGGCGCATCGCCGGGATGGCCAAGTCATTCACCCTCGTCGACGGCGAGCTGTACAAGCGCGCCGCATCAGGCATCCTCCATCGGTGTATACCCATGCCCGAGGGGCGCGAGCTCCTACGGGACGTCCATGCGGGGATCTGTGGCCACCACGCCGCGCCGCGCACCCTCGTTGGCAACGCGTTCCGCCGGGGCTTCTCGGCCTACCGCGGTCGCGGATGCCGCCGAAATTGTGCGCACTGCGAAGGGTGCCGGTTCTACGCCCGCAAGTCCAATTTGCCCGCTCACGCCCGCAAACGATCCCCGTAACATGGCCGTTCGCCGTGTGGGGGTTGGACATCGTCGGGCCCCCGCGGAAGGCGCCGGGGGCTTCACCCACCGCTTGTCGCGATTGACAAATTCTCCAAATGGGTGGAGGTGCGCCCCATCACGAATTTGAGGGCCGAGAACGGGCGGTCACGTTCTTCACCGACATCGTCTACCGCTTTGGAGTGCCAAACTCCATCATCACGGACAATGGGTCCCGGTTCACGGGCGGAAGTTTTTGGAGTTCTCGCGACAAGTTCCACATCCGCGTGGATTGGGCGGCTGTGGCACACCCACGGACCAACGGCCAAGTGGAGCGTGCCAACGGCATGATTCGCAAGGCCTCAAGCCCCGAATTTTTGACCGGCTCAACAAATGCGGCCGAAAATGGCTCCAAGAACTACCGGCGGTCGTGTGGAGCCTAAGGACAACCCCAAGCGAGCCACGGGTTCACCCCGTTTTTCCTAGTCCATGGCGCGGAGGCCGTCCTCCCCACGGACCCGGAATATGGGTCGCCCGAGATTCGAGGGTACGACGAAGATGCTAACCAGCAAGCCCGCGAGGACTCGCTGGACCAGCTAGACGAAGTACGCCTCGTGGCGTTGATGCACTCCGCAAGGTATCAACAGTCCCTACGACGTTACCAAGCACGCAAGATACGTCGGAGGGATTTCAGCGAAGGGGATCTGGTCCTAAGGCTGCGCCAAGACAACCGAGGGCGCCACAAGCTATCGCCCCCATGGGAGGGACCCTATGTCGTGGTGAAAGTGCTCAAGCCGGGCACGTACAAGCTGGCCAACGAGGACGGCGAAGAACTCACCAACGCTTGGAACATCCAACAGCTACGTCGCTTCTACCCTTAGCTAGGATTTTCCAAGTATTTTTTGTTGTTGTAAAATCACATGGCCAACGCCCCAGTTGGTGTCAACTATGTAAATACTGCAAGTCTAATAAAAGGGCAACTCGGCTTTCCCCTGAAACCCAAGTTACCCTCGGGGGCTACTGCGGGGGGGGCACCCCCCCCTCCCCAAAAAATGGTCCCATTTTTCGCGCAAAAGTAAAAAAAAACAACTCACACGCGCTAAGTTTGTTTCCTACTTCAACCTCGAGCCATGATTCGAACAGGGCGTAGGCGGCACAGCGGAAGGAGCGTGCGAGCCAGAGATAGCCTACGCCGCGTGGCTATGGCCCTTCTCTCTCGCCTCCAACCCACCGGGCCCCCTGCGAAAATCGAACTCCCCTAACTAGAATCTACTCAGGAAGAAGGAGAAACAAAAAGCGTAATAAACAAGCAACTTCATTTACAGCAACCGCTCATGTTCACATGACAATTTGTTTATTTACAAAAGGCCACGAGGCCAGAATTCTGATACACGTAAACAAAAAATGGGCCTAGCGCCCAAGCGCTTTCGGGCGGGGAGGAGCGAAGCATCGGCGGCGTCCGGGAAGAGGAATTCTTCGAAGGCCTCGGCGAGCGACCCGGCGGCGTCAGCAGCAAGCGCGTCCGCGCGCTCCATAGCCACCTCGTCCTCGACGCCCTCGGGCACGATGTAGCCCTCCGCCAGCGCCTCGAGGTTGACCTCGTAGTGGGATCGCACCACTCCGAGGGCCTTCCGGACGCCTAGGTGCAACGCCCGGCGCACCCGCTCCGTGACGTGGCCGCCTAGGGCGCGCGGGCGGGCGGCGGCCGAGGCTGCCGGCACGGGCCTCGCCTTCCTCGACGACGCGGCAGGTCTCGAGGGCCGCGTCACGCAGCTCCTGCAGCTCTGCTCAGAGGAGTTGTAGGAAGCCTGCAGGGCCTCGGCCCGCCCAGCAGCGTGCCCCAAGGCAGTGCGCAAGCCTGGAATCAACAAGACGACAAGAAATCAGAAAGGGAGAAACGAACCCTCTAAAGCAAAAAACCAACAAACAGAGTCAAAAAGTGACTCACCCTCGACTTGCTTCCTCTCCAAATCGAGGTCGCGGCGCGCGGACTCGAGCGCCAACTCGAGACGCTGGACGGTCTCGCCTTGCTCGCGGAGGGCCAGCTCCTGGCTGGCGTTGCTGATGCTGAGCGCGAGCGCATCATCCTCAACCTTGGAGAATGCGGCGTTCCGCTCCTCCAGCGACTTCTCCGCCGCCTCGCGCGCGACGCGCTCCCGCTCCCGGCGCCGTTCGGGCGTCGCCAAGGGCGGCCTCGCTCCGCCGGAGCCGCCCCTCGGCCCACGGCGGGCGATGCGCTCCGCCGGAGGCTGCTCCTCGCCGGCAACGAGGGCCGCGACCTTGGCGTCGAGGGCGGTCCTCGGGTCATCGACCTCCTTGGCGCGCCGCTCTAACCCGCGCGCCCGCTCCTCGGCCGGCGGCCGCGCGCTGCGCCCCCTCGGCGACGTGCGGAGCTCCGGGTCTCGGCGCGAGCGGTGGCCACCTCCGCCTCCCAGTTGGCGGCCAGCGTCCGCGTCTTATCCAGGTCCGCACGCGCGTTCCACAGCGCTTCGTCGCGATCAACAAGGGCTGCGCGGATCCGCTCGAGGCTCGAGCGGCGCGCCGCATCCTGCCCTGAGCTCTCCGGGAGCTCGTCGCACCACGCCATCGCCCGGTACGCTAGCCAGCCGTCTGGCGTCCTAAGAGCGTCCGCAAGCGCGTCGAAAGCGCCGCATCGCTCCCGGGCCGGCGGGCCTCGGCGTTCACCGGTCGAACGCGTCGTATTTGTCGTGGGCGCGACGCTCGAGCTCCCCGGCATCCACACATCAATTCTCGTAAGTGTCAAGGCTTGAATGCGGCACACGGAGACGAAAAAGGAAGTGGGACGAGCAAGCGTGGCTCACCCGGAAGACAAGCCGGGCCGGGCCGCCGTGGACTCGCGGCGCCTCGTTCAACGCGCGGTTGAGCGTGGCGCCGTGGCTCCGAAGCTCGCCCCGCAGCTCTGCTCCCCCCCCGGCGTCGGCGAACGCGGGGGGGGATCCTCCACGCCCCCCCCCCCCCCCCCCCCGGGGCGGGGCGGCCGGCGTGGGAGGACGAGGCCTCGGCACCGTGTCCTCGGCCCCCCACCACCATGTGACCCTCGTGCCGCCTCACGAGGGCCCCCTCTGGGGCTCGGGGAAGTTCGTGGGCCGCCCGGCCCACCGATTCCACCCGGGCGGCGGGGAGTCGTCCGAGAGCTCCACCACCTCCGCCGCGGATCGCCGGGCGGGCGCGGCCGCTTGCGCCGCCTCCGCCCGCACCTCCACCCGCGCCTCCGCGGCCACGGGCGCCCGCCGCGCCGCCGTGGCCGCCACCTCCGGCGGTACCGCCGCATCCACGGGCGCTCCCGCGGGTTGCGCCCGGCTCCACCTCCTCCGCCGGTGGCGGCCACCGCGGGCTCCACCACCACCGCCGCCGCCGCCGCGGCCCGAGCCTCCGTGGCGACCGACGCCGGCCGCCCCCCGGCGACCGCCGGGCCGCGCCGCGGCGGGCCGATCCGCCGGCCGGGGCCTCGAGGGCCCCGGCCGGGCCCTTGCGAGCTAGTGCCGCCGCCACGCTTGTCCCGGGGCGCGACCCCCCTCGACGAGCGCCGCCGGGTGGGGATCGATGCGTCCGTCCTCAGCACCTTGGCCGGTGCAAGAGGAGGAACGGTTGGCACCGCCCGCGCAGGCGCGAACGGAGGGTTAGAGCACCTAATCACCAGCAAACCAAACCAAACGAAGGAGGACAGGCTCCTTGCCTCGCGGAGGAAAAGGCCGCGTTTTCTTTTCCTCGAGGCCTCTGCGGAAGAGGCGGGCGCGGCGGCCGCGCTGCCGCAGCGGCGCCTCCGACGGCGGCGCCGCCGCACGCACGGGCACGCCCGCCCCGTGCGCGGGCGCGCCCGTACCGCACCCCCCAAAGACGCCACCGCGCGCGGGGCACGCTCGCCCGCGCGCGGGCGCGCCGCCGACGCGCCCCTTGACGATGACGCCGCGCGCGCGCGGGCACGCTCCCCCCCGCGCGCGGGCACGCTTGACGCGCGTGCGGGCGCGTCCGCCGCACGTGCCTCGGCGGCACGCGGCGGCACCTCGCGCGCGCGTGCCGCCCCCGATGACGAGTGCCGGCGGCGGGCGGCCGTGCGCCCGCCCCGGGCGAAGCCGCCCCGACGCCGGCGCGGGTTCGGAGACGGGGGCGCGGTCGCCACCGTCCGAAGGGCCCTCTCCCTCGGACTCTTCCTCCTCGTCTGCTCCGAGGACGAGGGCTCCTCGATATCCGGGGAGGAGAGCCCCGGCTCCTCGCGCGCCCGTACTCCGCGGATCGTCGGTCGCGGCGCGCTTGGCGCCGCCTCGCGTGCTCCCTCTTGCGCGCCGCCCGCTCCCCGCTGCTCCCGCCGCGCCGCCCGCCGAGCGCACGGGGAGTCGGGGGGTGGGTGGAACGGACTTGGCGATGTTGAACTCCACCAGTTGGCGCACAAGAGCGACAATGACGAATCAAGAAACGAAAGCAAGACCAAGAACTAAGACAAAATCGGGAACCCGACTCACCCGCGGGCCCGTAGGGAGCATCTCGATGTCCCACGGGGGTCCGACCCGCGGGTGGCGGCGTCCGGTGTCGACGGCGTTCCGCGCCGGGTGAGCGCGTACGGCCGCTCCGGCGGCGTCGGGAGCATCCGCGACCTCGCCGGGTCGACGGGGTTGGCCGCCTCCGTCATCTCGAAGATGCGAGTGGCCTCGCATCGGAGGCACGACCCGCCGGTGGTGGAGGAAGGCGAGGACGCCCATCGCGTTGAGCCCGTGCTTCGCCCGGCCGGCGCGGGCGGCGAGGACGGACTCTTGCCGCGCCGTCTCGGGCCGTAGACACCCCGTAGCCCCGGGGAGTCCGGCCTCTTCTTGAACACCCGGCCGGTGTAGGGAGGAAGGCCGGGCTCGGCGTTTCGCGAGGTAGAACCATCCCCGCTCCCGGCCCGGCGTTGTTCGTCGTCATGGTGCGGGGGATGTAGAAATCCTGAGCCGCCCCCGCGGGGCCGCCGACATCCCCCCGGCGCGCACCGCGCGGCGGGTCCTCGGCTCCGATGTGGGCTGCGTGATGAGCTCCCCGCGGAAAAGGTGAACCCGGAGATCCCCGGTTCGGGCGGGATCCCCGGAGTACCCTTTGCGGACGCCCACGAACGTGGCCGCTCGTGAGATAGCGTTGGGGGCGAAGTTGTGCGGCTCCACCCCCGTAGTAGTGGCACATCGCCCGCATGAAGGTGCTCGCCGGCGCGTTGAAGCCACGCTCGTGGTAGCGGAGGAAGCTCACCACATAGCCCTCCGGCGGGTTAGGCTCATGGTGCGCCGCCGGCGCGCACGATCCACTCGCGCGGGCGCCCGTCTTCGTTGGCCGAACGGTGGCGGCGGCGACCGGCTCCGCCCTAACGGGAAGCTCAGGCGGCGCCATGAAGAGGACGAAAGCAAGCGAGAGGGCCGGGGACAAGGAACGGGAAAGGAGCTCTAATGGCGAGACCGCGCGGTGGCGAGAGCGAGGCGAAGGCGAAGGGACGGGGGAGCGAAAGTGGTAAGATGCCAAGGTAAAAAAGCGCCGTCCCCTCCTCCCGCGCGGTTTTATAGGCCGACGGGCGAGCTCTCCGGAGCGGACGCCCCGCCGCGTGCGCTGCGGGGAATCTTTCCATCGCGTCGACGGGCGGGCCCCACCACGACCGCGGCGGCTAAAACACTTGCGGGCGGGTCATCATTACGGCAAGGACCGGCCGCGACCGAGGCAAAACCGTCACGTCCGCCTGTCGCGCCACCACGTGAGACCCTCGAGCGGCATGACCCTCGGCTCCAAACAGAGGCAACCCACGATGGGATATCAGCGTGAGAAGGTCGCCCGGGACCTGCTCGATGTAGAGCAGGCAACCGCGGGCACCCATGCCACGTGAGACCCTCGAGCGGCATGACCCTCGGCTCCAAACGGAGGCGGCCCTCGATGGGATATCAGCGTGAGAAGGTCGCCGGCACCTTGCTCGATGTAGAGCGGACGGCCGCGGGCACCCATGCCACGCAAAACCCTCGAGCGGCCCGGCCCCCGGCTCAAGACAATGTCAACCCTCCAAAGGGAGGCACGCGCGCGGGGACCGCCCGGGTCACGCTTGAAATAGAGCGACAGCGAAAGCACTCATACCGCGGCGTGCTGCCAACAAGAGCCTCGAGGGGCGACTCGCGCGGACCCCTCGACCGGCCGCAAACGCGAAAAGACGGGGCTGTCCATGCACGGCCCCGCACGGCCTTACCGATCGAGAGGTTCGAAGCCGACCCTCGACGGGTTCGAACGGGCGCCCCCGGATCGCGAGTTAGGGACGACGAGGGCACGCGCATTCGAGCCGTTCCTCGAGCCCGTCGGCTCGAGGGTGCCCCACATGTCGTGTTCGAGAGCCGGCGAGGGCGGCTAGCGGGGGGATCCCACCGAGGGAGAGCTTCCGCGCCCTCGGTCCCTAGCGAACGGGACCGAGCCCCACCTAGCAAACCCACGCAAGCGCTTCCATGGACGTGTCTCCGGACCGCGCGGCCCTACCCTTATCGAACGGGGCATGGACGTCCACTTGAACCACCCGCTAGCGGCTCGACGAGGAATCCGCGATTCGCGACCCGCTCGATGGGAGTCGTGGAGACCTCACCCTCCGCGTCCCGCGGAGGGACGGCGAGGGCGCGTTAAAAAACAAGTCGTCGGGCTCGACCCGATCGCCTCGAACGGGCCAAGGCTCGGGGGGCTTGACGCGCGGCTACACCTCCTTGAAAGTGCATCCGCGAGAGACGGTGACGAGGGGGAGCGTGCACCCCCGAAGCCGCCGAAACACCGCCGATGCCGGTTGGCATATGTGCCACGCCTTTCGACCAAAGTTCTCGCGGTTAACCCCTGCGGGGAGAACCCACACTCTGCGGGGCTTCGAGGGCTAGACCCGCGGGTCGCGACGCGGCCCCACGGAAAGCGTTCGCAAACAAGGAGGGAAGAACGTCCTATCGGTGGGTTCCGGCATCCGCGGGAGCCTCAATGGCAAACCCGCGGATGCTCGGGGGCTGCGTCGGGGACCGCCCTAGGGGTCCCCTTAAACAACGGGGAATCCTCACTTAATCCCGGTATCAAAACACGCTAAGCCTAACCATGCGAGGTAACTAACCATGCGGGACACGGCCCTACGTCGGGATCCCGAGCGGCCCACCGAGACGGCCCACGGAGAATACCCCTCGAGCGAGGCTTCGCCTCGCTCGAGGACGCGCCCCCCTCGGGGCGGGCTCCGCCCCGTTCGAGGGGCAACCCTTTCCCTCGAGCGGTCCCGCCCCGCTCGAGGGATCCGCCCCCCCTCGAGCGCGAGGTCTCGACTCGCTCGAGGGTCCGCTCCGCCCTCGGGCGGGGCCCGCCACGCTCACGGGCGCGCCGCACGCGTGCGCGGCCCCGTACTTGGGCATTTAACGCCACGACGGCGCGAGGACGGCGTCATCATGCGCCCCGGGCTCACGCCCGGTGCCGCCGCACCAACTCCCTAGGGAGGAGCCCATCCCCGCCACCGTGGGGGATGGACCGTGCGTACGGCCGGTGGCGGTCCCGTGACACCGCGCGCCCACTACGGTACGGCTAACGCGCCGACCCTCGAAGGGGGCGGGGCGCACCCTCGATCTCACTTTCCCGTGACCCTACGGGTAAGGTAGGGGGCGCCGAGGGCGGTGGATGGCCATCCCGGTCCACCGTAACGGTGCGCTGCCGTGCCCACGCGTGCGGACGCATGCCGGCACCGCGAGGGCGCACGCCCGAGCACTTTGCGGCAACCACTCCGCCGCCGCGGAACGCATTGGGGAAGGAACGCCGTTGCGCCCGCGCCCGTTCCCCGTACCGACCATCATCGGCACCTCCCTCGAAGCCTATCAAAGGACACCACCGCCATCGCCGCCTTCCTACCCTCGAACCGCCACTTGTTCGGGTACGGGGTGGGCCATCATGGCCGGATCGCAGCGAAGATCGTCGGGACGGCCGCCCACTCTACACCGTAGCGAGACGTGCTCCCTCACATAGCTAGGTAGCGCGGCGTGCATGTAACCCGTCGCCCCCTTGGCCTATAAAAGGGGGAGGCGAGCCCCCGGCCGGCGGGGGGGGGGGGGGGGGAAGAGGTTCGGAGGAACACAACACACGCGTGCACTCACTCTCTTATTCTCCCACAACATCTTCGGCCACTCTCCTAGGGACTTGGAAGCCACGCTTCCTCTCCCGCCTTGCTTGTACTTGCCCCACTACATGCACCCCCGGTGCTGAGCAATATAGTGCCACGAGCACGCCCCTGCTGGACGTACGGCCCCCTCGGCCGGAACCAGGATAAAACCTTGTGTCATTTGTTGCTTAGCATCGACCATTGAGGGATAGACCTAGGCGTTATCTACTGGTTAGTGTCGGGACCATATTCCGCACCGACAACCTTGTCCGAGGATTGCCGAGGTTGAAGCTTGAGAAGGATTTGGTTTGTGCTCTTTGTAGGCATGGCAAGATGGTAGCCACTCCCCATCTACCCCTGACTGATGTCATGACCGAGCGTTCGACAGAGCTGTTGCATATGGACCTTGTTGGGCCAGCTCGAGTTCACTCGGTGGGTGGGAAGTGGTATGTCCTTGTTGTGGTGGACGATTACTCTCGCTATGCCTGGGTGTTTTTCTTGGAGGACAAGAGTGAGACATTTGGTTTTGTTCGAGATCTGATCGTGAGGTTGAAAAACGAGAGGCCAGGGAATGCTATTCGAGCTATCCGCAGTGATAATGTCTCAGAGTTCAAGAACTCTCGTTTTGATGCTTTTTGTCGTGATCTAGGTCTTGAACATCAGTATTCGACCCCTTATGTGCCCCCTCAAAATGGAGTTGTGGAAAGGAAAATTCGGACTCTTTGTGAGATGGCTAGGACGATGCTCGATGAGCACAGGACTCCTAGGAGGTATTGGGCAGAGGCAGTCAATACGGCTTATCATGTTTCCAACAGGATTTTATTGCGAACTTTCAAGAAGAAGACCTATTATGAGCTTATGCATGGTCAGGCACCCAAGGTGAGTCATTTTCGAGTTTTTGGCTGCAAGTGCTTTATTCTTAAGAAGGGAAAACTCGACAAGTTTGAGGCTAGGTCTAGTGATGGTATTTTCTTTGGATATGCTAACCACTCTAGAGCCTATAGGGTGCTTAACCTTGAGACTAACAAAATCATGGAGACTTGCGAGGTAACCTTCGACGAGACAATGCCATGTACCTCTCTTGGCTTTGAATGTGCAGGTGGTGAAGAGATGGCCGAGGACCTCTTTGAAGAGGAGAAGGATGAAGGCTGGAGATGATGATGGAGAGAACCATGCGCGAAGGCGAGTGTGTACCCACTACTTCCCCTACAACCACTATGGAGCGTGGACCGTCTACTTCATGGACAACGACGGTGCGACAAGAGGACCAGGCGAGAGAAGCTGAAGTTGAGGGGGGGTAGTGTCGAGGCGTGAGGCTCCCCGACGGATTCAAGAAGTGCATCCCCTGTCGAAGATCATTGGGGACATCGACGATCGTACTACACGGTCAAGGTCCAGGAATTCCTCTCATTTTGCTCATGCTGCTTTTGTTGCCACCTTTGAGCCCAAGGACATTGGACACGCTTTATCTGATGCAAACTGGGTCAATTCCATGCATGAGGAGTTGGAAAACTTTGAGAGGAACCAGGTGTGGGAGTTAGTTGAACCACCTCCAAATTGCCATCCCATAGGAACCAAGTCGGTTTGGAAGAACAAAGAGGGAGAGAATGGGATGGTTGTGAGGAACAAGTCCAGACTTGTTGCTCAGGGGTTTAGTAAAAAGGAGGGGATCCACTATGAGGAGACCTTTGCTCCTGTGACCCGTCTTGAGGCAATTCGGATCCTTCTAGCCTTTGCCGTGGCTAAAGGGTTCAAGTTGTTTCAGATGGATGTGTGAGGACCAGGAGCGTCCTAGTGGTCGATGGGTGACCGCTCCTCAGTGATGAGTTATTGACAACGGGTGTTGGACTGACTCTTGGCTTAGTGCGCAGGTGTAGGCAGCGGCCTAGTTCTGTTGTTGCAGGTGAAGAACGGGCGTGAAAGGTCTTCAGCCTTGAGGGGCCTCCGGGAGATGGAGAGACAAGTAGGCTCGGTTCGAGGGACCCGGTGGACAGCGGGACTGGGTGCGGGCCACATGGTGGCGACACGAGCGAGACGAAGTCATGGACAATCGAGCCGGTGCACGGTGGCGGTCAAGTCAAGTGGTTTGGCGGGAGGCCGGACCGGGCACGCGGGGTTTCGTGGTTTGCCCACAAAACCATCGGCGGACGGTTTCTTCGTTTGGGCCTCAAAACCAAGTCCGAGTGCCCGGCCACGACGGAGACGGGATCCGGGCGTGTCGGGGAAGCTTCGACTCGGAGGACACGCGGCGGGATCGCATGGCTTGCGTCGGGAGGACGCGGGGTGCGGCAAAGGCGTGGCCGTCCGATGGCAAGACCCACAAACATTACCTAAATGCCCCTACGTGGGTTGTATCGCCAGTAGTTTAGTTAGGGGTAGTCGAGTCACTTACCACTCCGGCGGGACCTCATATATAAGCCATGAGTGTGTGTGGATGGCTCTCTCTCTTCGCGACTTAGGATTTCATTTCCTCCCTCCCATTTCTCATTTTTCGTAGCTATTTTTTCCTTACATTTTCTCTAGGCTATCATGAGAGCTTCATGAGAGATTTGTTGAGAGGGATGGATGCTAGGGCGGCATGCTAGACCTTGTGAATCTTTCCTGGTTTGTATAGAAGATTCAGAGTTGTGTTTTCGTGGCCTTTTTGTGCTTGTTTTCGTGTCTTTGTTCCTGGTGTGATTACGCGGATTTGAGTGGGTTTATCCCCGGATTTCTTTGAGGGAAATATTGATAGATGTCTTGTGCATCTTTGTGCTTGATCTTGTGCCCTCAAACGTCGGGAAACCACTTCGATTCGTGAGTTTTCGTTCGGTGCTCTTGCTTTTGGTGGTGCTCAAAGGATTCGCGATTCCCAGTGATTTAGGGAGTTAGGAGGCAAGATTTTTGGGCTATAGCATCCTTGTGTGACGCTTTTCAAGTCCCCAAACCCTTGTCTCCATAGCTTCAACCATTTGGGAAATCCAATGATGATTTGGGGGAGTTGACTTTCGGGGTCGGGCTGTTTCTGCTCTGTCCGCACCTGGCGGACAGTCCGCGGGTTGCTGGCGGACAGTCCGCGCGGCTAGGGTTCGTCGCGTGTTCATCGTGTTCTTGTGCGCCTTTGTTTTTGATCCGGTTTGGCTTTTGGTTTTTGTTGCAGCCAGTTTGCGGACAGTCCGGGCTTGAGTAGCGGACGGTCCGCGGGTGGCGCGGACGGTCCGCGGGTGGCGCGGAGCGGTCCCGCCCCGGCCTCGGCGGACGGTCCGTTTTTCTCGGGTCGCTTCTGGTGCTCTGTGTGCTTTAACGGACGATCCGCGGTGTAGGGGCGGGACGGTCCGCAAGGTCGGCGCGGACGGTCTGCGGTGCGGAGACGGACGGTCCGCGAGGCCGTGCGGACGGTCCGCCCCTCTGGCCGGGACGGTCCGCCGAGCTCGTGTGCTTTGCTTCTTGGTTCGATTCCTCCCTCCCTTTCTAGTGCTTCCACGTGTGCTTCTATGAATCGTTCCTAAGGCTAGAGGTTGATCCATAACCTCGTGGTCTTGGCGATTGGTGCGTGATTCGATCCATCGCTTGTGTGTGACCGGGGTTTGTCTAGGGTATAGGCCGGATTCTTTTGGAAGAATTTTTACCGGCTCCTATTCACTCCCCCCTCTCTAGTCGCCATCTGATACTTCAATTGGTATCAGAGCTTGGTGCCGGATTCTTTGCGACTTTGACAAGTCTCGAATCCTAAGATGGCGTACGTTGAGCGGGGCGGTCCGCCGCACTTCGATGGCAAGGGTTACCACAAGTGGCGGCTCGTATGATGATCTTTCTTCGTGGGAAGCTGTTGGATTTCATTGTGCTTGACAAGACCTATGCGATTCCGGTCAACATCCATACTCTTATGGTGACCGATGCGGTGCTAAGGCCAAGTATGAGGCTAATGCAAAAGCCGTTGATCACTTGGTCCGGAGCTTGTGTGATCCGAGTTTGAGCGTGTTCGCCATTTGAATCTTGCTTGGCAAATTTGGGAGAAGTTGTTGGTTGCTCACGGTGGTGATAACCATGTGAAGGCTCGCCTCTTTGTCTCTTACCGGATGCAATATGAGAATTTCACTCCACTTCCCGGTGAGGACATTGATGCAATGTTTCAGAGGTTCACCGCCATCGTGAACAACATGAAAGCTAATGTTGAGGACTTTCCTTACACCGAGCATGATCAGGCTTTGAAGCTCTTGCATGTCTTGGACCCAAATGTTTGGTGTGCTAAGGTTGAGGCCATCAAGGAGTCTGGACATTATTTGACTATTGAGTTGGATGACCTCTTTTCTAAGCTCAAGTCGGCTGAGGTTGACAGGAAGTTGCAATCCAAGCATGAGGGCTCGACTGACCATAGTCTTGCTCTTGTGGGCGGATCAAAGGGCAAATCTAACCCTTCCTGTCAACAGTTTTCCTTGTCTTCTCTTATGTCCATTCCAGATGAGGAGTTTGATGTGCTGGGCGAGGAGGACATGGCCTTGCTCTCAAGGAGGTTTGATTGACTACACGAGAGTCGGAGGAATGCAAGGCGGAGATCAGGGACGTGCTACAAGTGTGGCAAGCGTGGCCACTTCATCGCCGAGTGCCCGGAAGCAGAGGAGAACAAGTACAAGGTGAACGAGTACAAGGCGCACCCGAGGCGTGAAGACAAGTACTCCTCTAAGGGCAAGCACTTCAACAAGTCCAAGACCAAGGACAAGGACAAGCGGCGACCGAGCAAGAGCGGCTACAAGAAGAACAAGGCAAGAGCAATGGTGGCCGGCGCGAGCGACGTTGATTCAAGCTCAAGCGAGGAGCAGTCAAGCTCAAGCAGCGAAGATGGAGACGCCGGGAGGCGCAAGGGCAAGAAGAGTGCAAGCCGGAACCTCAGCGGGTTGAGCTGTGTGGCGCTTGAGGGCTTTTGTGGCATGGCCCATAGCTCAAGCAGCAAGAAGAGCGAGAAGGAAGACGGCGACTCGACTCGGAGGATGAGGTAAACCGTGACCCCGACTCTTTGCTTGCTGAGATTGCTAGGTTGAATGGCTTGCTTGACAACTGTGATAGTGTGCTGAGAGATGCCAAAAAGATGAGGAAAGATCCAGGGCTCAGCTTGAGAATGCTAGCGAGAAAGTAGGAGAGTTAGAGTCAAAATTGCTTGAATTGAAACTTGAGAATGACCCTTTGAAACTTGCTCCTACTACTCCTGATGATGTTGATTGTGTTGAGTGTGATGCTTGGTTGAATGAGATCAAACTGCTTAATGAAAAGAATGCTTCTACTTTGGCTAAACTAGATGCTCTTAGGACTGAGTATGATGAGCTTAAGGCTAGACCCACTTTGCTTGGTGCTTGTAAATCATGTCCTACTATGCATGCTAAGCTTGTTGATGCTCGTTCTACCATTAGCACTTTGGAAGCATCTTTGAAATCTCCTGTTGTCAATGCATGCACTAGCTGTGATGAGGTTACTTTGCGCAATCTTGAACTTACTTCCCATTTGGATGTCATCTATGAGGAGAATGACTATTTGAGGAAGGTGTTGGGTTGGTTGTACGGGGCGGGAACCTCAATTGAAAATCATGATTGAGGAGTTCAAGAGAGTGATGGTCGTGGTTTGGGGTTTGAGAAGTTGGGTGAGAAAGTGGGAGAGAACGAGTGGGGAGAGTGTGTATGAGAAGTGTGTTGAGTCTAACCCCGAGTTTGAGGTGATTGGAGACATCCAAGTCCCACTTCCAAAAGCACCCAAGAACTCTTTCACACCAAAGCCAAACCACCTTTGCAACAAGCTTGACACAACCCAAGATCCACCCAAATTCCCACCTAAGACAAATGATTTCCGAAACCTAGGTGAAGTTTGTGGGTGAGAAGGGTGAGAAGCCTAGAGAGAAGCGAGCCAAAACCAAAACCCATCCCCTTCGGGTGTGAGTATTGTGGCAAGGAGAGGCATCTTGCGAGTTTCGCTACAAGAGGAAGAGGGATGAGAGGCTTGCTAGGGGAGCAAGCAAACCGAACGAGGTATCGCCGGTCTCGCGGTATTCACGAGCCTAGAGTGCCACTTCCACGGGGTGTGGGAAGTGTGAAGAGTGTTGGTAGAGTTGGAGCTCGAGTGGTAGGTTTGTGAGGAGAGATGATGGTGTGCGTCTTTGGTGAGAGGTTTGGTCGGGCTCGTGGTGGTTTTGCTGGACGTCCTCCTACTCGTCCTCAGTACGGGTTCAGGGGAGACGATCGCAGCTTTGGGTTCCAGAGGAACTACGGACCACGTTTTCCCCCTCGTGGTGCTCGTACTCCTCCCATGGGACATGGGAAGTTTGGTGGCAAGGGAATGATGTTTGCTAACCCCTCTTTTGAGAAGATGGCTCGACACTGGTTTAACTTTCTTTGTCCTAACCCCAGTGTCGAGTCGCTAGCTCATTCTCGTTCTTGTTTCGACTACGGGGGGAGGCTTGGAGAACATTTGGTTGATCGACTCCGGGTGTTCTCGACACATGACCGGGAGATAAGAAGTGGTTCTTCGGCCTCACCCCGGTGAAGGAAAAGCGAGTACATCACATTTGGGGACAATGGACGAGGAAGGGTCTTTGTCGGAGGGTGTTGTGCATGTGAGTGACAAGGTAACGTTGAAGAGAGTGGCTCTTGTGAAGTCTTTGGGTTTCAATTTGCTTTCGGTTTCTCGGTTGCTTGATTAGGGTTTTGAGGTGCGTTTCAAGTACGGCGAGTCTCGTTTGCTTGATTCTCGAGGTGATCTTGTACGTATGATCATACCCGAGGGTCGATTTTCGGTGGCTGATTTCTCTCGCTCTTTGGGCCACCTTTCAGTTGTTTGATGGCCGGTCCTTCTTCGATTTGTGGAAATGGCATAGGCGGTTGGGACACTTGAGCTTTGATTTGGTTTCCCGCTTGAGTGGTCTTGACCTTGTCCGAGGATTGCCGAGGTTGAAGCTTGAGAAGGATTTGGTTTGTGCTCCTTGTAGGCATGGTAAGATGGTAGCCACTACCCATCCACCCCTGACCGATGTCATGACCGAGCGTCTGACAGAGCTGTTGCATATGGACCTTGTTGGGCCAGCTCGAGTTCGCTCGGTGGGTGGGAAGTGGTATGTCCTTGTTGTGGTGGACGATTACTCTCGCTATGCTTGGGTGTTTTTCTTGGAAGATAAGAGTGAGACATTTGGTTTTGTTCGAGATCTGATCATGAGGTTGAAAAACGAGAGGCATGGGAATGCTATTCGAGCTATCCGCAAGTGATAATGGCTTCGAGTTCAAGAACTCTCGTTTTGATGCCTTTTGTCGTGATCTAGGTCTTGAACATCAGTATTCGACCCCTTATGTGCCCCCTCAAAATGGAGTCGTGGAAAGGAAAAATCGGACTCTTTGTGAGATGGCTAGGACGATGCTCGATGAGCACAAGACTCCTAGGAGGTATTGGGCTGAGGCGGTCAATACGGCTTGTCATGTTTCCAACTGGATTTTATTGCGAGCTTTCAAGAAGAAGACCTGTTATGAGCTTATGCATGGTCGGGCACCCAAGGTGAGTCATTTCCGAGTCTTTGGCTGCAAGTGCTTTATTCTGAAGAAGGGAAAACTCAACATGTTTGAGGCTAGGTCTAGTGATGGTATTTTCTTTGGATATGCTAACCATTCTAGAGCCTATAGGGTGCTTAACCTTGAGACTAACAAAATCATGGAGACTTGCGAGGTGACCTTCGACGAGACAATGCCATGTACCTCTCTTGGCTTTGAATGTGCGGTGATGACGAGATGGCCGAGGACCTCTTTGAAGAGGAGAAAGATGAAGCCGGAGATGATGATGGGGAGAACCATGCGCCCGAAGGCGAGCATGTACCCACTACTTCCCCTACGACCACTTTGGAGCATGGACCGTCTACTTCATGGACAACGACGGTGCAACAAGAGGACCAGGGGAGAGAAGGGCCGAAGTTGAGGGGGAGGTAGTCTCGAGGCGTGAGGCTCCCCAGGCGGATTCAAGAAGTGCATCCCCTGTCGAAGATCATTGGAAACATCGACGAACGCACTACACGGTCGAGATCCAGGAATTCCTCTCATTTTGCTCATGCTGCTTTTGTTGCTACTTTTGAGCCCAAGGACATTGGACATGCTTTATCTGATGCAAACTGGGTCAATTCTATGCATGAGGAGTTGGAAAACTTTGAGAGGAACCAGGTGTGGAGGTTAGTTGAACCACCTCCAAATTGCCATCCCATAGGAACCAAGTGGGTTTGGAAGAACAAAGAGGGAGAGAATGGGATGGTTGTGAGGAACAAGTCCAGACTTGTTGCTCAGGGGTTTAGTCAGAAGGAGGGGATCGACTATGAGGACACCTTTGCTTCTGTGGCCCGTCTTGAGGCAATTCGGATCCTTCTAGCCTTTGCCGTGGCTAAAGGGTTCAAGTTGTTTCAGATGGACGTGAAGAGTGCTTTTCTAAATGGGGTCATAGAGGAGGAGGTGTATGTGAAGCGACCACACGGGTTTGAGAGCAAGTCGTACCCACACGGGGGTATACGGGTTGAAAAGGGCTCGTATGGGTTGAAACAGGGCGCCCCGAGCTTGGTATGGGAGATTGAGAGGTTTTACGTTGAGCGAGAGGGTTTGTGATGGGTACGCGTGGATAGGACCTTGTTTCTCCTCAAGCATAGAAATGACTTGTTGATTGTGCAGATATACGTGGATGATATTGTCTTTGGTGGCTCGTCACATAACCTTGTTGCCAAGTTTGCAGATGAGATGAGCAGGGAGTTCGAGATGAGCATGATGGGCGAGTTGCAGTATTTTCTCGGACTGTAGATCAAGCAAGTGAAGGACGGTACATTCGTGCACCAGACCAAGTACACAAAAGACATGCTGAAGAAGTTTCAGATGCAAGATGTGAAGCCGATGTCGACTCCCATGGGGAGTACGGCCACTTTGGATGCGGATGAGGACGGAGAACCAGTGGACCAGCGGGAGTACAGGAGCATGATCGGCTCCCTCCTCTACTTGACGGCGACGAGGCCGGACATACGGTTCGGCGTGTGTCCGTGCGCTCGTTTTCGAGCTTCGCCGAGGACATCACATCGACGGGCCGTCAAGAGGATTTTCGGTACCTACGATCCGCCCTCGGTCTTGGCCTTTGGTATTCGTCCTCCTCGACTCTTTCTCTTCATGGTTTTTCCGATGCGGATTTTGCTGGTTGTCGAGTCGAGAGGAAGTCTACTTCAGGTACTTGCCAGTTTCTTGGTTCTTCGTTGGTCTCATGGTCTTCCCGCAAGCAGTCTAGTGTAGCTCAGTCTACCACCGAGGCGGAATATGTTGCTGCCGCGAGTTGTTGTTCCCAGCTGTTGTGGATTTCATACACTTTGAGAGACTTTGGTGAGGAGTGCACCCATATCCCACTTCTTTGTGATAGCACCAGTGCCATAAGCGTAGCCAAAAACCCAGTGCTTCACTCCAGAACCAAACACATAGAAGTGAGGTATCATTTCTTGAGGGACAATGTGGAGAAAGGAACCATTGTGTTGAGCCATGTCCCTACCCAAGATCAGCTAGCCGACATCTTTACAAAGCCTCTCGACCAAGCTACATTTGTGCGCTTGCGGGGGGAACTTGGGGTTTGTTGCCCTTTCTAGTTGATCCTTGGGGGATTTTCTTTTTGTATCATATGTATCATACCATGTTTACTTTGATGTATATACATGCTTTGCTTGATGTATAAACCATGGTAGGATAGCCATCTTGTCATATATCATGTTGCATTTGTATCATATTGCATTTTAGGATGATGAGCTTCTTTCATATGCCATATTTGAGTCTCTTTGGCTATTTGTGAGATATTGGTCATATGTGTGGAGAAATGGTGATGTGAGGCTATGCTCTTGGAATATTTGAGATATATGTGTGGTGAGATAGCCCCTTTTTGAAATAAATGCTAAACTTGACTAATTTTTGATGAAACATGCTCCACTCGTGTGTAGTTGTGTATCCATGTCACAGTTTGGTCTAAATGTGCTTTTCATGCTTAGATTGTGCTTGGATGCCTTGTTCTTGCATTTGGGCCAAAGGCCGGATATCATTGTGAATGTTTAGCCTATGTTGCATTCATGGGGGAGCATAAGCTTCTTTTTGCCGCAAAGGCACTTCATGTACCATAAAATGAATTAATCTTGAAAAGAAGTGTGAAATACTTGAAAAAATGCTCCATCCATCATGTCTATGCTTAAAATGTCTTATCTTTCACATATGGGTGCAAAACATGTTGCATGATGTTCACCAGTGGAGAAGTCTCCCTGAAGTGGACACATGGCTCATGAGCTTTGACATGACATGCTTTGCTTTATGGGTGTTTGGCATGATCTTTTGCTGAGAACTTGATATCCTTGTATGATCTTTGAATGGTATGCATGTATGTGGCTCAAGTGTGACATGGATAGGCTTTTACATGTGAAGCGAGCCTTCTTTTGATAAAACTGCTTAAATCTGAAAATTTTGCTTTGTCACATGCTTGTATTTTCATATATTACTTGTGGCAATGCTTTGACTATGCTATGATTCATATGTGTGATTTTTGTCTCATTTTTAGCCTGTGACACTAGTTTGGCCTATTTGAGAAGCTCATGTAGATGTTTATATGCTTTGTCTTGCATTTCTGCATTTTCACCTTGATTCATACATTGTCAACAAGGGGGAGAAGAGGTGAGCTTAATGAAAATTCAGAAGAGGTGAGCTGAAATTTGGAAGTTTGCATCCACATGTTCAGGGGGAGCTTGCATTTGTTCAGGGGGAGCTTTCTTGCTGTTTTCGGTGTGGAGTTTGTGCTTTGCTTGGCTTGTGACCTTTCTTCTCCTTTCTTTGGTTTTGGTCATGAGTTGAGCTTCTTTGTTTTTCTTTCTTCTTCCTTTCTTTCTTTCTCTGAATTTCATTTCGCGATGTGTGTTGTCAATGCACTCATCAAGGGGGAGATTGAGGACCAGGAGTGTCCTAGTGGTCGATGGGTGACCGCTCCTCAGTGATGAGTGATTGACAACGAGTGTTGGACTGACTCTTGGCTTAGTGCGCAGGTCTAGGCTGCAGCCTAGTTCGTATTGTTGCAGGTGAAGAACGGGCGCGAAAGGTCTTCAGCCTTGAGGGGCCTCCGGGAGATGGAGAGACAAGTAGGCTCGGTTCGAGGGACCCGGTGGACAGCGAGACTGGGTGCGGGCCACATGGTGGCGACACGAGCGAGACGAAGTCATGGACAATCGAGCCGGTGCACGGTGGCGGTCAAGTCAAGTGGTTTGGCGGGAGGCCGGACCGGGCACGCGGGGTTTGGTGGTTTGCCCACAAAACCATCGGCGGACGGTTTCTTGGTTTGGGCCTCAAAACCAAGTCTGAGTGCCCAACACGACGGAGACGGGATCCGGGCGTGTCGGGAAGCTTCGAGGCGGAGGACACGCGGCGGGATCGCATGGCTTGCGTCGGGAGGACGCGGGGTGCGGCAAAGGCGTGGTCGTCCGATGGCAAGACCCACAAACATTACCTAAATGCCCCTACGTGGGTTGTATCGCCAGTAGTTTAGTTAGGGGTAGTCGAGTCATTTACCACTCCGGCGGGACCTGATATATAAGCCATGAGTGTGTGTGGATGGCTCTCTCTCTCCGCGACTTAGGATTTCATTTCCTCCCTCCCATTTCTCATTTTTCGTAGCTATTTTTTCCTTCCATTTTCTCTATGCTAGCATGAGAGCTTCATGAGAGATTTGTTGAGAGGGATTGATGCTAGGGCGGCATGCTAGACCTTGTGAATCTTTCCTAGTTTGTATAGAAGATTCGGGGTTGTGTTTTCGTGGCCTTTTTGTGCTTGTTTTCGTGCCTTTGTTCCCGGTGTGATTCCGCGGATTTGAGTGAGTTTCTCCCCGGATTTCTTTGAGGGAAACATGGATAGATGTCTTGTGCATCTTTGTGCTTGATCTTGTGCCCTCAAACGCCGGGAAACCACTTCGATTCGTGAGTTTTCGTTCGGTGCTCTTGCTTTTGGTGGTGCTCAAAGGATTCGCGATTCCCGGTGATTTAGGGAGTTAGGAGGCAAGATTTTTGGGCTATAGCATCCTTGTGTGACGCTTTTCAAGTCCCCAAACCCTTGTCTCCATAGCTTCAACCGTTTGGGAAATCCGATGATGATTTGGGGGAGTTGACTTTCGGGGTCGGGCCGTTTTTCTCGTCCGCACTTGGGCGGACGAGTCCGCGGGGTGGCGGACGGACGTCCGCGCGGCTAGGGTTCGTCGCGTGTTCGTCGTGTTCTTGCGCGCCTTTGTTTTCGATCCGGTTTGGCTTTTGGTTTTTGTTGCAGCTAGTTTGCGGACGGTCGGGCTTGAGTAGCGGACGGTCCGCGGGTGGCGCGGACGGTCCGCCCGGCCTCGGCGGACGGTCCGTTTTTCTCGGGTCGCTTCGGTGTTCGTGTGCTTTAACGGACGATCCGCGGTGTAGGGCCGGACGGTCCGCAAGGTCGGCGCGGACGGTCCGCGGTGCGCAGACGGACGGTCCGCGAGGCCCGTGCGGACGGTCCGCCCCTCCCGGCCGGACGGTCCGCCGCAGCTCGTGTGCTTTGCTTCTTGGTTCGATTCCCCCCTCCCTTTCTAGTGCTTCCGCGTGTGCTTCTAGGAATCGTTCCTAAGGCTAGAGGTTGATCCATAACCTCGTGGTCTTGGCGATTGGTGCGTGATTCGATCCATCGCTTGTGTGTGACCGGGGTTTGTCTAGGGTATAGGCCAGATTCTTTTGGAAGAATTTTTACCGGCTCCTATTCACTCCCTCCCTCTCTAGTCGCCATCAGATCCTTCAATGTGAAGAGTGCCTTTCTGAATGGGGTCATAGAGGAGGAGGTGTATGTGAAGCAGCCACCTGGGTTTGAGAGCGAGTTGTACCCACACGGGGTGTACGGAGTTGAAAAGGGCTCGTATGGGTTGAAACGGGCGCCCGTGCTTGGTATGGGAGATTGAGAGGTTTTCTATTGAGCAGAGGGTTTGTGATGGGTACCGTGGATAGGACCTTGATTCTCCTCAAGCATGGAAATGACTTGTTGATTGTTCAGATATACGTGGATGATATTGTCTTTGGTGGCTCGTCACATAACCTTGTTGCCAAGTTTGCAGATGAGATGAGCAGGGAGTTCGAGATGAGCATGATGGGCGAGTTGCAATACTTTCTCGGGCTACAGATCAAGCAAGTGAAGGATGGAACATTCGTACACCAGACCAAGTACACGAAAGACATGCTGAGGAAGTTCCAGATGCAAGATGTGAAGCCGATGTCGACTCCCATGGGGAGTACGACCACTTTGGATGCGGACGAGGACGGAGAATCAGTGGACCAGCGAGAGTACAGGAGCATGATCGGCTCCCTCCTCTACCTGACGGCGACGAGGCCAGACATACAGTTTAGTGTGTGTCTGTGCACTCGTTTTCAGGCTTCGCCGAGGACATCACATCGACAGGCCGTCAAGAGGATCTTCGGTACCTACGGTCCGCCCTCGGTCTTGGCCTTTGGTATTCTTCCTCCTCGACTCTTTCTCTTCATGGTTTTTCCGATGCGGATTTTGCTGGTTGTCGAGTCGAGAGGAAGTCTACTTCTGGTACTTGCCAGTTTCTTGGGTCTTCGTTGGTTTCATGGTATTCCCGCAAGCAGTCTAGTGTAGCTCAGTCTACCACCGAGGCAGAGTATGTTGCAGCCGCGAGTTGTTGTTCCCAGCTGTTGTGGATCTCATACACCTTGAGAGACTTTGGTGAGGAGTGCACCCAGATCCCACTTCTTTGTGATAGTACCAGTGCCATAAGCGTAGCTAAAAACCCAGTGCTTCACTCCAGAACCAAACACATAGAAGTGAGGTCTCATTTCTTGAGGGACAATGTTGAAAAAGGAACCATTGTGTTGAGCCATGTCCCTAACCAAGATCAGCTTGCAGACATTTTCACAAAGCCTATCGACCAAGCTACATTTGTGTGCTTGCGGGGGGAACTTGGGGTTTGTTGCCCTTTCTAGTTGATTCTTAGGGATTTCCTTTTTTGTAGCATATGTATCATACCATGTTTTACTTTGATGTATATACATGTTTTGCTTGATGTACAAACCATGGTAGGATAGCCATCTTGTCATATATCATGTTGCATTTGTATCATATTGCATTTTAGGATGATGAGCTTCTTTCATATGCCTTATTTGAGTCTCTTTGGCTATTTGTGAGATATTGGTCATATGTGTGGAGAAATGGTGATGTGAGGTTATGCTCTTGGAATATTTGAGATATATGTGTGGTGAGATAGCCCTTTTTGAAATAAATGCTATTCTTGACTAATTTTTGGTGAAATGTGCTCCACTCGTGTGTAGTAGTGTATCCATGTCACCGTTTGGTCTAAATGTGCTTTTCATGCTTATATTGTGCTTGGATGTCTTTTTCTTGCAATTGGGCCAAAGGCCGATATCATTGTGAATGTTTAGCCTATGTTGCATTCATGGGGGAGCATAAGCTTCTTTTTGCTGCAAAGGCACTTCATGTACCATAAAATGAATGAATCTTGAAAAGAAGTGTGTATGCTTGAAAAATGCTCCATCCATCATGTCTATGCTTCAAATGTCTTATCTTTCACATATGGGTGCAAAACATGTTGCATGATGTTCACTAGTGGAGAAGTCTCCCCGAAGTGGACACATGGCTCATGAGCTTTGACATGACATGCTTTGCTTTATGGGTGTTTGCCATGATCTTTTGCTGAGAATTTAATATCCTTGTATGATCTTTGAATGGTATGCATGTTTGTGGCTCAAGTGTGACATGGATAGGCTTTTACATGTGAAGCGAGCCTTCTTTTGGTAAAACTGCTTAAATCTGAAAATTTTGCTTTGTCACATGCTTGTATTTTCATATATTACTTGTGGCAATGCTTTGACTATGCTATGATTCATATATTTGATCTTTGTCTCATTTTTTAGCCTTTGACACTAGATTTGGCCTATTTGAGAAGCTCATGTAGATGTTTATATGCTTTGTTTTGCATTTCTGCATTTTCACCTTGATTCATACATTGTCAACAAGGGGGAGAAGAGGTGAGCTTAATGAAAATTCAGAAGTGGTGAGCTAAAGTTTGGAAGTTTGCATCCACATGTTCAGCGGGAGCTTGCTTTTGTTCAGGGGGAGCTTTCTTGCTGTTTTCAGTGTGGAATTTGTGCGTTGCTCAGCTTGTGACCTTTCTTTGCCTTTCCTTGGTTTTGGTCATGAGTTGAGCTTCCTTGTTTTTTTCTTTCTTTTTCCTTTCTTTCTTTCTATGGAATTTCATTTCGTGTTGTGTGTTGTCAATGCACTCATCAAGGGGGAGATTGAGGACCAGGAGCGTCCGATTGGTCGATGGATGACCGCTCCTCAGTGATGAGTGATTGACAACGGGTGTTGGACTGACTCTTGGCTTAGTGCGTAGGTGTAGGCTGCGGCCCAGTTCGTGTTGTTGCAGGTGAAGAACGGGCGCGAAAGGTCTTCAGCCTTGAGGGGCCTCCGGGAGATGGAGAGACAAGTAGGCTCGGTTTGAGGGACCCGGTGGACAGCGGGACTAGGTGCGGGCCACATGGTGGCGATACGAGCAAGACGAAGTCATGAACAATCGAGTCAAGTGGTTTGGCAGGAGGCTGGACCGAGCACGCGGGGTTTGGTGGTTTGCCCACAAAACCGTCGGAGGACGGTTTCTTGGTTTGGGCCTCAAAACCAAGTCCGAGGGCCCAACACGATGGAGACGGGATCCGGGCGTGTCGGGAAGCTTCGAAGCGGAGGACACGCTGTGGGATCACATGGCTTGCGTCGGGAGGACGCGGGGTGCGGCAAAGGCGTGGCCGTCCGATTGCAAGACCCACAAACATTACCTGAATGCCCCTACGTGAGATGTATCGCCAGTAGTTAAGTTAGGGGTAGTCGAGTCATTTACCACTCCGGCGGGACCTGATATATAAGCCATGAGTGTGTGTGGATGGCTCTCTTGCTCGGTGACTTAGGGTTTCATTTTCCCCCTCCCATTTCTTATTTTCGTAGCTATTTTCTTCTCCATTTTCTCCAGGCTAGCATGAGAGCTTCATGAGAGATTTGTTGAGAGGAATGGATGCTAGGGCGGCATGCTAGACCTTGTGAATTTTTCCTGGTTTGTATAGAAGATTCGGAGTTGTGTTTTTCATGGTCTTTTTGTGCTTGTTTTCGTGCCTTTGTTCTTGGCGTGATTCCGCAGATTTGAGTGGGTTTATCCCCGGATTTCTTTGAGGGAAACATGGATGGATGTCTCGTGCATCTTTGTGATTGATCTTGTGCCCTCAAACGCCGGGAAACCACTTCGATTCGAGGATTTTCGTTCGGTGCTCTAGTTTTTGGTGGTGCTCAAAGGATTCGCGATTCCCGGTGATTTAGGGAGTTAGGAGGCAAGATTTTTGGGCTATAGCATCCTTGTGTGACATTTTTCAAGTCCCCAAACCCTTGTCTCCATAGCTTCAACCGTTTGGGAAATCCGATGATGATTTGGGGGAGTTGACCTTCGAGGTCGAGCTGTTTTTCTGCTCTGTCCGTGCCTCGCGGACGGTCCGCGTCGTCCTGGCGGACGGTCCGCGCCGCGCGTGTTCATCGGGTGTTCTTCGTGTTCTTGCTCTCCTTTCGTTTCGATCTGTGGTGGTTTCGAGTTTTGGTTGGACGAAGTTTCGGACGGTCCGCGTGTGCTGGGCGAACGGTCCGCGGGTGCCTGGCGGACAGTCCGCGTGCTCCCCGCGGACGGTCCATTATTCGCGGTGCGTCTCTGGTGGTTCTGTGTGTTTTATCGGACGGTCCGCGGCGTAGGGCCGGACGGTCCGTGTGGCCAGTGCGGACGGTCCGCCCCTTCTGGCCGGACGGTCCGCCAGAGCCTGTGTGCTTTGCTTCTTGGTTCGATTCCTTCCTTCCTTTCTTGTGCTTCCGCGTGTGCTTCAAGGAATCGTTCCTAGGACTAGAGGTTGATCCATAACCTCGTTGTCTTGGCGATTGGTGTGTGATTCGATCCATCGCTTGTGTGTGACCGGGTTTTGACTAGGGTATAGGCCGGGTTCTTTGAGAAGAATTTTTACCGGCTCCTATTAACTCCCCCCCTTCTCTAGTCGCCATCTGATCCTTCAACGACCATCAAGTCGCAGGCGCTAGTCGACTTCGTGGCGGAGTGGCGGGAGAATCAGCTACCTACTCCAACCGTGCGACCAGAGCATTGGGTGATGTACTTCGACGGCTCACTCAACCTCGAGGGCACAGGTGCAGGGGTACTCCTGATCTCTCCAACGGGCGAACAACTCAAGTACGTCCTGCAGATCTTCTAGAAGGTCTCAAACAACGAAGCCGAGTACGAAGCTCTCCTACACTGGCTCCGCCTCGCGGCTTCACTGGGCATCAAGTGGCTACTAGTCTACGGCGACTCAGCAGTGGTCATCAACCAAGTCAACAAATCCTGGGACCGCAACAAAGAGAACATGGACGCCTACTGCCTAGAAGTCCGCAAGCTCAAGAACAAGTTCTATGGTCTCGAGTTCCACCACATCGTCCGCGATAACAACGTTGCAGCGGACGTCTTGTCAAAGCTTGGTTCTACTCGCGCTCAAGTACCAGCGGGTGTCTTCGTCCACGAGCTTCACACGCCATCCATCCCGGAGCCGGCGCCACCGACCACTGTCCCAGCGCACCCGCCAGCTGGCCAGGAGGTCATGATGATCGACGTGGACTGGAGGCAACCCTTCATCGACTACCTCAGCGAGCAGAAGGTTCCCTCGAACAAGACCTTGGCTGAGCAGCTCATCCGCCGCACCAAGTCCTACGTCCTCGTCGGAGACAAGCTTTTCAAGCGGGGTGCATTTTCTGGAGTACTCATGAAGTGCGTCCCCATGCAAGAAGGCAAGGACATCTTGGAGGAGATCCACAAGGGCGTCTGCGGCAACCACGCGTCTTCTCGTACGCTGGTCAGCAAGGCCTTCTGGCGAGCTTTCTATTGGCCCACAGCCCTGGGCGACGCTGAAGAACTCGTCAGAAGGTGCCAAGGATGTCAATACTTCGCCAAGCAGCAACACGTCCCAGCCTACAAGCTAGTCACCATACCGCCAACCTGGCCCTTTGCCTGTTGGGGGCTCGACATGATTGGGCCACTGCCAACTGCGCCAGGTGGATTCAACAGAGTATTGGTGGCAATCGACAAGTTCACCAAGTGGATCGAGGTCAAGCCGGTCACGTGCCCCAAGGCTGACAG
This sequence comes from Cenchrus americanus, assembly GCA_947561735.1. Lineage (NCBI taxonomy): Eukaryota > Viridiplantae > Streptophyta > Magnoliopsida > Poales > Poaceae > Cenchrus > Cenchrus americanus. The sequence continues at coordinate 92,497,233 of OX387245.1, read as the reverse complement.
AGTACTCGACTTCCTGGATGAACTCGTGCATCACTACGGACTACCCCACCGCATCATCACAGACCTGGGCTCCAACTTCAACAACCACCAGTTCTGGGAGTACTGCGAGAACAGCGGGATCGACGTCCGATATGTCTCAGTTGCCCATCCTCGGGTCAACGGACAAGTCGAGCGCACCAACGGGATGGTGCTCGACGCTCTCAAGAAGCGGCTACATGACGCTGCTAACTCCAAAGGAGGCAAGTGGATCAAGGAACTACCCAATGCACTCTGGGGGCTACGTACTCAGGCTTCCAGGCCAATGGGGCAATCCCCTTACTTCCTGGTCTACGGCTCCGAAGCAATCCTCCTTGCTGATGTCATATGGAACTCACCGGCAGTGGAGCACTACGACGAAGGCGTCTCTGAAGACAGCAGACGAGTTGACATCGATGGACTCGAAGAAGCTAACTGCGCTGCCCTCGTCCAATCAGCAAGGTACCTGGAGGGTATCCGATGCTACCACGACCGCAACGTCAAGGAACGCTCCTTCAACGTTGGCGATCTCGTCCTCTGTCGTATTCAGAACACGGAAGGACTGCACAAGCTCAGCTCCCCCTGGGAAGGTCCCTTCACCGTGGCAAAGGTGACCGGGCCGGGCTCCTACCGCCTCCAGACACTTGAAGGTGAAGATGTCAACAACTCGTGGAACGTCGACCAGCTCTGTCGGTTCTACGCCTAAGTCTACACGACTACCCTGGGGCTCAAGTCTACTCGACTACATCAAGACCCCTCCGCCGTAAGCGGCCTCCGGGCCCCGGCTCCGGCCTCCGGACTACTCCTTCGCCGTAAGCGGCCTCCGGTCCGGGCACCGGCCTCCGGACTACCCTTCTCCAGAATCCAGCCCATGCGGCTACCTACGGATCCTGGGCTGCGACGAGCGACAAAGGACTCTAGCAGCGGTCTACTGAGAGACCATGTACTTCTAGATCCAGCCTACACGGCTACCTACGGATCTACTGCTATAAGCGGCTACTCGCCCTAGCACCACTTAGCCGTAGGCGGCCTTCGGGTCCTGGCGACTACTCTGTAAGTACGGCCCTGGCCATCCAGGTGTACTTCTCCAGTAATAAAGTTTGATCGTTCATCAACTTCTTTACTGTTTACTTCCCTCAACGGGACTACTGCCGAGTACGACTACTCGCCACAACTCCACGATGGGACTCCGCACTCTGAGATCGTGACTACGCGTACTCATTGATGGAACTTCTTTTCATTAATACTTAAACAATTTCATTACAATTGTTTTTGTACATCTATTGCTACGAGCTAACTATTACAGGACTACTGGAGATTAAGCTTGTCGGCGACTTGCTCCGCAATGGGCGCCATCTGCTCCAGCAGCTCTGCATACTGCTCATTGGTACAGTTGGCGGCTAGCCCGCCAGCGACTACATCCACGGGCGCCTTCGGGAAGTAGGACTTCATGAAGGCCAGCACCTAGTTCGGGATCGACTTCGCCAGATGCTTCACGTAGGCCGCCAGCCGGCTGGGGGCTTCCTTCAGTCGATCCACCAGCGATGCTATCTTGGGGCCGCCAGGGTGAGGCACTAGCAGCCTCACGATGGGGAGCGTGGCTTCTTCAAGCTCCTTCAGCTGGGCCCGCAGCCCCTCGCAGTCCTCGTTCAGCTTCTGCAACGATTTGTAGCAGTTGACGAGGTCATGATCGGAGGCAATACGAAGCTCCATGTGCTTGTCGCACTCATAGGCAAGCTCCTTATAATCTAACTCGAGTACCTAGCGGGCCTCCTGCTCCCGGTAGAAGAGATTCTTCAGATCCATCTCTGAAGTCTTCAACTGGTCTACTCGGGTTTCAAGCTCTACAAACAACAAGGAAAAGCGGGTTAGCCTACCTCTCGACCTCCAACAAGTACTCAACAAGACAAGTGGTGTACCTTTGTTCTTGTTGCGGAGCGACTTGTTCTTCCGCACCAAGTCGTTGCTCTTCGCCTGCATCTCCTGGATGTCGTTGTGGTACTTGGCGAAGGCGGTATCAAGCTTGGACTGCATGGCGGCCGCGTGCTTCCGGGACTTCATAAGTTGGTCCTCCAGCTCCTCCGCCCGAAGCACCGCGTCGCCGAAGCCTTGAAGCATATTGGACTTCTCGCGGGACCTCTCCACGACGTCCTGCACAGACAACATATGCCAGATGAGTACTCAACGCTACAGGATTGACTACTCAAGAGTTACGGCTACTCACCTTCATCCACTTTTCGGCTTGGCGGACCGCCTCCAGATGCCGAGCCACCGTTGCCGGGTCGACCAAGTCGTCCGCCAGCAACTCTACCCCGCCATGACTACTTGTGGCGGCTTCGGTCATCAGTGCAGATCGGATGGGCTCCACGTCTTGGATCTCCGGGGAGCGAATGACCACATCTAGAGCGGGTTCTGGCTGTGTGGTGGTCTTCTCTCCCTCGGTCATCGCGGCGGCTTCTCCGGCGGCCACCTCCATCAACTCGGGGGCTCCTCCAGTAGCCTCCTGAGTTCCTGGTGTCAACCTCTCCATGGGTACCGCTGCAGGGATTTCGCTCCCTTCGGCCTCAGCGCCTGTCAACGAGAAGACAAGAGCATCAGTGACTACAACTACTCTTGGGGGATACTACAGCCCCAGCAGAGTACTCACCTTCGACTACGCTGGCTTCAGGCAATGTAGCCTCAGCAGCCGGCGCTTCGGGCTCCGCCTGAGAGGCGGGAGCGGACTCCTCGGCGGGCGGCGCGGCTTCTTCTTCCGCCACCGTCGCAGAGGGTTCATCCCCCTCCCAGGACAGAACCGTCGACTTCCTGCAGAGTACACAAGTCGGTCGTCAGTCAGGCACGACTACCTCTTCAAGTACTACTCGGGGAGATTAAACACTTACAAGCTTGACTGGACTACCGTCACGGTCGGGGCGCCGAGGATGCTGGCGATGTCCACCAGTCCAGCCTCAGCTGACACCTCCTCTTGCGCCTCTGCGGCCGCTGCCCCTTCTGCAGTAACAGTAGCCGGTGCAGCGCTCTCCTGCGCTTCTGCGGCTACCACTTCTTTTGCGGCAGCAGCAGCGGGCTCTGTGCTCCCCTGAGGAGCAGGGAGCTGGCGCTCCATCTGCGCCAAGAGCTCTTCGACAGTGGGGGCTGGGCTACGACTCCCAGTGGCTTCTCCCATCGTGTCCCACTCGCCTTCGTCGCCCTGCTCGATGGGCTTCGTAGGCGGCAACTCCTGCAAGCAAGGAAACTTCTTCATCAACAAGTGGACTCGAGACACGAGTACTCGACTACACTACTCAAGATGGCTTACCTCTGGGGAGGTGGTCTCAGTGACCTTCAACTTCTTCGACACGCGCTTGCGGGACGCATTACTTGGCTTCCACGGCGGCGCGGCCAGGCTAGCCTCTAGGCTAGTCGGTGGATCCTGCACGAGGGGGGCGTGAGGCAAGCCAGGATGGCTGAACCTCGACCGCAGCTGGAAGCGGTCCTGCAACGTCTCCTCGTCGTCGTCCTCGTCGGACGTGTCCTCCACGACAACGGTGTCGTCTCCTTCACCGACCTCCCGCCGCTCCTTGGCCTTGGTCTTCCCCTCCTCCGGGATCTCGACTTCCTGAGGGGGCGGCGGCGGCTCGGAGACAAACTTCTTCAAGTTGTCCTGCAAGACACAACTCATCAGCGCGACTACTCACACGGAATGGGTACTCGACACGGGGGTACGACTACTTACCTCCTTCGGCGGGCGCGCGGCGGAGTACTCCGGGACGGGGGACGCTGTGTACGGTAGCATGTCCTTGAAGATCCGTGCCAGCCTGTCGACAATGTCGTCGTCGTTGACTTCGTCTCCAGGCATCCACGACGTGTCGTCGACGACCGGTGTACTTGAATCCAAGGGTGTCGCGAGCCATCAGTGGCTGCACCCTGCGCTTCATGAAGCTGAAGGCCACGTGCTCGGCCCTCAGCCTGGCTTCCCTCAGCACCTTGATCCGCGCCAACAACTCAGGGAGTTGAATCCCCTTCTGCATCGTGGGCTCCGTGTTCCACCACGGGCGATGCTTGGGCTGCTTCCCGCTCGGCTTCGGCAACCCCGGATGGTGGTTCGTGACGTAGAACCACTTGGCTTTCCAGTCTTGATAGAAGTCGATGAGCTTGTACGAGAGGTACTGCTCAGCGGCGTCCTCCTACATCTGGATTCCTGCTCTTCCAACTACCCGCGGATTGCTGGCGCTTGGTTGCGGCTTCACCCGGAAGTACTTCCGGAACAAGATCCAATGGGGCTTGATCCCCAGAAAAGCTTCGTAGAAATGTACGAAGACGGCGGTGTGGAATCTACCGTTGGGGTTGAGCTTGAGGTACTCGATGCCATAGTACCCCATGAGCCCCTTGAAGAAGTTGCTCGCCGGGAGCGAGAGCCCGCACTCCGCGAATCGCGCGAACATCGGGATCTCGTCTTCACTCTTCTCCATCGGGTACGGATCCCCGGCGGCGGCCCTCCACATGTCCACCTCCTTCTCCCGAATGAATCCGCTGTTGAGGAGGGCTAGCAGATCTTCGGTCTTCGCCTTCGACTTCTTCCATTCGCGGTTCGGATCTGGCCGCGGTGGAGACATCGGTGGTGCTGCCCCTGCGGTAGATCCGGCGGCTTCGTCACGGCTCCTCTTCTTCCCGCCGGTGGCCTTCGCGGTCTTGGACGAAGATGGCTTCATCCTCCAAGTGCACGGGGTCTTCACGTGCATTCGCTCGGGGGCTACCGCGGTGGCTCTCTCTGGCGGCGCGCTCGGATCTACACTTCATCAGCGGAGGCGGCGCACACTGGTGGTGATTTCTGGCCAAGATGTGCTTGGAATGGCTACAGCTGCGTGGGGTGAAAAACCCTAAGGGCTTTGGCTTCTATTTATAAGTCAACGCGGCCCTCCAACAGCCGGATGGATAAGTTTGCGCTCGGCTGACTCAGCGGCCGCGCGTGACTCTTCAACTTCAACTAGTCGACGCGCCTCACCTCGGGGGCTCGGCTACTTCTACTCGACTACCTGGGAAGCGACAAGACTCAGGAGCATCTCAGGACACATTCTACAAGATGACCCTTCAATTCGAGAGGAAGTACTCGACTCAAGGCTCGGGGGCTCTGTGCCAGGTGTCCTTCGGTTTTTTCTCCGAATTTTTCGGGATACTCTTGCCAAAACTTCAGATGGATCCTCAGCCAGAGTCTACAACTCAACCTAAGGCTCAGGGGCTACTCCATATGGAGTGTGATTTTGCAATCGCATCTCCATATCAGCTTCGGCTTCAAGACAAAATGAGCATTGTTGAAGACCTTCGAGGGCAGCACTCGAGGACGCTTGGGAGTACTCGAGAAGACTTCAAGGTTGCTCAAACATCAGCTGGAGTACATTCCAGCCTCAGGATGCTTCGACTACTCTTGAGGACTTTTGACTTGTAGTACTCAGGGACGCTTGAGGACTACTCGTTAAGGCCGTCAAGACTACTTGAAGCTATCCTTCTCGACTACAAAGTACTCGGGGGCTTGTCGTATGGACCTCCCTGGGCCCACTACCTCGGTGGGTACCAGGACCGACTACTAGGTGGGCCCCTGGGACTACCCGACTTGCGCTGCACGGTACCTGATGGCGTGAAGCACAAGGACTACGGAGGAGAAGTACTCGGTTAGGAAGCTGTACATGTCCCACACTGTATGGAAGACTCCTAGATGTACTCGACTAGTACTCTCTCCCTATTCCGACTTGTAACCCTGCCTCCCGGACTATATAAGGCGAGGCAGGGACCTTTCTCTCATCATCTCATCTCACGGCGTACAATTGCACCATCTTGTAATCGTACCCAATCAATCCAGAGCTACGCAGCATACAGGACGTAGGGTATTATGCACCTCGCGACCCGAACATGTCTAAATTGTGTGCCACGTGTCTCTTCCTTCGAGTTACCGATCTCGGCGAGGCCACATTCATCTACTTCGGGTACTCCCCTTAGTAGGTTGCCGGTCTAAAACACCGACACCTTAAGCTTACGAAATGTAAAGTTCCATCACTAATGGTTGTGTAAAATAAATATTATTTGTATGTTGTACTTACAAAGAACAAAATAAGGCATATAAACATCACTCAACAAACGGAATGTACACTAAACAATGAAGTTAATGAATTGATGGTGATTTTAGAAAAAATTAGAAAAAATATCAAATTTGGACTAATAACGACAAAAAAATACTTGTTCCGACATTTGATTGCAGATTAAAAGGAGAAATGGGAACTGTTCTTCATTTGAATAGAACTGGCCCCCACAGTCACTTGAATAGAACAATGGAGGAAGCAGAGGGCACCGCCGCCTGCCGCCGCCGCCGTGCCCGTTTCGGCGGTTTTGACACCCAAGAGGCATCCCAGGTCTCGTCGGCGGTAAATGAGACCACCGCAACCTTCGATTTGACTCACAAACGTGACAAATCAAATATTATCTATCAAAAACTGATTAAAAACCGTCATCCCGATAAAATCAAATCCGCATTTAGTAATATATCTAATAATTTACATTCAAGATAGATAATGTTCATTGAATATGCTTGCGCCTACATCCCAATGTTCATCCTGCTGACGGTGTACTCCACGGCGGGGCGGCCGAAGCTATGCGTCCAGAGGTCGAACTCATGATGGATGCAACACTCGGCGCTACAGTAGTGGATGATCTCTTTGGTATCTGGCCCGTAGCGCCTACATCCCGCTTCCCAAATGCAGATGTGGGGATTCCGAACGAGCAGCAACAGAATGTCATCGTCATCGTCGTCATCAAGCCAGTACCACCACGCAATGTTGTCGTGATCCCGCTTGACGAGGTAGCGCAGCCGCCGCAGGTTGGGGTTGTTCCACCGGCCGTCAGGGGGCGACGGGCCGCTGCTGATTTCCTGGAGCAGTGCCATGGCTTCGAGGTCCACTGGGTTGCAATGGTACTTCAGCATCGCTAAGAAGTACTTGGCACCGGAGTCTTCAGCAGCGGCATCTCCGATGAGCTTCAGACCCTTATCGGGGTTCCACCGCCTCATCAACCTCTCCATCCCCTCAAAGCACAATGCCTCCGAATGATTGGCTTTGCAGAAGCGCTGCTCAAAGCACGACCTGACGTACCGATTCTTGCACGCCTCACAAAGATCACGCAGCGACACGAGCAGTAGTACCTCATCGAGTTGCAAATGCACCGGAAGGTGTCGCAGATTTTATTGTGAATGTTCAGAAAATGGAAAACGGCCACATCCTTGATGGAGTGGATGATGATCTTGGTGAGAAGTTCATCTAGCAGCAGCAACATCAAGCACACCGCGGCGGCCATCAAGGAGAAGGGAGGAAATAGCACAACGGCGGGGCTTGGAATTTGAATGGCACCGAGGGATGAAGTTGGCAAGGAGGATTGAAGTTGAAGAGGGATGAAGTTGGCGACGAGGATTGAAGTTGAAGGAGCGAGGCGATGAGCTCGAGGGTTGAAGGTTGAAGATGGCGTCTCGGCCATGTCGTAATAAAACAATAAAAGGAAATTGAAAAGGCGCCGTAGTTTGGCTGCTGCCGTTGACAAGTGGGCCCGATATCATTGCCCCGCCCCTTCTCCTTCCCGCGTAAGTGAAAGGCGACGCGTGGCTTTGCGCCCGAGACAGAGCCCGATGCGCAATCGAGTGGCACGTACAGGCAGTAATGGAGTAGTGGATGGGGGCAGAGGCGCCTGACGGTTCCGCGTCTTGTCAATATAACTCCCTCACCCAGTCGCCCTCCCCTGCTTTCCCCTACTTCTTCCATAAGCTTATCATCTTTTTCTTCACTTCTTCTTCCTCCTCGCGATTCACCACTACAAATCTTTGGTCACCGAGAGAAGGAGGAGACGGTGTCGAGGTGCCCACCGCCGTCGAAGCGGGGACGAAGGGAGGACAATGACAACGAAATTCGCCGTCGGAAGAAGTTAGAGAAGGGGAAGGAGCCAGCGGCTAAGGACGCCGACGAGGAACCGCTTTTCAATGACACTCAGTTCGCCGTCGAGCTGCTCAATAGCGCCTTCAGAAAGCTTGAAGGTGTTGGCGAGGCCTTCGACATCAAGGCGCGTCATGATGTGTACAAGGACCCGAGCGTGAAGGGTCTCGCCTTAAGGATCCACGGGTTGGTTGAGAAGCTCGAGAACCTCGCCGTGGTCAAGTGGGCTGCCCGCCACCACTTCTTCTTCGACGACGACGGCGCCGACGGCGACGACGGCAACCACGACGGTGACGACGGCAGCCACGACGGCGACGACGGCGGGACTCCGACTAATTGATAGACTCCTCTACCAATTAGTAACAATAATGTCTCTATGTGCTTTTGTGTCTTCGTCCGGTTCTTGGACATGAACTGCTTAGTTAATTAGTTTGGTTGTTAGATTTTGTATGTCATGAACTCGATCTAATATATGCAAATAGGTCCAACCGCATTGTGATGAATTGTGTTATGTTGTGATGAACTGGAGATTTATTGTGATGAATTAGATCTTATTAGAGTAGTCATTGCCGACGCAGGTTAGTCTGCTGACGCTGGCGCGTGGGCCAGTGTCATTGGCGACGATGGTTAGTGAACCCGCATCGCATTTGTTGGCAGTTTGGTCTGGGTGGGCAGGCAACGGTTATCTTTTTTATATTGGCTGCTGACGCTGACGTGTGGGCCTGTCACAATTTTTTTGGAATGAAACATGCTTCCCTGATTTATTAGAGCCCATAAAACAGCACCTAAAAATCATAAAAATACGAACAATTCGTATTTGGACATTCAGTATTTGAATAAAATATCAACAGTCACACTTGTGTGCCCAAAATTCATATATTTCGTTTTTACACCCCATGGTAATTATATAATAATTCTAATAACATAAAATTTGCTCTAAAAATCTACAAATTGACCTTGCAACATAATTTGGGTACCTAAACTTGTCTTCGAAATTTCAAGTGGTGTCGATGAAGGAATAATATACTTGTGTACAAATGTCTTCATCTCTGACATAGTTTCCTAGAATGTTTGCTTGAACATTGAAGTTTTCCACACTTTGCAACATGTTCGAACTCATATGCATTTGAAAACTTAACAAAACCTTGTGTTCACCTTAAGCTTACGAAATGTAAAGTTCCATCACTAATGATTGTGCAAAACAAATGTTATTTGTATGTTGTACTTACAAAGAACAAAATAAGGCATATAAACATCACTCAACAAATGGAATGTACACTAAACAATGATTAATGAATAGATGGTGATTTTAGAAAAATTTAGAAAAAAGTATCAAATTTGGACTAATAACGATGAAGAAATACTTGTTATAACATTTGATTGCAGATTAAAAGGAGAAATGAGAACAGTTCTTCATTTGAATAGAACTGGGCCCCACAGTCATTAGCGACGCGGGGCTGATAACCCGCGTCGGATTTGCTGCTCTCCCAAAATTTTACACAGACAATTCAAGCATCATACAAAAGCTAATCTACTGCTGATTTCCTATTCTCTGTGCGAACTTCACCATTTCACAGCGCAGCCTACAGTCTTCGCTGCAAAACAAAGAAATTCGAAGCCATCCTTTTCCACAGCGCAGCCGCCACTGGTGCCTGCGCACGGCTGATCGTCGTGCACCTGTGCCGGAGGCGGCAGCGGTTCACTCCAAATGCGCCAAGTCGAGTAGTGGAGCGCACGCGTGGCCTTCTCGCGCAAAGGCAGACACCCCTCGTTGCTCAGCCATCTCGACATCGTACTACCACCGCAAACGCGACCTGCCTCATGTACCCCTTCGCGGTGTCGTCGGCAGCGGCACCGCCATTGTCTCTGTAGAGCAAGATGACGTATAGATAGGCCGCCGCATCGTGCCCACCCTCGGCGGCGCGCTGGAGATCATTGTATCCCCTGTGTTCGATGAGGAAGGCTTTGATTCCGGAGAGGAAACAAGCCTCCGGATCCCCGAGACCGCTCAACATAGCAAGGAATGCTTTGTAAGCGGTGGGGTTCCACACCCAAGAAATTTCATCTCGTATCCCCTCTATCGACAAACGCCGGCCAACGTCGCCGTTTCCGCACACGTAACGCATGGTCGAGCAAGTACCGCAAAGGCTGCGGAGATCAGCCAAGGGCCACTTCGAGGTCGCATCGACGCGTGCCTCAATCTCAATGCGGAGGTCTTGGGGAGTCCCAGCAGCAGCGATGACGGCTGGTGCCACGTGCTTCTTCCCGGCATGCTATCCATCTCCGGCCGGGAATGGTGACGATGAGTAGGCAGTTGCTGTTTTTCACGGGTAGAGATGAAGGGGCAGGGGACCTAATTGTTTTGGAAGGAGAAGATACGGGAGATTTGTTTCCAAACACGGTTTAAGTATGCAATGGAGACGACGTTTCTTTACCTCGCGTATCGTTTAATTCTCCATTGGAAATGATGTTTGGCTAATCTGCATAGAGACGATGTTTCGTTACCCCGCGTATCATTTAATTCTACATTGGAATCACTACCTCTGCAGCTCTGCTCTCAGCCATTGACTGGCAACAGTTTCGCCATTGACCGTCTTGGGACGGAACCTCATCCTGTTTCCTGTGCTCTTGATCTTATCCCTTCCTCTCTTTTTTTGAGATGATGACTACAAAGGATGTTTGGATGGAGGTGTTAGTGTTAGTTTGTAGCAAACTAACACCAAAACTAACACTTTGGAGCCAAACACATGTGTTAATTTGGAGGTGTTAAAAACTACCACTAACAGTAACACTAACATCTACCATCCAAACACGGCCATTGGAGACGATGTTTGCTTACTCCGCGTATCATTTAATTCTACATTGGAATCACTACCTCTGCAGCTCTGCTCTCAGCCATTGACTAGCAACAGTTTCGCCATTGACCATCTTGGGAACCTTCCCGGTCGTTCTTGTGCTCTTGATCTTATCCGTTCCTTGTTTTTTCTATAAAAAGGCACCGACGCCTATCGGTCCTCCTCACTTCAAGTTGCTTCCTTCTTCTCTAGTAGATCTAGATCTAGCTATATGGTTCCTTCTTCTGATACAATAAAGCGAGTCACTTGCTTTCTTCTTCTCTAGATCTAGCTAATACATGGTTCCTTCTTCTGATAGAATAAAGTGAGACACTTGCTTCCTTCTTCTCTAGATCTAGATCTAGCTATGGCGCAAAGAATAGATCTTGTAGGGCACAAGCTTCTGCTTTTCTCTCTTCTTCCTCCTTAATCTCTCAGTTGCTAGAAGAATTCTTGTGATAGGGGGTGATTGGGTTGCTCATCCCTCTAACACAGCTGCGAGAAGAATTCTTGTGACATACTCCGTCCTTGTAGTCGTGTCTGGGGTAGGTAGCCCAAAACCTCCTGCCATCAGTATGAACAATTTCATCCTGTGTCCAATGATCATTGTTTTCAGAATGAACAATCCTTCATCCTTTGTCCAATGATCATTATTTTTCCTATGCTTTCTCCCTCCACTCGCGGAATGCTCTTGCAAACCAAAAATGCAGGTTTAGAAAGCTTTGTGGTCTCATTGCAAGTCAGATATCAATTCTCTAAGTCATCAACAGAGATGAAGCTTATTCAATGACCACGTGCAGCAAGATCGACGACCTGCGAGCAAGATCGACGACCTGCGAGCAAGATCGATGTGTGTGTGTGATTTTGCATATCTCGTCATGAAGATATAGCCGAATTGTAACCTTGTTCTGATGTATCAATGATGACTGTAATCTGTGTGTGTGATTTTGCATATCTCGTCATGAAGATATGGCCGCATTGTAACCTTGTTCTGATGTATCAATGATGATTGTAACCTGTGTGTGTGTTTGAATCTCAAGAGACATGCTTTTGTGATTATCTCTGTGCAGTACAATTTTTTGTATGATTTACCTACTCACTTGCAAAGCTTGTGATTATCTCAACAGTTTGGCAAATCAACTTGTTTCTCTCAGGATTCCTGATGTAAGTTAGATCTGGATTTGGCAAGTGAAATTATGTCAGATTGTTGGAGATGAACTTTTTTTTTTACTTGGCATATCTTTTTAGAAGTTGGAAAAGCACAAGATTTGTCAAGTAAAATTTGGCAAACTCTTGAAGATACTCTAATCCGTGTCTCTTTTGATGTAATCTATTCGTGATTTCGCACATCTTCTTGCCCATAACAAAAGCGACGCTGGTTCGTTAGTCCTCGTCTCTTGCCCGTAACAAAGGTGACGTTGGTTCGTTAGTCCTCGTCTCTTGCCCGTAGCAATGGCGATGCGGGTTCGTTAATTCTCATATATTATAAGCAGGATTCAAATTCCACCACATCCCATATATTAAAAAAGGATTGAAATTTCACCAATACATCACATCCTTTATAATACAAAACGGATTCCATTTCCACCAATAGACACATCCTCCGGCATTAAAAAAGATTCAGCAGAAATCAGGCTTGATTTTTCTTCCTTGATTTCTGTATATGGATTTTTTCACTATGGTCGCTTCGCAAGTACTGTGTTTTGTTAGTTCCGAAGAGTTGGGGTTTGTATGAAGTGTAAAAGGATGGAATTTCGTCAAACTGGTTGTATTCCTCCTCAACAACAACATTTTCAATCCCCACAATCCTTTTTTCCAGGTATAACCACAGACCATTTCTTCTTTGCAAGGTCAGGTACATAGAACACTTGCTCAACATGCGTCTCCAGTACGAAATTATCGGTAACTGACTTTATAGCTCATTACCAATACGGCAACGATCAGTAACGGACTTAAGCAGCCCGTTACTGATAGGGTATTGATCGGTAACGGACTTTACAAGCCTGTTACCGATAGGTTTAATATTTGTAACGGGCTATTTTAACATCCGTTACAAAAAAATTTATGTAACAAGCATTTAAGAAGCCCATTACCAAAAGTCCACATTTGTAACGGGTGTTGTGGAGGCCAACCCCGGGGTCGTCCTGGCGCGCTTATAGGTAACGGGCGCCAAATAACAACCGTTACAGATATGGGTGGATGTAACAGGCGTTAAGGGCACGTTACAAATGTTGCGTGACCTATTTGAGATTTTCCCGTAGTACTCGTTCCTTCTCGTCGTTCCGGGAACATCGTCCCAAATTAACTTGGATCACGATCCATGTTAATTTGGGACGTGTTGAAGCTGTGTACTCATCATTCCAAATAGTATTGTTAATAGTATTGTTAATCGGCGTACCACGTTCCTCGTCCCGTTCCTCGACCCGGTCGACCCGGCAACGTGGTGACTTAGGACCGGACACCGGAGCACCCGACCAAGGACGACGTCGGCGAAAAGTTGGATGTGTTAACAACTTTGTAAAGATTGCCAGCAGCTGATAGGCTGAAGCAATCACCGTTGTTTTTTCTTTCTCATAAAAGAAGGTTATGGTCCGATGATCGAAGTAAATGTCATGCACCGTGTTCATATTTGTGGCAACAGGGGAGTAGCACATACGTACATATATCCAGTTCAGTATGATGCTATAGTAGGGGGCAACTCAAGTTTACGGGCGACCGTAGGGAACGCTCTCTACGGTCGATCCAACCAGAGTGCCATGGCACGCCGCATGGTCCCCACCTGCTGGTCGCCCGCTTCCGCAGTTTCACCTCCCCCACCCAAACGCCCGCCGGTCCAAATCAAATAAAAAACAGAAACAAAAGTATTTTGGAAAAAATGCTAACAAAAGTTTGAAATAAAAAATTTAGAACAAAAGTTATGATAAGTATTTTGAATAAAATTTCAAGGAAAAAATAGAGAGAAAACTTATAACAAAATTCAGAAGAAAAGTTCGTAAAAAAAATTAAGAAAAAAACTTTGTAAAAAAATCTGACAAACTTAAACAAAAAATTATACATAAAAGTTTTGAATAAAAAAATGGAAAAAGTTTTCTGAACAAAAAAAATGAACAACAAAAGTTAATAAAAATTTGGGGGAAAAAGAAAAAATCAGAACAAAGATTGTGAAAAAAGTTCAATAAAAAATTTTGGAGAAAAAGATTAGTCGAAAATAAGAGGAAATTTTTTTGAAAAATAATTAAGAAAAAAGAAAACGAGAAAAAGGGCTCCGGTTTCCCTGCGGGCGAGTTCGGCTCCACCCGGCGCCGCGAGTCCTGGGGGCTCACCGCCGTACCCCCGAGGCCACCGGGATCTGGCCTGTGGAACTCGCCGGGGAGCACCGTCATGCCCCCAGGCAGCCGAGATCCTCGGAGCGAAGCTGCCATGGTCCGTCGTCGCTCCCCCGAGGCCACCAGATCCACCATGGAGGAGTTCGTCGGGGCCCTCCACCGCGCCTCGAGTTCGCCGCCGCTCGGGCTCGGCCTGGAGGAGGTCGTTGGGGGCCTGCCATCGTCGGGATCTCGCGCGAGAATAAAGGAAGAAAGAGATACTAGGGAAGGAAGAAACACCCTGCGAAGTGATAAGGTATCGTGGGCCCCACCATATGTTAGTCTGCTCGGTGCTCGTGGGGAGTGAAATTGACCGGGGGCAAGAGAAGTAGCGGGCGTCACTAAACTCAACAACTCAAGTTTACGGGCGACCGTAGGGAACACTCTCTACGGTCGATCCGACCAGAGTGCCATGGGCACGCCGCATGGTCCCCACCTGCTAGTCGCCCGCTTCCGCAGTTTCACCTCCCCCACCCGGCCGCCCGCCGGTCCAAATCAAATAAAAAACAGAAACAAAAGTATTTTGGAAAAATGCTAACAAAAGTTTGAAATAAAAAATTTAGAACAAAAGTTATGATAAGTATTTTGAATAAAATTTCAATAAAAAAATAGAGAGAAAACTTATAACAAAATTCAGAAGAAAAGTTCGTAAAAAAATTAAGAACAAAACTTTGTAAAAAAATTCTGACAAACTTAAACAAAAAATTATACATAAAAGTTTTGAATAAAAAATGGAAAAAGTTTTCTGAACAAAAAAATGAACAACAAAAGTTAATAAAAATTTGGGGAAAAAAGAAAAAATCACAACAAAGATTGTGAAAAAAGTTCAATAAAAAATTTTTGGAGAAAAAGATTAGTCGAAAATGAGAGGAAAATTTTTTGAAAAAGAATTAAGAAAAAAGAAAACGAGAAAAACGACTCCGGCTTCCCTGCGGGCGAGTTCGCCTCCACCCGGCGCCACGAGTCCTGGGGGCTCACCGCCGTACCACCGAGGCCGCCGGGATCTGGCCCGCGGAACTCACCGGGGAGCACCGTCATGCCCCCAGGCAGCCGAGATCCTCGGAGCGAAGCTGCCAGGGTCTGTCGTCGCTCCCCCGAGGCCACCGGATCCACCATGGAGGAGTTCGTCGGGGCCCTCCACCGCGCCTCGAGTTCGCCGCCGCTGGGGCTAGGCCTGGAGGAGGTCGTTGGGGGCCTGCCATCGTCGGGATCTCGCGCGAGAATAAAGGAAGAAAGAGATATTAGGGAAGGAAGAAACACCCTGCGAAGTGATAAGGTATTGTGGGCCCCACCATATGTTAGTATGCTCGGTGCTCGTGGGGAGTGAAATTGACCGGGGGCAAGAGAAGTAGCGGGCGTCACTAAACTCAACAACTCAAGTTTACGGGCGACCGTAGGGAATGCTCTCTACGGTCGATCCGACCAGAGTGCCACGGGCACGCCGCATGGTCCCCACCTGCTGGTCGCCCGCTTCCGCAGTTTCACCTCCCCCACCCCGCCGGTCCAAATCAAATAAAAACATAAATAAAAGTATTTTGGAAAAAATGCTAACAAAAGTTTGAAATAAAAAATTTATAACAAAAGTTATGATAAGTACTTTGAGGATAAAATTTCAAGGAAAAAATAGAGAGAAAACTTATAACAAAATTCAGAAGAAAAGTTAGTAAAAAATTAAGAACAAGACTTTGTAAAAAAATTCTGACAAACTTAAACAAAAAAATTTGACATAAAAGTTTTGAATAAAAAAATGGAAAAAGTTTTATGAACAAAAAAATGAACCACAAGAGTTAATAAAAATTTTGGGGAAAAAGAAAAAATCGGAACAAAGATTGTGAAAAAAGTTCAATAAAAAATTTTGGAGAAAAAGATTAGTCGAAAATAAGAGGAAAAAAGTTTTTGAAAAAGAATTAAGAAAAAAGAAAACGAGAAAAAGGGCTCCGGCTTCCCTGCGGGCGAGTTCGCCTCCACCCGGCGCCGCGAGTCCTGGGGGCTCACCGCCGTACCCCCGAGGCCGCCGGGATCTGGTCCGCGGAACTCGCCGGGGAGCACCGTCATGCCCCCAGGCAGCTGAGATCCTCGGAGCGGAGCTGCCAGGGTCTGTCGTTGCTCCCCTGGGGCCGCCGGATCCACCATGGAGGAGCTCGTTGGGGCCCTCCACCGCGCCTCGAGTTCACCGCCGCTGGGTCTCGGCCTGGAGGAGGTCGTTGGGGGCCTTCCATCGTCGGGATCTCGCGCGAGAATAAAGGAAGAAAGAGATACTAGGGAAGGAAGAAACAGCCTGCGAAGTGATAAGGTATCGTGGGCCCCACCATATGTTAGTCTGCTCGGTGCTCGTGGGGAGTGAAATTGACAGGGGCAAGAGAAGTAGCGGGCGTGGTCACTAAACTCAACGTTGCGGTCGATCGCGATCATTCTATTTCTAGGAGCGAAATGCGTCACCGTCGTCAGGAAAATAAATGGAGACAGTGCAGCTGCAGTTGGAAGGATGGCAATGTTACAAAAGCACAATGTGTCGCCATTTAATACTTTTATTAATAGTTACAAATCGGCAAAAAAAAATTAATCAACCATCATCAATTGTTTCATAGATTATATCGTTATCAACTGTTTCCTATCGTTTTCATCCATGTTCTCCTTAGTAATGAGGGTCGTAAGTTTTTTTTTCTGGGTGGAACAACGGTGACCGAAACCTTTCCTTTTCGTCTCGAGTAGCATGACAGGAACACGTACTATCTCTCGAATTACATTTCAAGAAGAAGAGAGAAAACTCGTTAGTGTGGACCAGTGCACGCAGGGAAGCCTGCGACACGATTTTTTTTTTGTGTCAGCTAGCTGTATAGTAGTAGGCAATTTGGAACCAGTACTCGAAAATCCCGTTCGTTGTTATTGGTCTGGAACGGTATACCATATATATTTGTGGAGAGGGGCCGGCCGGGGTTCCTGTCCGCGATCAACGTCAAACCGCCCAGAAAACAGCGCAGAACCACCTCCCATTACTCCTCTCTTCGTCTCGCAACGCCCGGCGCCGCTACCGCTAGGCGCTAGCCAGCTAGCTCCGTGCCTGAGAGAGTCCGAGAGAGCCGTGCGTGAGCGCTACGTGCACCGGCACGACGATTTCGCTCTCCGTCGTCCGTGGCTTTCAGGGCTTTCACGTACACGGGGCGTTGTGCGCTGCGACGCGAGATGTCAGGGAAGGAGGTAGGATTAATTCACCGATGCGCATCGCTGCCGACACGCGACTGACTTTATCGCCGCCCGCCCACAGGGTGTCTAGCTATATATCTCACTCCGTTTTCTTTTAGAGCTGAGGAACTCTCTATCTTTTGTTGCCTGGGCAGGGCTGGGGGGGGGGGGGTCTCTGGCAAGGGTGATGGGTATGTGGCCGAAGTAGACCCGAGCATTTTTCGGGCCGGGCCGGGTTCGGGCCGGGCTCAAAAAAATTCTGTTATATCGGGCTGAAAAAATCCTGCCTATGACCATCCCACTGGACGCATCGGGCCGGGCCCGGGCTTGGGCGGGCCGCCCGCGCATTTTATAGTGTAAAACAACTAAAAACAGCCTTTCGGGGCAGGTTCGGGCCAAAAAAATTTTTCAAGGGCTTCAAGATCTCTGCCCACACCCGTCCAGTAAGATTCGTGGGCGGGCCTGGCGCGGGCCGGGTCGGCCCGGGCTCAAAATGCTGAGGTATAGGCTGAAGTATTGCGGTTACGGTGCGCTCGTCACCGGACTAGAGAGGGCCGGGAGCCCGGGAGGGATGGATGGATCGAGTAGCGGCGCGCCTGCCGCAGTGGCGTCGTGGGAGGGAAGAAGACAACGCGCGCCTGGCGGGCGTCCGTCGTGCCCTGCTGGGCCTGTTGGATCTGGCTGAAAGGTGGGGTTGGGGAGTGGCCCAAACAGAAATTGGGTAGTTTATCTATTTATGGAAGGCGTGCTCAAAAAAATCTACTCCCTCAGTCTCATAATAAGTGCAATTATAATTTTTCTAGGATAGATTAATGGTGGTACGAAAAGAGTCTATTACCCCTATTTTTTAAGTCACATGCAGCGAGTTTTGGTATGCAAATCAGATCTGATTGCTTAATTAGGTAGGTAATTAGATCTGTTTTCTAGGATTGCACTCTTTGTGAGATTTTTTTTCAAATGTTGGGATTGCATTCTTTACCGGACGGAGGGAGTATGTAGGGAAGGATTTTGAGATGGTTTGAAAGATTTATGGAAGGTGTGCTCAAAAAAATCTATGTAGGGAAGGATTTTAAGATGGTTTGTGAGGAGAGGGAGAGGGGTCTGTAAGCTTTGTTTTTTTGGGAAATTGGTCTGTGGCACACTCTCAAAGGGTAGTTTTGTGCATAGCACATCACATTCTTTGATATAGTGTGATGCAAACCATATTTGTGTGTTTTGGTCTCTAGCACACTATAGAACATAAGAAGACATTTGTACCCTTGCAAAAATGGGGCCCACTTGTTAGCTCTCTCATCCCCCTCCTTCCTCTTTCCCATGCCGCTGATGAGATGAGCCGAGACCGCCGCCCCATCCCCAGCCCCCGCGACGCCCCCAACCAGCCCACACGGTGGTGTGGTCGGCACGCGCGGTGACAGCGGCGAGGCAGAGAAGATCCGCCTGACACTTCCTCCCTCGCCCTTGCCTGATTCCCCTCTCAATTTTGACCGCACGGAGAAGCAGTGGAGACCGGGCGCCCACAACATCCTTCAACGGTTACGGCGCTGGCGATGCCATCTCAGACGGATGGGGACGCAATTGCTTGGGTTGCGGCGCGGATTACTGGAGCTGGAGGAAAAAATTGGTGGCCCCGTGTGGCGGCGCGGAGAGGGGGGCGTCGCGACCGGTCTTGTGACCCGTGCAGTCGGCGAGTGGGGACCCGTGCGGCTGCTTGAGCAGTGGTGGGCGTGCTCGGCTCGGAGGGCACACGACAGCGGTCGTGGAGGGGGAAAGGGCGGGCGGGCGTGGGTTAGACGGCGGCGTGCATCAGCCATAGATGGGGTGGGGGTAGGCAGCCAACGAGCAGATAGCTCGAGCGGCGGTGGGCGTGCTCGGCTCAGACGACGGCGGTTGCGGAGGGGGAAGGGGCGGGCGCACATTTTTCCACGGACGGGGATGGGCGGGGGCGGCAGCTCAGCGGCGGGGGAACCGGGGAAGAGGGAGGAGGGGACGAAGAGAGCTGACAGGTGGACCCCATTTTGCAAAGGCATATAAGTCTTTTTATGATCTGCAATGTGCTAGAGACCGGAATAAGCAAACAGAGTGTGCCTCGTACTATATCAAAGAATGGGATGTGCTAGGCACAAAAACACTATATGAGAGTGTGCCAAAGACCAATTTCTTGTTTTTCCTAGTCTGTAGAGCACACAAATGCGCAACCACATGATGCATATTCTATGAAAAGGTAAATAGGGGGATTAACGATTAATCATAGTTTAATTTTGGCAAAATTTTAACAATATTTTTTAAGCGTTTTAAATTTGGATGTTATATCATGCGTGTTCCGTCCATTGTAATGATAGTATTTTCAGAGGGATCGAGGGATCGATGGAGCGGCCGGTGACACCATGCCTTCGTGCTTAAGCCAGTCTCAATGGAACAGATCATAGGAAAGTTTTCAAGAATGACACATCAATGCACATGGTCATAGCACAGTTTCATAGGTTCATGTACATATTTAATTGTTGTATGTTGGTTGGTCAATTGTGTTTAAAAATTGTGTCAAATTGTCTCAGTGGGAGGGTCATAAGAGTGTCATTCCTAGGACTCCGTGCCGACCCGGGGTCATGAGGATGACCCTGGTTTCCTCTCTCTCCTAATAAATATCATGTCATATCATCTTTTTTTCATATGTGGCACCTTATTTAATGTTGATGACCCTCCCATTGAGAGTAGTCTTATGTCTGGGTCAGCCAGAGTGCGCGCTGTCGTAACCAATCTATAATTTTTGGCATTGTCGTTCACCCCATCCCCCCTAATCCATCGCTACCCGCGGCCCCCGCCCCCCCTTTACCAGCACAGAGGCCAGGATCCTCTTGAGTCCTGATCCCTTCAGCCTTTTCCTCTTAAGCACTAATGTCGACGGACAAGACAATGTTTTTTTGTTTTCCTTTTGTGTTTCATTAATCAATTTTCTTCTTTTCTTTCCTTTAGCTTGATTTTGTTCATTGATTCACAGGTGAGGTTGGCTTGGTGAGAAATCCGTGACAGTTTTCTTGACTGATGCGTTTCTCGGTACATCAGAACTCCGCAGGTCAAGGAACTGTCGAGATCTAAGGCTTGGGCACGACACCGACACACATGGATCCCGCTAACGGGCACCATGGCCCCTGGCTGCGGCGGAGGAAGTAATCACCAGGACGACCACCACAGGTCCAACAACGGCTCCTTGTGTCATGTTTTTTCTTTTGCCTTCTCTTTTAGAGTTTTACTAGAAACTACGTGCGGCATTGCCGCGCGATCAGGAGTAGTTTTGGTTAATAAACTAGTTGTACAAAGACAAATTAATGCAACAACTGAGTGTTCGAAGAATAGTACTATGCCATAAGTGTAGAGATTTACCACCTCTGATTCAGGCAAACTTTGATCCTGTTGACATGAGCACTAACGCAAATCATTTTATATTGTTCTCCGATTTTATAAAACAAAAATGCAGCAGCAGTTGAGCATTATGTGGTTACCCTAACTAAGCTAAGATTGAAGCTTTGTCAAAGTGAGTATGAAAATCCTATTATCGGTATCTATAGGTTGCCCGAGTATGGTAGAAACTGACAGGCTACTGCTTGTGGACTCAACAAAATGGACAGTTACACCTGCTTCTTGTTGGTAGAAAGTTATTTTTTGTAACTTGAGATAATAGTAGGAAAGAAACAAGATTGGACTTCATTGCAAGTGTATTCCAAAACCTCTGGAGTTTGTTATTTTAAATTTAAGACTTGCCATCTCACCTTGAAATCAAGGTTCGAGGCACACCTGGAACATGATGGAAAAGACAACACGTGGAAATGAGCAATCAATGTATAGACTACATACCATATTTGTTTTTGTTGACCTTAGCCTGAGATTGTGGCTTCTTGATAGCTCGCAAATTGTCGAACTAACCTTTGCTCTTTTCTTCTGCACATTGATTGACCTGGATTAACTGCCAGCGTTGATTAATTTGATTGGTTACCTGATCCTTCGCAAAGAGAACTACATGTTCTTAAGGATCTGGTGAGCTCGCCACTTTCTTCTCTTGGACATTATAGGCTCATGTGGTGCAGCACATGCTCAAGGATATGTGACAATTGAATTTGATCCTGACGACGAATGTGGCATGGTTGCAGTGAACTGTAGTAGCTTGCTGACCTTGTTGCCTGGTATTACATGATGTTGATGTCTCTGATCCCTTCAACAGGCTATACCCTCTAGGCTCTGGTGCCAGCTCACTGCTGTTGCTTCTAGCATGTACAAACATGGGCTGATCGTGCTTCCGCTCGCCAACTTAGCGATGGATGCCATGGTGCTAGGCTGCTAGCTGTAGAGGAAGGGCAAGCAGTGGTAAAGAGATATCAGCAATATTTGGTGTCCGAGAAGGCAGGCAGAGGGCGCTGAGGTCGATGGCATGGGACTAGCGGATTGAAAAAGGCACGCAGAAGGCAGAACACCCTACAGCTTTGCTTGAACCCAAGCTGAACTTTGATGTGGCACTGCTAGCACATAATCAGGCTCGCTTTTGCACTTATTGGCTTGCTACACAACATGAGGGAGGAGAATAAGTAACATCAGGTCTCATAGGAAAATTGTCGAGCACATGTTGAGCATCACACCTCCACTTCTCTCATTGCAATCCCCTCGCCCATCTTCTTATAAAAAATTGTCACGGAAGATGGAGTAGCTCCATTGTGCATTGGAGAGCAGAAGCACGAAAGGCCATGGAACATACGAGATGCGGCGAGGGAAATAGCGTTGGTGGGGAAAGACGAGCTCGTGCTCGCACCGTCGGCCGCCCGCCCAGAAAGGAGCGGGGCAGCAGCTGTGCCTGCGACGCACGGATGCAGCAGGACCGGTGGAGCTCGGGGAGGGCCCCGTGCACTGCCTCTTGCAGGGGAGGCGGCCACCGCGTGCTGTCTCTGGCCAGCGAGGTCAGGCTCTCCGCGCACCGCAGGAGGTCGGGGAGGCCGCCACCACTGCTGGAGATTGCTCCCCAGCGCTGTTGAGACCGGGGAGTTCCCCGCGCCACTTCCTGCCGCTGTCTCGGGTCGGGAAAGCTAGGCTATCCGCGCACTGTTGGAGCTCGGGGAGGCTACCGCCTTCGCTGGAGGTCGCTTGCCACTAGTGAGGAGTTGGACGGCACGTGGTGGAGAAGGGAGGAGCGGGCGCCGAGGAGGCCGGCAGTTGGGATTTCATTGAGATTTGAGGGGTCTTTTGCAAAATTGTCGTAGCTCACCTGATCTGGGCCATCGATAGGTGTGATCCAGTCGCGGCTGGGCGTGACGTGGCCCTATGAGGTGTCTTCTTTTGTGGGATTTCATTTTAAAGAGATTATTACGAAAATTAAATTAAATGTATATACGTTGTATGCAGGATGTGCAAAAAAATAGAAAATAATATTATTTTGGTCTCTTGTACGACAAAAACATATTAATTTAGTATTTTAGTTGGATTTTACATGCATTTACATCTCTTGTACGATCAAAACATAGTATCTTAATGTTCATACATTTACTATCATTATTCTTATTGTTCATTATTATGAATTTGGAAAATTAAAATATGTAAGTCATTGCAAATAGTGGATTATTCTTTTGCGGAAAGGCACATGCTTATCAGTGACAATACCTAACCTATCTACTAAACATATGGTTACTTTCATTGTTCTTATTATTAATTATGAATTTCGAAAATTAAAATATGTATTTGAGATGGAAGAATTGCTTAATTTGATTTAAGTGCATGAAAAGATACAATTATTTAGTGTCCAATGCCCGTGGCAATGCACGGGCACTTCGCTAGTATACATCTATGGCCCACTATGGAGATTGATCGTGCCTATATACATGTGGCTAGATATCGAGACTACTCCGACATGTAAACCACAACTCAAGACCGCACCTACATGAAAATACAAGATCAGTACTAGAATACAAAATCATACCTTGTAACCGACAATAGTCTTCTCTTAATCGTACTCGACTAGTACTCTTGTACCCAACCGATTTATTACTCTGCCCCCTGACATATAAGGCGGGGTAGAGACCCCCTTCAACAATCATGTAGTCAATCAAGTGATCCGTAGCATACATGATGTAAGGTATTACGCATATTGCGATCTGAATCTGTCTAAATGTGTTCCACGTGTCTCACCTTCGAGTTCCTGACTCGACGAGCCACACCATCAACTACATCGAGCACCCTCTTGGTAGGTTGTCGAGTCTAAACAACACCGACAAGCGCCTCACATGGCAGTCACGTACATGTATCCCCATGCTTGGTACAGGTGCAACCACATTGGGGGCGGCCAGAGCGCAGACCAAGAAAAAAATAAAGTGGGTGGGGTTAAGACCGCATCTGAATCCGGTCTTAGAAAATCCTCAAACCCTGGCTTCACCGACAACGAGATTTTTTAAACCAGTCCCATAAATTCAGGAATCAAACCCGGGTCTTATGGTTGCAACCATACCTCAACCCCCTCTAACTAAGTAGGCTAAAGAACCTTTGGTGGAGCACTAGACCAAGGACGACGTCAAGCAAAATATTAGATGTTATTAAGATTCCCACGAGCTGATAGGCCCTGCTAGCCAGCCTATGGATCAGCTGCACATCTCTCGCTTCGCTTTGCCTTCCTCGCACCAAGGAATATCACGGGGACAAGAATGTGGGAGATGCCGGTTTAGTTCCCAAAATTTCACCAACTACATGTCTCATCAATCTCCAGACACAAATTAAGTATTAAATATAGATTAACGAGAAAACCCATTACACAACCCCTACTTTAATTTTAGAGACGAATCTAACAAGCCTAATTATGACATGATTAGACAACGAGGGTGTTTGGGTCACCTGACTAGAGTTTAGTCAGACTAAAACTTTTTAGTCAGTCCCTGTTTGGATGATGACTAAAATTAGTCAGCATTAATTGTTCTGAACATTAAATTGTTCTTTCTCCCTCCTTTCCCTCTTGATGAGGGCCCAAATTTGGGCCCCTTTGACGGTGAAGTAATCTCTCTTGAGGTGAAGTCTTCTGACCCCATTGACAATGTGAAGGCCAAGATTTAAGATGAGGAGGACTAAGGACCCCTGTTGTCGGGGACCGCCCTAGGGGTCCCCTTAAACAATGGGGGAACCCTCACTTAAATCCCCGCATCGAAATGAGCTGAGCCTAACCATGCAGGAAAACTAACCATGCAGGACTTGGCCTATGCGACGAGACTCGGAGGCCCACCAAGACGGCCCGTGCGGGAAGACCCCTCGAGCGAGGCTCCGCCTCGCCCGAGGGCACGCTCCTCCTCGAACGGGTTCCGCCCCGTTCGAGGGGCAACCCCCTCCTCGAACGAGCTCCGCTCCGTTCGAGGGGCGACCCTTCCCTCGAGCGGTTCCGCCCCGCTCGAGGGCGCGCTCCCCCTCGAGCGAGTCCCGTCTCGCTCGAGGGTCCGCTCCGCCCTCGGCCGGGGCCCGCCACGCTCACGGGCGCCCCGCACGCGTGCGCCGGCCCCGTACTTGGGCATTTAACGCCCGACGCCGCGGGGACGGCGCCATCATGCGCCGGGGCTTACGCCCGGTGCCGCCGCACCAACTCCCCGGGGAGGAGCCCATCCCCGCTACCGTGGGATGGACCGTGCGGTACGGCCGGTGTCGGTCCCGTGACACCGCGCGCACGCTACCGTACGGCTAACGCGCCCGACCCTCGAAAGGGGGCGGGCGCACCCTCGACTCCACTTTCCCGTGATCCCGGGTTAGGTGAGGGGCGCTTGGCCGGTGGGTGGCCATCCCGGCCACCGTAACGCGCGCGGCCGCCGTACCCACGCGTGCGGGCGCACGCCCGACTCCGCGAGGCGCACGCCCGAACACTGCAAAGCAACCACTCCACCACCGCGAGCTCATTGGGAAGGAACGCCGTTCGCCCGCTCCCCGTACCCCGTACCGGCCGTCATCGCACCTCCCTCGAAGCCTATCGGGGGACGCCATCGCCATCGCCGCCTCCTACCCTCGAACCGCCACTGTTCGGGTACGAGGTAGGCCATCATGGCCGGATTACAGCGAAGATCGACCGGACGGCCGCCCGCTCTACACCGTAGCACGACGTGCTCCCACACGTAGCTAGGTAGCGCGGCGTGCATGTAACTCGCCGCCCCCTTGGCCTATAAAAGGGGAGGCAAGCCCTCAGCCGCGGGGGGACGAATTCAGAGGAACACAGCGCACCGTGCACTCACCCTCTTATTCTCCCACAACATCTCCAACCACTCACCCAGGGACTTGGAAGCCACGATTCCTCTCCCGCCTTGCTTGTATTTGCCCCACTACAAGCACCCCCGGTGCTGAGCAATATAGTGCCACGAGCACGCCCCTGCTGGACGTACGGCCCCCTCGGCGGAACCGGGGATAAAGTCTTGTGTCATTTGTTGCTTAGCATCGACCATTGAGGGATAGACCTAGGCGTTATCTACTGGTTAGTGTCGGGACCATATTCCGCACCGACAGTTGGCGCCCACCGTGGGGCAAACGAGCGCCTAAGGCCATTTCGCTAACTCCCTCTATGGTGATACGTACTGAGTACCGTAGCACCCGCTACAACATGGGTAGCTCGGACCCTCTTCCGGCCGGGTTCGAGATCCGCTTCGGGGGACTTGAACTTCCGGGCCACGGGGAACGGCTATCTCATGCGCCTCACCAACGGCGTGAGGAGCTCCGCGCGCGGCGCGAGGCCGAGTCCGCTCCGGTCACCGCCGCACGCACGACACCGGCGCGGGCACCGCAGGCACGGATGCGCGGGCCCGTCGACGCCGCGACGCCGTCGTCGCTGCGGGCTACGCTCGCGTCGGGCGCGGTCCGGCGGCGGCGGGGGCCGAGCGCGCGCCGCCCAACACGGTGCACCCACCGTCACGACGGCCGCCACCGCCCCGGCGGGACCGCGTGCGGTCTCGGACCACGCATCCCCATCGGCTGCGTGGCGCCACTACGGCCCACAACGCCAACGTCAACACGACAATGCGCAGGGTTCCGCCTGGTCGGCACGTCTTCGTCGCCAGGGATCCCGGCACTTCGCCACGACGGACGAGTCGTCCCTGGGCTCCGTCGACACGATGCCACCCGCCAACCGACACGGGTACGCGGAGTGGGACTTCTCCGGCGTGCCGGACCCAGTCGCGTTCAGGCGCTTCCTCGACGCCACGGACTGCGGTTTGGTCGCTCCGACGACTCCGAAGCATCGGGAGCTACGACCCCACGCGGGAGGCTGCGCCGTCATCACCAACGACCCGGCCAACGCCGCCGGTGCGGCGGCGCCGGAGACGGGGGAAGTCACGCCCGCCCCGGGGGATCGCCACGCGCCCGGCCGCGGGGCCGAGCGCTCCCTGCCGGGGTCGACGTCGACGCGCGGCGGCCCAAGCTCGCGAGCTCGAGGCCAAGCGGCGCAGGAGTACCGGACGGTGCGGTTACTCCGCGCCTCGATGGCGGGGGGAGGCCTCCCCGCGCGCGGCGAACGCGCGCGGGAGGCCGGGCCGACGGTGTCCGTGACCGCCTCAACCCCGTCCCCAACGTCGACAACGCGGATACGCCACCAAGGGCGAGCCAAAAGCTCATCGCCGCCGCGCGCCGTTGCTACGCGCCATGCCGGCACCATCAACCCCCGAGGCTCGAGACATGCACCGCGAGGTGCGGACTCTCCTTGAGCAAGCGGCCGTCCGGCGGGCCGAGAGCTCGGCCTCACGCATCCGCCAACGGGGGGACGCACGAGGCGATGATCCTGCACCGGGAGGCGAACCCTCGGTGCACGTAGGTCAACCTACTGACCAGGGACGCACGCCGGCCAAGGAACGGCTCCTTGACACGCGCAGGGCGCTGGATGGCGATGCCCGCAACGTCATCAACGCCAGGCGCACCATCAAGGCGGACGCGCGGGCGGCTAGGGGCTACCACCCTCGAAGGGGTGGGCGCTACGACAGCGGTGAGGATCGCTCCCCGACGCCGGAGCCCCGGGCACCCGCGTGTTCGCCGGGAGATCCGCACGGCAGCGTTCCCCCAGCGCTTCCGTCAACCCTCGACGATCGTCAAATACAACGGGGAGACGGACCCTCGTGTCTGGCTCAACGATTATCGCCCGGCTCCGTCGGTGGGTGGGGCCACCAACGACGAAGTAATCATCCGCAACTTGCCCCCCGCATCCGGGCGACGCGGCCGGACATGGCTCGAGCACTTGCCCGCCGGCCCGGATCCATAGTTGGGACGATGCGGTCCACACCTTCGTGGGAAACTTCCGGGGCACGTACGTGCGCCACGGGAACTCCCTGGGATCCGCGCTCCCGCACGCGGGAGGCCGGGCGAGTCGGCCGCGGGACTTCATTCGGCGCTTCTCCAAGCGGCGCACAGAGCTCCCCGGCGTGGCACAATCCGAGATCGTGCACGCGTTCCTCGAGGGCACCACGTGCGGGACCTTGTGCGCGAGCCGGGATGCGGCCCCGCCCACGGACTCGAACGAGCCGTTCGACATTGCCACTAGCTTCGCCTCGGAGAGGAGGCCGTGGGGGCAATCTTCGACGGCAAGAAGGGCAAGCGCTCCGAGGACACGCCCGCGGAGGGCGGCGGGTCCAAGGAGCCGCGCCGCAACGACAAGCGGGGCAAGAAGGGGGAAGAAGCCGCGCCGCGAGGCGCGCGAGCGCGGGCGCAACGGCGGTAACGCCGAGGCCCTCGGCGTGACCCGGCCCGACGGGGCCCTCGACCGGCTCCTCGAGGCCGGGGGTGTTCGACGACATGATGAAGATGCCATGCCCCTACCACAAGACCCCCGTAAACCACACTCTTGAGCGAGTGCGACATGCTCAAGAAGTTCTATGGCCGTGCCGCCGCGAAGGAGGCGAGAGGCCAAGAAGGATGGGGGCGATGGCGACGCGGGTGGTTTTCCCGCCGTCGAAAATGTGTTCCTCATCTTTGGGGGACCTACGTCGACATGTCGACCCGGCGGCCGCAAGAAGGAGCGGCACGAAGTCCTCGCCGCGAGAGGGCACCTCCGGCCTTTCTCAAGCGGTCGAAGGATGCCATCACCTTTAGCCGGGACGATCACCCAAATCGCATCCCGAACCGGGCCGTACCCACCGGTGGTCGATCCCATCATTGGCAACGCCGGTTTTCGAAGGTCCTTATGGACGGAGGCAGTAGCCTCAATATCCTCTTCGCGCATACATTGCGCCTGATGGGGATTGGGCTGGACCAGCTGCGGCCCAGCACGAAGCCGTTTCACGGCATCGCGCCCGGCAAACAGGTTCAACCCCTCGGGCAGATCGATCTGCCCGTCTGGTTCGGGACCCCCAAGAATTTCCGCAAGGAAACCCTCACCTTCGAGGTGGTGGGATTCAAAGGGGCCTACCATGCCATCCTTGGGCGACCATGCTATGCCAAGTTCATGGCGGTCCCCAACTACACGTACCGAAGATGAAGATGCCGAGGTCCAAACGGCGTCATCACCGTCGGGTCATCGATTGAGCATGCATTCGACCGCGATGTCGAATGCGTGGAACATGCGGAGGCGCTAGCGCCGGATGAAGCGGCCGGTGAACACACCGGAGAAGATGGTCAACGACGACCTCGGCCTCCGCCGCCAAACACATCGGCACCTTCGAGGCCGCCGAGCAAACCAAAGGGGTCCCCCTCGACCCGACGAGCCCCCGAGGGCAAGGTGCCGAGGGTCGGCTCGACCCTCGATCCTAAATAGGAAGCAGTGCTCGTCGACTTCCTCCGCGCCAACGCCGACGTCTTCGCGTGGAGCCCCTCGGACATGCCAGGCATCCCGAGGGAGGTCGCCGAGCACTCCCTTGATATCCTGCCTAACGCTCGCGGCTGTTCGGCGGCGGGCGTGCGCCGCTTCGACGAGGAACGGCGACGGGCGATCGGAGCGGAGCTGCGGAAGCTCCTCGAGGCCGGATTCATCAAGGAAGTGTTCCACCCTACATGGCTAGCTAATCTGTGCTTGTAAAAAAGAAAAATGGGAAGTGGAGGATGTGTATTGACTACACCAGTCTCAATAAAGCATGTCCAAAAGTTCCTTTTCCTTTGCCACGCATAGATCAGATCGTTGATTCCACTGCCGGGTGTGAACTACTCTGTTTCCTTGATGCCTATTCGGGATATCATCAAATAAAAATGAAGGAGTCCGACCAGCTCGCGACTTCGTTCATCACACCGTTCGGGACGTCTGTTACGTCACGATGCCTTTGGCCTCGAAACGCGGGCGCAACATATCGGCGCGCATGCAAGCACGTTTTTGGGGACCATATCGGGCGGACGGTCGAGGCTTACGTGGACGACATCGTCGTCAAGACCGAGAAGGCGGACGACCTGGTTGGCGATCTCGGCATCGCGTTCGAGCCGCTCGCGGGCCAACGGGGTCAAGCTCAACCCCGAAAAATGTGTCTTCGGAGTGCCGCGGGGCATGCTCCTAGGATACATCGTCTCCCGGCGGGGAATCGAGGCCAACCCCGAAAAGGTCGCGGCCCTCGAGCGAATGGGTCCAATTCGGGACCTCAAAGGGGTGCGAAGGTGTTGGGGTGCCTTGCCGCCTTGAGCCGCTTCGTCTCGAGGCTCGGTGAGAAGGGTTTGCCCCTCTACCGGCCTGCTCAAGAAGCACGAACGCTTCTCTTGGACCGCCGAGGCCCGGGAAGCGCTCGACAAGGCGAAGGCGTCTCGACACACGCCCCAATCCTTAGGCCGCCGCGAGACGGCAAACCCCTCCAACTCTACGTGGCCGCAACCACCCGGGTGGTCGGCGCCGTGATCGTTGTGGAGCGCACGGAGGAAGGGCATGCCTTGCCCGTGCGAGAGGCCGGTCTACTACATCGGCGAAGTCTGTCGGACACGAAGACGCGCTACCCCCGAGTCCGAAGGCTGTTGTATGCGGTAGTCCTCGCGCGGCGCAAGCTCCGCCACTACTTCGAGGCCCACCCGGTTACGGTGGTCTCTTCCTTCCCGTTAGGAGAGATCATTCGCAACCCCGACGCGGCGGAGCGGGAATTGCCAAGTGGTCCGTGGAGCCGATGGGCGAGACGCTCGCCTACGCTCCGCGCAAGGCCATCAAATCGCAAATCCTAGCCGATTTCGTCGGCCGAGTGGACGGACACGCGGCCGCCGCCCCCTCGGATTCAAGCGAGTGCTGGACTCGCGTTCTTCGACGGCTCGGTGATGAAGACGGGGAGCGGGCGCGGGCTCGCTCTTCGTGTCACCCCTCGGGGAGCACATGCGCTACGCGGTGCGTCTCCACTTCCCCGCGTCTAACAATATGGCGGAATACGAGGCCCTTCTCTCGCGGCTTCAAAATCGCCATTGAGTTGGGCATCAAGCGCCTCGACGTGCGAGGGGATTCGCAGCTCGTGGTCGATCAAGTCATGAAGAACGCGAGCTGCCACGACGACAAGATGGAGGCCTACTGCAAAGCCGTGCGGGCCCTCGAAGACAAATTCTACGGCATCGAGCTTAATCATGTACCCCGCCGGTACAACGAGGAAGCAGACGAGCTGGCAAAAATAGCGTCCGGGCGGATCACCGTTCCCCCGAACGTTTTCGCGCGCGACATCGCGCAGCCCTCGGTCACCTTCGAGCCTTACCCCTCGAGCGACGGCGGACCCTCGGGGGGTCCCTCGAACCCATCAGGTGCGGAACCCATGGAAGAGGATCCCTCGAACGAAGCGTACGTGCTCTCCCTTCTCGAGGGGTACGGCTCCCACGAGGCTGTCGCAATGGATATCGAGCCGGCTCCTGTCCAAGCGGATTGGCGTGAAAAGTACACCGCCCGGATTGCTCGAGGGGGAACTCCCCACAGACCGGGTCACAGCCAGGCGCATCGCCAGGATGGCCAAGTCATTCACCCTCGTCGACGGCGAGGCGTACAAGCGCGCCGCGTCGGGGGCATCCTCCAGCGGTGCATACCCATCCCCGAGGGGCGCGAGCTCCTACGGGACATACACGCGGGAATCTGTGGCCACCACGCCGCGCCTCGCACCCTCGTTGGCAACGCGTTCCGCCAGGGCTTCTATTGGCCTACCGCGGTCGCAGACGCCAACGAAATCATGCGCACTTGCGAAGGGTGCCAGTTCTACGCCCGCAAGACCAACTTGCCAGCTCAAGCTCTGCAAACGATCCCCGTAACATGGCCGTTCGCTGTGTGGGGATTGGACATCGTCGGGCCCCTGCGGAAGGCGCCCGGGGGCTTCACCCACCGCTCGTCGCGATCGACAAGTTCTCCAAGTGGGTGGAGGTGCGCCCCATTACGAATTTGAGGGCCGAGCGGGCGGTCACGTTCTTCACCGACATCGTCTACCGCTTTGGAGTGCCGAACTCCATCATCACGGACAACGGGTCCCGAGTTCACGGGCCGGAAGTTCTTGGAGTTCGCGACAAGTTCCACATCCGAGTGGATTGGGCAGCGTGGCGCACCCGCGGACCAACGGCCAAGTGGAACGTGCTAACGGCATGATTCCACGGGGCCTCCAAGCCCGAGGATTTTCGACCGGCTCAACAAATGCGGCCGAAAATGGCTCCAAGAACGTGCCAGCAGTCGTGTGGAGCCTAAGGACCACCCCAAGCAGAGCCACCGGGTTCACCCCGTTTTTCCTAGTCCATGGCGCG
The DNA here is from genome assembly GCA_947561735.1 of Cenchrus americanus. Lineage (NCBI taxonomy): Eukaryota > Viridiplantae > Streptophyta > Magnoliopsida > Poales > Poaceae > Cenchrus > Cenchrus americanus. The sequence goes on along the minus strand of OX387245.1, from coordinate 92,465,262 downwards.
GAGGCCGTCCTCCCCACGGATCTGGAATACGGGTCACCCAAGGTTCGAGGCTACAACGAGGATGCTAACCAGCGAGCCCGCGAGGACTCGCTGGATCAGCTGGATGAAGTACGCCTCGTGGCGTTGATGCACTCCGCAAGGTATCAACAGTCCCTACGACGCTACCAAGCACGCAAGATACGTCGAAGGGATTTCAGCGAGGGGGACTTGGTCCTAAGGCTACGCCAAGACAATCGAGGGCGCCACAAGCTATCGCCCCCATGGGAGGGACCCTACGTCGTGGTGAAGGTGCTCAAACCGGGCACGTACAAGCTGGCCAACGAGGACGGCGAAGAACTCACCAACGCTTGGAACATCCAACAGCTACGTCGCTTCTACCCTTAGCTAGGATTTCCAAGTATTTTTTGTTGTAAAAACACACGGCCAACGCCCCAGTTGGTGTCACCTATGTAAATACTCCAAGTATAATAAAAGGGTAACTCGGCTTTCCCCTGAAACCCAAGTTACCCTCGGGGGCTACTGCGGGGGGGCACCCCCCCCAAATGGTCCCATTTTTTCGCGCAAAAAAACGTAACAACACGCGCTAAGTTTGCTTCCCACTTCAACCTCGAGCCATGATTCGAACAGGGCGCAGGCGGCACAGCGGAAGGAGTGCGCGAGCCAGAGACAGCCTACGCCGCGTGGCTATGGCCCGTCTCTCTCGTCTCCAACCTAGCGGGCCCCTGCGAAAAGCGAACTCCCCTAACTAGAATCTACTTAGGAAGAAGAAGAAGCAAAAAGCGCAATGAGCAAACGATTTCATTTACAAACAACTGCCCATGTTCATGAAACGACTTGTTTATTTACAAGAGGCCACGAGGCCAGAGTTCTGATACACATAAACAAAAAACGGGCCTAGCGCCCAGGTGCTTTCAGGCGGGTGGAGCAGCAGCATCGGCGGCGTCCGGAAGAGGAATTCTTCGAAGGCCTCGGCGAGCGACCCGGCGGCGTCAGCAACAAGCGCGTCCGCACGCTCCATGGCCACCTCATCCTCGACGCCCTCGGGCACGATGTAGCCCTCCGCCACCGCCTCGAGGTTGACCTCGTAGTGGGATCGCACCACTCCGAGGGCCTCTCGCACGCCTAGGTGCAACGCCCGGCGCATCCGCTCCGTGACATGGCCGCCGAGGGCGCGTAGGCGGCGGCCGCCGAGCCGCCGGCCCGGGCTTCGCCTTCCTCGACGACGCGGCGGGTCTCGAGGGCCGCGTCACGCAGCTCCCGCGGCCTCCCGCTCGGAGGAGTTGTAGGAAGCTGCGGGGCCTCGGCCCGCCCGGCAGGCGTGCCCCGGGCGGTGCGCAAGCACCGGAACCAACAAGACGACAAGAAATCAGAAAGGGGGGAACTAACCCTCTAAAGCAAGAATTAACAAGCGGGGTCAAATAGCAACTTACCCTCGACTTGTCTCCTCCCCAGATCGAGGTCGCGGCGCGCGGACTCCAGCGCCGCCTCGAGGCGCTGGATGGTCTCGCCTTGCTCGACGAGGGCCATCTCCTGACTGGCACTGCTGATGCTGAGCGCCAGCGCCTCGTCCTCAACCTCGGAGAACGCGGCGTTCCGCTCCTCCGGCCGACCTCTCCGCCGCCTCGCGCGCGACGCGCTCCGCTCCGGGCGCCGCTCGGGCGTCGCCAAGGGGCGCCGCTCCCCGCCGGAGCCGCTCCCTCGGCCCCCCGGCGGGCGACGCGCTCCCTCGCCGAAGCCGCTCCTCGGCCGACGACGAGGGCCGCGGCCTTGGCGTCGAGGGGCGGCCCTCGGGTCGTCGGCCTCCTTGGCGCGCTGCTCCAACCCCGCGCGCCCGCTCCTCGGCCCCGGCGCCGCCGCGCCCGCGCACCCTCCCGGCCGACGTGCGGAGTTCCGGGTCTCGGCGCGAGCGGTGGCCACCTCCGCCTCCCGGGTGGCGGCCGCCGTCCGCGTCTTGTCCGGGTCCTCACGCGCGTTCCACGGCCGCCTCGTCGCGATCGACGAGGGCCGCGCGGATCCGCTCGAGGCTCGCGTGACGCGCCGTGCCCCCGCCCGAGCTCTCGGGGAGCACGTCGCACCACGCCATCGCCCGGTACACCAGCCAGCTGTCCGGCGTCCTGAGAGCTTCCGCAAGCGCGTCGAAAGCGCTGCATCACTCCCCGGAGCCGGCGGGCCTCGGCGTTCACCTGGTCGAACGCGCTGTACTTCTCATGGGCGCGGCGCTCGAGCTCCTGGCATCCACACATCGAACCTCGTGAGCGCCAAGTCTTGAATGCAGCACGCGAAAACGAAAAAAGGAAGGGAGAAGAGCAACCGTGGCTCACCTGGAAGACGATCCAGGCCGGGCCGCCGTGGACCCGCAGCGCCTCGTTCAACGCGCGGTTGAGCGTGGCGCCGTGGCTCCGAGCTCGCCCCAAAGCTCTCCCCGTTCCCCCCCGGCGTCGCAAACGCGGGGGGGATCCTCCACGGCCCCCCCACCGGGCGGGGCGGCCGGCGTGGGAGGACGAGGCCTCGCACCGCGCCCTTGACCCCCCACCGACGGGTGACCCTCGCGCCGCCTCACGAGGGCCCCCTCCCGGGGCTCGGGGGGAGATCGTGGGCCGCCCGGCCCACCGGTTCCACCCGGGGCGGCGGGGAGTCATCCGAGAGCTCCACCACCTCCGCCCGGAGACCGCCGGCGGGAGGAGCCACCCGCTCCGCCTCCGCCGGCGCCTCCACTCGCGCCTCCGCGGCCACGGGCGCCCGTCGTGGCGCCGTTGCCGCCACCTCCGCCCGTGCCGCCGCATCCGCGGCGCCCCCGCAAAGTTGCGCCCGCTCCGCCTCCTCCGCGGTGGCCGCCACCGCGGGCGGCACCTCCACCGTAGCCACCGCCGCGGCTCGCGCCTCCGTGGCGACCGGCGCCGGCCGCCCCCGGCGACCCCCCGGCCGCGCCGCGGCGGCCGATCCGCCGGCCGGGGCCTCGAGGCCCCGGGGCCGGGCCTTGCGAGCTCGTGCCCGCCGCCGCGCCTGTCCCCGGCGCGACCCCCTCGACGAACGCCGCCGGGTGGGGATCGACGCGTCCGTCCTCAGCACCTTGGCCGGTGCAAAAGGAGGAACGGTTGGCACCGCCCTGCGCGAACACGAATGGAGGGTTAGAGCATCTAATAACCAGCAACTAAAGCCAAGCAAAGGAAGAACAGGTTCCTTACCTCGCGGAGGAAAAGGCCCGCTTCCTTTTCCTCGAGGCCTCTGACGAGGCCGGCGCAGGGGTCGCGCCTGCCGCGGCGCCTCCCCGACGGCGCCACCGCGCGCGCGGGCACGCCCGCCTCACGCGTGGGCACGCCCGATGCCGTACCCCCCGATGACGCCACCGCGCGCGGGGGCACGCTCGCCCCGCGCGCGCGGCACGCCCGCCGACGCGCCCCTCGACGATGACGCCGCGCGCGCGGACGCGCTCCCGCCGCGCGCGGGCACGCTTGACGCGCGCGCGCAGCACGTCCGCGCGCGCGCGCCTCCGCGGCGCGCGCGCGGCACCTCCGCGGCGCGTGCCGCCCCGACGATGATTGCCGGCGACGGGCGCCGGTCCGCCCACCCCGAGCAAAGCCGCCCCCCGACGCCGCGCGGGTTCTGCGGCGACGGGGCGCGGCCGCCACCTCGCTTGAGGGGCCCTCCCCCTCGGACTCTTCCTCCTCGTCCCGTTCCGAGGACGAGGGCTCCTCGATGTCCGGGAGGAGAGCCCCGGCCTCCTCCCGCCGCCGTACTCCGCGGACCGTGCGTCGCGGCGCGCTTGGCGCCGCCTTGCGTGCTCCCTCCCCGCGCGCCGCCGCTCCCCGCCGCTCCCGGCCGCGCCGCCCGGCCGAGCGCACGGGAGTCGGGGGTGGGTGGAACGGACTTGGCGGCGTTGAACCGCACCGGCCGCGCGCGAGAGCAACGATGGCGCATCGGGGAAACGGAAGCAAGAACAAGGACTAAAACGAGAATCAAAAAACCACACTCACCAACGGGCCGACGGGGAGCATCTCGATGTCCCACGGGGTCCGACCCGCGGGTGGCGGCGTCCCGGTGTCGACGGCGCTCCGCGCCCGGGTGAGCGCGTACGGCCGCTCCAGCGGCGTCGGGAGCATCCGCGACCTCGCCACGTCGACGGGGTTGGCCGCCTCCGTCATCTCGAAGATGCAGAGGGGCCTCTCCATCAACGGCACGATTCGCCGGTGATGAAGGAAGGCGAGGACGCCCATCGCATTGAGCCCTTCCCTCGCCAGCCGTCGCAGGGCGGCGAGGACGGACTCTTGCCGCGCCCGATGATTGGCCGTAGGCAACCCGTAGCCCCAGAAGTCCGGCCTCTTCTTGAACACCCGGCCGGTGTAGGGAGGGAGGCCGGGCTCGGCGTTGCGCAAATAAAACCATCCCCGCTCCCGGCCCGGCGTTGTTCGTCGTCATGGTGCGGGGGATGTAGAAATCCTTGAGCGGCGCCCCGCGAGCGAGCGACATCCCGCCGGCGCGCACCGCGCGGCGGGTCCCCGCTCCGACGTGGGCTGCGTGATGAGCTCCCCGCGGAAGAGGTGTACCCGTAGCTCCCGCTTGATCGGGATCCCCAGTACCCTTCGCGGACGCCCACAAATGTGGCCGCTGCGAGATCGCATTGGGGGCAAAGTTGTGCGGCTCCACCCCATAGTGGTAGCACAATGCCCGCATGAATGTGCTCGCCGGCGCGTTGAAGCCGCGCTCGTGATAGCGGAGGAAGCTCACCACGTAACCCTCCGGCGGATTGGGCTCAAGGTGCGACGACGGCGGCACGATCCACTCCCGCCGGCGCCCTTCTTCGTTGGCCGACGGCCGGCGGCGGCGACCGCGCTCGCCCGGGGCGAGCCGGGTCACCGTAGACCTCTCCCGGTGCGTACGGCCCCCGGGACCCTAATCGGAAGCCGAGGCGGCGCCATGGGGGGGGGGGACGAACGAGTGCAAAGGCGGAGGACAAGGAGGCGAGGAAAAAGCTCTAGCGCCGAGCCCGCGCGACGGCAAGAGTGAGGCGAAGGCGAAGGGACGGAGGACCGAAAACGGTGAGGAGCCAAGGTAAAAAACCGCCGTCCCTTCCTCACCGCGGTTTATAGGCAACGAGCGAGTTCTCCGAGCGGACGCCCCGCCAGCATTAACTGCAGGAATCTTTCCGTCGCGTCGACGAGTGGGCCCCACCACGGCCGCAGCGGCTCTAACACTGCAGCGGGTCATCATTGCGGCAAGACCGGCGGCGACCGAGGCAAAACCGTCACGTCCGCCGCCACGTCGCCCACTACGCGCGCGCGCGCGCCGCGAGCCGCCTAAAAAGGCGCGCCCGCGCTGCAAGACCGCGGCCACGACCGCAAGGCAATTAAATGCCCGGGCCCCTTGCCAAGCAAGGAGAGCCCTCGAGCGAGGCGAATCCTCGGCTCGAGACAAAGGCGACCCTCGATGGGATGACAGCGTGAGAAGGTCGCCCGGGACCTGCTCGACGTAGAGCAGGCAGCCGCGGGCGCCCATGCCACGTGAGGCCCTCGAGTGGCATGACCCTCGACTCGAAACAGAGGCGACCCTCGACGGGATGTCAGCGTGAGAAGGTCGCCCGGGACCTGCTCGACGTAGAGCGGACCACCACGGGCACCCATGCCACGTAGGACCCTCGAGCGGCATGACCCCCAACTCGAGACGATGTCAACCCTCTAAAAGAAGGCACGCGCGTAAGAGGATCGCCCAGGTCACGCTTGAAATAGAGCGACACCGAAAGCACTCATACTGCGCCATGCCACCAACCAGCACCTCGAGGGTCGGCACGCCCCGCACCCCTCGACGGCCGCAAACGCGAAAAGACGGGGCGGCCCATGCACGGCCCCGCACGGCCTTACCGATCGAGGTTCGAAGCCCGACCCCCCGACGGGTTCGAACAGCGCCCCGCATCACGCAGTTAGGGACGACGAGGGCACGCGCATTCGAGCCGTTCCTCGAGCCCGTCGGCTCGAGGGTGCCCCACATGTCGTGTTCGAGAGCCGCCGAGGGCGGCTAGCCGGGGGATCCCACCGAGGGAGAGCTTCCGCGCCCTCGGTCCCTAGCGAACGGGACCGAGCCCCACCTAGCAAACCCACGCAAGCGCTTCCATGGGCGTGTCTCGGACCGCGCGGCCTACCCTTATCGAACGGGGCATGGACGCCCACTCGAACCACCCGCCGGCGGCTCGAAGAGGAATCCGCGATTCGCGACCCGCTCGATGGGAGTCGTGGAAACCTCACCCTCCGACCCGCGGAGGGACGGCGAGGGCGCGATAAAAAACAAGTCGTCGGGGCTCGACCCGATCGCATCGAACAGAGCCAAGGCTCGGGGGCTTGACGCACGGCTACACCTCCTTGAAATTGCACCCGCCGGAGACACGGTGACGGGGGAGCGTGCACCCCCGATGCCGGCCGAAACACCGCCGATGCCGGTTGGCATATGTGCCACGCCTTTCGACCGAATTGCTCGCGGTTAACCCCCGCGAGAGAACCCACACCCCCGCAGGCTTCGAGGGCTAGACCCGCGGGTCCGCCGACGCGGCCCCACGGAAAGCGTTCGCAAACAAGGAGGGAAGAACGTCCTATCGGTAGGTTCCGGCATCCGCGGGAGCCTCAATGGCAAACCCGCATGCTCGGGGGCTACTGTCGGGGACCGCCCTAGGGGTCCCCTTAAACAATGGGGGAACCCTCACTTAAATCCCCGCATCGAAATGAGCTGAGCCTAACCATGCAGGAAAACTAACCATGCAGGACTTGGCCTATGCGACAGGACTCCGGAGGCCCACCAAGACGGCCCGTCTGGAAGACCCCTCGAGCAGGCTCCGCCTCGCCCGAGGGCACGCTCCTCCTCGAACGGGTTCCGCCCCGTTCGAGGGGCAACCCCCTCCTCGAACGAGCTCCGCTCCGTTCGAGGGGCGACCCTTCCCTCGAGCGGTTCCGCCCCGCTCGAGGGCGCGCTCCCCCTCGAGCGAGTCCCGTCTCGCTCGAGGGTCCGCTCCGCCCTCGGCCGGGGCCCGCCACGCTCACGGCGCCCCGCACGCGTGCGCCGGCCCCGTACTTGGGCATTTAACGCCCGACGCCGCGGGACGGCGCCATCATGCGCCGGGGCTTACGCCCGGTGCCGCCGCACCAACTCCCCGAGGAGGAGCCCATCCCCGCCACCGTGGGATGGACCGTGCGGTACGGCCGGTGTCGGTCTCCCGTGACACCGCGCGCACGCTACCGTACGGCTAACGCGCCCGACCCTCGAAAGGGGGGCGGGCGCACCCTCGACTCCACTTTCCCGTGATCCCGCAGTTAGGTGAGGGGCGCTTGGCCGGTGGGTGGCCATCCCGGCCACCGTAACGGCGCGGCCGCCGTACCCACGCGTGCGGGCGCACGCCCGACTCCGCGGCGCACGCCCGAACACCGCAAAGCAACCACTCCACCACCGCAGCTCATTGGGAAGGAACGCCATTCCCGCCCCGCTCCCCGTACCCCCGTACCCGCCCGTCATCAGCACCTCCCTCGAAGCCTATCAGGGGACGCCATCGCCATCTGCCGCCTCCTACCCTCGAACCGCCACTGTTCGGGTACGAGGTAGGCCATCATGGCCGGATCACAGCGAAGATCGACCGGACGGCCGCCCGCTCTACACCGTAGCACGACGTGCTCCCACACGTAGCTAGGTAGCGCGGCGTGCATGTAACTCGCCGCCCCCTTGGCCTATAAAAGGGGAGGCAAGCCCTCAGCCGCGGGGGGACGAATTCAGAGGAACACAGCGCACCGTGCACTCACCCTCTTATTCTCCCACAACATCTCCAACCACTCACCCGGGGACTTGGAAGCCACGATTCCTCTCCCGCCTTGCTTGTATTTGCCCCACTACAAGCACCCCCGGTGCTGAGCAATATAGTGCCACGAGCACGCCCCTGCTGGACGTACGGCCCCCTCGGCCGGAACCAGGATAAAGTCTTGTGTCATTTGTTGCTTAGCATCGACCATTGAGGGATAGACCTAGGCGTTATCTACTGGTTAGTGTCGGGACCATATTCCGCACCGACACCTGTCAAGACCATCACTGGCAAGATGTCTCGTTCTCGACTAGTTGGGAGCTTCTCCGACTAGTTCCCCATTAGAGGAACCCCCTCCGACGAGTCTCCGCCTCGCAGGACAAGTCTCTGTCTCGCACGACAAGTCTCCGCCTTGCACGACAAGCTGCTCGTTCGCACGAGCAGTCTTCGCCTCCGACCAAGGCGCACGTACCACGTTGCACGATCCCGGCGCGCGCACCTCCCCCACGACACAGGGGTGGCTGGTTCCCCATGCCATGCAAACACACCAGCTGGTGGCCCATGCAGGCAACTAGCCCCGATAGGAGTCTTAACGCAGCTCTGCTCAGCTGCGCAACCGTCAAATCGCCATCACCTCCGACCCTGCAGCACGCAAACTCCACCCGAGGCACTCAAGCACCCCCTACAACGAGCTCAGGCCTACGATTAGGGCTTAACGTGGCAGGCTCATCCCGTGCTTGGACGGACTGAGTCGCCGCCAAACTACCCAGAGAAAGCACCAGACATCCCGAGGTGAACAACCCTGCCCGGCCATGCGGTGGCCTCTACGACAATGTAACGCAGCTCCTCTTCAATGCGTCCTGGCGGACAACAACGCGCGAGAGGACATCCCAGCGACCAGGCACTGTAACTCTTATTTTGTTTCCCTTTTTGCCCCTCCCCTTGCGTCTATAAAAGGGAGAGGAGGGCAACCGTCACAAGGGTTAGCCAACGAACCGAACATTCGTACCAAGGGACTTGGGCTCGACACGCTCTCCTAACCAGTTTGTAACCCTACTACAAACAACCCTAGCACGGGAACACGGTAGCTCGACACTGGACGTAGGGTATTACTCCTCGTAGGCCCGAACCAATATAAATCTTGTTGTCTCTTGTGCTAACCATCCGAGACCGACACACGATCGATACAAATTTACTGTCCGGCAGTAGAGAACCTCGACAGTTGGCGTGCTAGGTAGGGGGCACATCATGTGTCTCGACAAACTTCACCAACGACTCAGATGGAGGGTTGTAGGGTTTCGCTAAACCCTAGGGCCACCATGTGCTTCGTCTCCCTCGGCTTCGTCTATACCAGGTCGGCGGAGTCTGTCACCGGGTGTACCTTCATTCGGCCACCCCACCCCAACGTCCTAACAGGGGCAGCAGGGCGCGCGACGTTCGTCCGAGGCTTCTCGGACGAGACGATCATGGCCATGTTGGGGACAAAACCAACACAGGAGCGTTTTAGGCTCGCCGCCTACTACCACATTGACCTTGCCTTCCAGGCCAACGGAGCCGAGCTGCTCGCCTGGGGGAGTTCATGGAGCAGTACACCGCCATGTACCCCCGTGGACAACCAGGCCTCCCAGACGACTCGGTGACGGCCTACATGAACAACCTACGAGCGGCCAATGCCTCTCCGGGCTCAGCGCCAGTTCGGAGAGCGCTGCAAGCACCCGCGCGCGACCCCATGCGCGAATGCTTTGTCTGTGTGGCGCCGGACTCAGGCAGCTCCTCTGAGCTGGAGGTGACACCACGTCACCAGGCTACCGACGCTCAGCGCCGAGCTCACCTTGGTGAGCTCGCGGAGGCGAGGTGTTAGATGGATGAGGAATTGGACAACCTCCGCCGGGAGCTCAGATGGGACGATAGGCCTCAAGGCCCGTAGCCTGGCTCACAAGAGGTCCCGATGCAAGAACAGCGCCGTGAGGGGAACGGCGAGCGGTAGGAGCGTCGTCCTGCCGCTGAGCAATCCCGCGCTCGCACACCCTGACACCACCCGCTCGGGGGCGAGCGTGCAACAACGACCGACGTGCCAACGAAGGCGCGAACACTGGCGCCAACACCGACGATGACGCTCTGCCACTCTTCAGGCAGGCGTCACAGAACCTAGTCGCTGCAGCCAAGCTGCTGCGCGGCTTCCTGGAGGCAGCAACCTCTGAGGAGAGCTGAGTGCGCCAGCAGCTCAAGGTGCTGCTCGAAGCGGCAGTGGTGCAGCAAGCGGAGAGCTCCGCCTCACGCCAGCGGTCGGAGTGTGACTGAGGGGCAGCGCCGTACGCACACCAACCAAACCCGCCTACCTCCCGGAATCAAGACCATGGTGGTGGAGCCGCTGCCGCAGCTTCAACAGTCAAGAGTCGGCTCGGGCCCGATCGTGATGCCCAGAACACCATAGAGGCTCGCCGACGGGCTGCGAGTGTCGACAACCACCGTGACCACGACAACCATGACCGCCATGATGACAATCGCGCACGCCACCACGACGACCGAGGGTGCGGACTATGCTACGACAACAACAACGACCGTGACCGCAGCCGGTCCCCAAACAGAGGGATCGAAACCGGTAAAGCAACGCCTTCGCCGCTTCAACGACGAGAAGTGCAAGGCGATCGACGAGGAGATCAAAAAGCTCTGTAGTTCAGGGTTCATCTGAGAAGTATTCCACCCCGAGTGGCTTGCTAACCCTGTACTTGTAAAGAAGAAAAATAAGAAAAGGAGGATGTGTGTTGACTACACGGGCCATAACAAGGCATGTCCCAAGGATTCGTTTCCTTTGCCTCGCATAGATCAGGTAGTCAATTCGACAGCTGGGTGTGAAACCCTCTATTTTCTCGATGCATACTCCGGGTACCACCAGATAGCGATGTGCATAGCGGACCAACTCACAACTTCATTCATCACTCCGTTTGGCACAATACTGCTACAAGACAACGCCTTTCGGGCTCAAGAACACAGGCACCACGTTTTAAAGATGCATGTGACGTGTCTTCGAGGAGCTTATAGGATGCATCATCGAGGTGTACGTGGATGACATCGTCATCAAGTCGAGAAAGACCGGGGATCTAGTCCCAGACCTCACGGAAGTCTTCGTGAAGCTGAGATAGCATGGGGTGAAGCTGAACCCCGAGAAATGCATTTTCGGGGTCCTGAGGGGCATGCTCCTTGTCTTTGTCGTGTCTGAGCGCAACATCGAAGCAAACCCCAAGAAGATCTCAGCCATCACGGACATGGAGCCGATCAAGAACTTGAAGGGCGTACAACGTGTCACTTGCTACCTCGCAGCACTAAGCCGTTTCATAGAACTACTCGGAGAGCACAACTTACCGTTGTACCGCTTGATGAAGAAGTCCGACCACTTTTTATGGACCCCCAAGGAACAAGAGGCGCTCGACTCCCTCAAAAACATGCTGAAGAGCCCGCCGATCCTCACGGCTTCGACACCTGAAGAGTCGATGCTCATGTACATAGCCGCGACAACAAAGGTGGTCAGTGCCGCGCTGGTGGTCGAACAAGAAGAGCCCGAAAGGTCGCAAAAGGTGCAGCACCCAGTGTACTTTGTGAGTGAGGTACTCTCCGACTCCAAGACCTGCTACTCGCAGATGTAGAAACTTGTGTATACTGTCTTGATGACCAAGCACAAGCTCTGACACTAATTCGACGCACACCCCATCACCGTGGTGTCCAAGTACCCGCTTAAGGAGGTCATCCAGAACCCCGAGGCCAAAGGAAGAATAGCGAAGTGGGCGCTCGAGCTGATGGGGTAGAACTCACAGTGCCATCAAGTCCCAAGTGCTGACAGACTTCGTTGCTGAGTGGACGGAGATTCAAACTCCACCGACACCGATCGAGCATGAGACGTGGATCATGTACTTCAACGGCTCGGTCATGAAGGAAGGAGCGGGTGTAGGCCTTGTCTTAATCTCACCTCTGGGCGTGCACATGGAGTACATGGTCCAACTACATTTCCCGACCTCCAACAACGTCACTGAATACGAGGCGCTCATCAACGGCCTCCGAATAGCGGTCGAGATCAGAGTAGACTCAGAGCTTGTCGTGGATCAAGTCATGAAGGAGAAGAACCGCGTGGACCCGAAGATGGTGGTGTACTGCCAGGCTGTTCGTGACCTAGAAGGCAAGTTCCACGGGCTCGAGCTTCATCACGTGTTGCGCGACTACAACAAAGCCACCAACATCCTCATTGTAGGATCTAAGGCACATAGAAGGGGGTTGAATATGGGACTTCTTTTTCAATTTCTAAGAAATGAAAAAACCTTAGCCTATTAACTAGTGTTGCCCATCTAAAACAGTTTTTCTCTAATACTAGAGCACACTAACAAAAGTTTCTTTAGCAAATAACACACTAGGAGATAAGAAACAACCTAGGCAAGATATGAAGCACACAAGCAAATAAACAAGAACAAAGACAAGGAAACTTAAATGCGGAAACTAGGTGCTGAATTTAAATGCGAGAAAATAAATAGAGAGGCACAAGAGACGATCGAATTTTTTTCCCCGGGGTATCGAGAAGTGGATGCTTCCCCCTAATCCATGTTGGAGCACTCACTTAGAGTATTGCTCCCCCTTGAGTCACCAAGACACAAGTGCTCACTAAGAGTACCCGTTCTCCATCTCCGGAATGGTGAGTCTTGAACCGTGTACACCAAGGTTGTCTTGAGGCTCCCACAATCTCCATTAGCTCACCAAGAACCCTCAAATCACCGAGACCGTCTAGGAGCCGTCAAACTCTAAGAGTAACAAGCCCACACACCTTCACTTGACCTGAGCACTCAGCTAAGCCATGTATGCACCTTTGAAACTCTTGATCACTAAGAAAGAGGCCCTCAAACAAGAGGAAGAGAGTCCCAAATGGCAAAAACACACTCTCCTTCTCTCCTTGGCTCCAATGGATCTTCATAATGGCAAAGGCAGCTCAAGAGAGGCAGGGGAGTCATATTTATAGGTCTAGCAAGAGAGGCCAACCGTTAGAAAAGGTTTCCTGAAAAAGTGGTACCGTCGGATAAACTGATGGTCTCCCCCTGCGCAAGCGTCGGATCATCCGGTCACTCACAGCGTCCAATATAGCTGTTGAACCAAGAAACCTAGACAATGCACTGACGCTATACACCGACACCCTGTCGGACCATCGGTGCTGAAGACTCCTCGCTCGAGGCGGTACTGTATGATTTAAATATGACCGTCGGATGAACCGCTGAGTCAACATCCAAGCGTCGGTTCATCCGGTGCTGAAGCAATTGTTTTGGCGCGTTTATGTATAACTTAAATGCAACCGTCGAATGAACCATTGGTCAAGGCGTCGGATCATCCGGTGCTGAAGGTGCTGAGCCTTGACCCTTACTGTTGCCAAACCCTAAGGCGTCGGATGAACCGATTCCTATACCGTCGGTTCATCCGACGGTCTGTTTTGAATCCTTTGACCACAGAACTCATCCGACGCATCTAGAATCGAGGGCGTCGGATCATCCGATGCTATGATTTTGATTTTAACTCATCCAATTTAGCGCCTTTGAGTTTTTCGTCGATTCTTTTGCTTCAACCTTGCTTCCATGAACTCTCTGAGCTAGTTGACAACCAAGGAACTTGAGTGTGCATATTTTCATGGCTTTTGGTGCATAGTCAAGCTACTAGTGCACGAACCCCTAATAGTACGGTCAAACACTACAAACTAGCAATCCAAGTGTCTTTCATCTCCTTGTGACACTTGGAACTATCAAAGTCCTTAGCCTTGTAGTATTCATCCATTTATCGTCCATGAATTTAAATTGAGGGGTCTCTTTTCATTCAACACTTGTGACAATAACCCAATATAAAATCCGCTACAAAACAAAGGTTAGTCACAAGCATATGGTTGTCATTTATCACCGAAACACACCCTTACCAAAGGTGCAAAAGGGCCCAGATGGTTACAATCTCCCCCTTTTTGGTGATAGATGACAACACGAGTAGAGATATACGAAAACTTGAATTTAAAAGCATATAAACTCTACTTCTAATGCATGAAAGAAGATAAGCAATAAACACACATGCATTAAGGTAAACAAGCACCACAAACATGAGTAGACATGTAAACCAACGACAAGCACAAGATCCAAATACATGTCTTATCATGAAACCCCACAAAACGAGAGAGGATACAAAAACTCGAAATCCTGCACTCTCCCCTAACTCCCCCTATCTCTGCTCCCCCTATCTATCTCCCCATTTGGCAACAAGCACCAAAAAGGAGTATAAGGCTGAGGCGGAGAGGAAGGATCCGACGGCGAGGTAGAGATGGTCCTCGAAGGTCAAACGGAGAAACCGGAGGCGTCGTCGTCGTCAGAGTCGTCGCCGAGAGCTGACCAAGTCGGATAGGAGGAACCCGGAGCTGGAGGCGGTGGAGCTGTAGTCGTCCCGACACCTGAAGTCGGAGCCTGAGTGGCCTCAGGACCTGTAACCCCTCGGGGTCGGAGGCGATCGCTGAAGAGATCTGCTCGGAGATAACACGGAGGTAGTGATCCTCCTGACCCAAACCCTCAGTCTGTTGTGTAGTGAAGCTCGGAAGAGGTTAAGACACCCGCAGACTGGGTAGAGTGGTGCAAGCTGGCGTCTCAAAGACAAGTGCTCCTATGGTGAGTGGAGACGGCAGCTGTGACGACGTCGGAGTGGCCATTTGAAGCTGTTCAAAGAAGGTGGTAGAGGCCACTGCCTGAGGTGTCGTCGTCTGAGGCACAACGAACATCCCTGTCTGAAGTAGAGGTGACTGTGGAAAGGACGCGAGAGGGATGTTCACGAACCCACCGGCGGGAGGTAGAGGTGCAGTCGGGTCGGCCTGGAGCTGCTGAGCGGTAGGAAACTGAGGAAGTTGCATCCCCGACTACTGAAAAAGCTGACCAAGGCACCCAGACATGAACGTGAACATTTGGGTGGTCATCATCTGGTGCTGCAGCATCTGCTGCCTCTGTGCCTCCTGCTGCTGTCGGATCCCGTCAAGGATAACCTGTTGTGCCTCCTGGTGCTGCTGAAACTGAGCCTGCATCTGCTGCTACACCTGGAGGGTGGCCTAAGTCTGAGCTGCCATAGTCTGTATCAGTGCAGTGAGCTGGTTTGGCTGGGTCACCTGAGCAGCTCTGATCGTAGGGATCGGTGACTCGACATCTCTCTGGCCTGGAAATGAGGAACCACCTGCCTCGTCATCGTGAGTATGACAAACTCGGAACACTGGCTCAAGAGCTAGTGCAAAGTCCTCGTCGTCACTGGAGGACTCGTCGTCGGTGGCAAAGTACTGTGGGAGAGGTGCCTCAGCTGCTGCTAGTGTAGCGTCCTGTCGGGTTGCCTCGTCCATCACAGCCTCAGCTGTTGTGCGTGCCTGAAGTGTCTCCTCTACTCTCCTCAAGCCTCTCGGGCCTCGCCTCCTGTCACCTGGCATCGGAGGTCGGTAGGTTGGGAACACAAACTTGGACTGCTCAAGCATCCCAACATACCTCTATGCCTCGAGACGGGACAACAACCAGCTGATCCAGTGAGCAAATGGCTGCTGACGTGTCATCCCCATCCCATCCATAATAGCATCCTCTATCTCACTGATCATGATATCAACTAAATCGAAGGGGCGCTTCGCCATCACATACATCAATAACCACTGCTGCACCCCTGTCAATGACTCTGTGTTCCCCATCCTGTAGAGAACGGACCTCCGGAGAGCGTAGTGAACGACGTACGCCTCACAGATTAGACGATCCGGTGTCCTGGGAGTACCAAGGAGGAACGGCTGCTGGAATAGAAAGCTGATCTGCTCGTTCGAAGGTAGCACTAGAGAGTGAGCACGACGAGGAGGCTCGACGTCAGGGTAAGCCAGGTAGTGAATCAAGTCGTCGTGAAGGTCAACCTGAAGCAACTCCGCTATCCCCTCTCTGGTGGGCCTCTGCTGCTGACCCATGAACATGAACTTGGTAGAGAGCCAGTCAGCCTCGACGTACACAGTGGCGTAGAACACTCGTACCTAGTCGGGGACGTAACGTGACCTCCTGCTCACCAAGTCAGCCAAGCCTATCTGATAGTCAAAGAACGACAAGATAGGCTCTCCGACTGCAGCTGCTCGTAGTGTTGTGAACTGTAGCATCTGGTGCTGACTCAACTGTGAACTCCTGTGAATGTAGGAAGCATAGAAGCTCTCCTGCGGTATGGTCCAGAACCTAGGGTCACAGTCCTCACGGCCATGGGGGAACCACTACTCCTCGGGCACACTCCTCAAGTGCCGAATCTTTGGCCCGGGCAAGTGTCGTAGGTCATGGAGGTATACGCCGAAAGCCTCTGCCCGTGGACCTCTAGGGAGCCGTGGGTCGTGTGCCTCCTGCTGCTCTCGCTCAACAAGCTCCTCAATTGCAGCTCTCCTCTGCCGCGAAGTCAGCTGTGGCTGGGTGTCTCCTCCACGAGTCTGAGGACCGGACCTGGCAAATGAAGGAGGTGACTCTGTCTGCTCTGCCTGCTGACCCCTGCCTGATCGTCGTAACTGCTGCTGCTGCTGCTCACCTCGGGGCTGCTCCCCCTGACTCTGTGCACTCTCTCCAATAAGAATGCCCCTCTATGGCTGACCCTGTTTGTCTGGCACTAAGAGTACACGGTACCACTCCTTCTCCTGGCGTGTCTTCTTCTTCTTCGGCTCGGCAACCGCCTTACCCTTCCTCTTGTCGCTTGCCATCTGTGAGAGAAATGATAGAAGATTATAGAATGGTGAGATACGAGTAAACTTGATATGTAACTAGAGGTTAGAGTCCTTAAGCATAGCAAAAAAGTATATTATGAGCCTAATTATGAGAATTCTAGGAGAATTGCTGCCACAAATTGAGAAAGAAAATGCTAAGGGGGTCCTTAGGTGAACAAGATGTGCAATTGTGTGTGGATATGCAGGATTCATGGCACTGATCAAAACAGAGAACAAAAGTTACTGAGCATAGTGACCATGGTGATCAAATTCAGAGGATTAGCAATCACTCTATGAAATTGAGCAATTTGCGAAGAGAACAACCACTCATGACCACATGGCACAGCACAGATTCATCAAATTCCCTTGAATTGAATCGAAACAGAGCATTCAAAAGGGGAAAATGATGGATTCCTCACCACAGCAAAGGATGGACGTCGAGAGGTGGCTGTGGTGAAGAAACGACGCCTTGCACACCCTGAGAAGACCACCGGCGAGCCCCCTGCGGCGGTGGATGACCGGAATCCACAGCGCGGCGAAATCCTAGCTCATGGCAATGGCGTGCGCGCGCGAGTGCCCGCATGGAGGAGATGCGCAGCCGGCCGGCGGCGAGCACAGAGGAGCGGTGGGGGTGCAGGGAGCACGCATGCGCGAGGAGGTCACCGGAGGTGAGCGGGATGACGGCGCACAGGCGAATCGGCGGCGTACGGGCGCGAGCGGCGGCGACTCGGTAGATTAGGGTTAGGGATACAAGTCGGACGCCAACGGTTGTGATAGCGGGACTCACGCCTCAGAGTAGCATCGGATGAACCGACGGTACAAAAATACAAGCGTCGGTCGAACCGTCGGTGTAGTTCTGCTCCTGGGTGAAACCCACCATCGGATGATCCGACGGCCTGCAAAATGAACACATCGGAGCAGTTGCGCACGGGTCTGTGAAAATTTGAAAATTCCTTCAGCATCGGATGAACTGCTGGTGTAAAACGCTTAGGCATCGGTTCATCCGATGGTAGGAAATTTTCTAACAGAGAAGAACTGAGTGCATAGACCCCTTCACCGGATGATCCGACGCTGGAACCTACTGGGCGTCGGTTCATCCGACGGTGACAATTCGATTTTGTTGAACTACTTCTCATTTTTGATCTATCGAATGTCACACACAAGCCAACACAAGCACATCCTTAGATCAATCCCGAGTGACAACCTCACCCCTCAAGCACTCCTTTGCCAAATACTTATAGATACACAAATAGCTCCCTAAAAAGGGATAAACCATAGATAAAATAGGCAAATTAAGAACCAAAGGAGGGAGGGAACTCCAAGAACAGAATGTATGAGTTAATTGCCTTTGAACTTAGAGATTGACACCATAAGCTCGTTAGGACTTAACTCAATAGGCATTAAGCACAATCATTTGTCTCATTACACTTTAAGAGTTGTTGATTTGCATTGATCGCTAAGCAACTTTCTCATAGTGTGAGTTTCCTTTGTGACTTCTCTCACTCAATGCTATGCAAGAACAAATGCATGAAAATAAACATGAATGCATCCTACATGACAAGCATAAGTGCAAAGCGAAAAGGTAAACTCTCTTGCCAAGTTTGAACCCTTGATAAGCTTATTCATGATGAGCCTTTCAACATGCCTTGAGCGAAACAAGAGAACCACTGGCTCAAGCAAGACCCATACTCACCACTATCTCATCAAGGTTAGATGTCACACCCTGAAATTTCCCAATTTCACTTCATCCCCGTCGACTTCGTGGTACTCGAGATGGGAGAGAGGGAGAAGCCACCACTCATCCTTGGGAGACCTTTCCTCAAGACCGTGGGAGCTGGGAGCAGAGTCTCATGGCGCACGGGTTCTCTCCCTCTCCCCCTCCCCCTCCTTCCTCCTCCCTCACTACTGCTCCACGGCTGAGGCGCCATGATGGGATTCAAGCTAAGTTCTCCCTCTGAGCTTGAGTTTCTTGCATCTCTCTTCCTGGTGCTCCCTTTTTCTTCCCGGATTTCTTGCCACCGGTTCTGGTTGTTTGGCTTCTTGCTCTTCATCTTGAGTACTACTGGTCTTTCTGTTCTGTCCGGAAATGGATTACTTATTGAACAAGCTTGATTTCAATATTGGTAAGGGGTTTGAACATGATGTCCACCATAAGACTGGAAGACTCGTTCACTCTTATTCTCGCTTTGAAAAGGGCTTCTATCTATTGGCAACCTTTAGGAGATATCTTTTTCAGCTCAATGAGGAATCAGTTGCACTAGCCCTTCAATCTTGTCTAGGTGGACTTGCAAAATCCTTTCGGGTTTCCTATTAGAGTCATAATCATTTCAGGTTCACTGTTTCTTGCAAGGCAGTTGGCTTTGCCATCTATAATCTGTGTAGATTCATCGAAGCTTCTTTTGATGTATATTTTCATCTTTGGAGTAATGGTGCCCCTCACTGGGAGCGTGAGAAAAGGCTTTGGGAGGCAGAAGAAGCTAAGCAATGGTCTAAGGTTCTCTCAAAGAATCAAAAGAGATTGGCATCTAAGTCTTCTTCTTCTTCCAAGATTATCAGGAAACGAGTTCGCTTTGCTGAAAGTATTGTGCAAGCCTCGCCAATTATCAAATCGAAGCCTTCTGGTTATCCTCAGTCTATTAAAATTGGCAATTTGGACATCAAGCTTCCTTGCTTTAACTCAGAAGTTTTACAGACTCGTGGCGTTCTTAAGAAATCTTTTGATGATGTTTCATCGGGTCAGCAGCAAGGTGATCAGGCTACTGATGAACATGAGGAGATTCAAAGGCTTTCAGCCCGACAGTGTATTCAAAGCTCTCATTTTTCCAAAGCTCCTCATTCACCTTTTCCTGCTTCGCTTAATTCCTTCTTTGGAGAAATTAATCGTGTTAGGTGCTTGGGGGGTTGTGCCCCTGTCTTGAATTTAATCACTCTGGGAGTAATTGTTCCTCCCCCAAGGTGTGCAGCATGTTTTAAGAAGGGTCACAAATTTAAATTTTGTCAAACCAGAAGCAGGCCAAGGGTTTTTTGGAGGCCCAAGGTGCGTGAGAACCAGCCCAGCCCAGCAGCTCAAGCGTCGGGTATAGAATATCAAGAGGCAGGGTCCTACAGTGTTTCTCCCCCAAATTCACGAACTCCATAAAACCCCAACCTCAGTCTGGAGTCTCCCGCCTTGGAGTCTGTGCCCCACAACTGCAACCCCCTTCCCAGGAAGCTCCGCCGGAGGCGGAGATGGCGAACTTTGTTGTTGATCCTGCCCCATTTGTACCAGAGGGCCTGGAGATTGAAGATTGGGCGCGCCCTGCTCGCGACCGGATTGTCATCAATGGTAATCCGCCGCGTCGCCATGACGAGTACGCCATCGTCTTCGTCCCCCCCCCCCCGCCGAATCAACTCCATGAGGCTATGGAAGAAGTCGTGACATTTCTGGAAGAAGAACAACATGCGGTTATTCGTTCTTGTTGCCTGTCTCCTCTTGGGCTATGTCTTGTGCAATTCTCTTCCTCGTTGGAAAGGCAAGTTATGATCAGTCGCAGCCCAATGCAACTTGATGAGATGCGGGAAATCGAGATTGTTGAGCATGATAGGGGGATAAATTTTCGCAGCTATCCTTTCACTCATACATGCTGGGTTATGTTTCTGGCTTTTCCCTTGGATTTTCAAACCAGAGAAATCATCACTCAAGCAGTTGGTTTGTTTGGATCAGTGATTAACTGGATTAACAATGCCAGATGCCGCTCTTGTCTTGTTCTCAGATGTAAGGTCACTCTAGTCAGTAGAATCCCTAGAAGCATTGTCATCAGTGAAGGAAATCCCATGGGTGATCAAGGGAACAGTTGGACTGTGCCTATTTTTGTTTTAAACAGTGTTCAGAATGATGTCATGGCAGGGGATGAAGATCCTATTCCGGGAAATGGTAACCCTCACCCAGAGCACCCCCAGCAGAATGCAGCTAATGGCAATGGCAATCAGTTTCCTGGGATTTTCAAGGCAGTCCAAGACTTAGATGAAGTGCATCAATAGAACGTGAACCAAGGATGGGAGCTTCCCCCTCCTCCTCCGCCACAATTCAATCCTGAAGGGTGGGCTCAGTGGCCTGAGCCTCAATTTGAAGAAATCGATGAGAACGAGGTGAACTTGGTCAACAATTTAGCTGATGTTGCTGTTGCAAATGTTGTAGCAAATGGAGTGATGTAGCATCCTGAAGTGCCTCAAGATAGCCATTCTGTAAGCAGTGATGTCCAAGCTTTCTTCAGAGCTCAAGGTGCCCCTGTCACCCTTGAGCTTCCTCTTCCCGATGATGCTTCTGCAAGCAGAATTGTCCCGGTGGCAGGTGGCAATGATATTCCTTTGAGGATGACAGTGCTATCAGACAGTTAGCTGCAAGATTTGGTATCCACCAGTGCTATGGTCCCTCCCCATCAGTGGCAATGCTTGTCCAAGACCTTGCTGCATACGCTCAGTCCCTCCTTGCCTCAGTGCCAATGAAGGAAACTCTTCCTGCTCAGTCCTGGAACTTTGTCCCGGCCACCTCATTTGCCAACATCTGGTTCTTTTGTGTTGACAACCCTGCCTAGGGTAACAATGCAAAAGCCTCTTCATCCAGTGGAGCTAGAAGGCCAAGGCTAGAGCTCATCAGTACTACACATTCGGACTGTGCTCCTAACCAGTTGAACCTAGAAGCTTCTCTGGAGCACAACAATAATCTTGTGCCACTCAGTCAAATAAACCCTGATCAGGAAGCTTCTAATAGCTGTGTGGTTGACATGGAACGTGACTCCCCCACTCGCTTTGTTTCAGAAGTTAATTCCAATCCTGCTGCTGCCAAGAAGCGGAGAGGAAGGCATCACACTCCTATTGTGGATGATGAGGTTCGTAGAAGTGCTTTTCTCAGAAATGAAGCTCTTCATGATCACATTCAGCTTGATGGTGAGCCAAGAAGAAGAAAAGGTGCCACCAAGAAATTTGTGTCCTTCTCCTCAGTCACTGATCTGAAGAAAGCCATTGTCAGCAGTAGTATTGATGAAGATCTCACTGAGTTTGAAGTTGCTCCTATTCAAGCATCAACCTTGGCTGACCTTGGTACCTCTTTCTGTGGGGTTCCTCCTTCGGAGTTGAGCTTTGCCACTTTGCTTCATAAAGTGGAAGATCAATGATCAGGGATAATAGGAAATCTTTTAGTCCTGGTGGTATAATGTTTGCTTTTGCATAGGGTGGTCTTTTGAACTTGGCTGTTATTTTATGTATCCTTGGATGCTGATGAAAACTTGGTTGCCCGTTATGGCTCTCTGTGGTGGTTGTGCCCCACAGTCTTTCGATTTCTACTCTTCCTTTTGTCTATAATGATTAATCGTGCTTGGAATGTCTTGTGCTGGAACATTCGAGGTTTAAATGACAAGGATAAGTGGGATCCTATTAGAAATAAGATTGAGGAAAGTTGTGCTAACATTTTCTGTCTACAAGAAACTAAAAGAGAGGCTATTGATTTACAGTCCATTCATAATTTTGCCCCCAAAAGATTTGATAACTTTGAGTTCAGCCCCTCTGTTGGGGCTTCTGGGGGCATCCTTGTCCGCTGGGCCTCCAATCACTTCTCAGGTAGTACTGTTGAGAAGCATCCTTTTGCAATCAACCTCAAAATGCTTTCCATCCACTCTCAAATTTCGTGGAATCTTGTTGTGGTGTATGGTCCTTGTAGACAGCCTGCTAGAGATCAATTTGTTCAATGGCTTCTTAACCTGCAAATTGAGGATGATGAGCTCTGGATGCTCATGGGGGATTTTAATTTTTATAGATTTGCTGAAAACCGAAATAAAGCTGGGGGGAATTCAGGACTCTTTAATCTTCAGCAATATTATTAGTCACTTGGGCCTTATTGAATTGCCTTTAAAGGGCAGAAACTATACCTGGAGTAATATGCAAGCTGCCCCCCTTCTTGAGCAAATTGATTGGTTTTTCACCTCTGTTGCTTGGACTGGTGTCTTTCCCTTTTCGGTGGTCCTTCCTCTTGCTAGGATTACGTCTGATCACTTGCCCTGTAGAGTCCAGATTGGCACCAACATCCCCAAGGCTAATATTTTTAGATTTGAAAATTTTTGGCTTCATCATCCTGAGTGCTTGGAGCAAATCAAGACTGTTTGGCTCACCCCAGTCAATGTCTGCATTAGTGCACATGCTATCAGTGCCAAATTCAAACTTCTTCGCAGAACTCTCAAGCTATGGTCCAAGAACCTCTCCAATTTATCAAAACTAATTGCAAATTGTAATATGACGGTTGCTTTCTTTGATAGATTGGAAGAAATCAGAGCTTTGTACCCCAGTGAATTAAAATTTAGAGATATCATCAAGGAACACATCAGATCTCTTCTGAGAATGCAGAATCAATACTGGAAGCAGAGATTCACTCAGAGAATTATGCAGTTTGGGGATGAGAACACAAAATTCTTTTACTCCATGGCCACCGAGAGATATAGGAGGAATGTCATTTCCCAGATTGTGGATGGCTCTGGAAGAATGGTTCAGGACCATGGGGAATTAAGTTCCATCTTCTGGCAGGAATTCAAAAGGAGGTTGGACTCCTCTGTGGGGGTGACAATGCAATTTGATCTTCAGGATTTAGTCCAGAGACTTTCCAATCTTGAATTTCTGTGTCTCCCTTTCTCCTCCAAGGAAATTGATGAGGTCATTCTTGAACTGCCTACTGATAAGGCCCCTGGCCCGGATGGTTTTAACAATCTCTTCTATAAGAAATCCTGGCATATCATTAGGGGAGACATGTACAAACTCTGCCAGGACTTCTTTCATCATCAGGCTGACCTCAAGAGTATCAATCATTCTTTTATTACTTTGGTCCCCAAGAAAGATAATCCTGAATCTGTGAATGATTTTAGGCCAATTTCACTACTTAACTCATCCATTAAAATGATCTCAAAGCTACTTGCCAACAGACTTCAGTCTATTTCTCTAAAAGTTGTCCATGAAAATCAATATGGATTCATTAAAGGTAGAATGATTCAAGACTGTCTTGGATGGGCTTTTGAATTTATCCATCAATGTCACCACTCTAGGAGGGAGATTATTATTCTAAAGCTGGACTTTGAAAAAGCCTTTGATCTTGTTGAGCACTCCACTGTTTTGGAAATGCTACATGCTAAAGGTTTCCCCCGAAATGGTTGAGATGGATTGAGGAGCTGTTGTCCACTGCCACTTCCTCTGTACTTCTTAATGGCACTGCTGGAAAGGACTTTAAATGTACCAGAGGTGTTAGGCAGGGGGATTCTCTCTCCCCACTTCTTTTTGCAATTGTTGTTGATCTCCTTCAATGTGTCATCAACAGGGAGTATAATCTTGGCAATCTTTTGCCCTCTTTTCCTCAAAGAACTGACGCCCCCTTCCCAATTATTCAGTATGCTGATGACACCATCCTCATTATGCAAGCTGATGAGGATCAGTTGGCCCTCCTAAAAAGAATATTGCACAACATTACTCTCTCTAGTGGTCTTGTAGTAAATTTTCACAAATCTTGTCTTGTTCCAATTAATGTTTCTCCTAAGAAGGCTTGCTCCTTGGCTCAAGCTTTTGGATGTGTGGTGGGCTCTTTCCCCTTTACATATCTTGGTCTCCCTCTGGTCCTGACAAAGCCTCAAGTGAAAGAGTATGCCCCTCTAATATGTAGAATTGAAAGAAGGTTGTCGGCTACTTCCCAGTTTCTCTCCTACGCTGGAAGGCTGCAGTTAGTCAACTCGGTCATCTCTTCTCTTCCCACTTATTACATATGTTCTATGAAACTTCCCCTCACTGTCATTGAGATTATTGATAAACACAGAAAAAATTGTCTCTGGAGAGGCAAGGATTTCAATAGAAAAGGTACAACCTTGCTGCTTGGGATCTGGTCAGGAAACCTAAAGATAAAGGTGGGCTTGGAGTTATAAATTTAAGTATACAGAATGATGCCCTTCTTCTCAATCAACTGGATAAGTTTTATAGTAAGGAAAATATTCAATGGGTTGCTCTCATCTGGCAGAAGTACTACAACAACACTGTTCCTCATCTGACAAGAGAAAAGGACTCCTTCTGGTGGAAGGACATCTTTCAGCTTCATACTCAGTACAGAGGTGTTGCCATTTGCAACCCAAATCAAGGTGATACTATCAGTTTCTGGGATGATATCATTAATGGTGTCCTTCACTCTGAGAAGTTTCCTCACCTACTGCATTTTGCTCGAGATCCTACCATTTCACTGTTCACCCTGAGAACGACTGTCAATCTGTTGAACTGCTTCAGAATTCCCATGACCAGAGCTGCATACAATGAGCTTCTTGATTTACAGGACTTTCTGAATAACCTCCCCCCCATCAACCCTAACTCCAAAGACTCCTGGCACTTCATTTGGGGGCAGCGTAGGTTCCTGGGTTGTCATTTTTATCATTATCAGTTCAGAGAGCTCAGGCCTAGTAGGGAAATTCTTGACATATGGAAAACCAAGTGCATCCCGAAGATCAAGTTTTTTGCCTGGTTACTTCTCAATGATAGGTTGAATACAAGGAATATTTTGAAAAGGAGAAGGAAAGTGCTGGATGAAGGATACAACTATGTGATGTGTCACAACAGTGAGAAAGAAACTGCAGCTCATCTCTTCTTCAACTGTCCACCTGCTGCCAGCAGATGGTTTGCTTTGGGAATTGTTTGGGAGGAAAATTTAAGTGTTCACCAGAAGATCTTGCAAGCCAGACTTGATTTTGGGCAGCCTTTCTTCATGGAAATTTTTATGATTGGTGCCTGGTGTATTTGGAAACAAAGAAATGATGTCATTTTTGAAGGCAAGCCTCCACACCTTGCTGCTTGGAAGGCTATTTTCAAAGCACTTGTCATGGATCATCTCTGCAGAATCAAGTCAAATCTCCAATCCTCGATCAAACTCTGGCTTCGTGCTCTGTAACTTTCCCCAGAGTGCTGCTCTTATGTTGTGTTGCTCCCCCTCCTCTCTGCCTCATCTTTGTAATTTTTTGATTTTAGTCAGTCCTCCTTGCTGCCTAACCACTTGTTGGGCCGGCTGTAAGTCCTTCCTTGTAACTCTTTTTTGCTCTATTTTAATTATTTTGCCGGGGGGCGTTGCCCCACGGTATTCACTCAAAAAAATCCCAATTTCAGGATGTGAATAGAAAGAATAATTAAACAAGAGTTTTCTCATAATTTTAAAAATTTTCTCAACATTTATTTTGTTTACAGGAAATCTAGTATAGGAAAAAGTCATTGTTTGATTTTTTGAATAAAAAAATGGTTTGATGTGAGTTTTGCATTTATGTCGATGCATCTTGGTTTTCCAAGCGTGCAAAAGGCTTTTAAAACACGTTTAGGTGCTGATCAAAATCTTCTGAGAATTTTCCGGCTTTTTCTGGAATTTATTCTCACTTTTATCGAGCTATTTCTATTTATTAGAAGGTTCTAAATTTTTTTCATAAGCTCCAAATACTTTATTTGGATTCATCATGACCCAAATCATCTCTAGTAATTTTCCTGAATTTTTTTGTGCTTTCAGAGTATTTTTCGTGATTTAATTATGATTTCAGGATTTCCTGAAATTATTTTTTAATCCGAAATTAATTTCCGAAATTAGAAAAAAGGAAAATAAAATCGGACTCAATCTCGGCCAATAAATAGCTCCCGATGATCTCCTCGGCGTCCTCTTTCCAACGCCGCCAACCTCGTTCCGTTTCGATGACCCTAGCTCCCACAAACCCTCACCGAACTTTTGCATCTACTAAATTCCAGCGAACTTCCGGCGATGAGGAAGTCATGCGAATCCGACGTCGACTCCGTTGGCTTCCCCGACTCCGGCGACTCCTCCGCAACTCCGGCGAGCTCTTCCGTCGCCGTCGTTCATCTTTGGTCGAAGGTGAGCACATCATCGCGTTTGTATCGCCGTTTCCTTTCCGTTTTGTCGTTCCCGTGCACGTTTTGAGGTCGTCCCCATCGAATCCCCATCCCTCTTCCTCTCTCTGATCTATTTGCAGTCGCAGCCGCCATGGCCACCTCGATACGAGCTTCTTCTCACCCGACTGCAACATCAAGTCGCCGGGCAAAGACGTCATCGCCAGGAGATTCGTGATGAGGAACCGTGTCCAGGGAACCCAACCCGTCACTGGAGACGCACCGGAGGAGCTCCACCCGCGAAGACCCGAGCGCCGACCGCCACCTTCCTTTGCGAAATCCGGCCACCTTTGCTCGTCCCTACCTCTGGGGAGCACCTCTCTACGATCCCCTCGTTCTCCTCTCTCCGTTCCGTGACTCAGCCGAGCCCCTAGCCGCCCAGAGCCCTAGCAACGCAGACACTAGGATGTTTCCATCCGCCCCTGTACGCTCCATCCCTGGATCGAACCAGAGGTAGAAGACAAGGTTGTTTTGCTATTAGGCCCCTGTGTTCCTTTTAATCTTTATCCTGTTTTCTTGTGTCTTGGCAAATCTACAGATAACCCCCTATGAAAATCCCACTTCCACACATAAATCCCACTCGAGACTTTTTTAGATCTAACCCTACCTTTAAGTCTTTTCGCGAGCTCTGTTGGATGTGCCTTGCTAATCTTTGCAGCTAGTCCATGTTGTCTACGGTTAATCCTGTGTAAGTCCTTACAATCTTGTTTTATGCATAATTTCTTTGTTTTAGCTCCGTTTTAATCCGTTCAAGTTGCGTTAGGTTCATAATAAAATAAAGTACGCATTAGTGGTGTGTTTTCAGCATACATGTTTTCTGAAAATTAATTTAATATTAATTTTGTGTAATGCCTAGTATACATGCTTTCTTTAATTAAAAGCTATATAGTGTTCTACGCCGCTTTTCAATAAATGTTAATTTGATTAATGATTATTTCATATGTTCTGTAAATAAAATCTAATGAGTGTTACACTTCGGTTTTTCATAAACAAAATGTTAAATTGCTTAATATTTAATTAACCTTTCTAATTAAAAGTTAATTAGGCTTTTGCACCGTCTTTTATAATAAATGTTAACCGGACTAATGTCAACATGCATGTGCTTTCTAAATAAAGTTTGTTTAGCTCAACACGTCACATGCTTTAATTCGATTAGTTGTTCCAATCTTTCTAAAGTAATGTTTAATTGGCATAATTGATACATGAACAATTATAAATAAAATTTGACTAGGTTCTTTACACCAGTTTCTTGAAATAAAGTTTAATCTGAGTTAATGCCAACATAGGGTATTTTATTTCTAAAATATCCTTTACATTAGTTTTGTTAATTAAAATGAATCTAGCTCATAATCTTGTTCTCTCATAAATGCAAATAATCGTTAGACGTTGTCTGTAAGTTTTCTTTGTTTCCTAGCTAGTAAATCTTTTTCTCAGTTGTCTCTCGGTGAGTCAGTTGCGTTCTTTCAATTCGTTGTGATTCAATCTTTAACATCTTGCTTGTATCTATCATATCTCAGCATTGTTCTTATACCTAATCTTTCCTAGCTACCTTTCTTTAAAGCTTACCTTGTTATCTGTTTCTCCTGTCAGATCAGTTTTACCTTGTTATCGTTCAGACTAGTTCTCTTTGTAGACTAGTTCTCCTAACCCTCGCTTAAGGTTTCTTGTGCGCTTGAAAGTTCGTTGCTATCATTCTAGCTCGTTTCACCATAACTTGTGCGTTAGCATGTGTATCACCTGTTACTTGTTTTAACACTAAAGTTGCATGTTAATCTTGACTAATATTTATTCCATTACTTTTCCAAATAAAAATGATTAGATTCTATCCCGGTTTTCATAAGTTAAGGTGTAATTGGTTGATTTCCATTTATAACTAGCTTTTCTAAATAAAAGATGCTTAGTGTTGTACAACGGCTTTTATAATAAAGTTAATATGCTTAATGATATTATAACTATCTTTTTAACTTTAATATGTTTAGTTAAACACGCAATACAAAGTTATTCGATTAGATTCTTTCACATGCCTTATATTTTAATGTTAATGGTTAATTTGTTATAACTTGTACTTAAATATTTGCTAATAAATATGATTAGGTTTACCGTGTCCTCTTAACTAAACATAACCTGCTTTGTAATATTCTTGCCACATTATTTTGCTAATTAAAACATATGAAGCACGTAGTCGTTTGATAATAATCTTTCGATAGCTTCGACCTTAGTTTTGTCTTCAACGTTCTTTCGTCGTTACGTAACCATAGAATCGAGTCTATCCTTTAGTGCGATCTTTTAAAGCTTTCTTTTGATTGGTGCATTGTTCTTAGTTGCACATGTTTGTTTGCTTTGTATGGTTGTTCCCGATGTTTGCTTCGAGTAGAAGAAGGATCATTGTTCGTTGCTTTGAAGATGAAGAGTTCCCGTAAAACAAGAGATGAAGAAAGAGCAGTAAGAGTAGCTTTTCGTTGGAGAAAGGCAAGTGTCCCTAACCACCTTCTACCTATTCTTTATTACAAGATTATACTATGCATTAATTGGAACATGGAGCGACCACCCAGGATAACCGTACTACCACAAGACATATGACTCTGTCTTGGCCAATTAATTAGAAACTTTAGTATTGTGGTATGCTTTACCTGAAAGGGGTTGGGGGCTGACGGGAGATGTTGTATAGACCTGCTCTGGCGTGGAGTTGGGATTTGCTAAGACACGGTACCCGCTAGGGAGCTTTATGCGCTGCACTAATCAGGTAACCTAGCGAGCAGCCCGTGCTAGAGAATCTTTGTAAAGGCCTCGTAGCGTCCCTATGCAATCACACCTCAGAAGTGTGGTATGGTGCCTAGCTAGCACTGCATGGTTGGGTCTAAAGTTCTTCGGGACTTTTACGCGACTTCTGGGTAAAGATGTACAACCTCTGCAGAGTGTAAAACTAATTAGTTATTCATGCCCACGATCAAGGGCGGCCTGGACCCTCACATGATTAATTAAACTTAAAGATGGACTTTAAATCACTCTCTGGTTATTTCTTGTGGCCTTGCTAAGTACCAACCATAGGTGTACTCATCCTTGCTTACTGCTGCTCGGAAGCAAGGTGTGAAGATGTTGAAGATGGTGTTGATGCTAGGCGTACGCAGCCCCCAGTCGATTACTTGTGGAGTTGGCGCCTCCGCTTCCAGGATTGAGCTGTATAACTCTGATAGATTTGAAAGTTTTGTTTATGTTCTTTACGTGATATTGTTACTGTTATTCACTTTTGTCTACTATATGTATGAAACTTATCCTGGAATACATATAGGTATGCACTTGGTTTGTTTTTCTAAAACCAGGTGTGACATTAGACAAGCCCCTAATCATGTACATATGCAAATGCAAACTATATGACAAGCATTACATGATACGCATCAAGCACATTTAATTCACTCCGAAGCCTACAAAAGGTGTTTTCATCAAGAGGTTTAGTGAATATATCCGCCAATTGCTCCTCGGAGCGAACACCACAAAGGACAATGTCCCCTTTAGCAACATGGTCACGCAAGAAGTGATGATGGATATCAATGTGTTTGGTACGTGAGTGTTGAACCGAGTTGTTAGCAATTTTTACGGCACTTTCATTGTCACAAAGAAGGGGAACCCTATCTAGAACCACACCATAATCCAAGAGGCTTTGCTTCATATAGAGGATTTGGGCACAACAAGCCCCCGCGGAAATGTATTCCGCCTCCGCGGTGGATAAGGCCACAGAGTTTTGCTTCTTAGAGGACCAAGCAACCAAAGAATGACCTAGCAAATGGCACCCACCCGAAGTACTCTTACGGTCTACTCGACATCCGGCAAAGTCCGAATCCGAATAACCCAAGAGCTCAAAACAAGCACCATGGGGGTACCACAAGCCAATGCTAGGTGTGTATTTTAAATATCTAAGGATCCTTTTCAAAGCACTTATGTGAGATTCTTTAGGGTTGTATTGAAACCGAGCACACATACAAACACTAAACATGATATCGGGCCTAGATGCGGTAAGATAAAGGAGAGAACCAATCATAGAATGGTAAAGCTTTTGGTCAACCGATTTACCTCCCTCATCTAGGTCGAGATGTCCATTAGTAGGCATTGGGGTCTTGATCGGCTTACAATCATCCATCTTGAACTTCTTGAGAATATCATTAGTGTATTTCTCTTGATGGATGAAAGTCCCTTTCTTCAATTTCTTGATTTGAAACCCAAGGAAGAAGTTAAGCTCTCCGATCATTGACATCTCGAATTCCCTAGTCATGAGATCACTAAAATCTTTGCACACTTTGAGATTAGTAGAGCCAAAAATAATATCATCAACATAAATTTGACAAATGAAAAGTTCTTTGTTGATTATCTTTGTGAATAGCGTGTTGTTCACTCTACCAATCTTGAATCCCGCTTCAATGAGAAAATCCCGAAGCCTCTCATACCATGCCCTAGGAGCTTGCTTGAGTCCATACAACGCCTTGTGCAACCTATAGATATGGTTAGGATATGTAGCATCCTCAAAACTGGGAGGTTACTCCACATAGACTTCTTCATTGATGAAGCTATGCAAGAAAGCACTCTTTACATCCATTTGAAATAATTTCATTTTATGACTAGATGCATATGCAAGGAGGATACAGATAGCTTCAAGACGTGCCACCGGAGCGAAGGTCTCTCCATAGTCCAAGCCTTCTACTTGAGAGTACCCTTTGGCGACAAGTCTTGCCTTGTTTTTACCACAATGCCATGTTCATCTTGCTTGTTTTGGTAGACCCACTTGGTGCTAATCACATTCTTGTTCTTGGGGCGCTCTACCAACTCCCACACTTGATTTCTTGTGAAGTTGTTGAGCTCATCTTGCATAGCCAAGATCCAATCCGGTTCTCCAAGAGCTTCATCTATAGTTGTGGGTTCTACAAAAGAGACAAAAGCATGATGTTTACAAAATGAGGCATATTGCTTGCAGCGAGTCCTTGTACCCCCTTTGGGATCACCCAACACAAGATCAATTGGATGATTTGTTGAAGTCCTTGTCCGTCTTCCAAATATTGTAGAGGTGGGATCATCTTGAGATTGAACTACCCCCCGTGTCCTCTACTTGATCTTGAGTGTCTTGTGATATAGGAGGTGGTTCTTGTGAGGAAGATGGACTATCTTGTCTTGTGGGAGATGTAGGTGGACGCCTTGGTTGATCATCATTGTCATCATCATCGGAAGAGGAGTCTTCATAAATGGAGTGAGAGTCATCATCCTCCTTTGGCTTGATGTCACCAATGGCCATCTTCTTCATTGCTTTTCGGAGAGGTTCTTTTCCTACATCATCACAACAAAAACCATCTCCTTGGGAGCCATTAGATTCATCAAACTCCACGTCACATGTTTCTTCAATCACTCGTGTGGAGTTATTGAATACTCTATATGCTTTGGAGTTAGATGCATAACCAACAAATATGCCCTCATCTACTCTACTCTCAAACTTCCCTAGATGCCTACTCTTCTTGTATATGAAACACTTACAACCAAACACCCGGAAGTAAGAGATGTTGGGCTTTCTCCCAATGAGTAGCTCATATGTTGTCTTCATCATTAGTCGGTGGAGATACACTCTATTTGAAGCATGACATGTCGTGTTGATAGCTTCCGCCCAAAACCTTTGGGAAACCCCATAGTCATCCAACATAGCTCTTGCAAGAGTGATGAGTGTCTTGTTCTTTCTCTCTACCACACCATTTTGTTGTGGTGTATAGGTTGAAGAGAATTCATGCTTGATTCCTTCATCATCACAATACTCTTCTACTCTTGTGTTGCAGAATTCCGATCCATTGTCACTCCTAATCTTCACCATGGATGACCCAAACTCATTTTGGGCTCTAGTAGCAAACTTCTTGAAGATGTCAAACGTCTTTCCCTTGTCCTCCAAAAAGAAAGTCCAAGTATAGCGTGAGTAATCATCAACAATGACAAGACAATAGAGATTACCACCAAGACTCTTGTATGTAGTTGGTCTGAAGAGGTCCATGTGAATGAGCTCAAATGGTCTTGTGGTAGATACATAAGCCTTCATAGGATGATGACTTGCAACTTGCTTGCCGGCTTGACATGCACTACATGTCGGTGTGGAATGTGGTCCCGACACTAACCAGTAATAAGCGCCAAGGTCTATCCCTCAATGGTCGATGCTAAGCAATAAGAGACACGGAATTTATCCTGGTTCCGGCCGAGGGGCCGTACGTCCAGCAGTGGTGTGCTCAAGGCACTATATTGCTCAGCACCGGGGGTGCCTGTAGTGGGGCTGCTACAAGCAAGGCGGGAGAGGAAGCGTGGCTTCCAAGTCCCTGGTGTAGTGGTCGAAGATATTGTGGGAGAATTGGAGAGCGAGGTGCGTGGCGCGGCTCGTCTCGCGTTGTATTCGTTGGGTCCCGTTGTTCGTGTCGTGTGTTGTGTCCGTGTCTCTCGTCCCCTGCGGCAAGGGGGTTCGTCCTCCTTTTATAGACCAAGGAAGGAGCGAATCACATGCGCGCCGCGCTATTTAGCTACGTGAGGGAGCGTGATGTGCTAAGCTGTAGAGTAGGCGGCCGCCCAGGCGATCCTTGCAGCGATCCGGCCATCATGGCGTATCTTGTACCCGAACAGTGGCGTCCTCGAGGGTAGAAGGGCGGCGGACGGATGTGATGTCTTCAGATAGGCTCGAGGGAGTTGCTGACGTCGGTCCGTACGAGGTACAGCGGCAGGTAAGGTGGTGTCCCGTTCCCACATGCTCCACAGTGCTGGAGTCGTTGCCACAGCGCCTGGCGTGCGCCCGTACGTGCGGGGGCGGCAGCCATACTATTAACAGTGGCAGGGATGGCGTCCCACCGGCCTAGCGCCTCCACCTAACCCTGTAAGATCACAAGAAAGCAAATCGAGGGTGCAGCCGGCCCCCCTTCGAGGGCTCGGCGCGTTAGCCGTACCGGAGCAGGCGGCACGGCGTCACGGGACTGGCACCGGCCGCGCCGCACGCCCCCCCCACGGTGATGGGGACGGCCCCCCTCCCGGGGAGTTGGTGCGGCGGCACGGGGCGCGAGCCCCGGCGCATGATGGCGTCGTCCCGCCGATGTCGGGGTGTTAAATGCCCGCGTACGGGAGCGGTGTGCGCGTGCGCGGAGTGCCCTCGAGCGAGGCGGACCCCGTTCGAGGGCGGGGCGGACCCTCGAGCGAGGCGGACCTCGCTCGAGGGAGGCGCACCCCCTCGAACGGGGCGGAGCCCGCCCGAAGGAGGCGCGCATCCTTGAGCGAGGCGAAACCTATTCGAGGGAGTCTTCGAGTGAGCCGCCTGGTGGGCCGCTGGGGCCTTCGTGGCGTGGGCCATGTCCTGCATGGTTAAGTAAGGCGTGCTTGGCTTTGGCTTTGTTGCGGGTTTTAAGTGGGGGTTTCCCAGTTGCTTAAGGGGACCCCTAGGGCTGTCCCCGACAGTAGTCCCCGAGCATCTGTGGGTTTGCCATTGAGGCTCCCACAGATGCTGGAACCTACTAATAGGACGTTCTTCCCTCCTGGTCTTGCGAACGCTTTCCGCGGGGCCGCGTCAGCGGACCCGCGGGTCTAGCCCCCGAAGCCCTGCAGGAGCATAGGCGCTCCTGTAGGGGTTGACCGCGAGACTTGGGCAGAAGGCGTGGTACATGTCTCAACCGGCATCGGCAATGTCTCAGCCGGCTTCGGTGACGCACGCGCTGCTGGCATCATCCCCGGCGGGTGCAATCCAGGAGGTGTAGCCGTGCATCAAGCCCCCGAGCCTGGGCCCATTCAAGGCGATCGGGTAAAGCTTTACGACTTGTCTTTTAACGCGCCCTCGCCTTCCCTCCGCGGGACGGAGGGTGAGGTTTCCGCAACCCCCATCGGTCGGGTCGCGAATTGCGGATTCCTCGTCGAGCTGTTAGTGGGTGGTTCGAGTGGACGCCCATGCCCCGTTCGATAAGGGTAGGCTGCGTGGTCCAGAGACACGTCCATTGAAGCGCTTGTGTGGGTTTGCTAGGTGGGGCTCGGTCCCGTTCGGTGGGATCCCCCGGCTAGCTGCCCTCGCTGGCTCTCGAACACGACATGTGGGGCACCCTCGAGCTAGCAGGCTCGAGGAACGGCTCGAATGCGCGTGCCCTCGTCGTCCCTGACTCTGCTGATCTGGGGCGCCTGTTCGAACCCATCGAGGGTCAGGCTTCGAACCTCTGATCAGTAGGGCTGTGCGGGGCGGCGGCTGAGCGCTCCCGGCCTGGCATCTGCGAACCATCGAGGGGCCTGGACGAGCCAGCCCTCGAGGCGCTGATCAGTAAAGTAGTGCGGGGCGGCGGCTGAGCGCTCCCGGCCTGGCATCTGCGCTCCTTCGA
The DNA here is from genome assembly GCA_947561735.1 of Cenchrus americanus. NCBI lineage: Eukaryota > Viridiplantae > Streptophyta > Magnoliopsida > Poales > Poaceae > Cenchrus > Cenchrus americanus. Next base: position 92,430,479 of record OX387245.1, on the reverse strand, counting down.
GGGGCCTGGGCGAGCCAGCCCTCGAGGCGCCGATCGCATGTCGAGCGTGGCTTGGGTGCTTTGCGGTGCATGTTTTGTTTCAAACGGGCCCCGAGGCGACCTTCTCACGCCTGTACCCTTTCGAGGGTTGAAGTTTTCCCGAGCCAGGAGCCCGTGCCGCTCGAGGGTTCTCCTTACTTTGTAAGGAACCGGGCCATTAAATGCTCCACAAGAGAGGCCGCGGTTTTGCGTCGCGGGCGCGCTTTTCGAGCGTTGCGGCGCGCGCGCGTAGTGGGCAGCGTGGGCAGGCGGATGTGACCGCCTGCCATGGTCCCTGCTATTCTTCGCCGTGATGATGGCCTGTTCGCGGTGGCGTGGCCGCCGCGGTCGTGGTGGGGCCCGCCCGTCAGCGAGAAGAAAAGATTCCCTGCAGTTAATGCGCGTGGGATGTCCGCCCCGGAGAGCACGCCCGCGGCTTCTAAATCTGAGGGGAGGGGAAAACGGCGGTTTTTTACCTTAGTGCTCCGCCATTTTAGCCCCCTGCGCTCTCGCCTTCGTCCTGCTCTTGCCATCGTGTGCCTTCGCCATTAGAGCTCTTCTTCTTCTTCTTGTTCTCCGCTCTCGCATCCCTCGTCCTTTCTCATGGCGCCGCTTCCGCCCCTCACGATTCTCGACCCGTACGCCTGGGAGTGGTCGACGGTAACCCGACTGGCCCTTGGCGAGCTGGTCTCCGCCGGCCAGTTGGCGGCGAACGCGGAGGGCCGGCCGGCATAGTGGATCGTGCCGCCGGCGGGGGACCACGCGCCCAACCCGCCAGAAGGCTACGTGGTGAGCTTTATCCGCTTCCATGAGTGCGGCTTCGCCGCGCCGGCGAGCCACTTCATGCGGGCGCTCTGCCACCGCTACGACGTGGAGTTGCATAACTTCGCGCCGAACGCGATCTCGCAGGCGGCCACGTTCGTGGGCGTCTGCGAGGGGTATCTAGGGATCCCGGTCAACTGGGAGCTCTGGATACACCTCTTCCGCGCGGAGCTCTTCACGCAGCCCACGACGGAGCAGAGGACCCGCCGCACGGTGCGCGCCGGCGGGATGTCGCTCGCCCTGCGGGCGCAGTTCAAGGACGACTACATCCCCTGCACCATGACGACGAACAACGCCGGCTGGGAGCGGGGATGGTTCTACCTGTGCAACGTCGAGCCCGGCCTCCCCGCCTACACTGGTCTGGTGCTCCGGGAGAAGCCCAACTTCTGGGGCCACGGGGTGTCCACGCCCCAGCATCGGAGGCGGCTGGACTCGCTCCTGGCTGCCCTGAAGAACCTGGCGACGCGCAGGCTGACCGCGGCGGGCGTCCTCGCCTTCCTCCACCACCGGCGGGTCGTGCCTCTGATGGAGAGGCCGCTCTGCATCTACGAGATGACAGAGGAGGCGGACCCCGTCGCGCTGGCGAGGTCGCGGATGCTCCCAACCCCCCTCGAGCGGGGGTATGCGCTCACCCGGGCGCGGAACGCCGTCGACACCCGGATGCTGCGCCAGGATCGGTCCCCGTGGGACCTCGAGATGCTCCCCACCGGCCCGCTGGTGAGTATGATTCTTGACTCCGTTTTTGTTCTTGGTGTTGCCTCTGCCCCCGACGCGCCTTTGACGTTCTCGCATGCAGCCGGTGAACCCGCCGCCGCGGGCGTCCGTTCCGCCCACCCCTGACTCCCGCGCGCTTGGTCGGGCGGCGCAGCAACGGGAGCAGGAGCGGGCGGCGCGCAAGAGGGAGCGCGCGAGGCGGCACCGCGAGCGCCACGAGCGGCGGAGCGAGGAGCACGGCGGCGCGGCGGGGCCGGGGCTCTCCTCGCCGGGAGACCGAGGAGTACTCGTCCTCGGAGGAGGACGAGGGGGGAAGAAGGCCGGGGGGGCGGGCCCCTCCGATAGGTGGGAGCACCGCACCCCCGTCGCCGGGAGCCGGCTCCGACGGCAAGGGCGGCATCGCTCGGGGCGGGCGCGGCCGGCGCCCGCCGCTAGGCAATCGACAACGGGGGCGGCGCGCGCGCGCGGAGGTGCCGCGCGCGCGCCGCAGAGGCGCACGCGGCAAGCGCGCCCGCGCGCGCGGCGGGGCCCGCGCGCGTGGTGGAGACGTCAAGAGGCGCGGCGTCCGGCGCGTCGGCCGCGCCGGCCTCATCCGCCGAGGCCCCAAGGAAGAGGAAGCGCGCCTTATCCTCTTCGAGGTAAGGGGCTCATTCTTCTGTGGGGTTTGGTTTTTTGGCGCCCAGGCGTTCTGATTTTTTTGCTTGTGCTTGTGCAGGGTGGTGCCAACTGTGCCTCCCCTCGCGCCGGCTAAGGTGCTGAGGGCGGACACGTCCGTTCCCACCCGGCGGCGCTCGTCGAGGGCGCCGCGGGTGGGGTCGAGGCCTCGAGGCGGCGGCGGCGGGCGAGAGCTCGCAGGGCCGGCCGAGGTCTCGAGGCCTCGGCCGGCGGATCAGCCCGCCACGGCGCGGCCGGCGGTCATCGAAGAGCGGCGGGCGCCGGTCGTGGCGGAGACGCGGCCCGTGGCGGCGGGCCGTGATGGAGACGCGGCCGCGCGGTGGGCTGCGGCCGACGGAGGCGCGGGTCGCGGCGCCGGCCGCGGCGGAGCGCGCAGCGGGCGGCGGTGGGCGAGGAGGGCGGCGGGCGCCCGCGGTCGCGGAGGCGCAAGCGGCGGTGCCGGCGGAGGCGGCACAAGGGGCGGCGCCTGCCGGCGGCTCCCGGCGGTGGTGGTGGAGGTCCCGGACGACGACTCCCCGCCGCTCGGGTGGGATCAGTGGGCGAGCTTCCCCATGCTCTCGCCAGAATCCCAGGAGGGGGCCCTCATGAGGCGGCGCGAGGACCACATGGTGGCGGGGGGCCGAGGGCATGGCGCCGAGGCCTCGTCTTCCCGCGCCGGCCACTCCGCCCAGGTGGAGGGGATTGCTGGCGACCCGCCCGCGTTTGCTGACGCCCAGGGGGAGCAGGAGTTGTGGGGAGAGCTCCGCAGCCACGGCGCCACTCTCGACCGTGCGTTGAACGAGGCGCTGAGGGTCCACGGCGGCCCCGCGTGGCGTGTCTTCCAGGTGGGGTGCCGTTGCTTGCTTCCCTTTTTCTTTGTTTCTGCGCGCTTATCCTTGCGGCATGGTGCTTACGGGTTTTGATTTGTGGGTGCCAGGAGCTCGAGCACCACGCCCGCGACAAGTACGGCGCCTTCGATCGGGTGAACGCCGAGCTCCACCAACTCTGGGAGCGATGCGGCGCCTTCGACGCGCTCGCCGACGCCCTCAGGACTCCGGATGGCTGGTTGTCGTACTGGGCCATGGCCTTGCGCGATGAACTCCACGAGAGCACAAGGCAAGACCCGGCGCGTCCCTCTAGCCTCGAGCGGGTCTGCACAGCCCTCATCGACCGTGATGAGGCGCCGCGGCGGGCGCGCGCTCGGACTCCGGAGAAGATGCGCACGCCGGCGACCAACCGGGGAGGCGGAGGTGGCCGGCGTCCGCGGCCGAGAACCGGGGGCTCCGCTCGTCCCTCGAGGGGCCGCGGCGGCGCGGCGCCAGCCGAGGAGCGGGCGCGCGTGCTCGAGCAAAGGGTCAAGGAGGCCGACGACTTGAAGGCCGCCCTCGACGCCAAGGTCGCGGCACTCGCCGTTGCTGAGGACCAGCTCCTGCAGGAGCGCACCGCCTGTCAAGGAGCTGAGGGGCGGCTCCAGCAGGAGTAGGCCGCCCTCGTCGACGCTCGGTCGGCCCTGGAGCGGGAGCGCGCTGCTCGTGAGGTGGCGCAGATGTCTCTGGAGGACCGGAACACCGAGTTCTCCAAGGTCGAGGGCGAGCTGATAGTGCTCAGCATTACGAGCGTGAACCAGGAGCTGGCCCTCCAGGAGCAAGGCGAGACCGTCCGGGACCTCGAGCAGACGGTCGAGGCCGAGCGCCGCGCCCTCGAGGTGGAGAGGAAGCAAGTCGAAGGTGAGCCGCTGTTTGACTCCTGTGTTGTTGGGTTTTCCTTAGAGGGTTCACACTCTTTTTTCTAACTTCTTTCTCGTCTGGCAACTCCAGGCTTGCGCACCGCGCTGGGGCACGTGGTTGAGCAGGCCGAGGCACTGCAGACCTCCTACAACTTCTCCGAGCAGGAGCTGCAGGAGTTGCACAATGCGGCCCTCGAGACCTGTCGATCCGTGGAGGAGGGCGAGGCGCAGGCCGGAAGCTCGCTGGCCAGCCGCCTGCTCGCCCTTGGCGGCCATGTCACCGAACGGATGCGCCGGGCGCTGCATCTTGGCGTCCAGAAGGCCCTCGAGGTGGTGCGGTCCCACTACGAGGTTAACTTCGAGGCGCTGGCGGAAGGCTACGTCGTCCCTGAGGGTGTCGAGGACGAGGTGGCGATGGAGCGCGTGGACGCGCTTGCCGCCGACGCCGCCGGGTCGCTCGCTGAAGCCTTCGAGGAGTTCCTCTTCCCGGACGCTGTTGACGCCGCCGCTCCTCCCTCCTGAAGACAGCTGGGCGCTAGGCCCGTTTTTGTTTGTGTATCAGTATTCTGGCCGTGAGGCCTTTGTAAATAAACAAGTTGTTTTTGCCATGAACATTTGTTGATGTGAAATGAAGTCTTTTGTTTACTATGCTTTTTGTTTCTCCTTCTTCCTGAGTAGATTCTATTTAGGAGAGTTCGATTTTCGTGGGTGGCTTGCTGGTGCTGGGTTGGAGGTGAGAGAGAAGGGTCGTATCCTCGCGGAGGCGTAGGCTATCTCTGGCTCGCGCGCTCCTTCCGCTAGGCTGCCCACGCCCTGTTCGAACCGTTGCTCGAGGCCGAAGTAGAAAACAAACTTAGCGCGCGTGAGTTTTTTCGTTTTTGCGCGAAAATGGGACCATTTTGGGGGGGGGATGCCCCCCGTAGTAGCCCCCGGGGGTAACTTGGGTTTCGGGGGAAAGCCGAGTTGCCCTTTTCATTAGACTTATGGTGTTTACATGGTTGTCACCAACTGGGGCGTTGGTCATATGGTTTTTACAACAAAAAATGCTTGGAAATCCTAGCTAGGGGTAGAAGCGACGTAGCTGTTGGATGTTCCAAGCGTTGGTGAGCTCTTCACCGTCCTCGTTGGCCAGCTTGTATGTGCCGGGCTTGAGTACCTTCACCACGACGTAGGGTCCCTCCCACGGAGGCGATAGCTTGTGGCGTCCCCGGTTGTCTTGGCGTAGCCTTAGGACCAGATCCCCTTCGCTGAAGTCTCGTCTGCGTATCTTGCGTGCTTGGTAGCGCCTGAGGGACTGCTGATACCTCGCGGAGTGCATCAAGGCCACGAGGCGTGCCTCATCCCGGGGGTCCGGCCGAGCCCCTCACGGGCTCGGCCGGTTGGCATCCTCGTCGTAGCCTCGAACCCTGGGCGACCCGTATTCTAAGTCCGTGGGGAGGACGGCCTCCGCGCCATGGACTAGGAAGAACGGGGTGAACCGGTGGCTCTGCTTGGGGTGGTCCTTAGGCTCCACACGACTGTCGGTAACTCTTGGAGACATTTCCGGCCAGATTTGTTTAGCTGGTCGAAAATTCTAGGCTTAAGGCCTTATAAGATCATGCCGTTGGCACGCTCTACTTGGTCGTTGGTCTGTGGGTGTGCCACAGCTGCCCAATCCACACGGATGTGGAACTTGTCGCAGAACTCCAAGAATTTCCTGCCCGTGAACTGGGACCCGTTGTCGGTGATGATGGAGTTCGGCACTCCAAAGCGATGGACGATGTCGGTAAAAAACGTCACCGCCTGTTCTGCCCTGAGATTCGTGATGGGGCGCACCTCCACCCACTTGGAGAACTTGTCGATCGCGACCAACAAGTGGGTGAAGCCCCCGGGCGCCTTCCGCAGGGGCCCGACGATGTCCAGCCCCCACACGGCGAATGACCATGTTATGGGGATGGTCTGCAGGGCATGAGCGGGAAGGTTGGACTTGCGGGCGTAGAACTGGGACCCTTCGCAGGTGCGTACGATCTCGCTGGCGTCCGTGACCGCGGTAGGCCAGTAAAAGCCCTGGCGGAAAGCGTTGCCAACGAGGGTACGAGGCGTGGCGTGATGGCCACAAATTCCAGCGTGGATGTCCCGTAGGAGCTCGCGCCCCTCGGGAATGGGCACGCACCGCTGTAAGATGCCGGAGGCGGCGTGCTTGTATAGCTCGCCGTCGACGAGGGCAAATTACTTGGCCATCCTGGCGATGCGCCTGGCCGTGGCCCGGTCCGAGGGGAGCTCTCCTCGAGCCATCCAAGCGATGTATTTGTCGCGCCAGTCAGCCTTGACAGGAGCTGGCTCGATGTCCATCACGTCGGCCTCGTAGGAGCCATACCCCTCGAGGAGGGAGAGCACGTACGCCTCGTTCGAGGGGTCCTCATCCATGGGTTCCGCACCCGGCCGGATTCGAGGGAGCCCCCGAGGGTTCTGCGTGGCTCGAGGGGTGAGGCTCGAGGACGACCGAGGGCTGGGCGATATCGCGGGCAAAAACGTTCGGGGGGACGGTGATCCACCCGGACGCGATCTTGGCCAGCTCGTCCACCTCCTCGTTGTACCGGCAGGGCACGTGGTTGAGCTCGATGCCGTAAAACTTGTCTTCGAGGGCTCGCACGGCCTTGCAGTAGGCCTCCATCTTGTCTTCATGGCAGCTCGCGTTCTTCATGACTTGATCGATTACGAGTTGCGAGTCCCCCCGTACATCGAGACGCTTGACGCCTAACTCAATGGCGATTTTGAGGCCGTAGAGGAGGGCCTCGTATTCAGCCATATTGTTAGATGCGGGGAAGTGGAGGCGCACCGCGTACCGCATGTGCTCTCCGAGGGGTGACACGAAGAGTAGGCCCGCGCCCGCCCCTGTTTTCATCACCGAGCCATCGAAATACAGAGTCCAGCACTCTGCTTGGATCTGCGGCGGCGGCAGCTGCGTATCCGTCCACTCAGCGACGAAATCCGCCAGGATCTGGGACTTGATGGCCTTGCGCGGGGCGTAGGCAAGCGTCTCGCCCATCAGCTCCACGGACCACTTGGCGATCCTGCCCGCCGCGTCAGGATTGCGGATGATCTCCCCTAGCGGGAAGGAGGAGACCACCGTGACGGGGTGGGCCTCGAAGTAATGGCGGAGCTTGCGCCGCTCGAGGACTACCGCGTACAGCAGCTTCTGGACCTGAGGGTAGCGCATCTTAGTGTCAGACAAGACCTCGCTGATGTAGTAGACCGGCCGCTGGACCGTCAGGGCGTGCCCTTCCTCCGTGCGCTCCACCACGATCACGCGCCGACCACCCGGGGTGGTTGCGGCCACGTAGAGGGCGGCGGGGGTTCGCCATCCCGCGGCGGCGTGAGGACCGGGCGTGCGTTAAGGATGCCTTCGGCTTGTCGAGCGCATCCCGGGCCTCGGCGGTCCGGGGAGAAGCGCTCGTGCTTCTTGAGTAGGCGGTAGAGGGCGAGGCCCTTCTCGCCGAGCCGCGAGATGAAGCGGCTCAAGGCGACAAGGCACCCCAGCACCTTTTGCACCCCTTTGAGGTCCCGGATCGGGCCCATTCGTTCGAGGGCCGCAACCTTCTCAGGGTTGGCCTCGATTCCCCGTTGGGAGACGATGTATCCCAGGAGCATGCCTCGCGGCACTCTAAAGACACACTTTTCGAGGTTTAATTTGACCCCATTGGCCCGTAGGCAGTCGAACGCGATGCCAAGGTCGCCAACCAGGTCGTCCGCCTTCCTGGTTTTCACGACGATGTCATCCACATACGCCTCGACCGTCCGCCCGATGTGATCTCCGAAAACGTGTTGCATGCAGCGTTGATACGTCGCACCTGCGTTTCGGAGGCCAAACGGCATCGTGACGTAACAGAACATCCCGAACGGCGTGATGAACGAAGTCGCAAGCTGGTCAGACTCCTTCATCTTTATTTGATGATACCCGGAGTAAGCGTCAAGGAAGTAAAGTAATTCACACCCAGTCGTTGAATCAACGATTTGATCAATGCGTGGCAAAGGAAAGGGAACTTTAGGACATGCTTTATTGAGACTAGTATAGTCTATACACATCCGCCATTTCCCGTTCTTTTTCTTTACAAGCACAGGGTTTGCTAGCCACGTAGGGTGGAACACCTCCTTGATGAACCCGGCCTCGAGAAGCTTCCGCAGCTCCACTCCGATTGCCCGCCACCGCTCCTCGTCGAAGCGGCGGAGCCGTTGTTGCACGGCGCGGGCGTGAGGCAGGATGTCAAGGGAGTGCTCGGCGACCTTTCTCGGGATGCCTGGCATATCCGAGGGGCTCCACGCGAAGATGTCGGCGTTGGCGCGGAGGAAGTCGACGAGCACCACTTCCTATTTGGGCTCGAGGGTGGAGATGACCCTCAACGCCTTGCCCTCGGGGGCCGCGGGGTCGAGGGGCACATCCTTGGTCTGCTCCACGGCCTCGAAGTTGCCGGCGTGCTTGGAGGTGGAGTCGAGGTCCTCGTTGACCATCTTCTCCAAAGTGGTCACCAGCGCTTCATCCAGCGCCAGTGCTTCTGCGTGCTCTACGCACTCGACGTCGCAGTCGAATGCGTGCTCGATGGACGAGCCTACGGTGATGACGCCGTTCGGTCCTGGCATCTTCATCTTCAAGTAGGTGTAGTTGGGGACCGCCATGAATTTGGCGTAGCAGGGTCGCCCAAGTATGGCGTGGTAGGCACCCTTGAACCCCACCACCTCGAAGGTGAGCGTTTCCTTACGGAAATTCTTCGCGGTGCCAAACCAAACCGGCAGGTCGATCTGCCCAAGGGGCTGGACCTGCTTGCCGGGCGCGATGCCATGGAACGGCTTCGTGCCGGGCCGCAGGGCGGTCCAACCCGATCCCCATCAAGCGCAGCGTATGCGCGTAGAGGATGTTGAGGCTGCTGCCTCCGTCCATCAAGACCTTTGAGAACCGCGCGTTCCCAATGATTGGGTCGACCACCAGTGGGTACTGGCCCGGGTTGGGGATGCGGTTCGGATGGTCTTCCCGGCTGAAGGTGATGGCATCCTCCGACCAGTTGAGGAAGGAGGGAGGCGCCTTTTCCGCCGCGAGGACCTCGTGCCGCTCCCGCTTGCGCTGGCGGGTCGACATGTCGACGGTGGGTCCCCCAAAGATGAGGAACACGTTCTCCACGGCGGGGAAGCCGCCGGTGTCGCCATCTCCTCCGTCTTTCTTGGCCTCCGCCTCCTTCGCGGAGGCGCGGCCATAGAACTTCTTGAGCATGTCAAATTGCTCAAGGGTGTGGTTTACTGGGGTCTTGTGGTAAGGACATGGTTTTTTCAGCATGTCGTCAAACACCCCCGGGCCTCGAGGGGCCGGTCGAGGGCCCCGGCGAGCCGGGTCAACAGCAAGAGCCTCGGCCTCGTCGCCGTCGCGCCCCTGCTCGCGCGCCTCGCGGCGCGGCTTCTTTCCCTTCTTGCCCCGCTTGTCCTTGCGGTGGGGCTCCCTGGACTTGCTGCCCTCCGCGGGCGCATCGTCCGAGCGCTTGCCCTTCTTGCCGTCAAAGATCGCCCCCACGGCCTCCTCTCCTGAGGCGAAGCTGGTGGCGATGTCGAACAGCTCGTTGGAGTCCGCGGGCGGGCTGCGTCCCAGCTCTCGTACGAGGTCCCGGCATGTGGTGCCCTCGAGGAAGGCGTGCACAATCTCGGATTGCGCCACGCTGGGGAGCTCTGTGCAGCGCTTGGAGAAGCGCCGTATGAAGTCCCGCAGCGACTCGCCGGGCTTCTGAGTGCAGGAGCGCAGGTCCCAGGAATTTCCGGGGCGCACGTACGTGCCCTGGAAGTTACCCACGAACGTGCAAACCAGATCGTCCCAGTTGTGGATCTGGCTGGCGGGCAGGTGCTCGAGCCATGTCCGGGCCGCATCGCCAAGGTGCAGGGGCAAGTTGCTGGTGGCCCCGCCCAGCTGGCACGCCAAGCGGTAGTCGTTAAGCCACACGCGGGGATCCGTCTGCCCGTTGTAATTGACGATGGTCGAGGGTTGGCGGAAGCATTGGGGGAAGGCCGCCGCACGGATTTCCCGGCTGAACACACGAGTCCCTGAGGGCTCCGGCGTCGGAGAGCGGTCCTCGTCGCTGTCGTAGCGTCCGCCCCGTCGAGGGTAGTAGCCTACCGCCGCTCGGGCGTCCGCCCTGCTCGTGCGGCGGGTGTTGATGACGTTGCGGGCGTCACCGTCCAGTGCCCTGCGCGTGTCAAGGAGCCGCTCCTTGGCCGGCGCGCGTCCCGAGTTGGCAGGGCGCCCCGCAGCTTCTCCTGCGTGGACCGAGGGTTCGCCCCCCTGTGCAGCCCCATCTCCTCGCGCATCCCCCTGCTGGCGGATACGTGAGGCTGAGCTTTCGGCCTGCTGGACGGCCGCTTGCTCGATGAGAGCCTGCACCTCGCGTTGCAGGTTTCGCGCCTCAGGGGTCGAGGGTGCCGGCATCGCTCGCAGCAGCGTCGCGGCGGCAACGAGCTTCTGACTTGCCCGTGGAGGCGCGTCAGGGTTGTCGGCGTTGATGCGGTCGCGGGCTGTCTCCGCCCGGCTCCGCGCACGTTCGCCGCGGGCGGAGGCTTCCCCGGCCATCGAGGTGCGGAGCGACCGCACCGTTCGGTACTCTTCCGCCAGCTTAGCCTCGAGTTCGCGGGCTTGGGCTAGCTGTGCGTCGGCGTCGGCCCCAGCAGGGGTGCTTGGTCCCGCGGCCTGGCGCGGAGCGATCCCTGGGGCAGGCGTGACCTCCCCGTCTCCAGCGCCCACAGCGTCGGTGGCGATCGCTGGGTCGTTGGCGATGACGACACAGCACTCCCGCGCGGGGTCGTAGCTCCCGGTGCTGGAGTCGTCGGAGCAGCCGAACCAGTAGTCCGTAGCGTCAAGGAAACGCCTGAACATGACTGGGTCCGGCACGCCAGAGAAGTCCCACTCCGCATACCCGTGAAGGTTGGCGGGCGGCAACGCGTCGAGGGAACCCAGGGACGACTCGTCACCCGCTGAGGCGCCGGGATCCCTGGCGACGAAGACGTGACGGCCAGGGGGAACCCGGCGCATCGTGGTGTTGACGTTGGCGTTGTAGGCCGTCGTGGCACCACGCAGCCCAATGGGAAAGCGCGGTCCGGAGACCGTGCGCTGTCCCGCTGGGGTGGCGGTTGCCGTGGCGGCGGGCGCGCCGCGCCGAGAGGCGCGCGTTTAGCCCGCCGTCGCTCGGACCGTGCCTCGGCGCGAACGCCGGCCGGAGCGGCGGCGGCGTCGTGGCGTTGACGGCCCCCGCGGCATCCGCGCCGGCGGGCGTCCGCGCCGTGGTGGTGCGCACAGCGGGGACCGGAGCGGACCCGGCCTGGTGCCGCGCGCGGAGCTCCACACGGTTGGTGAGGCGCATCAGGTAGTCGTTCCCCGTGGCCTGAAAGTTCAGGCCCCCGAACCGGATTTCGAACCCGGCGGGGAGGGGGTCCGAACTGCCCATGCAGTAACGCGTACCGCAGTACTCAGTGCGGATCACCATGGAGGGAGTTGAGGATTGACCTTAGGCGCTCGGTTACCCCACGGTGGGCGCCAACTGTCGGAGCAGAATGGGGTCCCGACACTAACCAGTAATAAGTGCCAAGGTCTGTCCCTCAATGGTCGATGCTAAGAAATAAGAGACACGGAATTTATCCTGGTTCCGGCCGAGGGGCCGTACGTCCAGCAGTGGTGTGCTCAAGGCACTATATTGCTCAGCACCGGGGGTGCCTGTAGTGGGGCTGCTACAAGCAAGGCGGGAGAGGAAGCGTGGCTTCCAAGTCCCTGGTGTAGTGGCTGAAGATATTGTGGGAGAATTGGAGAGCAGGTGCGTGGCGCAGCCTGTCTCGCGTTGTATTCTGTTGGGTTCTGTTGTTCGTGTCGTGTGTTGTGTCTGTGTCTCTCGTCCCCTGCGGCAAGGGGGTTCGTCCTCCTTTTATAGACCAAGGAAGGAGCGAATCACATGCGTGCCGCGCTATTTAGCTACGTGAGGGAGCGTGATGTGCTACGCTGTAGAGTAGGCGGCCGCCCAGGCGATCCTTGCAGCGATCCGGCCATCATGGCGTATCTTGTACCCGAACAGTGGCGTCCTCGAGGGTAGAAGGGCGGCGGACGGCTGTGATGTCTTCAGATAGGCTCGAGGGAGTTGCTGACGTCGGTCCGGAGGTACAACGGCAGGTAAGGTGGCGTCCCGTTCCCACATGCTCCACAGTGCTGGAGTCGTTGCCACAGCGCCTGGCGTGCGCCCGTACGCGCGGGGGCGGCAGCCATACTGTTAACAGTGGCAGGGATGGCGTCCCACCGGCCTAGCGCCTCCACCTAACCCTGTAAGATCACAAGAAAGCAAATCGAGGGTGCAGTCGGCCCCCCTTCGAGGGCTCGGCGCGTTAGCCGTACCGGAGCAGGCGGCACGGCGTCACGGGACTGGCACCGGCCGCGCCGCACGGTCCCCCCCCCCCCCCCCCCACGGTGATGGGGACGGGCTCCCTCCGGGGAGTTGGTGCGGCGGCACGGGGCGCGAGCCCCGGCGCATGATGGCGCCGTCTCGCCGATGTCGGGGCGTTAAATGCCCGCGTACGGGGAGCGAGCGCGCGTGCGCGGAGTGCCCTCGAGCGAGGCGGACCTCGCTCGAGGGAGGCGCACCCCCTCGAACGGGGCGGAGCCTGCCCGAGGGAGGCGCGCATCCTTGAGCGAGGCGAAACCTATTCGAGGGAGTCTTCGAGTGGGCCGCCTGGTGGGCCGCTGGGGCCTTCGCGGCGTGAGCCATGTCCTGCATGGTTAAGTAAGGCGTGCTTGGCTTTGGCTTTGTTGCGGGTTTTAAGTGGGGGTTTCCCAGTTGCTTAAGGGGACCCCTAGGGCTGTCCCCGACACTACATAACTTGTCCTTCTCAAATGTAACATCCTTCACTCCAAGTACCATACCCTTCTTGAAAGCTTTCTTGAGTTGGCTCATGTCTATATGTGCAATGCGACAATGCCATAGCCAACCCTTGGATGTCTTGGAGATGAGGCAAGTAGTCAAGTTTGCTTCATGGGATGTAAAATCTACAAGATAAAGATTGCCATAGCAGAATCCCTTGAAAACAACTTCATTAGTTTTCATGTTAGTGATTGTGACCCCTTCATCATCAAATGTTCATGAAAGACCAAGGTCACAAAATTGTGCAATGGAAAGCAAGTTATAACAACAAGAATCCACAAAGAGAACATTGGAGAGGGATAAATCATTTGTTAGAGAGATTTCACCCAATCCGGAGATCCTTCCTTTAGAGTTATCACCAAATGAAACTTGTTCATGATCTCCTGCATCATCCACTAGTGAGGTGAACATTTTTACTTGGCCGGTCATATGTTGAGTGCAACCACTATCAAGTATCCAATGACTCCCTCCGGCCTTGTAGTTCACCTACACACAAGAAATTAGCATTGAGATTTAGGAACCCAAGCTAGTTTGGCCCCCTTGATGTGAGTGACAAGAGCTTTAGGATCCACAAGCTTCTAGGTGGCTTGACTTTTGGTTTGGTCCCAATGAACTTGATCGCAACCTTGACATTGTTCTTATTCATCAACAAGGAATGGTTATCATTGTACATGGACTTGAAAATGCTAGGCAAGGTGGGAAAAGGATGAGTAGGTGTTGGGCACTCCCTTGTGTGATGACCAGTGATCTTGCAATGTTGACAATAAGACCCAACCTCATTGATGAAATACCCATATAGCTCCTTAGACCTAGGAGTTTCCTTGATGGGATTTGGGAAAGAACCAAGTCCCCTTGTCCCATAATCTCTTGCATTCTAGTAGAGGATCTCCTTGTGTGGCTCCTCACCTTTGGCCAAAGTCTTTACACAAGACCTTAGACTTCTCACTTCTTCTTCAAGAGCTTTCACCCTATCATGGTTAGTCTTGGAGGAAGATGCAATACTTCCAACATTAAGCAAGACCTTAGGTTTTTAAATTAGATCATCACGTGAGGTGGAGGCATTGGCTTTAGTGACTTCTCTAGCATTTGCATGCCCACTAGCACCAATGTCCTCACTAGCAAGCTCAAGTTCTTGATATTCCATCTCTAAGAGTACATGTTCTTTCTTAAGTTTCATATGATTTGACTCAAGAGACTTGTTAAGCACGGTTATGTCGTCATGCTTGACGATTAGCTCATTGTTCTTATCAAGCAACTTGTTGTGGTCATCTCTAAGTGACTTGTTGGAGACTACCAAAGCATCATGTTCTTTGCTAAGGTCATTATGATTCACAAGCAACTCATCATATGATATCTTAAGTTTCTCATGAGTCTCATCAAGTGTTTTGAGCTTACTCTTTTGTTTCTTAATCATGGAAGTGTATTCATCAAGAAGACCTTTAAGAGTAAGCGGTGAGAGTTCATCATCACTACTAGAAGAACCACTACTACCGCTATCGCTCACCTTGGAGTGCTTTGCCATGAAGCACATAGGTGGAGGTGGGAGTGGAGGCTCTTCATCATCCATGATAGCAATACCGGCGATCTTCTTGTTCTTGTCTTCTTCACTCTCACTTGATTCACTTGAAGTTTCACCACCAGTTACCCATTCATTGACCAAGAGAGAACGATGTTCACCCTTCTTCTTGTGGTAGGGCTTGTTTGATGACTTCTTCTTTGATGAGCTCTTCTTGTAGTACTTGACATCTTTGTCATCTTCATCGTTCTTCTTGCTTGAGCTTGAAACTCGCTTGTCGGGCTTGGAGCAATCATGTGATAGATGATCATAACATCCACAATTGTAGCACTTCCGATTGCTTCCCTCACCACTTCTTCTTGATGCCCGAAACTTTTACTTCTTGGGATCATAATAGTAGCCCTTCTTGCCAATCTTGGAGAGCATTCTTGTGGTTTTCTTCATGAGGAGAGCAAGCTTGGCATCATCGCTCTCCACTTTACTTGAGTCACTTTTGTCTTCGCTCTCACTTGAGGAAGAAGGAGGCTTTGCATTGATCTTCTTGGACTTGGCCTTTTCACTTGCCTTGAGTGCAAGATCTTTATTGGCACTTGAGTGAGAGGTAGATGATTCCATTTCTTCCATCATAAACATCTCGTGGGAGCGGATCTTGTTCACAACCTCGGTGATGGTGAGGGTAGTGAAATCCTTCTCAAAGAGAAATGCCTTGACGATGTTGTATCTTGGCTTGGTGTCACACCCGATTTTCCGAAGGAAACCAAGTGCATACCTATATGCATGCCGGGATCAAGTTTCATGCATATAGTGACATAAAAGTGAATACGAAACGGTATCACGTATGAAAAAGAAAGATTATCGGAGATTTACGCTTAATCCGGAAACGAAGGCTCCAAACATCACGAGCAATCGGCGGGGGTTGCGTACGCCTAGCACCGGCAACATCTTCACAAGACTTCAAGTAGCATCCTCTTTACGAGCAACAATGGTTATAGCAAGGGTGAGCACTTGTCGTACTCGGCAAGTGTGGAGAAAAGAATGAATGCAAAGGCTTTATAGTGGACGGCTCAAAGCATTTAAGCAATTTTAGTTGGTCAAGTTTTATTAGCACTGATTACTAATAAAGTATAAGTTTATACCAACCCACATTAAGCATAAGGTAAGAAATACACCATGAGCACATGGCAAACATAACCGAGAGAACACGATTTAAGTCCATCTTCAAGTTTAATTATCATGTGAGGGTCCGGGCCGCCCGTGGCCGTGGGCACGGCTAATCGATTAGTTTTACACTCTGCAGAGGTTGTACATCTTTACCCACAAGTCGCGTAAAAGTCCCGAAGAACTTTAAACCCAACCATGCGATGCCGGCCAAGCATCATACCACACTACCGAGGTGTGATTGCATAGGGACGCTACGAGGCCTTTACAAAGAGTCCTCCCGTGCGTATTAGTCCATAGTAGTATGTCATAGAGGCTATCTTTCGTTCCACACTTCTATTACGGACGGTAAGCCATAGAGTCTTCCGTTCCATCACCACTCCGGAATAGAAGTAGCCATAAAAGCATTCCTCCGTCCCCAACCTACTATGCGAGTAATAACCACACAAAGACTTCCCTAATTAATCGGCCAAGACCGAGCCATATAGTTCTTGTGGTTGCACTCGTTGTCCCGGGTGGTCGCTCCATGTTCCGATTAATCATATGATCTTGTATTAAGCATCCAAAGATATAGCACAAAGGTATAACATGATTCATCATTAATGTTCATTAAAAACCACCATAACCCGGGTATAGCAACTAAGCATAGCTACCCAACATAAAGATAAACCCGTTTGATCAAGGCACGGGATAAACAACACTAGTCAAACCTTAAACATGGGTCCCATCATATTAATGCAAGCATATGCAATGAGTGATTAAATATAGTTCTTAGGACAAAAGATCAAGGACACACTTGCCTTTAACCAAAGTAATGTCGTTGCTCAGAATCTTCAACTTCAAGCTCTTCCAAACTTCTCGAACGGCGTTCACTCTAAGCGCATCAATCATCGGGCACAACATACAAAGCAGACAAACAAACAGACATACTAAGAACAAAACACCAATCAAAAGATAACTTTAAAAGAACGCACTAAAGGATAGGATCGATTAGATGGATCACTAAAGAACACAAAGTGTGCTTAGAGGAAGAAAGGCTTGGTTTGCTTTAAAGAGATGGTTGCGAAGATTGAGCAAGAACCGGAAAGATCACATTGATAGAGCTCGATTCTAATGGTTACGCAAGAAACGAGGGAACCACTGAGAACGGAACTAAGCTCAAATCTATCGAAAGATTATTATCAAACCACAAGAAACTACGCTTGGCATATTTTAATTAAGAAATCATGTGAAAGAATATTTCAGAGAAATACTCTATGTTACCATTAAACTAGTTACATTTAATTAAAGAAATCACGATAAACCTAATCATATTTTATTTATAACATTCCAGTAGAAGTTATGTCAAATTAACAATTACTTTAGAAAGATGAAGCGGGTGTAAGATATCTAAACGAGTAACTTTATACCACGTGTTCAACTAAACATATTTATATTGAAAAGGCATTTATGAAGTCATTAGGCATATTAACTTTATTATGAAAACCGGTGTTTAACTCTAACATCTTTTATTTAGAAAAACTAGTTATAAATAGGGATTAACCAATTACATCTCGATTAAAGAAAACCGGATTAGAACCTATTCACTTTTTATTCATAAAAGCATTGGAATAGGAATTAGTCAAGATTAACATGCATCTTCAATATTAAAACAAGTAGCGAGGTGATACACGTGCTAACGCATAAGTTATGGTGAAACGAACTAGAACAAGCACAAACGGACTATCAACGTACAAGAGAACCTTAAGATGGGTTTAGGAAAACTAGCTTACGTAGAGAACTAGATCGAAGGGCAAGAACTGAGCAAAAGGTAAGCTAAACTACTTGGTAAAGGAACTGATAACAAGATTAGCTCTGAAGAAAGGTATAGCTACGAAAGATTGGGCATAAGAACATAGCTGATTTATAAAAAGACAACCTAACGAGAGATGGGATAGACATCAACTAGCTAGATCTTTGATATACAAGATTCTAAGATAAACATGAAACAAGAGTGATAAGATTACTTGATAGGCAAATGAGCAAAGTGCAACTACTCACACGGATAAAGCTACTAAGATAAGCGAAACTCTAAGGCTTGATTAGATGCACACGGTTAGCTTGGGCCGACACTAGAAAGATTTAGAGCTTCGGATAAACTTGATCAAAAGAGATAAAGCTGATACCGAACGTCTAACGACATTTTGCATATATGAGAGAGCGGGGCTATGAGCTAGGTTCATTTTAATTAACAAAACAAGTATAAAGGATATTTCAGAAATAAAATACCCTATGTTGACATTAATGCAATATTAAACTTTATTTACGAAACCGGTGTAAAGAACTAGTCAAGTTTTATTAATAAAGATTCATATATTGATTAAACCGATTAAGCATTTTAATTTAGAAGAACTAAACTATATGAACAATCTAAACGAAACTTTGTATTTCAAGTTCATCATATTATTATAAAAAAAACAGTATTAAATTGGTATTAATCAAGATTAACATTTATTTATAAAGCGGAGTAAAAGCCTAATCAACTTTTAATTATAAAAGTTAATTAATCATTAAGCAAATTAATATTTGACTTATGGAAAACCGAGTAAAAGATCTAATTAGATTTTATTCATAAAAGCATGTAAAGTAGTCATTAATCAAATTAAATTTGATTATGAAAAACGATATATAGATCTATATTGCTTTTATTTATAAAAGGCATGCATAACTAGTCATTAATCAAAATTAATATTAATTTTATTTTCAGAAAACAAAACATGGTGAAAACTCATCACTAACGCGTGCTTTACATTATTATGGACCTAACGCAACTTGAACGGATTAAATCGGAGCTAAAACGAAGATTTTATGAGGTAAACAAGGTAGCAGGGACCTAAACGGAATTAACCGTAGATCCGGGAGGGCTAGCGAGAAAAGATTCTTGAGACACCTCAAATAGTGCTTGCGATTGGATAAAATCTAGGGGTTAGATCTGTAAAAGAGCTTGGTGGGGTTTATGTGCGAAGGGTGAGATCTTCCTAGGGGGTTTTCTGGAAACGGAGCAAGTCACAAGAAACAGATCAGTAATTACCGAAAAGGCCAAGGGCCTAGATGCGAAACGAGGGAGGTCTTCCCCTACCTCCGGATGGGACGCACGGGGAAGCCGCGAGCCGGCGGGATTGAGGGTGCTCCCGGCGGCTACGGCTTGATTGGATTGCTCACCTGCGGCGGGAACGGAAGGAAGCGACCGGAGTCGGCGGCGCGCGGTTCGGCCTCCCGGGCGGCGGCGCGGACGAGCCGCGCGGCGGCGGCGGCGGGCGCGGGGAGGCGGCGGCGCGGGCTGTGCGGGGAGCGGGGGCGGCGGCGGCTCCGGGCGAGGCGGCGGCGCGGCTTACGCGCGGGGCGGCGGCGCGCTAGGCGAGGAGCTAGGGCGCGCGCGGGGGCTCGGCCCCCCCCTTTATAGGGGCGCGGGCGGGGGGGCAAGCCGAGGCGGCGGCCATGGCCGCCGGCCGGATGGGCCCCGCCGGGCCGCGGGCCGGGCCAGCGCGGGCGGGCGGGCGGACCGGGTCGGGCCTCGGGCCCGGCCCGTTAGGATAGTTTTTTTTTTTTTTTTTTTTTTTTCGAAATATTTTCCGGTGCATACGAAATTCGGAAAAAAGTCCGTAAAAATACATTAAAGCACGAAAAATAGCCGAGAAAATCCCAAAAATTCCAGGAAAATTCCTAGAGCTAGATTAAGACACGAACAACCCAAATAAAGTATTTGGTGCTCATGAAAAAGATTTTAGAGCCTTCTAATAAATAGAAAATGCTCGAGAGAAAATGAGAGTAAATTCCGGAAAAATCGGAAAATTCTCGGGAGAGTTTGGACGGCTCCTAAACGCATTTTTGAAACCTTTTTGCACTCAAGAACCACTAGGTGCATCGGCATGAATGCAACACACAACTTTTATTTAATTTAGAAAATCAATCAAAGGATTTTTCCTATACTATATTCCCTGTAAAGAAAATAAATGTTGGAAAAATTTTAAAATTATGAGAAAATCGTTATTTAATTATTCTTCCTATTCACATCCTGAAATTGGAAATTTCAGGGTGTGACAAATCTACCCCCCTTAAAAGGAATCTCGTCCCGAGATTCGAAAAAGGCTAGCAAGAGACAAGGGTTTATTTCAAACTCTTTTCATATCCTTCAACAATATTCTTCCTTTCATATTACAGAAATCTTTCCACAGCCTAACTTATATCATAATCCTTAGGTATCGTGGGTCTTGTCTTGCTTGTGTCGTTGTCGCCATTCTCTCTTAAAATGACGATCTAGAAACTTTTTCGGGCACCTGTTGATAAAGTGTCCACCAGCTTTGCAATAAAAACAAGCTTTGCTTTCCCTAATGTTGCGACGATTCTGTGGTGTCTCATAAATCACTGGTATTGTGACACCATGAGGATATTCTAGATATGCATCTTCATTGTGATCTTCAGGAAAACCTTGGGGTTGAGACATATGATGTAGGTGAGAATTGTTATTGGCTTCCCCTGGATATTCCCGTTTTCTCTTCTTACTCATGATCTCCTGTAGCTTGCTTTCTAGCCCAATGGCTTTGTTGATTAAATCTTGTAGACTGGAATACTCATGTAAGCTTAGTATACTTTGAAGATCTTCATTCAACCCTTTGATGAAATGCTCTCGTTTCTTTTTATCACTCTCAGCCGATCTTGGGGCATACAGAGATAATTGAGCAAACTTATCCCCGTACTCAGTTACCGTCATCTGTCCTTGCTTTAAGTTAAGGAACTCCTTCCTCTTGAGCTTCATCGCACTCACAGGAGTATGGTGTAAGATAAAGTTGTCTTTGAATTCCTTCCACACAATACTCTCAGGTTGCTGATGTCCATTGGTGTAAGAATTCCACCACTCTAAAGCTGCTCCGTAAGTTGCCAAGATGCATACAAAGCTTTCTCTCCATCATTGCATTGTACCACATCTAGCTTCTCTTCAATTGTCTTGATCCGGTCTTTGACTTCTAAGGGATATGTGGTACTTGGAGAACATTGGCGGCTCGGCCTTCATGAACTCGCATACTTATCCTCCGGGGTGGAAATGATGGCGCATCTTGGTTGTATCCATAGTCATCACCGTTCTCGTAGCTTTCTCCTTGGTTACCTCCTTCTTGGTTTTCCATCCGGTTGGTAGGTAAAGATATTATCGAAGGGAACAAGCGTAGTGCAAAACGGGTGGGGAGAACAAGGAGGTGGGAGGTACAAAAGAAGAACCCAACTAAGCAAGCGATGTTATTGCGGATGTAAGACCCACAATACACCAACAATCACTTCAAAGAAACGAATCAATCAAGTTCATAAAACCAAGCATCATCATGCAAACACACAATTCCACCAATCAAGGCATAGCTAAAGGGAACGACACTACACGTTGTTAATATAATCAGAGGGTATCCTCCTAATAGATCAGATGTAGCTCCCAGCAGGGATCCTCCATAAATAATGGATTTTTCCCAGATCAAGGAGTACGAAATTATGAGTTCAACCCAACTGGAATCACCTCAATCGGAGGTTCAGAACTCGAGATATGAATTAAACGAGATGGCTATGTCAGCAGTGTTGGCAGATTCTGAATGCTCCACTAATTCGTAGGTATCTCCTTGGATACAAAACGAATACTGCTGAATTTTGGACAGAGTGAAGCTGATGAAATTCCTGAACTACTCCAATTGGATTTACCTCAATCGGAGGTCTATAGCCCGAGATATAGAATATTGAAGGTAACTAGGTCAGCAGAGTTTTACAGATTCTGTTAGCTCCAATGTTTCGGGCATAGCTCCTGGAACATATACAGGATAGGGCTGAATTTTTGACAGAAATTCACTTATGAAATTTAGGAACTAACCCAACTGGTTTCATGTCGATCGGAGTTCCGTAGCTCGAGAAAGAATTAAAACAGCGCTGATGTGTCAGAGAGCTGCGCGAATAGATGGAATGTTAAGGGTAACACTTCCACCAATGAATCAAGGGGGTGTTATTGCTTGAGAGAATGGACAGACGAGATCGAAGAAATGTTCAAGGGGAGTGAAGATAAATATACAAGAACTCATGGTATAGAGAAGAGAAGATGGTTAAGATGTGAGATCCTTCATCAGAGAGGTCACGGATAAGGTAAGGAGGGATTGTAGAACAAAAGAGGCATTAAGAAACGACCAGTGCTAACTAGGCTTACGTCCTACAGTCGATACAGCTCCGATACCGCAGCCGTGTTGACTGTAGGACGTTAGCCTAGTTAGAACTGGTCGAAAATTAAGGATTTTATAACATTAGAAGCCACACATAGCTTAGCTTGCTTACTCTATTTTATTACATCTAATCTTGGTTTAATCTTATCCTTGTATGCTTTTTGTTATCTAAGCTTGATCTTGTCTCTTTTAGTAATCTGCACTGTCTCATCTATCTTAGATGGTTCGTCGGCTGAAGACCACGCGTTCGGGTGCCTACCGCTTTCCTAGGTACCTGGAGGACCGGGACTTCTATCGCTACTCAGCGACAGTGAGGAGCATCAGGAAGCTTCTGGAGAGGGAAGTGGAGCAAGCTCTGCTTCAGAGCAAGCTCCTCCGCCCGCTGTGATTGAGATATCGGATGATGAGCCCGAAGAGTCAGAGGAAGAGCAAGAGCCTGAGGAGGAGTCAGCTGAGGAGCCAGAGCAAGGAGATGATCCAGAAGACCCCTCAGATCCTGAGGACTCTGACCCAGAAGATGGAGATGCTGAGGATCACCCTGCGCCAGAGAAGTGGAAGGTGGTCATTTGTCATCACGATGGAGGGCATGCACGCTTTCCGTCTAAGTTGAGGAGGCTTTTCCAGCGTCTTCAGCTGAACGTGACGATCGACTACGTGGGACTGAAGAGGACTCACCCTCGCTACCCGACCCAGTGGGATGTGTCTGTGCGCATCCTGGAAGATAACCCGCTGGATGGGGGAGTGTACGAGGTTGTCGTCCATCAAGCTCTAGCTACCAGAGCTACCTTTGCAGCCGGAAGAGATGATGCAGCTAGGAGGGCTCTATCCGCTTGGTGCTACGAGGAAGCTCATCACCTCGCCAACTCTGTGTGGGGAGATCTACCCCGCCGTCGCTCTGGAGCTGTGGGCAGTGAAATTCCAATGGCCAATGAAACTCTGGGAGCACGCTATGCCATGCAAGTGGGTCACGTAGCCGCTCTCAATACCAACTTGGATGACACTCTCATGGAGCTTCAAGATCTCCGTGACCAGCAAGAAGAAGACCGCAGAGAGATCAAGAGGCTCAAAGCAGTGATCGCAGGCGAGGACGAAGATGAGGTGCAAGCTGATGGAGAGGACTGGCCTGCCATGTCGCCAAGACCTGCAAGAACAAGCTATGGTTCACTTGGGTCCCGCACCAGGATTATTTGGCCATAGGAGTTAGGTGTTAGAAGTCTTTATCTTTCTGTTATCGAGTCTGTAAACGTTAGAAACGACACGTTGGAACGATGAGTTAGATAGTGGTGTGCTTGAATGCTTGGTTTGTGAACATCTGTGATTTGGATTTTTGGTTGATTGCAATGTGTTGTGGATTAATGCCACAATGACATTGGTTTAGTAATAGAGTTTGATTAGTGGGTTTAAGTTCTGTTCCACCTATCTTTTATCTTATAATTTCGTAATTCTTTATCTATCATATTTTATCTATCTTAAGGAGTATTGTAGTGCTGAATCTGTTCGCGTTACTTCCTGACACAGCAGTACTGTTTTAATTTTATCTCGAGCTACAGAACTCCAAATTGAGTAAAACCAGTGGGGTTAGTTCACAAATTTCATATCTGATTTTCTGTCAAAAATTCAGCTATATCCAATTAATATTCTGGGAGTTATGGACGAAACATTGAGCTAACAGAAATCTGTCAATTCCTGCTGACATACCTGTCTTCATTATTTTATATCTCGAGTTGTAGACCTCCGATTGAGGCAAAACCAGTTGGGTTAGTTCAGTAATTTCATACACCATATCTCCAGAAAAATTCGTGAATTTTGGTTACTGGAACAGAAAGATATCTTGGTTTCTTTACAGCTATCAGAATCTGTCTTATTCTGGGATTCAGCATTATTATCTTTTCAGCTTTTCAATTGTTATCATCATCTAAATCAGTGTTTCTAACGCTCAGATGGTAAACACCAGGTCCGGATCAGGGGTTGATCAGCCTCCGGTGGTTCGCCAAGGTCGAGGCAACGGTTCGAGCAGTGCACCTCCACCTCCACCGCCACCCATGGATCCTATGCGGCAGTTCTTCCGAGAATCAGCTGCGGCTGGCTGCGGCAGAACTTGACTGGACACCGTGGCCAATCTGCGAGGCTCAAGCTAACAATCCGCCACCACCACCGCCACAGCAGCCGGCGCCTATGAACAGGCACCGGGAGTTCATGAGCCATCGTCCACCGGTCTTCACACATGCTGCAGATCCACTTGACGCTGATGACTGGCTGAAGACTGTGGGCAAGATGCTCACTACGGCACAGTGCGATGACAGAGAGAAGGTTCTGTTTGCTGCCGGTCGACTCCAGGGATCTGCAGGTGCGTGGTGGGATGCTTACACCACCGCCCATGCTGCACCCAACACCATCACTTGGCAGGAGTTCACCGAGAGCTTCCGGAACCATCATATTCCTGCTGGGGTCATGAGGCTTAAGAAGAAGGAGTTCCTCTCTCTCAAGCAGGGAGGGATGTCAGTGGCTGAGTATCGGGACAGGTTCATTGAGTTGTCTCGCTATGCACCGGAGGAGGTAGCGGATGATCCGAAGAAGCGGGAGCGCTTCTTGGAGGGCTTGGCCGGACCGCTCCGTTACCGGCCGACGTCACATACCTTCCGGACTTTCCGGCAGTCGCTTGACAAGGCTATTGTTCGGGAATCCATGCGCGAGAGAGTTGGGGGAGTTGAAGAGGAAGGCTACTACTCCGGGGGCGGTCCGGGAGCCACACTCGCCCCCGTTTTACTTCACCGCCGGGAGCCCCGTTCGCGTCCGGGAGGCCCGTCGGGGAGGTTATGGCCGGCGGCGGCGCACGTCGGTATCGGCCGCGGCGGTTCCCGGCGGTTCCGGCGCACTCCACGGCGGTTTCCGCGCCCGGGACCGCGGTACTCCACGCCCGCGTACCCGCGGCATCGTCCGATGACTCCTATTGGTACACCCGTGAGGCCGGGCGCCCCACACACTCCCGCGAGGCAACACTTGTTTCAAGTGTGGAGAGGTCGGGCATTATGCTAATGCCTGTCCTAAGAGGCACCCCCCGAGCACCCCCGTGCGGAACCGGCGGATGCGGCGGTTGAGGAGCGGGAACCGGACTCGCGAGAGCAACAAGAGGCCGCGAGAATCGGGGCACTGGCGGGGGTGAATCACGTGAGTACCGAGACCGCTCGGGGAGAATCCACACGTGGTGCTTGGTATGTTCTTTGTCAACTCTATCCCCGCATCGGTATTATTTGATTCGGAGCGTCCCATTCATTTATATCGCTCGGTTTGTGGCAAAGCATAGCATACCCATGTGTCCCATGAAACAAACCATGCTAGTTAGATCACCAGGGGGGGATATGAGGTCTTTATACATGTGTCCTAATGTTAGACTAAAGATCATGGGAGCAGATTTTTGGGCAAACTTGATAGTGCTGGAATCGAAGGATCTTGATGTTATACTGGGTATGGATTGGTTGGGTACTCATGATGCAACGATACAGTGTGCTAAGCGGACTGTTCTTCTCACTGGTCCTAGCGGGGAAAAGATTGAACTTGTGGCTGATCCACCGTCAGATGCAGGAGGTTCTGTACAGCAGCTGGATGGCAGAGCTTTGGAGGATATCAGGGTGGTTAATGAGTACCCGGACGTGTTTCCAGAGGAGTTGCCAGGTATGCCACCTGACCGAGATGTTGAATTTGTTATTGATCTATTACCTGGTACTGCTCCTATTTCTAAACGTCCATATAGAATGTCTAGTACACAATTGATAGAACTTAAGAAACAGATTAATGAATTGTTGGAAAAGGGGTTTATCCGTCCTAGTTCATCACCTTGGGGAGCACCGGTTATCTTTGTTGAGAAGAAGGATGGTACTCAGAGGATGTGTGTGGATTATCGATTGCTTAATGAGGTCACTATCAAGAATAAGTATCCATTGCCTCGCATTGAAGACTTGTTTGATCAGATGAGAGGTGCTAAGGTGTTCTCTAAGATTGATTTGCGTTACGGTTATCATCGGATGAAGATCGGATGGTCGGATATTCCTAAATCGCATTCACCACCAGGTATGGACTGTATGAGTATACTGTTATGTCCTTTGGGTTGACGAATGCACCTGCCTACTTTATGTATCTGATGAACAAGGTGTTTATGGAGTACTTGGATAAGTTCGTTGTGGTGTTTATTGATGACATCCTGGTTTACTCTAAGACTGAGGAGGATCATGCAGGGCATTTGAGGCTTGTTTTGCAGAAGTTGAGAGAGCAGCAGTTGTATGCCAAGTTCAGCAAATGTGATTTCTGGCTGAAGGAAGTCTCTTTTCTGGGGCATATCATCACAGATGGAGGTATCGCAGTTGATCCAGCTAAGGTAGAAGATGTGTTGAAGTGGGAACCGCCGAGGACAGTAAAGGAGATCAGGAGTTTCCTTGGACTTGCAGGGTACTATCGACGATTCATCGAGGGGTTCTCTAAGATTGTGAAGCCTCTCACCACCTTGCTGGAGAAGGATAGAGAGTTCAAGTGGACCGATGCCCGTCGGCGAGTTTTGAGGAGTTGAAGCGAGAGATTGACGACCGCTCCAGGTGCTTGTGATGCCGGACTTGCGAGAAGGGCTTTGATATCTACTTGTGATGCATCGAGACAAGGTTTGGGTTGTGTTCTTATGCGGGAGGGACATGTCATAGCTTATGCATCAAGGCGGTTGAGGAAGCATGAGCGAGAACTATCCTACGCATGATCCGGAACGCGGCACCGTGGTTCATGCTTTGAAGATTTGGAGACATTACATCATGGGGACCAAGTGTCGGATCTACACGGACCACAAGAGCTTAAAGTACATCTTTACTCGAAGGATCTTAATCTGAGACAACGCCGATGGTTGGAGCTGATCAAGGATTACGATCTGGATATACAGTATCATCCTGGGAAGGCTAATCTGGTTGCTGATGCTTTGAGTCGGAAGGGACAGGCCAATGCAGCTTTGGCGTTCCAGATGCCTGACGAGCTGATGAAGGAGTTCGAGAGACTCAATCTGGGAATGGCTGCTCACACTGAGGGAGTCACTTTGGAGGTAGAGTCTACTTTGGAGCAGCAGATTCGTGAAGGACAGCTGAAGGATGAGGAGATCAAGGAGATCAGGGACACCATGGAGAGGGGCAAGGCCCCGGATTTCACTGAGGATGATCAGGGAACGATATGGTTCAAGAATCGGATCCGTGTGCTCGATGTGGGAGATCTCCGGAAGACGATCTTGAGAGAGGCTCATGATTCGGCTTATTCCATTCATCCGGGCAAGTACAAAGATGTATCGGGATCCGCGAGAGGTATTGGTGGTACGGGATGAAGAGGGATGTAGCCGCTCACGTGGCATTGTGTGACACGTGTCATCGCGTTAAGGCCGAACATCGAAGCCGGCGAGGATTGTTGCAGCCGTTGAAGGTGCCCGAATGGAAGTGGGAAGAAATTGGTATGGACTTTATAGTTGGGTTACCACGGACACCAGCCGGGTATGATTCGATATGGGTTATAGTGGATCGCTTGACTAAGGTAGCTCACTTCATTCCAGTTAAGACCACTCATTCGAGAGCGAGGTTGGCGAGTTGTACATGTCTCGTATTGTGTGCTTACATGGTGTGCCTAAGAGGATTGTATCTGACAGGGGTACTCAGTTCACGTCACGTTTCGGGGAGAAACTTCATGAGTCCATGGATACGAAGTTGCATTTCAGTTCAGCCTATCATCCACAGACAGATGGTCAGACTGAGAGGACGAACCAGATCTCGGAGGATATGTTGAGAGCGTGTGCTCTTAAGCATGGTGGTAGGCGGGACAAGAGCTTGCCGTATGCCGAGTTCTCTTACAACAACAGCCTACCAAGCCAGTCTGAAGATGGCACCCTTCGAGGCCTTGTATGGGAGAAAGTGCGAACACCGTTGTACCGGAGTCGGACGAGGTGAGAGTCGGTTGTTTGGGGCGGACATCATCAAGGAGGCGGAGAGGCGGGGTTCGGATCATCGGGAGAGAACTTGAGAGTTGCTCAGTCCAGGCAGAAAAGTTATGCAGACGGGAAGAGGAGAGATGTATCTTTCCAAGAGGGCGATTATGTGTATCTGAAGGTGTCACCTATCAGAGGTTTGCGCAGGTTTAAGGTGAAGGGCAAGTTGTCTCCTCGCTACATCGGACCTTTCCAGATCTTGAAACGAGTGGGAGAGGTAGCGTACCGACTTGAGTTGCCAGCGCAGCTTGCAGATGTGCATGATGTGTTCCATATCTCGCAGTTAAAGAGAGGTCTCAAGCCTCATGATAAGGAACCGTTGCCTATGGATGGGTTGGATGTGAAGGGGGATCTCACCATTACTGAACGGCCTATTAAGATTCTCGGGATGATTGACACGGATTACAAGAAACCGGACCTTTATAATGTGCAAGGTGCGGTGGAGTAATCATGCGAGAGGATGAGGCAACTTGGGAGAGAGAAGAGGAGTTGAAAGCGGAATATCCACATCTCTTTGATCCATCCGAATCTCGAGGACGAGATTCATCTTAAGGGGGGTAGGATTTGTAACACCCTAAATTTTAACTTCGAATTTAATTAAAATTGGCTTAGCAACATTTCGATCTCGCTTAAGGAATATAAGGTTGTTGTGCTTCTATAGGCATTTAATTGTTTTTATTAATTAATTAATGAAATATAGGAGTTTACTGTTGCATACATGCTGGTGCATGGTTTTTGGTTGATGGATTCAAATCCTGGTTTGAATTCAATGGTTGTTTGTAGTTTAAATTGGTTTGGAAAAAGATTTGGATTTGAAAAAGGAAAAAGGGAAAAAAAAAGAAAAAAAAAAGAAAACCAAACCCGCCGCCGCGGCCGGCCCACCTAAGCCTTTCGGCCCGCCGCGGCCCGGCGGGCGCCGCACCCTCCCCCGCGCCGCCGCTCTCGCCGACGGGGGCGGGCCCCGCCTGTCGGCTTCCTCCTCCCCGCCGCGCCGCTACGGCTCGGGGTCGGACTCGAGTCCGACCGCGCCGCCGCCGCAGCCCACGCGCCGGGGCCTCGCGCCACCCCTATTTAATGCACCTCCACCCCCCGTGCCGCGCCGCCCCGCAACCCTAAGCACCCTCCGCCGCCGTGCGCCAAACCCTAACCTAGCGCGCGGCGCCGCCGCCGCCGTTGCCTCGGTCCGCGCCGCCGATCCGCGCCGTCGCCGCCTCGCCGTCTAATTGGAACCGTCCGGAGCTTCGCGTCTAGGTGAGGACCTCCCCGGTGCGGCCCGGATTGGGTTCTCGTGCGCCGCGCCGTCGTCTTCACCGTCGCCGGTCGTGCGCCGCCGCCGTGCCTCGCCGGCGCCGTCGTCCTTCAACGCCGCCGCTTGTGAGGGCCGCCGGTGGGTTTTGCCGCGCGCGCTCGTCGTCGCGGTGCAATCCCCGTGCCGGTTGGGGCACCCCGGCCCTGTTTTGCCCCCGCGCCGCCGCCGCCGCCGCGCGCCGCCGCTCTGCGCTCGCCGCCGGCAGCACCCCCCGCCGTCCCGCGCTCGCGCAGCACCGTGACCGCTAGATGCGGATCCGACGGCCACCACGCGCCCAAGCCGCCGGTCAAACCGCAGCCCCCGGGTCAAACCGTTACGGGTTGATCCAAGCCGCCCGATCCGGATCCAAGGGACCAGATCAGCTCCCTTATCTTTAACCGCGCATTTTTGCAAATAAAACCCCGGGTTTTCTCTGTTTAACACATATACCATTCCACCTTATAAAACTTTCACTGATTAGTCCTATTTTCTTTTGTTTTAACCCTTAGCCCTAAAATTCTTTGCAAATAAGTCCTAAAACTTGTTTTAATCATAACTTCGTCGTTTTAACTCCGTTTTCAGCGTTCTTTATATCCACGCGATCGTCTCGACGAGTAGAATAGTTTCCTGTCGCTTTTGTTACTGTTTGAGATGATTGGTGTACTGTTTCTTATTTATTTCCATTGCTTGCTTGTATGTGATGTGTGGAGCGTAGCGTACGAGCAATTCGGGGACTTCGGCGTCGTTGAAGAGTATCAAGACCCTGAGCAGTTTCCGGTGCTGGTAGAAGGCAAGTCCTTGCTGCATTCCCGTTAAATTCCTATTACAACATGCATTTTAATTACACCGTTGTTTACTTTTGCTATGCATTAAATTGATGGGTCCTATTACTAAGGTTCGACTAGCTTTGTTATCCTATGCCTTGATCAACCGGGTTTACTTTATGTTGGGTAGCACTTGCTAGCGCTTCACTTGGTTTTGGGATGGTTTAATGAACACTTGTTAATATGGCTTTATTTATGTCATCATTTCATGTAATGCAAGAACACTTTACTTTGTTAATCGGAACATGGAGCGACCACCCGGGAAAACAAGTACTACCACAAGACATATGGCTCTGTCTTGGCTTATTAATTAGTGAACTAGATGTTAGGTATGCTTTACTCGATAAGGGTTGGGGGCCGGCGGGTAGTGACGTATGGACTGCTCGGGCGCGGTGTGGGCTTAGCTAAGACACGGTACTCGTCGGGAGCTTTATACGTTGCACCGACCGGGTAACCTAGCGGGCGACCTTCATCCGGGGATCTTTGTAACGGCCTCGTAGCGTCCCTATGCAATCACACCTCGGAAGTGTGGTATGGTGCCTTGCAAACACCGCATGGTTGGGTCCAAAACTCTTTTGAGTTTTTACGCGACTTGTGGGTAAAGATGTACAACCTCTGCGAGTGTAAAACTAACTAGTTAGCCGTGCTCACGGTCAAGAGCGGCCTGGACCCTCACATGATTAATTCTATGGAAGATGGAACTTTTAAACTTGTGCATTACATTTTATGGATCCGTTGCATTTTATTATCCGGGTTTGGTATATACTTATACTTGCTAGTAACGGCTTGCTTAATAAAACTTGACCAACTAAAATGCCGACTTGCTTATGAGCCAACAGCTTCCACCATAAAGCCTTGCATGTTGTTATAGAACTTTTTCCTTGCTTGAGTACGACATGTGCTCACGCTTGTTGTTTATGTATTGCATCTACACTACCGGCCGTCGCTCGGATGGGCGTTTTGAAGACTACAATGATGAGTTTGATGGGTTCTAGGCGTCCGTTCTCCGGTCACCGCCTGTGGAGGACTTCTACGTGTGTTTCTTTTCCGTCGTTAGCTACTCGAACGATTGTTTAGTTGAGACATTCGGTCATGTAATAACCGTTTAATACTCTCTTTACGCTTTTACACCGTGTTTTGGTATTCACCGCGTCGATGCATGTGTGTAACTTGATCCCGGCGCACATGTATTCTTGCATTCGGATTTGTCCTTAAATCGGGCGCGCGTGCGCTGCACACACCCCGAAATTTCCAATTTCAGGATGTGAATAGGAAGAATAATTAAATAACGATTTTCTCATAATTTTAAAATTTTTCCAACATTTATTTTCTTTACAGGGAATATAGTATAGGAAAAATCCTTTGATTGATTTTCTAAATTAAATAAAAGTTGTGTGTTGCATTCATGCCGATGCACCTAGTGGTTCTTGAGTGCAAAAAGGTTTCAAAAATGCGTTTAGGGAGTCGTCCAAACTCTCCCGAGAATTTTCCGGATTTTTCTGGAATTTACTCTCATTTTCTCTGAGCATTTTCTATTTATTAGAAGGCTCTAAAATCTTTTTCATGAGCACCAAATGCTTTATTTGGGTTGTTCGTGTCTTAATCTAGCTCTAGGAATTTTCCTGGAATTTTTGGGATTTTCTGGCTATTTTTCGTGCTTTAATGTATTTTCTGGACTTTTTCCGGAATTTCGTATGCACTGGAAAATATTTCGGAAAAAAAAAAGAAAAAAAAACCTATCCTAACGGGCCGGGCCCGGAGGCCCGACCCGGTCCGCCCGCCTGCCCGCGGCGGCCCGGCCGCGGCCGGCGGGGCCCATCCGGCCGGCGGCCATGGCCGCCGCCTCCGGCTTGCCCCCCGCCCGCGCCCCTATAAAGGGGGGGGCCGAGCCCCCGCGCGCGCCCTAGCTCCTCGCCTAGCGCGCGCGCCGCCCCGCGCGAGGCCGCGCCGCCGCCTCGCCCGGAGCCGCCGCCGCCCCTCGCCCCTCGCACGGCCGCGCCGCCGCCTCCCGCGCCCGCCGCCGCCGCCGCGCACTGTCCGCGCGCGCCGCCCGGAGGCCGAACCTGCGGCGCCGCCGACTCCGGTCGCTTCCTTCCGTTCCCGGCCGCAGTGAGCAATCCAATCAAGCTGTAGCCGCCGGAGCACCCTCAATCCCGCCGGCTCGCGGCTTCCCTGTGCGTCCCATCCAGAGGTAGGGGAAGACCTCTCTGTTTCGCATCTAGGCCCTTGGCCTTTTCGGTAATTACTGATCTGTTTCTTGTGACTTGCTCCGTTTCCAGAAAACCCCCTAGGAAGATCTCACCCTTCGCACATAAACCCCACCAAGCTCTTTTACAGATCTAACCCCTAGATTTTATCCAATCGCA
Source organism: Cenchrus americanus (assembly GCA_947561735.1). NCBI lineage: Eukaryota > Viridiplantae > Streptophyta > Magnoliopsida > Poales > Poaceae > Cenchrus > Cenchrus americanus. The sequence continues at coordinate 92,398,265 of OX387245.1, read as the reverse complement.
AGCACTATTTGAGGTGTCTCAAGAATCTTTTCTCGCTAGCCCTCCGGATCTACGGTTAATTCCGTTTAGGTCCTCGCTACCTTGTTTACCTCATAAAATCTTCGTTTTAGCTCCGATTTAATCCGTTCAAGTTGCGTTAGGTCCATAATAATGTAAAGCACGCGTTAGTGATGAGTTTTCACCATGTTTTGTTTTCTGAAAATAAAATTAATATTAATTTTGATTAATGACTAGTTATGCATGCCTTTTATAAATAAAAGCAATATAGATCTATATATCGTTTTTCATAATCAAATTTAATTTGATTAATGACTACTTTACATGCTTTTATGAATAAAATCTAATTAGATCTTTTACTCGGTTTTCCATAAGTCAAATATTAATTTGCTTAATGATTAATTAACTTTTATAATTAAAAGTTGATTAGGCTTTTACTCCGGCTTTATAAATAAATGTTAATCTTGATTAATACCAATTTAATACTGTTTTTTTTATAATAATATGATGAACTTGAAATACAAAGTTTCGTTTAGATTGTTCATATAGTTTAGTTCTTCTAAATTAAAATGCTTAATCGGTTTAATCAATATATGAATCTTTATTAATAAAACTTGACTAGTTCTTTACACCGGTTTCGTAAATAAAGTTTAATATTGCATTAATGTCAACATAGGGTATTTTATTTCTGAAATATCCTTTATACTTGTTTTGTTAATTAAAATGAACCTAGCTCATAGCCCTGCTCTCTCATATATGCAAAATGTCGTTAGACGTTCGGTATCAGCTTTATCTCTTTTGATCAAGTTTATCCGAAGCTCTAAATCTTTCTAGTGTCGGCCCAAGCTAACCGTGTGCATCTAATCAAGCCTTAGAGTTTCTGCTTATCTTAGTAGCTTTATCTGTGTGAGTAGTTGCACTGCTCATTTGCCTATCAAGTAATCTTATCACTCTTGTTTCATGTTTATCTTAGAATCTTGTATATCGGCATCTAGCTAGTTGATGTCTATCCCATCTCTCGTTAGGTTGTCTTTTTATAAATCAGCTATGTTCTTATGCCCAATCTTTCGTAGCTATACCTTTCTTCGAGCTAATCTTGTTATCGGTTCCTTTACCAAGTAGTTTAGCTTACCTTTTGCTCGGTTCTTGCCCTTCGATCTAGTTCTCTACGTAAGCTAGTTTTCCTAAACCCATCTTAAGGTTCTCTTGTACGTTGATAGTCCGTTTGTCTTGTTCTAGTTCGTTTCACCATAACTTATGCGTTAGCACGTGTATCACCTCGCTACTTGTTTTAATATTGAAGATGCATGTTAATCTTGACTAATTCCTATTCCAATGCTTTTATGAATAAAAAGTGAATAGGTTCTAATCCGGTTTTCTTTAATCGAGATGTAATTGGTTAATCCCTATTTATAACTAGTTTTTCTAAATAAAAGATGTTAGAGTTAAACACCGGTTTTCATAATAAAGTTAATATGCCTAATGACTTCATAAATGCCTTTTCAATATAAATATGTTTAGTTGAACACGTGGTATAAAGTTACTCGTTTAGATATCTTACACCCGCTTCATCTTTCTAAAGTAATTGTTAATTTGACATAACTTCTACCGGAATGTTATAAATAAAATATGATTAGGTTTATCGTGATTTCTTTAATTAAATGTAACTAGTTTAATGGTAACATAGAGTATTTCTCTCGAAATATTCTTTCACATGATTTCTTAATTAAAATATGCCAAGCGTAGTTTCTTGTGGTTTGATAATAATCTTTCGATAGATTTGAGCTTAGTTCCGTTCTCAGTGGTTCCCTCGTTTCTTGCGTAACCATTAGAATCGAGCTCTATCAATGTGATCTTTCCGGTTCTTGCTCAATCTTCGCAACCATCTCTTTAAAGCAAACCAAGCCTTTCTTCCTCTAAGCACACTTTGTGTTCTTTAGTGATCCATCTAATCGATCCTATCCTTTAGTGCGTTCTTTTAAAGTTATCTTTTGATTGGTGTTTTGTTCTTAGTATGTCCGTTTGTTTGTCCGCTTTGTATGTTGTGCCCGATGATTGATGCGCTTAGAGTGAACGCCGTTCGAGAAGTTTGGAAGAGCTTGAAGTTGAAGATTCCGAGCAACGACATTACTTTGGTTAAAGGCAAGTGTGTCCTTGATCTTTTGTCCTAAGAACTATATTTAATCACTCATTGCATATGCTTGCATTAATATGATGGGACCCATGTTTAAGGTTTGACTAGTGTTGTTTATCCCGTGCCTTGATCAAACGGGTTTATCTTTATGTTGGGTAGCTATGCTTAGTTGCTATACCCGGGTTATGGTGGTTTTTAATGAACATTAATGATGAATCATGTTATACCTTTGTGCTATATCTTTGGATGCTTAATACAAGATCATATGATTAATCGGAACATGGAGCGACCACCCAGACAACAAGGGCAACCACAAGAACTATATGGCTCGGTCTTGGCCGATTAGTTAGGGAAGTCTTTGTGTGGTTATTACTCGCATAGTAGGTTGGGGACCGAGGAATGCTTTTATGGCTACTTCTATTCCGGAGTGGTGATGGAACGGAAGACTCTATGGCTTACCGTCCGTAATAGAAGTGTGGAACGAAAGATAGCCTCTATGACATACTACTATGGACTAATACGCACGGGAGGACTCTTTGTAAAGGCCTCGTAGCGTCCCTATGCAATCACACCTCGGTAGTGTGGTATGATGCTTGGCCGGCATCGCATGGTTGGGTTTAAAGTTCTTCGGGACTTTTACGCGACTTGTGGGTAAAGATGTACAACCTCTGCAGAGTGTAAAACTAATCGATTAGCCGTGCCCACGGTCACGGGCGGCCTGGACCCTCACATGATAATTAAACTTGAAGATGGACTTAAATCGTGTTCTCTCGGTTATGTTTGCCATGTGCTCATGGTGTATTTCTTACCTTATGCTTAATGTGGGTTGGTATAAACTTATACTTTATTAGTAATCAGGTGCTAATAAAACTTGACCAACTAAAATTGCTTAAATGCTTTGAGCCAGTCCACTATAAAGCCTTTGCATTCATTCTTTTCTCCACACTTGCTGAGTACGACAAGTGCTCACCCTTGCTATAACCATTGTTGCTCAGAAAGAGGATGCTACTTGAAGTCTTGTGAAGATGTTGCCGGTGCTAGGCGTACGCAACCCCCGTCGATTGCCCGTGATGTTTGGAGCCTTCGTTTCCGGGATTAAGCGTAAATCTCTCGATAATCTTTCTTTTTCATACGTGATATCGTTTCGTATTCACTTTTATGTCACTATATGCATGAAACTTGATCCCGGCATGCATATAGGTATGCACTTGGTTTCCTTCGGAAAATCGGGTGTGACACTTGGGGAGCGTTTGGAGGATTTTTCGGATGATTTCCTGCTCGGAAAGGTTAGCAACATCGAGAGCATTGATACTTTGAATAAGCACCCCCATCCTAGAATACATTTGCTCTACCCCATCATCATCCTTCATTTTGAACTCATTGAGTTCCACCTTGAGCAACTCATATTTTTCCTCACGGATCTTTTTGTTACCCACATGGATTTCTTTGAGTTGCATCCACACTTCATGGGCGGTTTCCAAAGCAAAGACCCGATCAAACAACTCTTCGTCTAGCGCCTCAAAAATATGGTTTCTAGCACGTGCATTCCACTTAGCCTCACTTTCGGTGGGAACTGTAGGCAACAGATACATGGTAGTGCGCCACGCATCATGATGTTGAGCTTGAAGGTAGCTAGCCATTCTATGAGCCCAAAAGGTAAAGTGTTTCCCCGCCAACTTAAGAGGGCCATTGTTGCTTCCCTTCCCCATCTCCCTAGGCGGTTAATCCAAGCAAAAGGGAGCCTAGCTCTGATACCACTTGTAGGATCTAAGGCACATAGAAGGGGGGTTGAATATGGGACTTCTTTTTCAATTTCTAAGAAATGAAGAAACCTTAGCCTATTAACTAGTGTTGCCCATCTAAAACAGTTTTTCTCTACTACTAGAGCACATTAACAAAAGTTTCCTTAGCAAATAAAACACTAGGAGATAAGAAACAACCTAGGCAAGATATGAAGCACACAAGCAAATAAATAAGAACAAAGACAAGGAAACTTAAGTGCGGAAACTAGGTGCTGAATTTAAATGCGAGAAAGTAAATAGAGAGGCACAAGAGACGATCGAATTTTTTCCCGTGGTATCAAGAAGTTGACGCTTCCCCCTAATCCATGTTGGAGCACTCGCTTAGAGTATTGCTCCCCCTTGAGTCACCAAGACACAAGTGCTCACTATGAGTACCCGTTCTCCATCTCCGGAACGGTGGGTCTCGAACTGTGTACACTAAGCTTGTCTTGAGGCTCCCACAATCTCCAAGGGTTCACCAAGAACCCCCAAATCACCGAGACCGTCTAGGAGCCATCAAACTCCAAGAGTAACAAGCCCTCACACCTTCACTTGACCCGAGCACTTAGCTAAGCCATGTATGCACCTTGAAAACTCTTGATCGCTAAGAAAGAGGCCCTCAAACAAGAGGAAGAGAGTCCCAAATGGCAAGAACACACTCTCCTTCTCTCCTTGGCTGCAATGGATCTTCAGAATGGCAAAGGCAGCTCAAGAGAGGCAGGGGGTCATATTTATAGGCCTAGAAAGGGAGGCTAGCCATTAGAAAAGGTTTCCTGAAAAAGTGGTACCGTCGGATGAACCGATGGTCTCCCCCTGCGCAAGCGTCGGATCATCCGGTCACTCACAGCACCCAATATAGCCGTTGAACAAAGAAACCTAGACAATGCACCGACGCTATACATCGACGCCCCGTCGGACCATCAGGTGCTGAAGACTCCTCGCTCGGGTTGATACTGTATGATTTAAATATGACCTTCGGATGAACCGCTGAGTTAACATCCAAGCGTCAGTTCATCCGGTGCTGAAGCAATTGTTTTGGCGTGTCTCTGTATGATTTAAATGCAACCGTCGGATCGTCTGGTGCTGAAGGTGTTGAGCCTTGACCCTTACTGTTGCCAAACCCTAAGGCGTCGGATGAGCCGATGCTTGTACCGTCGGTTCATCCGACGGTCTGTTTTGAATCCTTTGGCCACATAACTCATCCGACACATCTAGAATCGAGGGCGTCGGATCATCCGACGCTATGATTTTGATTTTAACTCGTCCAATTCAGCGCCTTTGAGTTTTTCGTCGATTCTTTTGCTTCAATCTTGCTTCCATGAACTCTCTAAGCTAGTTGACAACCAAGGAACTTGAGTGTGCATATTTTCATGGCTTTTGGTGCATGGTCAAGCTACTAGTGCACGAACCCCTCTTAATAGTATGGTCAAACACTACAAACTAGCAATCCAAGTGTCCTTCATCTCCTTGTGACACTTGGAACTATCAAAGTCCTTAGCCTTGTAGTATTCATCCATTTATCGTCCATGAATTCAAATTAAGGGGTCTCTTTTCATTCAACACTTGTGACAATAACCCAATATAAAATCCGCTACAAAACAAAGGTTAGTCACAAGCATATGGTTGTCATTTATCACCGAAACACACCCTTACCAAAGGTGTGAAAGGGCCTAGACGGTTACATTCGCCAAGACTGCATCAAGTCACAAGACGGTACCGCACAGGGTCTTCGCGAGCGACCAACACGCGCCCTTTGTACGAGCAAAATGGGAGAAGCCGCCCGAGGTTGAAGAGCCAGAGGTCGTGGTGATCGACCAGCCACCCGAGCCGAACCTCGAAGATCTCGACTGGCGTTTTCCCATACTCGAGTGGCTTGTCGAGGGAAAGCTTCCCTCCCACCAGACGGAGGTGCGCCGCATTGCACGGCAAGCCAAAACGTTCGTCCTCATCGAGGGCGAGCTCTACAAACGGGGAGCCACAGGCATACTCATGTGGTGCATCCTCAGAGATCAAGGCCGGGAGCTGCTACGCAAGATCCATGTCGGCACATGCGGCCATCACGCGGGCCTGTGAACAAGGGTTCTACTGGCCCACAGCAGTGGTGGACTCCAAGGACATCGTTTGTCATTGTAAAGGGTGCCAGTTCTACGCTCGACAAACTCACCTCCCGCGCAAGCACTTCAAGGACAATCCCCATCACATAGCCTTTAGCTGTGTGGCACCTCAACAAGGTGGGGCCGCTCCGACAAGCATCCGGGGGCTTTACGCACCTCCTCGTGGCGGTCTACAAGTTCTCTAAATGGATCAAGGTGCAACCCATTGTGAACGTCCGCTCCGAGAAAGCCATGTCCTTCTTCACTGACATCATCTACCGCTTCGGAATACCCAACACGATCATCACCGACGACGACACCCAGTTCACGGGGAACAAATTCCTCAACTTATGCCACGACAACAACATTCGCGTGGACTGGTCTACCGTGGCACACCCGAAGACGAACGGGCAAGTCGAGAGGGCGAACGGCATGATCTTACAAGGGTTAAAGCCTCGCATCTTCAAGTGTCTCGAGAAGTTCTGAGTAAGATGGGTGGACGAGCTGCCGTCCGTGCTTTGGAGCCTGCACACCACACCATGTCGGGCGACAGGTTTCACGCCTTTCTTCATGGTGCACGGGTCGGAGGCGATCCTACCCATGGACATCGACTACGGCAACCCACGAGTACAAGCCTGCACTGAGGAAGGCAACCAGGTCGCGCTCGAGGACGCGATCAACCAGCTCGACGAAGCGCGAGACGTGGTGCTATTGCGCTGCGCCAAGTACCAGCAAGCTCTGCGACGCTACCACGAGCGCAACATGCGTTCTCGCTAGTTCCACATTGGAGATCTGGTCCTCTGACAAGTTCAGGGCACAAGGATCGACACAAGCTCTCTCCCACTTGAGAGGGGCCGTTCATCGTCCACCAGGTGCTCCGACCCGGAATGTACAAGATTCGATACGAGGACGGACAAGTCGTCTCCAATGCGTGGAACATCGAACACATGCGGCCATTTTACCCTTGAGTAACTATTTAAATCTTATACATCAATGCCTATAAGTTCGAAAAACCTCTCGGTTGCCATGTTTCTGGATGTGCAACTTCCCTGAAGGCTGAGCAGTGAGCGTCCCTGCACCTGTGCAGAAACGCTCCCTGCTCGCGGGCTACCCAGGGCATGATGCCGTCCTTCCGTTTTTATGATTTTTCAAAAAAATCCTGACATCTATGTCGTGACCAATCGCACGAGCAAAAGGTTTTTTGACGGAAAGCTTGACCTTGCGAGAAGTAAAGACGACGGCCTGCGTAGGGCAAGACGTTGCTGCTCATTCAAAGTTCCTAGCACCTACGCCTCCGCGGCTATGGTGCGAAGACTTGCGGGTACAGCTCGAGTCCTCAAGCCTTCGTCCGACCTCTTTTCAAAAGTGTTCAAGTGACCGCCCAGACTCCAACAATTTTCATGACAAAACCGCGCAAGTTACCTCTCAAACTCCCCAAGTTCTCGAGCGCTGCGAACGAGTGGCAGCTCTTAGCGGCTCGAGAAGACCGAGCTTCTCGACTCCTACGCCCCCGCAGCTCTAGAGTAGAGCTTGGTCATCTCGAGTCCCTAAGGTCAACTACATGTTATGGCGGTCGGGCGCTTGGGAACATTTGAGCTGTAACGCTTTTTGATTAAGTTCCCGGCAACATGGCACCGCTTCGCAGTGTTGCACATATGAACTGTTCTTAAAGTTACATGCACCTAAGGATTACATATCTAAGTCAAGGGCCTGGAGCTTCTCAGGTCTTCTGGTGCATCTTCTGGTAGCAGGTCCAGGCCTTTCAAGGCAGCGTCGGCCATGTCACGGGTGAAGGCGATGCAGTCTTCCTCGAGCTCATCACACTGCTTGTCAGAGATGCCAGGGGCCCAACCACCGCTCATCTCCATGCGATCCAGCCCCTGGTAGTGCGACTTGAAGATGGCGAGCACCCGGTGCACTGCCTTCCGAGCCGTCGACAACTCCAGATCCTTGACCTCTTCGACAAGCCTGTCAGGCAGCATCGGCCGAAGGGCATGCGGAGCCCAGTCATGACTGTGCCAATGGCTCTCGCAAGCTTGGCGAGGTCTTGAATGATCACCCTGCGAGACTCCTTCCACTCACGCTGGGCGTTCCTGTCCTGCTCCAGCTCGATCGCGGCCTGCTCTCGAGCCATCTGAGACTGCTCGAGCTCGGCTCTGGTCTCTAAAGAAAAAAAGCAGATCGACACATCACGACAGACTCAAAAGAAAGACAAGAATGAAGTCAAGGTGATGGGCTTACTCTCGAGCTGCTCTGACAGCCGCTCGATTGAGTTGTCCTTCTTAATGTTCTCGAGCAGGGTGGCATTCAGCTCCTGCGTCTTCTCCGCGAGCTTCGTGGTCATCCCGGTGCAGTACACGCACATCCCCGGAACACGAGAAGACAAGTCAATACGAACAAAAAACTAGCGAGAAGCAAAGAAGTTGTGGGAAGGGGCATCAATCCGGCTCACCATCAAGGTCCTGCGACAACTTGGAGTTGTCCTCCTGCAGCCGCGTCACCTCCTCGGAGACCACGTGAAGCCTGTTGGTCACCTCAGAAAACTGACGGTTGGCCGTCGAGAAGTCTACTCCGGCGATGGCTAAGTCCCGCTCCAGTTCTGCCACCTTCGCCTCGAGCGCTGTCTTCTCTTGGGCTGCGGTCTGGGCGGCGTCACGAGAAGCAGCCTCATAGTGGCGGCGGTGGTGGTGGCCTTCTCAGCGGATTTGTTGGCAGTCGTTGCGGTGGCCTGTAGCCTCTCGATCTCCGCCTCCGCTTGAGCCAACCTCGTCGCCACAACGTCTCGCTCCATCGCGGCACTAGCGGCAGCGGCTTGTGCGGCCATGGCGCAGTCTTCCGCAGACTGCTTGGTGACTTCGAGCGTGGTCCTCGTCGTTGCCTCACTTGCCACCACCGCGGCAGCGGCCACACGGGGGACTACCAGCTGCATCTACAGCTGGGCCCTCTCCGCGCGGAGCTTGCTGACCGCGCGCGCTCTCCTCAGACCGGACGTTGCGAGCGTCTGCTCCGAACGAGAAGTACATCAACTACGAATATCAGAAGAACAAAAGAAAACAAGAATGGGCCACCGCATCAAGAAAACTTACTATCGTCGCGGGAAGAATAAGCTCATCAAACGCGTGGCGCGCCCACGACAACTCGCGCTCGAGGGTATGACAAGTCGCAGACTCCTCATCTTCATCAGCGTCTGCGCCCGCCTCGAAGTCGGCCGCCCACGAGAAACAGGTGAGGTCGAGGATCCGGGCATCACCTTCCTCATACTTTGGTGGCTGGGCTGCACCAGAGCCCTCCCGGGTCTCTTGGATCTCCGGGGAGGTGGCCCTAGCCACACTCCCGGGAGCATCGTGCTCTTGTGGAGCGGCGAGGGATGGGCTCATCGCAGGTGCCGTCTGTCGTATGGACCTCCCTGGGCCCACTACCTCAGTGGGTACCAGGACCGACTACTCGGTGGGCCCCTGGGACTACTCGACTTGTGCCACACGGCACCTGATGGCGTGGGGCGCAAGGAATACAGTGGAGAAGTACGCGGATAGGAAGCTATACGTGTCTTGCACTGTGTAGAGAACTCCTAGACGTACCCGACTAGTGCTCTCTCCCTGAACCGACTTGTAACCCTGCCTCCCGGACTATATAAGGCGAGGCAGGGACCTCTCTCTCATACGCATCATCCTGTAAACACACCCAATCAATCCAGAGCTACGCAGCATACAGGACGTAGGGTATTACGCACCTCGCGGCCCGAACCTGTCTAAATTGTGTGCCATGTGTCTCTTCCTTTGAGTTACCGATCTCGGCGAGGCCACATTCATCTACCTCGGGTACTCCCCTTGGTAGGTTTGCTGGTCTAAAACACCGACAGCTGGCACGCCACGTAGGGGCTCTCGCCGGAGATCTCATGGCGAACTCGACAGCTCCAATCTTCATCAAGCCAACCGTCGCCTTCAACCGCGGCGACACCTTCGTCTTCGGCTCCTGGGTCTGCACTGCTGATGGCACCGGATCCTTCCAACACCGCCTCACCATGACGCCCAACCCGAAGACCGGGCTCGTGACGCTTCCCGAAGTAGTCACGGGTGATCTCGCCGGAACATTCAGCGAAATTTCGCTCTACAACCAACACGCCGACTTTGAGTTTGGATCCGCCTCCAACTCGAACTCGACATCCCCGTGGGCCATCGTATGCGAGCCGGCTACTCAGCCATCGTGTGAGGACTCCCCACTCCATGAGCACTTCCCATACGGCCTTTGCAACGCCAGCAAGGCCCATGCGAAGGCTCTCTCTGCGCGCCGGGCTGGGAAGGAGATCGTCTCCGAGTACAACTCGGACTCCAACACCGTCCCCGGCTACAACTCGGACTCCAACCCCGTCTCTGGCTACTACTCGGACTCCTCCTACGAGTTCGACTTTGGGGCGGACCCTGACGAGCCTGAGTCTGAGAACCACACGACTGAGCAACTGTTGTCAGGACCAGCTTCCGGCCTGGTTAACATCTACACCCACCAGGAGATTCGTCTACTGGCCAGACCGCAAGCCCGCGGACCTGACAGACGGGAAGTCACGCTGCGTCGCCTACCTCGACTCACTCCCCTTCCAGGAGGGAACACCACTAGCTCCAGTTGAGGAGCACACTCCAACAGAGGTCCGACTTCCGACTCCGGTCTCGGCACCCCCGATCGCCAAGTCTTCATGGCTGCTGGAGAGACACCGGGACCCTTAGGGACACGCCCTGACCGATATCTCAAGGATATCTCAGCAGACGAATTGTCTGCCAATGCACCCGCAGACGAAACCGACGACAACAAGAACTCCCGACGTGAACGCAACAGAAGGCGGAACGAACGGCGCCGACGTCTCCGTGAGACCCTACCCATACGGAATCTCGTAGAGGCTCTCGACCAAGTCGAAAACCGGGTGCACACTACCCCAGAGCAGTGCCTCATGTCTATCACCACGATAGCACGTCAAGCTCAGGGGATGTGCGCGGGAGAAGTCATCGCCAAGCTCGCGGAGGACGCCTACTTCATGAGTGTTGACAACAGAGTTGCTCAAGTGCCTCCCGTCAGAACTTGCCAACCCAACAACGAAGCCACAAGTCGCAGTCCAGCTCACAACGGACGCAACCATACTCAACGAGAACTACCAGCTAATCCCAATCGTACTCGGGCATCGGCCGGTGGACCTTCTCAGGGTGGCAACAGCGCCGGCGGCGCCGTTGGTAATCGCGATGTCGTTCCTCATCGGGATCCTGGTGGCGGAGGCAGCGGCGGTGGGAGCTCCTCACACGGGGCTGGAAGGAGAGCCGGTGGCGGGGGCGATCGCGGAGGCCGAGGCCACGCAGACAGTCACGTCACCGGTGTCTCATGCGGCGGCTACGATGCCCATCGCAGAATCGAGGAAATCCGACGCAACAATTCCGTAGGCGAGAACGACAGCTTCCCCGCCTTCCGTGCTCGACTTCACAATCTGCTGCTCCCAGAGAAATTCAAGCCTCTGGGGATCACCAAGTACGACACGAAGCAAGACCCAATACAGTGGCTTAGGTGTTATGCCATGTCCATCGAGAACGCTGGTGGCAACAACGACACGAAGTGTCTCTACTTCCCCTTTTGCCTGGACCAAGCTCCACTTACATGGCTCGAGTCACTCGAGAAGTACTCGATCGACAAGTGGGACCAGCTCAAGGAGCAGTTCACGAGCAACTTCGCGGGCACCATGGGACGCTCGGGTACTCGCATGGACCTAACCATGGTGAAGCAGGAACAGGGTGAAACTCTGCGCAAGTACATGCGGCGCTTTTTCGACAAGCGTGCCACTGTAGTCGATGTCACCGACAAGGAAGTCATCGACCTCTTCCAATACGGCCTCTATCACCGTCGCACCTTTGAAGACTTCGGTCGCCGCCGCCCGAGCTCCATTACCAAACTCAAAGACATGATCACTTCATGGGCCGACGAAGAAGACAAGGCGAACGCCAAGTACGACGTCATTCGTGGCAAGAGCAAGCAAAACGCGGGTGGCAGTAATAACAACAACCAGGATCAAGGCGGTCGTAGCAACAACTACTCGGGTCCTAATCGCAAGCGCAAGCCAGACAACACAGTCGCGGCTATCCAGCGCCCTGCAAAAGACAACCCGAAGAAGACCTCTGGCGGCTTCAAAGACTTGCTGAAAGAGAAGTGTCTGTGGCACCTGGAGGGCAACCACACTACCGAACAGTGCTACCAACTCTGGCGACCACTCAAGGACACTCCAGAACCACGGCATCCCCACGACAAGAAAGGCAAGAAAAAAGCTGACGAAGGCAATGAAGACTTCCAAGAACCCGACAAGACGGTGAACATCCTCTTCGGTGGACTACCCACCAAACGGGCTCAGAAGGCCACCCGACGAGAAGTCTTAAACATTGAACCAGCGGTTCTGACCCCTCTCCGGTGGTCAGAGGTACCCATTACCTTCTCCCGTGTGGATCAATGGACAAGCTTCTCTGAACCAAGGCGTTTCCTCTCGTCCTGAAGCTGGTAGTCGCGGGCTCCAGACTCAACAAGGTACTCATCGACGGTGGAAGCGGGCTCAACATCCTTTTCACCAAGACCTTGAAGAAGATGAAGCTAGACATCACTCACATGCTCACCAAGAGCACATCGCCTTTCTACGGCATCGTCCCCGGGAACACGGCTATTCCACTAGGCTCAGTGGTCCTGCCAGTCACCTTCGGGGAAACCAGAGAAAACTACCGCACCGAGTACATAAAGTTCGAAGTCGCGGACTTCGAGACTTCCTACCATGCCATCCTCGGCAGACCAGCTATCGCCAAGTTCATGGCGGTACCTCACTACACATACTTGGTACTCAAGATGCCAAGTCCGGCCGGTGTACTCTCGCTACAAGGGGACTTGAAGATATCCTTCGACTGCGACACAGAAGCTGTGGAACTCGCAGCCAGAAATCAAGTACCCAACGCAATGATGGAGATCTATGCTGCATCCAAAAAGCTTGCCACAAGTGAACTCGACATCCTAGAGAAGTCGGACAACGCCAACAAGCCTCAGCCAGCTGAGGAAGTGCAAGTCAAGACGATTGAACTCGGGTCAGGCGACAGCAGCAAGACTACCACCATCGGGGTGGGCCTCGACCCGAAATAGGAAGACGCACTCGTCAGCTTCCTCTAGGCTAACCAAGACATCTTCGCGTGGAAACCAGCGGACATGCCAGGGGTGCCCAGGGAGCTGATCGAGCACTCACTCAACGTCGATCCTAAAGCTACCCCAAAGTGACAACACCTCTGCCGTTTCGCCGACGACTGACGGGATGCCATCAAGAAGGAACTCGCCAAACTACTCGCGGCTGGCTTCATCAGAGAAGTTTTCCATCCTGAGTTGCTCGCCAACCCTGTCCTCGTTCGCAAGAAGAACTCGAACGAGTGGAGGATGTGTGTCGACTACACCGACCTCAACAAGCACTGCCCCAAGGACCCCTTCGGGTTGCCACGGATAGATCAAGTCATCGACTCCACGGCGGGCTGCGACCTGCTCTGCTTCCTCGACTGCTACTCCGGGTACCACCAGATCGCTATCAAGGAAGAAGACTAGGAGAAGACCGCGTTCATCACCCCGTTCGGCGCATACTGCTACATGACCATGTCTTTCGGGTTGAAGAACACCGGCGCTACTTACCAGCGAGCTATCCAGAAGTGTTTCAAGGCACAACTCAACAAGAACGTCGATGCCTACGTGGATGACGTGGTCGTCAAGACCAGAAACTCCGACACGCTCATCGCCGATCTTGAAGAGACTTTCGCATCCTTGCGAGAGTACCGCTGGAAGCTCAACCCGAACAAGTGCGTCTTCGGTGTACCGTCGGGAAAACTACTCGGCTTCATCATCAGCCATCGCGGCATCGAAGCCAACCCCGAGAAGATCTCTGCCATCACCAACATGAAAGCTCCCACATGCATCAAAGACGTGCAGAAGCTCACCGGGTGCATGGCGGCCCTGAACAGATTTATCTCGAAGCTTGGAGAATGGGGGCTCCCCTTCTTCAAACTACTCAAGCATCAAGAGAAGTTCGCGTGGACTCCAGAGGCAGACCAAGCCCTTGCTTAGCTCAAGGACTTCTTATCAAAGCCACCAGTACTCACGGATCCTCGCAAAAAGGAGCAGCTACTGCTCTACCTCGCTGCGACTACTCACGTGGTCAGCACTGCCATCGTTGTCGAGCGGCAGGAAGACGGCCATGCCTACCCAGTCCAGCGACCAGTCTACTTCGTCAGCGAGGTCTTGTCGGAATCCAAGGCACATTACCAACTAGTACAGAAGCTACTGTACGCAGTGCTCATCACCTCGCGGAAGCTACGACACTACTTCCAGGAGTACTCGATCTCCGTCGTCACCGATTACCCGCTCGGCGACATCCTACGGAACCAAGATGCTACTGGAAGAATCTCCAAGTGGGCAGTCAAACTTGGCGCCATCAACATCGACTTCAAGCCACGAACAGCCATCAAGTCACAGGCACTAGTCGACTTCATGGCAGAGCGGCGGGAAAATCAGCTACCAACTCCAACCGAGCGCCCAGAGCATTGGGTGATGAACTTTGACGACTCGCTCAAGCTCGAAGGCGCAGGTGCAGGGGTATTCTTGTGTGACGCCCCAGGTTTTCGACCAGGTTAATTAACCCTAATGATCCGGTCAACAGTGTTGACTTTGGTCAAACGACGGTCAACTAGGGCCATCACCTCGAAAACATCACCGACAAACCCTAATGACCCCTTTTCGTGAACCATAGTCAACCTTGGTCAAAACCCCACTCAAAACCCCTTGACTCCTTTTTGACTCACCAGTGTCAGCCGGTACTTTTGCCGCGTTCTCCAAATTTTCCCTAAACACTTCAAATTCTCCCAATACAAAAGTTGTGTATTTTGTCGAGGGACACAACTTTCATGTTGAGTGGCATTGCTGGTTTGAAGTGCAAATTAGTGAAAAATGCAGGTCAACGCCTCAGGTTACTATTCACAGGCGCCCAGAAAACATCCAACTTGGCATCCAAATTGTGCATAGAAAAAGACCCTATGCCTTTTACGAACGTTGTAGAGGAATAGGGGATCTACAACTTTGATCACTTGGATCACTTCTGTTCAAAAATCTGGAGAAATTGTTGGTCCAAGTGGGTCAGTTCGAATTGTTTTGGCACCAGTGCTCTAGGGCTCGCGCCGAGCGACGTCGGTGCACCCTGTCGCGCTTTGCCGCCGGGGGACCCCTGGGCCCGGACGCCGAGGCAGCCTACCACCCACTGGTCCGTGCACTGTGGGGCCGCCCTTGTCGAACCGCCTCCCAGGCCTCCCTATTCTCTTGCTCCACGTGTTCACGCCCGCCGCGCCGGCCACCCAACGGCAACGCCGCCGTACGCGCGTCGCGCCGCCCCTGGGCGGCTATTGGCTGTCGCGCCTCGCCACTGCCTTGTCGTGCCATACCTTGACGTGCGTGATGGTCGTGATCCCTTCGCCAAGGCACACTGCCTGTAAAAGCCCAGCCAGCCTTCTCCTCGCGCGAGCCACACCGGAGCCACCGCTGGCACCATTGACACCGACGCGAAGCTCTACCTCCCAACCCCCAGCACGGTCTTTTAACCCCTCGAACCGGCTCCCAAGCGCATGCCAAACCTTGCCCGGTCGCTTGTTGCCCCGGCCGCGCTGTCCCCTCGCCGGCATTGCGCCCGCGGCGACCGCAACTCCCTGGCACCACCGTGCACCCCTCGCCGGCACCGCCCCACACCAGCCCCTACCACCATAGAACTTCTGGGAGCTCCTAGACCCCGCCTCACCTCCTCCCTGGCTAGCCCCGCCGGCGGCCTCGCCGGAATCCAGCGAACCGCGCCGCCCCAAGCCCCCAAGGACCACATTGCGAGGTCTTGGTTTTTCCCAGGGGTCTGTGTGCAAACCGAGGGTAGATCCGTGAAGGTTCTAAACTTCCAGGGGTCCTTGTGCAAAATGATTCTCCCTCTTTTGTGTGTTTTAGCTGTGACTTTGAAAAATCATATAAAATCACAGAAAAATCTAACAATAGCAAACTCAATTTTGTTGTGCTCAGTGTAACAAGAACTACAACTTTCTCAAAGCATGTATATACTTTTGAGCTACAGTTTTTTCTTGAAAAATAGAAATGTAAAATAGCTAGATCTGTGATTCCGCAAAATCCACACAAGATCCTGAGCTGGATTTTGGATATGTTGTGAGCACTAGTATGTGTAGGTCCCGTGCCAAAAATTGCACAAAGTTACTCAAGGAATTTTTTTATATAAATTATCTTGTGATATTGTTAAATCTGTCTAGATGATTTTTGTAGCTTAGAATATAATTATTTTTGAGCCCTACTTCTGGATATCATCTTGTAATGTTGAAATGCACCTCTAGTGAATTTACCATGATTTTATCTCTGTTAGAAGTATTATTTCTTCTTTTATGCTTGTTTTTAATCATAAATGTGTAGATCAAGATCTACAAAGGCTATAGGTGCGTTCATTGGTTCTTTAGGCTTGTTTTGGACCAAAGCATGTGTAGGAGGAAGTGTGGATTCATTTCTGTTATATTTAATTTAATATGTATTAATCCTCTTTTTGCTAACTAGAAATGTCTTCAATTTTGTGTATTAAATTCAGTGGTGCAAAAATCAAATGCTTGCTATCTAGAGGTGTGCCTCCTGGTCATTAGGACCAGTAAGTACTGTTGGATAAGTTTGTTATGTATTTAGTTCATTAAAAGAGTTCAAACTATATTAACCTAGTAAGGGAAAATTTTGGAAAAATACTTTCTCTTGTGCATAAGTTAAAGAAATGAGTTAGGAAAGTAAAATGGTGGTACCCAAGTAAATTCCTTGCTGTTTGTATTTAAATTAAATATTTCTTTATTAGATGTGCACACAATCACCTGAAAGAGAAGTCTAAATGAGCTTTATGATTATCTTTAAAAGGAGAAATGTTTAAATACTTTTCTTAAGGTGAATATGACCAACCTTACACTCTTTGTTGCTGTTGGTACTGTTTTTGAATTAAATTAAAATAATTGCACTCCTAACCACTGCATTGCATTCCCCGTGTAGAAGTCCCCGACGGTAGCTATACTTGTGCCGGCTGACGAGGACGAGGGAGGAGGAGGAGACGTGCACTACGTGACCGTAGAGAAAGACCCGGACCAAAGTCCGGAGGTTTGTGTGTCTGCTTGTGCTGACGAAGGAAAGCCCCGGTTTATTCATTAACCCTTGTGTTTCTTTAAAACTTCTGAATTTACTTCTTGTTATCTTATGTGCATTTACGTTCAGGAGTTGAAATGAAACCCTAGTTGCATGATCCATAAGTACCCATGATCTTTTACTAGCATGTTAGGTCGCTAGTTGCCATGCTTTAAGGATCCGGTACAAGTCGAGTGATGTTCGTCACTCGCGAGAATAGGATCTCCTGTTTGGAATCACCTTATTGGTTAAATGGATTGCTCATGTGGTAAGAGCATGGGATTTGGGCTCCGATCCAATGGCTTCATTGGATAAGTGTTTGAAAGTACTAAACACTTGTCGGAAATGGGTACGATAAGCCTAGTACCTAAATGAGGTGGTACGGGGTTTTACTATCACTACTCTTAGGGTTGCGGCCCTGGGCTTGCCACCCGAGTGCATGCGTGAGGCTGGGTGACCTTAGTGGCGTAGCCTAGATAAAACTTGTACTTAAGACTGTGAGCTATTATCCCCAAACCGAAGAATGACGGGAACCGCCTGGTTGGTGAACTCTTAGTGAGGGCATCTTCCGTGTGTTTAGGCCCACCTTGCAAGGTTATGAATCAATCGATTGTCGGCCTCTCACCGTCATCTGAGACTACTTACCCGACTGGCCATGATATCCCTTTATGATGGAACTTTGTGAAGATTACTACTTGATTAATTGTTTGTACAACCTTGGTTGCAATAGTTGCTTATCTAGTAATGATTACTTCTACTAGAACTTGAGCTAAAATGTGAAAGTAAGGATCCACTACTTAGCAGCGTTTTGGCAAACAAACCCACTAGCCAAAAGCCATGCATGATTAGAGGTAAAGTCTTTTTTTTAGATGGGTAAGTCTTGCTGAGTATTAGTATACTCAGCCTTGCTTTATAAATGTTGTTTCCAGATAATGCATGTGATGTGTGGCCCGGAGAACTTCCACCCGGCTGGGAGTTGGAATGGGTGGATGACGAAGAATGATTGCATCATGGACAGGCCTCCTATGATGTGATCGTACCGTTTAGTTATCTTCCGTTGTTTTCAATAAACTCTGAACTATTTACTTTCATGTCAAAGAACTATGTTTGTAATAATGAACCCTACGGGGATGTGATGGTTAATTTGTAAGGCACTCTGGACTCTTCTTCGTGGGAGTTTTAATGCATACGTTCGATCCTCTCTGTGATGTCAAGTGATTTACCAGGCGTTAACCCGGCAACACTCAACGGGATACTTCTTTATTATCGCTTAATGACAAAAAGGAGTGGTTTAGGCGATAGTACGGAATTATCTCGGGTGGGGTTGTCACATCTTCATTTCCCCGACAGGCGAACAACTCAAGTACTTCCTGCAAATCTTCTGGATGGTCTCAAACAATGAAGCCGAGTACGAAGCTCTGCTACACGGGCTCCGCCTCACAGCTTCACTAGGCATCAAGCGACTACTAGTCTACGGCGACTCCGCAGTGGTCATCAACCAAGTCAACAAGTCCTGGGACCGCAACAAGGAGAACATGGACGCCTACTGCCTAGAAGTCCGCAAGCTCGAGAACAAGTTCTACAGTCTTGAGTTTCATCACGTCGTCCGTGACAACAACATTGCAGCGGACGTCCTGTCGAAGCTTGGTTCTACTCACGCTCAAGTACCAGCGGGTGTCTTCGTCCACGAGCTTCACGCGCCATCAATCTCGGAGCCGGTACCAACGACCACTGACCCAGCACCCTTCCCAGCTGGCCAAGAGGTCATGATGATAGATGTGGACAGGCGACAACCCTTCATCGACTACATCCGCGAGCAGAAGGTTCCCACGGACAAAAACTTGGCCGACCAACTCGTCCGCCGTGTCAAGTCCTAAGTCCTAGTCGGAGACAAGCTCTACAGGCGGGGCGCATCTTCTAGAGTACTCATGAAGTGTGTCCCCCGAGAAGAAGGCAAGGGCATCTTGGAGGAGATCCACAAAGGCGTATGTGGCAACCACGTGTCTTCACTCACGCTGGTCAGCAAGACTTTCCGATGAGCTTTCTACTAGCCCACAGCTCTGGGCGATGCCGAAGAACTCGTCAGAAGGTGCCAAGGGTGCCAATACTTCGCCAAGCAACAACATGTCCTGGCCTACAAGCTAGTCACCATACCGCCAACCTGGCCTTTCGCCTGCTGGGGGCTCGACATGATTGGGCCTCTTCCAACTACGCCAGGAGGATTCAACAGAGTTCTGGTGGCCATCGACAAGTTCACCAAGTGGATCGAAGTCAAGCCGGTCACCTACCCAAAGGCTGACAGGGTACTCGACTTCTTGGATGAACTCGTGCATCACTACGGACTACCCCATCGCATCATCACAGACCTGGGCTTCAACTTCAACAATCACCAGTTCTGGGAGTACTGCGAGAACAGCAGGATCGACGTCCGGTATGTCTCAGTCGCCCATCCACGAGCCAATGGACAAGTCGAGCGTTCCAATGGGATGGTACTCGACGCTCTCAAGAAGCGGCTGCATGATGCTGCTAATACCAAAGGAGGCAAGTGGATCAAGGAACTACCCAATGCACTCTGGGGGCTGCGTACTCAACCCGCCAAGCCGACGGGACAGTCACCCTATTTCCTGGTCTACAGCTCTGAAGCTATTCTACCTGCTGACGTCATGTGGGAATCGCCGGCAGTTGAGCAATACGATGAAGGCATATGTGAAGATAGCAGACGAGTTGACATCGACGGACTCGAAGAAGCTCGCTGTGCCGCCCTCGTCTAGTCGGCAAGGTACCTAGAAGGTATCCGACGCTGCCACGACCGCAGCGTCAAGGAACGCTCCTTTAACTTTGGCGATCTCGTCCTCCGCCGTATCCAGAACACGGAAGGACTACACAAGCTCAGCTCATCGTGGGAAGGTCCCTTCACAGTTGCAAAGGTGACCGGACCAAGCTCCTATCGCCTACAGACACTTGAAGGCGAAGACATCAGCAACTCGTGGAACGTCAACCAGCTCTGTCGGTTCTACGCGTAGTCCCTCGACTACTCAGGGGGCTTAAGTCTACACGACTACTCCCGAATCCTTTGCTGTAAGCGGCCTCCAGGTCCAGGAACTAGTGTCCAGACTACTCTACTCCGAGATCCAACGTTAACGGCTACTAACGGAACTCGGGCTACTTCGACCGTCAAGGACTCTAGCAGTGGTCCATCAAGAGACCATGTACTTCAAGATCCAGTATATACGACTACTAACGGATCTACTGTTGTAAGCGGCCACGCGCCCTAGCACTACTCAGCCGTAGGCGGCCTCCGGGTCCTGGCGACTACACTTGTAAACGGCCCTGGCCATCCAGGTGTGCTCCTTCAGTAATAAAGTTTGATTATCAATCAACTCATTTACTATGTCTCTCTCAATGAGTCTACTGTCGAGTACTACTTCTCGCACACAACTCCACAACATGGGCACTCCTCATACATACATTGTGATAACGAGTACTCATTTCATGGAAGTCTTTTCTCACATACTTAAACAAGTTCATTACAGCTTTGTTTATGTACAACTGTTGCAACAAGCTAACCCTACAGGATAACTACTCAAGGTACAGCTTCTCGGTGACTTGTTCAGCTATCGGCGCCATCTGCTCCAAAAGCTCCGCGTACTACTCATCAGTGCAAGTAGTGGCTAGTCCACCCGCGACTACGTCTACCGGAGCCTTGGGGAAGTACGACTTCATATACGCCAAGACTTGGTTTGGGATGGACTTCGCCAGATGCTTGACATAAGTCGCCAGACGGCAGGGAGCTTCCCTCAACCAGTCAACCAACGGAGCAATCTTCGGCCCGCCCGGATGAGGCACCAGCAGCCTCGCAATGCGAAGTGCGGCTTCTTCAAGTTCCTTGAGCTGTCCCCGCAACTTCTCGCAATCTTCGCCAAGCTTCTGCAGAGACTTATAGCAGTTGACAAGATCACGATCCAAGGCAATCCGAAGCTCCACGTGCGTATTACACTCATGGGTCGGTTGCTTATATTCGTACTCAAGTACCTCGCGGGAATCCTTCTCCCAGTAGAAGAGGTTCTTCATGTCGACTTCTGATGCCTTGAGATGTTCTACCCGAGCCTCAAGATCTGCAAACAACTCAAAGGGAGATGTCAGACTACCACAGGTACCCACAATAAGTACCCGATAAGGCGACATCGACATACCCGTGCTCTTCTGGTGCAGCGACTTGTTCTTGCGCACCAGCTCATCGCTCTTCGCGTGCATATCTTGTACCTCATTGTGGTACTGGGCGAAGGCACCATCAAGCTTAGACTGAAGCATGGCGAAGTGCTTCCTGGCCTTCGCGAGCTCTTTCTCCAGTGATTCTGCCCAGAGCACCGCATCACCATAACCCTGGAGCATTTCAGACTTTTGTCGGGATCTCTCCATGACATCCTGCAAAAGACAACATTTGTTACTCGGGTACTCAACAAATGCGGCAGATCGACTATCCAAGGGTATTGATACATACCTTCATCCATTGCTCAGCCCGTCGCATCGCCTCCAGGTTGCGTACCACTGTCGCCGGGTCAACAAGATCATCTGTCAGAAGCTCGAGCCCACCACGACTAGTCGCGACGGCCTCGAACATCAGCGCCGAACCGATCGGCTCCGCATCTTGAATTTCTGGCGAACGGACGACTACTTCCAGGCTTGACTCCGGCAGTACACCGTCATGCACCTCTTCAGCCACCCCAAGGGCTACTCCGCTGGCTATCTCCGCCGGCTCAGTTGCCACTCCGGAGGCTTCCTCGGCTTCTGGCACAATGCCTTCAACGGGCACAGCCTCGGGGATGGCGCTTCCTTCAACTTATGCCCCTATAAACAGAAGACACACGGGATCAGTTTCCCAGGGGCTACGACTACTACTCGAGGAAGGCTGCATCTCTGCACTGTACTCACCTTCTACTATGCTGGCCTCTGGCAGTGCAGCCTCCGCGGCTGGCGCCGCGGTCTCAGTCTGGGGGAGGGGAGCGGACTCCTCTGCAGCAGGCGCGGAAGCTTCTTCAGCCACTGCCATGATGGGTTCATCTCCCTCCCAGGATAAGTCCGTCGATTTCCTACACAGTACATAACCGGTGGTCAATCAAGTACGACTACCAAGCTACATGTACTACTCGGGAAAGATCTTCACTTACAAGCTAGACCGGACAACAGTCACAGTCGGAACGCCTAGTATGCTGGCAATGTCGACAAGCCCGGCTTCGGCGGGCACCTCCTCTTCGGCTTGAGCTGCCGCCGGTTCTTCAGCAGTAGCAGTCGCAGCCGGTTCGTCCTGCTCTCGACGACCGGCGCCTGCGGCTCGACAACTGTAGTCGACCGCTGTGTCAACTGCGACACAAGTTCTTCTACGGTGGGGGCTGGGCTGCGGTTTCTTTCGGCCGGCTCTCTCACTGTCTCCCAGTCACCTTCGTCCCCTTGGTCTACGGGGTCGGAAGTTGGAATCTCCTGCAAGCACTCGTAATTCAATTGTCAGCATACACAATATTGCAAGACAAGTACTTGACTACTCTACTCGAGGAGTTTACCTCTTGAGACGTAGTCTCGGTCACTTTCAACTTTTTGGCGACGCGCTTGCGTGCCACATTGCGCGGCCTTCTCGGCAGCGCAGGCAGACTAGCCTCTAGGCTAGTCGGAGGATCATTGATGAGGGGCACGTTGGGCAGTCCAGGGCGGCTGAACCTGGACCGCAACTGGAACCGCTCCTGGAGCGTCTCCTCGTCCTCATCGTCGGACGTATCTTCAACGATGACGGTGTCGTCACCTTCGCCGACTTCGCGGCGCTCTTTGGCCTTGCATTTCCCCTTCTCCGGAATATTCACAAGTCGGGGAGGCGAAGCTGGCTCAAAGACAAACTTTACAATATCATCCTACAACATATAGCTCGGGTGAGCATGACTACTACCATACAATAAGTACACGGACACTGAGTACGGCTACTTACCTTGTTCGGCGGATGAGCTGAGGAGTACTCGGGGACCGGGCAGGGCGTGTATGGCGGCATGTCTTTGAAGATCCAGCCCAGCCTCTTGACGATGTCGTCATCATCGATCTCACCGCCAGGCATCCGCGACGTGTTGCCCTCGCTGGTGTACTGATATCCGAGGGTGTCGCGAGCCATCAGTGGTTGTACCCTCATTTTCATGAAGCTGAAGGCCACGTGTTCGGCCCTTAGCCCGGCTTCTCTCAAAGCCTTGATCTTCTGCAGCAGCTCGGGTAGCTGAATACCCTCCTGCACCGTCGGCTCCGTGTTCCACCAGGGCCGATGCTTCGGCTGCTTCCCGCTTGGCTTTGGCAGCTCCGGGTGGTGGTTGGTGATGTAGAACCACTTCGCTTTCCAATCTTGATTGGAGTCGATTAGCTTATACGCCAAGTACTGCTCGGCGGCATCTTCGCGCATCTGGATGCCAGCCCCTCTGACTACTCTTGGGTCGTTGGCACTCGGTTGGGGCTTCACGCGGAAGAACTTTCGAAACAGCACCCAGTGTGGCTTGATCCCCAAGAAGGCTTCGCAGAAGTGGACGAAGACGAAGACGTGAAAGATTCCATTAGGGTTCAAGTTTAGGTACTCGATACAGTAAGAGTCGAGAAAACCTTTGAAGAACTCACTCGCCGGGAGGGCCAACCCGCGCTCCACGAACCAGGTGAACATCGGGATCTCGTCGGGGTTTTTCTCCATCGGGTACGGGTCTCCCGCGGCAGCGCACCACATGTCCACCTCTTTCTCCCGAAGGAAACCGCTGTTCAGTAGCGCCAGCAAGTCCTCAGTCTTTGCCTTGGATTTCTTCCATTCCTAATTTGGATTCGGGCGCGGGGGAGACGTCGGCGGCGTTGACCTCTTGGCGGATCCACACGCCTCTTCACGGGACCTCTTTTTCCCGGCGCCAGTCTTCATGGTGTTCTACGGGGACGGCTTCATTCTCCAAATGCAGAGGGTCTTCACTCGCATTCGCTCAGGGGCTGTTCTGGAGGCAAGCAGTGGCGGCACGCGTGGATCTGCAACCTAAGGCGCAGTGGCAGTGTGCACAGGAGGCTGACTCTTGGCTAGATCTGTTTCGAATGGCTGCAAATGCAGGAGATGAAAAAACCCTAAGGGTTTCGGCTTCTATTTATAAGTCAACTGGCGGCTCCGTAACGGCCCGATGGATATGTATCGGTGGCTGACTCAGCGGCGGCCGCCTGACCTTTCAACTTCCAGTAGTCGATGCGCTCTATCTCGAGGGCTCGGCTACGTCTACTCAATTCCCTGGGTGGCGACAAGATTCAAGAGCAACTCAGGACACATTCCACATTCAATATGACCCTTCAATTCGAGAGGAAGTACTCGACTCAAGGCTCGGGGGCTCCGTGCCATGTGTCGTTCGGTTTTTTCTTCGGATTTTATGGGATAATCTTGCCAGAACTTCAGATTGACCCTTAGCTAGAGTCTACAACTCAACCTAAGGCTCGGGGGCTACTCCATATGGAGTGCGATTTTGCAATCACACTTCCATATAAATTTCGGCTTCAAGACAACGCGAGTATTATTGAAGACCTTCAAGAGAAGAACTCGAGGACGCTTGGGAACTACTCGAGAAGACTTCAAGACTACTCAAGGATCAGTTGGAGTACCTTCCCGCCTCGGGATACTTCAAGTACTCTTGAGGACTTTTGGCTTGTAGTACTCGGGGACGCTTGAGGACTACTCGTCAAGGCCATCAAGACTACTTGAAACTATCCTGCTCGACTACAAAGTACTCGGGGGCTTGTCGTATGTGTCAGTGGGGAATGTGTTCCCGACACTAACCAGTAGTAAGCGCCGCGGTCTATCCCTCAATGGTCGATGCTAAGTAACAAGTGACACAGAGTTTTTATCCTGGTTCCGGCCGAGGGGGCCGTACGTCCAGCAGAGGCGTGCTCGAGGCACTATATTACTTAACACCGGGGGTGCCTGTAGTGGGGCTGCTACAAGCAAGGCGGGAGAGGAAGCCCGGCTTCCAAGTCCCTGGTGTGATGGCGGAAGATGTTGTGGGAGAATTGGAGAGTGAGTGCCTGTGTTCACTACGTAGTTCTCTCCTGTCGTGTCCCCCTGCGGCAGGGGGGTTCGTCCCCCTTTTATAGATCAAGGGGGGAGCGAATTACATGCATGCCGCGCTACCTAGCTACGTGAAGGGGCGTGGCGTGCTATGCTGTGGAGTGGGCGGCCGTCCGGACGATCCTTGCAGCGATCCGGCCATCATGGCCTATCTTGTACCCGAACAGTGGCGGTTCGAGAGTAGGAGGGCAGCGGATGGCGGTGATGTCTTTCGATAGGCTCGAGGGAGCCGCTAACGTTGCCCCGTACGGAGTACAGGGGTAGGTAGAATGGCGTCCCATTCTTATACGCTCCACCGCACCGGAGTTGTCGCCACAGGTGCCGGCGTGCGCCACGCACGCGGGGGCGGGCCGCCATGCCGTAACAGTGGCAGGGATGGTGTTCCTCCAGCCTAGCGCCTCCACCTAACCCCCGTAGGGTCACAAGAAAGCAAATCGAGGGTGAAGCCGGCCCCCTTTCGAGGGCTCGGCGCGTTAGCCGTACTGGCGCAGGCGCACGGCGTCATGGGACCGACACCGGCCCGCGGCCCGCACGGTCCCCTTCCCACAGTGATGGGAATGGGCTCCCTCCTGGGGAGTTGGTGCGGCGGCACCGGGGCGCGAGCCCCGGCGCATGATGGCCTTGTCCCGCCGGTGTCGGGCGTTAAATGCCCGGTGTACGGGGGCGGGCGCACGCGGCGGGGCGCCCTCGAGCGAGGCGGACCTCGGTCGAGGGCGGAGCGGACCCTCGAGCGAGGCGGAGCCCGCTCGAGGGAGAGCGGTCCCTCGGACGGGGCGGAGTCCGTTCGAGGGAAGCGCGCCTTCGAGCGAGGCGAAGCCTGTTCGAG
The DNA here is from genome assembly GCA_947561735.1 of Cenchrus americanus. Classification (NCBI taxonomy): domain Eukaryota; kingdom Viridiplantae; phylum Streptophyta; class Magnoliopsida; order Poales; family Poaceae; genus Cenchrus; species Cenchrus americanus. Next base: position 92,372,107 of record OX387245.1, on the reverse strand, counting down.
GGGATCTTCGAGGGGGCCACCTTGATGGGCCGTTGAGGTCCTTTGCAGCGTGGGCCGTATCCTGCACGGTTAGGCAAGGTATGTTTTGCTTTGTTGCAGGTTTTAAGTAGGGATTCCCCAGTTGTTAAAGGGGGGCCCTAGGGTTGTCCCCGACAGTAGCCCCCGAGCATCTGTGGGTTTGCCATTGAGGCTCCCGCAGATGCTGGAACCTACTGATAGGACGTTCTTCCCTCCTTGCCTTGCGAACGCTTTCCGTGGGGCCGCGTCGGCGGACTGCGGGTCTAGCCCCGAAGCCGCGGGGAGCGTGGATGCTTCTGCAGGGGTTAACCGTGAGAACTGATCAGAGGGCGTGGCACATGTTTCAACCGGCATCGGTGATGTCTCAGCCGGCCTCGGTGGCGCACGCGCTGCTGGCACTGTCTCCGGCGGGTGCAATTTCAAGGAGGTGTAGCCGTGCGTTAAGCCCCCGAGGTTGGGCCCGTTCGAGGCGATCGGGTAGAGCTTTACGACTTGTTTTCCCACGCGCCCTCGCCGTCCCTCCGCGGGACGGAGGGTGAGGTTTCCGCAACCCCCATCGAGCGGGTCGCGAATTGCGGATTCCTCGTTGAGCTGCTAGCGGGTGGTTCGAGTGGACGCCCATGCCCCGTTCGATAAGGGTAGGCTGCGTGGTCCAGAGACACGTCCATTGAAGCGCTTGCGTGGGTTTGCTAGGTGGGGCTCGGTCCCGTTCGATAGGGACCGAGGGCGCGGAAGCTCTCCCTCGGTGGGATCCCCCCGGCTAGGCCGCCCTCGCTGGCTCTCGAACACGACATGTGGGGCACCCTCGAGCCGATGGGCTCGTGGAACGGCTCGAATGCGCGTGCCCTCGTCGTCCCTGACTCTGCGATCTGGGGCGCCTGTTCGAACCCGTCGAGGGTCAGGCTTCGAACCTCTGATCAGTAGGGCCGTGCGGGGCGGCGCCTAGGCAGCGCCGTCTTTGCGCTCACGGCCATCGAGGGGTCTGGGCGTGCCAGCCCTCGAGGCGTTGGTCAGTAGCACTACGTGGCATGGGTTCCCGTGATGCCTGCCTTGTTCCAGGCGGGCCTCGGGGCGACCTTCTCACGCTTGTGCCCGTCCGGAAGGTTGATATTGTCTAGAGCCAGGGGCTCGTACCGCTCGAGGGTTTTGCGTGGCATGGGTGCCCGCGAGGCCCACTTTGTTTCAGGCGGGCCTCGCGGCGACCTTCTCACGCCAATGTCCCTTAGAGGGTTGAAAGCGTTTGGAGCCAGGGGCTCGCACCGCTCGAGGGTGCTACGTGGCATGGGTGCTCACGAGGCCTACTTTGTTTCAGGCGGGCCTCGGGGCGACCTTCTCACGCTTGCACCTGCTCGAGGGCTGAATTTATCCCGAGCCAGGAGTCCGTGCCACTCGAGGGTTCTCCTTGTTTCACAAGGGACCGGGGCATTAAATTCTCCACAGTAGAGGCTGCGGTTTTCGCATCGCGGGCGCGCCTTTTTAGGCGTTGCGGCCGCGCGCGCGTGTAGTGGGCGGCGTGGGCAGGCGGATGTAACCGCCTACCACGGCCCGGCCAGTCTTCACCGTGATGATGGCCCGTTCGCGGTGACGTGTCCGCCGCGGTCGTGGTGGGGTCCGCTTGCCAGTGGGAAGAAAAAGATTCCCTGCAGTTAACGCGCGCGGGACATCCGCTCCGGAGAGCTCGCCCGCGGCTTATAAATCTGAGGGGAAGGGGAAACGGCGGTTTTTTACCTTAACGCTCCGCCATTTTAGCCCTCCGTGCTTTCTTCTTCGTCTCGCCCTTGCCACCGTGCGGCTCCGCCATTAGAGCTCTTCCTCCCTTTCCTGTCCTTCGCTCTTCGCATCCTTGGTCCTTCCTCATGGCGCCGCCACAGCCCCTCACGATCCTGGACCCGTACGCTTGGGAGAGGTCATCGGTGACCCAGCTGGCCCTTGGCGAGCTGGTCACCGCCGGCCTGGCGGCCAATGAAGATGGGCGCCCGGCGGAGTGGATAGTGCCACCGGCGGGGGACCGCGCCCCCAACCCGCCGGAGGGCTATGTAGTGAGCTTCGTGCGCTTCCACGAGCGAGGCTTCAATGCGCCGGCGAGCCGCTTCATGCGGGCACTGTGCCACTACTACGGCGTGGAGTTGCACAACTTCGCGCCCAACGCGATCTCGCAGGCGGCCACGTTTGTGGGTGTCTGCAAGGGGTACCTGGGGATCCCAGTCAACTGGGAGCTCTGGGTGCACCTCTTCCGCGCGGAGCTCTTTACGCAACCCACGACGGAGCCGAGGACCCGCCGCGCGGTGCGCGCCGGCAGGATGTCACTCGCCCTGCGGGCGCAGTTCAAGGACATCTACATCCCCTGCACCATGACGACGAACAACGCCGGCTGGGAGCGGGGATGGTTCTACCTGCGCAACGCCGAGCCCGGCCTCCCCCCTACACTGGTCGGGTGTTCAAGGAGAAGCCCAGCTCCTGGGGCTACGGGGTGTCCACGCCCCAGCATCGGCGGAGGCAGGAGTCGGTTTTGGCCGCCCTGAGGTACCTGTCGGAGCAGGGGCTGACCGCGATGGGCGTCCTCGCCTTCCTCCATCACCGGTGGGTGGTGCCCCTCATGGAGAGGCCGCTCTACATCTTTCAGATGACAGAGGAGGCGGACCCCATCGCGCTGGCGAGGTCGCGGATGCTCCCGACCCCCCTTGGGCGGCCGTATGCGCTCACCAGGGCGCGGAGCGCCGTCGACACCCGGATGCCGGCGCACCCGGACCGGACCCCGTGGGACCTCGAGATGCTCCCCACCTGCCCGCTGGTGAGCATGATTCTTGATTCCGTTTAAGTTTTTTGGTGTTGCCTATGCCTTCTGACGCGCCGTTGATGTTTTCTCATGCAGCTGGTCAACTTCACCGCCGCGAAGTCCGTCCCGCCCACCCCCGACTCCCGCGCGCTCGGCCGAGCGGCGCAAAGAACGGGAGCGGGGAGCGGGCGGCTCGCGAGAGGGAGCGCGCGAGGCGACACCAAGAGCGCCGCGACCGCCGGAGCGCGGAGCACGGCGGCGCGAGGAGCCGGGGCTCTCCTCCCCGGGGACCGAGGGAGTACTCGTCCTCGGAGGAGGACGAAGAGGAAGAGGCCGAGGGGGAGGGCCCCTCCGATAGGTGGGAGCCGCGCCCCCGTCGCCGGCCGGCGCCGGCGGCAGGGGCGCATCGCCGCGGGGCGGCGCGGCGGCGCCCGCCGCCGGCAATCGACGAAAGAAGGGCGCGCGCGCGGAGGCGCGCGCGACAAGCGCGCGCGCCCGCCCGCGCGGCAAGCGTGCGCGCGCGCGTGGCAAGCGTGCCCGCGCGCGCGGGCGGGGCCGCGCGCGCGCGCGGGCGGGGCCCGCGCGCGCGGTGGCGTTGTCCGGAGGCGCGGCGGCGGGGGGCGCGCGCCGGCCGCGCCGGCCTCATCTCGCTGAGGCCTCGAGGAAAAGGAAACGGGCCTTTTCCTCTTCGAGGTAAGGGGCTTCGCTTTTTAGCTTGATTTGGTTTCGTAACGATCAGGCATTCTAACCTTTTGTCTGTCCCTGCGCAGGGTGGTGCCAACTGTGCCTCCCCTTGCACCGGCCAAGGTGCCGAGGGCGGACGCATCCGTCCCCCACCGGCGGCGCACATCGAGGGCGTCGCGGGCGGGCGGAGCACGGCGGCGGGCGAGAGCTCGCGAGCCCGGCCGAGGCTTCGAGGCCTCGGCCGGATCAGCCCGCCGCGGTGTAGCCGGGAGGTGGTCGGCCGAGGAGCGGCCGGCCACCGGCCATTGTGGGGACGCGAGCCGCGGCGGGCCGGCCGTGGCGAGGGCGCCGCCCGCGGAGGGCTGTTGCTACGGAGGCGCCGTCCGTGGTGCCGGTTGCGGAGGAGGCGGAGCGGGTGCAACCCATGGCGGCGCCCGTGGTCGCGAGGCGCGGCCGGAGGCCGCGGCGCCGCGTCGGGCGCCCGCGGCCACGGAGGCGCAAGTGGAGGCGCCGGTGGAGGCGGCGCGGCGCCGGCGCCGCCCGGCGGTTCCCGGCGGAGGTGGTGGAGGTCCCGGATGACGACTCCCCGCCGCCGGGTGGGATCAGTGGGCTAGCTTCCCCACACGCTCCCCCGAGCCCCAGGAGGGGGCCCTCGTGAGGCGGCACGAGGGTCACATGGTGGCGGGGGACCGAGGACACGGTGTCGAGGCCTCGTCTTCCCGCGCCGGCCACCCCGCCCAGGTGGAGGGGGTTGCTGACGATCCCCCTGTGTTTGCTGACGCCCGGGGGGAGCAGGAGCTCTGGGGAGAGCTCCGGAGCCACGGCGCCACGCTCAACCGCGCGCTGAACGAGGCGCTGCGGGTCCATGGCGGCCCTGCATGGCGCGTCTTCCACGTAGAGCGTGGTTGCTCGTTTTTCTTCTACCTCCCGTTTTTGTGTGCTGCCTCCGTGTCGTAGCGCTTATGGGTTTTGATTTGTGGGTGCCAGGAGCTCGAGCGTCGCGCCCACGACAAGTACGACGCCTTCGACCGGGTGAACGGCGAGGTCCACCAGCTCCGGGAGCGGTGTAGCGCTTTCGACGCGCTTGCTGACGCCCTCAGGACGCCGGACAGCTGGCTGGCGTACCGGGCCATGGCGTGGTGCGACGAGCTCCCCGAGAGCTCGAGGCAGGACCGTGCGCCGCTCGAGCCTCGAGCGGGTCCGCGCAGCCCTCATCGATCGTGATGAGGCGCCGGCGGCGCGCTCGGACTTGGAGAAGATGCGGACGCGCCCACCAACCGGGAGGCGGAGGTGGCCAACGTCCGCGGCGAGAACCGGGAGCTCGCTCGTCGCTCGAGGGGGCGCAAGCGCGGCGGGCGCGGGCCGAGGAGCGGGCGCGCGGGCGGAGCGGCGGGCCAAGGAGGCCGACGATTTGAAGGCCGCCCTTGACGCCAAGGTTGCGGCGCTCGCCGTCGCCGAGTAGCGGCTCGGCGGGGAGCACACCGCCCGCCAAGGGGCCGAGGGCGGCTCCGGCGGGAGAGCAAGCCGCCCTCGTCGACGCCCAGTCGGTGCTGGAGCAGGAGCGCGTCGCGCGTGAGGCGGCGCAGAAGTCGCTGGAGGAGCGGAACACCACGCTCTCCAAGGCCGAGGGCGAGGTGATTATGCTCAGCATTACAAATGCAAATCAGGAGCTGGACCTCCAGGAGCAAGGTGAGGCCGTCAAGCGCCTCGAGCTGGCGGTCGAGGCCGTGCGCCGCGACTTCGAGGCGGAGAGGAAGCAAGTCGAAGGTGGGATGCTACTTGGCTTTTGTTTGGTTGGTTCTTCGTTTGGGAATTTGCGCTCTTCTTTCTGATTTCTTTCTTGTCTTGGTGACTCCAGGCTTGCACACCGCTCTGGGGCACGCAGCTGAGCGGGCCGAGGCGCTGCAGGCTTCCTATAACTCCTCCGAGCGGGAGCTGCAGGAGCTGCGTGATGCGGCCCTCGAGACCTGCCAAGCTGTGGAGGAGGGCGAGGCTCAGGCTGGCAGCTCGTTGGCCAGCCGCCTGCGCGCCCTTGGCGGCCACGTCACCGAGCGGATGCACCGAGCGCTGCGTCTTGGCGTCCAGAAGGCCCTCGGAGTGGTACGATCCCACTACGAGGTCAATTTCGAGGCGCTGGCGGAGGGCTACGTCGTCCCCAAGGGTGTCGAGGACGAGGTGGCAATGGAGCGTGTGGACGCACTCGCCGCTGACGCCGCCGGGTCGCTCGCTGAAGCCTTCGAAGAATTCCTCTTCCCGGACGCTGCTGACGCCGCCGCTCCTCCTGCCTGAAGACAGCTGGGCACTTGGCCCAATTTTATGTGTATCAGTATTCTGGCCTCGTGGCCTTTTGTAAATGAACAAGTTGGTTTCTTGACGTAAACATCTGCTGGAATGAAGTCATTTATTTATCGCGCTTTTTGTTTCTCCTTCTTCCTGAGTAGATTCTAGTTAGGGAAGTTCGATTTTCGCGGGGGGCCTGCTGGGTTGGAGGCAAGAGAGAAGGGCCATTTCCACGCGGCGTAGGCTATCTCTGGCTCGCACGCTCCTTCCGCTGAGTCGCCTACGCCCTGTTCGAATCGTTGCTCGTAGTTGAAGTAGGAACCAAACTTAGCGCGCGTGAGTTGTTTCGTTTTTGCGCGAAAATGGGACCATTTGGGGGGGTGCCCCCCCCCCCCCCCGCAGTAGCCCCCGAGGGTAACTTGGGTTTCAGGGGAAAGCCGAGTTGCCCTTTTTATTAGACTTGAAGTATTTACATAGTTGTTACCAACTGGGGCGTTGGTCATACGGTTTTTACAACAAAAATACTTGGAAATCCTAGCTAAGGGTAGAAGCGACGTAGCTGTTGGATGTTCCAAGCGTTGGTGAGCTCTTCACCGTCCTCGTTGGCCAGCTTGTACGTGCCGGGCTTGAGTACCTTCACCACGACGTAGGGTCCCTCCCATGGGGGCGATAGCTTGTGGGGCCCTCGGTTGTCCTGACGCAGCCTTAGGACCAAATCCCCTTCACTAAAGTCCCGTCGACGTATCTTGCGCGCTTGGTAGCGTCTTAGGGACTGTTGATACCTTGCGGAATGCATTAAGGCCACGAGGCGTGCCTCGTCCAGCTGATCCAGCGAGTCCTCGCGGGCTCGCTGGTTGGCATCCTCGTCGTAGCCTCGAACCCTGGGCGATCCGTATTCTAGGTCCGTGGGGAGGACGGCCTCCGCGCCATGGACTAGGAAAAACGGGGTGAACCCGGTGTCTCTGCTCGGGGTGGTCCTTAGGCTCCACACAACTGCTGGTAGCTCTTGGAGCCATTTTCGTCCAGATTTGTTGAGGTGGTCGAAAATTCTGGGCTTCAGGCCCTGTAGGATCATGCCATTGGCACGCTCTACTTGGCCGTTGGTCTGTGGGTGTGCCACAGCCGCCCAATCCACACGGATGTGGAATTTGTCGCAAAACTCTAAGAACTTCCCCGCCCGTGAACGCGGGACCCATTGTCAGTGATGATGGAGTTTGGCACTCCAAAGCGGTAGACGATGTCGGTGAAGAATGTTACCGCCTGCTCTGCCCTTAAATTCGTGATGGGGCGCACCTCGACCCACTTGGAGAACTTGTCGATCGCGACCAACAAGTGGGTGAAGCCCCCGGGCGCCTTTCGCAGGGGCCCAACGATGTCCAGTCCCCACACGGCAAATGGCCATGTGACGGGGATGGTCTGTAGGGCATGGGCGGGTAGGTTGGACTTGCGGGCGTAGAACTGGCACCCTTCGCAGGTGCGTACGATTTCGCTGGCGTCCGCAACTGCGGTAGGCCAGTAAAAGCCTTGGCGGAACGCATTGCCGACGAGGGTACGAGGCGCTGCGTGATGGCCGCAGATCCCGGCGTGGATGTCCCGCAGGAGTTCGCGCCCTTCAGGGATGGGCACGCACCGCTGCAGGATGCCAAAGGCGGCGCGCTTGTACAGCTCGCCGTCGACGAGGGCGAAGGACTTGGCCATCCTGGCGATGCGCCTAGCCGCGGCCCGGTCTGCGGGTAGTTTCCCTCGAGCCATCCAGGCAATGTATTTGTCACGCCAATCCGTCTTGACAGGAGCTGGCTCGATGTCCATCACGTCAGCCCCGTAAGCGCCATACCCCTCGAGGAGGGAGAGCACGTACGCCTCGTTCGAGGGGTCCTCGTCCATGGGTTCCGCACCCGTTGGGTTCGAGGGAGCCCCCGAGGGTTCAGCGTGACTCGAGGGGTGGGGCTCGAAGACGACCGAGGGTTGAGCGACGTCGCGCGCGAAAACGTTCGGGGGAACGGTGATTCGCCCGGACGCAATCTTGGCCAGCTCATCCGCCTCCTCGTTGTACCGGCGGGGCACATGGTTGAGCTCGATGCCATAGAACTTGTCTTCGAGGGCTCGCACGGCTTTGCAGTAGGCCTCCATTTTGTCGTCATGGCAGCTCGCGTTCTTCATGACTTGATCGATTACGAGCTGTGAGTCCCCCCGCACGTCGAGGCGCTTGACGCCTAACTCAATGGCGATTTTGAGGCCACAGAGGAGGGACTCGTATTCGGCCATATTGTTAGACACGGGGAAGTGGAGGCACACTGCGTAGCGCATGTGCTCCCCAAGGGGTGACACGAAGAGCAGGCCCGCGCCCGCCCCTGTTTTCATCACCGAGCCGTCGAAGAACAGAGTCCAGCACTCTGCTTGGATCTGTGGGGGCGGTAGCTACGTATCCGTCCACTCAGCGACGAAATCTGCCAAGATTTGCGACTTGATGGCCTTGCGCGGGGCGTAGGCAAGCGTCTCGCCCATCAGCTCCACGGACCACTTGGCAATCCTGCCTGCGGCGTCAGGGTTGCGGATGATCTCCCCCAGCGGGAAAGAGGAGACCACTGTGACGGGGTGGGCCTCGAAGTAGTGGCGGAGCTTGCGCCGCGCAAGGACTACCGCGTACAGCAACTTCTGGACCTGGGGGTAACGCGTCTTGGTGTCCGACAGGACTTCGCTGACGTAGTATACGGGCCGCTGCACAGGAAAAGCGTGCCCTTCCTCCGTGCCCTCCACGACGATCACGGCGGTGACCACCTGGGTGGTTGCGGCGACGTAGAGCTGCAAGGGCTCGCTGTTGACGGTGAAAATCCGTCAACCTAGCCATGAGTTTACCTTCGGTGTTGGCATGAGTTTTATACTTTATCCATTGGTACTAACCCCCGTGGTATAACAAGTTCACGTGTGCATGTCGTTTTTGGAGTTTAATGTTTATGCAGGGATTTAGTGTTGAATGCAAGACTTTCGGGGTAAGTTCATCAAGCACCTCATGACAAGACTTTGAAGCCCTGAACAAGTCATGCAATGAAGTAAAATTAACTCCAAGAAGCCGGGGGACTTGATCCGAGAAGACGACATACTCCGGGGACCGACCGGAAAAGTCTTTGAATCTTCCAAGACAAGGAGTTGAGTCCAATTCGGAGAGAAACCGACGACATGGACCCGTATGCAGAAGGGGGAAGCATCCAGGAAGCAAGGGAACCGACCTCGGGCAAAGGAGCCCGCGGGCTGGGCCTAAATGGGCCCAGGCCGGCCGGCCCAGTCCGGTCGGCCCAGGCCCATTTAGGGCCCAAACGCGTCGTCCTTTGCCCTAGCCGCCAATCGGGCTATTTATAGTCCCCTGACCGAGAGCCACGGGGAGAAGATTTCGTCTTCGGCCGCCGAGGAGCAGAGAAGAGAGGGACACCATGTCGGAGAGGAGAGGGTCGAGCTAGTTGACTAGGGTTTCCCTAGCCGACGTGGGAACCTTGCATGGAAGACCACGTCGGAGTTCCCGGAGCTAGAAGCAAGATCAAGGAAGGATCCCGGTGGTGATCTTGTGTATGTATCATTGTCATAGTTGAATTATCAAGTTGAATCTTTTCTTAGCGATCAAGTGTTTCCTCGAAGATTTCGTTTTTCGATCGGCTTTGCTTATTCCAATTCTATTCGTACGATAGATTACATAGGGTGTTCTTGTAGCCGCGGTGGCTAGAGGTACACGCCGGATCTTCCGAAAGAATCTCGACTTGTCTTTTGACTCGCCCTAAGCTCCCCGCATGAATAGGGATACGTTGTGACGAACGGGGGTCTCGAAAGGCGGATGTTTTCGGATTTGGACGGGAAACCACGATTTAAAGAGGCTTCTATTAAGATTCGATTTGCTACTTCTTCTTTTGCTTGGAACTTCAACCAAAGGCTTACCCCAATCCCTTTAGATCGGTTTATCTACCCAATCTTACTTTGTTTTCTCCGGTCTTTAGTAGATTAGATTTATCTTTGTTTTGTGTTCTTATCTAGATGCATTAGGGTTTCTCTTTTACCATAGATTGCAGTTATTTGGCTTTAATAGATTAAGTCTTGCGTCACACATTTGTTCCACGGATTCGATACCTTGGGTTCACCACTCGAGGGAAGAAGGGTCCCTTGACTACGACGGGAGACTTGTCCGCTTGCAAGTCACGAACGAACTTTGATACAATTATTAACCGTCAACAAGCCCCTTTTTCCCGGCGCCGTTGCCGGGGAACAAGTGATCAAGATTTGATTTTTTATTGCTTTTTTTTGTAATTTTCAGTACTGATTTTGTTTTATTTTTGCATCTACTAAATTTTGATCATCCTCAAAATACATCTAATCTAGTTTGTCTAACTCTAGTCTTTATAGATTTGTTCCGTTTTCTAGTTTTTTTTGCATACTTTGCTTATTGCTAACCCTAACCGGAGATGGTTGGCTACCTCTCCAAGAAACCCAAACTTTTTTGTGGATGATCCGGGAAAGCTTTACGAGCAAAGGTGACGTGCAACACAAGCTAAAGGGTTGGAAATTCAGAAGTTGAAGTTGAAGGACCGTCGAAATCTCCAAGGGAATCACCACCTCCAAGTCCAAAGGAAGATCAACCTCAACCACCGGAGCGCCGCGCACCCGGACATCGTTGATCTACCTATCATAAACCTTCAAGACGCCGGGAGGCCGTTCAAGATCAAAGTCTCAACTATCCGCATGACGATTGCGAGAGCCGAATGCATACGAGTCGGATTCCTTGAGTGGCATATCGGTTTACTTAAGAGGAGGATGGAGAAGATGGAGATGGAGAAAGAAGCTCAACACCTAAAGGCCGCCGAAGCAAGATCCTCATGCAAGGAGTGTGTGGAGTACGACCATGTCCAAGGTAACCCCGATTTAATGCAAGTTCGTCGATTCAAGTTTTGGTTTCTCTTTGTGCACAATTCAAGGACTTGATGGACGAGCAAGCTAAGATCAACAAGGACGCCGTCACTAAGTTCGAGGCTATGGAGAAAATATTGAAGAATTTAGATGGCAAGGTGACGGAGGTCGGAATCTCTATACGTGAAGTGTTCATCGTGATGAAGATGCTAGACGCAAGTGGGACAACTTGCCGGGCGCCCGATGGGTGACGAAGAAGAATATCCGAGACAACTCCAAGGTCCCAAGACGGCGAAGGCTACTCAAGCTCATTCGGGAGAGATGAAGGATCACATTAGAGACCATGAAGATCACGACCGAAGGACCGGAGTTCGAGATGCCGAGCCACAAGGAAGTTGTTGCATCCGTCAAGACCAAGGACAAAGCCAGCCTGTGAAGACCAAAAAAATTGACTAGCCAAAGTGGGTACCCAAGATTGCAACGCCCGCAAAGAGCGTTGATCCGGAGAAATCAAGTGAAGAAGTCTAGCCATGGACTATAAACGAAGCGCTAGGCGGGAGGCAACCCGTTTCGTCGAGTCAAGAATAAGCTACCGGGAGGACAACCCGATTCCAGGTTTTTCGAGTCTTTTTGATAATTTAGTTTTTGAGTTTTATTACGCAAAGACATTAGACTTAGAAGTGGTTGAACAATATTAGAGACATAATTCTTGATTGAATGTTTGCTTTATCATAAACCCTTTGCATGAACCCTCCTATGTGCTTGTTTGATTCTTTTCTTTTCGAGAAACCTCAACCAAATAATTTCAGAACCTTAACTCAACCTTTCACCCTCATTATGGTGCTGAGGTTGACTTATTTTTCATGCTAAAACCACACGAGTAGAGCCACGATTTATATTCAAGTGTTAATAAAATTCAGCACGTGGTAGAACTCGCGTGAACCTAGAAATCAAAGCTTTTGGTTGGTTTTAAAAATCTTTATCCTTGGTTTCTCTAGGATTAGAATTTTTCTAAGCCTATTCTAATTTTGTTTTATTCAAAATATTTCTTATTTAGCCAAAATTAGAACCTAAACCTATGCCCCCATGATCAAGCCGGGAAAATGTCCGCTCTCAACCAATGAAGGCAAACTATACCGGTGAGACCGAAATCGACGTAATAAAAAAATATTTTCGACTTGCATTTGTTTTTAATGGTTTAAAAACTTCTCTAAAATTATGTTCGAGCTCTTGCATGGCTCTGAAAAATATTTTAAATTTCGAATTAGAGGAGTGCTTAACCTTAAACACACCTTAATGGAGGCAATCTAGTAATCATGCATGCACCATTGGATTCCCTTTCATCAACTTTCACCAATTCCACAAGGACAAGCATGGTGGGCAGCGAGCATCAACTTTGTAGGAATTTCATGGTGGCATGTGAAGCAAGTGGAGCTAGGGAGCATGGACACGACCCAAAACATGAAGCATCAAGTGGAAGGACCAAGGAGTGGACGTGAGCGTTTGGGCGGTGCAACTCATGGAGCACGCGGGCGGGGAAAGTTGCGAGAGGTGAAATGATCGTGCCGGAAGAAAGACGAGGCGGGGAGGAGCACTGAGGCCGGCCTTCCCTACATAAGGAGCCCCCCGGCTCCCGTTTTACGCGAGCAAGCTTCCCTCTCCTTCCTTTGTTTGTGTGTTCAAGTTTGTGTGCTCAAAACCTCCGTAGACATAGCCAACCTTCCCAAGCTTGATAGCTCAAGAAAAAAAAATCCACATCCTTAATCCACTCAAAGTCCACATCCGAAGCAAAGAGTTTAAGTGCCTAGTTACCGGTTGCAACCCGGAATTTTAGTTGAAGAAAAGAGTGCAGCAACCATGTGGAAGAAGACCACAAGTCTCTTCTCCAAGAAGAAGAGTTCGTCGTCATCCAAGCCGTCATCAACCACGTCTTCGAGGAGGCACTCGGTTTCCGAGTCTCCCCGGAGCATAGAGACGGATACGGCGCCACCGAGGAGGAACGATGCTCTCCTCCTCGGTGGTATGAGGGCTGCGAGAAGCACTTCCATGAGGTTCACCGAACCTCGTGGGCACACGGAGGAGCAGCCCGCGCCACCACGACGATCGACTCGCTCAACCGCGCCACCTCCTTACACCCCGACATACTCTTCGTACGGCTTCATCATCTTGTCGGCGGTGGAGGAGGAGAGGCTCTCTAATCTTGAGAAGAGGCTTGTGCCAAACGTCGAGTTTGACGACCAAGCACTCTACACCTTGGGTTTTTGCACCGACATATACTACATGTTGGGGCACCTCGGGTGGGTGCAGTTCTCCAACGGAATATCGGTGGACACCCATTTGGGTTACGCCTTGGAAATTTTAATGACTATTGCACCCATCGTTGATGATGATGGGGTGCAAAGCTTGTCATTCCGTTTGGAGGGAGTCCAACAAGAGGTTCCCTACGAGCACGTTAGGGAGCTGCTTGGATTCCACAAGGGAGCTCCGGAGAAAGTTGACGTGCCACCCGTCATGTTAGCGGGATTTTGGAACATGATCTCCGGAGAAGCCCATCAACAACGCAATTGCATCCGCAACCCCATTATCCGGATATTTCACTCTTGGATGTGCAAGAGGATATTGGGGAGGATGAAGGAGACAAAGGTGACCGACACGGAGTTGAATTGGCTATACTCGGCTTTAATTGCCAGGCAGCCAATAGACCCCTCTTACCTCATGATCAACCGTTGGTGTTGTGAAGCAACATCGGGGGCGGGTAATATTGGTTCGGGGTGTTACCTCTCCATGTTGGCCTTTTCCTTGCGGCCGGGGATCGCAAGAAACCCCGCTCACCTTTTGCGTGGTACCTCTCTCGGTTTTGAGTACTTGCGGCAAGGCAAGTACATTAGTGGAGATGAGAGAGGAGGTTATCGGTTGGCCATAGTGAACCTCCCCCTTCCGAATGAGAGGCTTAGGCTTTTCACCGAAGGAAGGGAAGATTGGTTGGAAGAGGGACTACTTGTCCCTGCAAGGAAGAACAAAAGAGGAAGAATCGTAGAGGAGAAAACATCCTCCGCACAAGCAAGTGGAGCACAACCCAATGTGCAACCATTTGGCGGGGTTCCTCCTCCGCCAAGTTATTACGGAGGGTCTCAACAACAAGCATGGGGGGGTGGTGCACCGGTACCCCCACAAAATTATGTTGTGCCCAGTGCTAACTTCGCGGAGTCCTACGCTCATCATCCCCAACCACAACAAAGCATGGCCATTATTGGAGGGTATGCCGCAAGAAATGCTCAAAACATCGCAGCCATCCAATCTAACGCAGCTCAACTCGGTGAAGGCAACGCAAATATTGCCTTTGAACTTGGACGCCTTCACCTTGTGGAGCCAAATCAATTCGTCGGAGGAAGTGTCAAATCATATTATGAGCAAGGGTATTATTTTCAAGATTATCAACATCAACCACCGGCGGAGGACTAGAAGATTTAGGAACTTTAGTTTTCTTTTCTTTTTCTCTGTAATTTTCAGCTTTTGCTTATGTGTGTTTGCGTAGTATTTTCTGTTTTTATTTAAATTTCAGCAAGCATGTTTGTTTATTTTCAGTATGTATTTCAACTTGATATCATCATTAATAAAGACACCACCTTGATTATATCATTGGAAAAGTTACAAAATTCGTGCCATGATGATATATGATTAAAATTGCAGCTTTGTTCATCTTTGTAATTGATTTATGCATGTTTAAGCTAGTGCTCTCTTAAAAATACAAATCTGAATTTATTTAAATGCTAGCTTAATTCTCAGCGGAGGTTATGATTAAAATAAAGACCCATAGTGTTTTATGTGCTCTCAAGTTATGAATAGATTAAAGATGTCTTTTATGCTCAAAAATATTGCTAACCTTGTCACAAATATCACTTGTGTGTTGCTCAACCTATCCAAAGCCTTATATATATTTGAGTGCATAAACCTTAGTGTACAAGATTTATTTTTGAGTGAGTTATTGCAGGCCATGATTTCTCCGGCCCGAGACTAAGAAGTTTGGTCATTCCATTTTTGCGTATCTATCTTTTTGCTAGCCTTTTATCCGTGCATTGTGTATCCCCGCATCGGAGATCTCACAAACTTCGCCGGATATCCACCCTTAAACCAAATATCATCTTTTTGTGACTACCTCCTTGACCACAACCTATCATTGAGGATGGATCATCAATTCAAGGAAGATCGCAAGACGGTGCCAACGTTGAAGATTTCAAGTATCTCTCCAAGGAAAATTATCTCCGGTACCTACCTTATTTTTCGCCTCTTTGCTCGAGGACGAGCAACGTCTAAGCATGGGGGAGGAGGTAGGTACGGTGCAGTTTTAGAGTTCAAAAGGGAGTATTTAAAAAAAATATATATAATGATGAAAGAAAAAAAAATCCAGTGATATTCATGACTTTCAAGGTATAAAAAAATCAAAACTTCGTTGTGAAAGTCATGGACTGAATATATGACGAGGCAAGAAAAAATGAATGAATGAATGAAAGAAAGAATGAGAAAGAAAAAAAAATATATTTGTGCGTAAAGTGAACTCCCCGGTTCTCTAGGAGTGCATTCAAGGCTTCAAGATAAAAAGATCCATTCTCAATTTTCCAACCATGTGCAATCCGATAACGAGGACTTTCTTTGTGCCTCGGGATCACTCTTTGCCATTTGCACATGTCCACTTATCTAAAAGTGTGTGTATTTTTCTCTTTCCCCTCCTTGATTCAACATTATTTTCCAATGACCTTTTTGACGAGTCTCGGTAAGACCATGAGAAGCTTGTCTTGTTTTGACAACATCTCATTTATAAAATCTTGTTAGGACTAAACTTTCCCAAAGCTCCATATAAAGCCTACCACATATATATGAGAGGGAAAGGAGTAGAATATATAGGCTTGAGAGACAAGTGAGATGAGAGTTTATGAGCAATACACGAGATGATTTAAATTTGTGAATTTGGTTTAGCTTTTCTTTATCTCGTTCTTTATTTCAAAAATTCTGAGATCTATTTAAAACTTTGTGAGCATGTTAATACTTGTGGGATAAGCTTAATAAGAATCTACCCTCCGTAGAGATGAAGGCTAGCACATTATGGAACTTCAATGAATTAAAATTTTGAGAGCATTATGTTTTCTCATGTGTATTCAAATGCAAAGTTTAAACATTGTTTAGCAATGATGATATTCATCGAAGGCTTACTCGAGGACGAGCAAGGTTTAAGCATGGGGGAGATGTTGACGGTGAAAATCCGTCAACCTAGCCATGAGTTTACCTTCGGTGTTGGCATGAGTTTTATACTTTATCCATTGGTACTAACCCCCGTGGTATAACAAGTTCACGTGTGCATGTCGTTTTTGGAGTTTAATGTTTATGCGGGGATTTAGTGTTGAATGCAAGACTTTCGGGGTAAGTTCATCAAGCACCTCATGACAAGACTTTGAAGCCCCGAACAAGTCATGCAATGAAGTAAAATTAACTCCAAGAAGCCGGGGACTTGATCCGAGAAGACGACATACTCCGGGGACCGACCGAGAAAAGTCTTGAATCTTCCAAGACAAGGAGTTGAGTCCAATTCGGAGAGAAACCGACGACATGGACCCGTATGCGAAGGGGGAAGCATCCGGGAAGCAAGGGAACCGACCTCGGGCAAAGGAGCCCGCGGGGGCCGGGCCTAAATGGGCCCGGGCCGGCCGGCCCGGTCCGGTCGGCCCGGGCCCATTTAGGGCCCAAACGCGTCGTCCTTTGCCCTAGCCGCCAATCGGGCTATTTATAGTCCCCGACCGAGAGCCACGGGGAGAAGATTTCGTCTTCGGCCGCCGAGGGGAGAGAAGAGAGGGACACCATGTCGGAGAGGAGAGGGTCGAGCTAGTTGACTAGGGTTTCCCTAGCCGACGTGGGAACCTTGCATGGAAGACCACGTCGGAGTTCCGGAGCTAGAAGCAAGATCAAGGAAGGATCCCGGTGGTGATCTTGTGTATGTATCATTGTCATAGTTGAATTATCAAGTTGAATCTTTTCTTAGCGATCAAGTGTTTCCTCGAAGATTTCGTTTTTCGATCGGCTTTGCTTATTCCAATTCTATTCGTACGATAGATTACATAGGGTGTTCTTGTAGCCGCGGTGGCTAGAGGTACACGCCGGATCTTCCGAAAGAATCTCGACTTGTCTTTTGACTCGCCCTAAGCTCCCCGCATGAATAGGGATACGTTGTGACAGAACGGGGGTCTCGAAAGGCGGATGTTTTCGGATTTGGACGGGAAACCACGATTTAAAGAGGCTTCTATTAAGATTCGATTTGCTACTTCTTCTTTTGCTTGGAACTTCAACGAAAGGCTTACCCCAATCCCTTTAGATCGGTTTATCTACCCAATCTTACTTTGTTTTCTCCGGTCTTTAGTAGATTAGATTTATCTTTGTTTTGTGTTCTTATCTAGATGCATTAGGGTTTCTCTTTTACCATAGATTGCAGTTATTTGGCTTTAATAGATTAAGTCTTGCGTCACACATTTGTTCCACGGATTCGATACCTTGGGTTCACCACTCGAGGGAAGAAGGGTCCCTTGACTACGACGGGAGACTTGTCCGCTTGCAAGTCACGAACGAACTTTGATACAATTATTAACCGTCAACACTCGCCGTCCTACGGCGGCGTGAGAATAGGGGCGCGCGCTAAGGACGCCTTTAGCTTGTCGAGCGCGTCCTTGGCCTCGGCGGTCCAGGAGAAGCGTTCGTGCTTCTTGAGGAGGCGATAGAGGGGCAGGCCCTTCTCGCCGAGCCTCGAGATGAAGCGGCTCAGGGCGGCAAGGCACCCCAGCACCTTTTGCACCCCTTTGAGGTCCCGGATTGGACCCATTCGTTCGAGGGCCGCAACCTTTTCGGGGTTGGCCTCGATTCCCCGTTGGGAGACAATGTATCCCAGGAGCATGCCTCGCGGCACTCCAAAGACACATTTTTCGGGGTTTAACTTGACCCCGTTGGCCCGTAGGCAGCTGAACGCGACGCCGAGGTCGCTAACCAGGTCGTCCGCCTTCCTGGTCTTTACGACGATGTCATCCACGTACGCCTCGACCGTCCGCCCAATGTGGTCTCCGAAAACGTGCTGCATGCAGCGCTGGTATGTCGCACCCGCATTTCGGAGGCCAAATGGCATCCTGACGTAGCAGAACATCCCGAACGGCGTGATGAACGAAGTCGCGAGCTGGTCGGACTCCTTCATCTTTATTTGATGGTAGCCGGAGTAAGCATCGAGGAAGCAAAGCAATTCACACCCAGCCGTTGAATCAACGATTTGATCAATGCGTGGCAAAGGAAAAGGAACTTTAGGACATGCTTTATTAAGACTGGTGTAGTCTATACACATCCGCCATTTCCCATTCTTTTTCTTTACAAGCACGGGGTTTGCTAGCCACGTCGGGTGGAACACCTCCTTGATGAACCCGGTCTCGAGAAGCTTCCGCAGCTCCGCTCCGATTGCCCGTCGCGGTTCCTCGTCGAAGCGGCGGAGCCGTTGTTGCACGGCGCGGGCGTGAGGCAGGATGTCAAGGGAGTGCTCGGCGACCTCCCTCGGGATGCCTGGCATATCCGAGGGGCTCCACGCGAAGATTGAGGACCATGTGTGGTTCGAGGACCGGTGGATGGTCGCTTCCTTGTGTGATGAGTGATTGACAACGTTGTGTGGACCGATTCTTGGCTAAGTATTGCGGGTGCGGGTTGCGGCTTGACTCGTGTTGGTGCGGGTGAAGAACAAGCGCGAAAGGTCGTTGCCGGGTGAGGCCTCCGGGTGTGGAGAAGACAAGTAGGCTTCGTTCGAGGGACCGGTGGCCGGCGGGGGTCAAGTGCGGGCCGCATGGTGGCATGAACAGCAAGATGAAGTCGTGGACGGTTTCTTGGTTGAGCCTCAAAACCAAGGTCGAGCCGGGACTACGTGGGAGCCAAGTCATGAGTGGAGATTGGCGGAGGCTACACCGAGTTCGCGGGGTTTCCGGTGGTTCACCGGAAAACCACCGGGTTCCTTGGTTGATCCACAAAGCCAAGACCGGAGAACCGAAGACGAGGTGCGGCGGCACCGAGCCGGTCCGACCGGTGGGTCCGGCCGGTCGGCCGGGTGGGGACCGGTCGACCGGTGAGGAGCACCGGTCGACCGTGTGCGACGACGCGGTCCGGAATCTTCGAAGCGGAGGACACGCGTCGGGATCGCATGGCTTGCGTCGAGGCTACGCGAGGGTGCGGTCGCGGGCATCCGTCCGATGGTGAAGACATCAAGAATTCCAAATCCGCCCTTGAGGGGCATGTATCCCTAGTTAGTAGAGAGGGGCATTTTAGACATTCGGTTGCCGCCTATATAACCCAAGAGGTGAGAGGTTGGCAGCCAACTCTTGGAACCCTAGCTCATTAGTTTTCCTATTTTCCACCTATTTTCTCTAGGTTTTTCTTAGGACTAGCAAGAGAGCTTCACGGAGAGATCTTGTAGAGAGGGATGGATGATCGGGCGGCTTGCTAGACCTTGTACGAACCTTTGTCTCATGTATAGATGATTCGGCGTGGTTCCTCAAGGTTTGGATGTGTTTTCCCTGGTTGTTCTTGGTGGTGATTTTCGGAGCCCTTTCTCGGTGATTTCTTTGGGTTGGTTTCGAGTCTTTTCTCTTGGGGATTTGATGGGGGAAATTTGTGGGAACCCTTCGTGGTTCTTTGGGCTGTGATTCCCCTCCCAAATCCGTGAGTAAAAGTGCTCGATTTTGGGGGTTTCTTGAGTTCTTGGGTTGAAGGTGCTTTCGGCGGGATTTCTTCGATTCCTCCTTTTTGGACGAGATTTGGTGGGATTAAACTTGGCTATGGACTCCTCATGAGGTGTTCCTGATATCCCCAAAGTCTTGTTCAAGTCCGTGGAGCGATTCGGGAGATCGAGATTTGGATTTGGGGGAGTTGACCCGCGGGTCTTGTTCATCCCGAGCCGCCCGAGCCACACCGGTCCGACCGGTGCTCTGATCGGTCCGACCGGTGCAAGCCCTTGTGGGATTTTGCTCGGGTGAACGTCTTGGTGAGTTCGTTGTTGTCCCGTGGTGGCTCCTTGTTTCGAGTTTGGGTCCGTTTGGTGGTCGGTTGGCTTGTTTGGTGCCTTGGGGGCTTTTTCGTCGTCATCGGTCCGACCGGTGTGTCTCACCGGTCCGACCGGTGTAGAGCCACTTAGTGGAAGTTGCTCGGGTTCACCGGCGGGGACCGGTCCGACCGGTGGTGCTCACCGGTCCGGCCGGTGTGGGTCTCAGTAGACTCGGGGGTTTGTTGTTCCGCTGCGTTCTCGAGTCGGAAGGCTGTGTGTGTTGGTTCCTAGGTCCAGTGGCACTCCAGTGGCTACGTGGGCTTGGCCAACTTGGGTAGTGAGTCGGAGACGTGTGTTGGTAGCCGTGTTCGTCTTGTTGGAGTTCTCATCTCCATCGAGAAGAATTTTTATCGGCTCCCATTCACTCCCCCCCCCTCTGCGGTTCGCCGTATCGGTCCTTCAAGTGGTATCAGAGCCGGTTCGGGTCTTTGTTGACTCTAACCAGTCTAAGATCCAAGGATGGCGTACCAGGAACGGGGTTCGGGTCCTCCACACTTCGATGGCAAGAACTACCGGATGTGGAGCAAGCGGATGGGTGCTTTTCTCCGCGGAAAGGGTCGGATCCTTTGGGATGTCACGGTGGACACAAGCTATGTCCGGCGGTTGATTTCCTCGCTCCGGGATCGAGGGGACGGCTTCGACGCCAACAATAAGGCGGTCGACTACTTGTTTCGTGCTTTGTGTCGGCCGAGTTCGATCGGGTGCACACCGAGCACTTGGCTTGTAGGATTTGGGCGGTGTTGAAGGAGGCTCATGTTGGGAACGCCCGGGTTCGAGGCACGGATGTATGCGACTTACGGAGAGAGTACGAGAACTTCACTCATCTCCCCGGTGAGTCCATCGATGCCTTGTTTCGAGAGGTTCACGGTGGTGGTGAACAACATGAGGGCCAATGTGGACGTGCTCCCGTACGATGATCATGATAGAGCGGTCAAGCTCTTACACTCTTTGGATCGTACGATATGGGGCGGAAAGTTCGAGGCCATAGTCGAGTCGGAGAAGTATGACACTCTGACCGTGAACGAGCTGTTCTCGAAGCTCAAGTCGGCTGAGGTGGATAGGGGCATGACTGCCAAGCTCGAGGGTCCGACTGACTCCCATAGTCTCGCCCTCGTTGGTGGTTCCAAAGCAAAGACTAACTCTAACCCATCCACCAGGATGTTCTCGTTTTCCTCTTTGATGTCTATGCCAGATGAGGAGTTTGATGACCTTGGAGAGGACGAGGCGGCGGCGTTGACGAGGCGGTTCGAGAGGCCGCACGAGAACCGCGTGAACATGAGGAGGAACACGAGGACTTGCTTCCGGTGCGGCAAGCGGGACACTTCGTCGCCGACCGTCCGGGAGAAGGCCGAGAACAAGGACAGCTACAAGCACAAGCCGAGGATGAACGATGGCAAGTACCGTTCGAGGCGTGACCACAAGAGCAAGCACAAGAACAAGTACAAGGACGAGCGGCGGTCGAGGAAGAAGGAGGGCCGAGGCAAGGCCCGAGCGATGGTTGGAGCGAGCGACGTCGACTCCAGTTCCGCGTACTCCACCTCGAGCTCGAGCAGCAGCGACGACGAGGGAGATCGCCGCAAGAGCAAGAAGTCGTCCAAGAACCCGAGCGGGGGCCGAGGGCCGCTCCGCGAGAGATGGCTTCGCACCATGGCGCGAGCTCCGGCGCAGCAAGAAGAGTACACGGAGCGACTCGGACTGCGAGTCCGACGACGAGGTGCGTGATGAACTTCCCTTCTTGCGCCGGAGAATGAGAGGCTTGGCTCTTTGCTTGATAACCGTGATGACATGCTTAGAGAGGCCAAGAAAATGAGGAAAGAGCTTAGGGCTTCACTCGAGGATGCTAGGACTAGAGTGGGCTGAGCTAGAGACACGGGTGCTTGATAGCAAGCTTGAGATTGATTCGCTTAAGGCTAGCCATGTTGTCTCCGATGAGAATGATTGTCTTGATTGCTCCATATTCCTTGCTGATCTTGCTTTGTTTAAGGAGAAGCATGCCTCCAAGTGTGAGGAACTAGATGTGCTTAGGGTTGAAGTGGGTGAGCTTAAGTCTAGACTGCTTTGCTAGGTGCTTGCACTTCTTGCCCGTTTTGCATGCTAAAATTGATGAGATGCATGCTTACACTAGTTCGCTCGAGGCTAAATTGAAGGAACCCATGCCTACATCTTGCTCTACCCGTGAAATGCATGCATTGAAAAATTTGGAGCTTGCACATTATGTTGATCGTTTGCGGGATGAGAATGATGATTTGAGGAAGTTGATGGGTTGGTTGTCAGGTCACGAGCCTCAGTTGAGGATGATGATCGAGGCCTTTAAGAGGCAAGATGGTGAGGGGCTTGGGGTAAACAAGGTTGGTGAGGGAAGTGGAGAGAATATCCGGAGCCACCAAAAACCCACCACAAGAATGATTTCCCACCAAAACCTAACCATCTAAGGAACCGACTAGACACAACCCCGGCTCCACCCGTGTTTCCTACACCCACAAATGACCTACAAAAGCCCATCAAGTTTGTGAGCACTTCGGGGAAAGTGTTCTTTGGGAAGGAGAGTGAGAAGGCTAGTGGTGAGAAACCGGTGGAGGGTTTGAGTGGAGAGAAACCGAGTGAGCGACCACATCCCAAGCCAAAGCCTAAGCTTGTGAGGTTCCATTGTGGCTATTGTGGGAGAGATGGCCATAAGGAGGAGTTTTGCTTCAAGAGGAAGCGAGAGGAGAGAATGGAGAAGGAGTGGGCTAACAAGGACAAGTACCACCCTTCCGATGGTGTACTTGAGCCTCGTGTGCAGATGCCCAGGGGCAAGGCGATTGTGAGGACAGTTCGGGCTTGGGGAGAGAAGAAGGCTGTGGCGGTCGCTTGCCCAGACCACACCGGTCAGACCGGTGTGGAGCACCGGTCAGACCGGTGCAGGCCTGGGCAGACAGATGTTCGGGTTTCGTGCTCGTACAGGTGCGAGGGTTGTTTACGGTGGTCGTGGTTCTGGTGGTTGGGCTGGAAAGGGTG
This sequence comes from Cenchrus americanus, assembly GCA_947561735.1. Classification (NCBI taxonomy): domain Eukaryota; kingdom Viridiplantae; phylum Streptophyta; class Magnoliopsida; order Poales; family Poaceae; genus Cenchrus; species Cenchrus americanus. The sequence goes on along the minus strand of OX387245.1, from coordinate 92,349,359 downwards.
CAGGTGGTCAGTTTGCTAGGCGTTCTCCTCCTCGTGCTCAATACGGGGATTGGAGGAGTCGTGGCGGTGAGTTGGAGAGGGAAGAACGTGCCACGGGCTTTCTTGCGTGGTTTTGGTCCTCCTCCGGGCGGAGAGGGGTGGTTCCCTCGGGGGTGGTTACCGTGGTGGTGTTCGTGGAGGTAGCTTTGGTAGGAGAGATGCTTTGGTTGGTGCTAACCCCACTTTCGAGCAAATGGCTCGGCCTTTGGTTTTCCTCCTTTGGTTCTAACCCCGGTCTTTGAGTCGTTTGTTCGCTCACGTGCCTATTTTTGATGTGAAGGTGGGAGACTTGAAGAACATTTGGTTGATTGACTCCGGTTGTTCGAGGCATATGACCGGAGACGGGGGGTGGTTCTCAAGTCTCGTCCGGTGGTGACGAAGAGGTACATCACCTTTGGGGACAATGGGCGTGGGCGTGTGCTTTCGAAGGTGAGATAAAAGTGAGTGACAAGATCACTGCGAGGCGTGTTGCTCTTGTTCAATCGGCCGGGATACAATTTGCTTTTCCGTGTCTCGGTTGTTGGATGAGGGTTTTGAGGTGTTGTTTCGGCTTTGGTGGTTCTCGGATTGTGGACTCTCGAGGGGACCTTGTTTGTATGGTCGTTCCCGAGGGTCAGGTGTTTCGTGCTGATTTTTCTCAGTCTTCGGGTGTGGAGCGTTGTTTCTTGGCTGGTTCTTCGAGTGAGTTGTGGAAGTGGCATAGGAAGTTGGGTCACTTGAGCTTTGACCTTTTGTCACGCTTGAGTAAACTCAATTTGGTCCGAGGATTGCCACGGTTGAGGCTTGAGAAAGAGTTGGTTTGTGCTCCGTGTAGGCATGCCAAGATGGTGGCCTCTTCTCACCCGCCTCTCACCGATGTGATGAGTGAGCGTCCATGCGAGCTGCTCCATATGGACCTTGTTGGCCCAGCTCGTGTGCGATCTGCGGGTGGGAAGTGGTATGTCCTTGTTGTGGTGGACGACTATTCTCGGTATGCGTGGGTGTTCTTTCTCGAGGATAAGGGGGGAGACGTTTGGTTTTGTTCGAGATCTAGTCTTGAGGTTGAGGAACGAGAGGCACGGAGATGCCATACGAGCTATCCGCAGTGATAATGGCTCGGAATTCAGGAACTCTCGTTTTGAAACCTTCGTCATGACTTGGGTCTTGAGCACCGGTTTTCGAGTCCGTATACGCCTCCCCGGAATGGTGTTGTGGAAAGGAAGAACGGGACCTTGTGCGAGATGGCTCGGACGATGCTTGATGAGCATAGGACTCGAGGAGGTATTGGGCCGAGGCGGTGAACACCGCGTGCTATGTGTCGAACGGGATATACCTCGAGTGCACAAGAAGAAGACATGCTATGAGTTGATGCATGGCCGCACACCCAAGGTGAGTCACTTCCATGTCTTTGGTTGCAAGTGTTTCATTCGAAGAAAGGCGAGGAAGTTGGATAAGTTTGAGGCTAGGTCTCGTTGATGGCATTTTCTTTGGTTATGCATCTCATTCTAGAGCATATCGTGTGCTCAATCTTGAAACTAACCAAATCGTGGAGACTTGCGAGGTAACCTTCGACGAGACGAGCCACGTAGTCGGCTTGTCTTTGAGTGTGCGGGTGATGATGAGCTTGGCGAGGAGATCTTTCGGGGAGGAGGAGCATGAACATGGTGACGATGAGGATGGTGGTGCGGTGCCCCGGCTGAACATGTACCCACTACTTCGACGACGATGATGGATGGACCCTCTGCTACACCTACGACAACAAATCTAGAACGAGGAGAAGCTGATGTTGAGGGGGAGGTAGCTTCGAGGCGAGAACCTCCCCGGCGAGTTCAAGTGGATCACCCAGCTTCGAGGATCATCGGCGACATGAATGAACGCACTACACGGTCGAGGGTTCGAAACAATTCCCATTTCGCTCATGCTGCATTTGTTGCTTCTTTCGAGCCCAAAGACATTGGACACGCACTATCGATCACAATTGGGTTAACTCGATGCATGAGGAGTTGGAGAACTTTGAGAGGAATCGGGTGTGGGAGTTGGTTGACCCTCCTCCGGGGTGTAAGCCGATTGGTACCAAGTGGGTGTGGAAAAACAAAGAGGGAGAGAAGGGTGAGGTTGTGAGGAACAAGTCGAGACTTGTTGCCCGGGGGTTCGGTCGGGAAGGAGGGGATCGACTACGAGGAGACCTTTGCTCCCGTAGCTCGTTTGGAGGCGATTAGGATCCTTCTAGCCTTTTACGTGGCTAAAGGGTTCAAGTTGCACCAAATGGATGTGAAGAGTGCTTTTACGAATGGTGTCTTGGAGGAAGAAGTGTTTGTGAGGCGACCTCCGGGGTTTGAGAGTGAGAGGTACCCCCACGGGTGTACAAGTTGAGGAAGGCGTCGTATGGGTTGAAGCGGGCGCCTAGAGCTTGGTATGGCGGGGGTTGAGGGGGTTCTTGTTTGAGAGAGGTTTTGAGATGGGGAAGGTCGATCGGACCTTGTTTTTCCGAGGCGAGGGCGGGAGATATCCCGATTGTGCGGGTGTACGTGGATGATATTGTCTTTGGTGGCTCGTCTAACTCTCTTGTTGCGAGGTTTGCGGATGATATGAGCGGGGAGTTCGAGATGAGCATGATGGGTGAGTTGCGGTTCTTCCTTGGGCTACAAATCAAGCAATCAAAGGAAGGAACATTTGTGCATCGGGCTAAGTACACCAAGGACATCGTGAGGAAGTTCAAGATGGAGGACTCCAAGGCTATGACGACGCCGATGAGTACGACTACGGCTCTTGATGCGGACGAGGAAGGTGAACACGTGGACCGGAAGGAGTGCCGGAGCATGATCGGGTCACTCCTCTACTTGACGGCGACGAGGCGGGACATACGATTCTCGGTGTGTCCGTGCGCTCGTTTTCAAGCGTCTCCGAGGACTTCGCATCGGCAAGCGGTGAAGAGAATTTTCGGGTACTTGCGTCACACTCCCGACTTCGGCCTTTGGTACTCCGCGTCCTCTTCTTTGGCGCTTCATGGTTTTTCGGACGCGGATTTTGCCGGGTGTCGGTTGGATAGGAAGTCCACTTACCGGGACTTGCCGAGTTTTTGGGTTCTTCGTTGGTGTCTTGGTCTTCCCGTAAGCGGTCGAGTGTTGCTCAATCCACGGCCGAGGCCGAGTATGTTGCCCTTGCTAGTTGTTGCTCTCGGCTCCTTTGGATCACCTACACCATGAGTGACTTTGGTGAGGAGTATACCCATGTCCCACTTCGGTGTGATAGCACCGAGTGCCATAAGTGTTGCAAAGAACCCGGTGCTCCATTCCAAAACCAAGCACATAGAAGTGAGGTATCATTTTACGAGAGACAACGTCGAGAAAGGAAAGATAGCTTTGATCCATGTACCCACACATGACCAACTAGCCGATATTTTCACCAAACCCCTAGATCAAGCAACTTTCACTCGTTTGCGGGGGGAACTTGGTGTGTGTTTGATTTCTTGAGTTGGGTGTGTGGGGGCTTTCTTTTGCCGGTGGTGTCGAGCCCGTTTTGCCTCCCCTCGAGGAGCCGGTTTGTAGCATATGTATAGCTTTTCTTTGTGCATTTCTTGCATTTGGCATGGCATATGTAGCATGATGTATAGGCATCCTTGTATCTTAGATTGCATGCATTTTGTATCATATGCATTGGTTAGGAAAGCTTCTCTCATATACATTGTTCACCATGGAATGAGATATATGTTTTTGTGAGCTTGTTTGGTATGATATGGTTAGTTTGGCTTAGCTCTTGATGATCTTGATGAATAATCCATGGTTGATAGCTATGCTTTTGAAAAATGTCACATGTATGCTCTCTCATGTGTAAATGCCTTTACATGCTCTTGACATGTTTTTGTGGCCTTGCTATGCTTAATTTGTGGTTGGATAGCTAGTTTATTGATCATATGGGGCCAAAGGCTCATTTGCCATCATGAATGTTTAGCCCTCTTGACTTATCTTGTGGAGGAGCATAAGTTCCTTTTTGTCGCAAAGACATTTCATGTACCATTTACAAATCTGAAAATGAAAGGAAAAATGCTTGGAAAATATGCTCCCATGTCATATGTGCTGAATTTAATTTGCTTTGGGTGCTAAACCGTTGCATGATGCCTACCAATGAGAAGTCTCATAAATAGAAGTAGGCACATGGCTCGGTGGCTTTGACATGACATGAGGTGCTTGTGGGTGTTTGTGATGGTCTTATGGTTAGAATAGGTTTGTCCTAGCATGAAGTTTGTGTGGCTTTGCCATTTTGATATGCTTTGATCATGTTTAGGACTTTGCTCATGAGAGGCAAGTTTTCGCAAAATTGCCAAAATTCATCTTAGCTTCGTCCAATGGTTGTGAAACTTGGTGATCATGTAGTTGAGATCGATACGAAGCCGTAGAGTACCTAACTTGCTCATTTGGACATGTGTAGCATTCTTTGTTGAATTTTGCATATTTGAGAAGCTCTAGGTTGAAAGTTTTGCATTTTTGGCTTGATTCATGCATTGCCAACAAGGGGGAGAAGTTTGAGCTTGAAATGGCTTGCGGGCGTGTTTAGAAGGTTTTCGGGTGGTTTCGAGCCATTTACGGGCTCACGTTGAGCACCGGTCGACCGGTCGGGGTCACCGGTCGACCGGTGTGAGAGTCGGCTCTGTTCACATGTTGCACACCGGTCGACCGGTGGTGTTGACCGGTCGACCGGTCGGGGCTGGTTTGTTGCGGTGCCTTTGTTTTCAAGTGGTGTCTTGCATGCATTCGTCCGGGGGAGTTGCATTGGTTCGGGGGGAGCTTGCATGTGTGCGGGGGGAGCTCTTTGTGAGTTTTCGAGTTTGTCTCGGTGGTTTGTGCTCTTTGCTTGAGCTTTGCTTTGTCTCGGATGTGTCGAGCCGTTGCCCTTGCCTAAGGGGTTCGAGACTTGTCTTCTTCAAGTGATCTTGCTCTTTGCCTTTGTTTGGCTTTCGATCGCTTGTTGGAGTTTCTTTTTGTTCGTTTCTTTTCTTTTTCTTTTCTCTCTTGTTACTTTCATGTGGGTGTTGTCAATGCACTCATCAAGGGGGAGATTGAGGACCATGTGTGGTTCGAGGGACCAGGTGGATGGTCGCTTCCTTGTGTGATGAGTGATTGACAACGTTGTGTGGACCGATTCTTGGCTAAGTATTGCGGGTGCGGGTTGCGGCTTGACTCGTGTTGGTGCGGGTGAAGAACAAGCGCGAAAGGTCGTTGCGGTGAGGCCTCCGGGTGTGGAGAAGACAAGTAGGCTTCGTTCGAGGGACCGGTGGCCGGCGGGGTCAAGTGCGGGCCGCATGGTGGCATGAACGGCAAGATGAAGTCGTGGACGGTTTCTTGGTTGAGCCTCAAAACCAAGGTCGAGCCGGGACTACGTGGGAGCCAAGTCATGAGTGGAGATTGGCGGAGGCTACACCGAGTTCGCGGGGTTTCGGTGGTTCACCGAGAAAACCACCGGGTTCCTTGGTTGATCCACAAAGCCAAGGCCCGGAGAACCGAAGACGGAGGTGCGGCGGCACCGGACCGGTCCCGGCCGGTGGGTCGGCCGGTCGACCGGTGGGGACCGGTCGGCCGGTGAGGAGCACCGGTCGGCCGGTGTGCGACGACGCGGTCCGGAATCTTCGAAGCGGAGGACACGCGTCGGGATCGCATGGCTTGCGTCGAGGCTACGCGGGGTGCGGTCGCCGGGCATCCGTCCGATGGTGAAGACATCAAGAATTCCAAATCCGCCCTTGAGGGGCATGTATCCCTAGTTAGTAGAGAGGGGCATTTTAGACATTCGGTTGCCGCCTATATAACCCAAGAGGTGAGAGGTTGGCGGCCAACTCTTGGAACCCTAGCTCATTAGTTTTCCTATTTTCCACCTATTTTCTCTAGGTTTTTCTTAGGACTAGCAAGAGAGCTTCACGGAGAGATCTTGTAGAGAGGGATGGATGATCGGGCGGCTTGCTAGACCTTGTACGAACCTTTGTCTCATGTATAGATGATTCGGCGTGGTTCCTCAAGGTTTGGATGTGTTTTCCCGGTTGTTCTTGGTGGTGATTTTCGGAGCCCTTTCTCGGTGATTTCTTTGGGTTGGTTTCGAGTCTTTTCTCTTGGGGATTTGATGGGGGAAATTTGTGGGAACCCTTCGTGGTTCTTTGGGCTGTGATTCCCCTCCCAAATCCGTGAGTAAAAGTGCTCGATTTTGGGGGTTTCTTGAGTTCTTGGGTTGAAGGTGCTTTCGGCGGGATTTCTTCGATTCCTCCTTTTTGGACGAGATTTGGTGGGATTAAACTTGGCTATGAACTCCTCATGAGGTGTTCATGATATCCCCAAAGTCTTGTTCAAGTCCGTGGAGCGATTCGGGAGATCGAGATTTGGATTTGGGGGAGTTGACCGCGGGTGTTGTTCATCCCGAGTGCGCCGGAGCCACACCGGTCGGCCCGGTGCTCTGACCGGTCGACCGGTGCAAGCCCTTGTGGGATTTTGCTCGGGTGAACGTCTTGGTGAGTTCGTTGTTGTCCCGTGGTGCTGCTTGTTTCGAGTTTGGGTCCGTTTGGTGGTCGGTTGGCTGTTTGGTGCCTTGGGGGCTTTCGGTTGTCATCGGTCGACCGGTGTGTCTCACCGGTCCGGCCGGTGTAGAGCCACTTAGTGGAAGTTGCTCGGGTTCACCGGCGGGGACCGGTCCGGCCGGTGGTGCTCACCGGTCGACCGGTGTGGGTCTGTAGACTCGGGGTTTGTTGTTCGATGCGTTCTCGAGTCGGAAGGCTGTGTGTGTTGGTTCCTAGGTCCAGTGGCACTCCAGTGGCTACGTGGGCTTGGCCAACTTGGGTAGTGAGTCGGAGACGTGTGTTGGTAGCCGTGTTCGTCTTGTTGGAGTTCTCATCTCCATCGAGAAGAATTTTTATCGGCTCCCATTCACTCCCCCCCCTCTGCGGTTCGCCGTATCGGTCCTTCAAAGATGTCGGCGTTGGCGTGGAGGAAGTCGACGAGCACCATTTCCTATTTGGGGTCGAGGGTGGAGCTGACCCTCAACGCCTTGCCCTCGGGGGCAGAAGGATCGAGGGGGACCTCCTTGGTCTGCTCCGCGGCCTCGAACGTGCCAGTGTGCTTGGCGGCGGAGTCGAGGTCGTCGTTGACCATCTTCTCCAAGGTGGTTACCAGCGCTTCATCCAGCGCTAGCGCCTCTGCGTGCTCGACGCACTCAACGTCGCAGTCGAATGCGTGCTCGATGGACGAGCCGACGGTGATGACGCCGTTTGGTCCTGGCATCTTCATCTTCAGGTAGGTATAGTTGGGGACCGCCATGAACTGGGCGTAACAGGGGCGCCCAAGTATGGCGTGGTAGGCTCCCTTGATTCCCACTACCTCGAAGGTGAGGATCTCCTTGCGGAAATTCTTCGCGGTGCCAAACCAAACCGGCAGGTCGATCTGCCCGAGGGGATGGACCTGCTTGCCGGGCGCGATGCCGTGGAATGGCTTCGTGCTGGGCCGCAGCTGGTCCAGCCCGATCCCCATCAAACGCAGCGTATGCTCGTAGAGGATGTTGAGGCTGCTGCCCCCGTCCATCAAAACCTTCGAGAACCGCGCGTTCCCGATGATGGGGTCGACCACCAGCAGGTACTGGCCCGGGTTGGGGACGCGGTTCGGATGGTCTTCCCGGCTGAAGGTGATGGCGTCCTCCGACCAATTGAGGAAGGAGGGAGGCGCCTTCTCCGCGGCGAGGACCTCGTGCCTCTCCTTCTTGCGCTGGCGGGTCGACATGTCGACGGTGGGCCCCCCAAAGATGAGGAACACTTTTTCCACGGCGGGGAAGCCGCCGGCGTCGCCATCTCCTCCGTCTTTCTTGGCCTCTGCCTCCTTCGCGGCGGCGCGGCCATAGAACTTCTTGAGCATGTCGCCTTTGCTCAAGGGTGTGGTTTGCGGGGTCTTGTGATACGGACATGGCTTTTTCGGCATGTCGTCGAACACCCGGACCTCGAGGGACCGGTCGAGGGCCTCGTCGAGCGGGTCAACGGCGAGGGCCTCGGCATTACCGCCGTCGCGCCCCTGCTCGCGCGCCTCGCGGCACGGCTTCTTTCCCTTCTTGCCCCGCTTGTCGTTGCGGTGGGGCTCCCTGGACTTGCTGCCCTCCGCGGGCGCGTCCTCCGGGCGTTTGCCCTTCTTGCCGTCGAAGATCGCCCCCACGACTTCCTCTCCTGAGGCGAAGCTGGTGGCGATGTCGAACAGCTCGTTGGAGTCCGCGGGCGGGCTGCGTCCCAGCTCCCGCACGAGGTCCCGGCACGTGGTACCCTCGAGGAAGGCATGCACGATCTCGGACTGCGCCACGCTGGGGAGCTCCGTGCAGCGCTTGGAGAAGCGCCGTATGAAGTCCCGCAGCGACTCGCCGGGCTTCGCGTGCGGGGAGTGCGAGTCCCGGGGAATTCCCCGGGGCGCACGTACGTGCCCACGGAAGTTTCCCACGAACGTGCGGACCGGATCGTCCCGGTTGTGGATTTGGTGGCGGGCGGGTGCTCGAGCCATGTCGGGCCGCATCGCCAAGGTGCGGGGGCAAGTTGCGGATGATGACTTCATCGGCGGTCGCCCCCGCCCGGTGGCAAGCCAAGCGGTAGTCGTTGAGCCACACGCGGGGATCCGTCTCCCCGTTGTATTTGACAATGGTCGAGGGTTGGCGGAAGCGCTGGGGGAAGGCTGTCGTGCGGATCTCCCGGCTGAACACACGGGTCCCCGGGGGTTCCGGTGTCGGGGAGCGGTCCTCACCACTGTCGTAGCGCCCGCCCTGTCGAGGGTGGTAGCCCACCGCTGCTCGCGCGTCCGCCTTGCTCGTGCGGCGGGCGTTGATGACGTTGCGGGCGTCACCGTCGAGGGTCCTACGCGTGTCAAGGAGCCGTTCTTTGGCCGGTGCGCGTCCTGAGTTGGTGGGACGCTCCGCCGCCCCTCCTGCGTGGACCGAGGGTTCGCCCCCTTGTGCGGCCCCGTCGCCCCGCGCATCCCCTTGTTGGCGAATGCGCGAGGCCGAGCTCTCGGCCTGCTGAACGGCCGCTTGCTCGATGAGAGTCTGCACCTCTCGGTGCAGATCTCGTGCCTCAAGAGTCGAGGGCGCCGGCATGGCCCGTAGCAGCATTGCGGCGGCAACGAGCTTCTGGCTTGCCCGCGGCAGCATTTCAGGGTTGTCGGCATTGATGCGGACGTGAGCCTGTCTGCCCAGCTCCCGCACGCGTTCGCCGCGAGCAGAAGCTTCCCCAGCCATCGAGGCGCGGAGCAGCCGCACCGTCCGGTATTCCTCCGCCAGCTTGGCCTCGAGCTCGCGGGCTTGGGCCGGTGTGCGTCGGCGTCGGCCCGGCGGGGGGCGCTTGGCCCCGCGGCCAGGCGCGCGGCGATCCCTGGGGCAGGGGTGACCTCCCCGTCTCCGGCGCCCACCGCGCCAGCGGCATTGGCTGGGTCGTTGGTGATGACGGCGTAGCACTCCCGCGCGGGGTCGTAGCTCCCGGTGCTGGAGTCGTCGGAGCAGCCGAACCAGTAGTCCGTAGCGTCAAGGAAACGCCTGAACATGACTGGGTCCGGCACGCCGGAGAAGTCCCCGTCACGCATAGCCGTGGCGGTTGGCGGGCGGCAACGCGTCGAGGGAGCCCAGAGACGACTCGTCAGCCACTGAGGCGCCGGGATCCCTGGCGATGAGGATGTGGCGGCCGGGCGGGACCTCGCGCATCGTGGTGCGACGTTGTTGTTGTAGGCCGACTTGGCACCACGCAACCCAATGGGGATGCGCGGTCCGAGAGCCCGCGCGTCGCCCCGCCGGGGCGGTGGCGGTCGTCGTGGCGGTGGGCGCGCGCGTGCCGAGAGGCGGCGCGCTCGGCCTGCCGTCGCTCCGACCGCGCCCGGCGCGAACGTAGCCCGAGCGGCGGCGGCGTCGTGGCGGCCGACGGGCTCGCGGCATCCGCGCTGCGGGCGTCCGCGCCGTGGTGGTGCGTGCGGCGGGGACCGGAGCGGGCCCGGCCTGGCGCTGCGTGCGGAGCTCCTCACGGTTGGTGAGGCGCATGAGGTAGCCATTCCCCGTGGCCTGAAAGTTCAGGCCCCCGAACCGGATTTCGAACCCGGCGGGGAGGGGGTCCGAGCTGCCCATGCAGTAGCGTGTACCGCGGTACTCAGTGCGGATCACCATGGAGGGAGTTGACGGATTGACCTTAGGCGCTCAAATCGTGGGGAATGTGGTCCCGACACTAACCAGTAGTAAGCGCCGCGGTCTATCCCTCAATGGTCGATGCTAAGTAACAAGTGACACAGAGTTTTTATCCTGGTTCCGGCCGAGGGGGACGTACGTCCAGCAGAGGCGTGCTCGAGGCACTATATTACTTAGCACCGGGGGTGCCTGTAGTGGGGCTGCTACAAGCAAGGCGGGAGAGGAAGCCTGGCTTCCAAGTCCCTGGTGTGATGGCGGAAGATGTTGTGGGAGAATTGGAGAGTGAGTGCCTGTGTTCACTACGTAGTTCTCTCCTGTCGTGTCCCCCTACGGCAGGGGGGTTCGTCCCCCTTTTATAGATCAAGGGGGGAGCGAATTACATGCATGCCGCGCTACCTAGCTACGTGAAGGGGCGTGGCGTGCTATGCTGTGGAGTGGGCGGCCGTCCGGACGATCCTTGCAGCGATCCGGCCATCATGGCCTATCTTGTACCCGAACAGTGGCGGTTCGAGAGTAGGAGGGCAGCGGATGGCGGTGATGTCTTTCGATAGGCTCGAGGGAGCCGCTGACGTTGGCCCGTACGGAGTACAGGGGTAGGTAGAATGGCGTCCCATTCTTATACGCTCCACCGTACCGGAGTTGCTGCCACAGTGCCGGGCGTGCGCCTGCACGCGCAGGGGCGGCTGCCATGCCGTAACAGTGGCAGGGATGGTGTTCCTCCAGCCTAGCGCCTCCACCTAACCCTGTAGGGTCACAAGAAAGCAAATCGAGGGTGAAGCCGGCCCCCTTTCGAGGGCTCGGCGCGTTAGCCGTACGGCGCAGGCGCACGACGTCACGGGGACCGACACCGGCCGCGGCCGCACGGTCCCTTCCCACGGTGATGGGAATGGGCTCCCTCCGGGGAGTTGGTGCGGCGGCACCGGAGCGCGAGCCCCGGGCGCATGATGGCCTTGTCCCGCCGGTGTCGGGCGTTAAATGCCCGGTGTACGGGGGGGCGGGCGCACGCGAGCGGGGGGCGCCCTCGAGCGAGGCGGACCTCGGTCGAGGGCGGAGCGGACCCTCGAGCGAGGCGGAGCCCGCTCGAGGGAGAGCGGTCCCTCGGACGGGGCGGAGTCCGTTCGAGGGAAGCGCGCCTTCGAGCGAGGCGAAGCCTGTTCGAGGGGATCTTCGAGGGGGCCACCTTGATGGGCTGTTGAGGTCCTTTGCAGCGTGGGCCGTATCCTGCACGGTTAGGCAAGGTATGTTTTGCTTTGTTGCAGGTTTTAAGTAGGGATTCCCCGGTTGTTAAAGGGGACCCCTAGGGCTGTCCCCGACAGTATGAACCTCCCTGGGCCTACTACCTCGATGGGCACCAGGACCGACTACTTGGTGGGCCCCTGGGACTACTCGGCTTGTGCCACACGACACCTAATGGCGTGGGGCGCAAGGACTACAGTGGAGAAGTACGCGGATAGGAAGCTATACGTGTCCTGTACTGTGTAGAGAACTCCTAGACGTACCCGACTAGTGCTCTCTCCCTGAACCGACTTGCAACCCCGCCTCCCGGACTATATAAGGTGAGGCAGGGACCTCTCTCTCTCATACGCATCATACTGTAAACACACCCAATCAATCTAGAGCTACGCAGCATACAGGACGTAGGGTATTACGCACCTCGCGGCCTGAACTTGTCTAAATTGTGTGCCACGTGTCTCTTCCTTCGAGTTACCGATCTCGGCGAGGCCACATTCATCTACCTCGGGTACTCCCCTTGGTAGGTTGCCGGTCCAAAACACTGACAGGATGCAAAGGCAGAGGAGGAAGGCAAGAGAGTAAAGTCCCAAATCTTCGGTCGGCGCGCGGTTAAAGAGGGAGGAGCGCGGCTACCTGCCTTGAATGTCGGGCCCACCGCGTCAGCGAAACGCCCGCCTACGTGCGCGAGTCCCGGCGTGACTGGCACCCACCCGTACGATGCCTCGATTCCCGCGGAACCCGGGAGCCTACGTCATCCCCGCTCGTCACTTCAAACTGTCTGGTATGTCACAACGGCCGAGACGCCTGCATCGCCCACGTCGTCCACGTCTCCCACGACTACCCCAACGGAACAATTTGGGACCACAACAACAATGATGAAGCTTAAAGCCCGCAAGAGTCTATAACTAACCTACGGGCTCGGGGGCTACATCTGCCGGATGCACGACGACGCGGCGGGCGGCCCCGTTTTTTCTCTCCTCGAAGCGGCAGCCACCCGACTCGGCACAACGGCACCCGGCAGCTGCGATGCCCTTTCCTCCTCATGCCGTAGCACCTGCTCCCAACGGCTACCTTCGCTCTCTGCTGCACGACGACCCGACATCCGCTGACCCGCCTCCTCAGGGATCCCGGCGTTGAGTTGTCCCCCACGCGGGAGACACGTTTCTTCTTTTCTTCTTCTGTCTTGCAGGATTAACACTCGGTCGCTAGGCGACAACTGCTTGACCGTCGCGACAACAACATCGCGCTCTTACGATGGCCCAGCGGCCCCTCGCGGCTCTATACCCAAGGGCTGGCGCCACACACTGATGACCAGGAGTTCGAAGGCCGGCCCGTCGAAGGGTTCAACAGCCGCTCCTGCACACCTGAGCGAGGGGCAGTAAGGGATGGGCCCCAGCGGCCGGAACCCAGGCGCATGAGTGTCGTGGGCATTCCGAACTGCGTTCGAGTCTTGATGGAAAGTGAGGTCATGGTTTTTCCCCGACGGAAAGGCGACGAGTCGCCGAGTCTAAACGAACGGGCTCAGTAACTAGATGACTTCACTGTCAGGAATCTGAGGTCGATCACCAGCTGATCCGTTCGGAACCTGATGAATGGGACTTCGAGGCTTCACTCGAGCTCACCAGCACGCAGCTCACGGGGTGACGAGGCTCAGCCAGCGAGGCAAGTTTCGACGGCACCCAACCCCTCCTTCCTAACGAAAAGGATGCACGAGGGAGACGCAATGAAAAGGGAAACCGGCTCCCTGACTAGTGCCTCACACCGTGCGAAGTCACCAAAATTTCATCTTCCTCCCGCAAGCTCGGGCACGACGACACCCCTGACGACATGATGTTCAGCTCCAAATTCAGTAACCCTGCGAGCAAGTTTCCGACTCCCCCGCAGGCTCTCGGGCTACACCTAGCGGGTGGGCTCGTGCGCCCCCGCTGTATGGACGACAGTCTACCTCTCCACTGCGACCACTGAACCTGGGAACGCGTCTATGACTCCCTCCCAGGCTCGGGGGCTACATCCGGCGGATGCGCTCACACGCACCCACTGGGAAGACAAAGAACAGAAATCAACAACAAGCCTTCTTGACTGAGCCTGTGCGTGAGTCCTTGACTCCCTCTCAGTGTGATGGCCCAGGTTTTTAATTAGCGCCATTAACGCAAATGACCGAATCAGCTGAGTCAAATCGACCGACACTGGTCAAACCTAGGTCAACCTGGGTCATCACCTCGAAAACCGCGCCAACGAACCCTATTAAACCCCTTCACCAAGTCTACACACACCCATGGTCAACCCTTGGTCCAAGACACGGTCAAAACCGGCTTAACCATTGACGTCGGCGAATGTCTTCCGGAACTTCTGCCGCGTTCTCCAAATTTCACCTAAACACTTAAAAATCTACCAATATGAAAGTTGTCCAGTTTGTTGAGGGACACAACTTTCATGTAGATTGCCATTTAAAATTTTGAGTGGAAATAATGAAAAACGTGGTCAAACGTCACCATCTCCTGTTCACCGAAACAGAGCGACATTCGAAGTTTGGCAACAGTTTGTGCAAAATCCATCGAGACAAACACTATACGGCCTTTGTAAACGTCATAGAGGGTAGTGAGATCTACAACTTTTGTATTCACTGCTCGGAGCACTTCAGTTCAAGTTTTGGGAGAAAAACCCGGTCAAAGTCACCTAAGTCAGAACATTCACGCTAGACACGACGTCGCGCCGCGACATCGCGCCGCCGGCGTGCCGGGGCGCGCGGGCGCCGCGCCTCGGGCCGCCGCCGCCCTCGGCGTCCGGCCCCGCCGGCGCACCTTCCCAAGGTCGCAACGCGCCTCCCGATGCCCCGCACGCCGAGAACGCCTCGTGCCCCGAGCTACCGTACGCGCACGCTTTGGACCGCCGGACCATCCGCCGTCGTCCGGTCGCGCGCATACCGAGGCCCCTCCGTCGGTCTACTGGTCACCAGCCGGCGCGCTCGCGTCGCCTATAAAGGTCCGTCGCCCCTTTGCACTCGAGCACCGCCACCTCTCTGTGCGCCGGACCGCCCCAAGCGACCACCGGTCCTCCACGGTGTGCCGACCCCTCCGCCAGCTCCCCTCGACGGCCGGCATCTCTAGTGGCTCCTCTAGCACCTACCCAGGCTCGCACAGCCGCGTGTCGTCCCGGGCACGCTCGACCATCGCCGGACGGTAGGCCACCGCGGCCGGTCCCGGCCGTCGCCGCCGGCACCGTCGCCGTAGCACCATTCCCCCGACCAAAGCCCCAAACCGGGCCAAGTGCACCCCTAGACCACCCCACGCCCATCCCCGACCGACCCCGCCGCCGGACCTCGCCGGAATTCCACAGCCCGGACCGGCCGCCGCCCCAAAGGACTACATTCCGAGGTGAGAGAACTACCGCAAAATAAGGGCCTATTTGTGAATCTGCAGAAAATCTAGGGGGGCTGACTGCAAGCTTAACTCCAATAGTGTTTGTGATTTGCAGATAATTGTAAAATCCGTAGAAAATCGTAGCAAAATCAGAAAAATGCAAACCCAACTTTGTTGGATTCATTGTGAGAAATCCTACAACTTTTGTTATTCTATTCTGAGCTAGTTCCTAATAGTTGTTTCATGAAAAATACAAATGTGAAAAACCTAGATCTGCCATATCTCAAAATCTAAAAATCTTTTGTGTCCAATTTTTGGATATGTTCTGTGTTACGTCATACCTAGCTCCTGTACCAAAAATTGCACAAAGTTATGTTGTAAATCCTTTTATAAAAATGGTTTTCCTTTTCTGCAGAATCTGCATAAATGATTTTTTTAGCTAACAATAATTAGATTTTTGCAACCAACTTTTGCATATTGTCGTTTTATTCCAAAACACACCTCTGATGAATTAATCACAATTTTATAATTATAATAAATATTTATTCTTAAATTATGCTTGTTTTTATTTGAAAATACATAACTCAAGTTTCACAATAGTTCTAGGTGTATATGCTGCACCCCTAGGCTAGTTTTGGACCATATAACATGTGTGAGAAAGTTTGGATCTTTTGGATGAGTATTTATTTTTGTGTGCATTTACCTTGTCCTTCTAGATAGCTTTTGTCATTTTCAAAAACAATTAATTTCTAGCTATCCAAAGCTTGCATGTATGTCCAGTGGCTTGTTATAGGTGTCTAGTGTGTAACACACCCTTCCACTGAATTTTATTAATTAATTTCATGAATAAAAGCTTTGAAGGCCATTAAGGGCTTAATAATCATTTAAATGGGAAAAATCACCAACCATCCTTAATAATCTTGTGTGTGGTTGTAAATCATTTTTAAAAGGCTAAGTATACCCATCCACTACTATTTGTGAAGTTAAATTAAATTATTTACATATATATGTACACAGTCACTATCAAAAAGAATGCTTAATAAAGAGTTGCATATTGTTCCTTTTGAAAGAGTATGCTGAATGTATTCCTTATCTAGGTGAATGTGTACAACCAATGCACCCCATGGTTGTCATTTATTGTTGTGGTTAATTAAATTAAAAATCTTCGAATCAATCTTGCATTTGCATCTTCGTGTAGATCTTAACGCCGGTAGACGTACGCTCGTGCCGGAAGGGGGAGACGGAGGTGCCGACGAAGAGCTACAGTACGTGGACGTAACTCAAGACCTGGACCCAAGTCCAGAAGGGCACAAGGCCAACCTTGCCAGCAAGGCAAGCCCCGGATCATTAACCCCGTCTTTTAAAATTATGCAATTATGTTTGCTATGAATGTGCATTTACGTTTCAGGAGTTGAATTGAAACCCTAGATGCATGATCCCTAGGTACCTATGCTCTATCACTAGTACACTAGGTCGATAGCTGCTATGCTATAGGACCGGTGCAAGTCGAGTGATGTTCGTCACTCGCGAGAATAGGTTCTTATGTTGGAATCATAAGATCTTTATAAATGGATTGCTCATGTGGTAAGAGCATGGGATTTGGGCTCCGGTCCAGTGGCTTTCGTGGGCTAAGCTTTTGAACGTACTAAGCACTTGTCGGGAATGGGACCGGTAAGCCTAGTACCTTAATGAGACGGTGCGGGAACTTACTATTACTACTCCTGAGGAATCACCTAACCGGCTAGCTACCGGGAAGGGGGGTGCATGTGTGACACTGGGTATCTTGCGGGGTATGTCAACTAACCTTGTACCCAGGACTGTAAGATTCGAT
Source organism: Cenchrus americanus (assembly GCA_947561735.1). Classification (NCBI taxonomy): domain Eukaryota; kingdom Viridiplantae; phylum Streptophyta; class Magnoliopsida; order Poales; family Poaceae; genus Cenchrus; species Cenchrus americanus. The sequence continues at coordinate 92,332,754 of OX387245.1, read as the reverse complement.
CCCAACCCGAGGACTTTTGGGAACTGCCTGGGAAGTTGTCCTTGCGGGGGCAGCCTACCGTGTGTTTAGGTTTACCTTGTAAGGTTTAAATCAATCGATTGTCGGCCTCTCACCGTTATCCGAGACTACTTAATCAACTGGCCATGATATCCCGTAATGATGGAACTCGAGGAATATGGTTGTATGAATTAATTGCTTGTCCAATTCTTGATTGAATTAGATTGCACACTTCGAAATGGTAATCAACTAGAACTTGTGCCAAAATATTGAAAGTAAGGATCTACTCTTAGTAGTTGTTTAGCAAAAGAAACTCCTCCGGCCAAAAGCCTTTCATGTCTAGAGTTTGGTGATGTAGTTATCACCCGACGGTTAAGTCTTGCTGAGTATTAGTATACTCAGTCTTGCTTTAAAACTGTTGTTGCAGGTGTTGTTGACCGGAAGGGTGACGATAAGTGATGACATCACGGATGGCCTCCTGTGATGTTTACCGTTGCACTAGTTCAATTTATTTCCGCTGTTTTCGAACTTTGAATCTTGACTCCATGTCAGGAACCATGGTTTGTAATAAAATATTGAACTCATGTTGTACTCTGGACTCGCCTTCGCGTGAGTTTTAATGCATATGTCGATCCTCTGTTTGAATTCCAAGTGATTCACCGGGCGTTAACCCGGCAACTAACGACAGGATGATACTTTACTATTGCTTAATGACCAAAGTGGATCGGTCATAGGCGATAGTACGGTATTTTCCTGGGCGGGTTGTCACAGCTGGTATCAGAGCGATTGCATGCACCAGAGCTTAATTAACAATCTGAATCACATGATTTTTTTTTGAATAAAATTTGCCAAGATTGTTTGGATTTGCAAAACACGTTGGTCCGTTAAGGATAAACTAGACCGAGAGGCCCTAGAGGGAATTTTGGGTTCTTTCAGGTGGCTTATTTAACCTATGGTTTATTTTGCTAACTCCCAGCACATTACTTTATGTCAGACTTATTTTCTTGCACAATCAAACTAGATGAGCCACGTGTTTTATACGTGTGTTGTACCGCATCACGGGAATTGCGAGGGTTGATGGAGTGATCCATTCCAAGGATTCCATCTTCGCGTCTGTTTATAAGTTGTGTGTCACCACGTGTTTTATACATGAGCATTCCGCATATCGAATATGTGAGGCAAGGACATACTCCATTCAAACGGAGAGTGTCCGAGGTTGGACGCTGTCCATGCAGCGGCTTAACGCATAGATGTCGTTTCTATAGTGAACGGTAATGTGTGTGGACGCTTTCATGAGTGCTCGCATGAAAGGTTCGTTGTGTTCTGTGATCTTCTGCAGGTACCCCAACCTCGTTTCGTAAGTCGCTAAGTGAGCATCGACTAGTTCTCGACTAGTTATTATAGGGAGACACGTGTATGTGCCATGCCACTGGCGCTAACTCCGAGTTTTGGCTTGAATGCCTTGTGAGGACGAATAGGACGTCTTGCATCATGCTAAAAGTCGTGGAAGAACCTAAACTAAACTCATGTCTGTTTCCATGCTCTCTAAGGCAAAATAGTGGTTGTGTGTTTTGTCCTGCCTAGCCTCTCAAGTGTAGATGTGTTGTTGTGCATAAAATTTATTAAAGTTGTTGCTTAGATTGTTGTCCTCGTCTAAGAATCTTTTGTCTAGGTGATCTCTACCTAGGTTGCTCCAATCTAATCTAGTTTCTGCTTGTTCAAGTTCACGATCATAACTTAGGTCTACCGCAAGTTATGCTCGGTTAGTCAACCCTTGTCTTGCTATCCTCCTAGAACCTTTTGAAATCTTGCTTGGTTAGGCACCATCATAATCTTCTAGCTCAACCTTGCATACCCAACTTGAGTTTCATAACCTTGCTAAGTTGCTAGGCAGATTCGAGAAGAATTCTGAACTCCGGTTTGAGTTAGGAAGTTCGGTTTCGATCACCAGAACTTTGTATTATTAGGTACGCCTGCTCGTTCGAATTCAGCATACGATGGTATTTAGTATGCATGGTTACCCCATACCTTAACCCTACCCTTATTCGTGGATCGAGTAACCCTTGTACACTCGCACCTGACGGATTCTCACTTTTGTCGTTATGTCCAGATGGACAACGCTGGCTCTATGTCAGTTGATGTGGAATCATGGACTCTCATGAACTACCTCGAGGAGGGTGGATTTCCTGCACTTTTGTGGGACACCCTGAAGGACTTTGGGTACACCACTTACCCAGAGTACTCGACACGTGAGGTCATGACCACAGGCCAACTCCTTCATTGTGAAGTGAAGGTGAAGATTTCAGTGTGCCCGACCAATCCTGCTTGGGAAGAGTGGGAATGTAATGCACAAGGGTGAAACTTGTCTGACACGGTGCAGAAGGCTTCTCTCGAAGCACTCACAACTTTCTGTGGGAAGCACCCTGACGAGATAGCGAACTCTGCAGCCAAAGTAATTCCTGTACCTGAGCGACACACTGTACCGGGTGGTGAACGTGAAGCTATCCCTTCAGCCCAGAGCAACTCGCACTAAAATTCTGATTTTGTCACCTCAGTCCGCTTTTCAGAAGCCATGTACAACACCTACCGACGGATGGTGGGAGAAAGTGTATTCTATAGACACCAGATCTATAGGTACCGAGTTAAAGAAATAGAGTGTACGGCTCAAGTGTTGAAGGAAGCCCGAGCCATGATAGCCACCCTCAGGAAGGAAAGGCGCAAGGACAAGGCAAAGATACAAGAGTTGAGTGAGATCATACATGAGCAGAATTTCTTGTTGCAGCATAACGATCAGTATATGCTTGAACTAGAAAATCAACTGGAAGTTGTAGTCGTTCCACCTCCGGAACCTATCATTCCTGGACCAGCAGGAGAAGAAGATGCTGAGGACATCCAAGGAGAATCTGGAATTGAGTCTGGACCCGAGTCACCATAGTCCCTCAGCATGGAAGACCCAACCCTAGGATGTTGGTATGTGGGAAATAAAATTCTGAGTCGTAAGAGTGTAGTGTTTGTAGGGAACCCTAGTGTACAATAACCGCGTTTGGTTAACTATTGCGGTTGGTTGAACTAGGAACCTTGTTGTGCAGTTAGTCTGCATTGTAATTCCAAACGTTGTTTGGTAATTCTGAAAACCCTCATCGATGTATGCCTGGACGGAACATCTCTTTCAGCAGTGCTCTTCGTAAGCATTATTTATGCTAGTTGTGATCAAAACCAAAGCTCTGTGGTGAATCTCAAACTCGTTCAAAAAGTGTGTGCCAATCAAGGATCCAATTGATTCCTTGATCCTGGACTTATTTCTTTTTGATCTTGCTCACGACTTGTGAATTAAAATTCATGTCACTTTTTGGCATGCCAATATGCAATTGGGAACCTTCGGCATACTAACATGCATGCGCATGAAAACTCCGTACTCATACTCTTCTTCTCTTGTTGGTGATGTGGTGATCCCATAGCCAAAGGTGCCGCGACGGAACCTAGGGCATCGTGTGTGCTGCAGCCACACGACTGCCACTAGGAGCGCGCTAGGTATCTTGGTTGTGAGAAGGCGACTCGCCACACCGATCCTCTCTCTGCCTATGATTGCCCTCGCAGTCACTAACTCATCATATGGGTAACCGGGTCATTCTAACGTGCATCATGAGCACCATACCGCACGAGCATGTGCATAGTGTCTTCACAAGCATGTGCATCGCATCAACTTTGAAAATTATTGCACCTTAAAAAAATAAGATGTCGACACCTCAGATTCACAAAGTTAAGTAAGGTGTGAGCAAGATTGTTCTGAAGTTCCCGCCTGAAGTTATCTTTCGTACAAGAACTATGGAACTCTCTTATTAGCCTTCCTTTTCTTCGTAGTGGTCTTTTGGAAATCCCTGTCGACTTGTTCTCTTGCCGCAAATCTCGACGACCTTGTAGCATCAATTCCCTTCCTGCTAGCCAAGTGGAAGCAGTAGAAGTAGAAATTTTCTCGAGCAGTCAAGGTTCTCGAAAAGTCAACGTGGAGAAGTCTTCCATCGCGTTTTCGTCTCGATCCGTATCCATAACCTTCGAATCCTCGGAATCGAGCAGGGAAGTACACCCAGGATCGACTGAAGCTTTTGCTAAGCTTCTCTTGATTGCCATCGCGAATGTAAAGCGTTGTACACTGAGCTTCTCGTTCTTCTCCCCATCACGGTAAATTCTTTAGACCATTGAACCTCATCAGCATCAGTGTCACGACCGTACGACGCCATGACGCCACCCCGCCATCTTTTTTCGCAACCGTGCTCACGACGCTGAGACCTCACAGGCTGACCTTGTTGAGCTTCGTGTTGTCTACACCAAATACCCGAATGGTTGAAAGACCGTTGCAGCCCCGCAGCAGTCATAAAAGGGAAGCCCTTGCCCAAAACCGCCTCAGCTCGGCATCACCACTGCTCTTGTTCTTCCTCCAGCTAGCCTTGGCCACACTGCCACTAGCCCGTCTCTCCCATTAGTTCCATTCCTTACCGAGCGAGCTGCCCTCCGTCTTCGTCCACAACGTCGAGAAGAAGCTTGGAAGTAGACCGGAAGAAGAACTCAAGCCAAGCCGCCACCCATGACTCAGTCTTCGGAAGAGTTCGAGTCTTTTCACTGGACCTTGATAGGAATGTAACTCTGTATCACAGGTGGAATCTGTCTGCTATTAGCTGTTCATGTGCACCTTCATCGGCCGCTTCCTCATGAACGGCGATGAGGGAGTAGGGAACGCACTTTGTACCTTTTGTTCCATCTGCATTTCCGGCCATGGGATGTGTAGACAAAGCTTTACCGATTGGATATTTGTGACTATTTTGATGTCCGGTTCGCATTACTTACCGTGAACAAGTTTCGTAGAGCATGTTCGAATTGTGAGTTTCTGGGTGAGATTCTGAACATGTATTAATTAGAGACTTAATTTTCAGATGTTCAGACCGGCACGGAATAACCCCAATGGTTTTGGTGCATCGGGTAGCGGCGATCTAATGCTACCACTGCCCACGACGCTGACCGAAGCTTTCGTGGCAGCGCATACCGACGTGTTGTGCCAGATCCTGTAGGCACAACAGCGGATGGCTCAACGACTACAGCAAATGCCGCCGATGCAACATAAGCTCCGACCTTCCAAGCCCTGTTCACCCGAAGTACCTACCCAGAGTGACATAAATGCCATTGTCAGCGCAACTCAGCTGTTGGAGGGGCAAAATTCCATGTTGAACCAGATGGTGTACGATGTCATCCAAGGACGTTACGGGGAACCATCTCAAACTAGTTTGGCAGATAGTCTCTCTCAGTCCTTATCTGCCTCTATGGTCGAACAAGCCCGGTTGTTCAATCTGTTGGTGGAGTATGTTAATTAAGACCAACCCCAGGCCTCCGACTCCATATTACCCCTTTCTCAACTACCAATGGACCTTAGAGAAGAAGAGAGGGAAAGTCGGAGCAACAAGCGAGTATTATCTGAGATGGATGTAAGTGAGTGGAAAATTACCTGTAAGGAGACTCGTCCGCGTGAGGGCAAACGAAGATCTGACACTAACAGGGCCACTCAGCTCCCTGTTGGTGAAATGCTCTCGCAAGCCACGAGGTTAAGAAAGAAAAAGAAGAAGAAGCTCCGCCTCATCAAGAAAGGCCAGCAACAAATTTCCAAGCCCGGAGACCTTCCACCCCGTTTATGCTACAATTGTAGACAATCCGGGCATTACATACATAATTGCCCAAAACTCTAGCTTCAGGATCAGAACCTCAGAGCAGCTAAGTGCGCTCACGGCAAGAACTTGATTTTTCAAGGAAAGCCAGACCGGCTTAACTCTATGGGTAACATCTCTATCCAAGAAACACTTCCCTACTTCCTCTTGTAATTTCGAACCTCGGGACGAGATTCTTCTTAAGGGGGGTAGGCTGTGACGCCCCAGGTTTTTAATTAGCGTCATTAACACAAATGACCGAATCAGCCGAGTCAAATCGACCGACACTGGTCAAACCTAGGTCAACCTGGGTCATCACCTCGAAAACCTCGCCAACGAGCCCTATTGAACCCCTTGACCAAGTCTACACACACCCATGGTCAACCCTTGGCCCAAGACATGGTCAAAACCGGCTTAACCATTGACGTCGGCGAATGTCTTCCGGAACTTTTGCCGCGTTCTCCAAATTTCACCTAAACACTTAAAAATCTACCAATATGAAAGTTGTCCAGTTTGTTGAGAGACACAACTTTCATGCAGATTGGCATTTCAAATTTTGAGTGGAAATTAGTGAAAACGTGGTCAACCGTCAGCATCTCCTGTTCACCGAAACAGAGCGACATTCGAAGTTTGGCAGCAGTTTGTGCAAAATCCATCGAGAAAAACACTATACGGCCTTTGTAAAAGTCATAGAGGGTAGTGAGATCTACAACTTTGGTATTCACTGCTCGGAGCACTTCAGTTCAAGTTTTGGGAGAAAAACCCGGTCAAAGTCACCTAAGTCGTTCACGCTAGACACGGCGTCGCGCGCGGCGTCGCGCGCGGCCCGACGCGTCGGGCGCGCGCGCCTCGGGCCGCTGCCGCCTCAGCGTCTGGTCCCACTGACGCACCTTCCCGAGGTCGCCTTGTGCCTTCCCAAGGTCGCAACGTGCCTCCCGATGCCCTGCACGCCAAGAACGCCTCGTGCCCCGAGCTACCGTACGCGCACGCTTTGGACCGCTGGACCACCCGTTGTCGTCCGGTCACGCGCATACCGAGGCCCCTCCGTCGGTCCACTGGTCACTAGCCGGCGCGCTCGCGTCACCTATAAAGGCCTGTCGCCCCTTTGCACCCGAGCACCGCCACCTCCCTGTGCGCTGGACCGCCCCAAGCCACCACCGGTCCACCACGGCGTGCCCACCCCTCTGTCGTCTCCCCTCGCCGGTCGGCATCTCTAGTGGCTCCTCTGGCACCTACCCAGGCTCGCACAGCCGCGTGTCGTCCCGGGCACGCTCGACCATCGCCGGACGGCGAGCCACCGCGGGCCGGTCTCGGCCGTCCTTCTTGCCGGCACGCGTCGCCGGCGGCCGCCATTCCCCCGACCAAAGCCCCAAGCCGGGCCGGGTGCACCCCTAGACCACCCCACGCCCGTCCCCGGCCGACCCCGCCGCCGGACCTCGTCGGAATTCCATAGCCCGCACCGGCCGCCGCCCCAAAGGACTTCATTGCAAGGTGAGAGAACTGCCCAAGGTCCTAACCGCAAAATAAGGGCCTATTTGTGAATCTGCAGAAAACCTAGGGGGGCTGACTGCAAGCTGTAACTCCAATAGTGTTTGTGATTTGCAGAGACTTGTAAAATCCATAGAAAATCGTAGAAATATCAGAAAAATACAAACCTAATTTTGTTGGATTCATTGTGAGAAATCCTACAACTTTTGTTATGCTTGCCTGAGCTAGTTTCTGATAGTTTTTGCATGAAAAATACAAATGTGAGAAACCTAGATCTGCCATATCTCAAAATCTATAAATCTTCTGTGTCCAATTTTTGGATATGTTGTGTGTTATGTCATACCTAGATCCTGTACCAAAAATTGCACAAAGTTATGTTGTAAAGCCTTTTATAAAAATGGTTTTCCTTTTCTACAGAATCTGCATAAATGATTTTTGTAGCTAAAAATAATTAGATTTTTGCAACCAACTTTTGCATACTGTCGTTTTATTCCAAAACACACCTCTGGTGAATTAATCACAATTTTATAATTATAATAAATATTTATTCTTAAATTATGCTTGTTTTTCTTTGAAAATACATAACTCAAGTTTCACAATAGTTCTAGGTGTATATGCTGCACCCCTAGGCTAGTTTTGGACCATATAACATGTGTGATAAAGTTTGGAACTTTTGGATGAGTATTTATTTTTGTGTGCATTTACCTTGTCCTTCTAGCTAGCTTTTGTCATTTTCAAAGACAATTAATTTCTAGCTATCCAAAGCTTGCATGTATGTCTAGTGGCTTGTTATAGGTGTCTAGTGTGTAACACACCCTTCTACTGAATTTTATTAATTAATTTCATGAATAAAAGCTTTGAAGGCCATTAAAGGCTTAACAATCGTTTAAATGGGAAAAATCACCAACCATCCTTAATAATCTTGTGTGTGGTTGTAAATCATTTTTAAAAGGCTAAGTATACCCACCCACCACTGTTTGTGAAGTTAAATTAAATTATTTACATATATATATGTACACAGTCACTATAAAAAAGAATGCTTAATAAAGAGTTGCATATTGTTCCTTTTGGAAGAGTATGCTGAATGTATTCCTTATCTAGGTGAATGTGTCCAACCAATGCACCTCATGGTTGTCATTTATTGTTGTGGTTAATTAAATTAAAAATCGTCGAATAAATCTTGCATTTGCATCTTCGTGTAGATCTTTCCGCCGGTAGACGTACGCTCGTGCCGGAAGGAGGATACGGAGGTGCCGACGAAGAGCTACAGTACGTGGACGTAACTCAAGACCTAGACCCAAGTCCAGAAGGACCCAAGGCCAACCTTGCCAGTAAGGCAAGCCCTGGATCATTAACCCCGTCTTTTAAAATTATGCAATTATGTTTTCTATGAATGTGCATTTACGTTTCATGATTTGAATTGAAACCCTAGATGCATGATCCCTAGGTACCTATGCTCTATCACTATTATACTAGGTCGATAGCTGCTATGCTATAGGACCGGTGCAAGTCGAGTGATGTTCGTCACTCGCGAGAATAGGTTCTTATGTTGGAATCATAAGATCTTTATAAATGGATTGCTCACGTGGTAAGAGCATGGGATTTGGGCTCCAGACCAGTGGCTTTCGTGAGCTAAGCTTTTGAACGTACTAAGCACTTGTCGGGAATGGGACCGGTAAGCCTAGTACCTTAATGAGACGGTGTGGGAACTTACTATTACTACTCCTGAGGAATCACCTAACCGGCTAGCTACCGGGAATGGGGGTGCATGTGTGACACTGGGTATCTTGCGGGGTATGCCAGCTAACCTTGTGCTCAGGACTGTAAGATTCAATCCCAACCCGAGGACTTTTGGGAACTGCCTGAGAAGTTGTCCTTGCGGGGGCAGCCTACCGTGTGTTTAGGTTTACCTTGCAAGGTTTAAATCAATCAATTGTCGGCCTCTCACCGTTATCAGAGCTCGCTTAATCAGCGGCCATGATATTCCGTAATGATGGAACTCGAGGAATATGGTTGTATGAATTAATTGCTTGTCCAATTCTTGATTGAATTAGATGGCACACTTCGAAATGGTATTCAACTAGAACTTGTGCTAAAATATTGAAAGTAAGGATCTACTCTTAGTAGCTGTTCGCAAAAGAAACTACACCGGCCAAAAGCCTTTCACGTCTAAAGTTTGGTGATGTAGTTATCACCCGACGGTTAAGTCTTGTTGAGTATTAGTATACTTAGCGTTGCTTTGAAACTGTTTTTGCAGGTGTTGTTGACTGGAAGGGTGACAACAAGTGATGACATCACGGATGGCGTCCTGTGATGTTTACCGTTGTGCTAGTTCAATTTATTTCCGCTGTTTTCGAACTCTGAATCTTGACTCCATGTCAGGAACCATGGTTTGTAATAAAATATTGAACTCATGTTGTACTCTGGACTCGCCTTCGCATGAGTTTTAATGCATATATGTTTGAATTCCAAGTGATTCACCGGGCGTTAACCCGGCAACTAACGATAGGATGATACTTTACTATTGCTTAACGACCAAAGTGGATCGGTCGTAGGCGATAGTACGGTATTCCTAGGGGGTTGTCACACTCAGGCTCGGGGGCTATTGACGAGGGCCCAAATTAGGGCCTCCTTTGACGGCGAAGTAATCTCTCTTGAGGTGAAGTCTTCTAACACCATTGACAATGTGAAGGCCAAGATTGACAGCGTGAAGGCCAAGATTCAAGACGAGGAGGACTAAGGACCCCTATCAAGACCATCACTGGCAAGACGTCTCGTTACCGACTAGTTGGGAGCTTCTCCAACTAGTTCCCCACTAGAGGAACCCCCTCCGACGAGTCTCCGCCTCGCACAACAAGTCTCTATCTCGCACGATAAGTCTCCGCCTCGCATGAAAAGCTGCTCGTTCGCACGAGCAATCTCCGTCTCCGACCAAGGCACAAACCGTACCACGTGGCGCGATCCCGGCGCGCAAACACCTCCCCCACGACGCGGGGGGGGGGGGGGGTGCCCCATGCCATGCAAACACACTAGCTGGCGGCCCGTGCAGGCAGCTGGCCCCGACAAGAGTCTTAACGCAGCTCTGCTTAGCTGCGCAACCGTCAAATCGCCATCACCTCTTACCCTGCAGCACGCAAACTCCACCCGAGGCACTCAAGCACCCTCTATGACGAGCTCAAGCCTACGATTAGGCCTTAACGTGGTGGGCTCATCCCGTGCTCGGACAGACTAAGTCGCCGCCAAACTACTCGGAGAAAGCGCGAGACGTCCCGAGGTGAACAGCCCCGCTCGGCCACGCGGCTCCCTCTACGACAACATATGGCAGCTCATCTTCAATGCGTCCTGGCGGACAGCGACGTGCGAGAGGACATGCCAGCGACCAGTCACTGTAACTCTTATTTTGTTTTCCTTTTTGCCCCTCCTCTTGCGTCGTCACAAGGGTTAGCCAACGAACCGAACATTCATACCAAGGGACTTGGGCTCGACACCCTCTCACGACCAGTTTGTAACCCCTACTACAAACAACCATAGTACGGGAACATGACAACTTGACACTGGATGTAGGGTATTACTCCTCGGAGGCCCGAACCAGTATAAATCCCGTTGTTGTGCTAATCACCCGAGTCTGACACACGATCGATACAAATTTACTATCCGGCGGTAGAGAACTCCGACGCCTCTCCTCTCCTATCTCTTGTTGGGTCTACAGAATTAATGGGAGGAGCAATTAATTAGGTGAGAGGGGGGATTTTTTAGAATGAGAGTGGAGATTTTAGTCACTAGAAGTTGGGTGAGAGGTGACTAGAGACTAAACTAGTTTTAGTCACCCTTTAGTCAGGGGTGTTTGGAGACTTAGTCTCTAGTCACCCATGGATTCAAACACCCTCAACGTCGTGCTGCGTTAATCAATTTCTAATGATAGATTAATTAAATTTAATGGATTCATGTCGCAATTTTTGGTCCATTCATGTAAATATTTTTATAACTAGTGTGCGTTAATACTCTAATAGATCTAGAATCTCAAAAGTTTGACCTCATGAATTATAATTATAGGTGTGAGTGTCACCAATCATGTGCACTTTCGTCATGCGTGTTCGTGAATGGTGAATCTTCACAAGATACCCGACGGTAGCGTCGCAGTCGTCGGCGTCTCCTTCCGTGACACGGGCCGTCTGTCCGATGCCCATCGCACGAGGCATGCCTGGCGCACGGGACACAACAACAACATGCTGAATAGCTACTCCCTCCGTCTGAAAAAACTGACATTTAGGACAGCGACACGGTCTCCCGCGTTGTAGGCTGCGGCGTCGTGGCTACCGAGGTCAACGCCTGCGAGGTGCGAGCCCATCCGCGCTGGGGTGCCACACCGGGCGCGGCTCGACGCCGAGAAGCGGCTTGTCGACGGCTACAGCTCCGGGGCGTTCAGCGTCTGGACCAAGGCGCCGGCGGGCACTCCATACTCCTCCATTCTTTCTCGGCGACCGGCGACGCAGATTCGGGGGAGCGCGGGAGCCAACCGCCTGCCCGGATGCAGCAGGGGATGCGCGTATCCGCTGGAGCGCAACTCGGTTTGCGGCACTGTCCCCTTTGCTGCTGGAGTCCGTCTTACTTGATCAAATTTGCACAAATAACTAGTGTTGGAATAGTGCATTGAGATGAATAGTTATGAAAAAATATATGCTGAGACATGTGTGATGTGTTGTGTCACGAAAGAAGATGCAGAGATAGATGAATAAGGCCAGTCTCAATGGGGGTTTCATGAGTGTTTCATGCACATTAAATACAGCGCCACATCAGCAAAATTTCATTTTTTGCATGAAACCCTTAGAAGAGAGAAGGAAGAAGTTTCACCATCCTAAGAAGGAAAGAGTTTCACCATGCTGAAATCTTTAGGCACAGTTTCACATGCGTTGGAAACTGTGTGAAACCCCATTGAGACACAAATAGAGTTTCACCATGCAACTATGCAATTAAACCATACAATGAGAGAGATGTTGCGGGACTCTTGAGCCTATGAAACTGTGCAATGAAACTATGCATTGAGGGAGACATTTATTTCATACCAAAATTTCACATCTTGGAAACCAAGACGGTGAAACTCTTCATTTAGACTGGCCTAAGTATAGACGGAGACAAATAAGCATGCAAGTCCCGAGTCCCAACCCGCATTCTCCACTACCCAAATGTCAGTCAACCTCAGGTATAGTCAGGTCTCTCCCAGGTCAACCCAACCAAAGGCCACACCCTTCGGGAAAGCGACGCCGCCGCCCGCCGCCCGCTGCAGTCCGTCTTCTCCAAGCCCGACCGGCCGAGCGCAGTAGCGCCAGCGTGGCCGCGTGCGCCTCGCAGCTGAAGCCCCTCCTCCCCGCGCCTAGACTCCAGCTTTCGTTTCCCAGCGGCCAATTTTCCCTTCCGCTCCATCCAACCTCTCGGCCTTATTTCCTAGCGGCGACGACAAGGCGAGACACTGCCAGGTCTATTGTCGGCGGCCATCTGGCCTTCGTTGGGCGCCGACGGCGAACATCCGACAGGTACGGCCACCTATTCCCTTCGCTTCATGCGGTGGGGAATCGAACTCCGAACCCTGATGTATGCTATTTATATTTGGATCTGACAATGTATTCTTCAAAACTTGAATTCTTTTCAAGCAGTTATCGGGTGTACATGTGTACACCAATGTCCTAAACTGGGTCCGCCCCTGACACATCATTTTTGGCTAGTGGCAAAACTGCGAAGCACCGATGATTGTAGTCCCAATATTGCATTTTTTCCATTGCACAAGCCTCATTTACTGTTCTGGCGATGCAGGCACCTTCGTAAATGGATTTTTTCACGGAATATGGTGAGGGAAGCAGGTACAAGATAGAAGAGGTCATAGGGAAAGGTAGCTATGGTGTGGTTTGCTCTGCTCTAGACACCCATACTGGCGAAAAGGTCGCTATAAAGAAGATAAATGACATCTTTGAGCATGTGTCTGATGCAACGCGGATACTCCGTGAGATCAAGTTGCTTAGACTACTGCGGCATCCGGATATTGTGGAAATAAAACATATTCTACTTCCTCCATCAAGGAGAGAATTCAGGGATATATATGTAGTTTTTGAACTCATGGAGTCTGATTTGCACCAAGTTATAAAGGCTAATGATGACTTGACCCCGGAGCATTACCAGTTTTTCTTATATCAGTTGCTTCGAGGATTGAAATACATACACACAGGTAACTTATTTGTTTTCACATGATTTTGTTTTTTTAATATTCAAATAGCCAGTGGTCTGCTGTTTGGACTTCCACATTTACTATGGGCGATGTATAACCATTGAAGTGGAATAGATGTCACTAGACATCAGTCCAAACTGTGTGCTAGTAGCTGGTATGCTAGTGTAAACATTTGTGCAAAATATTAAGGCCTACCAATGTCTTCAGAAACTATATATTCACGAGAAAATTGAGATTGTTTATTAGTTTGATACACATCAAAACTTTTCATTTTAGTACTCTGTCTACTTTCTTAAAGGCAGACATTTCTTTGTGGTAATAAAGTATCCCATCAGGGACGGATCTAGGATTAATTTTAGGGGGGGGGGGGGGGGGGGGCTTTTCTCTCCTTCTCCTTCCTTTAGCTCCTCCTTCCTTCCTCCTTCTTCCTCAAATTTGTAGGGGAGGCTTAGGAGGGGCTTCAATGGATTTTCAGCGGTAGGGGGGGCTTGAGCCCTGCCCGCCCCACCGCTTGACTCGTCCCTGTATCCCACGCACATTTCTTTTTGTTGAGTTTCTGGAATCTTAAATAAATGATGAAATGGGACTTTGCATCCAATTTGGTGCAAATCAAGCTACAGTGTAGGTTGTAGGAAACTAAGCTTTTGCTGCTTCGCTATTACAGCTCGTCTTCTTGCTCAATCCAGATATTAACATTGTTTTGCTTGTCTTGAGGTACTGAGAGTCTAAGGTAGTATAGTATAGAGGTTGACTGGTTACTGGCTAGGTGTATTACATAAGACTCTTTGGTCTTCATAGCCACACCCGTTTTGTGAATCTGCTGTTTGCATAATGAGACAGTTTTATCTTTCACAGGTCTTGAAGAGAACATGTTTGTGATGAGAATATTTTATAGTACTTTTCTTTTATGCTAAAAATATAAATAATTTTCTTTAACTGATAGGAAGGATAGTTGTCATCACAATCTGTCAAATAATAATCATATATCAAGTTATTTTGTATTTAATGAAATAAATAATTATTGGAGCGAACACATAGCAATGGTGTTGGTATAGGAGGAGGCTGAAAATACAAATATGGAAGTAAGGGTTAAACTGTAAATTATATGGAAAATTATAAACGTGCATAATATGACTGATGCATCTTTCAATAGTTTTTCCTTTTATAAACATTAATGTTTTTGGCCTTATTTGTTTCTTTTTTGTGCTTCTTATTTGTGGCACTAACATGCCTGATATGACTGATGCATCTTTCAATAGCTTATTGCAGCAAATGTATTTCATCGAGATCTGAAACCAAAGAATATTCTGGCAAATGCTGATTGCAAGCTCAAAATATGTGATTTCGGCCTAGCCAGAGTAGCTTTCAACGACACTCCAACTGCCATCTTTTGGACGGTATGCTGTTCAATTCTTGTAGCTAGTCTAGTTTTGTAGCGTCAGCTAATTCTTACTCAATTTTTAGGATTATGTTGCAACTAGGTGGTACCGAGCACCTGAGCTATGTGGATCTTTTTTCTCCAAGGTTGGCATTCTGAACATATGTTTGATCTTATATCAACCATGATACCAGTCAAAGTATTTGTTATCTGGTTTCCTCTTTTTATTCAATTATTAATCTAATTTAATGTGATAAGTAACTACTTTCCAATAATGATGCAGTTCTGGATTTCCTTAGTAAAACATGCATACCATTTCCTTAGTAGTTCAATCATAATAGCTTTATATTAAGGTATTTAGGTAGTTCAGTGTCAATGAGTACTAGTCCGACAACTAAAGACAACTTCTTGCATGACTTATATTTATTGAATCCAGTGGCAGAGCTTGGCTTGACAATGAGAGGGGGGCCATGATTAGTAATTTTGTGCTTAAGTGGTAGAATTAAATGTTTGTTAACTTTGGTCAGCAATAAGCTCAACTTCTGATCAAGTCTGCTAGACTTGCTTTGGATCATAGACTGTTAAACTGAAACATTAAATTATTCATTGTATTTATGCTATGGACTGTCAAGCTGTGCTCATGGTGTCTATTTATTTCATTACATGGCTGCAGACAAAACTCCACCTGGCTGAAACAATAGTTGAATTTGATGAACCTAATGATTAAACAGTCACGGAGAAATATAAAATCATATTAATTACCCACAGTTGAAGTACAAACACCTTGTGTGACCACTTTGCAATCCAATATTTCCCAGAAAAGAGAAAAAAATCCATGCAACTTAGGACTAAATTTTCACTCTTATGGCTTATGCTGAGTTTTATACTCAGACCATCAGATAAGGTGACTTTCATAAACCTCTGCTTTGATTGCTTGATGCAATATAAGGTGGTTTTAATTCTGTTACTATAGCATGTTCTTTGTTCATAGGTAGGAAATGGTGCATATTTAACTATCTCCTGTTCCATGACCTTATATAGTTTGTGAAGTATCTGGATCACTATTGAAAACTATTACTATTTTTTGCAGTATACACGAGCAATAGATATATGGAGTATTGGTTGTATATTTGCAGAGCTATTAACTGGGAAACCTCTTTTCCCTGGGAAAAATGTGGTACATCAACTCGATATAATTACAGATCTCCTGGGAACTCCTTCTCCAGAAGCAATATCTAGGGTAGGTACAGTTTGCCAGATTGGCATCAAAATGTTGTTTACGTTGTAACAAAAATGGTCTAATGCTTCTAGCTACATGTAATTACGCTGTAGATTCGAAATGAGAAGGCTAGGCGCTACTTGAGCACTATGAGGCGGAAAAAAGCTATACCATTTACTCAGAAGTTTCCAAATGCAGATCCACTTGCACTAAGTTTATTAGAGCGAATGCTAGCTTTTGAGCCAAAAGACAGGCCAAGTGCTGAAGAGGTGAGGTTTACTGAAGACTCTTTTTATGACTGCCATGCTAGTCATGAAATGCCAGCACCACTAACTAATGTCTTGTACACACTGCCAGGCTCTTGCTTATCCTTATTTCAAGAATATAGCCAATGTGGATAGAGAACCTTCTGCACAGGCTGTCACAAAGCTTGAATTTGAGTTTGAGAGGCGTAGAGTTACAAAGGATGACATAAGGGAACTCATATATAGAGAGATTCTTGAGTATCATCCAAAGATGTTGAGAGAATTCCTTGAGGGAACTGAATCAAGTGGTTTCATGTACCCAAGGTGTGTACCTATGCCAAGGCTACTTCCATTTTTTTTAATCTTTTTACTAAAGGGCTTTGCTAAAGTACCCCGAAGTGATTGTGGGTAGATCAAGATGGCTATTATCACATATTACCTCCTATTAGGAAATATAGGCAAATATCTTTCAATTAGATTTATTAGGCAAAATATCTTGCAATATGCACATGTTTTGTCAAGCATGTCTGATACATGATACATCCCTACATGCACACATGATGGATCCCTGTGTGCGTAATGTGTATATCAAAGAAAAAATCCGACATGTACATTACATGGTTACATGCTTGGATCTAATGAGAGCAACAAACATGACATATGTATGTTATTTTCTAACTTGACACAAATAAACGTGCCATACGTAGAAACATGACATACTCCCTCCGTCCCATAAAAAGTGCAATCCTAGGTTTTGAAAAAAATCCCACAAAGAATGCAATCCTAGAAAATAGATCTAATTACCTTCCTAATTAAGTGGTCAGATCTGATTTGCATGGCAAGACTTACTGCATTTGGCTAACAAATGAGGGTATTAAAGTCTTTTCATCCTCCACTAATCTGTCCTAAAAAAATTAAAATTGCACTCTTTTATGGGACGGAGGGAGTACATGTTATTTCTAACTTGACACAAATAAATGTGCCATACATATGCTACATATTGGAGTGCAAATATAATAAGAAGTGTGTGAACTAGATTAGAAGTAACATGATTTTTTTTCTAACAATAAAAGGTTAACAATAAAAGTTGATGTAAGTAAATGAAACACGGTGATACCCCACGTGTTGCTGCGGGGATTTTTAAACAAAAATTTAAGGTGAAATTTGAAAGTAGAAATACTAAGGTGATTGCATGGCAACATTTTTTTGCAAATGACATTGTACATGAAAACTGTTCATTTTGTTGAGAGAGAAGGACTCTAAAATGACTGAGCTTCCATGTATTTCTTTTTGTAGCGTGGTACTCGCAAAGACTAATAATAAATTGCATACATGGATGATATTAGTCACAACGATACAAATAGATGGTCGTAGTGGATGATGACGTGGTGTCTGATGCATTGGGTCCCTATATGATGTGGATAGAGAAATAAAATTAATGACTCATAGTGAGGTGCATCTACATAGGTTATATAGATGCAACATATACACGTTACATTGTACATTACAAATACAATAAAAGGGCCAACTAGATTAGATCTAATTCTAATAAGGAACTTGACTTTTCTTGAACATTTGTTTTTAATGCAACGGTGATGCAAATAAATGAAACATGGCTTTCAATTGTTGCACATCTGGTACCATTCGTGACAAAAAAATATATTTATGCCATTGGATGATGTATCTTGGCATATATAAAAGATAAAGCACCGTGTGATTTGCCAAGTGATCTCTATCTTTTTCAGTGATGTAGATCTTGCGTTGGTTGCAATCTGTTAGAGAACATTTAGCATATGATCTAATTCTAAAGGGTGTGACGGTTATATGCCCTAATTGACAATCGCCTTTCACACTGAACAGACGTGAGGCCCCTTCATGGTGCATCTTCACCATGTATATATGTACGGACTTCATGAGATCAACAACCATTCATTCACTATGTTATTTGTCTCTCTACAATTCAACATCTCTTTACACCATCAAAACGAAACAAACAAAAGAATGTATACACGCAAATCTATTCTCCTAAATTCACTGGAGCATACTGGGGCAATCACCGGCGGGTTCATTTTTTGCGGTCGGTTAATTATTTGTTTCTCCCTAATTTCAAGAGCTCGGATTTATTTGAACTCTTACCTGCAACAAGGTAACCGGACTACCGTAGTAAGGTGACTGAAATGTGCCTACATGAAGTAATTTCGTGGTGCTATTGTTAGTAACCTGTCTACTCTGTATGAGTGTATGTTTGTTTATTTATCATTATTGCCTGAGTACCTGTCCAGATTTATGAATCAAATAATCATTTTTTTTTGCATATTAACACGTCTTGTAGTTGACTACTATGTAAATGTTGATAAGCGGTACATCAAGCATTAGTTAATGGTTTTGTTAGATTGGCACTAGAAAACACAGGGTGCGGCGTTGCCACACCATCCTTGAGCTTGGCAGCAGTGCTGGTTGCAATTGGCTTACCATTTTTAGGCCATGGATCCTTGATTTGGACAATAAAAATCACATAGATGGATGTGCAAGTTAGACTGCTAGAACAGATGCATAAAACAACATTGATACAAGTAGTAGCTGTAGTGAAAGTTCTGTGGCCTGTGTATCTATACCTTGGATGAACTTTATTTGAAGAAGAGAGATGTTATAGAAGCATCATCATACATCCACAAACACATGTCTAAGCAAACAGAGGGTGATGATGTACATGCTCGTGCAACCACACAGTGTGCAGCACAATTGTAAAGAAAGAGCATGTCCTACCTGTTTTCTATTACAGGCTGCCGTAGCACATGAGTGCGAGTATTTGGAGATATCTGGTGTTTGATCAGCTGGTGGTTGAAGAAATGGTGAATGCAGTAGTAATGCAATCAGACGAGTTCCCAACTGTAGACATGAATATGAGTGAAAAAGGCTTGTGTTTCTGTGTGCACCATGCAGAAAACATACTTTCACTTGGGCTTCAGTGCCACATTCCTCTAATTCCAACTCCTGCTGAACCAGCTTCTGTTCTTCAGTCATCTTCTACATCCTAACTGAAGTCTTAACATGTTTCCGGCATTTCGCTTGCTTCATCTCCAAATCATTCACCTTGATCCCTCTTCCTATTTTTTCTGAAAGAAGAATGACGTGGGTGCGGCGTTGCGTGCCTGGCTAAGTGCAGAACTGTAGTCAATATTTGTATCTAAAATGACGTTAGAACTAATTCAAAATTCAAACAGAGGGCAAAATAAAATAGTGTTGTATGTCAATTCTCAATTGTTATAGGAGAATAGTGGGTACAAATGAAAGTGATTTGGATGTGAAGGGTTGCCATTTATTTGATCAAGTATCTGGTTTTCTCTTTTCTGATTAGGAGCTGGCCCAGACTACCAGCTAGCACCAAGTCAGCTCACCATGTCAAAGTTATTTGGAAGGTCCAAAAATATAGTTTCAGGCTTTCAGCTCTAGGTAATTCTGAGGTCAGTTAAAATTATATGCAGAATTTATGCGCATTGAAGCATTGTTGACATAAAAAGGAAATTTAAAAACAGATTTATCCATTAGTGCCATCTGAAAATAACATGAAACAGTAGATACCATGGAAGTGCATGTAGTCGAAAATCCAGTTATTCAACCATAAAGTAACACTTGACTGCACAGAGTACCTTAATTGTATTCTCTTCTTGTAAGTAAGCACTACTAATGCAGGGAAACAACAGTCTGAGCATCATGTGAAGGAACATACATACTCCCTCCATTTCATAATACTTGTCGTTTTGACTTTTCTAAATACATTTCTTTTACTATGTATCTAGACATAAGTATATATTTAAGAATGTATCTAGAAAAGCCAAAACGACAAGTATTACGAAACGGAGGGAGTACATGCTAATCTTTTAACTACTTGCCATCAGTTATATAGTCGACATACCGAAGCAACCTAGAGTCTGCCCTGGTGTTCAATACCTTACTGCTGGAGCATCTTGTTAGGACTGAAATTGCATCTGTGGAGTAGAAAGTTTCAGTGGGCATAACATGATAAACAAAGGGCATCTAATACCTAAGGTGCTTCCCATGGAATGGAAATTACAATAGGAACAAACAAATAGGAATTATGATGAATTAGAAAGAAAGGAAAGAAACAGTAGTATTAAGTTATACTTCCAAATGATGTAACCAAACTTCACTACTTTACCAAAAGTACATAAGCTAAACTGTAGTGCACAAGGTCAATGCATGACTCCATAAGAAACAAATTCTAAATCACACTTTATTCGTTCCGAAGTATTAACTCTCCAAACTTTTCTCATGTACAGACACATACACCATCTATCGCACACAATTTCAAGTAAGCTAAATTGTGATCCTCATTCAGTGATCAAATTACAGGATATCGGGTATGTATGCATGTTATGATAGATAGTCATGTAGGTTAATTCAGATCATGGTCACATCACCACAGTTGTAAGGTTATCTAATTTATGTCGCACTTATTTGCATAATCCGTCGTCAGTTTTTCTAACTTCAATTAGCTATCCAAGCTTGATAAACCTAAAAAATGAAACCATAAGCATATCCTATCTGATGGAATCCTGTTCCCACTACCTGCAAACATGGCAAGCTGCCTACCAAATTCTCTTTAAGACAACAAATCATCAATCAAAGATAATGTTGCAGACAATCATAAGTCCCACATTGCTGTCCATGAGGAACCGACCAATCCTCAAAATGGTCTAGTATTGCTCCTAGGTTCCTTATTATATTACCAAAAAACCATAATTGTAAACAAGTGATTCACCTCACGCTCAACAACCACGCCGATGCAGTGCGTGGCCTGGACGACGCGGACACTGCTGGTACTGTTCTTATTGGACATGAGCAAGCCCATCATTTTCTGCATGGCGATGACAGCGATCTTGTCGGCAGGGAGCAGGAGCAGGTACTTGTCGTAGCCGTGCCTGACCCACTTCCGACGCTGGATGTCCTGATCCCTGGCGATGGCATCGAGCAAGGGCTTGAACCAACGTAGGCCAGCACGGGCGTGAACCCTCCCCCTTCACGGCACTCCTCGGTGGCCCGCACCCAAGCCTTCGTCTCGCCTCCACCTGCCGCTGCAGCCGGTGCTGCGCCCGCTCCTGCTACCTCTATCTCCAGCTCCAGCCCCACGGCCAGCTCCGCCGCCTCCTTTTCTCGCTGAGCAGTCTGGTGGTGGTAGGTGTCATGGGGGAGTTGAGGAACACGAAGAAGGTCGAATCAGTGGAAGTCATCGGTGGCGAGGGGCAAGAGCGAGTGGACCGGGGGAGGTCGAGTGTGCCGACAGAGGGGAGTATACAGCGGGGGAGGCGTGGTGGCAGTGCCGCACACGCGGAGAGAGACGAGCTGAGCGAAGTATCGAGATGCTGCCGGCACTCGCACCGTGCGGTTGTCTCCACCGTAAAAGTTGTATCCGACGGCCAAGAATTGCAGGTGATGTGGTCCAATGTCTACTGGAGATTATGTTTCGAGTTTCGGTCTTAGAGATTGAGTAGTGTTTACTTGTTTTTATCGAACAAGAATTTATTTTGATTAGTTTAACTGGCCAGTCACTAAATTAATTGAGACTGTATTTTTCATAGAACTGAAATGAGTTGCTCCTTTATGTTTGCAGTGCAGTAGATCATTTTAAAAAGCAGTTCACGTACCTTGAGGAACATTATGCCAAGGGATCTACAGGAAGCCCACCTGAGAGGCAACATAACTCATTGCCACGGTAAGATATCACTCTTTCTTCCTATGACTGTCTTGAGTTAACTGATAACTGTTTTAGCCAGACAGAATATCTGGTTCTTGACTATCTCCTTGTGTATTATTATAATAGGCCTTCTGTTGTCTATTCAGACAACCGACAACAAAGCACAGCCAACATCACTGAGGATCTTTCCAAGTGTTTAATCAGAGACAATACACAAAAGACACAGCAGCATTCTGCTTCAGTTGCTGCAAATAAGTTTCCACTCCATGTTCCTCACGGTAAACACACCGTATAGAACATGTGTACTGTTCCTCAGTGTAGTTACACAAATACTCCCATTCGATTTTCTGAAAAAATGCATCTATAAAACTCGATGCGAATACTCATCTCTTTCACCCAGCAGGTGCTGCTACGAGGCCTGGTAAAGCAGTTGGTTCAGTTCTGCAGTACAATCCCAGTCCAGCATCTGCTTCTGAGCAGTATGAGCAACGAACGGTTGCTAGGCGCCCAGAAATCGTCCCAAACAATATCCCTCCTGGAAGCTCATACTCCAGAAGGAATCAGACCTGCAAGAGCGAGACAGCTGATGCTGAAAGGATGGTCGTGAACCAAGCTGGGCAGCCAAAGCGATATGCAACAAACAAGTTACCTGCTACCGTGGACAGTACTGGTGTCCACTGGTAGATTTCCGCAGTGCACCAGCAAACCATTTCCTAACATATTGTCAGCAGCGGTTACTTATGGTAAGTGCTACATTAGTCTGATAAATTCAGAAATGTAGTAATGTACAGACTTGTATTATTCATGTGCCTAAACCCTGATTTATTGCTCTTGGGTTTCAACTCTAGCCCGGGACTGAAAGATTATGTTGTATACCTGAATTTGAAAAGATCGTAGAACTGAAAAATTCCTAAATTCCGTATTCGTTGTACACGAAGTTGCTGGTCTCAAATTGTCGCTATTCGATCACTAAAATCCGGTGAAGATTTGTCAGGCTGGTGTATAGTGGAAACAGTTGAGACCTGGCTGTGGAGTTTGTGATTGAAGCTGTTCGTGAACTTGTTCTTCAAAAAGGTAGCTCTAGAGGCCAACTGAAAAGCTATTAGTTGCTGTTAATCAGTTACACTGTTACACATCACAATGTTGTACATTACGGGGGCCAAGGAGCTAAAGATATGCCGACTTAATACTATCTCATTGTTGTAATTTGCACATTTCCGAGTTCTAAAGTAATTCTAACAGTTTTGCAAACCAACTTGGCATCTATCTAATTTTTGGCAAAATAAGAAAAATTGGCTTCCAACCAATTGGCAAACTAACTTGGCAAAAATAGAAACTTGGCAACTCACCTCCGCACGTGCATATATGCACGCGCGGATCGTGGTTGCTATCGGTATTTCCCTGTAGGCGGTAGGGTGAAAAAAGAAATAAAGAATAGAGAAGGATTTTTTATGTAAGTTTTTCAAGAGACGGAAGAGCATAAACATAATTTTGCTTCTCTTAGGATTCCCGATATAAGTTAGATCTGGGTTTGACAAGTGAATTATGTCAAACTATTAGAGATGAACTCTTTCTTTTTACTTGATATAACTTTTTAAAAGTTGTCAAAACACAAGATTTGTCAAGTAAAATTTGACAAACGAGGTGAGCATCTTCGCGGCCATGGCTGTGGGTCAAGGCGGCGTTCGCCGGCGGCATGACCCCCACGGTCTTCGTCGCCTACATGCAGGCCGTCGCCACCCTCGTGCTCGTTCCTATCGCCGTCGTCTCCAACCGGTAGGGAGTAGGGACTGATATTCTGATCGATGAGTGTGACGCTGCTCTCCTCTTTCCTCCTCGGCTTTTGCGTTTCCCATAGGGCCCCGCACGAACTCTGCTTTCCCGCTGTGTAATTTTGGACTTTTGGTTGTGATTCTTTTCTGAAGTCTGAACTCGTCAGGAGCGTGCTGAAGGACATGAGGCTGGGGATGAAAGGCTTCTTCTTGGTGTTCATGGCAGCCTTGTTTGGGTACAAATTCAATCCTTTTCTGCAACAGAGCAACGGCGAACCAGAACCTGTGCTACCGAGGGCTGCAATTAGGGACGTCGTCGCTGGCCACGACCATGACGAACTTGATACCGGCGATCACCTTCGCCATGGCAGTTGCCGTTGGGTGAGTACCTAGAAATCCGGCCTGATGCATTTAACTTTCTTTTTATATATATATAATAGTATACCGGTGTTGAGCATAGAGTGACTAGATGCCCCAATAATGGCTAAATATCACACTAATCGTTTTATGGTTACAGACTTGCAGTGAGTCGATAATTGAGAGGGGCCACTAACAAACACGAGACACGTCAATTTGGTTCTCTAGTTGCGTGTTATATTAGTGCTTGTCACCTAGCTCGTCACACGACATAACGACATGCATATCCTGCTCTTTTGTCTTTTACAAGATTTTTTATCGCGGGCTATGAAAAATAACGGCGTCCTGTTTTCTTTAAGACGTGCATAGCACGTTTTTAATTAAGACGAGGAGAGCAGTCTAGAAACAAAGTCAATACAGAGGGAAGCACAAAGCACAAAAACAAAACTAACGAAACAATCTACGACGACCAAGTGAGCCAATCCCCACAAAGCCCGCTCGGGCCCACCTTCGTGCTTCCTCCAAAATATGTGGCGCCAGCGACACCAGCTGGAGCGCGACTCTCTCATGAACACGCAAATTCCTCTCTTTCCATAACGACCAGACGACCAGAAGGGCCAGAGAGTCGAAGCCCTTACACTGTGACTTGTGGACCCGCTTCCTGACAGCTAACCACCAAACGAAGTATGGCAACTCCTCCTGCGGTGTCAGGTGATCGAGGCCGTAGAATCGCAAAACTCTAAACCAAGTTTCCCGACTATGGACACATCCAAGAAGTAGGTGGTCCAAAGTTTCGACCTCCTGTGCACATAGTGCACATGAATCCGAATCACGCATCTCATGTCGACGTAGCCGGTTCGAAGTCCAGCAACGATCGTGAAGCACAAGCCAGCCAAAGAAACGACATCGGCCGGGGGCCTGCACTTTCCAAATGCAATCAGCACCCGCTAGCGGTGTTCTACCCAAAAACAACGCTCGGTATGCTGAACTCGAGGAGAATTCCCCATTAGACAACCATTTCCAGATGAATCTATCGGGCTCATCCGACAGGTGGAAGTTCTGCAGGAAATCCCAAAGACGGAGGTACTGAACGACCAGGGTACAGTGCGAGTGAAGGTTATGTCCCAAATCCAACGACGACCGGAAAGCGCATCCCGCACAGAACGAGATTTTCTAATTCTAGGTGGGACCGCGTTCCAAAGGTCAGGGGCTAACTGAAGGATAGAGCACCCATTGAGCCAACGATCCGACCAAAACAAGGCTCGTGAACCATCACCAACTTGCACTGTAACCGACGCTTCAAAGAAAGCCTGAGCCGACCGATTGGCCCTGAAAAAATACCCCGACCAAGTCTTGTCGGAGTCCACCCTTTTTAGCCACAACCAACGAAGGCGTAACGCGAAACCCATTAGCTGTAGATTGCGGATGCTGTGACAACCCGCCCAGGAAAATACCGTACTATCGCCTAAACCAATCCACTTTGGTCATTAAGCGATAATAAAGTACCATCAAATCGTTAGTCGCCGGGTTAACGCCAGGTAAATCACTTGAATAGCAACAAGGATCGAAGTATATGCATTAAAACTCACTCGAAGGAGAGTCCAGAGATACAACAACATTAATATCCAATTTCGTACCCCGAAGGGTTTAATTATTACAGACCGAAATTTTTGCCATAACGAAATAGTTCAGAGTTTTTGAAACAGCGGAAATAAACTAACGGGAAGCGAAGACACCACGGGAGGCCATCCATGATGCTTTCAGTCGTCGTCCTCCACCCACTCCAGCTCCCAGCCGGGCGGGATCTCTCCGGGCCACACATCACCGAAAGCATTACCTGGATCAACACATTATAGCAAGGCTGAGTATACTAATACTCAACAAGACTTACCCGTCGGTGATAACTACTTCACCAACTCTAGACAATGAGAGGCTTTTGGCCACTGTGTTTCTTTTTGCTGAAAAGTAACAAAGATTATGTCCTTACTTTCAAGATTTTAGCACAAGTTCTAGTGGGTTTAATCTTTACTACATTAGCCAACTAGTACAGGCAAAGTTGTACAATACAATTAATCAAGCATAGTATTCATCAACTTCCATCATTAGGGATCTCATGGCTAGTGGAGTAAGTAGTCTCAGATAACGGTGAGAGGCCAACAATCGATTGATTCAAACCTTGCAAGGTAGACCTAAACACACGGTAGGTTGCCCCCGCGAGGACAACTTCCCAAGCAGTTCCTAAAAATCCTTGGGTCAGGATCCCTCGCCGCCTCATTAAGGTACTAGGCTTACCGGTCCCATTCCCGACAAGTGCTTAGTACGTTCAAACACTTAACCCACAATAGCCATTGGACCGGAGCCCAAATCCCATGCTCTTACCACATGAGCAATCCAATTAAGGATATATTGTGATTCCTATCTAGGAACCTATTCTCGCGAGTGAGGTCATCACTCGACTTGTAACGGTTCTATAGCTTAGCGACTATCGACCTATCATACTAGTAAGGACAAAGGTACCTAGGGATCATGCATCTAGGGTTCCATTAAACTCATGAACTTAAATGCACAATCATCCATAGATAATTGAATTAAGAGTTTGAAAACTGGGTTAGATGCACCGGAGCTTGCCTTCGTCAGCTAAGTTAGCCTGGGCACCCTCGGTGTCGTTGAGCACTTCCACGTACTGTAGCGAAGCTTCTGCTCCTCCTTCCTCGGTCTCCGGGACAAGGGAGTAATCACCGTCCGGAAGATCTACACGGAATGGAATGCAAGGTTCAGGTGATGTGATAGGTTGTTATCTTGCCCAACTCTTGTTGGTCATATTCACCTTAACCAGTATCTAGATAGTGCATCTCTTTTAGGAAGGTTATTAGTTGTATATGGTTCATTCTTTTATTGCACATTTGAATTATTGTCTCTTTGTACTTGTTATTTCATGTGAAGGTTTAATCCTTTTCTTTTCACTAGCAAGGGTGTGAACAAGATTCTTATTCATAAATAAATTCATTATCAGCAAGGGGGTTTTATTAACTTTTAAATAAGTTAGGTAATACTTTCCAAAAAGGAAAAAGAATTAAAAGGGATTTTCCTTATTAATTGTTCTTTAATATTTAAAAGGGCCTTTAAGCTTTTAGTAAGCAATAAATTACCAAAAATTAAAGAAGTGTTTCTTAAGCATATCAGCACCTATACAGGTCCACTGGACCCACATGTAATGCTTGGAAGCTAGGAAATTAAATGCTATAGAAAATAATAAAGACTAGCTAGTGATTCAATATAAATGCATAAAAAAATAAATAAGCAACAAAATGATCCAAACTTTCTCATGCATGCTCTCTGATCCTAAACAAGCCTAAAGAACCAGCAAGTACACATAGAAACTCTACTGATCTTGCTTAACAAATTTACAAAGGAAAACATGCATAAATTAAGAATAAATATTTCTGTTACACGAAAAACCATGATTAATTCACAAGAGGTGTGTTATGACATAACAAGACAGTATGCACAAGTTGGGCAGAAAAACATAAATATTTTTAGCTACAAAAATCATCTAAGCAGTTTCTGCAGAAATGGACAACAATTTATATAGCAAGATTTACTTCACAACTTTGTGCAATTTTTGGCACAAGAACTAGTCATGGCAAGAAATACAACATATCTAAAATTTATATACAGATGAGTTGTATTTTTTGAGTTATAGCAGATCTAGGTATTTCACAATCCTATTTTTCATGTTAAAACTATTTAGAATTAACCCATGTGAGAATAACAAAAGTTGTGGGATTTCTCTCCCTGAATCCAACAAAATTGGTTTGGCATTTTTCTGAATTTTGTAAAATTTTCTTGGAATTTTCTACTGTACTGGACCAATTAGCAAGAAAACTTAGATAGGATTCATCACGAACAGGTCCTAAAATTTACACAGAACACCCTGAAAAGATCTGTGGCCGAGCAATTGGGTCCCTGGCCGGGGAGGGTGGCGCGGCTCCGGCCAAATCCGGCGAGCCGGCGATGCTCCCGGCCGGGCAAGCGGTGGGGGTCGACGGGATGCTCACCTAAGGGCTACGGGTGGCCGGAGTTGGGGGCGAGAGGAGCCGCCGGCGAGGGGGATCGACGGCGCCGGCGGCGGCGGTTGCCGCGGCGGCTCGGGGAAAACGGCGAGGAAGGCGGCGCTGGACAACAAGCGAACTGGGGAGGTGCTCCAGGGTCCAGGAGAGCTAGGGAAGTGGTCGGCGGCGGCGAGCGCGAGCGGGTGCACGAGCTCAAGGCGGCGGCGGCAATGGCGCGGTGGAGCTTGGGGTGGCGCGCGGAGGGAGGAGGAAGGCGCTTAAATAGCTTCGGCTTGGGGTCGTGGGTGACGGCGGCGTGACGGCGAAGATGCCGTTGTGGTCCTCTCCATCGGTGGCCGCGCGTACGGCGGCGACGCCGCCGTCGGACCGGCGGTCCGTGGTGCACACGCGCGTACGGCGGGGACGCGACGGCGTACGACGCCTAGGGGGACTCCCGGGCACGGGGGGCGCGCGTTCGCATGGGGAAGGGGCGCCTCGGGGGGAGGGGCCTCGGGCGGCGCGCGGGCGTGGACGCCGGGGTGCGGCCGGTGCCGGCCGGCGACGCGCGGCGCGCGACGTCGCGGCGTGTTGGCGCTCTGTCCTAACCCGTGTTGCTGGTGCTGTGTTTGAATTGATTTTTCTCCAAACTTTTGTATAAAAGTTGACCAAGCGTTGAACATGAAAGTTGTAGATCTAGTCAACCTCTATAACTTCTAAAAAGGCTATATAGGGTTTTTCTTCACAGATTTTGAATTACACCAGTGCCAACTTTGAATGTCACCCTGTTCTTTTGAACAGTGAATCCTGCCTTGCAACCAATTTTTCAAGCTTTTCCACTCAAAATTTGAAATGCCAATCTACATGAAAGTTGTGTCCCTCATCAAGATGGACAACTTTCATAAAGGTAGAATTTTAAGTGTTTAGGTGAATTTTGGAGAACGCGGCAAAAGTTCCGGCAGACATCCATGGACACTAGAGCGGCAAGGGGGTTTGACCAAGTCTTTGACCATGGGTTGGCCCCACAAGTGTGTTTG
Organism: Cenchrus americanus; assembly: GCA_947561735.1. Lineage (NCBI taxonomy): Eukaryota > Viridiplantae > Streptophyta > Magnoliopsida > Poales > Poaceae > Cenchrus > Cenchrus americanus. The sequence goes on along the minus strand of OX387245.1, from coordinate 92,303,589 downwards.
CTATTCAAAGGGGTCACTAGAGTAGGTTAGTGAATTTTTTGGGGTGAGGGCCCAGGTTGACCGTGATTTGACCACTGTTGACCGGCTGTTAGGGTTAATTAAAAACCTGGGGCGTCACAGCCTACCCCCCTTAAATGGAATCTCGTCCCGATATTCGATTAGATAATGAAAGATGGGGAGGAGAACTCACGGTTTCGAGATTGCAGGAAGCCCGGATACTTAGTGTGATGACTCCATTGGATCTTGTACATCCGTAAGGTTTGTCTGCGGGTCTTTCGCTCTTTTTGGTCTAGTACTCTCAATGGGTGCTCGATGAGCGAGAAATCCGGCTCAATCCAAGCATTAGCTTCTGTGATGATCTCATTCTCCGGCACAGGCATTCCCTTCTTCAGTTGAGTTACATGAAACACATTGTGGACTGCGGAAAACCGTTCCGACAACTGGATACGGTAAGCCACTGGCCCACATACTTCTATAACTTCATAGGGTCCAATGTAGCGCGGAGCTAACTTTCCTTTGACACCAAACCTTTGCACACCTTTGGTGGGGGACACCTTCAAATACACGTAATCTCCCACTTTAAAGTGTCGAGGTGCGGTTCCCTTGTCATGGTAACTCTTTTGCCTCATCTGTGCCATCTTCAAATTCTCTCTTATCACCTACACTCTTTCTTCAGCATCTTTAACTAAGTCCGGACCAAAGAGTGTTCTCTCTCCGGCCTCTGACCAATTCAACGGAGTGCGGCATCTTCGTCCGTAAAGAGCATCGAACGATGCCATCTTCAAACTGGCTTGATAGCTATTGTTGTAAGAGAATTTTGCGAAAGACAAACACTTGTCCCAACTCTTGTCAAAGTGCAAGATGCTTGCTCTCAACATATCTTCCAAAATCTGATTTATTCTTTCCATTTGACCATCGGTCTGCGGATGATAACTGGAACTGCGAATTAGCTTGGTTCCAAAACAGTCATGCAATTGCTCCCAGAAACGGGCTACAAACTGAGTTCCTCTGTCAGAGATTATTGTCTTTGGAATTCCATGCAAACGAACTATGTGGTCCATGTACAACTCTGCATATTGTTGTACTGAATAAGTGGTATGCACGGCAATGAAGTGAGCGGTCTTGGTGAGTCGGTCTACGATTACCCAAATAGAATCTTTCTTTCTAGCTGTTAGGGGTAAACCCACAATGAAATCCATACTAATATCGTCCCACTTCCACATGGGTATCGACAGGGGTTGGAGTACACCTGCCGATTTCAAATGGCTTGCTTTCATCCGGTGGCAAGTATCGCACTCGGCTACATACTTGGCTATATCCACCTTCATATTGGACCACCAGACGTTCTATTTTAGATCTTGGTACATCTTGGTACTGCTGGGATGAATAGAAAATTTGGACTTGTGAGCCTCATCTAGAATGATCTTTTTAATTTCCGGATCAACGAGGACCACTAGACGTTTCCCAAACCAGACCACATCCTGGTGATCTTTCTGGAAACAAGAATACCTAGGATCACCCTGTGCTAGTTTCTGTTTGATGGTTTGTATATCTTCATCATTGCGCTGAGCAGTGACAATCCTATCATAAAGATTGGACTCTGCTGTTAAGGCATAAAGACTTCCTTGCGGCACCACTTCTAAGTTGAGCCTTCTCATTTCTTCACATAACAAGTCACTAACTGGCTCCAACTCTAGGTGGTTGCAGTGATCTTTGCGGCTAAGAGCATCTGCAACAACGTTTGCCTTGCCGGGGTGATAGTGCACTTCTAGATCATAATCCTTGATCAACTCAAGCCATCTTCTCTGCCTCATATTCAACTCTGACTGAGTAAAGATCTATTTGAGACTCTTGTGATCAGTGAAGATGTTACAACGATTACCCATTAGATAATGCCTCCATATCTTGAGAGCGTGGACAACAACAGCTAATTCAAGATCGTTGGTAGGATAATTGAGCTCATGAGGTCGAAGTGCCCGTGAAGCATAGGCAATGACTCGGCCCTCTTGCATAAGGACACAGCCGAGACCCGTGCCTGATGCGTCACAGAAGACTTCAAACGGTTTGGAATTATCCAGTTGCACTAGCATTGGGGCTGAGGTTAAATGTTGCCTCAAGGTGTGGAAGGCTTTCTCACATGCTTCACTCCACACGAACTTTACTCCTTTCTTGAGCAGTTCAGTCATAGGTTTTGCGATTCTAGAGAAGTCAGGGATGAATCGACGGTAGTATCCCGCCAATCCTAGGAAACTGCGGATCTGGTGTACGGACTTGGGTGGTTTCCAATCCATCACCTCTTGAACTTTGTTAGGATCTACGGAGATACCATCATGGGAAATGGTGTGCCCTAAGAATTTCACACTTTTCAACCAGAATTCACATTTGGAGAACTTAGCATAAAGCTTATGATCTCGCAAACGCTGAAGGACAACTCGGAGGTGCTTGGCGTGTTCTTTCTCGCTTCTGGAATAGATGAGAATATCATCGATAAAGACCACGACAAATTTATCGAGCTCCGTCATGAACACGGAGTTCATGAGGTACATGAAGTAGGCTGGGGCATTCGTGAGACCAAAAGACATTACCAAGAACTCGTAAAGACCATAACGAGTGGAGAAAACGGTTTTAGGAATGTCACAAGGTCGAATTTTGATTTGATGATAACCAGAGCGAAGGTCAATATTAGAGAAGACTTTGGCTCCAGCCAATTGATCAAAAAGAACATCGATTCGGGGAAGAGGGTATTTGTTCTTGATGGTGACTGCATTGAGCGGTCGGTAGTCCACACACATTCTCAAGCTACCATCTTTCTTTTTGATGAAAAGAGCGGGACAACCCCAAGGTGAAGAGCTTGGGCGAATATAACCCTTATCTAGTAGTTCATGGAGTTGAGTTTTCAGTTCGGCTAATTCTTTGGGTGGCATACGATAAGGTCTTTTGGAAATGGGTGCGGTGCCCGGTTGGAGTTCGATCACAAACTCGACATCTTTGTTTGGTGGCATGCCAGGCAACTCATCAGGAAAGACATCCGGATACTCACATACTACTGGAATTTCATCAAGAGGGGAGATAATGGTCACATAGGCACAAGAATCGGTACTGTCCTTGAAAGGTAGGTACAAGGTAGTGTGCCCGACCGTAGGTGAGTTGATCTCTACGACCCTATCTGATATATCTAGAATCGCCTTATGCTGGGTCATTGAAGGACCGATTAGGCGACCAGAGAGGGGGGGAGTGAATGGGAGCCGATAAATATTCTTCTCGAAGGAGATTGAAACTCCGACAAGACGAACTCGCTCGGTCGGACCCCCCAAATTGTGACAACCTGCCCAGGAAAATACCGTACTATCACCTAAGATCGATCCACTTTGGTCATTAAGCAATAATAAAGTATCATCCTGTCGTTAGTTGCTGGGTTAACGCCCGGTAAATCACTTGAAAAGCAACAAGGATCGAATATATGCATTAAAACTCACTCGAAGGCGAGTCCAGAGATACTACAACATTAATATCCAAATTCGTACCCCGAGGGGTTTAATTATTACAAACCATAGTTTTTGCCATGATGAGATAGTTCAGAGTTTTCGAAAGCAGCGGAAATAAACTAACGAAAGCGAAGACACCACGGGAGGCCATCCATGATGCTTTCAGTAGTCGTCCTCCACCCACTCCAGCTCCCAGTCGGGCGGGATCTCTCCGGGCCACACATCACTGAAGGCATTACCTGGATCAACACATTATAGCAAGGCTGAGTATACTAATACTCAGCAAGACTTACCCGTCGGTGATAACTACCTCACCAAATCTAGACCATGAAAGGCTTTTTGGCTATTGGGTTGCTTTTGCTAAAAAGTAACAAAGAGTAGGTCCTTACTTTCAAGATTTTAGCACAAGTTCTAGTAGTTTTAATCTTTACTACATTAGCCAACTAGTACAAACAAAGTTGTACAATACAATTAATCAAACATAATATTAATCAACTTCCATCATTAGGGATCTCATGACTAGTGGAGTAAGTAGTCTCGGATAACGGTGAGAGGCCGACAATCGATTGATTTAAACCTTGCAAGGTAGACCCAAACACACGGTAGGCTGCCCACAAAGGGACAACTTTCCCAGGCCGTCCCCAGAAATCCTCGGGTCGGGATCGAATCTTACAGTCTTTGGTGCAGGCTATCCGGCATACCCCGCGAGATACCCGGAGTCACCATACACCACCGGTGGTGAGCCGTGAGAGCGAATCCCAAGAGTAGTAACGGTAGGATCCCTCGCCGCCTCATTAAGGTACTAGGCTTACCGGTCCCATACCCGACATGTGCTTAGTACGTTCAAAAACTTAACCCACATAACCACTGGACCGGAGCCCAGATCCCATGCTCTTACCACGTGAGCAATCCATTTAAGGATACATTGTGATTCCTATCTAGGAACCTATTCTCGTGAGTGAGGTCATCACCCGACTTGTAACGGTCCTATAGCTTAGCAGCTATCGACCTATTATACTAGTAAGGACAAAAAGGTACCTAGGGATCATGCATCTAGGTTTCATTCAACTCCTGAACGTAAATGCACAATCATCCATAGATAATTGAATAAAGAATTTGAAAACTGGGTTAGATGCACCGGAGCTTTCCTTCGTCAGCTAGGTTAGCCTGGGCACCCTCGGTGTCGAGCACTTCCACGTACTGCAGTGAAGCTTCCGCTCCTCCTTCCTCGTTTTCCGGGACAAGGGAGTTATCTCCGTCCGGAAGATCTACACGGAATGCAATGCACGTTCAGGTGATGTGATAGTTTGTTGTCTTATCCAACTCTTGGTTGGTCATATTCATCTTGACATGCATCTATCTACTGTTTCTCTTTTGGAAGGTCATTTGTACATGGGTTATTTTTTTATTGAACAATTGAATAAAGGTTTTTATTATACTTGTTATTTCATGTGAAGGCTTTAACTCCTTGTAATTTCACAAGCAAGGGTATAAATAATATTTTTTATTTATGAATTACTTTCGGATCAGCAATGGTAGTTAATTACCTTTTAATTAAATTAGGAAATACTTTCAAAAAGGAAAAAGAATTAACTAAGGGCCTTTCTTATTTAATTTCTCTCTATTATTAAAAGGCTTTTAAGCTTTATTTTAAGCAATTAAATTACCAAAAATTAAAGGAGTGTTTCTTAAGCCTACTAGCACCTATCCTGGTCCATTGGACCCACATGTAAGTGTTGGATGCTAGGAAATTAAATATTTTAGAAAATAACAAGGACTAGCTAGTGATTCAATTTAAATGCATACAAAAATAAATAAGCCTCAAAATGATCCAAACTTTCTTGTGCATGCTCTCTGGTCCTAAACAAGCCTAAAGAACTAGCATATACATCTAGGAACTTTACTGATCTGGGTTTATTAATTTACAAAAGAAAACATGCATAAATCAAGAATAATTATTTCTTTAAGCCAAAAATCATGCTTAATTCACACGATGTGTATATTGACATAACAAGACAGTGTGCACAAGTTGAGCTCAAAAACATAAATATATTTAGCAAGAAAAATCATTTATGCAGATTCTGCAGAAATGGAAAAACATTTTTATAAAAAGATTTACAACATAAATTTGTGCAATTTGTGGCATAGGAGCTAGTAATGACCTAACACACAACATATCCAAAAATTAGCTACAGAGGATTTATATATTTTGATATATTGCAGATCTAGGTTTTTCAAGTTTGTATTTTTCATGCAAAACTTAATAGGAATTAGCTCCGGCCAGAATAACAAAAGTTGTAGAATAATTCACCACGAATCCAACAAAATTGGTTTTGCATTTTTCTGATTTTTCTATGATTTTCTACGCAATTTACAAGAATCAGGAAACTCACTTTACTATTTTAGTTGCACTTTTGCAGGGAGGCCCTCGGAAAGATCTTGGTTTTTGCAATGTAGCCCCTGGGGCGGCCGGCCGCGCGCGGGGAGGCCAAATTCCGGCGAGCCGCTGGCCGGGGCCGGCCGGGAGCGGGCGGGGGTTGACTGCGGACTCCTATGGCTCCATTCGGGGGTTCGCTTGGGGCCGAGGCGCCGGCGTGCATGCTCGGCGCGGCCCACGGCGGTGGCCGCCGGACCTCGTGTCCCGGCGAACCGGCGACCGGTGCAAGCCGGCCGGTGACCCGGGCGCCGTCGGTAGGTTCAAGGGAAGGTGGGGGCGCGCTTGGTTTGGGGGCTGCGGCCGGCCGGGCCTCGAGCTCGCCGCGGGGCCGCCTCTAATGGCGCCCGGCGGCGCTCGGGCCGTGGACGGCGGGCGCGGGAGGAGCTCGCCTTGTGGCGCAGCCTTTATAGTGGCTCGGTGCCCCTTGCTATGCGGAGTGGAGAAGGGAGGACCGGGCACGGGTAGTGCTTGGGGGGCGCGCGGGCAGCACGGACGGGCGACCGACAGGCCCGAGAAGGGACCCGGCGGTCCGTCCTAGTGCCCGTCCCGCCGCGCGGCGTGAGGAGGAGGGGGGGGGAACTTCGAGACCGTCTTTGGACGCGCGTGGCTTCGGTAAATGAACCTCGGGAAGGCGCGAGGGGGCTCGGACGTCGAGGCAGGGGCGGCGCGGCGCGGGCGCGCGCACGGCGCGGCGTGCGCGCGGGAGCGCGTCCGCGGCCGATTTCTATTCGGTGTGCCCGTGTTCGAACTCGATTTTCTCCAAAATTTTGAATAAAAGTTGACTAAGCTTTAAGTACGAAAGTTGTAGATCTAGTCACCCTCTACAACTTTCAAAAAGGCTATAGGGTGTTTTTCTCAACCGATTTTGCAGGAACGTCGTGCCAACTTTGAATGCCGGCCTGTTCTAGAAAACAGGAGGTACTGGCGGTTGACCAAGTTTTTCACCGTTATCTGCTCAAAATTTGAAATGCCAATCTACATGAAAGTTGTGTCCCTCAAAAAGATGGACAACTTTCATAAAGGTAGATTTTGAAGTATTTAGGCGAATTTTGGAGAACGCGGCAAAAGTTCCGGACGACATTCGCCGACGTCAACGGTTAAGCCGGTTTTGGCCGTGTCTTTGACCAAGGGTCCATTACGGGCGTGTGTAGGCTTGGTCAAGGGGTTCATTAGTGTTCATTGGTGAGGTTTTCGAGGTGATGACCCAGGTTGACCTAGGTTTGACCGGTTTGACTCGGCTGATCCGGTCATTAGTGTTAATGACGGTAATTAAAAAGTTGGGACGTCACACAAATCACACGCTCCGCACTTCTACCTTCCGTTTGCCAAAACCACGTAGCCACTGGAGTGCTACTAGTCCTAGGAGCAAACACTACCAGCAACCTCAACACACACGCACCCACGACAACGGAAACTACTCGAAAGTCGGCTGTCCAGAGGGGGCGGTTAGACCGGGTATAGGGGCGGTTAGACCGCCTCCACCAGGCAACCAAGAAATCCTCCGAAACACCTCTTCCGAGCACCAAAACGCACCACGGTTTCACCAACCAAGATCTCTGGTCAAGGCCATGCTAGCTACCAGAAAATCTTGGTGAAAACCAAAACTCCACCCAGGGGCCTAGGGGCGGTTAGACCGGCTACCAGGGGCGGTCTAACCTCCTATACCCAGCCACGAACTCCAAACAAGAACTCCTAGGAAACGGCACGAGAACGACCCGAAATTTCACCCAGACGCTCCTCTGATCAAGGCGAACAAACCCACAGAGGAAAATCTGGCGAAACAAAACTTTGACCTGGAAGACCCAGGGCGGTTAGACCGCCTCTCCCAGAAAACGAACCCGCGGGTCAAACTCCAACTTCCTCGCGCCCGATCTCCCAAATCACTGCACGGATTGCAGAAAAACTTCGGGAATAGCTGGGTTACCTCCTGGGCAACCTCTACCTCAAAGGAATCGACCCAAAACGCTCACAATCAAGAGGAATCCAAGAAATCGCTTCTCTAGGTCAAGAACTCGCCCAACACGAAAAACAACCAAATTGAGTCCGATTCAAGAGAGATTTGGGGGCAAAGTCACCAGCCAAAGAGGCACAAGATCCTCATACGTGACACCCACCAAAAACCCCCAAGAAATTGTCCTCAAAACACCGCCAACAAAGAGCTCTGAAAATCAACACAAAGAAGGACGGGAAAAACACTTCACCACCTTGAGGAACAACGCCGAACCGTCTATACATACCATGAAGGTTCGTACAAGGTCTAGCTTGCCACCCAAACATCCATCCCTCTCTCTAGATCTCACATGAAGCTCTCAAGCTAGTCCTAGGAAAAACTAGGGAAAAAGGAGAACGAAAATGGAAAAACAAATGAGCTAGGGTTCCAAGAGTTGGCTGCCATCCATCCACTCAATGAGTATATATGGAGGCACCCAAAAGACTAAACTACCCTTACTTAAAACTAGGGATACAAGCCCCTCAAGGGCGAATTTGGAAGTCTTCAGATTTTCTTCATCGGAAGGATGCCCGGTGACCGCAACCTACTTAGCCTTGACGCAATACTTGCGATCCCGACGCGTGTCCTCCGCTTTGAAGCATCTCGGCGCCAGCGACCAGGGCGGTCAGACCGCCCCCTGGGCGGTTAGACCGGCCCGGGCAATCTGACCGCAGGCGGTCTGACCGCCCCTCCTGGGCGGTTGAACCGGCCTGGGGTGGCCGCACCACCTCGTCGAGTCTTCGGCCTTGGTTTTGTGGCTCAACCGAGTAACCCAATGGTTTTCTGGTGAACCACTGCAAACCCCGCGAACTCGGTGTAGCCTCCGCTAATCTCCACTCATGACTCGGCTCCCACGTAGTCCCGGCTCGACCTTGGTTTTGAGGCTCTACCAAGAAACCGTCCACGACTTCATCTTGCTGTTCATGCCACCATGCGGCCCGCACTTGACCCCGCTGGCCATCGGGTCCCTCGAACAAAGCCTACTTGTCTTCTCCACACCTAGAGGCCTCACCGGCAACGACCTTTCGTGCTTGTTCTTCACCTGCACCAACACGAGTCAAGCCGCAACCTGCACCTGCAATACTTAGCCAAGAATCAGTCCACACAACGTTGTCAATCACTCATCACACAAGGAAGCGACCATCCACCGGTCCTTGAACCACACATGGTCCTCAGTCATCCACTCCATACCTAAGATAACATCCATGCTTCCCAATTATATGGTTATGAGATTAGATTGAATAACCTTACTCCCTAACCTTAAAGGAACTCCAAAAGTTACTAAGTGAGAAGTGATGTTTCCACCTGGTGTGGTAATTTTGTAAGCCGATTTGGTTTGCATTCCCTTTAGACCCAATTTGTCTAGTAGATTCTCACTTATGAAACTGTGGGTGGCTCCCGAATCAAATAAAATCTTAACAGGAGTGTTGTTGATAGAGAATGTACCCGTGAGCACTGAAGCTCCCTCTGGGATATCGCTCATGGCGGTGAAGTTCAGCTTGCCCTGGCGTACTTGCACCATAGGCTTCTTAGCTGGAGTGGCAGGCTTGTTTCCTGCACCTTGATTCTGCGGGTTGGGCTTGATCTGCCTGGGCTTGGGACACTCACTGATGTAATGCCCCGGCTGACCATAGTTGTAGCAACGACGATCACCAACGTTGAGAGGAGGTGCATTAGGCTTTGGAGCCTGCTGCTGAGCATTGCAGAACTGGAAGTTCCCTGTGGGTTTGCTCTGGGATGGCTTCATCGTCCAGCGTCGAGTTGAAGATGGCTGGGATGGGCTTGGAACATTCTTCTTCACAAAGCGAAACTTTTTACCAGTTCCGCTGCCCGGAGCAAAACCAGACATCCTCTTTTTGTCCCCGTAGGCTTTCTTCATAGCGTCCTCTTGGGAGATAGCCTTGTTTGCTAGCTCATGGAAGTTTGTGGGCTCGAGCAGGTTCAGCCGCTCGTACAACTTGCCATCTAGCCCGTCGCGGAATCTCTCCATCTTCTTTGCATCAGTGTCAACATGATGCCCACCATACTGGCACAAGTTGTTAAACTTCTGGGCGTAGCGGTACACTGTGTCAGATCACTGCCTGAGGGCCAACAGCTCCCTCATCTTCCTATCCATCAGTCCCTTGGGAATGTGGTGACTCTTGAAGGCTTGCTTGAACTCATCCCAAGTTATAGCGTGCCCTCGCTGCATTGACTTGAAATGGTCCCACCACATCAAGGCTTCCCCCCACAGTTGCAGAGCTGCGAAGTTAGCCTTGTTCTCCTCGGAGCAAGGCAGCACAAAGGCAAAGAATTTTGCCTCTATGGCCTTGATCCAACCCTCAGCTTCCAGGGGGTCTTCCGCTTTAGCGAAGGTCGGCGGCTTCATTGCGATGAACTGAGCGTACGTGGTGACCTGATTAGGCCCCTCGTGATTGGCCCCGTGTGGCGGCCCTCGGTTCATCTGCTGGGCGATCTGCTGCTGCGTCTGCAGGATATGGCACAGCACCTCGGTTTGGGTGGCCATGAAGGCCTCCGACAGTGTCATGGGCGGTGGTGGCGGCAAGTCACCGCTACCGTTCGCTCCGAACCCGTTGGGTGAGCTGCGCGTGGTTCCCACCATCTGAAATGCGAGCCTCATTAGTTACATAATCAAAAGCTTACTCCAAAATGATGACAAGCATGATCATACATAACCACAACTCATTAGCATTTATGATGATAACAGTGGCAGTCGAAAAACCTCACATAGCCAGCAAGGATTCATAGAATCGTTCTTTAACACAGTTAGGAATGCGATCACTCGAATACATGAGCCAACATTCACTCTCGGACAATTACTGTCACTTCGAGTACCAACGAAGGTGGTATTCGAACGAGCGCTTAATCGTTTGGCAAAGGAGTGATGCCCCTAGAAATGCTTTGGTTTACCAACGCTTATGTAAAATGCAAGGTCTGACAAGCGTGATTATTGCAATGATTGATCCAAGAATTTGGTAATCATACGCAATAAAACTTCAACTTCTGGTGAACAAGCGAATTCCAATTAAAACACACATGCTTAAGCATTCATTATTACAACAAGATGGAACGAGGTCCACAGACATTACAAAGCTTGAATTTGAAAACACCACAAGACGACAAGGTTACAAGCAGTTACTCTGCACGAAGACGTGCTAAAAGTTAACTACTCCAACATCTCGAAGACAACACCATAGGATCGACATCCTTCTTAATCTTGCATGCCGGCAACCTAGTTGCCCACCGAAGCACCACTGTCTGTAGGTGAAGCTGGGGGAGTCGGCGGCGGTGGTCCTGCCTGGCTCGTCTGATCCAGACCAGACAAATCCTGCTGCTCCTCCGGGTGTGCGTGTACTGGAGGCAGTGGCGTAAGGCCACTATAGCCTGCAAGGCTGCCACCTGTACCTCGGCCTCCACCTGCTGCTGCATATCAGCAATGTTCTGAAGTAGCGTCAACCTCTCAATCTCATACGCATCGGCATTCTCCCCTAAGGTATGATTCTCTGCCTCCAGATCTACAATCCTCTGCAGGTGGTCACCTCTCTCTAGCTCTAACTGGAATCTCCTAGCACGCAGCCTGTCATTCTCCTGCTGCATCTGAGTAAGTGTAAAGTTCAGCTGCTGTTGTGCTGCTATTAGCCGCTGCCAATCTCGCCTAGATGCCTCCAAACGCTGCCCAATAACTGCTGCGGTATTATAGCGCAGCCCCTAAAGTGTGAAAACCACGTTCAGACAGCGAGCTAGCGTCTGAGTGACATCCAATAGCTCCGCTAGTGTCAACAGCTCCCGTAGGTGATCCATACGGTCCAACCATGCAGGGTCGTGAGGACTCACAACAGGAAATAGCCCGAACGGAGAGAGAGCTACCACAGTGGGGTTGTGGTCACAGAAGTCCGTCAGCACTCTAAGGGCTGCTGACTCAACGGCCTCATGGGTAATAAATCCCCAGTAGATAAAACTCAAGTCGAACCAGTCGGCGTGGTCCGGGTGTGGTAGAACAGTGACAATCACCCTGCCACGGGGAACGCCATAGTGCTCGAACTCGGACACCTCATAAGTCGGTGGCGTGAGGTAGCCTGCGGCGCTGAGTGCTTCCCACGCAAGGCGTGGAAAACCCTACCAGTGCAACGCATTGGTACGGATCGTACCGTCAGCGTCGAACTCGTGGAACACGGGGAAAGCCATCTGTACAAAAATGTAACACATGTCAGGTCTCAAAGAGAACGACATGTCAGATGAAGTTCTGGCAGCTGACATAACCAAAAATCCAGAACCCTCAAATATTTCCCAAGTTTTCCGGTTACTACAAAAGTTCTTTAACACATATTTGATTTTTAAGTTTGACCTCGAACAAGGAAAACAAGGTGAACGGATACAAGACCTAGATGTGCCTAGGAAAGTGTAAACCAAGCCGAAAGAAGCTAAGATCAAAACTTGTGACTACAAGCACAAGGTACAACAAGGTGAACAAGCTTTTTCAAAATTTCGGCAGCATGACAGCTAAGCATGAGAGGTACTCTAATTCATAAAAAGCACACACTAGCATAATCTTCCTTAGAGAGCATATGGAAATTCAGTTTTGAGTCCATTTTAGTTGTTTCGATTTTTAACATGCATGCAAGACGTCCTATTCGACCTCACATGGCAATCAAGCCAAAAATGGAAGTTAATGCCGGTGGCAAGGCTTTTATTCGTCTCTCCCTATAATATCTAGTCGAGAGCTATACGGTACTCGCTCAACGACTAATGAAGCGCTGTTATGTACCTGCAGAAAACAAACCTTTCGTGCCAGCACGTCACGAAAGCGTCCACATACATTGCCGTTCACTATAGAAACGACATCCATGCGTTAAGTCGCTGCATGGACAGCATCCAACCTCAGACACCCTCCGTTTGAATGGAGTGTATCCTTGCCTCGCATGATCGACATGCGGAATGCACACGTATGAAACACGTGGTGACACACAACTCATAAACAGACGCGAAGATGGGATCTGTGGAATGGATCACTCCATCAACCCTCGCAATTCCCGTGATGCGGAACAGCACACGTATAAAACACGTGGCTCATCTAGTTTGGTTGTGCATGAAAGTAAGTCTGACATAAAGTAATGTGCTGAAAGTTAGCAAATAAACCATAGGTTAATTAAGCCACCTGAAAGAACCCAAAATTCCCTCTAGGGCCTCTCGGTCTAGTTTATCCTTAGCGGACCAACGTATTTTGGAAAATCAGACAATCTTGGCAAATTTTATTCAAAAACCAGTGATTAAGTTTATTAATTAATCTCTGGTGCATATAATTGCTCTGATGCCAACTGTGACAACCCACCCAGGAAAATACCGTACTATCGCCTAAACCAATCCACTTTGGTCATTAAGCGATAATAAAGTACCATCCTGTCGTTAGTCGCTGGGTTAACGCCAGGTAAATCACTTGAATAGCGATAAGGATCGAAGTATATGCATTAAAACTCACTCGAAGGCGAGTCTAGAAATACAACAACATTAATATCCAATTTCGTACCCCGAAGGGTTTAATTATTACAGACCGAAATTTTTGCCATAACGAAATAGTTCAGAGTTTTTGAAATAGCGGAAATAAACTAACGGGAAGCGAAGACACCACGGGAGGCCATCCATGATGCTTTCAGTCGTCGTCCTCCACCCACTCCAGCTCCCAGTCGGGCGGGATCTCTCCGGGCCACACATCACCGAAAGCATTACCTGGATCAACACATTATAGCAAGGCTGAATATACTAATACTCAGCAAGACTTACCCGTCGGTGATAACTACTTCACCAACTCTAGACAATGAGAGGCTTTTGGCCACTGTGTTTCTTTTTGCTGAAAAGTAACAAAGATTATGTCCTTACTTTCAAGATTTCAGCACAACTTCTAGTGGGTTTAATCTTTACTACATTAGCCAACTAGTACAGGCAAAGTTGTACAATACAATTAATCAAGCATAGTATTCATCAACTTCCATCATTAGGGATCTCATGGCTAGTGGAGTAAGTAGTCTTAGATAACAGTGAGAGGCTGACAATCGATTGATTCAAACCTTGCAAGGTAGACCTAAACACACAGTAGGTTGCCCCCGCGAGGACAACTTCCCAAGCAGTTCCTAAAAATCCTCGGGTCAGGATCCCTCGCCGCCTCATTAAGGTACTAGGCTTACCGGTCCCATTCCCGACAAGTGCTTAGTACGTTCAAACACTTAACCCACAATAGCCATTGGACCGGAGCCCAAATCCCATGCTCTTACCACATGAGCAATCCAATTAAGGATATATTGTGATTCCTATCTAGGAACCTATTCTCGCGAGTGAGGTCATCACTCGACTTGTAACGGTCCTATAGCTTAGCAGCTATCGACCTATCATACTAGTAAGGACAAAGGTACCTAGGGATCATGCATCTAGGGTTCCATTAAACTCATGAACTTAAATGCACAATCATCCATAGATAATTGAATTAAGAGTTTGAAAACTGGGTTAGATGCACCGGAGCTTGCCTTCGTCAGCTAAGTTAGCCTGGGCACCCTCGGTGTCATTGAGCACTTCCACGTACTGTATCGAAGCTTCTGCTCCTCCTTCCTCGGTCTCCGGGACAAGGGAGTAATCACCGTCCGGGAGACCTACATGGAATGCAATGCAAGGTTCAGGTGATGTGATAGGTTGTTATCTTGCCCAACTCTTGTTGGTCGTATTCACCTTAACCAGTATCTAGATAGTGCATATATTTTAGGAAGGTTATTGGTTGTATATGGTTCATTCTTTTATTGCACATTTGAATTATTGTCTCTTTGTACTTGTTATTTCATGTGAAGGTTTAATCCTTTTCTTTTCACTAGCAAAGGTGTGAACAAGATTCTTATTCATAAATAAATTCATTATCAACAAGGGGGTTTTATTAACTTTTAAATAAGTTAGGTAATACTTTCCAAAAAGGAAAAAGAATTAAAAGGGATTTTCCTTATTAATTGTTCTTTAATATTTAAAAGGGCTTTTAAGCTTTTAGTAAGCAATAAATTACCAAAAATTAAAGAAGTGTTTCTTAAGCATATCAGCACCTATACGGGTCCACTGGACCCACATGTAATGCTTGGAAGCTAGGAAATTAAATGCTATAGAAAATAACAAAGACTAGCTAGTGATTCAATATAAATGCATACAAAAATAAATAAGCAACAAAATGATCCAAACTTTCTCATGCATGCTCTCTGATCCTAAACAAGCCTAAAGAACCAGCAAGTACACATAGAAACTCTACTGATCTTGCTTAACAAATTTACAAAGGAAAACATGCATAAATTAAGAATAAATATTTCTGTTACACGAAAAACCATGATTCATTCACAAGAGGTGTGTTATGACATAACAAGACAGTATGCACAAGTTGGGCACAAAAACATAAATAGTTTTAGCTACAAAAATCATCTAGGCAGTTTCTGCAGAAATGGACAACAATTTATATAGCAAGATTTACTTCACAACTTTGTGCAATTTTTGGCACAGGAACTAGTCATGGCAAGACATACAACATATTCAAAATTTAGATACAGAGGAGTTGCATTTTTTGAGTTATGGCAGATCTAGGTATTTCACAATCCTATTTTTCATGTTAAAACTATTTAGAATCAAGACATGTGAGAATAACAAAAGTTGTGCGATTTCTCTCCCCGAATCCAACAAAATTGGTTTGGCATTTTTCTGAATTTTCTAAAATTTTCTAGGAATTGTTTACTGCACTGGACCAATTAGCAAGAAAACTTAGATATGATTCATCACGAACAGGTCCTAAAATTTACACAGAACACCCTGAAAAGATCTCTGGCCGAGCAATTGGGTCCCTGGCCCGGGAGGGCGGCGCGGCTCCAGCCAAATCCGGCGAGCCGGCGGCGCTCCCGCCGAGCAAGCGGTGGGGGTCAACGGGATGCTCACCTAAGGGCTACGGGTGGCCCGAGTTGGGGCGGAGGAGCCGCCGGCGAGGGGGATCGACGGCGGCCGGCGGCGGTTGCCGCGGCGGCTCGGGGGAAAACGGCAAGGAAGGCGCTGCTTGGACAACAAGCGAACTGGGGAGGTGGTCTAGGGTCTAGGGGAGCTAGGGAAGTGGTCGGTCGGCGGCGAGCGCGAGCGGGTGCACGAGCTCAAGGCGGCGGCGGCAATGGTGCGGTGGAGCTCGGGGTGGCGCGCGGAGGGAGGAGGAAGGCGCTTGAATAGCCTCGGCTTGGGGTCGTGGGTGACGGCGAAGATGCCGCCGTGGTCCTCTCTCTCGGTGGCCGCGCGTACGGCGGCAACGCCACCGTCGGACCGGCGATCCGTGGCGCGCGCGTACGGCGGGGACGCGACGGCGTACGGCGCCTAGGGGGGACTCCCGGGCCGGGGGGCGCGCGTTCGCATGGGGAAGGGGCGCCTCGGGCGGAGGGCCTCGGGCGGCGCGCGGGCGCGGTATGCCGGGGTGCGTCGGTGCCGGCCGGCGACGCGCGGCGCGCGCGGGCGCGCGACGTCATGGCATGTTGGCGCTCTGTCCTAACCCGTGTTGCTAGTGCTGTGTTTGAATTGATTTTTCTCCAAACTTTTGTATAAAAGTTGACCAAGCGTTGAACATGAAAGTTGTAGGTCTAGTCAACCTCTACAACTTCTAAAAAGGCTATATAGGGTTTTTCTTCACAGATTTTGAATTACACCAGTGCCAACTTTGAATGTCACCCTGTTCTTTTGAACAGTGAATCCTGCCTTGCAACCAATTTTTCAAGCTTTTCCACTCAAAATTTGAAATGCCAATCTACATGAAAGTTGTGTCCCTCATCAAGATGGACAACTTTCATAAAGGTAGAATTTTAAGTGTTTAGGTGAATTTTGGAGAACGCGGCAAAAGTTCCGGCAGACATCCATGGACACTAGGGTGGCAAGGGGGTTTGACCAAGTCTTTGACCATGGGTTGGCCCCACAAGTGTGTTTACTATTCAAAGGGGGTCACTAGAGTAGGTTAGTGAGTTTTTTGGGGTGAGGGCCCAGGTTGACCGTGATTTGACCACTGTTGACCGGCTGTTAGGGTTAATTAAAAACCTGGGGCATCACAGATGCCAAGGCCGCCATATTGTACTGGGCAGCAGTGGAGGAGCTGGTGGACTTTCACGCCTAGGGCCGCTATCA
Source organism: Cenchrus americanus (assembly GCA_947561735.1). Classification (NCBI taxonomy): domain Eukaryota; kingdom Viridiplantae; phylum Streptophyta; class Magnoliopsida; order Poales; family Poaceae; genus Cenchrus; species Cenchrus americanus. The sequence continues at coordinate 92,286,518 of OX387245.1, read as the reverse complement.
AACCAAGCTAGGTTGTTAACCTACTACCCACTGGGCTGGCGGCTGGCCCATGCTGCAAACCCGCATAGAACCCATATATATTTCACTGAATCAATGACGGTGTTAATGACCTCATTAGAAATCTACGTTTAATTCCGCATGTATCATATATGAACCATTTCAATTTTTAAGCATGGACAATCTCTTCAATGTAAGAAGTTAGCTATATATGGGCAGTGTCTAACTGTCTAAGGAACAAGGATTGTTTGAAATTCAGGAATCGGGATTCACGAAACATAGAAGGAAGGTCGCTAGCTTCTCGCTCGTTTCAATCCCGCACTTAGCCCGTACAAAGTGAGAAGCTTCACATAATTGATTCGTACGTGTGACTCAAAAACATTGATTTGTATGTATTCGGCTTAGAATGCTTACATATGTTAGATTTCTAATTTAGTACTAAGTAGAGCAATGTGTGAACTCATTACCCAGCCGCACGCACAAAGTACTACGAAAACGATTGAAGGGCAAAACAAATTGTAGGTGCACACATTGCTTGTGCTTCGACGCTACACCGAAGTGCTCTACTCTTGCTACTCGCCTAGCCGATGCTTGTTGCTCACCTTGGCCGCATGCGCGAGGAGCACCGACGCCCGCGCCGCCGTCGCTCGTCGCAATTTGCTGGATTGGAGAGATTAGGAGGGTGCGCACCGCGCGCCGGTAGTTGTATTACTAGCCTCGCTAGGTGAGGGGCGAGTCGAGATGAAGGGGAGGGGCTAGAAAACGCGAGGGGACGACAGGCAACATGCTTCATGATTTTGATGCGCAGCGCCGCACGCAGATATGAGGCCGTCACTCCGGCAGGCGGCACCGGTCGTCGGCGAGCCTTGAGTCCTCCCTGCGAGGCGAGGGGGAGGGAAATTTTGGGCCACAACTTCATCTGTTGCGCGCTGCTGGGCTGACCAGTGACCAAACATCTAGAAGCTAGACCATAAACTGATTGATTAGGCCCTAAAAATTCATGTGGTTATAAGGGAGGATTTGGGCCACGCCTAGGGCCATGGCCCTAGTGGCCCTAGGCCCAAATCCGCCCCTGCTGGGCAGGCCGCATTCACCCAGGCCACTGCACATCTCACTCCCACGACAACCTCAGATCCGCACCAAAGGAACCCCCGAACCAACTTCTCAATAGCGCGAATGGCCCAGGGCGTGATCTTCGTGGCCATAGAAATGTGCACCGGGATGGCACAAAGCGTAGATCGGGCAAGAATGAGACGACCACTCCTGTTTAGCATCCTACCCTTCCAGGGAGGTAGCCGCTTGGCGACCTTATCGACGACCGGTTGCATGGAAGATTTAGGAAGACGCCAAGGCGAGAGTGGGACTCCTAAGTAGGTACACGGGAAGTCCGCACACTGACAGCCAAGAGTGTGAGTGATTACGCTCAGCTGTTCCTCATCGCATCGGATCGGGAAAGCCTTGCTCTTATTAATATTAGTAGCAAGTCCTGAAGCCTGGCGAAAAAGATCCAAGATCGCTCTAATCATAACAAGATCGAGCACGACCAGAGATAGAAAGATGACCACATCATCTGCATAAAGAGAGACCTGTTGTTTGATGGAGCGGGGGCGTAGAGGGCAAAAAAGGCCCCTAGAATCAGCAATCTTGATCATGGCACTGAAGCACTCCATGACTAAGACAAACAGCATGGGTGACAGAGGGTCACCCTGCCTAAGCCCATGACCATGGCAGATACAACGACCGGGAACTCCATTCAGGAGAACTTTAGTGCTAGCTGTGGAAAGAAGGACTGAAATCCAGTTAGTCCACCGCAAAGGGCAGCCGACCGCAGATAACAACTCGAGCAGGAAAACCCAATTGACTGAGTCAAAAGCTTTGGCCAGGTCAATTTTAAAAAGCACGCTCGGGATTTTCCTTATCGAAAGGGTTCTAGCCGTACCCATAACATATCGGAAGTTATCTTGTATTTGACGACCCTTAATGAAAGCGCTTTGATTCGGTGAAATGAGGTGCAAAAGAATTGGCGCGAAACGGTTGGCCAAAACTTTAGCAAAGATCTTCCCAAAACTGTGGATAAGGCTGATCGGGCGATAGTCACCTAAGCCCTCCGGGTTATCGACCTTTGGGACCAGAGTAATAAGCGCCTCATTCAGGTGATGGAAGCTCTGACAGTCGATGACGGAGATGGCCTGGAAGGCTCTCACCACGTCCGCTTTGATGATCGACCAGGACGACCTGTAGAAACGACCAGCGAACCCATCTGGGCCCGGCGCCTTATCGTGGGGAAGATCCTGAATAGCAGCCCACACCTCCTCTTCAGAGATCGGATGATCAAGCTCCGAGAGATCCAGACAGGGGAGCCCCAGCTCGCTAAAATCCAGGACGGCGGTCCTCGGCAACTCGGAGCCGAGGGTAGCTTCGTAGTATTTAAAGGCTGCTTCTACCTTGCCAGCCTCAACGACTAGGGTGACACCGTCGACCAGGAGGGAATCAATGCGGTTCTTCCTCCTTCGATGATTCGCATGAAGGTGAAAAAACTTAGTACAAGCATCCCCCTCCTTCAACCACCTCATGTTGGACCTCTCACGTGCGATAGTGCGCTGAAGTGATGTTAACCCCAGGTAACGTAACTTCAGGAACTTACGCAACACAAACTCGGGAAGTGACAACGACCGATGATCCTGAGCCTCATCTAAGTGGAAAATAACCTCCTTAGCGACCAGCATCTGAGCACGAATACTGCCAATAGATTTAGCACTCCAAGCCTTTAGCCTTTTCGCCATCTCGCGGAGTCTTTGGTCAATGGTACGCAAAGGATCAGCGAGAGGCAACAGAGACGACCTTGCAGCCTTCATGGTGTCAAGATAGCCTTGAACCTGAGGCCAGAAGGACTGGAAACGAAAGCGCCGCTTGGGCTTAAACCCGTCATCAAACTGCAGGAGCAGAGGAGCATGGTCCGAGCAACGGGAAGAAAGGGCCTGGAGATACGACCGGGGGTAGAGGGACTCCCAACCCTCAGAGACAAACATCCTATCAATACGTTCCAAAGTCGGGTGCAACCACTCGTTGCTCCAAGTGAAAAGACGACCACTGAGATGGAGCTCAGACAGCTCAAGGTCATTAAGCAACCTTCGAAAACGACCCATCATCCTTCTAGAAAGACGACCATTGCTCTTATTTGCCGCCTGGTATATCAAGTTGAAATCCCCAAAAATTGCCCAAGGGCCCGACAGGGATGGCCGAAGGTCACGCAACTCATGCAAAAAAGCCAATCTTCGCAGCATCCCCCTGAGGGCCATAAACATTAGTCAGCCACCAAGTAACATCCGGATTAGCACGAGGAGCCACCTTCACCGAAAGGGAGTGGGAGCATATAATAGGGGAGGAAACCGACCAACAGTTAGCGTCCCAAGCGACCAAAATACCACCACAGGTATGCACAGCAGGGAGAGCGAAATAATCAAAATCAGGGCCGAGCATATCCTTAACCAAAGCGTCATCAAGTACATCAAGTTTGGTCTCTTGTAAACAAACAAACGAAGCCCTCTCCGACCGAACGAGCTCATGAACCACCATGCACCGAGCGCATCGGTTGAGGCCTCATGCATTCCAAACTACAAGTCGTTCATCCATCGAAACAAAAACATCGACCAACGACCAAACGAGGTAGGCTAGCAGACCCTAACCTCCTCGACCAAACCGTCATCGGCGAACAACTCCTGCGTCGTCATCGTCTCCTCGTCCTCGAGGATACAAGCCTAGATGGCATCGTCCAAGGCACCCCTGAACAACACTCGGATCGCGAGACAGTGGCTCTCCGAGAGACCGGTAGCAAACAGGCGCAAGTACTCCTGAAAGGCAGTGGCGTCTGGCGCCGCCTCTGTGCCAATCACTCCAAGCTGGCGCATCACGACGTTCTGCCCGCGGGTGATGGAGGGGGTGCCCCCTCGTGGCCTTTGCCACAATACGACCACTCCTGCGCAAAGTAGAAGGGTCAGGAGGCGGCGAGCGAGCACGACATGCCCTAGGACGAGTCAAAACGACTGGCGGGGCAGGCTTCCTGGAGACGGAGTAGCAGAACTCTTCCGCTCTACCCGCGGCCAACGTCCCGGGCGAAGCCGTGGACACAGAAGCGAAAGCGGAGCCCAAAGCTGAAGCAACAACCAAACATGGCGACACGACCGGTGCCTCTGCGGTAACCCTGTCACCATGGAGGTCAGGCAACTCAAGTGTCCTGAGCGGGACGTCTACAGCTGGAAAGACGACCTCAATAGCCAGCAGCCCCGTCGCGTGCGACGCACGAAACAGACAGGCCCCCAACCGTGCAAACACAGCAGAAAGGAGGACATGTGGCGGTCTTGACGCCCTCAAGACGACCGACTGCTGCGGAGAGGCCGCGACAAAAGGTAGAGGCAGAGGGAGTGGCGACCCCACCTCACCGACCAACGTGACAGCCCTCAAACTCTGGGCGACGACCTGTACGTCCACTCCTGGAGAGCACGACCTGCGCGGAGAAGAAGCCGACCCTGAAGGCCCAACGTCACTGGCAAGACAGAGCGGTAGAGTCGACTCCTCTCGGCCCTTGGAGCGAACCTCCACCTCCTCGGAGCGAGAGGTAGTCCGTCCCGCAGAGTGCGGGGAGGGGGGCCCAGCAGCCGAAGGGGACGCGACCTGGGCCGGCCCACCCCCCACCGACGACCCACCGGAAGCGGCGCGAGCGACAATGCTGACCGACGAGGAGCCCAGCAAGCTGCTGAAGACGCCCGCCGACGGGTGGATGCCCTGCAACCCCTATTCCGGATAGGAGTGGGGGCGCGGCGGGGGCAGCAGAGGAACCACCGGGGCGCCAAACAGGGGGGCCGAGCCCTCCAGTGCCATCCAGGGGCCGGCACCAGAGGCAGCGGAGCCATCCCTGAAGGACGCGGAAGGGGTGCCCCCACCGGAAGGCTGAGACGAAGACGACGAGGCTCCTCCCGAGCTCGACGGAGGCTGACGAGGCCCCTCCGCCGCCCCACTAGACTGGAAGAAGTCGGAGCCTGGAGGCGACGGTGGAGCCCCTGGAGAGATGACCATGACCTCAAGAATGTCGATGACTTCCCTATAGCGAAATCCCGGCTGCGGATGCCGAGCGTCGAAGGGGATGGGAGCCCACATCACCTTCTCGTTTGGAATAAGATCCGGGTGTAGACAAGCGACCGTGACGAAGAACTTCTTCAAACTGGCCTTGGACTCGGTCTCTGGCGCCATGGAGAGCAGCGCACAAGAGGAGCCAAGGATCTCTTGGGCAGTGCTACGTAGCCAGAGGTGAGCTGGCACACCCTGAATACCAAGCCGCACTCTGTAGTCCATGGGCGACCACTCCGCCTCGCTCTCCTTCCTCCAACGTCTGAAGACCAGTCGGACCGAGGAGGAGGGGAGGGGGCATCCAAGATCAGCTGCAGGACATCATAGTCCAGAAAAAGCATAAGGAAGTCCTCCGGATGGTGCACATGCATTGTAAATGACCCAGACAGCAAGCCGAAGTGACCCATGATGTAAGCCTGGACATCGGAAGGCGTTAACCGGCCGAGTGCCAGCGACCATAACGACCAAAGCACGCTCGAGCGCGATCTCATTCGCCGCAATCTCCACCGTGCGAGGGATGATGCACGTCTCCGACCGCGGCCGTCTGAAAGGATGGTCCACCGGCAGAGGAGAGGCGGCGTCAAAGGAGAGATGACCAATAGGGCCCCGACCCGCCTCGGACCGAGGCCGCGGCAGGGGGCTGCGTGCCGCGGACCGCCGCTACCGGCCGGCCCTCACGACCCAACCTAGGAGGCGGGTCCCGCGGAGCACATGCGCGCGCGACGCCCCCGCCCAAGCGAGGGTGCGACCCGGTAGCACCACGACGGACCCCGTCTCGACGAGGGGGTGGACGAGCGGGCCGGGTCCCGCGGGCCGGGAGAGGCGGGGGAGAGGCCCAACGTGTCGGGTGCGTCGACGGGGGGAGAAGCCCGACGCGGCGATGGCGGCGGTGGGGGAGAAGCCCGATGCGGCGGTGGTGGTGGCGGGGAAGGGTCCCGACGCGGCGGTGGCGGTGGAGGGGGGGAATCCCGCCGCCGCGGGTCCCAACGAAGCGGAGGCGGGGGCGGCGGCCGGGCGGCCCGACGCGGCAGAGGTGGCGGCGGCGAACCACCCCCCCGGTGGGCGAGGAGGGACGGGCACATAGCCGGGCATCCGCCACCGAAGAACCATCGGGAGCGTGCAGTCCTCCTCGCGGTGACTGAGCCGGTGGCACCGAAAGCACTGGGCGGGGTGGGGGCATCTCGCGGCGAAGTGCGAATCGCTGAAGCAGTTGAAGCACAGGCCGTTGAGATTCGCTGGGACCAGCGGGGGTGGCGGCGGCGGCGAACGAGAAGCCTGCCGCTTGCGGGAGACAACCTCCTCCCACGGACCCCCGCCGTCATCCCCCACCGGCCCGTCCTCCACCACAGGCATCGCGGGAATGACAACGACCGAACCCACATGGATCGGAGCTGCCGGGAGCTCCTGCTGCAGAGGAAGTAGGTCCGGTGGAAGAAGCAGACGACCAGGTGGCGAACCACGAACGACCAGAGGAGGCTGCGAGCAAGCAACAGCAGCATTGGAGCACTCCGGGCGGTCGCCTCAGCCAACACGACCAGCAACCAGAGGCGGCGGCGGGGGAGCAGGGCGAGGGGGGTGCTGCTCCTCGCAGCCCTGTCACACCCGACTTTCCGAAGAAAACCAAGTGCATACCTATATGCATGCCAGGATCAAGTTTCATGCATATAGTGACATAAAAGTGAATACAGAAACAGTATCACGTAAGAAAAAGAAAGATTATCAGAGATTTACGCATAATCCCGGAAACGAAGGCTCCAAACATCACGGGCGATCGGCGGGGGTTGCGTACGCCTAGCACCAACAACATCTTCATAGCGACTTCCTTTTTCCGAGCAACAATGGTTATAGCAAGGGTGAGCACTTGTCGTACTCGGCAAGTGTGGGGAAAAGAATGAATGCAAAGGCTTTATAGTGGACTGGGCTATAAGCATTTAAGCAATTTTAGTTGGTCAAGTTTTATTAGCACCTGATTACTAATAAAGTATAAGTTTATACCAACCCACATTAAGCATAAGATAAGAGATACGCCTTAAGCACATGGCAAGCATAACCAGAGAGAGAGAGAGAGAGATTTAAGTCCATCTTCAAGTTCAATTATCATGTGAGGGTACAGGCCGCTCTTGACCGTGAGCACGGCTAATCGATTAGTTTTACACTCTGCAGAGGTTGTACATCTTTACCCACAAGTCGCGTAAAAGTCCCGAAGAACTTTAAACCCAACCATGCGATGCCGGCCAAGCATCATACCACACTACCGAGGTGTGATTGCATAGGGACGCTACAAGGCCTTTACAAAGAGTCCTCCCGTGCGTATTAGTCCATAGTAGTATGTCATAGAGGCTATCTTTCGTACCACACTTCTATTACGGACGGTAAGCCATAGAGTCTTCCGTTCCATCACCGCTCCGGAATAGAAGAGCCATAAAAGCATTCCTCCGTCCCCAACCTACTATGCGAGTAATAACCACACAAAGACTTCCCTAATTAATCGGCCAAGACCAGAGCCATATAGTCCTTGTGGTTGCACTGTTGTCCTGGGTGGTCGCTCCATGTTCCGATTAATCATATGGTCTTGTATTAACATCCAAAGATATAACACAGAGGTATAACATGATTCATCATTAATGTTCATTAAAACCACCATAACCCAGGTATAGCAACTAAGCATAACTACCCAACATAAATGTAAACCCGTTTGATCAAGGCACAGGATAAATAACACTAGTCAAACCTTAAACATGGGTCCCATCATATTAATGCAAGCATATGCAATGAGTGATTAAATATAGTTCTTAGGACAAAATCAAGGACACACTTGCCTTTAACCAAAGAGTAATGTCGTTGCTCAGAATCTTCAACTTCAAGCTCTTCCAAACTTCTCGAACGGCGTTCACTCTAAGCGCATCAATCATCGGGCACAAACATACACAACAAACAAACAAACATATACTGAGAACAAAGCACCAATCATAAGGAAGCTTTAAAAGAACGCACTAAAGGATAGGCTCGATTAGATGGATCACTAAAGCACACAAACCGTGCTTGGAAAGGCTTGGTTAACTTTAAAGAGACGGTTGTGGAAGATTGAGCAAGAACCGGAAAGATCACACTTAGATTGAGCTGAGAAAAGAACGTCTAACGAACGTTTTGCATATATGAGAGAGCAACGATATGAACTAGGTTCATTTTAATTAACAAAACAAATATAAAGGATATTTCGGAAATAAAATACCCTGTGTTGACATTAATGCAATATTAAACTTTATTTATGAAACCGGTGTAAAGAACTAGTCAGGTTTTATTAATAAAGATTCATATATTGATTAAACCGATTAAACATTTTAATTTAGAAAAACTGAACTAAATGAACAATCTAAACGAAACTTTGTAATTCGAGTAGATCATATTATTATTAAAAACATTATGCTATTAGCATTAATCCAATTAACATTTATTATAAAAGCCGATGTAAAAGCCTAATCAAATTTTTAATTAGAAAGGATTAATTAACTATTAAGCAAATTAACATTTGGTTTACGAAACCCGAGATAAAGATCTAATTAACTTTTATGTATAAAAACATGTGATAAAAACATTAATCAAATTAAATTTGCTTATGAAAAACGGTGTATAGATCTATATTACTTTTATTTATAAAATGCATGCATAACTAGTCATTAATCAAAATTATTATTAATTTTATTTTCAGAAACAAAACATGGTGAAAACACACCACTAACGCGTGCTTTACATTATTATGGACCTAACGCAACTTGAACGGATGAAATCGGAGCTAAAACGAAAAAGATATGAGAAAAACAAGATTGTAAGGACCTAGTCGCGATTAACCGTAGATTTCAGGGAGTAGCAAGGAAGATTCCCGAGACACGGTAAACAGTGCTCGCGAATGGATCCAATCTGGGGTTAGATCTGCAAAAAGTTTCGGGATGGATCTGGTGGCAGGGATCTAATAGATCTAGGGGGTCACGTGCAAGATCTGCAAGACACAAGAAAAGATCTCAAAATTACCACGGAAGACAGGGACTTGGATGCAAATCCACCTTATCTTCAACCTCCAGACAGGAATACGGACAGGAGCTCCTCACGTACAGGAACCGGAACTGGCGCATCAAATCCACAGAGTTCCGAGCAGCTAGAGGCTTGGGTGAGATGCAAAACGGAGAGAGGAGATCAAGAGGATCGCAAAGGTGTGCTCACCTGCGACTGAGACGAAGGGAGGCGGCCGGAAATCAGATGTCAACGCCGGCGGCGGTTCGGTTCAGCCACCAGGGGCGGCGGCGGCGTCCGGTCCGTGCGGGGGCGGCGGCGCGGCTGGCGGGGGCGCGAGGAGCACGCTAGGGGCGGCTAGGGCGGCGCGCGGGGCCGGCCTCCCCCTTTTATGGGCGCGGGCGCGGGGCACCGGCGGCGGCGGCGCGCGGCCGTGGCCGCCTCGGCCTCCGGCCGAAGGTCGGGCCGGGCCCCGCCGGGCCGGCGGGCCGGGCCGGTGCGGGCGGCCGAGGCGAGCCGGGTCGGGCCTCCGGCTCGGCCCCGTTAGATAGGAAGTTTTATTTTTCTTTTTTTTTGAAATATTTTTCCTGTGCAAAGATAAATCCAGAATTATCTAGATAAACCTATAAAGCCACGAAAATTACCCGAAAAATCACAAAAATTCCAGGAAAATTCCTAGAGATAGATTAAGACATGAACAATCCAAATAAAGCATTTGGTGCTCATGGAAAAGATTTTAGAGCCCTCTAATAAATAGAAATAGCTCAAGGAAAATGAGAATAAATTCCAGAAAAATCCGGAAAATTCTCGGGAGAGTTTGGACAGCTCCTAAACGCATTTTTGAAACCTTTTTGCACTCAAGAACCACTAGATGCATCGGCATGAATGCAACACTCTCAACTTTTATTTAATTTAGAAAATCAAACAAAGGATTTTTCCTATACTATATTCCCTGTAAAGAAAATAAATGTTGGAAAAATTTTAAAATTATGAGAAAATTGTTATTTAATTATTCTTTCTATTCACATCCTGAAATTGGAAATTTCAGGGTGTGACAAGCCCCCCTGCCCACGACCGGAGGCAGGGCGGTGCCGCCCCGGTGCCTCAGCACGGCTCGGTGGAGGCGGCTGGCTCGGTGGAGGTGAACGACAGAGGAGCGCGAGCGAAGGCGCCGGCGCCACGAGCGAGGGGGGAGGCCCGACCGGCGGCAAGTCGAACCCCGGGCGACGCACCTCTATGATGAAGGTAGGCGAGGGGCCGACCGCTCCGACCGCGGCGACGGTGAGCCGGACGACGGGAAGTGCCGGAGGTCGCGGCCCGAGGGGATGGACACCCCCGCCTCGGCCCGAGCTCGGCTCACGGGCGGACGCAACGGGCGACCCGCGGGCGGACGCAACGGGCGACCCGTGGAAGCCGGTGGACGGGGACGCAGGGGAGCCGACGTTCGGAGCCGGCGGAGGAGCCGACGGCCGGAGACGCGGCGGCCTCGCCGCGGCCGGGCGTCCTCCTCCACGAGGACGATCATGGCGGCCGCAGACCGCGGTAGCAGCAGCGAAGATGGCGCCGGGGACAGCGCAGGCCAGGGAGCCGATCTCCTTCACCAGGGCACGAGGAGGGCCTAAGCAACCATTTTCATTAGCATGTAATCCTTCTTTCAAAATTGTAAATAGGGATACACTAGAAAGATTGGGGCAGCGTTGCTGCGCCATGACATGTAGCCCAGTGATTAGTAGGAAGGTTGTGGATGTTTTACAGGATTTTAGATTGTGGATTTATTCTTGAAGAGTTTATGGTATTTCTTAGTTAAAAAGCAGGGATCGTGGATTCATTGTGATAGAGTTAGGGGACTTATCCGCAAAAGTTTCGACTTGTGGTTAGATTTGTAGAAAGTTTATGGTCTTTTCCAAAAAAAGTTTGTGGACCATGTATTAGTTCCTGTAAAGTTCAAGTTTGTTAGAGATGCATGGATCACGGATTAATTAAATTACATGAGAGGTGGCTTGATCGAGGTAGATGTCGTCAAATTTTCTGAAAGATGGCTTAAAGAAATGTTAGTTTTTTAAACTTGAGGGGCTTAATTAAAATGTCTTAGCAGTGGTTGGACTACTATTTATTTTTGATAAAGTTTGAGTGGGTTCTATATAATTGGCAGTCCTCTTGCCATTCCTTCAAAGCTCCAGGGGGTTTTCGTAAAGCTGTTTGAGAGCCGGTTGAAATGAAAAATATATTTTGCAAAGTTTGAGGGGGTTTCCATAAAATTATCTTTGTGGGCTGGACTACATATTAATTTTGATAAAGTTTTAGGGTGACTTTGTAAAAGTGGCAGCCCTATTGGCATTCCTTTAATACTCGAGGTGCTTTCCACAAAACTTGAGAGGTAGTTTGATCAAATACTATTTTTACAAAATTCCAGGAGGTCTTTTTAAAATTACCTGAGTGATGACTCGATTACATACTACATGGCTGGTACACACGATACAACACGTCGGTCATAATATTTACATCATAATTTTATGTAAATAACATAAATAAGAATTTGTAAAATATATTATATATAATTTATGTAAATATATAGTTTTAAGAGCACTATTTTAAAGAAGTTTGAACACAAATAATATAATTTGAGAACTCGTTTGTAACTGGAAAATATTGAATAATATACTTCATAAATTAAATTAGGAATATATGGTTTTAAAAATCGTTGTCAAGGTCTTTTCCACTTACAAAATGAGAAAATATAAATTTGTAATCATAAATCCCACAACAAAATTGTGGGTTCCACAAACAAAAAAGGAAAAAGTCTATATCACTCCCTCACCTATGGGGGTTGGATTACATAACCCCACGACCTATGAAATGGTCTGTATCACCCCCTGAACTTTGCAAAACGGGTCAAATTACCCCTTATAACAGTTTTGAAAAATCATATTAAATCAAAAAAATCATAAAATGAAAAATCAAATTGTGTTAGACTAAAAATTAGTAGATCTACCATAGGTGAGGGGGTGATATAGACCATTTCTATAATTATTGCCGTCTTTCCTCATTAATTAGGTTGTCACATCACAATTTTGCTTAGTTGAAAATCCATTTAATAGAGATAGAAACTATCATTAATACTCCATTGGGAGTGCCCTTATGCTATGGAAGCCATGTTGGTTTCTTACATTAGGACTACCCTATGTTGGATCACATTTGGTTTTCAGGATCCCATCTGCAGATCGTACATGGATCCTCTGACCCTATCGGCCTGGACCTGCTCCTGTCCACGCTGCAATCCGCAGTGCTCGCCTTCTTCCTGCTACCGGACCGGAGCGCGTGGAAGATCCGCTCGCTCTTCGAGCTCTCATGCTACATCTTCTCCGTGAGTCCGAAAATTCCTTGAGAAACCAGAAAGCTGCTAGAAAAGCAATCCGAGCTTGGACTGACGCTGTCATGCATGTCGCGTGCCATGGGATGCAGGGCGTGTTCGGGTCGGGCGTGTTCTACCTGCAGTCGTGGTGCATCTCGGTGAGAGGGCCCCTCTACTCCGCTATGTTCACCCCGCTCTGCACCGTGGTCACCACCTCGCTATCCGCCGCCATTCTCCACGAAGAGCTTCACATCGGCAGGCAAAAGCTTCTTCTCTATGAACGGCAAACTCGAATCCTTCCTTACTTTTTTCGTTGTGATCAGGGCACTGTTTGGATGGTAGGGGTAAATATTTACCCCAAGGAAAATGATTTGCCCCTCCCATTTGCCCCTACTAATATTTGCCCCTTGGGGTGTTTGGATGGAGGGGTAAATGTGGATGTGGATGGGAGAGGAAGAGTGGGACCCACCACAAATTTGCTCCAATTTGCTACCTTTTAGGGGTAAATGGAATTTGGGGGGCAAAACATTTGTCCCACCACATTTGCCCCACATGTTTGGCACCTTAAGGGTAAATTAGGGGTAAATTTGCCCCATTTACCCCATTTACCCCACCATCCAAACAGGCCCCAGGTGGATTGAAATTTAGCACCAGAGACAGAGTACAGAGTGTGAACAAAGAAGCATTTTTCTTTTTTCTTTTCAGTTTATTAGGCGCTGTTGCAGTCGTCGCCGGCCTGTACGTCGTGCTGTGGGACAAAGCAGAGGACGCGAGGAAGCAGGGGAGGGCGCCGGAAGACTCGACGGACAGGGCCGCAAGGTCTGACGCCCAGCTCGACGTGGAGCACACTCTCGCTGCGCATCTCCTGGCAGGCGCGGCACGCACGACAGTCAATGCTTTGGTATATTTTAATTCCATAATGAAATGACATTTCAATATTACAGTGAGTGAAACAATAATCGATGTGTATGTGTTTATGTTTAAACAACAATTAAACATAACAATATTCATGATTATACAACTAATAAATATGACGGCGTGACCCGACTTTCCGATATCCCTCATTGTAGAATGACCTCAATCGGTGTTGCCGTACAAAGTCGATGCAGGCAGATGATCGCAGTGCAGACCTGCTGTAGACGAAGTAGTCGTTCGCTCGTTCGTAGTCGTACGGGAGCGAGCAGTCGTGTGAAACGCTCCCCAGAAACCTTATCGCCTGCCTATCCCGAGTAGGATCTCAGCAGCAGGACGAGGTTCCGGAGGCTCTGCGCTCGCCGGTACCGTGCGCGCGGTGGTTGCAATTAATGTGCCATGATTAAGGCTCAGCAACGGTCGCAGTCGCAACACATCACGTCCGTTCGTCCGACCGCACCACCCGCTCGACTCGACTCGACTCGACACGTCACGCCCACGCCCTCGGCCCGACGAGGCAAGCGAGCGCGTGCGCGCGCGGCACGCCTATCTCCTTTATTCAACTTCACAAGAGGTGTACCGAAAGGCTACCTCATAAGTTGGATGGGAGACTCTCAAATACACATACGGTATTTCTCTCTTTTCCCTAGCATTAAACACATGGGCTTTAATTCTTTCATTAATACAATAAATAGCCTTAGGCCCATTTATTCTAACAATCCCCACCAAGAATTTCAAGCCACATTGGAAATGCTCTTATCTTCCCTTTTATTTTTGATATACCAGTACTACAATGGAGACTGTTAAGTTGAACATCCACCAAGAACTCAAGTTATACTTATTAGCAATTGAACAATGAACTAGACCTTGAATTGTCAGTTTTGTGCATCTAAGCTTGGCTAGAGCCCTTTACTAATACTTGGCTGCACATAGCATCCCCGCAGGTTGGAGCTTATGGGTCACACTCTGTGCCTCTTGATGAGTTTTCTAGAGATCACCCAACTCTCATAGACTATGACCAGTAGTCGATACTCATATAGGTGTGTTCATTCAAGACATACCGTAGGACTATGTCTTTGTTTCAAAGAAACAACTACCTTGTTTCATGAAGCCACTTAGAGCACATTAAGGCATACATACCAGCCTGCCATACAGTTTTGAAGAGAAATGCATATTTCCATGAAACGAGCCTTTTCAAAGGTTCTCTTCTCTCAGTTAAACCATAGCTTGTTTCACCATCTTAATTCACTGGATCTCTGATCACATAAGACAGGTTTCCACTATGGAAAAACTCACGTGGGTCTCAAGCCCAATTCCATAGATGCATGATCTATCACAATACGTGATAAACCCTTTATAAATTGATCTGCCAGGTTCTTAGACGTATGGATGTATTCCAAAGCTATGGCACCGGTGTTTCTCAATTTCCTGACAGACTTCAACCGCCTCTTGACATGCCTGGATGACGTCATGTTGTCCTTTGAACTGTTCACCTTGATAATCACAGTTTGATTATCACAGTTCACTAGAATTGTCGGTATCGTTTTTTCAACTATCGGCAAGTCCATTAGGAGTTCACGAAGCCACTGGGCCTCTACAGTGGAAGTATCTAATGCTGCAAGTTCTGCTTCCATTGTTGACCTGGTTAGAATGGTCTGTATCTGACGCTGTGAAAAGCATAGCCCAGAAAAATACAGTCCACCGTCTTAGGTCCAAGTTTACGTTTCTTGGTGATTGGCACACTAACTTTGGCCAAGCAACGCCAAGGCGTAAGTATGAAAGAGTTAGTCTCTTCTTCTCCCATTCATCGAATGGTGTTACTTCCTTATTCTTCATAGGAACATAGTTCAGGACATGACATGTTGTTAGTATCACCTCACCTCACCATTCCTTAGATAGTCCCGCGGTTTCTAACATGACATTCACTAAGTCAGTCAGCGTGCGGTTCTTCTCTCGGCAATCCCATTGGATTGGGGTGAATAAGGCGGTGTCCTCTCATGAACAATGTCGTGTTCCTCACATAATGTATCAAAGTATTAGAGAAGTATTCGCCACCTTGATCCGACCATAGGTGTTTAATCTTTCTCTCAAGTTGATTTTCTACTTCAGCTGTATAGATCTTAAAGTAATGTAATGTTTCATCTTTTGATTTTATCAAGTAGATGTAACAAAATCTAGTTCTATCGTCTATCAAAGTCATGAAATATCTTTTACCACCCTTTGTCAACACACCGTTCATTTCGCTCAGATCGAAATGAACTAATTCTAGAGGTGCCAAGTTTCTCGCCTCAGCAGTCTTATGTGGCTTGCGAGTTTGTTTCGATTCAACACATACATGACACTTAGAATTTTGACAGAGGTAAACTTTGGAATTAAACTCAAACTAGCTAAGCGCATCATACAACCAAAATTAACATGACAAAGCCTCGAATGCCAAACATTTGATTCATCATTCATCACATGGTTCACAACGTTATTATCAAACAATAAAGAAAAGCGGAACAAGCCTCTTCTATCATAACCTTTTCCAACAAAATACCAAACTTATAAATGATACATTTATTCGACTCAAAGACTAACTTAAAACCATATCTACGCAGTAGAGACCCGCTGACTAGATTTTTCTTGATGGTAGGTACATGCTGCACATTCTTCAATTGTATGGTCTTCCCCGAAGTGAACTTCATAGTGACCGTACCAACACCAAGAACATGTGCATGGGCACCGTTCCCCATCAACAAGGAGTTAGTCCCCCCAACCTGGTAAGAAGAAAACATAGAAATGTCAATACATTCATGAATATTAGCACCCGGTCTATCCACCACGCTGGTGAAGAACACACTAAAAGAACTGTAGGTAAGAAA
Organism: Cenchrus americanus; assembly: GCA_947561735.1. Lineage (NCBI taxonomy): Eukaryota > Viridiplantae > Streptophyta > Magnoliopsida > Poales > Poaceae > Cenchrus > Cenchrus americanus. The sequence goes on along the minus strand of OX387245.1, from coordinate 92,270,261 downwards.
TTACCATACCCTGTTGTTCCTCCACCCTCGCTAACAACCATGTCCGTTGTCTTTGGAGCCTTGCGATCATTACGATCCGGGCACTTTGCAGCAAAGTGATCTGGACTGCCACAAGTATGGCAAGCACCCCCCGGCTTTCCCTTCTTCTTATTAGGCCCGTCGGCCTCCTTAGCCTTGGGCGGTTTTTGTGAAGGCTTCTTCCTCTTGTTCTGGTTAGTCTGGAACTTGGGATCGCCCCTCTGCACAAAGTTTGCGCTTGAGGGGTCGGCTATTGCCTTTCCACGTGTGTCTTTTGCTCTCACCTTCTCTTAAACATCAAGAGTCGCAATAAGTTCATCAAAAGTGAATTTTTTCTCTTTTGTTTTAGAGAGGTAGCAAAATCCCTTCAAGAATGTGGCAGCTTTGTGATAATTGTTCCTGCCACAAACTTGTTGGGCAAAACACATGGGGCCTCTTTGCTGTAGTTTTCAAGCTCTTTGGCTAGCACCTGTACTTCATGGGCCTGTTCCACCACAGAACGGTCTTCAACCATTCTGTAGTCTAGGAACTGTACAGAACGGTCTTCAACCATTCTGTAGTCTAGGAACTGTTCTATTACGTACAGCTCTCCGCCGGCGTCAGAAGCTCCGTACTGAGCCTCAAGAGCCTCCCAAATGTCCTTCCCCGTCTTCCTCTGAAGATAGGTATTCACCAAGTTATCAATCAGAACGCAGATGATGGCACCCTGGAGAAGATTATCATCCGCATTGAATTTTCCTCCGAGACACCCTCGGTAGCTTTTCCGGTGGTGACATACATCACGTTCATGGCGGTGAGCCACAAGGTGGCCAACTGACGCCATCTCTTAAAGTTGGAACCATCAAAAGGCTTTGGTTTAATTGCATTTGCAAAGCTAGTTGCACCAAACATAGTCCTATCAACATTATAAGGTTTTTGGATTGTTAGATGATAGGCAATATTTTGGTATATTTTAATTCCATAATGAAACAGACATTTCAATATTACGGTGAGTGAAACAATCCATGTGCATGTGTTTATGTTTAAACAACAATTAAACATAACAATATTCATGGTTATACAACTAATAAACATGAATACTAGTTTAAGAAAGTACCCTGTGGAAGGTTGGGTGACGGTGTCACCCGACTTTCCGATATCACTCATTGTAGAGTGACCTCAATCGGTGTAGCCGTACAAAGTCGATGCAAACAGATGATCGCAGTGCAGACCCGCTGTAGACGAAGTAGTCATTCGGGAGCGAGCAGTTACCCTGTGGAAGGTTAGGTGACGGTGTCACCCGACTTTCCGATATCACTCATTGTAGAGTGACCTCAATCGGTGTAGCCGTACAAAGTCGATGCAGACAGATGATCGCAGTGCAGACCCGCTGTAGACGAAGTAGTCATTCGGGAGCGAGCAGTCACGTCACGTCACGGCCCAGCTCGGCGAGGCGAGCGAGCGCACGCATGTGGCACGTCTATCTCTTTTATTCAACTTCACAAGAGGTGTACCGAAAGGCTACGTCATAAGTTGGACGGGAGACTTCTCAAATACACATACGATATTTCTCCCTCTTATACATGAGCTTTAATTCTTTCATTATTATTAAATAAATGGCCTTAGGCCCATTTATTATAACACAAGCACCAGCTGCTGATCAAGGAACAGAGGATCCCTTTCAGCTCTGCAGTCTTTGTTTGCCATGAAAATCGCTGCTGCTGCAAGTTGATTGCTGACATGATCTGTGCCATGCGTCGGCAATAAAACTCAAGGGTTCGATGCGACGGGTATATGTGGTGGAGATGCTACCTGTAAAATGGCGACGGGATCGGCAAGTAGAAGAAGAGAAGTCGAGCAAGTCTGCTGGTACTAATAAGCAATCATGTGTGACACAGACAGGAAGCAATTTCATGATGAGATCCGGCAGGCCCTGGCCCGTACATGAATATACAACTGTATATCTCGGTAATTTGCATACCCCAACTACGAATTCTCCATCATAAACGATTGGTTTGACCACGGAAAACAATCGCCCAAAAACCATAAACAAAACCGCAGAGAGGAGTGACGACGGCGACAGCTGACTCAGCACGGCGATCGGCGTCGTTGCTGCTAGAGTTTGTCCGGGAGCGCGCGCACATGGATATGACGCTCCTACATAGCTGGCGAAGTGGCGGGTCGATTGGGTGCACGCGCGCGTGAGGAGGCTCCAATAGTCTCTCTCCCACCCTCACCTGTCGATCTCGCTCGTGGATCTCCGATCTCGGCACAGCCATGGCGGGCGTTGGCGGCGGTCCGTGGCTGGAGCGGTACGGGCCGAGCGTGGGTATGGTGCTGGTGCAGCTGTTCTACGCGCTGGTGGACGTGGCGCTCAAGACGGCGTCCCAGCTGGGGATGCGCCCCATCGTCTTCGTCGCCTACCGCCAGGGGATCGCCGCCGCCACGCTCCTCCTCGCCTCTTTCGCCGCCAGGGGCTTCACGCTGCGGCCCATGGCCGTCGGCGCGCGGGCATTCGGGCTCATATTCGCGGCATCCCTAGCCACGTGAGTACGCGAACCAAAGCTCCCCCTCGTCCTCCCCCTCTTCTCTCCTGCCAGAAGCTAACCACGATTTGGGTTCCACTCTCTGGCTCGATCGCGTCGGACAGAGCCACGGGGCAGTACTTCTACCTCCAGGGGCTGCTCCTGGCGTCGCCGTCCATGGCCAGGGCCACCACCAACCTCGCCCCCGGCATTACCTTCGCCATTGCCGCCATCATCGGGTAAGTCCGTAAGTGTACATCTTTTTCTTCTTTTCTTTCAGTTTTGTTTATGTTTTCTCCTTTTTGAGCGGAAAGTTGGGCCCACCTTAAGACCGCAACTCCGTTGTTTTGGACTACTGGGCCACACTAACATTTAAAATGGGCTTAATTGTTTGGTTGTCGTCAAGAGCAGCCATTTAAAATTATGACCTTTTCGGCTTTTCTACAAAAATATTGACCTCACTCTCCCGCCTTCGATTCGGCTCACAGGTTAGAGAAAGTAGATATCAGAAACCTAAGAAGCGTCGCCAAGATCGTCGGCACCGCCATCTGCCTCGCCGGAGCAATGTTCATGGCGTTCTTCAAGGGCCCCAAGCTCCTCGGCGTGGTTCTTGTCTCGGCGACTGGTGACTGGGTGAAAGGAGGGATATATCTCGTCGGAAATGCAGTCTGCGTCTCCATCTGGTACATCTTCCAGGTGACTACCTGAAGCGATGCTTTGCAACCGCCCTGCATCGCCAAGATTCGACACGCTGTTGCTGGGGTTTAAGGTGACAGATCAAGTGATGGTGTGGTTTTCAGGTGCCCGTCTGCAAAAAGTACCTTGATCCCCTGTCTCTGGCGACCTGGATGTGCTTCTTAGCGACCTTGCAGTGCGCGGTGATGGCCTTCTTCCTGGAGCCAAACTACTTGCAGATTTGGAAGCTCGCCTCGTTCTGGGAGTTCCCCTGCATCCTGTACGGGGTAAGTTCAGCCGAATCTGTTCCCGATCGACCGTCTACACACTCGTTTCAAACTTTGAATTGCGCGCTACATACTCATCAATCGAAATTGTTGAACAATTTTTGCAGGGAGTATTTGCCTCCGGCGCGAACTTTTTCATCCAATCCTGGTGCATATCAGTGAAAGGCCCCCTGTACAGCGCAATCTTTACGCCCCTGAGTGCAGTGATCACAGCAATGTTATCTACACTCTTCCTGCATGAAGAACTACATATCGGAAGGTATGTTTCATTACCATACTATAGCACCCTGTTTGGAAAGTAGATAATCGCTGTTCTTGTGCTTCTTCACAGTTAACTTTGTTTCGTGCAGCGTATTAGGAGCTGTTACCATCATTGTCGGCTTGTATGTGGTGCTGTGGGGCAAAGCAGATGACGCCAAGAGCGAGAGTCTGGCAATCCATTCTAGTGGTTACAAAGGAGCTGTAGATTCAGACTGTATCGGTGTTTCGGTAGAGCCTCGGACCAATCTTTCAGAACCATTGTTGTCTGACAACGGACAACGGTAATAGTAAGGGTTAATTGGTTTCGTGCCATTATAAATATCATGTTTCTGAAGAATGTCATTACTATTCAACTAACCGCGCCAGTGCCATTACAATTCTCCAAATGTTTGAAGGATGTCATTATGTACGCGAAACACCGTATCAGGCCCACTTGCATACGTATTGGACTAAAGAAGGAGAGAGAAATGTCCTTTTTGGCCTATCTTCAACCTCCTTCTATCCGTCCGTCTTCTTCCTCTCAACTTCCGTCACCGCCCAAAGCACAGCCACCCGCACCGCCCAAACAGTCCGCAGCGGCACACAAGCGAGGAGGAGCTCGCCCGCAGCGCGGCCAGCGGTGGTGCGGCCGGCGGGATCTGAACCTTAGCGGCCGGCCGAAAATGAGAGACCTCGCCGGCGAGGTGCTCGGCGGTATGAGTGGTTGGGAGGGGAGGAGGTGCGAGCCGACACGGACGGTTCGCGGCCGCGTCCGCCGCGGGCCGCCGCCTCGGCCGGCTTCGGTGTCGTCAGGGACCTCACGGGCCGTTTGTGCGGCCGTTGCCCAGGTTCCTTGTGCCGCGCGTGCAGCAGCAACCCTCCACCAGCTTCGCGGTGCCCGGGAGGGAGGGATGAGGCACGTGCTTGAGTGGCTCCCGGTGTTCCCGGGTCTGCACACATATGTGAGGCTCCTGGCAGGCCGTAGATCCGACGGCTCGAGGTGAGCTTACCTGCCAGCTGTCGGTGACCACACACCGAGGAGCGCGCGACGGCTTGCCACCCAAGGAGACGTGTGACGACAGCGGACCCGCGAGGGAGGTGCGCCCTTGTTCGCTTGCCCCCACTGGCATCATGCAGATGGACGGGAGGTTGAAGACAACCCTGCAGATGAATGGGAGGTTGAAGACAACCCCGACGTGTGGGTCCCACACGTAAGTGGAACGAGAGAGAGAGGAAAGCAAGGGGCAGTCTTGTCCATACGAAAATACAGAGCCTCCAGCACGCCTGCAAGTGGGGCTGATGCGCCGTTTCGCGTACATAATGGCATCCTTCAAGCAACTGGAGAATTGTAATGGCACTGACGCGATTAGTTAAATAGTAATGGCATTCTTCAGAAACATGATATTTATAATGGCACGAAATCAATTAACCCTAATAGTAATACTCAGACATTCTAAATATATTTTTCCTTTTTTCGCGTAAGGCTGATTTTATACTTCAAGAATACACCGGAGTACTGCATATCATTTTAGGTATGTTAGCCATAATTGCTATGGTTCATGTTAGTGTAATGCTTTCCAAAGGAATTAATATTTGAGGTACATTTTCATTTACCAAAAATGGTCGAAGACATAATAACCTTCAAGGTTGCAAGTCTTTTCTAGTTAATAATGACTCTTTCAAGAGTGATTCCAGTATTTTCAAAATAAAATTTTGTTTCTTGGCAAAACAACAACATCACAGAACATTTCCTAGTGGAACGATCCATCAAACAATATAGTGCTGGTCCCCTCTCATCACTTTCCAAAAACAATCAAACAATTCGTTCCTTTTGTCAGATTGCATGCCATCCTGTTACGAAAGCTGCTAATGCAAAACGTGAGGGACAGACTATCAGCTATAAACCTGATAAAATTGATTCTTACTGTATGTATCTAATTCAGTTCATATTTCCCATACTTTATGTATTTGCACTAGAAATCTTTTATACCCATAGCAACACACGGGTACGATCCTATCTCTTTATTAGTCACTGCAAACACAAACGGGCCAAAGATGAATGTTGTATCTGTGCGAGAGTAGAGTGCAACACAGAACCATTATTATCCACGCTGATCAATTGAAATATTCAGACAAGTAGTCACTAAATATTTCATGTGACATACTAATATGCTGAATTGATCACTTATCTTGGGATGAATTGACAATTGGCTTCCTCAACAAAAAAAAAAGATTGTGCTTAAGCTACCTACCAATGCACAACCTTCTGCTACAAGTATTTCTAGTTTACAATAAGGGTTTTGCCATTACCTGGTAGGAGGTAATATCTCAGAATAAATTAAAATATTAAGAAAACAAATAGATACGGGAATCACGGCACCTCTTGCGGCCGCACGCCCGCAACCTCCCTATCCGTTCTTCTTTGTCGCTGGGGCATCCCAATGAGTGACACATTCGGCGCACATCGATCAACTCAAGCATGCATCCATGACGCACGTTGTGGCCTGGTGGGTTCGTGCGTGGTTTGCTTGCGGTTAAGATCCTCTTCAATTTTTGATTTAAATATGCATATAATAATTATTATTTCTATTACCTCATCACAAGTAATATGTTATAAAATCCACGGTCATTTGGGAGCAGAAAAGTATGGCAAAGTGAACACAAAAAAAGAATATTATGCAGGGAAAGCTCCTCGCAAACTGATGTCATACAGCATTTTCTAGTGAAATATTCCATCGAGCAATATAATGTCAGCCCTGTCACTTCATTTCTGAAAAGAACAAACCTTCGGCTTCAGTCAACTTGGATTGTTTACGGCCTGTTCGGTTGGCTGGTTTGTTACGAGAGAAAAATCTGCATTTTGGTTTGTTTCGAGAGAAAATCTGCTACTGGTGATGGACGGCTGTTAGTTGGCTATTTTTCCTCCTTTCCACTCTCTCTCCACCACATTAAATACGCCAAAATAGATATGTTCGGAATACTAAATGTAGATGAAATCAAAAATTAATTACACAATTTTGATGGTCTTTGCGACACGAATCTTTTGAGCCTAGTTAGGTCATGGTAGGACAATATTTACCAAAAAGTCCGAAACTTACCTTTTTCTACAATGTGTTAGAAAGACAATTTTTTCTGACCTCTAAACAAAACAGTCACCACCACCTTTGGAGTCAGTAACTCCACTAGTAACAGCAATCGCGTCTAACGAATTACATATGTGCGCCTACATCGAGTCATCAGCCTACACCACTGAAATTACACCTTTCTCAATTCATTCAAGTTTCAGCATCTTTCAGAATCGCTGTTTCTGACAATGGTAAGACTAATACTTAAACTGCTGGTTTTCTTTTACTTTATCTTTTTCTCTCTGCATAAGATTAATTCGATTTTTCCAAGAATAGATTGGAGAACTGATTTTCATTTTAGGCATGCTAGCGAGTTGCGATGTTTCATGGTATGCCGAGCTTTCCAAAGGAGTTAAAATGAGCTAATATTCCACACTATTGAACTATTTCTATTACCAATAATAGTCCAATGCGCAACCTGCAAGTCTTATTCTAGCTAATAGTGATTTTTGGGAGAGTATTGTAGTGCAAAAAGGCAAAGCATCATGTGTTGGCAAGAGTGGCGGTGGAGACAAGCCGAGGTGCTCCGGGTTCCCTCCGACAGGTCCTGCTCTGCAAAACAAAAAAAACAACACTATAAGTACAAAATTTCGGAAGAACCTCCCCTGCACGGGGAGGTTTCCAAAACCTGCAAGAAAGATGTCGGCTTAATGGCCGACAACACATATAAGGCACGAAGACCACGCATCCACAATTCCGGCACGAAGGCCACACATCCACAATTCCGCCACGAACCATAATATCCCATACATGATTAATAATTTGCTACCTCCCATTCTGCACACAATCATTTTCCCTGTTTTCTAATTAGGCCTTTAAAGGATCAAATGTTGGAGGGAAACCCCCTGAAATGTGGAAGACTTTGCTTGGTGTGCTTTCATCGAGACAAAGCATCAGTAGCACTGAGAACTGTATGTATTATGCTACTTCACTATTTGTTAGCTTGTAATTGACAAAGCTTTAATTTATATTGCCATAACATTTTAAGACACCAACAGTTTATCACAATTTCTGAACCATATTACTGCAATGTTTGGCTGGATACGTGCATATGTATTTTGGAATCGCAGCATTATGCAATCATTTGTTCCGAATACTAAACTATGTACTTTGGAATTTGAAAATAGTTCGGGGATACCACCTCCTGTGGACTGGTCTAGGAGCACAACTAGCACGAGATGTCCCCTTCTCAGCTATATGCTGGACAATTCTTGAACCAGTAAGATACTGCTGACCTAATGCTCTTTATGTTGTACTTTGGAATTAAAAGAAAGTTTCAAATTAATAAGGCCTTTTGAGACAACCTTCTTTATTTTTTCTTACAAATGCTTATTGTGCAGACTAGAAGACACTTGATGGGAATAGTTGGTGACAACAGCAATGCAGCGGTTGTATTGGGGGCAAACTTTTCTGCAGGCTTCATTGCTGGGGTCATCTCTGCTGGTGCTACCTGCCCTCTTGATGTTGCCAAGACACGCAGACAAATAGAGGCAAGTGTGGGGCTTTGGGCTCATTCCTAGTTTCTTATACCTTTTTTACCAAAACTTTAGTTTTTCTTAAACTCTTGCTACTTAGTTAAGTTTGTCTTTGGTCTGCAAAGTTTGACCCGTACGAAGCGGTGCATTGGATCGTGCGTGTACGCCGGGACCCGAGATTGATTGATTCGTCGTTGCCTCTAGTCAGCAGAGGGGCCGGCCGCCAGCGCCAGCAGCAGGAAGAGGGGAGCAGGACGCGACGTACCTGCTTGCAGGAGGAGGGGAGCAGCTCGTCGACGGCGGGAAAGACGGGCGGGGCGGCGCGGATCCAGCGAGGGCGGGCCGCGCCGGAGGGGCCGGGGCGGCGGGGGCGCGCCGCGCCGGCGGCGGGGCCGTGCGCGCCGGCGGGGCCGTGCGCGCCGGCGGGGCGGCGGGGACGGGACGGCGCGGATCCGGTGGGGGCAGGACGGCGCGGAGCGGGCGGGGGCCGGGGAGGGTGCGGGTCGGCGCCGGCGCCGGCGGGGGGCACGACGGGGCGGCGGGGCACGGGCGGGACGCGGGTCAGGGGCGGGACGTGGGGCAGTTTTCTTTCTTTTTAATCGGCCACGGGCGGGCGTGAGGGAGGGAGGCACGGGGTGTATTGGTTCTAATTCCCGAGTGTCGACCAGGACTGGGGAAGGCTTTCTCTTTTTTTTTTAAAAAAAACTCTTCCCCGAGAGCCCACACAACGGGAAGATGAACCATCCCCGAGTGCCACCGTCGCGCACTCGGGGAAGCATCTCTTCTCCGAGTGCCACAACTACGGCACTCGGGGAACTATTTTTTGTTTTTTTCCCTCAATTTTTTATGAGGCCTTCAAACATTATTTGAAACTCCTTGCTCAAATTTGGCCTAATTTTAAATTTTTATTATATTTCATTAGTTTTTTTTTCATTTTCTCGAATTTTGGTACACTTCAAAATTGAACTGCATGTGCATTAAATAATATAATTTGGTGATTCAAAAAATGATATTCATGATATTTGGTGTATATTGAGGCCTTATCCACCAACTCACATGAAATATCGAGCATCTTATTGTCGTAACATGACGAACAACATACGGCAAAAGTGTTTCTAAATTACAAAAAATCCGGACGAAGTCCGAAAATCACGAAACTTGTCGGGGAGTGTGTTATCAAATGTATAGGTTGTGTGCAAGAATAGAGAAGATTTAGAGCAAGTTGCGACGTCTGACGCCTCCAACCCACACATCTCCGAGTGTGTTATCACATGGATCACATGTGGAGATGTCTGGGTTTCAGGCATCACACATCGCAACTTGCTCGAAATCTTCTCAACTGTTGCACACAACCTCAACATGTGATAACACGATGTCCCGACAAGTTTCGTGTTTTTAGGATTTCGTTCGGATTTTCTGTAATTTAGAACCACTTTTCCCGTAAGTTGTTCGTCATGTCACGACAACAAGATGCTCGAGTCATGTCACGACAACAAGATGCTCGACATTTCATGTGAGTTACTGGATACAGTCTCAATATACACCAAATATCATGAATATCATTTTTTGAATCGCCAAATTATATGATTTCATGTACCTGTAGTTCAAATTTGAAGTGTGCCTAAAAATTCAAGAAAAAAAACTAATGAAATATAACAAAAAAATTTAAAAGTAAGCCAAATTTGGGCAAGGAGTTTTAAATAATGTGGGAAGACATCACAAAAAATGGGGTAAAAAAACAAGAAAATAAAAAATAGTTCCTCGAGTGTCGTGCTCTAGCACTTGGGGAAGAGGTCCTTCCCCAAGTGCCAGAGAAGGGGCACTCAGGGAATTGGACACCTCCCCGAGTGTTGGGACGTGGCTCTCAGGGAAGAGGTCACCTTCCCCGAGTGCTAGAGCATGGCACTCGGGGAAGACTTAATTTTTTCAATTTTTTGGCGAACGGCTCCGTCCAATGGTGCTGTCAAATGCAACTTTTCTTTTTCGTGTGCCCGACTTCCCCGAGTGTCGCCCTTCCCCGAGTGTCATGCCCTTCTAGGCACTCGGGGAAGCCTCCATTCCCCGAGTGCAATACTTCCCCAAGTGCCCGAAATTTGGCACTCGGGGAAGCGTGTGGCACTCGGGAAATTTAGCTTCTCCCGTAGTGAAAGAGAAGCATCCACGACAATTTCCTGTACGTGTCCGAAACCTCACCAAGACTTTCCACCGCAATAAAACATCGACGCTGCTCCTCAAGATGGACATTTCCAAAGCCTTTGATTCCGTGCGATGGGACCTAATGTCACTTCTGTAACATAGGGGTTTCCCGACCAGATGGCAAAACTGGATAGCCGCGCTTCTTTCATCATCCACATCAAGGGTAATGCTTAACGGCTCACCACTGCCGCCAATACAACACGGAAGAGGATTGCGACAAGGGGACCCCTGTCACCCCTTCTCTTCATACCCGCCATCGAGCCTATATCAACCAGGTGATGCACGTCGCCACTGACATGGGACTTCTCACTAAGCTCAACAGAAGAACAGCCAGATTTCGGGTCTCCATGTATGCGGACGATGCCGTAATTTTCCTCAAACCATCTGTCATGGATGCGACAAACCTGAGAGACCTACTCCTCAACTTCGGGGCAGTGACAGGGCTCCAAACAAACCTCCAGAAAACAACAGTGTTGACGATTAGTTGCAACAACACCGACATACATGAGATTTTGGCCATCCTGTCGGTAGCTAGAGCACATTTCCCGATAAAGTACCTTGGTCTGCCCCTCTCGCCAAGGCACTTGCGTAAGCTGAACTTCCAACCGCAAATCGACAAGGCGGCGGGCAAACTCTCTACTTAGTACGGGAGGAACTTTACCCAAGCAGGACAGGTCAGCCTCACCAAAACGGTTTTGTACTCACAACCGGTTTACCTCCTAACGGTGCTCAAACCGACAAACGAAGTCTTGGGGGATATTGACAAGATCCGGAAGTGCTTCCTATGGGCAGGCGACGAAGACCTCACAGGGCGAAAGTTTAAGGTCAACTGGACAAGGACAACCCTGCCAAAAGAGTATGACGGTCTTGGGATACTCGACCTTAACAGATTCGCCACGACTCTTCGACTAAGATGGTTGTGGCACGAGTGGGCATCACCTGAAAAAGCTTGGGTCGGTTCTGAGCTACTGTGCAACCATCAAGACAGACTTTTATTTGCTGCATGCACAATGATTACCTTGGGGGACGAAAAAAGAACGTCGTTTTGGTCCTCGGGATGGATCCAGAGGAGAAGATCCAGAGACATTGCACCACTCCTATACGCCAAAATGAAGAAAAAGAAACAGACGGTGGCAAAGGCACTGCAGAACTATAAATGGATCCGGGACGTCGACTACTGGACGGGCTTCACAATGATGCACCTTTCACAGTTCATCACGCAATGGCAACTTGTCATTGTCGTAGAGCTGCAGCACGAGCAAGAGGATCAAATAACTTGGACTCAGATCGCGCATGGTGAGTACACCACGGCCTCGGCCTACAAGGTGCAGTTCAACGGCTGTGTGAGCAATCCGTAGACCACCATCATATGGAAAATGTGGGCACCACCAAAGTGCAAATTCTTCGAGTAGCTCATCATCCAAACAGAGTATGGACGTCTGATCGGCTAGCTCAGAGAGAATTGGACCACAACCCATTTTTCCCTCTGTGCCGGTCAACTATGGAGACCGCGCATCACCTGTTAGCTTCATGTTGCTACACGCGTCGGGTTTGGGGTCTTGTCACACAATGGACAAGATTGCCGGAGCTAAAACCAACTGAATGGAGACACAGCGCCACGACATTGCAATGGTGGAGGAACATCACCTCTACACCGGATATACCGCGGAAAGCAGTACGCACCGTTACCTTGCTAGTCATGTGGGAGATCTGGAAGGAGCGAAACGACCGAGTCTTTAACCGCAAAGAGACATCGGCGCCATCCATCGTGGCAAGAATAAACAACGAGGCATCTACCTAGATCGCAGCGGGAGCAAAGGACCTCGCGGTCCTATTACCGAGAACGTAAATACGTATGTACATACTTTTTAGCCGGATCCCGGAATGTAAATTTCTTTCTTTATCAATGAAATAGGCACATTTCGTGTCCGTTTGTTCCAAAAAAAATACTCAAACATGCTGCCGTTTTGTTTTTCATAAAATACACTGTAGAATGGAGTATAGTGATTCATTTGTATTAGGGAACGTATCAGGTGGAAACCACCCCACCGGTGCAAACTATGGAAACTAAGATCTGGAGCGCCAGATCTCCATCCAAAGGCCACACATAGAGCCCCTGTCATTTTGCATTCTACCGCCCGCCACCCCCTCAGCCTCCAACGTTTTTCACACCCCCCGGGCGCCCCTCCCCTCCTCCCCTCCCTCGGTCCCCAGCCGCCCAGCCCAGAACGATTCGTTTCCCCATGCTGTGACACATCGTTTCCTGCGGGCGCCGCCCTCCATCGTGGCCGCAGGGAGCCATGCCCGCCGGCACTCACCAGTTGTCGTCGGCGCTTCAAGGCCAGACGCCGCAACTTCAAGACCAGATGCCACACACTAGACTTCAATCTCGGATGCCCCTCGAGGCCGCCATTAACACACATCTGGTGTCTCCATCGCCATTGCCCGCTGTTCAGAACCGACAGTAGTACCCGACGGCCTTCCTTCAGGCATGCCAGCGTCCGACGGACTCCGTTGAAGTGCGGCAGCCCCCAGTGCCTGCCATTCAGGAGCGCCAGCCGCCTGCGCCCGCCGTTCAGGAGGTCCAGGTGCCACCAGGCGCCATTCACGACATGAACTTCGAGAGCTCTTCATCACGTGGTGTGTTTCTCAACTATGGACTCTGCGGCGTTGCTTTCTTTCATTTTTTCTTTTAAGAAAATAATCTTATCACGGAAAATATTTTCCTCAGTGGATGCCCAGCCTGTATTCGCCTGTGATCCGTCGGACGCCCGAGAGTCCCCGGTACCCCACGATGTCGAGGACTCCGGTGGCCCCGTACATCATGGTTAGTTTCCCCCATAACACTCTGATTTTACCCCTCAAATTTTAATGTAGTTTCCGGCCTGTATGCATGATGTGATCATGGGGTTATACGTTTGTTCCATGATCATTGCATTCAGTAACATGCCATGCATCATCTGATTTTAGTTTCATGCATTCATTTCAGTTTAGTCCAGTTCATCATCGTTGCTATATGTTTGTTCAACATTTCTTTCATCGTGAATTGTTTGATGATCGGTCGTTCATTACTAGTTTCATGCAGTGAACAGAGAACATTCGAAGCCTAAGGTTGGAATGATATTTGATGCACTCGCATATGTGGAGAAATTTTACAAATCTTATGCACACGATAATGGTTTCGCTGTTCGTGTTGGTCAGCACAAGAAAGAAAATGATGCAATATTATTCAAGCGGTATTATTGTGCAAGGGAAGGGTACAAAAAGGAGAGTGTAATAGATGTCCGAGATGAAGTTGGGAAAAAAGAAAGACACCAAATGTGATGGAAACCAGATGTGGTTGTCCGGCACATATTGTTGTGAAGCTAGATAGTGAAAAGAAATATCAGATATTTTCAATGGTTGAGGAGCACAACCATGGTTTTGTATCGCCGGATAAGAGACACATGCTGAGAATCCAACCGTAATGTCAGTGAGAGGGCAAAGAATACTTTGTTTAATTGTCATAAAGCTAGCATTGACACGTCCATGGCATTTTGACTTCTCCAAGTCAGTGATGGTGGTCCTGAGAATGTTGGTTGCACACGGAGGGATTTGCAGAACTATTATCGTGACCTGAGGAGCAAAATCAAGGCTGCTGATGCACAGATGTTTGTGGGACAGCTTGAGCGAAAGAAGGAAGTAAATTCTGCCTTCTTTTATGACTTCAAGGTGAATGAAGAAGGCCGACTTATTCGTGTATTTTGGGCAGATGCCACATGTAGGAAAAATTATAGTCTATTTGCTGACGTGCTTTCAGTAGATGCAACATATACCACTAACCAATATGATATGAAGTTTGTGCCATTTACTGGAGTAAATCATCACCTGCAAAGTATTTTCCTTGGGGCAGCATTCATGGCTGATGAAAAGATTGAGTCATATGTGTGGTTATTTCAGACCTTTCTTAAAGCTATGGGTCAAGTACCACCTCATCGAATTATGACAGATGAAGATGCAAGCATTAAGGCTGCGATTGCTCAGGTTCTGGCGGGGACAGCCCTAGGGGTCCCCTTAAATAGCTGGGAAATCCCTATTTAAAACCCGCAACCAAATACGCCTTACTTAACCATGCAGGACACGGCCCACGCCACGAAGACCCCAGCGGCCCACCAGGCGGCCCACTCGAAGACTCCCTCGAATAGGTTTCGCCTCGCTCGAGGCTACGCGCCTCCCTCAGGCGGGCTCCGCCCCGATCGAGGGGGTGCGCCTCCCTCGAGCGAGGTCCGCCTCGCTCGAGGGTCCGCCCCGCCCTCGAACGGGGTCCGCCTCGCTCGAGGGCGCCCGCATGCGCGCGCCGGCTCCGCGCGCGCAGCATTAAATGCCCCGACATCGGCGGGATGGCGCCATCATGCGCCGGGGGCACGCGCCCGTGCCGCCGCACCAACTCCCGGGGAGGGAGCCCATCCCCATCACTATGGGGGGGGGGGGGGCGTGCGCGCGGGCCGGTGCCGGTCCCGTGACGTCGTGCACCTCGCTCCGTACGGCTAACGCGCCGAGCCCTCGAAGGGGGCGGGCCGCACCCTCGATTTGCTTTCTTGTGACCTTACGGGGGGTTAGGTGGAGGCGCTAGGCCGGTGGGACGCCATCCCCGCCACGCGCTAACGGTATGGCCGCCGCCCCCGCGCGTACGGGCGCACGCCAGGCGCTGTGGCAACGACTCACGACCGTGAAGCGTGTGGGAACGGGACGCCACCTTACCTGCCACTGTGCCTCGTACGGACCGACGTCAGCAGCTCCCTCGAGCCTAACAGGAGACGTCACAGCTGCCCGCCGCTCTTCTACCCTCGAAGCCGCCACTGTTCGGGTACAAGATATGCCATGATGGCCGGATCGCTGCAAGGATCATCTGGGCGGCTGCCTACTCTACAGCGTAGCACATCACTCTCCCTCACGTAGCTAAATAGCATGGCGCGCATGTGAATCGCTCCTTCCTTGGTCTATAAAAGGAGGACGAACCCCCTTTGCCGCGGGGGACGGAGAACACGAACACAACACACGACACACGAACAACAGAGCCCAACACGAGACAAGTCGCACCACGCACTTGCTCTCCAATTCTCCCACAATATCTTCAGCCACTACACCAGGGACTTGGAAGCCGCGCTTCCTCTCCCGCCTTGCTTGTAGCAGCCCCACTACAGGCACCCCGGTGCTGAGCAATATAGTGCCTTGAGCACACCACTGCTGGATGTACGGCCCCCCGGCCGGAACCAAGATAAACTCCGTGTCTTTTATTGCTTAGCATCGACCATTGAGGGATAGACCTCGGCGCTTATTACTGGTTAGTGTCGGGACCACATTCCGCACCGACAGTTGGCGCCCACCGTGGGGCAATCGAGCGCCTAAGGTCAATCATCAACTCCCTCCATGGTGATCCGCACTGAGTACCGAGGTACGCGTTACTGCATGGGCAGCTCGGACCCCCTCCCCGCCAGGTTCGAAATCCGGTTCGGGGGCCTAAACTTTCAGGCCACGGGGAACGGCTACCTCATGCGCCTCACCAACCGCGAGGAGCTCCGCGCGCGGTGCCGGGGGCCGGTCCGCTCCGGTCCCCGCCGCGCGCACCGCCACGCGCGCGGACGCCCGCCGGCGCGGATGCCGCAGTCCGTCGGCGCCACGACGCCGCCGCCGCTCGGCCGGCGTTCACGCCAAGCACGGTCCGAGCGACGGCAAGCTGAGCGCGCCGCCTCTCAGCGCGACGCGCCTGCCGCCACGACAACCGCCACCCCAGCGGGACAGCGCACGGTCTCCGGACCGCGCTTTCCCATTGGGTTGCGTGGTGCCACGACGGCCTTCAACGCCAACGTCAACACCACGATGCGCAGGGTTCCGCCTGGCCGTCACGTCTTCGTCGCCAGGGATCCCGGCGCCTCAGCGGGTAACGAGTCATCCCTGGGATCCCTCGACGCGTTGCCGCCCGCCAACCTACACGGGTATGCGGAGTGGGACTTCTCCGGCGTGCCGGACCCAGTCATGTTTAGGCGTTTCCTTGACGCTACGGACTACTGGTTCGGCTGCTCCGATGACTCCAGCACCGGGAGCTACGACCCCGTGCGGGAGTGCTGTGTCGTCATTGCCAACGACCCAGCAAACGCCACCGGCGCGGTGGGCGCGAGCGACGGGGAGGTCGGGCCCGCCCCGGGGATCGCTCCACGCCCGGCCGCGCGGGGCCAAGCACTCCCGCCGGGGCCGACGCCGACGCGCGGTAGCCCAAGCCCGTGAGCTCGAGGCTAAGGCGGCGGAGGAGTACCGAACGGTGCGGCCGCTCCGCGCCTTGATGGTCGGGGAAGCCTCCGCTCGCGGTGGACGCGTGCGGGGAGCGGGCGGCCGTGGCCCGCGACCGCATCAACGCCGACAACCCTGACGCGCCTCCGCGAGCGAGTCAGAAACTCGTTGCCGCCGCGACGCTGCTGCGGGCTATGCCGGCACCCTCGACCCCTGAGGTGCGGAACCTGCAGCGCGAGGTGCAGGCTCTAATTGAGCAAGCGGCCGTCCAGAAGGCCGAAAGCTCGGCCCTCACGTACCGCCGGCGGGGGGGGGGGATGCACGAGGGGACGGGGCTGCACAGGGGGGCGAACCCTCGGTCCACGCGAGGAGAAGCCGCGGGGGCATCCCGCCAACTCGGGGACGCGCGGCCGCGAAGGAGCGGCTCCTTGACACGCGCGGGCAGGCGCTAGACGGTGGACGCCCGCAACGTCATCAACGCCCGCCGCACGAGCGGCGGGCGGACGCCGGCGGCGGTAGGCTACCACCCTCGACGGGGCGGACGCTACGACGCCGACGAGGACCGCTCCCCGACGCCGAGCCCCCGGGGACCCGTGTGTTCGGCGGGAGATCCGCGCGGCGGCCTTCCCCCCCAGCGCTTCCGCTAACCCTCGACCATCGTAAGTACAACGGGGAGACGGATCCCCGCGTGTGGCTCAACGACTACCGCTTGGCGTGCCAGCTGGGCGGAGCCACCAGCGACGAGGTCATCATCCGCAACTTGCCCCTGCACCTCGGCGATTCGGCTCGGACGTGGCTCGAGCACCTGCCCGCCAACAAGATCCACAACTGGGACGATCTGGTTCGCACGTTCGTGGGCAACTTCCAGGGCACGTACGTGCGCCCTGGAAATTCCTGGGACCTGCGCTCCTGCACTCAGAAGCCTGGCGAGTCGCTGCGGGACTTCATACGGCGCTTCTCCAAGCGCTACACGGAGCTCCCAAGCGTGGCACAATCTGAAATTGTGCACGCCTTCCTCGAGGGCACCACATGCCGGGACCTCGTGCGTGAGCTGGGACGCAGCCCGCCCGCGGACTCCAACGAGTTGTTCGACATTGCCACCAGCTTCGCCTCAGGAGAGGAGGCCGTGGGGGCGATCTTTGACGGCAAGAAGGGCAGGCGCACGGACGATGCGCCCGCGGAGGGCAGCAAGTCCAGGGAGCCCCACCGCAAGGACAAGCGGGGCAAGAAGGGAAAGAAGTCGCGCTGCGAGGCGCGCGAGCAGGGGCGCGACGGCGATGAGGCCGAGGCTCTTCTTTGTCGACCCGGCTCGACGGGGCCCTCGACCGGCCCCTCGAGGCCGGGGGGTGTTTGACGACATGCTTCGAAAAAGCCATGTCCCTACCACAAGACCCCGAAGAAACCACACCCTTGAGCAAGGCGACATGCTCAAGAAGTTCTATGGCCGCGCTGCCGCAAAGGAGGCAGAGGCCAAGAAAGACGGAGGAGACGGCGACGCTGGCGGTTTGCCCGCCGTAGAAAATGTGTTCCTCATCTTCGGGGGACCCACCGTCGACATGTCGTCCCGCCAGCGCAAGCGGGAGCGGCACGAGGCCCTCGCCGCGGAGAAGGCGCCTCCCTCCTTCCTCAATTGGTCGGAGGACGCCATCACCTTCAGCCGGGAAGACCACCCGAACCGCATCCCCAACCCGGCCGCATGCCGCTGGTGGTCGACCCAATCATTGGGAACACGCGGTTCTCAAAGGTCTTGATGGACGGAGGCAGCAGCCTCAACATCCTCTACGCGCACACGCTGCGCTTGATGGGGATCGGGTTGGACCAACTGCGGCCCAGCATGAAGCCATTCCATGGCATCGCGCCCGCAAGGGTGTCCGGCCCCTCGAGCGCATCGACACCGCCGGTTGGGTTTGGCACCGCGAAGAATTTCCGCAAGGAAACGCTCACCTTCGAGGTGGTGGGGTTCAAGGGCGCCTACCACGCTATACTTGGGCGGCCCTGCTACGCCAAATTCATGGCGGTCCCCAACTACACCTATTTGAAGATGAAGATGCCAGGACCAAACGGCGTCATCACCGTAGGCTCGTCCATCGAGCATGCATTCGACTGCGACGTCGAGTGCGTAGAGCACGCAGAGGCCCTGGCGCTGGATGAAGCGCTAGTGACCACTTTGGAGAAGATGGTCAACAAGGACCTCGACTCCGCCTCCAAGCACACCGGCACCTTCGAGGCCGCGGAGCAGACCAAGGAGGTACCCCTCGACCCCGCTGCCCCCGAGGGCAAGGCGTTGAGGGTCAGCTCCACCCTCGATCCTAAATAGGAAGTGGTGCTCGTCGACTTCCTCCGCGCCAACGCCGACATCTTCGCGTGGAGCCCCTCGGATATGCCAGGCATCCCGAGGGAGGTCGCCGAGCACTCCCTTGACATCCCCGCCCTCACGCCCGCGCCGTGCAACAACGGCTCCGCCGCTTCGACGAGGAGCGGCGACGGGCGATCGGAGCGGAGCTGCGGAAGCTTCTTGAGGCCGGGTTCATCAAGGAGGTGTTCCACCCAACGTGGCTAGCAAACCCCGTACTTGTAAAGAAAAAGAATGGGAAGTGGCGGATGTGTATAGACTATACCAGTCTTAATAAAGCATGTCCTAAAGTTCCTTTTCCTTTGCCACGTATTGATCAAATCATTGATTCAACGGCTGGGTGTGAATTACTTTGCTTCCTTGATGCCTACTCCGGGTATCACCAAATAAAGATGAAGGAGTCCGACCAGCTTGCGACTTCGTTCATCACGCCGTTCGGGATGTTCTGCTACGTCACGATGCCCTTTGGCCTCCAAAACGCAGGTGCAACGTATCAACGCTGCATGCAACACGTTTTTGGAGATCACATCGGGCGGACGGTCGAGGCGTATGTAGATGACATCGTCGTGAAAACTAGGAAGGCGGACGACCTGGTTGGCGACCTTGGCATCGCGTTCAGCTGCCTACGGGCCAATTGGGTCAAATTAAACCCCGAAAAGTGTGTATTTGGAGTGCCGCGAGGCATGCTCCTGGGGTACATCGTCTCCCAACGGGGAATCGAGGCCAACCCTGAGAAAGTCGCGGCCCTCGAGCGAATGGGCCCGATCCGGGACCTCAAAGGGGTGCAAAAGGTGCTGGGGTGCCTTGCCGCCTTGAGCCGCTTCATCTCGCGGCTCGGCGAGAAGGGCCTGCCGCTCTATCGCCTCCTCAAGAAGCACGAGCGCTTCTCCAGGACCGCCGAGGCCCAGGATGCGCTTGACAAGCTGAAGGCGTCCTTAACGCACGCCCCGATCCTCACGCCGCGCGGGCAGATGGCGAACCCCTGCCGCAGCTCTACGTGGCCGCAACCACCCAGGTGGTCAGCGTCGTGATCGTGGTGGAGCGCACGGAGGAAGGGCACGCCCTGCCGGTCCAGCGGCCGGTCTACTACATCAGCGAGGTCCTATCTGACACCAAGACGCGCTACCCTCGGTGTCCGTAAGCCGCCGTATGCGGTAGTCCTCGCGCGGCGCAAGCTCCGCCATTACTTCGAGGCCCACCCCGTCACGGTGGTCTCCTCCTTTCCGTTAGGGGAGATCATCCGTAATCCCCGACGCGGCGGGCGGGGATCGCCAAGTGGTCCGTGGAGCCGATGGGCGAGACGCTCGCCTACGCCCCACGCGAGGCCATCAAGTCCCGGATCCCCGGCGGATTTCGTCGCCGAGTGGACAGATACGCGATTCTTCGCCGCCACGGATCCAAGCAGAGGCCGGACTCTCGTATTTCGATGGCTCGGTGATGAAAACGAGGGCGGGCGTGGGCATGCTCTTCGTGTCACCCCTCGGAGAGCACATGCGGTACGCGGTGCGCCTCCACTTCCCCGCATCTAACAATATGGCTGAATACGAGGCCCTCCTCTGCGGCCTCAAAATCGCCATTGAGTTAGGCGTCAAGCGCCTCGACGTGCGGGGGGACTCACAGCTCGTAATCGATCAAGTCATGAAGAACGCGAGCTGCCATGACGACAAGATGGAGGCCTACTGCAAGGCCGTGCGAACCCTCGAAGACAAGTTTTATGGCATCGAGCTCAACCACGTGCCCCGCCGGTACAACGAGGAGGCGGACGAGCTGGCCAAGATCGCGTCCGGGCGGATCACTGTTCCCCCGGACGTTTTTGCCCGCGATATTGCCCAGCCCTCGGTCATCCTCGAGCCTCACCCCTCGAGCCACGCAGAACCCTCGGGGGCTCCCTCGAATCCAGCGGGTGCGGAACCTATGGATGAGGACCCCTCGAACAAGGCGTACGTGCTCTCCCTCCTCGAGGGGTATGGCTCCTACGAGGCCGACGCAATGGACATTGAGCCAGCTCCTGTCAAGGCTGACTGGCGCGACAAATACATCGCTTGGATGGCTCGGGGAGAGCTCCCCACGGACCGGGCCACGGCCAGGCGCATCGCCAGGATGGCCAAGTCCTTTGCCCTCGTCGACGGCGAGCTGTACAAGTGCGCCGCCTCCGGCATCTTACAGCGGTGCGTGCCAATCCCCGAAGGGCGCGAGCTCCTACGGGACATCCACACTGGGATCTGTGGCCATCACGCCGCGCCTCGCACCCTCGTTGGCAACGCTTTCCACCAAGGCTTTTACTGGCCCACCGCGGTCGCGGACGCCAGCGAGATCGTACGCACCTGCGAAGGGTGCCAGTTCTACGCCCGCAAGTCCAACCTTCCCGCCCATGCCCTGCAGACCATCCCCATAACATGGCCATTCGCCGTGTGGGGACTGGACATCGTCGGGCCCCTGCGGAAGGCGCCCGGGGGCTTCACCCACCTGTTGGTCGCGATCGACAAGTTCTCCAAGTGGGTGGAGGTGCGCCCCATCACGAATCTCAGGGCAGAACAGGCGGTGACATTCTTCACCGACATCGTCCACCGCTTTGGAGTGCCGAACTCCATCATCACCGACAACAGGTCCCAGTTCACGGGCAGGAAGTTCTTGGAGTTCTGCGACAAGTTCCAAATCCGTGTGGATTGGGCAGCTGTGGCACACCCACAGACCAACGGCCAAGTAGAGCGTGCCAACGACATGATCTTACAAGGCCTTAAGCCTAGAATTTTCAACCAGCTAAACAAATCTGGCCGAAAATGGCTCCAAGAGTTACCAGCAGTCGTGTGGAGCCTAAGGACCACCCCGAGCAGAGCCACCGGGTTCACCCCGTTTTTCCTAGTCCATGGCGCGGAGGCCGTCCTCCCCACGGACTTAGAATACGGGTCGCCCAGGGTTCGAGGCTACAACGAGGATGCCAACCAACGAGCCCGCGAGGACTCGCTGGACCAGCTGGATGAGGCACGCCTCGTGGTCTTGATGTACTCCGCGAGGTATCAGCAGTCCCTCAGGCGCTACCAAGCGCGCAAGATACGCCGGCGGGACTTCAGTGAAGGGGATCTGGTCCTAAGGCTGCGCCAGGACAACTGAGGACGCCACAAGTTATCGCCTCCATGGGAGGGACCCTACGTCGTGGTGAAGGTGCTCAAGCCCGGCACGTACAAGCTGGCCAACGAGGACGGTGAAGAGCTCACAAACGCTTGGAACATCCAACAGCTACGTCGCTTCTACCCCTATCTAGGATTTCCAAGCATTTTTTGTTGTAAAAACCATATGACCAACGCCCCAGTTGGTGACGACCATGTAAACACCATAAGTCTAATGAAAAGGGCAACTCGGCTTTCCCCCGAAACCCAAGTTACCCTCGGGGGCTACTACGGGGGGCATCCCCCCCCCAAAATGGTCCCATTTTCGCGCAAAAACAAAACAACTTACGCGCGCCAAGTTTGTTTTCTACTTCGGCCTCGAGCAACGGTTCGAACAGGGCGTGGGCAGCCTAGCGGAAGGAGCGCGCGAGCCAGAGATAGCCTACGCCTCCGCGAGGATACGACCCTTCTCTCTCGCCTCCAACCCAGCAGGCCACCCACGAAAATCGAACTCCCCTAACTAGAATCTACTCAGGAAGAAGGAGAAACAAAAAGTGCAAAACTTCATTTCACATCAACAAATGATGTTCACGGCAAAAATAACTTGTTTATTTACAAAGGCCGCACGGCCAGAATACTGATACACAAACAAAAACGGGCCTAGCGCCCAGCTGTCTTCAGGAGGGAGGAGCGGCGGCGTCAGCAACATCCGGGAAGAGGAACTCCTCGAAGGCTTCAGCGAGCGACCCGGCGACGTCGGCAGCGAGCGCGTCCACGCGTTCCATCGCCACCTCGTCCTCGGCACCCTCGGGGACGACGTAGCCTTCCGCCAAAGCCTCGAAGTTAACCTCGTAGTGAGACCGTACCACTCCGAGGGCCTTCTGGACGCCAAGATGCAGCGCCCGGCGCATGCGCTCGGTGACGTGGCCGCTAAGGGCACGCAGGCGGCCGGCCCGGCGAGCTTCCGCCCGCGCCTCGCCCTCCTCCACGAATCGGCAGGTCTCGAGAGCCGCATCGCGCAACTCCCCTGCCGGCTCTGCTCGGAGGAGTTGTAGGAGGTCTGCAGCGCCTCGGCCTGCTCAACCGCGTGCCCCAGCGCGGTGCGCAAGCCTGGGGTCGCCAGACGAGAAAGAAGTCAAAAAAAAGTGCGAACCCTCTAAGGAAAACCCAACAACACAGGAGTCAAACAGCGGCTCACCTTCGACTTGCTTCCTCTCCACCTCGAGGGCGCGGCGCTCAGCCTCGACCGTCTGCTCGAGGCCCCGGACGGTCTCGCCTTGCTCCTGGAGGGCCAGCTCCTGGTTCGCGTTCGTAATGCTGAGCACTATTAGCTCGCCCTCAACCCTGGAGAACTCGGTGTTCCGGTCCTCCAGAGACATCTGCGCCACCTCACGAGCAGCGCGCTCCCGCTCCAGGGCTGACCGAGTGTCGACGAGGGCGGCCTGCTCCTGCTGGAGCCGCCCCTCAGCTCCTTGACGGGCGGTGTGCTCCTGCAGGAGCTGGTCCTCAGCTACGGCGAGCGCCGCGACCTTGGCGTCGAGGGCGGCCTTCAAGTCGTCGGCCTCCTTGACCCTTTGCTCAAGCGCGTGTGCCCGCTCCTCGGCCTGGCGCTGCCGCGCCTGCACCCCCTCGAGGGACGAGCGGAGCCCCCGGTTCTCGCTGCGGACGCTGGCCACCTCCGCCTCCCAGTTGGTCGCCAGCGTGCGCATCTTCTCCAGGTCAGAGCGCGCCTGCCACAGCGCCTCATCACGGTCGATAAGGGCTGTGCAGACCCGCTCGAGGCTAGAGCGACACGTCGGGTCTTGCCTTGTGCTCTCGGGGAGTTCATTGCGCAAGGCCATAGCCCAGTACGACAACCAGCCATCCGGAGTCCTGAGGGCGTCAGCGAGCGCGTCGAAGGCGCCGCATCGCTCCCGGAGCTGGTGGAGCTCGGCGTTCACCCGATCGAAGGCGCCGTACTTGTCGCGGGCGCGGCGCTCGAGCTCCTGGCACCCACAAATCAAAACCCGTAAACACCACGTCGCGAAGATAAGCGCGCAGAAACAAGGAAAAAGGGAAGCAAGCGACGGCACCCCACCTGGAAGACACGCCATGCGGGGCCGCCGTGCACCCTCAGCGCCTCGTTCAACGCGCGGTCAATCGTGGCGCCGTGGCTGCGGAGCTCTCCCCAGAGCTCCTGCTCCCCCTGGGCGTCGGTGAACGCGAGCGGGTCGCCGGCCGGCCCCCTCCACACGGGCGGAGTGACCGGCGCGAGAAGACGAGGCCTCGACGCCGTACCCTCGGCCCCCCGCCACCATGTGGCCCTCGCGCCACCTCACGAGGGCCCCCTCCTGGGACCCTGGGGAGAGCGTGGAGCTCGCCCACTGATCCCACCCGGGCGGCGGGGAGTCATCGTCCGGGATCTCCACCACCGCCGCCGGGAACCGCCGGCGAGCGCCGGCCCCCGCGCCACCCTCCGCGCGCGCGCCCCCACCCGCGCCTCCGCGGCCGCGGCGCCCGACGCGGCGCCGCGGCCACCGCCTCCGGCCGCGCCTCCGCGACCGCGGGTGCCCGGCCGCCCTCCTCGCCCACCACCGCCCGCTGCTCGCTCCGCCGCGGCCGGGCGCCGCGAACCGCGCCTCCGTCGCGGCGCCCACCGCGCGGCCGCGTCTCCGTCCGCGCGCCGCCGCCGCGCGGCCGCGCCTCCGCCACGCCCGGCGCCCGCCGCTCTTCGACGACCGCCGGCCGCGCCGCGGCGGGCCGATCCGCCGGCCGAGGCCTCGAGGCCTCGGCCGGGGTCCGCGAGCTCTCGCCCCGCCGCCGCCGTGCTCGCCCCCGCCCGCGGCGCCCTCGACGAGCGCCGCCGGGTGGGAACGGACGTGTCCGCCCTCAGCACCTTAGCCGGCGCGAGGGGAGGCACGGTCGGCACCACCCTGCACAAGCACGAGCAAAAAATCAAAACGCCTGGCCACCGGAAAATCAAACCTCGCAGAAAGGCAAGTCCCTCACCTTGAAGAGGAGAAGGCGCGCTTCCTCTTCCTCGAGGCCTCGGTGGATGAGGCCGGCACGGCCGGCGCGCCCGCCGCCGCGCCTCCCCGATGTCTCCGCCGCGCGCGCGGCCCCCGCCCGCGCGCAGCGCGCGCCGCCGCGCGCACCTCCGCGGCGTGCGCGCGGCACCTCCGCGGCTCACGCCGCTCCCATTGTCGATTGCACGGCGGCGGGCGCGCCGCGCCCGCCTCAGGCGACGCCGCCCTTGCCGCCGGAGCCAGCTCCGACGACGGGGGCACAGGCTCCCACCTATCAGAGGGGCCCTGCCCCTCAACCTCTTCCTCTTCGTCCTCCTCCGAGGACGAGTACTCCTCGGTCCCTGGGGAGGAAAGCCCCAGCTCCTCACGCCGCCGGTACTCCTCGTTCCGCCGCTCGCGGTGCCGCCTCGCGCGCTCTCTCTTGCGCGCCGCCCGCTCCTGCTCCCGCTGCTGCGCCGCCCGACCAAGCGCGCGGAAGTCAGGGGTGGGCGGAACAGACTTCGCGGCGCTGAAGGTCACCAGCTGCAGGCAAGAACGTCAAAGGGGCGTCAGGAGCCAGAGGCAACACCAAGAACAAAAACGGAGTCAGGAATCATACTCACCAGCGGGCCGGTAGGGAGCATCTCGAGGTCCCACAGGGACCGATCCTGGTGCAGCAGCATCCGGGTGTCGACGGTGTTCCGCGCCCGGGTGAGCGCATACCCCCGCTCGAGGGGGGTTGGGAGCATCCGCGACCTCGCCAGCACGATGGGGTCCGCCTCCTCTGTCATCTGGTAGATGCAGAGCGGCCTCTCCATCAGAGGCACAACCCGCCGGTGGTGGAGGAAGGCGAGGACGCCCGCCGTGGTCGGCCGCGCGTCGCCGGGTTCTTCGGGGCGGCCGGGGAGCGAGTCCGGCCGCCTCCGGTCTTGGGCCGTGGACACCCCCGTGACCCCGGGAGTTGGGCTTCTCCCGGAGCACCGGACCGGGTGTAGGCGGGGAGGCCGGGCTCGGCGTTGCGCGGGTAGAACCATCCCCACTCCCGCGCCGACGTTGTTCGTCGTCATGGTGCGGGGGATGTAGTCGTCCTTGAACGCGCCCCCGCGGGGCGAGCGACATCCCCGGCCGGCGCGCACCGCGCGGCGGGTCCTTTGCTCCGTCGTGGGCCGCGTGAAGGGCTCCGCGCGGAAGAGGTGTATCCAGATCTCCCAGTTGACTGGGATCCCTAGATACCCCTCGCAGACGCCCACGAACGTGGCCGCCGCGCGAAATCGCGTTCGGCGCGAAGTTATGCAACTCCACGCCGTAGTGGTAGCACAGCGCCCGCATGAAGCGGCTCGCCGGCGCGGCGGGCGGCCGCGCTCATGGAAGTGGGTGAAGCTCACCACGTAGCCTTCGGCGGGTTGGGCGCGCGGTCCCCCGCCGGCGGCACAATCCACTCCGCGCGGCCGGCCATCCTTGTTCGCCGCCAACTGGCCGGCGGAGACCAGCTCGCCAAGGGCCAGCTGGGTCACCGTCGACCGCTCCCAGGCGTACGGGTCAAGAATCGTGAGGGGCGGAAGTGGCGCCATGAGAAAGGACGAGGAACGTGAGAGCGGAGGACAAAGATAAGGAGAAGAGCTCTAATGGCGAAGGCACGCGATGGCAAGAGCAGGACGAAGGCGAGAGCGCAGGGGGCTAAAAAGGCAGAGCGCTAAGGTAAAAAACCGCCGTTTTCCCTCCCCTCAGATTTATAAGCCGCGGGCGTGCTCTCCGGGGCAGACGTCCCGCGCGCATTAACTGCAGGGAATCTTTTCTTCTCGCTGACGGGCGGGCCCCACCACGACCGCGGCGGACACGCCACCGCAAACAGGCCATCATCACGGCGAAGAATAGCAGGGACCGTGGCAGGTGGTCACATCCGCTTGCCCACGCCGCCCACTACGCGCGCGCGGCCGCAACGCCTAAAAAAGTGCGCCCGCGACGCAAAACCGCAGCCTCTACTGTGGAACATTTAATGGCCCGGTTCCTTACAAAGTAAGGAGAACCCTTGAGCGGCACGGGCTCCAGGCTCGGGAAAACTTCGACCCTCGAAAGGGTACCAGCGTGAGAAGGTCGCCTCGGGACCCGTTTGAAACAAAACAGGCACCGCAAAGCACCCATGCCACGCTGTGTTACTGATCAGCGCCTCGAGGGCTGGCTTGCCCAGGCCCCTCGATGGTCGCAGATGCCAGGCCGGGGGCGCTTAGGCGCCGCCCCGCACCATTTTTACTGATCAGCGCCTCGAGGGCTGGCTTGCCCAGGCCCCTCGATGGTCGCAGATGCAAAGACGGGGCCGCCCAGGCGCCACCCCGCACGGCCCTGCGATCGGGGGTTCGAAGCCCGACCCTCGACGGGTTCGAACAGGCGCCCCAGGTCACCGGAGTCAGGGACGACGAGGGCACGCGCATTCGAGCCGTTCCTCGAGCCTGCCAGCTCGAGGGTGCCCCACGTGTCGTGTTCGAGAGCCAACGAGGGCAGCTAGCCGGGGGATCCCACCGAGGGAGAGCTTCCGCGCCCTCGGTCCCTAGCGAACGGGACCGAGCCCCACCTAGCAAACCCACGCAAGTGCTTCAATGGACGTGTCTCTAGACCACGCAGCCTACCCTTATCGAATGGGGCATGGGCGTCCACTCGAACCACCCGCTAACAGCTCGACGAGGAATCCGCAATTCGCGACCCGACCGATGGGGGTTGTGGAAACCTCACCCTCCGTCCCGCGGAGGGACGGCGAGGGCACGTTGAAAGACAAGTCGTAAAGCTCTACACGATCGCCTTGGATGGGCCCAGGCTCGGGGGCTTGACGCACGGCTACACCTCCTGGATTGCACCCGCCGGGGATAACACTAGCAGTGCGTGCGTCACCGAAGCCGGTTGAGACATTGCCGACACCGGTTGAAACATGTACCACGCCTTCTGTCCAAGTCTCTCGGTCAACCCCTACAGGAGCGCCCATGCTCCTGCAGGGCTTCGGGGGCTAGACCCGCGGGTCCGCTGACGCGGCCCCACGGAAAGCGTTCGCAAAACCAGGAGGGAAGAACGTCCTATCAGTAGGTTCCAACATCTGTGAGAGCCTCAATGGCAAACCCACAGATGCTCGGGGGCTACTGTCGGGGACAGCCCTAGGGGTCCCCTTAAACAGCTGGGAAATCCCCACTTAAAACCCGCAACCAAATACGCCTTACTTAACCATGCAGGACATGGCCCACGCCACGAAGACCCCAGCGGCCCACCAGGCGGCCCACTCGAAGACTCCCTCGAATAGGTTTCGCCTCGCTCGAGGGTGCGCTCCTCCCTCAGGTGGGCTCCGCCCCGATCGAGGGGGTGCGCCTCCCTCGAGCGAGGTCCGCCTCGCTCGAGGGTCCGCCCCGCCCTCGAACGGGGTCCGCCTCGCTCGAGGGCGCCCGCACGCGCGCGCGCGCGCTCCCGCGCGCGGGCATTAAATGCCCCGACATCGGCGGGACGGCGCCATCATGCGCCGGGGGCACGCGCCACGGTGCCGCCGCACCAACTCCCCGAGGAGGGGAGCCCATCCCCATCCTTGGGTGGGGGGAGGGGGAGCGTGCGGCGCGGCGGTGCCGGCCCCGTGACGCCGTGCACTCGCTCCGTACGGCTAACGCGCCGAGCCCTCGAAGGGGGGCCGGCTGCACCCTCGATTTGCTTTCTTGTGACCTTACAGGGTTAGGTGGAGGCGCTAGGCCGGTGGGACGCCATCCCCGCCACTGCTAACGGTATGGCTGCCGCCCCCGCGCGTAAGGGCGCACGCCAGGCGCTGTGGCAACGACTCCAGCACTGTGAAGCGTGTGGGAACGGGACGCCACCTTACCTGCCACTGTGCCTCGTACGGACCGATGTCAGCAGCTCCCTCGAGCCTAACAGGAGACGTCACAGCCGCCCGCCGCTCTTCTACCCTCGAAGCCTCCACTGTTCGGGTACAAGATATGCCATGATGGCCGGATCGCTGCAAGGATCGTCTGGGCGGCTGCCTACTCTACAGCGTAGAACATCACGCTCCCTCACGTAGCTAAATAGCACGGCGCGCATGTGAATCACTCCTTCCTTGGTCTATAAAAGGAGGACGAACCCCCTTTGCCGCGGGGGACGGAGAACACGAACACAACACACGACACACGAACAATAGAGCCCAACACGAGACAAGTCGCACCACGCACTTGCTCTCCAATTCTCCCACAATATCTTCAGCCACTACACCAGGGACTTGGAAGCCGCGCTTCCTCTCCCGCCTTGCTTGTAGCAGCCCCACTACGAGCACCCGGTCTTGCCGAGCAATATAGTGCCTTGAGCACACCACTGCTGGACGTACGTCCCCTCCGGCCGGAACCAGGATAAACTCCGTGTCTTTTATTGCTTAGCATCGACCATTGAGGGATAGACCTCAGCGCTTATTACTGGTTAGTGTCGGGACCACATTCCGCACCGACAGGTTCTACCAACTACAATACATAGATTTTGCATGTGGCATATCATGGATAAGGTGCCTGAGAAGGTTGGTCCCTCCATAAGAGAGGATGAGGAGTTCTGAGTCAGATTCGACAAGTGCGTATGGGGCTCCGAGGATCCTGATGAGTTTGTTTCTGAATGGAATGTTATCATGACCAAATATGGGCTCATGAAAAATGAGTGGTTTTCCACAAATTTTGATATGAGGCATTCATGGATTCCGGCATACTTAATGGACGTACCTCTAGCAGGAATCCTTAGGACCACATCACGATCGGAGAGTGCAAATTCCTTTTTTAACCGTTTCATTCATCGAAAATTGACATTCGTTGAGTTTTGGCTAAGGTTTGACATAGCTTTGGAGTGTCAGCGCGAAGAGGAGTTGAAACCGATAATGCAAGTCTGCACAGTGATCCTAAATTGCTCACACCATGGCCCATGGAGAAGCAATGCAGTGCCATATTTACACATGAAGTTTTCAAAAAGTTTCAGGAACAACTCCTAGTTGCAAGAGACCATTGCATCATTCAAGGGATTTCGGAGTCCGAAGATATGAAAATTGTCACAATCCGTAGCCTGTCTAGAAAAGAGCGAGTGGTTCAGATGAACAAGTCAAACATGTTTGGTACATGCTCCTGTAAATTCTATGAGTCTTATGGTATCCGTGTCGTTATGTCATACAAGTCCTTAGAGGCGAGAAGCTTAGTGAGATACCATCAATTTATATTATGAAGAGATGGGAGAAAAGATGTAAAAGGTGAGTTAACAAGACTTTTTTTTGTATGGCTGTTTTTATTTCTATGTTGGTTATCTCTATGTGGCCTAGTGTTGATTTGAAACCTTTTGATTTCACAGAGAAGTGTTCTTTGATGAGGAAGGCAACCTCTTGGATGAAAAGGTGAAAGATCCTATGGAGGTGGCTATGCGGAAAAAAGTGTCAGAATCACGCAACAAGTTTGAAGACCTAATCCAAATGGCCAAAAACTCTGAATCAGCGATGAAGCTTTTATATTCTAGTTTATGCAACCTTGAAGAACCTCTCAAAAAAAATTCCTGCTGAGTTTGAATCATTCCTTGGAAGCAAGATTCCAAATGAAGTCGAGATACGTCCACCAACTGACATCGTGTCCAAAGGCCGAAGCAAAAGAATTAGGAAGAGCAAGGAGAAGAAGCCACCAACAAAAAGGAAGTGTTCGAGATGCAAGGAAATAGTGAATCACGATGCACGGAATTGCCCACTGAACCGAGTTGCCTAATTGTAATCTCTAGTGTTTTCAGTTAATTTTCAGTGTGTCAGTATCTCATGCTCATTTGTGAAGTCTGTGCCATTGTACTGTACTGGAGTTTCTGATAATTTAAGCAAAAGCCCATGCTGTTAACAATTTTCTGTTGAGTTAAGACCTACACTCATGTTTCTGGAATCAAAAACCAAGCTGCATGTGATCAATTAGTTGTGCACTTGCAATCACATGTTTCTTTTAATTTTTGAGGCCATCCATCAATGATTCATTGAATATTCAGGGATTCTAGATCACATTTCTCTTTTCATGAAACTACAGAAAGACAATTCATTTTTTGTTATGGGTAGGACTGTTTGTGAACAATTCATATGGATCAAATTGTCTTGTCTGCAACCACACTTGCCCAAGAAGATGACTGTTCCTTGCTTCCATTTCCTGCTCGCTGTTTTCCTGCTTGCTGTCTTGCCTGACTCGATGAGTCTGTTGTTCAGTAAAACTGCAAATGTATAATTAGATTCAGCAGTCCATTTTGCTTGTTGACTTGGTTTATGTATCCAGCATGTATCCATCTGCCTGTTGACACACAATTGCAGCACAGAAACAACTCTTCTCTCTTTCCATTCATTTTGGCAACTCTTCTTTCTTTCTTTCCATTCAATTTTCATCCAAATTGGACACACATTTTGTGCAATTCACACACAATTGGATAAGAAAATAATCAATTCCATTCATTATGATGCTCAGGCATTACACATTTGCATTGTCAGACAATTGCAGCACATACACAACAGTCAGCACCACAACAGTCATCACCAAAGAATAAGCGAGAAAGGGCGCCGAAATCTTGGTCGCCGGCGCGCCTGCCCGGCCACCTCCTCGCACAGCCGGCCCTCCCCGCTCGCCGGCCGGCTCCTTTGCGGGCGCGCCCTCGCCGTTCGTCGCCCGGTGCCCGTACGACGCGAATAGGAGCGGCGCGTGGAACCCCCGACCGTTGGTGGCTGCGGCGCGAAGAGGAGTGGCACGGCACCGGCGGACCGAGGGGCGCGACGCCGACGCCGGTTCGACGGAGCATCGACGGGGGACCACGGGGGCGGCGGTGCCGATCCGGGTCGCGACCGAGGGGGCAGGGGATTTTGGTTTGCGTACGGGGCCGGGCGGCCGGGGACCGAGGGAGGGGAGGAGGGGAGGGGGAGGGGGGTGCCGGGGGGTTCTTGCGAAAAAAACGTTAGAGGCTGAGGGGGTGGCGGGCGGTAGAATGCAAAATGGCAGGGGCTCTATCAGAGATCCGGCGCTCCAGATCTTAGTTTCCATAGTTTGCACCGGTGGGGTGGTTTCCACCTGATATGTTCAATACGTTTCACGTTAACATATAACCTTTGAAAAGCGATTGAGAATTAGCTGTGTTTAAGCTATCTAGCTACCCTGTTGCGGTAACAGTCCAATGCAAAGCATGCAATTCTTCTCTAGTTATAGTACTTGTAGAAGAGTACTTTGCAACCCAAAAACGAAAGAAGAATCTGAAAGGAAGCCGTTTCAGTCCCCTTTGATATTTCGAAGCCAACCAGCAAATAGTCACTTCTGCAACAAGTGACTCCGCTAGTAACAGCAAGCGCATTTACCGATTCACACATCTGCGCCAGCGCCTACATCAAGTCATCAGCCCATGTGCTCATGGACACCACTGAAGTTACACCTTTCTCGATCCATTCAAGTCTTAGCATCCTTTTGGAACCTGATAATTGGTGCCCGGAACAATCAGCCAATCCTTCTTTGGCTGGACCATCCATAGATCCATCACTGTCTTGTATCTGCATTTGCTATAAGATGTTTCTCCTCTGACAAGGAAGATTACAGGGACCTAGTTCCGTGTTAAGCATGTCCATTAGGTTGATAGGAAACAAATCGCACACCCAAAGCAAGATGGTGATGCCTGAAGTTGTTTCGGGAACGTGGGCAGGTGAAGTGAAAGTGGAAAGGGGTGGATATTTTCAGACGGCATGTTAGGCTGGACTTGCCTCTCATGGGGCACCACAGCTTTCCTATCGCTTCGCCATGGCTCAAGACTTGGAGACGAAGCTCAAGTCTTGGAGCCTTCGTCTCCCATCCTTTCTTGGATTACTTCACTGGGGAGGCTGGCTGATGTATAGGTAGCAACCTAGCAGAACCATGTGCTACTTTGTGTGCAGTGCAGCTGTGCAGGACGGGATAAGTACAGAGGTTTTGTACAGCCCGAAATGGCGGTTAGCTGAACAACTTCAGGTTGGTGATATCATGGCGAGAAAACAGAGTAAAGATTGTCAGAGATCCGCTGGAAAGAGTAGAAATTAGCTAGTAATCCCCTCTCTCTCATCCTCTGCCGTGTCAAGCAAAGATCTCGTCGTTTCGTGTCAAGCCAAAAAGTTTTGAAAAGAAAGTGGAAAACCTAAAAGCCTGAACCAAAGTAACATGTAGGGCGTTTAAGGCCTTGTTCGAACTTCACCTGGTAGAAATGCTTTTTAAAAACAACTCTATGAAAGCAACTTCATAAGCGGGGGGAGAAGCCATGTTTTGGCAGCTTCACTACGTGCTTAACTCGCGTGAGAGTGAGTTTTGAAGGCTGAGGGATAGTTGAAGAGAGTTGGGCATTGTTTGACTATTGAAGTTGTGAAGCTGCTCGTGAAGCTGCTCATGAAGCTGTACCAAACGGCCCGTAGAATAAGGGCATCCACATACGAATGTATATCAAAATCAACGAGCAGCATGCAACCTACTGCTGTTCAGTGATGAGATCATAACAAAGTGATGACTAGCAGACGATAAGTAGCTGTAACAATCTCGACTGTACAGAGCTAGAGATCAAGCCTAAACATATACTGGGACGAAATCGGACCGCAGGACAGCGAGAGCAGTAGATAGCACTCCGAGACGGCGGCGGATCGATGGCCGACCAGGTCGATCAGGCGTAGCCGCCCTGCTTCCAGCCGCCGCGGTAGGCGTTGTCCCTGCGGTTGTTCCTGAATGCGCAGCAGCCGACGGAGTAGACGATGATGATGAACACGAGGAAGACGACGCAGACGATGGCGGTGCGCTTCCAGTCCCGCTTGAGTGTGGCCACCACGCCGGCCTTGCACGACTGGCAGCCGTAGCAGAGCGCGTCGCTGCTCCAGGTGTTGCAGTCCGGGTCCGTCGAGTTGGTGGCGGTCTTGATCCAGTCCGTGCCGTTGACGTAGGTGAAGCCGCAGCTGGTGGGGGGCTTGCAGCACCCAGACTGCACGAGCAACAGAAAGAACAGCAGCGATTAGCATTTGGAACAAGCAGCACATCTATATGCGGGGCGACTTTACTACTCATGACTGCAAACTTTCAGCAGCAAAAGACGTTGTCAAGGTGAAAAAATACAAGTAAATACTAGGACAGTTTTATTTGCTTATGATAATTTCAGGTGTAGCCGTTTCGTGAAACGATTGGGTTACGCGACCAAAAAGGTGAGTGCAAGTGCACCAGACCGTTGAAACTTCTTCCCTCAATAATGCAAAGGGTCAGAGCATCGGGAGCAGGTACTTCAAAGGTTGATATGGACTGAGAAGATATACGACTAGGAGTGATTAATCCGTTGACAATATCAACGCTAAGCCCAATGCATTTTAAAATAGAATTTCAAGTTGTATTCATCCTCTGTCTGATCAAGATGCACAACCGTTCAAGTAACCATCTGCCGGGCCTAAGATAAAGTATGAACAGTATTCTTTCAAAAGAAAAGCATGAATAGACACGTGAAAAAGATGTAATATTTTTGTACAAAACAAAACGCTGGCTACAGATACATAGAGTCTGTTTTAGAAGTTGTCATGGTGATTAATTTGTTAAAACAAAAAAAAAAACAGACTGAGACTGAAGATCAAGGGGAAAATGCATTTTTTCGTACCTCGATTGGGGAGAGATCGGAGCGGATGAAGTCGGCGAACGACTCCTTCTTCTCCTGAAGGTTCTTGCAGACCTTGGAGTCCTGGAGGCAGCTCCTGATCCTGTTCCAGTTCTTGTTGTTCTCCACCCGCTTCTGCAGCCAGTTGGAGTAGTCCCCGAGCCTGTACTCCTTGTACCCTCTCCCCGACACGGCCTCCCCGGCGCCCCGGTTGGTGACGACGAAGGCGAAGACGGTGAAGCAGAAGAGCGCGACGATGAGGACGAACATGGCGAGGAGGTAGACCCAGAGCAGCCAGGTGACGCGGCAGCAGGCGCCGAACAGGCCCGCGAGGGAGACGACGAGGAGGAAGACACCCACCGCGATGATGGGCGCCGCGAGGTAGCGCTCGCACTCGGTGCCGTCGGCGCGCTGGCGGAGCCAGATGCCCACGCCCAGGATCGGGATGGAGAGCAGGAACGTCACCGCGTTCAGGATCCCGATCAGGTTGTTACTCAGCCGGAACGCCATGGTTGGGAGGCGGTGGGTAAGTGGGTTTGGGGGATCGGAGCGAGGAGTTGGTTCTGGGGTTCGGGCGATCGAGGGCACGGCGGTTTGGAGGGTTTTCGGGGGATTGGCACGATGGTTTTCGATCGGGGATGGTGGGGTGTATTTGTAGGGTGCGTAGCCGCGTGTTGGGTGCGGAAGGAAGGAGCCTTGGAAAGTTCGTGGGCTTTTGCGGTTGGGGAGTTGGAGTGGAAAAATGGTGCGGCGCGGATGTTGACGGAATGACGTGGACTTGGCTCGTTGGGTGGCTGCCGCTGGGCCCCCGAGGTGGTCAGAGGGCGCACGCGCAAGCGTAACTGACCGGGGCAACTCCACTTGCGCTTGGTTTCATGTTGTTTTCGCTTTTAGTTAAAACACTAGTTAAGTGCCCGTGCGTTGCCACGGTCATAACAGATTTCATTTATGAGAATCAATTTCATGTACAGAAAGGAGTACATACACGAACCATTCGACTTGTATGGTATTTCAGTCTTTTGATACAACAGACCTAACTAATACATGTTTGCACTCGTTATGTGTTATACACAGGCAGATATTTTGAACAAGAACAAAGGTCACAGTGCAGCATTGCCTGTGCCTCCAGTATAATCCTACAGCTAAGTGCAACTCGCTTAGGTTGCCATTCGCTATATTGCTTGACCGACTGCTGGGGGGTGCGGACAAGGGAAAACATTGGGCCAAACGAATAGTAATAAATTAAGGCACTAATACTATCCAAAACTGACTTTCATTCTATGATTCCTGCGATATAAGAGAAAATATGTCAACCGATTCTGTATGCACGATAGGCATAGGAATATGTAATCGAGGCTATTTGGAGTACTTCAATGTGGGAAAGGATAATTAGCACGGAAATCATTCGGATTAGTATGTTGCTGCTACTTTGAACTGGGTCGTTTGCAAATAGCAACTATCAAAGCAATTTGGTATGGTTTCAGAACCATCTACATTTGGAGTGCTTTGAGACAAAAGTTCAGCAAAAAAAAAGGTTATTAAAGAATGGTAGATAAAGCCTGGAGGTAGCAAGACAAAAAACATTAACTATGAACCCAACTCAATCTGAGATCTCAAAATTTTGTAATAGCTACATTTAAGTAATCTAGAGGATCAACCGAGGTTAGTCATATTTCAAAGCACTATTATACAACAATTTTAAGCAGGTACTTTATGCAACATAGATCTTCAAATTATAGATCAATCACTGAAGCACATTAGAAGAGCAACAACATTATGATAACTCAATGCAATGACCAAATAGACGTGAATAAAAACTAAAAGTGGACCATCCCTTTGCAAGATCCAATTTGTAACCGACTTTTAGTGACTGAATGGGATTGAAATCAACAGCATCTTACCACCCTATCACCAAGATGAGCAAGCATGCGATAAACTATAAAGAATTAGGCAACATAAGGGTAAGAGTTCTTACGTCTTGGAAGGCCTTGGAATGGTTGCCACATGAATCAGCCCCGTTCATCATTGGTGCGGGAGCGGGAGCGAGCGGCCGCCTCCGAAACAACAGTCTCATGCCGAATGGTCCCGGGGCCCGATGCGGCATCAACGGCTCCGTGAGCCATGGCACCGCGCACCAAACACCATACCTATAGGAATTGCATACATTCAAATCAATACAAGGACCACGGATTTGTATTTAGCCGCACACTCAAAATGAACAAGCTACAAATACCACCTTGAGCAATCGTGGACCCAATCCCTCCAAGAATGGAGCCACCACCACTGCGAGCGGGAGAGCTGGAGGAGGAGCCTGGTGTGCTGCAAAAAGAATTTTCTGCTGTCACATTGGAAAAGAAATGCAAGATAAACTGAAACTCTTATCCAATGCAAGCTGAAATGCAATGAACTCAATCCCAATGAAGTCAACGATTTATCTTTACAAATCTGACAAAAAATCATGCAATGCGTACATTATTTCAAAGACCCATGTGAATCATGCAACCACAACATCGAATTGAAATAGAATGCAAGTCTAAAGAGTTCCATCAAGTACCTGGCTGAGGCGGGTTTCTCACAGGTGCAGCACGTGGAGCAGGACGAGGAGCGAGGACGCGATGACCTTCCCGCCAATACAAATGATGTAAGCATAATATTTTTACAAGCAAAAAGATTGGTTTATTACGGACAAAGCTAACGAAACATCATTGCGGAATGGTATATAGAAATTCGGTACATGACTAAAAAAATTCAGCTATTCTAATTATAAGATTGCATGAACGAGCATGAGCGACAAAACACCACCAATCATGGCACTACCATAACATTGAAAATAGCAAGTTACTATTGGAATCAATCTAAGAAGAGATCAACAAAGAACATAATCCCTTCCCTCAAAAGATACCATTTGTTATGTGCCCCTGTCTCGAACCAAATGCAAATATACTAAACACAGCAATTGGTTATTCAAGAAGCACATCATGTGTTGTAAAAATAGTATCCCAGTAAGATATTATTGTCACAATGCTAAAAATACAATCAACAAAAATTGCTATTTGAAATCAAATGAATCAGGCAAACAATTGGCCCTATGAATGTTAGTACTATATCCTTATAGTGTCATCTGGTAGTAAATCTAATACACAAGGGCAACAGAAACAGATAGAAGAATTACAATGTATGGCTTCTCACAGAGCACCTCTAGCAAAAGAATTGTGCTCTAACCTGAATCAGCAAATTTCTCTTTGCGCCTTCTAACTAAACCAAAATAGTATATACAACCATAATGGCTACTCAAAAAGGCAAATGACACTGTTCACAAAACTAACTACAGAGACATTGCACTCTTAAGGATCACACCTACATCATAACACTTGAAAAAACAAATCTGAACTGTAATAAAATCATAGCTCTAAAAAATGTTCTAAATCATTTCATATTATATATTCACTGTGTAGATCTACTCATGTGGAGTCCAACAAAATTAGATTTTCCATTTTACGATTTTTCTGTGATTTACTATGATTTTTCAATGATTCAGCCGAAATAACAAAAAAGGAAAAAATACAAAACCGCCGTTACTGTAGCAAACAGCCATCCAAAACCGCCTCAGGGGGTAATTTGTCCGGTTTTGGATAGTTCGGGGGGGTAAAACATCCGGTTTCATAGGTTGGGGGTGATGTGATCCAACCCCCATAGGTGGGGGGGGGGGGGTTATCTAGACTTTTTCCTCCAATGAAACTAACATGCAGATTTATGTAGTAAGTAAGGAGTTTAGATTCCACATAAGAATCCCTCCACAGCAACCGCTCATTGCTAATTCTCGCTCAAAACTAATTTAGACTGAAATTGCCTTAACCAAACAGATGGCACACCATAGGCAAGTCAATGCACTGGCATCCAGCTAGAGTAATACAACTAATCTTCCATGGATTAATTGGGTGCTGGGCCGGACTGGACTGGGTAGGGCTAGAGCGGTATCATGGTTAAAGAAATAATAATATGAATCAATTTGTTAAACATGCTTTTGGATTGGTGCAGCTTTAACGGAATTGAAGTTGCAGTCAACATTATTCACAGAAATGGCAATGTTATTAATTTTATGCAGTTAAACTCAGTTAAGAACTTCTTTATCCAGTTAAAAGCTAGCGAAACTTGGACCGTTTCACTACCATAGTTGCAAGCCAGAGCGAAAAGAGAAATAAAATTGAAGGTGCTGAATCTCTTACCTTTTCACCTTCTACGTGAACCTGTCGGATTCTCCCATGGTAACAGAACTCATACGACCACCAACCTTCAAGCTGCATCAAAATGGCATAATAATCAGTTTTTTTTTTGCCAGGTACACATACACATGACCAAATAATTCATTATCTGTACTATGCATAAAGAAAAGTGTTGCCTGCTCACCCTGTAGAAACATTGATCCTTGAGAGGCTCAAGCAGCTCATCTGGCTCCTTTGGCTTAATTCTCCTGTCACTTTCTATTATAATATTAGTTGCATTTTGTGGGAGGATTGACTTCATGGTTTTAGTCTCCTCAACTGGTAGAAAGCACATATAATGTTTCCCCTCATGGTTAGCCATTGGCTCAGATTCCTGACCATTTTCCTGTTGAATACACCAAGAGTACCTCAG
This sequence comes from Cenchrus americanus, assembly GCA_947561735.1. Lineage (NCBI taxonomy): Eukaryota > Viridiplantae > Streptophyta > Magnoliopsida > Poales > Poaceae > Cenchrus > Cenchrus americanus. The sequence goes on along the minus strand of OX387245.1, from coordinate 92,230,774 downwards.
GTTAGGATGATAAAAGGGTAAGGTATGAATTATTCCAAGCAGCCATCTTTAGAGCAACCAGCAACGTAAGGTGAAAAACTCAGATATGATTTTTCAAACAAAAATGGTACCAAAATTAAATGATTTAGCAAAAACATGGTACGTTAACGTTGCCAGAATTGAAGTTGCTTGTTTTTTCACACCCAATGACAAATTGTACTAAGTCAAACAAGCGCAATCGTTGAATCGTACCGCCACACGGTGAATATCGGTCCTTTCAACATAAGCAGGCAACATCATAGGGATTGAATCGAACAAAACACCCAAATCTACGCGCCCGGACGACGGATCCGGGAGGAGGCGCGGAGTCCACGACCCCCTCAACGAACGCATAAACCGCACCTCGAATCGAAACCCTAAGCAGGCAACATCATAGGGATTGAATCGAACAAAACACCCAAATCTACGCGCCCGGACGACGGATCCGGGAGGAGGCGCGGAGTCCACGACCCCCTCAACGAACGCATAAACCGCACCTCGAATCGAAACCCTAGGAGGAGCGTGAGTGGGGTGATTACCTGAGCTGCGGCGAGGCATGGCGGCGGCTGGAACGGTCGGCGGACGAAACCCTAGCGAGGCGGCGCGAGTCGAGATGGGGAACCAATGAACGGGGAGGACACGAACGGGCAGGAGATGTTGAACCCCCGCGCGGTGGGGAGGCCGGCACCTCGTAGCGGAGGTGGAGGACGCGGCGGCGCGGTGGTGGCGCGACGCGGCGGAGTGAGGAGGGGGGGCGCGGTGGAGGCGGAGGCGGAGAGCGAGGGGAGGTGGCGGCGGTTCGCGTGGAGTCCGTGGGGGACGAAGGGTCCGACACCGTACTGACTACGATAACATTTGGGTCTTTTTAGCTGTAGGATTGTCGATCGATGATAATAGCGTTAGCGGTACCAATCCACACTGATTTGGTTGAAAGATTCAAACGGTGTGGGTGTGAGTGAGGCTGGTTGACGAGGGATTACATTAGCATCTAGTACTAGCAGCAGCGTCCTGCGTTATGAACCGATGAACGCTGGCGGTTTCCAAGCTGGTAACGACCTGCAGCTGCAGGCAGAGGAAACGCGAGCGCGAGCACCGCGTCCCCGCCCGGGCCACCCACCGGCGCCGGCGGCGGTGAGAAACGAAAGAGACAGGTGCGTGTGCCGCCGGGCCTCGACGTACGCGCTCGAGGAAAAATCAAAAATATGACGAGACACGAGAGGGTATAAAAAAAGTGCACCGCCGCGAGCGAGTGCTGGCAAATCGCAACGCGTCGCAGGGCATCAGTAACCTGTAACCGTAACCACGGACCACGGTAGCACGTGGCAGGAAATCTTCCATGGTGATTTTGACCCACACAGTTTGCTACGATTTTTTTCTCAATTCCTTCGATTTTTCTGGTTGGTGCCCTGGTGCTTTTGATCACGTCAAGCTACTGAGATTTGTTAATACCACACCACTGGCCATGACCCCGGATCGGTCTCACGCGGAGTCTCGTGATCTCGGGCAGAGGGAGGCCCGGGAGCGATTTCGTACGGGAGGCGACTTGACACGGGTGCACGCGGACTTTCCATTTCGTGCGTTTCCGTCACACTATACTTGTCCTTCTGCTAACAGAGTGAATAAACGCGGGCGGGACGCGGCATTTGGATCGCGGGGATTAACTGCTGGATGTGCAAATTTGTGTCGCTCCCTCTTCAACGAACGAGAAACTACTGAGGGACCAAGAGTGAAAAATTGGACAAAGTTGTGAGGTCACACAGGCCCGCTCGAGTAGCCCCACCTCGGGCGACTTGGCAGCGGCCTCGGCCTCCCGGCGAGCGTCCCCTCTCCTCCTAGTTCCCCTCCCTGCCACTGCTGGAGGGGTCGGTCGAGAATCCATGCGGGCCCTAAGGATGGTAGCGGTTCGGTGTGACCTGCGGCAGCGGGTGGCCGGCTGAGGGCGAGGCGGCGCCTCTATGCATCATCTTGCCCCTTGTGGGTGGAGCGGCGCCATGGTGGCGCTGCTTGGTCCTCGGTGTGACACCATGGTGGATTAGTGGTGCAGCGGCTACCGGCCCTGTTGCCTGAGGTGCGGCGCCGCGGTGGTGTCTGCCTCACCTGCGATAGTGGCGGTCAGCGGGTGTTTGGCTACTGCTGGGTCGTCATGTTGCTGGCTCCTGATGGCTACGTTGGCGGCGGCGGTTGACTTGCCGGCCCGGCGTGTCATCAGGAGATGGGGGCTATGATCAAGATTTTTTGCGAGCAAAAACTGGATTAGACACAGAGCAACTTTGGTTTAGCACACCTATTCTAATTACTCCTAGAACATGGTGCAAAAGCAAGATGGACAAACTTTTACAAAATTTGGGCAGCATAACACCTAAACATAAGAGCTACTCTAGTTTATAGAAAGCACAAACTAGCAAAATCTTCCTTAGAGAGCATACAAGGTTTGTTTTTGGTCCATTTTAGTTTGTTTCGATTTTTGATATGCATGCAGAACGTCCTATTCGACCTCACTTGGCAATCAAGCCAAAATCGTAGTTAGTGCCGGTGGCAAGGCTTTTATTCGTCTCTCCCTATAATAATCTAGTCGAGAGCTATATGGTACTCACTTAGCGACTAACGAAACGCTGTTATGTACCTGCAGAAAAAGAACCTTCCGTGCCAGCACGTCACGGAAGCGTCCACATACATTACCGTTCACTATAGAAACAGCATCCATGCGTTAAGCCGCTGCATGGACAACGTCCAACCTTGGACACCCTCCGTTTGAATGGAGTGTATCCTTGCCTTGCATACTCGACATGCGGAATGCTCACGTATGAAACACATGGCGACAACACAACTCATAACCAGATGCGAAGATGTGATCCGTGGAATGGATCACTCCATCAACCCTCGCAATTCCCGTGATACGGCACAACACACGTATAAAACATGTGGCTCATCTAGTTTGGTTGTGCAAAAAAGTAAGTCTGACATAAAGTAAATGTGTTGGGAGTTAGCAAAACAAACCATAGGTTAATAAGCCACCTGAAAGAACCCAAAAATTTCCTCTAGGGCCTCTCGGTCTAGTTTATCCTTAACGGTCCAACGTGTTTTGCAAATCCAAACAATCTTGGCGAATTTTATTAAAAAACCAGTGATTAATGTTATTAATTAATCTCTGGTGCATATAAATGCTCTGATACCAACTGTGACAACCCTGTCGGTGCGGAAAGTAGTCCCGACAGGAACTAGTAATGAGCGCTGAGATCTGCCTCTCGATGGTTCGGTGCTAGCAACTAATGACACTGGGTTTATCCTGGTTCCGGCCCGGGCCGTACGTCCAGCAGTGGTGTGCTCGGGGCACTGTATTGCTTCGCACCGTGGTGCTCGTAGAGGGGGGCTACAAGCGTGGTGGGAGAGGAGGTCTGGCCTCCAAGTCCCAGAGGTATTGATTGAGGCAAGTGCCAATATCGTGGAGAAGGCGGAGAGCGTGTGGGTGATTGTTGTCCGTCGTCCCGTGTCCCCGCGGTTGGGGGACTGCCTCTCCTTTTATAGGCCAAGGAGGGAGCAATTTACATGCGTGCCACACTATTCTCCTACGTGTGGAGGCGTGGCGAGCAGTGCTACGGAGCTGACGGCCGTCCTGGCGAATCCTCCCCCCGCCAGGGCATCGTGGTGCGTCCTGTGCCCGTATAGGGGCGGCTTCGAGGGTGGCGGTGTAGTGGTTGGTCGTCCGGCCGCCGTCCGTGGGCTGATTCGAGGGTGCCGTTGACGGGGGGCCCGTACGTGGCACAGTGGCAGTCGTGGCGACGTCTCGTCGCCGCGTGCTCCAACAGCGTCGGGATGTCGCCACAGTGTCCGGCGTGGTGCGGCATCGGCGGGGATGGTCGCACAGGGTTGACAGCGACGGGGATGACCGATCCCGCCGGCCTGACGTCACGGCGTGGCCCTGCGTGATCACAGAAAAGACATTCGAGGGTGCTGCCGGCCCGCCTTCGAGGGCTCGGTGTGTTAGCCGTACGTGGGTAGGCGGCACAACGTCACGGAGCTGACACCGGCCTCACCGCACAGTGTTACACAGCGGCGGGGATGGCCTCCCCCAGGGAGTTGGTGAAACAGCACCGGGACACGATTCCCGGGCGTGCCAGGGTCGTGGCGTGCGTCCTGCGGTGTCAGGGCATTAAATGCCCGTACACGGGGGCAGGAGCATGAGCAACGTGTGTGTAGGTGCCCTCGAGCGAGGTGGACCCCGCTCGAGGGGGCGTTAAGGCCTCGAGCGAGGCGAACCTCTCCCGGGGAGACGTGTAGCCCTCGAGCGAGGCGGACCTCGCCCGAGGGGGCGTGTAGCCCTCGAGCGAGGCGGACCTTACTCGAGGGGCGCGTATCCCTCAAGCGAGGCGGACCTTACTCGAGGGGCGTTCCGCTGTGCCGCCTTGGCGGGCCACGGGGGCCACCAGGGTCGTGGTCGTGTCGTGCATGCGCTTTAGGTGCGTGTGTTGATCCGTGATTCGCGTTTTTTGCAGGTTTTAAGCGAGTTTCCCCTGGTTATTTAGGAGACCCTTGTGGCTGTCCCCGACAGTAGCCCCTGAGCATCTGTGGGTGTACCCGTTAGGGTCCCGCAGATGCTGACGCTTGCATATGGGACATTCTTCCCTCATGGTTGCCGATGCTGTTCCGTGGGGCCGCGTCAGCAGACCCGCGGGTCTAGCCCCCGAAGCCCTGCAGGAGCGTGAGTGCTCTTGCAGGTTTTTTTCGTGGGTTTGTACCAGTGTGCGGGGCATTTGTTTCAACCGGCATCAGTGATGTTCCAGCCGGCCTCGGTTATGCACACAGGACTGTTACTCCTTGCGTTCGGTGCACCCCAGGAGGTGTAGCCGTGCGTCGAGCCCCCGAGCCTGGGCCCGTTCGAGGCGATCGGGGTGAGCTCTCTGTCTTGTTTCAAAACGTGCCCTCACCGTCCCTTCGCGGGGTGGAGGGTGAGGTTTCCACAACCCCCATCGATCGGGTCGCGGATTGCGGATTCCTCGTTGAACTGCTATCGGGTGGTTCAAGTGGACGCCCATGTCCCGTTTGATAAGGGTTGGCTCGTGGTCCGGAGACTCATCCATAAAAGCGCTCGCGTGGGTCTGCTAGGTGGGGCTCGGTCCCGTTCGCTAGGGACCGAGGGCGTGGAAGCTCTCCCTCGGTGGGATCCCCTCGACTAGCTGCCCTCGCTGGCTCTCGAACACGACATGTGGGGCGCCCTCGAGCCGGTGGGCTCGAGGATAGGCTCGAATGCGCGCGCCCTCGTCGTCCCTGACTCTGGCGATCTGGGGCACCTGTTCGAACCCTTCGAGGGTCAGGTTTTGAACCCCGATCAGTAGGGCAGTTGCGGGGTGGCAGCTGGTTGCCCCCGACTTTTAACATCTGCAGGTTTCGAGGGTTCGCAGCTGGGCCGGCCCTCGAACTGCTGATCAGTAATTTTCGTAAATCGAGGGCACCTGTGGCGCCCGTTTACACTGAGCGGGCTTCGAGGCCACTGGTCGGTAAATCACACCCTTCAAGGGTCGGGGTTTTTTGAGCCTCGTGCTCGGGCCATTCGAGGGTCGTCCTTACTTGGTAAGGGACAAGGCCATTTAATTCCCACAGTCGCGTCCACAGCTCTGTGCTGCGGGCGCGCCTTTTCAGGCGCCGCGGCCGCACGCGTAGTGGGCGACGTGGACGGGCGGAGTTGACGGCCCGCCGCGGCTCTTCGGTTGCCGCGCCGTAATGATCGCGCGCTTGTGTGCGCCAAACCACTTCGGTCGTGGTGGGTCCCGCCTGTTAGTGATTGGGCTGTTCGTCTACAGTTAATGCACACAGCGCGTGTGATTCGGGGAGCGTGGCTCCATGGATCTATAAATCCGAGGGGGAAGGCGAGGCGAATCTTTACGTCAACACTTAGCGTTTGTCGTCCTCGTCCCTTCCGCTTCCGACCCAGAGCTGCGCTCGCCACTTCGCCATCGCATAGCACTCCCTTCGCGCTCCACGCCCCTTCGCCAATCCACATGGCTCCTCCACAGTCCATCACCATCATCGACCCGCTGTCGTGGCCGCGCTCGTTGAAGACAAGGCTAGCCCTGAGCGAGTTGGTGACCGCCGGCCAGCTGGCGGCGAACGAGGACGGGCGCCCCGCTGCGTGGATTGACCCGCCGGCGACGGACCGGGAGCCCAACCCGCCGCACGGGTACGTCGTCAGCTTCATCTACTTTCACAAGCGCGGCTTCGCGGCGCCGGCGAGCCAGTTCTTGTGCGGGTTGTGCTTCCACTACGGCGTGGAGTTGCACAACTTCGCGCCGAACGCGGTCTCGCAGGCGGCCACGTTCGTCGACGTCTGTGAGGGATTTCTGGGGATCCCAGTGAACTGGGATCTCTGGGTCCACCTCTTCCGCGCAGAGCTGCACACCGCCACCACGCCGGAGCCGAAGACCCGCCGCGCGGTGCACGCCGGCGGTGTGACGATCGCGGTGCGGGAGACGCGTAGGGAGCTCTACATCCCCTGCACGATGACCTCCAACAACGCCGAGTGGGAGCGGGGGTGGTTCTACCTCCGCAACGACGAGCCTAGCCTGCCACCCTGGACTGGCAAGGTCGTGAAGGAGAAGGCCGACTCCTGGTGGCATGGTCTGTCGCCCTCCTCGCATCAAGACCGGCTGGACTCAGCCTTGAAGGCGCTGAAGGCTCTGGCGGACGCCGGGCTGACCGCGGCCTTGGTCCTTGCCAACCTCCACCACCGGCGGATCGTCCCTCTCATGGAGAGGCGGCTCCGCATTTTCGAGATGGAGGAAACGGCCGACCCCGTGGCACTGGCGCAGTCGCGGCTGCTGCCCGATCTCTTCCCGCAGGAGTACGCCGCCATGAGGGCGAGGCACGCCGTCAACCTCAAGGCCATGAGGGCCAACGACACCGCGCTTTGGGCGTTCACCATGCTCCCCGAAGGCCCGCTGGTGAGTAGGGTTCCCACCCCTCTTCAGTCTGTTGATTCGTGGAGCAACGTCGTAGTTCTGGAGTTTCACTCGTCCCCTGCAGGTGATGGCTGTGAACGCCGCGCGGTCCGTCCCGCCCACGCCCCAAGCCCGAGTGCGCGCGCGGCGCAGCGGCGGGAGCAAGAGCGGGCAGCACGCAAGAAGGAGGAGAGGATTCGGCGACAGGAGCGCCGGGAACGGAGGAGTGAGGAGTTCCGACTGCACGAGCAGCAGGGGCTCCCCCCCGCGACTTCGGAGTACTCATCGTCGGACGTGGAGGAGGAGGAGAGAGATGGGGGACGGGCTCCCCCCGAGAGGTGGGAGCCTTCGCCCCCTCGCCCAGAGCCGCGGAGGCGGTAGAGGAGATGACGCCTGGGGCGGGCGTGGGAGCGCCCGCCGCCAGGCAGCCTACGAGGAAGGCGACGCACGCCACAGAGGCGCCGGCGTGCGCCGCTAGGACAACTGGGGGCGAGGCGGTGGCCACGCCGGCGGTGGATACAACACCCGCCGAGCCCCCGAGGAAGAGGAAGCGGGGATTCTCCACCCTGAGGTAGGCGTTCGCTCCCCCATAGCCGCGTCTTTTAGATCAGTTAGGACTTAACTTTCTCGTCTTCGCGTTCGCAGGGTGGCGCCCACCGTGCCCCTCTCGCACCTGCCAAGGTGCCGAGGTCGGACGCGACCGTCCCCACCAGGCGGCGCTCGTCGAGGGCGTCGTGGGCGACCGCGAGCACGACGACGGCGGCGAGCGAGGACTCGCGTGGGGCGGCTGCGGTCGCGGGGCCGCGGCAAGTGGCGGCGACCACGGAGCCGCGATGGTCTGCGGCGGCCGTGGATGCACGGCGGGCGGTGACGGTCGAGGAGGCTGCGGCGGCCGCCGATAGCGGCGGAGCCGCGGCAAGCGGCGATGGCCATGGCGGCGACCACGGCCGTGGCGGTTGCCGCGCCGTCGACGATGCGGGCGCCCGCCGTCATCGGCAGCCCCGCGGCGGCGGTGGTGGAGATTTCGGACGACGACGTTCCACCGCCGGGGCGGGATCGGTGGGCGAGCTCTGTTCGTGTCGCCCCCGAGGCCTTGGCGGGGACACTCGTGGCCGGGGGCGATGTCGGCGCGGCGGCCCCGGGGCGCCCGGCGAACGGCGCCGGGGCCTCGTCGTCGCGCACCGGACCGCGCGCGCGCCCGGAGCAGGGGAGCGGGGAGCATGCCGACGCCCCGCCGGCTCACTTTCGTCGACGCCCGGGCGGAGGGCGGGGGGGTTGTGGCGGGAGCTCCGTGACCACGGCGCTTCGCTCAACCGGGCGTTGAACGAGGCGCTGCGGATCCACAATGGTCCCGCGTGGCGCGTCTTCCAGGTAAGTTGGGTTTCGCCAAGTTTCGCGGTCCCTCCTCCCGCTCTCTTTCGCGTTCGTGCTTCTCCTGACGCCCGCTCTTTTCACTTTGCTTGTTGGCAGCAGGAGCTGGAGCGCCGGGCCCGGGAGAGATACGACGCCCTCGACCGCCTCGACGCCGACCTTCACTGGTATCGGGGGCAGTACGAGTCCCTGGACGCCCTTGTCGAGGCCCTAAGGTCGCCGGACCGGTTGCTAGCATACGGGGCTGAGGCCCTGCTGGACCTGCCTCCGGAGCAGGGCGCCCAGGCCGCGGGAGGCGCCTCCGCGGTCGAGAGGGTAAGGACGGCGCTGGTGGAGCGAGACGACGCGTTGCGCGAGGGCTCGCGAGGACACGGAGGGGCGCGCGCTCGTTGCGGCGGCGTGGGAGGCCGAGGTCGTCACCGCCCGTGCCCAGCTCTAGCGAGGCCACGCGGCCCTTGAGGAGACCGAGGGGCTGAAGACGGCCCTGGCGAACAAGGCTGCCGCGCTCACCGCGGCGGAGGAGCAACTCCGGCAGGAGCGAGCCGCACGCCAAGATGCGAAAGGCCAGCTTCAGTAGGAGCAGGCCGCTCTCGTCGAGGCCCGGGCCCCGCTCGAGCGGGAGCGCATGGCGTGGGAGGAGGCGCTGGGTCTACTCCAGCAGGTGCGCGCCGCGCTCAAGGGGGCACATGCCACCCTCAAGCAGTGGGAGGACGAGGTGTCGAGGCTCAACGGGGAGCTGGTCCAGATCAGCATTTCGCATGAAGATCTGCGCTAGTCCCTCAGGAGCAGGAGGGCACGGTCCTTAACCTGCAGCGCCTGGCCGAGGAGGCGCGCCAGTCCCTCGAGGGGGAGAAGAAGCAGGTCGAAGGTGAGTTCACTTTCGCCCGCTTTTCGCTTGTCGATTTGTCCTTTAGGGATTCGCTCCCAACTTGTTTTTCTTTGTTCGTGGCTTTCAGGCCTGCGGACCGCCTTGGGGAACATGACTACCCAGGCCAAGGTGGTGCAGACGGCCTACAACTCCTCTCAACAGGAGTTGGAGGCGCTGCAGGCCGCCGCCCTCGAGACCTGCCAAGGGTTCGAGGAGGGCGAGGCGCAGGCCGGGAGCTCGCTGGCGAGCCGCCTGCGCGCCCTCGGGGGGCACGTCTCCCAGCGCATGCGCCGTGCCCTCCACCTTGGCGTCAAAAAGGCCCTCGGCGTGGTGGGGTCGCATTACCAGGTGGACTTTGAGGCCGTGTCCTCCGGCTACGTCGTCCCGGTTGGCGTCGAGGATGAGGAGGCGATGAACCGCGTGGATGCGCTCGCCGCCCCTGTTGCTGACGCGCTTGCCGAGTACTTCATGGAGTTCTTGTTCCCAGATGCCCCCGGCGCCGACGATCCCCAGGCCTGAAGACCACCGGGCGTCGATCCCTTTTTGTTTAAGTGTTAGCGTTTGGGCCTCGTGGCCATGTAACATACAATTGCTTAATTGAGACATTTCTTGTAAATATAAGTAAGGTTCCTTATTTCACTTGTCACGTCGTTCCGTTACTCTTTCCTAGACTTAGGAAAATCTGAGGTAGAGGATTTCGATTTCGCGAGTGGCCCGCTGGTCCAGAGGCGAGGGAGAAGGGCCATATCCTGCTGGAGGCGTAGGCTATCTCCGACTCGCACGTCCTTCCCGCTTGGCTACCCACGCTCTATCTGAACTTGCCCGAGGCCTAGGTTGAGGCGTGGTTGGCGACGTAGTAGCCCCCGAGGGTGACTTGGTTTTCTGGGGAAAGCCAAGTTGCCCTTTAACTTTATTAACTTGCTGATATTTACATCTAAGCTGCCAACTGGGGTGTTGGGCATGTAATTTACAACAAAAAACTTGGAAATCCTCGCTAAGGGTAGAAGCGACGTAGCTGTTGGATGTTCCAAGCATTGGTGAGTTCTTCTCCATCTTCGTTGGCAAGCTTGTATGTGCCAGGCTTGAGCACCTTCACCACGATGTAGGGTCCCTCCCACGGGGGCGACAGCTTGTGGCGGCCTCGATTGTCCTGACGCAGCCTCAGGACCAGGCCCCCCTCGCTGAAGTCTCGGCGCCATACCTTTCGAGCTTGGCAGCACCTTAGGGCTTGTTGGTACCTTGCGGAGTGCATCAGAGCCACGATGCGGGCCTCGTCTAGTTGGTCTAGTGAGTCCTCGCGAGTTCGCTGGTTGGTGCCCTCATCGTAGCCCCGGACTCTGGGCGACTCGTATTCCAAGTCCGTGGGGAGGACAGCCTTTGCGCCGTAGACCAGGAAGAACGGGGTTAACCCAGTGGCCCTGCTTGGGGTGGTCCTGAGGCTCCACACAACCGCTGGTAGCTCTTGGAGCCATTTTCGACCAGACTTGTTTAGTCGGCCGAAAATCCTGGGGTTGAGGCCTTGTAGGATCATGCCGTTGGCACGCTCCACCTGACCGTTGGTCTGTGGATGCGCCACGACTGCCCAGTCCACGCGGATGTGGAATTTGTCGCAGAACTCTAGGAATTTCCTGCCCGTGAATTGGGACCCGTTGTCGGTGTTAACACAAAAATTTGGTACAGGAGGGAGTCTGATTTGTGGGCCTAACTTGGTAAAAAATCCCGTGCAGAGAAGGAAGGTTTCTTCAAAAAGATTCGGCAGAGATGCTCGTGGTCGGCAGTTTTGCTTCTGTTCGGCAAGGGAACTGTTTGCGCTGATTTCGCGGGATCGCATGGTGACGTGGCCCGAGCGGAAGGGACGAATGGATGGATAAGCATTCGCATTTGTGCGTTAATTTAGGTATCAAATATTGTGCTCGTAGTCCACCAGGAGTCATGCCACGACAGGGTATAAATATGAACCCTGGATGTATGTAATTGTATTCGCACATTTTCATAACAAACCGGCTTTACGCCAAACCTTCGAGTCCTCTAGTCGTGTCGTCGAGTTCTTCGAGAGGATTCATCGATCCGTCGACCTCCGTAAGTACCGGCAACCTTGTATCATGTCTTGTATCATGCGGTGGATTTAGATCGTGATGCAAGTAGTCTTGTTACCATGCTCAGTATCATGCAGTGGATTTAAGCTTGGTTCAAGAGGATTTCTTGTTAGGTCATGAGCCATGCGGTAGGCTAAGATCTAGCTCGGAGCTAGTTATCAACTCTATTAGATTTTGGCAAGATCTAGTAGATTCATTAAGTTACCACGTGTTGCTTTGAGTTTTTACTTTATGTTTAAATTCATGTAACACTCCTTTGCCCAGTTTAGATTGATTTGGATCGGCTTTATCTTGTTTGGTGATCTTTACATTGCACGTTCACATCTTGGCTCAATAAGGCACGTGGATCACGTGTTTCCCAAATAGCCGAAACCGAACCAATCTAGGTTGTTACATATTGCGGGTTCAAGCTTGTTAATCTTGTGTAAATCTTGACAGAACCGGGTATCATGCGGTAGATGCAAGTTTTTGGGTTGTTTTAGAGCTAATCATCCGGTGGATTATATTTCGATTCAATCTGATAGGTTTATCATCTTTGGCAATGTTCGTTCCTTCTCCATGGACCCCGATTCGGCTGTTCAGCCGCATTCGGTTATGCTTTCATGAGTAAAACGTGTTTATAAGTTATGTTTTGAATAACGTGTGCTTTTAGCTTTCCATATTTAGATTGTATCATGCGGTGGATAGATATTTTTGTGGTTAGTGGTGTGATTTCAATCAAGTTGTATCATGCGGTGGATTAACTTGTTTGGTTTCATGCACGACGGGCTTTAAAGTACCTAGACATGTGGTAGACTAGTGCTTTAGGCCTATGCATGCTTGTTCATTACATATTTGTAAATCATGCTTTACTTCATTCATTGTTTATTGTTATTTATTCTCGAGGATCGGTCATGGTCTTGTGCACGTGCAATTTTGTCCAAATAAAGACTGATCTATCGTCATGCATACGTCATCCGTTCGGCTATGTTCTATTTTACGCTTTAAAGCTCCCGGATGGTTTCTAATTTGCTGGCAGATAGCTTCTCATAGCTATATGTCATCTCACATGGCTTTCTAGCCGCAAATATGGAACTGTCTGGTACCACCCGGCAAGTTCCAAGCTTTGGCATCTAACTACTTTGTCTTTTGTTAATTTTCAGGGAAAATTGACTGGCACGTTCAGGAATCTGCTCGTGTGTGAAGCTAGCTTGTTCGGCTTGCTGTGTGCTTGACGCGGGGTGCGGATTTTGCGTCAACACACTTTTTGGCACGCCTAGTGGGACAATTCAGTTGAAGTCAAGATGCCTGAGATCGGCGACGTTATGGACGTCACCATTGACGACCTTTCTCCAGAGCAACTGCAACAATTGAAAGACGCTACTGACCAATTCCAGATGAAGTGCTTGATGTCGTTCAAGAAGAACAGGAGTGGCGTTCCATACCTTAAATCTGAAATGCCCAGGGTTCTGTTGCCGGGGGAATCTGACGCCACATCTTTTCAAGAGAAAGAAGAGGTTCTGCAGGCAACGGGAGCTCAACCGCCACTGCAGAGCCAGCCGATCCAGCCTCCTCCACAAAGTGTTGGGAGCCAGCCAATCCAGCCTCCTCCACACAGCGCTGGAAGTCAGCCAATGCAACCTCCTCTACGAGTCGCGGGGGGCCAGCCAGTCCAGTCACATCTTCAAGGCAATACAGGTCAACCAGTTCAATAGCCGAACCCATATCAGCCTACATATGGGGAAATGGCGTTCGGTTCGTCTGGAGTGCCGCCCAATTCCACTTACAAGATAGCTCTGGCCAACAACAGGTTGCAGAAGAACATGTACGGTGGGGGTTACCACGAGGTCATGGATTATGGCACTATCGACGCTCTCCCAAATCCTGGGTACGGTACAGCTGCGAGAATGCAAGACGACGACATTCTGGTGCAGAAAATGGCCGATCTGATGCAAAATCAATTCGGCCTTAAACCTAAAATGCAAGGACCAGCTTACATGCCTCCCTTCCCAGAGTGGTACTACAGGGTGATCTTGCCGCCAAGGGTGAAGCCTCCTACGGAGTTTACAAAGTTCTCTGGGCAGGACAATACAAGCACGGTGGAGCATATTGCTCGGTATTTGATGCAGCTTGGAGAAGCCTCAGCTGATGAGGCATTCAGGGTTAGATATTTCCCTCTGTCATTGACAGGCTCAGCGTTCCAATGGTTTACCTCCTTGCCTCCCCAGTCAGTTGGCACATGGAGGGAGCTGGAGCAAAAGTTCCACGCCCATTACTTCAGTGGTAGCACAGAGAAGAAGTTGATCGACCTGACCACCTTAAAACAGAGGCACAATGAGACGCCTCTGGAGTTCCTCAGAAGATTCAAGGAAGTCAAGGGCATGTGCTTCTCTTTGACTCTACTGGGATGATCGGTGGCGATATGGCCGTTGCAGGAATGTTGCTTGTTTGTACGGGAGAAGTTGTTTGGCATGGAATTTGACAATCTTGGTCAATTATCTCAGAAACTGTCACTGATGAGCAACCAGGCCTATGGGTTCAAGAAGGACACCAGATTTGCCAAGCACAATGACATAGCTGACATCTACAATCAGTTCCTCGAGAAGGCTGACCAGATGGGAGATTCTGATGATGATGAGGAAGTGGCCGCTGCTGAGATCATGTGGGGCAAGGAGTTTTTGACTATGAACCAGCGGTGGATCAAGCAAACCAAGGGCACATATGACTTCGACGTCACCAAAGCTGACAAGCTTTTTGAGTTCTTGGTAAAAGAAGGCCGAATCAAGCTGCCTAAAGGGAATTCCATGCTTCGGCTCGATGGGGTTAAAGAGAAACGTTACTGCGGCTTCCATGATAGAAACTCTCACTCCATCAATGACTGCAGGGTCTTCAGGATGAGGATCCAAAAGGCTATCCAGGAGGGACACCTGAAATTTGACAAAAAGATGAAACTGGATGGCCATGCTTTCCCTCAAAATATGGTTGGCTTTTCTGTCAATATGGTGACTATTGAGGAGAAGGGGAAGACAAAGGTCCTGACTTCAGCTAGAGCGAAACTGGTTGGATCAGTGGATCCCACACGGCAAGTGACACTGGAGCAAGTCCACGGGAAAGCCCCCCGCGTCCTCAAGAGCCATGTCGAAGTTGGGGAATCATCCAGGACCAAGCCCAGGGTTACCACGCGTATCCTCCTCAACAAATGGCAGCGTCAGCAGGAGAAAGAACGCTACCAGAGGCGAAGACACGAGGAGGAGCGGCGCAGGTTTGAAGAGGAGGCGCGCAGGAAAGAACTGGAACAATACACGCGGGAACAGGAGCGTGCACATTGGGGGTGCGCATTCTTCAGACACTGCTGGAACGAGGGCTTGAAGCTCCCCACATTGAGGAACTACCCTGAGTGCAGTGACAAGTACTCCGAATACAGGCCGGAGACTGTCAATCGCCGATCCGTCCATGAGAGAATTGGAAGGATGTATCTTAATGACGATCGGCGTCTAAAAATAATTGAGGTCATTGATCACCCGAGGAAACGGCAAGCTGACCACAGATGGGCTGATCAAGAAGAAGAAGAAGAACAAGAGTACATCTGGCAAGAAGGATAGTGGTGCCCGCCTGGCTTGAGGAAAAGACAAAAGAGAAGGGTTCAACGCTTGAGGAACCGGGAATTGAAGCAGGCGGGGATCTAGAGAAAGCAAGTGTGGCACCCAAAAGACAAGCCTGAAGGATCGGGTCGTTCGGCTCCAGCATGCATGGTATACTTTTTGCCGAATGAGTTCATGGCTCCCGCTAACCAAGTTGTGCAGGAGGAATCGTCTCTGGATATCAATGATGATGAACAGCTTGGGGGATTAATGGCGCAACTGGTGTTGGCTAAGCAGGCCACCTTCGACAAACCGGCCAAGAATCGACACATGAGGCCGTTGTATTTGAAGGAATACGTCAATGGCAAGCCACTGACCAAGATGTTTGTTGATGGCGGGGCTGCGGTCAACGTGATGCCGTACACTACCTTTAGGAAGCTTGGCATGGGCCCCGGGGATTTGACGCCAACGAGCATAATTCTGAACGATTTTGCTGGAAATCCTTCGGATACCAAGGGCTGCATGCACGTGGACTTGATGATTGGGTCCAAGACATTGCTCACGACCTTCTTTGTCATCGAAGGCAAAGGAGCATATAGCTTGCTGCTTGGGCGGGACTAGATCCATGCCAACTGCTGCATCCCATCTACCATGCATCAACAGCTCGTTCAGTGGGTAGATGACGATATTGAAGTAGTCCAAGCAGATGATTCAGTGAGCGTTGCAAACGTTGAACCAGCTTTCTGGGAATATCAAGGCATCGATTGTTTCTCTGGAAAATACTGGGGTGAAGGTCCTGTTGAACCTGTCAGTAGTGATCAACAACCGATTCAAGCAGTCGGCTCTTATAGTAATTTTTAATGGACAATCCTGTTGATGGAACCGATGGAAAGTTAGGGCGAGGATTCATGTCAGCTGACAAATTTGAAGAAGTTGATATTGGAAACGGTGACAAGCCAAGGCCGACATTTATCAGCGCTAACTTGGAGTCAGGTTTCAGAGAAGAGTTAATCAAGCTGTTAAAAGAGTATAAAGATTGCTTCGCTTGGGATTATTCGGAGATGCCTGGTTTGGATCGTTCTATTGTTGAGCATCGGTTGCCAATTAAGCCTGGTTTTAGACCCTATAAGCAACCTCCCCGAAAAATCTACAAAGACGAAGTGTTGGCCGATGTGAAGAAGGAAGTTGAGAGATTACTTGATGCAAACTTCATTCGGCCATGCAGGTATGCGGAGTGGATCTCTAACATCGTCCCTATCTACAAGAAAAATGGGAAGATGAGGGTTTGCATAGATTTCAGAGATTTGAACAGAGTGACTCCTATGGATGGATACCCAATGCCTGTTGCTGATTTATTGGTTGATGCTGCTGCTGACATAAAGTTATCAGTTTTATGGATGGTAATGCAGGGTACAACCAAATATTTATGGCAATAGAGGACATATTAAAGACAGCCTTCAGATGTCCTGGTCATATAGGCCTGTTTGAGTGGATAGTCATGACATTTGGGTTGAAAAATGCCGATGCAACCTATCAACGAGCCATGAATTATATCTTTCATGAGTTGATCGGCAAAATTGTTGAAATTTACATTGACGATGTCGTGATCAAATCTTTGAATCATGACTCACACTTGGAGGATGTAAAGAGAACTCTGGAGTGCACCCGAAAGTATGGGTTGAAGATGAATCCAAACAAGTGTGCCTTTGGAGTATCAGCTAGAGAATTCTTGGGATTCCTGGTACATGAAGGAGGGATTGAAGTTGGCAAGAAAAGCATGAAAGCTATTGATGAAGTTGTCCCTCCAACCAATCTCAAGGAGTTGCAATCACTGCTTGGCAAGATCAATTTTGCGAGAAGGTTCATTTCAAATCTGTCGCAAAAGGTTTTTCCCTTTTCTCAGTTATTGAAGCTCAAGAAGGACCAGAAGTTCATGTGGGGTGACGAACAACAAAAGGCTTTTGACGAAATCAAGCGGTACATGAAGGAACCACCGGTGCTGGTGCCTCCGCAGTTGAACAAGCCTTTCAAGTTGTACGTGGCGACCGATACCCAAACCATTGGATCGGCCCTTATACAAGAATTTGAAGGAAAGGAGCAGGTAGTAGCGTACCTTAGCCGAAAATTACTTGATCCCGAGACCAGGTATTCGGCTGCAGAGAAGTTGTGCCTATGTGTGTACTACTCGTGTACAAAGTTTCGGCACTACTTGTTGAATGTTGAATGCGTTGTATACTCCAAGTTTGATGTAATAAAACATATGTTATCTATGCCAATTTTGAATGGAAGCATTGGCAAGTGGATCTTAGCTTTATCTGAGTTTGAGTTGAAGTTCGAATCGGCAAAAGCTATAAAAGGTCAGATTATTGCCGATTTTATAACTGAGTATCATGATCCATCGATTGATTTGCTTGAAGTTATTCCTTGGGCTTTGTTCTTTGATGGATCATCATGTGGTAAAGGTGGGGGAGTAGGGATTCTATTAATTTCACCCAGGGGCTAGATGTTTGAGTTTGCTATCCCTATTCAGCCCACTGTTACAAACAATCAGGCTGAGTACGATGCATTACTTAGGGGGCTTTAATATTTGAAAGAAGCCGGGGCTATTTCAGTTGAGATTTATGGAGATTTAGAGCTGGTTATAAAACAATTGAACGACCAATATGAGTGCAAAAGTGATGCCCTGAGGAATTACTACGAGGAATGCAGGGAAATCTTAAGGAGTTTTCAGTTAGTAATTCTACAGCATATTCCTAGAGAACACAATGAAGAGGCAAACATGTTGGCTCAGAGTGCTTCAGGTTATAGAGAAAATCAAGAAGCATTTGCCATGGAGGTATGTGCTTTCGGAGGGGATCTCGTAGAAGATGATTGGAGAAAGGAAATTATTGATTATCTGGAAGATCCATCCCGAAAAGTTTCTAGGAAGCTCAGGTATAAAGCCATAAAATTTGTTCTTCTGGATGGAAGTCTATTTTACAAATCATAGGATGGGGTGTTATTGCAATGCCTGGGTCCAGAAGAAGCGAAGAAAATGATGAGTGAGGTGCATGATGGGCTATGTGGAGCACATCAATCGGCCTATCGCATGAAATGGGTTATTAGGCAGGCTGGATGTTTTTGGCCGACGATGTTGGAAGATTGCTTTGAGTATTACAAGGGATGTCAAGATTGTTAGAAGTTTGGAAATATTCAAAGGGTTCCAGCGTCAGCACTGAATCCATTTATCAAGCCATGGCCATTCAGAGGCTGTGGTATAGATTTGATTGGCCAAATTAACCCACCATCTAGCAAGGGGCTTAAATTTGTGCTTTTGGCAACAAATTACTTCACCAAATGGGTTGAGGCAATTCCACTGAAGAAAATAACATCAGAAAACATGGTTGAGTTCGTTAAAGAACACATCATCTACAG
This sequence comes from Cenchrus americanus, assembly GCA_947561735.1. NCBI lineage: Eukaryota > Viridiplantae > Streptophyta > Magnoliopsida > Poales > Poaceae > Cenchrus > Cenchrus americanus. Next base: position 92,212,515 of record OX387245.1, on the reverse strand, counting down.
GTTTGGAATTCCTGAAACAATTACAACTGATCAGGGAGCTCAGTTTGTATCCTTGGAGTGCAGGGAGTTTGCCGAAAGCATGAGAATCAAATTGTTTAATTCTTCTCCTTATTATGCCCAAGCTAATGGTCAGGCAGAGGCTTCTAACAAGATCATGATCAAGCTTATACAAAAGAAGATCGACCAGAGGCCAAAGAGGTGGCATTCGGTACTCAATGAAGCTTTATGGGCTTACCGAATGGCTCCTCATGGAGCTACAAAAACGTCTCCTTATGAATTGGTTTACGGGCATCATGCTATTTTGCCTTGGGAAATGCAGTCAGATTCTAGGAGAGTGGTTTTACAAAAGGACTTAAGCTCCAGAGATTATAGTAGCTTAATGATGGATGAATTAGAAGATTTGCATATGATTCGTCTTAGAGCCCTGGAAAACATTGAAAAGAACAAGCTACGAGTTGCTAAATATTACAACAAGAAAGTAAAGGTTAGGCAATTTGCAGAAGGAGATTTGGTTTGGAAAGCATTACTGCCGGTTGGAACCAAATACAGTGCATTCGGCAAATGGTCCCCGAATTGTTGTTTAAGAAAGGAGCCGCCTCTAGAACAAAAAATCCTGAACAAGGGAATGGCCAATACTAAGATGTATTGCCCTTAGCAAGAGGATACCTAACATTACAGATGTTTCTTGCAGGATTTTATTTAAAAACCCAGCTGCTCAGGATTACAAGGGGGTGGGAAGCAGAAGGCCTGGCGAAAGAAGCGAAAGTATGCTTCAATCCTTTTTTCTTTGCTTCTTCAGCTCCTCCCTCTTCAACTGTTCCAGGACCACCGTGACGACAACTTGGAAGCTTTGGGGATGACCGTGGCTCGCAGCCTCCACCAGGCTGTCCCAAGCAGCTTTCAGGTTACTGTACGTGTCGGAAACATCTAAGACAGAAGAACAGTTGTTAGAAACAGAGATCTGAGCTCAAGCATGGAGTCAAAATAAAGATGGAAGTTTTACCTCCTACTAACGCTTCCAAGGTCATGCGACATTCGCGTTCGGCATGGCAGCGAGCGGTGATGTCTCGCAGATCGTGCTCCAGATGTCGAACGCGGCGGCGCAGCTGATGGTTGATCCTCTGTTCTGGCGTGGCGTCCTCTGCTTCAAGGGAGGAGTCAGAGGAGATGTACTCAGACGTTTCTTCAGTCCCCAGGATTTCTTCAGGAAGCAGATCAAGGCTGGGAAAAAACAAGAAGGGGTAAACATAAGATTGCATATGGAAGCAAGAAGCAGGTTGAAAGAAAACTCACTCTCGAATGGTACGCTTCTTTGCTGGGGTGTTTTCCTCCTTGATGGGTTGCTTGCCTTTGCCCGCCATGGCTTTGGGGTTTTCTCTTCTGGAGTGGGGGAGAAGATGTGAAGTGATAGATGAGTGTGCGAGTGGATTTGCAGGGCATCCCAGAGGGCTATTTTATTGATTGAGAGAGCGCATTGGGAGTGATGACTGGTTGGCGTACGTTATTGGAATACCAAGCGATAGGGTTTTTCTCCTGAATGCGAGGGGTTTTCATTGAATAGTGCTTATGGATTCCCGAACTGAGGATTTTCTGCGGATTTTGCGCCAAGGGGCACTTGTTTTCGCGCATTCGGCTTAAGTAAAAGTTCCCGAGTGCGTTTAAGGAAAATAAGATTCGCAGTTGCAAGCAGGAGGAAATCATCACAATACAAGCATGGAAATTAAAATTCTTTATTTATTGCCGAAGATCAGACATCCCTAGTACAATCTAATCAAAAAGCCTGTTTAGCACAGACTGGGGTTGAGTGAGTTCGGCAATGGCATCGCCATGGCCATCAAGGCGCTCCAAGATGACTTCGATCTCGTCGATGTCTTCTGGTGCGCCGCCCTGGAAGCCGCGCGGCTGGATGGAGTAGTCGACGCCGGTATGCGTCGCCATGGCGGCCAAACCCAAGGTGGTGCCCAAGCGGATGCCGTGGGTAGCCACCTCGTCCACGCGGTCTTCCACCGCGGCAAGGCGCTCCGCCGGCGTGTTTCCATGGGCGTTCACCTTGTCAGCCAACTGCTCCACCAGCATTTTCAGCTGGTCAAGTTCGGCGTCGCGGGCTGCAAAGTTGCAAAAATAATGGCAGTTAGTATCGAAAGGAGAATTGAATTTGAAGATTGATCTAAGGGATATACCGTCGATGGTTGCCAGCAACTGTTTGCGCTGGTCCTCCCACTTGATTTCGGTGATGCAGGCCTTCTTGGAGACTTCTCCCAGCTCACGCCGGGACTCATCGCGCTCTGCCTTGAAGCGAAGGGCGTCTTTCTCCCCGTAGGGCACTGGGGAGTAGCTGTTCGACTCTGAGGAGTCGCCCGACAGGGCCGGGTTCATGGCCGGTGCGGGGGACAGGTTCCATTGAATGAGCCTGAAACAGAGAGTATCGTCAGAAACAGAGGAAAATCTAAGACAAATCATAAAGAAAGTTGGCGATCACTACCTCCGACGTGCGCCGACGCGGTTCCCTTCCGCCTCGTCGGCGGCGCGACGCCTGTTGCTGCTACCTGCCATTGGTTCTTGAAGCTGCGCTGGTGGAAGAAAAGATAGGCTTGGATTGGCAAAGGCTTGAAGGCTAAAGGCTCGATGAAAAGCTAGGGGCACCTACGGTTTTATTTATAGGACTGGTGAAAAGATCGTGGCCCTGGATCGTGGTGCATATCCCGAGGAACTTGGAAAGTGGAGAGGTTTCCTTAACCGATTCGCCATCGGGTCGTTTGGAATTCAAGCTGGGTCATATTCGGTTGCCTGGCTCGACTAAGTTGCGGTCAGAGTGCTGTTCGGGTATAGCACTATTTGACCATGGTTACTGAATGGATCGTCCAGAGTTGCAAACAAAATCATGCGGAGAAAAGGAAAAATGAGGTTTATGAAAGGCAAATGTTACAAGGACGGTTAATTCGGTTACAAATTGCTCAGTGCAACTAGATGTTCAAGTACTTTGCAATTACATTAGAGGCATTTGATATTGTTTGATTAATGCTCTTCAGCCGTTCCTGATAATCTCTCTGAGTGTTGGACAGGACGGAGAGCTGTGCCTCAAGCTGATTTGCTTCAGTCATGGCTGCTGATGCTTCCTTCTGGGTTTTCTCTATCAGTCCGGGCAGCTCGGCTATCTTCTTTTCGTCAGCTTCAATTTCAGCTAACAAATTCCTTTGCTCAGTCTCTAGTGCAGTCTTTCTTGCAATTTTTAACTCGAGAGTGGATTGCAGATTGGTCAACATTTCTTTGTGGCTCTCGGTTTGGGTTTGTGCTCCTTTTGCAGATTGTTCAGCTTTGGCTTTCTTTTGCTCAACGGCTGGTCGGGTGGATTGGCTCTTCAAGGCTTGCCTTATTGCCACATAATGAATGTCCAGACCAGAGATTGGCTCCAATGAAGCCTTGTTGGCTTCAGGGAGTTTTTGACTGATGGGTTCAAGCATTTCCTCGAAATGATCAACATCTCTAATTTGATCTCGAGCATCCTTTTGCAGCCAGGCAAAGATTTCTTTGAGCCTTGCTTGAATTTCCTCTGGTAGCGCCTGATTTTGAGTCCCTTCATCTCCTGTTTCGGCAACTGGATCATTCACCACAAATGAGCTCGATGGTGATGGAGTTTGATCCTGAAAAGGAAAGATTGCCGGGTTAGGAATGGTTTGTTGAAAGAAGGTAGCAGAGTTGGGTGCATGCGTTTGCCTCATGCCTGATTCCCTGAACTGGGGCAGGGACTTGTTCAGGTTCAGGGGGAATTTCTTGGGCCACTGGTGGAAGAGGAGTCTGAAGAGCTCTTGGTAAAGCTGAAGCTTCTACTTGAGGGGAGGCTGGTGCAGTCTTTGGCAAATTTGAGGCTTCTGGCTGAGGTGAAGGTGGATTTACCTCTGTTAAGACTGGGATTTCTGCTTGGCCAAGGGGAGATTGAACCCTTAAGGGGCTTGAAGCTTCTAGTTGAATTAATGGGTTCATCTCTGGTGAAGCTGGCACTTCTGTTTGAGAAGGGGGTGACTGGGTCCCTGATGAGGATAAGGTCTCCACTTGAACAGAAGATGGTTCAACCCTTGGTGAACTTGCATGCTGAGGGGAAGAGGTTTCCACAGGATGGTTCACCAATATTTCTTCTGCAAATGCCAGGTGAAGGGTAAATGCCAGTGTCAATAATAATCTTTGAAGAAAAAGAAGGTGATAAAGGTCATACCAATAGATGAGGCATTGGCAGATTCTGAAACTGATGGTTGCTGGGCTCTAGTCTAAAATTGCACAGGACGAAATTTGTTAGAAAAAGAAGGGTCTTATGTTCAAGAAAGAAAAGATTTTACCTCAATGGGGACCTTTTTGGTAGTTCTTTTCCTCTTGGCAGCTGGAGGTGCAACCAAGGATAGAGCTTTTCTCTTGTCAGAAGTAGCACTGAAGAGAATTGGGTCCATTGTGGCATATCTGGCCATCAGTTGAGCCAGAGTTGGGGATTTAAATCCCAAAGCTGAGATTGGACATACCACATTATAAGCAATCGTCCTGGCGGGAAGGGCAGGCATTGTATTCTGCTGGAGATGATCAAAATCATGGTTAGTGGTGAAGAATATGCTTGATCAAAAGGAAAAAGGATAAGTGTGTCACCTCTGAGGTTGGCTGAAAAGGCATTAGTTCCAGACAGAATGAGTGCACTGGCTCACTGAAGATGTGGTCATGGAATTCTTGCCACCAGGAGATGAAGAGAGGCTGAGCTATTATTGTTGGTGTCAAAAGCCAGGTGTAAAGAGTTGGGCTGCATTCATACTCAAAAACTCTTCTGGCTTGTATGCTATCCTTGATTTCCTCTCTGGGTTTGAGGAATTCATCAAGAAATAATCTTGGGGGCATTTGGCCACATCCAAGCTGTCGTGCCATCATATTTTGTTGATAATATTCATAGGTACTGTGATTTAACCTCCCTCCACAAAATTCTGTTGGCAGAGCACATGGATGGATGAAGATATTGAAGATTTCTACAGATCTTGCATCATGGCATCCAGTTTCAAAGGAGAATTCACATGGGAGAGTTAAATTGTCATTGTTCAGATAAGGGAGCCAAAGAGGATCTGGGAAGCCTTTGAAGAAGAGCTCGAAAAGCTGACTGACATTTTGGTCAATAGAAACGGTTGAAGCAGCTTCTCCATGGGTTTGGCATCCTCTGGTGATTTGAGCTTCCCCTTCTTTGTAGAAGGATGAGGGAGCCAAAGAGGATCTGGGAAGCCTTTGAAGAAGAGCTCGAAAAGCTGACTGACATTTTGGTCAATAGAAACGGTTGAAGCAGCTTCTCCATGGGTTTGGCATCCTCTGGTGATTTGAGCTTCCCCTTCTTTGTAGAAGGATGAGGGGAAAAGCCGATTGTTGAGGTCGATGTTGACAATCCGGTGCATGTACAGTTGCAGCCACATCTGCACAAACCACCAAGGGCCGTTGACACATAGTATCTTCTGGCCAGTGTGCATTTGAGAGATAGTCTGATGGAGCATATGATACACACTCCCCAGGAGGTATTTTCCAAGAGGAATGCGATTACCAGCAGCCAAACGTGTAGCCATTGCAATATGATTCAAAGTTGGCTCATTGGCTTTACCACAGAAAATGAATCTACACAGCCACATGTTCAGGAACGCCCTGTATTCGACTTCACTCAGAGGGCAATCTTTCATGTGATTCTGGATATATGATTTGTATCTGCTTCCTGACTTCACTCCTGTCTGCCTTGTGGAGCCTTTGTATTCCCAGGGGTACACAGATCCTGAAATGTCAAGGCCGGTGATCATGTACACATCGGCCAGAGTAGGGGACATTAGGCCATGACCAAAGAGGAAGGCATTGACGCCGTTTGACCAAAAATGGCAAGCTGCTATCAAAAGATTTTCATTCTTTGGGGTCTCAGCCAAGGATAACTCCAAGCATTGAGCGATGCGGAGGCTGTCCCAATTGCTGGTCTTGGCGCTGTTATCTGCAAGTATCCTTTTATACCAATTTCTCCAGCCTGCAATTGGGGGCAGAGGCCAGTTCTTGAAAGCATCTTGCCATAAGGGAGGCCCTGATAAAGCCACTTTGAAGGGGATTCTTTTGGATTCGGTTGCAATGAATTCGCGGGGATCGGAAGTTCCCACAGGTCCGAGGAAATAAGATGTCGAATTGGTCTCAGTAAGAATCAAAAGCTCGGTGGAAAGTCCTATCAAGAAAAGATGAAGAGAGAAATCTGAGGTAAAAATCGAAAAGGGTAATGCTGAATGAAACTTACGGGGTTGAAATTTACCTGAACAGCTTGATTTTGACCCGCCATTGAAGATTTGAGCTTGGGGAAAAGATGACCTAGGGTTTGGATCTGGACGGAGACTCCGATGGATAGCGAGGAGAGAGAATAGGTGTTGAATAGATCTAACTTGAAGACGTTGGCAAATTGGAGTCAATTTTGGAATAAAATCACTTTTATCCCGTAATTGAAGGGGCATATGTTAACAACAAAATTTGGTACAGGAGGGAGTCTGATTTGTGGGCCTAACTTGGTAAAAAATCCCGTCCAGAGAAGGAAGGTTTCTTCAAAACGATTCGGCAGAGATGCTCGCGGTCGACAGTTTTGCTTCCATTTGGCAAGGGAACTGTTTGCGCTGATTTCGCGGGATCGCATGGTGACGTGGCCCGAGCGGAAGGGACGAATGGATGGATAAGCATTCGCATATGGGCGTTAATTTAGGTATCAAATATTGTGCTCGTAGTCCACCAGGAGTCATGCCACGACAGGGTATAAATATGAACCCTGGATGTATGTAATTGTATTCGCACATTTTCATAACAAACCGGCTTTACGCCAAACCTTCGAGTCCTCTAGTCGTGTCGTCGAGTTCTTCGAGAGGATTCATCGATCCGTCGACCTCCGTAAGTACCGGCAACCTTGTATCATGTCTTGTATCATGCGGTGGATTTAGATCGTGATGCAAGTAGTCTTGTTACCATGCTCAGTATCATGCAGTGGATTTAAGCTTGGTTCAAGAGGATTTCTTGTTAGGTCATGAGCCATGCGGTAGGCTAAGATCTAGCTCGGAGCTAGTTATCGACTCTATTAGATTTTGGCAAGATCTAGTAGATTCATTAAGTTACCACGTGTTGCTTTGAGTTTTTACTTTATGTTTAAATTCATGTAACACTCCTTTGCCCAATTTAGATTGATTTGGATCGGCTTTATCTTGTTTGGTGATCTTTACATTGCACGTTCACATCTTGGCTCAATAAGGCACGTGGATCACGTGTTTCCCAAATAGCCGAAACCGAACCAATCTAGGTGGTTACGTGTTGCGGGTTCAAGCTTGTTAATCTTGTCTAAATCTTGACAGAACCGGGTATCATGCGGTAGATGCAGGTTTTTGGGTTGTTTTAGAGCTAATCATCCGGTAGATTAGGTTTCGATTCAATCTGATAGGTTTATCATCTTTGGCAATGTTCGTTCCTTCTCCATGGACCCCGATTCGGCTGTTCAGCCGCATTCGGTTATGCTTTCATGAGTAAAACGTGTTTATAAGTTATGTTTTGAATAACGTGTGCTTTTAGCTTTCCATATTTAGATTGTATCATGCGGTGGATAGATCTTTTTGTGGTTAGTGGTGTGATTTCAAACAAGTTGTATCATGCGGTGGATTAACTTGTTTGGTTTCATGCTCGACGGGCTTTAAAGTACCTAGACATGCGGTAGACTAGTGCTTTGGGCCTATGCATGCTTGTTCATTACATATTTGTAATCATGCTTTACTTCATTCATTGTTTATTGTTATTTATTCTCGAGGATCGGTCATGGTCTTGTGCACGTGCAATTTTGTCCAAATAAAGACCGATCTATCGTCATGCATACGTCATCCGTTCGGCTATGTTCTATTTTACGCTTTAAAGCTCCCGAATGGTTTCTAATTTGCTGGCAGATAGCTTCTCATAGCTATATGTCATCTCACATGGCTTTCTAGCCGCAAATATGGAACTGTCTGGTACCACCCGGCAAGTTCCAAGCTTTGGCATCTAACTACTTTGTCTTTTGTTAATTTTCAGGGAAAATTGACTGGCACACTCAGGTATCTACTCGTGTGTGAAGCTAGCTTATTCGGCTTGCTGTGTGCTTGACACGGGGTGCGGATTTTGCGTCAACAGTCGGTGATGATGGAGTTGGGCACTCCGAAGCGATAGACGATGTCGGTGAAGAACGTCACAGCCTGCTCCGCCCTGAGATTCGTAATGGGGCGCACCTCTACCCACTTTGAGAACTTGTCGATGGCGACCAGGATGTGGGTGTAGCCCCCGGGCGCTTTTCGCAAGGGCCCGACGATGTCCAGCCCCCACACGGCGAAGGGCCATGTGACGGGGATGGTCTGCAGGACGTGCGTGGGGAGGTTGGACTTGCGGGTAGAACTGGCACCCTTTGTAGGTGCGCACGATCTCGCTGGCGTCGGCCACCGCGGTGGGCCAGTAGAAGCCCTGGCGGAACGCGTTGCCCACGAGGGTATGAGGCGCTGCGTGGTGGCCGCACACGCCCGCGTGTATGTCCCGAAGGAGCTCGCGCCCCTGAGAGATTGGTACGCATCGCTGCAGGACGCCGGACATGGCGCGCTTGTACAGCTCGCCGTCGATGAGGGCGAACGACTTGGCCATCCTGGCGATGTGCCTAGCCTCGGATTGGTCCGAGGGCAGCTCCCCTCGGTCCATCCAGGCGATGTACTTGTCGCGCTAGTCCCCCTCGTTGGGGGCTGGCTCTGTATCCATGGCCTCGGCCTCGTCGGTGCCGTACCCTTTGAGCAGGGAGAGCACATACGCCTCGTTCGAGGGGTCCTCGTCCATAGGCTCCACACCTGTTGGACTCAAGGGAGCCCCCGAGGGTTCTTCGTGGCTCGAGGGACAAGACTCGAGGTTGACAGACGGCTGGGCGACGTCCCGTGCGAAAATGTTCGGGGGAACGGTAATTCGCCCCGACGCGATTTTGGCGAGCTCGTCTGCCTCCTCGTTGTACCGGCGAGGCACGTGGTTGAGTTTTATGCCGTAGAACTTGACCTCGAGGGCTCGCACGGCTTTGCAGTAGGCCTCCATCTTGTCGTCGTGACAACTCGCATTCTTCATGACCTGGTCGATCACGAGCTGCGAGTCTCCCCTCACGTCAAGGCGTTTGATGCCTGTCTCAATGGCGATCTTGAGGCTGCAAAGGAGGGCCTCGTACTCGGCTATGTTGTTTGACGTGGGGAAGTGGAGACGCACTGCGTATCTCATGTGCTCCCCGAGGGGTGAGACGAAAAGTAGGCCCGCGTCCACTCCTGTCTTCATCACAGACCCATCGAAGTAGAGAGTCCAGCACTCGGCCTGGATCTGTGGCGGCGGCAACTGCGTGTCCGTCCACTCGGCGACGAAGTCCGCCAAGATCTGGGACTTGATTGCTTTGCGTGGCGCATAAGTAAGCGTTTCGCCCATCAGCTCTACCGACCACTTGGCAATCCTGCCCGCTGCGTCCGGATTCCGGATGATCTCTCCCAACGGAAAGGAGGTGACACCGTGACCGGGTGAGCCTCGAAGTAGTGGCGGAGCTTGCGCCGCGCAAGGACCACTGCGTAGAGCAGCTTCTGGAACTGCGGATAACGCACCTTCGTCTCGGACAAAACCTTGCTGATGTAGTATACCGGCCACTGGACTGGCAGGGCGTGCCCCTCCTCCGTGCGCTCTACCACGATGACAGCGCTGACCACCTGGGTGGTCGCGGTGATGTAGAGGTACAGGGGCTCGCCGTCCTGAGGCGGCATAAGAATTGGGGCGTGGGCGAGGGTCGCCTTCAGCTTGTCAAGCGTCTTCTGTGCCTCGACGGTCCAGGAGAACCGCTCATGTTTTTTTCAAGAGCCGGTAGAGGGGTAGGCCCTTCTCACCGAGCCGCGAAATGAAGCGGCTCAAGGCGGCGAGGCACCCCAACAGCTTTTGGACCCCCTTGAGGTCTCGAATCGGACCCATTCGCTCGAGGGCAGCAACCTTTTCGGGGTTGGCCTCGATGCCTCGCTGGGAGACAATGTATCCTAACAACATGCCTCGCGACACGCCAAAGACACACTTTTCGGGGTTCAATTTCACCCCGTTGGCCCGAAGGCAGCCGAACGCGATGCGAAGGTCGCTAACCAGGTCGTCCACCTTCCTGGTTTTTACGACTATATCGTCTACATATGCCTCAACGGTCCGCCCGATGTGATCCCCGAAAACGTGCTGCATACATCACTAGTATGTAGCGCCTGCGTTTCGGAGACCGAACGACATCGTTACGTAGCAATACATCCCGAACGGCGTGATGAACGAAGTTGCGAGCTGGTCGGACTCCTTCATTTTTATTTGGTGGTACCCGGAATAGGCGTCAAGGAAACACAAGAGTTCACACCTTGCGGTCGAATCAACGATCTGATCGATTCGTGGCAAAGGAAAAGGAACTTTAGGATATGCTTTATTTAAACTGGTGTAGTCTACACACTTCCGCCACTTCCCATTCTTTTTCTTAACCAAAACGGGGTTAGCTAGCCACGTAAGGTGGAACACCTCCTTGATGAACCCGACCTCGAGGAGCTTCCGTAGCTCCACTCCGATCGCTCGGTGCCGCTCGTCGTCAAAGCGGCGCAGCCGCTGTTGCACGGCACGGGAGTGAGGTAGGATGTCAAGGGAGTGCTCGGCGACCTCCCTCGGAATGCCTGGCATATCCGAGGGGCTCCACGCGAAGATGTCAGCGTTGGTGCGGAGGAAGTCAACGAGCACCACTTCCTATTTCGGATCGAGGGTGGAACTGACCCTCAACGCCTTGCCCTCGGGGGCAGCAGGGTCGAGGGCACCTCTTTGGTTCGCTCAGCAGCCTCGAAGCTGCCGGCGTTTTTGGAGGTGGAGTCGAGGTCCTCGTTGACCAGCTTCTCCAAGTTTGCCACAAGTGCTTCATCCAGCGCTAGAGCCTCCGCGTGCTCCACGCACTCGACGTCGCAGTCGAATGCGTGCTCGATCGACGAGCCCACGGTGATGACACCCTTGGGCCCCGGCGTCTTCATCTTGAGGTAGGTGTAGTTGCGGACTGCCGTGAACTTGGCGTAGCACGACCGCCCAAGGGCGTGGTACGCGCCCCTGAATCCCACCACCTCGAAGGTGAGCGTTTCCTTGCGGAAATTGTCTGGTGTGCCAAACCAGACTGGCGGATCGATCTGCCCGAGGGGCTGGACGCACTTGCCCTGCGGACGCCATGGAACAGCGTCGTGCTGGGCCGCAGCTGGTCCAACCCGATCCCCAACAGGCGCAGGGTGTGCGCGTAGAGGATGTTGAGGCTGCTGCCTCCGTCCATCAGCACCTTTGAGAACCGCGTGTTCCCGATGACCGGGTCGACCACCAGCGGGTACTGACCCGGGTTGGGGATGCGGTTTGGGTGATCCTCGCGGCTGAAGGTGATGGTGTCCTCTGACGAGTCGAGGAAGGAGGGAGGCTTCTTTTCCACGGCGAGGACCTCGTGCCGCTCCCGCTTGTGCTGGCTGTTGGACATGTCGACGGTCGCCCCCCCCGAAGATGAGGAAGACGTTCTCCACAGCAGGGAAGCCACCGGTGTCGCCGTCACCCCCATCCTTCTTGGCCTCACCGTCCTTCGCGGCGGCACGACCGTAGAACCTCTTGAGCATATCGCACTGCTCGAGGGTGTGGTGGACCGGCGTCTTGTGGTAGGGACATGGCTTCTTTAGCATGTCATCGAAAACCCTAGGGCCTCGAGGCGCCAGTCGAGGGCCCCGTCGAGCTGGGTCAACAGCAAGGGCTTCATCGCCGTCGTCGTTGCGCCCCTGCTCGCACGCCTCGCGGCGCGGCTTCTTTCCCTTCTTGCCCCGCTTATGCTTCTGCTGGGGCTCGTTGGACTTGCTGCCCTCCGCGGGCGCGTCGTCCACACTCTTGCCTTTCTTCCCGTCGAAGATTGCCCCCACCGCCTCTTCGCCTGAGGCAAAGCTGGTGGCGATGTCGAACAGGTCGTTCGAGTCGACCGGCGGGCTGCGCCCGAGCTCGCGCACGAGGTCCCGGCATGTGGTGCCCTCGAGGAAGGCGTGCACAATCTCGGACTGGGCCACGCTCGGGAGCTCCGTGCAGCGCTTGGAGAAGCACCGTATGAAGTCCCGGAGCGACTCACCGAGCTTCTGGGTGCATGCGCGCAGGTCCCAGGAGTTTCCAGGGCGCACGTACGTGCCCTGGAAGTTCCCCATGAAGGTGCGGACCAGATCGTCCCAGTTGCGGATCTGGCTGGTCGGCAGGTGTTTGAGCCACGTCCACGCCGAGTCGGTGAGGTGCAGGGGTAAGTTACGGATGATAACCTCATCAGTGGTGGCTCCACCCAGCTGGCACGCTAGACGGTAGTCGTTGAGCCATACGCGGGGGTCCGTCTCCCCGTTGTAATTATCGATCGACGTGGGCTGTTGGAAGCGTTGAGGGAAGCTTGCTGTGCGGATCTCCCAGCTGAACACGCGGGTTCCCGGGGGCTCCGGTGTCGGTGTGCGGTCCTCTCGACTGTCGTAGCGCCTGCCCCGTCGAGGGTGGTAGCCCGCCGTCGCCCGCGTCTCTGTGTTGCCTGTCCGCCGGGCATTGATGACATTGCGAGCGTCACCGTCTTGGGCCTGCCCGCGCGTGTCGAGGATCCGCTCCTTGACCGGCGTGCGCCCTGGGTTGGTGGGGCGTTCCGCCGCGCCTTCCGTGTGTACCGATGGTTTGGGACCTTGCACGCCCCCGTCGTCCCGCGTGCTCCCCTGCTGACGGATGCGGGACGCCGAGTTTTCGGCCTGCCGAACGGCCGCTTGGTCGATGAGCGCCTGCGCCTCGCGGTGCGGGTTCCGCGCCTCGGGGGTTGAGGGGGGCGGGCATGGCCCGCGCGAGCGGTGTCGCGGCGGCGATGAGCTTACGGCTCGCTCGTGGGGGCGTGTTCGGGTCGTCGACGTTGAAGTCGGTGTTGATGCGTTCGCGGGCTTGCCTGCCCAGCTCACGCGCGCTTTCGCCGCGCGCGGAGGCTTCCCCGGCGATGGAGGCTCGAAGCAGCCGCACCGCGCGGTACTCCTCCGCTAGCTTTTCTTCAAGCTCGCGAGCTTGAGCCAGCTGCGCATTGACGTCGCCCCCCCCTCGGCGGTGAGGAGGGGGGAGCGCTTGGCCCCGCACCCTGGCGTGGTCCAGTTCTCAGGCCGGGGGAACCTCTCCGTCGCCAGCTTCTGCCGCGTTTGTGGCGTTTGCTTGGTCGTTGGTGAGCACGACGAAGCACTCCCGCGCGGGATCGTAGCTCCCAGCGCTGGAGTTGTCGGTGTAGCCGAACCAGTAGTCCATGGCGTCGAGGAATCGCCGGAACATCACTGGGTCAGGCACACCGGAGAAGTCCCACTCCGCGTACCCGTGCAAAGTGGCGGGTGGCAGCTCGCTGGCGGAGCCGTGGGACGATTCGTCGTCGGCAGAAGCGCTGGGATCCCTAGCGGCCGGAACACGGTGGCCAGGGCGAACCCTATGCGTCGCCGTGTCAGTGTTGGCGGAGGCGACGTACGCCGTCGTAGCGCCGCACAGGCCAAGGGGGGATCGCGGTCCTGAGACCGAGCGCTCCCCCGTCGGAGCCGCTGTCGTCTCGCCGGTGGGCGCGTCGCCCCGTGTGGCGCGCGCGCGCGGCTCGTCGGCACTCCGTCCGCGCCTGTCGAGAGCGCTGGCTGGAGCGTCGGCGGCGTCGAGGCGTCTAGGGGCCCGCAACATCTGTGCTAGTGGGCGTTGGTGTCCCAACGACAGGTGCGACGGGGACCGGGGCCGGCCCGGTTTGCCGCCGCGCACGGAGTTCGTCGTGGTTGGTGATACACATGAGGTAGCCGTTCCCCGTGGCCTGAAAGTTCAGGCTCCCGAACCGGATTTCGAATCCGGCTGGGAGGGGGTCCGAGCTGCCCATGGAATACCTCTGGCCGCGGTAATCGGTGCGAATCACCATCGAGAGGGCTGGTGACGAGCCGATCTTCAGCGCGAACTCCCCTACCTGGCGCGCCAACTGTCGGTGCGGAAAGTAGTCCCGACAGTAACTAGTAATGAGCACTGAGATCTGCCTCTCAATGGTTCGGTGCTAGAAACTAATGACACTGGGTTTATCCTGGTTCCGGCCGGGGCCGTACGTCCAGCAGTGGTGTGCTCGGGGCACTGTATTGCTTCGCACCGTGGTGCTCGTAGAGGGGGGCTACAAGCGTGGCGGGAGAGGAGGTCTGGCCTCCAAGTCCCAGAGGTATTGACTGAGGCAAGTGCCAATATCGTGGAGAAGGCGGAGAGCGTGTGGGTGATTGCTGTCCGTCATCCCGTGTCCCCGCGGTTGGGGGACTGCCTCTCCTTTTATAGGCCAAGGAGGGAGCAGTTTACATGGGTGCCACACTATTCTCCTACGTGTGGAGGTGTGGCGAGCAGTGCTACGGAGCTGACGGCCGTCTTGGCGAATCCTCCCCCCGCCGGGGCATCGTGGTGCGTCTTGTGCCCATACAGGGGCGGCTTCGAGGGTGGCGGTGTAGTGGTTGGTCGTCCGGCCGCCATCCGTGGGCCGATTCGAGGGTGCCGTTGACGGGGGGCCTGTACACGACACAGTGGCAGTCGTGGCGACGTCTCGTCCTCGCGCGCCCCAACAACGTCGGGATGTCGCCACAGTGTCCGGCGTGGTGCGGCAGTGGCGGGGATGGTCGCACAGGGTTGACAGCGACGGGGATGACCGATCCCGCCGGCCTGACGTCACGGTGTGGCCCTGCGTGATCACAGAAAAGACATTCGAGGGTGTTGCTGGCCCCCTTCGAGGGCTCGGCATGTTAGCCGTACGGGGGTAGGCGGCACAGCGTCACGGAGCTGACACCGGCCTCACCGCACAGTGTTACACAGCGACGGGGATGGCCTCCCCCAGGGAGTTGGTGAAACAGCACCGAGACGCGATTCCCGGGCGTGCCAGGGTCGTGGCGTGCATCCTGCGGTGTCCGGGCATTAAATGCCCGTACACGGGGGCAGGAGCATGAGCAACATGCGTGCAGGTGCCCTCGAGCGAGGCGGACCCCGCTCGAGGGGGCGTTAAGGCCTCTAGCGAGGTGGACCTCACCCGGGGGGACGTGTAGCCCTGGAGCGAGGCGGACCTCGCCCGAGGGGCGTGTAGCCCTCGAGCGAGGCGGACCTTACTCGAGGGGCGCGTAGCCCTCGAGCGAGGCGGACCTTACTCGAGGGGCATTCCGCTGTGCCGCCCTGGCGGGCCGCGGGGGCCACCAGGATCGTGGTCGTGTCGTGCATGCGCTTTAGGTGCGTGTGTTGATCCGTGATTCGCGTTTTTTGCAGGTTTGAAGCGGGTTTCCCCTGGTTATTTAGGGGACCCTTGTGGCCGTCCCCGACAAACCCACCCAGGAAAATACCGTACTATCGCCTAAACCAAACCACTTTGGTAATTAAGCAATAATAAAGTATCATCCTGTCGTTAGTCGCCGGGTTAACGCCCGGTAAATCACTTACATAGCAACAAGGATCGACAAATATGCATTAAAACTCAAGTGTAGGCGAGTCCAGAGATACAACATAATTAACACCCGAAATTTACCCCGAAGGGTTTAATTATTACAAACCAAAGTCTTTGCCGTGACAACATAGTTCAGAGTTTTTAAAACAGCGGAATAAAACTAAGCAGAAAGCGGAAACACCACGGGAGGCCGGCCATGATGCCTTCACTCATCGTCGTCCACCCACTCCAGCTCCCAGCCGGGCGGGATCTCTCCGGGCCACAGATCACCAAAGGCATTACTTGGAGCAATAGATTACATCAAGGTGATAACTACTTCACCAACTCTAGACATGATAGGCTTTTTGGCCACTGGGTTTCTTTTGCTGAAAAGTAACAAAGAGTATGTCCTTACTTTCAAGATTTTAGCACAAGTTCTAGTGGGTTTATTCTTTTCTAAATTAGCCATCTAGTACAAATAAGGTTGTACAATACAATTAGTCAAGCATAATATTCATCAACTTCAATCATTAGGGATCTCATGGCCAGTGGAGTAAGTAGTCTCAGATAACGGTGAGAGGCCGACAATCGATTGGTTTATAACCTTGCAAGGTAGACCTAAACACACGGTGGCATGCCCTCGCGAGGACAACCACCAAGCGGTTCCCAAAACTCTTCGGATCGGGATCGAATCTTACAGTCTTTGGTACAGGCTATTCGGTATACCCCGCGAGGCACCCGGACTCACCATGCACTACCGGTAGCTAGCTGTGAGACGCATCCCAAGATGAGTAATAGTAAGATCCCTCACCGCGTCATTAAGGTACTAGGCATACCAGTCCCATTCCCGATAAGTGCTTAGTACGTTCAAACACTTAATCCACGAAAGCCATTGGACCGGAGCCCACATCCCATGCTCTTACCACATGAGCAATCCATTTAAGGATATCTTATGATTCCAACATAAGAACCTATTCTCACGAGTGACATCATCACTCGACTTGTAACGGTCCTATAGCATAGCGACTATCGACCTACCATACTAGTAAATGACAAAGGTACCTAGGGATCATGCATCTAGGGTTTCATATCAACTCCTGAACGTAAGTGCACAATCATCCATAGATAGTTGCATAATAAATTTGAAATACTGGGTTAAATGCACCGAGGCTTGCCTTCGTCAGCACGGTTAGCCTGAGTACCCTCGGTGTCTTCGAGTACTTCCACGTACTGCAGTTCAGCTTCCGCTCCTCCTTCCTCGGCTTCCGGCACGAGCGAGTAGTCACCGTCAGGAAGGTCTACACGGAATGCAATGCAGGGTTCAGCTGTTGTGATAGATTAATTACTTTACCCAACTCTTGTTGGCCACATTCACCTTAACAAATAATTAATTATTAATCCTTTTTCTTTAAGGTTATTATAAACATGGGTGTATTCTTTTAATAACCACTTAGTTAATGTTTTCCTTTATTTATTGTTATTTCATGTAAGATTTATTATTTCACCTTTCACTAGCAAAAGGGTGTACTTAGATCTTAAATAAGCTTTGCAACCATTTTAGAAAGGATTACAAGGAAAAGGAGGACATTTTCCGATTTATCAAAAACATTATCCCTATACTTGCCTCCAAAGATTTTATTCAAACACTAAAGTACTAAAATTCAGTGGAGGGTTTCTTAAGCACCAAAACACCTATACTATTCCACTGAACATACATGCATGCTTGGAAAAACTAGAAATTTTAATTATACAAAAAATAACAAAGGCTAGCTACTAAAGCAAGATAAATGCATACAAAAATAACTAAGCCTCCAAATGCTCCATACTTCCTCACACATGTTCTCTGGTCCAAAATCATCCTAGGAATGCAGCAAGCACACCTAGAACTACCACTGATCATGCATTATTATTTTACAAAGGAAAAAGCATAAATCAAGATTAAATATTTCTGATAATTATAAAATTGTGATTAATTTCCCAGAGATGTAAACTGGGATAGAAAGACCACATGCAGAATTTGGGCACAAAACATAATTATTTTTAGCTACAAAAATCATCTAGGCAGATTCTGCATAAAGGGAAAAGAAATCATATAAAAATATTTACATCATAACTTTGTGCAATGTTTGGTACAGGAGCTATTAATAACATAACACACAACATATCCAAAAATCAGCTACAGAGGACTTCTGAATTTTGAGATATCATAGATCTAGGTTTTTCACATTTCTATTTTTCATTCCAAAACTATTTGGAAACAGCCTAGACAAGTTTAACAAAAGTTGTAGTACTCATCACCAGGAGTCTAGAAAAATTGAGTTTGCATTTTTCCGATTGTTCTACGATTTTCTAGAGATTTTACAAGAATCAGCAAAGTCCTTTTGCTATTGAAGATGTACTTTTACGCCGGGACCCTAGAACTTTTCAGAATCTCACAAATCTACCCTTCCTTTGCACTCAAGCCCTTGAGAAGATTCCAATCCTCACACATATGCCCTCCCGCCGCCGGGTGGGCTCGCCGGCGGCGATGGCCAGCCGGCCCTGGCCATCAAGCGGCGCGAGACCCCCTAGGGGCTCACCTAGGGTCGATTGGAGGGGTTGGTCGGCGCGGAGGCGACTTCGGCGAGGGCACGCGGCGGAGGCGGCGGTGGCGGCCGCGGCGGGGCCGTGGCACCGGCGGGAGAGGCGCAATGCCGAGCAATGGATGACGACGCAAGCCTCTATGGGTCCTAGGGAGGAGATTAGGATGGTTTGTGGGCCTGGCATACTAGCGGGCGGGCGAGCTTGGCGAGGAGCGGCAATGGCGGCCGACTGGCTCGGTGTCCGCACACGAGGAGGGGGAGGGGCGGCGTTTAAATAGGCAGCTTGCCTGCGCGCGTGACGACGGCTAACGAACGCTGGCCGTAGTATGGCGCACGAGGGAGGAGGGACGTGGACGGACCGCTGGGCCGTGCGGGCACGCTTGGCGCGTGGTACGGCGCGGGTGCCGCGTCGGCGCGTGGCGCGGCTTGGACATCGAGCTTCGCGGGGCGCGGCTCGGCCGGGGAAGGCGCGAGCACTTGGGCGGCGTGCGGCCTCAGGCGGCGCGTGCGCGGGCGCAGAGCGTGGTGCGGCGCCGGTTGGCTCGATTTGTTTTGCTGTGCCTCTGTTTGAACATGCAAAACTCCAAAATTTTGAATAGAAGTGTACCAAATGATGAATAGGAAAGTTGTAGATCTAACTATCCTCTACCACTTTCACAAAGGTCACATGGGGTTTTTCTCAATAGATTTTGCATAACATGCACCCAAAGTTTGAATGCCCATCTGTGTCAATAAACAGGAGGTACTGTCAGTTGACCAAACTTTCCACCCTCTTCCACTCAAAATTGGAAATGCCATCCTACATGAAAGTTGTGTCCCTCGACAAACTGGACAACTTTCATAAAGGTAGATTTTGAAATGTTTAGGTGAATTTTGGAGAACGTGGCAAAAGTTCCGGAACACATTCAAGGTCACTAGGGTTTAGGTAGGGTTTGACCATGTCTTTGACCAAGGGTTGACTACAAGTGTGTTTTGACTTGATCAATAGGGTCATTAAGGTTGGTTAGTGAGGTTTTCGAGGTGAGGACCCAGGTTGACCGTGGTTTGACCATTGTCAGTAGAGTTGACCGATAATTATGGCTAAGTAAAAACCTGGGGCATCACAATCGCTCTCCCTGTTGAGGACGCCATCTTGGAGTGATAATCCTACTACTTGAGGTCTTGGGTAGAAACCCGGTCCAGCTCCTGGACGAGTGACGGCGACGTCTGCGGGCATCGTAACCTCCTTGGAGGCGTCATCTCTAGAGACACCGTTCGGTATGTCTGCATGGCTGGCCTGCTTTTCGCAATTGTTTCGAGTGGTGGTAATGAATCTGTCGTATGACATGTGTCAAGGGGTTGCCTACCTCAAGCCACGACGCTTGCTCTCCTACTGGTGTCCAAGGGTCTTCTCTCGGCTATTGCTTTCGACCACTCGCAACGTTCCACGGTGCCTGGGGTTGCTTAGCAATCTCCGGTGCGATGGACGGTGCTTGTGGCAATGACAACCAAAGGGGACTTCGCCTGCAGCAGACCGCGGAGGGCGGGAGGGGTTTTCAGCATGGCTGAAACCTCCCCATGCGGTACAACGTCGGAAAACAGAGCGGGCGACATCTTCGGTCTTCTAGTTTGATGGCGGTGACTTGTGCGAGGGGGAAGCAACAGGATGATTTCGAACCACTGTGGTGGTTTGCGGCTTGTTGCGGTTCTCCAGGGTGGGGCACATCTTCGTGCTACTACAACGACAATCCTTGAGACGACTTTGGAGCGTGGAGCTGTGCGGCGGGTTTGGAGGTCCACATGCACGAGAGAGAGGCGTGCTGAGTGGCGGGTTGGTGGTCCCCGCGCACGCGAGAGTTGCTTTGGACTCAGTGTTCTTCGTGCCGCCTGGTGGTCGCTTTGGGTGCAATAGCACTACAGTGACTACACGATGGTGGTCCCTTCGGTGTGGCGGTGCCTACCCTTCTGCTCCTCTATCTGCGACAGATTTCACTTAAGTGGTTTTCGATACTTGCATGAGTGCAACCTATGGTTGGAGCTGCGGTTTTTCTTTGTCTCTTCTGTCGTTGTTGTGTGTAGAGTTTGGCCGTGTTGATGTCCCAATCCAACTAGCCGTGTTAATGGAAACTGCCCCCTTTTTCCCGGAAGGCGATTGCGAGGCGACTGCGAAGGCGAGTCTGATCTCGCTCTAGATCTGTCCTCCCCAGCTCCAATCTACACCGCTCTGCCGTTGACCACCTAGTCGTGGTGCCCCCGCCCAGCGGTAGTGTGCTTATTATTGCCGTCGACCACCGCATATCGTCGGTTAGCCCCTCCAGCTCACCCTGGGCATTCGGTAATACCGAACCGATCAGTACGGTTCCTCAGTACTCACTTTGATTCAGTTCCTCACAAACTAGGTACCGATTGGTTCTAGAAAATTCTCGGTACCGAGGGATTTCAGTATCGGTTCTTTCGGTTCAGTTTCGGTAAATACCGAACAACAAACAACAGACAGGAGGGGGCGCACGGCGCAGTTGCGTCATTGCTACTGCCAGCTGGCGGAGGCGGACTGCCAGAGTAAGGCACCAGCGCACCGCGTCGAGGATGGACGGCCGCGCGACAGCGCAGGGATGGGAGGGATGGGACCGCGTCCGGCGGGGACAGGGCCCCGCGGGGACGAGGAAGGCTTCGGTGATGGGCGGCCACGAGCGCGCGGGGGACGAGACCACCTCCGGTGGGGACGGGGCCGCGCGGGGACGAAATGGTGTCGACCGTCGCCCGTCGAGGAAGGCGGATGAGCGGCCGCGCGAGCACGAGGTGCGCGGGGTCCCCGCCTCGCCGGTCGGGGGATGGCATATGGGGCGTGGCGTGCGAGCACGAGGTGCGCGGGGTCGCCGCCTCGCCGGTCCACGGACTCGCGGCAGTGGTGCGGGGTCGCGGAGGGCGGTGCGCGGTAGCGAAGAGCGGAGTGCAGCGCGAGGCCGCGAGCGGAATGCGACGCGGCGCGAGACAAGTGAGGGAGGTTGTTCGGGAGGAGGTGGACTGGGACCTAGGGTTCTTTTTGGGCCCTTGATGGGCTTTTCTTATCGCTGGTGAACTCAGTTCGATACCAACATCGATACTTTCGGCAAACCGAGGAAAATACCGAATTTACTCAGTAAATTCGGTGCTTACAAACCCAGAACCGAACAAGAACCGAATTATTCAGTTTCGGTTCTTTTCGGTTCGGTTCTCGGTACTTTTCGGTTCGGTTTCGGTTCTCGGTATTTTTTGCCCAGCCCTACCTCTAGCGTAGCCGACCAGCAAACCCTAGTTTTCACTAGGCGCCGCACCGCTTAGGGTTCTAGTTGGGATCTTGTGCTGTATGCACCGGTTTCTGTTTACCTAGCATGGTACTTTCTGTGCTGTCTCTCCTTTCTGATCTGATGGCATCGATAGGGGAAGGAGGAGCAGGAGGCTTGGTCCAAGCTTGGCCAGGGCTTAAGGAGGATGTCGACCCTCATGTTGCTGAGATGTTGAAGAAGCTTAACCTGACAGATGAGGAAGGGGAGTTCGCAGTATTTAGCAATGACGACGATGAGGTGGAAACAACGACAGAATGGGCGCTCGCGGGGAAGGTTATCTCCCCTGGAACACTCCACTAGAGCACGATCTTCGGAGCATTGAAGCTGACATGGGGCAACCCAGTTGGGCTCAAGATTCGATCGATTGGTGAGAGAAGGGACAATTTGTTCGTGGCAGAGTTTGGATATAGGAAGGACATGGAACTTATCCTTGCTAGCTCGCCATGGAACTTTGGCATATACGCAGTTATCCTGCGTGAATATGATGACGAGCTTAAGCCCTCGGAAATTCGCTATGAGCGAATGGAAATTTGGGTGAGACTCTTGGACCTCCCTTTGGGGTGGATGAACCCGCAGAGGGGATCTTGTGCAATGAAATTGTTTGGTGATGTTGTGAGGCTAGGCGTGGATAAAGATGGCAAAGCAAGCAGCTCATACCTCAGAGCTAGAGTTGCGATTGATCTTAACAAACCAATCAAGAGGGGTGTCTTGCTGAAGATGACCAAGGATGGTGCACCGGAGTGGTTCGATGCCCAATATGAGAAGCTACCCTTCTTTTGTAGGTCATGTGGTGTGATTAGCCATTCTGACCTGATATGTGCGACCCCAGCACCACGTGATGAAGTGGGAAAGCTCCCATATGAGTTGTCGCTTCGGGTGGAGGACAAACGGAGGAAACTCCAGAGTTTCAGAGGCGGCTGAGGAATCCTTTGGTAGTGCTACATCAGTAGGCTCTAAAAATACCAGAGAGACTGCTAAGGAGGATTAGTTGGGGTCTTAGTCGAATGGAGTTGCAAAGGATTTGGGGGAGGAGATCATGTCTCCCCTAAAGGAGAAAACGCCTAGTGGCGCTAAAGGGAAGGACACAGTCACGACGGCGGTGAGCCGGCCACTGTTCCAACCCAAGAAGGTGAATGAGCACAAGGCAGCTAGGAAAAGGAAGTCCAAACCTGCCCCGCCAGAGACCACCCCGAATCTCAACCTCCCACAGATGGACTCTACGACCCTAGTGCCGGCAGGTCTTGTGAGCTCAAGGGTTAGTCAGCTGGCCGGAGGTCAGGTGGATGATGGAGAAACAAAATAGGAGTTGCTAAAGAAGCAGAAGATGTGACCCAATATCATGGATGCAAGATCGACAATGGCTGCGGATGGCAGCCCCGCCGGGCATAATGAATTGCATAAGTGTGAACTGCTGGGGCAGCAAGAAGCCGTGGTAGTTCAAGAACTGGGTCTCTTGATTGAGACTTGGAAGTCCGCATTGGTGTATCTAATGGAGACACACATGACAGAGGAGAGAATGTGGGGTTTAATGAAATCATTAGGTTTCCCCAATGGAGAGGTGGTAGCGGCATCTGGTTTAAGCGGTGGCATGTCCTTGTTTTGGAGAAGGGACATCATCGTATCTCTACAAAGCTAATCTCGCTCACACATTGATGTCATTCTCTCTTGTGCTAGTCTGAAAGTGAAGCAATGGTGTTTCACCGGTTTTTATGGTGAACCGAGACGACGGATGAGGAAGAATAGCTGGTACTTAATGAGGTTCTTATGGGCACAGTTGGATCTCCCTGGCTATGTACCGGGGACTTCAATGAGGTTTTATCAGCGGACGAGCAATTCGGGGGAATGAGAGAGAGGCGTGGCATATGAAAGGATTCCAGGATGCTGTGGCTGATTGTAGCCTGCTGGACTTAGGTTTCTCTAGTTTACCGTACACCTGGGATAACCGGCAAGAAGACAACCATAATGTTAAGGTTCGCCTAGACCGTGCCTTTGGTGATCACAGGTTCCTAGAAGCTATGGGGGAAAAGGCTGTTAAGATCCTATCGACAATTTTCTCTGACCATGCTGGTTTGCTGATCGGGGTTAAAGAGTCACTTCAATCCGCGAGCTTTCGCCTGCGCGGGAGGAAGTCGTTCAGATACGAGAATACGAGGCAATGACATCTTGATTATATGGAGTTTGTCAACCGATCCTGGGATCCCGAGTTACACAATGGGGACCTTGCATCGGTGGCGGCATCCCTTGAGAAGCTCCAGTCTGATCTCGGCAGATGGGATAGAGACGTCTTTGGCTCTGTACGTAAGAAGTTATGCAATCTTAAGAAAGAGTTGGAGACTGAAAGGAGCCACACTTTGTATAGAGGACCATCCGTTCGTGAGCGGGACCTAATGAAAGAACTGGTTGAGGTGCTGGCAAGGGAGGAAGACATGGAGCGACAACACTCTAGAGTGGAATGGCTCAAGTCCGATGATCGGAAAACGGGCTTCTTCCAAGCCAAAGCAAAAGCTCGGGCTCGTTCGAATCGTATTCGGGTGCTTAAAAAGGCTGACGGGTCGGAGGAGACATCACAGGAAAGGATCGAGCTGATGGCAATGGATTTCTATCAGGATCTCTTCACGGCCCAAGAGGTCCTCCAACCGGAGATTATTTGCCAGTACGTTCCAAGGAAGGTCACAGCCTCTATGGTGGAGGTGTTATGTCGTGTTTTCACGGCAGAAGAAGTGGAGTCGGTCCTATTCCAAATGGGGCCGAGCAAAGCACCGACTGCTGATGGTTTCACGGCTGGGTTCTTTCAAAAACACCGGGATGTGCTTAAAGACAAGGTCTTATCAGCGGTGTTGGGCTTTCTGAATGGTGGTGACATGGTGGAGGTAATTAATCATACCATTCTGGTTCTTATCCCTAAGGTCGCTAACCCATAGGAAATGTCTCAGTTCCGCCCAATTTCTTGTGTAATGTGCTCTACAAGTTGTGCTCGAAGGTTTTGGCGAACAGGCTCCGCCTGTTCTTGGATGATGTGACATTAGAGGAACAGAGCGCGTTTGTCTCTGGTCGTCTTATTACTGACAACGTGCTGATTGCATATGAGTGTATCCACTATCTGAGAAATAAAAAAGGGAAGTCTAGGGCCTGTGCAATCAAGCTTGATATGGCAAAAGCTTATGACCGTGTTGAATGGAGGTATTTGAATGAGGTCATGCTTGCGCTGGGTTTTCCTCAAACTTGGTGTTCTCTGGTGATGAAATGTGCTACCTGGGTTAGCTTCTCGGTCAAAGTGAACCGGGCTTTGTCCCCCTCTTTTCGACCAACCCGCGGTATTCGTCAGGGGGATCCAATCTTCCCTTATCTGTTCCTGCTTTGCTCTGAAGGCTTAACATCCATGTTGAGAGCAAGAGGTCCTTAGTACATATCGAAAGGTGTGAGAGTCAGTCGGCATGCGCCGTGGATTTCTCGTCTTCTTTTTGCTTATGATTGCCTCATCTTTACCCAAGCATCTAAGAGGGGAGCAAATAGGATCGCGGAGGTTCTCGAGCTGTATAACAGGGGCTCGGGGAAGCTTGTGAACAAAAGCAAGTCTGTTATTTTCTTTAGTGCGAATTGTGTCCATGAGGTGAAGCAAGAAGTTCATGGGGGCTTGCAGATACCGACCGAAGCACTGGGGGAGAAATACCTGGGTCTCCCGACAGTTGTTGGTAAAAGCTCTGATGGTACATTCGATCATGTGGGTAATAGGATCAAGAGTTTTATCCATGGCTGGGGGGCATTTACTGAGTTGTGCAGGTCGGGAAGTCTTAATCAAAGCAAATGTTCAAGCGGTGCCGACGTACCCAATGAGTTTCTTTAGGATCCCAGCCCCAACTTGCAAGAATATTAAGAAATATGTCTCTAACTATTGGTGGGGTAGCTCCATTGATAACCATAAGATGCACTGGTAGAGATGGTCGAAATTGACGTGAGCTAAAGGGGATGGTGGTATGGGCTTCCATGACTTATCATTGTTCAATCAGGCTACGCTGGGGAATCAGGGTTGGCGCTTATTGACAAGGCTAGAGTCCCTCTGCGCTAGGGTGTTGAAGGGGAAGTATTTCCCAAACAGCAGTTTCTTGTCCACAAGAACAGCTCAGAAACCTGGCGAGCGATTCTCTTTGGCAGGCAAGCACTTTCTAAAGGCTTGATCAAGCGTATTGGGCCTGGGGACTCTACCAACATCTGGGAGGATAACTGGATTGCTGGCACTTCTTCGATGAAGCCACTGATCCGGTTGCCAGATGTGCTACAAGAGAAGGTGTGTGACCTATTTTTAGCAGGATCCCGATGGTGGAAGGAAGGGCTGGTGCGGGACTGTTTCTGTGCAATCGATGCCTAGGAAATCCTGAAGATGAAGCTGGGGACCTCTATGGAAGAGGATATAGAGGCTTGGGCCTATGAAAAAAGTGGGATATACTCAGTAAGATGTGATATAAGAATGCTTAAACACTTAAGCGCCCAAGAAGAATACTTTATAAGAAACGAGGCGAGTTCAGTAGAGAACCAAAGATGGTGGAAGAAAGTTTGGAAATTGAGAGTTCCCCCAAAGGCACATATTTTCTGGTGGAGAGTTCTTCAGAATTTCCTACCTTCCAAGGGGGAGTTGAAAAGCAGACATGTCGCCAAAGAAGACCATTGTGACGCATGCGGTGCTGAGGGTGAATCGGTGTTTCACGTTGCAATCAGTTGTCCAATGGCAATTCTCTTTTGGAAGGCTGTCAGGGAGATCACCAGAAGCAAACTACCGTAGCTGCACTCGGATACTTGGGCTACTGACCTCCTCTCAGGTACTGTCTGTTGAGTTATGATCCAAATTCTGTCTCCCAAGAGAAAGGCCGACTTCTGACAGAGCGAAGCGGAGGCCCGTCGCCGGTAGGCTTGGGCCGGAGCGAAGCGGTACGGTACGGGTCATAAATACCCGTTAGGGTTTTCCATTAGAGATAGATTTATTCTCTTGTAAGCCGCCGCCGTTGGCGTTGTAACTCGACTCCCGATATAGTGAAGTTCTTGTCGGGCCGGCGCCCGTGGTTTTTCCCGCAAGGGTTTTCCACGTTAAATCTCGTGTCTCCCGCGGTTTGATTCCTTTACTTGTCGTCGTTTATTCGCCATCGTTTATAACAAGTGGTATCGGAGCTGGTTTCGATTTGTTTTCTTCGATGTCGTCGACGATGAAGTTTGATCTACCGTTGTTGGATTACAAGACGAGGTTCTCGTCGTGGCAAGTCAAGATGCGAGCTATTCGGCGAACACTCATGATCTTGATGTGGCGCCGGATAAGTTCGGGGGCAAGTCGTCCAAAGATTGGACCGATGAGGAGAGTCGCAAGGATCGTAAGGCTCGTCTTTAATTCAACTTCATCCGTCCAATGATATTTTGCAAGAATGTACGCAGAGGAAGAGATCGCTGCAAAGACTGCGGTTGAAACCGGAATCGATCCGTATGTCCAAGGATCTAACCAAGTAAGATGCATATGAAGATGAAGTTGTTCACACTCAAGATGGAGGAGGGTGGTTCGGTGTTGAGCCACATATCTCGCTTTCAAGGAGATCGTTGCCGACCTAGTGTCGATGGAGGTGAAGTATGAGGATGAGGATTTAGGCCTCTTCGTTATGCTCTGCCCGGTTCGTTTGCATCTTTCCGTGACACCATACTTTTGAGCCGTGATGAACTAACCGTCTCGGATGTTTATGAGGCACTCCAATCGAGGGAGAAGATGAAAGGCATGGTGCACTCGATGGGTCGTCCTCCAAGGGCGATGCTTTGCAAGTTAGAGGCGAACCGAGCGAGAGATCCTCTAATGAAAGCAATGATCGCTTCAAGAGCCAAGAAAGCGAGAGGTCGTTCTAAGTCTAGACCGCCCAAGAAGTTCGTAAGTATTGCAAGAAAAAGACTCATTTTATTGAGGAATGTTGGAAGCTTAAGAATAAGGAGAACAGGAAAAATAATTCGGATGGTAAGGCCTCTGTTGTTTCTGGTGCTGGGAATACTTCTGATTCAGGAGAATGTCTGGTTGTCCTTGCCGGTTGTGTTTCTGGTCATGATGAATGGATACTTGATTCCGCATGTTCATTTCATATCCGCACTAACGAGAGATTGGTTCGAGTTCTTATAAACCCGTGCGGGAATGGAGATGTAGTGCGTATGGGAGATGATAACCCATGTGAGATTGTGGGTATAGGCTCCGTTCAGATCAAGGCGCATGATGGCATGACACGTACGCTACGGAATGTGAGGCACATACCGAGGATGACTAGAAATCTCATCTCACTCGGCACACTTGATGCGAAGGGTTCAAATACTCCGGTTCAGGTGGAGTTTTAAAGGTATCAAAAGGTTCTCTTGTCTTCTTTGTAGGTGATATGAATTCGCAAAGTTATATGTCCTTAGAGGAAGTACTTTACAAGGTTCCATATCCGCCGCGTCGTTACTAATGCTGAACCTAGTGAGACTAACCTTTGGCATATGCGTCTTGGACATATGAGTGAACTTGGTATGGCGAATTGGTGAAGAGAAACCTACCGGATGGCCGTACTTTGAGTGGCAAGAAGTTCGTGAGCATTGTATTTTCGGGAAGCACAAAAGGGTAAAGTTCAATACCGCTGTTCATACCACCAAAGGTACTCTTGATTATGTACATGCCGACTTATGGGGTCCCTCTCGTAAGCCTTCTTATGGTGGTGCTCGTTACATGCTTACTATTATTGATGACTACTCTAGAAAAGTATGGCCTTACTTTCTCGAAAAATAAAGATGATACTTTTGTTGCTTTTAAAGATTGGAAAGTGATGATAGAAAGGCAAACCGATAGGAAGGTGAAGGTGCTTCGTATCGATAATGGTGGAGAATTTTGTTCGCTGCGTTTAACCATTATTGCGGGCGGGGAAGGCATTGTCGGGCACCACACCATACCGTATACTCCGCAAAAACGGTGTGGCCGAGCGCATGAACGAGACCATCATCTCGAAGGCCCGTTGCATGTTGTCCAACGCGCGGATGAGCAAGCGTTTTTGGGCTGAAGCAGCTAACACCGCATGCTACTTGATAAACAGGTCACCGTCTATTCCACATAATAAGAAAACACCTATTGAGGTATGGTCTGGCACACCCGCTGATTATTCACAGTTGAAAGTTTTTGGCCGTACCGCTTATGCTCATGTTGATAATGGAAAATTGGAGCCTAGAGCTATTAAATGTCTTTTTCTTGGTTATGGTTCGGGAGTTAAAGGATATAAGTTGTGGAATCCTGAAACTAAAAAGACTTTCATGAGCAGGAGTGTTGTTTTCAATGAATCTGTGATGTTTAATGACAGTTTGTTCTCAGATCATGTTCCAAATAATTTTGATAAAGGGCTGCAGCATATGAGCGTGCAGGTGGAGCATGTGGATGACGAAAAAGGTGTGCAGGTGCAGCAACATGTGCATGATGATACAGACGAGCAGGTGGAGCCGCCTGTAGATGACCAGGAAAATGGAGCTGTTGATGATGAGGCTCATGATGATGTTCAGCACTTACCCCCTGTTTTGCACCTTGATGAAGATTTGCCTATTGCTACTCGCAAGTCTAAAAGGGTTTGTGGACGGCCACGTCGTCTTATTGAGGAGTGTAATATGATTTATTATGCTTTGAGTTGTGCTGAACAAGTTGATAGCGAGTTATGAGCCAGCCACATATTCTGAAGCTATCTCTTGTGGTGATCGTGAGAAGTGGATTGCAGCTATGCAGGATGAGATGCAATCTCTTGAGAAGAACTGCACATGGGAGGTTGTTTCTTTGCCTAAGGGAAAGAAGCCTGTTTGCTGCAAATGGATCTTCAAGAGAAAGGAGGGTTTATCTCCTAGCGAACCTCCAAAGTTTAAGGGAAGGTTAGTGGCTAAAGGTTACAGTCAAATTCCTGGTGTTGATTATAATGATGTGTTCTCTCCAGTGGTAAAGCATAGCTCAATTCGTACATTCTTGAGTATTGTTGCCGCACATAATCTTGAGCTTGAGCAGTTAGATGTGAAGACTGTATTTTTACATGGAGAGCTTGAGGAGGAGATTTACATGGACCGGCTCGAGGGGTTCATAGTGCATGGCAAGGAGAATTATGTTTGCAAGTTGAAGAAATCCTTGTATGGTTTGAAACAGTCTCCCCGTCAGTGGTATAAAAGGTTTGATTCATTTATGTTGTCACATGGCTTTAAGAGATCAAAATATGATAGCTGTGTTTACATCAAGTATGTTAATGGATCACCTATATACTTGTTGTTATATGTTGATGATATGTCGATTCTTTGCCAAGAGCAGGAAAGAGATCACTACATTGAAGAAATTGTTGAGTAGTGAGTTTGACATGAAGGATCTTGGTGTTGCTAAGAAGATTCTAGGTATGGAAATCACTAGAGATAGAAAAGCTGGTTTATTATTTCTTAGTCGACATGGTTATATTGAGAAGGTTCTTCGACGTTTCAATATGCATGATGCAAAGCCTCGTTAGTACTCCTATTGCACCGCATTTTAAATTGTCACCGAGCGATTAGGTGCTAGTACAGTTGAGGATGTTGAGTATATGTCAAAGGTTCCGTATTCTAGTGCTGTTGGTTCTTTGATGTATGCTATGGTTTGCTCTCGCCCGGATTTGTCTTATGCTATGAGTTTGGTTAGCAGATACATGTCTAATCCTGGTAAAGAACACTGGAGGGCAGTTCAGTGGATTTTCAGGTATCTTCGAGGCACAGCAGATCATTGCTTGAAGTTTGGCAGGACAGATAAGGGACTTATTGGCTATGTGGATTCAGATTATGCCGGTGATTTGGACAAGCGAAGGTCACTCACAGGTTATGTGTTTACTATTGGCAGTTGTGCTGTGAGCTGGAAGGCTGTCTTGCAGCCTGTTGTTGCTTTGTCTACTACTGAGGCTGAGTACATGGCTATTGCTGAAGCATGCAGAGAGTTGTGTTGGCTGAAAGGATTGTTTGCTGAGCTTTGTGGTGTTGATTCTTGCATTAACCTCGTTTTCGATAGTCGAGTGCTATATATCTTACCAAAGACCGGATGTTCCATGAGAGAACAAAGCACATTGAAATCAAGTATCATTATGTGCGTGATGAGGTTGAAAAGGGTAAGTTAAAGGTATGCAAGATACACACTCTTGATAATCCGTCGATATGTTGACAAAGCCAGTTCCTGTTGCTAAGTTTGAGCTTTGCTCAAGCTTAGTTGGCTTAACTGTGTAGCCCAAGAGGCTATTTGGCGCCGGGAAGTATTTTGTTTCTTTGATGTGTTCAGGATGAAGGTTCGTTTTGTTTATGCTGCAAGAAGGAATTTGTCTCAAGGTGGAGTTTGTTGAGTTATGATCCAAATTCTGTCTCCCAAGAGAAAGGCCGACTTCTGACGGAGCGAAGCGGAGGCCCGTCGCCGGTAGGCTTGGGCCGGAGCGAAGCGGTACGGTACGGGTCATAAATACCCGTTAGGGTTTTCCATTAGAGATAGATTTATTCTCTTGTAAGCCGCCGCCGTTGGCGTTGTAACCTGACTCCCGATATAGTGAAGTTCTTGCTGGCTGGCGCCCGTGGTTTTTCCCGCAAGGGTTTTCCACGTTAAATCTCGTGTCTCCTGCGGTTTGATTCCTTTACTTGTCGTCGTTTATTCGCCATCGTTTATAACACTGTCTGCTCTCAGGATGAAGCCGCTCTGTTTATCTATGGTGCCTGGTCGCTGTGGACAGGGAGGAACGCTCAAACGCATGGTCGAACTAGTTGGAGTCTTGTCGCTTCGGTAAAACATATTGCGTCGATGCTTGAGGACTTGGTATTCCTGGCATGTAACTCCGGGGTGAAACCTCACACAGCAAGGGCGTGTGGCAAAAGCCGGAGGAAGGATTAAAGAAGGTGAGTACGGATGCTTCTTTCGTGCTTTCAACTTCCTCGGGTTCAAGCAGTGCTGTCATCAGAGATGAGGGAGGTAACCTGCTAATGGCGGCTGCAAAGAGGTATTCCCATGTTCCGGATGCACTGATGGCAGAAGCTTTAGCAGAGAGAGACGGATTGCTGCTTGCACAGATGGGCGGCTATGCAGCGATTCTTGAGCTTGACAACCTGGCACTTGTGAATCTACTTCGCTCTGTGGCAGGAGAAAGGAGTGAGATTGCCGGGCTTTGGCAGGAGATTAGAGAGTTAAGCATGGTCTTTAATTCTTTTAGTGTTTCATTTGTAAAAAGGGAAGGCAATGAGGCAGCTCACACTTGTGCAAAGTTGCTTGCTTTGTCTGCCCTGGAGCGTGTGTGGACTGAGACAATTGTGAAGCAGTAAAAATGCCAAAATTTTGGTAAGATAGATGGGAGATATTGGCAAATTTTTGTTACCAAATAGTTTTCAAAACTTTGGCATGTCAAAGTTTTAGCAGTAAACCAAGCAAGCCTATAGTACAATCATTTGTGAAAATCTGAATTTTGAAAAGGGATGGAGTATTTGCGAGCTGTTGAGATTTTCTTTAACAGCAGCTCCACGGTGCAGCCTTCATATCGTGATTTGAGGTAAACTGATAATAATCTTCTTTGGATCATGAACCTATCACGAAACTGAACCGTCAGCAGGCATGAGTGCCCGGCACAAACAAATTTGTTCATCACATACACATATTGTATAAACAAAAAAAAATGAAAATACATGCACATTTCTTTTTTTAGGATTATACATGCTCATCTCCTTAGCCTACACACTTGTATGAATGGGTTTTCACCCAAACATTACACCCTTCGCCATGATACCATACACATACATACAACGACCATGTTATAGCTTATAACTCTAGCTGTCCCAACGGCAATATTGTACTGCAGAGTATCAGAATTAAGCTAAATACATAGAGTAAGCATGATACGTTTTTCTTCTTCAAAAAGCAGAGCAGATTCAGACACCCGTGATCGATCATCAAGGGTTTCCACCCGAGGTAGGCGACCCATGACCGTACCCCTCACTATACCCTACGCCCACCACCCCATTGCCCGACCCACGCCCAGACCCGCTACCCTCGCCGGACCCGGCACCGAACCCACTCCCACCACCCTGCCCAAACCCTTGCCCGCCACCGGACCCAACAGAAGACTCGGCCCCTGATCCATTGGATCCAGCGGATGATCCTGTGCTCGAACCCGCGGACGAGCTCGCCCTGCCGACGGAAATCGACCCGGACCTGGAGCCCGACGTCGACCCCACACCGGCCACGGACCCAAACCTAGAACCGGAGCCGGACGCCGAGACGCCTCCCGTGCCAACTCCGACGCCCAGCCCCGCCCCGAGGCCCGCCCCCGCGACCCGCCCCGCCGGTGCTGCCGCGCCGCCGCCGCCCGTGTCGACGCCGAGGCCGAGGCTGAGGTCCTTCCTCGCCACGCGGGCCTGCGCGAGGCTTCCGCAGGATAAGAAGCACACGAACGCCACCAGCAGCACTGGTACTAGCAGAGCACTTGTCGCCGCACCGCCGCCCCTGCCTCTCGTCGCCATCTCCCTCCCCGCACCACGCGGGGCTCGATCGAGATCTCGCTCGAACACCTGGAGTCACGCCCGGACGAGTGGACGACCGGTGATCATCCGTTGCGATGCCACAAGCCTCTGGCGCGCCGCTCGGTTATATAGGGGGAGCAAGGGGAAGGGGACCCTAGAGGGGGGGGGGGGGGGCGGCGAGAGGTGAGACGACGTCCCGCCTGGAAAGCTGGCGCGCGATCATGTGGGTGGAGAGTGGTGGTGGTACTACTGTGCCGAAAAGGCGAGGCCGAGGACCTTGATTGTGGCCGGGCATTGGGCTAGCTATAGTGCGGGGAGTTGGTGGTGATGACGGCGTGCGCTGCAGCTGCACGTCTGCCGGCCCGGGAGGATGGAGATCGATCATACACACCGCCGGGCCGCCGGGGATGGCGCGCCCGTCACGTCCGTCGTCGCGTCGGTACGGTGTGTCTCGGGACCGTGCGCGCACAAAGGTGAAAGGGTGTGTCAGTGTGTGTGCTGTGTGGTTTTTGCCTTGCCATGTCGAGAAAGTTGGAGAGAGATTATATAGCTAGCTTGGGCCTTGGGGTCGCCCCTGCATGGATTATTTTCGTGTTAGGCAAAGTTAGGCGGATCAAGTTGCAGTGTAGTAGCTACAGATTCATTGAATTCACTCACGGACGACGGTGTTGAGCGATACCATGCTGCTCTATGCTCTTCTGTTGATCGGGTTGAAGTTAATTTACTACGGTTTTAGTCAAAGTTAAGTTGGGTTTCAGTGAGCGGTCACTAGCGGCGAGGTCACCAGGATATGAGAACGATCGCCTATAGTGGCTAGCACCTAGTGGGCTAGTGGCCTATATCTCGAAGTCTCTGTTTTTTCTTAGACTCTCCAGCAATCTGCTGCATCTACACCTGCAAAATAGTGTATTGCACTACGTGAAAATCTCAAATAGATCACGCAACATTTGTAACGGGTTCTTAACACCCGTTACATCCACCCACATCTGTAATGGTTATTGTTTGGTGCCCGTTACCTATAAGCGCGCCAGGACGACCCCGGGTTGACCTCCACAACGCCCGTTACCAATGTGGACTTCTGGTAACGGGCTTCTTAAACACCCGTTACATAAATTCTTTGTAACGGATATTAAAAGAGCCCGTTACAAATGTTAAACCTATCGGTAACGGGCTTGTAAAGTCCGTTACCGATCAATGCCCTATCAGTAACGGGTTGCTTAAATCCGTTACTGATCGCTACCGTATTGGTAACAGTCAATAAAGTCCGTTACCGATAATTTTGTACTGGAGACGCATGTTGAGCAAGTGTTCTATGTACCTGACCTTGCAAAGAAGAACTGGTCCGTGGTTATGCCTGGAAAAAAGGATTGTGGGGATTGAAAATGTTGTTGTTGTTGAGGAGGAATACAACCAGTTTGATG
Organism: Cenchrus americanus; assembly: GCA_947561735.1. Taxonomy (NCBI): domain Eukaryota; kingdom Viridiplantae; phylum Streptophyta; class Magnoliopsida; order Poales; family Poaceae; genus Cenchrus; species Cenchrus americanus. The sequence goes on along the minus strand of OX387245.1, from coordinate 92,178,200 downwards.
AAATTACATCCATTGACACTTCATACAAGCCCCAACTCTTGGGAACTAACAAAACACCGTACTTGCGAAGCGACCATAGTGAAAAAATCCATATATAGAAATCAAGGAAGAAAAAGCAAGCCTGATTTCTGCTGAATCTTTTTTGTAATGCCGGAGGATGTGTCTATTGGTGGAAATGGAATCTGTTTTGTAATATAAAGGATGCGATGTATTGGTGGAATTTCAGTCCTTTTTGAAATATATGAGATGTGGTGGAATTTGAATCCTGTTTGTAATATATTCTGCCAAAGATACTATATATACTCTGTTTATATTCTGCTTCAGTTCAGTAACGGGCAAGAGACAAGGATTGACGAACCCGCGTCGCCATTGCTACGGGCAAGAGACGAGGACTAACGAACCAGCGTCGCCTTTGTTATGGGCAAGAGACGAAGACTAACGAACCAGCGTCGCTTTTGTTATGGGCAAGAAGAACGCGAAATCACGAACAGATTACATCAAAAGAGACACGGATTAGAGCATCTCCAAGAGTTTGCCAAATTTTACTTGGCAAATCTTGTGCTTTGCCAACTTTTAAAAAGATATGCCAAGTAAAAAAAGAGTTCATCTCCAACAATCTGGCATAATTTAACTTGCCAAATCCAGATCAGGAATCTTGAGAGAAACAAGTTGATTTGCCAAACTGTTGAGATAATCACAAGCTTTGCAAGTGAGTAGGTAAATCATACAAAAAATTGTACTGCACAGAGATAATCACAAAAGCATGTCTCTTGAGATGCAAAATCACACATATAGATTACAGTCATCATTGATACATCGGAACAAGGTTACAATGCGGCCGTATCTTCATGATCCGATATGCAAAATCACACACACAGATTACAATCATCATTGATACATCAGAACAAGGTTACAATGCGGCCATATCTTCATGACGAGATATGCAAAACCACACGCACATCGATCTTGCTCGCAGGTCGTCGATCTTGCTCACAGGTCGTCGATCTTGCTGCACGTGGTCATTGAATGAGCTCCATCTCTGTTGATGGCTCAGAGAACTGATTCCCACCTCATTGAACCATCTGTTTACAGTTTTAGAGGAAAAGCTAGATTACCCAGCCAATCTGGAAGAATCTATTCGCAAGAAGGCGGTTAAGGCAGCTATATCACAGATTGGAACCTTGCAACGGCAGTTCAAGGCCCATTTAAGAAAAAATATGTGAGTGAAGAGGAGACTCCCTTTGTGAAGCATGCCTTTTTGCAGCAACAAGACTGGGACATGTTTGTGCAGGAAACCAATTCTCCTTCATTTCAATAATTGAGCCAGGAGATGAAATAAAAGAGAGCATTGCATAATAAGCCACACAAGACGGACAAAAAAAGGTTATCGTGGAAAAAGGAAAAAGTGGGAGGAGGAGGATGCAAAGCTCGCTGCCAAAGGAAAACAGAACCCTTGGGACCAATTTCCTGGGCATTCGAGACCTTATCTGCGGGCAAGGGTAGGGAAGAAGAAGAAGAATACTAGTGAAGGAAGCGGGGGCATAACATTCAGTAACCCTGCGGTGGTGGGGTAGCAGAAAGGGTGAAAACAGTTGCAGCTCAGGGTAGCGATGGTTCTTTCTCCGGGGTTAGGGAGGATGATATCCTCACCGCAAGACTTGAGACTCCAGAGTATCGAGGTCGGGTCCGAGGCGTGTCAAGTTCACTTGGCTGGGGTAAAGAGTTTAGTGAAGAGTTCGCTGGAATGTACAGGAAGAAGAGGAACAAGAGGTCTGATGCTCATGATGTGATGGTGGACAAAACATTTAAATCAATTGTCCATGATCTAAGACTATCAGGCATCAACATACCCAAAAATGCACTTCTTCCTTCCCAATTACCGCAAATACTGTCGTGGGCCGAGGAAGAAGATATGGATGGCATTGAGGAAGAAGATGGGCATGACAACGAGGAAGTTCATTATGATGTCAGGGAGGAAGATGGCAGAGAGCAAGATCATTGGAATGCCAACGGTGACGAAGCGAATGAAGTGCACAGTGATAGTCGATCACCTATGCTGGACACAATAGATAAGCTGACAGAGCCAACCGTGTGCAGCCTTTTGGATGGCATCGTGGAGCTCGCACTAGCGAAAGTCTTTCCATCTCAAAAAGCTTGCCATTCAGTACTGGTGCAGGATGAGTATGTTGTGGTGCAACCTACTTATGTGTGGGCCAATACGAGTCAATACCCTCTGCCTGTACGAATTGATGGGGGTGACGTAGCAACCCTAGCAGCGGCTCTCATTCAAAGAATCCAATGGCCAAAGGACATGATCATTATACCACTCATGACGAGACATCCCAACCATGAAGCCGCAACAGGTAGTAGGGGTACAACATCAAATGGAGGTTCTGCAGCTCAGTGTCAGCAAAAGAAGGCTCAACAACAGCAGCAGATTAGCAAAACTACGCAGCAGGAGCGTCGACAACAACCGGAGGAGGAGCCCAGGCAAACTCCGCCTAAGCAGCAGCTGCAACTTGAGGATAATCAACAGACGAAACAACAACCTCTCCAAAGCTAACAGAGCGTCGACAACAAGCAGAGGAGCCCGTGCAAACTACGCCTAAGCGACTCGCAACATGATGATAAGCAACAGACGAAACAGTAGCCTCTCCAGCAGAAGGAGCGTCGACAATAGCAGAAGGAGCCCAGGCAAACTACGCCTAAGCAGCAGCTGCAATATGAGGATAAGCAACAGACGAAACAGCAGCCTCTCCAGCAGCAGGAGGAGCACAGGCAATCTCCCCCTAAGCAGCAGATGCAACAAGTATAGCAGCCTCTGCAACAGGAGGAGCCCAGGCAATCTCCACTGCAGAAGGGGAACCAGGCCAGGAAACCTCTGTCTAAAGATGAGATTCCTAACTCTGTTAATGGGACAAAACAGGACCGACCCAAATACTAACCTGGAGCACCTATGTTGTCAGAAGCAAATGTAAAGGCTGCTAGACCAAATTGTGCCAAGTTGCATGCTTATGTCATGGAACACAGTAAAGATAAACTTTCCTTTCCAGCAAAGGTGCATCAAGACTACTTTAAAGGTGGTTGTGGTGCTTTAATGTTAAACATTGAATTCAGCAGCGTGTTTAACCTTATAACCCTGGCTTCTCTGGATGTTACCTTCATGAGGTTGTGGACATTGTAAGTCCTTTAAAACCTAAAAAGATATTTCTTTAATTTTGACCGCAAAGTTCATGCATGCTAACAATTTGATTTTTTGTAGGAAAATGATGGACAAGGCAGCGGAGAGGCAGATCAGTGTTGGGTTTTTAGATCCAGATTTGTTTACTTCAACAAATATTTCTCAGTGTTCTCAGCAAGTTGGCAAAGCAATCTCAAATGCAATGATGAACAACTTGAAGGACCGAAACGGCGAACCAGAGAGGGGGGGAGTGAATGGGAGCCGATAAAAATTCTATTCAAGAATTTGGCCTATGAACCCAAATTCACTCGTGCACCTCCGCAAGCTTCTCTTGCCAAGTTCACGTAGCCACTGGAGTGCTACTGAACCTAGGAACAAGACCCAACCAACAGCCTCAACACACACGCAGCGGAACCACACACACGACACGGCTGCAGGCAGCCCAAACCGGTCAGGCCGACTTCTGAAACCGGTCAGACCGCTTCTGTTGGACTTAGCCTCACGTAGGCAGGGGAAACCGGTCAGACCGGTTAGGCAAACCGGTTAGACCGATTCTGTCCAGAAAACTCCCCAAAAACCCCAAGCACATCAAAGGCCTTTCCACATCTGAACAAACGAAGCCATGGAGCAAAGAAAGACTTCCTTATTCAAAGATCTTTCTCGACAGCCCACGGTGGCGAAACCGGTCGTACCGTTTGGGAAACCGGTCAGGCCGGTTTTAGCCTCGGACGATGCGGGGAAGAACACAGCCCGCGGGTCAACTCCCCCAAAACCAAATCTCAATCTCCCGAATCGCTCCACGGACTTGAACAAGACTTTGGGGATATCAGGAACACCTCATGAAGAGTCCATAGCCAAGTTTAATCCCACCAAATCTCGTTCAAAAAGGAGGAATCGAAGAAATCCCACCGAAAGCACTTCCAACCCAAGAACTCAAGAAACCCCAAAATCGAGCACCTTTTCTCACGGATTTGGGAGGGGAATCACAGCCCAAAGAACCACGAAGGGTTCCCACAAATTTTCCCCATCAAATCCCCAAGAGAAAAGTCCCGAAAACACCGCAAAGAAATCACCGGGAGAGGGCTCCGAAAATCACCACCAAGAACAACCGGGGAAAACACATCCAAACCTTGAGGAACCACGCCGAATCATCTATACATGAAACAAAGGTTCGTACAAGGTCTAGCAAGCCGCCCGATCATCCATCCCTCTCTACAAGATCTCTCCGTGAATCTCTCTTGCTAGTCCTAGAGAAAACCTAAGGAAAATAGGTGGAAAATAGGAAAACTAATGAGCTAGGGTTCCAAGAGTTGGCTGCCATCCTCTCACCTCTTGGGTTATATGGAGGCAACCGAATGTCTAAAATGCCCCTCTCTACTAACTAGGGATACAAGCCCCTCAAGGGCGGATTTGGAATTCTTGATGTCTTCACCATCGGACGGATGCCCAGTCACCGCACCCTGCGTAGCCTCAACGCAAGCCTTGCGATCCCGACGCGTGTCCTCCGCCTCGAAGCTTCCGCGCCCCGCGACCCCAAACCGGTCGGACCGGTTCTCCAAACCGGTCGGGCCGGTTTTGGCCTGCACGGCCCACGCCGGTCTTCGGCCTCGGCTTTGTGGCTCGCCCCGAGTAACCCGGTGATTTTCTCGGTGAACCACCGCAAACCCCGCGAACTTGATGTAGCCTCCGCCAATCACCACTCATGACTTGGCTCCCATGAAGTCCCGGCTCGACCTTGGTTTTGTGGCTCAACCAAGAAACCGTCCACCGACTTCATCTTGCTCGTTCTTGCCACCATGCGGCCCGCACTCGACCCCGCTGGCCACCGGGTCCCTCGAACGAAGCCTACTTGTCTTCTCCACACCCGGAGGCCTCACCAGCAATGACCTTTCGCGCTTGTTCTTCACCTGCACCAACACGAGTCAAGCCGCAACCTGCACCTGCAATACTTAGCCAAGAATCAGCCCACACAACGTTGTCAATCACTCATCACACAAGGAAGCGACCATCCACCGGTCCTCGAACCACACATGGTCCTCAATGTCCCCCTTGATGAGTGCATTGACAACACACACATGATAAGTAAAGAGAAAAGGAAAACAGAAAAGAAACAAAAAGAAAAACTCCAACAAGCGATCGAAAGCCGAGAAAGGCAAAAGACGAGATCACTTGAAGAAGACAAGTCTCGGACCCCTTAGGCAAGGGCAACGGCTCGACACATCCGAGACAAAAACCATGCTCAAGCAAAGAGCACAAACCACCAAAGCACACAAGAGCTCCCCCTGCACAAATGCAAGCTCCCCCTGATCAAGTGCCAACTCAGGGCACAAACCGGTCAGACCGGTTCCCATAACCGGTCAGGCCGGTTCCACCAAAACCGGTCAGACCGGTTTCCACAACCGGTCAGGCCGATTTCTCACAGCAGACCATACCCCAAAAGCCAAAAATGCAAAAAAGATGCACAAGCTCCCCCTTGACACTTGGGAAAGGTTCCCGGGATACAAGGCAACTTTTCTCCACCTTCCTTTCTCCCCCTTGTTGCCAATGCATGAGTCAAGGCACAAATGCAATCTAGAGCTTCTCAAGGATACAAAATTCATCACAAGATGCTACACATGTCCAAATGAGCAAGTTAGATACTCTACAGGTTTGTATGGACCTCAACTACATGATCACCAAGTTTCACAACCATTGGACAAGGCTAACAAAGATTTGAGTAATTTTGCAAAAAGTTACTCTCTCACACGCAAAAACCTAAACATGAGCAAAACATGCCAAAATGGCAAAGCCACACAAACTTCATGCTAGGACAGCCATTCTAATCATAAGACCATCACAAACACCCACAAGCACCTCATGTCATGTCAAAGCCACCGAGCCATGTGCCTACTTCTATGTATGAGACTTCTCATTGGTAGGCATCATGCAACGGTTTAGCACCCAAAGCAAATTTAATTCAGCACATATGACATGGGAGCATATTTTCCAAGCATTTTTTCATTTCATTTTCAGATTTGTAAATGGTACATGAAATGTCTTTGCGACAAAAAGGAACTTATGCCCCTCCACAAGATAAACCAAGAGGGCTAAACATTCATGATGGCAAATGAGCCTTTGGCCCCATATGATCAATAAACTAGCTATCCAACCACAAATTAAGCACAACCAAGCCACTAAAACATGTCATGATCATATAAAGGCATTTACACATGAGAGAGCATACATGTGACATTTTTCAAAAACATAGCCATCAACCATGGATTACTCATCAAGATCATCAAGAGCTAAGCCAAACTAACCATAGCATACCAAACAAGCTCACAAAGACATATATCTCATTCCATGGTGAACAATGTATATAAGAGAAGCTTTTCCTATCCAATGCATATGATACAAAATGCATGCAATCTAAGATACAAGGATGCCTATACATCATGTTACATATGCTATGCCAAATGTAAGAAATGCACAAAGGAAAGCTATACATATGCTACAAACCGGCTCCTCGAGGGGAGGCAAAACGGGCTCGACACCACCGGCAAAAGAGAGCTCCCACACACCCAACTCAGGAAATCAAACACACACCAAGTTCCCCCCGCAAACGAGTGAAAGTTGCTTGATCTAGGGGTTTGGTGAAGATATCGGCTAGTTGGTCATGTGTGGGTACATGGATCAAAGCTATCTTCCCTTTCTCGACGTTGTCTCTCAGAAAATGATACCTCCCTTCTATGTGTTTGGTTTTGGAATGGAGCACTGGGTTCTTTGCAACGCTTATGGCACTGGTGCTATCACATTGAAGTGGGACATGGGTATACTCCTCACCAAAGTCACTCATGGTGTAGGTGATCCAAAGGAGCTGAGAGCAACAACTAGCCGCGGCAACATACTCGGCCTCGGTCGTGGATTGAGCAACACTCGACCGCTTGCGGGAAGACCAAGACACCAAAGAAGAACCCAAAAGCGGCAAGTCCCGGAGGTGGACTTCCTATCCAACCGACACCCGGCAAAATCCGCGTCCGAAAAACCATGAAGCGCCAAAGAAGAGGACGCGGAGTACCAAAGGCCGAAGTCGGGAGTGTGACGCAAGTACCCGAAAATTCGCTTCACCGCTTGCCGATGCGAAGTCCTCGGAGACGCTTGAAAACGAGCGCACGGACACACCGAGAACCGTATGTCCGGCCTCGTCGCCGTCAAGTAGAGGAGTGACCCGATCATGCTCCGTACTCCTTCCGGTCCACGTGTTCACCTTCCTCGTCCGCATCAAGAGCCGTAGTCGTACTCATCGGCGTCGTCATAGCCTTGGAGTCCTCCATCTTGAACTTCCTCACAATGTCCTTGGTGTACTTAGCCCGATGCACAAATGTTCCTTCCTTTGATTGCTTGATTTGTAGCCCGAGGAAGAACCGCAACTCACCCATCATGCTCATCTCGAACTCCCCGCTCATATCATCCGCAAACCTTGCAACAAGAGAGTTAGACGAGCCACCAAAGACAATGTCATCCACGTACACCCGCACAATCGGGATATCTCTCGCCCTTCCTCGAAAAAAACAAGGTCCGATCGACCTTCCCCATCTCAAAACCTCTCTCAAATAAGAACCCCCTCAACCTCGCCATACCAAGCTCTAGGCGCCGCTTCAACCCATACAACCGCCTTCCTCAACTTGTACACCCGGTGGGGGTACTTCTCACTCGAAACCCCGGAGGTTGCCTCACATACACTTCTTCCTCCAACACTCCATTCGTAAACGCACTCTTCACATCCATTTGGTGCAACTTGAACCCTTTAACCACGAGAGAAGGCTAGAAGGATCCTAATCGCCTCCAAACGGGCTACGGGAGCAAAGGTCTCCTCGTAGTCGATCCCCTCCTTTTGACTGAACCCCTGAGCAACAAGTCTCGACTTGTTCCTCACAACCTCACCCTTCTCTCCCTCTTTGTTTTTCCACACCCACTTTGTACCAATCGGCTTACACCCTAGGGGAGGGTCAACCAACTCCCACACCTGATTCCTCTCAAAGTTCTCCAACTCCTCATGCATCGAATTAACCCAATTGTGATCAGATAGTGCGTGTCCAATGTCTTTGGGCTCGAAAGAAGCAACAAATGCAGCATGAGCGAAATGAGAGTTGTTCCGAACCCTCGACCGTGTATTGCGTTCATTCATGTCGCCGATGATCCTCGAAGCTGGGTGATCCACCTGTACTCGTCGGGGAGGTTCTCGCCTCGAAGCTACCTCCCCCTCAACATCAGCTTCTCCTCGTTCTTGGTTTGTCGTCGTAGGTGTAGCAGAGGGTCCATCCATCATCGTAGTCGAAGTAGTGGGTACATGTTCAGCCGGGGGCACCACACCACCATCTTCATCATCACCATGTTCATGCTCCTCCTCCCCGAAAGATCTCCTCGCCAAGCTCATCATCACCCGCACACTCAAAGACAAGCCGATCGCGTGGCTCGTCTCGTCAAAGGTTACCTCGCAAGTCTCCACGATTTGGTTAGTTTCAAGATTGAGCACACGATATGCTCTAGAATGAGATGCATAACCAAAGAAAATGCCATCGACGGACCTAGCCTCAAACTTATCCAACTTCCCGCCTTTCTTCGAATGAAACACTTGCAGCCCAAAGACATGGAAGTGACTCACCTTGGGTGTGCGACCATGCATCAACTCATAGCATGTCTTCTTCTTGTGCACTCGAGGTATATCCTGTTCGACACATAGCATGCGGTATTCACCGCCTCGCCCCAATACCTCCTCGGAGTCCTATGCTCATCAAGCATCGTCCGAGCCATCTCGCACAAGGTCCTGTTCTTCCTTTCCACAACACCATTCTGGGGAGGCGTATACGGACTCGAAAACTGGTGCTCAAGACCCAAGTCATGGCAAAAGGTTTCAAAACGAGAGTTCCCGAATTCCGAGCCATTATCACTGCGGATAGCTCGTATGGCATCTCCGTGCCTCTCGTTCCTCAACCTCAAGACTAGATCTCGAACAAAACCAAACGTCTCCCCCTTATCCTCGAGAAAGAACACCCACGCATACCGAGAATAGTCGTCCACCACAACAAGGACATACCACTTCCCACCCGCGTATCGCACACGAGCTGGGCCAATAAGGTCCATATGGAGCAGCTCGCATGGACGCTCAGTCATCACATCGGTGAGAGGCGGGTGAGAAGAGGCCACCATCTTGGCATGCCTACACGGAGCACAAACCAACTCTTTCTCAAGCCTCGGCCCGTGGCAATCCTCGGACCAAATTGAGTTTACTCAAGCGAGACAAAAGGTCAAAGCTCAAGTGACCCAACTTCCTATGCCACTTCCACAACTCACTCGAAGAACCAGCCAAGAAACAACGCTCCACACCCGAAGACTGAGAAAAATCAGCACGAAACACCTGACCCTCGGGAACGACCATACAAACAAGGTCCCCTCGAGAGTCCATAATCCGAGAACCACCTGGCCGAAACAACACCTCAAAGCCCTCATCCAACAACTGGGACACAGAAAGCAAATTGTACCCCAGCGATTGAACAAGAGCAACACGCCTCAGAGTGATCTTGTCACTCACTTTTATCTCACCTTCTGAAAGCACACGCCCACGCCCATTGTCCCCAAAAGTGATGTACCTCTTTGTCACCACCGGGACGAGACTTGAGAACCACCCCCTGTCTTCGGTCATATGCCTCGAGCAACCGGAGTCAATCAACCAAATGTTCTTCAAGTCTCCCACCTGAAATTCAAAAATAAGCACGTGAGTGAACAAACGACTCAGCACTGGGGTTAGCACCAAAAGAGGAAACCAGTGCCGAGCCATTTGCTCGAAAGTGGGGTTAGCACCAACCAAAGCATCTCTCCTACCAAAGCTACCTCCACGATCACCACCACGGTAACCACCCTGAGGGAACCACCCCTCTCTGCCTGGAGGAGGACCAAAACCACGAAAGAGAACTCGTGGACCGTCCCTCCTCTCCTTCTCAAAGCTATGACTCCTCCCATCCCCGTAGTGAACTCGAGGGGGAGAACGCCTAGCAACCTGACCACCTGCAAACTCTCCAGCCCAGTCACCAGAACCACGACCTCCAGAAACAACCTTCGCACCTGTACGAGCACGGAAACCAAGCTTGTCATTCCGCAGACCCCAAACCGGTCTGACCGGTTCCAAAACCGGTTTGACCGGTTTCACTCCTCCAGCAGCACCTCCTGCACTCTTTCGATCACCCCAAGCCGGAACTGTCCTCACACTCCCCTTGGCCCTGAGCATCTGCACACGAGGCTCAAGCACACCACTGGAGGGGTGATACTTGTCCCCGTTAGCCCACTCCTTCGCCATTCTCTCCTCTCGCTTCCTCTTGAAGCAAAACTCCTCCTTATGGCCATCTCTCCCACAATAGCCACAATGGAACCTCACAAGCTTAGGCTTAGGCTTGGGATGTGGCTGCTCACTCGGTTTCTCTCCACTCAAATCCTCCACCGGTTTCTCACCACTAGCCTTCTCACTCTCCTTCCCAAAGAACACTTTCCCCGAAGTGCTCACAAACTTGATAGGCTTTTGTAGGTCATTTGTGGGTGTAGGAAACACGGGTGGAGCTGGGGTTGTGTCTAGTCGGTTCCTTAGATGATTAGGTTTTGGAGGGAAATCATTTTTGTGGTGGGTTTTTGGTGGCTCCGGGATATTCTCTCCACTTCCCTCACCAACCTTGTTTGCCCCAAGCCCCTCACCATCTTGCCTCTTAAAGGCCTCGATCATCATCCTCAACTGAGGCTCATGACCGGACAACCAACCCATCAACTTCCTCAAATCATCATTCTCATCCTGCAAACGATCAACATAATGTGCAAGCTCCAAATTTTTCAATGCATGCATTTCACGGGTAGAGCAAGATGTAGGCATGGGTTCCTTCAATTTAGCCTCGAGCGAACTAGTGTAAGCATGCATCTCATCAATCTTAGCATGCAAAACGGGGCAAGAAGTGCAAGCACCTAGCAAAGCGAGGTCTAGACTTAAGCTCGGCCACTTCAACCCTAAGCACATCTAGTTCCTCACACTTGGAGGCATGCTTCTCCTTAAACAAAGCAAGATCAGCAAGGAATATGGAGCAATCAACACAATCATTCTCATCGAAACAACGGGGCTAGCCTTAAGCGAATCAATCTCAAGCTTGCTATCAAGCACCCGTGTCTCTAGCTCGGCCACTCTAGTCCTAGCATCCTCGAGTGAAGCCCTAAGCTCTTTCCTCATTTTCTTGGCCTCTCTAAGCATGTCATCACGGTTATCAAGCAAAGAGCCAAGCCTCTCATTCTCCTGGCGCAAGAAGGGAAGTTCATCACGCACCTCGTCGTCGGACTCGCAGTCCGAGTCACTCGTGTGCTCTTCTTGCCGCCGAGCTCGGCGCCATGGTGCGAAGCCATCTCTCGCGAAGCGCTCGCCCCGCTCGGGTTCTTGGACGACTTCTTGTTCTTGCGGCGATCTCCCTCGTCTTCACCGCCGCTCGAGCTCGAGGTGGAGTACGCGGAACTGGAGTCGACGTCGCTCGCTCCAACCATCGCTCGGGCCTTGCCTCGGCCCTCCTTCTTCCTCGATCGTCGCTCGTCCTTGTACTTGTTCTTGTGCTTGCTCTTGTGGTCGCGCCTCGAACGGTACTTGCCATCGTTCATCCTCGACTTGTGCTTGTAGCTGTCCTTGTTCTCGGCCTTCTCCGGCGGTCGGCGACGAAGTGTCCCGCTTGCCGCACCGGGAAGCCGTGTCCTTGTGTTCCTCCTCATGTTCACGCGGTTCTCATGCGGCCTCTCGAACCGCCTCGTCAACGGCGCCGGCTCGTCCTCTCCAAGGTCATCAAACTCCTCATCCGGCATAGACATCAAAGAGGAAAACAAGAACATCCGGTGGATGGGTTAGAGTTAGTCTTTCCTTTGGAACCACCAACGAGGGCAAGACTATGGGAGTCGGTCGGTCCCTCGAGCTTGGCGGTCATGCCCCTATCCACCTCGGCCCGACTTGAGCTTCGAGAACGGCTCGTTCACCGTCGAGTATCATACCTCTCCGACTCGACTATGACCTCGAACTTTCCGCCCCATATCGTATGATCCAAAGAGTGTAAGAGCTTGACCGCTCTATCATGATCATCGTACGGGAGCACGTCCACATTGGCCCTCATGTTGTTCACCACCACCGTGAACCTCTGAAACAAGGCATCGATGGACTCACCGGGAAGATGAGTGAAGTTCTCGTACTCTCTCCGGTAGGTCGCATACATCCGTGCCTGAACCTGGGCGTTCCCAACATGAGCCTCCTTCAACACCGCCCAAATCCTACAAGCCAAGTGCTCGGTGTGCACCCGACCGAACTCAGGCTGACACAAAGCACGAAACAAGTAGTCGACCGCCTTATTGTTGGCGTCGAATCTGTCCCTCGACCCTGGAGCAAGGAAATCCATCGGCTGGACATAGCCTGTGTCCACCGTGACATCCCAAAGAAGCTGACCCTTTCCGCGGAGGAACGCACCCATCCGCTTGCTCCACATCTGGTAGTTCTTCCCATCGAAGTGTGGAGGACCCGAACCCTGTTCCTGGTACGCCATCCTTGGATCTTAGACTGGTTAGAGTCAACAAAGACCCGAACCGGCTCTGATACCACTTGAAGGACCGAAACGGCGAACAAGAGAGGGGGGAGTGAATGGGAACCGATAAAAATTCTATTCAAGAATTCGGCCTATGAACCCAAATTCACTCGTGCACCTCCGCAAGCTTCTCTTGCCAAGTTCACGTAGCCACTGGAGTGCTACTGAACCTAGGAACAAGACCCAACCAACAGCCTCAACACACACGCGGCGGAACCACACACACGACACGGCCGCAGTGCCCCAAACCGGTCAGGGCCGACTTCTGAAACCGGTCAGACCGCTTCTGTTGGACTTAGCCTCACGTAGGCAGGGGAAACCGGTCAGACCGGTTAGGCAAACCGGTTAGACCGATTCTGTCCAGAAAACTCCCCAAAAACCCCAAGCACATCAAAGGCCTTTCCACATCCGAACAAACGAAGCCATGGAGCAAAGAAAGACTTCCTTGTTCAAAGATCTTTCTCGACAGCCCACGAGGCGAAACCGGTCGGCCGATCGGGTTTGGGAAACCGGTCGGGCCGGTTTTAGCACGGACGATCGGGAAGAACACGGCCGCGGGTCAACTCCCCCAAAACCAAATCTCAATCTCCCGAATCGCTCCACGGACTTGAACAAGACTTTGGGGATATCAGGAACACCTCATGAGGAGTCCATAGCCAAGTTTAATCCCACCAAATCTCGTTCAAAAAGGAGGAATCGAAGAAATCCCGCCGAAAGCACTTCCAACCCAAGAACTCAAGAAACCCCAAAATCGAGCACCTTTTCTCACGGATTTGGGAGGGGAATCACAGCCCAAAGAACCACGAAGGGCTCCCACAAATTTCCCCCATCAAATCCCTAAGAGAAAAGTCCCGAAAACACCGCAAAGAAATCACCGGGAGAGGGCTCCGAAAATCACCACCAAGAACAACCGGGGCAAACACATCCAAACCTTGAGGAACCACGCCGAATCATCTATACATGAAACAAAGGTTCGTACAAGGTCTAGCAAGCCGCCCGATCATCCATCCCTCTCTACAAGATCTCTCCGTGAAGCTCTCTTGCTAGTCCTAGAGAAAACCTAAGGAAAATAGGTGGAAAATAGGAAAACTAATGAGCTAGGGTTCCAAGAGTTGGCTGCCATCCTCTCACCTCTTGGGTTATATGGAGGCAACCGAATGTCTAAAATGCCCCTCTATACTAACTAGGGATACAAGCCCCTCAAGGGAGGATTTGGAATTCTTGATGTCTTCACCATCGGACGGATGCCCAGCGACCGCACCCTGCGTAGCCTCAACGCAAGCCTTGCGATCCCGACGCGTGTCCTCCGCCTCGAAGCTTCCAGTGCCCTGCGACCCCAAACCGGTCGACCGGTTCTCCAAACCGGTCGGAGCGCGTTTTGGCCGGGGACGGCCACGCCGGTCTTCGGCCTCGGCTTTGTGGCTCGGCCCGAGTAACCCGGTGATTTTCTCGGTGAACCACCGCAACCCCCGCGAACTTGATGTAGCCTCCGCCAATTACCACTCATGACTTGGCTCCCATGAAGTCCGGCTCGACCTTGGTTTTGTGGCTCAACCAAGAAACCGTCCACCGACTTCATCTTCTTTGTTCTTGCCACCATGCGGCCCGCACTCGACCCCCCGCCGGCCACCGGGTCCCTCGAACGAAGCCTACTTGTCTTCTCCACACCTGGAGGCCTCACCAGCAACGACCTTTCGCGCTTGTTCTTCACCTGCACCAACACGAGTCAAGCCGCAATCTGCACCTGCAATACTTAGCCAAGAATCAGTCCACACAACGTTGTCAATCACTCATCACACAAGGAAGCGACCATCCACCGGTCCTCGAACCACACATGGTCCTCAATACTACATGGTGGGTGCCTACTGCACTAGCCACTGGGTAACAGTTTTCATTTGTATGAAGTTCAAAGAGGTTTGGTATCTAGATTCTGCTAAACAACATCCCCCGCTAACGTTCCCAGACCTCCAAAATGTTTTGAACTGGTCAGTTTCTTGTAGGTTTTGCTCACAAAAATTCAATCTCTTAGTGTTTCTAATTGTATTGCTGACCATGCAGGGCCTTTGATACAGTATTTTTTGTTCACAAAAAATCAATCTCTTAGTGTTTTTAATTGGTATTGCTGATCATGCAGGGCCTTTGGTGATGCACAGGACAGAGTGACGAAAGGAAAGAAAAAAAGCCAAAAGCCACACTCAAGCACAAAACAAATCTCGCTGTAAGACTGAGGTTTTTTTATGGTCCTTTCTTACCTATTTGGTACTGCATTAACTTGTCATTTTGTTACCTCGATGCAGTGTGCTTAGTAGCCACGGGGGTCCTCTTTGTGTGGATTCCATGTGGCATTCCATATGTTAAGACTACTCGATGACATACCTGACATCAAGAAGGCTGCTGTAAGTAGATAATAATGCTCATCCTTGTCTCTTCTCATAATATCCATCTGATTTTAGAAAATGATTTCTACTTGTAGTCTCATAAATGATTGTATTTTGCAGGATTTCAAACCTCCTGTAGATGTTTCCACAAAAGATGTAAAGCGTGTCCGGGAGATGCTGTGCGAGTACATTCTTAAGGAGACTATCGACCGAAAGGGCAAGTTCTACAGTGGTGCACCGTGAGTTTATTGTGACCAGAAACTTGAAACTCATTCAGTCTTCTTTAGTCAGGTGTTGTTGCCTGAGAAACCTGCTTGGCTTGCTTGGTTGGGGTCGACATCGCTCGGTTCGGTCCGTTTTCTCATGACTCCATCCAAACAAGCCCTGATGAGAGTAACTTGAAACTTGATGTGATCCTAGCTAGCTTGTCTATAAATGTGATCTTGCTTTGCCAATATCTGTGATGTGAGAATGTGTTTGTGATGTCTCCTTGCTGTGGTGGCTGCCATATCCTGGCTGGTTCCAGGATGCAGCCCCTGGTGGCTGCCAAATCCTGGCTGGTTCCAGGATGCCGCCGGCAACCGGGCAGGTTACTGTAGGGATGGCCGCCGTATCTGTAACGGGCGTTAATTAAAGCTCGTTACAAACACTGATCAGTAAGTAACGGGCTTCACTCGGAAAGCCGGTTACAAAAATGCCCACAATGTAACGGGTAGTGTAAAAGCCCGTTACCAGTCCTGACCGGTGGGCCCCAGGACCTGGCCCTTCATCGAGATATAGGAGACACATGTTGAAAGCAAGGGTCTCCTTTAATAGAGAGAAAGCAGACGCGCGTAGAAACAGATGCGTCTCATTTCGTCGAGACAGTGGAGACGACGGTTCACAAAATGCGTCTCTGATGTTAATTTAATAGTAACAGGCTCTGTTTCATGCCCATTACCAAAGTTCCATGTGGGCCCAGAGAAACAGCCATTTCACGTGACCGGTGACTAGTTGTGGTAACAGTCGAGGTTTGATGCCTGTTACGAATACTAGTTGTGCTAAGACGCGTGTGAAATAGACGCGTCTCATTTCGTCAAGATAGTGGAGACGTAGGTGCACATCATGCGTCTCAGATATTGAGCTTCTGTAACGGGCTTTGCTTTGGTGCCCGTTACGAAAGTTCCCTGTGGGCCCAGAAAAACAGCCATTTTGACTGGTGGCTAGTTTTGGTAACGGTCGTTGTTTAATGCCCGCTACGAATATGTCTTATCAGTAACGGGCATCTGCACGTTACCTTTCTTGGCTTATTTGTAACACTTGATCGGTAATGGGCGCATTGCCCGTTACCAAAGGCGATCTACGCTCGTTACCAAAGCCAGTTTTTCACGTAGTGTTGAGAGAAAGAGTGAGAAGGAAATAGTAGCTAAAATAGATGAGCGCTCCAGCAGCAACCCGCCCCCCTTGCGCATCCAGCGCTGGCCGTTGGCTCCCGCGGCGGGTCGGAGAAACCGCAGCTTGTCTCCGACGCAGGGGCTGGAGCTCCTTGTCGCTATCGCAGCTCACATTGAGCAGCTCGCGGGAGGAGGGAGCTCAAGTAGCAGCTCGCGGAGGAGGGAGCTCGAGAGGCCGTGAGGAAAGCCGACACGGGAGGAGGTGTGGAGCAGCAGAGCGAGGAAGGCCAGCGCGGGGGGATGGTGGAGCTGCGTCCTCGGCGACCCGACGCGGCCCGCCTCTGCTCGTTGGTAGCGAGGGCCGACTGCTTGGCTCCGACAGACGACTGCATCTGCTCGACCTCCGCGACGTCGTGCGCCAGCTGTGGAGCTCCACCTTCGCACCCCTGCTCCACGCCTCTGCACCGGCACGTTGGAGGAGACAGCGACCTCGGCCTCCGCGGTTACGGGCTACCTTGAGCTCGACGGCGACCTCAACCTCGACCAAGGAGGCGCCCGGATCTACCTTGCCGTGGAGGGGAGACGAGGTGGTGCGGGTCCCAGAAGACCGCCGTCCCAAGCCGTCGCCGAAGCAGGGGTAGGCAGCGCCGCAGCAGGCTCGGGCGCGCGATCGAAGAGGGCGAGGGACGAAGGGAGGCGAAGAGGGCGGGTGACGAGGCGGGCGGAGCAAGGGAGGTGGAGGCGGCCGAGACGGGTGGGGCCCACAGGCGATTGGGATGGGGAAAGGACTAGACCCCCTGAGAATGCGCTTGAGCAAGGGCATCACTGCAAAATGCAGCACATGTTGCAGCACCGTGTGGAGCCGGAATAGTGCTCGTGCGATCTGCATTTTGCAGATGGAGATCGTGATGGGGAAGCTGCTGGAGACAGTCTTACTCCCTCCGTCCCACAATATTGAGACCAAAGCATTCAAATGCAAAAACCAACTGTGAGTGGAAATGACCTCAATGCCCCTTGTCTCCTTCATCCGTCCGTTGCTCCGCCGCAGGCCCGCAACCATGATGGCCTTCTTCTCCTCCTCAGCACCGCTCCTCCCATCCCAGCTGCAGCATCAAATCGCGCCTTGTCGCCACTGAATCGTGCCCTGCCGTCGCCGATGTCGAGCACAGGTGTGCGCACCGAGACGAGCAGGGCATCCTCGTCGTCGTGCTCGACGTCCGTCACCCACGGCCACGCCTCCCTTCTCTTACACGCGAGCTCCGGTGGCTGGTTCCTTCTCCTTCGTGCAAGCGTGGGCGGTCGGCTCCTTCCTCCGCGCAGCTTGTTCTTCCCGGCGAGATCCGGACGCTCGGGAGCGACGGGCGGCAAGTCGCGCGGCTCGGGGGTGCGGGGATCCTCTGATTTTTTTCACTGTGGCTGCGTGATGGGTGGAGCGTCGTGTGGTTGGGGGAGTTTGGGATTTTTTTAACTTGTGAGGCCCACAGCTCAAGACCTTATAATCGTGGGAAAATTTTGAAGCCCCAGGTCCTAATATTATGGGACAGAGGGAGTGTCAGTGCGGAAAGTAGTCCCGACACTAACTAGTAAGAGCGCTGAGATCGGTCTCTCGATGGCCGGTGCTAAACAACACAATGACACGGGGTTTATCTTGGTTCCGGTCGTGGGCCGTACGTCTAGCATGGGTGCGCTCATGGTGCTGTATTGCGTGGCACCGTGGTGCTCGTAGAGGGGAGCTACAAGCGAGGCGAGAGAGGAAGAGGAGCCTCCAGGTTCTTGAGGGTTGATTGAGGCTAAGTGCTAATATCGTGGATGAAGGCGGAAAAGTTCGAGTGAGTAGCTATCCGTTGTCCCACGCGGCCAGGGAACCGCCTCCCCCTTTTATAGTCCAAGGGGAGGCGTTTTACAGTCAAGCCGCGTGGCTCTAAGTGCTACATACGGTAGCATGGCGCACAGTGTCATGGAATTGACAGTCGTCCTGACGAATCTTGCCTCTGGCGGGCATCGTGGTGAGTCCTGTGCCCGTCCAGGGGCGGCTTTGAGGGTAGAAGCGCTGGAGCTCTTGTTTGGTCTCCGTCCGTACGCTGGTTCGAGGGCTGGGCTGACGGAAGACCGGAGGCCGCACAATGGCGGGCGTGGTGATGTCTGTTGTGATGTAGCGAAGCTACCCCTCACAAACAATGAAAGAAAACTGTCGACGGTGAAATTCTGTCAACCTAGCCATGAGTTTACCTTCGGTGTTGGCATAACTTTTATACCTTATCCATTGGTACTAACCCCCTTGGTATAACAAGTTCATTCGTGCATGTCGGTTTTGGAGTTTAGTGTTTATGCAGGGTTTTAGCGTTGAAAGCAAGACTTCGGGGATAAATTCATCAAGCATGTTGTGACATGACCTTGAAGCCCCGTACAAGTCATGCAATGAAGCAAACTTGACTCCAAGAAGCCCAGGGACCTAACCTGAGAAGATGAAAAACTCCGAGGACCTAGCCAGAAAAGTGCCGAATCTTGCGAGACAAGGAGCTTCGTCCAATTCAGAGAGAAACTGACGACAAGGGCCCACATGCAGAACGGGGAAAGATCTAGAAGACTCGGGAACCGACACCGGGCGAGGGAGGACGCGGACTGGGCCGAAATGGGCCCAAGCCGGTCGGTCTAGGCCGGCCGGCCCAGCCCATTTCAGGGCCCAGTCGCTCACCTAGGTGCCTCTCGGGCTATTTATAGCCACCTGACCGAGAACCATGCATCAATCCATTTGTCATCCGCCGTCGAGGAGCAGAGAAGAGAGGGACACTGTTCTGGAGAGGAGAGGGTCGAGATGGTTGACTAGGGTTCCCCTAGCCGACGTGGGAACCTTGCATGGAAGACCACGTCGGAGTTCCCGGAGCTAGGATCAAGGTCGAGGTAGGATCCCGGTGGTGATCTTGATTCATGTATGGCATGTAATTTTGAATTTGCAAGTTAAATCCAATTTCTAGCAATAAAGTGCTTTCTCTATGACTTTGTCTTCGCTTGGGTTTGCTTCTTCCCCATTCTAGTCTATAGCTAGATTTCTTAGGGTGCTCTTGTAGTCATGGTGGCTAGAGGTGCATACCCGATCTACAAAGCGTTTTCAACTTGTTCATCTTGGACTCGCCCTAGACTACCCGCATGAATAGGGGTGCGTTGTGACAACGGTGGCTCTGAAAGGCGGGCGTTTTCGGAGTTGGAACGGAAGCCACGATTTAAAGAGGCTAGTTATGAGATTCGTTTGCTTTATTCTTCTTTGCTTTGGAACTTCAACAAAAGACCCAATCCAATCTCTAGATTGGTTTTATCTCTCTTTCTCTTGCTACCCCTGGTGTATAGTAGATTAGATGCGTTTTATAGTTCCCCCATAGATTAGATGCAAAACCCCTTTTGAAGATCAAAGTGTTTTCCACTTATTAGATTGGATCTTGCGTTACACATTGTTCCACGGATTCAATACCTTGGGTTCACCACTCGAGGGAAGAAGGGTCCCTTGACTACAACGGGAGACTTGTCCGCTTGCAAGTCTACTTGAACTTTAACACGAATATATACCGTCAACAAGCCCCTTTTTCTGGCGCCGTTGCCGGGGAACAAGTAATCAAGATTCAATCTAGTATTGCGTTTGTTATTATTTTCAGTTTTTATTTTGATTTTTCTTTTGCTTCTCTTAATTTTAATCATCCTCAAAAAAAAATCTAGGGTTTTTCTAAACCCTAGTTTTCTTTTAGTTCTTTTTTTGTTTATATTTGCTAACCGTAACCGGAGATGGATGGCTACATCTCCAACAAAAAAAACATATATTTTGTGGATGGTCTAGAAAAAATTTTGCAGACAAAGGTGACGTGCAGCACAAGATCTAAAAGCGGAGGTCGAACATCGTCGGAATCTCCAAGAGAAACTCCATCTCCAAGATCGAGAAAAGATCAATCTCATCATCACTTCTCCTAGGGAGATCGTTCCTCAAGACCGTCGGAACAATTGACGTCGGCGAGGGGGAGGTCATGATCGACATTGATGGCGTGAGGAGTGCGTTCAAGTCAACTACGATTCGAGGTATGTATCATGATCAATGTTAAATATGTTCTACCTCAATGTCACATTGGAATGGAGGAGTCAAAGGAGAATGAAGCCAAGGAAGAAAAGTTGTTGCATCCGTCAAGACCAAGAATCAACACTCGCCTGTGAAGACCAAAAAGATGACTAAGCCGAAGAATAAATCTACACCGAAGCCATGGATGGTGTAGAAGTGGGGCCCCCAAGATTGCAACGCCCACAAAAAGCGTTGATCCGGAGAAAAGAGAAGAAGTCTAGCTATAGACTATAAACGAAGCGCTTTGCGGGAGGCAACCCATTCATCAAGTCAAGAATAAGCTGCCAGGAGGACAACCTGTTGAAGAGTCAAGCTATCAGGAGGGCAACCCGAAGAAAATTTTCAATTTTTTCAAGTAAGTTGGTCTTAGAATTTGCTATGCAATTTATATGCGGTTGAATAATTTTTAGAGACATTATAATTGCTCGGTCATTTACTTAAATTTTATATGTTGATCATAAACCAATGACTTGAGCCATCTGAAGTCTTGTTTGCATCTTTTAGAGAAACTAGTACCAAAAATTCAGCACCTACCCCAACCTTTCATCCTCTCCATGGTGTTAAGGTTAGCTTGTTTTACATGATAAAAACATGTGAGTAGAGCCTTGCTATGTTCTTTATGTTTTAATCTTTGACACATCGTAGGACTCGTGTGAACCTAAGCAACTTTATTTTTGGTTTCATTCAACTTGACATCCACCGGTTTGTCTAGATTTAGAATTTTTCTAAGCCTCATTAACTTTACTTTTCATTCAAAATCTCTCTCTCATGTTTTCCCAAAATTAGAACCTAAACCTATACCCTCACGGTCATGCCGGAGGAACTTGCTATCAATTAATGAAAGCAATCAATCTCGGTGTAACCAAAATGAACTTTATAATTGTTTTTGATGCCTAAAAACTCCTCTAATAGTATATTTGGACTCATCGCTAGCACTGAGTTAATTTTTAAAGTTTCAAAATTAGAGGAGTGATTAGCATCTCAACATGATTAAGGGAGGTTTTTGAGCTTGATTAACATATAGTGCCCCACAATGCATCACGTGTCCATCATTTGGCATCTTGGGCACGTGCAAAGGACAAGCATGGGGGAAGCAAGGGCTTTGTTTTGTAGGAAATTGGTGGAAGCACAAGAGGCAAGGGATCAACAAGATGTGAAGCAAAACAATGGAGGTGGAAGATTAATCACGCAAGCAAAGGTGTGGTTGTGAACGGTTCGGGCAATGGAATCTCATGGATCACGTGGACACAAGGAAAGAAGGGAGCAAGAAGCATCTTAGAGAAAGATCAAGCGCCCGGTGCTCCCCTTCTCTAGGTAAGTAATTTATGCATTTATTAATTTGTGTTCTTGAGTTCATAGTCCGTAAGTTTCATAAACAACCTAGAAAAAATTGAGTTCCATGGTGTTGTAGGATCTTGTCATGTTAACGCCGAACCTTTTTTATTTATGTTGATAATGCTTTGATGCCTAAGGCCAGCTACCATGCTTAATGGGAGTATGGGGTCCGCTGCTCCCGTAGAACCCATCAACATATATTTTGTAGGTTTAGCTAAAGTTGCTTCATGTACACACCTCAATAAATTAGTTTAAGCTTCACCTTGATAGGCGGTTGCATGTTCAAGAAACCACAAACCCTATGGGCTAATATCAATCCTATCTTGTGCATCTCACAAAAAAATAATCATAATAATAATAAACTCCACCCTCCATAGACTTCCCTTGTGTGTTTTTCCCACCGGCAAGCAACCCCCGGTGCACTCGTTGTGAGTTAGTGCAACAACAATGTGGAAGATGGCCTCCAATTTCTTCCCCAAGAAGACACGATCATCGAAGGCACCATCATCGAGCTCTTCGAGGAGGCACTCGGTCTCCGAGTCTCCCCGAATTATGGAGGAAGATGTGGCACCACCGAGGAGCGACACGCTGCCCCTTGGTGGCATGAGGAGTACACGAAGTTCATCCATGCGGTACACCGAGCCGCGAGGACACACGGAAGAGCCACCCATTCCATCATGTTGCTCAACTCGTTCATCCGCTCCACCACCATACACTCCGAGGTGTTCCAATGGATGTATCATGAAGACGGAGGAGGAGGGGCGTGTTCGTCTTGAGAAGAGGCAAAAGCCAAATGTTTAGATGACTCTCTCCAAGTGTTGGATTCTACTCAAATCTTAAGCAACCTTGGATGGGTGTGATTCTTTATGGAGTTGGTGCGAATACTCACAAGGAGCTTGATTTGGAAGTTCTTATACATTAGCGCCGGTAATCGATGAAGGAGTGCCGTGCCTCTCATTTCACCTTGAAGATGAAGAGCAATTAGTTCCTTATGGATATATTGGAGAACTACTCGGTTACAAGAAGGAAACCCGGAGCAAGTTGATGTCCAAGGAAAAAAATGTTAGAAGGATTTTTGGGGGGTGATTTCGAGAGAAGATTACAATAAACCCAAAATTTATCCTTGTCGAGATTTCTTTGGGATCGAGTACATGAAGCAAGGAAAATAAATTAGTGGAGATGAGAGGAGAGGGTGCAATTTGACGTTCCTCTTTCCAACATGGGGCTGAATTTATTTGTTGAAGGGAGACAAAAATTGGTTAGAGGAAGGATTTGTTGTGCCGACAAAAAAGTTTAAAAAGAAGAATTGTTGAAGAAGGATCATCCTCCGTAGCCCAAGATGAAGGAGGGGCTGCACATCAAGTTAATAAACAACCACATGGAGGGATCCCGTTGCCACAACCATATGAAGGAAGTATGTCAAATGCAAGAATGGGGGAGTGGGGCAGCCACGCCACCACATCCTCCACCATACATGTTCCTCATGAAGTTTTCATGGCGCTCCATCCAACAAATGCAAGAAGAAGGGACCGCAAGCATCGCCTATAAAATTGGTCGTTTTTACCACTGGAGCAATTTAGAGGAGGACCGGCGCAATCACAATACAAGCAAGGATACAATGCGCCGGACCACCAATGTCAACCACCGGAAAATAAAGGAAGAAGGAGGAAGAAAAGAAAATAATAATTCGGTTTGATTTTCTCCTTTTCCTTTTCTTTATTTTAGCTTTTGTGAACTTTATATATGTGTAGCATGTTCTGTTTTTATTTATTTTCAGCATGTGTGATAATAGTAGAGTTAGTTTAAGATCACCATGAATAAAGTCACCACCTTATTTTTACCTTTGGTAAAATTACAAAATTTGTGCCATGATGATATATGATTATAATTGCCGCTTTGTTTATCTTTGTATTTGTTTTATGCATGATTAAGCTAGTGCTCTCTTAAAATACAAATCTGAATTTATCTAAATGCTAGCTCAATCTTTAGTGAAGGTTATGATAAAAATAAAGACCCATAGTGTTTTATATGCTCTCAAGTTTTAGATGGATTAAAGATGATTTTTATTCCTAAAAGTAATGCTAACCTTGTCATGAATATCACTTGTGTGTTGCTCTACCTATCTAGAGCCTTATATATATTTGAGTGCATAAACCTTAGTGCACAAGATTTATTTTTGAGTGATTTATTGCAGGCCATGATTTCTCTGGCCCTAGACTAAGAAGCTGGTCATTCCGTTTTTGCGTATCTATCTTATTGCTAGCCTCTTATCCGTGCATTGTGTATCCCCACATCGGAGATCTCACAAACCTCGCCGGATATCCACCCTTAAAACCAAAGATCATATTTTGTGATTACCTCCTTGACCACAACCTATTGTTGAGCATGGATCATCAATTCAAGGAAGATCGCAAGACTGTACCATGATTGAAGATGTCAAGTATCTCTCCGAAGGAAAAATATTTCTGGTACCTACCTTATCTCTATCACCTCTTTGCTCGAGGACGAGCAACGTCTAAGCATGGGGGAGGAGGTAGGTACAATGGAATTTTAGAGTTCAAAGGGGTGCAAATAAAATCAATTTATGAGAAAGAAAAAGAAAAAAATGAGAAAAAGAAAGGAAGAAAGAAAAAATATGAGTATGAGAAAAAGAGAAAAAAAGAAAAAATATGAGTGTGTGTAAAAATAAAATAAAGTGAACTCCTAGGTTCTCTAAAGTGCATTAGGAATTTCAAGGTTTCAAGATTAAAAGATCCATGCTCATTTTCCAACCATGTGCAATCCGATAACGAGGACTTCCTTTGTGCCTTGGGATCATTCTTTGCCATTTGCACTTGTCCACCTATCTCAAGTGTGTGTATTTTTCTCTCCCCCTCCTTGATACAACATTATTTTCTAATGACCTTTTTGACGAGTCTCGGTAAGACCATGAGAAGCTTGTCTTGTTTTGACAACATCTCATTTATAATATCTTGGTAGGACTAAACTTTCCCAAAAAGCTCCATATAAAGGCTACCACATATATATGTTATGAGAGGGGAAGGAGTAGAATAAATAGGCTTGAGAGACAAGATGAGATGAGAGTTCATGAGCAATATGCAAGTTGATTCAAATTTGTGAACTTGGTTTAGCTCTCTTTTCATTTCGTTCTTTATTTCAAAATTTCTGAGATCTATTTAAACTTTGAGAGCATGTTATTACTTGTGGGATAAGCTTATTTAATAATCTACCCTCCGTAGGGATGAACATTATGAAACTTTAATGAATTAAATTTTGAGAGCATTAAGTTTTCTCATGTATGATCAAATGCAAGGTTTAAACAATGAAGGGCAACGATGATATCCATCGAAGGCTTACTCGAGGACGAGTAAGGTTTAAGCATGGGGGAGATGTTGACGATGAAATTCCATCAACCTAGCCATGAGTTTACCTTCGGTGTTGGCATAACTTTTATACCTTATCCATTGGTACTAACCCCCTTGGTGTAACAAGTTCATTCGTGCATGTCGGTATAGGAGTTTAGTGTTTATGCAGGACTTTAGCGTTGAAAGCAAGACTTCTAGGATAAGTTCATCAAGCACCTTGTGACAAGACCTTGAAGCCGCGTACAAGTCATGCAATGAAGCAAACTTGACTCCATGAAGCACAGAGACCTAACCCGAGAAGATGACAAACTCCGAGGACCTAGCCAGAAAGTGTCGAATCTTGCGAGACAAGGAGCTTCGTCCAATTCGGAGAGAAACAAACGACAGGGGCCCACATGTAGAAGGGGGAAGGATCTAGAAGACTCAGGAACCGACACCGGGCAAGGGAGGCCGCGGACTAGGCCGAAATGGGCCCAGGCCGGCCGGCCCAGCCCATTTCAGAGCCCAGTCGGGCCCCCTTTGACATAGGTTCCTCTCGGGCTATTTATAGCCCCCTGATTGAGAGCCACGCATCAATCCATTTGTCATCCGCCGCCGAGGAGCAGAGAAGAGAGGGACACCATTCCAGAGAGGAGAGGGTCAAGATGGTTGACTAGGGCCCCCCTAGCCGACATGGGAACCTTGCATGGAAGACCACGTCGGAGTTCCCAGAGTTAGGATCAAGGTCGAGGTAGGATACCGGTGGTGATCTTGATTTATGTATGGCATGTAATGTTGAATTTGCAAGTTGAACCGATTTCTAGCGATAAAGTGCTTTCTCTACGACTTTGTCTTCGCTTGGGTTTGCTTCTTCCCCAATCTAGTCTATAGCTAGATTGCTTAGGGTGCTCTTGTAGTCATGGTGGCTAGAGGTGCATACCCAATCTACCAAGCGTTTTCAACTTGTTCTACTTGGACTCGCCCTAGACTACCCGCTGTTGACGGTGAATTTCCATCAACCTAGAGTACTTGTTATACATTGGTTTCGAATATGATTTGCAACTAACCCGCCACTAGGCATACTAATGATGTAACAAGTTCACACTTGCATGTCGATTTTGGACTTTGTTGTTTACGCAGGAAATTAATGCTAAAGAGGAGACTTTTGGGATAAGTTCATCAAGCACTTCAAGAGAAGATCATGAAGCCCGTCACAAGTCAAGACACACGATGAACATGATTCCAAATGACCCGATGACCAAAGCGTCAACGTGCAAGTCTTCAAGGACTCAACCAGAAAATGGCGAAGCTTGGATAGCAAGGATTCAAGCCTTAACCGTGAAGGAAACGACGTCAAAGACCCACATGCAAGTGCACACAAATAAGGGATCATGCGAGAAGCAACCGGGGCCGAACCGGGCTGAAATGGGCCTGGGCCGAGCGGCCCAGCCCACTCTGGGCCCGGTTTAGTGCCCCCTTTGCCCTAGGTGTTCGTCTATTTATTGCCTCTTCCTCCGTCCGTCGCCACATCGAACAAATCATTCTACCGACACCATTCACCAGAAAACCGCAGCCGCAAGATGAGGGAGAGAGTTGGATGAGCTCGTCGCAAGGATCAACGTCGGCGGAGGGGAGGAAGCAAGAGGAGGACTCCAAGCCGCTAGCCTAGGGGTGTTCCCAAGCTTCATCGCCGCCATCTTCATCGACGACGTTCTCTGGAGTCTCCATCACCCCTATGTGCTTCAATCCGTGTAAGATGATGGGGTAATGTCTCCATTCGTCCCTAAGCTTAGATGGATGGATGATATGTAATCTATACATGAACCTTATGCCAATCAATGCTTTATGGTCTATGTCTTCGCGTATGCTTTGTTTACATATGTTTGCGCAACATGTGGTCTTAGTAGGGTTTGTGGTAATCGTGGTGATTAGCTTAACCCTATGGATGCTTAGGTATAGATGCGGTTATACGTGAAAGTGTTTGATTACCTTGCGTAGTGACAGTACGGTGGAGGGGAAAAGCTTAGCAGCCGCATAATCACCATGAAGCTAGTGTAGGCAACACCCTTTTCATGTAGTAGATGCATCTTCATTTGTTCCTAAACCCTAGGGAGGGAACGCTTATCTATCTTAATCTCTCTCTTGTGTCTACCCTTTAGCATCTAGTTTAACCTTAGATTTCTTAGATTAACATAGGTTTGATTGTCTTTACCTTTAGATCAATACCACTCTCAAAGGTTTTCCATCAACTAGATTAGTACTTAGTTAAGCACTAGCAATCCCCTTGCTCTGCGGATTGATAAGAACCTAGGGAATCCCCGTGGTGAAAAAGGTGTAGGTCCGTACGCTTGCGGATCGTAGGTGGATACGAGTTTTATCCGTCAACAAGCCCCTTTTTCTGGCGCCGTTGCCGGGGAGCAAGCCAGTTTGCTACGTTTAATCTAGTATTAATTTTGTTGATTACTAACATCTAACCCTTATTTTCTAGAAAAAAAAATCTTTTTTTGTTTTTCTTTCTACTTTTCTTGTGCATAGATGGATTTGTTCACCTCACTATGAAGTGAAGCCTAGAATCATCAAGTTAGTGGCGACAAAACCATTTAGAGGAGTGGAGGATGACAACCCATATAGACACATTAAGGAATTCACGATGATATGCAACATGGTGCAACAAGAAGGAGTTCTGGCCACTTGGTTCAAGTGGAATCTTTTTCCATTCTCTCTCGAAGATGAAGTGCGAAGATGGTACACACTTGCGTCCATTGAAGCAAAAGGAAATTGGGATGAGCTAGTGATGAAGTTTCTTTTGAAGTTCTTTCCCATAAGCAAGGTCCAAGACTTAAGGAGGCAAGTGCTCACTTTCAAGCAAGGAGAGGATGAAGGAATTGATGAAGCATGGGACCATTTTAATGAACTACTTGAGCGAGGCCCGAACTTGGGATTTTCCGGTGACTTGATGTTGCATACCTTTTATTTTTCACTAACCCCTAACTCGTCTCGTTTTGTAAGCATGTGTGCAGGCGGTGATATAATGGATAAAACGATTAGTGAAGCCACACAAATCTTACAAAGGATAAGCAATGAACAAAGAACGTAACGAGATTGGCAAAGACGTTGTCAGGAGGAGCAAAACGACAAAAGCAAGCCCAAGGTGCTTGCTGAAATTTCTGAAAAAGATGAACCGGAGGTCAAGAAAGATGAACCGACCATACAAGAAATTGAAGATCCACTTCCCAAGGTAAGAGAAGTCATTTCGGATATTAAAAATGTTGAAACTAGCATGAATGTAGACCGAAGTATGTGGAATGCTAGACCATTGGCGGAGTTCGATCAATCCGGTTGGATTCAAGTTGATTTTGCCCCACTAATCAACTACCGAAGGAAGGAGGAACGTCGACACATTGCCAAACTAGTTGAAGATATATTTGATCAAGAGATGAGTGGAGAGTCGATCCAAAAGATATTTGAAGAAGAAGGAGAAGAAGAAGATGAAGGATGGATCAACCGGTTTGACAACTCAAGGATTTATGAAGAAGAAAGAGAAGAGTACAACCGTGACGAGCCTAGTGACTCAAAGGATAAATGGGAGGAGATAGGACTCAAGCTAGAAGATGAATGGGAAGGAGTTGACATAGTGCAAGTACTCCAAGAAGGCCCCTCCCCACAAGGTGATAGCTTGTGTGCTATTGAAGCCTACACACTAGTAAATCAAGACATGGAAGCACTCAAGGATGAAGAAAAGAGTGAATCAACGATGAGCGATCTTGACGACATGTGGTACACGGGAGATAAAGTAACATACAAGACTTTCAAGACGAAGATTGGGATAACAATGAAGACTTCAAAGAAGAGACAAATGCAAATGTAGTTGATGTATTACACATTCCACATGATGAGATGGAGGGGGTGCAAAAAGGTAACAAAGAGACACCTTCACTCGTTGAGATTGATTCGCCTTCAACACCGCTAGATGAACCAAATGTCACTCTTGTTGAAAAATCTCTAAGGCCAAGGTACATGCTAAAATCTCAAGATGTTATTGGTATTGATGATAATAAATTCAAATACTCATGCTCAACCAATAGTATGAATGATAGTTTAAATTCTATGCCTTGTTCCAATAATGATCATGTTGATAGGCTAGATTTTCTTGAGAATGAAAAAGAGGAAACATTTTGTGTTTGATCCAATTAATCTCACATCTAAAGAACCTTTGCCTAATGATGAGCTAAGTGCTATGCCTGAAACATATGCTTCTTTTATTTACACCTTGACTTGTTGCTACAATTCGCATGTGGTGTTAATTATGGACGCGTATGTTTACAATAAGTTTTGTAAATATCAATCATGTTTTGCTCTTGGTTAAGCTAATGAACTTAAATAAGAACAAGTCGGGAAAGACCCGATTTTCACTAACCATGTAGACAAGGCTCGAAAAATTAAAAAAGAAGTCATGCCTAAAAGAGTTGCTAGGTAAATCATCAACCTCTCCAAATCCCGCAATGGATGCTGCTGTCTTCATAAATTTGAGAGCTTGTTCAGAGGTGTACAAATGGAGAAAATGAGATATCCAGAAGCTCCATCAAGTTACCATTCCAACGCATCAAGAACTGTCACACCCTGAAATTTCCAATTCCAGGATGTGAATAGAAAGAATAATTAAATAACGATTTTATCATAATTTAAATTTTTTTCCAACATTTATTTTATTTACAGGAAACATAGTATAAGAAAAACCTTTGTTTGATTGTTTTCTGAATTAAATAAATTGGTTGAGTGTGTGTTGCATTCATGCCGATGCATCCTAGTGTTTCTTGAGTGAAAAATATTAAAAATGAGTTTAGACAATGTTTTGTTTCCTCCAAAACAAAATCTTCTAGCCTTTTCTGACATTTATTCTCAATCTTCCTAGAGCTAAATCTTTTTTTTTGAGTGTTCCAAAATCATTTGCATGAGTTCCAAATATTTTTATTTGGGTTCATAGCGTCACAAACTATCTTTGAGCCACGGTATTCGAAGAGCACTGGTGTCATGGCTGAACCTCTTGGAGCTTCGCAATTTGGCCATCAACAAGGAACTCGGATGCCTTTAAGTCAAGTGCTCCTTATAGCTGAGAGCTATATATTCTTCCAAGTTAGACTTAGGCCATGTTTTATTTACTGGCTCTATCTCTCCCTGCCCATTCATTTATTTGTTTTAATCTAATGGTGCCAGCAGCCCAATCAACTCTAATATTCGATGTGTCAAGCTTCAACGCCGGGCCTTGCCTGCAATCGCCTTGCCTCCTCTATACGAAGGTCCAATTCGAGATTGACTGCAGCTTCGAGTTGTGCCCGTGCACGTCAAGGGCTCAAGGCTGGCCTAACATGTCAGCATTATATAGCAGCAATCGTGGCCCTCATCTCTCTTTACGCTGCAAACCAATCTCCGAGTTCAATCTGTGCTGCCGCCGGCCACGCTGCCGGACTCTACGATGCCGAGTCGTTCATCTCGGCCGGTCGCTCCCCATCCCCAACTGCTCTGGAGCCTCACCGTCACCGACTTCGGGCTGCCACCATCTATCTGTTGCATCTCCAGCCGCGGGTTCACTGCAACCGTTGATGACTGGAGGCATGTCCGTCCGACGTTGCCGTCGGTGCATCACAAACTGCAGCCAAGCATCCTCCGTCGTCCTTGTACGCTCGCCGCCGGGGAGGAAGTCACCATGAAGGGAGAGCCAGCGTGGTGACCTAGAAGCCCGAGGTGGCCGTCCTTGCGATCGATCTGCTGTTGATGCTAAGAAAAACAGTGGATTTCCTCAACCGTCGAGGTCGTCGTCAAGATCTATCCTTGCCTTGTTCGTGGAATACGGACGTCCACATGATGGTCGAACCACAGCTCTCCCTGTGCTGTTTGATCTTCACCCATCGTCGTTTCATCGTTTATCGTCTGCCAGAGGTGAGCATGCCAACATGTTCCTCGCGTTCAGCCCTTCTTTCTGCACGTTTTTCATCCATATCTGATCTCGCCGGCCATGGATCATCTCCTTGTTTCTAGCTTGCTTACTTATTCTCTGTGTAATATAGCCTGCTGGCTTGCTGCTATATATGCATGTACATCTCTCCACCGGCCTGCCGACATGCATGGAAGCCAGCTGCACCGTGCCTACTCCCATCTGCACCGTGCCAGCCATGCAGCATGCATTGTATCTCGTCGACGCCGCTGGTGCCTGGTGAGAACCTTTGCACGCACTCTACCAGTCTACCATCCCTCTCTCACTGACCAAGGCAAGCCAACAGTACCATGCATATATCTATGTATACGACCACAGTCACTATCATCAATTCCATGCTGCTTTGCCGTATTCTTTTATTGCCTATAAGCACTTTGGTGGTGTCATGCCTATGCAATAAGTAAGACCTTTTCAATTCTTCGGAAAAATAACTAGATGCTTGCTGATCATATCTCCTTTCTATAAATCGTTTAGCCTTCACTTGGGTTATCTTTGATATATGGAATAATTCTTTATTTACCTATTTAAATTCCTTGCTTAGTTAGATCCACTTTATCTATTCTTTTAATTTCTTTCTCGCTTATTGCTTCATGATGACATTATCATCTTATTCAATCAGCTATCCTATTCTTCTAAAAAAATCATACCTTACTTAATTCAATTCGGATCTCAGTAATTCTTTCACTGACATGTTCCTCCTAACACGTAGATTAGTTTTGTACCATTTTAAGTGCGTTTTATGATGATTGGTGTCTGTTTTTAATTTAGATTGTTTGATTGCTAGAACATGTGTGCTCCGGATGTTTTGCTTGTGCCGATGATTGATGCGAGTAGAATGATTGCGTTGTCGAGAAGCTTTGAAGAGCATGAAGATGAAGATATTCTGAGCAACAACTACTTTGGTTAAAGGCAAGTGTGTCCTTGATTTTGTCCTAAGAATTATATTTAATCACTCATTGCATATGCTTGCATTAATATGATGGGACCCATGTTTAAGGTTTGACTAGTGTTATTTATCCTGTGCCTTGATC
The DNA here is from genome assembly GCA_947561735.1 of Cenchrus americanus. Classification (NCBI taxonomy): domain Eukaryota; kingdom Viridiplantae; phylum Streptophyta; class Magnoliopsida; order Poales; family Poaceae; genus Cenchrus; species Cenchrus americanus. The sequence continues at coordinate 92,145,847 of OX387245.1, read as the reverse complement.
AAACGGGTTTATCTTTATGATGGGTAGCTATGCTTAGTTGCTATACCTGGGTTATGGTAGTTTTAATGAACATTAATGATGAATCATGTTATACCTTTGTGCTATATCTTTGGATGCTTAATACAAGACCATATGATTAATCGGAACATGGAGAACCACCCAGGACAACAGTGCAACCACAAGGACTATATGGCTCTGGTCTTGGCCGAGTAATTAGGGAAGTCTTTGTGTGGTTATTACTCGCATAGTAGGTTGGGGACGGAGGAATGCTTTTATGGCTCTTCTATTCGGAGCGGTGATGGAACGGAAGACTCTATGGCTTACCGTCCGTAATAGAAGTGTGGTACGAAAGATAGCCTCTATGACATACTCGCTATGGACTAATACGCACGGGAGGACTCTTTGTAAAGGCCTCGTAGCGTCCCTATGCAGCCACACCTCGGTAGTGTGGTATTGTGCCTACTTTTGCACAGCGTGGTTGGGTGCAAAACTCTTCGGAGTTTTTACGCGACTTGTGGGTAAAGATGTACAACCTCTGCAGAGTGTAAAACTAATCGATTAGCCGTGCTCACGGTCAAGAGCGGCCTGGACCCTCACATGATAATTGAACTTGAAGATGGACTAAAATCGTTCTCTTTCGTTATGCTTGCCATGTGCTTATGGCGTATCTCTTACCTTATGCTAAATGTGGGTTGGTATAAACTTATACTTTATTAGTAATCAGGTGCTAATAAAATTTGATCAACTAAAATTGCTTAAATTCTTATAGCCCAGTCCACTATAAAGCCTTTGCATTCATTCTTTTCCCCACACTTGCTGAGTACGACAAGTGCTCAGCCTTGCTATAAACATTGTTGCTCAGAAAGAGGATGCTACTCTGAAGTCTCGTGAAGATGTTGTGGAGTGCTAGGCGTACACAACCCCCAGTCGTCTGCCTGTGACGTTTGGAGCCTTCGTTTCCAGGATTAAGCGTAAATCTCTGATAATCTTTCTTTTTCTTACGTGATACTGTTTCTGTATTCACTTTTATGTCACTGTATGCATGAAACATGATCCTGGCATGCATATAGGTATGCACTTGGTTTTCTTCGGAAAAGCAGGTGTGACAGAGTGGTATCAGAGCTGTATCGACTGTAGGACGTAAGCCTAGTTAGCAATGGTCATTCCCTAAGGTTTCCTTTGATCTAAAATTCATCACTACCCTTGACTTGAGCTGTGTGATGAATATTCTCACTACTTGACCATTTCCTTTTCCTAAACCCCCTTGAGAACTTACCTTTGTGACTTGACTCCTTTTCATTTGCACTTCATTGTTTTGCAAATGTTAAACTCTCTAACCTTGTCTATTTATTTTCTCTCCCCCTTGATCTCTTGATCTTGCAATTATTTTCAATGATCTTACCCTCTCATTCCTTCTTTCTCTCGCCTCATACTTCTTATTTCTTGCCTCTTTATTCTTCTAACTTAACTTTTGTGTATCCATCTAGCCTATCGCATCTCTCCTTGCTTTTCAGACAATGCTATACTTTGGATTCTCTCCATTGACTTTTGATTCCAAAGTGTCCTTTCTTATTCAATATCCCTAGGCGATCATGACCGAAGAAGCTAGGTCCATGCTTAGGAGGATCCCCTTTGACCCTATTAACAACGTTTAGCACTGTTTCTGTATGTTGAGTGGTGGAATTGTGTGTTTGCATGATGTTGCTTGGTTTTATGACCTTGTTTGAGTTGGTTCTTTGAAGTGAGTGTTGGTGTATTGTGGGTCTTACATCTGCAATAACATCAGTTGCCTAGTTGGGTTTCTCTTTTGTACCTCCCACATCGTTGTCATCTTTCTTTGTTTCAACTCGCTAGAGGTGTTACCGGAAGGAAGTCAAAGGTAGATGCAAGATGAAGAAAAGAAGACATCACTCTACCTTCCTTCCCACCTTGTGCTTGCTTTTGTCCCATCTAGCTCACTCGATGAAAACCCCACCAACCAAGAACGATGGATACCGAAGATCCTACACGGAGACAACAAAAGAGGATGACAGTCTACCTATCTCGGCAAATAATCATTTTTGTCTCCCTCCTCCTTGTTTCTTCTTTCTTCGAATCTCGAGACGAGATTCCGTTTAAGGGGGTAGATTTGTCACACCCCGAAATTTCCAATTTCGGGATGTGAATAGAAAGAATAATTAAATAACGATTTTATCATAATTTAAATTTTTTTCCAACATTTATTTTATTTACAGGAAACATAGTATAAGAAAAACCTTTGTTTGATTGTTTTCTCGAATTAAATAAATTGGTTGAGTGTGTGTTGCATTCATGCCGATGCATCCTAGTGTTTCTTGAGTGAAAAATATTAAAAATGAGTTTAGACAATGTTTTGTTTCCTCCAAAACAAAATCTTCTAGCCTTTTCGACATTTATTCTCAATCTTCCTAGAGCTAAATCTTTTTTTTTTTGAGTGTTCCAAAATCATTTGCATGAGTTCCAAATATTTTTATTTGGGTTCATAGCGTCACAAACTATCTTTGAGCCACGGTATTCGAAGAGCACTGTTGTCATGGCCGAACCTCTTGGAGCTTCGCAATTTGGCCATCAACAAGGAACTCGGATGCCTTTAAGTCAAGTGCTCCTTATAGGCGAGAGCTATATATTCTTCCAAGTTAGACTTAGGCCATGTTTTATTTATCGGCTCTATCTCTCCTCGCCCATTCATTTATTTGTTTTAATCTAATGGTGCCGCAGCCCAATCAACTCTAATATTTCGATGTGTCAAGCTTCAACGCCGGGCCTTGCTTCGCAATCGGCTTGCCTCCTCTATACGAAGGTCCAATTCGAGATTGATTGCAGCTTCGAGTTGTGCCCGTGCACGTCAAGGGCTCAAGGCCGGCCTAACATGTCGGCATTATATAGCAGCAATCGTGGCCCTCATCTCTCTTTACGCTGCAAACCAATCTCCGAGTTCAATGCGTCCGCCGCCGCCGGCCATGCCGCCGGACTCTACGATGCCGAGTCGTTCATCTCGGCCGGTCGCTCCCCCATCCCCAAGCGCTGCGGAGCCTCACCGTCACCGACTTCGGGCTGCCACCATCTATCCGTTGCATCTCCGGCCCGCGGGTTCACCGCAACCGTTGATGACCGGAGGCATGTCCGTCCGACGTTGCCGTCGGTGCATCACAAACCGCAGCCAAGCATCCTCCGTCGTCCTTGTACGCTCGCCGCGGGGAGGAAGTCACCATGAAGGGAGAGCCGGCGTGGTGACCTAGAAGCCCGAGGTGGCCGTCCTTGCGATCGATCCGCTCGCCGATGCTAAGAAAAACAATGGATTTCCTCAACCGTCGAGGTCGTCGTCAAGATCTATCCTTGCCTTGTTCGTGGAATACGGACGTCCACATGATGGTCGAACCACGGCTCTCCTGTCTTTGTTTGATCTTCACCCATCGTCGTTTCATCGTTTATCGTCTGCCAGAGGTGAGCATGCCAACATGTTCCTCGCGTTCAACCCTTCTTTCTGCACGTTTTTCATCCGTATCTGATCTCGCCGGCCATGGATCATCTCCTTGTTTCTAGCTTGCTTACTTATTCTCTGTGTAATATAGCCTGCTGGCTTGCTGCTATATATGCATGTACATCTCTCCACCGGCCTGCCGACATGCATGGAAGCCAGCTGCACCGTGCCTACTCCCATCTGCACCGTGCCAGCCATGCAGCATGCATTGTATCTCGTCGACGCCGCCGGTGCACGGTGAGAACCTTTGCACGCACTCTACCGGTCTACCATCCCTCTCTCTCACCGACCAAGGCAAGCCAACGGTACCATGCATATATCTATGTATACGACCACGACCCACTATCATCAATTCCATGCTCGCTTTGCCGTATTCTTTTATTGCCTATAAGCACTTTGGTGGTGTCATGCCTATGCAATAAGTAAGACCTTTTCAATTCTTCGGAAAAATAACTAGATGCTTGCGATCATATCTCCTTTCTATAAATCGTTTAGCCTTCACTTGGGTTATCTTTGATATATGGAATAATTCTTTATTTACCTATTTAAATTCCTTGCTTAGTTAGATCCACTTTATCTATTCTTTTAATTTCTTTCTCGCTTATTGCTTCATGATGACATTATCATCTTATTCAATCAGCTATCCTATTCTTCTAAAAAAATCATACCTTACTTAATTCAATTCGGATCTCAGTAATTCTTTCACTGACATGTTCCTCCTAACACGTAGATTAGTTTTGTACCATTTTAAGTGCGTTTTATGATGATTGGTGTCTGTTTTTAATTTAGATTGTTTGTTTGCTAGAACATGTGTGCTCTGGATGTTTTGCTTGTGCCGATGATTGATGCGAGTAGAATGATTGCGTTGTCGAGAAGCTTTGAAGAGCATGAAGATGAAGATATTCGAGCAACAACTACTTTGGTTAAAGGCAAGTGTGTCCTTGATTTTGTCCTAAGAATTATATTTAATCACTCATTGCATATGCTTGCATTAATATGATGGGACCCATGTTTAAGGTTTGACTAGTGTTATTTATCCCGTGCCTTGATCAAACGGGTTTATCTTTATGATGGGTAGCTATGCTTAGTTGCTATACCTGGGTTATGGTAGTTTTAATGAACATTAATGATGAATCATGTTATACCTTTGTGCTATATCTTTGGATGCTTAATACAAGACCATATGATTAATCGGAACATGGAGAACCACCCGGGACAACGGTGCAACCACAAGGACTATATGGCTCGGGTCTTGGCCGAGTAATTAGGGAAGTCTTTGTGTGGTTATTACTCGCATAGTAGGTTGGGGACGGAGGAATGCTTTTATGGCTCTTCTATTCGGAGCGGTGATGGAACGGAAGACTCTATGGCTTACCGTCCGTAATAGAAGTGTGGTACGAAAGATAGCCTCTATGACATACTTGCTATGGACTAATACGCACGGGAGGACTCTTTGTAAAGGCCTCGTAGCGTCCCTATGCGGCCACACCTCGGTAGTGTGGTATTGTGCCTACTTTTGCACAGCGTGGTTGGGTGCAAAACTCTTCGGAGTTTTTACGCGACTTGTGGGTAAAGATGTACAACCTCTGCAGAGTGTAAAACTAATCGATTAGCCGTGCTCACGGTCAAGAGCGGCCTGGACCCTCACATGATAATTGAACTTGAAGATGGACTTAAATCGTTCTCTTTCGTTATGCTTGCCATGTGCTTATGGCGTATCTCTTATCTTATGCTTAATGTGGGTTGGTATAAACTTATACTTTATTAGTAATCAGGTGCTAATAAAATTTGATCAACTAAAATTGCTTAAATTCTTATAGCCCAGTCCACTATAAAGCCTTTGCATTCATTCTTTTCCCCACACTTGCTGAGTACGACAAGTGCTCAGCCTTGCTATAAACATTGTTGCTCAGAAAGAGGATGCTACTCTGAAGTCTCGTGAAGATGTTGTGGAGTGCTAGGCGTACACAACCCCCAGTCGTCTGCCTGTGACGTTTGGAGCCTTCGTTTCCAGGATTAAGCGTAAATCTCTGATAATCTTTCTTTTTCTTACGAGATACTGTTTCTGTATACACTTTTATGTCACCATATGCATGAAACATGATCCTGGCATGCATATAGGTATGCACTTGGTTTTCTTCGGAAAAGCAGGTGTGACAAGAACCAACAAGTTTGAAGACCCGTGCAAGGAGTTATGGAGAAAACATTGAGCGTTGCACGTTCTGAAATTTCAGGACAGATTTCATCGCCGAAGTAAAACGAACGTAACTCTCTTGTCCGGAGTCCGATTTGGGCAAATGAAGACTCGTTGGAAATGAAGTTTTGTGCACTGTGCAATGGAGTAGATCTTGAGTATACTTTCTGTTCTGGACATTAAAAAAATTCATGGAGTGAAGGCAGCACCGAAGGATGATAAAGAAGGAGATAACGATGAAACAAAAGGATGCTTTGGGCAAGTCTTCTATAAGTGATAAAGCACAACATGGGAAGTAAATTCAAGCTGCATTGGTACCTTTTCTTCTTGCATGAAGGGCCATGGCTATGCGACGAAAAGAAGGTATGTGAGAAAGTCGAGCTCTATGACTTTAAATGAAGCGCTTTTCAGGAGGCAACCCGTTTCTTTATATTTTTACTACTTTCTTAGAGAAAATAAAGAATGGCACTATCTTATGATGATCAACTTGTGGTTGTTAATCTAAGTTTAGTTTTCTTTTTAGAACCACCATCATGTTCATGCTCACATTTATTTATTTGCATGCATTGCATTTTGTTATCAACGTGATGTTTCTTTGCATGTACATGTTTTGCATATAGTTGGCTTGGTTGTTTTAAGGCTCAATGATGTATGCTTTCATATCCATGTTAATGCTCCAGCTGGGCATTTTCATTTTGTGATCTTGTGTAAACTTGGTGTTTAAACATGTTTGCGGACCATCATCATTAAGTTCGATAAACCTTGCTAGCTTTTCATATGTTTTCATATTGCATTGGTTAGTTTATAAGCTGTGCAATGCGCTTAATTTTTCTTGTGCTATAGGAGTTATTGATTTAGGGATAGACATGGTGTTTTAACCCTTGATAAATAAACCTTTATGGCTATGGAGAAATTCGGCAACCTAGTTGTAAACATGGTGTTTAGAACTAGGTGAAAACATTGTCTTTGTTTATATGCTCTCCTTCATGTGCATACACACCTTGCACCACGTACACTCATTAGGTTTTTATTCCTCATTAGACTGATTATGCCACAAGTTAAGAATCTTAGGAGACATTCGTGCATGTTAGTATTGGAGTTTAGTGTTTATGCAGGGCTTTAGCGTTGAAAGCAAGACTTCCGGGATAAGTCCATCAAGCACCTTGTGACAAGACCTTGAAGCCACATACAAGTCATACAATGAAGCAAACTTGTCTCCAAGAAGTCCAGGGACCTAACCTGAGAAGATGACAAACTCCGAGGACCTAGACAAAAAGTGCCGAATCTTGCAAGACAAGGAGCTTCGTCCAATTTGGAGAGAAACTGACGACAAGGGCCCACATGCAGAAGGGGGAAGGATCTAGAAGACTCGGGAACCGACACCAGGCGAGGGAGGCCGTGGACTGGGCCGAAATGGGCCCAGGCCGGCCGACCCAGCCCATTTCAGAGCCCAGTCGGCCCCCTTTGACCTAGGTGCCTCTCGGGCTATTTATAGCCTCCTGACCGAGAGCCACGCATCAATCCAATCGTCATCCGCCGCTGATGAGCAGAGAAGAGAGGGACACCGTTCCGGAGAGGAGAGGGTCGAGATGGTTGACTAGGGTTCCCCTAGCTGACGTGGGAACCTTGCATGGAAGACCACGTCGGAGTTCCTGGAGCTAGGATCAAGGTCGAGGTAGGATCCTCGTGGTGATCTTGATTCAAGTATGGCATGTAATGTTGAATTTACAAGTTGAATCCGATTTCTAGCGATCAAGTGCTTTCTCTACGACTTTGTCTTCGCTTGGGTTTGCTTCTTCCCCAATCTAGTCTATAGCTAGATTGCTTAGGGTGCTCTTGTAGTCATGGTGGCTAGAGGTGCATACCCAATCTACCAAGCGTTTTCAACTTGTTCTACTTGGACTCGCCCTAGACTACCCGCTGTTGACGGTGAATTTCCATCAACCTAGAGTACTTGTTATACATTGGTTTCGAATATGATTTGCAACTAACCCACCACTAGGCATACTAATGATGTAACAAGTTCACACTTGCATGTCGATTTTGGACTTTGTTGTTTACGCAGGAAATTAATGCTAAAGAGGAGACTTTTGGGATAAGTTCATCAAGCACTTCAAGAGAAGATCATGAAGCCCGTCACAAGTCAAGACACACGATGAACATGATTCCAAATGACCCGAGGACCAAAGTGTCAATGTGCAAGTCTTCAGGGACTCAACCAGAAAACGGTGAAGCTTGGATAGCAAGGATGCAAGCCTTAACCGTGAATGAAACGACGTCAAAGGCCCACATGCAAGTGCACACAAATAAGGGATCACACGAGAAGCAACCGAGGAGGAAATCAGGGCCGAACCAGGCCGAAATGGGCCTGGGCCGGCCGGCCTGGGCCGACCGGCCCAGCCCACTCTGGGCCCGGTTCGGCACCCCCTTTGCCCTAGGTGTTCGTCTATTTATTGCCTCTTCCTCTGTCCGCAGCCACATCGAACAAATCATTCTACCGACGCCATTCACCAGAAAACCGCCGCCACAAGATGAGGGAGAGAGTTGGATGAGCTCGTCGCAAGGATCAACGCCGACAGAGGGAAGGAAGCAAGAGGAGGACTCGAAGCCGCTGGCCTAGGGGTGTTCCCAAGCATCATCACTGCCATCTTCATCGACGACGTTCTCCGGAGTATCCATCACCCCTATGTGCTTCAATCTGTGTAAGATGATGGGGTAATGTCTCAGTTCATCCCTAGGGTTAGATGGATGCATGATATGTAATCTATACATGAACCTTATGCCAATCAATGCTTTATGGTCTATGTCTTCGCGTATGCTTTTTTTACATATGTTTGCGCAATATGTGGTCTTAGTAGGGTTTGTGGTAATTGTGGTGATTAGCTTAACCCTATGGATGCTTAGGTATAGATGCGATTATATGTGAAAGTGTTTGATTACCTTGCGTTGTGACAGTACGGTGGAGGGAAAAGGCTTAGCGGCCGCATAATCACCATGAAGCTAGTGTAGGCAACACCCTTTTCATGTAGTAGATGCATCTTCATGTGTTCCTAAACCCTAGGGAGGGAACGCTTATCTATCTTTATCTCTCTCTTATGTCTACTAGATCAATACCACTCTCAAAGGTTTTCCATCAACTAGATTAGTACTTAGTTAAGCGTTAGCAATCCCCTTGCTCCGCGGATTGATAAGAACCTAGGGAATCCCCGTGGTGAAAAAGGTGTAGGTCCATACGCTTGCGGATCGTTGGTGGATACGAGTTTTATCCATCAACACCTGCATGAATAGGGGTGCGTTGTGACAGAACGGTGGCTCTGAAAGGTGAGCGTTTTCGGAGTTGGAATAGAAGCCACAATTTAAGGAGGCTAGTTATGAGATTCGTTTGCTTTATTCTTCTTTGCTTTGGAACTTCAACAAAAGACCCAATCCAATCTCTAGATTGGTTTTATCTCTCTTTCTGTTGCTACCTCCGGTGTTTAGTAGATTAGATGTGTTTTATGGTTCCTCCATAGATTAGATGCAAAACCCCTTTTTAAGATCAAAGTGTTTTCCGCTTATTAGATTGGATCTTGCATTACACATTTTTCCACGGATTTGATACCTTGGGTTCACCACTCGAGGGAAGAAGGGTCCCTTGACTATGACGGGAGACTTGTCCACTTGCAAGTCTACTTGAACTTTAACACGAATATATACCGTCAACAAAAACTAAAGACTCGAAAGCTTTAACTCAACAGGACACGCAAATGGAAAACCGAGAGCTCTTTCTCAATAGTGAATTTCTCAAAAGCCGATCTCCTTTACAAGTGCCGGTCGACCTCGTTTTATAGGGAGACGAGCGGACTTTTTGCATACCGAGATTGCCCTCGTGTAAAATGAATTGATACGAAATGTGCTAGGCTAATTTTGGGAGGTCTCCATCTAGGTCTTCATGTAATCGACACTTCATGACGTCACGCCGCAAATCACAACGCTTTTCCCGGCATCAACACGTGCGCTTGTCGGGTAAAGACCTTGAACTTTTTGGAGACGCCCCCTTCGCCTAGTGTTGTCCTCGCACCTGAAACACATTCCGAAACTAAAGTGTGAATGCGTTAGAGGTTAGAGGCGTCGAAACCCCCCAGGAGAAACCCAGGCTGTAGATTGTTAGATGGATAAGATTCGCCCCCGGGGTTTCATCATCAGGAAAACCAAACTACTTGGTCGGAAACCTAACACTCTGGGCTGTTGGACCTACTCGATAACTTTGCTGGTGACGAAGGGTACCCAGCGAAAGATGTGATCTGAAAAGAAAATGGAACTAAATAACTTCGGGGGTTTCGCGGTTAAATCTTCCGAATCGCACTTGTTTGACTATAACAATCTCACGATTCTGAGTACGAAAGGCTCGATTCCGAATCCCCCAACAGAAGCCCCTCAGTGGCAAAACGTTTGCGCTACCGCAAACTTGAGCCATCGAAGTTTAGGGCCCAAGAATCGAGGCAAAAGAAAACATCTTTCGCGGTGTCGGTTCCCGAGATCGTCACAAGAATTACCAAAATGACCTCGATTTTTAACCGTTGGGTTCAAAATTTTGACCGTTGCGTTTTACCGCCTATAAATGAGGGGGTCGACACCGCCGTGAACCTGCTATCACTTTCATCCCCTCCTCTCCCGTTTAGATTTGGCGATTGAGCTCTTTGCCTTCGCTCCCTGCGAGTTGCGTTCTGCGAAAGCTTGGTCATCCCTAAAGGTTAGCTTTCATCCTAAATGAAAGATATCTTATGCTTTCTTCCTTTCGCAATGATGTATTTTGAGATTAAGATTTCATAGACACATGGCTCGCATTAGGCACACTGCTAAAATGATGGAAGGCGAAGGCTCCCCCTCAAACCACGAAGAATGGCCTGCCTCCCTAGAGGTTGCAGAGGTTGCCGTAGCGTCATCCTCTGTGTCGTCCAGCTCGGAATAATCTGGTAAGATTTCTGGCCTGGATTGGTCTGCTAGCTCTCGCGAGAGTGGTAGCACCTCGTCCACCTCTAATAGTGATGAAAGTAATGATTCGGGTAGCGGTGGGTATGTCGAAATAATGCTGAGCGACACATATGCCAAAAACCGCGCTGCTGATGTGGAGGAAGGCGAGATTGGAGAGGGGAGCGACGCAACTACTGTAGAGGAATCCGGGGAAATCTTAACAAGAGTAAAAGCTGATCCGCAAGATCTAGTAAAACCAAGGACCTGTTTCATGGGCCGATCCTTGATGACCCAAGCTGACCTGGATGCTCTGCGACTGGAGGGTTGCTTTGAACCTGGGGTCTGTCGACTGCTTGGGAGAGAAACCACGCCGAAGCCTAAGAAAAGCGAGAGTGTTGTGTTTCGAGATTTTTTCACAACGGGGCTTCGGCTGCCAGTCTCGAAAAATTTTGCAGATATCTTAGTGGCTTACAACGTTCAAATTCACCAATTGACGCCCAACTCCATCCCTTAGGTAATGAAATTTTTGTGGGCCTGTCGCACCTTTGCTGGTGACAATGACATGAAGATATTCGTGCGCTACTTTAAGATTCATTGGGCGAAAAGGGTAGTGACAGTTGATGATGAAGAGAAAGAGGCTCAATATGGCTGCTGCACTTTCCTGACGCGACGCGTTAGTAAGAGTAAGGCTCCGGTGGAACTAGCCCGTGCCTACAAGAACAAGTGGGCCAATCAATGGACCTCTTATTGGTTTTACGCCCCCATTCTAGTGATTGGAAGAAATTCGAATCGAGAGGATGTGATGACTTACGACTTAGTGAGTCGTATGGTTGATTTGGACTTTGACTTGTCTCCGGAACTGACGAAGGCTAGCCGCACATCTGCTAGTACAAGCGCCTTCTTTCAAGCTACTCACGTAATCACCACATGAAACGCCCTAGAAGAATTAGTGGCAACTGATATTTGGCCGTGCCAGCCTCGGTGGGGTTCATTGGCATTCAAGGTGCAGAAATTGCCCTGGCTGGACTATGAAGTGCGAAGCCCCAAGTTTAATGTGAAACGCCCTGACGGCAAAACAGATGAAGAGATCGTGGCCGAGGCTGAGAAGAAATTTGTTCAGATGATCGGCAACTACACTTACAAAGAGTGGGAATGCGCCCAAAAGATTTTGAAGCACCAGGGTCGGGTTAATCGTGTTTTCGACGAAATGAACGTTTCGTTCTCTCCGCGACCGATACCCTCGACGGCCTGCAAGAAAATGCAGCCTGCTGGTAACATTGGTTCCGAACCGGCAGAGACCTCTAAGAAAAAGAGAGCTGGCAAGGCGGCGGCCATGATAGAGAGCACCACCAAAAGCGCGAAGGCTGCTGTAACACCCTGAAATTTTCTGCTTTCAGGATGTTATTGAGAAGAATAATTAAGCAACAATTTTAATGTAAAATTTTACCAACATTGATTTTCTTTATAGGAAATATTTAGTGTAGAAAAATAATTGATTGTCTTTTGAAATTAAATACAATGGTTCTCTGAGTGTTGCTTTCATTTGGTTTGCATGGTTTTTGATTGTTGTGTGTGATTTTCAAAAAAAATCATAAAAGGATCAAAGTCAAATCTATCTCTCTTTTCAGTCCCCTGCCTTTCTGTATCTTTCTACGGATCCATCTCTCCCTTTATTTCTTTTTCTCCCTGCCAGCTGGGCCCCACCTATCTCCCCCGTCTTCCACCCCGGCCAGACCGGACTCGAGTCCGTGCACCGTCATCGGCCATCCTCGGCTTGGACACCAGACATCTGCCTCTTTATCGTCCACTCTCGTGCGTCGTGCTTTGCACCCGAGCCGCATACACCCTCGTGCACCTGCACGATGTGCCACCGCTGGCCACCGTGTCCGTCGCCTCTCTGGCCGCGCCTGCCCAGCTTCTTCGCTCGGCTCGTTTCTCTTGCGCCGACCCAACTATCTCACCGACACCCGAGCTCCACCTGTCATCTACCACCTTTCCCCTCCAGCACCACCCGTGCTGGCACTGCGCCTGGCCGCGCCGCTCGCGCAACCTGCGCACTCGCTCACCTCTCGCTCGTGCTCGCCCCTACCTGGCTCACGCACGCCTGGTAGCCTTCCAAGGCACCTGAGCACCCTAAAGTCGCGACCCTGCACCACGCCGCAACTGTGCACCAACGTCACCCTGCGTGCGCTTGTGCGGTTCGCCTACACCGCTCGGCCACCTAGCCCCTGATCACTGTGCTTCGCACCTGAGCCGTGCACTCTTGTGCGCCTGCATAGTGTGCCGCCCGCTTGGCCCGCGTGTTCGCGCTTCTCTTGCCATCTACGTTGCGCCGCACGCTGGTTCAGCTTTATGCACCCGTGCATTGCACCGGCGCTCATCCGTGCCCGAGCCGCTCAGCTCTCGTGCCGCTCCGCCTATCTGCAGCCCGTCCTGCGGTACCACTACACATGCTCAGCTTCCCGTGCCCGCTCGCACCTTACCCACGTGCCGTGACGACATGAGTCCATGTGCCCGATCATTCCCAACCTTCGGCCGCATCCGGCCGTGTCACCCGAGCCAATCCTCGTGTCATCATCATCTCGTCATGCGCGCCCAGCAATCTGCCTGCCTGCGCTACTAGCTCCCCTAAGCCGTCCGCCCATAAATTCTCCATGGGGCATTCAACAACGCCCCTCCCGTTCCCTTCATTCCTTTGGTAACAACCGCCACTATCACTCCACCTTCAAAGCCACCATTAATGGTCGGCCTCCTCTTTAATCCTCCTTGGAAGCTTCTTGCTCACCTCTTATGCATGCGACGCACTCCTCACCCGAAACCGTCACCCCGCTTGCGCTCATGCGCTACACCCAAACCGCACGGCCGCCCCACTCCTGTTCGCGGCACCTACCACTCGTCGCCGGAACACCGCCGGCCACGCGAACCTGAGTCAGCTGCCGCACGTCCGCCCGCGTCGTGTCACCAGCGCTTTGCCGCGCCGCCCCCGCCCCCACCCGGCAATGGTCCTTGGACTCTATGCATCACACCTCTGCATGTACGCCACGTCCTCTCGGATTTCTCTCGCAAAAACTGCCGCCCTCTTTACTCCTTTGCAGTCGTAACAATCACCACCATAATCATCATCAATGGTCTTCAACTCTTCAATGGCTGGCCACTGATCATCATATCTGCCGTGGCCGTTTCATTCTCTTTTCACCGGTGCCGCCATCCATTTCCTCTCTCTCTCTTTCACCAGTAACGCTCCACCTCCATCGGCTAGTTAATAGCTGAGCCTGCTCACCTCCGTCATGCATGCGGCAGCACCCGAAACCGTCGGCTCCTTCACTCCATTAGTAACTGGCGGTGCTACTAAGTCCATCACCAGCATTCAATTGTCATCAAAGCCGCTGGACGTTTCCTCCTCTCCTTCCTGTGTACCGCCTCCGCTTTTCCTCTTGGCCTATATAAGACGAGCTCGAGGTCCCTCGCGCCCCTGCTATTCAGTGCTCACAGCGCCCATGCCTCACCTCTCTCGCTCTGCGCCGCAGGTGTCCTAGCTGAGCGCCGCAGCCTCATGCACAGGGTGCCCCGAGCCCACAACCTGCTTCAGAGCACCGACGCCGTCGTCTTGAAGCTGCCGGAGCAGTCCATCACAGCCAGGAGCCTCTCCGAGCTGAGCTGCGCCCGTTTGGCCGGTTCCCGTCGCTGTTTCGCCACACCGGGACGTCGCCTCCTCGTGGAGGACAGAACTGCACCAGCCGCCGGTCCTTGTTGCTCGTCGCCCACCGGACGGCTTCGGCTTCAACTTCGCGGTCGTCTCCGTGATCTGCTGCCGCTAGTGAGCCCAGCATCAAGCTCCATGTACGCTTCATCAACCAAATTTTCAGTACCTGATCAGCTTTCAGTTCTCTTTCTCCATGCCTATAAATAAATTCTTTTTTTCCGTCTCTGCACTTCTGTAGCTGTGCAGCATCGAAGTGTGTCTCCCAAGTCCCAATCCATCTTGCTTGTCCGGTGGGAATGCCTGCTAAAATCACTAAATGCGTCTGCCGTTCGTCCGATGACTCAAGCTAGTAGCTGCCATGCTTGTTTGGAGTGTCATCATTTCTATACCATGATAGTTTCTATACCATGATATCGCTGACGTCCCCACATCAGCTCCTCCTCGCCGTTGTTCACAGTCAATCGTTGTCATCACACAAGGTACCAAGCTCCATCAATACGTCATCATGATGATCTAATAATCTTGCATTCTCTAGTTCGCTAAGTATGCATGCCTCTGATCCAAGCAAGCCACCACTGCACCACATGCATGTTACGTACTATCCGAATGCAAACGGATGTCACCTCTCAACTAGTTTTATTCTTATCCATATCATCATGCTAATAAGAGTCATGTACGTGCATGTGCTCTCTTTAGACAAAAGCATCAGAAGCTACTAAACTCGTAGGTCCACTTACATGCTCAACTCATTACTTGCTTGATGATGTTAGCATTGCATCATGCTTATGCCACATATATATTCTTTTCCTTCAAAAGCCAATATATTGTACAAATATCTATCTAGTCGGTAATCTAAGCCATATTTCTATCTACTCTTTGATTTGTAAATCTTTTTCGCTGGCCATTCCAATCTACATATAGTTAATCACATCTAGATCCTTTCAACCTTGTTTAGTGCGTAGTTTACACGTGTTAGCCGTTTAAGCTCATTCTCGTTGTGTTAGCTCCATCTCACAATAAAATACACGTTAGTCATGTTGTTAAACAAAAAATGTGTTTTGAGAATATATCCTAAATTAATTTGATTAACACATACTGGAATGTCTTTTCATAATAATAATTGGTTAGGGCTTATACAACGATTTTTCTTAACTTATGCTAAATTGACTAATCTTATTTAATGATGTTTTCTGAATAAAATGTAGAGCTACAATTCGGCTTTTCATAATATAAATATTAAATTGGATTAATATTTATTCAATCTGCTTTCTAAATAAAAGCAACATAGGCTATTCCGAGCTTTCTTAATAAAATGTTAATTTGACTAAGATGAATACAAATATGTTTTTGAATTATAATTTGCTTAGTTCAACTCGAAACATAAAGTACACACTTAGATGTTCTACATGCTTCTTCTAAAATTAAATGTTTAATTTGCATAAGTTATACTTGAATTTGTAAATGAAATTGAACTAAGTTTACATCGCCTTTTATATAAAAATATAACTTGTTTAATTCTAATTAAATAGGGTATTTTTTTGAAATAGCCTATACACATTGCTTTATTTAATTAAAATATATCAAGCATATAGTCTTTGTGTGTTATAATACAAATCTCTCGATAGATGTACCTTTTCAACGATAGTTCCGTTCTCATCGTTTCTTGCATTTGCGTTCCTAGAACCGAATCTTGTTCCCCTTTTAAGCCTTTCTTGATTGGTGTATTGTTCTTAGTTGTGCTTGTTTGATTTTGCATGTTTGTGCCTCGATGTTTGCTTCGAGTAGAAGATCAAGCTGTTGTTCAGAAGCCTTGAAGTTTAAGAGTTTTAAGAGAGCAAGAGCAGAATAGCAAGACTAACTTTTTGTTGGAGCAAGGCAAGTGACCCTAACCATCCTTCTACCTATGCTTTCAATAAGAATACTATAAATTAATTGGAACATGGAGAACCACCCAGGAAGACAGTACAACCACAAGACATATGGCTCTGTCTTGGCCAATTAATTAGGGAAGTCTTGTGTGGCTATTAGCCTTAGTAGCTTGGTGTACGGAGGAATGCTTTTATGACTCTTCTACTCTGGACAGGTTTTGGAACGGAAGTGCTCTTTCAGGCTAACCTGGTCCGAGGGTAGAAGGAGGGTACGAAAGATATCCTCTAGGATGTGCTAATATGGACTAATACACATAGGAGGACTCTTTGTAAAGGCCTCGTAGCGTCCCTATGCAACCACACCTCAGAAGTGTGGTATTGTGCCTACTTTTGCACATCATGGTTGGGTTCAAAGTTCTTTGGAACTTTTACGCGACTTGTGGTGAAATGTACAACCTCCGCAGAGTGTAAAACTGTTATAACAGCCGTGGTCACGGTCAAGAGCGGCCTGGACCCTCACATGATTAATAAACTTAAAGATGGATTTAATATTGCTTTCCGGTTATTTTTGTGGCCTTGCTGAGTACCAACCATAAGTGTACTCATCCTTGCTTAAACGCTGCTCAAAAGAAGAAGAAGGTGTATGAAGTCCAGAAGACAGTGCTAGGTGTACGCAACCCCCAGTTGATTGCCTGTGAAGTTTGGAGCCTTTGCTTCCCAGGATTCCGTTGTAAATCTCTGATAATCTCCCTTTCTTTACGTGATATCGTTTCTGTTATTCACTAATGATGTCACTATATGTATGGAACTAGATCCCGACATACATATAGGTAACACTTGGTTCGTTTTGAAAACCGGGTGTGACAGCTACTGATGTTTTGGCATAGCGAAAGGCTGAAGCTGCCAAAACCACACTGCCCCCTGTCGCAGAAAAGACGACCAAATTGATGAAAGTCAATGAGAATTAGCTCCGTCGGTAGACTGAAGCGGCGAAGGTTGCCGCTGCGGAAAAGGAAAATAAGAAGACTCAGGACGCCGCTCCGCTGATCACTCTTGAGAATAAAACAGTCTCAAAGAGGAAAAATCCTAGCGTGAGCGAGAAAGATAAAGAAATTGTTAGTAAGAATCCTTAGCCGGAAACGGCAAAGCCCCAAGCTAAGAAACTAAAAGCTGAGAAGGTTTCTGAGGGTGAGGGAGATGCTGATGCAACTGTGACACATCAGATTCAACTCTCCACCTTTTACCCTCTGAAAGCACAACAGACTGAGGAACCAAAAGACCCACCCATTGAGATTCTGGTTGACCCTGTCGAAGCTGCGGCGATCGAAGCCCACTGCAAGTAGGCGAGATTGTATTTCTCATCTACTTGTCCTCCTGGTGAGCGATTGAAACAAACTACATATGAGGAGGTGAGGGGAAAAAGATTCTGGGAACATTATGAAAAAATTGGTGAATACTTGGTGACTGGTCCCGTGCCCACGACACGCGTGGCTGGCTTAATGGATGTGATTGACGAAGATGAAGAACTGTACTATATTTACGATGGGATCCCTGCAGAAACCTTGAAGAAAGAAAGCTCTACTTTGAAAACCATCGAGGCCAAAGCTGATGCTGCGACGGGTAAAGACGAAAACTCAGGCCTGGAGCCACATGATTCCATTGATTTGGATTCATTTGAGGCTGAGAGACCAGCGGCGGACCAGTCCAGATCGCCGCCACCGACGCTGGAAGATGCCGAAAGGTTGGCTATGGAAATCACTGGAGGAGGCGCTGCCCCACTCATTAAAGACGCCAATGTTCTTCAGCTTGAGAAAGCAGGTACACTTTCTTGACTTGTCGTTATGTTTTCCCGCTTTTCTTATGAATCTTACTAATTAGTGACTGACGCCTCCTAACTCTGTATTACTTTTCAATAACTACAACTTTGGTTACCCTGAGCGGTAAGGAGAAAGATTCGCTCAGGCCTGAAACTAGCACTTCATCTTTCGGATTGGGCATTGGCCCTTCGATGCTGGAACCTGGTACAAGATGGTCACTACTTGATTTGCTCAATAGATTTTAGGCTATCGTTTCACTATTGAAAACCTGATGGGTTCATTTTGCCTTTCTGACGCGTCGTGTCTCTGCGTTGCTTTGCATTTTCAGATTTTGTTCAATCCTTGGAAAATCTGAAGGGGGATGACTGCTGAAGATGATGCAATCCTTTCTTTCAAAGGGAGTTGCTGCTTATTAGAAAGGCTTCGAGCGAGTCGCCAATGAAGCGAGAGCCTCTCTTGAAGAGAAAAAGCTTTTAGTGGAAGAGAACCGCAGGCTGGACGAGGAAAATGAGAAATTGAAAAACCAGTCTCATCAGCTCAACGACCAGGTTCAATCTTTGACCGAACAGAGTACGAAGCAGAAAACCGCTATCGACGCTCTGAAACAAGAATTGGAGAGGATTCTGCAGAGGAATGTCGCACTGAACTAAAAGATATGGTCACCCAATACGACGCACAAGAGGTTCAAATACAAGCCAATGCTAACCTTATTGCCGAGCTGAAGAAAGTGAAGGGTGAGTTAGAAGACACTCTGGAAAAGAATGAGGCTTATTGCCATCAATGGGAGGCACATCTGGCCACAACCTATCGTCGCGTCCTCAAGCGTTTCGGAGCCGAAACCCAAGAGTTCAAGATTACAGATAACATTGGGAGTTTCATCCAGTGGCTGAACAGCGAGCTCAAAATTTTGTCAGATACCATGTCGAAAGTTGGAGACTATGGGGTGGCGACGTGTTCTCAAACTATATTGCACCTTTTGGAACAACAAGGTTGTGAGAATTTTAAAACCTTTGGGAGTCGACATTTCGAATTCCCTTCCTCTGAGGACATGCCAGCCATGAGCAAGACTGTTGGTTTGATCATGAAGATAATTCTTTATAATTTCTGGGCTAAGAGTGGTCGAGAGTACGCTCGGAAAAAGGTTGTTGATCGTTTGACTAAGGTTGGATCCGTTGTGTCTCTCCCATGATTCTAACTGAACTTATGCATTCCTCATTCTTATATGTGATGTCGTTCCTTTCTCATAGTTCTATTTTGGCCAGGCGAAAAAAGCCTTGGAATTGCGCGAGTATCAAGCTATCCATGGTCCAGACGCCACTCTTGGGCTTTATGGGCCCTATAGGGACTGGCCGCCGAAGACTGGAGCTAGCGACGATGATCAAGGAGTCCCCGGAGCCCCAGCTCGCGAAACGGTCGACGTCGAAGGTGGGCACGTGGATCCTGTTACTGGCGAGGCCCTCGCTCCTCTGCGGCACGAAGGGTCGCCTCGTAATCAGGCCACTAAACCCAACACAGAGGTCTAGGATGATAAAAACTATTTAGGAAATTGATGTAACACCCATTCGGGTTCTTAAAGACCATGATGTAAATTTGTGTGACTTATTTTGACAGACGCCAGACGAGGGCGTGGTGCTGGATGTAACACCTAAAACTTTCAACCGTGCCAACACCTGCGTCAGTGGGGCATCTTGGAAAGCTTTCCAACACCGATACCCCAAAAGACTTTTGGAGAATTTTGGGAATTCTGTTATCAATACCAATCATTACATAGTTACCCCCTTCACTGCTTTATGACTATGAATGATAATAGCAAAA
Organism: Cenchrus americanus; assembly: GCA_947561735.1. Classification (NCBI taxonomy): domain Eukaryota; kingdom Viridiplantae; phylum Streptophyta; class Magnoliopsida; order Poales; family Poaceae; genus Cenchrus; species Cenchrus americanus. Next base: position 92,125,998 of record OX387245.1, on the reverse strand, counting down.
TCACTCCGATAGGATTTAGGACGTGCAAAGCCCCTATTGTTGATGTGGACATCCCACAAGTTACACAAGACCAAGCATCAGATACACAAGCTACTGTACTTCAAGGACCTATTACACATAGCCAAGAAACTACATGAGGTTAACTCTCTCCTAGTTGAAATTAACTTAAACATATCTGAGAATGTTATACTACCTAAATGTTCTACATTGGTTGTAATTAGGTATATATGTGAGAGGGGTGGTGCAGCTATACACGGAAAGGAAGCAAAGAAGAAGAACCAAGTGGATCAGTTCGGAGCAAGGATGATCCAGCAAGTTCAGTTCGGACAGATCAGTTCGGACAATCAGTTCAGACATGTTCGGACCTTCATAAAGATTTGATCATAACTCATAAATTCTGATAGCTCTTGAGCTACATGAGTACTTCATGGAACTCTCTTGAAGTCAACTTTTCAATGCAAGAAACCGCATATCCATTGGACTTCCCAATAAAGAGTTATGACAGATTTAGTGGAGGTTGCACAGAAGGTCAACAGCCACGCGAGTCCACCTCGGGAGTTGATTTCTAGGGAGCCTTTTCACATGCTTAGCCTCTTCATTTCCATCTCAAATTTACACCCATCCAGCAGGGTTGTTCCTAGTATAAATACCCCCCAATGTACTACTAAAAAACTAAGTTTTGATTATTGAGAATAAACAACCACATATGGTTTTCTTACAGCCGAGCTGCTGAGTGCCTTGCACACCCTTGTTCTTCCTTGTTCTTCTTGGACTTGTGAAGAGATCCCTCTAGGTTCCGCTATTTCGTGCTCTACATATTCCAGTTTTGCTGCACCATATTGTGTGGATTAGTTCCGGTTTGTGGTTCTGCAGTCGTTTGGAGATCGAGTCGAAGTCTTCGCGGTTTCGGTGACTTCTCCCCGACGCTTGGTCGCATCTAACCTTTGTCAGGAATAAAGCATTTACCTGCTGCTTGCAGCATTTTATCTTGTTACGAAACCTACTACCGTGAAGATCGAGCCTTCTCTAGGACCTTTCTTGCAACGGTCCCTATCATGTGGTAATAAGAAGCTATCGTTGTCACGATAGGTTTTTGGTTATTACCCACCCTGCCACCCTTTATCATCTGCTATATCATTTTGTTTATGTCCTACAGTCCACTAAAAAGCCATACAAAAAAATACTATAGCCATTTTGTTGGTACGGTTACTTTGTGTTCATTCCATTCATCATGTTGCTAGTCACCGCCTTTGTTCTTCCGTCGTACTCTTGTTTAATTTTTATTTGCAGCCCTCATAGATTGTTTAGTGTTTGCTGTTAGTACAAAAAAATTAAAAAAAGTGTGAAAGAAAGAGAAAAAAGTGTGAAAGAAAGAGCAAAAAAAAGAAGAAAGAAAGAAAGAAAGAAAGAAAGAAAGAAAGGAGATTTGAAAATTGCAAGGGGTTGTGTTGCAGATCTGTTATCAAAAGTTTCATGTTCATATATTAAGTTGGTGTTGATTTTGGACAGCAACATTTACATCTTGTTTGGACAGTTTGTTGCACTTTGTTTCAGTACCATAGCCTCCCTTGATCAGCCACCTATAGCTCCACAAAAATCCGTAACCGAGGCTCTTGATTCGTATCCTTTCAACCGCTTAATCACAAGTTTGGTTACGCCACTTTCAACACACTCATGGTCCTTGAGAACGAGTAAGAACTTGGGTAAGCAAGAGGTGAGGTTGTGTGTTCTCACATATTTTTCCTATTCCACTTTCTCTTGCAATATCCTAACATGGCAGGATCCAATCCAAGGTTTTGTGGTGGTAGACATAGAGGCAAAGAGCCACCAATCTCTCGAGCTGAGTTACATCACTTTGAAAACTCACTTGTGGCAGCCATGGAGAGGATGTTCGATGAACGTCTTCCAATCTCAAATCGTGGAGTACGACATCAACATATCAAAAACGTTCATGATGGCCATTTTTACCATAGAGGACAGCATGGGAAAGGTGCTCGAGGGCATAGTTCTCGCACTCATGTGCTGATTGGTGCTGAAAATTATTAAGTATCCGCAAAAAGAAAAATTCAGCAAGAGACACCGAGAAGATCCCATGATCAGCAACACCCATGTGAGAAGGAGTGCCACCAACCTAAATTGCGTGCAAGTGTTAAAAATGAGAAGAAGAGAGACTCCACCATACGTGAGAAAGAGTTCCACCAGCAAAAATTGAGTGTGAGAGTTAAAAAGAAAGAGTTGAGAGATCCCACAATATGTGAGGAGAGCCACAAAAATCTGTATGAGAAAGAGATACAAAAATTGTGTGAAGTAGAAGATAGGTCATGTGAGGAAACATCTCTTTCTAACATGACAATTTCTTCTAGTTTCCCTTTTGATGTGATGCAGGTTCATAAAGAAAATGAAGTGTTAAATTATGATCAACCCCCAATTTTTGATGAAGAAGATCAGGTAATGCTAATGAACAAAGATGCCGAAATTTCATTGTATTTGCAACATAAGGATCAGATTGAAGGCAATAATGATGCAAATGCTACTCATTCAACTGATGCAAGTTCAGTAGCATTTGAGGAAGATTTAATTCTTGGTTCTTTTGCAACAACTACTGCTCCATTGCCTTCACAAAACTTGGTGAAGTATGATACGTATGCATATGTTGCATCACAAGATGTTGAAGTGATTGTGCATCAAGACCTATGTGAGAATGAGGGCCTGTCAGTGTTTTAGACCGGCAACCTACCAAGGGGAGTACCCGAGGTAGATGAATGTGGCCTCACCGAGATCGGTAACTCGAAGGAAGAGACACGTGGCACACAATTTAGACAGGTTCGGGCCGCGAGGTGCGTAATACCCTACGTCATGTATGCTGCGTAGCTCTAGTTTGATTTGGTGTGTTTAAAAGATGATGCGTATGAGAGAGATAGGGGTCCCTACCTTGCCTTATATAGTTCGGGAGGCAGGGTTACAAGTCGGTTTGAGGAGAGAGTACTAGTCGTGTACGTCTAGGAGTTCTCTACATGGATCTGGACATGCACAACTTCCTATCCGAGTACTCCTCCACCATAGTCCTTGCACCTCACGCCATTAGGTGCTGTGTGGCCCAAGTCGAGTAGTCCCAGGGGCCCACCGAGTAGTCGGTCCTTGTACCCATCGAGGTAGTGGGCCCAGGGAGGTCCATACGACAAGCCCCAGAGTACTTTGTAGTCGAGCAGGATAGTTTCGAGTAGTCTTGATGGCCTTGACGAGTAGTCTTCAGGCGTCCCCGAGTACTACAAGTCAAAAGTCCTCAAGAGTACTTGAAGCATCTCGAGGCTGGAAGGTACTCCAGCTGATCCTTGAGTAGTCTTGAAGTCCTCTTGAGTAGTTCCCAAGTGTCCCCGAGTTCTTCCCTTGAAGGTCTTCAATAGTACTCGCGTTGTCTGGAAGAAACCATATGGAAAATGTGATTCGAAGAATCACATTCCATATGGAATGTTGCCCCCGAGCCGCTGGTCGAATTTTAGATTCAAGCTAAGGGTCAATCTGAAGTTCTGCCAAGTGTATCCCGTAAAATCTGGAGAAAAAACCGAAGGACACGTGACTCAAGGGAATGTGATTCGAAGAATTGCATTCCCTTGAGTCGAGCACTTCCTCTCGAATTGAAGGGTCATCTTGACTGTAGAATGTGTCCTGAGTGGATCTTGAGTCTCGTCGTCACCCATTAGACCGGGCGGATGTAGCCGAGCCCCCGAGATGGGCTATATCGAGTACCGGAAGCCGAAGAGTCAGGCAGCCGCCGCTGAGTCAGCCGCCGATACTTATCCATCCGGCCATTGTGGTGGCACTTGTTAGGTTAAATAGACGCCAAAACCCTTAGGGTTTTTCATTTCCCGAAGTAGCAGCCGTAGGAGTAGATCTACCCAACATTCCATCCACTGTTGCTTCTGCTACCACGCCTTAGATTGAAAGTCCACGCGCGCCGCCGCCACTTGCCACCAGCGTATCCCCCGAGTGGATGCGAGTGAAGACCCCTTTCTCTTGGAGGATGAAGCTGTCTCCGTCCAAGGGCTCCAAGGCTGGTGCCGGGAATAAGAGGTCCCATGGCGAAGCTGAGGGATCTGCTCAAGGGTCGCCGCCAACATCTCCCCCGCGCCCCAATCCGTCCAAGGAGTGGAAGAAATCCAAGATAAAGACCGAAGATCTACTCGCCCTGGTGAACAGCGGGTTCCTGCGGGAGAAGGAGATGGACATGTGGCGCGCCGCCGCGGGCGACCCGTACCCCATGGAGAAAAATCCAAATGAAGTCTCAATGTTCGCCAGGTTCATGGAGCGCAGACTAGCACTCCCGGCCAGCGATTTCTTCAAGGGTCTCCTCAAGTACTATGGTATCAAATACTTGAACTTGAACCCCAATGGTATTTTCCATGTCTCCGTATTCATCCACTTCTGTGAAGCGTTCGTGGGAATTAAGCCCCACTAGATCCTGTTTTGGAAGTTTTTCCGTTTGAAGCCGCAGCCCAGCGCCAACGACCCACGAGTAGTCGGAGGGGCTGGCATCCAGATGTGAGAAGACGCGGCCAACCAGTACTTGGCGTACAAGCTCATTGATTCGAACCAAGACTAGAAGGCCAAATGGTTCTATATCAGTAATCACCACCCGGAGCTGCCGAAGCCGAGCGGGAAGTAGCCGAAGCATCGAGCGTGGTGGAACACAGAGCCGATGATGCAAGAGGGTTTCCAACTACCCGAGTTGCTGCAAAAGATCAAAGCCTTGAGAGAGGCCGGACTGAGGGCCGAGCATGTGGCCTTCAGCTTCATGAAGAGGAGGGTGCAGCCACTGATGTCTCGCGACACCCTCGGGTACGAGTACATGGCGACGAAGACACGTCAAGGATGCCCGGCAACGAAGTCGACGATGAAGACATTGTCGAGAGGCTGGGCAAGATATTCAAGGATATGCCACCGTACACTCCTTGCCCAGTCCGTGAGTACTCCGCGGCTCGTCCGCCGAACAAGGTTAGTTGTTGTAACCTCTGTCTCTGAGTACTGATTGACTTAGAGTAGTCGCGCTCACCCAAGTTGTTTGCTGCAGGATGACATTGTGAAGTTTGTCTCTGATCCAGCTCCTCCTCGACTTGTAGATATTCCAGAGGAGGGCAAGATCAAAGTGAAGGAACACCATGAAGTCGGCGAAGGTGACGATACCGTCACCATTGAAGACACATTCGACGAGGAGGATGGGGAAACGCTCTAGGAGTGGTTTCAGCTACGTTCCAGGTTCAGCCGACCTGGACTACCCCATATCCCCCTCGTTGATGATCCGCCGACTAGCTTGGAGGCTAGTCTTGCTGCGCCACCGAGAAGGCCGCACAATGTGGCACGAAAGCACGTCGCCAAGAAGCTGAAGGTGATAGAGACCACTTCCCAGGAGGTGAGTTCCTCGAGTAGAGTAGTTGAGTACTTGTCTTGAAGCATTGCATGCTGACGGTTGAATTTGGAGTTGTCGCAGGAGATTCCACCGTCCGACCCCGCGGATCAGGGGAAGAAGATGACTGGGACACGGTAGGCGGAGCGACTGAGAGGAGCCTCAGTCCAACCCCCGCCGTGGAGGGACCGTGCCACAGGTGGCACAGCAGACGCCTGTCACTGCTGAGCCACAGGCGTCGGCAGAAGAAAGTAGGTCAGGACCTACCGCGACTACTAGAACCGGAGGACCAGTGGCAGCCCTTGCTGAAGAAGAGGCGTCTGCGGAAGCTGGGCTCGTCGATATTGCTAGTATACTTGGCGCCCCGACCATGACTGTTGTCCGGTCTAGCTTGTAAGTATAATAAATCTTCGAGTAGTCCTTGTAGATTGGTAATCTTGTTTGGCTGATCACCAAATATGTACTATGCAGGAAATACATCGATCTGTCCTGGGAAGGAGAAGAACCCAGTACAACAGCTGCTGAGGACAACCCGTCGGCGGTTGCTGAGGAGTCCGCTCCCCTTCCTCAGGCTGAGAATGTTGCTCCCGACGTAGAGGCTACGCCGCCAGAAGTCACCGTAGTGGAAGGTACGTAGACTATAGTGATGTCGTTCACCCTGTATAGTAGTCGTAGCCCCCGGATACTGACGTCGTATGCTTTGTGATGACAGAAGAACAAGTCGAGGGGACCACGATCCCCAAAGTCGTGCCGGTTGAAGGTGTCATGCCTGAGGCTGAGGTGCTGGAGGGAGCAGCTTCCAAGCCGGAGGTGAAAATAGCCCCCGAGGCCACGGAGGAAGTGTGTGACGATGCGCTCCCGGAGTCGAGCACTGACGTTGTCATCCGTCGCCGGAGATCCAGGATGCGGAGCCAATACATTCGGCGCCGATGTCAGAAACTGCGGCAACTAGTCGTGGTGGGCTAGAAGTTCTGGCAGATGACCTCATTGACCCAGCGATGGTGGCCCGTAACTTGGAGGCGATGCGCCAGACGGAGCAGTGGATGAAGGTACGTGACTGTACCCTTTAGTAGTCGAATTCCACAAGAACTGAGTACTCAATGATGATTGTTGCCTCGTTGCAGGATGTCGTGGAGAGATCCCGACAAAAATCCGATATGCTCCAGCGCCTTGTTCGCTTGGCTTATTAGCCACCAGCCAGCAGTACTTTTCTCTCAAAACAAATCAGCCATCAGGAACCAGCCAACAATACTTTTCTCTCAGAACAAACCAGCACCAGCCATTAGCCACCAGCCAAACGAACAGGCTGCAGGGGTATGGTGACACAGTGCTTCGGGCGGAGGCGCTAGAGAAGGAACTCAGCAAGGCCAGGAAGCACTCTGCCATGTTGCAATCCAAGCTGGATGGAGCTTTTTCCCAGTAACACAACGAGGTACAAGAGATACAGGCAAAAAGCGATGACTTGATTCGCAAGAACAAGTCATTGCGCCAGAAAAACAAAGGTAAGCCGCCATCAGCCTTGTTGAGTACTTATTGAGGGTACCTTGTAGTAGTCTGACGTGTGGTCTTTGAGCTTTTGCAGATCTTGAGGCCCGTGTAGACCAGCTGAAGGCAGCGGACACCGATCTGAAGAACATTGTCTACCGAGAGAAGGATGCCCGAGAGGTACTTGAATATGAATATAAGTAGCTGTCTCATGAGTGCGTCAAGCACATGGAGCTCGTGAAGCCTCGGATCGTGACCTTGTGAACTGCTATAAATCTCTGCAGAAGCTCAACGAATATTGCGAGAGGTTGCAGGGCCAACTCAAGGAGCTAGAAGAAGCCGCGCTTTCATTGCAAGGTTGCTGGTGCCTCATCCCGGTGGGCCTAAGATAGCTCCGTTGGTTGATCGGCTGAAGGAAGCCCCCGGGCGTCTGGCAACTTATTGAGGACCAGGAGCGTCCCGCTGGTCGGTGGATGACCGCTCCTCAGTGACGAGTGATTGACAACGGGTGTTGGACTGACTCTTGGCCTAGTGCGCAGGTGTAGGCTGTGGCCTGGTTCGTGTTGTTGCAGGTGAAGAACGGGCGCGAAAGGTCTTCAGCCTTGAGGGGCCTCCGGGAGATGGAGAGACAAGTAGGCTCGGTTCGAGGGACCCGATGGACAGCGGGACTAGGTGCAGGCCACATGGTGGCGATACGAGCAAGACGAAGTCATGGACAATCGAGCCGGTGCACGGTGGCGGTCGAGTCAAGTGGTTTGGCAGGAGGCCGGACCGAGCACGCGGGGTTTCGTGGTTGGCCCACAAAACCATCGGAGGACGGTTTCTTGGTTTGGGCCTCAAAACCAAGTCCGAGGGCCCAACACGACGGAGACGGGATCCGGGCATGTCGGGAAGCTTCAAGGCGGAGGACACGCGGCAGGATCGCATGGCTTGCGTCGGGAGGACGCGGGGTGCGGCAAAGGCGTGGCCGTCCGATGGCAAGGCCCACAAACATTACCTAAATGCCCCTGCGTGGGTTGTATCGCCAGTAGTTAAGTTAGGGGTAGTCGAGTCATTTACCACTACGGCGGGACCCGATATATAAGCCATGAGGGTGTGTGAGTGGCGCTCTCTCTCCGCGACTTAGGGTTTCATTTCCTCCCATTTCTCATTTTCGTAGCTATTTTTTCTTCCATTTTCTCTAGGCTAGCATGAGAGCTTCATGAGAGATTTGTTGAGAGGGATGGATGCTAGGGCGGCATGCTAGACCTTGTGAATCTTTCCTGGTTTGTATAAAAGATTCGGAGTTGTGTTTTTCGTGGTCTTTTTGTGCTTGTTTTCGTGCCTTTGTTCTCGGTGCGATTCCGCGGATTAGAGTGGGTTTCTCCCCGGATTTCTTTGAGGGAAACATGGATAGATGTCTCGCGCATCTTTGTGATTGATCTTGTGCCCTCAAACGCCGGGAAACCACTTCGATTCGAGAGTTTTTCGTTCGGTGCTCAAGCTTTTGGTGGTGCTCAAAGGATTCGCGATTCCCGGTGATTTAAGGAGTTAGGAGGCAAGATTTTTGGGCTATAGCATCCTTGTGTGACGCTTTTCAAGTCCCCAAACCCTTGTCTCCACAGCTTCAACCGTTTGGGAAATCCGATGATGATTTGGGGGAGTTGACTTTCGGGGTCGTGTGTTTTCTGCTTTGTCCGCACCTGGCGGACGGTCCGCGAGGACCAGGCAGACGGTCCGTGGCGCTCCAGTTTGTCCTGTGTTCTTCGTGTTCTTGCTCGCCTTTCTTTTCGATCCGTCGCGATTTTGAGTTTCGGTTGGACGGAGTTTCGGACGGTACGCAACAGAGGGCAGACGGTCCGCAGGTGCCTGGTAGACAGTCCGCGTGTTCCCCGCGGACGGTCCGTGGTTCGTGGTGTGCTTCTGTTGGTTCTGTGTGATTTAACGGACGGTCCGCGGTGTAGGGCCGGACGGTCGCGGCGACGCGGGCCGGACGGTCCGCGAGGTCAGTGCGGATGGTCCGCCCCTCCTGGCCGGACGGTTGAGGACCATGTGTGGTTCGAGGACCGGTGGATGGTCGCTTCCTTGTGTGATGAGTGATTGACAACGTTGTGTGGACTGATTCTTGGCTAAGTATTGCAGGTGCAGGTTGCGGCTTGACTCGTGTTGGTGCAGGTGAAGAACAAGCGCGAAAGGTCATTGCTGGTGAGGCCTCCAGGTGTGGAGAAGACAAGTAGGCTTCGTTCGAGGGACCCGGTGGCCGGTGGGGGTCAAGTGCGGGCCGCATGGTGGCATGAACGGCAAGATGAAGTCGTGGACGGTTTCTTGGTAGAGCCTCAAAACCAAGGGCGAGCCGGAACTACGTGGGAGCTGAGTCATGAGTGGAGATTGGCGGAGGCTACACCGAGTTCGCGGGGTTTGCGGTGGTTCACACGAAAACCACGCGGGTTACTAAGTGGAGCCACAAAACCGAGGCGGAGACTCGACGAGGAGGTGCGGCCACCCGGGCGGTTCAACCGCCCGGGGGAGGGCGGTCGGACCGCCCGGGGCCGGTCGGATCTCCGGGCCGGTCCTAGCCGCCCGGGGGGCGGTCGACCGCCACGGCCGCCGGCGCCGAGAAGCTTCGAAGCGGGGGACACGCGTCGGGATCGCAAGGCTTGCGTCGAGGCTACGCGGGGGTGCGGTCGCCGGGCATCCGTCCGATGGTGAAGACATCAAGAATTCCAAATCCGCCCTCGAGGGGCATGTATCCCTAGTTATTAGTGAAGGGTAGTTTAGTCTTTTGGGTGCCTCCATATATACTCATTAGATGGGTGGATGGCAGCCAACTCTTGGAACCCTAGCTCATTTAGTTTTTCCATTTTCGTTCTCCATTTTCCTTAGGATTTTAGAAGGCTAGCTTGAGAGCTTCATGTGAGATCTAGAGAGAGGGATGGATGTTTGGGTGGCAAGCTAGACCTTGTACGAACCTTTCATGGCATGTATAGAAGGTTTGGCGTTGTTCATCATGGTGGCTTTCCCGTCTCCTTTGTGTTGATTTTCAGAGCTCTTTTTAGCGGTGTTTTGAGAATGATTTCTTGGGGTTTTTGGTGGGTGACACGTATGAGGTTCTTGTGCCTCTTTGGCTGGTGACTTTGCCCCCAAATCCCCTTTGAATCGGACTCGATTTGGTGGTTTCTCGAGTTGGGTGAGTTCTTGACCTAGAGAAGCGATTTCTTCGATTCCTTTTGATTGTGAGCGTTTCGGGTCGATTCCTTTGAGGTAGAGGTTGCCCAGGAGGTAACCCAGCTATTCCCGAAGTTTGGCTGCAATCCGTGGAGTGATTCGGGAGATCGGGCGCGAGGAAGTTGAGGTTTGACCCGCGGGTTCGTTTTACGGAAGGGGCGGTCTAACCGCCTACGGGGAGGCGGTCTAACCGCGGCGGGTGTTTCCGGGTCAAAGTTTTGTTTCGCCGGATTTTCCTCTGTGAGTTTGTTCGCCTTGATCGAGAGGAGCGTACGGGTGAAATTTGGGGTCGTTCTCGTCTTGTTTGCTAGGTGTTCTTGGTTGGAGTTTGTTGCTTTGGGTACGGGAGGTTAGACCGCCCCGGGTAGCCGGTCTAACCGCCCCTAGGCACACGGGTGAAGTTTTGGTTTTCGCCAAGATTTTACGGTAGCTAGCATGGCCTTGACCAGAGATCTCTGTTGGTGAAACCGTGGTGAGTTTTGTTGCTCGGAAGAGGTGTTTCGGAGGATTTCTTGGTTGCCAGGTGGAGGCGGTCTAACCGCCCCCTATACCGGGTCTAACCGCCCCCTCTGGTTAGGCGGCTTCCGAGTTGTTTCCGCTGTAGGTGCTGCGGGTGTGTTGTGGTTGCTGGTAGAGTTTGTTCCTAGGACCAGTAGCACTCCAGTGGCTACGTGGTCTTGGCAAACGGGAGGTTGAAGTGCGGAACGTGTGATTTCGGGGGTTCGACCGAGCTAGTTCGTCTTGTCGGAGTTTCAATCTCCCTCGAGAAGAATTTTAATCGGCTCCCATTCACTCCGCCCTCTCTGGTCGCCTAATCGGTCCTTCAAGTGGTATCAGAGCCGGTTCGGGTCTTTGTTGACTCTAACCATTCTAAGATCCAAGGGTGGCGTACCAGGAACGGGGTCGGGTCCTCCACACTTCGATGGCAAGAACTACCAGATGTGGAGCAAGCGGATGGGTGCGTTCCTCCGCGGAAAGGGTCAGCTTCTTTGGGATGTCACGGTGGACACAGGCTATGTCCAGCCGATGGATTTCCTTGCTCCAGGGTCGAGAGACAGATTCGACACCAACAATAAGGCGGTCGACTACTTGTTTCGTGCTTTGTGTCAGCCTGAGTTCGATCGGGTGCACACCGAGCACTTGGCTTGTAGGATTTGGGTGGTATTGAAGGAGGCTCATGTTGGGAACGCCCAGGTTCAGGCACGGATGTATGCGACCTACCGGAGAGAGTACGAGAACTTCACTCATCTCCCCGGTGAGTCCATCGATGCCTTGTTTCAGAGTTTCACGGTGGTTGTGAACAACATGAGGGCCAATGTGGACGTGCCCCCGTACGATGATCATGATAGAGCGGTCAAGCTCTTACACTCTTTGGATCGTACGATATGGGGAGAAAAGTTCGAGGCCATTGTCGAGTCGGAGAAGTATGACACTCTGACGGTGAACGAGCTGTTCTCGAAGCTCAAGTCGGCTGAGGTGGATAGGGGCATGACTGCCAAGCTCGAGGGACTGACTGATTCCCATAGTCTTGCCCTCATTGGTGGTTCCAAGGGAAAGATTAACTCTAACTCATCCACCAGGATGTTCTCTTTTTCCTCTTTGATGTCTATGCCAGATGAGGAGTTTGATGACCTTGGAGAGGACGAGGTGGCGCTGTTGACGAGGCGGTTCGAGAGGCTGCACGAGAACCACGTGAACATGAGGAGGAACACGAGGACGTGCTTTCAGTGCGGCAAGCCGGGACACTTCGTCGCCGACTGCCCGGAGAAGGCCGAGAACAAGGACAGCTACAAGCACAAGCCGAGGAAGGATGGCAAGTACCGTTCGAGGCGCGACCACAAGAGCAAGCACAAGAACAAGTACAAGGACGAGCGACGATCGAGGAAGAAGAAGAGCCAAGGCAAGGCCTGAGCGATGGTTGGAGAGAGCGACGTCGACTCCAGTTCCGCGTACTCCACCTCAAGCTCAAGCAGCAGCGAAGACGAAGGCGACCGTCGCAAGAACAAGAAGTCGTCCAGGAACCTGAGCGGGCTGAGATGCTTCACGAGAGATGGCTTCTGCACCATGGCACTGAGCTCCGGCAGCAAGAAGAGCACACAGAGCGACTCAGACTCTGAGTCCGATGACGAGGTGCATGATGAGCTTCCCTTCTTGCGCCAAGAGAATGAGAGGCTTGGCTCTTTGCTTGATAACCGTGATGACATGCTTAGAGAGGCCAAGAAAATGAGAAAAGAGCTTAGGCCTTCACTCGAGGATGCTAGGACTAGAGTGGCTGAGCTAGAGACACAGGTGCTTGATAGCAAGCTTGAGATTGATTCGCTTAAGGCTAGCCCTGTTGTTTCGGATGAGAATGATTGTGCTGATTGTTCTATATTCCTTGCTGATCTTGCTTTGTTTAAGGAGAAGCATGCCTCCAAGTGTGAGGAACTAGATGTGCTTAGGGTTGAAGTGGCTGAGCTTAAGTCTAGACTTGCTTTGCTAGGTGCTTGCACTTCTTGCCCTGTTTTGCATGCTAAGATAGATGAGATGCACGCTTACACTAGTTCGCTCGAGGCTAAATTGAAGGAACCCATGCCTACATCTTGCTCTACCTGTGAAATGCATGCATTGAAAAATTTGGAACTTGCACATTATGTTGATCGTTTGCAGGATGAGAATGATGACTTGAGGAAGTTGATGGGTTGGTTGTCTGGCCATGAGCCCCAGTTGAGGATGATGATTGAGGCCTTTAAGAGGCAAGATGGTGAGGGACTTGGGGCAAACAAGGTTGGTGTGGGAAGTGGTATGTCCTTGTTGTGGTGGACGACTATTCTCGGTATGCGTGGGTGTTCTTTCTCGAGGAGAAGGGGGAGACGTTTGGTTTTGTTCGAGATCTAGTCTTGAGGTTGAGGAACGAGAGGCACGGAGATGCTATACGAGCTATCTGCAGTGATAATGGCTCGGAATTCAAGAACTCTCGTTTTGAAACTTTTTGCCATGACTTGGGTCTTGAGCACCAGTTTTCGAGTCCGTATACGCCTCCCCAGAATGGTGTTGTGGAAAGGAAGAACAGGACCTTGTGCGAGATGGCTCGGACGATGCTTGATGAGCATAGGACTCCGAGGAGGTATTGGGCCGAGGCGGTGAATACCGCGTGCTATGTGTCGAACGGGATATACCTCGAGTGCACAAGAAGAAGACATGCTATGAGTTGATGCATGGTCGCACACCCAAGGTGAGTCACTTCCATGTCTTTGGTTGCAAGTGTTTCATTCGAAGAAGGGCGGGGAAGTTGGATAAGTTTGAGGCTAGGTACGTCGATGGCATTTTCTTTGGTTATGCATCTCATTCTAGAGCATATCGTGTGCTCAATCTTGAAACTAACCAAATCGTGGAGACTTGCGAGGTAACCTTCGACGAGACGAGCCACGTAGTCGGCTTGTCTTTGAGTGTGCGGGTGATGATGAGCTTGGCGAGGAGATCTTTCGGGAGGAGGAGCATGAACATGGTGATGATGAAGATGGCGGTGTGGAGCCCCGGCTGAACATGTACCCACTACTTCGACTACGATGATGGATGGACCCTGCGCTACACCTACGACGACAAATCAAGAACGAGGAGAAGGCGATGTTGAGGGGGAGGTAGCTTCGAGGCGAGAACCTCCCCGGCGGGTTCAAGTGGATCACCCAGCTTCAAGAATCATCGGCGACATGAATGAACGCACTACACGGTCGAGGGTTCGAAACAATTCCTATTTTGCTCATGCTGCGTTTGTTGCTTCTTTTGAGCCCAAAGACATTGGACACGCACTATCTGATCACAATTGGGTTAACTCGATGCATGAGGAGTTGGAGAACTTTGGGAGGAATCCGGTGTGGGAGTTGGTTGACCCTCCCCCAGGGTGTAAGCCGATTGGTACAAAGTGGGTGTGGAAAAACAAAGAGGGAGAGAAGGGTGAGGTTGTGAGGAACAAGTCGAGACTTGTTGCTCAAGGGTTCAGTCAGAAGGAGGGGATCGACTACGAGGAGACCTTTGCTCCCGTTGCCCGTTTGGAGGCGATTAGGATCCTTCTAGCCTTTTCCGTGGCTAAAGGGTTCAAGTTGCACCAAATGGATGTGAAGAGTGCTTTTCTGAATGGTGTGTTGGAGGAAGAAGTGTATGTGAGCGCGCCTCGGGGGTTTGAGAGTGATAAGTGCCCCCACGGGTGTACAAATTGAGGAAGGCGGCTGTATGGGTTGAAGCGGGCGCCTAGAGCTTGGTATGGCGGGTTGAGGGGGTTCTTGTTTGAGAGAGGTTTTGAGATGGGGAAGGTCGATCGGACCTTGTTTTTGTGAGGGCGGGCGAGAGATATCCTGATTGTGCAGGTGTACGTGGATGATATTGTCTTTGGTGGCTTGTCTAACTCTCTTGTTGCAAGGTTTGCAGATGATATGAGCAGGGTGTTTGAGATGAGCATGATGGGTGAGTTGCAGTTCTTCCTCGGGCTACAAATCAAGCAATCAAAGGAAGGAACATTTGTGCACCAGGCTAAGTACACCAAGGAAATTGTGAGGAAGTTCAAGATGGAGGACTCCAAGGCTATGATGACACCGATGAGTACGACTACAGCTCTTGATGCAGACGAGGAAGGTGAACACGTGGACCAGAAGGAGTACCGAAGCATGATCGGGTCACTCCTCTACTTGACGGCGACGAGGCCGGACATACAGTTCTCGGTGCGTCTGTGCGCTCGTTTTCAAGCGTCTCCGAGGACTTCGCATCGGCAAGCAGTGAAGCAAATTTTCAGGTACTTACGTCATACTCCCGACTTCGGCCTTTGGTACTCCGCGGCCTCTTCTTTGGCGCTTCATGGTTTTTCAGACGCGGATTTTGCCGGGTGTCAGTTGGATAGGAAGTCCACTTCTGGGACTTGCCAGTTTTTGGGTTCTTCTTTGGTGTCTTGGTCTTCCCGCAAGCAGTCGAGTGTTGCTCAATCCACGACCGAAGCCGAGTATGTTGCCGCTGCTAGTTGTTGCTCTCAGCTCCTTTGGATCACCTACACCATGAGTGACTTTGGTGAGGAGTATACCCATGTCCCACTTCAATGTGATACACCGGTGCCATAAGCGTTGCAAAGAACCCAGTGCTCCATTCCAAAACCAAACACATAGAAGTGAGGTATCATTTCCTGAGAGACAACGTAGAGAAAGGGAAGATAGCTTTGATCCATGTACCCACACATGACCAACTAGCCGATATTTTCACCAAACCCCTAGATCAAGCAACTTTCACTCGTTTGCGGGGGGAACTTGGTGTGTGTTTGATTTCTTGAGCTTTGTGTGTGGGAGCTCCATTGTAGCATATGTATAGCTTTCTTTTGTGCATTTCTTGCATTTGGCATTGCATATGTAACATGATGTATAGGCATCCTTGTATCTTAGATTGCATGCATTTTGTATCATATGCATTGGATAGGAAAAGCTTCTCCTATATACATTGTTCACCATGGGTTGCTATATATGTTCTTGTGAGCTTGTTTGGTATGCTACGGTTAGTTTGGCTTAGCTCTTGATGATCTTGATGAATGATCCATGGTTGATGGCTAATTTTTTGAAAAATGTCACATATATGCTCTCTCATGTGTAAATGCCTTTACATGACCTTGACATGTTTTAGTGGCTTTGCTATGCTTACTTTGTGGTTGGATAGCTAGTTTATTGATCATATGGGACCAAAGGCTCATTTGCCATCATGAATGTTTAGCCCTCTTGCTTAATCTTGTGGAGGGGCATAAGTTCCTTTTTGTCGCAAAGACATTTCATGTACCAATCATAAATCTGAAAATGAAATGAAAAATGCTTGGAAAATATGCTCCCATGTCATATGTGCTGAATTTAATTTGCTTTGGGTGCTAAACCGTTGCATGATGCCTACCAATGAGAAGTCTCATACATAGAAGTAGGCACATGGCTCGGTGGCTTTGACATGACATGAGGTGCTTTTGGGTGTTTATGATGGTCTTATGATTAGAATGGCTATCCTAGCATGAAGTTTGAGTGGCTTTGCCTTTTTGATATGTTTTGCTCATGTTTAGGTATTTGCTTATGAGAGAGTAACTTTTCGCAAAATTACTCAAATCCTTTTTAGCCTTGTCCAATGATTGTGAAACTTGGTGATCTCGTAGTTAAGGTCATTACGAACCTGTCGAGTATCTAACTTGCTCATTTGGACTTGTGTAGCTCCTTGTGATGAATTTTGTATATTCGAGAAGATATATGTTGTAAAGTTTCGCATTTTGCCTTGATTCATGCATTGTCAACAAGGGGGAGAAGTTTGTGCATGTTTTG
Source organism: Cenchrus americanus (assembly GCA_947561735.1). Lineage (NCBI taxonomy): Eukaryota > Viridiplantae > Streptophyta > Magnoliopsida > Poales > Poaceae > Cenchrus > Cenchrus americanus. The sequence goes on along the minus strand of OX387245.1, from coordinate 92,109,603 downwards.
GGCACCTGGAAGTGTTTGGAAGGTGTTCCAATTGTTTCGGGCAAATTTTGAGTAGTTTGGTGCAGGGCCGGTCTCTTGGGGCGGTCTAACCGCCCCCAGGCGGTCAGATCAGGCACATGCGGTCTAACCGCCCTGTACAGGCGGTCTAACCGCCCGGGCGGTGTGAGCGGAGGTTTTTGCTCGTTGTTGCTTCCGCGTTGCATTCTTGCATTTGTTCAGGGGGAGTGTGCTTTGGCTCAGGGGGAGCTTGCATATGTGCAGGGGGAGCTCTTTGTGGTGTTCGAGCTTTGCTTTGGTGGTTTGCGCTCTTTGGTTGAGCTGTGTTTTGTCTCGGATGTGTCGAGCCGTTGCCCTTGCCTAAGGGGTCCGAGACTTGTCTTCTTCAAGTGATCTTGCTCTTTGCCCTTCTTTGGCTTTCGATCGCTTGTTGAGGTTTCTTTTTATTTGTTTCTTTTCTTTTCCTTTTCTCTTGTGTTACTTCATGTGAGTGTGTTGTCAATGCACTCATCAAGGGAGAGATTGAGGACCATGTGTGGTTCGAGGACCGGTGGATGGTCGCTTCCTTGTGTGATGAGTGATTGACAACGTTGTGTGGACTGATTCTTGGCTAAGTATTGCAGGTGCAGGTTGCGGCTTGACTCGTGTTGGTGCAGGTGAAAAATAAGCGCGAAAGGTCGTTGCTGGTGAGGCCTCCAGGTGTGGAGAAGACAAGTAGGCTTCGTCCGAGGGACCCAGTGGCCAGTGGGGTCAAGTGCGGGCCGCATGGTGGCATGAACAGCAAGATGAAGTCGTGGACGGTTTCTTGGTAGAGCCTCAAAACCAAGGGCGAGCTGGAACTACGTGGGAGCCGAGTCATGAGTGGAGATTGGCAAAGGCTACACCGAGTTCGCGGGGTTTGCAGTGGTTCACCAGAAAACCACTGGGTTACTAAGTGGAGCCACAAAACCGAGGCCGAAGACTCGACGAGGTGCGGCCACCTAGGCCGGTTCAACCGCCCAGGAGGGGCGGTCAGACCGCCTGGGGCCGGTCAGATCTCCCGGGCAGGTCTAACCGCCCAGGGGGGCGGTCGACCGCCACCGGGCCGCCGCGCCGAGAAGCTTCGAAGCGGAGGACACGCGTCGGGATCGCAAGGCTTGCGTCGAGGCTACGCAGGGTGCGGTCGCCGGGCATCCGTCCGATGGTGAAGACATCAAGAATTCCAAATCCGCCCTTGAGGGGCATGTATCCCTACTTATTAGTGAAGGGTAGTTTAGTCTTTTGGGTGCCTCCATATATACTCATTAGATGGGTGGATGGCAGCCAACTCTTGGAACCCTAGCTCATTTAGTTTTTCCATTTTCGTTCTCCATTTTCCTTAGGATTTTAGAAGGCTAGCTTGAGAGCTTCATGTGAGATCTAGAGAGAGGGATGGATGTTTGGGTGGCAAGCTAGACCTTGTACGAAGCTTTCATGGCATGTATAGAAGGTTTGGCGTTGTTCATCATGGTGGCTTTCCCGTCTCCTTTGTGTTGATTTTCGGAGCTCTTTTTAGCGGTGTTTTGAGAATGATTTCTTGGGGTTTTTGGTGGGTGTCACGTATGAGGTTCTTGTGCCTCTTTGGCTGGTGACTTTGCCCCCAAATCCCCTTTGAATCGGACTCGATTTGGTGGTTTCTCGAGTTGGGCGAGTTCTTGACCTAGAGAAGCGATTTCTTCGATTCCTCTTGATTGTGAGCGTTTCGGGTCGATTCCTTTGAGGTAGAGGTTGCCCGGGGAGGTAACCCGGCTATTCCCGAAGTTTGGCTGCAATCCGTGGAGTGATTCGGGAGATCGGGCGCGAGGAAGTTGAGGTTTGACCCGCGGGTTCGTTTTACGGAAGGGGCGGTCTAACCGCCTACGAGGGGCGGTCTAACCACGGCGGGTGTTTCCGGGTCAAAGTTTTGTTTCGCGGGATTTTCCTCTCGTGAGTTTGTTCGCCTTGATCGGAGGAGCGTCCGGGTGAAATTTGGGGTCGTTCTCGTGCCGATTGCTAGGTGTTCTTGGTTGGAGTTCGTTGTTGGGTACGGGAGGTTAGACCGCCCCGGTGTAGCCGGTCTAACCGCCCCTAGGCCCCCCGGGTGAAGTTTTGGTTTTCGCCAAGATTTTACGGTAGCTAGCATGGCCTTGACCGAGAGATCTCTGTTGGTGAAACCGTGGTGAGTTTTGGTGCTCGGAAGAGGCGTTTCGGAGGATTTCTTGGTTGCCGGGTGGAGGTGGTCTAACCGCCCCCTATACCCGGTCTAACCGCCCCCTCTGGTTAGCAGGATTTCGAGTTGTTTCCGCAGTAGGTGCTGCGGGTGTGTTGTGGTTGCTGGTAGAGTTTGTTCCTAGGACCAGTAGCACTCCAGTGGCTACGTGGTTTTGGCAAACGGGAGGTTGAAGTGCGGAACGTGTGATTTCGGGGGTTCGACCGAGCTAATTCATCTTGTCGGAGTTTCAATCTCCCTCGAGAAGAATTTTAATCGGCTCCCATTCACTCCCCCCCTCTCTGGTCGCCTAATCGGTCCTTCAACGGTCCGCCAGAGCCTGTGAGCTTTGCTTCTTGGTTCGATTCCTCCCTTCCTTTCTCGTGCTTCCGCGTGTGCTTCAAGGAATCGTTCCTAAGGCTAGAGGTTGATCCATAACCTCATTGTCTTGGCGATTGGTGTGTGATTCGATCCATCGCTTGTGAGTGACCGGGATTTGACTAGGGCATAGGCCGGGTTCTTTGGGAAGAATTTTTACCGGCTCCTATTCACTCCCCCCCCTCTCTAGTCGTCATCCGATCCTTCAATTGGTATCAGAGCTTAGTGCCTGATTCTTTGCGACTTTGACAAGTCTCAAATCCTAAGATGGCGTACGTTGAGCGGGACGGTCCGCCGCACTTCGATGGCAAGGGTTACCACAAGTGGGCGGCTCGTATGATGATCTTTCTTCGTGGAAAGCTGTTGGATTTCATTGTGCTTGACAAGACTTATGTTATTCCGGTCAACATCCATACTCTTATGGTGACCGATGCTGTGCTAAGGCCAAGTATGAGGCTAATGCAAAAGCCGTTGATCACTTGGTCCGAAGCTTGTGTGATCCAGAGTTTGAGCGTGTTCGCCATTTGAATCTTGCTTGGCAAATTTGGGAAAAGTTGTTGGTTGCTCACGGTGGTGATAACCATGTGAAGGCTCGCCTCTTTGTCTCTTACCGGATGCAATATGAGAACTTCACTCCACTTCCCGGTGAGGACATTGATGCGATGTTTCAGAGGTTCACCGCCATCGTGAACAACATGAAAGCTAATGTTGAGGATTTTCCTTACACCGAGCATGATCAGGCTTTGAAGCTCTTGCATGTCTTGGACCCAAATGTTTGGGGTGCTAAGGTTGAGGCCATCAAGGAGTCTGGGAATTATTTGACTATTGAGTTGGATGACCTCTTTTCTAAGCTCAAGTCGGCTGAGGTTGACAAGAAGTTGCAATCCAAGCATGAGGGCTCGACTGACCATAGTCTTGCTCTTGTGGGCGGATCAACGGGCAAATCTAACCCTTCCGTTGACGAGTTTTCCTTGTCTTCTCTTATGTCCATTCCAGATGAGGAGTTTGATGTGCTGGGCGAGGAGGAGCTGGCCTTGCTCTCAAGGAGGTTTGATCGACTACACGAGAGTCGGAGGAATGCAAGGCGGAGCTCAAGGACGTGCGACAAGTGTGGCAAGCGTGGCCACTTCATCGCCGAGTGCCCGGAAGCGGAGGAGAACAAGTACAAGATGAACGAGTACAAGGCGCACCCAAGGCGTGAAGACAAGTACTCCTCCAAGGGCAAGCACTTCAGCAAGTCCAAGAGCAAGGACAAGGACAAGCGGCGACCAAGCAAGAGCGGCTACAAGAAGAACAAGGCAAGAGCCATGGTGGCCGGTGCAAGCGATGTCGACTCGAGCTCAAGCGACGAGCAGTCAAGCTCAAGCAGTGAAGATGAAGACACCGGGAGGCGCAAGGACAAGAAGAGTTCAAGCCGGAACCTCAGTGGGTTGAGCTGTGTGGCGCTTAAAGGCTTTTGTGGCATGGCCCATAGCTCGAGCAGCAAGAAGAGCGACAAGGAAGACAGCGACTCCGACTCGGAGGATGAGGTAAATCGTGACCCCGACTCTTTGCTTGCTGAGATCGCTAGGTTGAATGGCTTGATTGACAACCGGGATAGTGTGCTAAGAGATGCCAAAAAGATGAGGAAACATCTTAGGGCTCAACTTGAGAATGCTAGTGAGAAAGTAGGAGAGTTGGAGTCAAAATTGCTTGAGTTGAAACTTGAGAATGACTCTTTGAAACATGCTCCTACTACTCCTGATGATGTTGAATGTCTTGAGTGTGATGCATGGTTGAATGAGATCAAGTTGCTTAATGAGAAGAATGCTTCCACTTTGGCTAAACTAGATGCTCTTAGGACTGAGTATGATGAGCTTGTTGACGGTTAATAGTTGTATCAAAGTTCGTTCGTGACTTGCAAGCGGACAAGTCTCCCGTCGTAGTCAAGGGACCCTTCTTCCCTCGAGTGGTGAACCCAAGGTATCGAATCTGTGGAACAATGTGCAACGCAAGGATTCAATCTAGTAAAGCAAGGTAAAGCTATCTAATGAAGATAAGTTGCATCTAATCTACTAACTCATAAAGAAAACGAATCTAATCTAACATACTAAAGAGGTAACAAGAGAAAGCAAGAGATAACCAATCTAGAGAATCTAGATCATGCTTATGTTGTAGCTCCAAACAAGATAGATGAAGATAGAAAAGCGAATCTCATTAAAAGCATCTTTAAATCGTGGCCTTCCCATCCGACTCCGAAAACATCCGCCTTTCGAGACCCCCGTTCTGTCACAACGTATCCCTATTCATGCGGGGAGCTTAGGGCGAGTTCGATAGAACAAGTTGAAATCACTTGGCCGGTCCGGTATGCACCTCTAGCCACCGCGGCTACAAGAGCACCCTATGTAATCGTAGGCACTAGATCATAGAAGAAGCAAAACCAAGAAGAAAACAAAATCATCGAGAAGGCACTTAATCGCTAGAAATCGGATTCACTTACAAACTTCACCATGAATGATTACATGAACAAGATCACCACCGGGGCCCTCCCTCGATCTTGATCCTCGCTCCGGAGCTCCGACGTGGTCTTCCATGCAAGGTTCCCACGTCGGCCGGGGAAACCCTAGACAACTAGCACGACCCTCATCTTCAAGTTGGTGTCCCTCAAGCTTCTCTTGCTCCTCGGCGGCGGAATACGACTTCCGTTCGCGTGGCTCTCGGTCGGGGGGCTATTTATAGCCCGAGAAGCAATTAGGTCAAAGGAGAGCCCGATTGGGCCCCGAATTGGGCTGGGCCGGCCGGCCTGGGCCGGCCGGCCTGGGCCCAATTCGGCCCATCCCGCGGCCTACTTCACCCGGTGTTGCTTCCCACGACTTCTAGATGTTCTCCCCTTTTGCATATGGGCCCTTGACGTCGGTTTCTCCCCGAATTGGACTCAACTCCTTGTCTTGCAAGATTCAGCATTTTTCTGGTTCAGTCCTCGGAGTTTATCATCTTCTCGGGCTTGGTCCTTGGGCTCTTGGAGTCATGTTCACTTCATTGCTTGACTTGTATCGGGCTTCAAGATCTTGTCATGAGGTGCTTAATGAACTTACCCCGGAAGTCTTGCTTTCAACGTTAAAACCCTGCGTAAACACTTAACTCCAAAACCGACATGCACAAGTGAACTTGTTATACCACGGGGGTTAGTACCAATGAATAAGATACAAAAGTCATGCCAACACCGAAGGTAAACTCATGGCTAGGTTGACGGAATTTCACCGTCAACATCTCCCCCATGCTTAAACCTTGCTCGTCCTCGAGTAAGCCTTCGATGGATATCATCATTGCCAAACAATGTTTAAACCTTGCACTTGATCATACATGAAAAAAAAACATAATGCTCTCAAAAGTTTAATTCGTTAAAGTTCCATAATGTACTAGCCTTCACCTCTACGGAGGGTAGATTCTTTTTAACCTTATCCCACAAGTATTAACATACTCACAAAGTTTAAATAGACCTCAGAATTTTTGAAATAAAGAACGAGATAAAGAAAAGCTAAACCAAGTTCACAAATTTAAATCATCTTGTATATTGCTCATAAACTCTCATCTCACTTGTCTCTCAAGCCTATATATTCTACTCCTTTCCCTCTCATAACATATATGTGTGGTAGGCTTTATATGGAGCTTTGGGAAAGTTTAGTCCTAACAAGATTTTATAAATGAGGTGTTGTCAAAACAAGACAAGCTTCTCATGGTCTTACCGAGACTCGTCAAAAAGGTCATTGGAAAATAATGTTGAATCAAGGAGGGGAAAGAGAAAAATACACACACTTTTAGATAAGTGGACATGTGCAAATGGCAAAGAGTGATCCCGAGGCACAAAGGAAGTCCTCGTTATCGGATTGCACATGGTTGGAAGATGAGAATGGATCTTTTTAACTTGAAGCCTTGAATGCACTCTTAGAGAACCGGGGAGTTTACTTTACGCACATATATTTTTTCTCTTTCATATTTCTCATTCTTTTCTTTCTTTCATTCATTCATTTTTTTTCGTCATATATTCAGTCCATGACTTTCACAACGAAGTTTTGATTTTTTATACCTTGAAAGTCATGAATATCACTGGATTTTTTTTTCTTTCATCATTATATATTTTTTTAAAATACTCCCTTTTGAACTCTAAAACTGCACCGTACCTACCTCCTCCCCCATGCTTAGACGTTGCTCGTCTTCGAGCAAAGAGGCGAAAAATAAGGTAGGTACCGGAGATATTTTTCCTTGGAGAGATACTTGAAATCTTCAACGTTGGCACCGTCTTGCGATCTTCCTTGAATTGATGATCCATTCTCAACGATAGGTTGTGGTCAAGGAGGTAATCACAAAAAAAGATATTTGGTTTAAGGGTGGATATCCGGCGAAGTTTGTGAGATCTCCGATGCGGGGATACACAATGCACGGATAAAAGGCTAGCAAAAAGATAGATACGCAAAAACGGAATGACCAGCTTCTTAGTCTCGGGCCAGAGAAATCATGGCCTGCAATAACTCACTCAAAAATAAATCTTGTACACTAAGGTTCATGCACTCAAATATATATAAGGCTTTGGATAGGTTGAGCAACACACAAGTGATATTTGTGACAAGGTTAGCAATATTTTTGAGCATAAAAGACATCTTTAATCTATTCATAACTTGAGAGCACATAAAACACTATGGGTCTTTATTTTAATCATAACCTCCGCTGAAGATTGAGCTAGCATTTAGATAATTTCAGATTTGTATTTTTAAGAGAGCACTAGGTTAAACATGCATAAATCAATTACAAAGATAAACAAAGCGGCAATTATAATCATATATCATCATGGCACAAACTTTATAACTTTACCAAAGGTAAAAACTTGGTGGCGACATTATTCATGATGAAAATAAACACTAAGATACACGCTGAAAATTAAACTAAAAACTGAAAATTAAAGCAAAGCTGAAAATACTACGCAAACATAGGCGCAAACAAGCTGAAAATTAAAGAAAAGGGGGTAAAGGAAAGATAACTAAAGCTCCTCCTCTCTCTAATCTTCCGCCGGTGGTTGATATTGATAGTCTTGGTTGTTGTACCCTTACTTGTAATATGAGTGCACCACTCCTCCTATGAATTGTCCGACGGTGCTAGGTGAAGGTGTCCAAGCACATAAGCGACGTTTGCATTTCCTTCACCCATTTGGTTTGCATTGGTTTGGATGGCTGCAATAATTTGCATGTTCCTTGCAGCGTATCCTCCAATGGTGGCTCCATTTTGTTGTGGTTGAGGAAGGTGTGCAAATGGCTCCGCAAAGGCTACGTTGGGCACCGCAAAAATGGTGGGGGTATGGCTGCACCACTCCCCCATGCTTGCATTGGTACACCACCGTAGTAATTTGACGATGCCGGAATTTCTCCGAATGGTGGGACATAATTTTGTTGTGCACCTCCTTCTTGGGCCATAGAAGATCCTTCTCCTATAATTCTTTTCTTTTATTATTTTTTTCTTCGCCGGCACAAGAAGTCCTTCCTCTAACCGATCTTCTTCCCCTCAAGAAAAGTCTTAATCTTCAATCCGGAAGGGGCAAATTTACCTAGGCCACTTGGAAGCCTCCTCTCTCATCTTCACTCTTATATTTTCCTTTCTTCATATATTCCTAGGGAAGTCCCGGGTAGGAGATGATTTGGGTTCCTTGTAATACCCGGTTTTAAAGAGATAGCCAATATGGAGAGGTAACACCCCGAACCAATATCTTCCGAACCCGATGTTGCAACACCATCGGTTGATCATAGGTGAGTGGGGTCTATTGGCCACTTGGCAATCAAAGCCGAGTAAAGCCAATTCAACTCTGCGTTGGTTATCTTTGTCTCTCTTGTTCTCCCAAAAATCCACTTGCACAAAAGTGACACACTTGGATGATGGGGTTCCGGATAGTATTTCTTCGTTGATGGTCTCTTCCCGTAATCATACTCCAAAAGCCTTCCCATGTGCCTTCATGCACATACTTGTTCCGGAGCTCCCTTTTGAAAGTAGGAGACACTCGCCCATGGGTCTACGATACTAGACATGCAATCATTTCGAACATGAAAACCAATCTGATCTATCGGGGATTGTGTTGAATGGATCCAAGGAAGCATTGGAGCCCTACTCCCTTTATGGCATGGTTGCTAGCCTTAAGCATTAAAGTATTTTCAACACAAGTTGATAGATAGATAATCCAACAAAGTGTGATTACATCTCAAGATCGATTACAACCCATGGATGAAAGGAGATTACCCCATCAAGGTGCTAGAAATAGCATCACTGATCAAGGTTACCCTTCCGACGGTGTCTTCCTTCTTCTCCACTTGTGGGCTCCCTCCAACGGAATGAGAGACTCAACACTCCTTCATCAAGGGTATACGCCATGGTCATGAAAATTTCCTAGGCGAATTTCTTGTGGGTGTTTGCCGACACTCCGCTAGAGAATTGCACCGGTGTCCCGTGTGAAACCCAATATGTGGAGAGCTTGGTCGTTGATGTCGACGTTCGCTACAAGCCTCTACTTAAGGCGAGCGAGCTTCTTCTCCTCCTCCGTCATGATGACATACCCCTCGGAATACCACGGAGCATATGGAGGTGGAGCGGATGATCGTGTCAAGTGGTGAGGTTGGACGGGCGGCTCCTCCATATGTTATTGAAGTTTGGTAAACCTAATAAACGAGTTTTGAGTGGCCCTCATGCCACCAAGGAGAAGAGTGGTTCCTCCTCAGTGGTGCCGTGTCCTCCCCCATACTCCAAGGAGACTCGGAAACCGAGCGCCTCCTCGAAGAGGTTGTCGATGATGGCTTAGACGACGATGATCCCTTCTTCTTCGGTGAAAAGACTCGTAGTTTTCTTCCTTGATTGCAGCACTCTTCCTCACAAATATATTTCCGGGGTTTTCACCCGGTAACAAGGTACACAAATATTATTTTGGAGTCTGGACTTTGAGTGGATTAAGGATGTGATTTGTTGCACGAAACAAACGCGGTGGATGGCTAAGTCTAAGGTGATTCCGGCCTACAAACTAGAGCACACGAACAAAGAGTTGGATGAAAGACTTACCTCTCTCCTCCTCTTGGCTAGGTTCATCTCTAGTGCATTCATGTTGCTTCGTGATCGCGTACACCTTCCAAACGTTCCCGTCCACTCCTTCGCTTGCAATATTGCTCCTTCCACTTGATGTTTTCGCTTTGACTCACTTCCATACTCCCTTGCCTCACATGCATCCATGATATTCCTACAAAACAAAGCCTTGGCTGCCCCCCCATGCTTGTACTTTGCATGTGGTTTAAATATGTTGGAGGGGCATCCCGTGATGTATCATGGTGCATGCATGGTTAGGTTAACTAGATTGCCTCCCTTTAAGGCTAAGCACTCCTCTAATTTCGAAATTTAAAAATATTTTTCAGAGCCATGCAAGAGTTCGAACATAATTTTAGAGAAGTTTTTAAACCATTAAAAACAAATGCAAGTCGAAAATATTTTTTTTATTACGTCGATTTCGGTCTCACCGGTATAGTTTGCCTTCATTAGTTGAGAGCAAGCTTTTCCTGGCTTGATCATGGGGGCATAGGTTTAGGTCCTAATTTTGATTAGATGAGAGAGATTTTGAATGAAACAAAATTAAGTGAGGCTTAGAAAAATTCTAATCTTAGAGAAACCAAGGATATGGATTTTTAGACCAACCAAAAATCAAGTTTCTAGGTTCACGCGAGTCCTACCACGTGCTGAAATTTAAATAACATCTAGATACAAGTCGTGGCTCTACTCGTGTGTTTTTAGCATGAAAAACAAGTCAACCTCAGCACCATAATGAGGTTGAAAGGTTGATTAAGGTTCTGAATTTTTTTTGGTTTTGGTTGTGGTTTCTCGAAAAGAAGCAAACAATCACATAGGATGGTTCATGTAAAGGGTTTATGATCAAGCAAAATATTCAACCAAGAATTATGTCTCTAATATTGTTCAACCATTCTAAGTCTAAGGTTTTGCGTAGTAAAATTCAGAACTGAATTAAATTTAAAAAGACTTGAAAAACCTGGAATCGGGTTGTCCTCCCGTAGCTTATTCTTGACTTGACGAAACGGGTTGCCTCCCGCCTAGCGCTTCGTTTATAGTCCATGGCTAGACTTCTTCACTTGATTACTCCGGATCAACGCTCTTTGTGGGCGTTGCAATCTTGGGTACCCACTTTGGCTTAGTCAATTTTTTTGGTCTTCACGGCTGGCTTTGTCCTTTGGTCTTGACGGATGCAACATCTTCCTTGTGGCTCGGCATCTCGAACTCCGGTCCTTCGGTCGTGATCTTCATGGTCTCTAGTGTGATCCTTCATCTCTCCCGAATGAGTTTGAGTAGCCTTTCGCCGTCTTGGGACCTTGGAGTTGTCTCGGATATTCTTCTTTGTCACCAATCGGTTGTCCGGCAAGTTGTCCCACTTGCGTCTCTAACATCTTCATCACGATGAACACCCCGCATGTGGATCTTGCCTTGGTAGCCTTTAGGTGTTGAGCTTCTTTCTCCATCTCCATCTTCTCCATCCTCCTATTGATCTTGAATGGCCTTCCGGTGTCTTGACTTGGAGGTGGTGATTCCCTTGGAGATTTCGACGGTCCTTTGACTTCAACTTTTGAATCTAGGGTTTCCACCCTTTTAGCTTGTGTTGCATGTCACCTTTGCCTGTAAAGTTTTCCTGGATCATCCACAAAAAAGTTTTGGGTTTCTTGGAGAGGTAGCCAACCATCTCCGGTTAGGGTTAGTAATAAAACAAAAATCTAAACATAAAAACTAGGGTTAATCAAAACTAGATTAGATTGAATTTTTTTTTTTCTTTTTGAGGATGATCAAACATAAGAGATGCAAAAGAAAATCAAAAGAAAAACTGAAAGATAAGCGATACTAGATCGGATCTTGATTGCTTGTTCCCCGGCAACGGCGCCAGAAAAAGGGGCTTGTTGACGGTTAATAGTTGTATCAAAGTTCGTTCGTGACTTGCAAGCGGACAAGTCTCCCGTCGTAGTCAAGGGACCCTTCTTCCCTCGAGTGGTGAACCCAAGGTATCGAATCCGTGGAACAATGTGCAACGCAAGGATTCAATCTAGTAAAGCAAGGTAAAGCTATCTAATGAAGATAAGTTGCATCTAATCTACTAACTCATAAAGAAAACGAATCTAATCTAACATACTAAAGAGGTAACAAGAGAAAGCAAGAGATAACCAATCTAGAGAATCTAGATCATGCTTATGTTGTAGCTCCAAACAAGATAGATGAAGATAGAAAAGCGAATCTCATTAAAAGCATCTTTAAATCGTGGCCTTCCCATCCGACTCCGAAAACACCCGCCTTTCGAGACCCCCGTTCGTCACAACGTATCCCTATTCATGCGGGGAGCTTAGGGCGAGTTCGATAGAACAAGTTGAAATCACTTGGCCGGTCCGGTATGCACCTCTAGCCACCGCGGCTACAAGAGCACCCTATGTAATCTAGCCGCAAACTAGATCGTAGAAGAAGCAAAACCAAGAAGAAAACAAAATCATCGAGAAGGCACTTAATCGCTAGAAATCGGATTCACTTACAAACTTCACCATGAATGATTACATGAACAAGATCACCACCGGGGCCCTCCCTCGATCTTGATCCTCGCTCCGGAGCTCCGACGTGGTCTTCCATGCAAGGTTCCCACGCCTAGGCCCAATTCTGCCCATCCCGCGGCCTGCTTCGCCCGGTGTTGCTTCCCACGACTTCTAGATGTTATCCCCTTTTGCATGTGGGCCCTTGACGTCGGTTTCTCCCCGAATTGGACTCAACTCCTTGTCTTTCAAGATTCAGCACTTTTCTGGTTCAGTCCTCGGAGTTTATCATCTTCTCGGGCTTGGTCCTTGGGCTCTTGGAGTCATGTTCACTTCATTGCTTGACTTGTATCGGGCTTCAAGATCTTGTCATGAGGTGCTTAATGAACTTACCCCGGAAGTCTTGCTTTCAACGTTAAAACCCTGCGTAAACACTTAACTCCAAAACCGACATGCACAAGTGAACTTGTTATACCACGGGGGTTAGTACCAATGAATAAGATACAAAAGTCATGCCAACACCGAAGGTAAACTCATGGCTAGGTTGACGGAATTTCACCGTCAACAGAGCTTAAGGCTAGACCTACTTTGCTTGGTGCTTGTAAATCATGTCCTACTATGCATGCTAAGCTTGTTGATGCTCGTTCTACCATTAGTTCTTTGGAAGCATCTTTGAAATCTCCTGTTGCAAATGCATGCTCTAGCTGTGATGAAGTTACTTTGCGCAATCTTGAACTTACTTCTCGTTTGGATGTCATCTATGAGGAGAATGACTATTTGAGGAAGGTGTTGGGTTGGTTGTACGGGGGGGGAACCTCAATTGAAAATCATGATTGAGGAATTCAAGAGAGCGGATGGTCGTGGTTTGGGTTTTGAGAAGTTGGGTGAGAAAGTGGGAGAGAACAAGGGGGGAGAGTGTGTATGAGAAGTGTGTTGAGTCTAACCCCAAGTTTGAGGTGATCGGAGACATCCAAGTCCCACTTCCAAAAGCACCCAAGAACTCTTTCACACCAAAGCCCAACCACCTTTGCAACAAGCTTGACACAACCCAAGATCCACCCAAATTCCCACCTAAGACAAATGACTTCCAGAAACCGGTGAAGTTTGTGGGTGAGAAGGGTGAGAAGCCTAGAGAGAAGCCGAGCCAAAACCAAAATCCATCCCCTTCGGGTGTGAGTATTGTGGTAAGGAGAGGCATCTTGCGAGTTTTGCTACAAGAGGAAGAGGGATGAGAGGCTTGCTAGGGAGCAAGCATACCGGGCAAGGTATCGCCGCCTCATGGTATTCCCGAGCCTAGAGTGCCACTTCCACGGGGTGTGGGAAGTGTGAGGAGTGTTGGCGTGGTTCCCACGGAGAGGTGGTGGTGAGAGGTTTGTCAGGAGAGAGGATGGTGTGCGTGCCGGTGAGAGGTTTGGTCGGGCTCGTGGTGATTTTGCTGGACGTCCTCCTACTCGTCCTCAATACGGGTTTAGGGGAGATGATCGCAGCTTTGGGTTCCAGAGGAACTACGGACCACGTTTTCCCCCTCGTGGTGCTCGTACTCCTCCAATGGGACATGGGAAGTTTGGTGGCAAGGGAATGATGTTTGCTAACCCCTCTTTTGAGCAGATGTCTCGACACTATGAGGAACCAAGTTGAGAAGTACCTTGGTTCGTGTGTGATGAGTGATTGACCGGATGGTTTGAAGCTTTGTGTGTGTAGTGTTGAGTTGTGTTGTGTGTGTTTTATTTTGTGTATTTACCTTATTGTTTATGTGGTGTGTTGTCAATGCACTCGTGAGGAGTGGTTGACAACGTTGTGTGGACTGACTCTTGGCCTAGTATTGCGGGTGTTGGTTGCGGCTTGGTTTGCGTTGGTGCAGGTGAAGAACGGAGCGCGAAAGGTCTTAGCCTTGCGGGGCCTCCGAGGAGTGGAGAGACAAGTAGGCTTGGTTCGAGGGACCCGGTGGCCGACGGGATCAAGTGCGAGCCGCATGGTGCAAGAAGAGCAAGACGAAGTCGTGGACATGGAGCCGGTGCATCGGTGGTGGCCAAGTCAAGGAACGAGGCAAGACTGAGTAGACCGTCCCGGCGCCGGGAGGTGAAAGGCTTGGCGGGCTCGACGCTTGGTGTGGTGAGGCCGGGCCGTGTACGCGGGGTTTGGTGGTTTGGCCACAAAACCATCGGAGGAGGGTTTCTCGGTTTGGGCCTCAAAACCGAGCCCGAGGGCCTGACGTGACGGAGACGGTATCCGAGTGCGTCGGGAAGCTTCGAGGCGGCCGACACGCGGCATGATCTAGGTGCTTGCATCGGGAGGACGTGAAGGCCTGATGGATGCGCGGCCGTCCGATGGTGAACTTCATGTGTTGACCAAAACGCCCCTGTGAGGGCTTGTGTTGTACTCCTAGTGTAGGGGCACTTCGGTCTTTTCCGGAGGGCCTATATATAGGAGGAGGGGGCTGAATTTTCAGCCAACTCTTGGGCTAGAGGCTGCGGTATTCTTTCATTTTGGAGTGCTTTGGGAGAGAGGGAGAGTGAGGAGAGTGGCTCTTTGATTGGAGCTTTTTGCCATCTTAGATTTGATTTCTAGGAGTGGCTTGTAATCGATTGGACAAGATATTCATAGTGATTTCATCCTCTAAATCTTGTGCCAATCTTTCTATTCCCGAATTTCTTTTATTGCCTTTTCGGAGCTCTTTTGTGCTATTTTCGTGCTTGTTTTTGGTGCCTTTGTTCTTGGTGTGATTCCGCGGATTTGAGTGGATTTCTCCCCGGATTTCTTTGAGGGAAACATGGATAGATGCCTTGTGCATCTTTGTGCTTGATCTTGTGCCCTCAAACGCCGGGAAACCACTTCGATTCGTGAGTTTTCATTCGGTGCTCTAGCTTTTGGTGGTGCTCAAAGGATTCGCGATTCCCGGTGATTTAGGGAGTTAGGAGGCAATATTTTTGGGTTATAGCATCCTTGTGTGACGCTTTTCAAGTACCCAAACCCTTGTCTCTACAGCTTCAACCGTTTGGGAAATCCGATGATGATTTGGGGGAGTTGACTTTCGGGGTAGGGCGTTTTCGGCCTCCGTCCGCCCCCGGCGGACGGTCCGCGAGGGCCGGGTGGACGGTCCGCGTGTACGGTGTTCTTCGCGTGTTCTTCGTGTTCTTGGGCGCCTTTGTTTTCGATCCGGTTTGGCTTTTGCTTTTTGTTGCGGCCGGTTTGCGGACGGTCGGGCTTCGGTAGCGGACGGTCCGCGGGTGGCGCGACCGGTCCGCGCCCGGCCTCGGCGGACGGTCCGTTTTTCTCGGGTCGCTCTCGTGTTCCGTGTGCTTTAACGGACGGTCCGCGGTGTACGGCCGGACAGTCCGCGGGGTTGGCGCGGACGGTCCGCGAGGGCGGGGGGGCCGGACGGTCCGCGAGGCTCGCGCGGACGGTCCGCCCCTCTGTCCCGGACGGTCCGCCGAGCTTCGGTGGCCGCTTTGCTCTTTGGTTCGATTCCTCCCTCCTTCATTCGTGCTTCCGCGTGTGTTTCTAGGACTCGTTGTTTTGGTGATTGGTGTGTGATTCGTTCCAACGCTTGTGTGTGACCGGGTTTTGACTAGGGTATAGGTCGGGTTCTTTGAGAAGAATTTTTTTTACCGGCTCCTATTCACTCCCCCCCTCTCTAGTCGCCATCCGATCCTTCAATTGGTATCAGAGCCGGTTGTGGATTCTTTTGGCTCTAACAAGTCTTGAATCCATAGGGTGACTAGAGGAAAGAGGTGCTTTTGCTTGCGACCTTGGTTTGCTCATTTTGAGTCCGACGATTTGGAGTTGTGCCCTTGGAAAACCATAACTTGAGATACCTTCAGTAAAACGGGCATAACTTTTCGCTCGGTGCTCCGTTTTGGCTCAAATTTTTACAGCGGTTTCGTGACTCCATTTGTAGGTGATCCAAAATCATCTAAAGATCATTTTGGGGTCTTCAAAAATTCAGAAAAAATCAACAAGATAATTGAAAAATCCTCATTTATGTCTCTTGCGGCTTTGTCTTGTTTCTTCTGGATTTTCTCTAGGCTTCATTTCACCTTATCTTGAGCTGAAATTTTTTGTGCCTCTATCTTTGGTGCTTCTTGTTTAGTGGTAAAATTTTGGGAAAAAGATAAGATCCTTTGCTATTGAACTCGTCAGTAGTTGTTAGAGAATTGAGGCGTTTTGAGTGCTTTCTTTGCATCGTTGCTTGTTCCTTGAGCTTGGTTTCGGCTAATCCTAACCGGTACTTTGTTTATGGCACCAAGTTCTTCTCCTTGTGGTTCTTTGAGCAGGAGGAGTATGGAGGTTGAGGCGGAAGCCGAAGTGGAGGAGATGATATCTCTCATCGAGGACTATCGAGATGGTGACATCAAGAAAGGCAAACTCTACCACAAGCTAGGAGGCATGAACCAAGGTACACTTGCGAAAGCTATCTTGATCCTATGCAATAGGTTGGATGTTTGTGAGCGTGATTGTGGAGACTTGCATAGGAGAAACATAGATTTGTGTGATGCCTTGCGTAGGGAGAATGAGAAGATTAAATGCTCTCTTACTAGGTTGAAATGTGGTATGGCTCATTGGAGGTCTCGTGCTTTGAATTCTTGCACTTCTTGTAACACCATACATGCTGAAAATGATGCTTTGATTGCTTCCATTGCATGCTTGAAATCTGAAATTAAGGTGTTAAATTTCAAAGCTTCTTTGCCTTGCAAATCATGCGATGCCTTGGGTGCTGAAAATGAGAAATTAAAATATGAAGTTAGTTGGCGCAAAATGCATGTTGAAGCTTTTAGAAGAGCATGCGACAATCTTGATTTTGAGAATGATGAATTGAGATCATCTCTTGCTAACTTGCAATCTGAAATTGACTTGTTGAAATCCAATGCTTCTATGCCTTGCAACTCTTGTGTTGTTTTGAATGATGAACTTGATATGGCTAGGAGTAAGATTGCTTTGTTAGAGTCAAGTGCTTCTCTACCATGTGTTTCTTGTGAGTCTTTGCTTGCTGAAATTAATGAACTAAAATTGACTCACACCACATGTGTAGATGAACTTGAGCATGCTAGGACTGAAATTTGTGATATGAAATCCATGCCTTGTAGCAAGTGTTCTTTGTTGCTGGTTGAGGATGCTTGCCATACTTCTTGCAATGATGATAATGCTTTGCGAGATGTAAATGATGTTGCTTGTTCATGTGATTTCGTTTGCACCTCATGCATTGATTTGGAAAGTGAAGTTTTGGCTTTGAAAAAGATGCGCGAGGATATGAGCGCTAAGTTGGTTGAGCATGATGAGATGAGTGCCAACCTTGAGAAAGAAAATGAACTCTTGCGTACCACATATGCTAAATGCATTGAAGAAGAAATCAATAATTTGAGGAATATGACATGTGGTACTTGTGAGCGCCTCAAGTATCAAAATGAGGTTTTGCGCACAAGGTGCAAGAGTCTTTGTGCCAAGGGTTTGGATTCTCACTTCTCTTGTCACTCCGATGTTGATGCTTCTAAATTTGCTTCTTCTAAACCGGAGTCGACTTCTTCTCTTGAGTGTGAGTCTTTGGATGCTAGTAAGTGTGCTAGTGCTTTGGATAGCTCTCCCATAGCTACTCCTAAGCTTGTTGCTTCTTCCGGTGTTGCCCAAGGTGATTTGAATGGAAAGGGTGCCTCCCACATATTTGGAACTCATACTCCCAAGCCGAGGTTCCAATGCACCTTTTGCAAGAAGGATGGGCATACCGTTGAGTTTTGCTTTCGCCGTGTCAAGCATGAGCGACGTGTGCGTGCTAAAGCTTTTAAGAAGCCACGTAGCTTGTCTCATGGCACGTGTGATTCTAATGTGGGCACCAAGTTGGATGTTGGGGTTGATGCTTCATGCTCTAAGTCCCAAGGGACTTCCCACTTACAAGAGAATGGTAATTCATCTACTCGCACCGTGCCTCTCGATAGGCCTTTGTACCATTGCTCTCCTTGTGGGAAGGATGGGCATCAAGAGAGCTTTTGCTACCGCCGGGCAAGGAGAATACGGCGAGGAGGTGCCTCTAGGCCTTTGGTTGTTCATAGTCCTTCTCATGGCATGAACACTTGTGAGCCTAAGAAGGCGCGATTTGTGGATGGGTTTTATGACACTCGTCTAGTGAGTTAGGCCATGCTCGTGGACATGCTTCTAGTGTTTCTTGTGTTGGTCCGCGACATGCTTCCCGTGGTGCTTGTGTTGGTTCTTCTCCTACGACCCCGAAGGATCTTTGCCTTTTTGCTTGTGGTAGCACTCGACTTTCCTCGCGAGTGACTTCTTTGAGGCATGGTTCCAATGGTGTTCGAAAGACTTTTCATTCCAACCGGCATTTGCATCATGCTAACCCTCATGATAGTTTGTGTGCACCACTTACCCGTGTGACCAAATCTTGGATTCCCAAGTACGTGCTTGCTAACCCTTTGGGATCCAAGGCTCGGTCTTTCTTGTCTCCTTGTGTGTAGGTATGGAGACGCGGTTGGAGAACATGAGCTCAATGGAGACATGATGGTTCTCCACACCGTTTTGGATGGCTCTTGAAAGCTTTTGTACACATGTATAGTGAGTTTTCTTTTCCCCTTGTACTCTCTTGTATATACTTGTGTCTTGCTTGTGTGAAAACCATGGTAGGCTAGCCACCTTGTTCATGATAGCTTTGTGATCTTGAATATCTATCTTGCTATCTTTGTATGATTTTATGGTGGGTGATATTTATGAACATCATGTCATGCTTTATGGTTGATTGTTCGGTTATGTCATGTTGTTCATCCATATCTTTTTTTGTCTAGCTCAATGGTACCTTTCTTGTTAGCATGTTTATCCCCCATATCTATCTTGTCATGCTAGCTTTGTAATATATGTTGGTGGATGATCCATGTGATCTTGTATCATGCCTTTGTTTAGTTCTTGTATATTGTTTGGCATGTTACTCTTTGGTATCATTTTGGTTTATTGTTGTACCTTGTTGACATACTTGCTTGCCCATGCTTATTCATATTTGTGGAATCATGTTACAATGCTCTATTTATGTTAATTGATATTATCAATGCTTTGTGTAGCATGTTGTGAGCTTTCCTTGGAGTTTTGGGCTTGCCTTGTCTTCGAGTTGTGTTGTTGTTCCTCTTTTCGGTTGGTTTTAGAGTTTTTCCTTGCTCATCCTTTTCCTAGCTTTTGCTTTGTTAGTTGCCCTTGGTTGAGGGGGAGCTTGGCTTCTTTTGATAGGGAATTTGATTCCAAGAAGGGTTGTGGCTTTTTGGGCGGTCTTTGTGATCCTCCAATTGATATTCCTTCTATGGTATTCAATTGGGATCTTTGCGGTTTTGCAATTGGTACTTTTTCTATGGTACTCAATTGGGACCTTTGGTGGCTCTTCTCTCGCTTGGAGCGATTCTTGGTTGGTGTGTTCCCTCGTGAGCTTTATTGGTGTTAAGTCAAGTTCCTTGTCTCCCTATGCATTTCGCATTGCATTTGTATCATATATCATGATGTATAGACTTTGGTAGGTTTGACATTTGTGTCTCGCATCCCGTCATATATCATGTTCATTTTGATGTACATATCTACCTATGTTGCATTTGTATCATATTGCATTTTAGGATGATGAGCTTCTTCCATATGCCTCATTTGAGTTTCTTTGGCTACTTGTGAGATATTGGTCATGTGTGTGGAGAAATAGCTATGTGAGGCTATGCTCTTGGAATATTTGAGATATATGTGTTGTGAGATAGCCTTTTTGAATCAAATGCTAAACTTGACTAAATTTGATGAAATGTGCTCCACTCATGTGTAGTAGTATATCCATGTCACTTTTTGGTCTAAATATGCCTTTCATGCTTAGATTGTGCTCGGATGTCTCTTTCTTGCATTTGGGCCAAAGGCCGATATCATTGTGAATGTTTAGCCTATGTTGCATTCATGGAGGAGCATAAGCTTCTTTTTGCCGCAAAGGCACTTCATGTACCATGAAATGAATCAATCTTGAAAAGAAGTGCATAATGCTTGAAAAATGCTCCATCCATCATGTCTATGCTTAAAATGTCTTATCTTTCACATATGGGTGCTAAACATGTTGCATGATGTTCACCAGTGGAGAAGTCTCCCCGAAGTGGACACATGGCTCATGAGCTTTGACATGACATGCTTTGCTTTATGGGTGTTTGCCATGATCTTTTGCTGAGAATTTGATATCCTTGTATGATCTTTGAATGGTATGCATGTTTGTGGCTCAAGTGTGACATGGATAGGCTTTTACATTTGAAGTGAGCCATCTTTTGATATAATTATTCAAATCTGAAAATTTGCTTTGTCACATGCCTATATTTCCATATATTACTTGTGGCAATGCTTTGACTATGTTATGATCCATATATGTGCTCTTTGTCTCATTTCTAGCCTTTGTCACTAAATTTGGCCTATTTGAGAAGCTCATGTAGATGTTTATATGCTTTGTTTTGCATTTCTGCATTTTCACCTTGCTTCATACATTGTCAACAAGGGGGAGAAGAGGTGAGCTTAATGAAAAATTCGAAAACTGCATTTAAAATTTGGGAGTTTGCTCCACTTGTTCGGGGGAGCTTGCATTTGTGTAGGGGGAGCTTTGGTGTGTCTCCTTTGTTTGCCTGAGTTGTGCTTTGGTGGTTGCTTTTTGCTCTATCACGTGTGTTTAGGGTGAGCTTTGTATGCTCTTTGTCCCTAGTGCATGTGTTTAGGGGGAGCTTGTGAGCTTGGTGTGCTCTTTTCTCTATCTCATGAGTTTAGGGTGAGCTTTGTATGCTCTTTGGTCCTAGTTCATGTGTTCAGGGGGAGGTTGTGATTTTTGTGCTCTTGTGCCGGTGGTGTTGAGCCCCTTTGCCTCTTCTTGAGGAGCCGGCGGTTGACTTATGTTTTCGATTATTCCATGATCGGTGTTGAGCCCTTTGTGCCTCTTCTTGAGGGATCATGCATTCTTGTCTTGTCTCGGTTGTGTCGAGCCGTTGCCCATGTCTTTGGGGACCGAGACATTGAGTTGGCATTTGTGGTTTCTCTCATGCCAAGTGACCTTGTTCTTTGCTCCCGTGTGGTTTTCTTTCACTTGGATGAGGTGTTCGGTCTTTGCCCTCTCAAACCATTTCTTTGTGCTCACTTGTTGTCAATCCGCTCCTCAAGGGGGAGAAATTTGGAAAATCAAGTTGATATGAACCTTGATTTGATGGTGATGAGCGGTTGACAAGTGTTTTGGTAAGAGTTTTATGGCACTTTGGGTTGAGCATTTTGGTTTGGTGGCTTTTAGGGATTGCATGTTGGTAGTGTGTCTCTTCGTTTGCACTTAGCCCTTGTGCTTGCTTTGGTTTCAAGAGAAATTTGTCGGAGCATGCTTTTATCCCTTCTCACTTCAAGTGGCCTTTTGTTTGCTTTTTATTGTCTTTGTGGCGCTTGAATGAGTTCTTATTTGCTTTTTGACCTTCTTTTGTCAATGCACTCATCAAGGGGGAGATTGAGGAACCAAGTTGAGAAGTACCTTGGTTCGTGTGTGATGAGTGATTGACCGGATGGTTTGAAGCTTTGTGTGTGTAGTGTTGAGTTGTGTTGTGTGTGTTTTATTTTGTGTATTTACCTTATTGTTTATGTGGTGTGTTGTCAATGCACTCGTGAGGAGTGGTTGACAACGTTGTGTGGACCGACTCTTGGCCTAGTATTGCGGGTGTTGGTTGCGGCTTGGTTTGCGTTGGTGCGGGTGAAGAACGAGCGCGAAAGGTCTTAGCCTTGCGGGGCCTCCGAGGAGTGGAGAGACAAGTAGGCTTGGTTCGAGGGACCGGTGGCCGACGGGATCAAGTGCGAGCCGCATGGTGCAAGAAGAGCAAGACGAAGTCGTGGACATGGAGCCGGTGCATCGGTGGTGGCCAAGTCAAGGAACGAGGCAAGACCGAGTAGACCGTCCGGCGCCGGAGGTGAAAGGCTTGGCGGGCTCGACGCTTGGCGTGGTGAGGCCGGGCCGTGTACGCGGGGGTTTGGTGGTTTGGCCACAAAACCATCGGAGGAGGGTTTCTCGGTTTGGGCCTCAAAACCGAGCCCGAGGGCCTGACGTGACGGAGACGGTATCCGGGTGCGTCGGGAAGCTTCGAGGCGGGCGACACGCGGCATGATCTAGGTGCTTGCGTCGGGAGGACGTGAAGGCCTGATGGATGCGCGGCCGTCCGATGGTGAACTTCATGTGTTGACCAAAACGCCCCTGTGAGGGCTTGTGTTGTACTCCTAGTGTAGGGGCACTTCGGTCTTTTCCGGAGGGCCTATATATAGGAGGAGGGGGCTGAATTTTCAGCCAACTCTTGGGCTAGAGGCTGCGGTACTCTTTCATTTTGGAGTGCTTTGGGAGAGAGGGAGAGTGAGGAGAGTGGCTCTTTGATTGGAGCTTTTTGCCATCTTAGATTTGATTTCTAGGAGTGGCTTGTAATCGATTGGACAAGATATTCATAGTGATTTCATCCTCTAAATCTTGTGCCAATCTTTCTATTCCCGAATTTCTTTTATTGCCTTTTCGGAGCTCTTTTGTGCTATTTTCGTGCTTGTTTTTGGTGCCTTTGTTCTTGGTGTGATTCCGCGGATTTGAGTGGATTTCTCCCCGGATTTCTTTGAGGGAAACATGGATAGATGCCTTGTGCATCTTTGTGCTTGATCTTGTGCCCTCAAACGCCAGAAACCACTTCGATTCGTGAGTTTTCGT
This sequence comes from Cenchrus americanus, assembly GCA_947561735.1. Lineage (NCBI taxonomy): Eukaryota > Viridiplantae > Streptophyta > Magnoliopsida > Poales > Poaceae > Cenchrus > Cenchrus americanus. The sequence continues at coordinate 92,086,763 of OX387245.1, read as the reverse complement.
TCGGTGCTCTAGCTTTTGGTGGTGCTCAAAGGATTCGCGATTCCCGGTGATTTAGGGAGTTAGGAGGCAAGATTTTTGGGTTATAGCATCCTTGTGTGACGCTTTTCAAGTACCCAAACCCTTGTCTCTACAAGCTTCAACCGTTTGGGAAATCCGATGATGATTTGGGGGAGTTGACTTTCGGGGGTAGGGCGTTTTCGGCTCCGTCCGCACACGGCGGACGGTCCGCGAGGGCCAGGCGGATGGTCCGCGTGTACAGTGTTCTTCGCGTGTTCTTCGTGTTCTTGGGCGCCTTTGTTTTCGATCCGGTTTGGCTTTTGCTTTTTGTTGCGGCCGGTTTGCGGACGGTCGGGCTTCGGTAGCGGACGGTCCGCGGGTGGCGCGAACGGTCCGCCGGCCTCGGCGGACGGTCCGTTTTTCTCGGGTCGCTTACGGTGTTCCGTGTGCTTTAACGGACGGTCCGCGGTGTACGGCCGGACGGTCCGCGGGGTTGGCGCGGACGGTCCGCGAGGGCAGGCCGGACGGTCCGCGAGGCTCCGCGCGGACGGTCCGCCCCTCCGGTCGGACGGTCCGCCGAGCCCGGTCGCTTTGCTCTTTGGTTCGATTCCTCCCTCCTTCATTCGTGCTTCCGCGTGTGTTTCTAGGACTCGTTGTTTTGGTGATTGGTGTGTGATTCGTTCCAACGCTTGTGTGTGACCGGGTTTTGACTAGGGTATAGGCCGGGTTCTTTGAGAAGAATTTTTTACCGGCTCCTATTCACTCCCCCCCTCTCTAGTCGCCATCCGATCCTTCAATTGGTATCAGAGCCGGTTGTGGATTCTTTTGGCTCTAACAAGTCTTGAATCCATAGGGTGACTAGAGGAAAGAGGTGCTTTTGCTTGCGACCTTGGTTTGCTCATTTTGAGTCCGACGATTTGGAGTTGTGCCCTTGGAAAACCATAACTTGAGATACCTTCAATAAAACGGGCATAACTTTTCGCTCGGTGCTCTGTTTTGGCTCAAATTTTTACAGCGGTTTCGTGACTCCATTTGTAGGTGATCCAAAATCATCTAAAGATCATTTTGGGGTCTTCAAAAATTCAGAAAAAATCAAGAAGATAATTGAAAAATCCTCATTTATGTCTCTTGCGGCTTTGTCTTGTTTCTTCTGGATTTTCTCTAGGCTTCATTTCACTTTATCTTGAGCTGAAATTTTTTTGTGCCTCTATCTTTGGTGCTTCTTGTTTAGTGGTAAAATTTTGGGAAAAAGATAAGGTCCTTTGCTATTGAACTCGTCAGTAGTTGTTAGAGAATTGAGGCGTTTTGAGTGCTTTCTTTGCATCGTTGCTTGTTCCTTGAGCTTGGTTTCGGCTAATCCTAACCGGTACTTTGTTTATGGCACCAAGTTCTTCTCCTTGTGGTTCTTTGAGCAGGAGGAGTATGGAGGTTGAGGCGGAAGCCGAAGTGGAGGAGATGATATCTCTCATCGAGGACTATCGAGATGGTGACATCAAGAAAGGCAAACTCTACCACAAGCTAGGAGGCATGAACCAAGGTACACTTGCGAAAGCTATCTTGATCCTATGCAATAGGTTGGATGTTTGTGAGCGTGATTGTGGAGACTTGCATAGGAGAAACATAGATTTGTGTGATGCCTTGCGTAGGGAGAATGAGAAGATTAAATGCTCTCTTACTAGGTTGAAATGTGGTATGGCTCATTGGAGGTCTCGTGCTTTGAATTCTTGCACTTCTTGTAACACCATACATGCTGAAAATGATGCTTTGATTGCTTCCATTGCATGCTTGAAATCTGAAATTAAGGTGTTAAATTTCAAAGCTTCTTTGCCTTGCAAATCATGCGATGCCTTGGGTGCTGAAAATGAGAAATTAAAATATGAAGTTAGTTGGCGCAAAATGCATGTTGAAGCTTTTAGAAGAGCATGCGACAATCTTGATTTTGAGAATGATGAATTGAGATCATCTCTTGCTAACTTGCAATCTGAAATTGACTTGTTGAAATCCAATGCTTCTATGCCTTGCAACTCTTGTGTTGTTTTGAATGATGAACTTGATATGGCTAGGAGTAAGATTGCTTTGTTAGAGTCAAGTGCTTCTCTACCATGTGTTTCTTGTGAGTCTTTGCTTGCTGAAATTAATGAACTAAAATTGACTCACACCACATGTGTAGATGAACTTGAGCATGCTAGGACCGAAATTTGTGATATGAAATCCATGCCTTGTAGCAAGTGTTCTTTGTTGCTGGTTGAGGATGCTTGCCATACTTCTTGCAATGATGATAATGCTTTGCGAGATGTAAATGATGTTGCTTGTTCATGTGATTTCGTTTGCACCTCATGCATTGATTTGGAAAGTGAAGTTTTGGCTTTGAAAAAGATGCGCGAGGATATGAGCGCTAAGTTGGTTGAGCATGATGAGATGAGTGCCAACCTTGAGAAAGAAAATGAACTCTTGCGTACCACATATGCTAAATGCATTGAAGAAGAAATCAATAATTTGAGGAATATGACATGTGGTACTTGTGAGCGCCTCAAGTATCAAAATGAGGTTTTGCGCACAAGGTGCAAGAGTCTTTGTGCCAAGGGTTTGGATTCTCACTTCTCTTGTCACTCCGATGTTGATGCTTCTAAATTTGCTTCTTCTAAACCGGAGTCGACTTCTTCTCTTGAGTGTGAGTCTTTGGATGCTAGTAAGTGTGCTAGTGCTTTGGATAGCTCTCCCATAGCTACTCCTAAGCTTGTTGCTTCTTCCGGTGTTGCCCAAGGTGATTTGAATGGAAAGGGTGCCTCCCACATATTTGGAACTCATACTCCCAAGCCGAGGTTCCAATGCACCTTTTGCAAGAAGGATGGGCATACCGTTGAGTTTTGCTTTCGCCGTGTCAAGCATGAGCGACGTGTGCGTGCTAAAGCTTTTAAGAAGCCACGTAGCTTGTCTCATGGCACGTGTGATTCTAATGTGGGCACCAAGTTGGATGTTGGGGTTGATGCTTCATGCTCTAAGTCCCAAGGGACTTCCCACTTACAAGAGAATGGTAATTCATCTACTCAGACCGTGCCTCTCGATAGGCCTTTGTACCATTGCTCTCACTGTGGGAAGGATGGGCATCAAGAGAGCTTTTGCTACCGCCGGGCAAGGAGAATACGGCGAGGAGGTGCCTCTAGGCCTTTGGTTGTTCATAGTCCTTCTCATGGCATGAACACTTGTGAGCCTAAGAAGGCGCGATTTGTGGATGGGTTTTATGACACTCTGTCTAGTGAGTTAGGCCATGCTCGTGGACATGCTTCTAGTGTTTCTTGTGTTGGTCCGCGACATGCTTCCCGTGGTGCTTGTGTTGGTTCTTCTCCTACGACCCCGAAGGATCTTTGCCTTTTTGCTTGTGGTAGCACTCGACTTTCCTCGCGAGTGACTTCTTTGAGGCATGGTTCCAATGGTATTCGAAAGACTTTTCATTCCAACCGGCATTTGCATCATGCTAACCCTCATGATAGTTTGTGTGCACCACTTACCCGTGTGACCAAATCTTGGATTCCCAAGTACGTGCTTGCTAACCCTTTGGGATCCAAGGCTCGGTCTTTCTTGTCTCCTTGTGTGTAGGTATGGAGACGCGGTTGGAGAACATGAGCTCAATGGAGACATGATGGTTCTCCACACCGTTTTGGATGGCTCTTGAAAGCTTTTGTACACATGTATAGTGAGTTTTCTTTTCCCCTTGTACTCTCTTGTATATACTTGTGTCTTGCTTGTGTGAAAACCATGGTAGGCTAGCCACCTTGTTCATGATAGCTTTGTGATCTTGAATATCTATCTTGCTATCTTTGTATGATTTTATGGTGGGTGATATTTATGAACATCATGTCATGCTTTATGGTTGATTGTTCGGTTATGTCATGTTGTTCATCCATATCTTTTTTTGTCTAGCTCAATGGTACCTTTCTTGTTAGCATGTTTATCCCCCATATCTATCTTGTCATGCTAGCTTTGTAATATATGTTGGTGGATGATCCATGTGATCTTGTATCATGCCTTTGTTTAGTTCTTGTATATTGTTTGGCATGTTACTCTTTGGTATCATTTTGGTTTATTGTTGTACCTTGTTGACATACTTGCTTGCCCATGCTTATTCATATTTGTGGAATCATGTTACAATGCTCTATTTATGTTAATTGATATTATCAATGCTTTGTGTAGCATGTTGTGAGCTTTCCTTGGAGTTTTGGGCTTGCCTTGTCTTCGAGTTGTGTTGTTGTTCCTCTTTTCGGTTGGTTTTAGAGTTTTTCCTTGCTCATCCTTTTCCTAGCTTTTGCTTTGTTAGTTGCCCTTGGTTGAGGGGGAGCTTGGCTTCTTTTGATAGGGAATTTGATTCCAAGAAGGGTTGTGGCTTTTTGGGCGGTCTTTGTGATCCTCCAATTGATATTCCTTCTATGGTATTCAATTGGGATCTTTGCGGTTTTGCAATTGGTACTTTTTCTATGGTACTCAATTGGGACCTTTGGTGGCTCTTCTCTCGCTTGGAGCGATTCTTGGTTGGTGTGTTCCCTCGTGAGCTTTATTGGTGTTAAGTCAAGTTCCTTGTCTCCCTATGCATTCCGCATTGCATTTGTATCATATATCATGATGTATAGACTTTGGTAGGTTTGACATTTGTGTCTCGCATCCTGTCATATATCATGTTCATTTTGATGTACATATCTACCTATGTTGCATTTGTATCATATTGCATTTTAGGATGATGAGCTTCTTCCATATGCCTCATTTGAGTTTCTTTGGCTACTTGTGAGATATTGGTCATGTGTGTGGAGAAATAGCTATGTGAGGCTATGCTCTTGGAATATTTGAGATATATGTGTTGTGAGATAGCCTTTTTGAATCAAATGCTAAACTTGACTAAATTTGATGAAATGTGCTCCACTCATGTGTAGTAGTATATCCATGTCACTTTTTGGTCTAAATATGCCTTTCATGCTTAGATTGTGCTCGGATGTCTCTTTCTTGCATTTGGGCCAAAGGCCGATATCATTGTGAATGTTTAGCCTATGTTGCATTCATGGAGGAGCATAAGCTTCTTTTTGCCGCAAAGGCACTTCATGTACTATGAAATGAATCAATCTTGAAAAGAAGTGCATAATGCTTGAAAAATGCTCCATCCATCATGTCTATGCTTAAAATGTCTTATCTTTCACATATGGGTGCTAAACATGTTGCATGATGTTCACCAGTGGAGAAGTCTCCCCGAAGTGGACACATGGCTCATGAGCTTTGACATGACATGCTTTGCTTTATGGGTGTTTGCCATGATCTTTTCTTGAGAATTTGATATCCTTGTATGATCTTTGAATGGTATGCATGTTTGTGGCTCAAGTGTGACATGGATAGGCTTTTACATTTGAAGTGAGCCATCTTTTGATATAATTATTCAAATCTGAAAATTTGCTTTGTCACATGCCTATATTTCCATATATTACTTGTGGCAATGCTTTGACTATGTTATGATCCATATATGTGCTCTTTGTCTCATTTCTAGCCTTTGTCACTAAATTTGGCCTATTTGAGAAGCTCATGTAGATGTTTATATGCTTTGTTTTGCATTTCGCATTTTCACCTTGCTTCATACATTGTCAACAAGGGGGAGAAGAGGTGAGCTTAATGAAAAATTCAGAAAAGCGCATTTAAAATTTGGGAGTTTGCTCCACTTGTTCGGGGGGAGCTTGCATTTGTGTAGGGGGAGCTTTGGTGTGTCTCCTTTGTTTGCCCGAGTTGTGCTTTGGTGGTTGCTTTTTGCTCTATCACGTGTGTTTAGGGTGAGCTTTGTATGCTCTTTGTCCCTAGTGCATGTGTTTAGGGGGAGCTTGTGAGCTTGGTGTGCTCTTTTCTCTATCTCATGAGTTTAGGGTGAGCTTTGTATGCTCTTTGGTCCTAGTTCATGTGTTTAGGGGGAGCTTGTGATTTTTGTGCTCTTGTGCCGGTGGTGTTGAGCCCCTTTGCCTCTTCTTGAGGAGCTGGCGGTTGACTTATGTTTTCGATTATTCCATGATCGGTGTTGAGCCCTTTGTACCTCTTCTTGAGGGATCATGCATTCTTGTCTTGTCTCGGTTGTGTCGAGCCGTTGCCCATGTCTTTGGGGACCGAGACATTGAGTTGGCATTTGTGGTTTCTCTCATGCCAAGTGACCTTGTTCTTTGCTCTGTGTGGTTTTCTTTCACTTGGATGAGGTGTTCGGTCTTTGCCCTCTCAAACCATTTCTTTGTGCTCACTTGTTGTCAATCCGCTCCTCAAGGGGGAGAAATTTGGAAAATCAAGTTGATATGAACCTTGATTTGATGGTGATGAGCGGTTGACAAGTGTTTTGGTAAGAGTTTTATGGCACTTTGGGTTGAGCATTTTGGTTTGGTGGCTTTTAGGGATTGCATGTTGGTAGTGTGTCTCTTCGTTTGCACTTAGCCCTTGTGCTTGCTTTGGTTTCAAGAGAAATTTGTCGGAGCATGCTTTTATCCCTTCTCACTTCAAGTGGCCTTTTGTTTGCTTTTTATTGTCTTTGTGGCGCTTGAATGAGTTCTTATTTGCTTTTTGACCTTCTTTTGTCAATGCACTCATCAAGGGGGAGATTGAGGAACCAAGTTGAGAAGTACCTTGGTTCGTGTGTGATGAGTGATTGACCGGATGGTTTGAAGCTTTGTGTGTGTAGTGTTGAGTTGTGTTGTGTGTGTTTTATTTTGTGTATTTACCTTATTGTTTATGTGGTGTGTTGTCAATGCACTCGTGAGGAGTGGTTGACAACGTTGTGTGGATTGACTCTTGGCCTAGTATTGCAGGTGTTGGTTGCGGCTTGGTTTGCGTTGGTGCAGGTGAAGAACAGGCGCGAAAGGTCTTAGCCTTGCGGGGCCTCCGAGGAGTGGAGAGACAAGTAGGCTTGGTTCGAGGGACTCGGCGGCCGACGGGATCAAGTGCGAGCCGCATGGTGCAAGAAGAGCAAGACGAAGTCGTGGACATGGAGCCGGTGCATCGGTGGTGGCCAAGTCAAGGAACGAGGCAAGAGCGAGTAGACCGTCCGGCGCCGGAGGTGAAAGGCTTGGCGGGCTCGACGCTTGGCGTGGTGAGGCCGGGCCGTGTACGCGGGGGTTTGGTGGTTTGGCCACAAAACCATCGGAGGAGGGTTTCTCGGTTTGGGCCTCAAAACCGAGCCCGAGGGCCTGACGTGACGGAGACGGTATCCGGGTGCGTCGGGAAGCTTCGAGGCGGGCGACACGCGGCATGATCTAGGTGCTTGCGTCGGGAGGACGTGAAGGCCTGATGGATGCGCGGCCGTCCGATGGTGAACTTCATGTGTTGACCAAAACGCCCCGTGAGGGCTTGTGTTGTACTCCTAGTGTAGGGGCACTTCGGTCTTTTCGGAGGGCCTATATATAGGAGGAGGGGGCTGAATTTTCAGCCAACTCTTGGGCTAGAGGTGCGGTACTCTTTCATTTTGGAGTGCTTTGGGAGAGAGGGAGAGTGAGGAGAGTGGCTCTTTGATTGGAGCTTTTTGCCATCTTAGATTTAATTTCTAGGAGTGGCTTGTAATCGATTGGACAAGATATTCATAGTGATTTCATCCTCTAAATCTTGTGCCAATCTTTCTATTCCCGAATTTCTTTTATTGCCTTTTCGGAGCTCTTTTGTGCTATTTTCGTGCTTGTTTTTGGTGCCTTTGTTCTTGGTGTGATTCCGCGGATTTGAGTGGATTTCTCCCCGGATTTCTTTGAGGGAAACATGGATAGATGCCTTGTGCATCTTTGTGCTTGATCTTGTGCCCTCAAACGCCGGAAACCACTTCGATTCGTGAGTTTTCGTTCGGTGCTCTAGCTTTTGGTGGTGCTCAAAGGATTCGCGATTCCCGGTGATTTAGGGAGTTAGGAGGCAAGATTTTTGGGTTATAGCATCCTTGTGTGACGCTTTTCAAGTACCCAAACCCTTGTCTCTACGGCTTCAACCGTTTGGGAAATCCGATGATGATTTGGGGGAGTTGACTTTCGGGGTCGGGCGTTTTCGGCTCCGTCCGCACCGGCGGACGGTCCGCGAGGGCCGGGCGGACGGTCCGCGTGTACGGTGTTCTTCGCGTGTTCTTCGTGTTCTTGGGCGCCTTTGTTTTCGATCCGGTTTGGCTTTTGCTTTTTGTTGCGGCCGGTTGCGGACGGTCGGGCTTCGGTAGCGGACGGTCCGCGGGTGGCGCGGACGGTCCGCCCCGGCCTCGGCGGACGGTCCGTTTTTCCTCGGGTCGCTTCGGTGTTGTGTGCTTTAACGGACGGTCCGCGGTGTACGGCCGGACGGTCCGTGGGGTTGGCGCGGACGGTCCGCGAGGGCAGGCCGGACGGTCCGCGAGGCTCGCGCGGACGGTCCGCCCCCTCCGGTCCGGACGGTCGCGAGCTCGGGGCCGCTTTGCTCTTTGGTTCGATTCCTCCCTCCTTCATTCGTGCTTCCGCGTGTGTTTCTAGGACTCGTTGTTTTGGTGATTGGTGTGTGATTCGTTCCAACGCTTGTGTGTGACCGGGTTTTGACTAGGGTATAGGCCGGGTTCTTTGAGAAGAATTTTTTACCGGCTCCTATTCACTCCCCCCCTCTCTAGTCGCCATCCGATCCTTCACACTGGTTTAACTTTCTGTGTGCTAACCCCAGTGTCGAGTCGCTAGCTCACTCTCGTTCTTGTTTCTGACTACAGGCAGGAGGCTTGGAGAACATTTGGTTAATTGACTCCGGATGTTCCCGACACATGACCGGAGATAAGATTGGTTCTCCAGCCTCACCCCAGTGAAGGAAAAGTTGTATATCACATTTGGGGACAATGGACGAGGAAGGGTGCTTTCAGAGGGTGTTGTGCATGTGAGTGACAAGGTAACGTTGAAGAGAGTGGCTCTTGTGAAGTCTTTGGGTTTCAATTTGCTTTCGGTTTCTCAGTTGCTTGATGAGGGTTTTGAGGTGCGTTTCAAGTCTGGCGAGTCTCGTTTGCTGGATTCTCGAGGTGATCTTGTCTGTATGATCATCCCCGAGGGTCAGATTTTCATGGCTGATTTCTCTCGTTCTTTGGGTCCTGCTCGCTGTTTGATGGCTGGTCCTTCTTCTGATTTGTGGAAATGGCATAGGCGGTTGGGACACTTGAGCTTTGATTTGGTTTCCCGCTTGAGTGGTCTTGACCTTGTCCGAGGATTGACGAGGTTGAAGCTTGAGAAGGATTTGGTTTGTGCTCCGTGTAGGCATGGCAAGATGGTAGCCACTCCCCATCCACCCCTGACCGATGTCATGACCGAGCGTCCGACAGAGCTGTTGCACAATGGACCTTGTTGGGTCAGCTCGAGTTCGCTCGGTGGGTGGGAAGTGGTATGTCCTTGTTGTGGTGGACGATTACTCTCGCTACGCTTGGGTGTTTTTCTTGGAAGACAAGAGTGAGACATTTGGCTTTGTTTGAGATCTGATCATGAGGTTGAAAAACGAGAGGCATGGGAATGCTATTCGAGCCATCCGCAGTGATAATGGCTCAGAGTTCAAGAACTCTCGTTTTGATGCCTTTTGTCGTGATCTAGGTCTTGAACATCAGTATTCGACCCCTTATGTGCCCCCTCAAAATGGAGTCGTGGAAAGGAAAAATCTGACTCTTTGTGAGATGGCTAGGACGATGCTCGATGAGCACAGGACTCCTAGGATGTATTGGGCTGAGGCGGTCAATACTGCTTGTCATGTTTCTAACAGGATTTTATTGCGAGCTTTCAAGAAGAAGACCTGTTATGAGCTTATGCATGGTCGGGCACCCAAGGTGAGTCATTTCCGAGTCTTTGGCTGCAAGTGCTTTATTCTTAAGAAGGGAAAACTCGACAAGTTTGAGGCTAGGTCTAGTGATGGTATTTTCTTTGGATATGCTAACCACTCTAGAGCCTATAGGGTGCTTAACCTTGAGACTAACAAAATCATGGAGACTTGCAAGGTAACCTTCGACGAGACAATGCCATGTACCTCTCTTGGCTTTGAATGTGCAGGTGATGAAGAGATGGCCGAGGACCTCTTTGAAGAGGAGAAGGACGAAGCTGGAGACGATGATGGGGAGAACCATGCGCCTGAAGCTGAGTGTGTACCCACTACTTCCCCTACGACCACTACGGAGCGTGGACCGTCTACTTCATGGACAACGACAGTGCAACAAGAGGACCAGGCGAGAGAAGCTGAAGTTGAGGGGGAGGTAGTCTCGAGGCGTGAGGCTCCCCGGCGGATTCAAGAAGTGCATCCCCTGTCGAAGATCATTGGGAACATCGATGAACGCACTACCTTGTCAAGGTCCGAGAATTCCTCTCATTTTGCTCATCTTGCTTTTGTTGCCACCTTTGAGCCCAAGGACATTGGACATGCTTTATCCGATGCAAACCGGGTCAATTCTATGCATGAGGAGTTGGAAAACTTTGAGAGGAACCGGGTGTGGGAGTTAGTTGAACCACCTCCAAATTGCCATCCCATAGGAACCAAGTGGGTTTGGAAGAACAAAGAGGGATAGAATGGGATGGTTGTGAGGAACAAGTCCGGACTTGTTGCTCGGGGGTTTAGTCAGAAGGAGGGGATCGACTATGAGGAGACCTTTGCTCCCGTGGCCCGTCTTGAGGCAATTCGGATCCTTCTAGCCTTTGCCGTGGCTAAAGGGTTCAAGTTGTTTCGGATGGACATGAAGAGTGCTTTTCCGAATGGGGTCATAGAGGTGGAGGTGTATGTGAAGCGACCACACGGGTTTGAGAGCGAGCCGTACCCACACGGGGTGTACGGGTTGAAAAGGGCTCGTATGGGTTGAAACAGGGCGCCCGTGCTTGGTATGGGAGATTGAGAGGTTTTCTGTTGAGTAGAGGGTTTGTGATGGGTACCGTGGATAGAACCTTGTTTCTCCTCAAGCATGGAAATGACTTGTTGATTGTTCAGATATATGTGGATGATATTGTCTTTGGTGGCTCGTCACATAACCTTGTTGCCAAGTTTGCGAGATGAGATGAGCGGGGAGTTCGAGATGAGCATGATGGGCGAGTTGCGGTATTTTCTCGGCCGCGGATCAAGCAAGTGAAGGATGGAACATTCGTGCACCGGACCAAGTACACGAAAGACATGCCGAGGAAGTTCCGGATGCAAGATGTGAAGGCGATGTCGACTCCCATGGGGAGTACGACCACTTTGGATGCGGACGAGGACGGAGAACCGGTGGACCGGCGGGAGTACGGGAGCATGATCGGCTCCCTCCTCTACTTGACGGCGACGAGGCCGGACATACGGTTCAACGTGTGTCCGTGCGCTCGTTTTCGTGCTTCGCCGAGGACATCACACCGACAGCCGTCAAGAGGATCTTCGGGTACCTACGATCTGCCCCCGGTCTTGGCCTTTGGTATTCGTCCTCCTCGACTCTTTCTCTTCATGGTTTTTCCGATGCGGATTTTGTTGGTTGTCGAGTCGAGAGGAAGTCTACTTTTGGTTCTTGCCGGTTTCTTGGTTCTTCGTTGGTCTCATGGTCTTCCCGCAAGCGAGTCTAGTGTAGCTCGGTCTACCACCGAGGCGGAGTATGTTGCGGCCCGCGAGTTGTTGTTCCCGAGTTGTTGTGGATTTCATACACTTTGAGAGACTTTGGTGAGGAGTGCACCCGGATCCCACTTCTTTCTGATAGCACCAGTGCCATAAGCGTAGCCAAAAACCCAGTGCTTCACTCCAGAACCAAACACATAGAAATGAGGTATCATTTCTTGAGGGACAATGTGGAAAAAGGAACCATTGTGTTGAGCCATGTCCCCACCCAAGATCAGCTTGCAGACATTTTCACAAAGCCTCTCGACCAAGCTACATTTGTGCGCTTGCGGGGGGAACTTGGGGTTTGTTGCCCTTTCTAGTTGATTCTTGGGGGATTTCCTTTTGTATCATATGTATCATACCATGTTTTACTTTGATGTATATACGTGCTTTGCTTGATGTATAAACCATGGTAGGATAGCCATCTTGTCATATATCATGTTGCATTTGTATCATTTTGCATTTTAGGATGATGAGCTTCTTTCATACGCCATATTTGAGTTTCTTTGGCTATTTGTGAGATATTGGTCATATGTGTGGAGAAATGGTGATGTGAGGCTATGCTATTGGAATATTTGAGATATATGTGTGGTGAGATAGCCCTTTTTGAAATAAATGCTAATCTTGACTAATTTTTGGTGAAACGTGCTCCACTCATGTGTAGTAGTGTATCCATGTCACGTTTTGGTCTCAATGTGCTTTTATGCTTAGATTGTGCTTGGATGCCTTTTTCTTGCATTTGGGCCAAAGGCCGAATATCATTGTGAATGTTTAGCCTATGTTGCATTCATGGGGGAGCATAAGCTTCTTTTTGCCGCAAAGGCACTTCATGTACCATGAAATGATTTAATCTTGAAAAGAAGTGTATAATGCTTGAAAATGATCCATCCATCATGTCTATGCTTAAAATGTCTTATCTTTCACATATGGGTGCAAAACATGTTGCATGATGTTCACCAGTGGAGAAGTCTCCCCGAAGTGGACACATGGCTCATGAGCTTTGACATGACATGCTTTGCTTTATGGGTGTTTGCCATGATCTTTTGCTGAGAATTTGATATCCTTGTATGATCTTTGAATGTTATGCATGTTTGTGGCTCAAGTGTGACATGGATAGGCTTTTACATGTGAAGCGAGCCCTCTTTTGGTAAAACTGCTTAAATCTGCAAATTTTTGCTTTGTCACATGCTTGTATTTCCTATATTACTTGTGGCAATGCTTTGACTAGGCTATGATTCATATGTGTGATCTTTGTCTCATTTTTAGCCTTTGACACTAGATTTGGCCTATTTGAGAAGCTCATGTAGATGTTTATATGCATTGTTTTGCATTTCTGCTTTTTCACCTTGATTCATACATTGTCAACAAGGGGGAGAAGATGTGAGCTTAATGAAAATTCAGAAGAGGTGAGCTGAAATTTGGAAGTTTGCATCCACATGTTCAGGGGGAGCTTGCATTTGTTTAGGGGGACCTTTCTTGCTGTTTTCGGTGTGGAGTTTGTGCTTTGCTTGGCTTGTGACCTTTCTTCGCCTTTCTTCGGTTTTGGTCATGAGTTGAGCTTCTTTGTTTTTCTTTCTTCTTCCTTTCTTTCTTTCTCTGAATTTCATTTCGCGTTGTGTGTTGTCAATGCACTCATCAAGGGGGAGATTGAGAACTAGGAGCATCCCGGTGGTCGGTAGATGACCGCTCCTCAGTGTTAAGTGATTGACAACGGGTGTTGGACTGACTCTTGGCTTAGTGTGCAGGTGTAGGCTGCGGCCTGGTTCATGTTGTTGCAGGTGAAGAACGGGCGCGAAAGGTCTTCAGCCTTGAGGGGCCTCCGGGAGATGGAGAGACAAGTAGGCTCGGTTCGAGGGACCCGGTGGACAGCGGGACTAGGTGCGGGCCACATGGTGGCGATACGAGCAAGACGAAGTCATGGATAATCAAGTCGGTGCACGGTGGCGGTCGAGTCAAGTGGTTTGGCGGGAGGCCGGACCGAGCACGCGGGGTTTGGTGGTTTGCCCACAAAACCATCGGAGGACGGTTTCTTGGTTTGGGCCTCAAAACCAAGTCCGAGGGCCCAACACGACGGAGACAGGATCCGGGCGTGTCGGGAAGCTTCGAGGCGGAGGACACGCGGCGGGACCGCATGGCTTGCGTCGGGAGGACGCGGGGTGGGGCAAAGGCGTGGCCGTCCGATGGTAAGACCCACAAACATTACCTAAATGCCCCTGCGTGGGTTGTATCGCCAGTAGTTAAGTTAGGGGTAGTCGAGTCATTTACCACTCCGGCGGGACCCGATATATAAGCCATGAGGGTGTGTGAGTGGCGCTCTCTCTCCGCGACTTAGGGTTTCATTTCCTCCCTCCCATTTCTCTTTTTCGTAGCTATTTTTCTTCCATTTTCTCTAGGCTAGCATGAGAGCTTCATGAGAGATTTGTTGAGAGGGATGGATGCTAGGGCGGCATGCTAGACCTTGTGAATCTTTCCTGGTTTGTATAGAAGATTCGGAGTTGTGTTTTTCGTGGTCTTTTTGTGCTTGTTTTCGTGCCTTTGTTCTCGGTGCGATTCCGCGGATTTGAGTGGGTTTCTCCTCGGATTTCTTTGAGGGAAACATGGATAGATGTCTCGCGCATCTTTGTGATTGATCTTGTGCCCTCAAACGCCGGGAAACCACTTCGATTCGAGAGTTTTTCGTTCGGTGCTCAAGCTTTTGGTGGTGCTCAAAGGATTCGCGATTCCCGGTGATTTAGGGAATTAGGAGGCAAGATTTTTGGGCTATAGCATCCTTGTGTGACGCTTTTCAAGTCCCCAAACCCTTGTCTCCACAGCTTGAACCGTTTGGGAAATCCGATGATGATTTGGGGGAGTTGACTTTCGGGGTCGTGTGTTTTCTGCTCTGTCCGCACCTGGCGGACGGTCCGCGAGGACCAGGCGGACGGTCCGCGCCGCTCCAGTTCGTCCCGTGTTCGTCGTGTTCTTGCTCGCCTTTCATTTCGATCCGTCATGATTTTGAGTTTCGGTTGGACGGAGTTTCGGACGGTCCGCAGCAGAGGGCGGACGGTCCGCGGGTGCCTGGCGGACAGTCCGCGTGTTCCCCGCGGACGGTCCGTGGTTCGTGGTGTGCTTCTGTTGGTTCTGTGTGATTTAACGGACGGTCCGCGGTGTAGGGCCGGACAGTCCGCAGTGGTGGCACGGACGGTCCGCGGCGGCGGGCCGGACGGTCCGCGAGGTCGGTGCGGACGGTCCGCCCCTCTGGCCGGACGGTCCGCGAGCTCGTGAGCTTTGCTTCTTGGTTCGATTCCTCCCTTCCTTTCTCGTGCTTCCGCGTGTGCTTCAAGGAATCGTTCCTAAGGCTAGAGGTTGATCCATAACCTCGTTGTCTTGGCGATTGGTGTGTGATTCGATCCATTGCTTGTGAGTGACCGGGATTTGACTAGGGCATAGGCCGGGTTCTTTGGGAAGAATTTTTACCGGCTCCTATTCACTCCCCCCCTCTCTAGTCGCCATCCGATCCTTCACTTATGTGAAGCATCTGGCGAAGTCCATCCCGAAACAGGTCTTGGCGTACATGAAGTCGTACTTCCCCAAGGCTCTAGTTCACATAGTCACGGGAGGACTAGCCGCTAATTGCATAGACGACCAGTACAAGGAGTTGCTGGAGCAGATGGCGCCCATCACAGAACAAGTCACGGAGAAGCTGAACCTTCAGTAGTTGTCCTGTAGGGTTAGCTTTTGGCAGCATTTGTAATATAAACAAAGTTGTAGATAACTTGTTTTAAGTTTGAATGAAAATTCGTCTATGTGTGAAATAAGTACTCGTTGTCGCGGTATGTGTGTGCGGAGTGCCCATCCATGGAGATATTGCGAGTAGTAGTACTCGACAGTAGACCCGTTGTGGGAAACACAGTAAATGAGTTGACTGTGAATCAAACTTTATTACTGAAAAATACACCTGGATGGCCAGGGTCGTTTACAAGTGTAGTCGCCTATACCCAGAGGCCACCTACGGCTCGAGTAGTGCTAGGACCCATGGCCGCTTACAGTTGTAGACCCGTTGGTAGCCGTATAGGCTGGATCTAAGGGTACATGGTCTCTTGATAGACCGCCGCTAGAGTCCTTGACGCTCTGAGCAGCCCGAGATCCGTTAGTAGCCGTTGACGCTGGATCTTGGAGTAGAGTAGTCCGGAGACTAGTGCCAGGACCTGGAGGCCTCTTACGGCGAAGAGCCCAGGAGTAGTCGTTTAGACTGGGTCCCTGGAGTAGTCAAGAGACTATGCGTAGAATCGACAGAGTTGGTCGATATTCCATGAGCTGCTGACGTTGTCGCCTTCATGTGTCTGGAGGCGGTATGAGCCTAGTTCGGTCACCTTTGCGATTGAGAAAGGACCTTCCCATGGTGAGCTAAGCTTGTGTAGTCCTTCCGTGTTCTGGATGCGACGGAGGACTAGATCACCAACGTTGAAGGAGCGTTCCTTGACGTTGCGATCGTGATAGCGTCGGATACCTTCAAGGTACCTTGCTGACTGGACGAGGGCGGCACAGCAAGGTTCTTCGAGTCCATCGATATGAACTTGTCTGCTGTCTTCTGAGATGCCTTTGTCATACTGCTCTATTGCTAATGAATCCCACATGATGTCGGCAGGCATGATAGCTTTGGAGCCGTAGACTAGGAAATAGGGTGACTGTCCCATCGGCTTGGTGGGTTGTGTACGAAGCCCTCAGAGTGCATTGGGTAGTTCCTTGATCCACTTGCCCACCTTTGTGTTAGCAGTGTCATGCAGTCGCTTCTTGAGAGCGTCGAGTACCATCCCATTGGCGCGCTCGACTTGTCCGTTGGCCCGTGGATGGGTGACTAAGACATACCGGACGTCGATCCCACTGTTCTTGCAGTACTCCCAGAACTGGTGGTTGATGAAGTTGGAACCCAGGTCTGTAATGATACAGTGAGGTAGTCCGTAACGGTGCACGAGTTCATCCAAGAAGTCGAGTACCCTGTCAGCCTTTGGGCAGGTGACCGTCTTGACTTCGATCCACTTGGTGAACTTGTCGATGGCCACCAGGACTCTATTGAATCCTCCTAGCGCAGTCGGGAGAGGCCCAATCATGTCGAGCCCCCAGCAGGCGAAAGGCTAAGTTGGTGGTATAGTGACTAGCTTGTAGGCCGGGATGTGTTATTGCTTGGCGAAGTACTTGCACCCTTGGCACCTCCTAACGAGTTCCTTAGCATCGCCCAAGGCTGTGGGCCAGTAGAAAGCTTGTCAGAAAGCCTTGCTGACCAGTGTGCGAGAAGACGTGTGGTTGCCGCAGACGCCTTTGTGGATCTCCTCCAAGATGTCCTTGCCTTCTTCTCAGGGAACACACTTCATGAGTACTCCAGAGGTGGCACCCCGCCTGTAGAGCTTGTCCCCGACTAGTACGTAGGACTTGGCTCGGCAGATGATTTGCTCGCCCTAGTTCTTGTCAGTGGGAATCTTCTGCTCACGGATGTAGTCGATGAAGGGTTGTCACCAGTCCACGTCTATCATCATGACCTCCTGACCAGCTGGAGAAGATGCTGGGTCAGTGGTCATAAGAGCTGGCTCCGGGATGGATGGCGCATGAAGCTCGTGGACGAAGACTCCCGCTGGTACTTGCGCGCGAGTAGAACCAAGCTTCGACAGGACGTCCGCCGCAACGTTGTTGTCGCGGACAACATGATGGAACTCGAGACCATAGAATTTGTTCTCAAGCTTGCGGACTTCTAGGCAGTAGGTGTCCATGCTCTGCTTGTTGCGATCCCAAGACTTGTTAACTTGGTTGATGACCACTGCGGAGTCGCCGTAGACTAGTAGTCGCTTGATGCCTAGAGATATTGCGAGGCGGAGCCCGTGTAGCAGGGCTTCGTACCTGGCTTCGTTGTTTGAGACCTTCCATAAGATCTGTAGGACGTACTTGAGTTGTTCGCCCTTTGGAGAAATCAAGAGTACCCTTGCACCTGTGCCCTCGAGCTTGAGTGAGCCGTCGAAGTACATCACCCAATGCTCTGGTCACTCGGTTGGAGTTGGTAGCTAATTTTCCCGCCACTCTGCCATGAAGTCGACTAGTGCTTTTGACTTGCTGGCTGTTCGTTGCTTGAAGTCAATATTGAGGGCGCCGAGTTCGACTGCCCATTTGGAGATTCTTCCAGTAGCATCTTGGTTCTACAGGATGTCGCCGAGCGGGTAGTCGGTGACGACGGAGATCGAGTACCCCTAGAAGTAGTGTCGTAGCTTCCGCGAGGTGATGAGCACTGCATACACTAGCTTCTGTACTGGTCGATATCATGCCTTAGATTCCGACAAGACCTTGCTGACGAAGTAGACTAGTCGCTGGACTGGGTAGGCGTGGCCATCTTCCTGCCGCTCGACGATGTCGCAGCGAGGTAGAGCAGTAGCTGCTCCTTTTTGCGAGGAGCCGTGAGGACTGGTGGCTTGGATGGGAAATCCTTGAGCTGCGCCAGAGCTTGTTCTGCCTCTTGGGTCTAGACGAACTTCTCTTGGTGCTTGAGTAGTTTGAAGAAGGGTAGCCCCCATTCTCCAAACTTCGAGATGAACCTGTTCAGGACCGTCATACACCCGGTGAGTTTCTACTCGTCTTTGATGCAGGTGGGAGCTTTCATCTTGGTGATGGTGGAGATCTTCTCGGGGTTGGCTTTGATGCCACGATGGCTGATGATGAAGCCGAGTAGTTTTCCCGAAGGTACGCCGAAGACGCATTTATTCGGGTTGAGCTTCCACTGGTACTCCCGCAGAGATGCGAAAGTCTCCTCAAGATCGGTGATGAGCATGTCAGAGTTTCGGGTCTTGACGACCACGTCATCCACGTAGGCCTTGACTTTCTTGTTGAGTTGTTTCTTGAAACATTTTTGGATAGCTCGCTGGTAGGTAGCGCCGGCGTTCTTCAATCCGAACGACATTGTCATGTAGCAGCAAGCGCCAAACGGGGTGATGAACGCGGTCTTCTCCTGGTCTTCTTTCTTGATAGCAATCTGGTGGTACCCGGAGTAGTAGTCAAGGAAGCAGAGTTGGTCGCAGCCCGCCATGGAGTCAATGACTTGGTCCATCCGCGGCAACCCGAAGGGGTCCTTGCGGCAGTGTTTGTTGAGATCAGTGTAGTCGACGCACATCCTCCACTCGTTCGTGTTCTTCTTGCAGATGAGGACGGGGTTGGCGTGCCACTCAGGATGAAGACTTCTCTGATGAAGCCGGCCACGAGTAGTTTGGCGAGTTCCTTCTTGATGGAGTCCCGTCATTCGTCGGCAAAACAGCGGAGATGTTGTCATTTCGGGCTAGCTTTAGGGTCAACGTTGAGTGAGTGCTCGATCAGCCTCCTGGGCACCCCTGGCACGTCCGCTAGCTTCCAAGCGAAGATGTCTCGGTTAGCCTAGAGTAAGCTGACGAGCACGTCTTCCTATTTCGGGTCAAGGCCCGCCCCGATCTTGGTAGTCTTGCTGCTGTCGCCTATCCCAAGGTCGATTGGCTTGACTTGCACTTCCTCAGATGGTTGAGGCTTGTTGGCTGTGTCCGACTTCTCTGGGATGTCGAGTTCGGTTGGGGCAAGCTTCTTGGATGCAACATAGATTTCCATCATTGCATTGGGTACTTGATTGGTAGCTGCGAGTTCCACAACTTCTGTGTCGTAGTCGAAGGATATCTTCAAGTCCCCTTGTAGCGAGAGTACACCGGCAGGACTTAGCATTTTGAGTACCAAGTACGTGTAGTGGGGTACCGCCATGAACTTGGCGATAGCTAGTCTGCCAAGGATGGCATGGTAGGAAGTCTCGAAGTCCGCAACTTCGAACTTGATGTACTCGGTGCGGTAGTTCTCTCTGGTTTCCCCGAAGGTAACTGGCAGGACCACTGAACCTAGTGGGATAGCCGCGTTCTGGGGACGATGCTGTAGAAAGGCGATGTGCTCTTGGTGAGCATGTGGGTAATGTCGAGCTTCATCTTCTTCAATGTCTCGGTGAAAAGGACATTGAGCCCGCTCCCACCGTCGATGAGTACCTTATTGAGTCTGGAGCCCGCGACTACCGGCTTCAGGACGAGTGGAAACCACCCTGGCTCAGAGAATCTTGTCCATTGGTCCATACGGGAGAAGGTGATGGGTACTTCTGACCACCTGAGAGGGGTCGGGACCACTGGTTCAATGTTCAAGACTTCTCGTCTAGTGGCCTTCTGAGACCGTCTGGTGGGTAGTCCACCGAAGAGGACATTCACCGTCTTGTCGGGTTCTTGGAAGTTGCTGTTGCCCTCGTCGGCTTTTTTCTTGCCCCTCTTGTTGTGAGGAGGCCGTGGGTCTAGAAAGTCCTTGAGTGCTCGCCAGAGTTGGTAGCACTACTCGGTGGTATGGTTGCCCTCCAGGTGCCACAGACACTTCTCTTTCAGCAAGTCTTTGAAGCCGCTAGAGGTCTTCTTCGAGTTGTCTTTCACAGGGCGCTGGATAGCCGCGACTGTATTGTCTGGCTTGCGCTTGCGGTTAGGACTCGAGTAGTTATTGTTGCGACCCCCTTGAAAGGGTCTCGCCTTGTTCCTGCTTCACCATTGCCAGGTCCATGCGAGTACCCGAGTGTCCCATGGCGCCCGCGAAGTTGCTGGTGAACTGATCCTTGAGCTGGTCCCACTTGTCGATCGAGTACTTGTGAGCGACTCGAGCCAGGTAAATGGTGCTTGGTCCAGACAGAAGGGGAAGTAGAGGCACTTTGTATCGTTGTTGCCACGAGCATTTTCGATGGAGAGGGCATAGCATCTGAGCCATTGGACTGGGTCTTGCTTCACGTCGTACTTAGTGATCCCGAGAGGTTTGAATTTCTCTGGGAGAAGTAGGTTGAGAAGTGGAGCAGAGAAGGTGGGGAAGCCATCGTTATCGCCTGCCGTGGAGGACTTCTTGCATCGTATTTCTTCAATTCTGCGGCGGGCATCGTAGCCGCTGCGTGAGGCACCGATGACGTGGCTGTCGGCGTGGCCTCGGCCTCTGCGATTGCCTACACTACCGGCTCTCCTTCCAGCCCCGTGTGAGGAGCTCCCGCCGCCACTACCTCCGCTACCGGCATCACCATGATCAGCAGCGCCGCGACTTCCACCGGCCCCGTCAGCATTGTTACCACCCTGAGAGGGCCCACCAGCTGATGCCCTAGTACGGTTGGGGTTCTGTGGCAGCTCTCCTTGAGTACGGTTGCATCCAATGCCCGCTGGACTGCGACTTGTGGCTTCATGGTCGTCGGGTTCACGAATTCTGAGGGGAGGTACTTGAGCGACTCTGTTGTCGACTCTCATGAAGTAGGCATCCTCCGCGAGCTTGGCGATGAATTCACCCGCGCGCATACCCTGAGCCTGACGTGCTATCGTGGTGATAGACATGAGGCACTATTCGGGGGTTGTGTGCACCCGGCTGGCGACTTGGTCAAGGGCCTCTGTGAGGTTCCGTATGGGTAGTGTTTCATAGAGATGTCTATGCCGTTCATTTCACTTCCTCTTGCGTTCATGTCGGGCGTTCTTGTCGTTGTTGGTTTCGTCAGTTGGTGCATTGGCAGACAACTTGTTTGCTGAGATATCTTCAAAGTACCGGTCGGGGGCGGGTCCCTGAGGGTCCTGGTGTCTCGCCAGCAGCCATGAAGACTAGGCGATCAGGGGTGCCGAGACCGGATTCAGTAGTCGCCACCTCTGTTGGAGAGTTCTCGTCTGTTGGAGCTAGTGGTGTTCCCTCCTAGAAGGGAAGTGAGTCGAGGTAGGCGACACAGCGTGAGTTCACGCCTATCAGGTCTGCAGGTTTGCGGTCTGGCCAGTAGACGAATCTCCCGGCGGGTGTAGATGTTATAACCAGGCCGGCAGCTGACCCTGACAGTGGTTGCTCAGTCGTGGAGTTTTCGGAATCGGGCTCGTCAGGGTCCGATCCGAAGTCGAACTCGTAGGAGTCCGAGTAGTAGCCGGAGGCGGGGTTGGAGTCCGAAGAGTAGTCGGAGACGATCTCCTTGCCAGCCCAACGTGCAACGAGAGCCTCCGCATGGGCCCTGCTAGCATTGCAGAGGACATATGGGAAGTGCTTATGGAGTGGGGCGTCAGCAGACGATGGCTCGGTAGCCGGCTCGCCTGCGATGGCCCATGGGGACGTCGAGTTCGAGTTGGAGGCGGATCCGGACTCGAAGTCAGCGTGTTGGTTGTAGAGCAAAATTTCGCCGAATTTTCCGGCGAGGTCGCCCATGGTCACCTCAGGAAGCATCACGAGCCCAGTGCTCGGGTTCGGTGCCATGGTGAGACGGTGTTGGAAAGTTCCAGCGCCGTCAGCGGTGCAGACCCAAGACCAGAAGACGAAGGTGTCGCCGCGGTTGAAGGCGACAGTTGGCTTGATGCAGATTGAAGTCGTCAAGTTCTCCGTGAGATCTTCAGCGAGACCGGCAACCTACCAAGGGGAGTACCCGAGGTAGATGAATGTGGCCTCGCCGAGATCGATAACTCAAAGGAAGAGATACGTGACACACAATTTAGATAGGTTCGGGCCGTGAGGTGCGTAATACCCTACGTCCTGTATGCTGCGTAGCTTTGGATTGTTTGGGTGTGTTTACAAGATGATGCGTATGAGAGAGATAGGGCTCCCTGCCTCGCCTTATATAGTCCGGGAGGCAGGGTTACAAGTCGGTTTGAGGAGAGAGTACTACTCGTGTATCTCTAGGAGTTCTCTACATGGATCCGGACATGCACAGCTTCCTATCCGAGTACTCCTCCACCGTAGTCCTTGCACCCCACGCCATCAGGTGCCGTGTGGCCCAAGTCGAGTAGTCCCAGGGGCCCACCGAGTAGTCGGTCCTGGTACCCATCGAGGTAGTGGGCCTAGGGAGGTCCATATGACAGGGCCACATAGACAAATTGAGAGAGAGTGAAACTAAAAGTGAGTTGTGTGATTCCACCCACTATGACTTTGAGAGTACAAATAATGAAAATGTGAGGGATACACCAAAGACCGACAGAGAGTTTGAATGCAAATCATATGAGGATATTTTTGAAATTAACACTCTCATCTCTACCGCTAGTGTTTTCTTTCCAAGTGTGCAGGTTTGCAATAAAAATGAGGGAGATATGGTTGTTCATGATGTCACCATACTTGTTGAGAGAGATGAGAAGGTAGCCAATCAACTGAACCAGTTGTATGTATCCCAAAACATTAAACGTGATGAGGCAATTGGTGAGATTTCAGGAACATCATCCATGATACTAGCACTACCACAACTTCTAACATGTACTAAAAATGATTCAGATCTGAATATGCAAAATATTGTGGTGAGTGATTGTGATAAAGCACGTGTTTTAAATAGACTTAATCATACTGTTTGTGCAGATTTGGTAGTGTCACATGATCATAACTTTACTGAGCATTTACAATTTGATAACCCTTGTTCAGTCATATATGATCTTTTCTATGCTTTGATATGGTTGATTTACATGATACTTTGCACTCATATATCAAGTACTATGCTTGTAAATAAGTTTGGTGATATGGAAAGGAATACTAATGATATTATTGTTTCAGCAATAGAACATCATCCAACCCTTTGTGTTTATTTGATTGAAGAACATGTTGATAAATTTTATCATAAAACTTTGGATGCTAATAATATTTGTACTTTGGTTGATCCTTGCAATATTTTATATGCCAAAAGAAACCACCAATTTCAGTTGATTAGAGGTGGTGAATTCTTTGCCAAGCTATCTCCTACCAACTGCTTGTTTTACACCATGCTTGATACACCTATTGATGTCAACAAAATGCTTGAGAATATTTCTGTGATAACATCTTCTAGATCTTTGAACACAGTTCATAGCTGCAAGTTGACATTTATTTTCATTGGAGAACATGTACATAATTTTTATGTTCATGCCATTTGCATAACCGATGACAAGCTTGCTGATTTGAAGTCATACATGTTGTGTGATAATTGTTGTGATCTATATTTTCCTAATGAGATGACTCAATTGTTTAGTGCTTGTAATTTTGAACCTTCAATGTCTTTCCCTTGTTTATCTAATCCACCGAATGAAAACACTCATGGGCAAAGAAGTACAATCTGTGCACATGCTGAACATTTGTTCTCATCCATTGGCATTGACTTTAAAGGGCATACAACAAAATTTGTCCATAAATCATGCAACAAAAATTTTGGGATTGTTATGAATGTTTTATCACCATCTTTTGAAAATTTTGATCTTGGAATGGTGAAATTGGATATGATAAATAAATTGTGTTGTTTGCATGAAATTTTTGTTCTCCCTTCACATAGATTATTTGCATATACACAAAAGTCAATTATGATTTTTCATCATGGTAAGATGAAAGTTGCTAATACAATGTTTCAAGCTAACAATCATTTGTGATATAATGAAAAGTCGTGGTCGACTTTTTTCCAAGGGAGGGAGAATGATGCGAACATCATGATGATTGTGACATGTGGACCAACTCCATGTAGTTTTTCCTTTCTTGAGAATGGTGTTTTGCGCAAAAAAGATAATGACAAAACAAATGACATATTCATATACCATGCATATACTTTGGCCCTTTTATGCAATCATTTTTCAGGTTATGAAAAGCTTGGAGTAGCTTCTCCTCCAGAGGGGGAGAAAGATTAGTATTACATATGTACATTGGAAGCCATAATTGTCAACCAACAATCCAAGGTGAAAGCTAAATTAAAATTCCATCTTTCTTATTTTCCTATGACAAAGCTACTATTTGGATTGTATGATTACAGATCGAAACACCTTGGAATATTAGAGGAAATAAATGCCACAACACCAACAAATCTCCATTTGAACCATTTCAACCAAGAAGGGGTTGTTGAGTGTCCTAGAAAGAAAAAGAAGATTCATATGCAAAGGAAGTACAATGCAACAACATTCCTCGACGATGGCGACCAAGCTCCATTTTTTGGATCAATAGAGTCGAGGGTGACTCCTTTTCAAGAGGAGGAGGATGATGTGCACATGCCAAGCCACACATACATAACAGAGTCGAGGACGACTCCTTTTCAAGAGGAGGAGGATGATGTGCACATCCCACGAGTTACACAAGACCAAGCATCAGATACACAAGCTACTGTACTTCAAGGACCTATTACACATAGCCAAGAAACTACAACAAGAGGTGAACTCTCTCCAAGCTGAAATTAACGTAAACATATCTGAGAATGTTATACTACCTAAATGTTCTACATTGGTTGTACTTAGGTATATATGTGAGAGGGGTGGTGCAGCTATACACGAAAAGGAAGCAAAGAAGAAGAACCAAGTGGATCAGTTTGGACCAAGGATGATCCAGCAAGTTCAGTTCGGACAAGTTCGGACAGCTTAGTTCTGACAATTAGTTCGGACATGTTCGGACCTTCATAATGATTTGATCATAACTCATAAATACCGATAGATCTCAAGCTGCATGAGTACTTCATGGAACCATCTTGAAGTCGACTTTCCAATGCAAGAAACCGCATATCCATTGGACTTCCCAATAAAGAGTTATGACACATTTAGTGGAGGCTGCACATAAGGTCAACAGCCACGCGAGTCCACCTCGGAAGTTGATTTCTAGGGAGCCTTTTCACATGCTTAGCCTCTTCATTTCCATCTCAAATTCACACCCATCCAGGAGGGTTGTTCCTAGTACAAATACCCCCAATGTACTACTAAAAAACTAAGTTTTGATTATTGAGAATAAACAACCACATATGATTTTCTTGCAGCCGAGCTGCTGAGTGCCTTGCACACCCTTGTTCTTCCTTGTTCTTCTTGGACTTGTGAAGAGATCCCTCTGGGTTTCGCTACTTCGTGCTCTACGGATTCCAGCTTTGCTGCACCATATTGTGTGTATTAGTTCCGGTTTGTGGTTCTGCGGTCGTTTGGAGATCGAGTCGAAGTGTTCGCGGTTTCGGTGACTTCTCCCCGACGCTTGGTCACATCCAACCTTTGTCAGGTATAAAGCATTTACCCGCTGCTTGCAGCATTTTATCTTGTTACGAAACCTACTGCCATGAAGATCGGGCCTTCCCTAGGACCTCTCTTGCAACGGTCCCTATCAGTTGTGAAAGAGGAGCCGCACGAAGAATGGGATGTGGATCATTGCTTCATTTATGATTTGGCTAAGCATTGCGGGGGACGATACTCAGATGGTAGTTGCCTAGAATTTCCTTTTCCGTGAGATCTGCGTACTTAGAAAGACATTCTTGCTGATTTCGATTAAGGTTTCTGAAAGAAAACGTCTTCCCCCTTCGGAAGCGGATAGAATGTGAGTTCAAACCATCGAGTTGTATCAAGTATGTGATGTACTTTAAACCTTACTTAACTAATTACGTTGGACCGCGCTTTGCTCACTTGTCATTGTATTGACAAAAGGGATTATGTGGATTTGTTTTGTCTTTCGGTTGTTTCCTTTCTGTCACGAAATGGCTAGCCTGCAGTGCGACTTGTGAACATGAAACGCATTGCAGTTGTTCACATCGCATCGAATGTTACAGCCTTTGAGCTGTTTTCGACAACGAAAGTTTCTCCCTAATTTGGCAAAGACACTTTAGTGCAACGTGACGTTTCGCTCGTAAAAATAACTCGAGAAACTGTTTTTGTACTTAACAATTTTTTCTACTACCTTGATTCGAAATCACTTCGTTTTCGATACACCCTCTTCGGATGGGCCGCTACGAAGGCAGCTCTTTAGAGTGTTGATTCTTGTGAATCATTTTCGATGTTTCGATTCAAGATTGAACCGCTTTTATACACCCTTTGTGGACGGGCTGCTGCGAAAACAACTATTGAAAGTGTCGATTCTTGTGAATCATTTTCGTTTCACCACTTGTGGGTGGGCTAATTTCAAGTAGCACTTTGATGCACGCTCTTTCGGAGTGGGCTATTCAAAAATAGCACTTCAATCACCTGCCTGCGGGGTGGGCTATCCTAATATAGCAGTTTGAATCATGCAAGTAAGTAAAAGGCGACAAAAGTAGGGAGGAACTATTTCACTCATTAGGGAAATGAAATTTTACATCAAGACTGCCTCGTTAAAAACCTCACGCTCCAGGATGGAGTCCTCCCTATGTGAGGAAAAGAGTACCCGCCTTGTTATTGAATTTAAATTGCACGAAAGTAATGACTGGAAAGATAAATCTAATGAGTCCTCTGCATTTATAGTTCCATGCGACGGACTCCTACCAATTTACACTATGGAAAGAATTTGCACAAGTTATCCACATTTCATGAATGTGACAACTCCACGCCTGCCTCGTTCTTTAGATGAAAGGATCCATCTTTAACACAACTTCAGACAATGTAAGGTCCTTCCCAAGCGAACTGAAACTTGCCTACTAAGTCGGCATTCTTCTTTCTCTACAGGACGAAATCCCCAACCCGAATGTTCTTGAGAGAGACTTTCTTGTTTCTCCACTTTCTGGTTTCTTCTTGGTATTTCAGTAGATTTTGGACTGCATCAAGCCTGTCGATCTCCACCAGGTCTTTGTCCACTTCTTCGCTTTTGTGAGAGTTTCCCACTAGGACCCTGGCACTTTCATTTGTTAACTCTTCTGGACACATGGCTTCGGCTCCGTAAAGCAGCCTGAACGGGGTGAATTTTGTGGTTCTTCACTCAGTAGTGTTGTGTGACCAAATGACTCGGGATAATTCGTCAGCCCATTTTCCCTTCTTCTGATCGAAGAGACATTTCTTTATAGCTGAGAAAACTTGCCCATTGGCCCTTTCGACCGCGCTGTTGGATTGAGGATGATAGACAGATACAAAACGAAGCTTCGTTCTGATCGAACGTTAGTACTCTCTAAAATCCTGGCAATCGAATTGCTTCGCATTGTCAACTATGAGCTCTTTGGGCACACCAAATCAGCAGATGATTTGCTGCCAGAAAAATTTTCTGATAGTAGCTGAGGTGATAGTACCGACATGCCTCACTTCAATCCATTTGGTGAAGTACTCGACTGCTACCACGGCAAACTTGAAGTTACCTTGAGCTGTAGGTAGTGGTCCTACGATGTCCATACCTCAGCGCTACAATGGCCAAGTAGGAGTAATGAGCTGTGATAAAGCCCCAGGCCTTCGCTGGTGCTTTGCTGCGAATTGGCAAGCTTTGCATATCTTGACAATCTGGTCGGCGTCTCTTATTTCCATTGGCTAATAGAAATCCTGCCTAAAAGCCTTTCCCGCTAAGGCTCTCGCTACGATGTGAGATCCACACATTCTGCCATGAATTTCCTTCATGAGTTTGATACCTTGTTCTTGAGTGATGCACTTTAACAACAGTGCACACACCCCTAGCTTGAATAGGTTGTCATCCTTGATGACATAGCCCCTCGCATGAGCTTGCATCCTTTTCAAGACATGGGTTTCGACTGACTCATAGTGCCCACGAAGGAAAGCAATGATGGGAGCTTTCCAATCCATACTTGCGATTGTGTTGACTGTGTTGAGCAGTTGCTTATCTGGCTTGATAGATGGAGTAGTTAAGATTTCAAATAATACATCTGGAGGCATCGCCTCACCCCTAGTAGCTTTCTTTGCCAGCTTGTCGGCTTCTCCATTTCTTTTTCTTGGCAAATGCTCAATGGTAAAGCCTCGAAAGTGCCTTTCCATCTTCCGCACCTCCGCAAGATACTTGACAAGTTCTGTCTCTTTGGCCTCACTCTCCTTTTCTACGTGATCTTTGATGACCTCGGCGTCGCACTTGACTAAGGAGTTGCTTGCTCCCAAGGCTCGTACCTTTCTGAGACCAGGTAAGAGTGCCTCATACTCCGTGGTATTGTTGGTGCACCTGTCGGATGGGTCTGAGTAATCCAACCTTGTGGCGTATCTTAACTTGACACCCGCTGGTGAAGTAATGATGGCTGCAATTCCGGTGCCTTTGCGCCCCAGGCTCCGTCACGCCTGATCTCCCACACAGGCACCAATTCCTCATCCCCAACAGTGTTGCTTGGTGGGGTCCAGTCCACGACAAAATCCACCAAAACCTGAGATTTGATTGTCGACCTTTTCCCAAAATCGATTGTGTGTTCCGACAACTCCATTACCCACTTGGCAATTCTGGACGACGCCTCCATGTTGATGAATAAATCATTGAGAGGTTGATCAGTGAGCACGATGACCTTGTGTGCCTCAAAGTAATGCCAGAGCTTTCTCGTGGCCATAAGCATTGCGTAAGCAATTTTCTCCAGCTCTGAGTATAATAATTTAGAACCTGACGAAGCTTCTGAGACAAAATAAACAGGGCTTTGAAATTTCCCTTTTTCGCCGTCAACCTCTCGCACGAGTGCAGCGCTGACCACAACCTTGGAAGCAACTACATGTAGAAAAAGTGGCTTCGACGGGAGAGGTGGTTAAAGTATCACCATAATCTTGATGTATACCTTGAGCTCAGCGAAAGCTTTGCTTTGCTCAGGACCCCACTCAATTTTGCTTTTTCCCTTCAATGCTTTGAAGAATGGGAGGCTTCGCTCGGCGGATCTAGAGATTAATCTATTCAGAGCCGCAACTCGACCATTCAACTTCTGAATATCCTTCTTTGTTTTTGGATCCTCCATTTCCCTGATAGCCTTTATCTTATCCAAATTTGCCTCGATTCTCTTTGCTGAGATCAGGCATCCCAATATCTTTCCTTTTATGACTCCAAATATGCATTTCTTCTAATTCAATTTCAATCCTGCTCTTCTCATGTTGGCGAAAGTTTCTGCCAAGTCACTGATGTGGTGTGCCCTATCGACGCTTTTCACTATGAGGTCATCAGCATAGGCTTGAATGTTCCTACCAATTTGTGGCTTGAGTACTTCCCCAGTCATTTTGGTGAAAGTTGGACCGGCATTCTTCAAACCCTCGGGCATTCACACGAAACAAAAAGTGCCAAAAGGGGTGACAAAGCTGGTTTTTTCCTTGTCCTCTTTCGCCATCCATCATTAATGATAGCAGAAAAAGCAATCCAAGAAAGACATGATGGTGGCGCTGGCCACTGAATCGATAACCTGGTCCATTCTTGGGAGCGGATAATTATCCATGGGTGTGGCTTTAATTTGTTGAGGTCTGTGAAATCAATGCACATCCTCCATTTTCCATTCTTCTTCTTGACGGGCACAATGTTCGCTAACCATTTGGGATACATGACTTCGCGAATGACACTGGCATCCAGCAATCTCTGTACTTCAGACTTGACTGCCACCACTTTTTCATCAGACATCTTTGTTAGCTTCTACCTTTGCGGCTTGACCGAGGCGTCAATGTTCAATTTGTGCTCAATGAAGTTTCGATCCACACTCGTGAGATCTTTGGTGGACTAGGCGAAGACATCTCTGTTCTTTTGGAGAAATTGAATTAACATTGCCTCTTTGCCTGGCGAAAGATCTGACCCAATGATGACGGCTTGACATTACATCCAATAGAACCTTCTTGGTGTCACAATCTGGTTGCACCTTGACTTTCTCTTTGTCTGCTTTTGGCTGTTTTTCCGCTTCTTTGCTCTTGACTGCCTCGTCGAGAGCATTGACATTTCTTTGTCTCGGAGTTTGGCCCCTTTCTAGGTTTCTACCATCATTTTGACGACCCCAGATTGTGATGACTCCCTGCATCGCTGGTATCTTTACACATAGGTAGGCTTGATGAATGATGGCCTCAAACTTGTTGAGGAAACCTCTTCCCAAGATGGCATTATAGGGATAATACATCTCCACTACATCAAAAGACAGGTACTCAGTTCTGGCATTCTGAATGGTGCCAAAAGATACTTGAAGCAATACTTTGCCTATTGCGTGAATGACTCACCCACTAAAACCATACAACGGTGTGTCAGGGGCTACAATAGGTCTCTGCTCAATCCCATCTTATCATACGCGTCGACGAAATTGATATCTGCCGATGAACCATTATAAATGAGGAGCTTTCCCAAAGTCCAGCTTGTAATGTTGGCTTCAATTACCAAGGCGTCGTTATGAGGGAAGCCTTGTAACCTTACATCTTCTTCTGAAAAGGTGAATGAAATATGAGACCATTTCGTTCTTTACACTCTTCCTTCTACGCAGATGATTCAGACCTCACGAAAGTAGTGCTTTCGGTCCTTCTTGCTCTCAAACTCCAACGTGGAGCCACCCGAAATTGGATGTATGGTTCCGACGGATGGTAAAGGGTCATTTTGGCCTTCGAGCTTCGTTGGCGCCGGTAGAGCTGTTGGTCCTTTGTATGGGGGAGGAGGGGGAGCGATGGGGTGCTGCTCAATAGGCCTGCGCTCGATGTTCTGGGCCTGGAAAGCTTGGGATTGCCAGGGCGGTGGTTGAGTATAGGTTGGAATGGGTGGTTGGAACTGAGGTGGCTGAAAAGGGCTAGCAAAAGAATTTCCTTCCGAAATTAGGGTTTTGCCAAGCCGGAGCGAAATGATTTATGGAACTGTTCCTCTCCTCCTTCCTTTCTTCCTCGAGGATGGCCTCAAATGTTTTCTTGTCTGGGCAATAGTTTGAACTGGGTTGTCGTTCTCCTTGTGGAAGATGCAGTACCATTTTCTTTTCTCCTGATGGCCTCAGCCCCTGCCGCGACCTCTGCCTCTGCCACCGCCCCTTCCGCCTGTGCGGCCGCTGTTGACGGATAAAAGACGTATCCACCTACAATCCGCAAGTGTACGGACCTACACCTTTTTCACCACGGGATTCCCTAGGTTATTGTCAATCCACGGAGCAAGGGGATTACAAGTGTTTGATCTACCTCTACTCACTAACTTACCTAAACCCTATCTATGGTTAAACTAGAAAACAACTACACTACACTAGAGAGAACGATTAAGCTAACAAGATAAAAGACACTTGCCCATGGGTCTACGATACTTGAACATGCAACTGCTTTAAACATGAAAACCGATCTAATCTATCGGGGGGTGTGACCACGGTTTTTCCCCTCCCCCCCCGCCCCCTCCCCCGTACTTTCACTACGTGGAGGTATTCGTGACTAGACCTATGATGGACACGGCATATTGAATGGATCCAAGGGAGCATTAGGGCCTTACTCCCTTTACGGCATGGTAGCTAACCTTAATCATGAAAACATATTCAACACAAGATGATAGATAGATATTCAAACAATGTAGCGATTACATCTCAAGATCGATTACAACCCATGGACAAATGAGAAGATTACCCCATCAAGGTGCTAGACATAGCACCGTTGATCATGGTGACGCTTCTGACAGTGTCTTCTTCTCCACTTGAGAGTGCTTCCTTCGAGTTGAGCAATCCACCTTCGAATATCTCCCTCCTCTCTCTCTAGCTTGTGGATGGCCTCCCGGTGCGAATGGCTCTCTGTCTTGCGAATGGCGGCACCTCCACGGACTTAGGGTTGAAGATCCTTCAGGTGCAAGGAAATGGGGACCGAACTAACGTTGGAAGTGGGCCAGGCCAGCCGGCTTGGGCCGACCGGCCAGGGCCCATCCGGCCCGGCTCGGTCGCCCCTTCGCTCCCGTGGGTCCTCATGCATTTATGCACCTTGCCCCCTCCACTTGCACTATTATGATGATGTCATCCTCGCATCCAAGATGGAGGTTCTCTTTGCATGAAGTCCGATCTTTTACGCTTCAATCCTCGAGGATGTTCCTTCGTAGCACTTCGGTCCTTGCCACCACTGGAAGTGATTTCATCAAGCTCATGAACATGAACAAGACTCCTTAGTTGCTCCTTTGAACTTGTTGTGAATTCGTCCTTTATGTCCATATTTTCCTACATAAACATAACACTTCCAAATGCATGCACAAAGATGAACTTGTCATATGATTAGTGTGCCTAGTGGCGGGTTAGTTCCATAATCAAATCCAAACCAAAGTGTAATGAATATGTTTGGTGTACCAAAATACACCGTCAACATCTCCCCCACGCTTAGATCTTGCTCGTCCTCGAGCAAGTGCTCGCACAAGAACTTTTTCCAAGGTGTTGAAATCGTGCTCCACTAATTCTTTCTTCACAAGTTAGTTAATCTTTTATCTTTAATACAATAAACATAAAGCAATGATCATCATACATAAACATGGGTGTTTAGAATTTTTACCACATCAAGATTTACCCCACAACTCAAACTCTTCACTCGAGGTATTCAATTTCAGCCATGCTTACTTCTTTGGTTCCATCACAGGGTTTTCATGATTTTTCAAAAATAAATTCCTGCAACAAGTATTAGACAAATACCTTTCTCCATGCTCTCACATGTCGCTCCTATGAAGTGGCTATCCTAAACAATTTTCAATAAACTCTCACCTCCCATAAGTCTCTCATACATGTAGAGTGGAGCTATAGGTATGGCTACCACAATCAACACAAGTATTATAAAGCTAAGAACTTCCTCTAATGGTTGTTTAACTTTCAAAGTCAATGATCATGAGAATTAACCATACGTGGGGATATCAAGGATAAGAAGATATAGAATGGTGGACATGTGCAAGGTGTATCATCCTTGAATTTGCGTGTATGTGAAAATATGAGATTTCAAAAACTTGCTATGGATTTGTGTGCTCATGAAATCAAATAAGGATGTATTCCTTTTTCCCTTCCCCGATACCTAGATTTAATTTAATTCAACCAATAATTTTAGGACTTATAAAATGCTAGTGTGAGAAATTGGATCTTTATATGGGATTTATTTGGATTTCTTTGAGTGGGTTCAAATTTGAATTTGAAATTCAAATTTGAATTGTATAGGATATAAGAGTAAACTTAAATAGGAAAACCTAAACTTCCCACGTGGGCCGCAGCCAACCAAACCGAGCAGCCGCTCCTTTCGGCCCAAGTGCGGCCTGCTAACCCGCCGTTCGCCCGCCACCAACCGTGCGTCGTACCGACTCGCTGACGGGTGGGACCCGCGATGCGTTATGCTGACATCATCGTGACGTCGCCGTCGTCACCTTCCTCTTTACCGCTTTGGCTGACGCTGGCGCAAAAGCACGGCCAGGCTGGTCATGGCCGTCGTCGCGACGCGCCCAGTGGTCATCCGGCGCATCCTTGACGTCCACGTACCCCCGTGCTGCCCGCCGCTATAAGAAGCCGTCGCCGCGACCCCTAGGGCTCTTCCAACCCTAGCCGCCTCGGGGGATTCAATCCCCTACCCACACACTCGCAAGCCAAAGGAGAAGGAGAAGGGGGAGAGAAGGAGGAGAAAGGAGGCACCCGGAGCAGCACCGCCCGCCACGAAGCCGGAGCCGTTCGCGAGGAGGAGCCGGACCCGCGGGAGCCAAGCACGCCTGCGATCCCCTGCTTCCTCGGTTTCCCCTTCACCGCGTCGTCTCTCTGCTTCCCCTACCATCGTGACCACCTTCCTCGTCACCGCCTCGCGCACCTCTTCACCGACGCCTTCACCGCTGGGTCCCCTTGGACCATTGGTGAGCACCGTGCTCCCCTTCTCTCTGTGGTGCTTGGCCGTCGAGCCATGGATGCGCGCCGACCTTCTGCGTCGTGATCAACCCGAACGCTCTCGCGCCGCTGTGCTCGCCGCCGTGTGAGACCGATCTTCGTGCCATACTGGGAAGTCTCTTGCAGGAGCCACCGCCTTCACCAACGCGCGCGCGCCACGCTTGTTTTCCCCCTTGTTCACTTCGTATTTGAGCGAGCCGGCCGCGGCGTTGCCGCACACTCCAGTGCGCTGGTGTACGCGCACTCACCGTGCGAGGCCAAGGTCATGCCTTTTTGACAGCTAACCATGGCGCGTGGTTCTACCCAGCCTCACCTCGCCATCTATTCTCGTGTTCGTTACCAGGCTCGCTGCCGCGGTCAAGCCGCTGATGATCGCCTGCGCACCCGACCGCGTCGCGCCAACGTGCCGCCGTGCAGCCAGACCCGAACCCAGGGATGCATCGGGCAAGTTCCCGGCGCCGCGCGCACCCACGCGTGGGCGTGTGCACCCGCGACCGCCCTGGCACGGGCACCCTAGCCATGCCGCCGCGTTCCTTTGTTTCCGCTCGGCACGTCGAGCCGCGCCATCGTCGCTATGCCAGTCTTCCAGCCCAAGGCCGCTTCTTTCTTTGCCCCAGCGAAACCCTTGGACCACCCGAACCTCACCGTGGGACGTGTTGCTTGGCCGCCGCAAGACCATGCCGCCGGCGAGCTCTGCTCCAACTGCCCGCTCCTTAGGGGCTTCTCACCGAGCACCTAGTGGCCAACCCTCGAAACCCCAAGGGGGGCTTTCCTGCACACACAAGCCCACATGTCGTGGTGGCCGCAAAGGATCCGAGCAATCTCATGCATCCGGCCACTCCTGACCAAGCCACACGCGCGCACGCACGGCGCCGCGCTGCAGCAATCCGCCCAGGGATCGGCTGCGCCACTACACTCCAGCCGCCCCGCTAGCCACCACGCGGGATCCCGCCGGCTTAAAGCCGCCTGCGTGGCAGCCACACGTGCTGCTGCAGCCAGCCTGCAGACACCTTAGGGCTAGCTTTAAGACCCCTACAACCAGCCAGCAGTTAGCCTATAGTCTGTGCTATTGTGTATGCATATTTCATTTTCAGAATACTATTTTGACTTTGGAAAATCCTTGTAAATCCATTTTTTCTCAAAAAAATACAAAACATTTTCTGGAAATTCTCTAAAATCTTAAACTCTGTGCTAGGCTAGTGTTTGCCCTCTTTTGGCTCTTAATTGTCGTTCTTTTGGAGTTAATTGCATTAGGACCACTGTTTATTTTCTTTTACGCGTTATTAAGAGCACCTGGAGCCGGGGAGCTGAACCCGGAGTACGACTACACCGACGACTTCACTGCGGAGGACTACCCGACCCTAGGTTCACGCCCGACTGACTTTGAAAACCTATAGACATTGCAATATTGTTGCTAGCGCTTTACTTTATATGCATGTGATGAACCTTGTACTGCCTACTTTAAATATCATGTCCTTGATTGTCCTACTACTATATATGTTTATAAGTGTGTATATATGCTGAGCTTCGCGACATGTGTTGGGATTGGAATAGTGGTTCTTGGTGTGAGTGGGATAAAACTGGCAGGAGAAGACATTTTGGGTACTTTGGCGGGGGTGCTCGAAACAACCGATCTAGAATCGGGGATAGGGGTGCACTCCTCAGTGTATCCCTACTTTGACGGTTTTAGAAGCCTAGGTGTTGGGGTTTTACTTGCGTTTGGAGGATATGAGCTCGTCCTGGTCTGAAACCGAGTGGAACAACTTGTTGATAGGACTTTTGTACACACCACCCCGTCGAGCGTGGGGTTAGGGCCGAGTTGAGCTCGGCAAGTGCAGAACCATACCTGCCAGCAGGATAGAGGGTATTAGTGGGGGAGAGGTGGAGAGAGACCACCTTCTCTCAGTGCGTCGCCCGTGTGGCCACACGGGGGCATTTCACAGTTCCGGTGCAGTTCCCTTTGCGAGGGGGATCTCTTTGAGGGCCGGATGCAGGATGGGATCGTAACTACCGAGAGTTCGCACGGTAGGATGGGCTCGGTCGGCCGTACACCGGCGGGGTGCCATTCTGGGTTGGGTACAGGTGTACACACTCTGTAGAGTTGTTCGATCCATAGCTATAGTTGCGTCCTTAGTCATGGACAATGCCTAGAAGACATGTTTGTTCCTCATGTTTTGGGATTTCTACCTTCCCCCTCTAGATGAGTGCATGGTGAGATGTGGTTGCAGTCGGTTAGAGGAGAGAGGCTCCATCTACCTCGATGATCCGATTGCATTCATTGAGGTGCGAGGAGAGGAAATTCTCGCATCGACCTTAGACTGGAGTAGGTTGTGGAGATGGGGCCTGGGTGACCAGGTGGTTCCGAGCTGTGTTAAGAGCTTTGGGTTTGGGAACTTGATGGAGATATCTTGATTATACTCTACTGCTACTGCATAGGAAACTAGAGTTGCTTCCTTGTCTCTTTTTCTCCCTTTAGATGTTAGGCCACCTAAAGTTGCATACAGTTGGTGAAGTGGATCTATCCCACTCCTTGGGGATAGACTTTGGGTGTGCAAGGTACGAGTCCGAGTTCGACAACAACACCGATGGATGGTACGACTGAGGGATGCATCGCTTCTCTAAAGGATGCCTGTGGCGAGAAGAATAAAAGATGGAGACCCTTTTGAGATGCTAGCTACCGTTGCGTAGAATTTCACTCTGATTCAGCCAAGAGGCTTGTAATGATATACTCCATAATGGACATGTAATAAATTATGTACTTTTACTCTCATGTGATGCGATGTATGACCTTGTGTATTTATCTGTGAGACGCTCTGTACGCGATAGCCACGGATCCAGGGACTATCGCGATGGTACAGGGATTCGGGTTTTCTATGAAAATCAAGGGTTTTACAGGTGGTACCAGAGCCATACTTGACCGTAGCACGTATCCCTAGAAATGGCCGATAGAGTTAGGTCTCTATACGCTTTACTTCTATATTTATACCCTTGAGCTGTGTTATAAAAACCTATCCCTTTTTGAAAACATCTTACTCACCTGCGCTAACTAAAATTTCTTATGTTTCACAGGAGATGGAGCGTCAGGTCGCTGAGATCACCCTCGAGACGTGTGGGGTGATGTTGACGGTAGATTATCGTATCAATGTTCATATGGATTTGCAAGCGGACAAATCCCCCGTCGTAGTCAAGGGACCCTTCTTCCCTCGAGTGGTGAACCCAAGGTATCGAATCTGTGGAACAATGTGCAACGCAAGGTTTCAATCTAGTAAAGTAAGGATAGCTATCTTATGAAGAACCAAATTGCATATAATCTAAGATATCATCAAGTAAACACATCTAATCTAATCTACTAAAGAGGTAACAAGAGAAAGCAAAAGATAACCGATCCAGAGAGTCTAGATCATGCTTATGTTGTAGCTCCAAACAAGATTAGATGAAGATCATGCTTATCTTTTGCTTCTTCCTGACTCTTGAATTTTTTGTACTAATTTTCTGCAAAAGGAGTATGAGGAAAACATTGTTAATTGCATAACAAAACTGGAATTAACAACGAAATTTGTTTGAAACGAACCTGAAAGCTGTTAGATCCAAAGTACTGGATCAGGTAGTACCACTCCACAATGTCTAAGTCCTCAGGCTTATGCTTCATACGTTCTGCATCAGTGGAGTATGCCTTATATGTAGAACTAAATGAAGATCTGCATCCTTTGTACCTCTCTTGCGCTATTGTCAGTATCTTATCAATAGCATCTTCAACATCGTCTAAGTTCCAAATTTTCTGTTTCAATATGAATGACAAATATATCATTACAGTAGAGGAAATGAATTAATTAGATGTGTCTACAGCTCATAATTTACTTACCATCATGTCGTCAACTATTGAATCTTTTACAACTTCCCTTACTTTCTTCCAAGATTTGACTCCTATAAGTGGAGTTTTTTCCTAGTGAACACTACAATCTCATCCATAAATGTACGGCTGTTCTCACCACAGACTCCTCCCGTCAAGGCATCAAACTGAATTTGTAATTTCTGAGTTCCGCTCCTGACTCTCTTTGCTGTTGCTTTGTAACCTTTGACAACTCCACGTCGACGGGTTTTGGATGCACCTAATGGCCATTTGAGACAAATATAACATGCATTATTAGCGAAATAGGTTAGAATGTACATTTCAAAAGTAAAGGAGAAATGCAGATACCATTCCCTTCTTTTGGCTGTCTTGCATGACTTGGCCTATTATTATTGATTGATGTCCTCTTTTCATGATTTTCCCCACCATCCTCACCTTCAGACCTATCATTATCTGTTACTGACTCTTCTTCTAGTAATGATACTACATACAACACAAGAAAAGCATATATCAAATAATTTATGCAGAGAACAATTATTTCTTTATGTGAGCAAAGTAATTTACTTACACATATGGCGACGCCGTCCTATGTGCCTGAGCCATTCCTTGTATGTATCGATTGTTTCATTCCTAAAGTTATCCTTTAAGTCTGTGAATCATGATCCCCCATGTGCTAGTGTCAAAACAACTTA
This sequence comes from Cenchrus americanus, assembly GCA_947561735.1. Taxonomy (NCBI): domain Eukaryota; kingdom Viridiplantae; phylum Streptophyta; class Magnoliopsida; order Poales; family Poaceae; genus Cenchrus; species Cenchrus americanus. The sequence continues at coordinate 92,048,272 of OX387245.1, read as the reverse complement.
ATACCTGATCCTAATAAATTTATTAAGATATGCAAAAAATGAGTGTACCTATTTCTGGGTCTTCCTCTTTAATTTTAAGTAACCAAACCTTGTAGGCATCTAGCTGTTGATCTGTACTAGTTTCATCATTTCTTCGCTTCCCCCTCCGTTGTTTAATTGGCGTTATGCTTACAGTATCCTGGGGCCTCCTTTGACATTATCAACCTGATATAATGTTAATCTGGAATTTAATTGTGTTGAACATGGGCATGCAGCAGCTAGTCATGTATAAACTGGAATTTAATATGGTGAAACATGGGCATGCAGCAGCTAGTCATGTAGGACAGAGTGATTAAAGAAGTGCATAAGTAACCTGATTTCCTTTTCCTTGGCATTGTCATGTAGCATTTGTTTTTGCGTGCTGGGAAAAATCTATGGGCTCAATTGTAGCTACATCTACTCCGCAATGCTTCTTGTAGTATAAATAGTCCCTTGATGCATAGCCAAATTGTTCCTTGAAACATATCAGGTAGGAGAAGTTAGATTAACTCTATCGATTTTACATTCAATAAAATCATCATCCTCATCTCCACATCCCTTCAAGTGGAAATAAATTGTCTGCATGTCATTCGTTGAAGGTTCACTGCATGTACAACATAGGAACATTAGCACATCCCTTCGTAATGTGATCATAATAAAACTACAATCAAATCTGGTTTAATAAGGAGCTGCATGCAGGAATAAAATTGAGCATATAGTTCAACCATCCGAAAAGGTACATAATTGTGGAACATATATGATGCAACAGACCTATTTTAGCATGACATAGGCCCATATAAATTCAAGAAACTCCATTATTATGTCCTGATTATTGTAGTTTTCCCTGTAAACACAACAAATATCATGTACTACATATTAAACTAATCGACCAGTGAAGATCAAGTTGCCTACTCGCCTTGGAACTTGGTTTTTATGGAACAGAAGGGGCAAGCCGCTACTAAAAATTAAATAAATCGAAAATACAAGTCGCCAAACTTGATTGCATACGCAACTACTCTAGGTGAGGGCAATGATACCCTACAATTAATGGAAAAAACTGCAAACCGCAGAACCAAGATCTTTTTTGGCTACAACCCAAATAAAAGTGGTTACCCTAACATAGGAAATACAAATGCACAAGAAGAAGAACAACTAGGAGCAATGAAGGTCCGTAGCAGATTTATTAAGTACCTCATTTTGACGTATCGTAGTACCCCTGCTTCTTCAAGGCCAGGTTCGACATCCTCGTCAACAAGTAGATGTGAGGGCAGCGCCCTTGGGCCTGAGGATGAAGGCGCAACTGATGGAGTTTCGGCGTAGGTGACGCTCCTGCGTGCGCCAGCGGATGAAGACGCACCCGTCGTCTTGACGGTGTCCATCTAGGTGGTCGCGAGCATTGTACGACGAAGCCGTCGCGGTTGCAGTACTGGCGGCCGCCGTCCCCCTCCTGACCTAACTACGGAAGATGATGAGTCGAGGAAGGGGGCGCGGTTTCAGGAGTTGATCACGATGCGAGAGAGCCAAAAAAACAGGCCCACGACTCCGCGCGGTACGTGGGTGTTACGCGGCAGGGCGCCAAATTTTCAGGGCATCTATTCGATGCATAGGCGGGCTGGGAAAAAAACAAGGAAAGTCAGACTTGGTATATGTACGAGATGAACTATAAAGTTTCATGATTTTTTTTTGCAAAATTACAAAATATGTTAGCGTGTCGAATATCATTGTGCAATTTAAATGTGGGACACGAGAAGTAGAGCGAGTTTCGTGGATGAGCTCATGCACAGTTACCTAGCTAGCTAAAAAGCATGTGGACAGGCAAATTAAGGTACACACGAACATATATGGTGTTACTAGCCTAGGTAGACACCGTTGCCCAGGCACATGTGCCTAGCTACATGCACCGGTATCTATCTAGACACGTGAAGGAGGATGCATCATGTATATGAGGTGTTGATAATGAGATCTTTGCCTGTTTAATAAGGTGGCTTAAGTAGGGAGCCAAAAAGCATGTGGACAGGCAAATTAAGGTACACACGAACACATATGGTGTTACTAGCCTAGGTAGACACCGTTGCCCGGGCACAGGTGCCTAGCTACATGCACCGGTACCTATCTAGACACATGAAAGAGGATGCATCATGTATATGAGGTGTTGATAATGAGATCTTTCACTGTTTAATAAGGTGGCTTGAGTAGGGAGCCAAAAAGCATGTGGACATGCAAATTAAGGTACACACGAACACATATGTTGTTACTATCCTAGGTAGACACCGTTGCCCGGGCACAGGTGCCTAGCTACATGCACCGGTACCTATCTAGACACTTGAAGGAGGATGCATCATGTATATGAGGTGTTGATAATGAGATCTTTACCTGTTTAATAAGGTGGCTTAAGTAGGGAGCCAAAAAGCATGTGGACACGCAAATTAAGGTACACACAAAGATGTAGCGAGCAAGCAGTGCAGGATGTTTAGGAATTAGGAGTTCGGCATGGTGAAGACGCCTTCACTTTTAAGCAGGGTCGCGCCCTTCTTCTTCTCCGATGTGGTACTAAAGGGTGCACTTGGCCGCCGCTGCACACTTCTTGTAAACGGGCCGATTGTAGGATATCGAAATGGGCCGGCCCATTATGTCTATATAGCTACCACCGGCACCCCCTCACAGTACCCCGACCCTCGTTGACCCCACTCGGTTCCCCACCCCCCCTCGATTCCACACGTCCCCTCGGTGGCTCCGACGGTTCTCCTTCGCCATGGCGAGCGGCCGGAGGGGCCGCATCGGGGCCTCGCAGGCGAGCGGCGCAAGCGGAAGGCAAGGCGCCATCGCGGGATCGAGCGGCGGAGCGAGGGAGGAGGGGCCGCATCGAGGGATCTAGTCGCGGCGGCGCGAGTGGTCGGAGGGGCGCCGTCGACGGATGCAGCGGCGACGGAGGATGGAGGGGCCACAATGCCGCGACGCAGTTGCGCGATGCACGCGGGCGATTCAAGGCTCCTACACCAGCGCGCTCCCCAACCTCGTCTTCCTCTGGTGGCTACGGCGGGAACCCTACCTCGTCGATCTCCGGTACATACGACGTCGGGACCTCCTCCTCCTCGTCCGACGGGCCGCATCGTGAGGTGGCACCGTCGGGTAAGGGGAAGGAGGTCATAGTGGGGTGCAAGCGCACGCGCCGTGAAGTTAGGTAAACTGGCATCTCCGGTTTTTCATTTTTCTCAACAGTGTTACTTCGCGATCTTAACAGTGTTACTTGGCATCTCCTGTTGTAATTGTTTAAATGAACTATTGTGATGGCCATCTTAACAGATTGCTTTTAAATAATACCTGATGCATAGTAGTATTTGTTCGTTAAATTGCCTTTATAGAATTAAATTTTAGAGCCATAGTAGCAGCCACTTTAGACGACGAACCTAATTGATCTGGAACCCTGCATGAAAGATATATCAAAACCAACCATTAAAACTTACCAGAATAATTGAATAGAAGCTAATTTGGTTTTGAAAATCAAAAAAATGGTATACTTCATGTCACCTATGAATATAAGGCAATCTGGAATCCGTGAGGTGATCCGGCACTTGCCTTCTCATAAATTATAATTAACTACCATTTCAAAATTAAAACAAAGTATAAAAGAGGTAAGGGCTGAAGCAATAGGTAACAGGTAAAATCAAAAGACACCATGGAGTACTGTTGTTGCTGCAACTTAGTATATAAAAGGCAATGGCATAGTATGTATCAATGTGGGAATCCAATACTTCGATCCTGACTGATACAAAACCCTGACTTCTTGGAATTTAAGGGCTGGAAATTCATCTAAAGCTGAAATGCTCTACTGTTGTTTGTAACATCTTTTTGTGAGAACCTATTGTTTGAACATTGGCAGGATCATATAACTCATGGTAATAGTAGGTGTAGAGAGACACAGCAAACAACATATCACAATTGACTAATTTTGTTAAGGCAAAAACTGTGGGGGAGAGACACTATATACTTGACTAATTGAGGCATTAAATTTTTGAATTGTCCACACTAAGCTAAATTTGTGCAAACAGCGGAACCATTGTAGGTGGTTAAAGCAGCAAGTTACCGCTTGTTGACCGAGACAAAAAAATTCCGCATTGCTTATTTTTAGTATTTTCTAGTCTCCATGTGGGAGAAAATTATGTAGCAATTTAATCAGAATGGATGGCTTTGTTTCAGATTTAAATTAAGATATTTACTTACTCAGGTTCTGAAAATAGTGGGATGCCATTTGCTATATCAAAATAGGTACATAAGCAATTATAGTTCTGATACATGGCATGTTCATTTTCTATATAGGTTAATGAAATTTGTACATGTGAATGCTATTGTGCTGCTTCAAGTTGGCAAATAACCATAACTACATTTGTATGTAGTAGCTGCGATTGGAACCAGGACAAAGTGGTCAGCAAGTCTGTGAGTAAGGTGCAAATCATCATTCCTGACTCGGATGATGAAGAACCCAACAGCAACAAACCGTCGCCCTTACCCAAACAGAAAGATGCGGGATCATCGAAAACAAAGGTGACTACTATAAATAAATTAACATTGTACAATGATGATCTGAGTCATTTCATGTTAATAACTTAATCTTGTTGACTGCTGCAGAAGGTGACCTTGCCCCAGCAGGTTGAGCAGCTGAAGGATCGCTACGACGATATGCGTGAGCAGATTGAGAGCCTAGCCCTGCAAGTTGATGGAGCTGAGGAAGCCATGGAAATGACCCTGGAGGAGTTCATGGACACTGTAGCTAGCAAGTTAGAAGCCATGGATAAGATGATCTCCAAGCTTTACACCAAAGTCAGTCGCAAGTAGTACTAAATGCTTAGTACTTCGCATAACCAGTACCTAGGTTAAGTATGGTGGTGTCTTTGCCATGGACTAAGTGTGGCTACTTGTAATTAGTGGCAAGATCTAAGTAATGACTCTGGACGAACTTCTATATTGTTGTAGTAGTACTTAATCTACGTATGGTTCTGTGCTGTTCACATATAGTTGTGTGTTGTTCATATCATCCATGCATTTATGTGTCACCTGTCCATCCTTTTCATTGCATTAGACCTACACCTTGTTAGCTTATTCATTTGTGTTTCCCCTCCTTATGCAAGAATGCAATCACAGGCAAACCTGCTCCACCCTAATAGCAAGGACGACTAGTGACAGTACAAAACTGAAAAGCGCCATAAAGTTGAGGAAACTGCTAAGTAGAGCAATCTTGAAGGGACTACATAATCTGCTCCAAACTAAAATAAAAATGAAATTACTACATATATGATCTCAATTATGTAAAAAGCTCATCTTCCTCGCCCTGGCCTAAAGTGTTCACAGGTGCAACATGCCCGTCATTGACGTAGGTATCATCACTGTCATCATAATCATCAGGTATGTCATCTAAATATGGTTACGGCACGAAGTACGGCGGCAGTTTGAATTATGTTGGCATCTCCGGTCAGTCCATCAAGGTCATTCCTTGTCCAATTTGTCAACTCACTAATTTGGCTGACCATGACCATGTCCTCCACACCTACATCGACTGAGTCAATGTCAATATGTCCCTGCTGTTCAATATCTCCTTGTTCCGGCATGGCAAACAAGGTCCTAGGCTTCATTCTAACAACACTGCTCCAGCTAGGTTTATGTGCCACATCTGGCATAAAAAACATGTTCCACTTGAGTCCCCAAAACGTAAGGCTCATTCATATATCGACGGTGACTTGTTTCAATATCTATAATCCCATATTCATCTCTACTGTACCCTTTACTTTTACTCTTGTTACTCTTCGATGCGTCATGAACATCAAACCAATCACACTCAAACAATATGACCTCTTTTTCACCAGGGAAATCTAGTGCGATTACCTTCTGAAGGACACCGTACCAATCCATATTGCTCTCTTTTTCATCAGACTTCACTACAACTCCAGAATTTTGTGTATTGTAGTTAGCCTCTACAGTAGCCATTCAGAAAAAGAAATCATGAATCGCACATCTGTTGAAAACCCGAGCCACATAATGAGGACCCTGTGAACGGTCATATAGCTCTTCACTGATCTTTTGTTCTTCATAAAGGACCTTAGCCTGCGCTCAAGAGAAAAAAATTACAGCTGAAATTTTTTTCAAGTGGAGTACTGCAAAATGTTTTTGTCATGTATGTTATAACATTACTCACCTTACGTTCAAACCATCCAACAAAGTGCTCCTTGTGACGCTTCTCAACACCTTGTGCACTAGTTTTTTCAACACCGCCTTATGCTCACTATAATTTTAAATTGAAAACAATATTACTATACAATGAATTATAAACTATTTTAGAACAAAAAAAATGTTTGCAGCAGCTTACTTGATCCAAGACACTGCCTCATCACAGTTTGACAAAATATAGTGGTGCATCCTCAACATTTCAGATTTAGGAAGATGTCGTAATTTGCAGCCTTTCTTACTATAGTCGATGCTGCCAAGTATGTTAGAACCAGCCGGTGGTTCATTTACCACGCTCCCCTCATGGCGCATTGGCCTATCCAGCTTCGTTTCAATGTCTTTTACAAAGCGACAGCAGAATGTCATGCACTCCTCTAAGATATATCCCTCTGCTATCGAACCTTCTGGATGTGCCTTGTTCCTAACATATCCTTTAAGTGTACGTAGATACCTCTCGATTGGATACATCCATCGATAACGGATCGGTCCACCAAATTTAGCCTCCTCGGCTAAATCAACCGGCAAATGGATCATAATGTCAAAGAATCTTTGGTGGAAATATTATCTCAAGCTTACATAAAGTCTCGCAATTGAAGAGCTTAATTTATCCATGTCAGTTTGCACAAGCTCCTTTGAACACAGTGCATTGAAAAACCTGCTAAGCTCAACCAATGGTCTGACAACAGCTTCAGGCAAGATATGCCTAGCAACTAAGGGTAACAACTTCTGCAATATAACATGATAGTCATGTGATTTTAGTCAAGAAACCTTGCATCCATTCACATCCACACACCTCTTAATATTAGACGCGTAACCATCAGGCATCCTCACTCCTTGTGAGAATGTGCATAACATCTTCTTTTGGTCCCTGCCTAAGGAGTACAATGATGGAGGCAAAGTATACTTTCCATTCTCCACCACTGGATGCTGGTCCTGCCGTATCCCAAGATTTTGCATGTCAAGCCGCGCCTTTTCACTATCCTTGCTCTTACCATCTATGTGAAGCAACCTCCCAATAATGCTTTCACAGATATTCTTCTCAATGTGCATAACATCCAAGTTATGCCTTACAAGCAAATTTTTCCAGTAGGGAAGCTGAAAAAATATACTCATCTTCCTCCAGTTGTGCCACCTATTGTCTTCTTCATGTTGCTTCCTCTTCTTTGATGCTGTCCCAAATTTTGGTTGATCAAAACTTTCAAACTGCTGCAGAACCTGATCACCAGTCAGTGGCACAGGTGCCGCCCTCATCTCTGTCATGTTGTTGAAGCTGCCTTTGCTCCTGCGCCACCTATGGTTCTGAGGGAGAAATCGACGATGACCCATATAACAATGCTTTGAATCAAATTTCAACCATAAGTACTCTGTATCTTTGTGGCAGTATGGACATGAAAATTTTCCTTTAGTACTCCAACCAGATAGCATGGCATAGGCAGGGAAGTCATTAATGGTCCACAACAAAAGTGCCCGAAGAGTAAAATTTTCCTTCTTATCCTCATCCCATGTTTTCACACCTGTCACCCATAACTCAATCAACTCATCAATTAGGGGTTGCAAATAGACATCAATATTCATTCCGGGTGATTTTGGCCCGAGTATCAAGCATAGACATCATCCAATAGGGTTGCTTCAAACACAACCAAGGAGGCAAGTTGTAAGGGATTAGGATGACAGGCCATGTAGTATATGCAACATCCAACATTCCAAACGGATTAAAGCCATCAGCTGCAAGACCAAGTCGGATGTTGCGAGGGTCATCAGCAAAATCCTTATAGTACTCCTTATTCACATGCTTCCATGCCAATGAGTCTGCCGAGTGACGCATTTTTCCGTCATTTACTAGTTCTTCCTCATTCCAACGCATCATCTTTGATGTCGATGCTCTCATATACAATCTTTGCAAGCGAGGAATAAGTGGAAAATAACGAAGGATCTTACGTGGAAAACGCTTTTGCTTCTTTCCACTTTCACTGTCAACAGGATCATCCTTTTCAGTACCCCCTGTCTCTTTCCACCTAGATTCATCACATGTTGGGCACTTATCCAAATTAGCATAATTCCCACGAAATAACACACAGTCATTAACACAGGCATGAATCTTATCATAATGCAGGCCAAGATCTCGAATAACCCTCTCCACTTTGTCCAAGGAAGTTGGCAGACAATGTCCATCAGGAAGCACAAGCAAGAACAACCGAAGTATGCGTTCTAAACTTTTGTTACTAATACCATCCATGCATTTAATCTGAAATAGCATGACAATGAAAGAAATCTTTGTAACCTCTTTGCAGCCCGGATACAACTCCTTGTTTGCCTCATCTAGTAACCTGAAAAGTTTCTTTGCAGTCGCATTTTTCTCTTCCTCTTCTCTTCCTGTGACTTGTCCATGTATAACTCCTCTAATCAGTGAAGAAATTCATTCATTGGAACTCTCAGCATGATTTAGTGCAGGGCCATCGTCGTCATTATCATTCTCAAGTAATGCAGGCTCACAATTACCTTCTCCTTGAATAAAACTATCATCAAAACCTCTCAATGCCACGTGAGTTCGAACCACCTTTTCACTTCGATAAGACATGCAGCGGCAACGAGTACATGGACAGGGAGCTGTTTCTTCACTAGATCTTTCACCAAAAACACTATGTAAAAAGTTCTTGAATCCTTCCTGCCATTCGCAAGTATACCTGGACATCCGCATCCAACTCTTATCTTCATTTGACATTATTCCCGGTATCCCTACATTGAACATGAATCCATAGAATAAATACCTACTACTTCCTTCACACATTAGAAAAACTGCTACTATCAACCTAACATTAGAAATTGACAATCTATTTGCTATGCTTTTGCAGCTCTATACAAAGTTAAATTTGGAACTAGTTCACCAGCATGCTAGACAATTAAAACCTGTTGTTTATTGTCAAAAAAAACTGGTGTCTGCTCACCTTTGTTCGAAGGCAGTGCATAGGGGCAGGGGGTGGGGTGGCGGGGGTGCGGGGTGGACGTACCAACAGAGGACAGCCGCCGGAAGGGGGGCGTATTTGCCACCGCGTTGCCGCTGCAAATCCGCCGCCGTCGCCCTGCCTCAGGAGCGGCGCGCCGTCGCCCGGCCTCAGGAGGGGCGCGACCGACGACGAACAGGAGCGCGCCACGACAGGAAGGGAGTCGGCCTTTTTTTCCTTCCCAAGTTTTTTCCCCTCTCCTCAAGCGCCGGTGGGCTGGGCCTATACGGTTTTTAATTTTTAATTTTGTTAATACAAAGCAGTTCGGCTTGCTTATTTTTCTATCTTCATAAGTGAGGTGGGCTAATGATTTTTTTATCACAACCAAAAAAAGACTAATGAATTAACAAAATTTGTCGTGGCAATAGAAGCTAATTGGTGCAACGATTTGTTTTCTGGATGCAATAGTCACATTACCTATCGCAACCAAGTTTAAGTTTTTGGCAACGTAAATTCATCGTGGTTGAAAGCTGGCATAATCACAACCAACTATATATTCGTGGCAACATACAAACATCAAATGCAACGAAGAATTTTTTCGATGCAACAGCCACATCAGCTATCGCAACAAATTTTACACTCTAGACAACGTAATTTCATCGTGGCCATAGGCATGTATTATCAAATAAATATTCGTGGCAACAAACACATATCTATCGCAACATTAAATTGATACTATTGCAATGCACAAGTAGTTGTGGCAATAGGTACCATTTAAGGCAACCACCATTTTCACCGTGGCATTAGCACCAACCTGTTGCAACGACTGTTTCAACAAACGCAACCCACATGTCTTGGTTGCCATAACATCTAGATATCGCAACCAATAAAAAAGTTGGTTGCTATAAAACAACCTATTGCAACCAAATACGTGGTGTTGCAAAAAAATTTGGTGCTCTAAGGGTCAATTCCTAGTAGTGCAAGGAGGTAACACAAAAGATGATATTTGGTTTTAAGGGTGGATATCCGGCGATGTTTGTGGGATCTCCGATGTGGGGATACACAATGCCAGATAAGAGGCTAGAAATAAGATAGATAGGCAAAAACGGAATGACCAGCTTCTTAGTCTCGGGCCAGAGAAATCAAGGCCTGAAATAACTCACCCATAAATAAACCTTATATACTAAGTTTTTGTACTCAAATATTTATATGGCTCTGGATAGGTAGAGCAACATGCAAGTGGCATTTATGACAAGGTTAGCATTACTTTTAAGAACAAAAATAAATCATCTTTAATCCATCTAAAACTTGAGAGCACATAAAACACTATGGGTCTTTATTTTTATCATAACCTCCGCTAAAGATTAAGCTAGTATTTAGATAATTTCAGATTTGTATTTTAAGAGAGCATTAGCTTAATCATGCATAAAACAATTACAAAGATAAGCAAAGCGGCAATTATAATCATATATCATCATGTCACAAACTTTGTAACTTTAGTAATGGTAAAAACTTAAGTGGTGACTTTATTCATGAGAAAAATAAACACTAACACACATACGCATACATAGGTGCATACAAGCTGAAAATTAAAGAAAAGGGGGTAAAGGAAAGATAACTAAAGCTCCTCCTCTCTCTAATCTTACGCCGGTGGTTGATATTGATAGTCTTGGTTGTTGTACCCTTACTCATAATTGGATTGCACTGCTTCTCCTATGAATTGTATGAAGGTGCTAAGTGAAGGTGTCAAAGCTCATAAGCGATGTTTGCATTTCCTTCACCCATTTGGTTTGCATTGGTTTGGATGGCTGCAATAATTTGCATGTTTCTTGCAGCGTATACTCCAATGGTGGCCACATTTTGTTTTGGTTGAGGAAGATGTGCAAATGGCTCTGCAAAGGCTACGTTGGGCACCGCAAAATTTGGTGGGGGTATGGCTGCACCACTCCCCCATGCTTGCATTGGTACACCATCGTAGTAACTTGGCGGCACCGGAATTCCTCCAAATGGTGGCACATAATTTTGTTGTGCACCTCTTTCTTGGGCCATAGAGGATCCTTCTCCTATAATCCTTTTCTTTTATTTTTCTTCGCCGGCACAACAAGTCCTTCCTCTAACCAATCTTCTTTCCCCTCAAGAAAAGTCTTAATCTTCCATCCGACAGGGGCAAATTTACTTTGGCCACTTTGAAGCCTCCTCTCTCATCTTCACTTATATATTTGCCTTTCTTCATAATCAAATCCTAGGGAAGTCCCGGCTAGGAGATGCTTCGGGTTCCTTGTAACACCCGGTCTTAAAGAGATAGCCAACATGGAGAGGTAACACCCCGAGCCAATATCTCTCGAACCCGATGTTGCTTCACAACACCACCGGTTGATCATAAGTTGAGTGGGGTCGATTGGCTACCTGGCAATCAAAGCCGAGTAAAGCCAATTCAACTCCGTGTTGGTTACCTTTGTCTCTCTTAGTCTCCCCAAATCATTTTGCAGTGAAACACTTGGATGATGGGGTTCCGGATAGTATTTCTTCGTTGCTACGCTTCTCTCGCGATCATACTCCAAAAACCTTCCCATATTCCTCCATGCACATCCACTTGTTCCGGGGCTCCCTTTTGAAAGCCGAGCTATTCCCTAATACATAGGGAACCGCTTGTTCAATCAAGATAGGAGACACTCGCCCATGGGTCTACGATACTAGAACATGCAATCGTTTTGATCATGAAAACCAATCTAATCTATCGGGGGTTGTGACCACGGTTTTTCCCTTTCCCTCCTCTCGTACTCACCGCGTGAAGGTATTCATGACTAGACCTATGATGGACACGGTGTATTGAATGGATCCAAGGAAGCATTGGAGCTCTACTCCCTTTATGGCATGGTAGCTAACCTTAAGCAATAAAGTATATTCAACACAAGATGATAGATAGATAATCCAACAAAGTATGATTACATCTCAAGATCGATTACAACCCATGGATGAATAAGGAGATTAACCCATCAAGGTGCTAGACATAGCACCGTTGATCACGGTTAACCTTTCGATGGTGTCTTCCTTCTTCTCCACTTGTGGGTGCTTCCTTCGAGGTGGTTGATCTCCCTCCGGAGATCTCCCTCCTCTCTCTCTAGTTTGTGGATGGCCTCCTGGTGCGAATGGCTCTCTTCAAACGGAATCAGAGACTCAGCACTCCTTCATCAAGGATATGCGTCATGGTCATGAGAATTTCGTAGGCGAATTCCTTGTGGGTGTTTGCCGACACTCCGTTAGAGAATTGCACCCAACCTCGGTGTCCCGTATGAAAACCCAATGTGTGGAGAGCTTGGTCGTCGAAGTCGATGTTCGCTACAAGCCTCTACTCAAGGCGAGCGAGCTTCTCCTCCTCCTCCTCCATCATGATGACAAACCCCTCGGAATACCGTGGAGCATATGGAGGTGGAGCGGATGATCGTGTTGAGTGGCGAGGTCGGATGGGCGGCTCCTCCATATGTCCTTGAGGTCTGGTGAACCTCATAAACGAGTTTCGTGTGGCCCTCATGCCACCAAGGAGAAGAGTGTGGTTCCTCCTTGGCGGTGCCGTGTCCTCCTCAATACTTCGAGGAGACTCGGAAATCGAGCACCTCCTCGAAGAGGTTGTCGATGATGGCTTAGATGACGATGATCCCTTCTTCTTTGGTGAAAAAGCTTGTAGGTTTCTTCCATGATTGTAGCACTCTCCCTCACTAATATATATCCGGGGTTTTCAACCGGTAACAAGGTACACAAATATTATTTTGGAGTCTGGACTTTGAGTGGAATTAGGATGTGTTTTGTTGCACGAAACAAACGAGGTGGATGGCTAAGTCTAAGGTGGTTCCGGACTACAAACTAGAGCACACGAACAAAGAGCTGGATGTGAGACTTACCTCTCTCTTCCTCTTGGTTCGGTTCTTCTCTAGCACACTCATTTTGTTTCGTGACCGTGTGCACCTTCCAAACGTTCTCGTCCACTCCTTCGCTTGCATTATTATTCCTTCCACTTGATGTTTTCGCTTTGACTCACTTCCATACTCCTTTGCCTCACATGCCTCCATGATATTCCTACAAAACAAAGCCTTGGCTGCCCCCCATGGTTGTACTTTGCATGTGGTTTGATAAAATATGTTGGAGGGGCATCTCATGATGTATCATGGTGCATGTATGGTTAGGTTAACTAGATTGCCTCCCTCTAAGCATGTTTTAATGTAAAGTACTCCTCTAATTTTGCAGAGATATTAATGAGTTAAAATATAAATTTAGAGGAGTTTTTAAAGCATTAAAAACAAATGTAAGTCGAAAATATTTTTTGACTACTTTTATGTTGGTCTCACCGGTATCGTTTGCCTTTATTAGTTGAGAGCAAACTTTTCCCGGCTTGATCATGGGGGCATAGGTTTAGGTTCTAATTTTGGTTAGATGAGATAGATTTTGAAGGGAATAAAATTAAATGAGGCTTAGAAAAATTCTAATCTTAGAGAAACCAAGGATATGGATTTTTAAATCAACCAAAAATCAAGTTTCTAGGTTCACGCGAGTCCTACCACATGCTGAAATTTAAATAACATCTAGATACAAGTCGTGGCTCTACTCATGTGTTTTTAGCATGAAAAGTAAGTCAACCATAACATCATAAAGAGGATGAGTTATTGAGATAGGTTATGAATCTTTTTGGTTTTGTTTTCTCGAAAAGAAGCAAACAATCATATAGGATGGTTCATGTAAAGAGTTTATGATCAAGCAAAATATTCAACCAAAAATTATGTCTCTAATATTGTTCAACCACTCTAAGTCTAATGTCTTTGCGTAGTAAAATTCAAAACTAAATTACTTGAAAAGACTCGAAAAACCTGGAATCGGGTTGTCCTCCCGGTAGCTTATTCTTGACTCGACGAAACGGGTTGCCTCCCGCCTAGCGCTTCGTTTATAGTCCATGGCTAGACTTCTTCACTTGATTACTTCAGATCAACGCTCTTTGCCGGTGTTGCAATCTTGGGTATCCACTTCCGCACCATCTTGGGCACGGGCTTATTCTTCGGCTTAGTCATTTTTTTTGGTCTTCACAGGCTGGCTTTGTCCTTTGGTCTTGACGGATGCAACACCTTACTTCATGTAGTGGCTCGGTATCTCAAACTCTGGTCCTTCGATCGTGATCTTCATGGTCTCCTTAGTGTGATCCTCCATCTCTCCCGAACGAGTTTGAGTGGCCTTCACCGTCTTGGGACCTTGGGGTTGTCTCGGAAATTCTTCTTTGTTACCCATCGGGCGCCCGGCAAGTTGTCCCACTTGCGTCTCTACTCCTTGCATGTGGATCTTGCTTCGGCAGCCTTTAGGTGTTGAGCTTCTTTCTCTATCTCCATCTTCTCCATCCTCCTCTTAAGTAAACCGATATGCCACTCAAGGAATCCGGCTTGTATGTATTCATTGAAACACTCCAAACCTCTCGCAATCGTCATGCGGATAGTTGAGACCTTGATCTTGAATGGCCTTCCGGTGTCTTGAAGGTTTATGATAGGTAGATCAACAATGTCCGGGGTGCATAGCTCGCGCTCTGGTCGTGGTTGTTCTCCCATGGGTGGTGATTGAGATTGATCTTCCTTTGGACTTGGAGGTGATGATTCCTTTGGAGATTCCGACAGTCCATCTTTGGCTTTTGGATCTAGGGTTTCCAATCCTTTAGCTTGTGTTACATGTCTCCTTTGCCTGTAAAGTTTTCCTGGATCATCCACAAAAGAAAGTTTGGGTTTCTTGGAGAGGTAGCCAACCATCTCCGGTTAGGGTTAGCAAAAACAAAAACATAAAAAAGAGAAAAATTAGGGTTAATCAAAACTAAATTAGATTGATTTTTTTCTTTTTGAGGATGATCAAACTTAAGAGATGCAAAAGAAAATCAAAAGAAAAACTGAAAAATAAGTGATACTAGATTGGATCTTAATTGCTTGTTCCCCGGCAATGGCGCCAGAAAAGGGGGTGTTGACGCAAAATCGGCACCTCACGCCAAGCACACATAAAGCCGAAAGGAGCTGGCTTAACACGCGTGATGAATCCTAAAAGCGTGCCAGTCAATTTTCCTGAAACTGACAAAGGAATAAAAATAGTTAGATAAAACATGGAACTTGCCGGGTGGTACCAGACAATTATGTATTTACGGCTAAAAAGCCAATTAAAATGACATATAGCTGCAACAAGCTATCTTCCAGCAGTTCAAACATCATTCGGGAGCTTTAAAACATAAAACAAGATATAGCCAAATGGACGACGTAAGCATGACAAAAGACCGGTCTTTGTTTAAATAACGTTGCACATGTATGATCATGACCGATTTTTTATGATAAACAACAAATAAAATAAATAAAGTAAAGCATAATTATAAATATGAGATAAACAAACATGCATAAGCGAAAAGCACTAGTCTACAGCATGTCTAGGTACTTTCAAACCCATCAAGCATGAAACCAAACAAGTTAATCCACCGCATGATACAACTTGTTTGAAATCACACCACCAACCACAAAGAGATTAATCCACCGCATGATACAATCTAAATATGGAAGGCTAAAAGCACGCATTATTTAAAACAAACTTATAAACACGTTTTACTCATGGAAGCATAACCGAATACAGCAGTACAGCCGAATCGGGTTCCGTGGAAAAGGAACAAACATTGCCAAAGATGATAAACCTATCAGATTGAAT
The DNA here is from genome assembly GCA_947561735.1 of Cenchrus americanus. NCBI lineage: Eukaryota > Viridiplantae > Streptophyta > Magnoliopsida > Poales > Poaceae > Cenchrus > Cenchrus americanus. The sequence goes on along the minus strand of OX387245.1, from coordinate 92,032,391 downwards.
CAAAATCTAATTCACCTGATTATTAGCTCTAAAACAATCCAAAACCCTGCATCTACCGCATGATACCCAGTTCTTTCTATATTCACACAAGATTAACAAGCTTGAACCCACAACACGTGACAATTTAGATTGATTCGGGTTCGGCTATTAGGGGACACGTGATCCATGCACCGTGTTGAGGCAAAGATGTTACATGTTACATAAGGATCATTAAACAAGATAAAGCCGATTCAAACCAATCTAAATTGGGCAAAATAGTGTTACATGAATTTAAACATAAAGTAAAAACTCAAAGCAACACATGGTAACTTAATGAATCTATTAATCTTGCCAAATCTAATATAGCGGATAACTAGCTTCAAGCTAGATCTTAGCCCACCGTATGGCTCATGATCTAACAAGAAACCCTCTTGAACCAAGCTTAAATCTACCGCATTATACTAAGCATGGTAACAAGACTACTTGCATCACGGTCTAAATCCACCGCATGATACTAGACATGATACAAGGTTGCCGGTACTTACGGAGGTCGACGGATCGATGATTCCCCTCGAAGAACTCGACGACACGACTAGAGGACTCGAGAATTTGGCATAAAGCCGGTTTGTTGTGAAATTGTTCGATACCTATTACATACATCAAGGGTTTATATTTATACCCTTGTCCTAACATGACTCCTGGTCGACTACGAGTACAACATTAAATGTCTAAATTAATGCTCCGACGCCAATGTCCGTCTCGTATATGCCATCAACTCGTTCTTTCCTTGCATCGTGCCACGTCACCACGCATTCCCGAAAACTTCCCTTTTAAAGCGCAAACAGTCCCTTTGCCGAACGATGGCGCACTGCCGACCGCAAGCGTCCTTTACCGGTTCCTTTGAGGAGATTTTTCCAAGACGAATGGTATTCATCACCAAGTTCGGCCCACAAGTCAGCCTTTCTCTTGTACCATTTTTTGGTGTTAACATATGCCCCTTCAATTACGGGATAAAAGTGATTTTATTCCGGAATTGACCATAAATGCTCAACGTCTTCAAGTCAAATCTGTTCAACACCATTTTCTCCTCCTGTAATCCGTTGGAGTCTCCGCTCAGATCCAAACCCTAGGTCATCAACCTTCAAGCTCAAACCTTCAATGGCGGACCAAGCTATCCAGGTAAACTTCATCCCCTTAAGGTTCACTCGGTATTACCTTTCCGATTCCCATCTTAGATTTCTTTTCCCCCATTTCTTGATAGGAGCTATCCGCCGAGATTTTGATTCCCACCGAAGATAAATCATCATCCTATTTCCATGGTCCTGTGGGAATCTCTGATCCCCGCGAGTTCATTGAAGCCGAATCCCAAAGAATCCCCTTCCAATCGGCTTTGGTAAGACCTCATGCGTGGCAAGACGCCTTCAAAAACTGGCCTCTGCCCCCAATCGCAGGCTGGAGGAATTGGTACAAAAGGATACTGGACAATAAAAGCATAAAGACCAGCAATTGGGACAACCTCCGTATTGCCCAGTGTTTGGAGTTATCTCTAGCCGAAACCCCAAATAATGAGAATCTTCTAATTGTAGCTTGTCATTTCTGGTCAAATGGCGTCAATGCTTTCCTTTTTGGCCATGGACCAATGTCCCCCACTCTGGCCGATGTTTACATGATGACCGGCCTTGATGTCACAGGATCCATGTATCCTTATAAGTACAAAAGCTCTGCCAAGCAAAGAGGAGTGAAAACAGGATCGGGATATAAACAATATATCCAAAACCATATGCGTTATGGTCCCCTGTCTGAAGTTGAATACAGAGCTTTCCTGAACATGTGGCTATGCAGATTTATCTTTTGCGGCAAAGCCAATGAGCCAACCCTGAACCATATTGCAATGGCTGAAGACCTAGCTACTGGACATCGTATTCCCCTCGGGAAATACCTCTTAGGGAGTGTTTACCATATGCTCCATCAAACCACTCATCTGATGTACACCAGTCAAAAGATTTCCTACGTCAACGGCCCCTGGTGGTTTGTACAGATGTGGTTGCAACTGTATATGCACCAGATTGTTGGTGTCAATCTCAATAATCGCCATTTCCCTTAATCTGATTATAGGGAAGGAGAAAACCAGGTCACAAAAGGATGCCAAACTTATGGTGAAGCTGTCTCAACCATAATTATTGACCAAAACATCAGTCAACTCTTCGAGCTCTTCTTCAGAGGCTTCACCAATCCCCTCTGGCTGCCTTATTTGCACAATGATAACCTGACCCTTCCTTATGAATTCTCATTTGAGAATGGATGCAATGATGCAAGATCCATAGAAATTTTCAACATCTTCATTCATCCATGCATCCTGCCAGCAGAATTTTGTGGAGGAAGGTTAAATCATAGTACCTATGAGTACTACCAGCCAAATATGATGGCTAGGCGACTAGGATGTGGCCAAGTTCCCCCAAGACTGTTTCTTCATGAATTCCTCAAGCTCAGAGAGGAAATAAAAGAAAGCCTGCAATCAAGAAGGGTTTTTTAATATCAATGCAGCCCAACTATTTATCCCTGGTCCTCTGTACCAATAACAATAGTTCATCCTCTCTTCATCTCCTGGTGCCAAGAGTTCCATGACCATATCTTTAGTGAGCCAGTGCACTCCTTCTGTCTTGAGCTGATGCCTGACTTCCAGCCAACTTCAGAGGTAATACACTTATCTTTTCCTTTGACCAGGCATGCCCTCCTTTACTGATCATGATTTTGGTCACTTCCTGCAGAATACAGTGCCTGCCCCTCGAGCCAGGACAGTTGTTTACAATACAGCAGGCCCAATTTCTGCCCTGGGATTTAAATCCACAACTCTGGCTCAGCTGATGTCCAGATATGCTACAATTGACCCAACTCTAATTAGTTCAACCTATGATAAGAGAAAAGCTCTATCCTTGGTTGAACCTTTAGCTGCTAAGAAGAAAAGAACCACCAAAAAGATTGCTGTTGAGGTAACGTCTCTTCCTTTTTGAACACAAGACCATTCTTCATCTGACAAATTTCATCTTGTGCAATTTCAGACCAGAACCCAGCAACCATCAACAACTTCAGAATTTGCCAATGCTCCACGTGTTGGTATGACCTTCATTACTTCTTTCTCTTTAAAGATCATCATTTACATTGGCATTTACCCTCTACTTGGTATTTGCAGAAGAAACATTGGTGAATCAACCTGTAGAGATTTCTTCCCCTCAGCATGCTTCGAGTCCAAGTTCACCAAGGGTTCAACCATCTCCTTCTCAAGCAGAAACTTCAACTTCACCAGGGATTCAATCATCCCCTTTTCAAGAAGAAGTTCCAGTTTCACCAGGGATGTACCCCTCTTTACCTCAGCCAGAAGCTTCAAATCTACCAGGGACTGCACCAGCTTCCCCACAACCAGAAGCTTCATCTTTACTAGGAAATCCTCGAACTCCTCTTCATCTGATTACTCAAGAAATCCCGCTTGAGCCTGAACAAACCTCCTCTCCAGTCCAGGAAACAAGAATTGAGGTGAGTGTAAACACCTGCACTTTTATTTCCACTCAATAAATCATCCTTAATTCAGCAAACCTTCCTTTTCAGGACCAGGCTACATCACCACCAAGCTCTCTATTTATTGTGAGTGATCCAGCTGCCGAAAAGGATGAAGCATCTTCAAATGAAGTCCTGTCAGAGGAAAATCAAGCAAGGCTTGAAGAAGTCTTTTCCTGGTTGCAAAAAGATGCCCAAGACCAAGTCAGAGATGTTGATCGCTTGGATGAAATACTTGAATCTATCGATCAAGAACTCCCTGATGACATCAAAGCTTCCTTGGAGCCCATTTCTCATCTGGACAATCATTATGCAGCAGTGAGGCGAGCTTTGAGGAGTCAATCCTCCAAACCAGTTCTTGAGCAAAAGAGAGCCAAAGACAAAGAATTTGTGAAAGAATCACAAGCTCAAATCCAGAGCAGCAAGGAACTGCTGATCGAACTACAGGCTGCTCTTGAGATGAAGATCGCCAAAAAAGCTGCATTATAAGCTGAGTTGAAAACTTTAACAGCTGAAATTGAAGCTGATAGGAAGAAGATAGCCGAGCTTCCTGGATTAATAGAGAAAATCCAAAAGGACACATCGGCAGCCATGATTGAGTCAAATCAGCTCAAGGCAAAACTTTCCACACTGTCCAATGCTCAAAAAACATATCAGAAACTGCTGGAGAACATCAACCAGATGACATCAAACGCCTCTTGTGTAATTGCAAAGTACTTGAACATTTGATTGCACTAAAAAATTTGTAGCCGAATTAATCGTCCTTGTAACCTTGCCTTCTATAAACTTCATTTTCTTTTTTCTGTATTACCTTGTTCGCAATTTTTTGGACGATTCATTCAGTAACTGCGGCAAAATAGTACCATACCCGAATAGCACTCCGACCGCAACTCAGCCGAGCCAGTCAACCGAATATGACTCAGCCTGAATTCCAAACGACCCGACGACGATTCGGTTAAGAAAACCTCTCCACCTTCCAAATTTCTCGGGATATGCACCACGATCTAGGGCCACGATCTCTCTGCCATCCCCATAAATAAAACCGTAGGTGCCCCCAGCGTTTCACCAAGCCTTTTGCCTTCAAACCTTTGCCAATCTAAGATTTCTTCCTCTAGCACCAGCACACCCAAAAAACCTGATGGCGGGCAGCAGCAACAGGCGCCGCGCCAGCGACGAGGCGGAAGGAAGCCGCGCCGGCGCGCATCGGAGGCAGTGATTGTCAACTTCCCTTGTGATCCCTCCCAGATTTCTTTCTTTCTCTGACAATCTTCTTTGTATCAGGCTCATCCAATGGAATGCAGCCCCTGCGCTGGCCACGAATCCGGCCCTGCCGGACGACTCCTCGGAGTCGTACAACTACTCCCAGTGCCCTACGATGAGCGCGACGCCCTCCGTTTCAAGGCGGAGTGTGATGAATCCCGGCGCGAGCTGGGAGAAATTTCCAAGAAAGCCTGCATCACTGAGTTCAAATGGGAGGACCAGCGCAAACAGCTGCTGAAGACCATTGACGGTAAATCCCTTGATTAACTTTGATCCAGCTCAACTTTGAACTAACTGCCATTGCCTTGTCATGCTACAGCCCGCGACACCGAGCTCGACTAGTTGTAGATGCTAGTGAAGCAACTGGCGGACAAGGTGAATGCCCCTGGAGACATGCCGGCGGACCGCCTCGCTGCGGTAGAAGATCGCGTGGACGAGGTGGCTATTCACGGCATCCGCCTCGGCACCACCCTAGGCCTGGCCACCATGGCGACGCACACCGGCGTTGACTTCTCCATACAGCCGTGCGGCTTCTAGGGCGGCGCACCAGAGGACATCGACGAGATCGAAGTGATCATGGAGCCCCTCAACGGCCACGGCGACACCATTGCCGAAATCACTCATCCCAGTGTGTGCTAAACAGGCTTTTTGATTAGTTTGTACTAGGGATGTTTGAATTTTCGGCAATAAATAATGAAATTTCAACTTCTGTATTCGTGTTGCGATGATCCTCTTTTGCTTGTGAATGTGAACTTTATTGTTTTTGAACGAATTCGGGTACTTTTCCTTAGCCGAACACGCAAAAACTCCTGCCCTTTGGCACAAAATCCGCAGAAAATCTTCAATTCGGGAACCATAAACACTGTTCAATGAAAACCCTTCGCATTCGGGAAGAAAACCCTGCCACTTGGTATTCCAGTAACGTACGCCAACCAGTCATCACTCCCAATGCACTCTCATAGTCACTAAAATAGCCCCCTTGGGTGCCCTGCAAATCCACTCGCATACTCTTCCATCACTTCACATCTTCCCCCCTGCTCTAGAGGAGAAAACCCCAAGGCCATGGCGGACAAGGGAAAGCAACCCATCAAGGAGGACAACACTCCACCAAAGATCCGTACCATTCGAGAGTGAGTTTTCTTATCAATCTGTTTTTTGCTCTCATTTGCAATCTCATGGTTTACCCCCTTTTGTTTTCTCCAGCCTTGACTTGCTTCCTGAAGAAATCTTTGGGACTGAAGAAGTGCCCGAGTACATCTTCTCTGACTCCTCCTCCTCTGAAGAAGAAGCCACGCCAGAACAGAGGATTAACCACCAACTGCGCCGTCGTATTCGGCATCTAGAACACAACTTGCGGGACATCACCGCCCGTTGCAATGCCGAACGCGAACGCCGCATGAGCTTGGAGGCGTTGGTTGGGGGTAAGATCATCATTTTTATTTGACTCCCGTACTCAATCTCAGAACTTCACTTGACAACTGTTCCCTTCTCAGATACCTCTGACAGATACAGTAACTTAAAGGCTTCTTGGGACAGCCTAATGGAAGCTGCAAGTCATGGCAACCCCCGAAGCTTCCAGGTTGCTGTTACGGTGGTCCTGGAACAGTTGAAGATGGAGGAGTTGAGGAAGCAAAACAAGAAATCAAATGAATGAAGCATACTTTCACTTCTTTCTCCAGGCCTTCTGCTTCCCACCCCCTTGTAATCTTGAGTAGCTGGATTGTCAAATAAAATCCTATAAGAAACATTTGTAAGGTGAAGTATTTTTGTGCTAAGGGCAATACACATCAGTATTGGCCATTTCCTGTTAGGATTTTTTATTCTAAAGGCGGCTCCTTTCCCGAATGCCGGCTGTTTCTGTGTATCAGATGCCTGTAATCCTGGTGCTTGTATTCAACGAGCAATTTCAATACTAGGATAATATTTGTTAAAATACCTTCCATTTATAGCAGCAGTGAACTCCTCTCCTAGTAAAGTTTTCAATATGTAAGCATTGCCAGGCACACATCTGACTACCCGAAAAGGACCTTCCCAATTCGGGGACCATTTGCCGAATGCACTGTACTTAGTCCCGATCGGCAATAACGCTTTCCAAACCAAATCTCCTTCTGCAAATTGCTTGATCTTTACTTTCTTGTTGTAATATTTAGCAACTCGCATTTTGTTCTTTTCAATATTTTCCAGGGCCTTAAGACGAATCATATGCAAATCCTCTAATTCGCATCATTAAGCCACTGTAATCTTTGGAACTTAGATCCTTTTGCAAAACCACTCTCCTAGAATCTGATTGTATTTCCCAAGGCAAAACAGCATGATGCCCATAAACCAACTCATAAGGAGAAGTTTTTGTAGCTCCATGGGGAGCCATTCGGTAAGCCCATAAAGCCTCATTGAGTACCGAATGCCACCTCTTTGGCTTCTGGTCAATCTTCTTTTGTATAAGCTTGATCATGATCTTGTTAGAAGCCTCTGCTTGACCATTAGCTTGGGCATAATAAGGAGAAGAGTGAAATAATTTGATTCCCATGCTTTCGACAAACTCTCTGAACTCCAAAGATACAAACTGAGCTCCTTGATCAGTCGTAATTGTTTGAGGAATCCCAAACCTATAAATGATGTGTTCTTTAACAAACTCAATCATGTTCTCTGATGTTACTTTCTTCAATGGAATTGCCTCAACCCATTTGGTGAAGTAATCTGTTGCCAAAAGCACAAATTTATGGCCCTTGTTAGATGGAGGATTTATTTGGCGAGTCAGATCTATACCCCATCCACTGAATGGCCATGGCTTGATAATTGGATTTAGTGCTGACGCCGCGACCCTTTGAATACTCCCAAACTTCTGACAATCTTGACAACCCTTGTAATACTCAAAGCAATCCTCCAGCATCGTCGGCCAGAAACATCCAGTGTGCCTGATAACCCATTTCATTCGATAAGCCGATTGATGCGCTCCACATAGCCCATCATGCACTTCACTCATCATTTTCTTTGCTTCTTCTGGACCCAGGCATTGCAGCAACACCCATCCAATGATTTGTAGAACAAATGTCCATCCAGAAGAACAAATTTTATAGCTTTATACCTGAGCTTCCTAGAAACCTTTCGGGATGGATTCTTTAGATAATCAACAATTTCCTTTCTCCAATCATCCTCTGCAAGATCACTCCCGAAAGCACACACCTCCATGGCAAACACTTCTTGGTTTTCTCTATAACCTGAAGCACTTTGAGCCAACCTGTTTGCCTCTTCATTGTGTTCTCTAGGAATATGTTGTAGAATTACTAACTGAAAACTTTTCAAGATTTCCTTGCACTGTTCGTAGTAACTCCTCAGGATATCACTTCTACATTCATATTGGCCATTCAATTGTTTTATAACCAGCTCTGAATCTCCATAAATTTCAACTGAAATAGCCTTGGCTTCTTTCAAATATTGAAGCCCTCTAAGTAGTGCCTCGTACTCAGCTTGATTGTTTGTGACAGTAGGTTGAATAGGGATAGCAAATTCAAACATCTCACCTTTGGGTGAAATCAATAAAATCCCTACTCCCCCACCTTGGCCACATGAGGATCCATCAAAGAACAAAGCCCAAGGAGTAATTTCAAGCAAATCAATTGATGGATCACGATGCTCAGCAATGACAACAGCAATAATCTGACCTTTAATAGCTTTTGCCGATTCAAACTTCAACTCAAACTCAGACAAAGCCAAAATCCATTTGCCAATCCTTCCATTCAAAATTGGCATAGATAACATGTGTTTAATTACATCAAATTTTGAATATACAACGCATTCGGCATTCAACAAGTAGTGCCGAAACTTTATACATGTGTAATAAACACATAAACACAGTTTCTCTGCAGCCGAATACCTGGTCTCAGGATCAAGTAATTTTCGGATAAGGTACTCTACTATCCGCTCTTTTCCTTCAAATTCTTGTATAAGGGCCGATCCAATGGTTTGGGTATCGGCCGCCACGTACAACTTAAAAGGCTTGTTCAACTGAGGAGGCACCAACACTGGTGGTTCCTTCATGTACCGCTTGATCTCATCAAAAGCCTTTTGTTGTTCGTCACCCCATACAAATTTTTGATCCTTCTTGATCTTCAACAGCGGAGAAAAAGGCAAGACCTTTTGTGACAAATTTGAAATGAATCTTCTCACAAAATTGATGTTGCCAAGCAGTGATTGCAACTCCTTGAGATTGGTTCGAGGAACAACTTCATCGATAGCTTTCATGCTTTTCTTGCCAACTTCAATCCCTCCTTCATGTACCAGAAATCCCAAGAATTCTCCAGCTGAAACCCCAAAGGCACACTTGTTTGGATTCATCTTCAACCCATGCTTTCGGGTGCACTCCAGAGTTCTCTTCACATCCTTCAAGTGTGAGTCATGATTCAAAGATTTGATCACGACATCATCAATATAAATTTCAACAATTTTGCCGATCAACTCATGAAAGATATAATTCATGGCTCGTTGATAAGTTGCACCGGCATTTTTCAACCCAAATTTCATGACGATCCACTCAAACAAACCTATATGTCCAGGACATCTGAAGGCTATCTTCGATATGTCTTCTATTGCCATAAATATTTGATTGTACCCTGCATTACCATCCATAAAACTGATAACTTTATGTCCAGCAGCAGCATCAACCAATAGATCAGCAACAGGCATTGGGTATCCATCCATAGGAGTGGCTCTGTTCAAATCTCTGAAGTCTATGCAAACCCTCATCTTCCCATTTTTCTTGTAAACAGGGACGATGTTTGAGATCCACTCCGCATATCTGCATGGCCGAATGAAATTTGCATCAAGTAATCTTTCAACTTCCCTTTTCACGTCGGCCAATACTTCATCCTTGTAGATTTTTCGGGGAGGTTGCTTATAAGGTTTAAAACCAGGCTTAATTGGCAACCGATGTTCAACAATGGAACGATCCAAACCAGGCATCTCCGAATAATCCCAAGCGAAGCAATCTTTATATTCCTTTAACAGCTTGATTAATTCTTCTCTGAAACTTGACTCCAAGTTAGCACTGATAAATGTCGGCCTTGGCTTGTCACCATCTCCAATGTCGATTTCTTCTAATTTGTCAGCCGACATGAATCCACGCCCTAACTTCCCATCAGTTCCATCAACTGGATTATCCATTTAAAATTACTATTAGAGCCGACTGCTTGAATCGGCTGTTGATCACTGCTGACTGGTTCAACAGGACCTCCACCCCAGTCCTTTCCTGAGAAGCAATCAATGCCTTGATACTCCCAGAAAGCTGGTTCGATGTTAGCTACACTCACTGAATCATCTGCTTGGACTACTTCAATGTCATCATCTACCCATTGAACAAGCTGTTGGTGCATGGTAGATGGGATGCAGCAGTTTGCTTGGATCCAGTCCCGTCCAAGCAGCAAGCTGTAAGCTCCCTTGCCCTCAATGACAAAGAAGGTCGTGAGCAAAGTCTTGGACCCAATCATTAGATCCACGTGCACGCAGCCCTTAGTATCTGAAGGATTTCCAGTAAAATTATTCAGAATTATGCTTGTTGGCGTTAAGTCTCCGGGGCCCATGCCAAGCTTCCTGAACGTGGTGTATGGCATCACGTTGACTGCAGCTCCCCCATCAACAAACATTTTGGTCAATGGCTTGCCATTGACATATCCTTTCAAGTACAACGGCCTCATGCGTCGATTCCTGGCCGACTTGTCAAAGGTAGCCTGCTTAGCCAACACCAGTTGCGTCATTAATCCCCCAAGTTGCTCATCCTCATTGATATCTGGAGATGTTTCCTCCTGCACAACTTGGTTAGCGGGAGCCATGAACTCATTCGGCAGAAAATACACCATGCATGCTGGAGCCGAATGACCCGATCCTTCAGGCCTGTCCTTTGGGCGCCATACTTGCTTTTTCTTGATTCCCGCCTGCTTCAATTCTTGGTTCCTCAAGCGTTGAACCCTTCTCTTTTGGCTTCTCCTCAAGCCAGGCGGGCACCACTGTCCTTCTTGCCAGATGTATTCGCGTTCCTATTCTTCTTGATCAACCCACTTTTGGTCAGCTTGTCTTTTCCTTGGGTGATCATTGACCTCATTTATTTTTAGGTGCCGACCGCCATTGGGATATATCCTTCCAATTCTCTCATGGACGGATTGGCGATTGACAACTTCCTGCCTATATTCAGTGTACTTATCACTGCATTCAGGGCAATTCTTCAATGTGGGGAGTTTCAAGCCCTCGTTCCAGCAATGCCTGAAGAATGCGCATCCCCAATGTGCACGCTCCTGTTCCCGTGCATGCTCTTCCAGTTCTCTTCTACGCGCTTCTTCTTCAAACCCCCGCTTCTCCTCTTCGTATTTTTGCCTCTGGTAGCATTCCTTTTCCTGTTGACGCTGCCACTTGTTAAGGAGAATGCGCGTAGTTACCCTGGGCTTGGTCCTGGAAGATTCCCCAACTTCAATCTGGCTTTTCAGGATGCGAGGAGCCTCTTTGTGGACTTGTTCCACTGTCACCTGACGTGTAGGATCAACTGATCCATCATGTTTTGCTCTAGCTGAGGTCAAGACCTTCACTTTCCCCTTTTCCTCGGCACTCACCATATTGACAGAAAAGCCAACCATGTTTTGAGGGAAAGGGTGGCCGTCCAGCTTCATCTTATTATCGGATTTCAAGTGACCCTCCTGGATAGCCTTTTGGATCCTCATCCTGAAAACCCTGCAATCATTAGTGGAGTGAGAGTTTCTATCATGAAATCCACAGTAACGTTTCTCTTTAACTCCATCAGGCTGAAGCATAGAATGCCCTTCAGGCAACTTGATTCGGCCTTCCTTCACCAGGAACTCAAAGAGCTTGTCAGCCTTAGTCACGTCAAAGTCATACGTGCCCTTGGCTAGCTTTATCCATCGCTGTTTTACAGTTAACGGTTCTTTGCCCCACATGATCTCAGCTGCGGCCACTTCCTCGTCATCATCAAATTCCTCCACCTGATCAGCTTTTTCGAGGAATTGATTGTAGATATCAGCTATGTCATGGTGCTTGGCGAACCTGGAGTCTTTCTTGAATCCATAAGCTTGATTACTCATTAATGACAACCTCTAGGACAGCTGACCCAAATTGTCAAATTCCATGCCAAACAGCTTCTCTCGAATAGCTGGTAACATTCCCGCAACAGCCATATCAGCCAATTGATCATCTGGTAAAGTCAAAGAGAAGCACATTTCCTTGACCTCTCCGAATCTTCTGAGAAATTCCATGGGTGTTTCATTGTGTCTCTGTCTCAAGGTAGCCAGATCAATTAGCTTCTTCTCGGTGCTACCACTGAAGTAATGAGCATGGCACTTCTGTTCCAAGTCTTTCTAGGTGTTGACTGATTGAGGAGGCAAAGAAGAAAACCATGTAAAGGCCGGGCCTGTTAACGACAGAGGGAAGTATCTGACCCTAAATGCCTCATCAGCTGAGGCTTCCCCAAGCTACATCAAGTATTGGGCAGTGTGCTCTACAGTGCTTGTATCATCCTGCCCAGAGAACTTTGTGAACTATGTAGGGGGTTTCACCCTTGGTGGCAAGATCACTCTGTGGTACCACTCTGGGAAAGGAGGCGTGTAAGCTGGTCCCTGCATCTTGGGTTTAAGGCCGAATTGATTTTGCAAAACATCAGCCATTTTCTGCACCAAGATATCATCATCTTGCATTCCCGCAGCTGTACCATACCCAGGATTTGGGAAAGCATCAATAGCACCATAATCCATAACTTATGAATATCCCCCACCATACATATTTTTCTACAGCCTGTTATTGGCCGGGGCTATCTTGTAAGTAGAATTAGGTGGCATTCCAGATGAACCGAACGCCAAGTCCCCATATGTACGCCTATTGGGCATTGCCTGATACGGGTTCGGTTGTTGAACTGGTTGACCTCCATTGTTTTGTAGAGGCGGCTGGACCGGTTGACTCCTAATGCTTTGTGGAGGTGGCTGGATTGGTTGGCCTTGCAGTGGCGGTTGAGCACCTGCGTCTCGAGCTGGTTGAGCAGAACTAGTCTCTCCAACCTCTGTAGAAGATGTGTGAGGGGATACTCGATTAAGCATCCTCTCCATTCCTGGGCCAAATACTCCAACCATCATCTGCTTGAACATATTCAGGAAAGCAGTATGATGTTTGACAATTACGTTGTCAATAGTTTCCCGAAAAGCATTCAAAACCTCCTGCTTCTCTTGAGCAGCTGTGGTATCAGGTTCCCCTGGTAACAGAACCCTTGGCATCTCAGATTTAAGGTATGGTACACCACTTCTGTTCTAGCGAAATGACATCTGGCATTTCTGCTGAAACTGGTCAATGGCATCTTTCAACTTGACTTGTTGCTCTGGAGACATGTCATTAATGGTGACATCCATGACATCGTGAATGTCAGGCATCTTGAATCAGCTAGATGGGTCCCACCGAGCGTGCCAAAAAGTGTGTTGACGCAAAATCGGCACCTCACGCCAAGCACACAGCAAGCCGAAAGGAGCTGGCTTAACACGCGTGATGAATCCTGAAAGCGTGCCAGTCAATTTTCCTGAAATTGACAAAGGAATAAAAATAGTTAGATAAAACATGGAACTTGCCGGGTGGTACCGACAGTTCCGTATTTACGGCTAAAAAGCCAAGTAAAATGACATATAGCTACAACAAGATATCTGCCAGCAGTTCAAACATCATTCGGGAGCTTTAAAACATAAAACAAGATATAGCCGAATGGATGACATAAGCATGACAAAAGATTGGTCTTTGTTTAAATAACGTTGCTCATGTATGATCATGACCGATTTTTGATGATAAACAACAAATAAAATAAATAAAGTAAAGCATAATTATAAATATGAGATAAACAAACGTGCATAAGCCAAAAGCACTAGTCTACCGCATGTCTATGTACTTTCAAACCCATCAAGCATGATACCAAACAAGTTAATCCACCGCATGATACAACTTGTTTGAAATCACACCACCAACCACAAAGAGATCAATCCACCGCATGATACAATCTAAATATGGAAGGCTAAAAGCATGCATTATTTAAAACAAACTTATAAACACGCTTTACTCATGGAAGCATAACCGAATACAGCTGTACAGCCGAGTCGGGTTCCGTGGAGAAGGAACAAACATTGCCAAAGATGATAAACCTATCAGATTGAATCGAAATCTAATCCACTGGATGATTAGCTCTAAAACAATCCAAAAACCTACATCTACCGCATGATACCCAGTTCTTTCAAGATTCACACAAGATTAACAAGCTTGAACCCACAACACGTGACAATTTAGATTGATTCGGGTTCGGCTATTAGGGGACACGTGATACATGCACCGTGTTGAGGCAAAGATGTTACATGTTACATAAGGATCATTAAACAAGATAAAGCCGATTCAAACCAATCTAAATTGGGCAAAATAGTGTTACATGAATTTAAACATAAAGTAAAAACTCAAAGCAACACATGGTAACTTAATGAATCTATTAAATCTTGCCAAATCTAATAGAGTCGATAACTAGCTTCAAGCTAGATCTTAGCCCACCGTATGGCTCATGATCTAAGAAGAAACCCTCTTGAACCAAGCTTAAATCTACCGCATGATACTAAGCATGGTAACAAGACTATTTGCATCACGGTCTAAATCTACCGCATGATACTAGACATGATACAAGGTTGCCGGTACTTACGGAGGTCGACGGATCGATGATTCCCCTCGAAGAACACGACGACACAACTAGAGGACTCGAGAATTTGACGTAAAGCCGGTTTGTTGTGAAATTGTTCGATACCTGTTACATACATCAAGGGTTTATATTTATACCCTTGTCCTAACATGACTCCTGGTCGACTACGAGTACAACATTAAATGTCTAAATTAATGCTCCAACGCCAATGTCCGTCTCGTATATGCCATCAACTCATTCTTTCCTTGCATCAGGCCACGTCACCTCGCATTCCCGAAAACTTCCCTTTTAAAAGCGCAAACAGTCCCTTTGCCGAACAATGGCGCACTGCCGACCGCAAGCATCCTTTACCGATTCCTTTGAGGATATTTTTCCAAGCCGAATGGTATTTATCACCAAGTTCGGCCCACAAGTCAGCCTTTCTCCTGTACTATTTTTTGGTGTTAACAGGGGGCTTGTTGACAGTAGATTATCGTATCAAAGTTCATATGGATTTGCAAGCGGACAAATCCCCCATCGTAGTCAAGGGACCCTTCTTCCCTCAAGTGGTGAACCCAAGGTATCGAATCCGTGGAACAATGTGCAACGCAAGGATTCAATCTAGTAAAGTAAGGATAGCTATCTTATGAAGAACTATATTGCATCTAATCTAAGATATCATCAAGTAAACACATCTAATCTAATTTACAAAAGAGGTAACAAGAGAAAGAAAGAGATAACCGATCTAGAGAGTCTAGATCATGCTTATGTTGTAGCTCCAAACAAGATAGATTAAGATAGAAAAGCGAATCTCATTAAAAGCATCTTTATACCGTGGCCTCCGATCCAATTCCGAAAACGCCTGCCTTTCGGAACCCCCGTTCTGTCACAACGTATTCCTATTCATGCGGGTAGTCTAGGGCGAGTTTGATAAGAACAAGTTGAAATCACTTGGTTGGTCTGGTATGCACCTCTAGCCACCGCGGCTACAAGAGCACCCTAAGAAATCTATCTTAAGTACAGATTGGGGAAGAAGTAAAACCAAGAAGAAAACAAAATCATCGAGAAGGCACTTGATCGCTAGAAATCAGATTCACTATAGAAACTTCACCATGAATGATTACAAGAACAAGATCACCACCGGGATTGTACCTCGATCTTGATCCTTGCTCCTCAGCTCTGATGTGGTCTTCCATGCAAGGTTCCCACATCAGCTAGGGAGACCCTAGACAACTAGCACGACCCTCATCTCCGAGATGGTGTCCCTCAAGCTTCTCTGCTCCTCGGCGGCGGATGACGAATTGATTGATGTGTGGCTCTCGGTCAGGGGGCTATAAATAGCCCGAGATGCATCTAGGTCAAAGGGGGGCGACTGGGCCTCGAAATGGGCTGGGCCGGCCGACCTGGGCCGACCGGCCTGGGCCCACTTCGGCCCTGTTCATATCCTCCTTCGCCCGGTGTTGCTTCCCGAGTCTTCTATATCCTCCCCCCTTCTACATGTGGGCCCTTGTCGTCAGTTTCTCTCCGAATTGGACGAAGCTCCTTGTCTCGTAAGATTCGGCACTTTTCTGGCTAGGTCCTCGGAGTTTGTCATCTTCTCGGGCTTTGTCCTTGGGCTTCTTGGAGTTGTGTTCACTTCATTGCTTGACTTGTACCGGGCTTCAAGGTCTTGTCATGAGGTGCTTAATGAACTTATCCCGGAAGTCTTGCTTTCAACGCTAAAACCCTGCATAAACACTAAACTCCAAAACCGACTTGCACAAGTGAACTTGTTATACCATGGGGGTTAGTACCAATGGATAAGATACAAAAGTCATGCCAACACCAAAGGTAAACTCATGGCTAGGTTGACGGAATTTCACCGTCAACAGGCGATCTTCCACTGGATGGAGAGGGCCCTTCTCAGGCTTGGGGTCCCTCCTACTTACATCACGTACCGCACCAAGTACGTACCCGTCGTGACAGCGCGGATGGTGCTCTACACGGTCGCTGTTCTCCCTCACCCGAGCCTTCCGGGATTCAAGGGAGAGGTCTGCTATAGCACCGCACTCACCGTCGCGGCCGCTGTCGTCAGGCACTAGGCTGTTGTTGACGATGTATTTTGGTACACCAAACATGCTCATCACACTTTGATTTGGATTTGATTATGGAACTAACCCGCCACTAGGCACACTGATCATATAACAAGTTCATCTTGTGCATGCATTTGGAAGTGTTGTGTTTATGTAGGAAAACATGGACATAAAGGATGGATTCACAACAAGTTCAAAGGAGCAATTACAGAGTCTTGTTCGTGTTCATGAGCTTGATGAAATCACTTCCAATGGTGGCAAGGACCGAAGTGTTACAAAGTAACATCCCCGAGGATTGAAGTGTAAAAGACCGAATTTCATGCAAAGAGAACCTCCATCTTGGACGCAAGGATGACATTGTCAAAATGGTGCAAGTAGAAGGGACAAAGTGCATAAATGCATGAGGACCCACGAGAGTGAAGGGGCGACGGACTGGGCCAGGATGGGCTGGGTCGGTCGGCCCAAGCCGACCGGCCTGGCCCAGTTCTGGGGTTGGTTCGGTCTCCCTTTCCTTGCACCCGAAGGATCTTAAACCATAAGTCCCTGGAGGCACCGCCATTTGCAAGAGAAAGAGCCATTCGCACCGAGAGGCCATCCACAAGCTAGAGAGAGAGGAGGGGGAGCTCCGGAGAAGGATCGCCCAACTCGAAGAAAGCACCCACAATTGGAGAAGGGAGAAGACACCGTCGGAAGTGTCACCATGATCAACGGTGCCATGTCTAGCACCTTGATGGGGTAAACTTCTTAATTGTCCATGGGTTGTAATCGATCTTGAGATGTAATCGCTACTTTGTAGGAACATCTATCTATCATCATGTGTTGAATATGCTTTGATTCTTAAGGTTAGCTACAATGCTGTAATGGAAGTAAGGGCCCCAATGCTCCCTTGGATCCATTCAATATGTCGTGTCCATCGTAGGACTAGTCATGAATACCTCCACGTAGTGACAGTACGGGGGAGGGAACGGGCGAAACCGTGGTCACAACCCCCGATAGATTAGATTGGTTTTTTGTGCTTTAAGTGGTTGCATGTTCAAGTATCGTAGACCCATGGGCAAGTGTCTCTTTCATATCTAGTCGGCTTAATCGTTCTCTCTAGTGTAGTGTAGTGTAGTAGTTTTCTAGTTTAATCATAGATAGGGTTTTGGTAAGTTAGTGAGTATAAGTAGATCAAACACTTGTAATCCCCTTGCTCCGCGGATTGAAAAGAACCTTGGGAATCCCGTGGTGAAAAAGGTGTAGGTTCGTACGCTTGCGGATCGTAGGTGGATACGTCTTTTATACGTCACCAAGCCCCTTTTTCTGCACCATTGCCGGGGAGCAAGCTAGTTTACATCGTTTGGTTTGCATCTAACTTTGTTTTATATTTAGTTTATCTTTTGTTTGCTAATATCTAACACATATTACCTAGAAAACCACTTTGTTTTTGTTTTTATTTTGTTATCTAGATGGCGTTCGTCAATCACCCCGTGGAAGAACCGGAGAAATCGCTAAGGGATTACGCTAGTCCTCGATGTGAAGACATAAAAGTACAAGAGTCGGATTCGAAGCTCGAAGCGACCAAGTATGAAATCAAATCCAAGATTGTTGACAGATAAAGGACGTATCCATCTACGATCCGCAAGCGTACGAACCCCACACCTTTTTTACCACGGGATTCCCAAGGTTCTTGTCAATCCGCGGAGCAAGGGGATTACAAGCGTTCGATCTACCTTTACACTCTAGCTACTCAAGCCCTAACTATGATTAAACTAGAAAACAACTAAACTACACTAGAGAGAATGATCAAGCTATCAAGATAGGAGACACTCGCCCATGGGTCTACGATACTAGAACATGCAATCGCTTAAAGACATGAAAACCAATCTAATCTATCGAGGGTTGTGACCACAATTTCGCCCTTTCCCTCCTCTCGTACTGTCACTACGTGAAGGTATTCATGACTAGACCTATGATGGACACGGCGTATTGAATCGATCCAAGGAAGCATTGAAGCTCTACTCCCTTTACGGCATGGTAGCTAACCTTAAGTATTAAAGTATATTCAACACAAGATAATAGATAGATAATCCGACAATGTACGATTACATCTCAAGATCGATTACAACCCATGGACAAATAAGAAGATTACCCCATCAAGGTGCTAGACATAGCACTGTTGATCATGGTCAACCTTTCGACGGTGTCTTCCTTTTTCTCCACTTGTGGGGGCTTCCTTCAAGGTGGTTGATCTCCCTCCGGAGATCTCCATCCTCTCTCTCTAGCTTGTGGATGGCCTCCTGGTGCGAATGGCTCTCTCCTTGTCGAATGGCGGCGCCTTCAGGGTTTTAGAGTTGAAGATCCTTCGGGTGCAAGGAAAAGGGGCCCGAACCGACCCCCGGAGTGGGCTGGGCCGCCCGGCCTGGGCCGACCGGCCCAGGCCCATCTCGGCTCGGTTCGGTCGCCCCTTCGCTCCCGTGGGTCCTCAGGTGATTATGCACTTTGCCCCCTCCACTTACATGATTTTGATGATGTCATCCTCGCGTCCAAGATGAATGTTCTCCGCGCATGAAGTTCGGTCTTTTACGCTTCAATCCCCGGGGGTGTTCCTTCGTAGCACTTCGGTCCTTGCCACCATTGGAAGTGATTTCATCAAGCTCATGAACACGAACGAGACTCCGTAAATGCTCCTTTGAACTTGTTGCGAATCCGTCCTTTATGTCCATGTTTTCCTACATAAACATAACACTTCCAAATGCATGCACATATATGAACTTGTTATATGATTAGTGTGCCTAGTGGCGGGTTAGTTCCATAATCAAATCCAAACCAAAGTGTAATGAACATGCTTGGTGTACCAAAATACACCGTCAACATCTCCCCCATGCTTAGCTCTTGCTCGTCCTCGAGCAAGTACTCGTAAAAGAACTTCGTCCAAAGTGTTGTAATCGTGTACCGCTAATCCTTCTTCACAAGTTAGTCAATCCTTTCGACTTTACTACATAAACATAAAGTTATGATCATCAAACATAAACATGGGCGTTTAGAATCTTTACCACGTCAAGATTTACCCCACAACTCAAACTCTTCACTCGGAGCCTTCAATCTCAGCCATGCTTACTTCTTTGCTTCCATCGGAGGGTTTTTATGATTTTTCAAACAAAATTCCTGCAACAAGTATTAGACAAAAACCTTTCTCCAAGCTCTCTCAAGTCACTCATATGAGGTGTCTATCCTAACAAATTTTATAAAACTCTCACCTCCCATAAATCTCTCATATGACATGTAAAGTGGAGCTATAGGTAGGGCTAGCGCAATCAACACGAATATTGTCAAACTAAAAACTTCCTCTAATGGTTGTTTACCTTTGAAAGCCAATGATCATGAGAATAAACCATATGTAGGGATATCAAGGATGAGAAGATTTAGAATGGTGGACATGTGCAAGGGTAAAAGAAAATTATGACTACGAGGCACCGATGACGTCCTCGTTGTCGGATTGCACATGGTTGGACAAAGAGTGAAAGTTTCGCCTCTCAACAATGTGACATCCTTCCTTGCACTTTTATTTTTCTTTCCCTTGATTCATCCCTCTCTTACCTTTCTTGCCACTCCTCTTTTCTCTTTCTCTTCATTTTCTTTCTCTTCTTTTTTCTCTCTTTACTTTTCTATTATATTTCTTTCTTTCTTTCTTTTCCATACTCATACTTTTCTCTTTATTTTTCCCTCTCTTGACAACTTTTCAAAGCTCTCAACTCCTCTCTTTCTTGCATGCATACAATCTGAAATTTTAAATAAATCATGCTAGAGATGAGATGAAACTTTGAGTAGGTTGTGTTCAAGGAATGCGATGTACAAAAGAGATGTATAGGTTCGGGTATGGAATTCGGCGATGTACAGGACTTCTGATACAAAAGTCACGTTACCGAATGCATGACGAGGCTAGCAACAAAAGATAAGCACACGAACATGATCATTGCTCGAAATTAAAACTCCCAAGAGAGAAGGATCCTAGCCCAACTCATCGTGCTAATCACACTTATGGTGGAGCAAAAAATAAATTGGCTTTGTATAGGATTTTTGTCTTACTCTCAACTTGGAAAAAGAGGTTTTGCTAACCTTTATTACAAGGTTTTTTTAGATAATTTTCAGAAGTGAAATTTTCCAACTTTTAGCATTGAACATAGCACAACTAACATGTGAA
The DNA here is from genome assembly GCA_947561735.1 of Cenchrus americanus. Taxonomy (NCBI): domain Eukaryota; kingdom Viridiplantae; phylum Streptophyta; class Magnoliopsida; order Poales; family Poaceae; genus Cenchrus; species Cenchrus americanus. The sequence goes on along the minus strand of OX387245.1, from coordinate 92,011,663 downwards.
GCTCAAGATCGAAGTGTGGTATGGGTACTTTAAGTAGTAGCAATTCCACTAAGCACCACGGTAAACGTTTTTCCAACTACACACTTATGTTCATATATCAAGAATCAAAGATAAACAAGCAAGTGAATAAAGTTAAGCATCACACAAGACACAAATATATAAAGACTCTTTTTATTTGATTTTCTCTGGCTCAACACAAATTTAAGACACTTCAAACTTGCAAAAATTTAAAAACACACTCAAAAACTAAGACTCTTTAAACTCTAAGACTCTCTTTTAAACTCTAAGACTCCCTCGAAGATCAAACCAAACCTAAACTTGAAGCTCAAAAGCTAAGGCTAGCTAGCTAGCTCTCCCCCACGCTAAAAACATACGACATCCTCGTCGTATCTTACAAAATTCCTAAGGGGAAAACTAGACCTAGTGGTACTTCCCGCTACTATTGCACCACTTGCCTCTCATATTCCCGACCATGCCAAAAAGTTTGCGCACGTTGCGGTTAAGGAACTTGTAGTCGTCTTCGACCACGCGCTCCAAATCCTCCAAACGCTGCCTCATCGCCTCCATGGCTTGGAGACATTCGTCGACCGATGTGTAGAGATCTGCGATGGAGTGACGGCAAGTCGCACAACACATCGGATGCAACCCGAAAGGGTCGTCATTGCCAGGGCCTCCACCGTCATCGCCGCTGTCGTCGCCACTACCATTGTCGTCACCGCCGTCGTCGCCGCCGCCGTTGGGGCCTTCAGGAGTCTTCTCCTTGGGTTCCTCATCCCAAATGTAAAGATCGTTATCATCTATTCCGGCGGCCGCCCACGAGCTCGGGCTACGATCGTCAGAGCAGTCGCTACCCCCATAGTCCTTAGGCTCGGGTGACACCTCCTTGTAGTCCTTCCGCTTCATGCCTTGGATGCGCGCCGACCTTCGAACGGGCGTAGGGACCTTCTCTCCTTCGATAGGGTTGCGAGATGCAATAGCTCCATTCAGGACACGTCCTCCGCAACGGATGCGGGCGGTCCTCTTGATCTCGACGGGTAGCTTGAGCTCGCATCGCTTCGCCTCCTCCATCGATGGCTCCTTGGATTCTTGCTTCAACTCTAAGCTCCTCGGGGACACAATGGCTACTGCATGGGTGCAAAATATTGCTTGAAGGGATTGATTCCCAAGCTCCCAATTCGGCCAAATAAATAGTCCGAAGAGAAAAACCCTAGGAACCTCATTTTCCTTTATTAAACTTCCCTTAAAATTTCTTGACCGAAGAAGGAAGTCGAAAAGGAGCATGTCGGGCAAAAACCGGGATCGATCGCCGCCGGGACCCACCTGGGCCGGTCGGACTGGGCCGGCCGGCCTACCTTGTCTCGGGGGCCGGGTGTCGTATGGACCTCCCTGGGCCCACTACCTCGGTGGGTACCAGGACCGACTACTCGGTGGGCCCCTGGGACTACCCGGCTTGCGCTACACGCACCTGAAGGCGTGGAGCACAAGGACTACACAGGAGTAGTACTCGGTTAGGGAGCTGTACATGTTCCGCACTGTATAGAGGACTCCTAGACGTACTCGGCTAGTACTCTCTCCCTACTCCGACTTGTAACCCTGCCTACCGGACTATATAAGGCGAGGCAGGGACCGATCACCTCATCCAATCTCCTCTCATACAACCACGGCGCACTATTGCACCATCTTGTAATCGTGCCCTATCAATCCAGAGCTACGCAGCATACAGGACGTAGGGTATTCGCACCTCGCGGCCCGAACCTATCTAAATTTTGTGCCACGTGTCTCTTCCTTCGAGTTACCAATCTCGGCGAGTCACATTCATCTACTTCGGGTACTCCCCGTAGTAGGTTGCCGGACTAAAACACCGACTGCTGGCGCGCCAGGTAGGGGATCTCGCTCGAGATCACATGGCGAACTCGACGGCTTCCGTCCACTTCAAGCCAACCGTCGCCTTCAACCGCGGCGACACCGTCGTGTTCGGCGCTTGGGTCTGCACTGCTGATGGCGCGGGCTCCTTCCAGCGCCGCCTGACCATGCGGCCCAACCCGAAGACAGGCTTCGTGACACTTCCTGAAGTTGTCACAGGTGAACTCGCCGGCAAGTTCAGCGAAATTTCACTCTTCAACCACCACACTGACTTCGAGCTCGAGTCCGTCTCCAACTCGAACTCGGCGTCGCCATGGGCCATCGCATGCGAGCTGGCTGCTCCACCATCGCAGGTGGTCCCCTCACCACGCGAGCACTCCGCGCGTGGCCCCCGCATCCTCAGCCGGGCCCGCACGGGGGCTCCCACTTCGCGCCGGGCCGGCAAGGAGTCCGTACCCGAGTACAACTCGGACTCCGACGCCGCCCCCGATCGCGTTTCGGACTCCAGCCCTCCCTCCGAGTTCTACTCGAACCCGGACTACGAGTTCGACTTTAGGTCGGACCCTGAGGAGCCCGAGTCCGAAGATGACTCCACCGAGCTTCCCTTGTCTGGGCCAGCCTCTGGGCTGGTTATAAAATCCACACCGGCCGGGAGATACGTCTACTGGCCAGACCGCAAGCCTGCTGACCTGGTGAAGGGAGACTCACGCTACATCGCCTACATCGACTCGCTACCGTTCCAGGAGGGAACACCACTGGCCCGGGCTGACTCAAACACACCAACTGAGGTGGCACCCTCTGAGTCCAGCCTTGGCACCCCCGATCGCCAAGTCTTCATGGCTGCCGGTGACACCCCAGGGCCCTCAGGCACGGCTCAGGACAAGTACCTGGAAGACATCTCCTCCGACGAGCTCTCTGCTGATGCTCCACCCAACGAGACTCCGGCAGACAGAGACACTCGACGTGAACGCAACAGGAAGCGCAACGAACGTCGTCGGAGCCTCCGCGACAACCTCCCCATCCGCAACCTTGCGGAAGCTCTCGAGGCGGTCGAGAGCAGAGTACACACCACCCCTGAGCAATGACTCATGTCGATCACAGCGATCGCACATCAGGCTCAGGGTATACGCGCTGGAGAGGTCATCGCCAAGCTCGCTAAAGAAGCCTACTTCATGCGGGTCGACAACAGAGTCAACCAACCTCCTCCAGCTAAACCCCGCGACAACGAAGCTACTAGTCGCAGCGCCAACAACGGCCCCAACCGTACTCGAGCTGACCTCCCAGCCGAGCCAAACCGTCGCCACTCCAATGCCGGCGGACCTTCACAGCAAGACCACGGCAACCGAAAAGTTGTCCCCCACCGCGCTCCGGCCGGTGGCGGCGGCAACGATCCCGACGGCGGCGGCGGCCGACGGCGGCGGCTCCAACCATGGGGCCAACGAGAGGGCGGAGGCGGCGGCGGCCGCGGCGGCCGAGGCCACGCGAACAGCCACGCCTCCGGCGCCTCGCAAGGCGGCTACGACGCTCGCCAGAAGATCGAGGAGCTGCGGGGGAAGAAGTCGACCACTACCGCCGAGGGCGACGGCTTCCCCGCCTTCTCACCTCGACTTCGCAACTTGCTCCTCCCCGACAAGTTCAAGCCTTTGGGGATCACCAAGTACGACGCGAAGCAGGATCCCATCTAGTGGCTCCGATGCTACGCCCTCTCCATCGAGAACGCTGGCGGCAACAGCGACACCAAGTGCCTCTACTTTCCCTTCTGCCTGGACCAAGCACCACTCACATGGCTCAAGTCGCTGGACAAGCACTCGATCGACAAGTGGGACCAGCTGAAGGAGCAATTCACAAGCAACTTCGCGGGCGCCATGGGCCAATCGGGTACTCGCATGGACCTGGCCATGATCCAGCAGGAACAAGGCGAGACCCTCCGCAAGTAGATGCGCCACTTTTTCGACAAGCGCGCTACCATCGTCGACGTCACCGACAAGGAGGTCATCGACCTCTTCCAGGACGGCCTCTACCACCGCCGCACCTTTGAAGACTTCGGTCGTCGCCGTCCTAGGTCCATCCCCCACCTCAAGGACATGATCACGTCCTGGGCGGATGAAGAGGACAAGGCCAACGCCAAGTACGACGCCATCCGCGGCAAGTCCAAGCAGAACCAGGGCGGCGGCAGTGGCAGCAATGCAAACCAAGGTGGTCGCAACAACAACAACAACAGCAACTACTCGGGCCCAACCGCAAGCGCAAGCCAGACAACACTATCGCGGCTATCCAGCGCCCCGCGAAGGGGAACTCGAAGAAGAACTCCGGCGGCTTCAAGGACCTGCTGAAGGAGAAGTGCCCGTGGCATCCAAACAGCAATCACACTACCGAGCAGTGCTACCAACTCAGGCATGCACTCAAAGATACGCCGGAGCCACCGCACCCTCACAATCAAAAGGGCAAGAAGAAGGACGGCGACTACAACGACTTCCAAGAACCCGAGAATACCGTCAACGTCCTCTTCGGCGGATTGCCCAGCAGGCGGGAGCAGAAGGCTACCCGTCGTGAAGTAATGTCCATTGAGCCAGCGGCCCGGACCCCCTCTCAGGTGGTCGGAGGTACCCATCACCTTCTCCCGCGCGGATCAATGGACCAGCTTCTCCGAACCAGGACGGTTCCCCCTCGTCCTGAAGTCAACGGTGGCGGGCTCCAAGCTCAACAAGGTGCTCATCGACGGTGGAAGTGGGCTCATGTCCTCTTCACCAAGACCTTGAAGAAAATGAAGCTCGACATCACCCCCATGCTCACCAAGAGCAGCACGCCCTTCTACGGCATCGTCCCCGGCAACGCGGCTATTCCACTGGGCTCAGTGGTCCTGCCAGTTACCTTCGGGGCGTCTCGGGACAACTACCATACCGAGTACATCAAGTTCGAGGTCGCGGACTTCGAGACCTCCTACCACGCCATCCTCGGCAGACCGGCCATTGCCAAGTTCATGGCGGTGCCCCACTACACCTACTTGGTACTCAAAATGCCAAGTCCAGCCGGTGTACTCTCCCTCCAGGGGGACTTGAAGATCTCCCACGACTGCGACACAGAAGCCGTGGAGATCGCCTCCACAAACCAAGTACCCAACGCGATGATGGAGGTCTACGCCGCGTCGAAGAAGCTTGCTACAAGTGAACTCGACATCCCAGAGAAGTCTGACGAAGCACCAACAAGCCTCGCCCACCCGAGGAGGTACTCGTCAAGACGGTCGACCTTGGAACGAGCGACCCCAAGAAGACCACCACCATCGGGGCCGGCCTCGACCCCAAATAGGAAGACGCGCTCATCGGCTTTCTTCGGGCTAACCGCGACATCTTCGCGTGGAAGCCGACGGACATGCCGGGAGTGCCCGGGGAGCCGATTGAGCACGCGCCTCAACGTCGATCCTAAAGCCACCCCCAAGCGACAACACCTCCGACGCTTTGCCGACGACGGGCGGGACGCCATCAAGAAGGAACTCGCCAAGCTACTCGCACCGGCTTCATCGGAGAAGTTTTCCATCCCGAGTGGCTCGCCAACCCCGTCCTCGTCCGCAAGAAGAACTCAAACGAGTGGAAGATGTGCGTCAACTACACCGACCTCAACAAACACCGCCCCCAAGGACCCCTTCGGGTTGCCGCGGATTGATCAAGTCATCGACTCCACGGCGGCTGCGCGACTGCTCTGCTTCCTCGACCGCTACTCCGGGTACCACCGGATCGCAATCAAGGAAGAAGACCAGGAGAAGACCGCGTTCATCACCCCGTTTGGCGCGTCATCGCTACACGACCATGTCATTCGGGTTGAAGAACGCCGGCGCTACCTACCAACGGGCCATCCGGGCTGCTTCAAGCGGCAACTCAACAAGAACGTCGAGGCCTACGTGGATGACGTGGTTGTCAAAACCAGAACTCCGGTACCCTCATCGACGACCTTGAAGAGACCTTTGCATCACTACGTGAGTACCGGCCGGAAGCTCAACCCGAACAAGTGCGTCTTCGGCGTCCCTTCGGGCAAACTACTCGGCTTCATCATCGCCCGGCGCGGCATTGAAGCCAACCCCCGAGAAGATCTCCGCCATCACCGAGCATGAAAGCTCCCACGAGCATCAAAGACATCCGAAGCCGACGGGGTGCATGGCGGCGCCGAACGATTCATCTCGAGGCTAGGAGAACGGGGCCTCCCCTTCTTCAAACTACTCAAGCATCACGAGAAGTTCGTGTGGACTCCGCAGGCGGATCAAGCCCTTGCCCGGCTCAAGGACTTCCTATCAAAGCCACCGATCCTCACGGCTCCTCACAAGGGCGAGCGGCCTCATCGCTCTACCTAGCCGCAACTACTCACGTGGTCGCATCGCCATCGTTGTCGAGCGGCGGGAAGACGGCCACGCCTACCCGGTCCGGGGCGCCCAGTCTACTTCGTCAGCGAGGTTCTATCAGAGTCTAAGGCTCGCTATCAGCCCGTGCAGAAGCTCCTGTACGCTCTACTCATCACCTCGCAGAAGCTACGACACTACTTCTAGGAGTACTCGGTCTCCGTCATCACCGACTACCCGCTTGGCGACATCCTGCGGAACCAAGATGCTACCGGAAGAATCTCCAAGTGGGCTGTCGAGCTCGGCACCCTCACCATCGACTTCAAACCATGCACAGCCATCAAGTCGCAGGCACTAGTCGACTTCATGGAGGAGTGGCGGGAGAACCAGCTACCTACTCCCAACGTGCGACCAAACATTTGGTGATTTACTTCGACGGCTCACTCAACCTCGAGGGCGCAGGTGCAGGGGTACTCCTGATCTCTCCAACGGGCGAACAACTCAAGTACGTCCTGCAGATCTTTTGGAAGGTCTCAAACAACAAAGCCGAGTACGAAGCCCTCCTACACGGGCTCCGCCTCGCGGCTTCACTAGGCATCAAGCGGCTACTAGTCTACGGCGACTCCATAGTGGTCATCAACCAAGTCAACAAGTCCTGGGATCGCAACAAGGAGAACATAGACGCCTACTGCCTAGAAGTCCGCAAGCTCGAGAACAAGTTCTACGGTCTCGAGTTCCATCACATCGTTCGCGACAACAACGTTGCAGCGGACGTCCTCTCGAAGCTTGGATCCACCCGCGCTCAAGTGCCAGCGGGTGTCTTCATCCACGAGCTTCACGCGCCATCCATCCCGGAGCCGGTGCCACCGACCACTGTCCCAGCCCATCCACCAGCTGGGCAGGAGGTCATGATGATCGACGTGGACTGGAGGCAACCCTTCATCGACTACCTCAGCGAGCAGAAGGTCCCCTCCGACAAGAATGCGGCCGAGCAACTCGTCCGCCGCGCCAAGTCCTACGTCCTCGTCGGAGACAAGCTTTACAAGCGGGGCGCGTCTTCTAGAGTACTCATGAAGTGCGTTCCTCGTGAAGAAGGTAAGGACATCTTGGAGGAGATCCACAAAGGCGTCTGCAGGAACCACGCGTCCTCACGCACGCTGGTCAGCAAAGCCTTCCGGCGAGCCTTCTATTGGCCCACAGCCCTGGGCGACGCCGAAGAACTCGTCAGAAAGTGCCAAGGATGCCAGTACTTCGCCAAGCAGCAACACGTCCCAGCCTACAAGCTAGTCACCATACCGCCAACCTGGCCCTTTGCTTGCTGGGGGCTCGACATGATTGGGCCACTGCCAACTGCGCCAGGAGGCTTCAACAGGGTACGGGTGGCTATCGACAAGTTCACCAAGTGGATCGAGGTCAAGCCGGTCACATGCCCCAAGGCTGACAGAGTACTCGACTTCCTGGATGAACTCGTACACTGCTATGGGCTACCCCACCGCATCATCACAGACCTGGGGTCCAACTTCAACAACCACCAGTTCTGGGAGTAATGCGAGAACACTGGGATCGACGTTCGATACGTCTCAGTCGCCCATCCACGGGCCAATGGACAAATCGAGCGCGCCAATGGGATGGTGCTCGACGCCCTCAAGAAGCGGCTACACGACGCCGCGAACTCCAAAGGGGGCAAGTGGATCAAGGAACTACCCAACGCACTCTGGGGGCTACTGACTCAACCATCAAAGCCAACGGGGCAATACCCCTACTTCCTGGTCTACGGCTCCGAAGCCATCCTCCCTGCCGACGTCATATGGAACTCGCCAGCAGTGGAGCACTACGACGAAGGCGTCTCGGAAGACGACGAGACGAGTTGACATCGACGGCCTCGAAGAAGCTCGGCTCGCGCCGCGCTCGTCCAATCGGCAAGGTACCGGAGGGTATCCGACGCTACCATGATCGCAACGTCAAGGAACGCTCCTTCAACGTTGGAGATCTTGTCCTCCGCCGTATCCAGAACACGGAAGGACTTCACAAGCTCAGCTCCCCCTGGGAAGGTCCCTTCACCGTGGCAAGGGTGACCGGGCCGGGCTCCTATCGCCTCCAAACACTTGAAGGCGAAGACATCAACAACTCGTGGAACGTCGACCAGCTCTGTCGATTCTACGCCTAGTCTACACGACTACTCTGGGGTTCAAGTCTACACGACTACATCAACGCCCCCTGGCCGTAAGAGACCCTACGGGTCCTGGCTCCAGTCTCCGGACTTCTCCTCTCCAGGATCCAGCCAGCGCGGCTACCTACGGACCCTGGGCTGCAACGAGCGTCAAGGACTCTAGCAGTGGTCTACTAAGAGACCACACTCCAAGATCCAGCCTGCACGGCTACTTACGGATCCACGATCCAGCCTACACGGCTACCTACGGATCAACTGCTGTAAGCGGCTACCCGCTCCAGCGCTACTCAGCTGTAAGCGGCCTCCGGGTCCAAGCGACTACTCTGTAACTACGGCCCTGGCCATCCAGGTGTACTTCTTCAGTAATAAAGATTGATCGTTCATCAACTTCTTTACTGACTATTCCCTACAATGGGACTACTAAAGTCGAGTACTACTACTCGCATCCACTCCACGATGGGGGCTCCGCACTCTGAGATCGCAACTACGAGTACTCATTGCTGGAAAATTTTCTTTCATTGATACTTAAACAATTCATTACAATTGTTTTTACTGTACAACCATGGCTTCTAGCTACCTATTATAGGGCTACTGGAGGTTCAGCTTCTCGCCTACTCGCTCCGCGATGGGAGCCATCCCGCTCCGGCCGGCTCGCATACCGCTCATCGGAGCGGTTGGCGGCTACCCCGCCGGCGACTACCTCCACCGGGGCCTTCGGGAAGTACGACTTCATGAAGGCCAAGACTTGTCTTGGGATCGACCCGGCCATATGCTTCACGTAGGCGGCCGGCCGGCTTGGAGCTTCCTTGAGGCGATCCACCGGAGGAGCGATCTTGGGGCCGCCCGGTGCGGCACCGGGAGCCTTGCGATCGGCGGTGCGGCTTCTTCCAACTCCTTCAATCGGGCCCGCAATGCCTTGCGGTCTTCGTTCAACTTCTCGCAAGGATTTGTAGCGATTGACGAGATCTCTCGTCGAAGCAATCCGAAGCTCCATATGCTTCTCGCACTCGAAGGCGAGTTCTTTGTAGTCGAGCTCGAGTACCTGGCAGGCTTCTTGCTCCCGGTAGAAGAGGTTCTTCATGCTCGTCTCCGAGGCCTTCAGCTGCTCCACCTGGCCCTCAAGCTTTGCAACACAGCAACGCAACAGCGGGTCAGATGCTTCTCGACCCCCAACAAGTACCCGACAAGTTGAAGGGTATACCTTTATTCTTGTTGCGGAGGCCCTTATTCTTCCGCACCAAGTCGTGACCCTTCGCCTGCAACTCCTGGACGTCGTTGTGGTACTTGGCGAAGGCGGCGTCAAGCTTCGACTGCATGGCAGCCGCGTGCTTCTGCGACTTCACAAGTTGCTAGCCTCGGCTCAAAGCACCGTGTCGCCATAGCCCTGTAGCAGGTTCGACTTGTCGCGGGACCGCTCCGCAACGTCCTGCACAAGACAACTCAAGTCACGAAGAGTACTCAACGACAAAGGATTGGCTACTCAAAAGGCTACGGCTACTTACCTTCATCCACTGCTCGGCTTGACGGATCGCCTCCAGATGTTTGGCTACCGACGTCGGCTCGATGAGATCGTCCGCGAGCAGCTCTATCCCGCCGCGACTACTCGCGGTGGTCTCCGTCATCGGCGCAGAGCGGATGGGCTCTGCGTCCTAGATCTCGGGGGAGTGGATAGCCACCTCCAGAGCAATCTCTGGCGACGTGGTGACCGCCTTTCCCCCGGCGGTCTTCTCGACGACCTCCTCCATGGGCTCGGGAGCTCCTTCCGCAGCCTCTGGGGCCTCTGGTGTCAACCTCTGCATTGGCACCCCTGCAGGGATGTCACCACCTTCAGCGCCTGTCAAAGAGACGACAAATGCATTAGTGCCTATGACTACTCCTCGTGGAGCCCTGTAGCTTCAAGAAGGGTACTCACCTTCGACTACACTGGCCTCAGTCGCGGCTTGGGTAGCGGGAGCGGCCTCCTTAGCGGGCAGCACGACTTCCTCCGCCACCGCTGACGAGGGCTCATCCCCCTCCCAAGACAAATCCGTGGACTTCCTGCAGAAACATTCACAGATGGTCATCAGTCAACATCGACTACTGCAACAAGTACTACTCGCAAGGATACGGTACTTACAAGTTCGACCGGACAATTGTCACGGCCGGAGCACCGAGGATGCTGGCGATATCGACTAGTCCACCCTCGGCGGGCGCCTCCTCCTGCGCCCCTGCGGCTACCGCCTCCTCCACGCCGGCGGCGGCCGGCGCAGCGGTCTCCTGCGCTCCTGAGGCCACCACCTCTTCAACGGCGGCGGCCACGGGTCCCGTGCTCCCTTGTAGAGCAGGGGGCTGGCGCTCTAGCTGCGCCAAGATTTCCTCAACAGTGGGGGCTGGACTACGACTTCCAGCTGGCTCCCCCACCGTGTCCCACATGCCCTCGTCGCCCTCTTCGACGGGTTCCACTGGCGGCACCTCCTGCATACAAGGAAGACTACTCGTCAGCAAACTACTCGTACAACGGGTACTCGACTACTCTGTTCAAGACAACTTACCTCCTGAGGCGTGGTCTCTGAGACCTTCAGCTTCTTCGTCACCCGCTTCCCGGCGGGGTTGCGCGGCTTCCGTGGCGGCGCAGCCAGGCTGGCCTCCAGGCTAGCCGGGGGGTCTTGTACCAGCGGAACATGAGGCAAGCCTGGGTGGCTAAACCTCGACCGCAGCTGGAAGCGGTCCTGCAACGTCTCCTCGTCTTCGTCGTCGTCGTCGGAGGTGTCCTCCACGACAACGGCGTCGTGGCCTTCACCGACTTCTCGGCGCTCCTTCGCCTTCCCCTCCATCGGGATCTCGATTCCGCTCGGGGGTGGATGCGACTCGGAGATGAACTTCTTCACGTCATCCTGCGCAGAGACAAGACGTCAGCAACTCTATTACAAGCAATCACTACTCGACTAGGGGAGTACGACTACTCACCTCCTTGGGTGGGCGTGCGGCGGAGTACTCCTCGACAGGGCACGCCGTGTACGGCGGCATGTCCTTGAAGATCCGCGACAACCTCTCGATGATGTCGTTATCGTCCAGCTCGCCTCCGGGCATCCGTGACGTGTCGTCGTCGCCGGTGTACTCGAAGCCCAGGGTCTCCCGAGCCATCAACGGCTGGATCCTACGCTTCATGAAACTGAAGGCCACGTGCTCGGCCCTCAGTCCCGCCTCCCTGAGCACCTTGATGCGTGCTAGCAGCTCGGGGAGTTGGATCCCTTCTTGCATGGTGGGCTCCGTGTTGCACCATTCACGGTGCCTGGGCTGTCGTCCGCTCGGCTTCGGCAGGCCAGGGTGGTGGTTGGTGATGTAGAACCACCTGGTCTTCCAATCTGTGTTGGAGTCGACAAGCTTGTATGCCAGATACTGCTCCGCGGCGTCCTCCCTCAGCTGGATGCCGGCTCCTCCGACTACCCTGGGGTTGGTGGCACTTGGTTGCGGCTTGACGCGGAAGAACTTCCGGAAAAGCACCCAATGCGGCTTGATCCCGAGGAAGGCTTCGCAGAAGTGGACGAAGAACGCCGTGTGGAAGATGCCGTTGGGGTTCAGGTTCAAGTACTCGATCCCGTAGTACCCGAGCAGCCCCTTGAAGAAATCGCTGGCCGGGAGCGCAAGACCGCGCTCCACGAACCGCGCGAACATTGGGATCTCGTCTTCGGCCTTCTCCATCGGATATGGATCTCCAGCGGCGGATCTCCACATGTCTACTTCCTTCTCCCCGATGAACCCCTCGTTCGGGGAGGGTCGCCGGATCCTCCGTCTTCACTTTGGACTTCTTCCACTTGCGGCTTGGATCAGCCCGCGGTGGAGACATGGGCGGCGCTGCTCCGGTGGCAGCCGCGGCGGCCTCTTCGCGGCCCCTCTTCTTCCCGGCGGCCTTGGACGTCTTGGACGGTGACGGCTTCATCCTCCAAGTGCAAGGCGTCTTCACTCGCATCCGCTCGGGGGCTACCCTAAAAGCTTTGGGTGGCGGCGCACTTGGATCTACTACGGCGGCAGCAAGCGCTGGGAGTGGATTCGCTTCAGATGCAAACGGAATGGCTGCAGCTCGAATGGGTGAAAAACCCTAAGGGTTTTGGCTTCTATTTATAAGCCAAACCGGCTCCGCAACGGGCGGCTGGATAAGTTCACGTGCGGCTGACTCAGCGGTTGCGCGTGACTCTTCGTATTCTACTAGTCGACGCGCCTCACCTCGGGGGCTCGGCTACTTCTACTCGACTACCTGGGAAGCGGCTAGTCTCAAGAGCATCTCAGGACACATTCTTCAAGAAGACCCTTCAATTCGAGAGGAAGTACTCGACTCAAGGCTCGGGGGCTCCGTGCCACGTGTCCTTCGGTTTTTTCTCTCCGGATTTTTCGGGATTTTCTTGCCAAGACTTCAGATGGACCCTCAGCCAGAGCCCGTGGCTCAACCTAAGGCTCGGGGGCTACTCCATATGGAGTGCGATTTTGCAATCGCACCTCCATATCAGCTCCGGCTTCAAGACAAGACAGGCAGTTTTTGAAGACCTTCGAAGGCAGTCTTCGAGGACGCTTGGGACTACTCGAGAAGACTTCAAGATTGCTCAAACATCAGCTGGAGTACATTCCAGCCTCGGGATGCTTCGACTACCCTTGAGGACTTTTGACTTGTAGCACTCAGGGACACTTGAGGACTACTCGTTAAGGCCGTCAAGACTACTTGAAGCTATCCTTCTCGACTACAAAGTACTCGGGGGCTTGTCGTATGGACCTCCCTGGGCCCACTACCTCGGTGGGTACCAGGACCGACTACTCGGTGGGCCCCTGGGACTACCTGGCTTGCGCTACACGGCACCTGAAGGCGTGGAGCACAAGGACTACACAGGAGTAGTACTTGGTTAGGGAGCTGTACATGTTCCGCACTGTATAGAGGACTCCTAGACGTACTCGACTAGTACTCTCTCCCTACTCCGACTTGTAACCCTGCCTCCCGGACTATATAAGGTGAGGCAGGGACCGATCACCTCATCCAATCTCCTCTCATACAACCACGGCGCACTATTGCACCATCTTGTAATCGTGCCCTATCAATCCAGAGCTACGCAGCATACAGGACGTAGGGTATTACGCACCTCACGACCCGAACCTGTCTAAATTGTGTGCCACGTGTCTCTTCCTTCGAGTTACCGATCTCGGCGAGTCACATTCATCTACTTCGGGTACTCCCCGTAGTAGGTTGCCGGTCTAAAACACCGACACCGGGTCGGTCCGGTTTTTCGTGCACCGCCATTTTTTCGCCTCCTTAGCCCATGGGAAAAAGTTGGCCCAGTAAATCTTCGCGAGAAACTCCAGAAAATTAAAAGAAAAACTATTTACAAAGATCCATGCCTTGTTTTTCGTCCTAGGTGGGACGTTCAGGCTCTTCTTTCATGGTGAAGACATCAACATGGTGAAGGGGCACAATGTCGGGTTCGTAGTAAACCTTAAGTCGTTGACCATTCACCATAAATTGATCGCCTTTTATATCCATAATGGTTACCGCTCCGTCCCACTTGCTTTGCAATTTCCCCTTTCCGAAGGTTTTAAACCACGAATTGTAGAGGAGGACATTATCTCCTTCTTTAAACTCTTTCTTTTTCAATCTTTTATCATACCACCTTTTGATTCTCTCCTTGTATATGCTTGCATTTTCATATGCTTTCAACCTCATCTCCTCTAGCTCGCTTATTTGGATTCTTCATTTCACCACCGCGGCATCGAGATCGAGGTTCATCTCTTTAATCGCCCAATAGGCTTTATGTTCCAATTCAACCGGAAGGTGGCAACCCTTTCCATAGACGAATTGCTAAGGGGTCATACCTATCGGTGTCTTGAACGCCGTTCGATAAGCCCACAAAGCTCCGTCTAATTTCTTTGACCAATCCTTGCCTCCCTTCTCTATGGTTTTGTTGAGGATGCTTTTTAATTGCCTATTTGATGTTTCCGCTTGTCCGTTGGTTTGTGGGTGATAGGCCGTAGAGACCCTATGTTCAATCCCCAACTTGGACAAGCACTTTTTGAAATTCTTCCCGATGAAGTGAGTTCCTCCATCACTTATCAAGATTCTCGGTGTACCGAAACGAGGAAAAATCACGTTCTTGATCATAGTAATGGACTCCTCCGTGGATGCTTTATGACATGGCATAGCCTCTACCCATTTGGATACATAATCAACCATGACTAGAATATACTCATATCCGCATGAGTTTTTGAAAGGCCACATGAAGTCTATACCCCATACATCGAATAAATCGTTTTGTACATTGTAATTCGAGGGCATAGAATTTCTTTGAGAGATGTTTCCGGTTTTTTGGCATTCGGGGCATGATGCAACATAACTTTTAGTATCTTCATGCATCTCCGGCCAATAGAATCCGCTCGACCATACTTTTGCTTGGGTTCGAAAATGGCTATAGTGTCCACCGTACTCCGCCGAGTGGCACTTCCTTAGAATTTCTACCCTCTCTTCTCTTGGCACACATCTTCTCATGACTCCACCATTGCCAATTTTGAAGAGGTATGGTGCATCCCAAAAGTACTTCCTACTTTTAGAAATTATCTTCTTTTGGGAGTTTTTATCTAGATTATCGAGAGGCATCTTTCGAATCGATCGAATGATATCAATCATCCAAGTGTCTTTATCGAGCACTCGATAGAGGTGGTCATCTCTCATCTTATCTTCTATGGGCTCTTTATCATCTTGTCCACGATTCATCCTAGACAAATGATCGGCCACAACATTCTCCACCCCCTTTTTGTCACGAATTTCAATATCAAATTCTTCGAGAAGAAGGATCCAACGAATCAAACGGGGTTTAGCTTCCTTCTTAGCCAAGAGATACTTGTTGGCTGCGTGATCGGTGTAAACAATGACCTTCGAGTTCACGATGTAAGATCTGAATTTTTCAAAAGCGAATACCACCGCTAGCAACTCCTTTTCCGTAGTGGCATAATTTAATTGTGCCCCATTAAGAGTTTTGCTAGCGTAGTAAACGGCGTGAACTCGACGTTCCTTTCTTTGACCCAAAACCGCGCCTACGGCGTAGTCACTTGCATCACACATGATCTCGAAAGGTTGGCTCCAATCGAGAGGTTGAATAATGGGAGCAGTCACCAATGCACTTTTCAAGGTCCGGAATGCCGCTAGGCACTTCTCATCAAAGTCAAAAGCCACATCCTTTTGAAGGAGATGCGTTAAAGGCTTAGTGATCTTAGAGAAGTCATTAATAAATCTTCTATAGAATCTGGCATGGCCTAGAAAGCTCCTTAGGGACTTAACATCCGTCGGAGGTGGGAGTTGCTCAACTGTCTCTACCTTAGCCTTGTCCACTTCAATGCCTCTCTCGGATATAACATGTCCAAGCACTATGCCTTGCTTAACCATGAAGTGGCACTTTTACCAATTTAACACCAAGTCTACCTCCGCACACCTCGTGAGGACCTCATCCAAGTTTGCCAAGCAATCCATGAACGTCTTCCCGTAAACGGAAAAATCATCCATGAACACCTCGACTATTTCTTCGATGATTTCCGAGAATATGGTCATCTTGCAACATTGAAAAGAGGCTGGAGCATTGCATAGACCGAAGGGCATCCTTCTATATGCAAACGTTCCATAAGGGCATGTAAATGTTGTTTTGTGTTGATCGTCCGGGTGAACGGGAATTTGCATGAACCCCGAGTACCTATCGAGAAAGCAAAAATAAGCGTGGTTTGCTAATCTCTCGAGCATCTCGTCAATGAACGGTAGGGGGAAGTGATCTTTCTTCGTCGCTTTGTTAAGCTTACGATAATCGATACACATCCGCCACTCGGTCACGGTTCTTTGCGGTATCAATTCATTCTTCTCATTCTTCACCACGGTCAAACCTCCTTTTTTGGTACACAATGTACCGGGCTCACCCATTCGCTATGCGGAATCGGGTAGATGATTCCGGCATCAAGTAACTTGATGACCTCTTTCTTTACTACCTCTCACATGGCATGAGTTAGCCTCCTTTGGTGGTCCACTACGGGCTTACATTGGTCTTCCATTGGTATACGATGAGTGCAAAAGGATGGGCTAATACCTTTGAGATCATTAATCAAATATCCAATCATCTTCCTATGTTTTTTCAATAAAATCAGCAACTTCTCATTTTTTTTGGGACTTAATTCGTCACTCATGATGACTGGATAAGTCTTGTCTGGGCCCAAAAATTTGTACTTTAATCCTTTGGGCAAAGGTTTAAGGTCTACCTCGGGCACTTGTGGCTCCTCGGGTTTAATTTCTCCTATGTCCTCGAATTTTTCTTCCTCCGCGCTTCCATCATGTGGTTCTAAGCCTTTTGTTGCTTCTTCTAGTTCTTCATCTTGTTGATTACTAATTTGATTTTCCATCGCTCTTTGCAGAGGGTCTCTAAGGGTTTCAACAAAACAAAGACTATCTACCTCCTCTACTTCTTCTTCAGGAGGAAAGGGTGTAGGGTGTTTAGATACGTGAAGAAAATTATATGTGTACTTTGTTCCATTAAGGTTCATTGTTACTTTGCCTTCTCCGGCATCCAACACGGCATCAACCAACTTAAGAAAGGGCCTACCTAGGATTATGTGATCATGATTACTATGGTAAGCATCAATAACAAAGAAATCGGTTGGTATACATTTTCCAGAGATTTTTACTTTCATGTTGCAAGCAACACCTAGAGGTTTAATAGTTCTACCATCTCACATAATTAATTTTGTTGATGTTGGAGCTAAGTCTAGGTTGTGGTATTAAACTTTATCATAAATTTTAGAAGATAGGACACTTACTTGGGCTCTGATGTCGCATAAAGCTTTGCATTGAACTCCGTTGATCTCGCAACTCAAGCGTGGTGCCATCTTCTCTTCTTCTTCGGATCCTATCGCGTAAACTTCGGCGAGGCGAGCGTATGGTGATGCTTCGGGCTTGATCCCCATGATTCTCTTCACCTCGGCTATGTGTTCCGGATCCACTTCATCATCTCCAAAGAGTTTTTGAAAGATCTCAACGGTGGTTTCAAGGTTGTATGAATCTTCCGCTTTCTTCTCCTGTGGGAAATCCACTTCTAATGCTCTCGCCATCCCCTTTTGATTAGGGAATGGTCTTCTCTTGTCGAATACTTCTCCGTAATCGATAGGAACCCAATCCATTGGTTCAAACTCCCTTAGTGGCTTCGCGCTTGACATGCTTCTCTTGTTTGTTTCATTCGATGCGGCGAAGTCGACGCTCGGGGTAGTTCTTGACTTGATGTGTTCTTGTTCAAACTTTTCTGGGATTGGCTTCTCTTTTGTGACTTCCCGAGTTGCCTCTTTAGAAAATTCAGCATACTTCTTCTTCCTTGAATTATATTCCAGCTCTTCCGCAAGTCTTGTTTCCCAATCTCTTCGCATGGCAGCCGCTTTACTAATTTTTTGTAGAAGTTGGGCGGCTTCCTTGAGTGTTTTCTCCATGAGATTCCCGCCTGCACACATTTGGACGTGTTGCATGCAACTAGGGGTTAGGGAAAAGAAAAATGTATGCAAGAGTACGTCACCGGAGAAGTCGAGTCTTGGTCCTTGTTCGATTAACTCATTAAACCTATCCCAAGCTTGGTCTATCCCTTCCTCTTCTCCTTGCATGAAAGTGATCACTTGCCTCCTTAGATGTTGAACCTTGCTAATTGGAAAGAACTTCTCGCAAAACTTCTTTGTCAACTTGTTCCAATTGCCTTCAACTTCGAAGGACGCAAACGAGTACCATGTCTTTGCATTACCAGCAAGTGAGTAGGGAAAGAGATTCCATTTGAACCATTCATCGGGAACTCCTTCTTGACGCATCGTGTTGCATAGCGTCGTGAAATGCCTTATGTGTCTATATGGGTACTCCGTAACCATCCCTTCGAACGGGTTTGCCGCCACCATCTCGATGATCTTGGATTTAATTTCATACTTGGTCGCTTCGAGCTTCGAATCCGACTCTTGTACTTTTATGTCTTCACATCGAGGGCTAGCGTAATCCCTTAGCGATTTCTCTGGTTCTTCACGGGTTGATAGACGAACGCCATCTAGACAACAAGATAAAAACAAAAAACAAAAACAAACAAAGTGGTTTTCTAGATAATATGTGTTAGATATGGCAACTGAAAGATAAACTAAATATAAAACTAAGTTAAATGCAAACCAAACGATGTAAACTAGCTTGCTCCCCGGCAATGGTGCCAGAAAAAGGGGCTTGTTGACGGATAAAAGACGTATCCCTCTACGATCCGCAAGCGTACGGACCCCACACCTTTTTCACCACGGGATTCCCAAGGTTCTTGTCAATCCGCGGAGCAAGGGGATTACAAGCGTTCGATCTACCTTTACACTCTAGCTACTCAAGCCCTAACTATGATTAAACTAGAAAACAACTAAACTACTCTAGAGAGAATGATCAAGCTATCAAGATAGGAGACACTTGCCCATGGGTCTACGATACTAGAACATGCAATCGCTTAAAGACATGAAAACCAATCTAATCTATCGGGGGTTGTGACCACGGTTTCGCCCTTCCCTCCTCTCGTACTGTCACTACGCGAAGGTATTCATGACTAGACCTATGATGGACATGGTGTATTGAATGGATCCAAGGAAGCATTGGAGCTCTACTCCCTTTACGGCATGGTAGCTAACCTTAAGCATTAAAATATATTCAACACAAGATGATAGATAGATAATCCGACAAAGTACGATTACATCTCAAGATCGATTACAACCCATGGACGAATAAGAAGATTACCCCATCAAGGTGCTAGACATAGCACCGTTGATCATGGTCAACCTTCCGACGGTGTCTTCCTTCTTCTCCACTTGTGGGGGCTTCCTTCGAGGTGGTTGATCTCCCATCTCCCTCCGGAGATCTCCCTCCTCTCTCTCTAGCTTGTGGATGGCCTCCTCGTGCGAATGGCTCTCTCCCTGTCGAATGGCGGCGCCTCCAGGGTTTTAGGGTTGAAGATCCTTCGGGTGCAAGGAAAGGGGGGCCGAACCGACCCCCGGAGTGGGCTGGGATGGCCAGCCTGGGCCGACTGGTCCAGGCCCATCTCGGCCCGGTTCGGTCGCCTCTTCGCTCCGGTGGGTCCTCAGGTGATTATGCACTTTGCCCCCTCCACTTGCATGATTTTGACGATGTCATCCTCGCGTCCAAGATGGAGGTTCTCCGCGCATGAAGTTTGGTCTTTTACGCTTCAATCCCCGGGGGTGTTCCTTCATAGCACTTCGGTCCTTGCCACCATTGGAAGTGATTTCATCAAGCTCATGAACACGAACGAGACTCCGTAGATGCTCCTTTGAACTTGTTGAGAATCCGTCCTTTATGTCCATATTTTCCTACATAAACATAACACTTCCAAATGCATGCACATAGATGAACTTGTTATATGATTAGTGTGCCTAGTGGCGGGTTAGTTCCATAATTAAATCCAAATCAAAGTGTAATGAACATGCTTGGTGTACCAAAGTACACCATCAACAAAGATCATCAAGATGGTGGTGGAACCCCGTTTGAAAAAATGGTTACGGAAAACCCATATAGACACATACGACATTTCACGACACTATGCAACATGATGCGTCAAGAAGGAGTCCCCGATGAATGGTTCAAATGGAATCTCTTTCCCTACTCACTTGCCAGTGAAGCAAAAATGTGGTACTCATTTGCATCCTTTGAAGTTGAAGGCAATTGGAACAAGTTGACAAAGAAGTTTTGCGAGAACTTTTTTCCAATTAGCAAGGTTCAACATCTAAGGAGGCAAGTGATCACTTTCACGCAAGGAGAGGAGGAAGGGATAGGCTAGGCTTGGAATAGGTTTAATGAGTTGATCGAACAAGGACCAAGACTCGGCTTCTCTTATATTTTTCTTTTCCCTAACCCCTAGTTGCATGCAACACATCCAAATTTGTGCAGGTGGGGATCGCATGGAGAAAACACTCACAGAAGCCGCTCAACTTTTACAAAAGATTAGTAAAGCGGCGGCCATGCGAAGAGATTGGGAAACAAGAGTTGCGAGAGAGCCGGAATACAATTCAAGGATAAAGAAGTGTGCTGAAATTTCTAAAGAGGCAACCCTGGAAGCAACAAAAGAGGAGTCAATCCTGGAAAAGCTTGAAAAAGAACACATCAAGTCAAGAACTACCACGAGCGTTGACTTCGCTGAATCAAATGAAACAAACAAGAGAAGTATGTCAAGTGCGAAGCCATTAAGGGAGTTCGAACACATGGATTGGGTTCCGATCGATTACGGAAAAGTATTCGACAAGAGAAGACCGTTCCCTAACTAAAAGGGGATGGCAAGAGCATTGGAAGTGGATTTCTCGTCGGAAAATTAAGCAGAAGATTCATACGACCTTGAAACCACTAGTGAAATCTTTCGAAAGCTCTTTGGAGATGACGAAGTGGATCCGGAACACATAGCCGAGGTGAAAAGAATCATGGGGATCAAGCCCGAAGCATCGCCATATGCTTGCCTCGCCAAAGTTTATGCGATAGGATCTGAAGAAGAAGAGAAGACAACACCACACTTGAGTTGCGAGATCAATGGAGTTCAATGCAAAGCTTTGTGCGACATCAGATCCCAAGTAAGTGTCCTATCTTCTAAAATTTACGATAAAGTTAAAGACCACAACCTAGACTTAGCTCCAACATCAACGAAATTAATCATGGGAGATGGTAGAACTATTAAACCTCTAGGTATTGCTTGCAACATGAATGTAATAATCTCTGGAAAATGTATACCAACCGATTTCTTTGTTATTGATGCTTACCATAGTAATCATGATCACATAATCCTAGGTAGGCCCTTTCTTAAGTTGGTTGATGCCGTGTTGGATGCCAGAAAAGGCAAAGTAATAATGAACCTTAATGGAAGGAAGTACACATATAATTTTCTTCGCGTTTCTAAACACCCTTCACCTTGTCCTCCCGAAGACGAAGAAGTAGAGGAGGTAGATACTCTTTGTTTTGTTGAAGCCCTTAGAGATCCGCTACAAACAGCGATGGAGAATCAAGTTAATGATCGACAAGATGAAGAACTAGAAGAAGCAACAAAAGGATTAGAACCACAAGATGGAAGCATATAGGAAGAAAAATTTGAGGACATAGGAGAGATTAAACCCAAGGAGCCACAAGTGCCCGAGGTGGATCTCAAACCTTTGCCCAAAGGATTAAAGTACGAATTTTTGGGCTCAAACAAGACTTATCCAGTCATCGTGAGGGACGAGTTGAGTACCGAAGAAAATGAGAAGTTGCTGATTTTATTGAAAAAGCATAGAAAAGTGATTGGATACTCGATCAACGATCTCAAAGGTCTTAGCACAGCCTTTTGCACTCATCGTATACCTATGGAAGACCAATGTAAGCCCGTAGTGGACCACCAAAGGAGGCTAACTCATGTCATGCGAGAGGTAGTAAAGAAAGAGGTCATCAAGTTACTTGATGTCGGAATCATCTACCCGGTTCCGCATAGCGAATGGGTGAGACCGGTACATTGTGTATTGAAGGAAGGAGGTTTAACCATGGTGAAGAATGAGAAGAACGAATTGATACCGCAAAGAACCGTGTCCGGGTGGCGGATGTGTATCGATTATCGAAAGCTAAACAAAGCAACGGAGAAAGATCACTCCCCCCTACCGTTCATTGACGAGATGCTCGAGAGATTAGCAAACCACACTTATTTTTGCTTTCTTGATGGTACTCAGGGTTCATGTGAATTCCCATTCACCCGGATGATCAACACAAAACAATGTTTACATGCCCTTATGTAACGTTTGCATATAGATAGATGCCCTTCGGTCTATGCAACGCTCCGGCCTCTTTTCAACGTTACATGATGGCCGTATTCTCAGAATTCATCGAAGAAATTGTTGAGGTGTTCATGGATGATTTTTCTGTTTATGGGAAGACATTCATGAATTGCTTGGGAAACTTGGATAATGTCCTCACGAGGTGTGTGGAGGTAGACTTTGTGCTAATTTGGGAAAAGTGCCACTTCATGGTTAAGCAAGGCATAGTGCTCGGACATATTATATCCGAGAGAGGCATCGAAGTGAACAAAGCTAAAGTGGAGACGGTTGAGCAACTCCCACCTCCGACGGATGTTAAGTCCTTGAGGAGCTTTCTAGGTCATGCCGGATTTTATAGAAGATTTATTATGGACTTCTCAAAGATCACTAAGCCTTTAATGCATCTCCTTCAAAAGGATGTGGCTTTTGACTTCGATGAGAAGTGCCTAGCGGCATTCCGGACCTTGAAAAGTGCTTTGGTGAGTGCCCCCATTATTCAACCTCCGGATTGGTGCCAACCTTTCGAGATCATGTGTGATGCAAGTGACTACGCCGTAGGAGCGGTTTTGGGTCAAAGAAAGGAAGGCCGAGTTCACGCCGTTTACTACGCTAGTAAAACTCTTAATGAGGCACAATTAAATTATGGCACTACAGAGAAAGAGTTTCTACCGGTGGTATTCGCCTTTGAAAAATTCAGATCTTACATCGTGAACTCGAAGGTCATTGTTTACACTGATCACTTGGCCGTCAAGTATCTCTTGGCTAGACCACGATTGATCTGTTGGATCCTTCTTCTCCAAGAGTTCGATGTTGAAATTCGTGATAAGAAGGGGGTGGAGAATGTTGTGGCCGATCATTTGTCTAGGATGAACCATGGACATGGTGATAAAGAGCCCATAGAAGACAAGATGAGAGATGACCACCTCTATCGAGTGCTCGATAAATACACTTGAATGATTGATATCATTCGAGCAATTCGGAAGATGCCTCTTGATCATCTAGATAAAAAATCTCAAAGGAGAACAATCTCCGAAAGTCGAAAATACTTTTGGGATGCATCGTACCTCTTAAAACTTGGCAATGATGGAGTCATGAGAAGATGTGTGCCAAGAGAAGAGAGGCTAGAAATTTTGATAAAATGCCACTTGGCGGAGTACGGTGGGCACTATAGCCACTTTCGGACCCAAGCAAAAGTATGGTTTAGCGGATTCTATTGGCCGGAGATGCATGAAGATACTAAAAGATATGTTGCGTCATGCCCCAAATGCCAAAGAACTGGGAATATTTCTCAAAGAAATTCTATGCCCTTGAGATATAATCTTCAAATCGACTTATTCGATGTGTGGGGAATATACTTCATGGGGCCTCTCAAAAACTCACATGGATATGAGCATATCCTAGTCATGATTGACTATGTATCCAAGTGGGTAGAGGCCATGTCATGTCGTAAAGCTTCCACAGAGGAATCCATTGCCATGATCAAGAGCATGATTTTCCCTCAATTTGGTACACCGAGAATCTTGATAAGCAATGGAGGAACTCACTTCCCCGGGAAGAATTTCAAAAAGTGCTTGTCCAAGTTGGGAATTGAACATAGGGTCTCTACGGCTTATCACCCACAAACCAAGGGACAAGCGGAAGCATCGAATAGGAAATTGAAGAGCATCCTCAACAAAAACATAGAGAAGCGAGGCAAGGATTGGTCAAAGAAATTAGATGGAGCTTTATGGGCGTATCGAACGGCGTTCAAGACACCAATAGGTATGACCCCTTATCCATTCGTCTATGGAAAAGCTTGCCACCTTCCGGTTTAGTTGGAACATAAAGCCTATTGGCCGATCAAAGAGATGAACCTCGATCTTGACACTGTGGTGGTGAAGCGAAGAATCCAAATAAGCAAGCTAAAGAATATGAGGTTGAAAGCATATGAAAATGCAAGCATATACAAGGAGAGGATTAAAAGGTGGTATGACAAAAGGTTGAAGAAGAAAGAATTTAAAGAAGGAGATAAGGTCCTCCTCTATAATTCGAGGTTTAAACCTTCAGAAAGGGGAAATTGCAAAGCAAGTGGGATGGACCTTACGTTGTTCTTTCGGTGCTCTCCAACGGAGCGGTAACCATTATGGATGTGAAAGGTGATCAACTCATGGTGAATGGTCAATGGTTTAAGGTTTACTACGAACCCGACGTTGTGCCCCTTTGCCATATTGATGTCTTCACCATGGAAGAAGAGCCCGAACGTCTAGCCTAGGATGTAAAACAAGGTGTGGATTTTTGTAAATAGTTTTCTTTTATTTTTCTGGAGTTTCTCGCGAAGTTTTACTGGGCCAACTTTTTCTCATGGGCTAAAAATGCGAAATAAAGGGGGTACACGGTAAACGGGACCGGACCGGCCCACGGAGCAGGGTGGGCCAGCCGGCCGGGTCCGACCGACCCAGGGGGGCCGGCGGCGGTTCGCCCAGTTTTTCCCTGGAACATGCATTTTCGACTTCCTTCTTTGGTCAGAAAATTTTAAAGAAAGTTTGAAAAAGAAAAATGCGGTTTCTAGAGCATTCCTTTTCGGACTATTTAATTGGTTGAATTAGGAGCTCGGGAATCCATCCCATCTCGCATTCTCTTGCACCCACACAGCAGCCATGATGTCCCCGAAGAGCGTAGAGTTGAAGCAAGGCACCGAGGAGCAATTGATGGAGGAGGCGAAGTGATGCGAGCTCAAGCCACCCGTGGAGATCAAGAGGACCGCCTGCATCCGTTGCGGAGGGCGTGTCCCGACCAGAGCAATCGTATCTCGCAACCCCATCAAGGAGGAGAAGGTCCCTACTCCCGTTCGAAGGTCGGCGCGCATCCGAGGCATGAAGAGTAAGGATTACAAGGAGGTGTCGCCTGATCCTAAAGACTATGGGGGAGCGACTATTTCGATGATCGTAGCCTGAGCTCGTGGGCGGCCGCCGGAAGGTAAGACAATGACTTGCACTATTGGGAAGAGATGCCCAAGGAGAAGACTCCCGAAGGCCCCAATGGCAGCAACAATAATGACATCGACGACGATGATGGTGATGACGGTGGCGACGACGGCGGATACCCTGGTGATGACGACCCTTTCGGGATGCATCTGATGTGTTGTGCGGCTTACCGTCACTCCATCTCGGAGCTCTACGCATCGTTCGACGAGTGTTTCCAGGCCATGGAGGTGATGAGGCAGCGCATGGAGGATTTGGAACACATGGTCGAAGACGACTACAAGTTGAATCGCAACGTGCGGAAGCTTTTCGGCATGGTGGGGAACATGAAGGGCAAGTGGTGCAATAGTTGCGGGAAGTACCACTAGGTTTAGTTTTCCCTCTTAGGATTTTTGTAAGATACGACGAGGACATCGTATGATTTTAGCATGGGGGAGAGCTAGCTAGCTAGCCTTTAGCTTCAAGTTTAGTTTGGTTCGGTTTAGTTTTCGAGAGAGTTTTAGAGTTTAATTGTCTTAAGTTTGAGTTTGAGTGTGCTTTTAAATTTTTGCCAGTTTGAAGTGTCTTAATTAGTGTTTGCATCAAAGAAAATCAAATAAAAAGTTTCTTTTAAATTTTTGTCTTGTGTGATGTTTTCTTTCTTTACTCGTTGTTCATCTTTGATTTTTGATATATGAACATAAGTGTTTGGTTTGAAACGTTTACCGTGGTGCTTAGTGGAGTTGCTACCTCTAAAGTACCTGTACCATGCTTCGATCTTGAGCTTTATATTTTGGTTGTGCTATGTTCGATGGTAAAAATTGGAGGAATTCAATTCTGAAAATTATTTAAGAACCCTTGTGATAAAGGTTAGCAAAATCATCTTTTTCCAAGTTGAGAGTTTAAGAAAAATCCTATACAAAGCCAAACTTATTTTTCGGTCCACCATGAGTGTGATTAGCATAATGAGTTGGGCTAGGATCCTTCTCTCTTGGGAGTTTTAATTTCAAGAAATGATCATGTCCTTGTGCTTATCTTTTATTGCTAGCCTCGTCATGCATTCGGTAACGTGGCTTTCACATCGGAACTCCCGTACATCGCTGAATTCCATACCCAAACCTTTATATCTCTTTTGTACATCGTATTCCTTGAACACAACCTACTCTCAAAGTTTTGTCTCGTCTCTAGCATGGTTTTATTTTAAAATTCAGATTGTGTTTATGCAAGAAAGAGAGGAGTTTAGAACTTTGAGAAGAGAGAAAAGAAAGAAAGAACAATAGAAAAGTAAAGAAAAATATGTGTATGAGAGAATGAAAGAGAGTGATTGAAAAAAAGAAGAGAAGAAAAAGAGAGAAGAGGAGTGGCAAGAAAGATATGAGAGGGATGAATCAAGTGAAAGAAAAATAAAGTGCAAGGAAGGATGTCACGTTGTTGAGAGATGAAACTTCCACTCTTTTTCTAACCATGTGCAATCCAACAACGAGGACATCATCGGTGCCTCGTAGTCATATTTTATTTTGCCCTTGCACATGTCCACCATTCTATATCTTCATATCCTTGATATCCCCACATATGGTTTACTCTCATGATCATTGGCTTTGAAAGGTAAACAACCATTAGAGGAAGTTCTTAGTTTGACAATATTTGTGTTGATTGTGCTAGCCATACCTATGGCTCCACATTACATGTCATATGAGAGACTTATGGGAGGTGAGAGTTTTATAAAATTGTTTAGGATAACCATATTATATTAGTGACATGAGAAGGCTTGGAGAAAGGATTTTTATTTTTGAAAAATCATAAAAACCCTCCAATGGAAGCAAAGAAGTAAGCATGGCTGAAATTGAAGACTTCGAGTGAAGAGTTTGAGTTGTGGGGTAAATCTTGACGTGGTAAATATTCTAAATGCCCATGTTTATGTATGATGATCATTACTTTATGTTTATGAATTAAAGAAAAAAGATTGACTAACTTGTGAAGAAGGAACTAGCGGAACACGATTATAACGCCTTGGACAAAGTTCTTTTGCGAGTACTTGCTCGAGGACGAGCAAGATCTAAGCGTGGGGGAGATGTTGACGATGTATTTTGGTACACCAAACATGTTCATTACATTTTGGTTTGGATTTGATTATGGAACTAACCCACCACTAGGCACACTAATCATATAACAAGTTCATCTTTGTGAATGCATTTGGAAGTGTTGTGTTTATGTAGAAAAACATGGACATAAAGGACGGATTCACAGCAAGTTCAAAATAGCAATTACGGAGTCTTGTTCGTGTTCATGAGCTTGATGAAATCACTTCCAATGGTGGCAAGGACCGAAGTGTTACAAAGGAACATCCCCGAGGATTGAAGCGTAAAAGACCAGACTTCATGCAAAGAGAACCTCCGTCTTGGATGCAAGGATGACATCGTCAAAATGGTGCAAGTGGAGGGGGCAAAGTGCATAAATGCATGAGGACCCACGGGAGTGAAGGGACAACCGAACCGGGCCGGGATGGGCCTGGGCCGGTCGGCCCAAGCCGGCTGGCCTGGCCCAATTCCGGGGTCGGTTCAGCCCCCCTTTCTTTGCACCTGAAGGATCTTCAACCCTAAGTCCCTAGAGGCGCCGCCATTTGCAAGACAGAGAGACATTCGCATCGAGAGGCCATCCATAAGCTAGAGAGGAGGGAGATCTCTGGAAAAGGATCGCCCAACTCGAAGGAAGCACCCACAAGTGGAGAAGGAAGAAGACACTGTCTGAAGCGTCACCATGATCAATAGTGCCATGTCTAGCACCTTGATGGGGTAAACTTCTCAATTGTCCATGGTCTGACGATTAGAACTTTCTTACCCTCTATCATCATGGTCATCACCACTACTGCAGTTGCCACTACCCGCACTTCCTGAACCATCTTCTCCATCATTGGTATCGTCATTCTCCTCAGATTCAGAGGATGATTCTTGACTTTCCGCAGCCTTAGCGTGCTCCTCCTTCTGAATCATCTAAAAAAATATGAAAAGAAATTGATAAAAATCGAGAGAGAAATGTTCGTAAGATAACAGAACTTCAACAAAGTTTAGTGTAGTAACCTCCTCCAGTTTATCACGGGTGATCTTCTTCACAAATTCTTTACCAGTTGCAATCCAGAACTCCTTCACAAACTTAATCTTCAGAGCCTGGACATCCTCGTTGGCACGAATGGCTGAAGTACTTGCAACATTGGGAAATCGAGAAAGTGACCCATGAAACTTCATAAGATCAACACAATCGAAGTCATTGAGAATCTTCAAAAGACCTTCCACTGAGAAAAGTTTTGACGGTCCTTACAACAAAGATCTGACTGTCAAAACCTCAGGTTTGAGAGGAGTATACAACAAGTTTCATGCACATTTTTCGTACTAATAAAATTCCACGAGTTGTGTTGGCATTTTTTCTTGTAGGTACACAAATATGGGAATAACAATGGACAAATGAACCATAGAGGGGTGCACTAAATCAACAGTGCAGGACCGGCTGCACCACAGCCAGGCCCGGCCGCAACCTAGCCAGGCTCGGCCGCACCACGGCCGGCCGCAGCTGGCCACAGCGGGCCACACTTGGCCAGGGCTAGGCCTGGCCGCACCTCTAGGTGCGCCCGCACCTATCAAATGCCACGTCTCGGGTCTGCGGCACTAACAATCCCACGAACAAGTCTTGGATGGACGAGAGACGTTGATTCTATGTCGGTTGGATCAAAAGGCTAAGGTTGCAAGCACTTGGATCGATTTTCCCACACTTAACCGCCACAACCGTCATTCCAAGAGCAATCCTGAGCATCACCAAGTGAAGGTGTTTCATCCCACGGCTTAGAGGTGGGCCGGCCGCACCTAGAGGGCCGGCCGCACCTCCCAACCGCCATACCGGCCAATACCGACGCAAGGAACCGACCCTCAACCGCCTCAGGAGCAAGGATTAGGAGCGTCCAAGTCAAGAGGCGGTGGATCATAGGGCCGACCGCACCTCCTCATGTGGCCGCACCTATGAAAATGGGCCCACACCCTCAATCGACCTCACTTACCTATAAAAGGAGCCTCAAACCCGCTGGATCACACACACCGTGCAGGAGCATCTCATTTCCACTCTTTAGTTCACTTAGAGTAGGATTGGTGTAGCTTGGGAGTTAGAGTCGAGTCGATCAAGTCTCGGGGTTCTGGAGGAGTCTTCTTCAGAATTCCGGTATTGCTCTTGTATCCTTTCTTTGTTTCGACTCGAGTACAATTCAAGTTATCTTTCTATCTTACCTTCCGAGTCAATTACATTTAGCTTTTACTTAGCTACTAGAAGCTTTATTCTTGGTTTAGACTAAATTTAGTTTAGTCTTGGTTAGCATAGCTCTCTTGAACCCTATAGTGTTGTGGTCGTTCTTCGCTTGATCTCCGGTGCTTCACCGGAGAGAGAGACCTTCCTTCGTGAATTCCGGGGAAAGGTTCTTTGATTAATTGTGAGAACGGTGCTCAGAGCCTACCTTAGTCTTAGATGGTGTCCTGCGCAATGGAATAGTTGTGGTACCCTAAGGAGGTGACAGCTCTGGACGAGCTCTATAGTCCACCACGTTAGTTCGGGCTGGTAGGATTCAGCGCGTCGTCATCCTCCCTTCTCATCCCTATCTGAGGGTGCGACTTTGCATGCCCCTGCAACACTAGAAGAGCTTGTCGAGTTAGCTTGCCTTGGCTAACCTTTGCTTTAGCCCTTTGCCTAGAGTTGACACGAATAGATAGATTGTGTTAGGATCCTTTCTCGTCTCGTTGTCCTCCCAGCTCGCTATCCTCTCTAGTCTTTTATCTAGATCTCCTAGCGTGTGTCAAGTTATCCTCGAATATCTCTATTCATTATCCCCTGCTATAGCTCTTTACCAAGCCTTGGCCTTTCTCCACCGTTTACTCGATCATCTTTGCTGTCGTGCCTCCAACAGGAAAATATAAATCAACAACCCGAATACCACCGGGTGAAGTGCTACAACAGTAATCCGTGCGCTTGCGGACCTTTCTGTGATCGTGTGTTTTACCCTAGACGTCCCCTGGTCCCATTACTAGAGGTGTGAACCCGGCGGTGACGCTTGTAGGTTCCAACAAGCATTTCTGTCACCGTTGCCGTTTGTACCATCTTAGTGGTGAGGCTAAGGAACGTCAACAAGCATTTCTGGCGCCGTTGCCAGGGAACATAAACCTGGTGCAATGCTAAGAAACGCAACAAGCATTTCTGGCGCCGTTGTCGGGGAGGCAATAGGCATAAGATATCGTTTAAACATCGCGGTAGAATTATCAAGGTTCGGTGAACCACTACTTTAAGCGGGTTTACCCTTGCTCTACTCTCATTTACGCAGAGTAGTGCATGATCGGTTTCGACCCACCGTCCAACTTTAACGATAATCCGGAGTCACTTGTGAGGAGAGTGCGACCTCGTGTCATCATCCCTCAGAATTTTCTCTCGACTCAAGAGACGAACACCGTCGATCCTGTAGACAGCACCTCGTCAGCACCAATGGCTGAGAGGATGATTCGCGAGTTTTCCGCTCCATCCAACACCAATGTCCCAACCGGACCAACCACAATGGTGGGAGACGGAAACTTTGAACTCAAGCCGGCATTGATCAACATGGTGCAAGCCAATCCGTTCTCCGGCAAGCCAAATGAAGATGCCAATGCACATCTCCAGCACTTTTTGGAGGTGTGTAGGACATTCACTACCCGTGGAGTTACGGATGATGCCATCTGTCTTTGCCTATTCCCGTTCTCATTGCTCGAGAAGGCGAAGCAATGGTTTTATGCGGAGCAAGATGCCATAAACACATGGGATAAGTGTTCAAAGGCATTTCTTGCAAAGTTCTTCCCGGTGGGCAAAACCAATGCTCTCCATGAAATAATTTCGGGTTTCCAGCAGTAGATTGATGAGAGTATCCCGGAAGCATGGGAACGCTTCCAGGAGTACATCACCGCATGCCCACACCATGGCATGCAAGGGTGGTTCTTAATTCAGACCTTCTATCACGGGCTCAAGCGTACGACCTGTGAGCACCTAGATGCAGCTGCTAGAGGAGCCTTCTTCTCGCTACAAGTACGAGCCGCTAAGGAATTAATCGAGAAGATGGTGGCAAATCAAGGATGGGATGGAGATCGTCTCCAACCTTGTACCCGCACCAAGTCGATGGAATCGACATGATCGCCGCTAAGATGGACCTCCTCATGAAGAAATTTGAGGCATCGACCAACATGGAAACCGCCAAGATCATGGACGCACACATGACGTGCGAAGTTTGTGGTAATGTCGGTCATTCGGGCAATGATTGCCTCAAAACAAGGGAAGAAGCCAGCTTCATCAACAATGGCAACAACAACGGGTTCCGCAACAACAACTACAATAATCAAGGGTGGAACTCGAGGCCCAACTTCCCGTTCAACAACCAAAATGGAGGTAACTATTCTAACTCTTTCAATAATCAGTCTTCCATTAAAGATCTTGTCTTTGGCCAAGCTAGAATTAATGAAAGTTTAAACAAGAAGCTAGCAGCCAATGAGAAAGTTCTTGAAAATCTTAACTCCACTATACAATCCTTCACCTCTACCATGAAGAATGAGCTTAGCTTTAATAAAATTATCGAAACTCAACTAGCTCAGCTTGCTACTTCTTTACCTTCTTCTGGGTCGGGTGGAATCCCGGGTGATGGGACCATGCCAAGGCAATCAACATTCACCATGTGGTCAAGACAACTATTCAAGGTGAAAGCTAAACTTAGTTCTCAATTGTTTAGATTCCCACCTACAAGACTACTCCTTGGTTTGTATGATTATAGATTCAAACATATTGCTGTGATGGAAGAAGAATATCATGATATTATGACAACACTACAAGTCATTTGCCTTTTACAATTATTTGGACAACAAGAGTTAGAGTCGAGGACGACTCCTTTTAAAGGGAGGGAGGATGATATGACCACGCCAGCATCGACCACGTTGACATCCTCGGCGACCACTCTAGTGACTTCACCGGCGTTATCACCGGCCCCTAATGGACCATGGGTTGTAATCGATCTTGAGATGTAATCGCTACTTTGTTGGAACATCTATCTATCATCTTGTGTTGAATATGCTTTGATTCTTAAGGTTAGCTACCATGCCGTAATGGAAGTAAGGGCCCCAATGCTCCCTTGGATCCATTCAATACGCCATGTCCATCATAGGTCTAGTCACGAATACCTCTGCGTAGTGACAGTACGGGGGGAGGGAAAGGGCGAAACCGTGGTCACAACCCCCGATAGATTAGATTGGTTTTTCATGCTTAAAGCGGTTGCATGTTCGAGTATCGTAGACCCCTGGGCAAGTGTCTCTTTCATATCTAGTCGGCTTAATCGTTCTCTTTAGTGTAGTGTAGTAGTTTTCTAGTTTAATCATAGATAGGGTTTAGGTAAGTTAGTGGGTAGAGTAGATCAAACGCTTGTAATCCCCTTGCTCCGCGGATTGACAAGAACCTTGGGAATCCCGTGGTGAAAAGGTGTAGGTCCGTACGCTTGCGGATCGTAGGTGGATACGTCTTTTATCCATTAACAGTCGCCTTCTCGCTCAGTACCGCACCACCTTCGAGTCTGGGATGCTCCGACCTCTACCCCAGCACTACTGGCGCCTCTCACCACTCGTGGACGGAGTTCCTTCGCACGAGGGGATCCAGGATGATGTTGACGCTGTACCCTTTCGCGAGTCCGACGAGACCTTGGTGGAGACAGTTAGCTATTTGGTCAACCTCGACAAGTACGCACGCCACCTGGAGGACGAGTCACGCACCCTCTTCGGCCAGATCAGAGACGCCACTGTCGACGCCCGCTAGTACCAGCCGCGCTGTGTCCAGCTGGAGTGAGAGAACAGCGCGCTACGCTATCACATTCGCCGGCTTGAGTAGAGCGACGACCGCTCAACCATCGTCCTGCTGCAGTCCGAGAGGGAGCGTGTGGACACCCGTGAGGAGCTGCTACACGTCAAAGAGGACCTCCGCAAGCAGACTGCGAGTCAGAACAGGCTGAAGGACAAGCTTCAGCGCAAGGATGACAAGCTCACAGTGCGCGGCCACCTGCTTGGCTGTAAGTGGATCAAGGTGGAGAAGCTGGAGAAGAATAGGGCGGAGAATGTCACCAACCTCGTGTGGCTCACGCGCATGGCTGTCTACCTGAGAGACAAGGCTGAGAGACTAAGGAGGACTTGGGAGGACGCCGACTCACTTCGCGTGGATGAGCTCATCGAGCTGAACGGGGAGGTACCACTCGAGTCGCAGCGTGAGATCCGCACCGAGACCTTCGACCTGCACCAGTCCCATCTCAAGCTTCACTTGTGCCCGATGGCCCGGCTGCCGACCCCCATCGAGACTGAGGAGGTTCGAGAGGCTCATGCCTTGGTGTCCCAGATCTTTTCGCTAGACTACCCCACTGAGGACCGTTACCCCATCTCGTACAAGAGGGTTCGCACCGAGTAGAGAGCCGAGCGAGGGCATGACCTAGAGTAGTGTTGTAGGCTAGTAGTTTCCATGAGTTGTTCCATGTAGCCGTGAGCATGTTCCGGTGCATGAAGAGAGTCATGTCACACCTTGTAGGCACTACCCTTTTAACCATGTATCGATGTATTAGAGCGTTGATTTGAGATGCTACCCCTAAGGTCTAAGTCAGCCTCGGGGAAGCATATGTACTACTCATGCTTGATGTATGCTTGGATCTTAATGGAGTTATCCATATCTTAATGCTTCTTCTCTGTGTGTAGGTTATATAAATAGTCTTATTTTCATGCTTTTCTCAGACTCCTATGTGTGTTGGTGAGTGACGTTGTGTGAAGTTATTTTCTTCCCCACTTATGTTTTCAGAAGGATGTCGATCCGCCAATCTAACCGGTTGATGGCTCGCCTCGAGGAGACTGCTACTGAGGAAGAAGCCCCGCAGGGCTGTGGACGCGGACGTGGCCATGGACGCCCACCCCTGCGTGGAGGAGCTTTGGGAGCTCGAGGCCAGGGTGCCGGAGCACCGCCACCATCGCCCCAGGGCCCTGAGGCTAAAGCGGAACAAGAGCCGAGCAAGAATAGGAGAAAGGCCAACCTGAGCCGGACCAGCCCTTACCACCCCCACCTAACTTGGTGGATGTGATGGCGGTCCAGACTCAGCTGATGCAGAGGATGGCAGAAGCCATGGAGCACCATGGCAATAGTGGAAACCGCACCGCTCCGCAGGACGAGGACCTCACGAGGAAGATCGAGAGGTTCATCCACCTGAAGGCCCCCACCTTCAGCTACTCGGATGACGATGCCGACGACTGGCTGAGGGTGATCGAGACCAAGCTCCACCTCACTGTCTGCTCTGACGATGAGTGCGTCGCCATCGCCGCGCACCAGCTAGAGGGTCCAGCCAAGGCTTGGTGGGACAACTACACCACCACCCACCCGAACCTAGCATTCATCACCTAGCTGGAGTTCTGCGAGGCGTCCGCGAGTAGTACCTGCCCAGCGAGCTGCTGATCCAGAAGGCGTAGGAGTTCCGCACCATGACTCAGGGTGCGAGGAGAGTCAAGGAGTACGAGCGCCACTTCATGAAGATGCTGCGGTACGCCCCCGATGACACCAACACCGACCAGAAGAAGCAATTTTGGTTCCTGCGAGGCCTTCACCACGGCCTTCGCCAGGCACTGAAGGCGAGCGAGCAAAAGTCCCTTCGCCAGCTCGTCAACCGCGCCATCACGGTCGAGGATGAGAGGATGAGCCACGAGGAGCGCATGAGGGGCAAGAAGAAGACGGGAGATCGAGATCACCACGACCGATCCTTCCAGAAGCCGAGGAGTAGACAGAGCAACATGCTGAGGGGGAGCTACCGCCCGGGGCACAACCAGCCTGGGCGTGGCTTCGGAGGTGGAGGACGTAGCCCGTTCCCCAGAGGGAGGAACCCCGGCTACTCCCAGCAGACTGGAGGCTACGCTCGTGTGCCACCAAGCACCGTGAGACCTGCCGCGGGAGGCTTCACTGCCACCTGCTTCGCCTGTGGAAAGCCTGCCACAAGTCCTTCGAGTGCCCCAACAAGAAGGCCTCTGCTACACCCGCGTGAGCACCTGCTCCAAGAGGCCGACCTCCTCAGGCTGCACCACCGCCGTCCACCGGTCGTGGGAGGCTGAACCACCTCACAGAGGAGGACGCTGTCGACGCTCATGATGTCGTGATCGGTGAGTTTTAGGTTTGTAGTACTACTGCTTTGGTTCTCTTCGACACCGGTGCAACCGGGTCGTATATTACCTCTAGATTCGTGAACAAACTTTTCCTCCCTACAACCACCCGACCGATTCCTATCATCACAAGTTCACCACACGGGGATATCCGATGCACCTTGTTGTGCAAAAGAGTGGCTGTGGTCATCCAGGACCACAAGTTCTTTGGGGATCTGATAGTGTTGCCTTCCAATGGCATCGATGTGATACTAGGGATGGATTGGATCACTGCTCACAAGCGTGTCATCTCCACTTCACCGAGACGTGTGAGCTTGGTACACCCCGATGGCACGAAAGTCACCTTTGAGCCAATGAAGTCCCGAGACATACCAGCCGTGTACAGCCTTTGTACAAAAGCCATCTCAAATGTACTAGTGGTGTGTGAGTTTGAGGATGTGTTTCCAGAAGAGCTGCTCGGTCTACCACCCGACCGTGATGTGGAGTTTGTGATCAACTTGGTGCCAGGAACTGCCCTGATAGCCCAGAGTCCGTATCGCATGGTAGAAGTTGAGTTGAAGTTGTTGAAGGTAGAGTTAGACTCACTACTCGAGAAGGGGTTCATCCGACCGAGTGCTTCACCGTGGGGTTCACCAGCTCTGTGCGTACCGAAGAAGGATGAAACTCAGTGTCTGTGTGTTGATTACCACGCCCTAAATGCTGTAACCATCAAGAACAAGTACCCGCTACCCCAGATTGGCGACCTGATCAATCAGCTAAGGCAAGCCAAGTTTTTCAGCAAGATTGATCTCCGGTCAGGCTATCACCAGATGAAGATTCGACCCAAGGACATCCACAAGACTGCATTTGTGACCCGGTATGGACAATACGAGTACATTGTCGTATCGTTCGGTCTTACGAACGCACCGGCGTACTTCATGAACATGATGAACAAGGTATTCATGGATGAGTCGGGCAAGTGTGAAGCCAGCTTTCAGGAGCTCAAGACTCGCCTCACCACTACACCAGTCCTGACTCTTCCCAATGCGAGCAAGGACTTCGTGGTGTACTGTGACGCATCGAGACAGGGACTAGGTTGTGTACTGATGCAGGGAGGCAAACTGGTTGCCTATGCCTCACGACAACTTCGGAAGCATGAGGAGAACTACCCCACACATGACCTCGAGTTAGCTGCAGTCGTTCACGCTCTGAAGATATGGAGGCATTACCTGATGGGTAACAAGTGTGACATTTATACTGATCACAAGAGTCTAAAGTGTATCTTCACGCAGTCAGAGTTGAACTTGAGGCAAAGAAGATGGCTAGAGTTGATCAAGGACTACGACCTGAGCATTCACTACCACCCCGGCAAAGCACATGTTGTAGCTGACGCACTGAGTCGCAAGTATTACTGAAACAACCTGATGGTACAAAAAGAACAACCAACACTTATGAGGAAATGGAGAAGCTGAGTTTGTGGATTGTGGAGAAAGGAAAGTTGAATGAGTTGAGAGTGAAGTACACGCTTGAGGACTAGATTCGATAGGCTCAGAACGGATGCCCAGAGATTGAGGAGGTGAAGAACCTGATGGAAAGAGGCAAAGCAGCCGACTATCGCCTCGTCGAGCAGGGCACGCTATGGTTGAAGGACCGCATATGCATACCACGGGACAAGGAGATTCGAGACTCGATTCTGAAGGAAGCCCACGACTCTTGATACTCGATCCATCCTAGATGCACGAAGATGTACAAAGATCTGAAGGTACGGTTCTGGTGGGAGAAGATGAGGGAAGACATTGCCGAGTACATCACGTGATGCGACACGTGTCAGAGAGTGAAGGCAGAACACCAGAGACCCGCCGGATTGTTGCAACCGCTAGAGATACCCACATGGAACTGGGATGACATCAGTATGGATTTCATTGTGGGTTTGCCGTGTACACAGAAAGGAAATGACTCCATTTCGGTGATTGTCCATCGATTGACCAAGGTAGCACACTTCTTGCCAGTGAAAGCCAACTATAGTGTGAGCCGACTTGCAGAGCTTTATGTGGACAACAACCTGAAGCTTCATGGTGCTCCGAGGAGCATTGTGTCAAACAGAGGGCCAAAGTTTACCGCACAGTTCTGGAAGAGCCTACATGCTTCCATGGGCACCGAGTTGAGCTACAGCACAGCTTTCCACCCCCAGACGGATAGTTAGATGGAGATAGTGAATCAAGTCTTAGAAGACTTTCTGAGGGCTTGTGTGTTGACCGACGGATCTGATTAGGAGAAGAGTCTGTTCTATGCCGAGTTCTCATACAACAACAGCTACCAGGACAGTTTGAAAATGGCCCCCTTCGAAGGTCTTTATGGCAGAAAGTGTCGGACACCGATGATGTGGTCCGAGGTGGGAGAGCGAACCTTTTTCGGTCCCGCTACCATTGTCGAAGCCAAAGAGAATGTCACCAAGGTCAGAGAGAATCTGAAGATAGCTCAGAGCAGGCAAAAGAGCTACGCGGACCCTAAAAGGAAAGACGTCTCATTCGTGTTGGAAGAGCACGTCTACTTGAAGGTGTCGCCCCTCTGAGGCACAAAGAGGTTCCATGTCAAGGGAAAGTTGTCCCCAAGGTACGTTGGCCCGTATCCAATTGTGAAAAGGATTGGGAAGGTGGCTTATAAGCTTGATATACCTCCGGGGCTTATCGGAGTGCACCCAGTGTTCCACGTGTCTCAGCTCCGGAAGTGGGTGGTCGTCAAGAAGAGGGTGCCCGCTCAGGCACTCGATGTTCAGGAGACCCTGGAGTACCCAGTCCGGATCCTAGACTGGGCGGATGTTGACGGTGTATTTTGGTACACCAAGCATGTTCATTACACTTTGGTTTGGATTTGGTTATGGAACTAACCCGCCACTAGGCACACTAATCATATAACAAGTTAATCTTTGTGCATGCATTTGAAAGTGTTGTGTTTATGTAGGAAAACATGGACATAAAGGACGGATTCGCAACAAGTTCAAATGAGCATTTACGGAGTCTTGTTCGTGTTCATGAGCTTGATGAAATCACTTCCAATGGTGGCAAGGACCGAAGTTCTATGAGGAACACCCCCGAGGATTGAAGCGTAAAAGACCAAACTTCATGCAAAGAGAACCTCCATCTTGGACACGGGGATGACATCGTCAAAATCATGCAAGTGGAGGGGGCAAAGTACATAAATGCATAAGGACCCACGGGAGCGAAAGGGGAGACCGAACCGGGCCGAGGTGGGCCCAGGCCGGTCGGCCCAGGCCGGTCAGCCCAGCCCACTTCGGTGGCCGGTTCGGTCCCGTTTTCCTTGCACCCGAAGGATCTTGAACCCTAAAAAGCCTGGGCGCCGCCATTCGACAGAGGGGAGAGTCATTCGCACCAGAAAAGCCATCCACAAGCTAGAGAGAGAGGAGGAGGATCTCCGGAGGGAGATGAACCACCTCGAAGGAAGCACCCACAAGTGGAGAAGAAGGAAGACACCGTCGGAAGGGAAACCATGATCAACGGTGCTATGTCCAGCGGGGTAATCTCCTTATTCGTCCATGGGTTGTAATCGATCTTGAGATGTAATCGCACTTTGTCGGATTATCTATCTATCATCTTGTGTTGAATATACTTTAATGCTTAAGGTTAGCTACCATGCCGTAAAGGGAGTATGAGCTCCAATGCTTCCTTGGATCCATTCAATACACCGTGTCCATCATAGGTCTAGTCATGAATACCTTCGCATAGTGACAGTACGAGAGGAGGGAAAGGGCAAAACCGTGGTCACAACCCCGATAGATTAGATTGGTTTTCATGTCTTTAAGCGATTGCATGCTCTAATTATCGTAGACCCGTGGGCGAGTGTCTTTTATCTTGATATATTAATCATTCTCTCTAGTGTAGTTTAGTTGTTTTCTAGTTTAATCATAGTTAGAGTTTGAGTAGTTAGAGTGTGAAGGTAGATCGAACGCTTGTAATCCCCTTGCTCCGCGGATTGACAAGAACCTTGGGAATCCCGTGGTGAAAAAGGTGTGGGGTCCGTACGCTTGCGGATCGTAGAGGGATACGTCTTTTATCCGTCAACAAGCCACTTTTTCTGGCGCCGTTGCCGGGGAGCAAGCTAGTTTACATCGTTTGATTTGCATCTAACTTAGTTTTATATTTTAGCCTATCTTTTATTTGCTTTATCTAACATATATTATCTAGAAAACCACTTGTTTTGTTTTTTTGTTTTTATCTTATTGTCTAGATGGCGTTCGTTAATCAACCCGTGGAAGAACCGGAGAAATCACTAAGGGATTACGCTAGCCCTCGATGTGAAGACATAAAAGTACAGGAGTCGGATTCAAAGCTTGAAGCGACCAAGTATGAGATTAAATCCAAGATCATCGAGATGGTGGCGGCAAACCCGTTTGAAGGGATGGTTACGGAGAACCCATATAGACATATAAGGGATTTCACGACGATATGCAACACAGTGCGTCAAGAAGGAGTCCCCGATGAATGGTACAAATGGAATCTCTTTTCCTACTCACTTGCCGGCAATGCAAAGACATGGTACTCGTTTGCATCCTTTGAAGTTGAAGGCAATTGGAACAAGTTGACGAAGAAGTTTTGCGAGAAGTTCTTTCCAATTAGCAAGGTTCAAGATCTAAGGAGGCAAGTGATCAATTTCATGCAAGGAGAAGAGGAAGGGATAGACCAAGCCTGGGATAGGTTTAATGGGTTAATCGAACAAGGACCAAAACTCGGCTTCACCGGTGACGTACTCTTGCATACATTTTTCTTTCCCCTAACCCCTAGTTGCATGCAACACGTCGAAATGTGTGCAGGTGGGGATCTCATGGATAAAACACTCACGGAAGCCGCCCAACTTCTACAAAAAATTAGTAAAGCGGCTGCCATGCGAAGAGATTGGGAAACAAGACTTGCGGAAGAGCCAGAATATAATTCGAGGAAGAAGAAGTGTGCTGAATTTTCTAAAGAGCAAACCCCGGAAGTCACAAAAGAGGAGCCAATCACAGAAAAGCTTGAACAAGAACACATCAAGTCAAGAATGTGACGAACAAGAGAAGCATTTCAAGCGCGAAGCCACTAAGGGAGTTCGAACCAATGGATTGGGTTCCTATCGATTACGGAGAAGTATTCGACAAGAGAAGACCATTCCCTAATCAAAAGGGAATAGCGAGAGCATTGGAAGTGGATTTCCCACCGGAGAAGAGAGCGGAAAATTCATACGACCTTGAAACCACCGGTGAGATCTTCCAAAAACTCTTTGGAGATGACATAGTGGATCCGGAACACATAGCTGAGGTGAAGAGAATCATGGGGATCAAGCCCGAAGCATCACCATACGCTCGCCTCACCGAAATTTACGCGATAGGATCCGAAGAAGAAGAGAAGATGACACCACACTTGAGTTGCGAGATGAACGGATTTCAATGCAAAGCTTTATGCGACATTAAAGCCCAAGTAAGTGTCCTATCTTCTAAAATTTACGATAAAGTTCAAGACCACAACCTAGACTTAGCTCCAACATCAACGAAATTAATTATGGGAGATGGTAGAACTATCAAGCCTCTAGGTATTGCTTGCAACATGAAAGTAAAAATCTCTAGAAACTATATACCAACTGATTTCTTTGTTATTGATTCTTACCATAGTAATCATGATCACATAATCCTAGGTAGGCCCTTTCTTAAGTTGGTTGATGCCGTGTTAGATGCCGGAGAAGGCAAAGTAACAATGAACCTTGATGGAACAAAGTACACATATAACTTTCTTCGTGCTTCTAAACACCTTACCCCCTTTCCTCCCGAAGATGAAGAAGTAGAAGAGATAGATAGTCTTTGTTTTGTTGAAACTCTTAGAGACCCGCTGCAAAGAGCGATGGAAAATCAAATTAGTGATCAACAAGATGAAGAACTAGAAGAAGCAACAAAAGGCTTGGAACCACATGATGGAAGCATGTAGGAAGGAAAATTCGAAGACATAGGAGAGATTAAACCCGAGGAGCCACAAGCGCCCGAGGTAGACCTTAAACCTTTGCCCAAAGGATTAAAGTATGAATTTTTGGGCCCGGACAAAACCTATCCAGTCATTGTGAGTGACGAGTTGAGCCCTGAAGAAAATGAGGCGTTGCTGATTTTATTGAAAAAACATAGGAAGGTGATTGGATATTCGATTAATGATCTCAAAGGTATTAGCCCAGCCTTTTGCACTCATCGTATACCAATGGAAGACCAATGTAAGCCCGTAGTGGACCACCAAAGGAGGCTAACTCATGCCATGCGAGAGGTAGTAAAGAAAGAGGTCATCAAGTTACTTGATGCCGGAATCATCTACCCGGTTCCGCATAGTGAATGGGTGAGCCCGGTACATTGTGTACCAAAGAAAGGAGGTTTGACCATGGTGAAGAATGAGAAGAACCAATTGATACCACAAAGAACCATGACCGGGTGGCGGATGTGTATCGATTATCGTAAGCTTAACAAAGCGATGAAGAAAGATCACTTCCCCCTACCATTCATCGACGAGATGCTCGAGAGGTTAGCAAACCACGCTTATTTTTGCTTTCTCGATGGGTACTCGGGGTTCATGCAAATTCCCATTCACCCGGATGATCAACACAAGACGACGTTTACATGCCCTTACGGAATGTTTGCATATAGAAGGATTCCCTTCGGTCTATGCAACGCTCCGGCCTCTTTTCAACGTTGCATGATGGCCGTATTTTCGGAATTCATCAAAGAAATTGTCGAGGTGTTCATGGATGATTTTTCCGTTTATGGGAAGACATTCAAGGATTGCTTGGCAAACTTGGAAAAGGTCCTCACGAGGTGTGCGAAGGTAGACTTGGTATTAAATTGGGAAAAGTGACACTTCATGGTTAGGCAAGGCATAGTGCTCGGACATGTTATATCTGAGAGAGTAATTGAAGTGGACAAGGCTAAGGTAGAGACGGTTGAGCAACTCCCACCTCCTACGGATATTAAGTCCTTAAGGAGCTTTCTAGGCCATGCTGGATTCTATAGGAGATTTATCAAGGACTTCTCGAAGATCACTAAGACTTTAACGCATCTTCTTCAAAAGGATGTGGCTTTTGACTTTGATGAGAAGTGCTTAGCGGCATTCCGGACCTTGAAAAGTGTGTTGGTGAATGCTCCCATTATCCAACCTCCGGATTGGAGCCAACCTTTCGAGGTCATGTGTGACGCAAGTGACTACGCCGTAATCGCGGTCTTGGGTCAAAGAAAGGAAGGCCGAGTGCACGTCGTTTACTATGCTAGCAAAACTCTTAGTGGGCGCAATTAATTCATGCCACTACGGAAAAAGAGTTGCTAGCGGTGGTATTCGCTTTAAAAAAATCAGATCTTACATCGTGAACTCGAAGGTCATTGTTTATACCGATCACGCAGCCATCAAGTATGTCTTGGCTAAGAAGGAAGCTAAACCACGTTTGATTCATTGGATCCTTCTTCTCCAAGAATTTGATGTTGAAATTCGTGATAAAAAGGGGGTGGAGAATGTTGTGGCCGATCATTTATCTAGGATGAATCGTGGACAAGATGATAAAGAGCCCATCGAAGATAAAATGAGAGATGACCACCTCTATCGAGTGCTTGATAAAGATACTTGGATGATCGATATCATTCGAGCAATTCGGAAAATGCCCCTCGATCATCTAGACAAAAACACTCAAAATAAGATAATCTTCGAAAGTAGGAAATACTTTTGGGATGCACCATACCTCTTCAAACTTGGCAACGATGGAGTAATGAGAAGATGTGTGCCAAGAGAAGAGAGGGTTGAGATTCTAAGGAAGTGCCACTCGGCGGAGTACGGTGGGCACTATATCCATTTTCGAACCCAAGCAAAAGTATGGTCGAGCAGATTCTTTTGGCCGTAGATGCATGAAGATACTAAAAGATATGTCGTATCATGTCCCGAATGCCAAAGAACCGGAAACATCTCTCAGAGAAATTCTATGCCTTTGAAATACAACCTACAAATCGACATATTCGATGTATGGGGTATAGACTTCATGGGGCCTTTTAAAAACTCATTTGGATTTGAGTATATCCTAGTCATGGTTGATTATGTATCCAAGTGGGTAGAGGCTATACCATGTCGTAAAGCTTCCACGGAGGAGTCCATTACTATGATCAAGAATGTGATTTTTCCTCGTTTCGGTGCACCGAGAATCTTGATAAGTGATGGAGGAACTCACTTCACCGGGAAGAATTTCAAAAAGTGCTTGTCCAAGTTGGGAATTGAGCATAGGGTTTCTACGGCCTATCACCCACAAATCAACGGACAAGCGGAGACGTCAAATAGGCAATTAAAAAGCATCCTCAACAAAACCATAGAGAAGGGAGGCAAGGATTGGTCAAAGAAATTAGACGGAGCTTTATGGGCTTACCGAACGGCGTTCAAGACACCGATAGGTATGACCCCTTATCAATTCGTCTATGGAAAATCTTGCCACCTTCCGGTTGAGTTGGAACATAAAGCCTATTGGGCGATTAAAGAGATGAACCTCGATCTCGATGCCGCGGTGGTAAAACGAAGGATCCAAATAAGCGAGCTAGAGGAGTTGAGGTTGAAAGCATATGAAAATGCAAGCATATACAAAGAGAGAATCAAAAGGTGGTACGATAAAAGATTGAAAAAGAAAGAATTTAAAGAAGGAGATAAGGTCCTCCTCTACAATTCGAGGTTTAAAACCTTCGGAAAGGGGAAATTGCAAAGCAAGTGGGACGGACCTCATGTTGTGCATTCGGTGCTCTCCAACGGAGCGGTAACCATTATGGATATAAACGACGATCAATTTGTGGTGAATGGTCAGCGGCTTAAGGTTTACTACGAACCTGACGTTGTGCCCCTTCACCATGTTGATGCTTCACCATGGAGGACGAGCCCGAACGTCCCGCCTAGGACGAAAAACAAGGCATGAATTTCTGTAAATAGTTTTTCTTTTAGTTTTCTGGAGTTTCTCGTGAAGATTTACTGGGCCAACTTTTTCCCATGGGCTAAGGAGGTGAAAAAAAGGCGGTGCGCGAAAAACCGGACCGGCCCGGCCCCCGAGACAGGGTGGCCCGACCGGCCCAGGTGGGTCCCGGCGGCCATCATCCCCGATTTTTGCCCGAATTGCTCCTTTTCTACTTCCTTCTTCGGTCAGAAAATTTTAAGGGAAGTTTAAAAAAGGAAAATGAGGTTCTCAGGGTTTTCCTCTCCGGACTATTTATTTGGCCGAATTGGGAGCTCGGGAATCGACCCCTTCAAGCAATATTTTGCACCCTTGCAGCAGCCATTGTGTCCCCAAGGAGCTTAGAGTTGAAGCAAGAAGCCAAGGAGCCATCGATGGAGGAGGCGATGCGATGTGAGATCAAGCTACCCGTCAAGAGGACAGCACGTATCCGTTGCAGAGGGCGTGTCCCGACCGGAGCTCTTGCATCTCGCAACCCCGTCGAAGGAGAGAAGGTCCCGATGCCCGTTCGAAGGTCGGCACACATCCAAGGCATGAAGCGCAAAGACTACAAGGAGGCGTCGCCCGAGCCTAAGGATTATGGGGGTAGTGACTACTTCGACGATTGTAGCCCGAGCTCGTGGGCGGCCGCC
The DNA here is from genome assembly GCA_947561735.1 of Cenchrus americanus. Taxonomy (NCBI): domain Eukaryota; kingdom Viridiplantae; phylum Streptophyta; class Magnoliopsida; order Poales; family Poaceae; genus Cenchrus; species Cenchrus americanus. Next base: position 91,966,754 of record OX387245.1, on the reverse strand, counting down.
GGAAGAGATGATAAAGACCTCTACATTTGGGATTAGCAGCCCAAAGAGAGGACTCCCGAAGGCCCCAACGGAGACGGTAACGATGGCAACGAGAGCGGTAACGACAATGGAGGTGGCGACGACGGTGGTGACGACGGTGGAGACAATGGCGATGAAGACCCCTTCGGATTGCATCCGATGTGTTGTCGAACTTGCCGTCAATCCATCGGGGATCTCTAGATGTCGGTCGATGAATGTCTCCAAGCCATGGAAGCGATGAAGCAGCGTATGGAGGATTTGGAGCACGTAGTTGGTGACAACTACAAGTTCCTTAACTGTAACGTGCGCAAACTTTTTGGCATGGTTGGAAACATGAGAGGCAAGTGGTGCAATACTCGCTTGAAGTACCACTAGGTCTAGTTTTCCCCTTAGGATTTTTGTAAGATACGACGAGGACGTTTTATGTTTTTAGCGTGGGGGAGAGCTAGCTAGCTAGCCTTAGCTTTTAAGTTTCAAGTTTAGGTTCGGTTTAATCTTCGAGCGAGAGTCTTAGAGTTTAATGAGTCTTAATTTTTTGAGTGTGTTTCTAAATTTTTGCAAGTTTGAAAGTGTCTTAAATTAGTGTTGAGTCAAAGAAAACCAAATAATAAGAGTCTTTATATATTTTTGTGTCTTGTGCGATGCTTATTTTTATTCACTTGTTTGTTTATCTTTGATTCTCGATATATGAACACAAGTGTGTGGTTTGAAAAATGAATACCGTGGTGCTTAGTGGAATTGCTACTACTTAAAGTACCCACACCACACTTCCATCTTGAGCTTCACATGTTAGTTGTGCTATGTTCAATGCTAAAAGTTGGAGGATTTCAGTTCTGAAAATTATCTAAAAACCCTTGTAATAAAGGTTAGCAAAACCTCTTTTTCCTAGTTGAGAGTAAGAAAAAAATCCTATACAAAGCCAATTTTTTTGTTTTGCTCCACCATAAGTGTGATTAGCACGATGAGTTGGGCTAGGATCCTTCTCTCTTGGGAGTTTTAATTTCGAGCAATGATCATGTTCTTGTGCTTATCTTTTGTTGCTAGCCTCGTCATGCATTCGATCACAAGACTTTCACCTTGGAAGTCCCGTGCATCGCCGAATTCCATACCCAACCCAATATATCTCTTTGGTACATCGCATTCCTTGAACACAACCTACTTTCAAAAGTTTCGTCTCGTCTCTAGCATGATTTATTTAAAATTTCAGATTGTATGCATGCGAGAAAGAGAGGAGTTGAGAGCTTTGAAAAGTTGTCAAGAGAGGGAAAAATAAAGAGAAAAGTATGAGTATGGAAAAGAAAGAAAGAAAGAAAGAAAAAAATATGTGAAAGAAAAAAATATGAGAATGAAAGAAGGAAAAGAAAAAGAAAAAGATGAGGTAGCAATAAAGATATGAGAGGGATGGATCAAGTGAAAGAAAAGAAAAATAAAGTGTAAGGAAGGATGTCACGTTGTTGAGAGACGAAACTTTCACTCTTTTTCCAACCACGTGCAATCCGACAACGAGGACGTCATCGGTGCCTTGTAGTCATAATTTTCTTTTGCCCTTGCACATGTCCACCATTCTAAATCTTCTCATCCTTGATATCCCTACATATGGTTAATTCTCATGATCATTGGCTTTGAAAGGTAAACAGCCATTAGAGGAAGTTCTTAGTTTGACAATACTTGTGTTGATTGCACTAGCCCTACCTATTGAACCACTTTACATATTATATGAGAGACTTATGGGAGGTGAGAGTTTTATAAAATTGGTTTAGGATAGCCACCTCATATGAGTGACTTGAGAGAGCTTGGAGAAAGGTTTTTGTCTAATACTTGTTGCAGGAATTTTGTTTTTAAAATCATAAAAACCCTCCGATGGAAGCAAAGAAGTAAGTATGGCTGAAATTGAAGACTTCGAGTGAAGAGTTTGAGTTGTGAGGTAAATCTTGACATGGTAAAGATTCTAAACGCCCATTGTTTATGTTTGATGATCATTACTTTGTATTTATGTATTAAAGATGAAAGGATTGACTAACTTGTGAAGAAGGATTAGCAGTATGCAATTACAACGCCTTGGACGAAGTTCTTTTATGAGTACTTGCTCGAGGACGAGCAAGAGCTAAGCGTGGGGGAGATGTTGACGGTGTATTTTGGTAACCAAGCATGTTCATTACACTTTGGTTTGGATTTGATTATGGAACTAACCCGCCACTAGGCACACTAATCATATAACAAGTTAATCTTTGTGCATGCATTTGGAAGTGTTGTGTTTATGTAGGAAAACATGGACATAAAGGACGGATTCACAACAAGTTCAAAGGAGCATTTACGGAGTCTTGTTCGTGTTCATGATCTTGATGAAATCACTTCCAATGGTGGCAAGGACCGAAGTGCTACGAGGAACACCCCCGAGGATTGAAGCGTAAAAGACCGAACTTCATGCAAAGAGAACCTCCATCTTGGACGCAGGGATGACATCGTCAAAATCATGCAAGTGGAGGGGGCAAAGTACATAAATGCATAAGGACCCATGGGAGCGAAAGGGGCGACCGAACCGGGCCGAGGTTGGCCTAGGCCGGTCGGCCCAGGCCGGCCGGCCCAGCCCACTTCGGTGGTCGGTTCGGTCCCGTTTTCCTTGCACCCGAAGGATCTTGAACCCTAAAAAGCCTGGGCGCCGCCATTCGACAGAGGGGAGAGTCATTCGCACCAGAAAAGCCATCCACAATCTAGAGAGAGAGGAGGAGGATCTCCGGAGGGAGATGAACCACCTCGAAGGAAGCACCCACAAGTGGAGAAGAAGGAAGACACCGTCGGAAGGGAAACCATGATCAACGGTGCTATGTCCAGCGGGGTAATCTCCTTATTCGTCCATGGGTTGTAATCGATCTTGAGATGTAATCGCACTTTGTCGGATTATCTATCTATCATCTTGTGTTGAATATACTTTAATGCTTAAGGTTAGCTACCATGCCGTAAAGGGAGTATGAGCTCCAATGCTTCCTTGGATCCTTTCAATATACCGTGTCCATCATAGGTCTAGTCATGAATACCTTCGCGTAGTGACAGTACGAGAGGAGGGAAAGGGCGAAACCGTGGTCACAACCCCGATAGATTAGATTGGTTTTCATGTCTTTAAGCGATTGCATGCTCTAAGTGTCGTAGACCCGTGGGCGAGTGTCTTTTATCTTGATATCTTCATCATTCTCAATAGTTTAATCATAGTTAGAGTTTGAGTAGTTAGAGTGTGAAGGTAGATCGAAAGCTTGTAATCCCCTTGCTCCGCGGATTGACAAGAACCTTGGGAATCCCGTGGTGAAAAAGGTGTGGGGTCCTTACGCTTGCGGATCGTAGAGGGATACGTCTTTTATCAGTCTAAAATATAAAACTAAGTTAGATGCAAATCAAACGATGTAAACTAGCTTGCTCCCCGGCAACGGCGCCAGAAAAAGGGGCTTGTTGACAGAAAAAGCCCTAGCCGCCATTCGGGCTATTTATAGCCCCCTGGTCGAGAGCCACACATCATACAATTCGTCATCGGCCGCCGAGGAGCAGAGAAGAGAGGGACACCATCCCGGAGAGGAGAGGGTCGAGCTAGTTGACTAGGGTTTCCCTAGCCGACGTGGGAACCTTGCATGGAAGACCACGTCGGAGTTCCCGGAGCTAGAAGCAAGATCATGGAAGGATCCCGGTGGTGATCTTGTGTATGTATCATTGTCATAGTTGAATTATCAAGTTGAATCTATTCTTAGCGATCAAGTGTTTCCTCGAAGATTTCGTTTTTCGATCGGCTTGCTTATTCCAATTCTATTCTCGAGAAAGATTACATAGGGTGTTCTTGTAGTCGCGGTGGTGAAGGATCGGATGGCGACTAGAGAGGGGGTGAGTGAATAGGAGCCGGTAAAAATTCTTCTCAAAGAACCCGGCCTATACCCTAGTCAAAACCCAGTCACACACAAGCGATGGATCGAATCACACACAAATCGCCAAGACAACGAGGTTATGGATCAACCTCAAGTCTTAGGAATGATTCCTTGAAGCACACGCAGAAGCACGAAAGAAGGAGGGAGGAATCGAACCAAGAAGCAAAGCTGCCAGCCTCTGGCGGACCGTCCGGCCAGGCAGGGCAGACTGTCCGTGATGGCCGCGCGGACCGTCCGGCAAGGTATCGCGGACTGTCTGCACCTTTGCCGCGGACTGTCCGGCCTGCCTAGCCGGACGGTCCGCTAGAGGCTGGCATCTTTGCTTTTTGGTTCGATTCCTCCCTCCTTCTTTCGTGCTTCCGCGTGTGCTTCAAGGAATCGTTCCTAAGACTTGAGGTTGATCCATAACCTCGTTGTCTTGGCGATTGGTGTGTGATTCGATCCATCGCTTGTGTGTGACCGGGTTTTGACTAGGGTATAGGCCGGGTTCTTTGAGAAGAATTTTTACCGGCTCCTATTCACTCCCCCCTCTCTAGTCGCCATCCGATCCTTCAATTGGTATCAGAGCTTGGTGCCGGATTCTTTGTGGCTTTGACAAGTCTCGAATCTTAAGATGGCATACATTGAGAGGGGCGGTCCGCCGAACTTCGATGGCAAGGGTTACCACAAGTGGGCGACTCGTATGAAGATCTTTCTTCGTGGCAAGTTGTTGGATTTCATTGTGCTTGACAAGACCTATGCTATTCCGGTCAACATCCATACTCTTATGGTGACCGATGCTGGTGCTAAGGCCAAGTATGAGGCAAATGCAAAAGCCGTTGATCACTTGGTCAAGAGCTTGTGTGATCCTGAGTTTGAGCGTGTTCGCCATTTGAATCTTGCTGGGCAAATTTGGGAGAAGTTGTTGGTTGCTCACGGTGGTGATAACCATGTGAAGGCTCGCCTCTTTGTCTCTTACCGAATGCAATATGAGAACTTCACTCAACTTCCCGGTGAGGACATTGATGCAATGTTTCAGAGGTTCACCGCCATCGTGAACAACATGAAGGCTAATGTTGAGGATTTCCCTTACACTGAGCATGATCTAGCTTTGAAGCTCTTGCATGTCTTGGACCCAAATGTTTGGGGTGCTAAGGTTGAGGCCATCAAGGAGTCTAGGCAATATTTGACCATTGAGTTGGATGATCTCTTTTCTAAGCTCAAGTCGGCTGAGGTTGATAGGAAGTTGCAATCCAAGCATGAGGGCTCGACTGATCATAGTCTTGCTCTTGTGGGCAGATCAAAGGGCAAAGCTAACCCTTCCTGTCGACAGTTTTCCTTGTCTTCTCTTATGTCTATTCCAGATGAGGAGTTTGATGTGCTGGGCGAGGAGGAGCTGGCCTTGCTCTCAAGGAGGTTTGATCGACTACATGAGAGCCGGAGGAATGCAAGGTGGAGCTCGGGGACATGCTACAAGTGTGGCAAGCGTGGACACTTCATCGCCTAGTGCCCGGAAGCGGAGGAGAACAATTACAAGATGAGAGAGTACAAGGCGCACCCAAGGCGTGAAGACAAGTATTCCTCCAAGGGCAAGCACTTCAGCAAGTCCAAGATCAAGGATAAGGACAAGCGGCGACCGAGCAAGGACGGCTACAAGAAGGACAAGGCAAGAGCCATGGTGGCCTGTGCAAGCGACGTCGACTCAAGCTCAAGCGACGCACAGTCAAGCTCAAGCAGTGAAGATGAAGACACCGGGAGGCGCAAGGGCAAGAAGAGTGCAAGCCGGAACCTCAGTGGATTGAGCTGTATGGCGCTTGAAGGCTTTTGTGGCATGGCCCATAGCTCGAGCAGCAAGAAGAGCGAGAAGGAAGACAGCGACTCCGACTCGGAGGATGAGGTAAATTGTGACCCCGACTCTTTGCCTGCTGAGATCACTAGGTTGAATGGCTTGATTGACAACCGTGATAGTGTGTTGAGAGATGCTAAGAAGATGAGGAAAGATCTTAGGGCTCAACTTGAGAATGCTAGTGAGAAAGTAGGAGAGTTAGAGTCCAAATTGCTTGAATTGAAACTTGAGAATTACTCTTTGAAACTTGCACCTTCTACTCCTGATGATGTTGAGTGTCTTGAGTGTGATGCATGGTTGAATGAGATCAAGTTGCTTAATGAGAAGAATGCTTCCACTTTGGCTAAACTAGATGCTCTTAGGACTGAGTATGATGAGCTTAAGACTAGACCCACTTTTCTTGGTGCTTGTAAATCATGTCCTACTATGCATGCTAAGCTTGTTGATGCTCGTTCTACTATTAGCACTTTGGAAGCTTCTTTGAAATCTCCTGTTGTCAATGCATGCACTAGCTGTGATGAAGTTACTTTGCGCAATCTTGAACTTACTTCCCGTTTGGATGTCATTTATGAGGAGAATGATTACTTGAGGAAGGTGTTGGGTTGGTTGTCTGGGCAGGAACCTCAATTGAAAATCATGATTGAGGAGTTCAAGAGAGCTAATGGTCGTGGTTTGGGTTTTGAGAAGTTAGGTGAGAAAGTGGGAGAGAACAGTGGGGAGAGTGTGTATGAGAAGTGTGTTGAGTCTAACCCCGAGTTTGAGGTGATCGGAGACATCCAAGTCTCACTTCCAAAAGCACCCAAGAACTCTTTCACACCAAAGCCCAACCACCTTTGCAACAAGCTTGACACAACCCAAGATCCACCCAAATTCCCACCTAAGACAAATGACTTCCAGAAACCGGTGAAGTTTGTGAGTGAGAAGGGTGAGAAGCCTAGAGAGAAGCCAGAGCCAAAACCAAAACCCATCCCCTTCAGGTGTGAGTATTGTGGCAAGGAGAGGCATCTAGCAGAGTTTTGCTACAAGAGGAAGAGGGATGAGAGGCTTGCTAGGGAGCAAGCAAACCAGGACAGGTATCGCCAGTCTCATGGTATTCCTGAGCCTAGAGTGCCACTTCCACGGGGTGTGGGAAGTGTGAAGAGTGTTGGTAGAGTTGGAGCTCAGGTGGTAGGTTCCCACAGATAGGTGGTGGTGAGAGGTTTGTTAGGAGAGATGATGGTGTGCGTGCTGGTGAGAGGTTTGGTTGGGCTCATGGTGGTTTTGTTGGACGTCCGCCTACTCGTCCTCAATACGGGTTTAGGGGAGATGATCGCAGCTTTGGGTTCCAGAGGAACTACGGACCACGTTTTCCCCCTCGTGGTGCTCGTACTCCTTCCATGGGACATGGGAAGTTTGGTGAAAAGGGAATGATGTTTGCTAACCCCTATTTTGAGCAGATGGCTCGACACTGGTTTAACTTTCTTTGTGCTAACCCCAGTGTCGAGTCGAGAGCTCATTCTCGTTCTTGTTTCTGACTACAGGCAGGAGGCTTGGAGAACATTTGGTTGATCGACTCTGGATGTTCCCGACACATGACCGGAGATAAGAAGTGGTTCTCCAGCCTCACTCCAGTGAAAGAAAAGATGTACATCACATTTGGGGACAATGGACGAGGAAGGGTGATTTCTGAGGGTGTTGTGCATGTGAGTGACAAGGTAACGTTGAAGAGGGTTGCTCTTGTGAAGTCTTTGGGTTTCAATTTGCTTTCGATTTCTCAGTTGCTTGATGAGGGCTTTGAGGTGCATTTCAAGTCTGGCAAGTCTCGTTTGCTGGATTCTCGAGGTGATCTTGTTTGTATGATCATCCCCGAGGGTCAGATTTTCAGGGCTGATTTCTCTCGTTCTTTGGGTCCTTCTTCTGATTTGTGGAAATGGCATAGGCGGTTGGGTCACTTGAGCTTTGATTTGGTTTCCCGCTTGAGTGGTCTTGACCTTGTCCGAGGATTGCCGAGGTTAAAGCTTGAGAAGGATTTAGTTTGTGCTCCGTGTAGGCATGGCAAGATGGTAGCCACTCCCCATCCACCCCTGACCGATGTCATGACCGAGCGTCCGACAGAGCTGTTGCATATGGACCTTGTTGGGCCAGCTCGAGTTCGCTCGGTGGTTGGGAAGTGGTATGTCCTTGTTGTGGTGGACGATTACTCTCGCTATGCTTGGGTGTTTTTCTTGGAAGACAAGAGTGAGACATTTGGTTTTGTTCGAGATCTGATCGTGAGGTTGAAAAACGAGAGGCATGAGAATGTTATTCGAGCTATCCGCAGTGACAATGGCTCAGAGTTCAAGAACTCTCATTTTGATGCCTTTTGTCGTGATCTAGGTCTTGAACATCAGTATTCGACCCCTTATGTGCCCCCTCAAAATGGAGTCGTGGAAAGGAAAAATCGGACTCTTTGTGAAATGGCTAGGACGATGCTGGATGAGCACAGGACTCCTAGGAGGTATTGGGCTGAGGCGGTCAATACGGCTTGTCATGTTTCCAACAGGATTTTATTGCGAGCTTTCAAGAAGAAGACCTGTTATGAGCTTATTCATGGTCAGGCACCCAAAGTGAGTCATTTCCGAGTTTTTGGTTGTAAGTGCTTTATTCTTAAGAAGGGAAAACTCGACAAGTTTGAGGCTAGGTCTAGTGATGGGATTTTATTTGGATATGCTAACCATTCTAGAGCCTATAGGGTGCTTAACCTTGAGACTAACAAAATCATGGAGACTTGCGAGGTAACCTTCGACGAGACAATGCCATGTACCTCTCTTGGTTTTGAATGTGCAGGTGATGAAGAGATGGCCGAGGACCTCTTTGAAGAGGAGAAGGATGAAGCTGGAGATGATGATGGAGAGAACCATACGGTACCAAGCGGGATTGTGTACACACTACTTCCCCTACGACCACTATGGAGGGTGGACCGTCTACTTCATGGACAACGACTGTGCGACAAGAGGACCAGGCGAGAGAAGCTGAAGTTGAGGGGGAGGTAGTCTCGAGGCGTGAGGCTCCCCAGCGGATTAAAGAATTGCATCCCCTATCGAAGATCATTGGGGACATCGACGAACGCACGACACGGCCAAGGTCTAGAAATTCCTCTCATTTCGCTCATGCTGCATTTGTTGCCTCCTTTGAGCCCAAGGACATTGGGCACGCTTTATTTGATGCAAACTGGGTCAATTCTATGCATGAGGAGTTGGAAAATTTTGAGAGGAACCAGGTGTGGGAGTTAGTAGAACCACCTCCAAATTGCCATCCTATAGGAACCAAGTGGGTTTGGAAGAACAAAGAGGGTGAGAATGGGATGGTTGTGAGGAACAAGTCCAGACTTGTTGCTCAGGGTTATAGTCAAAAGAAGGGGATCGACTATGAGGAGACCTTTGCTCCTGTGGCCCGTCTTGAGGCAATTCGAATCCTTCTAGCCTTTGTCGTGGCTAAAGGGTTCAAGTTGTTTCAAATGGATGTGAAAAGTGCTTTTCTGAATGGGGTCATAGAGGAGGAGGTGTATGTGAAGCAGCCACCGGGGTTCGAGAGTGAGAAGTATCCACACAAGGCGTACAGGTTGAAAAGGGCTCTGTATGGGTTGAAACAGGCGCCCCGGGCTTGGTATGGGAGATTGAGAGGTTTTCTGGTGAGCAGAGGGTTTGTGATGGGTACCGTGGATAGGACCTTGTTTCTCCTCAAGCATGGAAATGACTTGTTGATTGTGCAGATATACATGGATGATATTGTTTTTGGTGGCTCGTCACATAACCTTGTTGCCAAGTTTGCAGATGAGATGAGCAGGGAATTCAAAATGAGCATGATGGGCGAGTTGCAGTACTTTCTCGGGTTGCAGATTAAGCATGTGAAGGATGGAACATTTGTACATCAGACCAAGTACACGAAAGACATGTTGAGGAAGTTCCAGATGCAAGATGTGAAGCCTATGTCGACACCCATGGGGAGTACGGCTACTTTGGATGCGGACGAGGATGGAGAACCAGTGGACCAGCGGGAGTACAGGAGCATGATCGGCTCCCTCCTCTACTTGACGGCGACGAAGCCGAACATACAGTTCAGTGTGTGTTTGTGCGCTCGTTTTCAGGCTTCGCCGAGGACATCACATCGACAGGCCGTCAAGAGGATTTTCAGGTACCTACAGTCTGCCCCTGGTCTTGGCCTTTGGTATTCTTCCTCCTCGACTCTTTCACTTCATAGTTTTTCTGATGCGGATTTTGCTGGTTGTCGAGTCGAGAGGAAGTCTACTTCTGGTTCTTGTCAGTTTCTTGGATCCTTGTTGGTTTCGTGGTCTTCCCGCAAGCAGTCTAGTGTAGCTCAGTCTACCACCGAGGCAGAGTATGTTGCAGCCACGAGTTGTTGTTCCCAGCTGTTGTGGATTTCATATACTTTGAGAGACTTTGGTGAGGAGTGCACCCAGATCCCACTTCTTTGTGATAGCACCAGTGCCATAAGCGTAGCTAAAAACCCAGTGCTTCACTCCAGAACCAAACACATAGAAGTGAGGTATCATTTTTTGAGAGACAATGTGGAGAAAGGGACCATTGTGTTGAGCCATGTTCCTACCCAAGATCACCTTGCAGACATTTTCACAAAGCCTCTCGACCAAGCTACATTTGTGCGCTTGCGGGGGGAACTTGGGGTTTGTTGCCCTTTCTAGTTGATTCTTAGGGGATTTCCTTTTTGTACCATATGTATCATACCATGTTTACTTTGATGTATATACATGCTTTGCTTGATGTATAAACCATGGTAGGATAGCCATCTTGTCATTTATCATGTTGCATTTGTATCATATTGCATTTTAGGATGATGAGCTTCTTTTATATGCCTTATTTGAGTCTCTATGGCTATTTGTGAGATATTGGTCATATGTGTGGAGAAATGGCTATGTGAGGCTATGCTCTTGGAATATTTGAGATATATATATTGTGAGATAGCCCTTTTTGAATCAAATGCTAATCTTGACTTAATTTGATGAAATGTGCTCCACTCATGTGTAGTAGGGTATCCATGTCATGTTTTGGTCTAAATGTGCTTTCTATGCTTAGATTGTGCTTGGATGTCTTTTGCTTGCATTTGGGCCAAAGGCCGTATATCATTGTGAATGTTTAGCCTATATTGCATTCATGGGGGAGCATAAGCTTCTTTTTGCCGCAAAGGCACTTCATGTACCATGAAATGAATTAATCTTGAAAAGAAGTGTGTATGCTTGAAAAATGCTCTACCCACCATGTCTATGCTTAAAATGTTTTATCTTTCACACATGGGTGCAAAACATGTTGCATGATGTTCACCAGTGGAGTAGTCTCCCCGAAGTGGACACATGGCTCATGAGCTTTAACATGGCATGCTTTGTTTTATGGGTGTTTGCAATGATCTTTTGTCGAGAATTGGGTATCCTTGTATGATCTCTGGATGATATGCATGTTTTTGGCTCGAATATGACATGGATAGGCTTTTACATTTGAAGTGAGCCATCTTTTGGTATAATTATTCAAATCTGAAAATTTGCTTTGTCACATGCCTATATTTTCATATATTACTTGTGGCAATGCTTTGACTATGTTATGATCCATATATGTGCTCTTTGTCTCATTTCTAGCCTTTGACACTAAATTTGGCCTATTTGAGAAGCTCATGTAGATGTTTAAATGCTTTGTTTTGCATTTCTGCATTTTCACCTTGATTCATACATTGTCAACAAGGGGGAGAAGAGGTGAGCTTAATGAAAATTCAGAAGAGGTGAGCTGAAATTTGGATTGCCTCCACATGTTCAGGGGGAGCTTTCTTGCTGTTTTCGATGTGGAGTTTGTGCTTTGCTTGGCTTGTGACCTTTCTTCGCCTTTCTTTGGTTTTGGTCATGAGTTGAGCTTCTTTGTTTTTCTTTCTTCTTCCTTTCTCTTTTTCTCTGAATTTCATTTCGCGTTGTGTGTTGTCAATGCACTCATCAAGGGGGAGATTGAGGACCAGGAGCGTCCCAGTGGTCGATGGATGACCGCTCCTCGGTGATGAGTGATTGACAACGGGTGTTGGACCGACTCTTGGCTTAGTGCGCGAGTGTAGGGTCGCGGCCTAGTTCGTGTTGTTGCGGGTGAAGAACGGGCGCGAAAGGTCTTCAGCCTTGAAGGGCCTCCGGGAGATGGAGAGACAAGTAGGCTCGGTTCGAGGGACCCGGTGGACAGCGGGACTAGGTGCGGGCCACATGGTGGCGACACAAGCAAGACGAAGTCATGGACAATCGAGCCGGTGCACGGTGGCGGTCAAGTCAAGTGGTTTGGCGGGAGGCCGGACCGGGCACGCGGGGTTTGGTGGTTTGCCCACAAAATCATCGGCGGACAGTTTCTTGGTTTGGGCCTCAAAACCATGTCTGAGGGCCCAACACGACGAAGACGGGATCCGGGCGTGTCGGGAAGCTTCGAGGTGGAGGACACGCGGCGGGATCGCAGGGTTTGCGTCGGGAGGACGCAGGGTGCGGCAAAGGCGTGGCCATCCGATGGCAAGACCCACAAACATTACCTAAATGCCCCTACGTGGGTTGTATCGCCAGTAGTTAAGTTAGGGGTAGTCGAGTCATTTACCACTCCGGCGGGACCTGATATATAAGCCATGAGTGTGTGTGGATGGCTCTCTCTCTCTCTGCGACTTAGGGTTTCATTTTCCTCCCTCCCATTTCTCATTTTCGTAGCTATTTTTCTTCTATTTTCTCTAGGCTAGCATGAGAGCTTCATGAGAGATTTGTTGAGAGGGATGGATGCTAGGGCGGCATGCTAGACCTTGTGAATCTTTCCTGGTTTGTATAGAAGTTTCAGAGTTGTGTTTTTCGTGGTCTTTTTGTGCTTGTTTTCGTGCCTTCGTTCTCGGTGCGATTCCGCGGATTTGAGTGGGTTTCTCCCCGGATTTCTTTGAGGGAAACATGGATAGATGTCTCGCGCATCTTCGTGATTGATCTTGTACCCTCAAACGCCGGGAAACCACTTCGATTCGGGAGTTTTCGTTCGGTGCTCAAGCTCTTGGTGGTGCTCAAAGGATTCGCGATTCCCGGTGATTTAGGGAGTTAGGAGGCAAGATTTTTGGGCTATAGCATCCTTGTGTGACGCTTTTCAAGTCCCCAAACCCTTGTCTCCACAGCTTCAACCGTTTGGGAAATCCGATGATGATTTGGGGGAGTTGACTTTCGAGGTCGGGCGTTTTTCTACTCTGTCCGAGCCTCGCGGACGGTCACATGCCTATATTTTCATATATTACTTGTGGCCGTCTGATGGCAAGACCCACAAACATTACATAAATGCCCCTGCGTGGGTTGTATCACCAGTAGTTGAGTTAGGGGTAGTCGAGTCATTTCCCACACGGGCGGGACCCGATATATAAGCCATGAGTGTGTGTGGATGGCTCTCTCTCTTCGGGACTCAGGGTTTCATTTCCCCCCTCCTCTTTCTCATTTTCCTGGACTATTTTCTTCTCCATTTTCTCTAGGCTAGCATGAGAGCTTCATGAGAGATTTGTTGAGATGGATGGATGCTACGGCGGCATGCTAGACCTTGTGAATCTTTCCTGGTTTGTATAGAAGATTCGGCATTGTGATTTTCGTGGTCTTTTTCGTGCTTGTTTTTGGTGCCTTTGTTCTTGGTGTGGTTCCACGGATTTGAGTGGGTTTCTCCCCGGATTTCTTTGAGGGAAACATGGATGGATGCCTAGTGCATCTTTGTGATTGATCTAGTGCCCTCAAACGCTGGGAAACCACTTCGATTCAAGGATTTTCGTTCGGTGCTCTAGCTTTTGGTGGTGTTCAAAGGATCCGCGATTCCCGATGATTTAGGGAGTTAGGAGACGAAATTTTTGGGGTATAGCATTCTTGTTTGACGCTTAACTTGTCCCCAAACTCTTGTCTCAACAGCTTCTACCGTTTGGGAGATCCGGTGATGGATTGAGAGAGTTGACCCTCGGGGTCGAGCAATTTTCTGCTCTGTCCGTGCGGCGCGGACAGTCCGCATGGTGTTGGCGGACGGTCCGCGCGGGTGCTGTTCGTCGAGTGTTCTTCGCGTGTTCGTCGTGTTCTTGCGCACCTTTGCTTTCGATCCGGTTTTGCTTTAGGTTTTCGTTGCAGCTGGTTCGCGGACGGTCCGAGCTTTAGTAGCGGACGGTTCGTGGCCCGCGCGGACGGTTCGCCCGGTCTTCGCGGACGGTCCGTTTTTCTCGGGTCGGTTCTGGTGGTTCTGTTCACTTTAACGGACGGTCCGCGGCTCAGGCCGGACAGTCCGCGGCAACGGTGCGGACAGTCCGTGATACCCTGCCGGACGGTCTGCGCGGCCATCGCGGACAGTCCGCCCTGCCTGGCCGGACGGTCCGCCAGAGGCTGGCAGCTTTGCTTCTTGGTTCGATTCCTCCCTCCTTCTTTCGTGCTTCCGCGTGTGCTTCAAGGAATCGTTCCTAAGACTTGAGGTTGATCCATAACCTCGTTGTCTTGGCGATTGGTGTGTGATTCGGTCCATCGCTTGTGTGTGACCGGGTTTTGACTAGGGTATAGGCCGGGTTCTTTGAGAACAATTTTTACCGGCTCCTATTCACTCCCCCCCCTCTCTAGTCGCCATCCGATCCTTCAGGTGGCTAAAGGTACATGCCGGATCTTCCGAAAGAATCTCGACTTGTCTTTTGACTCGCCCTAGACTCCCCGCATGAGTAGGGATATGTTGTGACAGAACGGGGGTTCCGAAAGGCGGATGTTTTCAGATTTGGACGGGAAACCACGGTTTAAAGAAGCTTCTTATAAGATTCGATTTGCTACTTCTTCTCTTGCTTGGAACTTCAACAAAAGGCTTAACCCGATCTCTCTAGATTAGTTTATCTGCCCAATCTTACTTTGTTATCTCCGATCTTTAGTAAATTAGATTAGTTTCATGTCTTTTACCTAGATGCATTAGGGTTTCTCTTTTATCGAAGATTGAAGTTACTTGGCATTACTAGATCAACTTTTGCGTCACACATTTGTTCCACGGATTCGATACCTTGGGTTCACCACTCGAGGGAAGAAGGGTCCCTTGACTACGATGGGAGACTTGTCCGCATGCAAGTCTAAACGAACTTTGATACAACTATTAACCGTCAACAAGCCCCTTTTTCTGGCGCCGTTGTCGGGGAACAAGTGATCAAGATTTGATTTTTTATTGTCTTTTTGTAATTTTCAGTTTTCTTTTTGTTTTTCTTTTTGCATCTACTAAACTTTAGTCATCCTCAAAATACATCTAATCTAGTTTGTCTAACCCTAGTTTTTATAGATTTGTTTTTACTTTCTAGTTTTTGCATACTTTGTTTATTGCTAACCCTAAGCAGATGGACGACTACCTCTCCAGCAAACCTGATAATTTTGTGGATGATCCAGAAAAACTTTACAGGCTAAGGAGACGCGAAGCACATCAAGCTAAAAAGCTGGATTTTGTAGATTCGGAGTCAGAAGACAAAGGATCGAAGGAATCTCCGAAGAATTCACCACCTCAAAGTCCTCGGGAGAATCGACTTCCACCGATGGGTGACCAACCACCGCAAGAGCGCAAGATTGGGGAGCTATGCACCCCGGACATCATCGACCTACCAATCTTGAACCTTGGGGAGATCGGAAGACCGTTCAAGATCAAGACCTCAACAATCCGCATGGTGTAACATTCACCCTTCACCTGTAAAGAGGATCTTAACCTTCACCTCCAAGCGTTCATTCAACTATGTCAGACTTTCAACATGGATGGGGTGACTCAAGATCAAATGAGGGCAAGGCTTTTTCCGTTCTCACTACTCGGGAAGGTGTTGCAATGGTTCCACTCTCAACCGGCGGAGACGGTGCAAAATTGAAACACGTTGATGAAGGCTTACATGAAGGAATACTACTCGCCGGGTAAAACTCAAAGCTTGTGTAATAAGATTGCCACCTTTGTTCAATATCCTACGGAAACTATCTCGGAGGCATTCGAGCGCTTCAACGAGTACACTCGGGCGGTTCCACATCACAAGTTCCCGAAGGAAGACCTCGTGCAAAAGTTCTATCAAGGACTCACCATGGCGTCAAGGACGATCATTGATGCATCGGCGGGAGGATCCATCATCGAACTTACACCGACGGAAGCTTTCACTCTATTCAAGAAGGTCGCGGATAATGACACATGGGCGTCATCCAGGCGCCTACATCCGGTTCAACACACGGGGAACGTCAAAGGAGTTTTGCAAGTGCAGAAAGAGAACATACTTGAAGGCAAGATCGACTCGCTCATGAGGAGGTTGGAGAATATGGAGATGGAAAAGAAAGAGGCTCAAGACTTGAAGGCCGCCGAAGCAAGGTCCACATGTGAAGAATGTGGAGAGTATGGCCATGTCCGCAAAGATTGTCCGGAGGAAGCCAAAACGCTCGACTACATGAGGAAGGGAGAATTGCCGAACTTCCGCAACGGGCAAGGTAGACCTCAATTTAATGCAAGCTCATCTATTCCTAATGCGGTTCCGCTTCGTATACAATTGAAGGAGTTCATGGACGAGCAATCTAAGATCAACAAGGACACCGTCACCAAGTTCAAGACCATAGACAAGGTGTTGGAGAACATCGATAGCAAGGTGACGGAGGTCGGAAGTTCCAATCATCAAGTGCTCAACATGATGAAGATGCTCAAGACGCAAGTTGGAAAACTTGCGGGGCGCCTCACTAATGATGAAGGGAAGCTTCCGGGACAACCCAAAAGTCTCGAATCGGCGAAGGCCATTCAAACACGTTCGAGGAAGGAGACCGAAGACTCGGAACGTTCCGCGAGAGCAAGGAAGCTTAAACCATCCACCGAGGTGGAAGGAGTTGCTAAAGAGAAGGTTACGGGGATCGTCACCGAAGAGCCCGAATTTGAGATGCCGGAGGAAGACACGAGGATACCACAACTCAAGCCACGCTACTTCCGAGGTAAACTTGACAACCACTTTGAGAAGTTTGTGGAAGTTGTGCGTAGACTTAGCATTAACATGCCATTACTAGATGCCCTACAAGTACCTACATATTCTCGTTACTTTAAAGACATACTTGCAAATAAATATGAGATAGCAACACTCGGGGTAGATCATTTCAAGATGTCCGAGGAGTGTAGTGCTGTTATTGCTAATGGGCTAGAGAAGCAAAAGGACCCCGGATGCCCTACAATTCCATGTTCGGTTGGTTCTTTCAACTTCGAAAAGGCGTTATGCGACCTTGGAGCAAGTGTGAGCGTCATGCCGAGGGATGTGTTCGATATGTTTGGAGTTGGGAGATAACTCCATTCGCTATCCCTTGGGCATTGCCGAAGATGTACCCATGAAGGTCGGACACCACTTCATCCCCGTCGACTTCGTTGTGCTCGGGATGGGAGAGAGGGAGAAGCTGCCGCTCATCCTTGGGAGGCCTTTCCTCAAGACCGTAGGAGCTACTATTGATGTTGGCAAGGGGACATCATGTTCGATATCAACGGAGAAAGGAGTTCCTTCAAGTTCCGTCCAAGAATCGAGGCATGCAACATGATTGGAGTGAAGGGAGAACCAAAGCAAAAGGAGGGGCTGAAAAAGAAGGAGCCGAAAAATGAACGTAAAGAAAATCAAAGAAGGTGTTGCATCCGTCAAGACAAAAGGAAGAGAAGCCGCCTGTGAAGACCAAAAAAATGACTAAGCCGGAAGACAAGCCCGTGCCCAAGATGGTGCGGAAGTGGGTACCCAAGATTGCAACGCCCGCAAAGAGCGTTGATCCGAAGTAATCAAGTGAAGAAGTCTAGCCATGGACTATAAACGAAGCGCTAGGCGGGAGGCAACCCGTTTCGTCGAGTCAAGAATAAGCTACCGGGAGGACAACCCGATTCCAGGTTTTTCAAGTATTTTTAATAATAACTTAGTTTTGAATTTTATTATGCAAAAACATTAGACTTAAAAGTGGTTGAACAATATTAGAGACATAATTCTTGATTGAATATTTTGCTTTATCATAAACCCTTTGCATGAACCCTCTTATGTGCTTGTTTGTTCTTTTCTTTTCGAGAAACCACAACCAAATAATTTCAGAACCTAACTCAACCTTTCACCCCTATTATGGTGTTGTGGTTGACTTATTTTTCACGCCAAAAACACACGAGTAGAGCCACAACTTATACCTAGGTGTTATTTAAATTTCAGCGTGTGGTAGGACTCGCGTGAACCTAGAAATTAAAACTTTTGGTTGGTTTAAAAATCTATATCCTTGGTTTCTCTAGGATTAGAATTTTTCTAAGCCTCATCTAATTTTCTTTGATTCAAAATCTCTCTTATTTAGCCAAATTTAGAACCTAAACCTATGCCCCCATGATCAAGCCGGGAAAAGTTTGCTCTCAACCGATGAAGGCAAACTATACCGGTGAGACCGATATTAACGTAGTCGGAAAATATTTTTGACTTACATTTGTTTTTAATGGTTTAAAAACTTCTCTAAATTTATGCTTGAGCTCTTGCATGGCTCTGAAAAATATTTTTAAATTTCCAATTAGAGGAGTGCTTAACCTTAAACACACCTAAAGGGAGGCAATCTAGTTTGAATTAATCATGCATGCACCATTGGATACCCTTTCATCAACTTTCACCAAGCCCACATGCAAAGGACAAGAATGGTGGGCAGCAAGCATAAACTTTGCAGGAATTTCATGGTGGCATGTGAAGCAAGTGGAACTAGGGAGCATGGACATGACCCAAAGAATGAAGCATCAAGTGGAAGGACCAATAATGCAAGAAAAGGAGTGGACGAGAGCGTCTGGGCGGTGCAACTCGTGGAGCACGCGAGCAGGAAAGTTGCAGAGGAGAAATGATCATGCTGGAAGAAAGCCGAGGCGGGGAGGAGCCAGAAGCCACCCAGGCCGGTCAGCCCAGGCCGGCCGGCCTCCCCTACTTAAGGAGCCCCCCGGCTCCCATTTTCTGCAGGCAAGCTTCCCTCTCCTTCCTTAGTTTGTGTGTTCAAGTTTGTGTGCCCAGAACCTCCGTAGACATAGCCAACCTTCCCAAGCTTGATAGCTCAAAAAAATCCACCACCTTAATCCACTCAAAGTCCACATCTCGAAGTAAGATTTTAAGTGCCTAGTTATCGGTTGCAACCCGGAGTTTTAGTGGAGAGAAGAGTGCAGCAACCATGTGGAAGAAAACCACAAGTCTCTTCTCGAAGAAGAAGGGTTCATTGTCATCCAAGCCGTCGTCGACGACGTCTTCAAGGAGGCACTCGGTTTCCGAGTCTCCTCGGAGCATGGAGACGGATACGGCACCACCAAGGAGGAATGATTCTCTCCTCCTTGGTGGTATGAGGGCAACAAGGAGCACGTCCATGAGGTTTACCAAACCTTAAGGGCACACGGAGGAGCCACCCGTGCCGCCACGACGATCGACCCGTTCGACCGCGCCACCTCCATACACTCCGATATATTCCTCGTATGGCTTCATCATTTTGCCGGAGGAGGAGGAGGAGGAGAGGCTCTCTCGTCTTGAGTAGAGGCTTGTGCCCAACGTCGAGTTCGACGACCAAGCACTCTACAACTTGGGTTTCAGCACCGACATATACTACATGTTGGGGCACCTTGGATGGGTGCAATTCTCCAACGGAGTGTTGGCGGACACCCACAAGGAGTTCGCCCTGAAAATCTTGATGACCATTGCACCTATCCTTGATGATGGGGTGCAACAAGTGGTTCCCTACGAGCACGTTAGGGAGCTACTTGGATTCCATAAGGGAGCTCCGGAGAAAGTTGACGTGCCACCCGACATGTTAGATAGATTTTGGAATTTGATCTCCGGAGAAGCCCACCAACAACGCAATTGCATCTGCAACCCCATTATCCGAGTATTCCACTCTTGGATGTGCAAGAGGGTATCGGGGAGGATGAGGGAGACAAAGGTGACCGACACGGAGTTGAATTGGCTCTACTCGGCTTTAATTGCCAAGCAGCTAATAGACCCCTCATACCTTATGATCAACCGTTGGTGTTGCGAGGCAACATCGGGAGCGGGACATATTGGTTCGGGGTGCTACCTCTCTATGTTGGCCTTCTCCCTATGGCCGGGGATCACAAGAAACCCCGAACATCTTTTGCATGGTACCTATCTCGACATTGAGTATTTGCGACAAGGCAAATACATTAGTGAAGATGAGAGAGGAGGTTTTTGTTTGGCCACGGTAAACCTACCCCTTCCGGATGCAAGGCTTAGGCTTTTCATCGAAGGGAGGGAAGATTGGTTGGAAGAGGGACTCCTTGTCCCGGCAAGGAAAAACAAAAGAGGAAGAATCGTAGAGGAGGGAATATCCTCCGTAGAAGCGAGTGGTGCACAACCCAATGTGCCACCATTCGGCGGGATCCCTCCTCCGCCAAGTTATTACGGAGGGCCACAAGAGCAAGCATGGGGGGTGGTGCACCGGTACCCCCACCAAATTATGTGGTGCCCAATGCAAACTTCGTGGAGCCCTGCGCACAATATCCCCAACCACAACAAAGCATGACCATAATTAGAGGGTATGTTGCGAGAAACGCCCAAAACGTCACAGCCATCCAAGCCAACGCGGCTCAACTTGGTGAGGGCAATGCAAATATTGCCTATGAGCTTGGACGCCTTCATCTAGTGGAGCTGGATCAATTCGTTGGAGGGGATGTCCAACCTTACTACGAGCAAGGGTACTACTATCAAGATTATCAACACCAACCACCGGCGGAGCACAAGGAAGATTAAGGAACTTTAGTTTTCTTTTCTTTTCCCTTTCTCTGTAATTTTCAGCTTTTGTTTGCTTGTGTTTGCGTAATATTTTCTGTTTTTATTTAAATTTCAGCAAGTGTGTTTGTTTATTTTCAGTTTGTATTTCAACTTGATTTCATCATTAATAAAGACACCACCTTGTTCTCACCATAGGAAAAGTTACAAAATTTTGTGTCATAATGATATATGATTATAATTGCCGCTTTGTTTACCTTTGTAATTGATTTATGCATGTTAAAGCTATTGCTCTCTTAAAATACGAATCTGAATTTATTTAAATGCTAGCTTAATCTTTAGCAGAGGTTATGATTAAAATAAAGACCCATAGTGTTTTATGTGCTCTCAAGTTATGAATAGATTAAAGATGTCTTTCATGCTCAAAAATATCGCTAACCTTGTCATAAATATCACTTGTGTGTTGCTCAACCTATCTAGAGCCTAATATATATTTGAGTGCGTAAACCTTGGTGTACATAATTTATTTTTGAATGAGTTATTGCAGGCCATGATTTTTCTGGCCCGAGACTAAGAAGCTGGTCATTCCGTTTTTGCATATCTATCTGTTTGCTAGCCTTTTATCCGTGCATTGTGTATCCCCACATTGGAGATCTCACAAACCTCGCCGGATATCCAACCTTAAACCAAATATCATCTTTTGTGTTTACCTCCTTGACCACAACCTATCATTGAGAATGGATCATCAATTCATGGAAGATCGCAAGACGGTGCCAACATTGAAGAATTCAAGTATCTCTCCAAGGAAAAATATTTCCGGTACCTACCTCATTTATCGCCTCTTTGCTCGAGGACGAGCAACGTCTAAGCATGGGGGAGGAGGTAGGTACGATGCAATTTTTAGAGTTCAAAGGGGAGTAATTAAAAAAAGTTCAAAAGGGGAGCAAAATAAAAAAATCAAAACTCCGATGTGAAAGTCTCGTGACCAAATGTATGACAAGAAAAAAATGAATGAATGAGAAAAAGAAAGAAAGAAAAGAAGGAGAAATACGAGAAAGAGAAAAAATATGAGTATGTGCAAAAATAAAGTGAACTCCCCGGTTCTCTAAAGTGCATTAGGAAATTCAAGGCTTCAAGATTAAAAGATCCATTCTCATTTTCCAACCATGTGCAATCCGATAACGAGGACTTCCTTTGTGCCTCGGGATCACCCTTTGCCATTTGCACATGTCCACTCATCTAAAGTGTGCGTATTTTTCTCTTTCCCCTCCTTGATTTAACATTATTTTCCAATGACATTTTTGACGAGTCTCGATAAGACCATAAGAAGCTTGTCTTGTTTTGACAACATCTCATTTATAAAATCTTGGTAGGACTAAACTTTCCCAAAGCTCCATATAAAACCTACCACATATATGTGATGAGAGGGAAAGGAGTAGAATATATAGGCTTGAGAGACAAGCGAGTTGAGAGTTCATGAGCAATATACAAGATGATTTACTTGGTTTAGCTTTTCTTTATCTCATTCATTATTTCAAAAATTCTATGATCTATTTCAACTTTGTGAGCATGTTAATACTTGTGGGATAAGCTTAATTAAGAATCTACCCTCCATAGAGATGAAGGCTAGTACATTATGGAACTATAACGAATTAAAATTTTGAGAGCATTATGTTTTCTCATGTATGATCAAGTGCAAGGATTAAGCATTGATGGGCAACGATGATATCCATCGAAGGCTTACTCGAGGACGAGCAAGGTTTAAGCATGGGGGAGATGTTGACGGTGAAAATCCGTCAACCTAGCCATGAGTTTACCTTCGGTGTTGGCATGCGTTTTATACCTTATTCGTTGGTACTAACCCCCGCGGTATAACAAGTTCATGTGTGCATGTTGGTTTTGGAGTTTAGTGTTTATGCAGGATTTTAGCGTTGAAAGCAAGACTTTAGGGATAAGTTCATCAAGCACCATATGACAAGACCTTGAAGCCCCGTACAAGTCATGCAATGAAGCAAACATAACTCCAAGAAGTCAGGGACTTGATCCGAAAAGACGACAAACTCCGAGGACCTAACCAGAAAAGTGCTGAATCTTGCAAGACAAGGAGTTATGCCCAATTCGGAGAGAAACTGACGATATGGACCTACATGCAGAAGGGGGAAACATCCAGGAAGCAAGGGAGCCGACGTAGAGCAAAGGAGGCCGCGGGGGCCGGGCTCGGATGGGCCTGAGCCGGTCGGCCCAGGCCGGTCGGCCCAGCCGAGTCGAGGGCCCGTTCGTCCCCTCCTTTGCCCTAGCCGCCATTCGGGCTATTTATAGCCCCCTGGTCGAGAGCCACGCATCATACAATTCGTCATCGGCCGTCGAGGAGCAGAGAACAGAGGGACACCATCCCGGAGAGGAGAGGGTCGAGCCTAGACTAGGGTTTCCCTAGCCGACGTGGGAACCTTGCACGGAAGACCACGTCGGAGTTCCCGGAGCTAGAAGCAAGATCAAGGAAGGATCCCGGTGGTGATCTTATGTATGTATCATTGTCATAGTTGAATTATCAAGTTGAATCTATTCTTAGCGATCAAGTGTGTCCTCGAAGATTTCGTTTTTCGATCGGCTTGCTTATTCCAATTCTATTCTCGAGATAGATTACATAGGGTGTTCTTGTAGTCGCGGGGGCTAGAGGTACACGCCGGATCTTCTGAAAGAATCTCGACTTGTCTTTTGACTTGCCCTAGACTCCTCGCATGAGTAGGGATACGTTGTGACAGAACGGGGGTTCCGAAAGGCGGATGTTTTCGGATTTGGACGGGAAACCACGGTTTAAAGAAGCTTCTTATAAGATTCGATTTGCTACTTCTTCTCTTGCTTGGAACTTCAACAAAAGGCTTAACCTGATCTCTCTAGATCGGTTTATCTACCCAATCTTACTTTGTTATCTCCGGTCTTTAGTAGATTAGATTAGTTTCGTGTCTTTTACCTAGATGCATTAGGGTTTCTCTTTTATCGAAGATTGAAGTTACTTGGCTTTACTAGATCAACTTTTGCGTCACACATTTGTTCCACGGATTCGATACCTTGGGTTCACCACTCGAGGGAAGAAGGGTCCCTTGACTATGATGGGAGACTTGTCCACTTGCAAGTCTAAACGAACTTTGATACAACTATTAACCATCAACAAGGAGAAGTCAACCAGGAGCACCACCACGTGCTTCTGCAAGGTGCTCTGGAGTAATCACTCCGAACGCGAAGCAACATGGGAGAAGGAGACCGTGATGAGGGAGAAATACCCTCACCTCCTCGAACCGAAGGTAACTTCTTAATCTTGGGGACAAGATTCTTATGAGGGGGGAGTTCTGTAACATCCTTGAATTTGCGTGTATGTCAAAATATGAGATTTCAAAAACTTGCTATGGATTGGTGTGCTCATGAAATCAAATAAGGAAGTCTTCCTTTTTCCCTTCCCCGATTCCTAGATTTAATTTAATTCAACCAATAATTTTAGGACTTATAAAATGATAGTGTGAGAAGTTGGATCTTCATATGGGATTTATTTGGATTTCTTTGAGTGGGCTCAAATTTTAATTTGAAATTCAAATCTTAATTGTATAGGATATAAGAGTAAACTTAAATAATAAAACCTAAACTTCCCTACGTGGGCCGCAGCCAACCAAACCAACTAGCGGCCCCTTTCGGCCCAAGTGCGGCCTGCTAACCCGTCGGCCGCCTGCCACCAACCGCGCGCCGCACCGAGTCGCTGACGGGTGAGACCCGTGATGCATCATGCTGACGTCATCGTGACGTCACCGTCGTCACCTTCCTCTTTACCGCTTTGGCTGACGCCGGCGCCAAAGTGCGGCCGCGCCGGTCATGGCTGCCATCGCGACGCGCCCCACGGCCATCCGACACATCCCTACCGTCCACGTACCCCCGCGCTGCTCGCCACTATAAGAAGTTGCCGCCGCGACCCCTAGGGCTCTCCCAACCCTAGCCGCCTCGGGGGATTCAATCCCCTGCCCACACACCCGCAAGCCAGAGGAGGAGAAGGGGGAGAGAAGGAGGAGAACGGAGGCGCCCGGAGCAGCACCGCCTGCCGCGAAGCCGGAGCCGCCCGCGAGGAGGAGCCGGACCCACAGGAGCCAAGCACGCCTACGACCCCCTACTTCCTCGGCTTCCCCTTCACTGCGTCGTCTCTCTATTTCCCCTACCAGCGCCGCCGCCTTCCTCGTCTCCGTGTCGCGCACCTCTTCGCCGACGCCTTCACCACCGGGTCCCCATTGACCATTGGTGAGCACCACGTTCCCCTTCTCTCTGTGGTGCCTGGCCGTCGAGCCATGGATGCGCGCTGGCCTTGTGCCTCGTAATCCACGCGAACGCTCTCGCACCGCCACGCTTGCCACCGTGTGAGGCCGGTCTTCGTGCCGTGCTGGGAAGTCTCTTGCAGGAGCCGCCGCCTTCACCAACGCGCACGCGCCATGCTTGTTTTCCCCTTGTTCGCTTCATCTTTGAGTGCGCCGGCCGCGGCGTCGCCGCACACCCCAGTGCGTCGGCGTACGCGCACCCGCCATGCGAGGCCAAGGTCAGGCCTTTTCGACCGCTGACTAGGGCGTGTGGTTCTACCCAGTCTCAATGCTCCATCTTTTCTCGTGTTCGTTGCCAGGCTCACCGCCGCGGTCAAGCCGCGGCGATCGCCTGCGCACCCGACCGCGTCGTGACAACGCGCAGCCGTGCGGCCAGACCCGAACCTAGGGACGCGTCGGGCATGTTCCGGCGCACCCACGCGCACCAAAGCGCATGTGTGCATCCGCGACCGCCCTGGCACAGGCACCCCAGCCATGCCGCCGCGTTCCTCTGTTTCTGCTCGGCACGCCGAGCCGCGCCATCGCCGCCGCGCCGGTCTTCTGGCCAAAGGCCGCTTCTTTCTTTGCCCTAGAGAAACCCTTGGACCACCTGAACCTCGCTGTGGGTGTGTTGCTCAGCCGCCGCAAGACCTCTCCGCCGGCGAGCTCTACTCCAACCGCCACTCCTTTGGGGCTTCTCACCGAGCACCTGGCAGCCAACCCTTGAAACCCCAAGGGGGGCTTTCCTGCACACACAGGCCCACACGCCGTGGTGGCCGCAAAGGATTCGAGTGATCCCATGCATCCGGCCACTCCCGGCCAAGCCACACAGGCTCACGCACGGTGCCGCGCCGCAGCGATCCGCCCAGGGATTGGCTGCGTTGCGCCACGCCAGCCGCCACGCGGGATCCAGCCGGCTTAAAGCCGCCTGCGTGGCAGCCACGCGTGCTGCAGCAGCCAGCCTGCAAACACCTTAGGGCTAGCTTTAAGACCCCTACAGCCAGCTAGTAGTTAGCCTATAGTCTGTGCTATTGTGTATGTGTATTTTATTTTCAGAAAACTATTTTGACTTTGGAAAATCCTAGTAAATCCATTTTTTCTCCGAAAAATAAAAAACCTTTTCCAGAAATTCTCTAAAATCTGAAACTCCGTGCTATGCTAGTGTTTGCCCTCTTTTGGCTCTTAATTGCCATTCTTTTGGAGTTAATTGCATTAGGACCGTTGTTTATTTCCTTTTACGTGTTGTTAGGAGCAGCTGGAGCCGGGGAGCTGAACCCGGAGTACGACTACATCGACGACTTCACAGTGGAGGACTAGCCGACCCCAGGTTTACTCCTGATTGACTTTGAAAACCTATAGACATTGCAATACAGTTGCTAGCACTTTACTTTATATGCATGTGACGAACCTTGCACTGTCTACTTTAAATATTCTGTCCTTGATTGTCCTACTACTATATATGTTAATAAGCGTGTATATATGCTGAGCTTCGCGATGCATGTGTTGGGATGGGAATTGTGGTTCTTGGCGTGAGTGGGATAAAATCGGCAGGAGAAGGCGCTTTGGGTACTTTAGTGGGGGTGAGCTCGAAACAACTGATCTGGGATCGGGGATAGGGGTGCACTCCTTAGTGTATCCCTACTTTGACGGTTTTCAGAGCCTAGGTGTTGGGATTTTACTTGCGTTTGGAGGATATGAGCTCGCCCTGGTCTGAAATCGACTGGATCAACTTGTCGATAGGACTTTCGTACACACCACCCCGCCGAGTGTGGGGTTAGGGCCGAGTTGAGCTCGGCAAGTGCGGAACCATACCTGCCGGCAGGATAGAGGGTATCAGTGGGGGAGAGATGGAGAGAGACCACCTTCTCTCAGTGTGCTACCCGTGTGGCCACACGAGGGCCTTTCACAGCTCTGGTGCAGTTCCCTTTGTGAGGGGGATCACTTTAAGGGGCGGATGCAGGATGGGACCGTAACTACCGAGAGTTTGCACGGTAGGATGGGCTCGGTCGGCCGTACACCGGCCGAGTGCCATTTTGGGTTGGGAACAGGTGTACACACTCTGCAGAGTTGTTCGATCTATAGCTATAGCCGCATCCTCGGTCATGGACAATGCCTAGAAGACATGTTCGTTCCACATGTTTTGGGATTTCTACCTTCCCCCTCTAGATGAGTGCATGGTGAGCCGTGGTTGTAGTCAGTTAGAGGAGAGAGGCTCCATCTACCTCGATGATCCGATTGCAATCATTGAAGTGCGAGGAGAGGAAGTTCTCGCATCGACCCTAGATAGGAGTAGGTTGTGGTGATGGGGCCCTGGGTGACCAGGTGGTTCCGAGCTGTGTTGAGAGCTTTGGGTTCGGGAACTTGATGGAGATATTTTAATTATACCCTGCTTCTGCTTCATAGGAAACCAGAGCTGCTTCCTCATTTCTTTTTCTCCCTTTATATGTTAGGCCACCTAAAGCTGCATACAGTTGGTGACGTGGACCTATCCCACTCCATGGGGATAGACTTTGGGTGTGCAGGGTACGAGTCCGAGTTCGACAACAACACCGATGGATGGTATGACTGAGGGATGCATCACTTCGCTCAAGGATCCATGTGGCGAGAAGAATAAAAGATGGAGACCCTTATGAGATGCTAGCCACCGTTGCGTAGAATATCACTCTGATTCAGCCAAGAGGTTTGTAATGATGTACTCCATAATGGACATGTACTAAATTATGTACTTTAACTATCATGTGATGCGATGTATGACTTTGTGTATTTATCTGTGAGACGTTCTGTACGCGATAGCCACAGATCCAGGGACTATCGCGATGGTATAGGGATTCAAGTTTTCTATGAAAATCCGGAGTTTTACACAAGGGAAAAAGAAAATAAGACTATGAGGCACCGATGACGTCCTCGTTGTCTGAAAGCACATGGTTGGAAAAAGAGTGGAAGTTTTGTCTCTCAACAACGTGACATCCTTCCTTGCACTTTATTCATCTTTCACTTGATTCATCCACTTCGTATCTTTCTTGCCATTCCTCTTCCTTTCTTTTCTTTTTTCTCTTTCATTCTCTTTTTTTCTTTTCTTTCTTTTCTTTTCTTTTCTTTTCCATACACATATTTTTCTCTTTACTTTTCCTTCTCTTGCCATCTTTATCTCTATTTTCAAAGCTCTCAACTCCTCTCTTTCTTGCATAGACACAATCTGAATTTTAAAATAAAACTATGCTAGAGACAAGACGAAACTTCAAAAATAGGTTGTGTTCAAGGAATACGATGTACAGAAGAGATATAAAGGTTTGGGTATGGAATTCGGCGATGTACGGGACTTCCGATGCGAAAGTAACATTACCGAATGCATGACAAGGCTAGCAATAAAAGATAAGCACAAGGACATGATCATTGCTTGAAATTAGAACTTCCAAGAGAGAAGGATCCTAGCCCAACTCATTATACTAATCGCACTTATGGTGGAGCAAAATTAAACTAGGCTTTGTATAGGACATTTCTTAAACTCTCAACTTGGAAAAAGAGAATTTGCTAACCTTTATTACAAGGGTTTTCAATAATTTTTCAGAATTGAACTCCTCCAATTTTCAGCATCAAACATAGCACAACTAAAATATAAAGCTCTAGATCGAAGCACGATGCGGGTACTTTTAGAGGTAGAAACTCCACTAAGCACCACGGTAAATGTTTCAAACCAAACACTTATGTTTATTTATCAAAAACTAAAGACAAACAAACAAGTAAAGTAAGAAAAAGCATCACAAGAGACAAAAATTTAAATGACTCTTTTTATTTGATTTTCTTTGACACGAACACTAACTATAAGACACTTCAAACTTGCAAAAATTTAAAGCACACTCCTAATCTTAAGACTCTAAGGCTCTCACACTTACACTCTCGTGAAAACTAAACCGAACCAAAAACTAAACTTGAAGCAAAAGGCTAGCTAGCTAGCTAGCTATCCCCCACGCTAAAATCATACGACGTCCTCGTCGTATCTTACAAAAATCCTAAGGGGGAAAACTAAACCTATACTATTGCACCACTTGCCCTTCATGTTCCCACCATGCCGAATAACTTCCGCACGTTGCGATTCAGAAACTTACAGTCATCTTTGACCACGCATTCCAAATCTTCCATGCGCTGCCTCATCGCCTCCGTGGCCTAGAATCACTCATCGACCGATGCGTAGAGCTCTGAGATGGAGTGAAGGCAAGCCGCACAACACATCAGATGCATCCCGAAAGGGTTGTCATCGCCAGGGTTTCCACCGTCGTCGTCGCCTCCGTCGTTGTTGCTGCTGCCATTGGGGCCTTCGGGAGTCTTCTCCTTGGGCACCTCTTCCCAATAGTACAAGTCATTGTCTTCCCTTCCGGCGCCCGCCCACGAGCTCAGGCTACGATCATCAGAATAGTCGCTCCCCCCATAGTCTTCAGGCTCGGGCGACACCTCCTTGTAATCCTTCCTCTTCATGCCTCGGATGTCCGCCGTCCTTCGAACGGGAGTAGGGACCTTATCTTCTTTGACGGGGTTGCGAGATGCGATTGCTCCGGTCGGGACATGCCCTCCGCAATGGATGTGGGCGGTCCTCTTGATCTACACGGGTAGCTTGAGCTCGCATCACTTCGCCTCCTCCATCGATGGATCCTTGGCGCCTAGCTTCAACTCTACGCTCTTTGGGGACGTCATGGCTACTGCGTGGGTGCAAGAGAATGCGAGATGGGATGGATTTCCGAGCTCCCATCTCGGCCAAATAAATAGTCTGAAAAGGAATACTCTAGAAACCGCATTTTCTTTTTTCAAACTTCCCTTAAAATTTTCTGACAATAGAAGGAAGTCGAAAGGGCATGTCCCAGGGAAAACCGGGGGTGAACCACCGTCAGGCCCCCCTGGGCCGGTCGGACTGGGCCAGCCGGCCTGCCTCGGTTTGCTGGCCGGTTCGGTCCGGTTTTCCGTGTACCCCATTTATTTCGCATTTTCAGCCCATGAGAATAGATGGCCTAGTAAAACTTCGCGAGAAACTCCAGAAATATAAAAGAAAAACTATTTACAAAAATCCACACCTTGTTTTACGTCCTAGGCTAGACATTCGGGCTCTTCTTCCACGGTGAAGACATCAATATGGTGAAGAGGCACAACGTTGGGTTCATAATAAACCTTAAGCCGTTGACCATTCACCATGAATTGATCACCTTTCACATCCATAATAGTTACCACTCCATTGGAGAGCACCGAATGAACAATGTAAGGTTTGTCCCACTTGCTTTGCAATTTCCCCTTTCCGAAGGTTTTAAACCTCGAATTGTAGAGGACCTTATCTCCTTCTTTAAATTCTTTTTTTTCAACCTTTTGTCATACCACCCTTTAATCCTCTCCTTGTATATGCTTGCATTTTCATATTCTTTCAACCTCATCTCCTCTAGCTCGCTTATTTGAATTTTTCGCTTTACCACCGCGGCATCAAGATCGAGGTTCATCTCTTTGATCGCCCAATAGGCTTTATGTTCCAACTCAACCGGAAGGTGGCAAGCTTTGCCACAGATGAATTGATAAGGGGTCATACCTATCGGTGTCTTGAACGCCATTCGATATGCCCACAAAGCTCCGTCTAATTTCTTTGACCAATCTTTCCATCCCTTTTCTATGGTTTTGTTGAGGATGCTCTTTAATTGCCTATTCGATGTTTCCGCTTGTCCGTTGGTTTGTGGATGATAGGTCGTAGAGATCCTATGTTCAATTCCCAACTTGGACAAGCACTTTTTGAAATTCTTCCCGGTGAAGTGAGTTCCTCCATCGCTTATGAAGTTTCCATGAGTACCGAAGCGAGGGAAAATCATGCTCCTTATCATTGCAATG
Organism: Cenchrus americanus; assembly: GCA_947561735.1. Lineage (NCBI taxonomy): Eukaryota > Viridiplantae > Streptophyta > Magnoliopsida > Poales > Poaceae > Cenchrus > Cenchrus americanus. The sequence continues at coordinate 91,936,101 of OX387245.1, read as the reverse complement.
GACTCCTCCGTAGAAGCTTTACGACATGGCATGGCCTCTACCCACTTGGATACATAGTCAACCATGACTAGGATATGCTCATATCCATGTGAGTTTTTGAAAGGCCCCATGAAGTCTATTCCCCACACATCGAATAAGTCGATTTGTAGAATATATTTCAAGGGCATAGAATTTCTTTGAGAGATATTCCAGGTTCTTTGGCATTCAGGGCATGATGCAACGTATCTTTTAGTATCTTCATGCATCTCTGGCCAATAGAATCCGCTGGACCACACTTTTTCTTGGGTCTGAAAGTGGCTATGGTGTCCACCGTACTCCGCCGAGTGGCACTTTCTCAAAATTTCTAGTCTCTCTTCTCTTGGCACACATCTTTTCACGACTCCATCATTGCCATGTTTGAAGATGTAAGGTGCATCCCAAAAGTATTTTTGACTTTTGGAGATTATCATCTTTTGAGAGTTTTTATCTAAATGATCAAGAGGCATCTTCCGAATTGCTCGAATGATATCAATCATCCAAGTGTCTTTATCGAGCACTTGATAGAGGTGGTCATCTCTCATTTTGTCTTCTATGGGCTCTTCATTATCTGGTCCAAGGTTCATCCTAGACAAATGATCAGCCACAACATTTTCCACCCCCTTCTTGTCACGAATTTCAACATCGAACTCTTGGAGAAGAAGGATCCAACTAATCAACCTTGGTTTAGGATCCTTCTTAGCCAAGAGATACTTGATAGCTGTGTGATCGGTGTAAACAATGACCTTCGAATTCACGATGTAAGATCTGAATTTTTCAAAGGCAAATACCACCGCTAGCAACTCTTTCTCCGTAGTGGCATAATTTAATTGTGCCTCATTAAGAGGTTTACTAGTGTAGTAAATGGTGTGAACTCGGCCTTCCTTTTTTTGACCCAAAACCGCTCCTACGGCGTAGTCACTTGCATCACACATGATCTCAAAAGGTTGGCTCCAATCCGGAGGTTGAATAATGGGAGCACTCACCAAAGCATGTTTCAAGGTCCGGAATGCCGCTAAGCACTTCTCATCAAAGTCAAAAGCCACATCCTTCTGAAGGAGATGTGTTAAAGGCTTAGTGATCTTTGAGAAGTCCTTAATAAATCATCTATAGAATCCCGCATGGCCTAGAAAGCTCCTCAAGGACTTAACATCCGTCGGAGGTGGGAGTTGCTCAATTGTATCCTCTTTAGCTTTATCCACTTCGATTCCTCTCTCAGATATAACATGTCCGAGCACTATGCCTTGCTTAACCATGAAGTGGCACTTTTCCCAATTTAGCACCAAGTCTACCTCCGCACACCTCGTAAGGACCTTATCCAAGTTTTCCAAGCAATCCACGAATGTCTTCCCATAAACGAAAAAATCATCCATGAACACCTCAACAATCTCTTCGATGATTTCCGAGAATACAGCCATCATGCAACGTTGAAAAGAGGTCGGAGCGTTGCATAGACCGAAGGGCATCCTTCTATATGCAAATGTTCCATAAGGGAATGTAAACATTGTTTTGTGTTGATCATCCGGGTGAATGGGAATTTGCATGAACCCCGAGTACCATCAAGAAAGCAAAAATAAGCATGGTTTGCTAATCTCTCGAGCATCTCGTCAATGAACGGTAGGGGGAAGTGATCTTTCTTCGTTGCTTTGTTTAGCTTTCGATAATCGATACACATCCGCCACCCGGTCATGGTTCTTTGCGGTATCAATTTGTTCTTCTCATTCTTCACCATGGTTAAACCCCATTTCTTCGGTACACAATGTACCGAGCTCACCCATTCGCTATGCATAACCGGGTAGATGATTCCGGCATCAAGTAACTTGATGACCTCTTTCTTTACTACCTCTGGCATGGCATGAGTTAGCCTCCTTTGGTTGTCCACTACAGGCTTACATTGGTCTTCCATATGTATATGATGAGTACAAGAGGCTGGGCTAAGACCTTTGAGATCGTTGATTGAGTATCCAATCACTTGTCTATGCTTTTTCAATAAATTCAGCAACTTCTCATTTTCTTCGGGACATAACTCGTCGCTCACGATGACTGGATAAGTCTTGTCTAGGCCCAAACATTCATACTTTAATCCCTTGGGCAAAGGTTTAAAATCCACCTCAGGCACTTCTGTCTCCTATGTCCTCGAATTTTTCTTCCTCCACACTTCCATCTTGTGGTTCTAATCCTTTTATTGCTTCCTCTAGTTCTTCATCTCGTTGATCATTGGCTTGATTCTCCATCGCCCTTTGCAGCGGGTCTGTAAGGGTTTCAACAAAACAACGACTATCTACCTCTTCTACTTTTTCGCCCTCGAGAGGAAAAGGTGAAGGGTGTTTAGAAACGCGTAGAAAATTATATGTGTACTTTTTTCCATTACGATTCATTGTTACTTTGCCTTTTCCAGCATCCTACACGACATCAACCAACTTAAGAAAGGGCCTACCTAGGATTATATAATCTTGATTCCTATGGTAAGCATCAATAACAAAAAAATCGGTTGGTATACGCTTTCCAGAGATGTTTACATTCATGTTGCAAGCAATACCTAGAGGTCTAATAGTTCTACCATCTCCCATGATTAATTTCGTTGATGTTGGGGCTAAGTCTAGGTTGTGGTCTTGAACTTTATCGTAAATTTTAGAAGATAGGACACTTACTTGGGCTCCGATGTCGCACAAAGCTTTGCATTGAACTCCATTGATCTCACAACTCAAGTGTGGTGTCGTCTTCTCTTCTTCGGATCCTGTCGCGTAAATTTCGGCGAGGCGAGCATATGGCGATGCTTCGGGCTTGATCCCAATGATTCTTTTCACCTCAGCAATGTGTTCCGGATCCACTTCATCATCTCCAAAGAGATTTTCAAAGATCTCACTGGTGATTTCAAGGTCGTATGAATCTTCCGCTTTCTTTTCCGATGGGAAATCAGTTTCCAACGCTCTTGCCATCCCCTTTTGGTTAGGGAATGGTCTTCTCTTGTCGAATACTTCTCCGTAATCGATTGGAACTCAATCCATTTGTTCGAACTCCCTTAATGGCTTCGCTCTTGACATACTCCTCTTGTTTGTTTCATTTGATTCGGCGAAGTCAACTCTCGGGGTAATTCTTGACTTGATGTGTTCTCCTTCAAACTTTTCTGGGATTGGCTCCTCTTTTGTGACTTCCGGGGTTGCCTCTTTAGAAATTTCAGCACACTTCTTCATCCTTGAATTGTATTCCAGCTCTCCCGCAAGTCTTGTTTCCCAATCTCTTCGCACGGCCGCAGCTCTACTAATTTTTTGTAAAAGTTGAGCGGCTTCCGTGAGTGTTTTCTCCATGAGATCCCCACCTGCACACATTTGGACGTGTTGCATGCAACTAGGGGTTAGGGAAAAGAAAAATGTATGCAAGAGTACATCACCGAAGAAGCCGAGTCTTGGTCCTTGTTCGATCAACTCAGTAAACATATTCCAAGCTTGGTCTATCCCTTCCTCTTCTCCTTGCGTGAAAGTGATCACTTGCCTCCTTAGATGTTGATCCTTGCTAATTGGAAAGAACTTCTCGCAAAAATTCTTTGTCAACTTGTTCCAATTGCCTTCAACTTCAAAGGACGCAAACAAGTACCACGTCTTTGCTTCACTGGCAAGTGAGTAGGGAAAGAGATTCCATTTGAACCATTCATCGGGAACTCCTTCTTGACGCACCGTGTTGCATAGCGTCGTGAAATGCCTTATGTGTCTATACGGGTTCTCCATTGCCATCCCTTCAAACGGGGTTGCCGCTAACCCCTTAATGATTTCTCCGGTTCTTCCATGGGGTGGTTGACGAACGCCATCTAGACAACAAGATAAAAACAAAAACAAAACAAAGGGATTTTCTAGGTAATATGGGTTAGATATTAGCAAATAAACGATAAATTAAATATCAAACAAAGTTATATGCAAAAACAAATGATGTAAACTAGCTTGCTCCCCAGCAACGGCGCCAAAAAAGGGGCTTGTTGACGGATAAAAGACGTATCCACCTACGATCCTCAAGCGTACGGACCTACACCTTTTTCACCACGGGATTCCCTAGGTTCTTTTCAATCCACAGAGCAAGGGGATTACAAGCGTTTGATCTACCTCTGTTGACGGTGAAATTATGTCAACCTAGCCATGAGTTTACCATCAGTGTTGGCATAACTTTTATACCTTATCCATTGGTACTAACCCCCTTGGTATAACAAGTTCATTCGTGCATGTCGGTTTTGGAGTTTAGTGTTTATGCAGCGTTTTAGCGTTGAAAGAAAGACTTCCGGGATAAGTTCATCAAGCACCTTGTGACAGGACCTTGAAGCCAGGTACAAGTCACGCAATGAAGCAAACATGAATCCAAGAAGCCCAGGGACCAAACCGAGAAGATGATAAACTCCGAGGACCTAGTGAGAAAAGTGTCGAATCTTGCGGGACAAGGAGCTTCATCCAATTCGGAGAGAAACTGACGACAAGGGCCCACATGCAGAAGGGGGAAGGATCTAGAAGACTCGGGAACCAACGCTTGGCAAAGGAGGCAGCCGACTTGGCCGAAATGGGCCCAGGCCGATCGGTCTAGGCCGGCTGGCCTAGCCCATTGCGGGGCCCAGTCGGCCCCCCTTTGACCTAGACGCCTCTCGGGCTATTTATAGCCCCCTGACCAAGAGCCACGCATCAATTCATTCGTCATCCACCGCCGAGGAGCAGAGAAGCTTGAGGGACACCATCTCGGAGAGGAGGGTCATGCTAGTTGTCTAGGGTCTCCCAAGCCGACGTGGGAACCTTGCATGGAAGACCACGTCAGAGCTCCGGAGCAAGGATCAAGATCGAGGTAGGATCTCGGTGGTGATCTTGTTCATGTAATCATTCATGGTGAAGTGTTATAGTGAATCCTATTTTTAGCGATCAAGTGCCTTCTCGATGATTTTGTTCTCCCTTGGTTTTGCTTCTTCCCCAATCTATACTTAAGATAGATTGCATAGGGTGCTCTTGTAGCCGCGGTGGCTAGAGGTGCATACCGGACCGACCAAGTGATTTCAACTTGTTCTTATCGAATTCACCCTAGGCTAACCCGCACGAATATGGGTGCACTGTGACAGACGGTGGCTCCAAAAGGTGGGCGTCTTCGGAATCGGACCGGAGGCCACGGTTTAAGATGCTTTTAATGAGATTCGCTTTTCTATCTTCATCTATCTTGTTTGGAGCTACAACTTATGCATGATCTGGACTCTCTAGATCGGTTATCTCTTTGCTTTCTCTTGCGACCTCTTTAGTAGATTAGATTAGATGTGTTCTCTTGATGATCTCTTAGATTAGATGCAACTTGGTTCTTCAAAAGATAGCTTTCCTTGCTTTACTAGATTGAATCCTTGCGTTACACATTGTTACACAGATTCAATACCTAGGGTTCTCACACTTAAGGGAAGAAGGGTCCCTTGACTACGACGGGAGACTTGTCCGCTTGCAAGTCTACTTAAAGTTCAATACGATTATACACCGTCAGCAAGCCACTTTTTTCTGGCGCCGTTGCTGGGGAACAAGCAATCAAGATCCAATCTAGTATCGCTTTTTTGTGAATATTTTTCAGTTTTTATTTTTATTTTCTTTTGCATCTCTTAAGTTTGATCATCCTCAAAAAAAACGATCTAATCTAGTTTTTGATTCACCCTAATTTTTCCTTTTTGTTAGATTTTTGTTTTTTTGCTAACCCTAACCTGAGATGGTTGGCTACCTCTCCAAGAAACCCAATACTTTTTGTGGATGATCCAGGAAAACTTTACAGGCAAAGAAGATGTGCAACACAAGCTAAAGGGTTGGAAACCCTAGATCCAAAAGCCAAAGTCGAAGGACCATAGGAATCTCCAAGGGGATCACTACCTCCAAGTCCAAAGGAAGATCAACCCCAACCGACACCCATGGGAGAACAACCACAACTGGAGTGCATGATCGAGCTATGCACCCCGAACATCGTTGATCTACCTATCATAAACTTTCAAGACGCCGGAAGGCCGTTCAAGATCAATGGACAACTATCCTCATAGTGCAACACTCACCTTTCACCGATAAAGAGGATTCGAACCTTCACCTCCAAGCATTTGTTCAATTATGTTATACTTTCAATGAGGATGGGGTGACTCAAGATCAAATGAGGGCAAGGCTTTTAACGTTCTCACTACTTGGAAAAGCTTTGCGTTGGTTCGACACTCTACTGGTGGAATCGAAGCAAGATTGGGAAGCGTTGATGAGGAACTTTATGAAAGAATTATACTTGCCAGCCAAGACTCTGAGTTTGCACAACAAGATTGATAAGTTTGTTCAATTGCTCATGAAGATGATTGTGGAAGCTTTGGAGCGTTTCAATGAATACATGCGAGCCAAATTCCTTGAGTGGCATATCGATTTCCTTATGAGGAGGATGGAGAAGATGGACATAGAGAGAGAAGCTCAAGACCTAAAGGCTGTCGAGGCAAGGTCCACATGCAAGGAGTGTGAGGAGCACGTCCATGTCCAAGGTAAACCCCGATTTAATGCAAGTTCGTCCATTCAAGATTTGGTTGCTCTTTGTACACGATTCAAGGACTTCATGGACAAGCAAGTTAAGATCAACAAGGACGTCGTCACTAAGTTCGAGGCTATGGAGAAAATATTGGAGAATTTAGATGGCAAGGTGACAGAGGTCAGAAGCTCTATACGTGAAGTGTTCATCATGATGAAGATGTTAGAGACGAAAGTGGGACAACTTGTCGGGCACCCGATGGCTAACAAAGAAGAATCTCCGAGACAACCCCAAGGCCCCGAGACGGCGAAGGATACTCAAACTCATCCGGGAGAGATGGAGGACCACACTAAGGAGACCATGAGGATTACGACCGAAGGACCAGAGTTTGAGATGTCGAGCCACTACATGAAGGAGGTTGTTGCATCTGTCAAGACCAAAAGACAAAGCCAGCCTATGAAGACCAAAAATATGACTAAGCCGAAGAATAAGCTCGTACCCAAGATGGTGCGGAAGTGGGTACCCAAGATTGCAACGCCCGCAAAGAGCGTTGATCCGAAGTAATCAAGTGAAGAAGTCTAGCCATGGACTATAAACGTAGCGCTAGGCGGGAAGCAACCTATTTCGTCGAGTCAAGAATAAGCAACCGGGAGGACAACCTGATACAAGATTTTGCGAGTCTTTCAAGTAAGTTAGTTTTGGAATTTTGCTACCCAAAACATTAGACTTATAATGGTTGAATAATGTTAGAGACATAATTCTTGGTTTAATATTTTGCTTGATCATAAACCCTTTACATGAACCATCCTATGTGATTGTTTGCTTCTTTTCGAGAAACCAAAACCAAAAAAAATTAGAACCTATCTCAACCTTTCATCCTCTTCATGATGTTATGGTTGACTTGTTTTACATGCTAAAAACACATGAGTAGAGCCATGCTTTGTACCTAGATGATATTTAAATTTCAGCACATGGTAGGACTCGCGAGAACATAGTAAACATGACTTTTGGTTGGTTTAAAAATCTATATCCTTGGTTTCTCTAAGATTAGAATTTTTCTAAGCCTCATTTAATTTTATTTCATTCAAAATCTCTCTCATCTTATCAAAATCAGAACCTACACCTATGCCCCCATGATCAAGCTGGGAAAAGTTTGCTCTCAACTAATGAATGCAAACAATACCGGTAAGACAAACATAAAAGTAGTCGGAAAATATTTTTGACTTACACTTATTTTTAATGCTTTAAAAACTCCTATAAATTTATATTTGAACTCATTGCAAGCTCTGAGTTCATTTTTATTCTTTGAAATTAGAGGAGTGCTTAGCATTAAGACATGATTAGAGGGAGGCAATCTAGTTAACCTAACCATGCATGCACCATGATGCATCACGGGGTGCCCCTCCAACAACTTTCATCAAACCACATGCAAAGGACAAGCATGGGGGGCAGCCAAGGCTTTGTTTTGTAGGAATATCATGGAGGCATGTGAGGCAAGGGAGCATGGAGGTGACTCAAAGCAAAATCATCAAGTGGAAGGACCAATAATGCAAGCAAAGGAGTGGACGAGAACGTTTAGAAGGTGCAACCCCGTGGAGCTCGCGGTCACGAAGCAACAAAGCAAGCATGAGTGCATTGGTAAGTCACTCATCCAGCTCTTTGTTCGTGTGCTCAAGTTTGTAGTCCAGAACCACCTTAGACTTAGCCATCCATCCCGTTTGTTTTGCTCAACGAAACACATCCTAATTCCACTCAAAGTCCATACTCCAAATACTATTTGTGTACCTTGTTACCGGTTGAAAACCATGGATATATATTTGCGTGAGAGAGAGTGCAGCAACCATGTGGAAGAAAACTACAAGCCTCTTCACCAAGAAGGGATCATCGTCGTCCAAGCCATCAACAACAAACTTCTTCGAGGAGGCTGTTGACGGTGTATATTTGTATCAAAGTTCATATGGATTTGCAAGCGGACAAATCCCCCATCGTAGTCAAGGGACCCTTCTTCCCTCGAGTGGTGAACCCAAGGTATCGAATCCGTGGAACAATATGCAACGCAAGGATTCAATCTAGTAAAGCAAGGAAAGCTATCTTATGAAGAACCAAATTGCATCTAATCTAAGAGATCATCAAGAAAACGAATCTAATCTAATCTACTAAAGAGGTAGCAAGAGATAACCGATCTAGAGAGTCTAGATCATGCTTATGTTGTAGCTCCAAACAAGATAGATGAAGATAGAAAAGCGAATCTCATTAAAAGCATCTTTAAACCGTGGCCTCCGGTCCGATTCCGAAAACGCCCGCCTTTCAGAGCCCCTGTTCTGTCATAACGTAGTCCTATTCATGCGGGTAGTCTATGGCGAGTTCGATAAGAACAAGTTGAAATCACTTGGTCGGTCTGGTATTCACCTCTAGCCACCGCGGCTACAAGAGCACCCTATGCAATCTATCTTAAGTATAGATTGGGGAAGAAGCAAAACCAAGAAGAAAACAAAATCATCGAGAAGGCACTTGATCGCCAGAAATCAGATTCACTTAAAGACTTCACCATGAATGATTACATGAACAAGATCACCACTGGGATCCTACCTTGATCTTGATCCTTGCTCCGGAGTTCCGACGTGGTCTTCCATGCAAGGTTCCCACGTTGGCTAGGGAGACCCTAGACAACTTGCACAACCCTCATCTCCAAGATGGTGTCCCTCAAGCTTCTCTGCTCCTCGGCGGTGAATGGCGAATTGATTGATGCATGGCTCTCGGTCAGGGGGCTATAAATAGCCCGAGAGGCACCTAGGTCAAAGGGGGGTGACTGGGCCTCGAAACGGGCTGGGCCGGCCGACCTGGGCCGACCGACCTGGGCCCATTTCGGCCCAATTCGTGGCCTCCTTCGCCCGACGTTGGTTTCCGAGTCTTCTAGATCCTTCCCCCTTCAGCATGTGGGCCCTTGTCGTCAGTTTCTCTCCGAGTTGGACGAAGCTCCTTGTCTCGCAAGATTCAGCACTTTTCTGGTTAGGTCCTCGGAGTTTTCCATCTTCTCGGGTTAGGTCCCTGGGCTTCTTGGAGTCATGTTCACTTCATTGCTTGACTTGTACCGGGCTTCAAGGTCTTTTCATGAGGTGCTTAATGAACTTATCTCTGAAGTCTTGTTTTCAACGCTAAAACCCTACATAAACACTAAACTCCAAAACCGACATGCACGAATGAACTTGTTATACCTAGGGGGTTAGTACCAATGGATAAGATATAAAAGTTATGCCAACACTGAAGGTAAACTCATGGCTAGGTTGACAGAATTTCACTGTCAACAGAGGCACTCGGTTTCTGAGTCTCCTCGGATCATGGAGGGGGACACGGCACTGCCGAGGAGGAACGACACTCTTCTCCTCAGTGGCATGAGGGCCACACGAAGCTCACCAAACCTCAAGGACGTACGGAGGAGCCGCCCATCTCACCTCGTCACTCGACACGATCATCCGCTCCACCTCCATACGCTGCGTGATATTCCGATGGGTTTATCATCATGACGGAGGACGAGAAGAAGCTCGCTCGCCTTGAGTGGCTTGTAGCGAACGTCGACCCTGATGACCAAGCTCTCTAAGTGTTCGGTTTTCATACAGATATTTACTACATGATGGGACACCTAGGTTGGGTGCAATTCTCCAATGGAATGTCAGCAAACACCCACAAGGAATTCACCTTGGAAATTCGTGACCATGGCGCCTATCCTTGATGAAGGAGTGTCGAATCTCTCATTCTGTTTGGAGGGAGTTGAACAAGTGGTTCCCTATGTATTAGGGAGTTACTTGGTTTTCAAAAGGGAACTCTGGAGCAAGTAGATGTACATGGAGGCACATTGGAAGGTTATGATCACGGGAGAAGCTAACCGACAAAGAAATAGTATCCGGAACCCCATCATCCAAGTTTTTCACTCATGGATGTGCAAGTGGATTTTGGGGAGAATGAGATAGACAAAGATAAGCAACATGGAGGTGAATTGGCTTTACTTGGCTCTAATTGCGAAGTAGCCAATCAACCCCACTCACCTTATGATCAACCGATGGTGTTGTGAAGCAACATCGGGTTCGGGAGATATTGGCTTGGGGTGTTATCTCTCCATGTTGGCTATCTCTTTGAGACCGGGAATTCCAAGAAACCCGGAGCATCTCCTAGCCGGGACTTCCCTAGGATATGATTATATAAAGCAAGGCAAATATATAAGTGGGGATGAGAGAGGAGTCTTCAAAGTGGCCAAAGTAAATTCGCCCCTTCCGGATGGAAGATTAAGACTTTTTCTTGAGGGGAAAGAAGATTGGTTAGAGGAAGGACTTCTTGTGCCAACGAAGAAAAATAAAAAGAGGAAGGATTATAGGAGAAGGTTCTTCCACAGCCCAAGAGGGAGGTGCGCAACAAAATTATGTGCCACCATTTGGAGGAATTCCGGCACCGCCGAGTTACTATAGTGATGTACCAATGAAAGCATGGGGGAGTGGTGCAGCCATGCCCCTACCAAATTTTGTGGTACCCAACGTAACCTTTGCGGAGCCATATGCACATCTTCTTTAACCACAACAAAATGTGGCCATCATCGGAGGATACGCTGCGAGAAACATGCAAAATACCGCAGCCATCCAAACCAATGCAAACAAAATGGGTGAAGGAAATGCAAACATCGCTTATGAGCTTGGATGCCTTCACTTAGCACCGCCGGGACAATTCATAGGAGGAGCGGTGCAATCCTATTATGAGCAAGGGTACAACAACCAAGACTATCGATATCAACCACCGACGGAAGATTAGAGAGAGGAGGAGCTTTGGTTAATCTTTCCTTTTCCCTTTTCTTTAACTTTCAGCTTGTATGCGCCTATGTATGCGTAGTGTTTTCAGTTTTTATTTAAATTTTAAGCATGTGTGTTAGTTTTTATTTTCATGATGAATAAAATCACCACCTTGTTTTTACCTTTGGCAAAGATACAAAGTTTGTGCCATGATGATATATGATGATAATTGCCACTTTGTTTATCTTTGTACTTGTTTTATGCATGATTAAGCTAATGCTCTCTTTAAATGCAAATCTGAAATTATCTATTTGCTAGCTTAATCTTTAGCGGAGGTTATGATAAAAATAAAGACCCATAGTGTTTTATGTGCTCTCAAGTTTTAGATGAATTAAAGATGATTTATTTTATTCTTAAAAGTAATGCTAACCTTGTCATAAATACCACTTGCATGTTGCTCTACCTATCCAGAGCCATATATATTTGAGTGCAAAAACTTAGTATACAAGGTTTATTTTTGGGTGAGTTATTTCAGTCCATGATTTCTCTGGCCCGAGACTAAGAAGCTAGTCATTTCGTTTTGCGTATCTATCTTTTTGCTAGCCTTTTTATCCGTGCATTGTGTATCCCCACATCGGTGATCTCACAAACCTTGCCGGATATCCACCCTTAAAACCAAATATCAACTTTGAAGGACCGATAAGGCGACCAGAGAGGGGGGGAGTGAATGGGAGCCGATAAAAATTCTTCTCGAGGGAGATTGAAACTCCGACAAGACGAACTAGCTCGGTCGAACCCCCGAAATCACACGCTCCGCACTTCTACCTCCCGTTTGCCAAAACCACGTAGCCACTGGAGTGCTACTGGTCCTAGAAACAAACTCTACCAGCAACCATAACACACACGCAGCACCGACGGCGGGGGAAACAACTCGAAAGCCGGCTAACCGAGGGGGCGGTTAGACCGGGTATAGGGGGCGGTTAGACCGCCTCCACCCGGCAACCAAGAAATCCTCCGAAACGCCTCTTCCGAGCACCAAAACACACCACGGTTTCACCAACAGAGATCTCTCGGTCAAGGCCATGCTAGCTACCGAGAAAATCTTGGCGAAAACCAAAACTTCACCCAAGGGCCTAGGGGCGGTTAGACCGGCTACCGGGGGCGGTCTAACCTCCCGTACCCAAGAACGAACTCCAAACAAGAACACCTAGCAAACCGCACGAGAACGACCCCAAATTTCACCCGGTACACTCCTCCGATCAAGGCGAACAAACTCACGGAGGAAAATCCGGCGAAACGAACTTTGACCGGAAATACCCCGGGCGGTTAGACCGCCCCCGTAGGCGGTTAGACCGCCCCTTCCCGAAAAACGAACCCGCGGGTCAAACCTCAACTTCCTCACGCCCGATCTCCCGAATCACTCCACGGATTGCAGCCAAACTTCGGGGATAGCCGGGTTACCTCCCGGGCAACCTCTTCCTCAAAGGAATCGACCCGAAACGCTCACAATCAAGTGGAATCGAAGAAATCGCTTCTCTAGGTCAAGAACTCGAGTTCCAACGAAAACCACCAAATCGAGTCCGATTCAAAGGAGATTTGGGGGCAAAGTCACCACCAAAGAGGCACAAAAACCTCATACGTGACACCCACCAAAAACTCCAAGAAATCGTCCTCAAAACACCACCAAAAAGAGCTCCGAAAATCAACACAAAAGAGACGGGAAAACCACCATGAAGAACCACGCCGAACCTTCTATACATGCCATGAATGGTTCGTACAAGGTCTAGTTTGCCACCCAAACATCCATCCCTCTCTCTAGATCTCACATGAAGCTCTCAAACTAGCCTTCTAAAAACCTAGGGAAAATAGAGAACGAAAATGAAAAAACAAATGAGCTAGGGTTCCAAGAGTTGGCTGCCATCCACCCCTCTAATGAGTATATATGGAGGCACCCAAAAGACTAAACTACCCTTCACTAATAACTAGGGATACATGCCCCTCAAGGGCGGATTTGGAATTCTTGATGTCTTCACCATCGGACGGATGCCCGGCGACCGCACCCCGCGTAGCCTCGACGCACGCCTTGCGATCCCGACGTGTGTCCTCCGCTTCGAAGCTTCTCGGCGCCGGCGGCGGGCGGTCGAGCCGCCCCCCACGGGCGGTTAGGACCGGCCCCGGGGAACCGACCGACCCCGGGCGGTCCGACCGCCCTCCCGGGCGGTTGAACCGGCCCGGGTGGCCGCACCTCCTCGTCGAGTCTTCGGCCTCGGTTTTGTGGCTCAACCGAGTAACCCGGTGGTTTTCCGGTGAACCACCGCAAACCCCGCGAACTCGGTGTAGCCTCCGCCAATCTCCACTCATGACTCGGCTCCCACGTAGTCCCGGCTCGACCTTGGTTTTGAGGCTCTACCAAGAAACCGTCCACGACTTCATCTTCTTCGTTCATGCCACCATGCGGCCCGCACTTGACCCCCGCCGGCCACCGGTCCCTCGAACGAAGCCTACTTGTCTTCTCCACACCCGGAGGCCTCACCGGCAACGACCTTTCGCGCTTGTTCTTCACCTGCACCAACACGAGTCAAGCCGCAACCTGCACCTGCAATACTTAGCCAAGAATCAGTCCACACAACGTTGTCAATCACTCATCACACAAGGGAGCGACCATCCACCGGTCCTCGAACCACACATGGTCCTCAATCTCCCCCTTGATGAGTGCATTGACAACACACTCAAATGAAGTAACACAGGAGAAAAAGAAAAGAAAAGAAACAAAATAAAAAGAAACCCCAACAAGCGATCGAAAGCCAAAGAAAGGCAAAGAGCAAGATCACTTGAAGAAGACAAGTCTCGGACCCCTTAGGCAAGGGCAACGGCTCGACACATCCGAGACAAAACACAGCTCAAGCAAAGAGCGCAAACTACCAAAGCAAAACTCGAACACCACAAAGAGCTCCCCCCGCACAAATGCGAGCCACAAGACACACTCCCCCCCGAACACATGCATCAATGCAACTCGGGAATGCAACAAAGAGCAAAAACTCGCTCACACCGCCCGGGCGGTTAGACCGCCCGCCCGTGGCGGTTAGACCGCCCCGCCCGAACCGACCGCACGGGGGGCGGTTAGACCGCCCAAAGAGACCGGCCCTGCACCAAACTGCTCAAAAATTGCCCGAAACAATTGGAACACCCTCCAAACACTCCCAGGTGCCCAAAACATGCACAAACTTCTCCCCCTTGTTGACAATGCATGAATCAAGGCAAAATGCGAAAACTTGCAACATATAGCTTCTCGAATATACAAAATTCATCACAAGGAGCTACACAAGTCCAAATGAGCAAGTTAGATACTCGACAGATTCGTAAGGACCTTAACTACGTGATCACCAAGTTTCACAACCATTGGATAAGGCTAAAAAGGATTTTAGTAATTTTGCGAAAAGTTACTCTCTCACAAGCAAATACCTAAACATGAGCAAAACATATCAAAATGGCAAAGCCACTCAAACTTCATGCTAGGACAGCCATTCTAATCATAAGACCATCATAAACACCCAAAAACACCTCATGTCATGTCAAAGCCACCGAGCCATGTGCCTACTTCTATGTATGAGACTTCTCATTGGTAGGCATCATGCAACGGTTTAGCACCCAAAGCAAATTAATTTCAGCACATATGACATGGGAACATATTTTCCAAGCATTTTTCATTTCATTTTCAGATTTGTAGATGGTACATGAAATGTCTTTGCGACAAAAAGGAACTTATGCCCCTCCACAAGATTAAGCAAGAGGGCTAAACATTCATGATGGCAAGTGAGCCTTTGGCTCCATATGATCAATAAACTAGCTATCCAACCACAAAGTAAGCATAGCAAAGCCACTAAAACATGTCAAGATCATATATAGGCATTTACACATGAGAGAGCATGTATGTGACATTTTTCAAAAATTAGCCATCAACCATGGATCATTCATCAAGATCATCAAGAGCTAAGTCAAACTAACCGTAGCATATCAAACAAGCTCACAAGAACATATATAGCAACCCATGGTAAACATTGTATATAGGAGAAGCTTTTCCTATCCGATGCATATGATACAAAATGCATGCAATCTAAGATACAAGGATGCCTATACATCATGTTACATATGCCATGCCAAAAGCAAGAAATGCACAAAGGAAAGCTATACATATGCTACAAACCGGCTCCTCGAGGGGAGGCAAAACGGGCTCGACACCACCGGCAAAAGAAAGCCCCCACACACCCAACTCAAGAAATCAAACACACACCAAGTTCCCCCCGCAAATGAGTGAAAGTTGCTTGATCTAGGGGTTTGGTGAAAATATCGGCTAGTTGGTGATGTGTGGGCACATGGATCAAGGCTATCTTTCCTTTCTCTACGTTGTCTCTCAGAAAATGATACCTCACTTCTATGTGTTTGGTTTTGGAATGGAGCACTGGGTTCTTTGCAACGCTTATGGCACTGGTGCTATCACAATGAAGTGGGACATGGGTATACTCCTCACCAAAGTCACTCATGGTGTAGGTGATCCAAAGGAGCCGAGAGCAACAACTAGCGGCGGCAACATACTCGGCTTCGGTCGTGGATTGAGCCACACTCGACCGCTTGCGGGAAGACCAAGACACCAAAGAAGAACCCAAAACCGGCAAGTCCCGGAAGTGGACTTCCTATCCAACCGACACCCGGCAAAATCCGCGTCTGAAAAACCATGAAGCGCTAAAGAAGAGGACGCGGAGTACCAAAGGCCGAAGTCGGGAGTGTGACGCAAGTACCGAAAATTCTCTTCACTGCTTGCCGATGCGAAGTCCTCGGAGACGCTTGAAAACGAGCGCACAGACACACTGAGAACTGTATGTCCGGCCTCGTCGCCGTCAAGTAGAGGAGTGACCCGATCATGCTCCGGTACTCCTTCCGGTCCACGTGTTCACCTTCCTCGTCCGCATCAAGAGCCGTAGTCGTACTCATCGGCGTCGTCATAGCCTTGGAGTCCTCCATCTTGAACTTCCTCACAATGTCCTTGGTGTACTTAGCCCGATGCACAAATGTTCCTTCCTTTGATTGCTTGATTTGTAGCCCGAGGAAGAAGCGCAACTCGCCCATCATGCTCATCTCAAACTCCCCGCTCATATCATCCGCAAACCTTGCAACAAGAGAGTTAGACGAGCCACCAAAGACAATATCATCCACGTACACCCGCACAATCGGGATATCTCCCGCCCGCCTCGGCAAAAAAACAAGGTCCGATCGACCTTCCCCATCTCAAAGCCTCTCTCAAACAAGAACCCCCTCAACCTCGCCATACCAAGCTCTAGGCGCCGCTTCAACCCATACAAGTGCCTTCCTCAACTTGTACACCCCGTGGGGGTACTTCTCACTCTCAAACCCCGGAGGTCGTCTCACATACACTTCTTCCTCCAACACTCCATTCAGAAAAGCACTCTTCACATCCATTTGGTGCAACTTGAACCCTTTAGCCACGGAAAAGGCTAGAAGGATCCTAATCGCCTCCAAACGGGCTACGGGAGCAAAGGTCTCCTCGTAGTCAATCCCCTCTTTCTGACTGAACCCTTGAGCAACAAGCCTCGACTTGTTCCTCACAACCTCACCTTTCTCTCCCTCTTTGTTTTTCCACACCCACTTTGTACCAATCGGCTTACACCCTGGGGGAGGGTCAACCAACTCCCACACCTGATTCCTCTCAAAGTTCTCCAACTCCTCATGCATCGAGTTAACCCAATTGTGATCAGATAGTGCGTGTCCAATGTCTTTGGGCTCGAAAGAAGCAACAAACGCAGCATGAGCAAAATGGGAATTGTTTCGAACCCTTGACCGTGTAGTGCGTTCATTCATGTCGCCGATGATCCTTGAAGCCGGGTGATCCACTTGAACTCGCCGGGGAGGTTCTCGCCTCGAAGCTACCTCCCCCTCAACATCGCCTTCTCCTCGTTCTTGATTTGTCGTCGTAGGTGTAGCAGAGGGTCCATCCATCATCGTAGTCGAAGTAGTGGGTACATGTTCGGCCGGGGGCACCGCACCGCCATCCTCATCATCACCATGTTCATGCTCCTCCTCCCGAAAGATTTCCTCGCCAAGCTCATCATCACCCGCACACTCAAAGACAAGCCGACTACGTGGCTCGTCTCGTCGAAGGTTACCTCGCAAGTCTCCACGATTTGGTTAGTTTCAAGATTGAGCACACGATATGCTCTAGAATGAGATGCATAACCAAAGAAAATGCCATCGACGGACCTAGCCTCAAACTTATCCAACTTCCCGCCTTTCTTCGAATGAAACACTTGCAACCAAAGACATGGAAGTGACTCACTTTGGGTGTGCGACCATGCATCAACTCATAGCATGTCTTCTTCTTGTGCACTCGAGGTATATTCCGTTCGACACATAGCATGCGGTATTCACCGCCTCGGCCCAATACCTCCTCGGAGTCCTATGCTCATCAATCATCGTCCGAGCCATCTCGCACAAGGTCCCGTTCTTCCTTTCCACAACACCATTCGGGGAGGCGTATACGGACTCGAAAACCGGTGCTCAAGACCCAAGTCATGACAAAAGGTTTCAAAACGAGAGTTCCCGAATTCCGAGCCATTATCACCGCGGATAGCTCGTATGGCATCTCCGTGCCTCTCGTTCCTCAACCTCAAGACTAGATCTCGAACAAAACCAAACGTCTCCCCCTTCTCCTCAAGAAAGAACACCCACGCATACCGAGAAAAGTCGTCCACCACAACAAGGACATACCACTTCCCACCCGCAGATCGCACACGAGCTGGGCCAACAAGGTCCATATGGAGCAGCTCGCATGGACGCTCAGTCATCACATCGGTGAGAGGCGGGTGAGAAGAGGCCACCATCTTGGCATGCCTACACGGAGCACAAACCAATTCTTTCTCAAGCTTCAAACGTGGCAATCCTCGGACCAAATTGAGTTTACTCAAGCGAGACAAAAGGTCAAAGCTCAAGTGACCCAACTTCCTATGCCACCTCCACAACTCACTCGAAGAGCCAGCCAAGAAACAACGCTCAACACTCGAAGACTGAGAAAAATCAGCACGAAACACCTGACCCTCGGGAACGACCATACAAACAAGGTCCCCTCGAGAGTCCACAATCCGAGAACCACCTGGCCGAAACAACACCTCAAAGCCCTCATCCAACAACCGAGACACGAGAAAGCAAATTGTACCACGGCGATTGAACAAGAGCAACACGCCTCGCAGTGATCTTGTCACTCACTTTTATCTCACCTTCGAAAGCACACGCCCACGCCCATTGTCCCCAAAGGTGATGTACCTCTTCGTCACCACCGGGACGAGACTTGAGAACCACCCCCCGTCTCCGGTCATATGCCTCGAACAACCGGAGTCAATCAACCAAATGTTCTTCAAGTCTCCCACCGAAATTCAAAAACAAGCACGTGAGCGAACAAACGACTCAAAGATCGGGGTTAGTACCAAAAGAGGAAAACCAAGGTGCCGAGCCATTTGCTCGAAAGTGGGGTTAGCACCAACCAAAGCATCTCTCCTACCAAAGCTACCTCCACGAACATGACCACGATAACCACCCCGAGGGAACCACCCCTCACCGCTTGGAGGAGGACCAAAACCACGGAAGACAACCCGTGGAACGTCCCTCCTCTCCTTCTCAAAGCTACGACTCCGCCCATCCCCGTAGTGACCTCGAGGGGGAGAATGTCTAGCAAGCCGACCACCGCCTGTCTCTCCGGACCAACCACCGGCAACTCCACCTCCGGACCCGAAACCTCTCGACTCACCACCTCGAAAACCACTCCGCCCGAGTGCGGGGGCGGCGGCTAAACCGCCTAGCCGGACCGGTCTAACCGCCCCCCTTCGGGGCCGGGGCCGGTCCGACCGCCTAGCCGGGCCGGTCCGACCGCCCCCCCGGAATAGCTCCTCGGCCGCGGGAACTCGCATCTCCCCATGCGGAACACTTCTCACCACGGCCTTACCCCCGGGTAGTGGCATACGAGGCTTAGGTACACCATGGGAAGGGTTGTACCTATCCTTGTTCGCCCACTCCTTTGCCATCCTCTCTTCCCGCTTCCTCTTGAAGCAAAACTCATCCTTGTGACCCTCCTTCCCACAATGGCCACAACGGAACCTCACAAGCTTAGGTTTTGGCTTGGATTGGGGCTGCTCGCTTGGTTTCTCTCCACTCAACTCCTCCACCGATTTCTCCTCACTTGCCTTCTCTCTCACTTTCCCAAAGAACACTTTCCCCGAAGTGCTCACAAACTTGATGGGCTTTTGGAGATCATTTGTGGGTGTAGGAAATATAGGTGGAGCCGGGGTTGTGTCTAGTCGGTTCCTAAGATGGTTGGGTTTTGGAGGGAAATCATTTTTGTGGTGGGTTTTTGGTGGCTCCGGATATTCTCTCCACTTCCTTCACCAACCTTGTTTGCCCCAAGCCCCTCACCATCTTGCCTCTTAAAGGCCTCGATCATCATCCTCAACCGAGGCTCATGACCGGACAACCAACCCATCAACTTCCTCAAGTCATCATTCTCATCCCGCAAGCGATCAACATAATGTGCAAGCTCCAAATTTTTCAATGCATGCATTTCACAAGTAGAGCAAGATGTAGGCATGGGTTCCTTCAATTTAGCCTCGAGCGAACTAGTGTAAGCATGCAACTCATCAATCTTAGCATGCAAAACGGGGCAAGAAGTGCAAGCACCTAGCAAAGCGAGTCTAGACTTAAGCTCGCCCACTTCAACCCTAAGCACATCTAGTTCCTCACACTTGGAGGCATGCTTCTCCTTAAACAAAGCAAGATCGGCAAGGAATATGGAGCAATCGACACAATCATTTTCATCGGCAACAACGGGGGCTAGCCTTAAGCGAATCAATCTCAAGCTTGCTATCAAGCACCCGTGTCTCTAGCTCGCCCACTCTAGTCCTAGCATCCTCGAGTGAAGCCCTAAGCTCTTTCCTCATTTTCTTGGCCTCTCTAAGCATGTCATCACGGTTATCAAGCAAAGAGCCAAGCCTCTCATTCTCCTGGCGCAAGAAAGGAAGTTCATCACGCACCTCGTCGTCGGACTCGCAGTCCGAGTCGCTCCGTGTGCTCTTCTTGCCGCCGCGGCTCGGCGCCATGGTACGAAGCCATCTCTCGCGACGCGCGGCTCGGCCCCGCTCGGGTTCTTTGACGACTTCTTGTTCTTGCGGCGATCTCCCTCGTCTTCACCGCTCGCTCGAGCTCGAGGTGGAGTACGCGGAACCGGAGTCGACGTCGCTCGCTCCAACCATCGCTCGGGCCTTGCCTCGGCCCTCCTTCTTCCTCGATCGTCGCTCGTCCTTGTACCCGTTCTTGTGCTTGCTCTTGTGGTCGCGCCTCGAACGGTACTTGCCATCGTTCATCCTCGGCTTGTGCTTGTAGCCGTCCTTGCTCTCGGCCTTCTCCGGGCGGTCGGCGACGAAGTGTCCCGCTTGCCGCACCGGGAAGCGGAGTCCTCGTGTTCCTCCTCATGTTCACGCGGTTCTCGTGCAGCCTCTCAAACCGCCTCGACAACAGCGCCAGCTCGTCCTCTCCAAGGTCATCAAACTCCTCATCTGGCATAGACATCAAAGAAGAAAACGAGAACATCCTGGTGGATGGGTTAGAGTTAGTCTTTCCTTTGGAACCACCAACGAGGGCAAGACTATGGGAGTCAGTCGGTCCCTCGAGCTTGGCAGTCATGCCCCTATCCACCTCAGCCGACTTGAGCTTCGAGAACAGCTCGTTCACCGTCAGAGTATCGTACCTCTCCGACTCGACTATGGCCTCGAACTTCCCGCCCCATATCGTACGATCCAAAGAGTGTAAGAGCTTGACCGCTCTATCATGATCATCGTACGGGAGCACGTCCACATTGGCCCTCATGTTGTTCACAACCACCGTGAACCTCTGGAACAAGGCATCGATGGACTCACCGGGGAGATGAGTGAAGTTCTCGTACTCTCTCCGTAGGTCGCATACAACCGTGCCTCGAACCCGGGCGTTCCCAACATGAGCCTCCTTCAACACCGCCCAAATCCTACAAGCCAAGTGCTCGGTGTGCACCCGATCGAACTCGGCCGACACAAAGCACGAAACAAGTAGTCGACCGCCTTATTGTTGGCGTCGAATCCGTCCCTCGACCCCGGAGCAAGGAAATCCATCGGCCGGACATAGCCTGTGTCCACCGTGACATCCCAAAGCACCGACCCTTTCCGCGGAGGAACGCACCCATCCTCTTGCTCCACATCCGGTAGTTCTTGCCATCGAAGTGTGGAGGACCCGAACCCCGTTCCCGGTACGCCATCCTTGGATCTTAGACCGGTTAGAGTCAATAAAGACCCGAACCGGCTCGATACCACTTGAAGGACCGATAAGGCGACCGGGAGAGAGGGGGGGAGTGAATGGGAGCCGATAAAAATTCTTCTCGAGGGAGATTGAAACTCCGACAAGACGAACTAGCTCGGTCGAACCCCCCGAAATCACACGCTCCGCACTTCTACCTCCCGTTTGCCAAAACCACGTAGCCACCGGAGTGCTACCGGTCCTAGAAACAAACTCTACCAAAGCAACCATAACACACACGCAAGACCGACAAGCCGGAAACAACTCGAAAGCCGGCTAACCGAGGGGGCGGTTAGACCGGGTATAGGGGGCGGTTAGACCGCCTCCACACCGGCAACCAAGAAATCCTCCGAAACGCCTCTTCCGAGCACCAAAACACACCACGGTTTCACCAACAGAGATCTCCGGTCAAGGCCATGCTAGCTACCGAGAAAATCTTGGCGAAAACCAAAACTTCACCCAAGGGCCTAGGGGCGGTTAGACCGGCTACCGGGGGCGGTCTAACCTCCTGTACCCAAAGCAACGAACTCCAAACAAGAACACCTAGCAACCGCACGAGAACGACCCCAAATTTCACCCGGACACTCCTCCGATCAAGGCGAACAAACTCACGGAGGAAAATCCGGCGAAACGGAACTTTGACCCGGAAATACCCCGGGCGGTTAGACCACCCCCCCGTAGGCGGTTAGACCGCCCCTTCCGTAAAAACGAACCCGCGGGTCAAACCTCAACTTCCTCACGCCCGATCTCCCGAATCACTCCACGGATTGCAGCCAAACTTCGGGGATAGCCGGGTTACCTCCCGGGCAACCTCTTCCTCAAAGGAATCGACCCGAAACGCTCACAATCAAGAGGAATCGAAGAAATCGCTTCTCTAGGTCAAGAACTCGAGTTCCAACGAAAACCACCAAATCGAGTCCGATTCAAAGGAGATTTGGGGGCAAAGTCACCAGCCAAAGAGGCACAAAAACCTCATACGTGACACCCACCAAAAACTCCAAGAAATCGTCCTCAAAACACCGCCAAAAAGAGCTCCGAAAATCAACACAAAAGAGACGGGAAAACCACCATGAAGAACCACGTCGAACCTTCTATACATGCCATGAATGGTTCGTACAAGGTCTAGTTTGCCACCCAAACATCCATCCCTCTCTAGATCTCACATGAAGCTCTCAAACTAGCCTTCTAAAAACCTAGGGAAAATAGAGAACGAAAATGAAAAAACAAATGAGCTAGGGTTCCAAGAGTTGGCTGCCATCCACCCCTCTAATGAGTATATATGGAGGCACCCAAAAGACTAAACTACCCTTCACTAATAACTAGGGATACATGCCCCTCAAGGGCGGATTTGGAATTCTTGATGTCTTCACCATCGGACGGATGCCCGGCGACCGCACCCTGCGTAGCCTCGACGCACGCCTTGCGATCCCGACGCGTTTCCTCCGCTTCGAAGCTTCTCGGCGCCGGCGGCCGGGCGGTCGACCGCCCCCCCGGGCGGTTAGACCGGCCCCCGGGGAACCGACCGACCCCGGGCGGTCCGACCGCCCCTCCCGGGCGGTTGAACCGGCCCGGGTGGCCGCACCTCCTCGTCGAGTCTTCGGCCTCGGTTTTGTGGCTCAACCGAGTAACCCGGTGGTTTTACGGTGAACCACCGCAAACCCCGCGAACTCGGTGTAGCCTCCGCCAATCTCCACTCATGACTCGGCTCCCACGTAGTCCCGGCTCGACCTTGGTTTTGAGGCTCTACCAAGAAACCGTCCACGACTTCATCTTGCTGTTCATGCCACCATGCGGCCCGCACTTGACCCCCGCCGGCCACCGGTCCCTCGAACGAAGCCTACTTGTCTTCTCCACACCTGGAGGCCCCACCGGCAACGACCTTTCGCGCTTGTTCTTCACCTGCACCAACACGAGTCAAGCCGCAACCTGCACCTGCAATACTTAGCCAAGAATCAGTCCACACAACGTTGTCAATCAGTCATCACACAAGGAAGCGACCATCCACCGGTCCTCGAACCACACATGGTCCTCAAACTTTTCTGATTAGCTCCTTGACCACAACCTATCATTGAGTATGGATCATCAGTTCAAGGAAGATCACAAGATGCTGCCAAGATTGAAGATTTCAAGTATCTCTCCAAAGGAAAAATATTTCTAGTACCTACCTTATCTCTATCACCTCTTTGCCTAAGGATGAGCAAACATCTAAGCATGGGGGAGGAGGTAGGTATAATGCAGTTTTAGAGTTCAAGGGGAGCAAATAAAAAAGAAGAAAAAAGAAAGAAGAAAAAAGAAAAAATGAGTATAAAGAAGAAAAGAAAAAATATATGTATGAGAAAAGAAAAAAGTATATGAGTATGTGTAAAAATAAAATAAAGTGAACTCCCCGATTCTCTAAAATGCATTAGGAATTTCAAGGTTTCAAGATTAAAAGATCCAAACTCATTTTCCAACCATGTGCAATCCGATAACGATGACTTCCTTTGTGCCTCGGGATCACTCTTTGCCATTTGCACATGTCCACCTATCTCAAGTGTGTGTATTTTTCTCTCTACCTCCTTGAAATAACATTATTTTCCAATGACCTTTTTGAGGAGTCTCGGTAAGACCATGAGAAGCTTGTCTTGTTTTGACAACATCTCATTTATAATATCTTGGTAGGACTAAACTTTCCCAAAGAGCTTCATATAAAAGCCTACCACATACATATGTTGTGAGAGGGAAAGGAGTAGAATAAATAGGCTTGAGAGACAAGATGAGATGAGAGTTCTTGAGCAAGATGCAAGGCGGTTTAAATTTGTGAACTTGGTTTAGCTCTTTTTCATCTTGCTCTTTATTTCAAAATTTCTGAGATCCATTCGAATTTTGGAGCATGCTAATACTTGTGGGATAAGCTTAATTAATAATCTACCCTTCGTAGGGATGAAGTCTAGTACATTATGGAACTTTACAGAACTAA
Source organism: Cenchrus americanus (assembly GCA_947561735.1). Lineage (NCBI taxonomy): Eukaryota > Viridiplantae > Streptophyta > Magnoliopsida > Poales > Poaceae > Cenchrus > Cenchrus americanus. Next base: position 91,911,492 of record OX387245.1, on the reverse strand, counting down.
ACTTTTGAGAGCATTATGTTTTCTCGTGTATGATCAAGTGCAGAGTTTAAACAATGAAGGGCAACGATGATATCCATCGAAGGCTTACTCGAGGACAAGCAAGGTTTAAGCATGGGGGAGATGTTGAGCGTGAAATTCCATAAACCTAGCCATGAATTTTCCTTCGGTGTTGGCATAACTTTTATACCATATCCATTGGTACTAACCCCCTTGGTATAACAAGTTCATTCGTGCATGTCGGTTTTGGAGTTTAGTGTTTATGCAGGGTTTTAGTGTTGAAAGCAAGACTTCCGGGATAAGTTCATCAAGCACTTTGTGACAAGACCTTGAAGCCCGATACAAGTCATGCAATGAAGCAAACATGACTCCAAGAAGCCTAGGGACCAAACCTGAGAAGATGACAAACTCCGAGGACCTAGTAAGAAAAGTGTTGAATCTTGCGGGACAACGAGCTTCATCCAATTCGGAGAGAAACTGATGACAAGGGCCCACATGCAGAAGGGGGAAGGATCTAGAAGACTCGGGAACCATGTCACACCTGTTTTTCCAAAGAAAACCAAGCGCATAACTATATGCATGCCAGGATCAATTTTCATGCATATTGTGACGTATAAGTGAATACAGAAATAGTATCACGTAAGAAAAAAGGGAGATTATCAGAGTTTACGATTAATCCTGGGAACGAAGGCTCCAAACATCACAGGAAGTCGACTGGGGGTTGCGTATGCCTAGCACCAGCAACATCTTCACAACAACTTCATAGGAGCTTCCTCCTTCAGAGCAACATTGTTTATAGCAAGGGTGACCACTTGTCGTACTCAGCAAGTGTGGGGAAAGGATGCATGCAAAGGCTTTATAGTGGACTGCGATATAAGCATTGAGCACTTTTAGTTGGTCAAGTTTTATTAGCACCTGATTACTGATAAGTATAAGTATATACCAACCCACATTAAGCATAAGGTAAGATGCACCATAAGAAAATGGCAAGCATAACCAGAGAGCAAGATTTAAGTCCATCTTCAAGTTCAGTTATCATGTGAGGGTCCAGGCCACTCTTGACTGTGAGCACAGCTAATTGATTAGTTTTACACTCTGCAGAGGTTGTACACTTTCACCATAAGTCGCGTAAAAACTCCGAAGAGCTTTGCACCCAACCACGCTGTGCAAAAGTAGGCACAATACCACACTACCGAGGTGTGGCTGCATAGGGACACTACGAGGCCTTTACAAAGAGTCCTCCCATGCGTATTAGTACATAGTAGTATGTCGTAGAGGCTATCTTTCGTACCACACTTCTACTCACGGACGGTCAGCCATAGAGTACTTCCGTTCCAATACCACTCCGGAATAGAAGAGCCATAAAAGCATTCCTCCTCCCCAAACTACTATGCGAGTAATGGCCACACAAAGACTTCCCTAATTACTCGGCCAAGACCAGAGTCATATAGTTCTTGTGGTTGCACTATTGTCCTGGGTGGTTCTCCATGTTCCGATTAAACATATGGTATTGTATATTAAACATCACACATCACATTGGAACACAAAGTAAAAGAGTATCCATGTTGTTTATTACCAACCCAGTTGAGAAAACTAAGCAAGATCTACCATCAAGATTAATTAAACAACCCAGTTATACAAGGCAATGGTAAAAACAAACTAGTCATAATCCTTAATAGGAACCCATCAAAATTAATGCAAGCAATTCAATGAGTCATTAGATATAATTCTTAGGACAAAAGATCAAGGACACACTTGCCTTTAACCAGAGGGTAGTTGCTCAGAATCTTCAACTTCAAGCTCTTCAAAACTTCTCGAACGACGTTCACTCTAAGCGCATCAATCATCGGGCACAAACATACACAAAGAAAACAATCAAGCGTACTAAGAACAAAGCACCAATCAAAAGAAAACTTTAAAAGAACGCACTAAAGGGTAGGCTCGATTAGATGGATCACTAAAGAACACAAAGTGTGCTTGGAAGGGAAAGGTTGGGTTAGCTTTAAAGAGATGGTTATGAAAGGTTGAGCAAGGACCGGAAAGATCACACTGAGATAGAGCTTGGTAAAGAACGTCTATCGAACAATTTGCATATATGGAACACAAAAGACCATGTACTAGGTTTATTTTAATTAACAAAACGAATATAAAGGATATTTCAGAAATAAAATACCCTATGTTAACATTAATGCAATATTATATTTTATTTGCAAAACCGAAGTAAAGGACTAGTCAAATTTTATTTACAAAAGTTCATGTGTCAATTATATCAGTTAAACAATTTATTTAAAAAAAGGTTAGAACAACTAATCGAATAAAGACATATGCCGTGTTGAGCTAAACAAACTTAATTTAGAAATTACATGCATGTTAACATTAGGCTAGTTAACATTTATTATAAAAGACGGTATAAAAGCCTAGATAACTTTTAATTAGAAAAGATCTAATTAGGTTTTATTTACGGAATCATGTGAGAGAAACATTGATCAAATTAAATTTGATTATGACAAACGGTGTATAGATCTATATAGATTTTATTTATTTAGAAAAGATATGTTTATAAAGCATTACTCAAAATTAATATCAAATAAATTTTCAGAAAACAATCATGGTGAAAACTCTCCACTAACACATACTTTACATTTTTATAAACCTAACACAACTTGAATGAACAAAAACGGAGCTAAAACAAAGATTCTATGAGCGAAACAAGATTGCAGGGACCTATCTGCAATTATCTATAGATTTTAGGGGATAGCAAAGAAGATCTACAAGACACGTGCAATAGTGTTCGCAAAAAAATAAAGATCGGGGTTAGATCTACAAAAGGGGCTCAGTTTGGATCTGATTGCAAGCATCCAATGGATCTAGGGTTAAACTAGAAAAAATATGCAAAGGGGTGTAGTCTAACTTATAGATTAAAAGAAACTTCAGGGGGCTCTTTGCAAACTGGCCGGCCCTCATCCCCTACCTCTGCTCGATCCAGCAGCAGGGGTGGGCGGCGGTCCTGGAGGCCAAATCGCCGGTAGACCAGGCGGTCTCCGGCTCGGCCGCAGCGCGGAATAGGAAAAGGAGGTTGAGGGGGTCAAGATTGTGTGCTTACCAATGGTAGGGAGATGCGGAGGCGGTCGGATTTCGCAGAGGAAGGCGGCGGCTGGCTCTGCTCTGCTCAGTTCCGGCGAGCTGTAGGCGGCGCTGCGCAAGCAGGGCCCGGGCGGAGGCGGCGCAGCAACTAGGGCGCACGCGGCCTCGAGCTCCGCCCTTTATTAGGCGCGACGCCTAGCCTTAGTGTGTCGGGCACGGATGCCGAGAGGCGGCGGCCTTGCCGTGACGGCGGGGCCTCGATGGGCTTCGGCCGGGCCGACGGCTGGGCCAGAGCGGGTGCGGGTCGGGCCTTCGGGCTTGGCCCGGGAGGAAAGGATTTCTTTTCTTTTGTGAAAATATTTTTCATTGAAAAACAATTCCAGTAAAGACTAGAAATTGTTTAAAGGCACGAAAAATACTCCAAAAATCCCAAAAATTCTTGAAAAATTCCCAAAGACACATTGGGACATGAGCTATACAAATAAAGTGTTTGGAGCTGATGAAAAAAGATTTTAGAGTCTTCTAATAAATAGATTTAGCTCGGGGAAATGAGAATAAATTCCCAAAAAATTCAGAAAATTCTCGGAAAGGTTTGGACAGCACCTAAACGCATTTTTGAAACCTTTTGCACTCATGAAACACCAAGATGCATCAGCATGAATGCAACACTCACAACTTTTTATTTGATTCAGAAAATCAAACAAGGATTTTTCCTATACTATATTTCCTGTAAAGAAAAATAAATGTTGGAAAATTTTAAAATTGTGAGAAAATTGTTATTTAATTTGTCTCTCTATTCACATCCTGAAATTGGAAATTTCAGGGTGTGACAAACCAACGCTGGGCAAAGGAGGCAGCTGGCTGGGACGAAATGGGCCTAGGCCGGTCGGCCCAGGTCGACCGGCCCAGCCCATTCCGAGGCCAAGTCGGCCCACCCTTTGACCTAGACACCTCTCAGGATATTTATAGCCCCCTGATTGAGAGCCACGCATCAATTCATTCGTCATCCGCTGAGGAGGAGCAGAGAAGCTTGAGGGACACCATCTCGGAGAGGAGGGTCGTGCTTGTTGTCTAGGGTCTCCCTAGCCGACGTGGGAACCTTGCATGGAAGACCACGTCGGAGCTCCAGAGCAAGGATCAAGATCGAGGTAGGATCCCGGTGGTGAGCTTGTTCATGTAATCATTCATGGTGAAGTGTTATAGTGAATCCGATTTCTAGCGATCAAGTGCATTCTCGATGATTTTGGTCTCCCTTGGTTTTGCTTCTTCCCCAATCTATACTTAACATAGATTGAATAGGTTGCTCTTGTAGCCGCGGTGGCTAGAGGTGCATACCGGACCGACCAAGTGATTTCGACTTGTTCTTCTCAAACTCGACCTAGGCTAACTCGCACGAATAAGGGTGCGTTGTGATAGACGGTGGCTCCAAAAGGCGGGCGTCTTCGGAATCGGACCGGAGGCCACGGTTTAAAGATGCTTTTAATGAGATTCGCTTTTCTATCTTCATCTATCTTGTTTGGAGCTACAACTTATGCATCATCTAGACTCTCTAGATTGGTTATCTCTTTGCTTTCTCTTGCTGCCTCTTTAGTAGATTAGATTATATGTGTTCTCTTGATGATCTCTTAGATTAGATGCAACTTGGTTCTTCAAAAGATAGCTTTTCTTGCTTTACTATATTGAATCCTTGCGTTGCACATTGTTCCACGGATTCGATACCTTAGGTTCTCACAATTAAGGGAAGAAGGGTCCCTTGACTATGATGGGAGACTTATCCGCTTGAAGGTCTACTTGAAGTTTAATACGATTATACACCGTCAACAACCTCTACTCACTAACTTACCTAAACCCTATCTATGGTTAAACTTGAAAACGACTACACTACACTAGAGAGAACGATTAAGCTAAGAAGATAAAAGACACTCGCCCATGGGTCTACGATACTTGAACATGCAACCGCTTTAAACATGAAAAGCGATCTAATCTATCAGGGGTTGTGACCACGGTTTTGCCCTTTCCCTCCCCTCGTACTGTCACTACACGGAGGTATTCGTGACTAGACCTATGATGGACACGGCGTATTGAATGGATCCAAGGGAGCATTGGGGCCTTACTCCCTTTACGGCATGGTAGCTAACCTTAATCATGAAAGCATATTCAACACAAGATGATAGATAGATATTCGAACAATGTAGTGATTATATCTCAAGATCGATTACAACCCATGGACAAATGAGAAGATTACCCCATCAAGGTGCTAGACATAGCACCATTGATCGTGGTGACGCTTCCGACGGTGTTTTCTTCCTTCTCCACTTGAGGGTGCTTCCTTCGAGTTGAGCGATCCTCCTCCGAAGATCTCCCTCCTCTCTCTCTAGCTTGTGGATGGCCTCCCGGTGCGAATGGTTCTCTATCTTGCGAATGGTGGTGCCTCCATGGACTCAGGGTTGAAGATCCTTCGGGTGCAAGGAAAGGGGGGTTGAACCGACGCTGGAAGTGGGCCAGGCCAGCCGGCTTGGGCCGACTGGCTCAGGCCCATCCCGGCCCGGCTCGGTCGCCCCTTCGCTCCCGGGGGTCCTCATGCATTTGTGCACCTTGCCCCCACCACTTGCAATATTATGACGATGTCATCCTCGCGTCCAAGATTGCATGAAGTCCGGTCTTTTACGCTTCAATCCTTGGGGATGATCCTTCGTAGCACTTCGGTCCTTGCCACCATTGGAAGTGATTTCATCAAGCTCGTGAACACGAACAAGACTTTTTCATTGCTCCTTTGAACTTGTGAATCCGTCCTTTATGTCCATGTTTTCCTACATAAACATAACACTTCCAAATGCATGCACAAAGATGAACTTGTCATACGATTAGTGCGCCTAGTGGCGGGTTTGTTCCATAATCAAATCCAAACCAAAGTGTAATGAATATGTTTGGTGTACCAAAATACACCATCAACAGCCACCCCCTTGATTCGAGTGTGGTGAACTGGGTGGGCTGGGGATTTGGTTTTGGGAATCGTCCTGCGGGTTGGGATTTTCCTGGACATTCTCGCCGTCTAAGCCGAAAACATTTCTGGTATTGGTGTGCGAAGTGTTTCTGGGATTGGGCCATTCCCTTTTGCTGGACTAATTAGCTTTGGCGGACTTATTTTGGTGTGATTGTTCTTTGATACACATACTGAAGTCACTGTCAGAGCGACAATACTTCTCAAACTCTTCATACAGGCGCTGGGTTGTTTTAGGCCTTTTGCACATGAGGTACGAGCGAAACTGGCCGGCTCTCAAGCCCACGATTGGAGCGTTAATGGCGACGACGTCCAACACATTTGGTGCTTGGGCTTTGAGGTGATTGAATCTCCTAAAGTAGTTTTGGAGAGGTTCCTTATCTTTTTGCTTACATGAGAAAATATTTTCAGTAAGTTTTGGACGCTGGAGACCCTGAAATTTGGAAAGGATCCACTACTTCAAGTCACCCCATCCGTGAATCACACTAGGACTCAGGAGAGAATACTAATGTGCTGCTGCTTCGTCTACAATGACGATGAAAGACTTTACGAGCACGGAATCATCACCCCTGGCTGAAAGAATGGCGGCTTCATAGCTCATCAGGAATTTGAGGACCAGGAGCGTCCTAGTGGTCGATAGATGACCGCTCCTCAGTGATGAGTGATTGACAACGGGTGTTGGACTGACTCTTGGCTTAGTGCGCAGGTGTAGGTTGCGGCCTAGTTCGTGTTGTTGCGGGTGAAGAACGGGCGCGAAAGGTCTTCAGCCTTGAGGGGCCTCCGGGAGATGGAGAGACAAGTAGGCTCGGTTCGAGGGACTCGGTGGACAGCGGGACTGGGTGCGGGCCACATGGTGGCGACACGAGCAAGACGAAGTCATGGACAATCGAGCCGGTGCACGGTGGCGGTCGAGTCAAGTGGTTTGGCGGGAGGCCGGACCGAGCACGTGGGGTTTGGTGGTTTGCCCACAAAACCATCGGAGGACGGTTTCTTGGTTTGGGCCTCAAAACCAAGTCCGAGGGCTCAACACGACGGAGACGGGATCCGGGCATGTCGGGAAGCTTCGAGACGGAGGACACGCAGCGAGATGGCATGGCTTGCGTCGGGAGGACGCGGGGTGCGGCAAAGGCGTGGCCGTCCGATGGCAAGACCCACAAACATTACCTAAATGCCCCTACATGGGTTGTAAAGCCAGTAGTTAAGTTAGGGGTAGTCGAGTCATTTACCACTCCGGCGGGACCCGACATATAAGCCATGAGGGTGCGTGAGTGGCCCTCTCTCTCTGCGACTTAGGGTTTCATTTCCCCCCTCCGATTTCTCATTTTTGTAGCTATTTTCTTCTCCATTTTCTCTAGGCTAGCATGAGAGCTTCATGAGAGATTTGTTGAGAGGGATGGATGCTTGGGCGGCATGCTAGACCTTGTGAATCTTTCCTGGTTTGTATAGAAGATTTGGAGTTGTGTTTTTCGTGGTCTTTTTGTGCTTGTTTTCGTGCCTTTGTTCTCGGTGTGATTCCGCGGATTTGAGTGGGTTTCTCCCCTGATTTCTTTGAGGGAAACATGGATAGATGTCTCGTGCATCTTTGTGATTGATCTTGTGCCCTCAAACGCCGGGAAACCACTTCGATTCAAGGATTTTCGTTCGGTGCTCTAGCTTTTGGTGGTGCTCAAAGGATTCGCGATTCCCAGTGATTTAGGGAGTTAGGAGGCAAGGTTTTGGGCTATAGCATCCTTGTGTGACGCTTTTCAAGTCCCCAAACCCTTGTCTCCACTGCTTCAACCGTTTGGGAAATCCGATGATGATTTGGGGGAGTTGACCTTCGAGGTCGAGCAGTTTTCTGCTCTGTCCGTGCAGCGCGGACGGTCCGCGGGGAGGTGGCGGACGGTCCGCGGGTTGCGTGTTCATCGCGTGTTCGTCGTGTTCTTGCATGTCTTTGCTTTCGATCAGGTTTGGTTTTAGGTTTTCGTTGCATCTGGTTCGCGGACGGTCCGAGCTTCAGTAGCGGACGGTCCGGGACCCACGCGGACGGTCCGCCCGGTCTTCGCGGATGGTTCGTTTTTCTCGGGTCGGCTCTGGTGGTTCTGTTGTCTTTAACAGACGGTCCGTGGACCCCGGCCGGACGGTCTGCGTGTCCCTTGCGGACCGTCCGCGGCACCGACCGGACCGTCCGCGCGCGCCTTTGCGGACGGTCCGCCCCGCTCGGCCGGACTGTCCGCCCGAGGCTGACAGCGTGGTTCCTTGATTCGATTCCTTTCCCCCTTCTTTCGTGCTTCCGCGTGTGCTTCAAGGAATCGTTCCTAAGACTTGAGGTTGATCCATAACCTTGTTGTCTTGGCGGTTGGTGTGTGATTTGATCCATCGCTCGTGTGTGACCGGAAATTGTCTAGGGTATAGGCCGGGTTCTTTGAGGAGAATTTTTACTGGCTCCTATTCACTCCCCCCCCCTCTAGTCGCCATCTGATCCTTCAATTGGTATCAGAGCTTGGTGCAGGATTCTTTGCGACTTTGACAAGTCTTGAATCCTAAGATGGCGTACGTTGAGCGGGGCGGTCCACTGCACTTCGATGGCAAGGGTTACCACAACTGGGCGGCTCGTATGATGATCTTTCTTCTTGGCAAGTTGTTGGATTTCATTGTGCTTGACAAGACCTATGCTATTCCGGTCAACATCCATACTCTTATGGTGACTGATGCCGGTGCTAAGGCCAAGTATGAGGCAAATGCAAAAGTCGTTGATCATTTGGTCCGGAGCTTGTGTGATCCTGAGTTTGAGCGTGTTCGCCATTTGAATCTTGCTTGGCAAATTTGGGAGAAGTTGTTGGTTGCTCACGGTGGTGATAACCATGTGAAGGCTCGCCTCTTTGTCTCTTACCGGATGCAATATGAGAACTTCACTCAACTTCTCGGTGAGGACATCGATGCGATGTTTCAGAGGTTCACCGCCATCGTGAACAACATGAAAGCTAATGTTGAGGATTTTCCTTACACCGAGCATGATCAGGCTTTGAAGCTCTTGCATGTCTTGGATCCAAATGTTTGGGGTGCTAAGGTTGAGGCCATCAAGGAGTCCGGGCGTATTTGACTATTGAGTTGGATGACCTCTTTTCTAAGCTCAAGTCGGCCGAGGTTGACAGGAAGTTGCAATCCAAGCATGAGGGCTCGACCGACCATAGTCTTGCTCTTGTGGGTGGATCGAAGGGCAAATCTAACCCTTCCCGTCGACGCTTTTCCTTGTCTTCTCTTATGTCTATTCCAGATGAGGAGTTTGATGTGCTGGGCGAGGAGGAGCTGGCCTTGCTCTCAAGAAGGTTTGATCGACTACACGAGAGTCGGAGGAACGCAAGGCGGAGCTCAGGGACGTGCTACAAGTGTGGCAAGCGTGGCCACTTCATCGCCGAGTGCCCGGAAGCGGAGGAGAACAAGTACAAGATGAACAAGTACAAGGCGCACCCGAGGCGTGAAGACAAGTACTCCTCCAAGGGCAAGCACTTCAGCAAGTCCAAGAGCAAGGGAAAGGAGAAGCGGCGACCAAGCAAGGGCGGCTACAAGAAGAACAAGGCAGGAGCCATGGTGGCCGGTGCGAGCGACGTCGATTCAAGCTCAAGCGATGAGCAGTCAAGTTCAAGCAGTGAAGATGACGACGCCGGGAGGCGCAAGGGCAAGAAGAGTGGAAGCCGGAACCTTAGTGGGTTGAGCTGTGTGGCGCTTGAAGGCTTTTGTGGGATGGCCCATAGCTCGAGCAGCAAGAAGAGCGAGAAGGAAGACAGCGACTCCGACTTGGAGGATGAGGTAAATCGTGACCCTGACTCTTTGCTTGCTGAGATCACTAGGTTGAATGGCTTGATTGACAACCGTGATAGTGTGCTAAGAGATGCCAAAAAGATGAGGAAAGATCTTAGGGCTCAACTTGAGAATGCTAGTGAGAAAGTAGGAGAGTTAGAGTCCAAATTGCTTGAATTGAAACTTGAGAATGACTCTTTGAAACTTGCTCCTACTGCTTTTGATGATGTTGAATGTCTTGAGTGTGATGCATGGTTGAATGAGATCAAGTTGCTTAATGAGAAGAATGCTTCCATTTTGGCTAAACTAGATGCTCTTAGGACTGAGTATGATGAGCTTAAGGCTAGACCTACTTTGCTTAGTGCTTGTAAATCATGTCCTACTATGCATGCTAAGCTTGTTGATGCTCGTTCTACCATTAGTTCTTTGGAAGCATCTTTGAAATCTCCTGTTGCAAATGCATGCTCTAGCTGTGATGAAGTTACATTGCGCAATCTTGAACTTACTTCCCGTTTGGATGTCATCTATGAGGAGAATGACTATTTGAGGAAGGTGTTGGGTTGGTTGTCTGGGCAGGAACCTCAATTGAAAATCATGATTGAGGAGTTCAAGAGAGCTGATGGTCGTGGTTTGGGTTTTGAGAAGTTAGGTGAGAAAGTGGGAGAGAACAGTGGGGAGAGTGTGTATGAGAAGTGTGTTGAGTCTAACCCCGAGTTTGAGGTGATCGGAGACATCCAAGTCCCACTTCCAAAAGCACCCAAGAATTCTTTCACACCAAAGCCCAACCACCTTTGCAACAAGCTTGACACAACCCAAGATCCACCCAAATTCCCACCCAAAACAAATGACTTCCAAACCGGTGAAGTTTGTGAGTGAGAAGGGTGAAAAGCCTAAAGAGAATCCAGGGCCAAAACCAAAACCCATCCCCTTCAGGTGTGAGTATTGTGGCAAGGAGAGACACCTAGCAGAGTTTTGCTATAAGAGGAAGAGGGATGAGAGGCTTGCTAGGGAGCAAGCAAACCAGGACAGGTATCGCCAGTCTCATGGTATTCCTGAGCCTAGAGTTCCACTTCCACGGGGTGTGGGAAGTGTGAAGAGTGTTGGAAGAGTTGGAGCTCAGGGTGGTAGGTTTGTTAGGAAAGATGATGGTGTGCGTGCTGGTGAGAGGTTTGGTTGGGCTCGTGGTGGTTTGGCTGGACGTCCCCCTACTTGTCCTCAATACGGGTTTAGGGGAGATGATCGCAGCTTTGGGTTCCAGAGGAACTACGGACCACGTTTCCCCCTTGTGGTGCTCATACTCCTCCCATGGGACATGGGAAGTTTGGTGGCAAGGGTATGATGTTTGCTAACCCCTATTTTGAGCAGATGGCTCGACACTGGTTCAACTCTCTGTGTGCTAAACCCAGTGTCGAGTTGCTAGCTCACTCTCATTCTTGTTTCTGACTACAGGCAGGAGGCTTGGAGAACATTTGGTTGATCGACTCCGGATGTTCTCGACACATGACCGGAGATAAGAAGTGGTTCTCCAGCCTCACCCTAGTGAAGGAAAAGATGTACATCACATTTGGGGACAATGGACGAGGAAGGGTGATTTCTAAGGGTGTTCTGCATGTGAGTGACAAGGTAACATTGAAGAGGGTTGCTCTTGTGAAGTCTTTGGGTTTCAATTTGCTTTCCGTTTCTCAGTTGCTTGATGAGGGTTTTGAGGTGTGTTTCAAGTCTGGCGAGTCTCGGTTGCTGGATTCTCGAGGTGATCTTGTCTGTATGATCATCCCCGAGGGTCAGATTTTCAGGGTTGATTTCTCTCGTTCTTTGGGTCCTGCTCGCTATTTGATGGCCGATCCTTCTTCTGATTTGTGGAAATGGCATAGGCGGTTGGGACACTTGAGCTTTGATCTGGTTTCCCGCTTGAGTGGTCTTGACCTTGTCCGAGGATTGCCGAGGTTGAAGCTTGAGAAGGATTTGGTTTGTGCTCCGTGTAGGCATGGCAAGATGGTAGCCACTCCCCATCCACCCCTGACCGATGTCATGACCGAGTGTCGGGGACCGCCCTAGGGGTCCCCTTAAACAACGGAGAATCCTCACTTAATCCCGGTATCAAAACACGCTAAGCCTAACCATGCAGGTAACTAACCATGCAGGACACGGCCTACGTCGGGATCCCGACGGCCCACCGAGACGGCCCACGGAGAAGACCCCTCGAGCAGGCTCCGCCTCGCTCGAGGACGCGCTCCCCCTAGGCCCTTGGGTGAAGTTTTGGTTTTCGCCAAAATTTTCTGGTAGCTAGCATGGCCTTGACCAGAGATCTCTGTTGGTGAAACCGTGGTGTGTTTTGGTGCTCGGAAGAGGCGTTTCGGAGGATTTCTTGGTTGCCAGGTGGAGGCGGTCTAACCGCCCCCTATACCCGGTCTAACCGCCCCCTCTGGTTAGCCGGCTTTCGAGTTGTTTCCGCTGTCGGTGCGGCATGTGTCTTGTGGTTGCTGGTAGAGTTTGTTCCTAGGACTAGTAGCACTCTAGTGGCTACGTGGTTTTGGCAAACGGGAGGTAGAAGTGCGGAGCGTGTGATTTCGGGGGTTCGACCGAGCTAGTTCGTCTTGTCGGAGTTTCAATCTCCTTCGAGAAGAATTTTCATCGGCTCCCATTCACTCCCCCCCTCTCTGGTCGCCTTATCGGTCCTTCACCATGCAGGACACGGCCTACGTCGGGATCCCGACGGCCCACCGAGACGGCCCACGGAGAAGACCCCTCGAGCAGGCTCCGCCTCGCTCGAGGACGCGCTCCCCCTCGGGCGGGCTCCGCCCCGTTCGAGGGGCAACCCTTTCCCTCGAGCGGTCCCACCCCCGCTCGAGGGATCGCTCCCCCTCGAGCGGGTCTCGACTCGCTCGAGGGTCCGCTCCGCCCTCGGCCGGGGGCCCACCACGCTCACGGGCGCGTCGCACGCGTGCGCCGGCCCCGTACTTGGGCATGTAACGCCCCGACGCCGCAGACGGCGTCATCATGCGCCCGGGCTCACGCCCGGTGCCGCCGCACCAACTCCCCGGGGAGGAGCCCATCCCCGCCACTGTGGGGGATGGACTATGCGGTACGGCCGGTGGACGGCCCCGTGACACCGCGCGCCCACTACGGTACGGCTAACGCGCCCGACCCTCGAAAGGGGGCGGGCGCACCCTCGATCTCACTTTTCCGTTACCCTACGGGTAAGGTAGGGGCGCGCCGTGCCGGTGGATGGCCATCCCGGCCATCGTAACGCGGTGCGGCCGCCGTACCCACGCGTGCGGACGCACGCCCGCACCGCGAGCGCACGCCCGAGCACCGCAAAGAACCACTCCCGCCGCCGCGGAACGCATTGGGAAGGAACGCCGTTCGCCCGCGCCCGTTCCCCGTACCGGCCATCATCGCACCTCCCTCGAAGCCTATCAAAGGACACCACCGCCATCCGCCGCCTTCCTACCCTCGAACCGCCACCGTTCGGGGCACGGGTAGGCCATCATGGCCGGATCGCAGCGAAGATCGTCCGGACGGCCGCCCACTCTACACCGTAGCGAGACGTGCTCCCTCACGTAGCTAGGTAGCGCGGCGTGCATGTAACCCGTCGCCCCCTTGGCCTATAAAAGGGGGGAGGCGAGGCCCCCGGCCGGGGGGGGGGGGGGGGGGGGGGGGAAGAGGTTCAGAGGAACACAACACACCGTGGACTCACTCTCTTATTCTCCCACAACATCTTCAGCCACTCTCCCAGGGACTTGGAAGCCACGCTTCCTCTCCCGCCTTGCTTGTACTTGCCCCACTACAAGCACTCCCGGTGCTGAGCAATATAGTGCCACGAGCACGCCCCCGCCGGACGTACGGCCCCCTCGGCGGGAACCAGGATAAAACCTTGTGTCATTTGTTGCTTAGCATCGACCATTGAGGGATAGACCTAGGCGTTATCTCCATCGGTTAGTGTCGGGACCATATTCCGCACCGACGCTGGCGCCCACCGTGGGGCACACGAGCGCCTAAGGTCATTTCACCAACTCCCTCCATGGTGATTCGCACCGAGTACCGTGGTACCCGCTACAACATGGGTAGCTCGGACCCTCTCCCGCCGGGTTCGAGATCCGCTTCGGAGACTTGAACTTCCGAGCCACGGGGAACGGCTATCTCATGCGCCTCACCAATCGTGAGGAGCTTCGCGCGCGCCGCGAGGCCGGGGTCCGCTCCGGTCTCCGCCGCACGCACGACACCGCGCGCGGCGCCCGCAGCACGGATGCCGCGGGTCCGTCAACGCCGCGACGCCGTCGTCGCTCCGGGCTACGCTCGCGTCGGGGGCGCGGTCCGAGCGGCGGCGGGCCGAGCGCGCCGCCGCCCAACGCGGTGCGCCCACCGTCACAACGGCCGCCACCGCCCCGGCCGGGACCGCGTGCGGTCTCGCGACCACGCATCCCCATCGGGCCGCGTGGCGCCACGACGGCTCATAACGCCAACGTGAACACGACGATGCGCCGGTTCCACCCCGGCCGCCACGTCTTCGTCGCCGGGGACCCCGGCACCTCAGCAGCAGATGAGTCGTCCCTGGGCTCCGTCGACACGATGCCACCCGCCAACCGCCACGGGTACGCGGAGTGGGACTTCTCCGGCGTGCCGGACCCGGGGGCCGCGTTCAGGCGCTTCCTCGACGCCACGGACTACTGGTTTGGCTGCTCCGACGACTCCAGCACCGGGAGCCACGACCCCACGCGGGAGTGTTGCGCCGTCATCACCAACGACCCGGCCAACGCCGCCGGCGCGGCGGGTGCCGGAGACGGGGAAGTCACGCCCGCCCCGGGGATCGCCACGCGCCGGCCGCGGGGCCGAGCGCTCCCGCCGGGGCCGACGTCGACGCACGCCGGCCCAAGCCCGCGAGCTCGAGGCCAAGCCGGCGGAGGAGTACGGACGGCGCGGCCGCTCCGCGCCTCGATGGCGGGGGAGGCCTCCGCGCGCGGCGAACGCGCGCGGGAGCCGGGCCGACGAGTCCGTGACCGCCTCAACCCCGTCCCCAACGTCGACAACGCGGATACTCCGCCACGGGCAAGCCAAAAGCTCATCGCCGCCGCGACGTTGCTACGCGCCATGCCGGCACCCTCGACCCCCGAGGCTCGAGACATGCACCGCGAGGTGCAGACACTCCTTGAGCAAGCGGCCGTCCAGCAGGCCGAGAGCTCAGCCTCACGCATCCGCCAACAGGGGGACGCGCGAGGTGATGATCCTGCACCAGGAGGCGAACCCTCGGTGCACGTGGGTCAACCCACTGACCAGGGACGCACGCCGGCCAAGGAACGGCTCCTCGACACGCGCAGGGCGCTGGATGGCGATGCCCGCAACGTCATCAACGCCAGGCGCACCAGCAAGGCGGACGCGCGAGCGGCTAGGGGTTACCACCCTCGAAGGGGTGGACGCTACGACAGCGGTGAGGATCGCTCCCCGACGCCGGAGCCCCCGGGCACCCGTGTGTTCAGCCGGGAGATCCGCACGGCGGCGTTCCCCCAGCGCTTCCGTCAGCCCTCGACAATCGTCAAGTACAACAAGGAGACGGATCCCCGCGTCTGGCTCAATGACTACCGCCTAGCTTGTCAGCTGGGCGGGGCCACTAACGACGAAGTGATCATCCGCAACTTGCCCCTGCACCTGGGCGACGCGGCCCGGACATGGCTAGAGCACTTGCTCGCCAGCCAGATCCATAACTGGGATGATCTAGTCCACACGTTCGTGGGCAACTTCCAGGGCACGTACGTGCGCCCTGGGAACTCCTGGGATCTGCGCTCCTGCACGCAGAAGCCGGGCGAGTCGCTGCGGGACTTCATACGGCGCTTTTCCAAGCGCTGCACGGAGCTACCCAGCGTGGCACAGTCCGAGATCGTGCACGCGTTCCTCGAGGGCACCACGTGCCGGGACCTTGTGCGCGAGCCGGGACGCAGCCCCGCCCACGGACTCGAACGAGCCGTTCGACATTGCCACCGCCCTTCGCCTCCGGGAGAGGAGGCCGTGGGGGCGATCTTCGACGGCAAGAAGGGCAAGCGCTCCGAGGACACGCTCGCGGAGGGCAGCGGGTCCAAGGAGCCGCGCCGCAACGACAAGCAAAGCAAGAAGGGGAAGAAGCCGCGCCGCGAGGCGCGCGAGCGGGGGCGCAACGGCGGCAACGCCGAGGCCCTCGCTGTTGACCCGGCCCGACGGGGCCCTCGACCGGCTCCTCGAGGCCCGGGGGTGTTTGACGACATGATGAAAAAACCATGCCCCTACCACAAAACTCCCGTGAACCACACTCTTGAGCAATGCGACATGCTCAAGAAGTTCTACGGCCGTGCCGCCGCGAAGGAGGCCGAGGCCAAGAAAGATGGGGGCGATGGCGACGCGGGCGGTTTCCCTGCTGTCGAAAATGTGTTCCTCATCTTTGGGGGACCTACTGTCGACATGTCGACCCGCAACGCAAGAAGGAGCGGCACGAAGTCCTCGCCGCAGAGAGGGCACCTCCGGCCTTCCTCAACTGGTCGAAGGACGCCATCACTTTTAGCCGGGATGATCACCCAAACCGCATCCCGAACCCGGCCAAGACCACCGGTGGTCGATCCCATCATTGGGAACGCCCGGTTTTCGAAGGTCCTTATGGACGGAGGAAGTAGCCTCAATATCCTCTTCGCGCATACATTGCGCCCGATGGGGATTGGGCCGGGACCCGCCGCGGCCCGAAGCACGAAGCCGTTTCACGGCATCGCGCCCGGCAAGCAGGTTCAACCCCTCGGGCGCATCGATCTGCCCGTCTGGTTTGGGACCCCCAAGAATTTCCGCAAGGAAACCCTCACCTTCGAGGTGGTGGGATTCAAAGGGGCCTACCGTGCCATCCTTGGGCGACCATGCTATGCCAAGTTCATGGCGGTCCCCAACTACACGTACCTGAAGATGAAGATGCCGGGTCCAAACGGCGTCATCACCGTCGGGTCGTCAATCGAGCACGCATTCGACTGTGACGTCGAGTGCGTGGAACATGCAGAGGCGCTAGCGCTGGATGAAGCGCTGGTGAACACGCTGGAGAAGATGGTCAACGACGACCTCAGCTCCGCCGCCAAGCACGTCGGCACCTTCGAGGCCGCCGAGCAAACCAAAGGGGTCCCCCTCGACCCGTCGGCCCCCGAGGGGCGGGGCGTTGAGGGTCAGCTCGACCCTCGACCCCAAATAGGAAGCAGTGCTCGTCGACTTCCTCCGCGCCAACGCCGACGTCTTCGCGTGGAGCCCCTCGGACATGCCAGGCATCCCGAGGGAGGTCGCCGAGCACTCCCTTGATATCCTGCCTAACGCTCGCGCTGTGCAGCAGCGGCTGCGCCGCTTCGACGAGGAGCGGCGACGGGCGATCGGAGCGGAGCTGCGGAAGCTCCTCGAGGCCGGATTCATCAAGGAAGTGTTCCACCCTACGTGGCTAGCTAATCCTGTGCTTGTAAAAAAGAAAAATGGGAAGTGGAGGATGTGTATAGACTACACCGGCCTCAATAAAGCATGTCCAAAAGTTCCCTTTCCTTTGCCACGCATAGATCAAATCGTTGATTCCACGGCGGGTGTGAACTACTCGTTTCCTTGATGCCTATTCGGGATATCACCAAATAAAAATGAAGGAGTCCGACCAGCTCGCGACTTCGTTCATCACACCGTTCGGGACGTTCTGTTACGTCACGATGCCTTTTGGCCTCAGAAACGCGGGCGCAACATATCAGCGCTGCATGCAGCACGTTTTTGGGGACCATATCGGGCGGACGGTCGAGGCTTACGTGGACGACATCGTCGTCAAGACTAGGAAGGCGGACGACCTGGTTAACGACCTTGGCGTCGCGTTCAGCTGCCTACGGGCAAACGGGGTCAAGCTAAACCCCGAAAAATGTGTCTTTGGAGTGCCGCGGGGCATGCTCCTAGGGTACATCGTCTCCCGCCGGGGAATCGAGGCCAACCCCCGAAAAGGTCGCGGCCCTCGAGCGAATGGGTCCAATTCGGGACCTCAAGGGGGTGCGAAGGTGTTGGGGTGCCTCGCCGCCTTAAGCCGCTTCATCTCGAGGCTCGGTGAGAAGGGCCCCGCCCCTCTACCGGCCGCTCAAGAAGCACGAGCGCTTCTCTTGGACCGCCGAGGCCCGAGGAAGCGCTCGACAAGCCGAAGGCGTCTCCCGACGCACGCCCCAATCCTTACGCCGCCGCGAGACGGCGAACCCCCTCCAACTCTACGTGGCCGCAACCACCCGGGTGGTCGCCGCCGTGATCGTTGTGGAGCGCACGGAGGAAGGGCATGCCTTGCCTCGTGCGGAGGCCGGTCTACTACATCGGCCGAAGTCCCGTCGGACACGAAGACGCGCTACCCCCGTGTCCGGAAGCCGTTGTACGCGGTAGTCCTCGCGCGGCGCAAGCTCGCCACTACTTCGAGGCCCACCCGGCTACGGTGGTCTCTTCCTTCCCGCTAGGAGAGATCATCCGCAACCCCGACGCGGCAGCGGAATTGCCAAGTGGTCCGTGGAGTTGATGGGCGAGACGCTCGCCTACGCTCCGCGCAAGGCCATCAAGTCGCAAATCCTAGCCGATTTCGTCGCCGAGTGGACGGACACGCACCGCCGCCCCCTCGGATTCAAGCGAGGCCGGACTCGTTCTTCGACGGCTCGGTGATGAAGACGAGAGCGGGCGCGGGCCTCGCTCTTCGTGTCACCCCTCGGGGAACACATGCGCTACGCAAAGGCGCCTCCACTTCCCCGCATCTAACAATATGGCGGAATACGAGGCCCTTCTCTGCGGCCTCAAAATCGCCATTGAGTTGGGCGTCAAGCGCCTCGACGTACGAGGGGATTCGCAGCTCGTGATCGATCAAGTCATGAAGAACGCGAGCTGCCACGATGACAAGATGGAGGCCTACTGTAAAGCCGTGCGGGCCCTCGAAGACAAGTTCTACGGCATCGAGCTTAATCATGTACCCCGCCGGTACAACGAGGAAGCAGATGAGTTGGCAAAAATAGCATCTGGGCGGATCACCGTTCCCCCGAACGTTTTCGCGCGCGACATCGCGCAGCCCTCGGTCACCTTCGAGCCCTACCCCTCGAGCGACGGCGGACCCTCGGGGGCTCCCTCGAATCCAGCGGGTGCGGAACCCATGGAAGAGGACCCCTCGAATGAGGCGTACGTACTCTCCCTTCTCGAGGGGTACGGCTCCCACGAGGCTGTCGCGATGGACATCGAGCCGGCTCCCGCCCAGGCGGACTGGCGGGAGAAATATATCGCCTGGATTGCTCGAGGGGAACTCCCCGCAGACCGGGCCACAGCCAGGCGCATCGCCAGGATGGCCAAGTCATTCACCCTCGTCGACGGCGAGCTGTACAAGCGCGCCGCATCAGGCATCCTCCATCGGTGTATACCCATGCCCGAGGGGCGCGAGCTCCTACGGGACGTCCATGCGGGGATCTGTGGCCACCACGCCGCGCCGCGCACCCTCGTTGGCAACGCGTTCCGCCAGGGCTTCTACTGGCCTACCGCGGTCGCGGATGCCAGCGAAATTGTGCGCACCGCGAAGGGTGCCGGTTCTACGCCCGCAAGTCCAATTTGCCCGCTCACGCCCCGCAAACGATCCCCGTAACATGGCCGTTCGCCGTGTGGGGGTTGGACATCGTCGGGCCCCTCGCGGAAGGCGCCGGGGGCTTCACCCACCGCTTGTCGCGATTGACAAATTCTCCAAATGGGTGGAGGTGCGCCCCATCACGAATTTGAGGGCCGAGCAAGGGCGGTCACGTTCTTCACCGACATCGTCTACCGCTTTGGAGTGCCAAACTCCATCATCACGGACAATGGGTCCCGTTCACGGGCCGGAAGTTTTTGGAGTTCTGCGACAAGTTCCACATCCGCGTGGATTGGGCACGTGGCACACCCACGGACCAACGGCCAAGTGGAGCGTGCCAACGGCATGATTCCGCAAGGCCTCAAGCCCCCGAATTTTTGACCGGCTCAACAAATCCGGCCGAAAATGGCTCCAAGAACTACCGGCAGTCGTGTGGAGCCTAAGGACAACCCCAAGCGAGCCACCGGGTTCACCCCGTTTTTCCTAGTCCATGGTGCGGAGGCCGTCCTCCCCACGGACCCGGAATATGGGTCGCCCGAGATTCGAGGGTACGACGAAGATGCTAACCGGGCCGAGCCCGCGAGGACTCGCTGGACCAGCTAGACGAAGTACGCCTCGTGGCGTTGATGCACTCCGCAAGGTATCAACAGTCCCTACGACGTTACCAAGCACGCAAGATACGTCGGAGGGATTTCAGCGAAGGGGATCTGGTCCTAAGGCTACGCCAAGACAACCGAGGGCGCCACAAGCTATCGCCCCCATGGGAGGGACCCTATGTCGTGGTGAAAGTGCTCAAGCCGGGCACGTACAAGCTGGCCAACGAGGACGGCGAAGAACTCACCAACGCTAGGAACATCCAACAGCTACGTCGCTTCTACCCTTAGCTAGGATTTTTCGAGTGTTTTTTGTTGTAAAATCACATGGCCAACGCCCCAGTTGGTGTCAATTATGAAAATACTACAGGTCTAATAAAAGGGCAACTCGGCTTTCCCCTGAAACCCAAGTTACCCTCGGGGGCTACTGCGGGGGGGCACCCCCCCCAAAAATGGTCCTATTTTTCGCGCAAAAGTAAAAAACAACTCACACGCGCTAAGTTTGTTTCCTACTTCAACCTCGAGCCATGATTCGAACAGGGCGTAGGCGGCACAGCGGAAGGAGCGTGCGAGCCAGAGATAGCCTACGCCGCGTGGCTATGGCCCTTCTCTCTCGCCTCCAACCCAGCGGGCCCCCGCGAAAATCGAACTCCCCTAACTAGAATCTACTCGTAAAGAAGGAGAAACAAAAAGCGTAATAAACAAGCAACTTCATTTACAGCAACGCTCATGTTCACAAGACAATTTGTTTATTTACAAAAGGCCACGAGACCAGAATTCTGATACACGTAAACAAAAAATGGGCCTAGCGCCCAACTCGCTTTCGAGCAGAGGAGCAGCGAAAGCATCGGCGGCGTCCGGAAGAGGAATTCTTCGAAGGCCTCGGCGAGCGACCCGGCGGCGTCAGCAGCAAGCGCGTCCGCGCGCTCCATAGCCACCTCGTCCTCGACGCCCTCGGGCACGATGTAGCCCTCCGCCAGTGCCTCGAGGTTGACCTCGTAGTGGGATCGCACCACTCCGAGGGCCTTCCGGACGCCTAGGTGCAACGCCCGGCGCACCCGCTCCGTGACGTGGCCGCCTAGGGCGCGCAGAGGCCGGCCGGCCGAGCTGCCGGCCTCGGCCTCGCCTCCCTCGACGACGCGGCAGGTCTCGAGGGCCGCGTCACGCAGCTCCTGCAGCCTCCTACTCGGAGGAGTTGTAGGAAGCTGCGCAGGCCTCGGCCCGCCCGGCAGCCGTGCCCCAAGGCAAGTGCGCAAGCCTGGAATCAACAAGACGACAAGAAATCAGAAAGGGAGAAACGAACCCTCTAAAGCAAAAAACCAACAAACAGAGTCAAAAAGTGACTCACCCTTGGCGCGCGCGCGTCGCTCCAACCCGCACGCCCGCTCCTCGGCCCCGGCGCCGCCGCGCCCCCTCGAGCGACGTGCGGAGCTCCCGGGTCTCGGCGCGAGCGGAGGGCCACCTCCGCCTCCCGGCTGGCGGCCGCCGTCCGCGTCTTATCCAGGTCCGCACGCGCGTTCCACAGCGCTTCGTCGCGATCAACAAGGGCTGCCCGGATCCGCTCGAGGCTCGAGCGGCGCGCCGCATCCTGCCCTGAGCTCTCCGGGAGCTCGTCGCACCACGCCATCGCCCAGTACGCTAGCCAGTCGTCTGGCGTCCTAAGAGCGTCCGCAAGCGTGTCGAAAGCGCTGCATCGCTCCCGGAGCTGGCGGGCCTCGGCGTTCACCCGGTCGAACGTGTCGTATTTGTCGTGGGCGCGACGCTCGAGCTCCTGGCATCCACACATCAATTCTCGTAAGTGTCAAGGCTTGAATGCAAGCACACGGAGACGAAAAAAGGAAGTGGGACGAGCAACCGTGGCTCACCCGGAAGACAAGCCGGCCGGGCCGCCGTGGACTCGCGCCGCCTCGTTCAACGCGCGGTTGAGCGTGGCGCCGTGGCTCCGAAGCTCGCCCCAGAGCTCCTGCTCCCCCCTGGCGTCAGCGAACGCAGGGGGATCCTCCACGCCCCCCCCCACCTGGGTGGGGCGGCCGGCGTGGGAGGACGAGGCCTCGGCACCGTGTCCTCGGCCCCCCACCACCATGTGACCCTCGTGCCGCCTCACGAGGGCCCCCTCCTGGGGCTCGGGGAAGTTCGTGGGCCAGCTGGCCCACTGATTCCACCCAGGCGGCGTGGAGTCGTCCGAGAGCTCCACCACCTCCGCCTGCAAATCGCCGGCGGGCGCAGCCGCTTGCGCCGCCCTCCGCCGGCACCTCCACCCGCGCCTCCGCGGCCACGGCGCCCGCCGCGCCGCCGTGGCCGCCACCCTCCGGCGGTACCGCCGCATCCACGGCGCTCCCGCAGGTTGCGCCGGCTCCACCTCCTCCGCGGTGGCGCCCACCGCGGGCTCCACCACCACCGCCGCCGCCGCCGCGGCCCGCGCCTCCGTGGCGACCGACGCCGGCCGCCCCCGCGACCGCCGGCCGCGCCGCGGCGGGCTGATCCGCCGGCCGGGGCCTCGAGGCCCCGGCCGGCCTTGCGAGCTAGTGCCCGCCGCCACGCTTGTCCCGGGGCGCCACCCCCTCGACGAGCGCCGCCGGGTGGGGATCGATGCGTCCGTCCCTCGGCACCTTGGCCGGTGCAAGAGGAGGAACGGTTGGCACCACCCGCGCGGAGGGCGCGAACGGAGGGTTAGAGCACCTAATCACCAGCAAACCAAACCAAACTAAGGAGGAACGAGCTCCTTACCTCGCGGAGGAAAAGGCCCGTTTTCTTTTCCTCGAGGCCTCGCGGAAGAGGGCCGGCGCGGCCGGCCGCGCCGCCGCGAGCCGCCTCCCCGACGGCGCCGCCGCACGCACGGGCACGCCCGCCCCCGTGCGCGGGCGCGCCCGATACCGCACCCCCCAAAGACGCCACCGCGCGCGGGGGCACGCTCGCCCGCGCGCGGGCACGCCCGCCGACGCGCCCCTTGACGATGACGCCGCGCGCGCGGCACGCTCCCCGCGCGCGGGCACGCTGGACGCGCGTGCGCGCGCGTCCGCCGCACGTGCCTCCGCGGCACGCGCCGGCACCCCCGCGGCGCGTGCCGCCCCGATGACGAGTGCCCGGCGGCGGGCGCCGTGCGCCCGCCCCGGCGAAGCCGCCCCGACGCCGGCGCGGGTTCCGGAGACGGGGGCGCGGCCGCCACCGTCCGAAGGGCCCTCCCCCTCGGACTCTTCCTCCTCGTCCCGCTCCGAGGACGAGGGCTCCTCGATATCCGGGGAGGAGAGCCCCGGCCCCCTCGCGCCGCCCGTACTCCGCGGATCGTCGGTCGCGGCACGCTTGGCGCCGCCTCGCGTGCTCCCTCTTGCGCGCCGCCCGCTCCCCGCCGCTCCCGCCGCGCCGCCCGCCGAGCGCACGGGAGTCGGGGGGTGGGGTGGAACGGACTTGGCGATGTTGAACTCCACCACCGCGCACAAGAGCGATAATGACGAATCAAGAAACGAAAGCAAGACCAAGAACTAAGACAAAATCGGGAACCCAACTCACCCGCGGCCCGTAGGGGAGCATCTCGATGTCCCACGGGGGTCCGACCCGCGGGTGGTGGCGTCCGGGTGTCGACGGCGTTCCGCGCCCGGTGAGCGCGTACGGCCGCTCCGGCGGCGTCGGGAGCATCCGCGACCCTCGCCGTGTCGACGGGGTTGGCCGCCTCCGTCATCTCGAAGATGCAGAGTGGCCTCTGCATCAGAGGCACGACCCGCCGGTGGTGGAGGAAGGCGAGGACGCCCATCGCGTTGAGCCCGTGCTTCGCCGCCGCCCGCCGGCAGGGCGGCGAGGATGGACTCTTGCCGCGCCCGATGCTGGGCCGTAGACACCCCGTAGCCCCGGGAGTCCCGCCTCTTCTTGAACACCCGGCCGGTGTAGGGAGGAAGGCCGGGCTCGGCGTTACGCGGGTAGAACCGTCCCCGCTCCCGGCCGGCGTTGTTCGTCGTCATGGTGCGGGGGATGTAGAAATCCTTGAGCTACCCCCGCAGGCCGCCGACATCCCGCCGGCGCGCACCGCGCGGCGGGTCCTCTCGCTCCGATGTGGGCTGCGTGATGAGCTCCCCGCGGAAAGGTGAACCCGAGAGATCCCGGTTGAGCGGGATCCCCGAGGCACCCTTCGGCGGACGCCCACGAACGTGGCCGCCGTGAGATAGCGTTGGGGGCGAAGTTGTGCGGCTCCACCCCGTAGTAGTGGCACATCGCCCGCATGAAGGTGCTCGGCGCGTTGAAGCCACGCTCGTGGTAGCGGAGGAAGCTCACCACATAGCCCTCCGGCGGGTTGGGCTCATGGTGCGCCGCCGGCGCACGATCCACTCCGTCGGGCGCCCCGTCTTCGTTAGTCGACGATCGGCCGGCCGGCGGCGACCAGCTCGCCAAGGGCGAGCCGGGTCACCGTCGACCTTTCCCAAGCGTACGGCTCCAGGATCCTAACGGGAAGCTGAGGCGGCGCCATGAAGAGGACGAAAGCGAGCAGAGGCCGGGGACAAGGAACGGGAAAGGAGCTCTAATGGCGAGACCGCGCGGTGGCGAGAGCGAGGCGAAGGCGAAGGGACGGGGGACTGAAAGTGGTAAGATGCCAAGCATTAACTGCAGGAATCTTTCCATCACGTCGACGGGCGGGCCCCACCACGACCGCAGCGGCTAAAACACTGTAGGCGGGTCATCATTACGGCAAGGACCGGCCGCGACCGAGGCAAAACCGTCACGTCCGCCTGTCGCGCCGCCCACTACGCGCGCGCGCGCGCGGCAGCCGCCTAAAAAGGCGCGCCCGCGCCGCAAACCCGCGGCCACGATCGCAAGGCGCTTAAATGCCGGGTCCCTTGCCAAGCAAGGAGAACCCTCGAGCGGGGCGGACCCCCCGCCGGCGCAGGCGACCCTCGATGGGATATCGGCGTGAGAAGGTCGCCGGGACCTGCTCGATGTAGAGCGAGCAACCGCGGCACCCATGCCACGTGAGACCCTCGAGCGGCATGACCCTCGGCTCCAAACGAGAGGCAACCCTCGATGGGATATCGGCCGTGAGAAGGTCGCCGGGACCCGCTCGATGTAGAGCGAGCAACCGCGGCACCCATGCCACGTGAGACCCTCGAGCGGCATGACCCTCGGCTCCAAACGGAGGCGGCCCTCGATGGGATATCAGCGTGAGAAGGTCGCCCGGCACCTCGCTCGATGTAGAGCGGACGGCCGCGGGCACCCATGCCACGCAAAACCCTCGAGCGGCCCGGCCCCCGCTCAAGACAATGTCAACCCTCCAAAGGGAGGCACGCGCGCGAAGGGACCGCCCGTGTCACACTTGAAATAGAGCGACACCGAAAGCACTCATACCGCGCCGTGCCGCCAACAAGCGCCTCGAGGGCTGACTCGCGCAGACCCCTCGACGGCCGCAAACGCGAAAAGACGGGGCTGTCCATGCACGGCCCCGCACGGCCCACCGATCGGAGGTTCGAAGCCCGACCCTCGACGGGTTCGAACGGCGCCCCGCATCACGAGTTAGGGACGACGAGGGCACGCGCATTCGAGCCGTTCCTCGAGCCCGTCGGCTCGAGGGTGCCCCACATGTCGTGTTCGAGAGCCGCCGAGGGCGGCCTAGCCGGGGGATCCCACCGAGGGGAGAGCTTCCGCGCCCTCGGTCCCTAGCGAACGGGACCGAGCCCCACCTAGCAAACCCACGCAAGCGCTTCCATGGACGTGTCTCCGGACCGCGCGGCCTACCCTTATCGAACGGGGCATGGACGTCCACTTGAACCACCCGCTAGCGCTCGACGAGGAATCCGCGATTCGCGACCCGCTCGATGGGAGTCGTGGAGACCTCACCCTCCGTCCCGCGGAGGGACGGCGAGGGCGCGTTAAAAAACAAGTCGTCGGCTCGACCCGATCGCCTCGAACGGGCCAAGGCTCGGGGGCTTGACGCGCGGCTACACCTCCTTGAAATTGCACCCGCCGAGACAAAGGACGAGGGGAGCGTGCACCCCCGAAGCCGGCCGAAACACCGCCGATGCCGGTTGGCATATGTGCCACGCCTTTCGACCAAAGTTCTCGCGGTTAACCCCTGCGAGAGAACCCACACTCCCGCAGGACTTCGGGGCTAGACCCGCGGGCCCGCCGACGCGGCCCCACGGAAAGCGTTCGCAAACAAGGAGGGAAGAACGTCCTATCGGTATGTTCCAAAGCATCCGCGGGAGCCTCAATGGCAAACCCGCGGATGCTCGGGGGCTACTTGTCGGGGACCGCCCTAGGGGTCCCCTTAAACAACGGGGAATCCTCACTTAATCCCGGTATCAAAACACGCTAAGCCTAACCATGCAGGTAACTAACCATGCAGGACACGGCCTACGTCAGGATCCCGACGGCCCACCGAGACGGCCCACGGAGAAGACCCCTCGAGCAGGCTCCGCCTCGCTCGAGGACGCGCTCCCCCTCGGGCGGGCTCCGCCCCGTTCGAGGGGCAACCCTTTCCCTCGAGCGGTCCCGCCCCGCTCGAGGGATCGCCCCCCCCTCGAGCAGGTCTCGACTCGCTCGAGGGTCCGCTCCGCCCTCGGGCCGGGGCCCGCCACGCTCACGGGCGCGCCGCACGCGTGCGCCGGCCCCGTACTTGGGCATTTAACGCCCGACGCGCGCGGAGACGGCGTCATCATGCGCCCCGAGCTCACGCCCGGTGCCGCCGCACCAACTCCCCGAGGGAGGAGCCCATCCCCGCCACCGTGGGGGATGGACCGTGCGGTACGGCCGGTGACGGTCCCGTGACACCGCGCGCCCACTACGGTACGGCTAACGCGCCCGACCCTCGAAAGGGGCCGGGGCGCACCCTCGATCTCACTTTTCCGTGACCCTACGGGTAAGGTAGGGGGCGCCGGGCCGGTGGATGGCCATCCCGGCCACCGTAACGGTGCGGGCCGCCGTACCCACGCGTGCGGACGCACGCCCCGGCACCGCGAGGCGCACGCCCGAGCACCGGCAGCAACCACTCCGCCGCCGCGGAACGCATTGGGAAGGAACGCCGTTCGCCCGCGCTCGTTCCCCCGTACCGGCCATCATCAGCACCTCCCTCGAAGCCTATCAAAGGACACCACCGCCATCTGCCGCCTTCCTACCCTCGAACCGCCACTGTTCGGGTACGGGGTAGGCCATCATGGCCGGATCGCAGCGAAGATCGTCCGGACGGCCGCCCACTCTACACCGTAGCGAGACGTGCTCCCTCACATAGCTAGGTAGCGCGGCGTGCATGTAACCCGTCGCCCCCTTGGCCTATAAAAGGGGGAGGCGAGCCCCCGCCCGCGGGGGGGGGGGGGGGGGGGGGGGGGGAAGAGGTTCAGAGGAACACAACACACCGTGGACTCACTCTCTTATTCTCCCACAACATCTTCAGCCACTCTCCTAGGGACTTGGAAGCCACGCTTCCTCTCCCGCCTTGCTTGTACTTGCCCCACTACAAGCACCCCCGGGCCGAGCAATATAGTGCCACGAGCACGCCCTCGTCGGGACGTACGGCCCCATCGGCCGGAACCAGGATAAAACCTTGTGTCATTTGTTGCTTAGCATCGACCATTGAGGGATAGACCTAGGCGTTATCTACTGGTTAGTGTCGGGACCATATTCCGCACCGACACCGAGCGTCCAACAGAGCTGTTGCATATGGACCTTGTTGGGCCAGCTCAAGTTCGCTCGGTGGGTGGGAAGTGGTATGTCCTTGTTGTGGTGGACGATTAGTCTCGCTATGCCTGGGTGTTTTTCTTGGAAGATAAGAGTGAGACATGTGGTTTTGTTCGAGATCTGATCGTGAGGTTGAAAAACGAGAGGCATGGGAATGCTATTCGAGCTATCCGTAGTGATAATGGCTCAGAGTTCAAGAACTCTCGTTTTGATGCTTTTTGTCGTGATCTAGGTCTTGAACATCAGTATTGACCCCTTATGTGCCCCCTCAAAATGGAGTTGTGGAAAGGAAAAATCGGACTCTTTGTGAGATGGCTAGGACGATGCTCGATGAGCACAAGACTCCTAGGAGGTATTGGGCTGAGGCGGTCAATACGGCTTGTCATGTTTACAACAAGATTTTGTTGCGAACTTTCAAGAAGAAGACCTATTATGAGCTTATGCATGGTCGGGCACCCAAGGTGAGTCATTTCTGAGTCTTTGGCTGCAAGTGCTTTATCCTTAAGAAGGCAAAACTCGACAAGTTTGAGGCTAGGTCTAGTGATGGTATTTTCTTTGGATATGCTAACCACTCTAGAGCCTGTAGGGTGCTTAACCTTGAGACTAACAAAATCATGGAGACTTGCGAGGTAACCTTCGACGAGACAATGCCATGTACCTCTCTTGGCTTTGAATGTGCAGGTGATGAGGAGATGGCCGAGGACCTCTTTGAAGAGGAGAAGGATGAAGCTAGAGATGATGATGGAGAGAACCATGCGCCTGAAGCTGAGTGTGTACCCACTACTTCCCCTACGACTACTACAGAGCGTGGACCATCTACTTCATGGACAATGACGGTGCGACAAGAGGACCAGGCGAGAGAAGCTGAAGTTGAGGGGGAGGTAGTCTCGAGGTGTGAGGCTCCCCCAGAGAATTCAAGAAGTGCATCCCCTATCGAAGATCATTGGGGACATCGACGAACGCACTACACGGTCAAGGTCTAGGAATTCCTCTCATTTTGCTCATGCTGCTTTCGTTGCCACCTTTGAGCCCAAGGACATTGGACACGCTTTATCTGATGCAAACTGGGTCAACTCTATGCATGAGGAGTTGGAAAACTTTGAGAGGAAACAGGAGTGGGAGTTAGTTGAACCACCTCCAAATTGCCATCCCATAGGAACCAAGTGGGTTTGGAAGAACAAAGAGGGAGAGAATGGGATGGTTGTGAAAAACAAGTCCAGACTTGTTGCTCAGGGGTTTAGTCAGAAGGAGGGGATCGACTATGAGGAGACCTTTGCTCCTGTGGCCCGTCTTGAGGCAATTCGGATCCTTCTAGCCTTTGCCATGGCTAAAGGGTTCAAGTTGTTTCAGATGGATGTGAAGAGTGCCTTTCTGAATGGGGTCATAAAGGAGGAGGTGTATGTGAAGCAGCCACCTGGGTTTGAGAGCGAGTTGTACCCACACAGGGTGTACAGGTTGAAAAGGGCTCTGTATGGGTTGAAACAGGCGCCCCGTGCTTGGTATGGGAGATTGAGAGGTTTTCTGTTGAGTAGAGGGTTTGTGATGGGTACCGTGGATAGGACCTTGTTTCTCCTCAAACATGGAAATGACTTGTTGATTGTTCAGATATACGTGGATGATATTGTCTTTGGTGGCTCGTCACATAACCTTGTTGCCAAGTTTGCAGATGAGATGAGCAGGGAGTTCGAGATGAGCATGATGGGAGAGTTGCAGTACTTTCTCGGGCTGCAGATCGAGCAAGTGAAGGATGGAACATTTGTGCACCAAACCAAGTACACGACAGACATGCGGAAGAAGTTCCAGATGCAAGATGTGAAGCCGATGTCGACTCCCATGGGGAGTACGACCACTTTGGATGCGGACGAGGACGAAGAACCAGTGGACCAGTGGGAGTACAGGAGCATGATCGGCTCCCTCCTCTACTTGACGGCGACGAGGCCAGACATACAGTTCAGTGTGTGTCTGTGCACTCGTTTTCAGGCTTCACCGAGAACATCACATCGACAGGCCGTCAAGAGGATTTTCAGGTATCTACAGTCTGCCCCTGGTCTTGGCCTTTGGTATTCTTCCTCCTCGACTCTCTCTCTTCATGGTTTTTCCGATGCGGATTTTGCTGGTTGTCGAGTCGAGAGGAAGTCTACTTCTGGTACTTGCCAGTTTCTTGGTTCTTCGTTGGTTTCATGGTCTTCCCGCAAGCAGTCTAGTGTAGCTCAGTCTACCACCGAGGCGGAGTATGTTGCAGTCGCGAGTTGTTGTTCCCAGTTGTTGTGTTTTTCATACACTTTGAGAGACTTTGGTGAGGAGTGCACCCGGATCCCACTTCTTTGTGATAGCACCAGTGCCATAAGCGTAGCCAAAAACCCAGTGCTTCACTCCAGAACCAAACACATAGAAGTGAGGTATCATTTCTTGAGGGACAATGTGGAAAAAGGAACCATTGTGTTGAGTCATGTCCCTACCCAAGATCAGCTAGCCGACATCTTTAGAAAGCCTCTCGACCAAGCTACATTTGTGCGCTTGCGGGGGGAACTTGGGATTTGTTGCCCTTTCTAGTTGATTCTTGGGGGTTTTTCTTTTGTATCATATGTATCATATCATGTTTTATTTTGATGTATATACATGCTTTGCTTGATGTACAAACCATGGTAGGATAGCCATTGTGTCATATATCATGTTGCATTTGTATCATATTGCATTTTAGGATGATGAGCTTCTTTCATATGCCTTATTTGAGTCTCTTTAGCTATTTGTGAGATACTGGTCATATGTGTGGAGAAATGGTGATGTGAGGCTATGCTCTTGGAATATTTGAGATATATGTGTGGTGAGATAGCCCTTTTTGAAATAAATGCTAATCTTGACTAATTTTTGGTGAAATGTGCTCCACTCATGTGTAGTAGTGTATCCATGTCACAGTTTGGTCTAAATGTGCTTTTCATGCTTAGATTGTGCTTGGATGTCTTTTTCTTGCATTTGGGCCAAAGGCCGAATATCATTGTGAATGTTTAGCCTATGTTGCATTCATGGGGGAGCATAAGCTTCTTTTTGCCGCAAAGGCACTTCATGTACCATGAAATGATTTAATCTTGAAAAGAAGTGTATAATGCTTGAAAAATGCTCCATCCATCATGTCTATGCTTAAAATGTCTTATCTTTCACATATGGGTGCAAAACATGTTGCATGATGTTCACCAGTGGAGAAGTCTCCCCGAAGTGGACACATGGCTCATGAGCTTTGACATGACATGCTTTGCTTTATGGGTGTTTGCCATGATCTTTTGCTGAGAATTCGATATCCTTGCATGATCTTTGAATGGTATGCATGTTTGTGGCTCAAGTGTGACATGGATAGGCTTTTACATGTGAAGCGAGCCTTCTTTTGGTAAAACTGCTTAAATCTGAAAATTTTGCTTTGTCACATGCTTGTATTTTCATATATTACTTGTGGCAATGCTTTGACTATGCTATGATTCATATGTATGATCTTTGTCTCATTTTTAGCCTTTGACACTAGATTTGGCCTATTTGAGAAGCTCATGTAGATGTTTATATGCTTTGTTTTGCATTTCTGCATTTTCACCTTGATTCATACATTGTCAACAAGGGGGAGAAGAGGTGAGCTTAATGAAAATTCAGAAGAGGTGAGCTAAAATTTGGAAGTTTGCATCCACATGTTTAGGGGGAGCTTGCATTTGTTTAGGGGGAGCCTTCTTGCTGATTTCAGTGTGGAGTTTGTGTTTTGCTTGGCTTGTGACCTTTCTTTGCCTTTCCTTGGTTTTGGTCATGAGTTGAGCTTCTTTGTTTTTCTTTCTTCTTCCTTTCTTTCTTTCTCTGAATTTCATTTCGCGTTGTGTGTTGTCAATGCACTCATCAAGGGGGAGATTGAGGACAAGGAGCGTCTCAGTGGTCGATGGATGACCACTCCTTAGTGATGAGTGATTGACAACGGGTGTTGGACTGACTCTTGGCTTAGTGCGCAGGTGTAGGCTGCGGCCTAGTTCGTGTTGTTGCAGGTGAAGAATGGGCGCGAAAGGTCTCCAGCCTTGAGGGGCCTCCGGGAGATGGAGAGACAAGTAGGCTCGGTTCGAGGGACCCGGTGGACAGCGGGACTGGGTGCGGGCCACATGGTGGCAACACGAGCAAGACGACGTCATGGTCAATCGAGCCGGTGCACGGTGGCGGTCGAGTCAAATGGTTTGGCGGGAGGCCGGACCGAGCATGCGGGGTTTGGTGGTTTTCCCACAAAACCATCGGAGGACGGTTTCTTGGTTTGGGCCTCAAAACCATGTCCGAGGGCTCAACACGACGGAGACGGGATCCGGGCGTGTCGGGAAGCTTCGAGGCGGAGGACACGCGGCGGGATCGCATGGCTTGCGTCAGGAGGACGCGGGGTGCGGCAAAGGCGTGGCCATCCGGTGGCAAGACCCACAAACATTACCTAAATGCCCCTATGTGGGTTGTATCGCCAGTAGTTAAGTTAGGGGTAGTCGAGTCATTTACCACTCCGGCGGGACCCGATATATAAGCCATGAGGGTGTGTGAGTGGCCCTCTCTCTCCGCGACTTAGGGTTTCATTTCCCCCCTCCCATTTCTCATTTTCGTAGCTATTTTCTTCTTCATTTTCTCTAGGCTAGCATGAGGGCTTCATGAGAGATTTGTTGAGAGGGATGGATGCTTGGGCGGCATGCTAGACCTTGTGAATCTTTTGAAGGACCGATAAGGCGACCAGAGAGGGGGGAGTGAATGGGAGCCGATAAAAATTCTTCTTGAGGGAGATTGAAACTCCGACAAGACGAACTAGCTCGGTCGAACCCCCGAAATCACACGCTCCGCACTTCTACCTCCCGTTTGCCAAAACCACGTAGCCACTGGAGTGCTACTGGTCCTAGGAACAAACTCTACCAGCAACCACAACACACACTCAAGACCGACAGCGGAAACAACTCGAAAGCCGGCTAACCGGAGGGGGCGGTTAGACCGGGTATAGGGGGCGGTTAGACCGCCTCCACCGGCAACCAAGAAATCCTCCGAAACGCCTCTTCCGAGCACCAAAACACACCACGGTTTCACCAACAGAGATCTCTCGGTCAAGGCCATGCTAGCTACCGAGAAAATCTTGGCGAAAACCAAAACTTCACCCAAGGGCCTAGGGGCGGTTAGACCGGCTACCGGGGGCGGTCTAACCTCCCGTACCCAGCAGCCGAACTCCAAACAAGAACACCTAGCAAACCGCACGAGAACGACCCCAAATTTCACCCGGACACTCCTCTCGATCAAGGCGAACAAACTCACAGAGGAAAATCCGGCGAAACGAGAACTTTGACCCGGAAATACCCCGGGCGGTTAGACCGCCCCCGTAGGCGGTTAGACCGCCCCTTCCCGAAAAAAACGAACCCGCGGGTCAAACCTCAACTTCCTCACGCCCGATCTCCCGAATCACTCCACGGATTGCAGCCAAACTTCGGGGATAGCCGGGTTACCTCTCGGGCAACCTCTTCCTCAAAGGAATCGACCCGAAACGCTCACAATCAAGAGGAATCGAAGAAATCGCTTCTCTAGGTCAAGAACTCGAGTTCCAACGAAAACCACCAAATCGAGTCCGATTCAAAGGAGATTTGGGGGCAAAGTCACCAGCCAAAGAGGCACAAAAACCTCATATGTGACACCCACCAAAAACCCCAAGAAATCGTCCTCAAAACACCACCAAAAAGAGCTCCGAAAATCAACACAAAAGAGACGGGAAATCCACCATGAAGAACCACGCCGAACCTTCTATACATGCCGTGAATGGTCCATACAAGGCCTAGTTTGCCACCCAAACATCCATCCCTCTCTCTAGATCTCACATGAAGCTCTCAAACTAGCCTTCTAAAAACCTAGGGAAAATAGAGAACGAAAATGGAAAAACCAAATGAGCTAGGGTTCCAAGAGTTGGCTGCCAACCTCTCACCTCTTGGGTTATATAGGCGGCAACCGAATGTCTAAAATGCCCCTCTCTACTAACTAGGGATACATGCCCCTCAAGGACGGATTTGGAATTCTTGATGTCTTCACCATCGGACGGATGCCCGGCGACCGCACCCTGCGTAGCCTCGACGCACGCCTTGCGATCCCGACGCGTGTCCTCCGCTTCGAAGCTTCTCGGCGCCGGCGGCCGGGGCGGTCGACCGCCCCCCGGGCGGTTAGGACCGGCCCGGTGGATCCGACCGGCCCCGGGGCGGTCCGACCGCCCCTCCCGGGCGGTTGAACCGGCCCGGGTGGCCGCACCTCCTCGTCGAGTCTTCGGCCTCGGTTTTGTGGCTCAACCGAGTAACCCGGTGGTTTTCTCGGTGAACCACCGCAAACCCCGCGAACTCGGTGTAGCCTCCGCCAATCTCCACTCATGACTCGGCTCCCACGTAGTCCCGGCTCGACCTTGGTTTTGAGGCTCTACCAAGAAACCGTCCACGACTTCATCTTGCTTGTTCATGCCACCATGCGGCCCGCACTTGACCCCCGCCGGCCACCGGGTCCCTCGAACGAAGCCTACTTGTCTTCTCCACACCCGGAGGCCTCACCGGCAACGACCTTTCGCGCTTGTTCTTCACCCGCACCAACACGAGTCAAGCCGCAACCTGCACCTGCAATACTTAGCCAAGAATCAGTCCACACAACGTTGTCAATCACTCATCACACAAGGAAGCGACCATCCACCGGTCCTCGAACCACACATGGTCCTCAATCTCCCCCTTGATGAGTGCATTGACAACACACTCACATGAAGTAACATAAGAGAAAAGGAAAAGAAAAGAAACAAAAATAAAAAGAAATCCCAACAAGGGATCGAAAGCCAAAGAAAGGCAAAGAGCAAGATCACTTGAAGAAGACAAGTCTCGGACCCCTTAGGCAAGGGCAACGGCTCGACACATCCGAGACAAAACACAGCTCAAGCAAAGAGCACAAACCACCAAAGCAAAACTCGAACACCACAAAGAGCTCCCCCTGCACATAAGCAAACTCCCCCTGAACCAATGCATGCAAGAAGGTCACTTGGAAATGCATGACAAAAAGCAAACCAAGCTCACACTGCATAGGGCGGTTAAACCGCCAGCACAGGCCGGTTAAACCGCCCCTGGTCATGTGACCGCCCCAGGGGAGGTTAGACCGCCCCATGTGACCGCCCTGCAAAAACTTCTCTGAAAATTGCCGAACCACTTTGGACACCTTCCATTAGCTCCCAGGTGCCCAAATCATGCACACACTTCTCCCCCTTGTTGACAATGCATGAATCAAGGCAAAATGCGAAAACTTTCAACATATAGCTTCTCGAATATACAAAATTCATCACAAGGAGCTACACAAGTCCAAAAGAGCAAGTTAGATACTCGACAGGTTCGTAATGACCTTAACTACGTGATCACCAAGTTTCACAACCATTGGACAAGGCTAAAACAAATTTGAGTAATTTTGCGAAAAGTTACTCTCTCACAAGCAAATACCTAAACATGAGCAAAACATATCAAAATGGCAAAGCCACTCAAACTTCATGCTAGGACAGCCATTCTAATCATAAGACCATCATAAACACCCAAAAGCACCTCATGTCATGTCAAAGCCACCGAGCCATGTGCCTACTTCTATGTATGAGACTTCTCATTGGTAGGCATCATGCAACGGTTTAGCACCCAAAGCAAATTAATTTCAGCACATATGACATGGGAGCACATTTTCCAAGCATTTTTCATTTCATTTTCAGATTTATAAATGGTACATGAAATGTCTTTGCGACAAAAAGGAACTTATGCCCCTCCACAAGATGAAGCAAGAGGGCTAAACATTCATGATGGCAAATGAGCCTTTGGCCCCATATGATCAATAAACTAACTATCCTATCACAAAGTAAGCATAGCAAAGCCACTAAAACATGTCAAGATCATATATAGGCATTTACACATGAGAGAGCATGTATGTGACATTTTTCAAAAATTTGCCATCAACCATGGATCATTCATCAAGATCATCAAGAGCTAAGTCAAACTAACCGTAGCATATCAAACAAGCTCACAAGAACATATATAGCAACCCATGGTAAACATTGTATATAGGAGAAGCTTTTCCTATCCGATGCATATGATACAAAATGCATGCAATCTAAGATACAAGGATGCCTATACATCATGTTACATATGCCATGCCAAATGCAAAAATTGCACAAAGGAAAGCTATACATATGCTACAAACCGGCTCCTCGAGGGGAGGCAAAACGGGCTCGACACCACCGGCAAAGGAAAGCCCCCCACACACCCAACTCAAGAAATTAAACACACACCAAGTTCCCCCCGCAAACGAGTGAAAGTTGCTTGATCTAGGGGTTTGGTGAAAATATCGGCTAGTTGGTCATGTGTGGGTACATGGATCAAAGCTATCTTCCCTTTCTCTACGTTGTCTCTCGGGAAATGATACCTCACTTCTATGTGTTTGGTTTTGGAATGGAGCACCGGGTTCTTTGCAACGCTTATGGCACCGGTGCTATCACAATGAAGTGGGACATGGGTATACTCCTCACCAAAGTCACTCATGGTGTAGCCGATCCAAAGGAGCCGAGAGCAACAACTAGCGACGGCAACATACTCGGCTTCGGTCGTGGATTGAGCAACACTCGACTGCTTAAGAGAAGACCAAGACACCAACGAAGAACCCAAAAACTCGGCAAGTCCCGAAGTGGACTTCCTATCCAACCGACACCCGGCAAAATCCGCGTCTGAAAAGCCATGAAGCGCCAAAGAAGAGGACGCGGAGTACCAAAGGCCGAAGTCGGGAGTGTGACGCAAGTACCTGAAAATTCGCTTCACCGCTTGCCGATGCGAAGTCCTCGGAGACGCTTGAAAACGAGCGCACGGACACACCGAGAATCGTATGTCCGGCCTCGTCGCCGTCAAGTAGAGGAGTGACCCGATCATGCTTCGGTACTCCTTCCGGTCCACATGTTCACCTTCCTCGTCCGCATCAAGAGCCGTAGTCGTACTCATCGGCGTCGTCATAGCCTTGGAGTCCTCCATCTTGAACTTTCTCACAATGTCCTTGGTGTACTTAGCTCGGTGCACAAATGTTCCTTCCTTTGATTGCTTGATTTGTAGCCCGAGGAAGAACCGCAACTCACCCATCATGCTCATCTCGAACTCCCCGCTCATATCATCGCAAACCTCGCAACAAGTGAGTTAGACGAGCCACCAAAGACAATATCATCCACGGTACACCTGCACAATCAGGATATCTCTGCCCTGCCTCTGCAAAAACAAGGTCTGATCGACCTTCCCCATCTCAAAACCTCTCTCAAATAAGAACCCCCTCAACCTGCCATACCAAGCTCTAGGCGCCTGCTTCAACCCATACAGCGCCTTCCTCAACTTGTACACCCGGTGGGGGTACTTCTCACTCTCAAACCCCGGAGGCTGTCTCACATACACTTCTTCCTCCAACACTCCATTCAGAAAAGCACTCTTCACATCCATTTGGTGCAACTTTGAAGGACCAATAAGGCGACCAGAGAGGGGGGGAGTGAATGGGAGCCGATAAAAATTCTTCTCGAGGGAGATTGAAACTCCGACAAGACGAACTAGCTCGGTCGAACCCCCGAAATCACACGCTCCGCACTTCTACCTCCCGTTTGCCAAAACCACGTAGCCACTGGAGTGCTACTGGTCCTAGGAACAAACTCTACCAGCAACCACAACACACACGCAGCACCGACAAGCGGAAACAACTCGAAAGCCGGCTAACCGGAGGGGGCGGTTAGACGGGTATAGGGGGCGGTTAGACCGCCTCCACACGGCAACCAAGAAATCCTCCGAAACGCCTCTTCCGAGCACCAAAACACACCACGGTTTCACCAACAGAGATCTCTCGGTCAAGGCCATGCTAGCTACCGAGAAAATCTTGGCGAAAACCAAAACTTCACCCAAGGGCCTAGGGGCGGTTAGACCGGCTACCGGGGCGGTCTAACCTCCTGTACCCGGCAGCGAACTCCAAACAAGAACACCTAGCAAATTGCACGAGAACGACCCCAAATTTCACCCGGACACTCCTCCCGATCAAGGCGAACAAACTCACGAGAGGAAAATCCGGCGAAACAGAACTTTGACCCGGAAATACCCCGGGCGGTTAGACCGCCGCCCCTGCAGGCGGTTAGACCGCCCCTTCCGAGAACAAGAACCCGCGGGTCAAACCTCAACTTCCTCGCGCTCGATCTCCCGAAT
Source organism: Cenchrus americanus (assembly GCA_947561735.1). Taxonomy (NCBI): domain Eukaryota; kingdom Viridiplantae; phylum Streptophyta; class Magnoliopsida; order Poales; family Poaceae; genus Cenchrus; species Cenchrus americanus. The sequence goes on along the minus strand of OX387245.1, from coordinate 91,873,563 downwards.
CACTCCACGGATTGCAGCCAAACTTCGGGGATAGCTGGGTTACCTCCTGGGCAACCTCTACCTCAAAGGAATCGACCCGAAACGCTCACAATCAAGAGGAATCGAAGAAATCGCTTCTCTAGGTCAAGAACTCGAGTTCCAACGAAAACCACCAAATCGAGTCCGATTCAAAGGAGATTTGGGGGCAAAGTCACCAGCCAAAGAGGCACAAGAACCTCATACGTGACACCCACCAAAAACCCCAAGAAATCGTTCTCAAAACACCGCCAAAAAGAGCTCCGAAAATCAACATCAAAGAGACGGGAAAACCACCATGAAGAACCACGCCGAACCTTCTATACATGCCATGAATGGTTCGTACAAGGTCTAGTTTGCCACCCAAACATCCATCCCTCTCTCTAGATCTCACATGAAGCCCTCAAACTAGCCTTCTAAAAAACCTAGGGAAAATAGAGAACGAAAATGGAAAAACCAAATGAGCTAGGGTTCCAAGAGTTGGCTGCCAACCTCTCACCTCTTGGGTTATATAGGCGGCAACCGAAAGTCTAAAATGCCCCTCTCTACTAACTAGGGATACATGCCCCTCAAGGGCGGATTTGGAATTCTTGATGTCTTCACCATCGGACGGATGCCCGGCGACCGCACCCTCGCGTAGCCTCGACGCACGCCTTGCGATCCCGACGCGTGTCCTCCGCTTCGAAGCTTCTCGGCGCCGGCGGCCGGGCGGTCGGACCGCCCCCACGGGCGGTTAGACCGGCCCGGTGGATCGACCGGCCCCGGGCGGTCCGACCGCCCCTCCGGGCGGTTGAACCGGCCCGGGTGGCCGCACCTCCTCGTCGAGTCTTCGGCCTCGGTTTTGTGGCTCAACCGAGTAACCCGGTGGTTTTACGGTGAACCACCGCAAACCCCGCGAACTCGGTGTAGCCTCCGCCAATCTCCACTCATGACTCGGCTCCCACGTAGTCCCGGCTCGACCTTGGTTTTGAGGCTCTACCAAGAAACCGTCCACGACTTCATCTTGCTGTTCATGCCACCATGCGGCCCGCACTTGACCCCCGCCGGTCACCGGGTCCCTCGAACAAAGCCTACTTGTCTTCTCCACACCGGAGGCCTCACCGGCAACGACCTTTCGCGCTTGTTCTTCACCCGCACCGCACGAGTCAAGCCGCAACCCGCACCCGCCATACTTAGCCAAGAATCGGTCCACACAACGTTGTCAATCACTCATCACACAAGGAAGCGACCATCCACCGGTCCTCGAACCACACATGGTCCTCAATCTCCCCCTTGATGAGTGCATTGACAACACACTCACATGAAGTAACATAAGAGAAAAGGAAAAGAAAAGAAACAAATAAAAAGAAACCCCAACAAGCGATCGAAAGCCAAAGAAAGGCAAAGAGCAAGATCACTTGAAGAAGACAAGTCTCGGACCCCTTAGGCAAGGGCAACGGCTCGACACATCCGAGACAAAACGCAGCTCAAGCAAAGAGCGCAAACCACCAAAGCAAAACTCGAACACCACAAAGAGCTCCCCTGCACAAATGCAAGCTCCCCCGAGCCACAAGCACACTCCCCCCCGAACACATGCATCAATGCAACTCGGGAATGCACCAAAGAGCAAAACACCGCTCACACCGCCCGGGCGGTTAGACCGCCTCTGCCCGAACGGACCGCACGGGGGGCGGTTAGACCGCCCAAAGAAACCGGCCCCGCACCAAACTCGCTCAAAAACTGCCCGAAACAATTGGAACACCTTCCAAACACTCCCAGTGCCCAAAACATGCACAAACTTCTCCCCCTTGTTGACAATGCATGAATCAAGGCAAAATGCGAAAACTTGCAACATATAGCTTCTCGAATATACAAAATTCATCACAAGGAGCTACACAAGTCCAAATGAGCAAGTTAGATACTCGACAGGTTCGTAATGACCTTAACTATATGATCACCAAGTTTCACAATCATTGGACAAGGCTAAAAAGGCTTTGAGTAATTTTGCGAAAAGTTACTCTCTCACAAGCAAATACCTAAACATGAGCAAAACATATCAAAATGGCAAAGCCACTCAAACTTCATGCTAGGACAGCCATTCTAATCATAAGACCATCATAAACACCCAAAAGCACCTCATGTCATGTCAAAGCCACCGAGCCATGTGCCTACTTCTATGTATGAGACTTCTCATTGGTAGGCATCATGCAACGGTTTAGCACCCAAAGCAAATTAATTTCAGCACATATGACATGGGAACATATTTTCCAAGCATTTTTCATTTCATTTTCAGATTTGTAAATGGTACATGAAATGTCTTTGCGACAAAAAGGAACTTATGCCCCTCCACAAGATTAAGCAAGAGGGCTAAACATTCATGATGGCAAGTGAGCCTTTGGCTCCATATGATCAATAAACTAGCTATCCAACCACAAAGTAGGCATAGCAAAGCCACTAAAACATGTCAAGATCATATATAGGCATTTACGCATGAGAGAGCATGTATATGACATTTTTAAAAAAAAAATAAAAATTAGCCATCAACCATGGATCATTCAACAAGATCATCAAGAGCTAAGCCAAACTAACCGTAGCATATCAAACAAGCTCACAAGGACATATATAGCAACCCATGGTAAACATTGTATATAGGAGAAGCTTTCCCTAAAAATGCATATGATACAAAATGCATGCAATCTAAGATACAAGGATGCCTATACATCATGTTACATATGCCATGCCAATGCAAGAAATGCACAAAGAAAAGCTATACATATGCTACAAACCGGCTCCTCGAGGGGAGGCAAAACGGGCTCGACACCACCGGCAAAGGAAAGCCCCCCACACACCCAACTCAAGAAATTAAACACACACCAAGTTCCCCCCGCAAACGAGTGAAAGTTGCTTGATCTAGGGGTTTGGTGAAAATATCGGCTAGTTGATCATGTGTGGGTACATGGATCAAAGCTATCTTCCCTATCTCTACGTTGTCTCTCAGGAAATGATACCTCACTTCTATGTGTTTGGTTTTGGAATGCAGCACTGGGTTCTTTGCAACGCTTATGGCACTGGTGCTATCACAATGAAGTGGGACATGGGTATACTCCTCACCAAAGTCACTCATGGTGTAGGTGATCCAAAGGAGCTGAGAGCAACAACTAGCAGCGGCAACATACTCGGCTTCGGTCGTGGATTGAGCAACACTCGACCGCTTACGAGAAGACCAAGACACCAACGAAGAACCCAAAACTCGGCAAGTCCCGAAGTGGACTTCCTATCCAACCGACACCCGGCAAAATCCGCGTCTGAAAAGCCATGAAGCGCCAAAGAAGAGGACGCGGAGTACCAAAGGCCGAAGTCGGGAGTGTGACGCAAGTACCTGAAAATTCGCTTCACTGCTTGCCGATGCGAAGTCCTCGGAGACGCTTGAAAATGAGCGCACAGACATACTGAGAACTGTATGTCCGGCCTCGTCGCCGTCAAGTAGAGGAGTGACCCGATCATGCTTCGGTACTCCTTCTGGTCCACATGTTCACCTTCCTCGTCCGCATCAAGAGCCGTAGTCGTACTCATCGGCGTCGTCATAGCCTTGGAGTCCTCCATCTTGAACTTTCTCACAATGTCCTTGGTGTACTTAGCCCGGTGCACAAATGTTCCTTCCTTTGATTGCTTGATTTGTAGCCCGAGGAAGAACTCGCAACTCACCCATCATGCTCATCTCGAACTCCCCGCTCATATCATCCGCAAACCTCGCAACAAGAGAGTTAGACGAGCCACCAAAGACAATATCATCCACGTACACCGCACAATCGGGATATCTCCGCGCCCGCCCTCGCAAAAACAAGGTCCGATCGACCTTCCCCATCTCAAAACCTCTCTCAAATAAGAACCCCCTCAACCTCGCCATACCAAGCTCTAGGCGCCTACTTCAACCCATACGGCGCCTTCCTCAACTTGTACACCCGGTGGGGGTACTTCTCACTCTCAAACCCGGAGAGGTCGTCTCACATACACTTCTTCCTCCAACACTCCATTCGGAAAAGCACTCTTCACATCCATTTGGTGCAACTTGAACCCTTTAGCCACGTAAAAGGCTAGAAGGATCCTAATCGCCTCCAAACGGGCTACGGGAGCAAAGGTCTCCTCGTAGTCGATCCCCTCCTTCGATCGAACCCCCGAGCAACAAGTCTCGACTTGTTCCTCACAACCTCACCCTTCTCTCCCTCTTTGTTTTTCCACACCCACTTTGTACCAATCGGCTTACACCCCGGGGGGAGGGTCAACCAACTCCCCACACCTCGATTCCTCTCAAAGTTCTCCAACTCCTCATGCATCGAGTTAACCCAATTGTGATCAGATAGTGCGTGTCCAATGTCTTTGGGCTCAAAAGAAGCAACAAACGCAGCATGAGCAAAATGGGAATTGTTTCGAACCCTCGACCGTGTAGTGCGTTCATTCATGTCGCCGATGATCCTCGAAGCTGGGTGATCCACTTGAACTCGCCGGGGAGGTTCTCGCCTCGAAGCTACCTCCCCCTCAACATCAGCTTCTCCTCGTTCTTGATTTGTCGTCGTAGGTGTAGCAGAGGGTCCATCCATCATCGTAGTCGAAGTAGTGGGTACATGTCCAGTCGGGGGCACCGCACCGCCATCTTCATCATCACCATGTTCATGCTCCTCCTCCTGAAAGATCTCCTCGCCAAGCTCATCATCACCCGCACACTCAAAGACAAGCCGACTACGTGGCTCGTCTCGTCGAAGGTTACCTCGCAAGTCTCCACGATTTGGTTAGTTTCAAGATTGAGCACACGATATGCTCTAGAATGAGATGCATAACCAAAGAAAATGCCATCGACAGACCTAGCCTCAAACTTATCCAACTTCCTGCCCTTTTTTAGAATAAAACACTTGCAACCAAAGACATGGAAGTGACTCACTTTGGGTGTGCGACCATGCATCAACTCATAGCATGTCTTCTTCTTGTGCACTCTGAGGTATATTCTGTTCGAAACATAGCACGCGATATTCACCGCCTCAGCCCAATACCTCCTCGGAGTCCTATGCTCATCAAGCATCGTCCGAGCCATCTCGCACAAGGTCCTGTTCTTCCTTTCCACAACACCATTCTGGGGAGGCGTATACGGACTCGAAAACTGGTGCTCAAGACCCAAGTCATGACATAAGGTTTCAAAACGAGAGTTCCTGAATTCCGAGCCATTATCACTGCGGATAGCTCGTATGGCATCTCCGTGCCTCTCGTTCCTCAACCTCAAGACTAGATCTCGAACAAAACCAAACGTCTCCCCCTTCTCCTCAAGAAAGAACACCCACGCATACCGAGAAAAGTCGTCCACCACAACAAGGACATACCACTTCCCACCCGCAGATCGCACACGAGCTGGGCCAACAAGGTCCATATGGAGCAGCTCGCATGGACGCTCAGTCATCACATCGGTGAGAGGCGGGTGAGAAGAGGCCACCATCTTGGCATGCCTACACGGAGCACAAACCAACTCTTTCTCAAGCCTCAAACGTGGCAATCCTCGGACCAAATTGAGTTTACTCAAGCGAGACAGAAGGTCAAAGCTCAAGTGACCCAACTTCCTATGCCACTTCCACAACTCACTCGAAGAACCAGCCAAGAAGCAACGCTCAACACCCGAAGACTGAGAAAAATCAGCACGAAACACCTGACCCTCGGGAACGACCATACAAACAAGGTCCCCTCGAGAGTCCACAATCCGAGAACCACCTGGCCGAAACAACACCTCAAAACCCTCATCCAACAACTGAGACACAGAAAGCAAATTGTAACCCAGCGATTGAACAAGAGCAACACGCCTCAGAGTGATCTTGTCACTCACTTTTATCTCACCTTCTGAAAGCACACGCCCACGCCCATTGTCCCCAAAGGTGATGTACCTCTTCGTCACCACGGGACGAGACTTGAGAACCACCCCCCGTCTCCGGTCATATGTCTCGAGCAACCGGAGTCAATCAACCAAATGTTCTTCAAGTCTCCCACCCGAAATTCAAAAACAAGCACGTGAGCGAACAAACGACTCAAAGACCGGGGTTAGTACCAAAGGAGGAAAACCAGTGCCGAGCCATTTGCTCGAAAGTGGGGTTAGCACCAACCAAAGCATCTCTCCTACCAAAGCTACCTCCACGAACACCACCTCGGTAACCACTCCGAGGGAACCACCCCTCACTGCCTGGAGGAGGACCAAAACCACGGAAGACAACCCGTGGAGCGTCCCTCCTCTCCTTCTCAAAGCTACGACTCCTCCCATCCCCGTAGTGACCTCGAGGGGGAGAATGCCTAGCAAACCGACCACCCGCCTTGTCTCTCCGGACCAACCACCAGCAACTCCACCTCCAGACCTGAAACCTCTCGACTCACCACCTCGAAAACCACTCCGCCCGTGCGGGGGGGGCCGGTTAAACCGCCTAGCCGGGCCGGCCTAACCGCCCCCTTCGGGCCGGGCCGGTCCCCGACCGCCTAGCCGGGCCGGTCCGTCCGACCGCCCCCTCCGAACGGCTCCTCGGCCGCGGGAACTCGCATCTCCCCATGCCGGAACACTTCTCACCACGCCCTTACCCCTGTGTAGTGGCATACGAGGCTTAGGTACACCATGGGAAGGGTTGTACCTATCCTTGTTCGCCCACTCCTTTGCCATCCTCTCTTCCCGCTTCCTCTTGAAGCAAAACTCATCCTTGTGACCCTCCTTCCCACAATGGCCACAACGGAACCTCACAAGCTTAGGTTTTGGCTTGGATTGGGGCTGCTCGCTTGGTTTCTCTCCACTCAACTCCTCCACCGATTTCTCCTCACTTGCCTTCTCTCTCACTTTCCCAAAGAACACTTTCCCCGAAGTGCTCACAAACTTGATGGGCTTTTGGAGATCATTTGTGGGTGTAGGAAATATAGGTGGAGCTGGGGTTGTGTCTAGTCGGTTCCTAAGATGGTTGGGTTTTGTAGGGAAATCATTTTTGTGGTGGGTTTTTGGTGGCTCCGGGATATTCTCTCCACTTCCTTCACCAACCTTGTTTGCCCCAAGCCCCTCACCATCTTGCCTCTTAAAGGCCTCGATCATCATCCTCAACTGAGGCTCATGACCGGACAACCAACCCATCAACTTCCTCAAGTCATCATTTTCATCCTGCAAGCGATCAACATAATGTGCAAGCTCCAAATTTTTCAATGCATGCATTTCACAAGTAGAGCGAGGATGTAGGCATGGGTTCCTTCAATTTAGCCTCGAGCGAACTAGTGTAAGCATGCAACTCATCAATCTTAGCATGCAAAACGGGGCAAGAAGTGCAAGCACCTAGCAAAGCGAGGTCTAGACTTAAGCTCACCCACTTCAACCCTAAGCACATCTAGTTCCTCACACTTGGAGGCATGCTTCTCCTTAAACAAAGCAAGATCAGCAAGGAATATGGAGCAATCAAGACAATCATTTTCATCGGCAACAACGAGGGCTAGCCTTAAGCGAATCAATCTCAAGCTTGCTATCAAGCACCCGTGTCTCTAGCTCGCCCACTCTAGTCCTAGCATCCTCGAGTGAAGCCCTAAGCTCTTTCCTCATTTTCTTGGCCTCTCTAAGCATATCATCACGATTATCAATCAAAGAGCCAAGCCTCTCATTCTCTCCGGCGCAAGAAAGGAAGTTCATCACGCACCTCGTCGTCGGACTCGCAGTCCGAGTCGCTCCGTGTGCTCTTCTTGCCGCCGGAGCTCGGCGCCATGGTACGAGGCCGTCTCTCGCGGCGGCTCGGCCCGCTCGGGTTCTTGGACGACCTCTTGTTCTTGCGGCGATCTCCCTCGTCGTCGCCGCCGCTGCTCGAGCTCGAGGTGGAGTACGCGGAACTGGAGTCGACGTCGCTCGCTCCAACCATCGCTCGGGCCTTGCCTCGGCCCTCCTTCTTCCTCGATCGTCGCTCGTCCTTGTACTTGTTCTTGTGCTTGCTCTTGTGGTCGCGCCTCGAACGGTACTTGTCGTCGTTCTTCCTCGGCTTGTGCTTGTAGCTGTCCTTGTTCTCGGCCTTCTCCGGGCGGCCGGCGACGAAGTGTCCCGCTTGCCGCACCGGAAGCGGGTCCTCGTGTTCCTCCTCATGTTCACGCGGTTCTCGTGCGGCCTCTCGAACCGCCTCGTCAACGGCCGCCGGCTCGTCCTCTCCAAGGTCATCAAACTCCTCATCCGGCATAGACATCAAAGAGGAAAACGAGAACATCCCGGTGGATGGGTTAGAGTTAGTCTTTCCTTTGGAACCACCAACGAGGGCAAGACTATGGGAGTCGGTCGGTCCCTCGAGCTTGGCGCTCATGCCCCTATCCACCTCGGCCGACTTGAGCTTCGAGAATGGCTCGTTCACCGTCAGAGTGTCGTACCTCTCCGACTCGACTATGGCCTCGAACTTTCCGCCCCATATCGTACGATCCAAAGAGTGTAAGAGCTTGACCGCTCTATCATGATCATCGTACGGGAGCACGTCCACATTGGCCCTCATGTTGTTCACCACCACCGTGAACCTCTGGAACAAGGCATCGATGGACTCACCGGGGAGATGAGTGAAGTTCTCGTACTCTCTCCGGTAGGTCGCATACAACCGTGCCTGAACCTGGGCGTTCCCAACATGAGCCTCCTTCAACACCGCCCAAATCCTACAAGCCAAGTGCTCGGTGTGCACCCGATCGAACTCAGGCTGACACAAAGCACGAAACAAGTAGTCGACCGCCTTATTGTTGGCGTCGAATCTGTCCCTCGACCCCGGAGCAAGGAAATCCATCGGCTGGACATATCCTGTGTCCACCGTGACATCCCACGTAGTCCGACCCTTTCCGCGGAGGAACGCACCCATCCGCTTGCTCCACATCCGGTAGTTCTTTCCATCGAAGTGTGGAGGACCCGAACCCCGTTCCCGGTACGCCATCCTTGGATCTTAGACCGGTTAGAGTCAACAAAGACACGAACCGGCTCGATACCACTTGAAGGACCGATAAGGCGACCGAGAGAGGGGGGGGAGTGAATGGGAGCCGATAAAAATTCTTCTCGAGGGAGATTGAAACTCCGACAAGACGAACTAGCTCGGTCGAACCCCCCGAAATCACACGCTCCGCACTTCTACCTCCCGTTTGCCAAAACCACGTAGCCACCGGAGTGCTACCGGTCCTAGGAACAAACTCTACCAAGCAACCACAACACACACGCAGCACCGACAAGCGGAAACAACTCGAAAGCCGGCTAACCGGAGGGGGCGGTTAGACCGGGTATAGGGGGCGGTTAGACCGCCTCCACCGGCAACCAAGAAATCCTCCGAAACGCCTCTTCCGAGCACCAAAACACACCACGGTTTCACCAACAGAGATCTCTGGTCAAGGCCATGCTAGCTACCGGAAAATCTTGGCGAAAACCAAAACTTCACCCAAGGGCCTAGGGGCGGTTAGACCGGCTACCGGGGGCGGTCTAACCTCCCGTACCCCAGAGCCGAACTCCAAACAAGAACACCTAGCAAACCGCACGAGAACGACCCCAAATTTCACCCAGACACTCCTCTGATCAAGGCGAACAAACTCACAGAGGAAAATCCGGCGAAACAGAACTTTGACCCGGAAATACCCCGGGCGGTTAGACCGCCCCCTGCAGGCGGTTAGACCGCCCCTTCCAGAACAAGAACCCGCGGGTCAAACCTCAACTTCCTCGCGCTCGATCTCCCGAATCACTCCACGGATTGCGGCCAAACTTCGGGGGATAGCTGGGTTACCTCCTGGGCAACCTCTACCTCAAAGGAATCGACCCGAAACGCTCACAATCAAGAGGAATCGAAGAAATCGCTTCTCTAGGTCAAGAACTCGAGTTCCAACGAAAACCACCAAATCGAGTCCGATTCAAAGGAGATTTGGGGGCAAAGTCACCAGCCAAAGAGGCACAAGAACCTCATACGTGACACCCACCAAAAACCCCAAGAAATCATTCTCAAAACACCGCCAAAAAGAGCTCCGAAAATCAACATCAAAGAGACGGGAAAACCACCATGAAGAACCACGCCGAACCTTCTATACATGCCATGAATGGTTCGTACAAGGTCTAGTTTGCCACCCAAACATCCATCCCTCTCTCTAGATCTCACATGAAGCTCTCAAACTAGCCTTCTAAAAAACCTAGGGAAAATAGAGAACGAAAATGGAAAAACCAAATGAGCTAGGGTTCCAAGAGTTGGCTGCCAACCTCTCACCTCTTGGGTTATATAGGCGGCAACCGAAAGTCTAAAATGCCCCTCTCTACTAACTAGGGATACATGCCCCTCAAGGGCGGATTTGGAATTCTTGATGTCTTCACCATCGGACGGATGCCCGGCGACCGCACCCTGCGTAGCCTCGACGCACGCCTTGCGATCCCGACGCGTGTCCTCCGCTTCGAAGCTTCTCGGCGCCGGCGGCCGGGCGGTCGACCGCCCCCCCCGGGCGGTTAGACCGGCCCGGTGGATTCGACCGGCCCCGGGCGGTCCGACCGCCCCCCCGGGCGGTTGAACCGGCCCGGGTGGCCGCACCTCCTCGTCGAGTCTTCGGCCTCGGTTTTGTGGCTCAACCGAGTAACCCGGTGGTTTTCTCGGTGAACCACTGCAAACCCCGCGAACTCGGTGTAGCCTCCGCCAATCTCCACTCATGACTCGGCTCCCACGTAGTCCCGGCTCGACCTTGGTTTTGAGGCTCTACCAAGAAACCGTCCACGACTTCATCTTGCTGTTCATGCCACCATGCAGCCCGCACTTGACCCCGCTGGTCACCGGGTCCCTCGAACGAAGCCTACTTGTCTTCTCCACACCTGGAGGCCTCACCGGCAACGACCTTTCGCGCTTGTTCTTCACCTGCACCGGCACGAGTCAAGCCGCAACCTGCACCTGCCATACTTAGCCAAGAATCAGTCCACACAACGTTGTCAATCACTCATCACACAAGGAAGCGACCATCCACCGGTCCTCGAACCACACATGGTCCTCAAACTTGAACCCTTTAGCCACAGAAAAGGCTAGAAGGATCCTAATCGCCTCCAAACGGGCTACGGGAGCAAAGGTCTCCTCGTAGTCGATCCACTCCTTCTGACTGAACCCCTGAGCAACAAGTCTCTACTTGTTCCTCACAACCTCACCCTTCTCTCCCTCTTTGTTTTTCCACACCCACTTTGTACCAATCGGCTTACACCCTGGGGGAGGGTCAACCAACTCCCACACCTGATTCCTCTCAAAGTTCTCCAACTCCTCATGCATCGAGTTAACCCAATTGTGATCAGATAGTGCGTGTCCAATGTCTTTGGGCTCGAAAGAAGCAACAAACGCAGCATGAGCAAAATGGGAATTGTTCCGAACCCTCGACCGTGTAGTGCGTTCATCCATGTCGCCGATGATCCTCGAAGCTGGGTGATCCACTTGAACTCGCCGGGGAGGTTCTCGCCTCGAAGCTACCTCCCCCTCAACATCAGCTTCTCCTCGTTCTTGGTTTGTCGTCGTAGGTGTAGCAGAGGGTCCATCCATCATCGTAGTCGAAGTAGTGGGTACATGTTCGGCGGGGGCACCGCACCGCCATCCTCATCATCACCATGTTCATGCTCCTCCTCCCCGAAAGATCTCCTCGCCAAGCTCATCATCACCTGCACACTCAAAGACAAGCTGACTACGTGGCTCTGTCTCGTCGAAGGTTACCTCGCAAGTCTCCACGATTTGGTTAGTTTCAAGATTGAGCACACGATATGCTCTAGAATGAGATGCATAACCAAAGAAAATGCCATCTACAGACCTAGCCTCAAACTTATCCAACTTCCTGCCCTTTTTTAGAATAAAACACTTGCAACCAAAGACATGGAAGTGACTCACTTTGGGTGTGCGACCATGCATCAACTCATAGCATGTCTTCTTCTTGTGCACTCTGAGGTATATTCTGTTCGAAACATAGCACGCGGTATTCACCGCCTCAGCCCAATACCTCCTCGGGGTCCTATGCTCATCAAGCATCGTCCGAGCCATCTCGCACAAGGTCCTGTTCTTCCTTTCCACAACACCATTCTGGGGAGGCGTATACGGACTCGAAAACTGGTGCTCAAGACCCAAGTCATGACAAAAGGTTTCAAAACGAGAGTTCCTGAATTCCGAGCCATTATCACTGCGGATAGCTCGTATGGCATCTCCGTGCCTCTCGTTCCTCAACCTCAAGACTAGATCTCGAACAAAACCAAACGTCTCCCCCTTCTCCTCAAGAAAGAACACCCACGCATACCGAGAAAAGTCGTCCACCACAACAAGGACATACCACTTCCCACCCGCATCGCACACGAGCTGGGCCAACAAGGTCCATATGGAGCAGCTTGCATGGACGCTCAGTCATCACATCGGTGAGAGGCGGGTGAGAAGAGGCCACCATCTTGGCATGCCTACACGGAGCACAAACCAACTCTTTCTCAAGCCTCAAACGTGGCAATCCTCGGACCAAATTGAGTTTACTCAAGCGAGACAGAAGGTCAAAGCTCAAGTGACCCAACTTCCTATGCCACTTCCACAACTCACTCGAAGAACCAGCCAAGAAGCAACGCTCAACACCCGAAGACTGAGAAAAATCAGCACGAAACACCTGACCCTCGGGAACGACCATACAAACAAGGTCCCCTCGAGAGTCCACAATCCGAGAACCACCCGGCCGAAACAACACCTCAAAACCCTCATCCAACAACTGAGACACAGAAAGCAAATTGTACCCCAGCGATTGAACAAGAGCAACACGCCTCAGAGTGATCTTGTCACTCACTTTTATCTCACCTTCTGAAAGCACACGCCCACGCCCATTGTCCCCAAAGGTGATGTACCTCTTCGTCACCACCGGGACGAGACTTGAGAACCACCCCCTGTCTTCAGTCATATGTCTCGAGCAACCGGAGTCAATCAACCAAATGTTCTTCAAGTCTCCCACCTGAAATTCAAAAACAAGGACGTGAGCGAACAAACGACTCAGCACTGGGGTTAGTACCAAAGGAGGAAAACCAGTGCCGAGCCATTTGCTCGAAAGTGGGGTTAGCACCAACCAAAGCATCTCTCCTACCAAAGCTACCTCCACGAACACCACCTCGGTAACCACTCCGAGGGAACCACCCCTCACTGCCTGGAGGAGGACCAAAACCACGGAAGACAACCCGTGGAGCGTCCCTCCTCTCCTTCTCAAAGCTACGACTCCTCCCATCCCCGTAGTGACCTCGAGGGGGAGAATGCCTAGCAAACTGACCACCTGCTGTCTCTCCAGACCAACCACCAGCAACTCCACCTCCAGACCTGAAACCTCTCGACTCACCACCTCGAAAACCACTCCGCCCAGAATTCTGGGGGGGGCCGGTTAAACCGCCTAGCCAGGCCGGTCTAACCGCCCCCCTCGGGCCGGGCCGGTCCGACCGCCTAGCCGGGCCGGTCGACCGCCCCCTCCGAACGGCTCCTCGGCCGCGGGAACTCGCATCTCCCCATGCCGAACACTTCTCACCACAGCCCTTACCCCCGTGTAGTGGCATACGAGGCTTAGGTACACCATAGGAAGGGTTGTACCTATCCTTGTTCGCCCACTCCTTTGCCATCCTATCTTCCCGCTTCCTCTTGAAGCAAAACTCATCCTTGTGACCCTCCTTCCCACAATGGCCACAACGGAACCTCACAAGCTTAGGTTTTGGCTTGGATTGGGGCTGCTCGCTTGGTTTCTCTCCACTCAACTCCTCCACCGATTTCTCCTCACTTGCCTTCTCTCTCACTTTCCCAAAGAACACTTTCCCCGAAGTGCTCACAAACTTGATGGGCTTTTGGAGATCATTTGTGGGTGTAGGAAATATAGGTGGAGCGGGGTTGTGTCTAGTCGGTTCCTAAGATGGTTGGGTTTTGGAGGGAAATCATTTTTGCGGTGGGTTTTTGGTGGCTCCGGGATATTCTCTCCACTTCCTTCACCAACCTTGTTTGCCCCAAGCCCCTCACCATCTTGCCTCTTAAAGGCCTCGATCATCATCCTCAACTGAGGCTCATGACCGGACAACCAACCCATCAACTTCCTCAAGTCATCATTTTCATCCTGCAAGCGATCAACATAATGTGCAAGCTCCAAATTTTTCAATGCATGCATTTCACAAGTAGAGCAGGATGTAGGCATGGGTTCCTTCAATTTAGCCTCGAGCGAACTAGTGTAAGCATGCAACTCATCAATCTTAGCATGCAAAACGGGGTAAGAAGTGCAAGCACCTAGCAAAGCGAGGTCTAGACTTAAGCTCACCCACTTCAACCCTAAGCACATCTAGTTCCTCACACTTGGAGGCATGCTTCTCCTTAAACAAAGCAAGATCGGCAAGGAATATGGAGCAATCGGCACAATCATTTTCATCGGCAACAACGGGGCTAGCCTTAAGCGAATCAATCTCAAGCTTGCTATCAAGCACCTGTGTCTCTAGCTCAGCCCACTCTAGTCCTAGCATCCTCGAGTGAAGCCCTAAGCTCTTTCCTCATTTTCTTGGCCTCTCTAAGCATGTCATCACGGTTATCAAGCAAAGAGCCAAGCCTCTCATTCTCCTGGCGCAAGAAGGGAAGTTCATCACGCACCTCGTCGTCGGACTCAAAGTCCGAGTCGCTCTGTGTGCTCTTCTTGCTGCCGGAGCTCAGCGCCATGGTACAGAAGCCGTCTCTCGCGAAGCAGCTCAGCCCGCTCAGGTTCTTGGACGACCTCTTGTTCTTGCGGCGATCTCCCTCGTCGTCGGCGGGGCCGCTCGAGCTCGAGGTGGAGTACGCGGAACTGGAGTCGACGTCGCTCGCTCCAACCATCGCTCGGGCCTTGCCTCGGCCCTCCTTCTTCCTCGATCGTCGCTCGTCCTTGTACTTGTTCTTGTGCTTGCTCTTGTGGTCGCGCCTCGAACGGTACTTGTCGTCGTTCTTCCTCGGCTTGTGCTTGTAACCGTCCTTGTTCTCAGCCTTCTCCGGGAAGTCGGCGACGAAGTGTCCCGCTTGCCGCACCGGAAGCGAGTCCTCGTGTTCCTCCTCATGTTCACGCGGTTCTCGTGCAGCCTCTCGAACCGCCTCGTCAACAGCGCCAGCTCGTCCTCTCCAAGGTCATCAAACTCCTCATCTGGCATAGACATCAAAGAGGAAAACGAGAACATCCTGGTGGATGGGTTAGAGTTAGTCTTTCCTTTGGAACCACCAACGAGGGCAAGACTATGGGAGTCAGTCGGTCCCTCGAGCTTGGCAGTCATGCCCCTATCCACCTCAGCCGACTTGAGCTTCGAGAACAGCTCGTTCACCGTCAGAGTATCGTACCTCTCCGACTCGACTATGGCCTCGAACTTTCCACCCCATATCGTACGATCCAAAGAGTGTAAGAGCTTGACCGCTCTATCATGATCATCGTACGGGAGCACGTCCACATTGGCCCTCATGTTGTTCACAACCACCGTGAACCTCTGGAACAAGGCATCGATGGACTCACCGGGGAGATGAGTGAAGTTCTCGTACTCTCTCCGGTAGGTCGCATACAACCGTGCCTGAACCTGGGCGTTCCCAACATGAGCCTCCTTCAACACCGCCCAAATCCTACAAGCCAAGTGCTCGGTGTGCACCCGATCGAACTCGGCCGACACAAAGCACGAAACAAGTAGTCGACCGCCTTATTGTTGGCGTCGAATCCGTCCCTCGACCCTGGAGCAAGGAAATCCATCGGCTGGACATATCCTGTGTCCACCGTGACATCCCACAGAGTCTGACCCTTTCCGCGGAGGAACGCACCCATCCGCTTGCTCCACATCTGGTAGTTCTTGCCATCGAAGTGTGGAGGACCCGAACCCCGTTCCTGGTACGCCATCCTTGGATCTTAGACTGGTTAGAGTCAACAAAGACCCGAACCGGCTCTGATACCACTTGAAGGACCGATAAGGCGACCAGAGAGGGGGGGAGTGAATGGGAGCCGATAAAAATTCTTCTTGAGGGAGATTGAAACTCCGACAAGACGAACTAGCTCTTGGTCGAACCCCCCGAAATCACACGCTCCGCACTTCTACCTCCCGTTTGCCAAAACCACGTAGCCACCGGAGTGCTACCGGTCCTAGGAACAAACTCTACCAGCAACCACAACACACACTCGAAGACCGACGGCGGAAACAACTCGAAAGCCGGCTAACCGGAGGGGGCGGTTAGACCGGGTATAGGGGGCGGTTAGACCGCCTCCACCTCGGCAACCAAGAAATCCTCCGAAACGCCTCTTCCGAGCACCAAAACACACCACGGTTTCACCAACAGAGATCTCTGGTCAAGGCCATGCTAGCTACCGGAAAATCTTGGCGAAAACCAAAACTTCACCCAAGGGCCTAGGGGCGGTTAGACCGGCTACCGGGGGCGGTCTAACCTCCTGTACCCAGCAGCGAACTCCAAACAAGAACACCTAGCAAACTGCACGAGAACGACCCCAAATTTCACCCGACACTCCTCCGATCAAGGCGAACAAACTCACGAGAGGAAAATCCGGCGAAACGGAACTTTGACCCGGAAATACCCCGGGCGGTTAGACCGCCCTCGTAGGCGGTTAGACCGCCCCTTCCGTAAAAACGAACCCGCGGGTCAAACCTCAACTTCCTCACGCCCGATCTCCCGAATCACTCCACGGATTGCAGCCAAACTTCGGGGATAGCTGGGTTACCTCCCGGGCAACCTCTTCCTCAAAGGAATCGACCCGAAACGCTCACAATCAAGAGGAATTGAAGAAATCGCTTCTCTAGGTCAAGAACTCGAGTTCCAACGAAAACCACCAAATCGAGTCCGATTCAAAGGAGATTTGGGGGCAAAGTCACCAGCCAAAGAGGCACAAAAACCTCATACGTGACACCCACCAAAAACCCCAAGAAATCGTCCTCAAAACACCACCAAAAAGAGCTCCGAAAATCAACACAAAAGAGACGGGAAATCCACCATGAAGAACCACGCCGAACCTTCTATACATGCCGTGAATGGTCCATACAAGGCCTAGTTTGCCACCCAAACATCCATCCCTCTCTCTAGATCTCACATGAAGCTCTCAAACTAGCCTTCTAAAAACCTAGGGAAAATAGAGAACGAAAATGGAAAAACCAAATGAGCTAGGGTTCCAAGAGTTGGCTGCCAACCTCTCACCTCTTGGGTTATATAGGCGGCAACCGAATGTCTAAAATGCCCCTCTCTACTAACTAGGGATACATGCCCCTCAAGGGCGGATTTGGAATTCTTGATGTCTTCACCATCGGACGGATGCCCGGCGACCGCACCCTGCGTAGCCTCGACGCACGCCTTGCGATCCCGACGCGTGTCCTCCGCTTCGAAGCTTCTCGGCGCCGGCGGCCGGGCGGTCAGACCGCCCCCCCGGGCGGTTAGACCGGCCCAGTGGATCGACCGGCCCCAGGCGGTCTGACCGCCCCTCCTGGGCGGTTGAACCGGCCTGGGTGGCCGCACCTCCTCGTCGAGTCTTCGGCCTTGGTTTTGTGGCTCAACCGAGTAACCCAGTGGTTTTCTGGTGAACCACTGCAAACCCCGCGAACTCGGTGTAGCCTCCGCCAATCTCCACTCATGACTCGGCTCCCACGTAGTCCCGGCTCGACCTTGGTTTTGAGGCTCTACCAAGAAACCGTCCACGACTTCATCTTGCTGTTCATGCCACCATGCGGCCCGCACTTGACCCCGCTGGCCACCGGGTCCCTCGAACGAAGCCTACTTGTCTTCTCCACACCTGGAGGCCTCACCGGCAACGACCTTTCGCGCTTGTTCTTCACCTGCACCAACACGAGTCAAGCCGCAACCTGCACCTGCAATACTTAGCCAAGAATCAGTCCACACAACGTTGTCAATCACTCATCACACAAGGAAGCGACCATCCACCGGTCCTCGAACGACACATGGTCCTCATCTTTCCTGGTTTGTATAGAAGATTCGGAGTTGTGTTTTTCGTGGTCTTTTTGTGCTTGTTTTCGTGCCTTTGTTCTCGGTGTGATTCCGCGGATTTGAGTGGGTTCTCCCTGGATTTCTTTGAGGGAAACATGGATAGATGTCTCGTGCATCTTTGTGATTGATCTTGTGCCCTCACACGCCGGGAAACCACTTCGATTCAAGGATTTTCGTTCGGTGCTCTAGCTTTTGGTGGTGCTCAAAGGATTCGCGATTCCCTGTGATTTAGGGAGTTAGGCGGCAAGATTTTTGGGCTATAGCATCCTTGTGTGACGCTTTTCAAGTCCCCAAACCCTTGTCTCCACAGCTTCAACCATTTGGGAAATCTGATGATGATTTGGGGGAGTTGACCTTCGAGGTCGAGCAGTTTTCTGCTCTGTCCGTGCGGCGCGGACGGTCCGCGGGGAGGTGGCGGACGGTCCGCGGGTTGCATGTTCGTCGTGTTCTTGCACGTCTTTGTTTTCGATCTGGTTTGGTTTTAGGTTTTCGTTGCAGCTGGTTCGCGGACGGTCCGAGCTTCAGTAGCGGACGGTCCGGGACCCACGCGGACGGTCCGCCCGGTCTTCGCGGACGGTCCGTTTTTCTCGGGTCGGTTCTGGTGGTTCTGTTGTCTTTAACGGACGGTCCGTGGCCCCCGGCCGGACGGTCCGCGTGTCCCTTGCGGACTGTCCGCGGCACCTGGCTGGACTGTCCGCGCGGCCTTTGCGGACAGTCCGCCCTGCCTGGCCGGACAGTCCGCCCGAGGATGACAGCGTGGTTCCTTGATTCGATTCCTTTCCCCCTTCTTTCATGCTTCCGCGTGTGCTTCAAGGAATCGTTCCTAAGACTTGAGGTTGATCCATAACCTTGTTGTCTTGGCGGTTGGTGTGTGATTCGATCCATCGCTCGTGTGTGACCAGGAATTGTCTAGGGTATAGGTCGGGTTCTTTGAGGAGAATTTTTACCGGCTCCTATTCTCTCCCCCCTCTCTAGTCGCCATCTGATCCTTCAGAATTGTCTAGGATCAGATTGACCCGAGAATCTAGGGAGCAGAATTGGCCTATAGGATTGCGGCCAAGGAGTAACCTAAATTTTTTGAGATAGATGTGACTTGGGGTCCCAAGATCTCGTGCGGATGGTGTGAACATCATGGTTCGAAGGACCAAGCTCAAAGGGGTTGAGAAAAGGATGGCGGCTGAAGGTGGTGTACGGAGGGGGCTGGGTGAAAGGCACGTTGCCTTCTGTGAATATGGATTGGTTAGGCACATAATACTCAGGCGAAGGCTAATTGAAATTTAAAGATTGTTTGGCTTTTATGACATGTAGCTCTTCCTGCAACTTGGCAATCTCTGCCTTTTGCATTTGGATTTCTTTGGCTGTCTCGGCCTCTTGCTACACCGCCAACAACCTCTTTTTGGCCTTGGCCAGTTCTTCAGCCTCCTTGCGCAGTTTGGCCAGCTTGGCCTTGTACGTAGCCTTAGCCGCAGTTGCGTTGGGTTCTGGGAGCTCCTTTCCCTGGGTGAGAAGAATGGATGAGTTCAACTCCTCATTGAGGGATGACGAAGTCCCCCTAATGGAATTGGCGGTAGTTCTCTTATTCCTTGTGGACATTCTGGGTTTCTTACTCGAGCCAAACACAAAATATGGGCAACAATTTTTGTGATGTAGCGAAGCTATCCCTCACAAACAATGAAAGAAAACTAAAGATTCAAAAGCTTTAACTCAGATGGACATGCAAATGGAAAACCGAAAGCTCTTTCTCAACAGTGAATTTCTCAAAAGTCAATCTCCTTTACAAGTGTCGGTCGACCTCCTTTTATAGGGAGACAGACGGAATTTTTGCATACCGAGATTGCCCTCATGTAAAACGAATTGATACAGAATGTAATAGGTTAATTTTGGGAGGTCTCCATCTAGGTCTTCACGTAATCGGCGCTTCATGACGTCACACTGCAAATCACGGCGCTTTTCCCGGCATCAACACGTGCGCTTGTCGGGTAAATACCTTGAACTTTTTGGTGACGCCCCCTTCACCTAGTGTTGTCCTCACACCTGAAACACATTCCGAAACTAAAGTGTGAACGCATTAGAGGTTAGAGGCGTCGAAACCCACCAGGCGAAACCCATGTTGTAGATTGTTAGATGGATAAGATTCGCCCTCGGGGTTTCGTCGTGAGGAAAATAAAACTACTTGGTCGGAAACCTAACACTCTGGGCTGTTGGACCTACTCGATAACTTTGCTAGTGACGAGGGTACCCAGCGAAAGATGTGATCTGAAAAGCAAAATGGAACTAAATAACTTCGGGGGTTTCGCGATTAAATCTTCTGAATCGCACTTGTTTGACTATAACAATCTCATGATTCTGAGTACGAAAGGCTCGATTCCGAATCCCCAAACAATGTCCCGTCGACCTGGGTTCCCACAGTGCTAGGGATGACGCTGCAATGCCTGGGATGGTGGTACAGTGGCAGGAATTGTTGCGCAGGGCCGGAGGTGACTGGGGAGACGCGCCCCGCTGGCCTTACGTCACGGCGTCGTCCCCGGCAGGCGCAGAGTAGGTGGTCATACCCCTTTCAAGGGTGTCGTTGTCCTCTTTTGAGGGGGGCGACGTGGAGGAGGTATGGGAGTGGGCGGCACAGTGTCATGGAATGACACCGGTCTTCCCGCACAGCGCCCGCACAGCACCGGGGATGGCCACACAGTGCGGGTTAGTCAAACAACACTGGGGATGATTCCGAGGCAGTGCCAGAGGGCCGGCGTGGCGGGGATTCACCCTTGACTTGGGCGCCCGTGACATGCCATAGCATTTAATGCTCCGGTCGGGGGAACAGGTACGGTGTCTAGGGCGGCCTCGAGCGAGGCGGAGACTCGCTCAGGGGTCTTGGTCCCTCGAGCGAGGCAGAGACTCACTCGAGGGGGGGGGGCGTCAAGCCCTCGAGCGAGGTGGAGATTCACCCGAGGGGGCGTCAAGCCCTGGAGCGAAGCGGACATCGGCCCGAGGGGGCGTCTGCCCCTCGAGCGAGGCAGAGATTGCGTGGTGAGGTGCCTGGCCCTCGAGCGAGACGGAGGTTCGCCCGAGGGGTGCCGAGGCTGGTTGCTTGATGGGCCGCTAAGGTTTTTTGGGCCGTGGGCCCTTCTCTGCCCTGGGCCGCGACTACGAGGGATGTGATTTGCGGTTTGTGGGCTTGTTTGTTCATTTATTTTTTTGGAAAATGGTGTTTCCCCCCGTTGTTAGGGAACCCTTATGTTGTCCCCAACAGGGAGTAGTTGGATTGAGAAAGCGCATCAGGTCGAGAAAGCTGACAATGTTGTCGTGGAAGGCACATGATTAACATGAGATTATTTTGCACATGTTTATAATCAGGATATGATAGATCAACTCTCTGTGCATGCTAATCTTGATTGTCTTTTTTATCTCTTAGATGAGAAGACATGTAGTGTATGATTGGTTTCGACTTGCCGTTAAATTTCATTAAGAATCTGGAGTCACTTGTGAGGAGAGCGTGAATTCATTCAGAAGTCGATCCAGCTTCATTAGTGCCAGCTACATCAACTGCTATGGCTTAGAAGATGCTTCGTGATTACTTAGCTCCCTCTGTTTTCCAGGTGTTGAAAGGCCCTGAGGTGAACATTGGGACTGAGAGTTTTGAGATCGGAATGGGTCTCATTACAATGGTATATGCTAGCCCATTATGTGGAAAAGCCAATAAGGACGCTAGAGTCCAATTGCAATAGTTTCTTAAGCTGTGTAGCATCTTCACTATTAAAGGAGTGAGCGAGAAGTTATTCGTCTTTGGTTGTTTCTGATCTGTCTCCTAGGAATGGTGGAGCAGTGGGTCTACACGAACTGTACAGAGATTAATATATGGGATAAATGCTCTGCGGCATTCCTCGCGGAGTACTTTCTGTTAGGTAAAGCACTAAAACCAATGCCCTTCTTGGAAGAATTTCAAGTTTTGAGCAAGCAACAACGAAATATATTCTCGAGGCTTGGGAAAGGCTTCAAGAGTACATCCTGGCCTGTCCTTACCATGAGATGGACAATTTACTTATTCTTCAGAATTTCTATAACGGGCTACTCCAACAGCTCGAGGACATATTGATGCTACCGCAGGAGGAGCTCTCTTCTCGCTCACTATTGATATTGCTACACAAGTTATCAAGAAGATGGTTTCCAATCAAGTGTGGAGTGATGAACAACTCTAGCCACGTCAAAGAGGTATGCATATTGTCAAGGAAGCAGATATGCTTGCTACCAAGATGCACCATGTGTCGGGGACAGCCCTAGGGGTCCCCTTTAATAACAGGGGAATCCCCACTTAAAACCTGCAACAAAACAAAACATGCCTTGCCTAACCGTGCAGGATACGGCCCACGCTGCAAAGGACCTCAACGGCCCATCAAGGTGGCCTTCTCGAAGATCCCCTCGAGCAGGCTTCGCCTCGCTCGAGGGTGCACGCCTCCCTCGAGCGGGCTCCGTCCCGTTCGAGGGGGTGCGTTCCCTCGAGGGTCCGCTCCCCCTCGAGTAGACTCCGCCTCGCCCTCGACCGGGGTCCGCATCGCTCGAGGGCGCCCCGCTCACGTGCGCCTGCCCCCGTACACTGGGCATTTAATGCCCTGGCACCGGCGGGACAGTGCCATCATGCGCCCGGGGCTCGCGCCCCGTGCCGCCGCACCAACTCCCCAGGAGGGAGCCCATCCCCATCAATGTGGGGAGGGACTATGCAGCGCGGCCGGTGTCAGTCCCGTGACGCCGTGCACCTGCTCCAGTACGGCTAACGTGTTGAGCCCTCGAAGGGGGGCCGGCTTCACCCTCGATTTGCTTTCTTGTGACCCTACAGGGTTAGGTGAAGGCGCCAGGCGGGAGGAACGCCATCCCTGCCACTGTTACGGCATGGCAGCCGCCCCCATGCGTGCAGGCGCACGCCTGGCGCTGTAGCAACAACTCCGGTACGGCGGAGCGCATAGGAACGGGACGCCGTTTTACCTACTCCTGTACCCCGTACGGGCCAACGTCAGCAGCTCCCTCGAGCCCATCAGAAGACATCACCGCCATCCGCTGCCCTCCTACCCTCGAACCGCCACTGTTCGGGTACAAGATAGGCCATGATGGCCGGATCGCTGCGAGGATCGTCCGGACGGCCGCCCACTCTACAGCATAGCACGCCACGCCCCTTCACGTAGCTAGATAGCGCGGCGTGCATGTGATTCGCTCCCCCCTTGATCTATAAAAGGGGGACGAACCCCCCTGCCGCAGGGGAGACAGAGGACAACAACGAAAGGAACACAGACACGACACAATTGGAGACAGGCTGCACCACGCACTTGTTCTCCAATTCTCCCACAACATCTTCAGCCACCACACCAGGGACTTGGAAGCCAGGCTTCCTCTCCCGCCTTGCTTGTAGCAGCCCCACTACAGGCACCCCCGGTGCTAAGTAATATAGTTCCTCGAGCACGCCACTGCTGGACGTACGGCCCCTTTGGCCGGAACCAGGATAAAAACTCTATGTCGCTTGTTACTTAGCATCGACCATTGAGGGATAGACCGCGGCGCTTACTACTGGTTAGTGTCGGGACCACATTCCGCACCGACAGTTGGCGCCCACCGTGGGGCAATCTGAGCGCGCCTGAGGTCAATCCGTCAACTCCCTCCATGGTGATCCGCACTGAGTACCGCGGTACACGCTACTGCATGGGCAGCTCGGACCCCCTCCCTGCCGGGTTCGAAATCCGGTTCGGGGGCCTGAACTTTCAGGCCACGGCGAATGGCTACCTCATGCGCCTCACCAACCGTGAGGAGCTCCGCACGCGGCGCCAGGCCGGGCCTGCTTCGGTCCCCGCTGCACGCACCACCACGGCGCGGACGCCGCCAGCGCGGATGCCGCAGGCCCGTCGGCGCCACGACGCCGCCGCCGCTACGGGCTACGTTCGCGCCGGGCGCGGTCGGGAGCGACGGCGGGCCGAGCGCGCCGCCTCTCAGCACGGCGCGCCCACCGTCACGACGACCGCCACCGCCCCAGCGGGACAGCGCGCGGTCTCCGGACCGCGCATCCCCATTGGGTTGCGTGGTGCCACATCGGCCTACAACAACAACGTCAACACCACGATGTGCAGGGTCCCGCCTGGCCGCCACGTCCTCGTCGCCAGGGATCCCGGCGCCTCAGTGGCTGACGAGTCGTCTCTGGGTTCCCTCGACGCGTTGCCGCCCGCCAACCGCCACGGCTATGCAGAATGGGACTTCTCCGGCGTGCCGGACCCAGTCATGTTCAGGCGTTTCCTTGACGCTACGGACTCCCGGTTCGGTGCTCCGACGACTCCCGCGACGCGGGAGCTACGACCCCGCGCGGGAGTGCTACGCCGTCATCACCAACGACCCGGCCAATGCCGGCCGGCGCGGTGGGCGCCGGAGAGCGGGGGAAATCACGCCTACCCCGGGGGATCGCCGCGCGCCTAGCTGCGGGGCCAAGCGCTCTGCCGGGGCCGACGCCGACGCACGGTGGCCCAAGCCCGCGAGCTCGAGGCCAAGCGGCGGAGGAGTACGGACGGTGCGGCTGCTCCGCGCCTCAATGGCCGGGGAAGCACGCTCGTGGCGAACGCGTGCGGGAGTTGGGCAGACAGGCCCGCGACCGCATCAACGCCGACAACTCTGACATGCTGCCGCGGGCAAGTCAGAAGCTCGTTGCCGCCGTAACGCTGCTACGGGCCATGCCGGCGCATTCAACTCCTGAGGCACGAGATCTGCACCGCGAGGTGCAGACTCTCATCGAGCAAGCGGCCGTCCAGCAGGCCGAGAGCTCGGCCTCGCGCATCCGCCAACAAGGGGATGCGCGGGGCGACGGGGCCGCACAAGGGGGCGAACCCTCGGTCCACGCAGGAGGGGCGGCGGAGCGTCCCGCCAACTCAGGACGCGCACCGGCCAAGGAACGGCTCCTTGACACGCGCAGAGCTCTGGACGGTGACGCCCGCAACGTCATCAACGCCCGCCGCACGAGCAAGGCGGAGGCGCGAGCAGCAGTGGGCTACCACCCTCGACGGGGCGGGCGCTACGACAGCAGTGAGGACCGCTCCCCAACGCCGGAACCCCCGGGGACCCGTGTGTTCAGCCGGGAGATCCGCACGGCAGCCTTCCCCCAGTGCTTCCGCCAACCCTCGACCATTGTCAAATACAACGGGGAGACGGATCCCCGCGTGTGGCTCAACGACTACCGCTTGGCTTGCCAGCTGGGCGGGGCGACCAGCGACGAAGTCATCATCCGCAACTTGCCCCTGCACCTCGGCGATGCGGCCCGGACATGGCTCGAGCACCTGCCCGCCAGCCAAATCCACAATTGGGACGATCTGGTCCGCACGTTCGTGGGCAACTTCCAGGGCACGTACGTGCGCCCTGGGAATTCCTGGGACCTGCGCTCCTGCACGCAGAAGCCCGGCGAGTCGCTGCGGGACTTCATACGGCGCTTCTCCAAGCGCTGCACGGAGCTCCCCAGCGTGGCGCAGTCCGAGATCGTGCACGCCTTCCTCGAGGGCACCACGTGCCGGGACCTCGTGCGGGAGCTGGGACGCAGCCCGCCTGCGGACTCCAACGAGCTGTTCGACATCGCCACCCGGCTTCGCCTCGGGGAGAGGAGGCCGTGGGGGCGACCTTCGACGGCAAGAAGGGCAAGCGCCGGAGGACACGCCCGCGGAGGGGGCAGCAAGTCCGGGGAGCCCCACCGCAACGACAAGCGGGGCAAGAAGGGAAAGAAGCCGCGCGCGAGGCGCGCGAGCAGGGGCGCGACGGCGGTAATGCCGAGGCCCTTGTTGTTGACCCGGCTCGACGGGGCCCTCGACCGGCCCCTCGAGGTCCGGGGGTGTTCGACGACATGCTGAAAAAGCCATGTACTTATCACAAGACCCCAGTAAACCACGCCCTTGAGCAGTGCGACATGCTCAAGAAGTTCTATGGCTGCGCCGCCGCGAAGGAGGCAGAGGCCAAGAAAGACGGAGGAGATGGCGACGCCGGCGGCTTCCCCGTCGTAGAGAACGTGTTCCTCATCTTTGGGGGACCCACCGTCGACATGTCGACCCGCCAGCGCAAGAAGGAGCGGCACGAGGTCCTCGCCGCGGAGAAGGCGCCTCCCTCCTTCCTCAATTGGTCGGAGGACGCCATCACCTTCGCCCGGGAGGACCATCCGAACCGCGTCCCCAACCCGGGCCGAGCCCGCTGGTGGTCGACCCCATCATCGGGAACGCGCGGTTCTCGAAGGTCTTGATGGACGGGGGCAGCAGCCTCAACATCCTCTACGCGCATACGCTGCGCTTGATGGGGATCGGGTTGGACCAGCTGCGGCCCAGCACGAAGCCGTTCCACGGCATCGCGCCCGGCAAGCAGGTCCATCCCCTCGGGCAGATCGACCTGCCGGTTTGGTTTGGCACCGCGAAGAATTTCCGCAAGGAGATCCTCACCTTCGAGGTAGTGGGGTTCAAGGGAGCCTACCACGCCATACTTGGGCGACCCTGTTACGCCAAATTCATGGCGGTCCCCAACTATACCTACCTGAAGATGAAGATGCCAGGACCGAACGGCGTCATCACCGTCGGCTCGTCCATCGAGCACGCATTCGACTGCGACGTCGAGTGCGTAGAACACACAGAGGCGCTAGCGCTGGACGAAGCGCTGGTGACCACTTTGGAGAAGATGGTCAACGACGACCTCGACTCCGCCGCCAAGCACACCGGCACGTTCGAGGCCGCGGAGCAGACCAAGGAGGTCCCCCTCGATCCTTCGCCCCGAGGGCAAGGCGTTGAGGGTCAGCTCCACCCTCGACCCCAAATAGGAAGTGGTGCTCGTCGACTTCCTCCGCGCCAACGCCCACATCTTCGCGTGGAGCCCCTCGGATATGCCAGGCATCCCGAGGGAGGTCGCCGAGCACTCCCTTGACATCTGTCTCACGCCCGCGCCGTGCAACAACGGCTCCGCCGCTTCGATGAGGAACGGCGACGGCAACCGGAGCGGAGCTGCGGAAGCTTCTCGAGGCCGGGTTCATCAAGGAGGTGTTCCACCCGACGTGGCTAGCAAACCCCGTGCTTGTAAAGAAAAAGAATGGGAAATGGCGAATGTGTATAGACTACACCAGTCTTAATAAAGCATGTCCTAAAGTTCCTTTTCCTTTGCCACGTATTGACCAAATCATCGATTCAACGGCTGGGTGCGAATTGCTTTGCTTCCTTGATGCTTACTCCGGATACCATCAAATAAAGATGAAGGAGTCTGACCAGCTCGCGACTTCGTTCATCACGCCGTTCGGGATGTTCTGCTACGTCACGATGCCATTTGGCCTTCGAAACGCGGGTGCAACATACCAGCGCTGCATGCAGCACGTTTTCGGAGACCATATCGGGCGGACGGTCGAGGCGTATGTGGATGACATCGTCGTAAAGACCAGGAAGGCAGATGACCTGGTTAGCGACCTTGGCGTCGCGTTCAGCTGCCTACGGGCCAATGGGGTTAAGTTAAACCCCGAAAAATGTGTCTTTGGAGTGCCTCGAGGCATGCTCCTAGGATACATTGTCTCCCAACGGGGGATCGAGGCCAACCCCGAAAAGGTTGTGGCCCTCGAACGAATGGGTCCAATCCGGGACCTCAAAGGGGTGCAAAAAGTGCTAGGGTGCCTTGCCGCCTTGAGCCGCTTCATCTCGAGGCTCGGCGAGAAGGGTCTGCCCCTTTATCGCCTCCTCAAGAAACACGAACGCTTCTCCTGGACCGCCGAGGCCCAGGACGCGCTCGACAAGCTAAAGGCGTCCTTAGCGCACGCCCCCATTCTCACGCCGCCGCAGGACGGCGAGCCCCTGCAGCTCTACGTCGCCACAACCACCCAGGTGGTCAGCGACGTAATCGTCGTGGAGCGCACGGAGGAAGGGCATGCTTTACCTGTGCAGCGGCCTGTCTACTACATCAGCGAGGTCCTGTCAGACACCAAGACGCGCTACCCCCAGGTCCAGAAGTTGCTGTACGCGGTAGTCCTTGCGCGGCGCAAGCTCCGCCACTACTTCGAGGCCCACCCCGTCACGGTGGTCTCCTCTTTTCCGCTGGGGGAGATCATCCGCAACCCCGATGCCGCAGGCAGGATTGCCAAATGGTCCGTGGAGCTGATGGGCGAGACGCTTGCCTACGCCCCACGCAAGGCCATCAAGTCGCAAATCTTGGCGGATTTCGTCGCTGAGTGGACGGATACGCAGCTACCGCCCCCGCAGATCCAAGCAGAGTGCTGGACTCTGTTCTTCGACGGCTCGGTGATGAAAGCAGGGCGGGCGCGGGCCTCGCCTCTTCGTGTCACCCCTTGGGGAGCTAGGTGATCTTGGCGGGGACATGGCTCAACACAATGGTTCCTTTCTCCACATTTCCTTCCCTCAAGAAATGATACCTCACTTCTATGTGTTTGGTTAGGTGAAGCACGGGTTTTTGGCTACGCTTGTGGCTTGGTGCTATCACAAAGAAGTGGGATACGGGTGCACTCCTCACCCAAAGTCTCTCAAAGTGTACGAAATCCTAGCAGTGGGAACAACAACTCGCGGCTGCAACATACTGCTGCCTCGGTGGTAGGCGAGCTACACTGAGTGCTAGCCGGGAATACCATAGACCAACGAAGACCCAAGGCGGCAAGTACCGAGAAGTAGACTTCCTCTCGACTCGACAACCGGCAAAATCCATCGGAAAAACCATGAAGAAAGAGTCGAGGAGGAAGAATGCCAAAAGGCCAAGACCGAGGGCGGGGAGCCTTCCTTCTTCTCCTCTTGTGGGCTCCCTCCAACGGAATGAGAGACTCGGCCTCCTTCATCAAGGGTAGGCGCCATGGTCATGAAAATTTCCTAGGCGAATTCCTTGCGGGTGTTTTGCGACACTCCGCTAGAGAATTGCACTGAAGTCCAGTGTGAAACCCAATATGTGGAGAGCTTGGTCGTCGATGTCGAAACGTTCGCTACAAGCCTCTACTTAAGGCGAGCGAGCTTCTTCTCCTCCTCCTCACGTCATGATGACATCCCCCTCGGAATACCGCGGAGCTTATGGGAGGTGGAGCGGATGATCGTGTCGGGTGGCGAGGTTGGACGAGCGGCTCCTCCATATGTTATTGAAGTTTGGTAAACCAAATAAGCGAAGTTTTTGTGTGGCCCTCATGCCACCAAGGAGAAGAGTGGTTCCTCCTCGGCGGTGGGGTGTCCTCCTCCATACTCCGAGGAAACTCGAAATCGAGTGCCTCCTCGAAGAGGGTTGTCGATGATGGCTGGGACGCTGATGATCCCCTTCTTCTTTGGTGAAAAGACTTGTAGTTTTCTTCCTTGATTGCAGCACTCTCCCTCACAAATAAATATCCGGGGTTTTCACCGGTAACAAAAGGTACACAAATATTATTTTGGAGTCGGACTTTGAGTGGATTAAGGATGTGATTTAATGCACGAAACAAACGCGGTGGATGGCTAAGTCTAAGGTGATTCCCCTTCTAACTAGAGCACACGAACAAAGAGTTGGATGAAAGACTTACCTCTCTCCTCCTCTTGGCTCGGTTCTTCTCTAGTGCATTCATGTTGCTTCGTGATCGCGTACACCTTCCAAACGTTCCCGTCCTCTCCTTCGCTTGCATTATTGCTCCTTCCACTTGATGTTTTCGCTTTATTCACTTCCAT
Organism: Cenchrus americanus; assembly: GCA_947561735.1. Lineage (NCBI taxonomy): Eukaryota > Viridiplantae > Streptophyta > Magnoliopsida > Poales > Poaceae > Cenchrus > Cenchrus americanus. The sequence continues at coordinate 91,843,958 of OX387245.1, read as the reverse complement.
ACTCCCTTGCCTCCACATGCATCCAAGATATTCCTACAAAACAAAGCCTTGGCTGCCCCCCATGCTTGTACTTTGCATGTGGTTTAAATATGTTGAAGGGGCATCCCGTGATGTATCATGGTGCATCATGGTTAGGTTAACTAGTTGCCTCCACATGTAAGTGTGTTTAAGGCTAAACACTCCTCTAATTTCGAAATTTAAAAGTATTTTTAGAGCCATGCAAGAGCTCAAGCATAAATTTAGAGAAGTTTTTAAACCATTAAAAACAAATGTAAGTCAGGAAATATTTTTTGACTACGTCGATTTCGGTCTCAGCGGTATAGTTTGCCTTCATTAGTTGAGAGCAAGCTTTTCCAGAAGCTTGATCATGGGGGCATAGGTTTAAGTCCTAATTTTGATTAGATGAGAGAGATTTTTGAATGAAAATAAAATTAAGTGAGGCTTAGAAAAGAGATTCTAATCTTAGAGAAACCAAGGATTTGGATTTTTACACCAACCAAAATCAAGCTTCTAGGTTCACGCGAGTCCTACCACATGCTGAAATTTAAATAACATCTAGATACAAGTCGTGGCTCTACTCGAGTGTTTTTAGCATGAAAATTAAGTTAACCTCAGCACCATAATGAGGGTGAAAGGTTGGAGTTAGGGTTCTAAAATTTTTTGGTTTTGGTTGTGGTTTCTCAAAAGAAGCAAACAAACACATAGGATGGTTCATGTAAAGGGGGTTTATGATCAAGCAAAAATATTCAACCAAGAATTATGTCTCCTAATATTGTTCAACCATTCTAAGTCTAATGTTTTGCGTAGTAAAATTCAAAACTGAATTAAATTTAAAAGACTTGAAAAACCTGGAATCGGGTTGTCCTCCGTACCGCTAATTCTTGACTCGGCGAAACGGGTTGCCTCCCGCCTAGCGCTTCGTTTATAGTCCATGGCCGGACTTCTTCTACTTTATTACTCCGGTCAACGCTCTTTGCGGGCGTTGCAATCTTGGGTACCCACTTTGGCTTAGTCAATTTTTTTGGTCTTCACTAGTAAGCTTTGTCCTTTGGTCTTGACGGAGTGCAACATCTTCCTTGTGGCTCGGCATCTCGAGCTCCGGTCCTTCGGTCATGATCTTCATGGTCTCTAGTGTGATCCTTCTACTCTCCCGAATGAGTTTGAGTAGCCTTCGCGGGTCTTGGGACCTTGGAGTTGTCTCGGATATTCTTCTTTGTCACCAATCGTTTGTCCGGAAAGTTGTCCCACTTGCGTCTCTAACATCTTCCCGATGAACACCCACTGTATGTGGATCTTGCCTTGTAAATCTTTAGGTGTCGAGCTTCTTTCTCCATCTCCATCTTCTCCATCCTCGTTGATCTTGAACAGCCTTCCGCGTCTTGACTTGGAGGTGGTGATTCCTTGGAGATTTTGATGGTCCTTCGAGCTGTGTTGCACGTCACCTTTGCCCTAGCAAAGTTTTCTGGATCATCCCACAAAAAAGTTTTGGGTTTCTTGGAGAGGTAGCCAACCATCTCATAGGATTAGGGTTAGTAATAAAACAAAAATCTAAAAAGAAAAATAAAATTAGGGTTAGACCAAAACTAGATTAGATTGATTTTTTTCTTTTGGGGATGATCAAACATAAGAGATGCAAAAGAAAATCAAAAGAAAAACGAAAGATAAGCGATACTAGATCGGATCTTGATTGCTTGTCCCCCAAGAACGAGCGCCGAAAAAGGGGCTTGTTGACGGTTAATAGTTGTATCAAAGTTCGTTTATGACTTGCAAGCGGACAAGTCTCCCGTCGTAGTCAAGGGACCCTTCTTCCCTCGAGTGGTGAACCCAAGGTATCGAATCGGGTGGAACAATGTGCAACGCAAGGATTCAATCTAGTAAAGCAAGGTAAGGCTATCTTAAGGAAGGTAATTGCATCTAATCTACTAACTCATAAAAGAAAACGAATCTAATCTAATCTACTAAAGAGGTAGCAAGAGAAAACAAGAGAGTAACCAATCGAGAGAATCTAGATCATGCTATATGCTTGTAGCTCCAAACAAGATAGATGAAGATAGAAAAGCGAATCTCATTAAAAGGATCTTTAAATCGTGGCCTTCCCATCAGAGCCTAGAAAACATCCGCCTTTCGAGCCCCCCGTTCTGTCACAACGTATCCCTATTCATGCGGGGAGCGTAGGGCGAGTTCGATAGAACAAGTTGAAATCACTTGGCAGGTCGTATGCACCTCCCTAGCCACCGCGGCTACAAGAGCACCCTATGTAATCTAGCTATAGACTAGATCGTAGAAGAAGCAAAACCAAGGAAGAAATCCAAATCATCGAAGAAGGCACTTAATCGCTAGAAATCGAATTCACTTACAACCTTCACTCATGAATGATTACATGAACAAGATCACCACCGGGGCCCTCCCTCGATCTTGATCCTCGCTCTGGAGACTCCGACGTGGTCTTCCATGCAAGGTTCCCACGTCGGCTAGAGACGCTCCCCTAGACAACTAGCACGACCCTCATCTCCAAGTTGGTGTCCCTCAAGCTTTCTGCTCCTCGGCGGCGGATTACGACTTCGGTTCTGCGTGGCTCTCGGTCGTGGGGCTATTTATAGCCCCGAGGAAGCAATTAGGTCAAAGAAGAGGCCGATGGGGCCCCGGGTGGGGCGGGCCGGCCGGCTCGGGCCGGCGGCTCGGGCTCACCCGGCCCATCCCGCGGCTGCTTCGCCGGTGTTGCTTCCCACGTCTTCTAGATGTTCTCCCCTTTGCATGTGGCCCCTTGACGTTCGGCTTCTCTCCCGGTTGGACTCAACTCCTTGTCTTGCAAGATTCGAAGACTTTTCTCTTTTGGTTCGAGCCCTCGGAGTTTATCATCTTCCGGGCTTGGTCTTTTGGGCTCTTGGAGTCATGTTCACTTCATTGCTTGACTTGTATCAGGGCTTCAAGGTCTTGTCATGAGGTGCTTAATGAACTTTATCCGGGAAGTCTTGCTTTCAACGTTAAAACCTGGGTAAACACATAACTCCAAAAAGCGACATGCACAAGTGAACTTTGATACCACGGGGTTAGTACCAATGAATAAGATACAAAAGTTATGCCAACACCGAAGGTAACCTCCCTGGCTAGGTTGGCGGATTTTCACCGATCCAATGGTGGCACCTCCGTCCCGGACCCGGCCCATGTGTCTAACCCGCCGCGAAGCTTCATCGGTAGTTTCGGCATGGGATCGGTTGCACCGAAGATTTTGATAATTCTAACAGAGAAACCATATCGGTAGAATCGACCTAGCCTCGGAAGTTCTGATCATTCTTTCCCTTTTTGAGATTTTGCTTATTAAATCTTCACTAGATATTTTATAAAGCATTTTTTTTCCAATTAGACCTCACGAAAGGGAAGATATGACTTAGGGTCGACACTGGTTAGACTTTGAACAACTTTTGCTCCTCGCTCCTTCTCAAAGATTGGATAAAAGATATTGAGGTGATAATGATCCATATTTTTCCATAACTTTAAAGAATGGAGGATAATCCAATAAACGATAATTCTTGATTCTTCCAAGAGAGAGATAGATAAAGATGGATTTATGGGCTTGAGAAAATCTTCTTAATTGTGACTAGCCATCAATCAAACAAGGGGAACCATAGTCACAACTAAGTTGATTGGGTCACAAAGACCAAGAATCAAATATTTTTCAAAATGGGCACACTTCCTACACATGCTAGTTCATTTTTCAAAGCGTTTATCCTATGTCACAAAGTGCATGCATCCACTTCAAATGAATAGCATTTCAAGTATATTTGGCTCATACCCTCAACCACGAGACACAAAGTCGAGTGAATGCCAAGGTATCAACCAAATATCTAGAGAGGCACACAAAAATTCACTTGAAGCAATTTACATGCTAAGGAAGGCACACTAGCATGGTATTATGGCCAAGATGCATTACAATATTCAATAAGGTTCATGGGAACATATCTTTGCCTTAAGACCATTTCATTTGTGCATATATTTAAATTTTGAAAAGTGCTAGCTCTTACTTGTTCTTTTGAGAGTTCTACTTATCAAGAGCTTGCATAGGATGCACAAATGATCAAGACTACAAAATCACTCGAAGAAATTGTTAGTCCCACAAGTGACACAAGTGTTGCAATGAGCTCCCCCTTAAATAGTGCTAGAGATATTTGAATTTCTCAAACAAAGCACTTTATTTAATTAAGAACTTAGTGAGGCTCATTCCAAACTTGGTCAAGACACATAAATGATTTGTTAATTGAAATGTGTTGAGTGTCTCATTACCTACGATGTCAAATCACCATTTTTTATGAAAAATGGTTCACTCTCGGGTCACCCTGCTTATAGGGTTGGGTCACCCCAGACAGGACGAAGAAGGCGGCCTCTTGGGTCACCGGGGGCCATAGAGGGGGTCCGGGTCACCCGGCCGACCTTACACATCGAACCTACTTGGCGGTCGGGGCGAGTGTAGTCAACATATCAATGGTGACCGGTGACCCTAGTTGGTCAACCCTTTGGTGACTTTACCCTTCTTGTCCCTTGATTGTGTGAACACAACACTAATTTGATATTTTCAATGGAGACAAGACAATGCTCTACTAGAGAGCCATTAAAAGCATCGAGTGGCATGAAAGAGTAAATTTTCATTAAAAATGTCAAAGTCACTACCTCATGTTTCGCTCGTACAAGATAAGTGTCACATGTGTGTTCACTAAGAACTAAGAGTGACTTAGACTCAATCAAAGAGCACTTGTTACTGAGATGTCATTGAATTCAAGATTTATATAGATTTGCCCTTCACATGGACGAATTATCAAAAGTGATTTCCAAGTCTTCTAACCATGTGACCAATGCATCTCTTTCAATCTGCAAGCTCAGCAAGCATTTCTTGGTAACTCAACACTTGTTGGGTCCATTACGAAAAGTTAAGCCATTTAAGGTGCTTAGGAACCCAAGTGGCTCTCATGCTAGATCGAGGTGAGCTAATATCCCTCATAGCTGCAAGTCTTACTCTTCTTTATCGTTCCTAAGCATATGGAAATCTGCATAATGAACAAGGTTTGATTTAGTGAACGGAACCAATCTTGGACATTCTTTGCCTCCATGTGATGCCTGTGCAGGCATTTATGTTAAATACGGCTCTTGTTCTTGTTGGTCACATTATTCCTTCTAATTTCTTGTCCATGCTTGCTTCTGAGCCTTGGTCTTGGAGAAGGAGTCTTCCTTGACTTGTTTGCTTGAGTAGGGGCTACCCTGGCTGACATCAGTCGCCGGTGACATGCACTAGTCTGACCGGTCACGGTCAGTGCCACCGCCCATCATCGTACTTGTGCAAGCGTCGGCAAAGTTACCCTTCTCTCTACACTTGTAACACACTCTCCAATTGTTTGAGCTTATGGGCTTCTTGGAGAGTGATTCTTGTGCCTTGTGCTTGGTTGGGCAATGTTGGGACTTGACTTGCCCAACTTTGCTCTTTTCTTGAATCTTGTGCTTGTGGGTCCTTGTATGCTGTTAAGGGGTTGAGCTAGCGATGGTTGATCCCTTCTCAAGCTTCTTCACCATGTCCTCATGGTTATCGTGAGAAGGTTGCACTTTGCTCTTCTCCTTCAACACATACAAGTCTTTTTGAAGCTTTTCTACCTCTTGTTTGAGTTCATCATTTTCTTTAGCAATGAGGTCATCACAAGATTCTACAAGTACATGCTTAATGCTAGATTGGCTTGCCTGAGACAATCAATCATTAGCGCAAGATAAATCAATTTAAACTTGTGAGCATGTGCATGTGTGAGATAGAGGTTGCATAGATTTTACCGATGAAAGCACAACCTCATGGGCTATCTCTAGTGATGCATAAGAATCGACAAGTTTCTCATAGGAACACTCAAGTCCCTTGTGATTGGCTTGTAGAGCCATATGCTCACTAGTGAGTTTCTCTAGTTGAGCTTCCAGTGCATCATTGACTTCTTCTACCTTAGCTCTATATGAAAAGCATTTGATATCATGATCATATTTGTTAGCCAATGATTCATACTTACAAACCAAGGATGCGAGCTCGGATTTGAGAAGTTCAAGTTATCTTGTCGTAGAGCTTGAGACTTCAATCTTCTAGCTCTTCGCTCCCTTGGCCTACCTCTTCTTCTTGCTCTTCTTTTCCTTCCTGGTCATCAAGCAAGTTGTTGTGCCCCTGCCGGCACAGGTCTGACGGGTGTGTCTCACCGGTCTGACCGGTCCCTACAGAGGGACAACGTCTTCGCTTCTTTGATCTTCTTCTTGCTTGAGAGTTGATCCTTGATGATCAGTGGATGTTGTAGAGGTTGTGGAACATATCTCCATTGGTTCATCTTCCTCATCACTCTCAACTTCATCCCATTTGGTGTGAACTATCTCAAATAGCAATTTCCAAATGAGATGAGCATCTTCACTAATTTATTTGCTCTTTAGGATGAGATGCTTTAGTTCTCTACATACACAACTATACAACAGGTTAGTAATAACGGCACTGAGTCGTTTATTCTCCAATTCCTTTGGAGAGACACAAGTCTCATCCTCTAGAAGGATACTCACAACCATAATACCCTCAATGGTGGGACCCAAAACCTTAAGTGCAATGAGAACATTGGAGCGTGAAGAAGAGTAGTTTGTGTGACAGACCCACCCAAATTAACTCCGCATTATCGCATAAACCATTCCTCTTGGTCATTACGTGATAATGCAGAGTTAACCTGTCGTCTCTGCCGGGTCAAGCCCAGTAAATCACGAGTAACCCGGATCGCAACATTCATATATCAAAACTCACACGAAGGCGAGTCCAGAGATTACATCATTACAATTTATTACATCAACTCCCTTAAGGGTTATTTTATTACAAACCGAGTTCATTGCATAAAAGTAAATAGTTCAGAGTTTAGTACACACAGCTAAAATAAAAATACTACGCGTCATAAGTAACATCCAAGGAGGCCATCCGAGATGTCACTAAACACTGTCCTCCTCCCACTCGATCTCCCAATCAGGTGGGAACGATCCAGGGCACAAAAACCCAGCATTCACATCACTTCGTAAACATCAAGCAATGAAGGTTGAGTATACTACTACTCAGCAAGACTTATCCGACAGTGATATTATTCACCGAACTCCTAGACATGATAGGCTTTATGGCTAGTGGTTTATTTTGCTGAAAAGCAACAAAGAGTAGGTCCTTACTTTGAAATTTTAGCTCACAATTCTAGTTGTTTAATCATTACTAGATTGGCAACTACTGCAAGCAAAGTTGAGCAATACAATTAAGCAATATCCAAGTTAATTCTCAATTTCATCATAAAGGGAAATGAGTTGTATAGTTAAGCAGTCCCGGATAACGGTGAGAGGTCGACGATCGATCGATTATTAACCTTGCAAGGTGGACCTAAACACACGGGAGATGCATACCCCAAAAACGACAAAGAAACCAAGGGGGTGGGGCATGCACCAACTAGGGGGGCAAAGCTCCCGAAGCATTCCTCGGTTCGAGAGCGAGAGAGTCTGGCGTCTTGATACAAGGCGGGAAGGTCACGGACTCGCGCCGCCCAACCAAGCACATGTACCGCGTGGCCTAGAACACAGGGGCCCTCCCCAAGAGTAGTGTTCCAAGCTCCCTAGCCGGACCCGAAGGTACTAAGCTTACAAGTCCCATTCCCGACAAATGTTTAGTACATTCAAAAGCTTAACGAGTGACACCCACGGACCGAAGCCGATCCCAAGCTCTTACCACATGAGCATATCAGATTTAAATATCATGATTCCAACATAAGACCTTATAGCTCACGAGTGAAAGATTTCACTTGTCTTTTACCGGGTCCTTAGAGCATGGCAACTATGATCCTATCATACTAGTAATAGAGCATAGGAACCTGGGATCATGCAACTAGGGTTTCAATTCAACTCCTGAACGTAAATGCACAAGCATCCATGTATAAAGTTGCATAAGTTAGAAAATGGGAAAATACTTCGGTGCTTGCCTTCACTAGCAGGTCGGCGGTGGTGAAGTCCTCCCGAACTTTGGTCCGAGCCTTGTTGCACTTCCACCGCGTTCACTCTGCGTTAGCGAGGTCACCGCTTAAACTCGGCACTAGTTCGTAGTTTCGGTCAAACGGAGCTCTACACGGTATGCATATGCATGAGGTTGGTGTGTTCAAAAATAAAATCAGTTCAGTTCTGGATTTAAGTGACAACCATGAGGTGTTTTTATGGACCACAATCAATATGAGGGTTAATACATTCAACATACTCTTCTGGAAATTATCGGTGTGTTCAAACTTATTAAATTTCTTTCGTCGATAGTGAGTGTGTACATATTTATTATCATTCAACTAATTTATTTCACCAAGGACAGGCTGCTGCCTCGGTGTTGACGGTTAATATTTGTATCAAAGTTCGTTTGTGAATTGCAAGCGGAGAAGTCTCCCGTCGTAGTCAAGGGACCCTTCTTCCCTCAAGTGGTGAACCCAAGGTATCGAATCCGTGGAACAATGTGCAACGCAAGGATTCAATCTAGTAAAGCAAGGTAAGCTATCTTATGAAGGTAAGTTGCATCTAATCTACTAACTCATAAAGAAAACGAATCTAATCTAATCTACTAAAGAGGTAGCAAGAGAAAGCAAGAGATAACCAATCTAGAGAATCTAGATCATGCTTATATTGTAGCTCCAAACAAGATAGATGAAGATAGTAAAGCGAATCTCATTAAAAGCATCTTTAAATCGTGGCCTTCCCATCCGGCTCGAAAACGCCCACCTTTCGGAACCCCCGTTCTGTCACAACGTATTCCTATTCATGCGGGTAGTCTAGGGCGAGTTCGATAGAACAAGTTGAAATCACTTGGCCGGTCCGGTATGCACCTCTAGCCACCGCGGCTACAAGAGCACCCTATGTAATCTATCTTAAGTGTAGATCGTAGAAGAAGCAAAACCAAGAAGAAAACAAAATCATCGAGAAGGCACTTGATCGCTAGAAATCTAATTCACTTACAAACTTCACCATGAATGATTACATGAACAAGATCACCACCGGGGCCCTCCCTCGATTTTGATCCTCGCTCGGAGCTCCGACGTGGTCTTCCATGCAAGGTTCCCACGTCGGCTAGGGGAAACCCTAGACAACTAGCACGACCCTCATCTCCGAGATGGTATCCCTCAAGCTTTTCTGCTCCTTGGCGGCGGATTGCGACTTCCGTTCTGCGTGGCTCTCGGTCGGGGGGCTATTTATAGCTGGAGAAGCAATTAGGTCAAAGGAGAGGCCGATTGGGCCCCGAGTGGGGCTGGGCCGGCCGGCTGGGCCCAGGTCGGCCCATCCGCGGCTGCTTCGCCGGTGTTGCTTCCCACGTCTTCTAGATGTTCTCCCCTTTTGCATGTGGGCCCTTGACATCGGTTTCTCTCCGGATTGGACTCAACTCCTTGTCTTGCAAGATTCGGCACTTTTACGGTTCAGTCCTCGGAGTTTATCATCTTCTCGGGCTTGGTCCTTGGGCTCTTGGAGTCATGTTCACTTCATTGCTTGACTTGTATCGGGCTTCAAGGTCTTGTCATGAGGTGCTTAATGAACTTATCCAGGAAGTCTTGCTTTCAACGTTAAAACCCTGCGTAAACACTTAACTCCAAAACCGACATGCACAAGTGAACTTGTTATACCACGGGGGTTAGTACCAATGAATAAGATACAAAAGTCATGCCAACACCGAAGGTAAACTCATGGCTAGGTTGACGGATTTTCACCGTCAACATCTCCCCCATGCTTAAACCTTGCTCGTCCTCGAGTAAGCCTTCGATGGATATCATCGTTGCCCATCAATGTTTAAACCTTGCACTTGATCATACATGAAAAAAAACATAATGCTCTCAAAAAGTTTAATTCGTTAAAGTTCCATGATGTACTAGCCTTCACCTCTACGGAGGGTAGATTCTTATTAAGCTTATCCCACAAGTATTAACATGCTCACAAAGTTTAAATAGATCTCGAGAATTTTTGAAATAAAGAACGAGATAAAGAAAAGCTAAACCAAGTTCACAAATTTAAATCATCTTGTATATTGCTCATGAACTCTCATCTCACTTGTCTCTCAAGCCTATATATTCTACTCCTTTCCCTCTCATAACATATATGTGTGGTAGGCTTTATATGGAGCTTTGGGAAAGTTTAGTCCTAACAAGATTTTATAAATGAGGTGTTGTCAAAACAAGACAAGCTTCTCATGGTCTTACCGAGACTCGTCAAAAAGGTCATTGGAAAATAATGTTAAATCAAGGAGGGGAAAGAGAAAAATACACACACTTTTAGATGAGTGGACATGTGCAAATGGCAAAGAGTGATCCCGAGGCACAAAGGAAGTCCTCGTTATCGGATTGCACATGGTTGGAAAATGAGAATGGATCTTTTAAACTTGAAGCCTTGAATGCACTCTTAGAGAACCAGGGAGTTCACTTTTATGCATATATATTTTTTTTTTCTCTTCTTATATTTCTCATTCTTTTCTTTCTTTCTTTCTTTCTTTCTTTCATTCATCATTATATATATATTTTTTTTCTTTACCTTGAAAGTCATGATTATCGCTGGATTTTTTTTCTTTCAGCATCATTTTTTTAATATTCCCCTTTTAACTCTAAAACTGCACCGTACCTACCTCCTCCCCCATGCTTAGACGTTGCTCGTCCTCGAGCAAAGAGGCGAAAAATAAGGTAGGTACCGGAGTATTTTTCCTTGGAGAGATACTTGAAATCTTCAATGTTGGCACCATCTTGCGATCTTCCTTGAATTGATGATCCATTCTCAACGATAGGTTGTGGTCAAGGATGTAATCACAAAAGATGATATTTGGTTTAAGGGTGGATATCCGGCGAAGTTTGTGAGATCTCCGATGCGGGGATACACAATGCACGGATAAAAGGCTAGCAAAAAGATAGATACGCAAAAACGAAATGACCAAAGGCTTCTTAGTCTCGGGCCGTAGAAATCATGGCCTGCAATAACTCACTCAAAAATAAATCTTGTACACTAAAGTTTATGCACTCAAATATATATAGGGCTCGGGATAGGTTGAGCAACACACAAGTGATATTTATGACAAGGTTAGCAATATTTTTGAGCATAAAAGACATCTTTAATCTATTCATAACTTGAGAGCACATAAAACACTATGGGTCTTTATTTTAATCATAACCTCCGCTGAAGATTGAGCTAGCATTTAGATAATTTCAGATTTGTATTTTTTAAGAGAGCACTAGTTCAAACATGCATAAATCAATTACAAAGATAAACAAAGCGGCAATTATAATCATGTATCATCATGGCACAAACTTTGTAACTTTACCAAAGGTAAAAACTTGGTGGTGACATTATTCATGATGAAAATAAAAACTAAGACACACGCTTAAAAATTAAACTAACATACTTGCTGAAATTTAAATAAAAACTTAAAAAACTACGCATACATAGGTGCAAACAAGCTGAAAATTAAAGAAAAGGGGGTAAAGGAAACATAACTAGAGCTCCTCCTCTCTCTAATCTTCCGCCGGTGGTTGATATTGATAGTCTTGGTTGTTGTACCCTTACTTGTAATAGGAATGCACCACTCCTCCTATGAATTGTCCGACGGTGCTAGGTGAAGGTGTCAAAGCTCATAAGCGAATGTTGCATTACCTTCACCCATTTGGTTTGCATTGGTTTGGATGGCTGCAATATTTTGCATGTTTCTTGCGGCGTATCCTCCAATGGTGGCCACATTTTGTTGTGGTTGAGGAAGGTGTGCATATGGCTCCGCAAAGGCTACGTTGGGCATCGCAAAAATGGTGGGGGTATGGCTGCACCACTCCCCCATGCTTGCATTGGTACACCACCGTAGTAATTTGGCGATGCCGGAATTTCTCCGAATGGTGGGACATAATTTTGTTGTGCACCTCCTTCTTGGGCCATAGAAGATCCTTCTCCTATAATTCTTCTCTTTTATTTTTTTTCTTCACCGGCACAAGAAGTCCTTCCTCTAACCAATCTTCTTCCCCTCAAGAAAAAGTCTTAACCTTACTTCCGAAAGGGGCAAATTCACCTAGGCCACTTTGAAGCCTCCTCTCTCATCTTCACTTATATATTTTCCTTTCTTCATATATTCCTAGGGAAGTCCCGGGTAGGAGATGATTTGGGTTCCTTGTAATACCCGGTTTTAAAGAGATAGCCAATATGGAGAGGTAACACTCCGAACCAATATCTTCCGAACTCGATGTTGCTTAACAACACCACCGGTTGATCATAGGTGAGTGGGGTCTATTGGCCACCTTGGCAATCAAAGCCAAGTAAAGCCAATTCAACTCCGTGTTGGTTATCTTTGTCTCTCTAGTTCTCCCAAAAATCCACTTGCACAAAAGCGACACACTTGGATGATGGGGTTCGGATAGTATTTCTTCGTTGATGGTCTCTTCCCGTGATCATACTCCAAAAACCTTCCCATGTGCCTCATGCATATCCACTTGTTCCGGAGCTCCCTTTTGAAAATAGGAGACATTCGCCCATAGGTCTACGATACTAGAACATGCAATCATTTCGAACATGAAAACCAATCTAATCTATCGGGGTTGTGACCACGGTTTCGCCCTTTCCCTCCTCTTGTACTCTCACTACGCGAAGGTATTCATGACTAGACCTATGATGGTCACGGTGAAAGATGATAGATAGATAATCCAACAAAGTATGATCACATCTCAAGATCGATTGCAACCCATGGATGAAAAGAGATTACCCCATCAAGGTGCTAGAAATAGCATCGTTGATCAAGGTTACCCTTCCGAAACGTTGTCTTCCTTCTTCTCCACTTGTGGGCTCCCTCCAACGGAATGAGAGACTCAGCACTCCTTCATCAAGGGTATGCGCCATGGTCACGAAAATTTCCTAGGCGAATTCCTTGTGGGTGTTTGCCGACACTCCGTTAGAGAATTGCACCGGTGTCCAGTGTGAAACCCAATATGTGGAGAGCTTGGTCGTCGATGTCGACGTTTGTTGACGGTGGAAATCCGTCAACCTAACCATGAGTTTACCTTCGGTGTTGGCATGAGTTTTATACCTTATCCATTGGTACTAACCCCCGTGGTATAACAAGTTCACGTGTGCATGTCGGTTTTGGAGTTTAATGTTTATGCAGGGTTTTAGTGTTGAATGCAAGACTTTCGGGATAAGTTCATCAAGCACCTCATGACAAGACCTTGAAGTCCCGAACAAGTCATGCAATGAAGCAAAATTAACTCCAAGAAGCCGAGGACTTGATCCGAGAAGACGAGGACGGGGACCCGACCGGAAAAGTGCCGAATCTTGCAAGACAAGGAGTTGAGTCCACCCGGAGAGAAACCCGACGACATGGACCTACATGCGAAGGGGGAAGCATCCGAGAAGCAAGGGAACCGACCTCGGGCAAAGGAGCCCGCGGGCCGGGCCTAAATGGGCCCCCGTGCCGGCCGGCCCCGACCGGTCGGCCCGGTGCCCATTTTGGGCCCAAAACCGTCGCCCTTTGCCCTAGCCGCCACTGCGGCTATTTATAGTCCCCCGCCCAGAGAGCCACGCAGAGAAGATTTCGTCTTCGGCCGCCGAGGAGCAAGAGAAAGAGAGGGACACCATGTCGGAGAGGGAGAGGGTCGAGCCAGTTGACTAGGGTTCCTCCCTAGGCGGACGTGGGAACCTTGCATGGAAGACCACGCGGAGTTCCCGAGCTAGAAGCAAGATCAAGGGAAGGATCCCGGTGGTGATCTTGTGTATGTATCATTGTCATAGTTGAATTATCACGTTGAATCTTTTCTTAGCGATCAAGTGTTTCCCCGAAGATTTCGTTTTTTCGATCGGCTTTGCTTATTCCAATTCTATTCGCGTGATAGATTACATAGGGTGTTCTTGTAGCCGCGGTGGCTAGAGGTACACGCCGGATCTTCCGAAAGAATCTCAACTTGTCTTTTGGCCCGCCCCAAGCTCCCCGCATGAATAGGGATACGTTGTGACAGAACGGGGGTCTCGAAAGGCGGATGTTTTCGGATTTGGACGGGAAACCACGATTTAAAGAGGCTTTTATTAAGATTCGATTTGCTACTTCTTTCTCTTGCTTGGAACTTCAACAAAAGGCTTACCCCGATCCCTCTAGATCGGTTTATCTACCCAATCTTACTTTGTTTCTCTCCTGATCTTTAGTAGATTAGATTTATCTTTGTTTTGTGTTCTTATCTAGATGCATTAGGGTTTTCTCTTTTTTACCAAAAGATTGAAGTTACTTGGCTTTACTAGATCAACTCTTGCGTCACACATTTGTTCCACGGATTCGATACCTTGGGTTCACCACTCGAGGGAAGAAGGGTCCCTTGACTACGACGGGAGACTTGTACGCTTGCGAGTCACGAACGAACTTTGATACAATTATTAACCGTCAACAACGTTCGCTACAAGCGTCTACTTAAGGCGAGCGAGCTTCTTCTCCTCCTCCGTCATGATGACATACCCCTCGGAATACCGCGGAGCATATGGAGGTGGAGCGGATGATCGTGTCAAGTGGCGAGGTTGGACGAGCAGCTCCTCCATATGTTATTGAAGTTTGGAAAACCTCATAAACGAGTTTCGTGTGGCCCTCATGCCACCAAGGAAAAGAGTGCGATTCCTCCTCGGTGGTGCTGTGTCCTCCTCCATACCCCGAGGAAACTCGGAAACGAGTGCCTCCTCGAAGAGGTTGTCGATGATGGCTTAGACGATGATGATCCCTTCTTCTTCGGTGAAAAGGCTTGTAGTTTTCTTCCATGATTGCAGCGCTCTCCCTCACAAATAAATATATCCGGGGTTTTCACCCGGTAACAAGGTACACAAATATTATTTTGGAGTCTGGACTTTTAGTGGATTAAGGATGTGATTTGTTGCACGAAACAAACGCGGTGGATGGCTAAGTCTAAGGTGGTTCCGGCCTACAAACTAGAGCACACGAACAATGAGTTGGATGAAAGACTTACCTCTCTCCTCCTCTTGGCTCGGTTCTTCTCTAGTGCATTCATGTTGCTTCGTGATCGCGTACACCTTCCAAACGTTCCCGTCCACTCCTTCGCTTCCAATATTGCTCCTTCCACTTAATGTTTTCGCTTTGACTCACTTCCATACTCCCTTGCCTCACATGCATCCATGATATTCCTACAAAACAAAGCCTTGGCTGCCCCCCATGCTTGTACTTTGCATGTGGTTTAAATATGTTGGAGGGGCATCCCGTGATGTATCATGGTGCATGCATGGTTAGGTTAACTAGAATGCCTCCCTTTAAGTGTGTTTAAGGCTAGGCACTCCTCTAATTTCGAAATTTAAAAATATTTTTCAGAGCCATGCAAGAGCTCAAGCATAAATTTAGAGAAGTTTTTAAACCATTAAAAACAAATGTAAGTCGAAAATATTTTTCGACTACGTCGATTTCGGTCTCACGGTATAGTTTGCCTTCATTAGTTGAGAGCAAGCTTTTCCCGGCTTGATCATGGGGGCATAGGTTTAGGTCCTAATTTTGATTAGATGAGAGAGATTTTGAATGAAATAAAATTAAGTGAGGCTTAGAAAAATTCTAATCTTAGAGAAACCGAGGATATGGATTTTTAAACCAACCAAAAATCAAGTTTCTAGGTTCACGCGAGTCCTACCACATGCTGAAATTTAAATAACATCTAGATACAAGTCGTGGCTCTACTCGTGTGTTTTTAGCATGAAAAACAAGTCAACCACAGCACCATAATGAGGGTGAAGGGTGGAGTTAGGTTCTGAAAATTTTTTTTTTTTTGGTTGTGGTTTCTCGAAAAAGAAGCAAACAATCACATAGGATGGTTCATGTAAAGGGTTTATGATCAAGCAAAATATTCAACCAAGAATTATGTCTCTAATATTTTTCAACCATTCTAAGTCTAATGTTTTGCGTAGTAAAATTCAAAACTGAATTATAAAGACTCGAAAACCCCGGAATCGGGTTGTCCTCCGGTAGCTTATTCTTGACTCGACGAAATGGGTTGCCTCCCGCCTAGCGCTTCGTTTATAGTCCATGGCTAGACTTCTTCACTTGATTACTCCGGATCAACGCTCTTTGCGGGCGTTGCAATCTTGGGTACCCACTTTGGCTTAGTCAATTTTTTTGGTCTTCACAAAGCTGGCTTTGTCCCTTGGTCTTGACGGATGCAACAACTTCCTTCATGTAGTGGCTCGGCATCTCGAACCCCGGTCTTCGGTTGTGATCTTCATGGTGATCCTTCATCTCTCCCGAGTGAGCTTGAGTAGCCTTCGCCGTCTTGGGACCTTGGAGTTGTCTCGGATATTCTTCTTTGTTACCCATCGGGCGCCCGGCAAGTTGTCCCACTTGCGTCTAGCATCTTTATCACGATGAACACTTCACGTATGGAGCTTCTGACCTCCGTTACTTTGCCATCTAAATTCTTCAATATTTTCTCCATAGCCTCGAACTTAGTGACGGTGTCCTTGGACATGGTCGTGCTCCACACACTCCTTGCATGTGGATCTTGCTTCGGCGGCCTTTAGGTGTTGAGCTTCTTTCTCCATCTCCATCTTCTCCATCCTCGTTGATCTTGAACGGCCTTCCGGCGTCTTGACTTGGAGGTGGTGATTCCCTTGGAGATTTTGATGGTCCTTCGTGTTTGACTTTTGAATCTAGGGTTTCCAACCCTTTAGCTTGTGTTGCACGTCACCTTTGCTGCGAAAGTTTTCCTGGATCATCCAAAGTTTAGGTTTCTTGGAGAGGTAGCCAACCATCTCCGGCTAGGGTTAGCAATAAAACAAAAATCTAAAAAGAGAAAAATTAGGGTTAATCAAAACTAGATTAGATTGACTCTTTTTTTTTCTTTTTGGGGATGATCAAACATAAAAAGATGCAAAAGAAAAATCAAAAGAAAAACTGAAAGATAAGCGATACTAGATCGGATCTTGATTGCTTGTTCCCCGGAACGGGCTGCCGAAAAAGGGGCTTGTTGATGGTTAATATTTGTATCAAAGTTCGTTTGTGACTTGCAAGCGGAGAAGTCTCCCGTCGTAGTCAAGGGACCCTTCTTCCCTCAAGTGGTGAACCCAAGGTTTCGAATCCGTGGAACAATGTGCAACGCAAGGATTCAATCTAGTAAAGCAAGGTAAGCTATCTTATGAAGGTAAGTTGCATCTAATCTACTAACTCATAAAGAAAACGAATCTAATCTAATCTACTAAAGAGGTAGCAAGAGAAAGCAAGAGATAACCAATCTAGGAATCTAGATCATGCTTATATTGTAGCTCCAAACAAGATAGATGAAGATAGTAAAGCGAATCTCATTAAAAGCATCTTTAAATCGTGGCCTTCCCATCCGACTCCGAAAACGCCCCGCCTTTCGAACCCCCGTTCGTCACAACGTATTCCTATTCATGCGGGTAGTCTAGGGCGAGTTCGATAGAACAAGTTGAAATCACTTGGCCGGTCCGGTATGCACCTCTAGCCACCGCGGCTACAAGAGCACCCTATGTAATCTATCTTAAGTATAGATCGTAGAAGAAGCAAAACCAAGAAGAAAACAAAATCATCGAGAAGGCACTTGATCGCTAGAAATCGAATTCACTTACAAACTTCACCATGAATGATTACATGAACAAGATCACCACCGGGGCCCTCCCTTGATCTTGATCCTCGCTCCGAGCTCCGACGTGGTCTTCCATGCAAGGTTCCCACGTCGGCTAGGGAAACCTCTAGACAACTAGCACGACCCTCATCTCCGAGATGGTGTCCCTCAAGCTTTTCCTCGCTCCTCGGTGGCGAATTACGACTTCCGTTCGCGTGGCTCTCGGTCGGGGGCTATTTATAGCCCGAGAAGCAATTAGGTCAAAGGAGAGGCCGATTGGGCCCCCGAATTGGGCGGGCAGCCGGCTCAGGCCGGCCGGCTCGGGGCCTTGGTCGGCCCATCCCGCGGCCTCGCTTCGCCGGTGTTGCTTCCCACGTCTTCTAGATGTTCTCCCCTTTTGCATGTGGGCCCTTGACGTCGGTTTCTCTCCGAATTGGACTCAACTCCTTGTCTTGCAAGATTCAAAGACTTTTCACGGTTCGGTCCTCGGAGTTTATCATCTTCTCGGGCTTGGTCCTTGGGCTCTTGGAGTCATGTTCACTTCATTGCTTGACTTGTATCGGGCTTCAAGGTCTTGTCATGAGGTGCTTAATGAACTTATCCCTAAGTCTTGCTTTCAACGTTAAAACCCTGCGTAAACACTTAACTCCAAAACCGACATGCACAAGTGAACTTGTTATACCACGGGGGTTAGTACCAATGAATAAGATACAAAAGTCATGCCAACACCGAAGGTAAACTCATGGCTAGGTTGACGGATTTTCACCGTCAACACTCGGGATTCAATTTAGTGAATTTCAATCATATGAACTTGCATTGCATGTGATGGTGAGTTTTCCATTTATTTCATTTATTGAGTGTGAATTGCATACGAAAGTTTATTTCAATAAAAGTAAATATAAAACCAAAAACACCTCAGCCATGCACTTGATACATGGAGCAAGCCACTGCCCAAAAACCATCTTATAGTATCAACTAAAGTTAGCTTGGACAATCACACAAAACTATGCCTAACATATGAAGAATAAATCACACATTATTAAATATACATCCTTTTGATCTGAAACCTCACATAGGGCTAAAAGGCAGCATAACTACCAAAGATATGCACTTACTCAGCCAAGAAACTTAAAGGAGCTACACTCATGAAATAAACACTAATAAACCATGGAAATTTATTTGGCTAAGCAAAACATGTCAAAAACATGCATACTGTTTAATAGGTGTACATAAACATGAAACAGAGTTGTGGCAAAAAGATTGACATTAATTGACCAACAGATTAACTTTTAAAATTCAAAAACAGAGGCTCTAGCATACATGAAAAATAATTCATAAGTAAAGCTACACAAGATAACTAAGTTCCATCTTTATACTAGAGCTCATACATGTCAAAAGTAGCAACATATCCAAAATTCACTTGCAGATCATTTATAGAATTTGCATTATTCCAAATCTAGCCAAACTAATCAATTTGAATTAGTTTAAAAACTACTCAGAAATTTGAAAACTTCGTTTGTATAAAAGTTGCTCCTGGTCATGGCGATCACAACAAAATTGAGTTTGCATTTTTAGCATTTTTCTATGATATATGGTAGATTTTACAAGATCTCTGATTTCAAACCTAGTTCTATAGATACCTTTTTCAATGTAGCCCCTAGAATTTTACAACTAAGCCCCTACAAAGACTTCAATGGTCACAGATCTACCCTTGGCGGCTCAAGGGAGCTCTCCGGCGGCCGGACTTGGTCGGGTGAGTAGCTAGGGTGGCGTGCATGCTCACCAGAGACCGATTGGTGGTGTCGGGGTCGACGGGGGAGGCTCCGGTGATCGCCGGCGGCGAGGGGGCCTTGCGGCGCGGCGGCTCGTGGCTCCGGCGGTCGCGGTGCAATTGATCAATGTGGGTCTCAGGTAAGCTTCTATAGGGACCAGGGGAGGTGCTAGGTGGGTCAGCTAGCTGCGGCGAAGCTCGGGCGAGGGGGCTCCATGGCGGCGGTGCAATGACGGACGGCAGGAAGGGGGGGAAGGCGTGCGGGTGCGCCGGTGGCTTCTTTTATAGACAGCGCGGCTTGAAGGAGGGTCCAAGGCTCCCTGGGAACAGATAAGCCCGCCCGTGCAACAGGCCGGGCCGGCCCCTCGGCGTCCGTGGCGACGGCGCATGGCGGCACAGCGTGTGGCAGCTAGGTGGCGGTAGCGCGTAGGGCTCGAGGGCCTAGCTCGGGAGGTGGCGCAGCACGAGTAGCTTACGGCGGCAGTGATGAGATGGGTCGACGGTGCCGCCGACTTTTCCCTCCTGGTGTGCATCGCATCAAGCTCCCGCGGCGGCGATGGCCGGTGCTTGTCGACGGGCTTCGCGGAGGGGAGAGGAGAGAGGAGGTCAAACTAGGGGCGGTGCGTGGTTTCTGGAGGTCGACATGGCAAGTAGAGGTGACGTGGGGCCCACCAAAGTGACGGCCGAGGCACGGACGTCGGGGCGCTGCGCCGGCGCGACGTCGTGCGCGAGGGTGCCGCTCTAGAGCACCTAGCTCCGCCCTAAATTCAGTGAAGGTTGGTTTGACCTGTTCAAACTAAACTTTAAATCTGCCAAAAACAAAAGTTGTCGATTGAAGTACCACCTACAATTTTTACAAAGGGCGACATATGAAATTTTGTCTAGATTAGCATGCATTTACTCTCCAAGTTGCTATTTTTCTCGGCCTGGTCACATAGTGCATCTGACAGTTGACTGCGTTTTTGAGGTTTTCCTCTCCGAATCTCAAATGCCACCAATTAGAAGAAATGTGTTCCATGAAAAACTGGACAACTTTCATATTAGCATAATTTTGAGTACTTAAGAAAAATTTCGAGAATGAGCTAGTCTTTTAAGGTGAGGTATAGATCTCCAAGGGTTTGACTTAGGGTTTGAAGGAGTTGACCCTTAATTGGTGGTTTGACCAAGCTAAACAATGGGTAGGGCTACTAATGGTGATGATTACTATTGCCCAAACATCCAGAATGTTACAGTTTGAGCCATCTAGAGCTAGAGGCTCAAACGGTACCTCACGAGTTGTCGACATCAAAGAACTCCAAGCGGTTTAGCTCGAATCGGAGCACCAAGCTCTGATACCAATTGAAAGGACCTTGATGTCGTCTAGAGGGGGGTGAATAGGCGAGATGACTGACTTAATCTTTTCTTCCCCAAAAACTTGAGCTGTCAGTGCCCACCGGTCAGACCGATGGTGGTGACCAGTCAGACCCGTCACTCACTAGGCTTCACAGGATGCACCGGTCAGACCGGTGTAGCATAGAGCACCTGCGAAAACAACTTCAAGCTCTTCTTGACTTCTAGAACGAACCAAACTTGGTGAGTGGCCTTTGTAGATGATCACAAGCAGAGTAATGAGCCCTACACACACAAGTAGCACACCCAAGTAGATCGAAGCAGAAGCAAATAATGTGCTAGAAAAACAACTTAGAGAGGCAAACCACACGAAGAAGTAAGGATTTGTTTCCCGAAGTTTACCACCCACCAAGGAATGGCTACGTCTCCATTGAGGAGCTTGTAAGGGATAATTCCCACAACAAGTCGGGTCTCTTTCAACCACTTTCCTCCTTTCCACTAAGGGGATCTTTTCCACGAAGAGGCAAGATCACAGCCCTCACAAACTTCTCGCTGCTCACCACAACCTTGGGAGCTAGCCGGCGACACCTAACCGTCTAGGAGGCAAACCTCCAAGAGTAACAAACGCTTCGAAGCTTGTAGATGCAAAACCTAAGTGCTCAATCTATGGAAATGCTCTTGTTAGCTCACAAAGTTGTTCTTGAGCTCACCCTCTCAATCCAACACAAAGAATATGGCTTGAATCCACAAATCTCACAGAGAGAGGGTTGGGGAGGACCACTAAGGCTTAGGGCTTGCTAGAAATGGCTTAGGACCTCAGCACAAGCACTAGAAATAGCAGCCTTCAACTGAAGAAGGCTTGGGGTATTTATACCCCTCAAATGAGAAAACTAAACGCTAGTCCTCGGGCGGCACCGGTCAGACCGGTGCCCCACACAGGTCGGACCGGTGTTTGAAGAACTAGTAGTTGGGGATAGCGGCACCGGTCAGACCAGTGCCCCTGACCGGTCAGATTGGTCAGGCCTGAGTAACCCCCAAAACCTTTTCTATGAATCTAACACTTCACCAAAGAGATGAAGTGGCTTAGGTTAGGTTAGGAGGGTTTGTTAGCACACTCTAAGGCTCTCAAGGCTAGATCTCACTTATGTCAACTAATGAGAACTTTGACTTGGTCAACTTGCTAATGTTACATCCCTCTTGATAGTACGACATACCTATACTCAAGAATAAATAAAAACACCTTGTTTATGGCTTGAGCTTGCATGTCTTCAATCTTGCCATACTTGAGCAATATCCATTTGAGGGATTTCAACTTAGCCTTTGACTTGAGCACGTCCATACTTGAGCTAATGACTTAGGATCTTTCCATCTAGCATAGGAATGAACACTTGGATCCATAAGTCACTCCATATTACCAATCATAACATGTTGATGACTTGCATTACTTCCCTCGGTTAAGGTTTGGATATGATACTTGGAGACCCCACGGATCCTAGAACTTCACCTTAGCAAAACACTAATGGCGGCTTAGCTACGACTCCAAAGGTTGCTTAGTCCCTCGTCCTAAACATCTCGGTTGATCTCTTCATCACTTATCCAATCCACTTTTGAGTTCAACTTTGCTTCAAACATAATTAACCTTCATTTGAAAACCCGCTTCAAATGCTTAATCTTGATTGACAACAAATGTGCAAGCTTCCAAATTAGAACCATAACGTGTACACTCATCCTTGTGTCCTCATTGAATAAACACATGAAGCCTTGAACTTGACTTAGAGAATTACCATCTTCTCTTTTATGATCCTTGTAATTTTAATCAAGCTTTGTCTTAGCATGGGAGACCATGAATTGACCTTCTCAATGTATCCCAATATTTATCTTTATTTATTGCTTGATACTTGTCACTTATGCATTAGGATCATCCATATATTTGTCTTCTTCAATGTGAGCCATATAATATTCATCCAAAAATAAATACTTCACCAATTACTCATGAATACATATATGAAACCTGCTCACAGTCTTAGACAAATACATTAGTCCTTTAATCGTTTTGTCATTCGATTCACCAAAATCCACTTAGGGGCCTAGATGCACTTTCAAAACTGGTGCCAACTTTTCCTAGGGAGTGTATCCTATGCAAACTGTTGACGGTGAAAATCCGTCAACCTAGCCATGAGTTTACCTTCGGTGTTGGCATGAGTTTTATACCTTATCCATTGGTACTAACCCCCGTGGTATAACAAGTTCACGTGTGCATGTCGGTTTTGGAGTTTAATGTTTATGCAGGGTTTTAGTGTTGAATGCAAGAATTTCGGGATCAGTTCATCAAACACTTCATGACAAGACCTTCAAGCCCCGTACAAGTCATGCAATGAAGCAAACTTAACTCCAAGAAGCCAGGGACTTGATCCGAGAAGACGACAGACTCCGAGGACCTGACCAGAAAAGTGCTGAATCTTGCAAGACAAGGAGTTGAGTCCAATTCGGAGAGAAACTGACGACATGGACCTACATGCAGAAGGGGGAAACATCCAGGAAGCAAGGGAACCGACGTAGAGCAAAGGAGGCCTCGGGCTGGGCCTGAATGGGCCCAGGCCGGCCGGCCCAGTCCGGTCGGCCCAGGCCCATCCAGGGCCCATTTGCCCCCTCCTTTGCCCTAGCCGCCAATCGGGCTATTTATAGCCCCCTGACCGAGAGCCACACACAGAAGAATTCATCATCGGCTGCCGAGGAGCAGAGAAGAGAGGGACACCATCTCGGAGAGGAGAGGGTCGAGCTAGTTGACTAGGGTTCCCCTAGCCGACGTGGGAACCTTGCACGGAAGACCACGTCGGAGTTCCCGGAGCTAGAAGCAAGATCAAGGAAGGATCCCGGTGGTGATCTTGTGTATGTATCATTGTTATAGTTGAATTATCTAGTTGAATCTTTTCCTAGCGATCAAGTGTTTCCTCGAAGATTTCGTTTTTCGATCGGCTTTGCTTATTCCAATTTTATTCTCGAGATAGATTACATAGGGTGTTCTTGTAGCCGCGGTGGCTAGAGGTACACGCCGGATCTTCCGAAAGAATCTCGACTTTTCTTTTGACTCGCCCTAAGCTCCCCGCATGAATAGGGATACGTTGTGACGAATCGGGGGTTCCGAAAGGCGGATGTTTTCGGATTTGGACGGGAAACCACGATTTAAAGAGGCTTCTATTAAGATTCGATTTGCTACTTCTTCTCTTGCTTGGAACTTCAACAAAAGGCTTACCCCGATCCCTCTAGATCGGTTTATCTACCCAATCTTACTTTGTTTTCTCCGGTCTTTAGTAGATTAGATTAGTTTCGTGTCTTTTACTTAGATGCATTAGGGTTTCTTTTATCGAAGATTGAAGTTACTTGGCTTTATTAGATTAAGTTTTGCGTCACACATTTGTTCCACGGATTCGATACCTTGGGTTCACCACTCGAGGGAAGAAGGGTCCCTTGACTACGACGGGAGACTTGTCCGCTTGCAAGTCACAAACGAACTTTGATACAATTATTAACCGTCAACAAGCCCCTTTTTCTGGCGCCGTTGCCGGGGAACAAGTGATCAAGATTTGATTTTTTATTGCCTTTTTGTAATTTTCAGTTTTCTTTTTGTTTTTCTTTTTTGCATCTACTAAATTTTGATCATCCTCAAAATACATCTAATCTAGTTGTCTAACCCTAGTTTTTATAGATTTGTTTTTACTTTCTAGTTTTTGCATACATTGTTTATTGCTAACCCTAACAGGAGATGGACGGCTACCTCTCCAACAAACCCAATAATTTTGTGGATGATCCAGAAAAACTTTACAGGCTAAGGAGACGCGAAGCACATCAAGCTAAAAAGCTGGATTTTGTAGATTCGGAGTCGGAAGACAAAGGATCGCAGGAATCTCCGAAGAATTCACCACCTCAAAGTCCTCGGGAGAATCGACTTCCACCAATGGGTGACCAACCACCACAAGAACGCAAGATTGGGGAGCTATGCACCCCAGACATCATCAACCTACCAATCTTGAACCTCGAGGAGATCGGGAGACCGTTCGAGATCAAGACCTCAACAATCCGCATGGTGCAACATTCACCCTTCACCGGTAAAGAGGATCCGAACCTTCACCTCCAAGCATTCATTCAACTATGTCGACTTTCAACATGGATGGGGTGACTCAAGATCAAATGAGGGCAAGGCTTTTTCCGTTTTCACTTCTCGGGAAGGCTTTGCAATGGTTCCACTCTCAACCGGCGGAGACGGTGCAAAATTGGAACACGTTGATGAAGGCTTTCATGAAGGAATACTACTCACCGGGTAAAACTCAAAGCTTGCGTAATAAGATTGCCACCTTTGTTCAATATCCTACGGAAACTATCTCGGAGGCATTCGAGCTCTTCAACGAGTACACCCGGGCGGTTCCACATCACAAGTTCCCGAAGGAAGACCTCGTGCAAAAGTTCTATCAAGGACTCACCATGGCATCAAGGACGATCATCGATGCATCGGCGGGAGGATCCATCATCGAACTTACACCGACGGAAGCTTTCACGCTATTCAAGAAGGTCGCGGATAATGACACATGGGCGTCATCCGGGCGCCTACATCCGGTTCAACCCACGGGGAACGTCAAAGGAGTCTTGCAAGTGGAGAAGGAGAACATACATGAAGGCAAGATCGACTCGCTCATAAGGAGGTTGGAGAAGATGGAGATGTAAAATAAAGAGGCTCAAGACTTGAAGGCCGCCAAAGCAAGGTACACATGCGAAGAATGTGGAGAGTATGGCCATGTCCGCAAAGATTGTCCGGAGGAAGCCAAAGTGCTCGACTACATGAGGAAGGGAGAATTGCCGAACTTCCGCTACGGGCAAGGTAGGCCTCAATTTAATGCAAGCTCATCTATTCCTAACGCGGTTCCGCTTCGTATACAATTGAAGGAGTTCATGGATGAGCAAGCTAAGATCAACAAGGACACCGTCACCAAGTTCAAGACCATAGACAAGGTGTTGGAGAACATCGATAACAAAGTGAAGGAGGTCGGAAGTTCCAATCATCAAGTGCTCAACATGATGAAGATGCTCGAGACGCAAGTTGGACAACTTGCGGGGCGCCTCACTAATGATGAAGGGAAGCTTCCGGGACAACCCAAATGTCCCGAATCGGCGAAGGCCATTCAAACACGTTCGGGGAAGGAGACCGAAGATCCGGAACGTTCCGCGGGAGCAAGGAAGCTTAAACCATCCACCGAGGTGGAAGGAGTTGCTAAAGAGAAGGTTACGGGGATCGTCACCGAGGAACCCGAATTTGAGATGCCGGAGGAGGACACGAGGATACCGCAACTCAAGCCACGCTTCTTCCGAGGTAAACTTGACAACCACTTTGAGAAGTTTGTGGAAGTTGTGCGTAGACTTAGCATCAACATGCCATTGCTAGATGCCCTACAAGTACCTACATATTCTTGTTATTTTAAAGACATACTTGCGAATAAATATGAGATAGCAACACTCGGGGTAGATCATGTCAAGATGCCCGAGGAGTGTAGTGCCGCTATTGCTAATGGGCTAGAGAAGCAAAAGGACCCCGGGTGCCCTACAATTCCATGTTCAGTTGGTTCTTTCAACTTCGAGAAGGCGTTATGCGACCTTGGAGCTAGTGTAAGCGTCATGCCGAGGGATGTGTTCGAGAAGCTAAGCCTACCGATGGAGCCTACGGGAGTATGTTTGGAGTTGGGAGACAACTCTATTCGCTATCCCTTGGGCATTGCTGAAGATGTACCCGTGAAGGTCGGACACCACTTCATCCCCGTCGACTTCGTTGTGCTCGAGATGGGAGAGAGGGAGAAGCCGCCGCTCATCCTAGGGAGGCCGTTCCTCAAGACCGTGGGAGCTACTATTGATGTTGGCAAGGGGGAGATCATGTTCGATATCAACGGAGAAAGGAGTTCCTTCAAGTTCCGTCCAAGAATTGAGGCATGCAACATGATTGGAGTGAAGGGAGAACCAAAACAAACGGAGGGGCTGAAAAAGAAGAAGGAGCCGAAAAAATGAACGTAAAGAAAATCAAAGAAGGTGTTGCATCCGTCAAGACAAAGGAAGAGAAGCGCTTTCGTGAAGACCAAAAAAATGACTAAGCCGGAAGACAAGCCCGCGCCCAAGATGGTGCGGAAGTGGGTACCCAAGATTTCAACGCCCGCAAAGAGCGTTGATCCAAAGTAATCAAGTGAAGAAGTCTAGCTATAGACTATAAACGAAGCGCTAGGCGGGAGGCAACCCGTTTCGTCGAGTCAAGAATAAGCTACCGGGAGGACAACCCGATTCCAGGTTTTTCGAGTATTTTAAATAATTTAGTTTTTGAGTTTTATTACGCAAAGACATTGGACTTAGAAGTGGTTGAACAATATTAGAGACATAATTCTTGATTGAATGTTTGCTTTATCATAAACCCTTCGCATGAACCCTCCTATGTGCTTGTTTGTTCTTTTCTTTTCGAGAAACCTCAACCAAATAATTTCAGAACCTAACTCAACCTTTCACCCTCATTATGGTGCTGAGGTTGACTTATTTTTCATGCTAAAACCATACGAGTAGAGCCATGATTTATATTTAGGAGTTAATAAAATTCAGCACGTGGTAGAACTCGCGTGAACCTAGAAATCAAAACTTTTGGTTGGTTTTAAAATCTTTATCCTTGGTTTCTCTAGGATTAGAATTTTTCTAAGCCTATTCTAATTTTGTTTTATTTAAAATCTTTCTTATTTAGCCAAAATTAGAACCTAAACCTATGCCCCCATGATCAAGCCGGGAAAAAGTCTGCTCTCAACCGATGACGGCAAACTATACCGGTGAGACCGAAATCAACGTAGTCGAAAAATATTTTCGACTTACATTTGTTTTTAATGGTTTAAAAACTTCTCTAATATTATGTTTGAGCTCTTTCATGGCTCTGAAAAATATTTTAAATTTCGAATTAGAGGAGTGCTTAACCTTAAACACACCTTAATGGAGGCAATCTAGTTTGAATTAATCATGCATGCACCATTGGATTCCCTTTTATCAACTTTCACAAATTCCACATGCAAAGGACAAGCATGGTGGGCAGCAAGCATCAACTTTGCAGGAATTTCATGGTGGCATGTGAAGCAAGTGGAGCTAGGGAGCATGGATATGACCCAAAGCATGGAGCATCAAGTGGAAGGACCAATGATGCAAGGAAAGGAGTGGACGAGAGCGTTTGGGCGGTGCAACTCGTGGAGCACGCGGGCAGGCAAGTTGCAGAGGCGAAATGATCGTGCTGGAAGAAAGAAGAGGTGGGGAGGTGCACCGAGGGACCCCGGGCCGGCCGGCCCGTGCCGGCCGCCCTCACCTACATAAGGAGCCCCCCGGCTCCCGTTTTCGCTCGGGAGCAAGCTTCCCTCTCCTTCATTTGTTTGTGTGTTCAAGTTTGTGTGCTCAAAACCTCCGTAGACATAGCCAACCTTCCCAAGCTTGATAGCTCAAGAAAAAAATCCACATCCTTAATCCACTCAAAGTCCACATCCGAAGCAAAGAGTTTAAGTACCTAGTTACCGGTTGCAACCCGGAGTTTTAGTTGAAGAAAAGAGTGCAGCAACCATGTGGAAGAAAACCACAAGTCTCTTCTCCAAGAAGAAGAGTTCGTCGTCGTCCAAGCCGTCATCAACCACGTCTTCGAGGAGGCACTCGGTTTCCGAGTCTCCCCGGAGCATGGAGACGGACACGGCACCACCGAGGAGGAACGATGCTCTCCACCTCGGTGGTATGAGCGCTGCAAGAAGCACGTCCATGAGGTTTACCGAACCTCGTGGGCACACGGAGGAGCAGCCCGCGCCACCACGACGATCGACCCGTTCAACCGCGCCACCTCCTTACACTCCGACATACTCTTCGTACGGCTTCATCATCTTGTCATCGGAGGAGGAGGAGAGGCTCTCTAATCTTGAGAAGAGGCTTGTGCCCAACGTCGAGTTCGACGACCAAGCACTCTACACCTTGGGTTTTGGCACAGACATATACTATATGTTGGGGCACCTTGGATGGGTGCAGTTCTCCAACGGAGTATCGGTGGACACCCAGTTGGGGTTCGCCTTGGAAATTTTAATGACTATTGCACCTATCCTTGATGATGATGGGGTGCAAAGCTTGTCATTCCGTTTGGAGGGAGTCCAACAAGTGGTTCCCTACGAGCACGTTAGGGAGCTGCTTGGATTCCACAAGGGAGCTCTGGAGAAAGTTGACGTGCCACCCAGCATGTTAGCAAGATTTTGGAATATGATCTCCGGAGAAGCCCATCAACAACGCAATTGCATCCGCAACCCCATTATCCGGATATTTCACTCTTGGATGTGCAAGAGGGTATTGGGGAGGATGAAGGAGACAAAGGTGACCGACACGGAGTTGAATTGGCTATACTCGGCTTTAATTGCTAGGCAGCCAATAGACCCCTCTTACCTTATGATCAACCGTTGGTGTTGTGAAGCAACATCGGGGGCGGGTAATATTGGTTCGGGGTGCTACCTCTCCATGTTGGCCTTCTCCTTACGGCCGGGGATCGCGAGGAACCCCGACCATCTTTTGCGTGGTACATCTCTCGGCATTGAGTATTTGCGGCAAGGCAAATACATTAGTGGAGATGAGAGAGGAGGTTATCGGTTGGCCATAGTAAACCTACCCCTTCCCAATGAGAGGCTTAGGCTTTTCATCGAAGGGAGAGAAGATTGGTTGGAAGAGGGACTCCTTGTCCCTGCAAGGAAGAACAAAAGAGGAAGAATCATAGAGGAGGGAACATCCTCTGCATAAGCGAGTGGAGCACAACCCAGTGTGCAACCATTCGGCGGGATCCCTCCTCCTCCATGTTATTACGGAGGGCCACAAGAGCAAGCATGGGGGGTGGTGCACCGGTACCCCCACCAAATTATGTTGTGCCCAACGCTAACTTCGCGGAGTCCTACACTCATCATCCCCAACCACAACAAAGCATGGCCATAATTGGAGGGTATGCTGCAAGAAACGCCCAAAACATCGCAGCCATCCAAGTAACGCAGCTCAACTTGGTGAAGGAAATGCAAATATTGCCTTCGAGCTCGGACGCCTTCACCTTGTGGAGCCAAATCAATTCGTCAGAGGGAATGTCCAATCATATTATGAGCATGGGTATTACTATCAAGATCATCAACATCAACCACCGGCGGAGGACTAGAAGATTTAGGAACTTTAGTTTTCTTTTCTTTTCTTTTTCTCTGTAATTTTCAGCTTTTGCTTATGTGTGTTTGCGTAGTATTTTCTGTTTTTATTTAAATTTCAGCAAGCATGTTTGTTTATTTTCAGTTTGTATTTCAACTTGATGTCATCATTAATAAAGACACCACCTTGATTATATCATTGGAAAAGTTACAAAAATTTGTGCCATGATGATATATGATTAAAATTGCAGCTTTGTTCATCTTTGTAATTGATCTATGCATGTTTAAGCTAGTGCTCTCTTAAAAATACAAATCTGAATTTATTTAAATGCTAGCTTAATTTTCAGCGGATGTTATGATTAAAATAAAGACCCATAGTGTTTTATGTGCTCTCAAGTTATGAATAGATTAAAGATGTCTTTTATGCTCAAAAATATCGCTAACCTTGTCATAAATATCACTTTTGTGTTGCTCAACCTATCCAAAGCCTTATATATATTTGAGTGCATAAACCTTAGTGTACAAGATTTATTTTTGAGTGAGTTATTCCAGGCCATGATTTCTCTGGCCCGAGACTAAGAAGCTGGTCATTCCATTTTTGCGTATCTATCTTTTTGCTAGCCTTTTATCCGTGCATTGTGTATCCCCGCATTGGAGATCTCACAAACTTCGCCGGATATCCACCCTTAAACCAAATATCATCTTTTGTGATTACCTCCTTGACCACAACCTGTTGTTGAGAATGTATCATCAATTCAAGGAAGATCGCAAGACGGTGCCGACATTGAAGATTTCAAGTATCTCTCCAAGGAAAAATATTTCCGGTACCTACCTTATTTTTTGCCTCTTTGCTCGAGGACGAGCAACGTCTAAGCATGGGGGAGGAGGTAGGTACGGTGCAGTTTTAGAGTTCAAAAAGGGAGTATTTTTTTAAAAAATGAAATGATAAATGAAAGAAAAAAATTCGGCGATATACGTGACTTCCAAGGTGAAGGTCTCACAAGAAGAAAGAAAAAAAATATATATATAATGAAAGAAAGAAAGAAAAAAGAAAGAAAGAAAGAAAAGAATGAGAAATATGAGAAAGAGAAAAAAATATATATGGTAAAGTGAACTCCTCGGTTCTCTAAGAGTGCATTCAAGGCTTCAAGTTAAAAAGATCCATTCTCATTTTCCAACCATGTGCAATCCGATAACGAGGACTTTCTTTGTGCCTCGGGATCACTCTTTGCCATTTGCACATGTCCACTTATCTAAAGTGTGTGTATTTTTCTCTTTCCCCTCCTTGATTTAACATTATTTTCCAATGACCTTTTTGACGAGTCTCGGTAAGACCATGAGAAGCTTGTATTGTTTTGACAACACCTCATTTATAAAATCTTGTTAGGACTAAACTTTCCCAAAGCTCCATATAAAGCCTACCACACATGTATGTTATGAGAGGGAAAGAAGTAGAATATATAGGCTTGAGAGACAAGCGAGATGAGAGTTCATGAGCAATATACAAGATGATTTAAATTTGTGAACTTGGTTTACCTTTTCTTTATCTCGTTCTTTATTTCAAAAATTCTGAGATCTATTTAAACTTTGTGAGCATGTTAATACTTGTGGGATAAGCTTAATAAGAATCTACCCTCCGTAGAGATGAAGGCTAGTACATTATGGAACTTTAATGAATTAAAATTTTGAGAGCATTATGTTTTCTCATGTATGATCAAGTGCAAGGTTTAAACATAGTTTGGCAATGATGATATCCATCGAAGGCTTACTCGAGGACGAGAAAGGTTTAAGCATGGGGGAGATGTTGACGGTGAAAATCCGTCAACCTAGCCATGAGTTTACCTTCGGTGTTGGCATAAGTTTTATACCTTATCCATTGGTACTAACCCCCGTGGTATAACAAGTTCACGTGTGCATGTCGGTTTTGGAGTTTAGTGTTTATGCAGGATTTTAGCATTGAATGCAAGACTTTCGGGATAAGTTCATCAAGCACCTTATGACAAGACCTTGAAGCCCCGTACAAGTCATGCAATGAAGCAAACTTAACTCCAAGAAGCCAGGGACTTGATCCGAGAAGACGACAAACTCCGAGGACCTGACTAGAAAAGTGCCGAATCTTGCAAGACAAGGAGTTATGCCCAATTCGGAGAGAACCGACGACATGGACCTACATGCAGAAGGGGGAAACATCCAGGAAGCAAGGGAACCGACGTAGAGCAAAGGAGGCCTCGGGCTGGGCCTGGTTGGGCCGAGGCCGGCCGGCCCAGTCCTGTCCAGGGCCCAGTGAGGCTCCTCTTTGCCCTAGCCGCCAATCAGGCTATTTATAGCCCCCTGACCGAGAGCCACGCATCATCCAATTCGTCATCGGCCGCCGAGGAGCAGAGAAGAGAGGGACACCATCTCGGAGAGGAGAGGGTCGAGCTAGTTGACTAGGATTCCCCTAGCCGACGTGGGAACCTTGCACGGAAGACCACGTCGGAGTTCCCGGAGCTAGAAGCAAGATCAAGGAAGGATCCCGGTGGTGATCTTGTGTATGTATCATTGTTATAGTTGAATTATCAAGTTAAATCTTTTCCTAGCGACCTAGTGTTTCCTCAAAGATTTCGTTTTTCGATCGGCTTTGCTTATTCCAATTCTATTCTCGAGATAGATTACATAGGGTGTTCTTGTAGCGCGGTGGCTAGAGGTACACGCCGGATCTTCCGAAAGAATCTCGACTTGTCTTTTGACTCGCCCTAAGCTCCCCGCATGAATAGGGATACGTTGTGACAGAACGGGGGTTCCGAAAGGCGGATGTTTTCGGATTTGGACGGGAAACCACGATTTAAAGAGGCTTCTATTAAGATTCGATTTGCTACTTCTTCTCTTGCTTGGAACTTCAACAAAAGGCTTACCCCGATCCCTCTAGATCGGTTTATCTACCCAATCTTACTTTGTTTTCTCCGGTCTTTAGTAGACTAGATTAGTTTCGTGTCTTTTACTTAGATGCATTAGGGTTTCTTTTATCGAAGATTGAAGTTACTTGGCTTTATTAGATTAAGTTTTGCGTCACACATTTGTTCCACGGATTCGATACCTTGGGTTCACCACTCGAGGGAAGAAGGGTCCCTTGACTACGACAGGAGACTTGTCCGCTTGCCAGTCACAAACAAACTTTGATACAATTATTAACCGTCAACACAAACCAATTTCATGTGCAAACTATGCAAACTCTCACCACAACCACTAGATCCTCATCCGAGGGCCACATATAGAGGTGGAAATTTTTAGCATTAACCCCCTTCACCTCTACCCTTGCTGATCAAAACTTATAAAAAACCCTCCAAACGGCCAAGGACGGAGGGCGATTGAGGGCGCCGTTTCCTCGCTACCCGAGCCACAAATCGTCGCTGCCGCCTTGCAAGTCGACGGGACCTGGGACTCATTCACCACTGGACTACACCCCAGTAGTCAACACACTGCTCCCATCGTCACCGCTGATCTCTGTTGATGGTTAAAAGTTGTATCAGAGTTTGTTTGGATTCGCAACTGTACAAATCTCCGTCGTAGTCAAGGGACTCTTCTTCCCTTAAGTGTGAATCAAAGGTATCGAATCCGTGGAATAATGTGTAACACAAGATCCAATCTAATAAAGTGGAAAACACTTTAATCTTGAGAAGGGTTTTTGCATCTAATCTATGGAAGAACTATGAAAACACATCTAATCTGCTAAACACCAGAGGTAGCAAGGGAAAGAGAGGGGAGATAAAACCAATCTAGAGATTGGGTCGGGTCTTTTGTTGAAGTTCTAAAACCAACAAGAATAAAGCAAACAAATCTCATTAAAAGCCTCTTTAAGGGCGTGTTGGCATGGCTCCAGAGCCGAACTCCATGCCAGAGTCGAGTGGAGCTAGCCAAACACCCTGACTCCTGTTAACACCAAAAATTGGTACAAGGAAGAGACTGACCTGTGGGCCGAGTTTGGTAGAAGAGCACCATTCGACAGAAGGTTTTCCTCAAAGTATTCGTTAGAGGCGTCTGCTGTCGGGGGTACGTCATCATTCTGCAAAAAGAACTGTTCTACGGGTGAAGGCGGAAAGCATTCGGGAATGCGTAATGACGTGGATTGAATATAAAGAAGGGATGAATTGATGACGGGTACGAGACGGACATGACGCCATGATATTAATTTTAGGCAATAAATGTTGTAATCGTGGTCCACTAGGAGTCGTGTTAGAGCCAGGGTATAAATATAAACCCTTAGTGTTTGTAATAGGGATCGAACAATTTCACAATAAACCGGCCCCGTGCCAACTTTCGAGTCCTTTTAGTCGAGTCGTCGAGTTCTTCGAGAGGAGCCATTGATCCGTTGACCTCCGTAAGTATCGGCAACCTTGTATCATTTCTAGTATCATGCGATGGATTTAGACCGTGATGCAAGTAGTCTTGTCACCATGCTTAGTATCATGCGGTGGATTTAAGCTTGGTTCAAGAAGGCTTTCTTGTTGGATCATGAGCCATGCGGTAGGCTAAGATCTAGCTCGGAGCTAGTTATCGGCTCTATTAGATTTGGCAAGATCTAATAGATTCATCAAGTTACTATGTGTTGCTTTGAATTTTGCTCTTATGTTTAATTCATGTAACACTCTTATTGCCCAATTTAGATTGACTAGATTTGGCTCTATCTTGTTTGTGACCCACGTGTTGCACGTTCAAATCTTTGGCTCGACGTGGCGAACGGGTCACGTGTTCTCTAATAGCTGAATTCGAATCAATCTAGATTGTCACATGTTGCGGGTTCAAGCTTGTTAATCTAGCATAGTTTGTTCCTTCTCTGTGGAACCCAAATCGGTTGTGCAGCTGTAATCGGCAATCCCACCACGAGTGAAACATGTTCATGAGCTTGTTTTATATAATGTGTGCTTTTAGCCTTCCATGTTCAGATTGTATCATGCGGTGGATTGATCTATTCTTGGTTGGTGGTGTGATTTCAAACAAGTTGTATCATGCGGTGGATTAACTTGTTTGGCGTTATATTTGACGGGTTTAAAAGTACCTAGACATGCGGTAGACTAGTGCTTTTGATCTATGCATGCTTGTTTACAGTGAGCTTATGATCATGCTTCTCTTTTATTTATTATGATTTATCCTTGATAATCGGTCATGGTTACGTGTTGCAACGTTGTTTAAATAATGACCGATTTTCATCATGCTTACGTCATACATTCGGCTATGCCTTGTTTACATGCTTTATCAGTTCCCGAATGATGTTCGAATTGCTGACAGATAGCTTGTTGTAGCCATATGTCGTTCTGACTGGCTTTATAGCCGTAAATGCAGAACTGTCTGGTACCACCTGGCAAGTTCCAGGTTTTATCTAACCGTTTTCATCCTTTTTCAGTTTCAGGGAAAATTGACTCGCACGCTTCCGGATTCTGACACCCAGGCCACGTGTGTTAAGCCAGCTAATTCGGCTTGCTGTGTGCTTGGCGTGAGGTGCTGATTTTACGTCAACACACTTTTTGGCACGCCCAGTGGGACACTCAAATTGATTAAGATGCCTGACATCCAAGATGTCCTGGATGTCACCTTCAATGAACTGTCTTCATAACAGCAATTACAAGTGAAAGAAGCTATGGACCAATTCCAGCAGAAGTGTCTGATGTCGTTTTCCAAGAATAGGAGTGGTGTGCCATTCCTCAAGTCAGATATGCCAAGAGTTCTGATGCCAGGAGAAACTGATGCCACAACTGCTGTAGAGAAACAAGAAGCTTTTGGCATGATACAACAAACTATGGAAGACATAATGGCTAGACGCAACACTGCATTTTTAAATAGCTTCTGAAAGATGATGGTTGGTGTCTTTGGCCCAAGCGTGGACAAACATTTTGAACAAAGTGAATCAAGTGCTACTGCTGCTGGCTAACCACCTCGTCAAGATGCAAGTGTTAAGCCACCTCAGCAAAGTATGAGTGTTCAGCCGACTCAACATGTGGATAGTCAACCGATTCGGCAGAACCCTCATCAAGCAGTACCAAATCCACGCACATATGGAGAAATGGCATTTGGCACTGTTGGAGTTCAACCTGTCTCTGCCTACAGGATAGCCCCAACAAGTAACAGGCTACAAAGGAACATGTATGGTAACGGGTATTTGGAGTTCATGGACTACAGTGCTATTGATGCTCTCCCGAATCCTGGGTATGGTGGTACTACAGGGATGCCTGCTGGGGGACCAGGGAATCAGGACGCTAATGTTGATTTCCTGGTGCAGAGAATGACCGATGTGCTACAAAATCAATTCGGTCTAAAACCCAAAAGCCAAGGAAACGTGTATACACCTCCCTTCCCAGAATGGTACCACAGGGTGGCATTACCAAATAGGGTTAATGTTCCCACGGAGTTCACCAAGTTTTCAGGACAAGATGATACCGATCTCGTGGAACATATAGCCCGGTACCTAATGCAGCTTGGGGAAGCTTCTGTTGATGAGGCCTTCAGAATTAGATATTTCCCTCTGTCATTGACAAGTCTGGTGTTTACATGGTTCACTTCTCTACCTGCTCACTCAATCTTCTCTTTGAAGGATTTGGAGCAAAAGTTTCATGCTCATTATTTCATTGGTAGTAATGAGAAAAAGCTAATTGATCTGACTACCATGAGACAGAGGAACAATGAAACACCAATGGAGTTCCTCAGGAGATTCAGAGAAACAAAAAGCATGTGCTTCTCTTTGAACATACCAGATGATCAATTGGCTGGCATGGCTGTGGCAGGGATGTTTCCAGCTATTCGAAGAAGCTATTCGGCATGGAATTCCATGACCTTGGCCAGTTGTCACACCGACTGTCGTTGATGAGCAATCAAGCATATGGCTTCAAGAAAGACTCCAGATTTGTTAAACACAATGACATAGCTGACATCTACAATCAATTCCTCGAAAGGGCAGATCAAGGAGATGAATATGATGATGAAGAGGAAATAGCTGCAGCAGAGATAGTGTGGGACAAAGAACCATTGACAGTAAATCAGAGGTGGATCAAGCAAGCTAAAGGCACCTATTATTTTGATGTAACCAAGGCAGATAAGCTCTTTGAATTCCTCGTGAAAAAAGGCCGAATCAAGTTGCCAGAAGGGCATTCTATGCTTCGGCCTGACAGAGTGAAAGAAAAGAGGTACTGTGGATTTCATGACGGAAATTCTCATTCCATCAATGAGTGCAGGGTCTTTAGAATGAGAATTCAAAAAGCTATCCAAGAAGGTCATCTGAAGTTTGATAATAAGATGAAGTTCGATGGTAATCCTTTTCCTTAGAACATGATTGGATTCTGAGTCAGCATGGTGAATGCTGTTGAAGGGAAAGGAAAAGTGAAAGTTTTGACTTCGGCGAAGGCAAAGCAGGATGGCTCCGTTGATCTCGCTCGACAAGTAACATTTGAACAGATTCACAAGGGAGAGCCTCGCTTTCTGAAATGTCAAATTGAAGTGGGTGAATACTCTAAAACCAGAGTGACTTCGCGTATTCTCCTCAACAAGTGGCAGCGTCAGCAAGAAAAGGAGCGCTACTAGAAACATAAGTACGAAGAGGAGAAGCGGGGATATGGAGAAGAGATGTGCAGGAAGGAACAAGAAGAATATATGCGAGAGCAAGAGCATGCACATTGGGGATGTGCCTTCTTCAGACACTATTGGAACGAGGGTTTGAAACTTCCCACGCGGAATAACTGTCCCGAATGCAGCGACAAGTATACCGAATACAGGCAAGACATTGCCAATTGCCGATCTGTCCATGAAAGACTTGGAAGGGTGCATCCTAGTGATGGTCGGCATTTAAAAATAAACAGGATTGATGATCAACCGAAGAAAAGATGCTGGTCACAGGTGGGTTGATCATGAAGAAGAAGAAGATCAAGGGTATGTCTGGCAAAAGGGACAATGGTGCCCGCCTGGCTTGAGGAGAAGCCAAAAGAGAAGAGTGCAATGCTTGAGGAATCAAGAATTGAAGCAGGCAGGGATCAAGAGGAAACAAGTGTGGCGCCCAAAAGACAAACCTGATGAATCTGGGCGTTTGGCTCCTGCATGCATGGTATGCTTCCTGCCGAATGAATTCATGGCTCCAGCTAATCAAATTGTGCAGGAGGAAGTATTGCCAGACATGGATGAGGCCGAGCAATTTGGACTGATGGCACAGTTAGTGTTGGCCAAGCAAGCTACTTTTGATAAGCCAGCCAAGAATCGGCACAAGAGACCGTTGTACTTAAGAGGGTATGTCAATGGGAAGCCATTGACCAAGATGTTTGTTGATGGTGGAGCTGCTGTCAATGTGATGCCGTACACAACATTCAGAAAGCTTGGCATGGGCCCTGGAGATTTAACACCAACAAGCATAGTTCTGAATGATTTTGCTGGAAATCCTTCAGACACCAAGGGTTGTGTGCATGTGGATTTGATGATCGGGTCTAAGACTCTTCTTACAACCTTCTTTGTCATTGAAGGCAAAGGAGCATATAGCTTGCTGCTTGGAAGGGATTGGATCCATGCAAACTGCTGCATTCCATCTACTATGCATCAACAGCTTGTTCAGTGGGTAGATGATGATGTGGAAGTTGTCCAAGCAGATGATTCGGTAAGCGTGGCTAATGTGGAACCAGCCTTCTGGGAGTATCAAGGCATAGATTGCTTCTCAGGCAAGGACTGGGGTGAAGGTCCTGTTGAACCAGTCAGCAGTGATAAAAAGCCGATTCAAGCAGTTGGCTCTTATAGCAATTTTTAATGGAGAATCCAATTGACAGAACTGATGGGAAGTTAGGACGTGGATTTCTGTCGGCCGATAAATTGGAAGAAATAGACATTGGAGATGGTGACAAGCCAAGGCCGACATTCATCAGTACTAACTTGGATTCAGATTTCAAAGAAGAGTTGATTAAGCTACTAAAAGAATATAAAGATTGCTTCGCTTGGGATTATTCGGAGATGCCTGGTTTGGATCGTTCCATTGTTGAGCATCGGTTGCCAATCAAGCCTGGTTATAAACCTTACAAGCAACCTCCCCGAAAAATTTACAAGGATGAAGTATTGGCCGATGTGAAAAAAGAAGTTGAGAGATTAATAGAAGCAAATTTCATTCGGCCATGTAGATATGCGGAATGGATCTCTAATATTGTTCCCGTTTACATGAAAAACAGAAAGATGAGGGTTTGCATAGACTTTAGAGATCTAAACAGGGCGACGCCCATGGATGGATATCCAATGCCTGTTCTGACTTGTTGGTTGATGCTGCTGCTGGACATAAAGTTATTAGCTTCATGGATGGCAATGCAGGGTACAATCAGATTTTTATGGCAGTGGAAGCTGTAGCAAAGACAGCCTTCAGATGTCCTGGACATATAGGGCTATTTGAGTGGATTGTCATACATTTGGGTTGAAAAATGCTAGTGCAACTTATCAAAGAGCCATGAATTATATTTTCACGAGTTGATCGACAAAATTGTGGAGATATATATTGATGATGTCGTGATCAAGTCATTGAATCATGAATCACATTTGGATGATGTGAGGAAAACTCTAGAATGCACTAGGAAACATGGACTTAAGATGAACCCGAACAAATGTGCATTTGGAGTTTCGGCTGGAGAGTTCTTGGGATTTTTGGTGCATGAAGGAGGAATAGAAGTTGGCAAGAAGAGCATGAAAGCTATTGATGAAGTCCTTGCTTGGCAAAATCAATTTTGTGAGAAGATTCATTTCAAACTTATCACAAAAGGTGTTGCCTTTTTCTCCACTATTAAGAATAAAAAAGGATCAGAAGTTTGTATGGGGTGACGAACAACAGAAGGCTTTCAATGAGATCAAGGAATACATGAAGGAACCGCCAGTGTTGGTGCCTCCACAATTGAACAAGCCTTTTAAGTTGTACGTGGCGGCCGATACCCAAACCATTGGATCGGCCCTCATACAAGAATTTGAATGAAAGGAAAGAGTAGTTGCGTACCTTAGCCAAAAATTGCTTCATCCCGAAACAAGATATTCAGCTGCAGAGAAGCTTTCCTTGTGTGTTTATTACTCATGTACAAAGTTTTGGCACTATTTGTTGAATACCGAATGCATTGTATATTCAGAATTTGATGTAATTAAACACATGTTGTCTATGGCCATTTTGAATGGAAGGATTGGCAAATAGATTTTAGCTTTGTCTAAGTTTGAATTGAAGTTTGAGTCGGCAAAAGTTGTTAAAGGACAGATTATTGCTGATTTCATTACTGAACATCATAATTCATCAATTAATTTACTTGAGATTACTCCTTGGGCTTTATTTTTTGATGGATCTTCATGTGTGTTGACGGTGAAAATCCATCAACCTAGCCATGAGTTTACCTTCGGTGTTGGCATAAGTTTTATACCTTATCCGTTGGTACTAACCCCCGTGGTATAACAAGTTCACTTGTGCATGTCGGTTTTGGAGTTTAGTGTTTATGTAGGGTTTTAGCGTTGAAAGCAAGACTTCCAGGATAAGTTCATCAAGCACCTTGTGACAAGACCTTGAAGCCCCGTACAAGTCTTGCAATAAAGCAAACTTGACTCCAAGAAGCCCAGGGACCTAACACGAGAAGATGACAAACTCCGAGGACCTACCCAGAAAAGTGCCGAATCTTGCGGGACAAGGAGCTACGTCCAACTCGGAGAGAAACTGACAACAAGGGCCCACATGCAGAAGGGGGAAGGATCTAGAAGACTCGGGAACTAACGCTAAGCGAAGTAGGCTGGGAACTGGGCCTGGATGAGCCCAGGTCGGTCGGCCCAGGCCGGCCGGCCCAGCCCAGTCCAGGGCCCATTTGCCCCCTCCTTTGACCTAGCCGCCATTCGGGCTATTTATAGCCCCGGGGTCGAGAGCCACACATCGATCAATTCGTCATCAGCCACCGAGGAGCAGAGAAGAGAGGGACACCATCCCAGAGAGGAGAGGGTTGAGCTAGTTGACTAGGGTTACCCTAGCCGACGTGGGAACCTTGCAAGCAAGACCACGTCGGAGTTCCCAGAGCTAGAAGCAAGATCAACGTAGGATCCCGGTGGTGATCTTGTTTATGCATGATTGTACTAGTTGAATTATCAAGTTGAATCCAATTTCTAGCGATCAAGTGTTTCTTTGATGTCTTCGTTTTTCGATCGACTTTGCTTATTCTAGATCTATTCTCGAGATAGATTACATAGGGTGTTCTTGTAGCCGCGGTGGCTAGAGGTGCACGTCGGATCTTCCGAAAGAACTCGACTTGTCCTTGGACTCACCCTAGACTACCCACATGAATAGGAGTACGTTGTGACAGAACGGGGGCTCTGAAAGGCAGGCATTTTCGGAGTCGGACGGGAAACCACGATTTAAAAAGGCTTCTAATGAGATTCGATTTGCTACTTCTTCTTTTGCTTGGAACTTCAACAAAAGGCTTAACCCGATCTCTCTAGATCGGTTTATCTACCCTATCTATCTTTGTTACCTCCGGTCTTTAGTAGATTAGATTCATTTTGCGTTCTTTATCTAGATGCATTAGGGTTTCACTTTGCCAAAGATTGAAGTTACTTGGCTTTACTAGATCATCTTTTGCGTCACACATTTGTTCCACGGATTCGATACCTTGGGTTCACCACTCGAGGGAAGAAGGGTCCCTTGACTACGACGTGAGACTTGTCCGCTTGCAAGTCTAAACGAACTTTGATCCAACTATTGATCATCAACAAGCCCCTTTTTCTGGCGCCGTTGCCAGAGATCAAGTGATCAAGATTTGATCTTTTATTGCTTTTTTTGTGATTTTCAGTTTCTTTTAGTTTTTCTTTTTGCATCTACTAAACTTTGATCATCCTCAAAATAAATTTAATCTAGTATGTCTAACCCTAGTTTCTATATATTTGTTTTTACTTTCTAGTTTTTTCATATTTTGTTTATTGCTAACCCTAACAGGAGATGGACGGCTACCTCTCCAACAAACCCGATAATTTTGTGGATGATCTAGAAAAACTTTATAGGCTAAGGAGACGCGAAGCACATCAAGCTAAAAAGCTGGATTTTTTATATTCGAAGTCGGAAGACAAGGGATGAAAGGAATCTCCGAAGAATTCATCACCTCAAAGTCCTCGGGAGAATCGACTTCCACCGATGGGTGAACAACCGCAAGAGTGCAAGATCGGGGAGCTATGCACCCCGGACATCATCGACCTACCAATCTTGAATCTTGAGGAGATCGGAAGACCGTTCGAGATCAAGACCTCAACAATCCGTATGGTGCAACATTCACCCTTCATCGGTAAAGAGGATTTGAACCTTCACCTCCAAGCATTCATTCAACTATGTCAGACTTTCAACATGGATGGGGTGACTCAAGATCAAATGAGGGCAAGGCTTTTTCCTTTCTCACTACTCTTGAAGGCTTTGCAATGGTTCCACTCTCAACCGGCGGAGAAGGTGCAAAATT
This sequence comes from Cenchrus americanus, assembly GCA_947561735.1. Lineage (NCBI taxonomy): Eukaryota > Viridiplantae > Streptophyta > Magnoliopsida > Poales > Poaceae > Cenchrus > Cenchrus americanus. The sequence goes on along the minus strand of OX387245.1, from coordinate 91,801,621 downwards.
GGAACACGTTGATGAAAGCTTTCATGAAGGAATACTACTCGTCGGGTAAAACTCAAAGCTTGCGTAATAAGATTGCCACCTTTGCTCAATATCCTACGGAAACTATCTCAGAGGCATTCGAGTGCTTCAATGAGTACACTCGGGCGGTTCCACATCACAAGTTCCCGAAGGAAGACCTCGTGCAAAAGTTCTATCAAGGACTCACCATGGCGTCAAGGACGATCATCGACGCATCGGCGGGAGGATCTATCATCGAGCTTACACCAATGGAAGCTTTCACTCTATTCACGAAGGTCGCGGATAATGACACATGGGCGTCATCCGGACGCCTACATCCAGTTCAACCCACGAGGAACGTCAAAGGAGTCTTGCAAGTGGAGAAGGAGAACATACTTGAAGGCAAGATTGATTCACTCATGAGGAGGTTGGAGAAGATGGAGATAGAAAAGAAAGAGGCACAAGACTTGAAGGTTGCCGAAGCAAGATCCACATGCGAAGAATGTGGAGAGTATGGCCATGTCCACAAAGATTGTCCGGAGGAAGCCAAAGTGCTCGACTACATGAGGAAGGGAGAATTGTCGAACTTCCGCTATGGGCAAGGTAGACCTCAATTTAATGCAAGCTCATCCATTCCGAATTCGGTTCCGGTTCGTATACAATCGAAGGAATTCATGGACAAGCAAGCTAAGATCAACAAGGACACCGTCACCAAGTTCAAGGCCATAGATAAGGTGTTGGAGAACATCGATAGCAAAGTAACGGAGGTCGGCAGTTCCAACCATCAAGTGCTCAACTGTGACGCTCCAGGTTTTTAATTAGCGTCATTAGCACTAATGGCCCAATCAGCCGAGTCAACCGACCGACAGCGGTCAAACCTAGGTCAACCTGGGTCATCACCTCGAAAACCCCGCCAATGAACCCTAATGAACCCCTTGACCGAGCCTACACACACCCGTGGTGGACCCGTGGTCAAAGACACGGTCAAAACCGGCTTAACCGTTGACGTCAGCGGATGTCGTCCGGAAATTTTGCCGCGTTCTCCAAAATTCACCTAAACACATCAAAATCTACCTTTATGAAAGTTGTCCATCTTGTTGAGTGACACAACTTTCGTGTAGATTTGCATTTCAAATTTTGAGTGGAAATTGGTGAAAAACTTGATTGACTGACAACACCTCCTATTTACCGGAACCTGGCGGCATTCAAAGTTGGCACGACGTTCCTGCAAAATACATTGAGAAAAACACCCTAGAGCCTTTGTGAAAGTTGTAGAGGCTAGTGAGATCTACAACTTTCCTGCTGACCACATTGTGCACTTCTATTCAACTTTTGGGAGTTTTGCACGTTCAAACAGGGTCTCAAGAAAATGTTTCGGGCCGCCGCGTCGCGCGCGCGCGCGCGCCGTGCGCGCGCGTCGCCCGCCGCGCCGTGCCGCCGTACCGCCGTCGCGCCTTCCCAACGCAGCCCGCTCCGTCCCGAGGCAGCACACACGCCGAGGAGCCCCGAAGTCCACGCCGCCCGCCCGCCCGCGCCCCGAACGCGCGCCGCCTTACGTCCTTGCTCCCGCGCCGCCCGCCGCCGCACGCCGGCCGTCCTCGCCCGCCCGTGCCTGCCTCTCCCCGTCCCCCCGCTCGCGCGTCCCCTATAAAGGCGTCGCAAGCCTTACGCCGACGCCCCCCCCCCCCCGCCGCACACCGCGCCGTCCGCCGGCGCCATGAGAGGCCGCCACGGCGAGCTCCGGTTGCGGGCGGTCGCAAGCCAAATTCACACGCCCTTCGCCTCCCCTAGCACCTATAGAGACTACCAAGCCGCCCCGTCCGTTGCCCCCGCGTCATCCTCGCCGGAGCCGGGTGCGCCACGGCCGGCCGCGGCCGCCGCCGCCGCGCGGCTCGCCGAGACCCCCACCGCCCGGACTTCGGTCCAACTCGGTCCTAGACACCCCCGGCCCCTCCCCCGCCCCTCCCCGACCGGCCCGGCCGCCGGCCCTCGCCGGATCGGCCGGGCCACCGCCGGCCGGCTCGGAGGGCCACATTGCGAGGTAAAGTTTCTTTCTAAGGGCTACAGCGCAAAAGTAAGGGTATAGTTGTGAACCGCAGAAAACTTCAAGGGCCTGTCCGCAAAGTGGTTCTTAAATAGTATTAGTGCTTTGGCTGAAAGTTGTAAAATCCGTAGAAAATTGTAGAGAAATCGGAAAAACGCCAAACCTATTTTGTTGGGTTCAGGGAGAGAAATCCCACAACTTTTGTTATTCTCACATGGTTTGAATCTAAAGATTTTTAACATGAAAAATACAAATGTGAAAAACCTAGATCTGTCATAACTTTAAATCTATAACTCCTCTGTATCTCAATTTTGGATATATTGTGTATCTTGTTATGACTAGCCCCTGTGCCAAAAATTGTACAAAATTATGATGTAAATCTTTTTATAAAAATATTTTTCCATTTCTTCCAGATCTGCATAAATGATTTTTCTAGCTAAACATAATTACGGTTTTGCAACCAACTTTTGCGCACTATCTTGTTATGTCCAAATACACATCTTGTGAATTAATCATGATTTTTGGTGTAACAGAAATATTTATCCTTAATTTGTGCATGTTTTCCTTTGTAAATTAATGAAGTAAGATCAGTAGAGTTTCTAGGTGAACATGCTGGTTCTTTAGGCTTGTTTAGGACCAGAGAGCATGCAGGAGAAAGTCTGGATCATTTTGAGGCTTATTTATTTTTGTATGCATTAATTTGGAATCACTAGCTAGTCTTTGTTTTATTTTCTCTAATATTTAATTTCCTAGCATCCAACACTTACATGTGGGTCCACTGGACCAGTATAGGTGCTGATATGCATAAGAAACACTTCCTTAATTTTTGGTAATTTAATTGCTTAATAAAAAGCTTAAAAGCCCTTTTAATATTAAAGAGAATTTAAATAAAGGGAAGCCCCCTATTCAATTCTTTTTCCTTTTTGAAAGTATTACCTAAATTAATTAAAAGATAATTAAATATCACTGCTGATAAGAAATCAATTCATGAATAAAAATATTATTCACACCCTTGCTAGTGAGAAGGAAAACATTAAAACCTTCACATGAAATACCAAGTACAAGGAAACATTTATTCAAATAGGCAATAAAGGAATAACTCATATATAACCAATAACCTTTCTCAAAGAGATGCACTATCTAGATACTTGTTAAGGTGAATATGACCAACAGGAGTTGGATAAGACAACAAACTATCACATCACCTGAACTTGCATTGCATTCCGTGTAGGTCTTCTGGACGGTGATTACTCGCTTGTCCCGGAGAACGAGGAAGGAGGAGCAGAAGCTTCGCTGCAGTACGTGGAAGTACTCGACGACACTGAGGGTGCCCAGGCTAACCTAGCTGATGAAGGAAAGCTCCGGTGCATCTAACCTAGCTTTCAAATTCTTTATTCAATTATCTATGGATGATTGTGCATTTACGTTCAGGAGTTGAATGAAACCCTAGCTGCATGCATGATCCCTAGGTACCTTGACCTTACTAGTATGATAGGTCGATAGCTGCTAAGCTATAGGACCATTACAAGTCGAGTGATGACCTCACTCGCGAGAATAGGTTCCTAGATAGGAATCACAATATATCCTTAAATGGATTGCTCATGTGGTAAGAGCATGGGATCTGGGCTCCGGTCCAGTGGTTATGTGGGTTAAGTGTTTGAACGTACTAAGCACATGTCGGGTATGGGACCGGTAAGCCTAGTACCTTAATGAGGCGGGAAGGGATCCTACTATTACTACTCTTGGGATTTGCTCTCACGGCTAGCTACCGGTGGTGTATGGTGACTCCGGATATCTCGCGGGGTATGCCGGATAGCCTGCACCAAAAACTGTAAGATTCGATCCCGACCCGAGGATTTTTGGAAACGGCCAGGGAAAGTTGTCCTTTCGGGGGCAGCCTACCGTGTGTTTGGGTCTACCTTGCAAGGTTTAAATCAATCGATTGTCGGCCTCTCACCGTTATCTGAGACTGCTTACTCCACTGGTCCTAAGATCCCTAATGACGGAAGTTGATGAATATTATGCTTGATTAATTGTATTGTACAACTTTGTCTGTACTAGTTGGCTAATGTAGTAAAGATTAAACCTACTAGAACTTGTGGTAAAATCTTGAAAGTAAGGACCTACTCTTTGTTACTTTTCAGCAAAAGCAACCCAGTAGCCAAAAAGCCTTTCATGGTCTAGAATTGGTGAAGTAGTTATCACCGACGGGTAAGTTTTGCTGAGTATTAGTATACTCAGCCTTGCTATAATATGTTGATCCAGGTAATGCTTTCGGTGATGTGTGGCTCGGAGAGATCCCGCCCGGCTGGGAGCTGGAGTGGGTGGAGGGCGACTACTGAGAGCATCATGGATGGCCTCCCGTGGTGTCTTTGCTTCCGTTAGTTTATTTCTGCTGCTTTCAAAACTCTGAACTCTTTTCGTATGACAAAAACTTCGGTTTGTAATAATTAAACCCTTTGGGGCATGCATTTGGATATTAATGATGTTGTATCTCTGGACTCGCCTTCGAGTGAGTTTTAATGCATATATCCAATCCTTGTTGCTTTTCAAGTGATTTACCAGGCGTTAACCCGACAACTAACGACAGGATGATACTTTATTATTTCTTAATGACCAAAGTGTATCGGTCTTAGGCGATAGTACGATATTTTCCTAGGCGGGTTGTCACAGTTGGCATCAGAGCTTATATGCACCAGAGATTAATTAATAAACTTTAATCACTGGTTTTTGAATAAAATATGCCCAGATTGTCTGTTTTTCCAAAATACGTGGTCCACTAAGGATAAACTAGACCGAGAGGCCCTAGAGGGAATTTTGGGTTCTTTCAGGTGGCTTAGTAACTTATGGTCTATTTTGATAACTTCCAGCACATTACTTTATGTTAGACTTACTTTCGTGCACAACCAAACTAGATGAGCCACTGTTTATACGTGTGCTGTTCCGCATCACGGGAATTGCGAGGGTTGATGGAGTGATCCATTCCACGGATCCCATCTTCGCGTCTGTTTATGAGTTGTGTGTCGCCACGTGTTTCATACGTGTGCATTCCGGATGTCGCTCATGCAAGGCAAGGATACACTCCATTCAAATGGAGGGTGTCCGAGGTTAGACGCTGTCCATGCAGCGGCTTAACGCATGGATGTCGTTTCTATAGTGAACGGTAATGTATGTGGACGCTTTCGTGACGTGCTGGCACAAAAGGTTCGTTTTCTGCAGGTACATAACAGCGCTTCGTTAGTCGTTAATCGAGTACCGTATAGCTCTCGACTAGATATTATAGGGAGAGACGAATACAAGCCTTGCCACCGGCACTAACTCCGATTTTTGGCTTGATTGCCATGTGACGTCGGATAGGACGTCTTGCATGCATATTAAAAATTGAAACAACTAAAATGGACCCAAAACTGTAACTTTCATATGCTCTATAGGGAAGATTTTGCTAGTGTGTGCTTTTTATAAACTAGAGTACCTCTCGTGCTTAGCTGTTATGCTGCCCAAATTTGTTAAAAGTTCGTGCGTCTTGTCTTTTCACCATGTTCTAGGAGTAACTAAAATAGGGTGTTAAACAAAAGTGCTCCGAAGCTAATCTAGTTCCTGCTCACAGCATGTCACGGTCATAACTTTTGTCTATCTCAAGTTATGCTCGGTTTAGTCAACCTCTGTCCTGCTGTCTTTCCCGGAACCAGATCTAAAACCTTGTCTAATTGAGCAAACTTCCTAGCCTTCTAGCTCAGCTTTGAGTACCAAAAATGCATCTCTAACCTTGATGAGTTACCATCCAAAAGTTGGGAATTTTTGGAGCTCTGGGTTAAGTTATAAAATTTTTGTTTTATAACTGCCAGAACTTTATGTCGTTATGTATGTGAGCTCGCTTCGAGTCCTGACATACGACTGTGCCTTTGTGCACATGCATACCCAGCAATGCTCGGCTGGAGAAAAGAACTTATGCTATTCCGCTATGTCAATGGGAATGACTTGATCTTAAAATTCAATCTCAATGGTGATCCTCCTATCAACTTGTCATCTCCGTAGGTTTATATTTTTCCCCAACTCTGTCGTCCTTAAACGTGTTGAAACACCAAGATATTCTTAGTATAGATATCCTTGTCCGGTCACTTGAACTTTCAATCATGAGCCTATTGTCGTGGTCTTGCTCACAACTTTTGAAAAATAAATAAATAATGATGTCCCTTCTTGAGCATGCATTTGCATGGCATGTGCACTTGGGAACCTTGGGTGGACTAACGTGCATATGCATGGAGTGTTTCAAAATCTCCTACTCTATCCTTTATGTGAGTGACATTGTTATCCCATAACTAAAGGTGCCGCGACGGAACCTAGGGCATCATATGTGCTGCAGCCATACGATGGCCACTGGGAGCGCGCTAGGTATCTTGGTTGTGAGAATGCGACTCGCCACGCATACTCCTTCTCAACCTGGGATTGTCCTCTCAATCACTAACTCATTTGGTGGGTAATTGAGTCATGCTAACATGCATCATAGGCACCTACTACATGAGCATATGCATCGTGTCTCCATAAACATGTGCATCACATCACTTTTTGAAAAGCATTGCATCGTAGTGGCACGGCCATGCCACCTAAGGTTGCAACCTAAATGACATGTGAGCAAGATCATTCGAAAGATCCGATACCAATTTATCTCTCCATACTTTCCGCTTGCATCCGCAAGTAAACTTCGTGCAAAAGCTTTCCATTACTTGTCGCCCTCGACTACTCTTACGAGCTAATCTTGAACCGATAGTGGCTATGCTCGTTGTCCAATAACCCCATCGTGTTACTCCCTCAGAGTAATTTCCGAAAGTCTTAGAGGACCACTTCCCTATTTCCATATCTTGTCCTTTGAATTTCGAATCTCGGGACGAGATTCTTCTTAAGGGGGGTAGGCTGTGACGCCCCAGGTTTTTAATTAGCATCATTAGCACTAATGGCCGAATCAGCCGAGTCAAACCGACCGACAGCGGTCAAACCTAGGTCAACCTGTGTCATCACCTCGAAAACCCTGCCAATGAACCCTAATGAACCCCTTCACCGAGCCTACACACACCCGTGGTGGACCCGTGGTCAAAGACACGGTCAAAACCAGCTTAACCGTTGAGGTCAGCGAATGTCGTCCAGAACTTTTGCCGCGTTCTCCAAAATTCACCTAAACACTTCAAAATCTACCTTTATGAAAATTGTCCATCTTGTTGAGGGACACAACTTTCGTGTATATTGGCATTTCAAATTTTGAGTGGAAATTGGTGAAAAACTTGATCGACTGACAGCACCTCCTGTTTACCGGAACCTGGCGGCATTCAAAGTTGGCACGACATTCCTGCAAAATACGTTGAGAAAAACACCCTAGAGCCTTTGTGAAAGTTGTAGAGGGTAGTGAGATCTACAACTTTCTTGTTGACCACATTGTGCACTTCTATTCAACTTTTGGGAGTTTTGCACGTTCAACCAGAGTCTCAAGAAAACATTTCTGGCTGGCCGACGCTGGCGCCGCGCCGTGCCGCCGTACCTCGACACCCGAGCCGCCCTCGCGCCTTCCCAATGCAGCCCGCTCCGTCCCAAGGCAGCACGCACACCGAGGAGCCCCCGAAGTCCGTGCCGCCGCCCGCCCGCGCCCCGAACGCGCGCCGCCGTACGTCCTTGCTCCTGCCCGCCTGCCTGCCACCGTACCGGTCGTCCTCGCCCTGCCCGCGCTACCTCTCCCCGTCCCCCTACTCGCGCGTCCCCTATAAAGGCATAGCTGGCCTTACCACGACGCGCAGCCCTCCCTCCGCAAACCGCGCTGTCCGCCGGCGCCATGAGAGGCCGCCGCGGCGAGCTCCGGTTGCAGGCCGGTCGCAAGCCAAATTCACACGCCCTTCGCCTCCCCTAGCACCTATAGAGACTACCAAGCCGCTCCGTCCGTTGCCCCCGGCCTGATCCTCGCCGGAGCCGGGCGCGCCACGGCCGGCCGCGGCCGCCGCCACCGCACGGCTCCGCCGAGACCCCCACCACCCGGACTTCGGTCCAACTCCGGTCCTAGCCACCCCTAGCCCCTCCCCGGCTCCTCCCCGACCGGCCCCGCCGCCGGCCCTCGCCGGATTTCGGCCGGGCCGCCGCCGGCCGGCTTGGAGGGCCACATTGCGAGGTAAAGTTTCTTTCTAAGGGCTACAGCGTAAAAGTAAGGGTATAGTTGTGAACCGCAGAAAACTTCAAGGGCCTGACCGCAAAGTGGTTCTTAAATAGTATTAGTGCTTTGGCTGAAAGTTGTAAAATCCGTAGAAAATTGTAGAAAAATAGGAAAAATACCAAACTAATTTTGTTAGGATCAGGGAGAGAAATCCCACAACTTTTGTTATTCTTACATGGCTTGATTCCAAATATTTTTAACATGAAAAATACAAATGTGAAAAACCTAGATCTGTCATAACTTTAAATCTATAACTCCTCTGTAACTAAATTTTGTATATGTTGTGTATCTTGTTATGACTAGCTCCTGTGCCAAAAATTGCACAAAGTTATGATGTAAATATTTTTATAAAAATATTTTTCCATTTCTGCCAGATCAGCATAAATGATTTTTCTAGCTAAACATAGCAAGCTTGAGAAACCAAGCGAGCAGCCCCAATCCAAGCCCAAAACTAAGCTTGTGAGGTTTCATTGTGGCTATTGTGGGAGAGATGGCCACAAGGATGAGTTTTGCTTCAAGAGGAAGCGAGAGGAGAGAATGGCGAAGGAGTGGGCTAACAGGGACAAGTATCACCCCTCCAGTGGTGTAATTAAGTCTCGTGTGCAGATGCCCAGGGCCAAGGCGAGTGTGAGGATAGTTCCGGCTTGGGGAGAGTGAAAGAGTGCAGGAGGTGCTGCTGGGGGAGTGAAACCGGCCAGACCGGTTTTGGAACCGGTCAGACCGGTTTGGGGTCTGCAGAATGACAAGTTTGGTTTTCGTGCTCGTACAGGTGCGAGGGTTGTTTCTGGAGGTCGTGGTTCTGGTGGTTGGGCTGGAGAGTTTGTAGGTGGTCAGGTTGCTAGGTGTTCTCCCCCTCGAGTTCACTACGGGGATGGGAGGAGTCGTAGCTTTGAGAAGAAGAGGAGGGACGGTCCACGGGTTCTCTTTCGTGGTTTTGGTCCTCCTCCAGGAAGAGAGGGGTGGTTCCCTCAGGGTGGTTACCGTGGTGGTGATCGTGGAGGTAGCTTTGGTAGGAGAGATGCTTTGGTTGGTGCTAACCCCACTTTCGAGCAAATGGCTCAGCACTGGTTTTGCTCTTTTGGTACTAACCCCAGTGCTGAGTCGTTTGTTCGCTCACGTGCTCGTTATTTAATTTCAGGTGGGAGACTTGAAGAACATTTGGTTGATTGACTCCCGTTGCTCGAGGCATATGACCGAAGACAGGGGTGGTTCTCAAGTCTCGTCCCAGTGGTGACGAAGAGGTACATCACTTTTGGGGACAATGGGCGTGGGCGTGTGCTTTCAGAAGGTGAGATCAAAGTGAGTGACAAGATCACTCTGAGGCGTGTTACTCTTGTTCAATCGCTGGGGTACAATTTGCTTTCTGTGTCCCAGTTGTTGGATGAGGGCTTTGAGGTGTTGTTTCGGCCAGGTGGTTCTCGGATTTTGGACTCTCGAGGGGATCTTGTCTGTATGGTTGTTCCCGAGGGTCAGGTGTTTCGTGCTGATTTTTCTCAGTCTTCGGGTGTGGAGCGTTGTTTCGTGGCTGGTTCTTCAAGTGAGTTGTGGAAGTGGCATAGGAAGTTGGGTCACTTGAGCTTTGACTTTTTGTCTCGCTTGAGTAAACTCAATTTGGTCCGAGGATTGCCATAGTTAAGGCTTGAGAAAGAGTTGGTTTGTGCGCCGTGTAGGCATGCCAAGATGGTAGCCTCTTCTCACCCGCCTCTCACCGATGTGATGATTGAGTGTCCATGCGAGCTGCTCCAAATGGACCTTGTTGGCCCAGCTCGTGTGTGATCTGCGGGTGGGAAGTGGTATGTCCTTGTTGTGGTGGATGACTACTCTCGGTATGCGTGGGTGTTCTTTCTCGAGAATAAGGGGGAGACGTTTGGTTTTGTTCGAGATCTAGTCTTGAGGTTGAGGAACAAGAGGCACGGAGATGCCATACGAGCTATCCGCAGTGATAATGGCTCGGAATTCAGAAACTCTCATTTTGAAACCTTTTGCCATGACTTGGGTCTTGAGCACCAGTTTTCGAGTCCGTATACGCCTCCCCAGAATGGTGTTGTGGAAAGGAAGAACAGGACCTTGTGCGAGATGGCTCGGACGATGCTTGATGAGCATAGGACTCCGAGGAGGTATTGGGCTGAGGCGGTGAATACCGCGTGCTATGTTTCAAACAAGATCTACCTCAGAGTGCACAAGAAGAAAACATGCTATGAATTGATGCATGGTCGCACACCCAAGGTGAGTCACTTCCATGTCTTTGGTTGCAAGTGTTTCATTCTGAAGAAAGGCATCTCATTCTAGAGCATATCGTGTGCTCAATCTTGAAACTAACCAAATCGTGGAGACTTGCGAGGTAACCTTCGACGAGACAGAGCCACGTAGTCAGCTTGTCTTTGAGTGTGCAGGTGATGATGAGCTTGGCGAGGAGATCTTTCAGGAGGAGGAGCATGAACATGGAGATGATGAAGATGGCGGTGCGGTGCCCCCGGGTGAACATGTACCCACTACTTCGACTACGGTGATGGACGGACCCTCTACTACACCTATGATGACAAATCAAGAACGAGGAGAAGCTGATGTAGAGGGGGAGGTAGCATCGAGGCGAGAACCTCCCCGGCGAGTACAAGTGGATCACCCAGCTTCGAGGATCATCGGCGACATGAATGAACGCACTACACAGTCGAGGGTTCGAAACAATTCCCATTTCGCTCATGCTGCATTTGTTACTACTTTTGAGCCCAAAGACATTGGACACGCACTATCTGATCATAATTGGGTTAATTCGATGCATGAGGAGTTGGAGAACTTTGAGAGGAATCAGGTGTGGGAGTTGGTTGACCCTCCCCCAGGGTGCAAGCCGATTGTAACAAACTGGGTGTGGAAAAACAAAGAGGGAGAGAAAGGTGAGGTTGTGAGAAACAAGTCGAGTGTTGACGGTTAATAGTTGTATCAAAGTTCGTTTGTGACTTGCAAGCGGACAAGTCTCCCGTCGTAGTCAAGGGACCCTTCTTCCCTCGAGTGGTGAACCCAAGGTATCGAATCCGTGGAACAATGTGCAACGCAAGGATTCAATCTAGTAAAGCAAGGTAAGCTATCTTATGAAGGTAAGTTGCATCTAATCTACTAACTCATAAAGAAAACGAATCTAATCTAATCTACTAAAGAGGTAACAAGAGAAAGCAAGAGATAACCAATCTAGAGAATCTAGATCATGCTTATGTTGTAGCTCCAAACAAGATAGATGAAGATAGCAAAGAGAATCTCATTAAAAGCATCTTTAAATCGTGGCCTTCCCATCCGACTCCGAAAACATCCGCCTTTCGAGACCCCCCGTTCGTCACAACGTATCCCTATTCATGCGGGGAGCTTAGGGCGAGTTCGATAGAACAAGTTGAAATCACTTGGCCGGTCCGGTATGCACCTCTAGCCACCGCGGCTACAAGAGCACCCTATGTAATCTATCTTAAGTATAGATCGTAGAAGAAGCAAAACCAAGAAGAAATCAAAATCATCGAGAAGGCACTTAATCGCTAGAAATCGGATTCACTTACAAACTTCACCATGAATGATTACATGAACAAGATCACCACCGGGCCCTCCCTCGATCTTGATCCTCACTCCGAGCTCCGACGTGGTCTTCCATGCAAGGTTCCCACGTCGGCCAGGGGAAACCCTAGACAACTAGCACGACCCTCATCTTCAAGTTGGTGTCCCTCAAGCTTCTCTCGCTCCTCGGCGGCGGAATACGACCTCTTCTCTCGCGTGGCTCTCGGTCGGGGGACTATAAATAGCCCGATCGGCGGCTAGGGCAAAGGACGTCGCATTTGGGCCCTAAATGGGCCCGGGCCGACCGGACCGGGCCGGCCGGCCGGGCCCATTTAGGCCCGGCCCCGCGGCTCCTTTGCCCGAGGTCGGTTCCCTTGCTTCCCGGATGCTTCCCCCTTCGCATGTAGGTCCATGTCGTCGGTTTCTCTCCGAATTGGACTCAACTCCTTGTCTTGCAAGCTTCGAAGACTTTTCCGGTCGGGTCCCCGGAGTTTGTTGTCTTCTCGGATCGAGTCCCCGGCTTCTTGGAGTTAGTTTTGCTTCATTGCATGACTTGTTCGGGGCTTCAAGGTCTTGTCATGAGGTGCTTGATGAACTTATCCCGAAAGTCTTGCATTCAACACTAAATCCCTGCATAAACATTAAACTCCAAAAACGACATGCACACGTGAACTTGTTATACCACGGGGGTTAGTACCAATGGATAAGGTATAAAATTCATGCCAACACCGAAGGTAAACTCATGGCTAGGTTGACGGATTTTCACCGTCAACATCTCCCCCATGCTTAAACCTTGCTCGTCCTCGAGTAAGCCTTCGATGAATATCATCATTGCTAAACGATGTTTAAACTTTGCATTTGATTACACATGAGAAAACATAATGCTCTCAAAATTTTAATTCATTAAAGTTCCATAATGTACTAGCCTTCATCTCCACGGAGGGTGGATTCTTATTAAGCTTATCCCACAAGTATTAACATGCTCACAAAGTTTTAAATGGATCTCAGAATTTTTGAAATGAAGAACGAGATAAGAAAAGCTAAACCAAATTCACAAATTTAAATCATCTCATGTATTGCTCATAAACTCTCATCTCACTTGTCTCTCAAGCCTATATATTCTACTCCTTTCCCTCTCATATGTATGTAGTAGGCTTTATATGGAGCTTTTGGGAAAGTTTAGTCCTAACAAGAATTTATAAATGAGGTGTTGTCAAAACAAGACAAGCTTCTCATGGTCTTACCGAGACTCGTCAAAAAGGTCATTGGAAAATAATGTTAAATCAAGGAGGGGAAAGAGAAAAATACACACACTTTAGATGAGTGGACATGTGCAAATGGCAAAGAGTGATCCCGAGGCACAAAGAAAGTCCTCGTTATCGGATTGCACATGGTTGGAAAATTGAGAATGGATCTTTTTATCTTGAAGCCTTGAATGCACTCTTAGAGAACCGGGGAGTTCACTTTACGCACAAATATATATTTTTTTTTTTCTTCTCTTTCTTATATTTCTCGTTCTTTTCTTTCTTTCTTATATATATATATTTTTTTTTCTTTCTTCACCTTGGAAGTCATGTACATCGCCGAATTTTTTTTTCTTTCATCATTATATATATATTTTTTTTTAAAATACTCCCTTTTGAACTCTAAGGCAGCACCGTACCTACCTCCTCCCCCATGCTTAGACGTTGCTCGTCCTCGAGCAAAGAGGCGAAAAATAAGGTAGGTACCGGAGAAATTTTCCTTGGAGAGATACTTGAAATCTTCAACGTTGGCACCGTCTTGCGATCTTCCTTGAATTGATGATCCATTCTCAATGATAGGTTGTGGTCAAGGAGGTAATCACAAAAAATGATATTTGGTTTAAGGGTGGATATCCGGCGAAGTTTGTGAGACCACCGATGCGGGGATACACAATGCACGGATAAAAGGCTAGCAAAAAGATAGGTACACAAAAACGGAATGACCAGCTTCTTAGTCTCGGGCCAGAGAAATCATGGCCTGCAATAACTCACTCAAAAATAAATCTTGTACACTAAGGTTTATGCACTCACATACATATAAGGCTTTGGATAGGTTGAGCAACACACAAGTGATATTTGTGACAAGGTTAGCAATATTTTTGAGCATAAAAGACATCTTCAATCTATTCATAACTTGAGAGCACATAAAACACTATGGGTCTTTATTTTAATCATAACCTCCGCTGAAGATTGAGCTAGCATTTAGATAATTTCAGATTTGTATTTTTAAGAGAGCACTAGTTCAAACATGCATAAGTCAATTACAAAGATAAACAAAGCGGCAATTATAATCATATATCATCATGGCACAAACTTTGTAACTTTACCAAAGGTAAAAACTTGGTGGTGACATTATTCATGATGAAAATAAAAACTAAGATACATGCTGAAAATTAAACTAACACACTTGCTGAAATTTAAATAAAAATCTGAAAACACTACGCATACATAGGTGCAAACAAGCTGAAAATTAAAGAAAAGGGGTAAAGGAAAGATAACTAAAGCTCCTCCTCTCTCTAATCTTCCGCCGATGGTTGATATTGATAGTCTTGGTTGTTGTACCCTTACTTGCAATAGGAATGCACCACTCCTTCTATGAATTGTCCGACGGTGCTAGGTGAGGGTGTCAAAGCTCATAAGCGAATGTTGCATTACCTTCACCCATTTGGTTTGCATTGGTTTGGATGGCTGCAATATTTTGCATGTTTCTTGCAGCGTATCCTCCAATGGTGGCCACATTTTGTTGTGGTTGAGGAAGGTGTGCATATGGCTCCGCAAAGGCTACGTTGGGCACCGCAAAAATGGTGGGGGTATGGCTGCACCACTCCCCCATGCTTGCATTGGTACACCACCGTAGTAATTTGGCGATGCCGGAATTTCTCCGAATGGTGGAACATAATTTTGTTGTGCACCTCCTTCTTGGGCCAAAGAAGATCCTTCTCCTATAATTCTTTTCTTTTATTATTTTTTTTTCCTTTGCCGGCACAAGAAGTCCTTCCTCTAACCGATCTTCTTCCCCTTAAGAAAAGTCTTAATCTTTAATCCGGAAGGGGCAAATTCACCTAGGCCACTTGTAAGCCTCCTCTCTCATCTTCACTCTTATATTTTCCTTTCTTCATATATTCCTAGGGAAGTCCCGGGTAGGAGATGATTTGGGTTCCTTGTAATACCCGGTTTTAAAGAGATAGCCAATATGGAGAGGTAACACCCCGAACCAATATCTTCCGAACTCGATGTTGCAACAACACCATCCACAGGTGAGTGGGGTCTATTGGCTGCGAGTAAATCCAATTCAACTCCGTGTTGGTTATCTATGTCTCTCTTATTCTCCCCAAAAATCCATTTGCACAAAAGTGACACACTTGGATGATGGGTTCCGGATAGTATTTCTTCGTTGATGGTCTCTTCCCGTGATCATACTCCAAAAGCCTTCCCATGTGCCTTCATGCACATACTTGTTCCGGAGCTCCCTTTTGAAAATAGGAGACACTCGCCCATGGGTCAACGATACTAGACATGCAATCGTTTCGAACATGAAAACCAATCTAATCTATCGGGGATTGTGTTGAATGGATCCAAGGAAGCATTGAGGCCTATACTCCCTTTACGGCATGGTTGCTAGCCTTAAGCATTAAAGTATTTTCAGCACACGAAGATAGATAGATAATCCAACAAAGTATGATCACATCTCAAGATCGATTGCAACCCATGGATGAAAGGAGATTACCCCATCAAGGTGCTAGAAATAGCATCATTGATCAAGGTTACCCTTCCGACGGTGTCTTCCTTCTTCTCCACTCGTGGGCTCCCTCCAACGGAATGAGAAACTCAGCACTCCTTCATCAAGGGTATGCGCCATGGTCATGAAAATTTCCTAGGCGAATTCCTTGTGGGTGTTTGCCGACACTCCGTTAGAGAATTGCACCGGTGTCCCGTGTGAAACCCAATATGTGGAGAGCTTGGTCGTCGATGTCGACGTTCGCTACAAGCCTCTACTTAAGGCGAGCGAGCTTCTTCTCCTCCTCCGTCATGATGACATACCCCTCGGAATACCGCGGAGCGTATGGAGGTGGAGCGGATGATCGTGTCAAGTGGCGAGGTTGGACAGGCGGCTCCTCCATATGTTATTGAAGTTTGGTAAACCTAATAAACGAGTTTTGTGTGGCCCTCATGCCACCAAGGAAAAGAGTGTGTTCCTCCTCGGCGGTGCCGTGTCCTCCTCCATACTCCAAGGAGACTCGGAAACCGAGCGCCTCCTCGAAGAGGTTGTCGATGATGGCTTAGACGACGATGATCCCTTCTTCTTTGGTGAAAAGGCTTGTAGTTTTCTTCCATGATTGCAGCGCTCTCCCTCACAAATATATATCCGGGGTTTTCACCCGGTAACAAGGTACACAAATATTATTTTGGAGTCTGGACTTTGAGTGGATTAAGGATGTGGATTTTTTTCTTGAGCTATCAAGCTTGGGAAGGTTGGCTATGTCTACGGAGGTTTTGAGCACACAAACTTGAACACACAAACAAAGGAAGGAGAGGGAAGCTTGCTGCGCAGAAAAACGGGAGCCGGGGGGGCTCCTTATGTAGGTGAGGCCGGCCTCGGTGCTCCTCCCCGTCTCGTCTTTCTTCCGAAGACGATCATTTCACCTCTCGCAACTTTCCCCGCCCGCGTGCTCCACGAGTTGCACCGCCCAAACGCTCTCGTCCACTCCTTTTATTGGTCCTTCCACTTGATGCTTCATGTTTTGACTCACTTCCATACTCCCTTGCCTCACATGCATCCATGATATTCCTACAAAACAAAGCCTTGGCTGCCCCCCATGCTTGTACTTTGCATGTGGTTTAAATATGTTGGAGGGGCATCCCGTGATGTACCATGGTGCATGCATGGTTAGGTTAACTAGATTGCCTCCCTTTAAGGCTAAGCACTCCTCTAATTTCGAAATTTAAAAATATTTTTCAGAGCCATGCAAGAGCTCGAACATAATTTTAGAGAAGTTTTTAAACCATTAAAAACAAATGCAAGTCGAAAATATTTTATTTTTACGTCGATTTCGGTCTCACCGGTATAGTTTGCCTTCATTAGTTGAGAGCAAGCTTTTCCCGGCTTGATCATGGGGGCATAGGTTTATGTCCTAATTTCGATTAGATGAGAGAGATTTTGAATGAAATAAAATTAAGTGAGGCTTAGAAAAATTCTAATCTTAGAGAAACCAAGGATATGGATTTTTAAACCAACCAAAAATCAAGATTCTAGGTTCACGCGAGTCCTACCACATGCTGAAATTTAAATAACATCTAGATACAAGTTGTGGCTCTACTCGTGTGTTTTTAGCATGAAAAACAAGTCAACCTCAGCACCATAATGAGGGTGAAAGGTTGATTAAGGTTCTGAAATTTTTTTTTGTTTTGGTTGTGGTTCCCCGAAAAGAAGCAAACAATCACATAGGATGGTTCATGTAAAGGGTTTATGATCAAGCAAAATATTCAACCAAGAATTATGTCTCTAATATTGTTCAACCATTCTAAGTCTAAGGTTTTGCGTAGTAAAATTCAGAACTGAATTAAATTTAAAAAGACTTGAAAAACCTGGAATCGGGTTGTCCTCCCGGTAGCTTATTCTTGACTCGACGAAACGGGTTGCCTCCCGCCTAGCGCTTCGTTTATAGTCCATGGCTAGACTTCTTCACTTGATTACTCCGGATCAACGCTCCTTGCGGGCGTTGCAATCTTGGGTACCCACTTTGGCTTAGTCAATTTTTTTGGTCTTCACAGGCTGGCTTTGTCCTTTGGTCTTGACGGATGCAACATCTTCCTTGTGGCTCAGCATCTCGAACTCCGGTCCTTCGGTCATGATCTTCATGGTCTCTAGTGTGATCCTTCATCTCTCCCGAATGAGTTTGAGTAGCCTTTCGCCGTCTTGGGACCTTGGAGTTGTCTCGGATATTCTTCTTTGTCACCAATCGGTTGTCCGGCAAGTTGTCCCACTTGCGTCTCTAACATCTTCATCACGATGAACACCCCGCATGTGGATCTTGCCTTGGTAGCCTTTAGGTGTTGAGCTTCTTTCTCCATCTCCATCTTCTCCATCCTCGTTGATCTTGAACGGCCTTCCGGCGTCTTGACTTGGAGGTGGTGATTCCCTTGGAGATTTCGACGGTCCTTCGACTTCAACTTTTGAATCTAGGGTTTCCACCCCTTTAGCTTGTGTTGCGCGTCACCTTTGCCTGTAAAGTTTTCCTGGATCATCCACAAAAAAGTTTGGGTTTCTTGGAGAGGTAGCCAACCATCTCCGGTTAGGGTTAGTAATAAAACAAAAATCTAAACATAAAAACTAGGGTTAATCAAAACTAGATTAGATTGACTCTTTTTTTTTCTTTTTTTTTGGGGGATGATCAAACATAAGAGATGCAAAAGAAAATCAAAAGAAAAACTGAAAGATAAGCGATACTAGATCGGATCTTGATTGCTTGTTCCCCGGCAACGGCGCCAGAAAAAGGGGCTTGTTGACGGTTAATAGTTGTATCAAAGTTCGTTTGTGACTTGCAAGCGGACAAGTCTCCCGTCGTAGTCAAGGGACCCTTCTTCCCTCGAGTGGTGAACCCAAGGTATCGAATCCGTGGAACAATGTGCAACGCAAGGATTCAATCTAGTAAAGCAAGGTAAGCTATCTTATGAAGGTAAGTTGCATCTAATCTACTAACTCATAAAGAAAACGAATCTAATCTAATCTACTAAAGAGGTAACAAGAGAAAGCAAGAGATAACCAATCTAGAGAATCTAGATCATGCTTATGTTGTAGCTCCAAACAAGATAGATGAAGATAGCAAAGAGAATCTCATTAAAAGCATCTTTAAATCGTGGCCTTCCCATCCGACTCCGAAAACATCCGCCTTTCGAGACCCCGTTCGTCACAACGTATCCCTATTCATGCGGGGAGCTTAGGGCGAGTTCGATAGAACAAGTTGAAATCACTTGGCCGGTCCGGTATGCACCTCTAGCCACCGCGGCTACAAGAGCACCCTATGTAATCTATCTTAAGTATAGATCGTAGAAGAAGCAAAACCAAGAAGAAATCAAAATCATCGAGAAGGCACTTAATCGCTAGAAATCGGATTCACTTACAAACTTCACCATGAATGATTACATGAACAAGATCACCACCGGGGCCCTCCCTCGATCTTGATCCTCACTCCGAGCTCCGACGTGGTCTTCCATGCAAGGTTCCCACGTCGGCCGGGGAAACCCTAGACAACTAGCACGACCCTCATCTTCAAGTTGGTGTCCCTCAAGCTTCTCTCGCTCCTCGGCGGCGGAATACGACCTCTTCTCTGCGTGGCTCTCGGTCGGGGGACTATAAATAGCCCGATCGGCGGCTAGGGCAAAGGACGTCGCATTTGGGCCCTAAATGGGCCTGGGCCGACCGGATTGGGCCGGCCGGCCCGGGCCCATTTAGGCCCGGCCCGCGGGCTCCTTTGCCCGAGGTCGGTTCCCTTGCTTCCGGATGCTTCCCCCTTCGCATGTAGGTCCATGTCGTCGGTTTCTCTCCGAATTGGACTCAACTCCTTGTCTTGCAAGCTTCAGCACTTTTCTGGTCAGGTCCCTGGAGTTTGTTGTCTTCTCGGATCGAGTCCCCGGCTTCTTGGAGTTAGTTTTGCTTCATTGCATGACTTGTTCAGGGCTTCAAGGTCTTGTCATGAGGTGCTTGATGAACTTATCCCGAAAGTCTTGCATTCAACACTAAATCCCCGCATAAACATTAAACTCCAAAAACTACATGCACACGTGAACTTGTTATACCACGGGGGTTAGTACCAATGGATAAGGTATAAAATTCATGCCAACACCGAAGGTAAACTCATGGCTAGGTTGACGGATTTTCACCGTCAACATCGAGGCTTGTTGCTCGGGGGTTCGGTCGGAAGGAGGGGATTGACTACGAGGAGACCTTTGCTCCCGTAGCTTTGTTTGGAGGCGATTAGGATCCTTCTAGCCTTTTCCGTGGCTAAAGGGTTCAAGTTGCACCAAATGGATGTGAAGAGTGCTTTTCTGAATGGTGTGTTGGAGGAAGAAGTGTATGTGAGGCAACCTCCAGGGTTTGAGAGTGAGAAGTACCCCCACCGGGTGTACAAGTTGAGGAAGGCGCTGTATGGGTTGAAGCAGGCGCCTAGAGCTTGGTATGGTAGATTGAGGGGTTCTTATTTGAGAGAGGTTTTGAGATGGGGAAGGTCGATCAGACATTGTTTTTGCTGAGGCAGGGCAGAGATATCCTGATTGTGCAGGTGTACGTGTATGATATTGTCTTTGGTGGCTCGTCTAACTCTCTTGTTGCAAGGTTTGCAAGTGATATGAGCAGGGAATTTGAGATGAGCATGATGGGCGAGTTGCAGTTCTTCCTCGGGCTACAAATCAAGCAATCAAAGGAAGGAACATTTGTGCACCAGGCTAAGTACACCAAGGACATTGTGCGGAAGTTCAAGATGGAGGACTCCAAGGCTATGACGAAGTCGATGAGTACGACTACAGCTCTTGATGCGGATGAGGAAGGTGAACATGTGGACCAGAAGGAGTACCGGAGCATGATCGGGTCACTCCTCTACTTGACGGCAACGAGGCCGGACATCCAGTTCTCGGTGTGTCTGTGCGCTCATTTTCAAGCGTCTCCGAGGACTTCGCATCGACAAGCGGTGAAGAGGATTTTCAGGTACTTGCGTCACACTCCCGACTTCGGCCTTTGGTACTCCGCATCCTCTTCTTTGGCGCTTCATTGTTTTTCAGACGTGGATTTTGCCGGGTGTCGGTTGGATAGGAAGTCCACTTCTGGGACTTGCCAGTTTTTGGGTTCTTCTTTGGTGTCTTGGTCTTCCCGCAAACAATCGAGTGTTGCTCAATCCACTACCGAGGCCGAGTATGTTGCCGCTGCTAGTTGTTGCTCTCAGCTCCTTTGGATTTCATACACATGAGTGACTTTGGTGAGGAGTATACCCATGTCCCACTTCAATGTGATAGCACCAGTGCCATAAGCGTTGCAAAGAACCCAGTGCTCCATTCCAAAACCAAGCACATAGAAGTGAGGTATCATTTTCTGAGAGACAACGTAGAGAAAGGGAAGATAGCTTTAATTCATGTACCCACACATGACCAACTAGCCGATATTTTCACCAAACCCCTAGATCAAGCAACTTTCACTCGTTTGCGGGGAGAACTTGGTGTGTGTTTGATTTCTTGAGTTGGGTGTGTGGGATCTCTTTTGTAGCATATGTATATTTTCCTTTGTGCATTTCTTGCATTTGGGATGGCATATGTAACATGATGTATAGGCATCCTTATATTTTAGATTGCATGCATTTTGTATCATATGCATTTTGTAGGAAAAGCTTCTCTCATATACATTGATCACCATGATGTGCTATATATGATCTTGTGAGCTAGTTTGGTATGCTATGGTTAGTTTGTCTTAGCTCTTGATGATCTTGATTTATATCCATGGTTGATGGCTATGCTTTTGAAAAATGTCACATATATGCTCTCTCGTGTGTAAATGCCTCTATATGATCTTGACATGTTTTAGTGGCTTGGTTATGCTTAATTTGTGGTTGGATAGCTAGTTTATTGATCATATGGGGCCAAAGGCTCATTTGCCATCATGAATGTTTAGCCCTCTTGCTTTATCTTTATGTACCAATTATGAATCTGAAAATGAAATGTAAAATGCTTGGAAAACATGCTCCCATGTCATATGTGCTGAATTTAATTTGCTTTGGGTGCTAAACCGTTGCATGATGCCTACCAATGAGAAATCTCATACATAGAAGTAGGCACATGGCTCGGTGGCTTTGACATGACATGAGGTGCTTGTGGGTGTTTGTGATGGTCTTATGATTAGAATGGTTGTCCTAGCATGAAGTTTGTGTGGCTTTGCCATTTTGACATGTTTTGCTCATGTTTAGGTTTTTTGCTTGTGAGAGAGTAACTTTTCGCAAAATTACTCAAATCCTTTTTAGCCTTGTCCAATGGTTGTGAAACTTGGTGATCATGTAGTTGAGGTCATTACGAACCTGTAGAGTATCTAACTTGCTCATTTTGACATGTGTAGCATCTTGTGATGAATTTTGTATAATTGAGAAGCTCTAGGTTGCATTTGTGCCTTGATTCATGCATTGGCAACAAGGGGGGGAAAGGAAGGTGGAGAAAAGTTGCTTTGTATCCCTGGAACCTATCCCAAGTGTCAAGGGGGAGCTTGTGCATTTCTTTTGCATTTTTGGCTTTTGGGGGTGTGGTCTGCTGTGTGAAATCGGCCTGACCGGTTTTGGAAACCGGTCTGACCGGTTTTGGTGGAACCGGCCTGACCGGTTATGGGAACCTGTCTGACCGGTTTTGTGCCCAGAGTTGGCACTTGATCAGGGGGAGCTTGCATATGTGCAGGGGGAGCTCTTGTGTTCTTTGGTGGTTTGTGCTCTTTGCTTGAGCATGGTTTTTGTCTCGGATGTGTCGAGCCGTTGCCCTTACCTAAGGGGTCCGAGACTTGTCTTCTTCAAGTGATCTCGTTCTTTGCCTTTCTCGG
Source organism: Cenchrus americanus (assembly GCA_947561735.1). Lineage (NCBI taxonomy): Eukaryota > Viridiplantae > Streptophyta > Magnoliopsida > Poales > Poaceae > Cenchrus > Cenchrus americanus. The sequence goes on along the minus strand of OX387245.1, from coordinate 91,779,272 downwards.
TTTTCGATCGCTTGTTGGAGTTTTTCTTTTTGTTTCTTTTCTGTTTTCCTTTTCTCTTTATTTACCAAATGTGTGTGTTGTCAATGCACTCATCAAGGGGGAGATTGAGGACCATGTGTGGTTCGAGGACCGGTGGATGGTCGCTTCCTTGTGTGATGAGTGATTGACAACATTGTGTGGACTGATTCTTGGCTAAGTATTGCAGGTGCAGGTTGCGGCTTGACTCGTGTTGGTGCAGGTGAAGAACAAGCGCGAAAGGTCGTTGCCCGTGAGGCCTCCAGGTGTGGAGAAGACAAGTAGGCTTCGTTCGAGGGACTCGGTGGCCAGCGGGGTCGAGTGCGGGCTGCATGGTGACAAGAACAGTAAGATGAAGTCGGTGGACGGTTTCTTGGTTGAGCCACAAAACCAAGGTCAAGCCGGGACTTCATGAGAGCCAAGTCATGAGTGGTGATTGGCGGAGGCTACATCAAGTTCGCGAGGTTTGCGGTGGTTCACCAGAAAATCACTGGGTTACTCGGCTGAGCCACAAAGCCGAGGACGAAGACCGGGCATGGCTGTCTGGCCAAAACCTGCCTGACCGGTTTGGAGAACCGGTCTGACCGGTTTGGGGTCGCAGGGCGCCAGAAGCTTCGAGGCGGAGGACACGCGTCGGGATCGCAAGGCTTGCGTCGAGGCTACGCGAAGTGCGGTCACCGGGCATCCGTCCGATAGTGCTACGAAGACAAATTCCCAAAGTTCCCTTGGTGGGCGTGTATCTTAGTTTAGGCTTTAGGAGCATTTTAGTCTTTCGGCTGGCCTCCATATAACCCAAGGGGTGAGAGGATGGCAGCCAACTCTTGGAACCCTAGCTCATTTGTTTTTCCATTTTCGTCTCCATTTTCCCTAGTTTTTCCTAGGAGTAGCTTGAGAGCTTCATGTGAGATCTAGAGAGAGAGATGGATGTTTGGGTGTCAAGCTAGACCTTGTACGAACCTTTCATGGCATGTATAGATGGTTCGGTGTTGTTCCTCATGGTAGTTTTCCCGTCTCTTTTGTGATGATTTTCGGAGCTCTTTGTTGATGGTGTTTTGAGGACGATTTCTTGGGGTTTTTGGTGGGTGTCACGTATGAGGTTCTTGTGCCTCTTTGGCTGGTGACTTTGCCCCCAAACCTCCTTTGAATCGGACTCGATTTGGTGGTTTTTCGAGTTGGGCGAGTTCTTGACCTAGAGAGATGATTTCTTCGATTCCTCTTGATTGTGAGCGTTTCGGGTCGATTGCTTTGAGATAGAGGTCGCCCAAGAGGTAACCTAGCTAATCCCGAAGTTTCGCTGCAATCCGTGGAGTGATTCGGGAGATCGGGCGCGAGGAAGTTGGGGTTTGACCCGCGGGCTGTTTTTCCTGTCTGTCTGGACGAAACCGGTCTGACCGGTTTGGGAAACAGGTCTGACCGGTTTTGGTCACAGTGGCCGTTCAGGAAGATTTTTGGCAGGCATGATGTTCTTCGCCTAAGAAGTCCCCTGGTCCAAGTTTCGTCGCGTTTGAAGTTCGTTTGCTTGGTTTTTGGCCTTGTTGTTCTTTGGGGGTTTTCTGGGCAAAACCGGTGTGACCGGTTTGGTCAAAGGTGTGTTTTGGAGGAGACCTTCTTGGAACAAGTCTTCCTTTGGTAGAAGAAGCTCTGGTCCAAGTTTCGCCAAGGTTCGAGTCCGTTTGCTCTAGTTTCGGGTTTTTGAGTTTGAGCTCCCTGGGCGAAACCGGTGTGACTGGTTTGGGAAAGAGGTCTGACCGGTTTTACTCTGGCAGCAAGTGCCCAAGTTGTTTTCCGCTGCGTGTTTCGAGTGTTGATTGTTTGGGTCTTGCTCCTAGGTCCAGTAGCACTCCAGTGGCTGCGTGGACTTGGCAAGAGAAGCGTGTGGAGGTGCATGAGTGAAATTGGGTTCATAGGCCGAATTCTTGAATAGAATTTTTATCGGCTCCCATTCACTCCCCCCCCTCTCTGGTTCGCCGCTTCGGTCCTTCAGGGGTCAGTTCGATGCCCCCTTTGCCCTAGGTGTTTGTCTATTTATTGCCTCTGCCACTGTCGGCCGCCACATTGAACAAATCATCCTACCGACGCCATTGACTAGAACACCACCGCCGCAAGATGAGGGAGAGAGTTATATGAGCTTGTCACAAGGATCAACACCGGTGGAGAGAAGGAATCAAGAGGAGGACTCCAAGCCGCTGGCCTAGGGGTGCTCCCAAGCTCCATCGCCGCCATCTTCATCGACGACGTTCTCTGGAGTCTCCATCACCCCTATGTGCTTCAATCCGTGTAAGATGATGGGGTAATGTCTCCGTTCATCCCTAGGATTAGATGGATACATGCTATGTGATCGCTACTCGATTCGTGTTTTCAATCTATTGTTTTCATGTTGATGATGCTTTGATGATTAAGGTTAGCTACTGTGTTTTTTCGGGCGTATGATATCCGCTACTCCCATAGATTCCATAAACATACCGTGTCCATCATAGATCTAGTCACGAATACCTTCACGTAGTGACAGTATGAGAGGAGGGAAAGGGCAAAACCGTGGTCATAACCCCCGGTAGATTGGTTTACCACTCTCGTGTAGTAGATGCATACCTTGTTATCCAAGATCCTAAGGAGGGAACGCCTATCTTTCTTAATCACTCTCTTGTGTTCACCCTTTACCATCTAGTTTAACCCTAGATTTGTTTGATCAACTTAACTTAGATTAACTTAGGTTAGATTGTCTTTACCTTTAGATTAATACTCTCTTTCAAAGGTTTTCCATTCAACTAGATTAGTACTTGGTTAAGCGCTAGTAATCCCCTTGCTCCGTGGATTGACAAGAACCTTGGGAATCCCGTGGTGAAAAAGGTGTGGGTCCGTACGCTTGCGGATCGTAGAGGGATACGTCTTTTATCCGTCAACAAGCCCCTTTTTCTGGCGCCGTTGACGGGGAGCAAGCCAGTTTTCTACGTTTAATCTAGTATTAATTTTTTGATTACTAACATATAACCCTTACTTTCTAGAGAAAAAATCCTTTTTTGTTTTTCTTTCTACTTTTCTTGTGCCTAGATGGATTTGTTCACCTCACCATTGGAAGACGAAGAGATGTCGCTAAGGGAGCTAGCAATGCCGTCAATGGAAGACATTGAGATGCAAAAATCAGATTTGACGCTTGCTACAACCCACTACGAAGTGAAGCCTTGAATCATCAAGTTAGTGGCGACAAAACCATTTAGAGGATTGGAGGATGACAACCCATATAGACACATCAAGGAATTCATGATGATATGCAACACGGTGCAACAAAAAGGAGTTCCGGCTGCTTGGTTCAAGTGGAATCTTTTTCCATTCTCCCTCGAAGATGAGGCGCGAAGATGGTACACACTTGCGTCCGTTGAAGCAAAAGGAAATTGGGATGAGCTAGTGAAGAAGTTTCTTTTGAAGTTCTTTCCCATAAGCAAGGTCCAAGACTTAAGGAGGCAAGTGCTCACTTTCAAGCAAGGAGAGGATGAAGGAATTGATGAAGCATGGGACTGTTTTAATGAACTACTTGAGCGAGGCCCGAACTTGGGATTTTCCGGTGACTTGATGTTGCATACCTTTTATTTTTCACTAACCCCTAACTCGTCTCGTTTTGTAAGCATGTGTGCAGGAGGTGATATAATGGATAAAACAATTAGTGAAGCCACACAAATCTTACAAAGGATAAGCAATGGACAAAGAATGCAACCGGATTGGCAAAGACGTTGTCGAGAGGAGCAAAATGACAAAAGCAAGCCCAAGGTGCTTGCTGAAATTTCTGAAAAAGATGAACCGGAGGTCAAGGAAGATGAACTGACCATACAAGAAATTGAAGATCCACTTCCCAAGGTAAGAGAAGCCATTTCGGATGTTAAAAATGTTGAAACTAACATGAATGTAGGCCGAAGTATGTGGAATGCTAGACCATTGGCGGAGTTCTAGCAATCCGGTTGGGTTCAAGTTGATTTCGCCCCACTAATCAATTACCGAAGGAAGGAGGAACGCCGACACGTTGCCAAACTAGTTGAAGATATATTTGATCAAGAGATGAGTGGAGAGTCGATCCAAAAGATGTTTGAAGAAGAAAGAGAAGAAGGAGATGAAGGATGGATCGACCGGTTTGACAACTCAAAGATTTGCAATAAAGGAAGAGAAGAGTACAACCGTGATGAGCCTAGTGACTTAAAGGATAAATGGGAGGAGATAGGACTCAAGATAGAAGATGAATGGGAAGGGGTTGACATAGATCAAGTACTCCAAGAAGGCCCCTCCCCACAAGGTGATAGCTTGTGTGCTATTGAAGCCTACACACTAGCAAATCAAGACATGGAAGTACTCAAGGATGACGGAAAGAGTGAATCAACAATGAGAGATCTTGACGACATGTGGTACATGGAAGATAAAGAAAGCAACATACAAGACTTTGAAGACGAAGATTGGGATGACAATGAAGACTTCAAAGAAGAGACAAATGCAAATGTAGTTGATGGATTACACGTTCCACATGATGAGATGGAGGGGATGCAAAAAGGTAACAAAGAGACACCTTCACTCGTTGAGATTGATTCGCCTTCAACAACGCTAGATGGAGCAAATATCACTCTTGTTGAAAAAGCTCTAAGGCCAAGGTACGCGCTGAAATCTCAAGATATTATTGGTATTGATGTTGATAAATTCAAATACTCATGCTCAACCAATAGTGTGAATGATAGTTTAATGTCTATGCCTTGTTCCAATAGTGATCATGTTGATAGGCTAGATTTTCTTGAGAATGAAAAAGAGGAAACATTTATGTTTGATCCAATTAATCTCACACCTAAAGAACCTTTGCCTAATGATGAGCTAAGTGCTATGCATGAAACATATGCTTCTTTTGTTTACACCTCGACTTGTTGCTACAATTTGCATGTGGTGTTAATTATGAACGCGTATGTTTACAATAAGTTTTGTAAATCTCGATCATGCTTTGCGCTTGGTCAAGCTAATGACCTTAAAGAAGAACATGTCGGGAGAAGGCCTGATTTTCACTGACCATGTAGACAAGTCTTGAATAATGAAAGGAGAAGTTATGCTTAAAGAGTTGCAAGATAAATCATCAACCTCTCCAAATTCCGCAATGGATGCTGCTGTCTTCATAAATTTGAGAGCTTGTTCAGAGGTGTACAAATGGAGAAAATGAGATATCCAGAAGCTCCATCAAGTTACCATTCCAACGCATTAAGAACCAACAAGTTTGAAGACCCGTGCAAGGAGTTATGGAGAAAACATTGAGCGTTGCGCGTTCTGAAATTTCAGGACAGATTTCATCGCCGAAGTAAAACGGACGTAACTCTCTTGTCCGGAGTCCGATTTGGGCAAATGAAGACTCGTTGGAAAGGAAATTTTTTGCACTGTGCAATGGAGTAGATCTTGAGTATACTTTCTATTCTGGACATTAAAAAAATTCATGGAGTGAAGGCAGCACCGAAGGATGATAAAGAATGAGATAACGATGAAACAAAAGGATGCTTTGGGCAAGTCTTCTATAAGTGATCAAGCACAACATGGGAAGTAAATTCAAGCTGCATTGGTACCTTTTCTTCTTGCATGAAGGGCCATGGCGATGCGACGAAAAGAAGGTATGTGAGAAAGTGGAGCTTTATGACTTTAAATGAAGCGCTTTTCGGGAGGCAACCCGTTTCTTTATATTTTTTCTACTTTCTTAGAGAAAATAAAAGAATGGCACTATCTTATGATGATCAACTTGTGGTTATTAATCTAAGTTCAGTTTTCCTTTTTAGAACCACCATGATGTTCATGATCATATTTATTTGCATGCATTGCATTTTGTTATCAATGTGATGTTTCTTTGTGTATACATGTTTTGCACATAGTTGGCTTGGTTGTTTTATATACTTAATAATGTATGTTTTTTTTCCATGTTAATACTTCATAAGGCATTATGAGTATTTTCCTTTTGTGATCTTGTGTAAACGTGGTGTTTAAACAAGATTGCGGACCATCATCGTTAAGTTCGATAAACCTAGCTGGCTTTTCATATGTTTTCAAGTTGCTCTGGTTAGTTTATAAGCTTTGCAATAAGCTTAATTTGTCTTGTGCTATAAGAGTTACTGATTTAGGGATAGACATGGTGTTTTAACCCTAGATTTATTAACCTTTGTGGCTATGGAGAAATTCGGCAACCTAGTTGTAAACATGGTGTTTAGAACTAGGTGAAAACATTGCCGTTGTTTATATGCTTTCCTATCATGTGCATACACACCTTGCACCATGTACACTCATTAGGTTTTTATTCCTCATTATACTAATTATGCCACAAGTTAAGAATCTTAGGAGACATTGTTGGATTGTTGGCAATTCTATCTACTCCCAACCGTCACCTTGGGGGTAGAATGTGCGTTTAAAATGTCTTGCAGGCAAGAAAGAGACTGTCACTACAAGGAAATTGAAGGATGGCTAAGTTCAAAATGCTTTGTCTTCTTCTTCCATGACTAGCAAAATGCTAAGCATGGGGGAGACCCTGAATCTTCAACACGGAAGTGCAACATGACACTCTAGAAGATAGAATGATCAAGATCGTTAACATCTCCGGATCAATGTGCAAGAAGCCACCGATCTCATCAAAATTATGCATGGTCTCAAAGGGAAAACACTAGATATTTTTGGATATTAGAAGCCCCGTGAAGTTACGATTCCAACAAATCAAGAATCAAGACAATCAGAGGTTCCTACAAGCGGTTATGCCTGAATCACCGAGTGCAACACGTCCTGAAATCAGTTTTGGACAGCAAACAGCGCTGAAGTAAAACGGACATAGCTCCCTTGTTTGAACTCCGTTTTCGATGAATGACCACACGTTGGAAAGGTAATTTCATAATCTTTTCAATAGAGCTATATTTCGATATATGTTCTGTTCTGGACAGAGGGAGAAATCCATGAAAAAGATACAGCAAGGAGATGATGAGAACAAGAAAGAGGAGATGGTGATGACAACATTGAAGAGAAGGGTGACCAATGACTCCATTAAGCATACAAGATCAAATTCAGAAGTTTAGGAGCATTGATAAATCAAGACAAAATCAAAAGCCACATCGATACATGGATATGTCGGGAGAAGGCAACGAAGAACTACAAAGGATGGTAACACCTCCATAGACCTTGTCTTTTCCAAACACAAATGCTTGTAAGTATGCCTTCAACCATATTAGGTGCTACATTTTGTTTTTCTCTTCCAACAATAACATGGCTACTAGGAGGAGCCCCTAGGTTTCTTTTTACTTTCAATAGATAAGCATGACCATGTGTTCACCTCGATGTTTTATATTGCCTATGCTTACGGAAAGATGATGAAAGTTGCTGCTTTGTTTTACCTACATGAAGTTATACATGTCTTGGCTAATTGCTCTCTATAATACGATCTGAAATTAATTTAAATACTGGCTCTTTTATTTGTGGAGGTGAAATGACTATGCTCTAGACCCACATACATATCTTTGCTCCTTGATTTAAGTTTATGGATAGCCAGATAACTTATTGTTTTTATGATAACTTTTATGCTATCTACATATTTGTGATGCTCTTGCAAAGTTCTACCTACCAAAGCCATATACATATATGTTTTATGATAACAAAACTCGTAGATTGCAAACATATGTTTTGATGAGTTGGATTAGGATTGATTTCTATGGTTCGAGACTAAGAAGCTGGTCATTCCTTTGTGTAACTTTTTCATGCTAGCCTTTTTGTCCATGCATTGTGGGTTTTCACATCGAAAATTTCACAAACTTCCTTGGGCATCCACCCTAAACCAAAAACATCTTTTTGTGATCACCTCCTTGTCCACGACCCAATTTGAGTATGGAGTAAAATTCTCGATAGAGATTCAAATATTCCACAATATTATGGAATTTATACCTACTTTAGCAGTCATTTCCCCTCTCTTTTATGATCGAGGATGAGCATCGTTCAAGCATGGGGGAGGAGTCATTCTCTGACACAAATGCTATATAAGTATTATGTTGCAAAAAGTATTGAGGAGCAAAAGAAAAAAAAGAAAAAAAAATGAAAAAAATATTATAAGAAGAAAAGAAAAGTAAGAAAAATAGGAAGAATAAAGTGAAAAAAGAAAGAGAGAAAAATGAGAAGGAAATAAAATAAAGAAAAAAATAAAGATGCTCCTCGGTTCTTTTGGCTTCATAAGTTCTCAAGTGCCTTCATGACACATCCATACTCAAATCTTCCAACCATGTGCAATCCGATAACGAGGACTTCACTCGTGCCTCGGGATCATCCATTTGCCACTTGCACATGTCCACTTATCTAAATGTGTGTGTTTCATCTCTCTCTTTCCAACATTTATTTTTCATGGCCTTTTTGACGAGTCTCGGTAATTCCAATAGATCTCTCTCTTAATTTGACAATATTTCGGATGTATGTTTTGCTAGGATTGTTTTTAACCTTCCAAGCTCCACATAAGCCTTCCACTATCACATATGAGTAGAGTAGGTTGAAAATAATCTAGTATAGGCTTGAGTGACTTGATGAGATGAGTGTTTCCATGAGCTTTTGCAAGAGATTTTCACTTATGTTGGATATGCATCTTTTTCAAAATTGTTCCATGTGAAAAGGTAATGGTTTGAAGTTCACTTAAGTTTGAGACCAATGTGTTTATTAAATGTGGCTTGTTCTTTATTTTTAGTCTATCTTCCATAATGAAAAAGAAGCCGGTCACAACATGAACTTTAAAAATAAATTCTTAAGAGAGAGCAATTTGTCTCGTCATGAATGACTAAGTGCAGGGATAACATTGGAAGGCAACACTGATTTCCCTTTTAAGCAAGGATTACTTACTCGAGGACGAGCAAGGTTTAAGCATGGGGGAGATGTTGACGGTGAATTTCCGTCAACCTAGAGTCCTTGTTATACATTGGTTTCGATTATGATTTGCAACTAACCCGCCACTAGGCATACTAATGATGTAACAAGTTCACACTTGCATGCCGATTTTGGAGTTTGTTGTTTACGCAGGAAATCTACGCTAAAGAGGAGACTTTCGGGATATGTTCACCAAGCACTTTGGAAGAAGATCATGAATCCCGACAACAGTCAAGACACGCGATGAACATGACTCCAAATGACCCGAGGACCGAAGCGTCAACGTGCAAGTCTTCAGGGACTCAACCAGAAAACAGCGAAGCTTGCATAGTAAGGATTCAAGCCTTAACCGTGAAGGAAACGACGTCAAAGGCCCACATGCAAGTGCACACAAATAAGGGATCACGCGAGAAGCAACCGGGGAGGAAACCGGGGCAGAACCTGGCCGAAATGGGCCTGGGCCGGCCGGCCTGGGCCGACTGGCCCAGCCCACTCCGGGGTTGGTTCGGTGCCCCCTTTGCCCTAGGTGTTTGTCTATTTATTGCCTCCGCCGCCGTCGGCTGCCACATCGAACAAATCATCCTACCGACGCCATTGACCAGAACACCACCGCTGCAAGATGAGGGAGAGAGTTAGATGAGCTCGTCGCAAGGATCAGCATCGGCGGAGAGAAGGAAGCAAGAGGAGGACTCCAAGCCGCTGGCCTGGGGGTGTTCCCAAGCTCCATCGCTGCCATCTTCATCGACGATGTTCTCCGGAGTCTCCATCACCCCTATGTGCTTCAATCCATGTAAGATGATGGGGTAATGTCTCCGTTCATCCCTAGGATTAAATGGATACATGCTATGTGATCGCTACTCGATTCGTGGTTTCAATCTATTGTTTTCATGTTGATGATGCTTTGATGATTAAGGTTAGCTACCGTGTTTTTTGGGCGTATGATATCCGCTACTCCCATAGATTCCATCAACATACCGTGTCCATCATAGGTCTAGTCATGAATACCTTCGCGTAGTGACAGTACGAGAGGAAGGAAAGGGCGAAACCGTGGTCACAACCCCCGGTAGATTGGTTTACCACTCTCGTGTAGTAGATGCATACCATGTTATCCTAGATCCTAAGGAGGGAACGCTTATCTTTCTTAATCACTCTCTTGTGTTCACCCTTTACCATCTAGTTTAACCCTAGATTTGTTTGATCAACTTAACTATGATTAACTTAGGTTAGATTGTCTTTACCTTTAGATTAATGCTCTCTTTCAAAGGTTTTCCATTCAACTAGATTAGTACTTGGTTAAGCATTAGTAATCCCCTTGCTCTGCGGATTGACAAGAACCTTGGGAATCCCGTGGTGAAAAAGGTGTGGGTCCGTAAGCTTGCGGATCATAGAGGGATACGTCTTTTATCCGTCAAGAAATCATGTGGAAGAAAACCACAAAACTCTTCACAAAGAAGAAGGGGTCATCATCATCCAAGCCGTCTTCGACGACGTCTTCGAGGAGGCACTCGGTTTCCGAGTCTCCTCGGAGCATGGAGGAGGACACGGCACCACCAAGGAGGAATGACACTCTCCTCCTCAGAGGCATGAGGGCAACAAGGAGCACGTCCATGAGGTTTACCGAACCTCAAGGGCGTACGGAAGAGCCGCCCGTCCCACCTCGTCGATCGACCCGTTCATCCGCGCCACCTCCATACACTCCGCGGTATTCCACATATGGCTTCATTATATTGTCGGAAGAGGAGGAGAAGAAACTCCAAACGCCGATTTCGACGATCAAGCACTCAACTATTTGGGTTTCGGCACGGACATATATTATATGTTGGGGCACCTTGGATGGGTGCAATTCTCCAACGGGGTGTCGGCAAACACCCACAAGGAGTTTGCCTTGGAAATCTTGATGACTATGGCGCCCATCCTTGATGAGGGGGTGCAAAGTTTATTATTCCGGAGGGAATCCAACAAGTGGTTCCCTATGAGTATGTTAGGGAGCTACTTGGGTTCCAAATGGGAGCTCCAGAGAAAGTTGACGTGCCGGACAGCTTGTTAGATGGATTTTGGAATTTAATCTCCGGAGAAGCCCACCAACAACGCAGTTCCATCTGCAACCTAATTATCCAAGTATTCTACTCTTGGATGTGCAAGAGGATTATGGGGAGGATGAGGGAGACGAAGGTGGCCGACACGGAGTTGAATTGGCTCTACTCGGCTTTAATTGGCAAGCAGCCAATAGACCCCTCATACCTTATGATCAACCGATGGTGTTGCGAGGCAACATCGGGAACGGGAGATATTGGTTCGGGGTGCTACCTCTCTATGTTGGCCATCTCCTTAAGGCCGGGGATTACAAGAAATCCCGAACATCTTTTACGTGGGACCCCTCTCGGTTTTGTGTATTTGAAACAAGGAAAATATATTAGTGGAGATGAGAGAGGAGGCTTTCATGTGGCCAAAGTGAACCTACCCCTTCCGGACTCAAGGCTTAGGCTTTTCATTCAAGGGAAGGAAGATTGGTTGGAGGAGGGACTCCTTGTCCCGGCAAAGAAAAATAAAAGAGGAAGAATTGTAGAGGAGGGATCTTCCTCCGCGCAAGCGGGTCGTGCACAACCTAACTATGTGCCACCTTTCGGCGGGATCCCTACTCCGCCAAGTTATTACGGAGGGCCACAAATGCAAGCATGGGGGGGAGGTGCACCGGTGCCCCCACAAAATTATGTGGTGCCCAACGTAACCTTCACGGAGCCCTACGCTCAATATCCCCAACCACAACAAAGCATGACCATAATTGGACGGTATGTTGCGAGAAATATGCAAAACGTCGTAGCCATCCAAACCAACGCGGCTCAACTTAGTGAGGGCAATGCAAATATTGCCTATGAACTTGGGCGCCTTCACCTAGTACATTCGGATCAATTCGTTGGAGGGGATGTCCAACCCTACTATGAGCAAGGGTACAACTACCAAGATTATCAACACCAACCACCGGCGGAGAATTAGGAAGAAGGAGGAACTTTAGTTTTCTTTTCTATTCCCTTTTTCTGTAATTTTCAGCTTGTGTTTGCGTAGTATTTTCAGTTTTCATTTAAATTTTAGCAAGTGTGTTAGTTTATTTTCAGCATGTATTTCAGTTTGTTTTCATCATTAATAAAGACATCACCTTGTTTACACCATTGGAAAAGTTACAAAATTTGTGCCATGATGATATATGATTATAATTGCCGCTTTGTTTATCTTTGTAATTGATTTATGCATGTAAAAGCTAGTGCTCTCTTAAAATACTATTACGAATGAAAGGAAAGAAGATCAATGTTATTATTCTCTGTGTACAGTACAAGTATTTATTCTACAGTAATTGGCAACTGCCAATGGGTGAAAAGGTGCCTTGTTGGTTACGATGCCTCTTCGGTGGAGGATTTCTTGCTTTGTACGATACCTGTTCACTAATACTAATCCTACCACTAATTAACTATATTTATCTATTGATCACCAATTAATTATCTGTAATTAATCTTAACACTCCCCCTTGATCAATAGATCCTGCGAAGGCACCGTTTAATCTTGTAGAATTTTTTATTTTGGATTGTCAATCGTATTCTTGAAAGCTTTGGAAAACCCTGTGGGAAAAAACCAAAGTATATCGATATATCTGATAAAACTCATTAAAACCCAGTGGGAAAATAAGGAGAAAAATCCCATGATATATATAATTCACAATGTAATATTAAAGACTTAGTCTAAAGACACTTTGATCAAAGATCAATATGTCATATATTATCCTTGAAAAACCTCTATGAGGAAAAATAGATAATATGACAATTATCATGTGTTAACATTATCTCATTAAAAACTTTATGTGAGAAAGCTCCTTAAGAGTAAAACTCATATAAAGAAAAGAGTGTAATGTGATGCTTATGTAGGTTATATCTTAATGAGATTCTCCCCCTGATTTTTGCAAATCTCTAAGTCTTCTCATACCAATTCCTTTAACGCATTTAGAAAATGATAAATATGGTAGAGACTTTGTAAATAGATCAGCTAAATTATCACAAGACTTAGTTTGCAAGATTTCTATTTCTTCATTCTTTTGGAGTTCATGGGGGTAGAATAGTTTAGGAATAATATGCTTAGTCATATTACTCTTTATATAACCTGACTCCATTTGAGTAACACATGTTGAATTATCTTCAAAGATAATTGTCGGTGCATCAACCGTCCCAATACCACAAGATTGTATTATGTGGTTTATCATTCTGCGGAGCCATACGCATTCGCGTGATGCCTCATATAATGCTATTATTTCAGAATGATTGGTTGATGTAGATACTAAAGTCTGCTTTGTAGACTTCCAAGATATTGTTGTGCTACCTTGCATGAATACAAAGCCTGTTTGTGATCTGCCATTATGGGGATCTGATAAATAACCAGCATCTGTATATCCTATAAGATTAGGATTTTGACTTCTACTAGAATAATCCAAGATCTCTAGCACCATTGAGGTATCTGAAAATTGACTTAACTCCTACCCAATGACGTTTGGTAGGTGCAGCACTATGTCTTGCTAATAAATTTACTGCAAATTCAATATCCGGCCGGGTATTGTTAGCAAGATACATAAGTGCTCCAATCGCACTCACGTATGGGACTTGTGGTCCTAATACCTCTTCTTCTTTTCCCCGTGGTCTAAAAGGTTCCTTCTCAATATCTAAGGATCTTACTACCATGGGAGTCTTTATAGGATATACCTTGTCCATATTGAATTTCTTCAATATTTTATCCATATAGGCAGATTGGTATACAAATATACCATTGGGTAAATGCTTAAGTTGTAAACCTAAGCAATACTTCGTTTTACCCAAGTCCTTCATCTCAAACTCCGTCTTTAAATGATGACGAGCTTCATTAATATCGGTTTCACTGCTAATGATATTAAGATCATCGACATATACCGATATGATACAAAATCTTGTCGAGGACCGTTTAATGGAGACGCAAGGACAATCATCATTGTTGGTGTATCCCTTCAACTTAAGGAATTCACTTAACCGATTGTACCACATTCGTCCTGACTGTTTTAAGCCATATAATGACTTCTGCAACTTGATGCAATACATGTTACGATTTGCCTTATTATCTGGTATACGGATTCCATCAGGAACCTTCATGTATATATCAGAATCCAGTGACCCGTATAAATATGTTGTCACTACGTCCATCAACTGCATAGATAGATGATTTTGTACTGCCAATGAGATTAAATATCGGAACGTTATTCCGCTCATGACCGGAGAGTATATTTCGTTGAAATCAACGCCAGGTCTTTGCGTAAAACCTTGTGCCACTAGCCTCGCTTTATACCTCACCACTTCGTTGTTTTCGTTTCTCTTACGAACGAAAACCCATATATATCCCACAGGTAGGATACCAGGAGGTGTTGGCCTAACTTCTGAAAATACCTTTCTTTTATTTAGCGAGGCAATCTCTACTTCAATTGCTTCTTTCCACTTATCCCAGTCCGAGCGCTTTTTGCACTCAGCCATAGACTTGGGATCCAAATCAGTGTGAAAGACATTTGCAATTTCTTCAGAGAAATAAGAGTCGACTACTATGGACTTACGATCGTAAGATTCTCTAGTCTCAACAAAATTGATAGCGATTTCTTCAATCCTTAAAGACTCATCATTATTTCCCTCAATGATGGATCCAAGAGGTTCTGATGTATTAGCTCCAGTGTTAATGCGCATAACTGAGCTAGAGTGTGGATTATAACTATCCACAGAACATACAATGTCCTCCAGCTGTCTATTAACCAAATTTGTATTTGATTTTGTTGTCTTCTTCTGCTTATTAGCAGACTTATCTTGCTTCTTAGAAGTGCTTCTCCCCCTCTTATTATTAATCGGGGGTTGAGTGGTTTTCTTTGGTACCTCCACTCTTTCAGGCACATTTTTTGTAGGATGATAAGACTTCGTGACACCATTATAATCTGTAAAAGCGTCTGGCAGATTATTTGCAATATTTTGCAAGTCAATGATTCTCCGAACCTGTTGTTCAGTCTCAATAGTACATGGATCTTGAAATGAAATGCCTTCAGCATTCCAATCTTTTTCTTGGCATTTATTTCGGTACGATTCTCCCCCTAATGCCGAGAAATGATCCTCATTAAATATGCAATTGGCGAACCGGGCAGTAAAAAGATCCCCTGTCAAGGGTTCTAAGTACTTAATGATTGATGGAGAGGAATATCCAATATAGATCCCCAATTTCCTGTGCGGACCCATTGATGTTCGCTTAGGTGGTGAGATGGGTACGTATACAGCACACCCAAATTTACGCAAATGGGAAATACTAGGAGGATTCCCATGTACTAAATGTAAGGGGGGAGTATCATGATATGCAGTTGGTCGTAGTTGGATTAAGTCTGCAGCGTGCAGAACTGCATGACCCCAACACGACGTAGGCAATTGACAATTCATGAGTAAAGGTCTTGCTACAAGCTTGATCCGTTTAATCAGTGATTCAGCCAATCCGTTTTGAGTATGGACATAAGGAACTGAATGTGTAACTTGAATTCCCAATGCCATACAATAATCGTTAAGTGCACGGGATGAGAATTCTGCAGCATTATCCATACGAATAGATTGTATCTTATGTTCAGGATATTGCGCCTTTAATTTTATGACCTGAGCCATAATTTTGGAAAGGCATGGTTACGTGTCGATAACAATGACACATGAGACCATCTAGTAGATGCGTCAATCAAAACCATAAAGTATCTAAATGGCCTATGAAGGCTGAATCGGACCACAAATGTCTCCTTGACTTCGTTCAAGGAATTTTAGTGGTTCTGCTCGGATTTTAAGATAGGATGGTCTTATAATTAATTTCCTAGTAGCACAAGCAGTGCAACAAAAATCTTTATTCTGGGGAAATTTAGCTTTTGCCATGTCATGACCTATTGAATTGTTTATAATTTTCCTCATCATCCCTATTCCTGGATGTCCAAGTCGATCATGCCAATTTCGGAATGTATCGACATCTTGGAAAATTATTTTATAAGTAACATGTGGGACAGTTTTAATAAATGTATAGTACAATCCAGTTTGGAGTGAAGAGAATTTTTCACATATTTGTTTGCCATAGCCCGTAAGTTTGGTCAATAGGAGGTATTCCTTATTACTATCTACATGTGTTTCTGAAGAGTATCTTGACCCCCTAAGTGGGTTTTGGTGATTTAATGACACACACCTAAGTAGCTAATGATTTATCTAGTCCATGAGCAGGTATTAAAATTATGTATGGCATCAAGTACAGTTCGTTGACTATGCAAAAAGGAAAGTGGTGCTCTAAAGGATTCCTAAGAAGGCTTATTTATTTTACACTTTTGAATTTGAGTCCTAGGAATGCCGTACTATCAAGAGGGACAGGAATTATGTCTTCCAAGAGTCGAACAGGTGCTCTAGTTGCTAAAACAATCCTATGAGAGACACCTTCGTACCAACACGTTCACGGGGATCTTTTCTTGGGTGCTGACTTTGGAAGGCCGGAGTATCCGGGTTTACCCCGGAGTCTCCGGACTTCCCAGAGTTTTCGGGTTTACCCCGGATACTCCGGGTCTTAAAGCCTCAATGGCTATATTCTGGGTGAGGGGGTATAAAAGCCCCCTCCACCCCCTTCTTTACTCTCTCTCCTGCCATTTCGACATGAACTTCATCAGACCTCATTTACTCCCCCTCTACTCTCTTTGGCTCAAGTTTGGTGAAATTTGTTGTGGGGATTTAAGAAGGTTTGAGAGCAAGAGCTTGGAGAGTGCTAGTGAGCTGATTTCCCATCTCTAGAGCACCTCGTTCTTCGCTTGGTTGGCAAAATTCGTGTTTGTTACTCTTGGAGCCTTGTGCTCCTAGCCGGCTAGGCGTTGCCTTGGAGCATCCAAAGATTGTGGCTGCCCAAGGAAGTTTGTATCACCCCGATTTTGAGTAAGTAACTCTAGCTTGATCTTTGTGGTTGCTAGAGGGAGGAAAGTGACCTAGGTGCAAAGGTCCACCCTTCGTGGGTACCTCAACGGAGACGTAGACCTCAAGGTGTGAGGTTGAACTCCAGTAACAAATCCTTGTGTCTCTTGTGCTTGTTCTTCTTGTTGTATGCTTGTTTCTATCTTGAGCACATATTTAGGGTTTGGTGCCGATCTACTTCGTTGTGAGGTTCCCACAAGATTCAAGTGGATAAACAGGCTTGCCTCATCTCAGTGCATAACCTATTTTCATAGATTTACATTTGAGCAAGTTTAATTTCTGTCGAATTTGATTCCTACCTGACAGGCCGGAATATCCGGACATTTTGCCGGATTCTCCAGATTTCCCGGAGTATCCGGAAAAATATCCGGAAACTCCGGACCTGTATTTCACAGCTGTGAAAAAGTTTGTGATTTCAAGTTGGACTATTCACCCCCCCCCCCCCCACTCTAGTCGACATCTTGATCCTTTCAATTGGTATCAGAGCCGAGTTCTCCACATTTGAAGCTTAACCGCTTGGAGTTAAGAAGATATCGAATCCAAGTGATCAAGCCACACCTCTCGCCGAAGGTGATCCCGTCAACAATGTTGTTGGCATGCCTCCCATCCCACCTCAAGGAGGCAACACCCATGGCGCAAGCACGAGTCATCAACCGCATGGACGTGGTAATGAGTCCTCCGATAGTGAGGATGAGGAGTTCAATGATGCAAGGTCCAACCGCTCCGCTCGACGACCATCAAGGGACTGTACTCGAACCTCTTTCGATTACTCCCGCTTATCCTTTAACCATCCATCGGGTTCTAGCCACATTGGGAAGATACCCCAATTTGATGGAACCGGCTATTCCAAGTGGAAGAACTCGATGGAGGAGTATTTGATGGCGGTGAATCCCGCATTGTGGACTATTGTGAACAGGGGTATTACCTTTCCTAGTGGTGATGCGACGCTAACTCAAGATCAAGAAAATGAGATACAAAGAAACTATCAAGCCATACGCATCATCAAGAGTTCACTCACGTCCGAAGAATATGACAAGGTAGATGGATTGAAGTTCGCTAAGGAAGTGTGGGACACTTTGTTCATCAACCATGAAGGGACAAAGCAAGTGAGAGAAGGAAGGATTCGAGCCTTAGAAAGTGAGCTCAATCGGTTTGTCATCAAAGATGATGAATCTCCTCAAGATATGTACAATCGTTTGAATAAGATCATCAACAAAATCAAATCTCTTGGAAGTACAAGATGGGGAAGAAGAGAAGTGGTTGACAAGATTCTCTCCGCTTACATGGCAAGGGATGTTCAACTCCCGACTCTCATAAGGGAGAAGAGAAGCTTCAACAAGTTCACTCCGGCGGATGTGATTGGAAGAATGGAAGAACACCTCATCACCGTCAAGGAGTCCAAGCTTTCACAAGAAATGTCAAAGATGCATTAACAACTTGAGAAGAACAAGGGAGTGGCCCTCAAGGCATCTAGCAAGGAGAAAAGATCAAGCTCATCAACTTCAAAGACCGTGGTCGAGGAAGATAGTGATGAAGATAGTGACATGAACATGACTCCCGAGCAAATGGCTCTCTTTGTGAGGAAGTTCAACAAAATGTTCAAGAAGAGTGGCTTCTTCAACAAGAACAAGGACAAGGACAATATCAAGACGAAGAGGACTTCCAAGAGACCATGCTTTGGGTGTGGCAAGGAGGGTTATTTCATTGCGGAATGCCCCAATATAAAAGTAAGGAGAAGAGACACCAACAAGTTTGACAAGAACAAGAAGAAGGAAGTTGGTGAAGCTCATTTGGGTGAAGAGTGGGATTCAAATGATGATAGTTCCGACTCCGACATTGAAGCTGGTCTTGCTACCATATCTATTGGGGAACCAATCAACAAGTCATCACTCTTTGAAGATCTCACTGATGATGAAGATGACTTCACCCACACTTGCCTCATGGCTAGGGGCTCCAAGGTAGACACTCCCACCCCGCCCTTAGATGATGATAGTGAAAGTGATTTTGATTTTGAAAAAATGATCACTAGCTTTGGTAAAAAGGCACAAAGAAAATCTTGATTTTAATGAAAGAAATTGAGAATAGAGATGGGACCCTAGAGGTGCAAGAAGAACTCTTTAGACTTGAGCGGGAGAAAACCATTGCCCTTGAGGATGCCCTTGTAATTGAAAAGAAGGGTTTCAAGGTGCAAGAGGACTCACTCAAGGAAAACGAGATAGAAATTCTTAGCCTCAAGAAATCCCTAGCTAAAGATGAGTTGATAGTAGATGAATTAACTAGGGAATACTCCCTAGCTAAGGATGCTTGCAAGAAACTTGAGGGTGAAAAGCTTGAACTTCAAAAGAGCTTTGATAGCTTAAAGACTAGTCACATAGCATTAGAAGTTCAACTTGACAACCTCAAGAACAATGCTACAACTTCATCTAATGATGCTTCCTCTAACTCTCAAACATCAACAAGCAATGGTTGTTCTAGATGTTATAAGATTGATATAAATGCTTGTGCTACTAATGTTGCCGAGATGAATGCCATGAAGAAGGAAATTGCTAGGTTGTCAAACTCTCTCATTATTGAAAAGAAGAAAGAACCCAAGAGAGGTGAGTTTGAAACCCACACCAAAGGTTTTGGGTCAAGCTACATGAAGAAGTTTGACTTTGTGGATGGGAAGGGTCTCGGTAAGCAAGAACAAGGTACAAAAGACCCCATCCCATTCATCAAGAACCACCACACCAAAGGTATGGGAACAAGAAATGTGGTGCACGGCATGAAGCAAATGGGTGTCAAGAACTACGACAACCAAGTTAGATACAACACTCCTATCAAGTTCAAGAGCACCCAATCTACGACACAAGCACCACAATCAAAGCCAAACAAGTCAAACCAGAAGCCCAAACCACATGCTTCACAAGATAGCTTTTATGTCGATTATGTGTTGACTTGGAACCATAAGGGTAAGGTGGTTGCCAAGTATGTGGGACCTCGCACAAAACGGACAATGATCAAAAGGAATGTGTGGGTGCCCAAGATTCTTGTGACTAACACTCTAGGACCCAAATCCACTTGGGTACCTAAAACACAAGCATAATTTGTTTTGTAGGCATACTCCTCCAGTGGAAAAAAATGGGTGATTGATAGTGGATGTACAAATCATATGACCGGGGAGAAGAAAATGTTTACATTTTGTGATATGATTGAAAATCCTACGGAAAGAATTGCCTTTGGAGGCAATGGTGGAGGAACGGTTGTTGGTCTTGGTAAAATTGCTATCTCAATCAATCATTCAATTTCCGATGTTTATTTGGATGAATCTTTGGACTACAACTTGTTGTCCGTTTCACAACTTTGTGAGATGGGCTACAATTGTTTGTTCACTAATGAGGGTGTGACCATCTTTAGAAGGGGCGATGACTCCGTTGCCTTTAAGGGTGAACTCAAGGGAAGGCTTTACTTGGTGGATTTTTCATCGGATAAAGCCCAACTTGATACATGCTTATTGGCAAAGTCTAGCTTGAGTTGGCTTTGGCATCGCCGACTAGCTCACGTTGGGATGAATAATCTCAATAAGCTTCTAAAGGGGGAACACATCCTAGGACTAACAAATGTTCATTTTGAGAAAAATAAAATTTGTAGTGCTTGTCAAGCCGGAAAGCAAGTTGGTGCCCCTCATCCCGCCAAAAATGTAGTCACTACCACAAGGCTATTGGAACTACTTCACATGGATATCTTTGGTCCGGTGGCTTATGTTAGCATTGGAGGGAAGAAGTATGGATTTGTCATTGTTGATGATTACTCTCGGTACACTTGGGTATTCTTTATGAAAGACAAGAGCAAAGTTCATGAAATATTCAAGAAGTTTGCCACAAGAGCCCAAAATGAATTTGATGTGAAGATCAAGAGAGTAAGAAGTGACAATGGCACCGAGTTCAAGAACACCAACATTGAAGAGTATCTTGATGAAGAAGGCATTGGTCATGAGCTCTCTGTCCCATATACTCCACAACAAAATGGGATAGTAGAGAGGATGAATAGAACTCTCATTGAAGCCGCAAGAACCATGCTTGATGAGTACAAGACTTCGGATGGTTTTTGGGCAGAAGCAATCAACACAGCTTGTCATGCTATCAACCGTTTGTATCTTCACAAGCTTCGCCACAAGACCGCCTATGAGCTCCTAATCGGTAAAAAGCCTAATGTCTCTTACTTTAGAGTTCTTGGTTGTAAGTGCTTCATTCTCAACAAGAAGCCCAAAAGCTCTAAGTTTGCATCTAAAGTTGATGAAGGTATCTTTCTTGGTTACGCCTCAAACGCTCATGGCTATCGTGTCCTCAACAAAACCACCGGTTGTGTTGAAGTCACGTGTGACTTGACGTTTGATGAATCTAATGGCTCTCAAGAGGAGCAAGTTGATGAATTGTATGTAGGCAAGGATGTACCTGCTGAAAAGGCTATAAGAAGGATGGCTATTAGAGAAATCAAGCCTCAGGAAGAAGATGATGAGGACTGCGAAACTAAAGAAGCAGCAGCTCTACCTCCCACTGCGAACCCTGGAGAGTCCGGAGAAAAATCCGGAGATTCCGGATTTTCCGGAAACTCCGGAGATAAGTCCGGATATTCCGAACCTGCTGCTGAAGCTTCGCAAGGCAGTCAAGAAACTGAGGATTTGATCCAACAAGAAGTGTCTGACCCACATCCAAGAGTTCGACAAAGTGTTCAACGAGATCATTGTGACAACCCGCCCAGGAAAATACCGTACTATCGCCTAAACCAATCCACTTTGGTCATTAAGAGATAATAAAGTATCATCCTGTTGTTGGTTGCCGGGTTAACACCCTGTAAATCACTTGAATACCAACAAGGATCGACATATATGCATTAAAACTCACTCGAAGGCGAGTCCAGAGATACATCATCATTAACATCCAAATTCGTACCCCGAAGGGTTTAATTATTACAAACCGAAGTTTTTGCCATAAAGAAGTAGTTCAGAGTTTTGAAACAACGGAATTAAACTAGCGGAAAGCAAGAACACCACGGGAGGCCAGCCATGATGCCTTCAGTCATCATCCTCCACCCACTGCAGCTCTCAGCCAGGCGGGATCTCTCCAGGCCACACATCATCGAAAGCATTACCTGGATCCACATATTATAGCAAGGCTGAGTATACTAATACTCAGCAAGACTTACCCGTCGGTGATAACTACTTCACCAATTCTAGACATGAAAGGCTTTTGGCCACTGCGTTTCTTTTGCTGAAAAGTAACAAAGAGTATGTCCTTACTCTCAAGATTTTAGCACAAGTTCTAGTGGGTTTAATCTTTACTACATTAGCCATCTAGTACAGACAAAGTTGTACCATACAATTAATCAAGCATAGTATTCATCAACTTCCATCATTAGTGATCTCATGGCTAGTGGAGTAAGCAGTCTCAGATAACGGTGATAGGCCGACAATCGATTGATTCAAACCTTGCAAGGTAGACCTAAACACAAGGTAGGATGCCCCCGCAAGGACAACTTCCCAAGCAGTTCCCAAAAATCCTCGGGTCGGGATCGAATCTTACAGTCTTTTATGCAGGCTAACCGGCATACCCCACGTGGCACCCGGAGTCACTGTACACCACCGGTAGCTAGCCGTGAGACGTATCCCAAGAGTAGTAATAGTAGGATCCCTCGCTGCCTCATTAAGGTACTAGGCTTACCGGTCCCATTCCCGACAAGTGCTTAGTACGTTCAAACACTTAACCCACAATAGCCATTGGACCGGAGCCCAAATCCCATGCTCTTACCACATGAGCAATCCAATTAAGGATATTGTTGACGGTGAAATTCCGTCAACCTAGCCATGAGTTTACCTTCGGTGTTGGCATGACTTTTGTATCTTATCCATTGCTACTAACCCCCGTGGTATAACAAGTTCACTTGTGCATGTCGGTTTTGGAGTTAAGTGTTTACGCAGGGTTTTAACGTTGAAAGCAAGACTTCCGGGATAAGTTCATTAAGCACCTCATGACAAGACCTTGAAGCCTGGTACAAGTCAAGCAATGAAGTGAACATGACTCCAAGAGCCCAAGGACCAAGCCCTAGAAGATGACAAACTCCGAGGACCTAGCCAGAAAAGTGTTGAATCTTGCAAGATAAGGAGCTTCGTCCAATTCGGAGAGAAACTGACGACAAGGGCCCGCATGCAAAAGGGGAAAGGATCTAGAAGACGCGGGAAGCAACAACAGGCAAAGGAGGCCACAGACTGGGTCGAGATGGGCCCAAGCCGGTCGGCCCAGGCCGGCCGGCCCAGCCCATTTCGGGGCCCAGTCAGCCTCCCCTTTGACCTAGTTGCATCTCGGGCTATTTATAGTCCCCTAACCGAGAGCCACGCATCAATCAATTCGTCATCCGCCGCCGAGGAGCCGAGAAGCTTGAGGGACACCATCTCGGAGATGAGGGTCGTGCTAGTTGTCTAGGGTTTCCCTAGCCGACGTGGGAACCTTGCATGGAAGACCACGTCGGAGCTCTGGAGCAAGGATCAAGATTGAGGTAGGATCCCGGTGGTGATCTTGTTCATGTAATCATTCATGATGAAGTTTTTATAGTGAATTCGATTTCTAGCGATCAAGTGCCTTCTCGATGATTTTGTTTTCTTCTTGGTTTTGCTTCTTCTACGATCTATACTTAAGATAGATTACATAGGGTGCTCTTGTAGCCATGGTGGCTAGAGGTGCATACCAGACTGGCCAAGTGATTTCAACTTGTTCTTATCGAACTCGCCCTAGACTACCCGCATGAATAGGGACATGTTGTGACAGAACGGGGGTTCCGAATGGCGGGCGTTTTCGGAGTCGGAAGGGAGGCCACGATTCAAAGATGCTTTTAATGAGATTCACTTTTCTATCTTCATCTATCTCGTTTGGAGCTACAACATAAGCATGATCTAGACTCTCTAGACCGGTTATCTCTTGCTTTCTCTTGCTACCTCTTTAGTAGATTAGATTAGATTCGTTTTCTTTATGATATCATATATTAGATGCAACTTGGTTCTTCAATAGATAGCTTACCTTGCTTTACTAGATTGAATCCTTGCGTTGCACATTGTTCCACAAATTCGATACCTTGGGTTCACCACTCGATGGAAGAAGGGTCCCTTGACTACGATGGGAGAATTGTCTGCTTGCAACTCTAAACGAACTTTGATACAACTATTAACCGTCAACAAGCCCCTTTTTCTGGCGCCGTTGCCGGGGAACAAGAAATCAAGATCCGATCTAGTATCGCTTATTTTTTCAGTTTTTCTTTTGATTTTCTTTTGCATCTCTTAAGTTTGATCATCCTCAAAAGAAAAAAAATTAATCTAATCTAGTTTTGATTAACCCTAATTTTCTTTTTTCTTATTTTTGTTTTTACTAACGCTAACCGGAGATGGTTGGCTACCTCTCCAAGAAACCCAAACTTTTTTTGTGGATGATCCAGGAAAACTTTACAGTCAAAGGGGACGTGCAACACAAGCTAAAGGGTTGGAAACCCTAGATCCAAAAGCCAAAGTTGAAGGACCGTCAAAATCTCCAAGGGAATCACCACCTCCAAGTCCCGAGGAAGATCAACCTCAACAACCAGAGCGCGAGATCAAGCTATGCACCCCGGACATCGTTGATCTACCTATCATAAACCTTCAAGACACCGGAAGGCCGTTCAAGATCAAGAGGAGGATGGAGAAGATGGAGATAGAGAAAAAAGCTCAACACCTAAAGGCTGCCAAGGCAAGATCCACATGCAAGGATTGTGAGGAGCACAACCATGTCCAAGAGGACGCCGTCACTAAGTTCAAGGCTATGGAGAAAATATTGAAGAATACAGATGGCAAGGTGATGAAGGTCAGAAGCTCTATACGTGAAGTGTTCATCGTGATGATAGAGACGCAAGTGGGACAACTTGTCGGGCGCTCGATGGGTAACAAAGAAAAATTTCTGAGACAACTCCAAGGTCCCAAGACGGCGAAGGCTACTCAAACTCATTCGGGAGAGATGAAGGATCACACTAAGGAGACCATGAAGATCACAACTGAAGGACCGGAGTTTGAGATGCCGAGCCATTACATGAAGGAAGTAGTTGCATCCGTCGAGACCAAAAGACAAAGCCAGCCTGTGAAGACCAAAAATATGACTAAGCTGAAGAATAAGCCCGTGCCCAAGATGGTGCGAAAGTGGGTATCCAAGATTGCAATGCCCGCAAAGAGCGTTGATCCGAAGTAATCAAGTGAAGAAGTCTAGCCATGGACTATATACAAAGCGCTAGGCGAGAGGCAACCCGTTTCGTCGAGTCAAGAATAAGCTACCGGGAGGACAACCCGATTCCAGGTTTTTCGAGTCTTTTTAATAATTTAGTCTTTGAATTTCACTACGCAAAACATTAGACTTAGAATGGTTGAATAATATTAGAGACATAATTCTTGGTTGAATATTTTGTTTTGATCATAAACCCTTTACATGAACCATCCTATGTTGTTTTCCTCTTTTTCGAGAAACCTAAACCAAAAAAATTCAGAACCTATCTCAACCATTCTACCCCTTTATGATGTTGTGGTTGACTTGTTTTTCATGCTAAAAACACACGAGTAGAGCCATGACTTGTATCTAGATGTTATTTAAATCTTCAGCACGTGGTAGGACTCGCGTGAACCTAGAAACTTCACTTTTGGCTGGTTTAAAAACCCATATCCTTGGTTTCTTAAGAGTTAGAATTTTTCTAAGGCTCATTTAATTTTATTTCATTCAAAATCTCTCTTATCTAATCAAAATTAGAACCTAAACCGATGCCCCCCCCTATGATCAAGCCGGGAAAAGCTTGCTCTCAACTAATGAAGGCAAACAATACCGGTAAGACCAACATAAAAGTAGTCAGAAATATTTTTCGACTTACATTTGTTTTTAATGATTTAAAACCTTCTCTAAATTTATGCTCGAGCTCTCCCATAGCTCTGAATTTATTTTTAATTTTCGAAATTGGAGGAGTGATTAGCGTTGAAACATGCTTAGAGGGAGGCAATCTAGCTCACCTAACCATACATGCACCATGATACATCATGGGGTGCCCCTCTAACATCTTATCAAACCACATGCAAGGACAAGCATGGGGGGTAGCCAAGGCTTTGTTTTGTAGGAATATCATGGATACATGTGAGGCAAGGTAGTATGGAAGTGAGTCAAGGCGAAAACATCAAGTGGAAGGAGCAATAATGCAAGCGAAGGAGTGGACGAGAACGTCTAGAAGGTGCACGCGGTAACGAAGCAACAAGTGCACTAGAGAAGAACCGAGCCAAGAGGAAGAGAGAGGTAAGTCTCCCATCCAGCTCTTTGTTCGTGTGCTCTAGTTTGTAGTCCGGAACCACCTTAGACTTAGCCATCCACCTCATTTGTTTCGTGCAACAAAACACATCCTAATTCCACTGAAAGTCCAGACTCCAAAATAATATTTGTGTACCTCATTACAGGTTGAAAACCCTGGATATATATTTGTGAGGAGAGTGCTGCAACCACGGAAAAAAACTACAAGTCTTTGCACCAAGAAGAAGGGATCATCGTCGTCCAAGCCATCATCGACTTCGAGGAGGCACTCGGTTTCCGAGTCTCCTCGGAGTATGGAGGACACAGCACCGCCGAGGAGGAACCACACTCTTCTCCTCGGTGGCATGAGGGCTACACGAAACTCGTTTATGAGGTTCACCAAACCTCAAGGACATATGGAGGAGCCGCCCGTCCGACCTCGCCACTCGACACGATCATCCGCTCCACCTCCATACGCTCCGCGGTATTCCGAGGGGTATGTCATCAACGGAGGAGGAGAAGAAGCTCGCTCGCCTTGAGTAGAGGCTTGTAGCGAACGTCGACTTCGACAACCAAGCTCTCCACATATTGGGTTTTCATACGGGACACCGGTGCAATTCTCTAACGGAGTGTCAGCAAACACCCACAAGGAATTCGTCTAGGAAATTCTCATGACCATGGCGCATATCCTTGATGAACGAGTGCTGAGTCTCTCATTCCGTTTGGAGGGAGCCCACAAGTGGAGAAGAAGGAAGACACCGTCGGAAGGGTAACCTTGATCAACGGTGCTATGTCTAGCACCTTGATGGGGTAATCTCCTTATTCATCCATGGGTTGTAATCGATCTTGAGATGCAATCATACTTTGTTGGATTATCTATCTATCATCTTGTGTTGAATATAATTTATTGCTTAAGGTTAGCTACCATGCCGTAAAGGAAGTAAGGTCTCAATGCTTCCTTGGATCCATTCAACACATCGTGTCCATCATAGGTCTAGTCATGAATACCTTCGCGTAGTGAGAGTACGAGAGGAGGGAAAGGGCGAAACCGTGGTCACAACCCCCGATAGATTAGATTGGTTTTCATGATCAAAATGATTGCATATTCTAGTATCGTAGACCCATGGGCGAGTGTCTCCAAACTTTATTGAACAAGCGGTTCCCTATGGTATTAGGGAATTGCTCGGTTTTCAACGGGAGCCTCGGAACAAGTGGATATGCATGGAGGCACATGGGAAGTTTTTTTTGGAGTATGATCGCGGGAGAAGCGTAGCAACAAAGAAATTTTATCCGGAACCTCATCATCCAAGTGTTTCACTCATGGTGTAATAGGATTTTGGGGAGAATAAGAGAAACAAAGATAACCAACACAGAGTTGAATTGGCTTTACTCGGCTTTGATTGCCAAGCAGCCAATCGACCCCACTCACCTATGATCAACCGGTGGTGTTGTGAAGCAACATCGAGTTCGGGAGATATTGGTTCGGGGTGTTACCTCTCCATGTTGGCTATCTCTTTAAGACCGGGTATTACAAGGAACCTGAAGCATCTCCTACCAGGACTTCCCTAGGAATTTATGAAGCAAGGCAAGAACATAAGTGAAGATGAGAGAAGAGGCTTCAAAGTGGCCAAAGTAAATTTGCCCCTATCGGATGGAGACTAAGACTTTTTCTTGAGGGGAAAGAAGATTGGTTAGAGGAAGACTTCTTGTGCCGGCGAAGGAAATGAAAGAGAAGGATTGTAGGAGAAGGATCTTCTATGGCCCAAGAAGGAGGTGCACAACAAAATTATGTGCCACCATTTGGAGGAATTCCGGCGCTGCCGAGTTACTACGGTGGTGTACCAATGCAAGCATGGGGGAGTGGTGCAGCCATGCCCCCACCAAATTTTGCGGTGCCCAACGTAGCCTTTGCGGAGCCATATGCACATCTTCCTCAACCACAACAAAGTGGCCATCATTGGAGGGTACGCTGTGAGGAACATCCAAATTATTGCAGCCATCCAAACCAATGCAAACCAAATGGGTGAAGGAAATGCAAACATCGCTTATGAGCTTTGACACCTTCACCTAGCACCGTCGGACAATTCATAGGAGCAGTAGTGCATTCCTATTATGAGCAAGGGTGCAACAACCATGATTATTAATATCAACCACCGGCGGAAGATTAGAGAGAGGAGGAGCTTTAGTTATATTTCCTTCACCCCCTTTTCTTTAATTTTCAGCTTGTTTGCGCCTATGTATGCGTAGTATTTTCAGCTTTTACTTTAATTTTTAGTTTTACTTCAATTTTCAGCATGTGTGTTAGTTTTTATTTTCATCATGAATAATGTCACCACTTAGTTTTTACCTTTGGTAAAGTTACAAAGTTTGTGCCATGATGATATATGATTATAATTGCCGCTTTGTTTATCTTTGTAATTGATTTATGCATGATTAAGCTTATTCTCTCTTAAAAATACAAATCTGAATTTATCTAAATGCTAGCTTAATCTTTAGCGGAGGTTATGATAAAAATAAAGACCCATAGTGTTTTATGTGCTCTCAAGTTTTAGATGGATTAAAGATAATTTATTTTTGTTCTTAAAAGTAATGCTAACCTTGTCATAAATACCAGTTGCGTGTTGTTGCACCTATCCAGAGCCATATAAATATTTTAGTGCAAAAACTTAGTATACAAGTGTCGGGGACAGCCCTAGGGGTCCCCTTAAACAACGGGGAAATCCTCACTTAATCCCGCAACCGCATCGAAACACGCTAAGCCTAACCATGCAGGTAACTAACCATGCAGGACACGGCCCACGCCGGGACCCCGACGGCCCACCAAGACAGCCCGCTTAGAAGACCCCTCGAGCAGGCTCCGCCTCGCTCGAGGGCGCGCTCCCCCTCGAGCGGGCTCCGCCCCGTTCGAAGGGCAACTCTCCCCTCGAGTGGTCCCGCCCCGCTCGGGGGCTCACTCCCCCTCGAGCGGGTCTCGTCCCGCTCGAGGGTCCGTCCCGCCCTCGGCCGGGGCCCGCCACGCTCACGGGCGCCCCGCACGCGTGCGCCGGCCCCGTACTTGGGCATTTAACGCCCGACGCCGCGGGGACGGCGCCATCATGCGCCGGGGCTCACGCCCCGTGCCGCCGCACCAACTCCCCGGGGAGGAGCCCATCCCCGCCACCGTAGGGATGGACCGTGCGTACGGCCGGTGTCGGTCCCGTGACACCGCGCGCCCACTACAAGACGGCTAACGCGCCCGACCCTCGAAGGGGGGCCGGCGCACCCTCGATTTCACTTTCCCGTGACCCTACGGTGTTAGGGTGGGGGGCGCTAGGCCGGTGGATGGCCATCCCGGTCACCGTAACGGCGCGGCCGCCGTACCCACGCGTGCGTGCGCACGCCCGGCGCTGCGCAAAGAACCACTCGCTACCGCGCGCCGCATTGGGAAGGAACGCCGTTCGCCCACTCCCGTACCCCCGTACCGGCCATCATCGCACCTCCCTCGAAGCCTATCGAGGACGCCACCACCATCCGCCGCCCCCTACCCTCGAACCGCCACTGTTCGGGTACGGGGTAGGCCATCATGGCCGGATCGCAGCGAAGATTGTCCGGACGGCCGCCCACTCTACAGCGTAGCACGACGTGCACCCCCACGTAGCTGGATAGCGCGGCGTGCATGTAACTCGCCGCCCCCTTGGCCTATAAAAGGGGAGGCGAGCCCCCGCCGCGGGGGGAGGACGAACGGATTCGGCCGAACACAACACACCGTGCACTCACTCTCTTATTCTCCCACAACATCTTCAGCCACTCTCCCAGGGACTTGGAAGCCACGCTTTCTCTCCCGCCTTGCTTGTACTTGCCCCACTACAAGCACCCCCGGTGCTGAGTAATATAGTGCCACGAGCACGCCCCTGCTGGACGTACGGCCTCCTCGGCCGGAACTAGGATAAAACCTTGTGTCACTTGTTACTTGGCATCGACCATTGAGGGATAGACCTAGGCGCTATCTACTGGTTAGTGTCGGGACCATATTCCGCACCGACAGTTGGCGCCCACCGTGGGGCATCGAGCGCCTAAGGTCATTTCGCCAACTCCCTCCATGGTGATCCGCACTGAGTACTGTGCTACGCGCTACTGCATGGGTAGCTCTGACCCCCTCCCAGCCGGGTTCGAAATCCGCTTCGGGGACCTGAACTTTCAGGCTACGGGGAACGGCTATCTCATGCGCCTCACCAACCGTGAGGAGCTTCGCGCGCGCCGCCGAGCCGGAGTCCGCCCCCGGTCTCCGCCGCACGAACGACACCGGCGCGGACGCCCGCAGCGCGGATGCCGCGGGTCCGTCGACGCCGCGACGCCGCCGTCGCTCGGGCTACGCGCGCGCCGGGCGCGGTCCGAGCGGCGGCGGGCCGAGCGCGCCGCCGCCCAACGCGGTGCGCCCACCGTCACGACCGCCGCCACCGCCCCGGCGGGACCGCGTGCGGTCTCGACCACGCATCCCCATCGGGCTGCGTGGCGCCACTACGGCCTACAACGCCAACGTCAACACGACGATGCGCAGGGTTCCGCCTGGCCGCCACGTCTTCGTCGCCAGGGACCCCGGCACCTCCGCAGCAGATGAATCGTCCCTAGGCTCCGTCGACACACTGCCACCCGCCAACCGCCACGGCACGCGGGAGTGGGGACTTCTCCGGCGTGCCGGACCCGGGGCCGCGTTCGGACGTTTCCTCGACGCCACGGACTACCGGGTTTGGTCGCTCCCGACGACTCCGGCACCGGAGCTACGACCCCGCGCGGGAGTGTTGCGCCGTCATCACCAACGACCGGCCAACGCCGCCGGTGCGGCAGGTGCCGGAGACGGGGGAAGTCACGCCCGCCCGGGGGATCGCTACGCGCCGGCCGCGGGGCCAAGCGCTCCCGCCGGGGCCGACGTCGACGTATACCGGCCCAAGCCCGCGAGCTCGAGGCCAAGCCGGCGGAGGAACACGGACAGCGGGCTCGCTCCGCGCCTCGATGGCGGGGAGGCCTCCGCGCGCGGCGAACGCGCGCGCGGAGCCGGGCCGACAGGTCCGCGACCGCATCAACCCCGCCCCAACGTCGACAACGCGGATACTCCGCCGCGGGCGAGCCAAAAGCTCATCGCCGCCGCGACGTTGCTGCGCGCCATGCCGGCACCCTCGACCCCCAAGGCTCGAGACATGCACCGCGAGGTGCAGACTCTCATCGAGCAGGCGGCCGTCCAGCAGGCCGAAAGCTCGGCCTCACGCATCCGCCAACAGGGGGACACGCGGGGTGATGATCCCGCACCAGGAGGCGAACCCTCGGTGCACGCGGGTCAACCCGCCGACCAAGGACGCACGCCGGCCAAGGAACGGCTCCTTGACGCGCGCAGGGCGCTGGATGGCGATGCCCGCAACGTCATTAACGCCAGGCGCACCAGCAAGGCGGACGCACGAGTGGCTAGGGGTTATCACCCTCGAAGGGGTGGACGCTACGACAGCGGAGAGGATCGCTCCCCAACGCCGGAGCCCCCGGGCACCCGTGTGTTCAGCCGGGAGATCCGCACGGCGGCGTTCCCCCAGCGCTTCCGTCAGCCCTCGACGATCGTCAAATACAACGGGGAGACGGACCCCCGCGTCTGGCTCAACGACTACCGCCTAGCCTGTCAGCTGGGCGGGGCCACCAACGACGAAGTGATCATCCGCAACTTGCCCCTGCATCTGGGCGACGCGACGCGGACGTGGCTCGAGCACTTGCCCGCCAGCCAGATCCATAACTGGGACGATCTAGTCCACACGTTCGTGGGCAACTTCCAGGGCACATACGTGCGCCCTGGGAACTCATGGGATCTGCGCTCCTGCACGCAGAAGCCCGGCGAATCGCTGCGAGACTTCATACGGCGCTTCTACAAGCGCTGCACGGAGCTCCCCAGTGTGGCATAGTCCGAGATCGTGCACGCGTTCCTCGAGGGCACCACGTGCCGGGACCTTGTGCGCGAGCTGGGACGCAGCCCGCCTACGGACTCAAACGAGCTGTTCGACATCGCCACCAGCTTCGCCTCCGGAGAGGAGGCCGTGGGGGCAATCTTCGACGGCAAGAAGGGCAAGCGCTCCGAGGACACGCCCGCGGAGGGCAGCGGGTCCAAAGAGCAGCACCGCAACGACAAGCGGGGCAAGAAGGGGAAGAAGCCGCGCCGCGAGGCGCGCGAGCAGGGGCGCAACGGCGGCAACGCCGAGGCCCTCGCTGTTGACCCGGCCCGACGGGGCCCTCGACCGGCTCCTCGAGGCCCGGGGGTGTTTGACGACATGATGAAGAAGCCATGCACCTACCACAAGACTCCCGTGAACCACACTCTTGAGCAGTGCGATATGCTCAAGAAATTCTATGGCCGCGCCACCGCGAAGGAGGCGGAGGCCAAGAAAGACGGAGGCGATGGCGACGCGGGTGGCTTCCCTGCTGTCGAGAATGTGTTCCTCATCTTTGGGGGACCTACCGTCGACATGTCGACCCGGCAGCGCAAGAAGGAGCGGCACGAAGTCCTCGCCGCAGAGAGGGCGCCTCCGGCCTTCCTCAACTGGTCGAAGGATGCCATCACCTTTAGCCGGGATGACCACCCAAACCGTATCCCGAACCCGGGCCAGTACCCGCTGGTGGTCGATCCCATCATTGGGAACGCCCGGTTTTCGAAGGTCCTTATGGACGGAGGCAGTAGCCTCAATATCCTCTTCGCGCATACTTTGCGCTCGATGGGGATCGGGCCGGGACCAACCGCGGCCCGGCACGAAGCCGTTTCACGGCATCGTGCCCGGCAAGCGTGTTCAACCCCTCGGACGCATCGACCGCCGTCCGGTTTGGGACCCCCAAGAACTTCCGCAAGGAAACCCTCACCTTCGAGGTGGTGGGGTTCAAAGGGGCCTACCATGCCATCCTTGGGCG
This sequence comes from Cenchrus americanus, assembly GCA_947561735.1. Lineage (NCBI taxonomy): Eukaryota > Viridiplantae > Streptophyta > Magnoliopsida > Poales > Poaceae > Cenchrus > Cenchrus americanus. Next base: position 91,746,154 of record OX387245.1, on the reverse strand, counting down.
ACCATGCTATGCCAAATTCATGGCGGTCCCCAACTACACGTACCTGAAGATGAAGATGCCGGGCCCTAACGGCGTCATCACCGTCGGGTCGTCTATCGAGCACGCATTCGACTGCGACGTCGAGTGCGTGGAACATGCAGAGGCACTAGCGCCGGGACGAAGCGCCGGTGAACACGCCGGAGAAGATGGTCAACGACGACCTCAGCTCCGCCACCAAGCACATCGGCACCTTCGAGGCCGCCGAGCAGACGAAAGGGGTCCCCCTCGACCCGTCGGCCCCCGAGGGCAAGGCGTTGAGGGTCAGCTCGACCCTCGACCCTAAATAGGAAGCAGTGCTCGTCGACTTCCTCCGCGCCAACGCCGACGTCTTTGCGTGGAGCCCCTCGGACATGCCAGGCATCCCGAGGGAAGTCGCCGAGCACTCCCTTGATATCTCGCCAAACGCCCGCGCCGTGCAGCAGCGGCTGCGCCGCTTCGACGAGGAGCGGCGACGGGCGATCGGAGCGGAGCTGCGGAAGCTTCTCGAGGCCGGATTCATCAAGGAAGTGTTCCACGCTACGTGGCTAGCTAATCCTGTGCTTGTAAAAAGAAAAATGGGAAGTGGAGGATGTGTATAGACTACACTAGTCTCAATAAAGCATGTCCAAAAGTTCCTTTTCCTTTGCCACGCATAGATCAAATCGTTGATTCAACGGCTGGGTGCGAACTACTCTGTTTCCTTGATGCCTATTCGGGATATCACCAAGTAAAAATGAAGGAGTCCGACCAGCTCGCGACTTCGTTCATCACGCCGTTCGGGACGTTCTGTTACGTCACGATGCCTTTTGGCCTCAGAAACGCGGGCGCAACATATCAGCGCTGCATGCAACACGTTTTTGGGGATCACATCGGGAGGACTGTCGAGGCCTACGTGGACGACATCGTCGTCAAGACCACGAAGGCGGACGACCTGGTTAGCGACCTTGGCGTCGCGTTCAGCTGCCTACGGGCCAACGGGGTCAAGCTAAACCCCGAAAAATGTGTCTTTGAAGTGCCGCGGGGCATGCTCCTAGGATACATCGTCTCCCGCCGGGGAATCGAGGCCAACCCCCGAAAAGGTCGCGGCCCTCGAACGAATGGGTCCGATCCGGGACCTCAAAGGGGTGCAGAAGGTGTTGGGGTGCCTCGCCGCCTTAAGCCGCTTCATCTCGAGGCTCGGTGAGAAGGGCCTGCCCCTCTACCGGCTGCTCAAGAAGCACGAGCGCTTCTCTTGGACCGCCGAGGCCCAGGACGCGCTCGACAAGCTGAAGGCGTCTCTGACACACGCTCCAATCCTCACGCCGCCACGAGACGGCGAACCCCTGCAACTCTACGTGGCCGCAACCACCCAGGTGGTCAGCGCTGTGATCGTCGTGGAGCGCACGAAGGAAGGGCACGCCCTGCCCGTGCAGAGGCCGGTCTACTACATCAGCGAAGTCCTGTCGGACACGAAGACGCGCTACCCCCGTGTCCGTAAGCCGCCGTATGCGGTAGTCCTCGCGCGGCGCAAGCTCCGCCACTACTTCGAGGCCCACCCGGCCACGGTGGTCTCCTCCTTCCCCGCTAGGAGAGATCATTCGCAACCCCGACGCGGCGGGCAGTGGGATTGCCAAATGGTCCGTGGAGCTAATGGGCGAGACGCCGCCACGCCCCGCGCAAAGCCATCAAATCGCAAATCCTAGCCGATTTCGTCGCCGAGTGGACGGACACGCAGCCGCCACCCCTCAAATCCAAGCACGTCGGACTTTGTTCTTCGACGGCTCGCAATGAAGACAGAGCGGGCGCGGGCCCGCTCTTCGTGTCACCCCTCGGGGAGCACATGCGCTACGCAAAGGCGCCTCCACTTTCCCGCGTCCAACAATATGGCAGAATACGAGGCCCTCCTCTGCGGCCTCAAAATCGCCATTGAGTTGGGCGTCAAGCGCCTCGACGTGCGAGGGGACTCGCAGCTCGTGATCGATCAAGTCATGAAGAACGCGAGCTGCCACGACGACAAGATGGAGGCCTACTGTAAAGCCGTGCGGGCCCTCGAAGACAAGTTCTACGGCATCGAGCTTAATCATGTACCCCGCCGGTACAACGAGGAAGCAGACGAGCTGGCGAAGATCTCGTCCGGCGGATCACCGTTCCCCCCGAACGTTTTCGCGCGCGACATCGCGCGCCCCTCGGCCGCCTTCGAGCCCTACCCCTCGAGCGACGGCGGACCCTCGAGGGCTCCCTCGAATCCGCCGGGTGCGGAACCCATGGATGAGGACCCCTCGAACGAGGCGTACGTGCTCTCCCTTCTCGAGGGGTACGGCTCCCACGAGGTCGATGCGATGGACATAGAGCCGGCTCCCCGTCCAAGCGGATTGGCGGGAAAAATACATCGCTCGGATCGCTCGAGGGGGAACTCCCCGCGGACCGGCCGCAGCCAGGCGCATCGCCAGGATGGCCAAATCCTTCACCCTCGTCGACGGCGAGCTGTACAAGCGCCCCGCGTCAGGCATCCTCCAGTGGTGTATACCCATTCCCGAGGGGCGCGAGCTCCTACGGGACATCCACACGGGGATCTGTGGCCACCACGCCGCGCCACGCACCCTCGTCGGCAACGCGTTCCGCCAGGGCTTCTATTGGCCTACCGCGGTCGCGGACGCCAGCGAAATCGTACGCACCTGCGAAGGGTGCCAGTTCTACGGCCGCAAGTCCAACTTGCCCGCTCATGCCCTGCAAACGATCCCCGTGACGTGGTCGTTCGCCGTGTGGGGGTTGGACATCGTCGGGCCCCTGCAGAAGGCGCTCGGGGGCTTCACCCATCTGCTTGTCGCAATTGACAAATTCTCCAAGTGGGTGGAGGTGCGCCCCATCATGAATTTAAGGGCTGAGCAGGCGGTCACGTTCTTCACCGACATCGTATACCGCTTTGGAGTGCCAAACTCCATCATCACAGACAATGGGTCCCAGTTCACGGGTCGGAAGTTCTTGGAGTTCTGTGATAAGTTCCACATCCGCGTGGATTGGGCACCGTGGCACACCCACGACCAACGGCCAAGTGGAGCGTGCCAACGGCATGATTCTACGTGGCCTCAAGCCCGAATTTTCGACCCGCCTCAACAAATCCGGGCGAAAATGGCTCCAAGAACTACCGCCAGCCGTGTGGAGCCTAAGGACCACCCCAAGCGCAGCCACCGGTTCACCCCATTTTTCCTAGTCCATGGCGCGGAGGCCGTCCTCCCCACGGACTTAGAATACGGGTCGCCCGGGGTTCGAGGCTACGACGAGGACGCTAACCGGCCGAGCCCGCGAGGACTCGCTGGACCAGCTAGACGAAGTACGCCTCGTGGCGTTGATGCACTCCGCAAGGTATCAACAGTCCCTACGACGCTACCAAGCACGCAAGATACGTCGGAGGGATTTCAGCGAAGGGGTTTCAGCGAAGGGGATCTGGTCCTAAGGCTACGCCAAGACAACCGAGGGCGCCACAAGCTATCGCCCCCGTGGGAGGGACCCTACGTCGTGGTGAAGGTGCTCAACCCGGGCACGTACAAGCTGGCCAACGAGGACGGCGAAGAACTCACCAACGCTTGGAACATCCAACAGCTACGTCGCTTCTACCCTTAGCTAGGATTTCCAAGTACTTTTTGTTGTAAAATCACATGGCCAACGCCCCAGTTGGTGTCAACTATGTAAATACTCCAAGTCTAATAAAAGGGCAACTCGGCTTTCCCCCGAAAACCCAAGTTACCCTCGGGGGCTACTACGGGGGGCATCCCCCCTAAAATGGTCCCATTTTTTGCGCAAAAACAAAAAACGACCCACACGCGCTAAGTTTGTTTCCTACTTCAACCTCGAGCCACGATTCGAACAGGGCGGAGTGGCACGGACGGAAGGAGCGTGCGAGCCGCAGATAGCCTACGCGCCGTGGCTATGGCCCTTCTCTCTCGCCTCCAACCCAGCGGGCCCCCTGCGAAAATCGAACTCCCCTAACTAGAATCTACTCAGGAAGAAGGAGAAACAAAAAGCGTGATAAACAAACGATTTCATTTACATCAAATACCCATGTTCATGAAACGACTTGTTTATTTACAAAAGGCCACGAGGCCAGAGTACTGATACACATAAAAAACGGGCCTAGCGCCCAGACTGCTTTCAGGCGGGAGGAGCAGCAGCGTCCGCGACGTCGGGGAAGAGGAACTCCTCGAAGGCCTCGGCGAGCGATCCGGCGGCGTCGGCAGCAAGCGCGTCTACACGCTCCATGGCCACCTCGTCCTCGACGCCCTCGGGAACGACGTAGCCTTCCGCCAGCGCCTCGAAATTGACCTCGTAGTGGGATCGCACCACTCCGAGGGCTTTCTGGACGCCTAGGTGCAACGCCCGGCCGCATCCGCTCCGTGACGTGGCCGCCGAGGGCGCGCAGCGGCCGGCCGCCGAGCCGCCGGCTTGGGCCTCGCCTTCCTCGATGACGCGGCACGTCTCGAGGGCCGCATCGCGCGGCTCCCGCAGCCCCGGCCGGAGGAGTCGTAGGAAGCTCCGCAGGCCTCGCCCGCCCAACGGCGTGCCCCAGGGCGGTGCGCAAGCCTGGAATTGACAAGGCGAAAAGAAATCAGAAAGGGGGAAGCGAACCCTCTAAAGCAAAAACCAACAAGCAGAGTCAAACAGTGACTCACCCTCGACTTGCTTCCTCTCCAAATCGAAGTCGCGGCGCGCGGACTCAAGCGCCAACTCGAGGCGCTGGACGGTTTCGCCTTGCTCGCGGAGGGCCAGCTCCTGGTTGGCGTTGCTGATGCTGAGCGCGAGCGCATCGTCCTCAACCTTGGAGAATGCGGCGTTCCGCTCCTCCAGCGACTTCTCCGCCGCCTCGCGCGCGACGCGCTCCCGTTCCAGCGCCGTTCGGCGTCGACGAGGGGGCCCTCGCTCCCCGCCGGAGCCGCCCCTCGCCCCCCGGCGGGCGATGCGCTCCCCGCCGGAGCCGCCCCTCGGCCGGCGACGAGGGCCGCGGCCTTGGCGTCGAGGGCGGCCCCTCGTGTCGTCGGCCTCCTTGGCGCGTCGCTCCAACTCGCGCGCCCGCTCCTCGCCCGGCGCCGGCCGCGCCCCCGCGCCCTCGAGCGACGTGCGGAGCTCCCGGGTTTCGCGCGAGCGGTGGCCACCTCCGCCTCCCGGCTGGCGCCGCCGTCCGCGTCTTCTCCGTGTCCGCGCGCGCGTTCCCGCCGCGCCTCGTCGCGATCGAAGAGGGCCGCGCGGACCCGCTCGAGGCTCGAGCGACGCACCGTGTCCCGCCTCGAGCTCTCGGGGGAGCTCGTCGGGCCGTGCCGGGCCCGTACGCCGGGCCCACCGTCCGGCGTCCTAAGAGCGTCTGCAAGCGCGTCAAAAGCGCTGCATTGCTCCCGGAACCGCTGGGCCTCGGCGTTCACCCGGTCGAACGCGTCGTATTTGTCGTGGGCGCGGCGCTCGAGCTCCTGGCATCCACACATCAAATCCCGTAAGCGCCAAGGCTTGAATGCAGCACACGAAAACGAAAAGGGAAGAGAGACGAGCAACCCTGGCTCACCTGGAAGACAAGCCAGGCCGGGCCGCCGTGGACTTGCAGCGCCTCGTTCAGCGCGCGGTTGAGCGTGGCGCCGTGGCTCCGAAGCTCGCCCCGCAGCTCCTCGCTCCCCGCGGCGTCAGCAAACGCCGGGGGATCACCGACGGCCCCCTCCACCTGAGCAGGGCAGCCGGCGTGGGAGGACGAGGCCTCGGCACCATGTCCTTGGCCCCCCACCACCATGTGACCCTCGTGCCGCCTCACGAGGGCCCCCTCCTGGGGCTCGGGGGAGTTCGTGGGCCAGCTGGCCCACTGATTCCACCCAGGCGGCGGGGAGTCATCCGAGAGCTCCACCACCTCCGCCCGAATATCGCCGGCGGGCGCGGCCGCTCGCGCCGCCTCCGCCGGCACCTCCACCGCGCCTCCGCGGCCACGGGCGCCCGACGTGGCGCCGTGGCCGCCACCCTCCGCCGCACCGCCGCACCCACGGGCGCACCCGCGAGTTGCGCCCGCTCCACCTCCTCCGCGGGGGCCGCCACCGCGGGCCGCACCTCCCCCATGGCCGCCGCCGCGGCCTCGTGTCTCCGCGGCGACCGGCGCCGGCCGCCGCCCCGGCGACCCTCGGCCGCGCCGCCGCGGCGGGCTGATCTGGGCCGGGCCTCGAGGCCCCAGCCGGGTCTTGCGAGCTCGTGCCCGCCGCCGTGCTTGTCCCCGGGCGCGACCCCCTCGACGAGCGCCGCCGGGTGGGGATCGATGCATCCGTCCTCAGCACCTTGGCTGGTGCAAGAGGGGGAACGGTCGGCACCACCCTGCGCAGGCACGAACGGAGGGTTAGAGCACTTAATCATCGACGAACCAAACCAAACGAAGAAGGACAGGCTCCTTACCTCGCAGAGGAAAAGGCCCGCTTCCTTTTCCTCGAGGCCTCTGCGGACGAGGCCGGCGCAGCGGCCACGCCTGCCGTAGCGCCTCCCGATGGCGCCGCCGCGCGCACGGGCACGCCCGCCCCCATGCGCGGGCGCGCCCGACGCCGCACCTCCCGAAGGCGCCACCGCGCGCGGGGGCACGCTCGCCCGCGCGCGCACGCCCGCCGCCGCGCCCCTTGGACGAAGACGCCGCGCGCGCGGGCACGCTCCGCCCGCGCGCAGCACACTTGACGCGCGCACGGCGCGCGTCCGCCGCGCGCGCCTCCGTGGCGCGCGCCGGGCGCCCCGCGCGCGCGCGCCGCCCTTGATGTCGATGGCCCGCGGCGGGCGCCGTTGCGCCCGCCCCGGCGAAGCCGCCGCCCCGACGCCGCGCGGGTTCCGCGACGGGGGCGCAGGCGCCACCGTCCGAGGGGCCCTCCCCCTCGCCCTCTTCCTCCTCGTCCTCCTCCGAGGACGAGGGCTCCTCGATATCCGGGGAGGAGAGCCCCGGCTCCTCGCGTCGTCGGTACTCCGCGGCCCGCCGGCCGCGCGCGCGCTTGACGTCGCCTCGCGTGCTCCCTCTTGCGCGCCGCCCGCTCCCGTCGCTCCCGCCGCGCCGCCCGGCCGAGCGCACGGGAATCGGGGGGTGGGTGGAACGGACTTGGCGATGTTGAACTCCACCGCACACAAGAGCGACAATGGCGCGTCAGGAAACAAAAGCAAGACCAAGAACTGAAACAAAATCAGGAACCCAACTCACCAGCGGGCCCGTGGGGAGCATCTCAAGGTCCCATGGGGTCCGACCCGCGAGTGCCGCACCCGGGTGTCGACGGCGTTCCGCGCCCGGGTGAGCGCATACGGCCGCTCAAGGGGCGTCGGGAGCATCCGCGACCTCGCCGGGTCGACGGGGTTGGCCGCCCCTCGTCATCTCGAAGATGCGCAGCGGCCTCTCCATCGAGGCACGACCCGCCGGTGGTGGAGGAAGGCGAGGACGCCCATCGCGTTCGGACCCCGTGCTTCGCCGGCCGCCGCAGGCGGCGAGGACGGACTCCTGCCGCGCCCGATGCTGGGCCGTGGACACTCCATAGCCCCAGGAGTCCGGCCTCTTCTTGAATACCCCGGCCGGTGTAGGGAGGAAGGCCAGGCTCGGCATTGCGCAGGTAGAACCATCCCCGCTCCCAGCCGGCGTTGTTCGTCGTCATGGTGCGGGGGATGTAGAAATCCTTGAGCCGTCCCCCGCGGGGGCAAGCGACATCCCGCCGGCGCGCACCGCGCGCGCGAGTCCTTGGCTCCGTCGTGGGCCGCGTGATGAGCTCCCCGCGGAAAAGGTGTACCCGGAGCTCCCGCTGATCGGGATCCCCGGTACCCTTCGCGACGCCCACGAACGTGGCCGCCTGCGAGATCGCGTTGGGGGCGAAGTTGTGCAGCTCCACCCCGTAGTAGTAGCACATCGCCCGCATGAAGGTGCTCGCCGGCGCGTTGAAGCCACGCTCGTGGTAGCGGACGAAGCTCACCACGTAGCCCTCCGGCGGGTTGGGCTCGTGGTGCGTCGCCGGCGGCACAATCCACTCCGTCGGGCGCCCTTCTTCGTTAGCCGCCAGCTGACCGGCGGCGACCAGCTCGCCTAGCGCGAGCCGGGTCACCGTTGACCTCTCCCATGCGTATGGCTCCAAGATCCTAAGGGGGAGCTGAGGCGGCGCCATGAGGAAGGACGAAGGAATGCGAGGAAGGAGGACAAGGAAACGGAAGAAAAAGCTCTAACGGCGACATCGCGCGGTGGCAAGAGCGGGACGAAGACGAAGGGGCGGAGGACCAAAAATGATGAGACACTAAGGTAAAAAAACCGCCGCCCCCTTCCCCCCGCAGCTTTATAGGCCGACGGGCGAGCTCTCCGGAGCGGACGCCCCCCGCCGCATTAATCGGCAGAATCTTTCCATCGCGTCGACGGATGGGCCCCACCACGACCGCGGCGGCTATAACACCGCGGGTGGGTCATCATTACGGCAAAGACCGGCGAGCAACCGAGGCAAAACCGTCACGTCCGCCCCCGCCGCGCCGCCCACTACGCGCGCGCGCGCGGCCGCAATGCCTAAAAAGGCGCGCCCGCGCTGCAAAACCGCGGCCGCAACCGCAAGGCATTTAAATGCCAGGGTCCCTTGCCAAGCAAGGAGAACCCTCGAGCGGGGCGAACCCCCGGCTCGAAGCAGAGGCGACCCTCGACGGGATATCAGCGTGAGAAGGTCGTCCGGGACCTGCTCGATGTAGAGCAGGCAACCGCGGGCACCCATGCCACGTAAAACCCTCGAGCGGCACGACCCTCGGCTCAAAATGACATCAACCCTCGATGGGATATCGACGTGAGAAGGTCGCCGGGACCCCGCTCGATGTAGAGCGAGGCACCCGCGGGCACCCATGCCACGCAAAACCCTCGAGCGGAGCGAGCCGCCCCGCTCGAGACAATGTCAACCCTCCAAAAGAAAGCACATACGCCGTGCTACCGACCGGCGCCTCGAGGATCGGCTCGCCCCGTACCCCTCGACGGCCGCAAACGCGAAAAGACCGGGGCCGTCCGGGCACGGCCCCGCACCGCCTTACCGATCGGAGGTTCGAAGCCCGACCCTCGACGGGTTCGAACGAGGGCGCCTCGGATCACGCAGTTAGGGACGACGAGGGCACGCGCATTCGAGCCGTTCCTCGAGCCCGTCGGCTCGAGGGTGCCCCACATGTCGTGTTCGAGAGCCGCCGAGGGCGGCCTAGCGGGGGGGATCCCACCGAGGGAGAGCTTCCGCGCCCTCGGTCCCTAGCGAACGGGACCGAGCCCCACCTAGCAAACCCACGCAAGCGCTTCCATGGACGTGTCTCCGGACCACGCAGCCTACCCTTATCGAACGGGGCATGGGCGTCCACTTGAACCACCCGCTACCAGCTCGAAGAGGAATCCGCAATTCGCGACCCGCTCGATGGGAGTTGCGAAACCTCACCCTCCGTCCCGCGGAGGGACGGCGAGGTGAAGGACCGATACGGCGAACGCGAGAGGGAGGGGGGGGGAGTGAATGGGAGCCGATAAAAATTCTTCTCGATGGAGATGAGAACTCCCGGCGGAGACGAACGCGGCTTCCAACACACGTCTCCGACTCACTACCCAAGTTGGCCAAGCCCACGTAGCCACCGGAGTGCCACCGGACCTAGGAACCAACACACACGGCCTTCCGACTCGAGAACGCGGCGGAACAACAAACCCCGAGTCTACGAGACCCACACCGGTCGGACCGGTGAGCACCACCGGCCGACCGGTCCCCGCCGGTGAAACCGAGCAACTTTCACTAAGTGGCTCTACACCGGTCGACCGGTGAGACACACCGGTCGACCGGTGGCGGCACCGAAAGCCCCCAAGGCACCAAACAAAGTCAACCGACCACCAAACGGACCCAAACTTGAAACAAGCAGCACCACGGGACAACAAGGAACACACCAAGACGTTCACTCGAGCAAAATCCCACAAAGGCTTGCACCGGTCGGACCGGCCAAGAGCACCGGTCGACCGGTGTGGCACCGGACGACTCGGGATGAACAAAGACCCGCGGGTCAACTCCCCCAAATCCAAAACTCGATCTCCCGAATCGCTCCACGGACTTGAACAAGACTTTGGGGATATCAGGAACACCTCATGAGGAGTCCATAGCCAAGTTTAATCCCACCAAATCTCGTCCAAAAAGGAGGAATCAAGGAAATCCCGCCGAAAGCACCTTCAACCCAAGAACTCAAGAAACCCCCAAAATCGAGCACTTTTACTCACGGATTTGGGAGGGGGAATCACGGCCCAAAGAACCACGAAGGGTTCCCACAAATTTCCCCCATCAAATCCCCAAGAGAAAAGCCTCGAAACCAACCCAAAGAAATCACCGAGAAAGGGCTCCGAAAATCACCACCAAGAACAACCGGGGAAAACACATCCAAACCTTGAGGAACCACGCCGAATCATCTATACATGAAACAAAGGTTCGTACAAGGTCTAGCAAGCCGCCCGATCATCCATCCCTCTCTACAAGATCTCACCGTGAAGCTCTCTTGCTAGTCCTAGAGAAAACCTAAGGAAAATAGGTGGAAAATAGGAAAACAAATGAGCTAGGGTTCCAAGAGTTGGCTGCCAACCTCTCACCTCTTGGGTTATATAGGCGGCAACCGAATGTCTAAAATGCCCCTCTCTACTAACTAGGGATACATGCCCCTCAAGGGCGGATTCGGAATTCTTGATGTCTTCACCATCGGACGGATGCCCGGCGACCGCACCCCGCGTAGCCTCGACGCAAGCGATGCGATCCCGACGCGTGTCCTCCGCTTCGAAGATTCCGGACCGCGTCGTCGCACACCGGCCGACCGGTGCTCCTCACCGGCCGACCGGTCCCCACCGGCCGACCGGCCGTACCCACCGCCGGTCGGACCGGTCCGGTGCCGCCGCACCTCCGTCTTCGGTTCTCCGGTCTTGGCTTTGTGGATCAACCAAGGAACCCGGTGGTTTTCTCGGTGAACCACCGGAAACCCCGCGAACTCGGTGTAGCCTCCGCCAATCTCCACTCATGACTTGGCTCCCACGTAGTCCCGCTCGACCTTGGTTTTGAGGCTCAACCAAGAAACCGTCCACGACTTCATCTTCTCGTTCATGCCACCATGCGGCCCGCACTTGACCCCCGCCGGCCACCGGGTCCCTCGAACAAAGCCTACTTGTCTTCTCCACACCCGGAGGCCTCACCGGCGACGACCTTTCGCGCTTGTTCTTCACCCGCACCAACACGAGTCAAGCCGCAACCTCGCACCCGCAATACTTAGCCAAGAATCGGTCCACACAACGTTGTCAATCACTCATCACACAAGGAAGCGACCTTCCACCGGTCCTCGAACCACACATGGTCCTCAATCTCCCCCTTGATGAGTGCATTGACAACACCCACATGAAAGTAACAAGAGAGAAAAGAAAAAGAAAAGAAACGAACAAAAAGAAACTCCAACAAGCGATCGAAAGCCAAACAAAGGCAAAGAGCAAGATCACTTGAAGAAGACAAGTCTCGAACCCCTTAGGCAAGGGCAACGGCTCGACACATCCGAGACAAAGCAAAGCTCAAGCAAAGAGCACAAACCACCGAGACAAACTCGAAAACTCACAAAGAGCTCCCCCCGCACACATGCAAGCTCCCCCCCGAACCAATGCAACTCCCCCCGGACGAATGCATGCAAGACACCTCTTGAAAACAGGGGCCGCAACAAACCAGCCCCGACCGGTCGGACCGGTCAACACCACCGGTCGACCGGTGTGCAACACGTGAACAGAGCCAAGACTCACACCGGTCGGACCGGTGACCCCGACCGGTCGTACCGGTGCTCACCGCAGCCCCGTAAATGGCTCGAAACCACACGAAAACCTTCTAAACACGCCCCAGCAAGCCATTTCAAGCTCAAACTTCTCCCCCTTGTTGGCAATGCATGAATCAAGCCAAAAAATGCAAAACTTTCAACCTAGAGCTTCTCAAATATGCAAAATTCAACAAATAATGCTACACATGTCCAAATGAGCAAGTTAGGTACTCTACGGCTTCGTATCGATCTCAACTACATGATCACCAAGTTTCACAACCATTGGACGAAGCTAAGATGAATTTTGGCAATTTTGCGAAAACTTGCCTCTCATGAGCAAAGTCCTAAACATGATCAAAGCATATCAAAATGGCAAAGCCACACAAACTTCATGCTAGGACAAGCCTATTCTAACCATAAGACCATCACAAACACCCACAAGCACCTCATGTCATGTCAAAGCCACCGAGCCATGTGCCTACTTCTATTTATGAGACTTCTCATTGGTAGGCATCATGCAACGGTTTAGCACCCAAAGCAAATTAAATTCAGCACATATGACATGGGAGCATATTTTCCAAGCATTTTTCCTTTCATTTTCAGATTTGTAAATGGTACATGAAATGTCTTTGCGACAAAAAGGAACTTATGCTCCTCCACAAGATAAGTCAAGAGGGCTAAACATTCATGATGGCAAATGAGCCTTTGGCCCCATATGATCAATAAACTAGCTATCCAACCACAAATTAAGCATAGCAAGGCCACAAAAACATGTCAAGAGCATGTAAAGGCATTTACACATGAGAGAGCATACATGTGACATTTTTCAAAAGCATAGCTATCAACCATGGATTATTCATCAAGATCATCAAGAGCTAAGCCAAACTAACCATAGCATACCAAACAAGCTCACAAAGACATATATCTCATTCCATGGTGAACAATGTATATGAGAGAAGCTTTTCCTAACCAATGCATATGATACAAAATGCATGCAATCTAAGATACAAGGATGCCTATACATCATGTTACATATGCCATGCCAAAAGCAAGAAATGCACAAAGAAAAGCTATACATATGCTACAAACCGGCTCCTCGAGGGGGAGGCAAAACGGGCTCGACACCACCGGCAAAAGAAAGCCCCCACACACCCAACTCAAGAAATCAAACACACACCAAGTTCCCCCGCAAACGAGTGAAAGTTGCTTGATCTAGGGGTTTGGTGAAAATATCGGCTAGTTGGTCATGTGTGGGTACATGGATCAAAGCTATCTTTCCTTTCTCGACGTTGTCTCTCGTAAAATGATACCTCACTTCTATGTGCTTGGTTTTGGAATGGAGCACCGGGTTCTTTGCAACGCTTATGGCACCGGTGCTATCACACCGAAGTGGGACATGGGTATACTCCTCACCAAAGTCACTCATGGTGTAGGTGATCCAAAGGAGCCGAGAACAACAACTAGCGGCGGCAACATACTCGGCCTCGGTCGTGGATTGAGCAACACTCGACCGCTTACGGGAAGACCAAGACACCAACGAAGAACCCAAAACTCGGCAAGTCCCGGAAGTGGACTTCCTATCCAACCGACACCCGCAAAATCCGCGTCCGAAAAACCATGAAGCGCCAAAGAGGAGGACGCGGAGTACCAAAGGCCGAAGTCGGGAGTGTGACGCAAGTACCCGAAAATTCGCTTCACCGCTTGCCGATGCGAAGTCCTCGGAGACGCTTGAAAACGAGCGCACGGACACACCGAGAAGCGTATGTCCGGCCTCGTCGCCGTCAAGTAGAGGAGTGACCCGATCATGCTCCGTACTCCTTCTGGTCCACATGTTCACCTTCCTCATCCGCATCAAGAGCTGTAGTCGTACTCATCGGCGTCGTCATAGCCTTGGAGTCCTCCATCTTGAACTTCCTCACAATGTCCTTGGTGTACTTAGCCTGGTGCACAAATGTTCCTTCCTTTGATTGCTTGATTTGTAGCCCGAGGAAGAACTCGCAACTCACCCATCATGCTCATCTCGAACTCCCCGCTCATATCATCGCAAACCTCGCAACAAGAGAGTTAGACGAGCCACCAAAGACAATATCATCCACGTACACCCGCACAATCGGGATATCTCTCGCCCCCGCCTCAAAGCAAAAACAAGGTCCGATCGACCTTCCCCATCTCAAAACCTCTCTCAAACAAGAACCCCCTCAACCTCGCCATACCAAGCTCTGGGCGCCGCTTCCAACCCATACGGCGCCTTCCTCAACTTGTACACCCGGTGGGGGTACCTCTCACTCTCAAACCCCGAGGTCGCCTCACATACACTTCTTCCTCCAAGACACCATTCGTAAAAGCACTCTTCACATCCATTTGGTGCAACTTGAACCCTTTAGCCACGAGAAAAGGCTAGAAGGATCCTAATCGCCTCCAAACGGGCTACGGGAGCAAAGGTCTCCTCGTAGTCAATCCCCTCCTTCGATCGAACCCTTGAGCAACAAGTCTCGACTTGTTCCTCACAACCTCACCCTTCTCTCCCTCTTTGTTTTTCCACACCCACTTTGTACCAATCGGCTTACACCCCGGGGGAGGGTCAACCAACTCCCACACCCGATTCCTCTCAAAGTTCTCCAACTCCTCATGCATCGAGTTAACCCAATTGTGATCGATAGTGCGTGTCCAATGTCTTTGGGCTCGAAACAAGCAACAAACGCAGCATGAGCAAAATGGGAATTGTTTCGAACCCTCGACCGTGTAGTGCGTTCATTCATGTCGCCGATGATCCTCGAAGCTGGGTGATCCACTTGAACTCGCCGGGGAGGTTCTCGCCTCGAAGCTACCTCCCCCTCAACATCAGCTTCTCCTCGTTCTTGATTTGTCGTCGTAGGTGTAGCAGAAGGTCCGTCCATCATCGTAGTCGAGGTAGTGGGTACATGTTCAGCTGGGGGCACCGCACCACCATCCTCATCATCATGTTCATGCTCCTCCTCCTGAAAGATCTCCTCGCCAAGCTCATCATCACCTGCACACTCAAAGACAAGCTGACTACGTGGCTCTGTCTCGTCGAAGGTTACCTCGCAAGTCTCCACGATTTGGTTAGTTTCAAGATTGAGCACACGATAAGCTCTAGAATGAGATGCATAACCAAAGAAAATGCCATCGACGGACCTAGCCTCAAACTTATCCAACTTCCCCGCCTTTCTTCGAATGAAACACTTGCAACCAAAGACATGGAAGTGACTCACCTTGGGTGTGCGGCCATGCATCAACTCATAGC
The DNA here is from genome assembly GCA_947561735.1 of Cenchrus americanus. Classification (NCBI taxonomy): domain Eukaryota; kingdom Viridiplantae; phylum Streptophyta; class Magnoliopsida; order Poales; family Poaceae; genus Cenchrus; species Cenchrus americanus. Next base: position 91,731,114 of record OX387245.1, on the reverse strand, counting down.
ATGTCTTCTTCTTGTGCACTCGAGGTATATCCCGTTCGACACATAGCACGCGGTGTTCACCGCCTCGGCCCAATACCTCCTCGGAGTCCTATGCTCATCAAGCATCGTCCGAGCCATCTCGCACAAGGTCCCGTTCTTCCTTTCCACAACACCATTCCGGGGAGGCGTATACGGACTCGAAACGCGGTGCTCAAGACCCAAGTCATGACAAAAGGCTTCAAAACGAGAGTTCCCGAATTCCGAGCCATTATCACTACGGATAGCTCGTATGGCATCTCCGTGCCTCTCGTTCCTCAACCTCAAGACTAGATCTCGAACAAAACCAAACGTCTCCCCCTTATCCTCCGAGAAAGAACACCCACGCATACCGAGAATAGTCGTCCACCACAACAAGGACATACCACTTCCCACCCGCGGATCGCACACGAGCCGGGCCAACAAGGTCCATATGGAGCAGCTCGCATGGACGCTCGGTCATCACATCGGTGAGAGGCGGGTGAGAAGAGGCCACCATCTTGGCATGCCTACACGGAGCACAAACCAACTCTTTCTCAAGCCTCAACCGTGGCAATCCTCGGACCAAATTGAGTTTACTCAAGCGTGACAAAAGGTCAAAGCTCAAGTGACCCAACTTCCTATGCCACTTCCACAACTCACTCGAAGAACCGGCCAAGAAACAACGCTCCACACCCGAAGACCGAGAAAAATCAGCACGAAACACCCGACCCTCGGGAACGACCATACGTACAAGGTCCCCTCGAGAGTCCACAATCCGAGAACCACCAGGCCGAAACAACACCTCAAAACCCTCATCCAACAACCGAGACACGAAAGCAAATTGTATCCCGGCCGATTGAACAAGAGCAACTCGCCTCGAGTGATCTTGTCACTCACTTTTATCTCACCTTCGAAAGCACACGCCCACGCCCATTGTCCCCAAAGGTGATGTACCTCTTCGTCACCACCGGACGAGACTTGAGAACCACCCCCCGTCTCCGGTCATATGCCTCGAACAACCGGAGTCAATCAACCAAATGTTCTTCAAGTCTCCCACCTGCACATCAAAAATAGGCACGTGAGCGAACAAACGACTCAAAGATCGGGGTTAGAACCAAAAGAGGAAAACCGAGTCTTGCCGAGCCATTTGCTCGAAAGTGGGGTTAGCACCAACCAAAGCATCTCTCCTACCAAAGCTACCTCCACGAACACCACCACGGTAACCACCCCGAGGGAACCACCCCTCTCCGCCCGGAGGAGGACCAAAACCACGCAAGAAAGCCCGTGGAACGTCCTTCCTCTCCAACACACCGCCACGACTCCTCCAATCCCCGTATTGAGCACGAGGAGGAGAACGCCTAGCAACCGACCACACCGCACCCTTTCCCGGCCCAACCACCGAACCACGACCACCGAAACAACCCTCGCACCGTACGAGCACGAAACCCGAACATCCGTCCGCCGGTGCCTCGCACCGGTCTGACCGGTGCTCCACACCGGTCTGACCGGTGTGGTCTGGGCAGCAGCACCGCCTACAGCCTTCTTCTCTCCCCAAGCCCGAACTGTCCTCACAATCGCCTTGCCCCTGGGCATCTGCACACGAGGCTCAAGTACACCATCGGAAGGGTGATACTTGTCCTTGTTAGCCCACTCCTTCTCCATTCTCTCATCTCGCTTCCTCTTGAAGCAAAACTCCTCCTTATGGCCATCTCTCCCACAATAGCCACAATGGAACCTCACAAGCTTAGGCTTTGGCTTGGGATGTGGTCGTTCACTCGCTTTCTCTCCACTCAAACCCTCCACCGGTTTCTCACCACTAGCCTTCTCACTCTCCTTCCCAAAGAACACTTTCCCCGAAGTGCTCACAAACTTGATAGGCTTTTGTAGGTCATTTGTGGGTGTAGGAAACACGGGTGGAGCCGGGGTTGTATCTAGTCGGTTCCTTAGATGGTTAGGTTTTGGTGGGAAATCATTCTTGTGGTGGGTTTTTGGTGGCTCCGGATATTCTCTCCACTTCCCTCACCAACCTTGTTTGCTCCAAGCCCCTCACCATCTTGCCTCTTAAAGGCCTCAATCATCATCCTCAACTGAGGCTCGTGACCGGACAACCAACCCATCAACTTCCTCAAATCATCATTCTCATCCTGCAAACGGTCAACATAATGTGCAAGCTCCAAATTTTTCAATGCATGCATTTCACGGGTAGAGCAAGATGTAGGCATGGGTTCCTTCAATTTAGCCTCGAGCGAACTAGTGTAAGCATGCATCTCATCGATCTTAGCATGCAAAACGGGGCAAGAAGTGCAAGCACCTAGCAAAGCGAGATCTAGACTTAAGCTCGGCCCACTTCAACCCTAAGCACATCTAGTTCCTCACACTTTGAGGCATGCTTTTCCTTGAACAAAGCAAGATCGGCAAGGAAAATAGAGCAATCAAGACAATCATTCTCATCGAAACAACAGGGCTAGCCTTAAGCGAATCAATCTCAAGCTTGCTATCAAGCACCTGTGTCTCTAGCTCGGCCACTCTAGTCCTAGCATCCTCGAGTGAAGCCCTAAGCTCTTTCCTCATTTTCTTGGCCTCTCTAAGCATGTCATCACGATTATCAAGCAAAGAGCCAAGCCTCTCATTCTCCTGGCGCAAGAAGGGAAGCTCATCACGCACCTCGTCGTCGGACTCAGAGTCCGAGTCGCTCTGTGTGCTCTTCTTGCCGCCGGAGCTCAGCGCCATGGTGCGAAGCCGTCTCTCGCGAGGCGGCTCCGCGGCCCGCTCAGGTTCTTGGACGACCTCTTGTTCTTGCGGCGATCTCCCTCGTCGTCGCCGCCGCTCGAGCTCGAGGTGGAGTACGCGGGGCCCGGAGTCGACGTCGCTCGCTCCAACCATCGCTCGGGCCTTGCCTCGGCCCTCCTTCTTCCTCGATCGTCGCTCGTCCTTGTACTTGTTCTTGTGCTTGCTCTTGTGGTCGCGCCTCGAACGGTACTTGTCGTCGTTCTTCCTCGGCTTGTGCTTGTAGCCGTCCTTGCTCTCGGCCTTCTCCGGGCGGTCGGCGACGAAGTGTCCCGCTTGCCGCACCGGAAGCAAGTCCTCGTGTTCCTCCTCATGTTCACGCGGTTCTCGTGCGGCCTCTCGAACCGCCTCGTCAACAAAGCACCGGCTCGTCCTCTCCAAGGTCATCAAACTCCTCATCCGGCATAGACATCAAAGAGGAAAACGAGAACATCCGGTGGATGGGTTAGAGTTAGTCTTTGCTTTGGAACCACCAACGAGGGCAAGACTATGGGAATCGGTCGGTCCCTCGAGCTTGGCGATCATGCCCCTATCCACCTCGGCCGACTTGAGCTTCGAGAACGACTCGTTCACCGTCGAGTGTCATACTTCTCCGACTCCACAATGGCCTCGAACTTTCCGCCCCATATCGTACGATCCAAAGAGTGTAAGAGCTTGACCGCTCTATCATGATCATCGTACGGGAGCACGTCCACATTGGCCCTCATGTTGTTCACCACCACCGTGAACCTGCGAAACAAGGCATCGATGGACTCACCGGGGGAGATGAGTGAAGTTCTCGTACTCTCTCCGTAAGTCGCATACATCCGTGCTCGAACACGGGCGTTCCCAACATGAGCCTCCTTCAACACCGCCCAAATCCTACAAGCCAAGTGCTCGGTGTGCACCCGATCGAACTCGGCCGACACAAAGCACGAAACAAGTAGTCGACCGCCTTATTGTTGGCGTCGAAGCCGTCCCTCGATCCCGGAGCGAGAAAATCAACCGGCCGGACATAGCTTGTGTCCACCGTGACATCCCATAGGATCCGACCCTTTCCGCGGAGAAAAGCACCCATCCGCTTGCTCCACATCCGGTAGTTCTTGCCATCGAAGTGTGGAGGACCCGAACCCCGTTCTCGGTACGCCATCCTTGGATCTTAGATCGGTTAGAGTCAACAAAGACCCGAACCGGCTTTGATACCACTTGAAGGACCGATACGGCGAACCGGAGAGGAGGGGGGAGTGAATGGGAGCCGATAAAAATTCTTCTCGATGGAGATGAGAACTCCGGCGAGACGAACGCGGCTTCCAACACACGTCTCCGACTCACTACCCAAGTTGGCCAAGCCCACGTAGCCACCGGAGTGCCACCGGACCTAGGAACCAACACACACGGCCTTCCGACTCGAGAACGCGGCGGAACAACAAACCCCGAGTCTACAGACCCACACCGGTCCGACGCGGTGAGCACCACCGGTCGACCGGTCCCCGCCGGTGAAACCGAGCAACTTTCACTAAGTGGCTCTACACCGGTCGACCGGTGAGACACACCGGTCGGACCGGTGGCGACTCGAAAGCCCCCAAGGCACCAAACAGGGTCAACCGACCACCAAACGGACCCAAACTTGAAACAAAGAAGCACCACGGGACAACAAGGAACACACCAAGACGTTCACTCGAGCAAAAACCCACAAAGGCTTGCACCGGTCGGACCGGCCAAGAGCACCGTCGACCGGTGTGGCTCGGACGACTCGGGATGAACAAAGACACGCGGGTCAACTCCCCCAAATCCAAAACTCGATCTCCCGAATCGCTCCACGGACTTGAACAAGACTTTGGGGATATCAGGAACACCTCATGAGGAGTCCATAGCCAAGTTTAATCCCACCAAATCTCGTCCAAAAAGGAGGAATCAAGGAAATCCCGCCGAAAGCACCTTCAACCCAAGAACTCAAGAAACCCCCAAAATCGAGCACTTTTACTCACGGATTTGGGAGGGGAATCACGGCCCAAAGAACCACGAAGGGTTCCCACAAATTTCCCCCATCAAATCCCCAAGAGAAAAGCCTCGAAACCAACCCAAAGAAATCACCGAGAAAGGGCTCCGAAAATCACCACCAAGAACAACCGGGGAAAACACATCCAAACCTTGAGGAACCACGCCGAATCATCTATACATGAAACAAAGGTTCGTACAAGGTCTAGCAAGCCGCCCGATCATCCATCCCTCTCTACAAGATCTCACCGTGAAGCTCTCTTGCTAGTCCTAGAGAAAACCTAAGGAAAATAGGTGGAAAATAGGAAAACAAATGAGCTAGGGTTCCAAGAGTTGGTCGCCAACCTCTCACCTCTTGGGTTATATAGGCGGCAACCGAATGTCTAAAATGCCCCTCTCTACTAACTAGGGATACATGCCCCTCAAGGGCGGATTCGGAATTCTTGATGTCTTCACCATCGGACGGATGCCGGCGACCGCACCCTGCGTAGCCTCGACGCAAGCGATGCGATCCCGACGCGTGTCCTCCGCTTCGAAGATTCGGACCGCGTCGTCGCACACCGGTCGACCGGTGCTCCTCACCGGTCGAGCCGGTCCCCACCGGTCCGACCGGTCGACCCACCGGTCGGACCGGTCGGTGCCGCTCGCACCTCCGTCTTCGGTTCTCCGGTCTTGGCTTTGTGGATCAACCAAGGAACCCGGTGGTTTTTACGGTGAACCACCGGAAACCCCGCGAACTCGGTGTAGCCTCCGCCAATCTCCACTCATGACTTGGCTCCCACGTAGTCCCGGCTCGACCTTGGTTTTGAGGCTCAACCAAGAAACCGTCCACGACTTCATCTTGCTGTTCATGCCACCATGCGGCCCGCACTTGACCCCCGCCGGCCACCGGGTCCCTCGAACAAAGCCTACTTGTCTTCTCCACACCGGAGGCCTCACCGGCGACGACCTTTCGCGCTTGTTCTTCACCTGCACCAACACGAGTCAAGCCGCAACCCGCACCCGCAATACTTAGCCAAGAATCGGTCCACACAACGTTGTCAATCACTCATCACACAAGGAAGCGACCTTCCACCGGTCCTCGAACCACACATGGTCCTCACGAGGGCGCGTTAAAAAGCAAGTCGTCGGGCTCGACCCGATCGCCTTGAATTGGCCAAGGCTCGGGGGCTTGACGCACGGCTACACCTCCTTGGGAGTTGCACCCGCCGAGAGACGGTGACGGGGGGAGCGTGCACCCCCGAAGCCGGCCGAAATACCGCCGATGCGGTTGGCATATGTGCCACGCCTTTCGACCAAAGTTCTCGCGGTTAACCCCCGCAGGAGAACCCACACTCTGCGAGGCTTCGGGGGCTAGACCCGCGGGTCCGCCGACGCGGCCCCACGGAAAGCGTTCGCAAACAAGGAGGGAAGAACGTCCTATCGGTGGGTTTCGGCATCCGCGGGAGCCTCAATGGCAAACCCGCGGATGCTCGGGGCGCTGTCGGGGACGACCCCTAGGGGTCCCCTTAAACAACGGGGAAATCCTCACTTAATCCCGCAACCGCATCGAAGCACGCTAAGCCTAACCATGCAGGTAACTAACCATGCAGGACACGGCCCACGCCGGGACCCCGACGGCCCACCAAGACAGCCCGCTTAGAAGACCCCTCGAGCAGGCTCCGCCTCGCTCGAGGGCGCGCTCCCCCTCGAGCGGGCTCCGCCCCGTTCGAGGGGCAACTCTCCCCTTGAGTGGTCCCGCCCCGCTCGGGGGCTCACTCCCCCCTCGAGCGGGTCTCGTCCCGCTCGAGGGTCCGTCCCGCCCTCGGGCGGGGCCCGCCACGCTCACGGGCGCCCCGCACGCGTGCGCCGGCCCCGTACTTGGGCATTTAACACGCCGACGCGCGGGACGGCCGCCATCATGCGCCGGGGCTCACGCCCCGGTGCCGCCGCACCAACTCCCCGGGGAGGAGCCCATCCCCGCCACCGTAGGGGATGGACCGTGCGGTACGGCCGGTGTCAGTCTCGTGACACCGCGCGCCCACTACAGTACGGCTAACGCGCCCGACCCTCGAAGGGGGGGGGGCGCACCCTCGATTTCACTTTCCCGTGACCCTACGGGGTAAGGTGGGGGGCGCTAGGCCGGTGGATGGCCATCCCGATCCACCGCAACGGCGCGGCCGCCGTACCCACGCGTGCAGGCGCACGCCCGGCGCTGCAGCAACCACTCCGCTACCGCGCAGCGCATTGGGAAGGAACGCCGTTCTGCCCACTCCTGTACCCCGTACCAGCCATCATCAGCACCTCCCTCGAAGCCTATCAGAGGACGCCACCACCATCTGCCGCCCCCCTACCCTCGAACCGCCACTGTTCGGGTACGGGGTAGGCCATCATGGCCGGATCGCAGCGAAGATCGTCCGGACGGCCGCCCACTCTACAGCGTAGCACGACGTGCACCCCCACGTAGCTGGATAGCGCGGCGTGCATGTAACTCGCCGCCCCCTTGGCCTATAAAAGGGGAGGCGAGCCCCCAGCCGCGGGGGGAGGACGGACGGATTCAGTCGAACACAACACACCGTGCACTCACTCTCTTATTCTCCCACAACATCTTCAGCCACTCTCCCAGGGACTTGGAAGCCACGCTTCCTCTCCCGCCTTGCTTGTACTTGCCCCACTACAAGCACCCCCGGTGCTGAGTAATATAGTGCCACGAGCACGCCCCTGCTGGACGTACGGCCTCCTCGGCCGGAACCAGGATAAAACCTTGTGTCACTTGTTACTTGGCATCGACCATTGAGGGATAGACCTAGGCGCTATCTACTGGTTAGTGTCGGGACCATATTCCGCACCGACAACAAGGTTTATTTTTGGGTGAGTTATTTCAGGCCTTGATTTTTCTGGCCTGAGACTAAGAAGCTGGTCATTCTGTTTTTGCGTATCTATCTTTTTGCTAGCCTTTCTATCCGTGCATTGTGTATCCCCACATCGGAGATCTCACAAACCTCGTCGGATATCCACCCTTAAACCAAATATCATCTTTTGTGATTACCTCCTTGACCACAACCTATCGTTGAGTATGGATCATCAATTCAAGGTAGATCGATGGTGCCAAGATTGAAGATTTCAAGTATCTCTCCAAAGGAAAAGTATTTCCGGTACCTACCTTATCTTTATCACCTCTTTGCCCGAGGACGAGCAAACGTCTAAGCATGGGGGAGGAGGTAGGTACAATGCAATTTTACAGTTCAAAGGGGAGCAAATAAAAAAAATTTGATGAGAAAAAAAATGAGAAAGAGAAAGAAAGAAAAAAATAAAGAAGAAAAAGTATATGTATGAGAAAAAAAGAAAAGGAAAAAATATGAGTATGTATGATATAAAAATAAAATAAAGTGAACTCCCCGGTTCTCTAAAGTGCATTAGGAATTTCAAGGGTTCAAGATTAAAAGATCCATACTCATTTTCCAACCATGTGCAATCCGATAACGAGGACTTTCTTTGTGCCTCGGGATCACTCTTTGCCATTTGCACATGTCCACTCATCTCAAGTGTGTGTATTTTTCTCTTTCCCCTCCTTGATTTAACATTATTTTCCAATGACCTTTTTGACGAGTCTCGGTAAGACCATGAGAAGCTTGTCTTGTTTTGACAAATCTCATTTAGAATATCTTGGTAGGACTAAATTTTCCCAAAAAGCTCCATATAAAGCCTACCACATATATATGTGTTATGAGAGGGAAAGGAGTAGAATAAATAGGCTTGAGAGACAAGATGAGATGAGAGTTCATGAGCAAAATGCAAGGTGGTTTAAATTTGTGAATTTGGTTTAGCACTTTTCATCTTGTTCTTTATTTCAAAATTTCTGAGATCCATTTGAATTTTGGGAGCATGTTAATACTTGTGGGATAAGCTTAATTAAACATCTACCCACCGTAGGGATGAAGGCTAGTACATTATGGAACTTTAACGAACTAAACTTTTGAGAGCATTATGTTTTCTCATGTATGATCAAGTGCAAGGTTTAAACAATGAAGGGCAACGATGATATCCATCGAAGGCTTACTCGAGGACGAGCAAGGTTTAGGCATGGGGGAGCTGTTGACGGTGAAATTCCGTCAACCTAGCCATGAGTTTACCTTCGGCGTTGGCATGACTTTTGTATCTTATCCATTGGTACTAACCCCCGTGGTATAACAAGTTCACTTGTGCATGTCGGTTTTGGAGTTAAGAGTTTACGCAGGGTTTTAACGTTGAAAGCAAGACTTCTGGGATAAGTTCATTAAGTACCTCATGACAAGACCTTGAAGCCCGGTACAAGTCAAGCAATGAAGTGAACATGACTCCAAGAGCCCAAGGACCAAGCTCGAGAAGATGACAAACTCTGAGGACCTAGCCAGAAAAGTGTTGAATCTTGCAAGACAAGGAGCTTCGTCCAATTCGGAGAGAAACTGACGACAAGGGCCTGCATGCAAAAGGGGAAAGGATCTAGAAGACGCGGGAAGAAATACCGAGCGAAGGAGGCCACGGACTGGGCCGAGATGGGCCCAGGCCGGCCGGCCCAGCCCATTTCGGGGCCCAGTCAGCCTCCCCTTTGACCTAGTTGCATCTCAGGCTATTTATAGTCCCCTGACCGAGAGCCACACATAAATCAATTTGTCATCCACCACCGAGGAGCCGAGAAGCTTGAGGGACACCATCTCGGAGATGAGGGTCGTGCTAGTTGTCTAGGGTTTCCCTAGCCGACGTGGGAACCTTGCATGGAAGACGACGTCGGAGCTCCGGAGCAAGGATCAAGATCGAGGTAGGATCCCGGTGGTGATCTTGTTCATGTAATCATTCATGGTGAAGTTTTTATAGTGAATTCGATTTCTAGCGATCAAGTGCCTTCTCGATGATTTTGTTTTCTTCTTGGTTTTGCTTCTTCTACGATCTATACTTAAGATAGATTACATAGGGTGCTCTTGTAGCCGCGGTGGCTAGAGGTGCATACCGGACCGGCCAAGTGATTTCAACTTGTTCTTATCGAACTCACCCTAGACTAACCGCATGAATAGGGATATGTTGTGACAAAATGGGGGTTCCGAAATGCGGGCATTTTCGGAGTCGGAAGGGAGGCCACGATTCAAAGATGCTTTTAATGAGATTCGCTTTTCTATCTTCATCTATCTCATTTGGAGCTACAACATAAGCATGATCTAGACTCTCTAGATCGGTTATCTCTTGCTTTCTCTTGCTACCTCTTTAGTAGATTAGATTAGATTCGTTTTCTTTATGATATCATATATTAGATGCAACTTGGTTCTTCAATAGATAGCTTACCTTGCTTTACTAGATTGAATCCTTGCGTTGCACATTGTTCCACGGATTCGATACCTTGGGTTCACCACTCGAGGGAAGAAGGGTCCCTTGACTACGACGGGAGACTTGTCCGCTTGCAAGTCTAAACGAACTTTGATACAACTATTAACCGTCAATAGATATATTGTGATTCCTATCTAGGAACCTATTCTCGCGAGTGAGGTCATCACCTGACTTGTAACGGTCCTATAGCTTAGCAGCTATCGACCTATGATACTAGTAAGGACAAAGGTACCTAGGGATCATGCATCTAGGGTTCCATTCAACTCCTGAACTTAAATGCACAAGCATCCATAGATAATTGAATAAAGAATTTGAAAACTGGGTTAGATGCACCGGAGCTTGCCTTCGTCAGCTAGGTTAGCCTGAGCACCCTCGGTGTCGTCGAGCACTTCCACGTACTGCAGCGAAGCTTCCGCTCCTCCTTACTCGGACTCCGGGACGAGGGAGTAGTCACCGTCCGGAAGATCTACACGGAATGCAATGCAAGGTTCAGGTGATGTGACAGTTTGTTATCTTATCCAGCTCCTGTTGGTCATATTCACCTTAACAAGTATCTAGATAGTACATCTCTTTTAGGAAGGTTATTAGTTATATGTGATTCGTTCTTTTATTGCACATTTGAATTAATGTTTCTTTTGTACTTGTTATTTCATGTGAAGGTTTAATCCTTTTTCTCTCGCTAGCAAGGGTGTGAACAAGATTTTTATTTATAAATTACTTCCTTATCAGCAAGGGTGTTTTCTTAGCTTTTAATTAAGTTAGGTAATACTTTCAAAAAAGGGAAATGAATTAAAAGGGATTTTCCTTATTTAATTGTTCTTTAATCTTTAAAAGGGCTTTAGAGCTTTTCATTAAGCAATAAATCACTAATAATTTAAAGAAGTGTTTCTTAAGCACAACAACACCTATACTGGTCCACTGGACACACATGCAAGGCTTGGAAGCTAGAAAATAAAATACTTTGGAAAAAATAACAAAGACTAGCTAGTGATTCAAACTAAACGCACACAAAAAAATAAGCATCAAAATGACCCAAACTTTCTCATGCATACCCTCTAGCCCTAAACAAGCCTAAAGAACCAGCAAGTACACCTAGAGACTCTACTGATCTTGCTTCACAAATTTACAAAGGAAATCATGCACAAATTAAGAATAAATATTTCTGTTAAACCAAAAATCATGATTAATTCACCAGGGGTTTGTTTTGACATAACAATACGGCATGCACAAGTTGGGCACAAAAACATAATTACTTTTGGCTACAAAAATCATCTAGGCAGTTTCTACAGAAATGGAAAACAATTTATATAAAAAGATTTACTTCATAACTTTGTGCAATTTTTGGCACAGGAGCTAGTCATGACAAAACACACAACATATCCAAAATTTGGATGCAGAGGAGTTATAGCTTTTGAGTTATGGCAGATCTAGGTATTTCACAATCCTATTTTTCATGTTAAAAATATCCAGAATCAGAACTTGTGAGAATAACAAAAGGTGAATCCAAAAAAATTGGTTTTGCAATTTTCTGAATTTTCTACAATTTTCTACGCAATTTACAAGAATCAGCAAAACTGCAACATTATTGAAGATGTAGTTTTGCGCTGGGGCCCCTGTAACTTTTCAAAGTCTCACACATCTGCCCTTAGATCGCACAAAACTCCCCGGAAAGACCTGGGGGCTTGCAATGGGGTCCCTGGCCGTGGGAGGCGGCGGGCTCGCCGGAATTCCGGCAGCTCCGGCGGCTCTCCCGGCCGGGGAACGACTGTGGGGTGTGCGCATGCTCACCTAGGGCCTGGGTGTAGCTGGAGTTGGGGCAGGAAGCTTGCCGGCGTGGGGAATCGGCGGCGGCCGGGAGCGGTTACCGCGGCGGCGCGAGCTCCGGCGAGACTACTGTGCGGGGTGGACAACAAATGAACCGGGGGCGTTGAGTGCTACCTAGGGAAGGTGCTAGGGGCGCGGTTTGGAACGGGGACGACCGGAGGAGGCGGTGCTCCGTCGGCGGCGGCAATGGCGTGGCGTGGCACGGCTGGCAGCGCAGGGTGGCGTGAGGGAGGGGAGAAACTCGCCGACCTTTATATAGCGCGGCTCGGTGTGACAGTGGGGTGACGACGAGGGGATCTCGCCGTGCTACGGCGCCTCGACCGGCGTGCGTACGGCCGGCGCCGCGGACGGACCGTGTGACAGAACCGCCCAAAATAATTCCGTATTATCGCCTAAGCCGGTCCATGTGGCCATTAAGCAATAATAAAGAATTATTAAGTCGCTTCCGCCGGGTAAGGCCCGGTAAATCACATACAACAGGATCGCTGATATGCGCTAAGCCCACACGAAGGCGGGACCAGAGTACAGCATTACATTACATTACATTAAAGTTCACAAGTTCAACATTATTACAAACCAGGTTTTTCGTACATGAAAGTAAAAGTGTTCAGAGTTTAAACAGCGGAAATCAAACTAGCGCATGATACACACGGGAGGCCATCCATGCATATCACTCCTCATCATCGTTCTCCCATTCAAGCTTCCAACCATCTGGGATAGAACCAGGCCAGATGGGATTACCTGAAAACCACAAATTAAGCAAGGCTGAGTACTAAAACTCAGCAAGACTTACCCGACAAAAAGTAAAGTACCGCTAGACATGCAAGGCCTTTTGGCTGCTAGGTTTGTTTTGCCAAAAGCGACTAAGAGTGGATCCTTATTTTCAAGTTTTAGCTCATATTCTAGTATGTTAATCAGTCTAGGTGAGCACCTGTACTAAACAAGCATGTTTAGCAAACAATATTAAACAGGTAGCAATATTAATCCAAAATGTTCCATAATTAAACATGGGGTAGCCAGTGGTCAAGCCGACTTAGATAACGGCGAGTGACCGACGATCGATCGATTTATATCCTTGCAAGGTAAACCCAAGATACACGGAAAAAGGTAGACCAAGCACAGTGTCTACCCCAACCAGGCGGTTCCCAACATCCCACAGTTTAGGATCAGACGCTACAAACTCTGGTACACGGTTATCCGGAGGGTCTAACCCGACCAGTTCGGACTCACACACTATACCATGGGTAGCTAGCCCGGAGACACGTCCCAAGCGGGTAGCTAGAAAGATCCCGCCCCGGTTCAGAAGGTACTAGGCTTACCGGTCCCATTCCCGACAAGTACTTGGTACGTTCAATAGCTTAGGACCAGCACCATGCTACTCGGTCGAGACCGAACCCATTGCTCTTACCACATGAGCGAGTCATTTTAACCAACTTATGATTCCAACATAAGCATCCTATATCTCGCGAGCAATGAGTCATTACTCGACTTCTACCGTAACCTTAGAGCATGGCACTAGCGTTCCTAACATACTAGTAAAAGAGCATAGGAGTCCTAAGGATCATGCATCTAGGTTTCAAAGCAACTCCTGAAACTTAAATGCACAAGGTAAAGCATAAAGTGCTGAAAAGTAAAGGACATGATTTTCATTTATAAAATGGGTTAGATGAAACCGGTGCTTGCCTTCCTCAGACTCTACACCCAAACAAGCCTTTGGCTCTTCTGGACTTTGGTCCAGGTCTTGCTGCACACTCAACTGATTCACCTCTCCGCTAGCTGCTCCCTCCTCCTCCTGGGTGAGCGTGTATGTCCCGTCGGGAAAATCTACACGTTTACATGCACATGCATTAGATTATGGTGAAGGTGGGAGAATTACCACAAAACCAACTCTTGTTGGACACATTCATCCAAACAACATTATTTTCTTACAGAAATTATTAGTGTGTGATAATAAACAAAACACTATTTTGATGGTGATTGTGTGCACATCTAAGCAATTTAAGTTACTTAACTTCACCAAACAGCGAGGGGGTGTGTTTAAATTAATAAAAACAGAAACAAACATGATTTCACAATTTAGCACTTTTAATTTCCATTTCTTTCTTTAATTACTTAAAATAAGCCTTTCAACCATAAATCCAAATTAAATAAAAAACACTTCCAAAGAGCCTAATCTTTTGCGCACAGCAACATATGCCTATTTTAAGCTCTCAAACCAAAATTTAGCTTAAAATCATTTATAAATTAATTTAAACGAAAAAGACAAATTTCAACCTAGTAAATCACCATTAAATAATATAAAAAGATTTAATAAACTTTTTGATCTCAACTTTCTCCTGCAGGTCATGTATGCCAAGAATGAGCTTCTGACCAAGGCATGGTTGCAGATTCAATTTATGTTTAAGATTTTGAATTTAAACTCCTACACAAGCTTAAATCCAAAACATCTATTAAACAATTCCCTAAATTCACATCCATCACACCAGGGGTACTACTCATCATGTCAAAGCCCTAGGGTGCACTTGTGCTCAAAGAAAAGTTCATTAAAGGGGCTATAAAAAGCATCAAACTTATTCTAGCATAAAGCTTAAATAAATTATAACTAAGAATATATACATCAAAATCATGCAAACTTTTGCCACAGATCTAGACATGATATAAAGAGCAACATATCCAAAATTCAAGTTCATAGCATGTGTATATTTTAAATCACACTAAAAACACTCCAAACTGAGTTTGAATTTTTAGTTCAAAAACTGTACAGAAAAACCCTATACATGTTTTCTAGAAAACATAGATTTCTTCACCACAAAACCAACAAAATTGGTTTTGCATTTTTCTGATTTTTATACGATTTTTAATGATTTTTCGAAGTCACTGCTGTAACCCTAAAACGACCTTTACAGCCAGGTCCCTGGAATCTTACATTGGGAACCCTGAAAAGACTCGAATCAATGCAATTGGGTCCCTGCCGGCGGGAGGAGCTCGCCGGCGGCGGTCTGGTCGCCGGAGCTCGCCGGTGAGCGGCCGTAGGGTCGATTTGCACCTTCACGGGCCGATTTGAGGTGGGTCACGGGCTTGGGATGTAGCAGACGGGCGCCGGCGGCGTGCCGGCCCTAGACCGACCGGCCGCCGCGCCATGTTCGGCACCTCGCAGCACCGCGCGGCCCCTCTCGGTGGCCGGGCCGGCTATGGGAGTGGAGGGGGGAGGTGGCTCGCACGGCGGGGATGACCGGCTCCACTCCGGGGGTGGCACCGAAGGCGGCGGCGGCGGCGCACGGGCAGAGCGCCCGCCGCGACTTGCTGTCCGGCGTCGATGACTCGATTTAGCGTCAGGAGTGAACGGAGGAGTTGCGGGACTGGCGCGTGCGGTGCTGAGGACGGGGTGGCCGCGTGCCTGAAGTCGCAGTGTGGCCAGATGTCGCGGCGCATGCACACTCGCGCGTCCGGCGACGCGCGCGTGGCATCGCTCGGCCGGGTCGGACCGCGGCTAGGCGCGGTGTACGGCCCTGGAAACCGTGGAGTCACCAGGCACGCTCGTGGTCCACAGCGGGGGCGCCGAAACGTTCGTACACCGGCAACACGCGTGCGGCGACGCGTGGCAGGAACGGTCGCGACGTCCCTAGCGCGAGAGCGCAAGCCCGACGCCAAGGTGCTAGTTTTATTTCATTTACCGGTTTTCGAAATTGCGTAACTCAAAAATTTTGAATGCAACTAAAAAATCTCCAAAAAGCAAAGTTGTAGAGGAGCTATAGACCTACAACTTTCCCAAAGGGCGACATATGTTTTGATCAACGGTTTGCCCGGGAATGTCGACCAAAGTTGCAGTTTTTCCACGGCTCGAGTTCTTCGTTCCCAAGACGTTCAACTCTATTTTTGGCCAATTTGCACTCAAAATTGGAATGTCCGCCAATTACGAAAAATGTGTTCCCGGAAATAACGAACAACTTTCGTATTGGCCGATTTTGAACTTCTATAGTGAAATTTGGAGAACGCGCAAGAAAACCATTTCAGCCTTAAAGGAGATCTAGGGTTTGACCGTGGTTTGAGATTTTGACCAAGGTCTTTTGTGCAAATTCGTGACAAAACATGTCAAACATGTTTAGGAGCCGATTAAACTTGATTAACACAAATAAATAAGGTATTTATAATTAATAAACACCTGGGGTGTTACAGACCGGGGGTCCGCCGCGTGCACGGCGCGGTACGGCGGCGTGGCCGCGCGACTCGAGGCGCCTAGGGCGGGGCGAGCGTCGGGGCGCGTGGACCTCGGGCAAGACACGCCTCGGGTGGAGGGAGCGTCGGGAAGGCGCGTGGGGGGCACGGCCGCCGAGGTCGGCCGACGCCGGCCGGCGACGCGCGTGCGCGACGTCGCGGCGTGCTGGCGCCCGGCCTGAACCATGTTGCTGGCACTGACTTTGAATTCGAATTTCTCCAAAATTTTGAATAAAACTCGACCAAGCTTTGAACATGAAAGTTAGAGATCTAGCTACCCTCTACAATTTCCAAAAAGGCTATAGGGGGTTTTCCCCACAGATTTTGAATTACACAGTTACCAACTTTGAATGTCAGCCTGATTGGCTGAACAGTAGCTCCTGCCCTTGGAACTGATTTTTCAAGCTTTTCCACTCAAAATTTGAAATGCCAATCTACAAGAAAGTTGTGTCCCCCAACAAGATGGACAACTTTCATAATGGTAGAATTTTAAGTGTTTAGGTGAATTTTGGAGAACGTGGCAAAAGTTCCGGCAGACATCTATGGACACTAGGGGTGAAAGGGGTTTGACCGAGTCTTTGACCATGGGTTGGCCCCACAAGTGTGTTTACTAGTCAAAGGGGGGTCACTAGAGTAGGATAGTGAGTTTTTCGGGGTGAGGGCCCAGGTTGACCGTGATTTGACCACTGTCAGCTGGGTTGACCGGCTGTTAGGGTTAATTAAAAACCTGGGGCGTCACAGCCTACCCCCCTTAAACGGAATCTCGTCTCGAGATTCGATTAGATAACGAAAAGATGGGTAGAGGAACTCACGGTTTCGAGATTGCAGGAAGCCCGGATATTTAGTGTTGAGATAGGCTTCCGTCTCCCAAGTTGCTTCTTCTTCCGTGTGATGACGCCATTGGATCTTGTACATCCGTACGGTTTGTCTTCGGGTCTTTCGCTCTTTTTGGTCTAGTACTCTCAATGGGTGCTCGATGAGTGAGAAATCCGGCTCAATCCAAGCATTATCTTCTGTGATGACTTCGTTCTCTGGCACAGGCATTCCCTTCTAAAATTGAGTTAGATGAAACACATTGTGGACTGCGGAAAACCGTTCTGGCAACCGGATACGGTAAGCCACTAGCCCACATACTTCTAGGACTTCATAGGGTCCAATGTAGCATGGAGCTAACTTTCCTTTGACACTGAACCTTTGCACACCTTTGGTGGGGGACACCTTGAAGGATCATGAAGGATCAGATGGCGACTAGAGAGGGGGGAGTGAATAGGAGCCGGTAAAAATTCTTCCCAAAGAACCTGGCTTATGCCCTAGTCAAATCCCGGTCACACACAAGCGATGGATCGAATCACACACCAATCGAAAAGACAACGAGGTTATGGATCAACCTCTAGCCTTAGGAACGATTCCTTGAAGCACACGCGGAAGCACGAGAAAGGAAAGGAGGAATTGAACCAAGAAGCAAAACTCACAGGCTCTAGCGGACCGTCCGGCCAGGAGGGGCGAACCGTCCGCACTGACCTCGCGGACCGTCCGGCCGCCGCCGCGGACCGTCCGCGCCAACACCGCGGACCGTCCGGCCCTACGCCGCGGACCGTCCGTTAAATCACACGGAACCAACGAAGCGACCCGAGAAAACGGACCGTCCGCGGGGAGCACGCGGGGCCGTCCGCCAGGCACCCGCGGACCGTCCGCCCGTTGCTGCGGACCGTCCGAAACTCCATCCAACAAAAACTCAAAATCACGACGGATCGAAACGAAAGGCGAGCAAGAACACGAAGAACACCGGACGAACTCGCAACCCGCGGACCGTCCGCGACCTCCCCGCGGACCGTCCGCGCCGAGCGGACAGAGCAGAAAACTGCTCGACCTCAAAGGTCAACTCCCCCAAATCATCATCGGATTTCCCAAACGGTTGAAGCTATGGAGACAAGGGTTTGGGGACTTGAAAAGCGTCACACAAGGATGCTATAGCCCAAAAATCTTGCCTCCTAACTCCCTAAAACACCGGGAATCGCGAATCCTTTGAGCACCACCAAAAGCTAGAGCACCGAACGAAAACTCTCGAATCGAAGTGGTTTCCCGGCGTTTGAGGGCACAAGATCAACCACAAAGATGCACGAGACATCCATCCATGTTTCCCTTAAAGAAATCCGGGGAGAAACCCACTCAAATCCACGGAATCGCACCGAGAACAAAGGCACGAAAACAAGCACAAAAAGAGCACAAAAAACACAACTCCGAATCTTCTATACAAACCAGGAAAGATTCACAAGGTCTAGCATGCTGCCCTAGCATCCATCCCTCTCAACAAATCTCTCATGAAGCTCTCATGCTAGCCTAGAGAAAATGGAAGAAAAATAGCTACGAAAAAGAGAAATGGGAGGGAGGAAATGAAACCCTAAATCGCCGAGAGAGAGCCATCCACACACACTCATGGCTTATATATCAGGTCACGCCGGAGTGGTAAATGACTCGACTACCCCTAACTTAACTACTGGCGATACTACCCACGTAGGGGCATTTAGGTAATGTTTGTGGGTCTTGCCATCGGACGGTCACGCCTTTGCCGCACCCCGCGTCCTCCCGACATAAGCTATGCGATCCCGCCGCATGTCCTCCGCTTCGAAGCTTCCCGACACGCCCGGATCCCGTCTCCGTCGTGTTGGGCCCTCGGACTTGGTTTTGAGGCCCAAACCAAGAAACCGTCCTCCGATGGTTTTGTGGGCAAACCACCAAACCCCGCGTGCTCGGTCCGGCCTCCCGCCAAACCACTTGACTCGACCGACACCGTGCACCGGCTCGACTGTCCATGACTTCGTCTTGCTCGTGTCGCCACCATGTGGCCCGCACCTAGTCCCGCTGTCCACCGGGTCCCTCGAACCGAGCCTACTTGTCTCTCCATCTTCCGGAGGCCCCTCAAGGCTGAAGACCTTTCGCGCCCGTTCTTCACCTGCAACAACACGAACTAGGCCGCAGCCTACACCTGCGCACTAAGCCAAGAGTCAGTCCAACACCCGTTGTCAATCACTCATCACCGAGGAGCGGTCAACCACCGACCACCGGACGCTCCTAGTCCTCAATCTCCCCCTTGATGAGTGCATTGACAACACGCAACGCGAAATGAAATTCAGAGAAAGAAAGAAAGGAAGAAGAAAGAAAAACAAAGAAGCTCAACTCATGACCAAAACCAAGGAAAGGCAAAGAAAGGTCACAAGCCAAGCAAAGCACAAACTCCACACTGAAATCAGCAAGAAAGCTCCCCCTGAACAAATGCAAGCTCCCCCTGAACATGTGGATGCAAACTTCCAAATTTCAGCTCACCTCTGCTGAATTTTCATTAAGCTCACCTCTTCTCCCCCTTGTTGACAATGTATGAATCAAGGTGAAAATGCAGAAATGCAAAACAAAGCATATAAACATCTACATGAGCTTCTCAAATAGGCCAAATCTAGTGTCAAAGGCTAAAAATGAGACAAAGATCACACATATGAATCATAGCATAGTAAAAGCATTGCCACAAGTAATATATAAAAATACAAGCATGTGACAAAGCAAAATTTTCAGATTTAAGCAGTTTTACCAAAAGAAGGCTCGCTTCACATGTAAAAGCCTATCCATGTCACACTTGAGCCACAAACATGCATACCATTCAAAGATCATACAAGGATATCAAATTCTCAGCAAAAGATCATGGCAAACACCCATAAAGCAAAGCATGTCATGTCAAAGCTCATGAGCCATGTGTCCACTTCGGGGAGACTTCTCCACTGGTGAACATCATGCAACATGTTTTGCAACCATATGTGAAAGATAAGACATTTTAAGCACAGACATGATGGATGGAGCATTTTTCAAGCATTATACACTTCTTTTCAAGATTAAATCATTTCATGGTACATGAAGTGCCTTTGCGGCAAAAAGAAGCTTATGCTCCCCCATGAATGCATCATAGGCTAAACATTCACAATGATATTCGGCCTTTGGCCCAAATGCAAGAACAAGGCATCCAAGCACAATCTAAGCATGAAAAGTACATTTAGATTAAATTGTGACATGGATACACTACTACACACGAGTGGAGCACATTTCACCAAAAATTAGTCAAGATTAGCATTTATTTCAAAAAGGGCTGTCTCACCACACATATATCTCAAATATTTCAAGAGCATAGCCTCACATCACCATTTCTCCACACATATGACCAAAAACTCACAAATAGCAAAAGAGACTTAAATAAGGCATATGAAAGAAGCTCATCATCCTAAAATGCAATATGATACAAATGCAACATGATATATGACAAGATGGCTATCCTACCATGGTTTATACACCAAGCAAAGCATGTATATACATCAAAGTAAACATGGTATGATATATATGATACAAAAGGAAATCCCCCAAGAATCAACTAGAAAGGGCAACAAACCCCAAGTTCCCCCCGCAAGCGCACAAATGTAGCTTGGTCGAGAGGCTTTGTGAAAATATCTGCAAGCTGATCTTGGGTGGGGACATGGCTCAACACAATGGTTCCTTTTTCCACATTGTCCCTCAAGAAATGATACCTCACTTCTATGTGTTTGGTTCTGGAGTGAAGCACAGGGTTTTTGGCTACGCTTATGGCACTGGTGCTATCACAAAGAAGTGGGATCTGGGTGCACTCCTCACCAAAGTCTCTCAAAGTGTATGAAATCCACAACAGCTGGGAACAACAACTCGCGGCAGCAACATACTCCGCCTCGGTGGTAGACTGAGCTACACTAGACTGCTTGCGGGAAGACCATGAAACCAACGAAGAACCAAGAAACTGGCAAGTACCAGAAGTAGACTTCCTCTCGACTCGACAACCAGCAAAATCCGCATCGGAAAAACCATGAAGAGAAAGAGTCGAGGAGGACGAATACCAAAGGCCAAGACCAGGGGCAGACTGTAGGTACCTGAAAATCCTCTTGACGGCCTGTCGATGTGATGTCCTCGGCGAAGCCTGAAAATGAGCGCACAGACACACGCTGAACTGTATGTCTGGCCTCGTCGCCGTCAAGTAGAGGAGGGAGCCGATCATGCTCCTGTACTCCCACTGGTCCACTGGATCTCCGTCCTCGTCCGCATCCAAAGTGGTTGTACTCCCCATGGGAGTCGACATCGGCTTCACATCTTGCATCTGGAACTTCCTCAGCATGTCTTTCGTGTACTTGGTCTGGTGCACGAATGTACCGTCCTTCACTTGCTTGATCTGCAGCCTGAGAAAGTACTGCAACTCGCCAATCATGCTCATCTCGAACTCCCTGCTCATCTCATCTGCAAACTTGGCAACAAGGTTATGTGACGAGCCACCAAAGATAATATCATCCACGTATATCTGCACAATCAACAAGTCATTTCCATGCTTGAGGAGAAACAGAGTCCTATCCACGGTACCCATCACAAACCCTCTGCTCAAGAAAACCTCTCAATCTCCCATACCAAGCACGGGGCGCCTGTTTCAACCCATACAGAGCCCTTTTCAACCTGTACACCCTGTGTGGGTACAGCTCGCTCTCAAACCTAGGTGGCTGCTTCACATACACCTCCTCCTCTATGACCCCATTCAGAAAAGCACTCTTCACGTCCATCTGAAACAACTTGAACCCTTTAGCCACGGCAAATGCTAGAAGGATCCGAATTGCCTCAAGACGGGCCACAGGAGCAAAGGTCTCCTCATAGTCGATCCCCTCCTTCTGACTAAACCCCTGAGCAACAAGTCTGGACTTGTTCCTCACAACCATCCCATTCTCTCCCTCTTTGTTCTTCCAAACCCACTTGGTTCCTATGGGATGGCAATTTGGAGGTGGTTCAACTAACTCCCACACCTGGTTCCTCTCAAAGTTTTCCAAGTCCTCATGCATAGAGTTGACCCAGTTTGCATCAGATAAAGCATGTCCAATGTCCTTGGGCTCAAAGGTGGCAACAAAAGCAGCATGAGCAAAATGAGAGGAATTCCTGGACCTTGACCATGTAGTGCGTTCGTCGATGTTCCCAATGATCTTCGACAGGGGATGCACTTCTTGAATCCGCCGGGGAGCCTCACACCTCGAGACTACCTCCCCCTCAACTTCAGCTTCTCTCGCCTGGTCCTCTTGTCGCACCGTCGTTGTCCATGAAGTAGACGGTCCACGCTCCGTAGTGGTCGTAGGGGAAGTAGTGGGTACACACTCGCCGCTTCGTGCGCATGGTTCTCTCCATCATCATCTCCAGCTTCATCCTTCTCCTCTTCAAAGAGGTCCTCTGCCATCTCTTCATCACCTGCACATTCAAAGCCAAGAGAGGTACATGGCATTGTCTCGTCGAAGGATACCTCGCAAGTCTCCATGATTTTGTTAGTCTCAAGGTTAAGCACCCTATAGGCTCTAGAATGGTTAGCATATCCAAAGAAAATACTATCACTAGACCTAGCCTCAAACTTGTCGAGTTTTCCCTTCTTAAGAATAAAGCACTTGCAGCCAAAGACTCGGAAATGACTCACCTTGGGTGCCCGACCATGCATAAGCTCATAACAGGTCTTCTTCTTGAAAGCACGTAATAAAATCCTGTTGGAAACATGACAAGCCGTATTGACCGCCTCAGCCCAATACCTCCTAGGAGTCCTGTGCTCATCGAGCATCGTCCTAGTCATCTCACAAAGAGTCCGATTTTTCCTTTCCACAACTCCATTTTGAGGGGGCACATAAGGGGTCGAATACTGATGTTCAAGACCTAGATCACGACAAAAGGCATCAAAACGAGAGTTCTTGAACTCTGAGCCATTATCACTGCGGATAGCTCGAATAGCATTCCCATGCCTCTCGTTTTTTAACCTCACGATCAGATCTCGAACAAAACCAAATGTCTCACTCTTGTCTTCCAAGAAAAACACCCAAGCATAGCGAGAGTAATCGTCCACCACAACAAGGACATACCACTTCCCACCCACCGAGCGAACTCAAGCTGGCCCAACAAGGTCCATATGCAACAGCTCTGTCGGACGCTCGGTCATGACATCGGTCAGGGATGGATGGGGAGTGGCTACCATCTTGCCATGCCTACACGGAGCACAAACCAAATCCTTCTCAAGTTTCAACCTCGGCAATCCTCGGACAAGATCAAGACCACTCAAGTGGGAAACCAAATCAAAGCTCAAGTGTCCCAACCGCCTATGCCATTTCCACAAATCAGAAGGACCAGACATCAAACAAATGAGCAGACCCAAAGAACGAGAGAAATCGGCCCCGAAAATCGACCCTCGGGGATGATCATACGGACAAGATCATCTCGAGAATCCAGCAGAAACGAGACTCACCGGACTTGAAACACACCTCAAAACCCTCATCAAGCAACTGAGAAACCGAAAGCAAATTGAAACCCACAGACTTCACAAGAGCAACTCTCTTCAACGTTACCTTGTCACTCACATGCACAACACCCTCAGAAATCACCCTTCCTCGTCCATTGTCCCCAAATGTGATGTACATCTTTTCCTTCACTGGGGTGAGGCTGGAGAACCACTTCTTGTCTCCGGTCATGTGTCGAGAACATCCGGAGTCTATCAACCAAATTTTCTCCAAGCCTCCTGCCTGTAGTCAGAAATAAGAACGAGAGTGAGCTAGCGACTCGACACTGGGGTTAGCACAGAGAAAATTAAACCCGTGTCGAGCCATCTGCTCAAACGAGGGGTTAGCAAACATCATTCCCTTGCCACCAAACTTCCCATGTCCCATGGGAGGAGTACGAGCACCACGAGGGGGAAAATGTGGTCCGTAGTTCCTCTGGAACCCAAAGCTGCGATCATCTCCCCTAAACCCGTATTGAGGACGAGTAGGAGGACGTCCAGCAAAACCACCACGAGCCCGACCAAACCTCTCACCAGCACGCACACCATCATCTCTCCTCTCAAACCTCGCACCAACTCCTCTCTGTGGGAACCTGTCAACACTCCTCACACTTCCCACACCCTGTGGAAGTGGCACTCTATGCTCAGGAATACCATGAGACTGGCGATACCTGTCATGGTTTGCTTGCTCCTTAGCAAGCCTTTCATCCCTCTTCCTCTTGTAGCAAAACTCTGCAAGATGCCTCTCCTTGCCACAATACTCACACCTGAAGGGGATGGATTTTGGTTTTGGCTCTAGCTTCTCTCTAGGCTTCTCACCCTTCTCACTCACAAACCTCACTGGTTTCTGGAAGTCATTTGTCTTAGGTGGGAATTTGGGTGGATCTTGGGTTGTGTCAAGCTTGTTGCAAAGGTGGTTGGGCTTTGGTGTGAAAGAGTTCTTGGGTGCTTTTGGAAGTGGGACTTGGATGTCTCCGATCACCTCAAACTCGGGGTTAGACTCAACACACTTCTCATACACACTCTCCCCACTGTTTTCTCCCACTTTCTCACCCAACTTCTCAAAACCCAAACCACGACCATCCGCTCTCTTGAACTCCTCAATCATGATTTTCAATTGAGGTTCCTGCCCAGACAACCAACCCAACACCTTCCTCAAATAGTCATTCTCCTCATAGATGACATCCAAACGGGAAGTAAGTTCAAGATTCCGCAAAGTAACTTCATCATAGCTAGAGCATGCATTTGCAACAGGAGATTTCAAAGATGCTTCCAAAGAACTAATGGTAGAACGAGCATCAACAAGCTTAGCATGCATAGTAGGACATGATTTACAAGCACCAAGAAAAGTAGGTCTAGCCTTAAGCTCATCATACTCAGTCCTAAGAGCATCTATTTTTGCCAAAGTGGAAGCATTCTTCTCATTAAGCAACTTGGTCTCATTCAACCATGCATCACACTCAAGACATTCAACATCATCAGGAGTAGTAGGAGCAAGTTTCAAAGAGTCGTTCTCAAGTTTCAATTCAAGCAATTTGGACTCTAACTCTCCTACTTTCTCACTAGCATTCTCAAGTCGAGCCCTAAGATCTTTCCTCATCTTTTTGGCATCTCTTAGCACACTATCACGGTTGTCAATCAAGCCATTCAACCTAGTGATCTCAGCAAGCAAAGAGTCGGGGTCACAATTTACCTCATCCTCCGAGTCGGAGTCGTTGTCTTCCTTCTCACTCTTCTTGCTGCTTGAGCTATGGGCCATCCCACAAAAGCCTTCAAACGCCACACAGCTCAATCCACTGAGGTTGCGGCTTGCACTCTTCTTGCCCTTGCGCCTCCCGGCGTCTTCGTCTTCACTGCTTGAACTTGACTGCTCATCGCTTGAGCTTGAGTCGACGTCGCTCGCACCGGCCACCATGGCTCTTGCCTTGTTCTTCTTGTAGCCGCCCTTGCTCGGTCGCCGCTTGTCCTTGTCCTTGCTCTTGGACTTGCTGAAGTGCTTGCCCTTGGAGGAGTACTTGTCTTCACGCCTCGGGTGCGCCTTTACTCGTTCATCTTGTACTTGTTCTCCTCCGCTTCCGGGCACTCGGCGATGAAGTGGCCACGCTTGCCACACTTGTAGCACGTCCCTGAGCTCCGCCTTGCATTCCTCCGACTCTCGTGAAGTCGATCAAACCTTCTTGAGAGCAAGGCCAGCTCCTCCTCGCTCAGCACATCAAACTCATCATCTGGAATAGACATAAGAGAAGACAAGGAAAACTGTCGACAGGAAGGGTTAGATTTGCCCTTTGATCCGCCCACAAGAGCAAGACTATGGTCAGTCGAGACCTCATGCTTGGATTGCAACTTCCTGTCAACCTCATCCGACTTGAGCTTAGAAAAGAGGTCATCCAACTCAATAGTCAAGTACTACCCAGACTCCTTGATGGCCTCAACCTTAGCACCCCAAACATTTGGATCCAAGCCATGCAAGAGCTTCAAAGCTTGATCATGCTCGGTGTAAGGAAAATCCTGAACATTAGCCTTCATGTTGTTCACGATGGCGGTGAACCTCTGAAACATCGCATCGATGTCCTCACCGGGAAGTGGAGTGAAGTTCTCATATTGCATCTAGTAAGAGACAAAGAGGCGAGCCTTCACATGGTTATCACCACCGTGAGCAACCAACAACTTTTCCCAAATTTGCCAAGCAAGATTCAAATGGCGAACACGCTCAAACTCAGGATCACACAAGCTCCGGACCAAGTGATCAACGGCTTTTGCATTAGCCTCATACTTGGCCTTAGCACCGCCATCGGTCACCATAAGAGTATGGATGTTGACCGGAATAGCATAGGTCTTGTCAAGCACAATGAAATCCAACAACTTGCCACAAAGAAAGATCATCATACGAGCCGCCCACTTGTGGTAACCCTTGCCATCGAAGTGCGGCGGACCGCCCCGCTCAACGTACGCCATCATAGGATTCGAGACTTGTCAAAGTCACAAAGAATCCGGCACCAAGCTCTGATACCAATTGAAGGATCAGATGGCGACTAGAGAGGGGGGAGTGAATAGGAGCCGGTAAAAATTCTTCTCAAAGAATCCGGCCTATGCCCTAGTCAAATCCCGGTCACACACAAGCGATGGATCAAATCACACACCAATCGCCAAGACAACGAGGTTATGGATCAACCTCTAGCCTTAGGAACGATTCCTTGAATCACACGCGGAAGCACCAGAAAGGAAAGGAGGAATTGAACCAAGAAGCAAAACTCACAGGCTCTGGCGGACCGTCCGGCTAGGAGGGGCGGACCGTCCGCACTGACCTCGCGGACCGTCCGGCCGCGCGCCGCGGACCGTCCGCGCCAACACCGCGGACCGTCCAACCCTACGTCGCGGACCGTCCGTTAAATCACACGGAACCAACGAAGCAACCCGAGAAAACGGACCGTCCGCGGGTAGCACGCGGATCGTCCGCTGTGCACCCGCGGACCGTCCGCCCGCCGCCGGCGGACCGTCCGCCCGCTGCTGCGGACCGTCCGAAACTCCGTCCAACAAAAACTCAAAATCGCGACGGATCGAAACGAAAGGCGAGCAAGAACACGAAGAACACCGGACGAACTCGCAACCCGCGGACCGTCCACGACTCCCCACGGACCGTCCGCGCCGCGCGGATAGAGCAGAAAACTGCTCGACCTCGAAGGTCAACTCCCCCAAATCATCATCGGATTTCCCAAACGGTTGAAGCTATGGAGACAAGGGTTTGGGGACTTGAAAAGCGTCACACAAGGATGCTATAGCCCAAAAATCTTGCCTCCTAACTCCCTAAAACACCGGGAATCGCGAATCCTTTGAGCACCACCAAAAGCTAGAGCACCGAACGAAAACTCTCGAATCGAAGTGGTTTCCCGGCATTTGAGGGCACAAGATGAATCACAAAGATGCACGAGACATCCATCCATGTTTCCCTCAAAGAAATCCGAGGAGAAACCCATTCAAATCCACGGAATCGCACCGAGAACAAAAGCACGAAAACAAGCACAAAAAGACCACGAAAAACACAACTCTGAATCTTCTATACAAACCAGGAAAGATTCACAAGGTCTAGCATGCCGCCCTAGCATCCATCCCTCTCAACACATCTCTCATGAAGCTCTCATGCTAGCCTAGAGAAAATGGAAGAAAAATAGCTACGAAAAAGAGAAATGGGAGGGAGGAAATGAAACCCTAAATCGCCGAGAGAGAGAGCCATCCACACACACTCATGGCTTATATATCAGGTCACGCCGGAGTGGTAAATGACACGACTACCCCTAACTTAACTACTGGCGATACTACCCACGTAGGGGCATTTAGGTAATGTTTGTGGGTCTTGCCATCGGACGGCCACGCCTTTGCCGCACCCCGCGTCCTCCCGACGCAAGCTATGCGATCCCGCCGCGTGTCCTCCGCTTCGAAGCTTCGCGACACGCCCGGATCCCGTCTCCGTCGTGTTGGGCCCTCGGACTTGGTTTTGAGGCCCAAACCAAGAAACCGTCCTCCGATGGTTTTGTGGGAAAACCACCAAACCCCGCGTGCTCGGTCCGGCCTCCCGCCAAACCACTTGACTCGACCGACACCGTGCACTGGCTCGACTGTCCATGACTTCGTCTTGCTCGTGTCGCCACCATGTGGCCCGCACCCAGTCCCGCTGTCCACTGGGTCCCTCGAACCTAGCCTACTTGTCTCTCGATCTCCCGGAGGCCCCTCAAGGTTGAAGACCTTTCGCGCCCGTTCTTCACCTGCAACAACACGAACTAGGCCGCAGCCTAGACCTGCGCACTAAGCCAAGAGTCAGTCCAACACCCGTTGTCAATCACTCATCACCGAGGAGCGGTCAACCACCGACCACCGGGACGCTCCTGGTCCTCAGATCAGATGGCGACTAGAGCGGGGGGAGTGAATAGGAGTCGGTAAAAATTCTTCTCAAAGAACCCGGCCTATACCCTAGTCAAATCCCGGTCACACACAAGCGATGGATCGAATCACACACCAATCGCCAAGACAATGAGGATATGGATCAACCTCTAGTCTTAGGAACGATTCCTTGAAGCACACGCGGAAGCACAAAAGAAGGAAGGGAGGAATCGAACCAAGGAACAAAGCACTCAAGCTCTTGCAGACCGTCCGGCCAGGTGGGGCGGACCGTCCGCACGGGCCACGCGGACCATCCGGCCGCCGCGCCGCGGACCGTCCGCACACACGCCGCGACCGTCCGGCCCCGCACCGCGGACCGTCCGAAACAGCAAACAGAACCTCCAAAGACGACCCCGAATAACGGACCGTCCGCGGGGAGCACGCCGAGCGTCCGCTGTGCACCCGCGGACCATCCGCCCGGTACACGCGGACCGTCCGCCCGGTACACGCGGACCGTCCGAAACTTCGCCCAACGAAAACTCAAAGCCACGACGGATCGAAACAAAAGGTGAGCAAGAACACGAAGAACACCCGACGAACAGGGACGGCGCGGACTGTCCGCCTGGTCCTCGCGGACCGTCCGCGAGGTGCAGACAGAGCAGAAAACGCACGACCCCGAAAGTCAACTCCCCCAAATCATCATCGGATTTCCCAAACGGTAGAAGCTATAGAGACAAGGGTTTGGGGACTTGAAAAGCGTCACACAAGGATGCTATAGCCCAAAAATTTTGCCTCCTAACTCCCTAAATCACCGGGAATCGAGAATCCTTTGAGCACCACCAAAAGCTAGAGCACCGAACGAAAATCCTTGAATCGAAGTGGTTTCCCGGCGTTTGAGGGCACAAAATCAATCACAAAGATGCACGAGACATCCATCCATGTTTCCCTCAAAGAAATCCGGGGAGAAACCCACTCAAATCCGCGGAATCACACCAAGAACAAAGGCACCAAAAACAAGCACGAAAAAGACCACGAGAAACACAACGCCGAATCTTCTATACAAACCAGGAAAGATTCACAAGGTCTAGCATGCCGCCCTAGTATCCATCCCTCTCAACGAATCTCTCATGAAGCCCTCATGCTAGCCTAGAGAAAATGGAGAAGAAAATAGCTATGAAAATGAGAAATGGGGAGGGGGAAATGAAACCCTAAGTCGCGGAGAGGGAGAGCCATCCACACACACTCATGGCTTATATATCGGGTCCCGCCGGTGTGGAAAATGACTCGACTACCCCTAACTCAACTACTGGCGATACAACCCACGCAGGGGCACTTATGTAATGTTTGTGGGTCTTGCCATCGGACGGCCACGCCTTCGCCGCACCCCACGTCCTCCCGACGCAAGCCATGCGATCTCGCCGCGTGTCCTCCACTTCGAAGCTTCCCGACACGCCCGGATCCCGTCTCCGTCGTGTTGGGTCTTCGGACTTGGTTTTGAGGCCCAAGCCAAGAAACCATCCTCCGATGGTTTTGTGGGCAAACCACCAAACCCCGTGTGCTCGGTCTGGCCTCCCGCCAAGCCTCTTGACTCGACCGCCATCGTGCACCGGCTCGATCGTCCATGACTTCGTCTTGCTCGTCTCGCCACCATGTGGCCCGCACCTAGTCCCATCGTCCACAGGGTCCCTCGAACCGAGCCTACTTGTCTCTCCATCTCCCGGAGGCCCCTCAAGGCTGAAGACCTTTCGCGCCCGTTCTTCACCTACAACAACACGAACTAGGCTGCAGCCTACACCTGCGCACTGAGCCAAGAGTCAGTACAACACTCGTTGTCAATCACTCATCACTGAGGAGCGGTCATCCACCGACCACCGGACGCTCCTGGTCCTCAATCTCCCCCTTGATGAGTGCATTGACAACACACAACGCGAAATGAAATTCAGAGAAAGAAAGAAAGAAAGAAAGAAGAAAAGAAAAACAAAGAAGCTCAACTCATGACCAAATCCAAGGAAAGGCAAAGAAAGGTCACAAGCCAAGCAAAGCACAAACTCCACACTGAAAACAGCAAGAAAGCTCCCCCTGAACAAATGCAAGCTCCCCCTGAACATGGTGGATGCAAACTTCCAAATTTTAGCTCACCTCTTCTGAATTTTCATTAAGCTCACCTCTTCTCCCCCTTGTTGACAATGTATGAATCAAGGTGAAAATGCAGAAATCCAAAACAAAGCATATAAACATCTACATGAGCTACTCAAATAGGCCCAATTTAGTGTCAAAGGCTAGAAATGAGACAAAGAGCACATATATGGATCATAACATAGTCAAAGCATTGCCACAAGTAATATATGGAAATATAGGCATGTGACAAAGCAAAATTTCAGATTTGAATAATTATATCAAAAGATGGCTCACTTCAAATGTAAAAGCCTATCCATGTCACATTCGAGCCAAAAACATGCATATCATCCAGAGATCATACGAGGATACCCAATTCTCGACAAAAGATCATTGCAAACACCCATAAAACAAAGCATGTCATGTTAAAGCTCATGAGCCATGTGTCCACTTCGGGGAGACTTCTCCACTGGTGAACATCATGCAACATGTTTTGCACCCATGTGTGAAAGATAAAACATTTTAATCATAAACATGGTGGGTAGAGCATTTTTCAAGAATACACACTTCTTTTCAAGATTAATTCATTTCATGGTACATGAAGTGCCTTTACGGCAAAAAGATGCTTATGCTCCCCCATGAATGCAACATAGGCTAAACATTCACAATGATATTCGGCCTTTGGTCCAAATGCAAGCAAAAGACATCCAAGCACAATCTAAGCATAGAAAGCACATTTAGACCAAAACGTGACATGGATACACTACTACACATGAGTGGAGCACATTTCATCAAATTTAGTCAAGATTAGCATTTGATTCAAAAAGGGATATCTCACAATATATATATCTCAAATATTCCAAGAGCATAGCCTCACATAGCCATTTCTCCACACATATGACCAATATCTCACAAATAGCCAAAGAGACTCGAATAAGGCATATAAAAGAAGCTCATCATCCTAAAATGCAATATGATACAAATGCAACATGATTTATGACAAGATGGCTACTCTACCATGGTTTATACATCAAGCAAAGCATGTATATACATCAAAGTAAACATGGTATGATACATATGGTACAAAAAGGAAATCCCCCAAGAATCAGCTAGAAAGGGCAACAAACCCCAAGTTCCCCCGCAAGCGCACAAATGTAGCTTGGTCGAGAGGCTTTGTGAAAATGTCTGCAAGCTGATCTTGGGTAGGAACATGGCTCAACACAATGGTTCCTTTTTCCACATTGTCCCTCAAGAAATGATACCTTACTTCTATGTGTTTGGTTCTGGAGTGAAGCATTGGGTTTTTGGCTACGCTTAAGGCACTGGTGCTATCACAAAGAAGTGGGATCTGGGTGCACTCCTCACCAAAGTCTCTCAAAGTGTACGAAATCCACAACAGCTGGGAACAACAACTCGCGGCTGCAACATACTCTGCCTCGGTGGTAGACTGAGCTACACTAGACTGCTTGCGGGAAGACCACGAAACCAACGACGACCCAAGAAACTGACAAGAACCAGAAGTAGACTTCCTCTCGACTCGACAACCAGCAAAATCCACATCAGAAAAACCATGAAGAGAAAGAGTCGAGGAGGAAGAATACCAAAGGCCAAGACCAGAGGCAGACTGTAGGTACCTGAAAATCCTCTTGACGGCCTGTCGATGTGATGTCCTCGGCGAAGCCTGAAAACGAGCGCACATACACACACTGAACTGTATGTCTGGCCTCGTCGCCGTCAAGTAGAGGAGGGAGCCGATCATGCTCCTATACTCCCGCTGGTCCACTGGTTCTCCGTCCTCGTCCGCATCCAAAGTAGCCGTACTCCCCATGGGAGTCGACATCGGCTTCACATCTTGCATCTGGAACTTCCTCAGCATGTCTTTCGTGCACTTGGTCTTGTGCACGAATGTTCCATCCTTCACTTGCTTGATTTGCAGCCCGAGAAAGTACTGCAACTCGCCCATCATGCTCATCTCGAATTCCCTGCTCATCTCATCTGCAAACTTGGCAACAAGGTTATGTGACGAGCCACCAATGACAATATCATCAACATATATCTGCATAATCAACAAGTCATTCCCATGCTTGAGGAGAAACAAGGTCCTATCCACGGTACCCATCATAAACCCTCTGCTCACCAGAAAACCTCTCAATCTCCCATACCAAGCCCGGGGCGCCTGTTTCAACCCATACATAGCCCTTTTCAACCTGTACACCCTGTGTGGATACTTCTCACTCTCGAACCCCGGTGGCTGCTTCACATACACCTCCTCCTCTATGACCCCATTCAGAAAGGCACTCTTCACATCCATCTGAAACAACTTGAAACTTTTAGCCAAGGCAAAGGCTAGAAGGATTCGAATTGCCTCAAGACAGCCACAGGAACAAAGGTCTCCTCATAGTCGATCCCCTCCTTCTGACTAAACCCCTAAGCAACAAGTCTGGACTTGTTCCTCACAACCATCCCATTCTCACCCTCTTTGTTCTTCCAAACCCACTTGGTTCCTATAGGATGGCAATTTGGAGGTGGTTCAACTAACTCCCACACTTGGTTCCTCTCAAAATTTTCCAACTCCTCATGCATAGAATTGACCCAGTTTGCATCAGATAAAGCGTGTCCAATGTCCTTGAGCTCAAAAGTGGCAACAAATGCAACATGAGCGAAATGAGAGGAATTCCTAGACCTTGACCGTGTAGTACGTTCGTCGATGTCTCTAATGATCCTTGAAAGGGGGTGTACTTATTGAATCCGCCAGGGAGCCTCACGCCTCGAGACTACCTACCCCTCAAATCCAGCTTCTCTCGCTTGGTCCTCTTGTCGCACCGTCGTTGTCCATGAAGTAGACGGTCCACCCTCCGTAGTGGTCGTAGGGGAAGTAGTGGGAGCACACTCAGCTTCAGGCGCATGGTTCTCTCCATCATCATCTCCAACTTCATCCTTCTCCTCTTCAAAGAGGTCCTCGGCCATCTCCTCATCACCTGCACATTCAAAGCCAAGAGAGGTACATGGCATTGTCTCGTCGAAGGTTACCTCGCAAGTCTCCATGATTTTGTTAGTCTCAAGGTTAAGCACCCTATAGGCTCTAGAATGATTAGCATATCCAAAGAAAATCCCATCACTGGACCTAGTCTCATACTTGTCGAGTTTTCCCTTCTTAAGAATAAAGCACTTGCAGCCAAAGACTCGGAAATGACTCACCTTGGGTGCCCGACCATGCATAAGCTCATAACAGGTCTTCTTCTTGAAAGCTCGCAATAAAATCCTGTTAAAGACATGACAAGCCGTATTGACCACCTCAGCCCAATACCTCCTAGGAGTCCTGTGCTCATCGAGCATCGTCCTAGCCATCTCACAAAGAGTCCGATTTTTCCTTTCCACAACTCCATTTTGAGGGGGCACAAAAGGGGTCAAATACTGATGTTCAAGACCTAGATCACGACAGAAGGCATCAAAACGAGAGTTCTTGAACTCTGAGCCGTTATCACTACGGATAGCTCGAATGGCATTCCCATGCCTCTCGCTTTTCAACCTCACGATCAGATCTCGAACAAAGCCAAATGTCTCACTCTTGTCTTCCAAGAAAAACACCCGGGCATAGCGAGAGTAATCGTCCACCACAACAAGGACATACCACTTCCCACCCACCGAGCGAACTCGAGCTGGCCCAACAAGATCCATATGCAACAGCTCTGTCGCACGCTCGGTCATGACATCGGTCAGGGGTGGATGGGGAGTGGCTACCATCTTGCCATGCCTACATGGAGCACAAACCAAATCCTTCTCAAACTTCAACCTCGGCAATCCTCGGACAAGGTCAAGACCACTCAAGCGGGAAACCAAATCAAAGCTCAAGTGACCCAACCGCCTGTGCCATTTCCACAAATTAGAAAAAGGACCGGCCATCAAACAGCGAGCAGGACCCAAAGAACGAGAGAAATCAGCCCTGAAAATCTGACCCTCGGGATGATCATAAAGACAAGATCACCTCGAGAATCCAGCAAACGAGACTCGCCAGACTTGAAACGCACCTCAAAACCTTCATCAAGCAACTGAGAAACCGAAAGCAAATTGAAACCCAAAGACTTCACAAGAGCAACCCTCTTCAACGTCACCTTGTCACTCACATGCACAACACCCTCAGAAATCACCCTTCCTCGTCCATTGTCCCCAAATGTGATGTACATCTTTTCCTTCACTGGGGTGAGGCTGGAGAACCACTTCTTATCTCCGGTCATGTGTCGGGAACATCCGGAGTCGATCAACCAAATGTTCTCCAAGCCTCCTGCCTCATCCTCCGAGTCCGAGTCGCTGTCTTCCTTCTCGCTCTTCTTGCTGCTCGAGCTATGGGCCATCCCACAAAAGCCCTCAAGCGCCACACAGCTCAACCCACTGAGGTTCTGGCTTGCACTCTTCTTGCCCTTGCGCCTCCCGGCGTCTTCATCTTCACTGCTTGAGCTTCACTGCGTGTTGCTTGAGCTTGAGTCGACATCACTTGCACCGGCCACCATGGCTCTTGCCTTGTCCTTCTTGTAGCCGCTCTTGCTCGGTCGCCGCTTGTCCTTGTCCTTGCTCTTGGACTTGCTGAAGTGCTTTCCCTTGGAGGAGTACTTGTCTTCACGCCTTGGGTGCGCCTTGTACTCGCTCATCTTGTACTTGTTCTCCTCTGCTTCCGGGCACTCGGCGATGAAGTGTCCACGCTTGCCACACTTGTAGCATGTCCCCGAGCTCCGCCTTGCGTTCCTCCGGCTGTCATGTAGTCGATCAAACCTTCTTGAGAGCAAGGCCAGCTCCTCCTCGCCCAGCACATCAAACTCCTCATCTGGAATAGACATAAGAGAAGACAAGGAAAACTGTCGACAGGAAGGGTTAGATTTGCCCTTTGATCCGCCCACAAGAGCAAGAGTATGGTCAGTCGAGCCCTCATGCTTGGATTGCAACTTCCTGTCAACCTCAGCCGACTTGAGCTTAGAAAAGAGGTCATCCAACTCAATAGTCAAATATTGCCCAGACTCCTTGATGGCCTCAACATTAGCACCCCAAACATTTGGGTCCAAGACATGCAAGAGCTTCAAAGCTTGATCATGCTCAGTGTAATGGAACTCCTCAACATTAGCCTTCATGTTGTTCACGATGGCGGTAAACTTCTGAAACATCGCATCTATGTCCTCACCGGGAAGTTGAGTGAAGTTCTCATATTGCATCCGGTAAGAGACAAAGAGGCGAGCCTTCACTTGGTTATCACCACCGTGAGCAACCAACAACTTCTCCCAAATTTGCCAAGCAAGATTCAAATGGCGAACACGCTCAAACTCAGGATCACACAAGCTCCGGACCAAGTGATCAACGGCTTTTGCATTTGCCTCATACTTGGCCTTAGCACCAAAGCATCGGTCACCATAAGAGTATGGATGTTGACCGGAATAGCATAGGTCTTGTCAAGCACAATGAAATCCAACAACTTGCCACGAAGAAAGATCATCATACGAGCCGCCCACTTGTGGTAACCCTTGCCATCGAAGTGCGGCGGACCGCCCCGCTCAACGTACGCCATCTTAGGATTCGAGACTTGTCAAAGTCGCAAAGAATCCGGCACCAAGCTCTGATACCAATTGAAGGATCAGATGGCGACTAGAGAGGGGGGAGTGAATAGGAGCCGGTAAAAATTCTTCTCAAAGAACCCGGCCTATACCCTAGTCAAATCCCGGTCACACACAAGCGATGGATCGAATCACACACCAATCACCAAGACAACGAGGTTATGGTTCAACCTCTAGTCTTAGGAACGATTCCTTGAAGCACACGCGGAAGCACAAAAGAAGGAAGGGAGGAATCGAACCAAGGAACAAAGCACTCAGGCTCTGGCAGACTGTCCGGTCAGGTGGGGCGGACCGTCCGCACGGGCCACGCGGACCGTCCGGCTCGCCGCGCGGACTATCCGCACTCATGCCGCGGACCGTCCGGCCCTGCACCGTGGACCGTCCTAAAAAGCAAACAGAACCTCCAGAGACGACCCCGAATAATGGACCGTCCGCGGGGAGCACGCGGACTGTCCGCCAGGCACCCTTGGACCGTCCGCCCGGTACACGCGGACCGTCCGAAACTTCGCCCAACGAAAACTCAAAGCCACGACGGATCGAAACAAAAGGCAAGCAAGAACACGAAGAACACCCGACGAACAGGGACGGCGCGGACTGTCCGCCTGGTCCTCGCGGACCGTCCGCGAGGTGCAGACAGAGAAGAAAACACACGACCACGAAAGTCAACTCCCCAAATCATCATCAGATTTCCCAAACGGTGGAATCTATAGAGACAAGGGTTTGGGGACTTGAAAAGTGTCACACAAGGATGCTATAGCCCAAAAATCTTGCCTCCTAACTCCCTAAATCACCGGGAATCGCGAATCCTTTGAATCTTGCCTCCTAACTCCCTAAACCACCAAAAGCTAGAGCACCGAACGAAAATCCTTGAATTGAAGTGGTTTCCCGGTGTTTAAGGGCACAAAATCAATCACAAAGATGCACGAGACATCCATCCATGTTTCCCTCAAAGAAATCCGGGGAGAAACCCACTCAAATCCGTGGAATCACACCGAGAACAAAGGCACCAAAAACAAGCACGAAAATGACCACGAGAAACACAATGCCGAATCTTCTATGCAAACCAGGAAAGATTCACAAGGTCTAGCATGCCTCCCTAGCATCCATCCCTCTCAACAAATCACTCATGAAGCTCTCATGCTAGCCTAGAGAAATGGAGAAGAAAATAGCTATGAAAATAAGAAATAGGAAGGGGAAAATGCAACCCTAAGTCGCGGAGAGGGAGAGCCATCCACACACACTCATGGCTTATATATCGGGTCCCGCCGGTGTGGAAAATGACTCGACTACCCCTAACTCATCTACTGGCGATACAACCCACGCAGGGGCACTTATGTAATGTTTGTGGGTCTTGCCATCGGACGGCCACGCCTTCGCCGCACCCCGCGTCCTCCCGACGCAAGCCATGCAATCCCGCCGCGTGTCCTCCGCTTCGAAGCTTCCCGACACGCACGGATCCCGTTTCCGTCGTGTTGGGTCTTTGGACTTGGTTTTGAGGCCCAAGCCAAGAAACCGTCCTCCGATGGTTTTGTGGGCAAACCACCAAACCCCGCATGCTCGGTCTGGCCTCCCGCCAAGCCTCTTGACTCGACCTCCATCGTGCACCGGCTCGATCGTCCATGACTTCGTCTTGCTCGTCTCGCCACCATGTGGCCCGCACCTAGTCCCATCGTCCACCGGGTCCCTCGAACCGAGCCTACTTGTCTCTCCATCTCCTGGAGGCCCCTCAAGGCTGAAGACCTTTCGCGCCCGTTCTTCACCTGCAACAACACGAACTAGGCCGCAGCCTACAACTGCGCACTGAGCCAAGAGTCAGTCCAACACCTGTTGTCAATCACTCATCACTGAGGAGCGGTCATCCACCGACCACCGGGACGCTCCTGGTCCTCACACCTTCAAATACACGTAGTCTCCCACTTCAAAGTGTCGAGGCGCGGTTCCCTTGTCATGGTAACTCTTTTGCCTCATCTGAGCCATCTTCAAATTCTCTCTTATCACTTGCACTCTTTCTTCGGCATCTTTAACTAAGTCCGGACCAAAGAGTGTTCTTTCTCCGGCTTCTGACCAATTCAACGGAGTGCGGCATCTCCGTCCATAAAGAGCATCGAATGGTGCCATCTTTAAACTGGCTTGGTAACTATTGTTGTAAGAGAATTCTGCCAAAGACAAACACTTGTCCCAACTCTTGTCAAAATGCAAGATGCTTGCTCTTAACATATCTTCCAGAATCTGATTTATTCTTTCCATCTGACCATCGGTCTGCGGATGATAACTGGAACTGCGAATTAGCTTGGTTCCTAAGCATTCATGCAATTGCTCCCAGAAACGAGCTACAAACTGAGTTCCTCTGTCAGAGATTATAGTCTTCGGAATTCCATGCAAACGAACTATGTGGTCCATGTACAACTCTACATATTTGTTGTACTGAATAAGTGGTATGCACGGCAATGAAGTGAGCGGTCTTGGTGAGTCGGTCTATGATTACCCAAATAGAATCTTTCTTTCTAGCTGTTAGGGGTAAACCCATAATGAAATCCATACTAATATCATCCCACTTCCACATGGTTATCGAAAGGGGTTGGAGTACACCTACCGATTTCAAATGGCTTGCTTTCATCCGGTGGCAAGTATCGCACTCGGCTACATACTTGGCTATATCCACCTTCATATTGGACCACCAGAAATTCTGTTTCAAATCTTGGTACATCTTGGTACTGCCTGGATGAATAGAGAATTTGGACTTGTGAGCCTCGTCTAGGATGATCTTCTTAATTTCCGGATCAACGGGGACCACAAGACGCTTCCCAAACCAGACCACATCCTGGTGATCTTTCTGGAAACAAGTATACTTGGGATCTCCCTCTGCTAGTTTCTGTTTGATGGTTTGTATGTCTTCATCATTGCGTTGAGCAGTGACAATTCTATCATAAAGATTGGACTCTGCCGTTAAGGCATAAAGACTTCCTTGCGGTGCCACTTCTAAGTTGAGCCTTCTCATATCTTCACATAACGGGTCACTAACTGGCTCCAACTCTAGGTGGTTGCAGTGATCCTTGCGGCTAAGAGCATCCGCAACAACATTCGCTTTGCCGGGGTGGTAGTGCACTTCTAGGTCATAATCCTTAATCAACTCAAGCCATCTTCTTTGCCTCATATTCAACTCTGACTGAGTAAAGATGTATTTGAGACTCTTGTGATCAATGAAGATGTTACAACGATTGCCCATTAGGTAATGCCTCCATATCTTGAGAGCGTGGACAACAGGAGCTAACTCAAGATCGTGGGTAGGATAATTGAGCTCATGAGGTCGAAGTGCCCGTGAAGCATAGGCAATGACCCGGCCTTCTTGCATAAGGACACAGCCGAGACCCGTGCCTGATGCACCACAGAAGACTTCAAACAGTTTGGAATTATCCGGTTGCACTAGCACTGGGGCTGAGGTTAAATGTTGCCTCAAGGTGTGGAAGGCTTTCTCACATGCTTCGCTCCACACGAACTTCACTCCTTTCTTGAGTAGTTCAGTCATAGGTTTTGCGATTCTAGAAAAGTCAGGAATGAATCGACGGTAGTATCCCGCCAATCCTAGGAAACTGCGGATCTGGTGTACGGACTTGGGTGGTTTCCAATCCATCACCTCTTGAACTTTGCTAGGATCTACGGAGATACCATCTTGGGAAATGGTGTGCCCTAAGAATTTCACACTTTTCAACCAGAATTCACATTTGGAGAACTTAGCATAAAGCTTATGATCTCGCAAATGTTGAAGCACAACTCGGAGGTGTTTGGCATGTTCTTTCTCGCTTTTGGAATAGATGAGAATGTCGTCGATAAAGACCACGACGAATTTGTCGAGCTCCGTCATAAACACGGAGTTCATGAGGTACATGAAGTAGGCTGGGGCATTCGTGAGACCAAAAGACATTACCATGAACTCGTAAAGACCATAACGAGTGGAGAAAGCGGTTTTAGGAATGTCACAAGGTCGAATTTTGATTTGATGATAACCAGAATGAAGGTCAATCTTGGAGAAACTTTGGCTCCAGCCAATTGATCAAAAAGAACATCGATTCAGGGAAGAGGATATTTGTTCATGACGGTGACTGCATTGAGCGGTCGGTAATCCACACACATTCTCAAGCTACCATCTTTCTTTTTGACGAAAAGAGTGGGGCAACCCCAAGGAGAAGACCTTGGGCGAATATAGACCTTATCTAACAGTTCTTGGAGTTGAGTTTTCAGTTTGGCTAATTCTTTGGGTGGCATATGATAAGGTCTTTTGGAAATGGGTGCAGTACCCGGTTGGAGTTCGCTTACAAACTCGACATCTCTGTCTGGTGGCATACCAGGCAACTCATCAGGAAAGACATCCGGATACTCACACACTACCGGGATTTCATCAAGAGGGGAGATAATGGTCACATAGGCACAATAGTCGGTACCGTCCTTGAAAGGTAGGTACAAGGTAGTGTGCCCGACCGTAGGTGAATTGATCTCTATGACCCTATCTGATATATCTAGAATCACCTTATGCTGGGTCAACCACTCCATACCCAAGATAACATCCATGCTTATTTTATGGTTATGAGATTAGATTGAATAACCTTACTCCCTAACCTTAAAGGAAATCCAAAAGTTACTAGGTGAGAAGAAATGTTTCCACCTGGTGTGGTAATTTTATAAGCCGATTTGGTTTGCATTCCTTTTAGACCCAATTTGCCTAATAGATTCTCACTTATGAAACTGTGGGTGGTGAAGGACCGATACGGCGAACCGGAGAGGGGGGAGTGAATGGGAGCCGATAAAAATTCTTCTCGAAGGAGATTGAGACTCCAACAAGATGAACGCGGCTTCCAACACACTTCTCCAACTCACTACCCAAGTTGGTCAAGCCCACGTAGCCACTGGAGTGCCACTGGACCTAGGAACCAACACACACCCTTCCGACCCGAGAACGCAGCGGAACACCAAACCTCGAGTCTTCAGACCCACACCGGTCAGACCGGTGAGCACCACCGGTCGACCGATCCCTCGCCGGGTGAAACCGAGCAACTTTCACTAAGTGGCTCTACACCGGTCGGACCGGTGAGACACACCGGTCGACCGATCACGACTCGAAAGCCCCCAAGGCACCAAACAAGGCTAACCGACCACCAAACTGACCCAAACTCGAAACAGCAACACCACGGGACAACAGCGAACACACCAAGACGTTCACCCGAGCAAAATCCCACCGAGGGTTGCACCGGTCAGACCGGTCAAGAGCACCGGTCAGACCGGTGTAGCCTAGGCAGCTCGGGATGAACAGCACCCGCGGGTCAACTCCCCCAAATCCAAACCTCGATCTCCCGAATCGCTCATAGGACTTGAACAAGACTTTGGAGATATTAGGAACACCTCATGAGGAGTCCATAGCCAATTTTAATCCCACCAAAACTCGTCCAAAAAGGAGGAATTAAGGAAATCCCGCCAAGAGCACTTCCAACCCAAGAACTCAAGAAACCCCAAAATTGAGCACCTTTACTCACGGATTTGGAGGGGAATCACAGCCCAAAGAACCACAAAGGGTTCCCACAAATTTCCCCCATCAAATCCCCAAGAGAAAGGTCCCGAAAACAACCCAAAGAAATCACCAAGAGAGGGCTCCGAAAATCATCACCAAGAACAACCGGGGAAAACACATCCAAACCTTGAGGAACCACGCCGAATCATCTATACATGAAACAAAGGTTCATACAAGGTCTAGCAAGCCGCCCGATCATCCATCCCTTTCAACAAGATCTCTCCATGAAGCTCTCTTGCTAGTCCTATGGAAAACCTAAGGAAAATAGGAAGGAAAAAGGGAAAACAAATGAGCTAGGATTCCAAGAGTTGGCTGCCATCCTCTCACCTCTTGGGTTATATGGAGGCAACCGAATGTCTAACATGCCCTTTCCTAATAACTAGGGATACAAGCCCCTCAAGGGCGGATTTGGAAGTCTTCATGTCTTCACCATCGGACGGATACCCGGCGACCGCACTCTGCGTAGCCTTGACGCAAGCCATGCGATCCCGACGCGTGTCCTCCGCTTCGAAGTCTCCGGACTGCGTCGTCGCACACCGGTCAGACCGGTGCAACCCACCGATCAGACCGGTACCCACCGGTCAGACCGGTCTGGTGCTGCTGCACCTCCGTCTTCGGTTCTTCGGTCTTGGCTTTGTGGATCAACCAAGGAACCCAGTGGTTTTCTGGTGAACCACCGGAAACCCTGCGAACTCGGTATAGCCTCCGCCAATCTCCACTCATGACTCGGCTCCCACGTAGTCCCGGCTCGACCTTGGTTTTGAGGCTCTACCAAGAAACCGTCCACGACTTTATCTTGCTGTTCATGCCACCATGCGGCCCGCACTTGACCCCGCTGGCCACCGGGTCCCTCGAACGAAGCCTACTTGTCTTCTCCACACCTGGAGGCCTCACCGGCGACGACCTTTCGCGCTTGTTCTTCACCTGCACCAACACCAGTCAAGCCGCAACCTGCACCTGCAATACTTAGCCAAGAATCAGTCCACACAACGTTGTCAATCACTCATCACACAAGGAAGCGACCATCCACCGGTCCTCGAACCACACATGGTCCTCAATCTCCCCCTTGATGAGTGCATTGACAACACCCACGCAAAAGTAACAAGAGAGAAAAGAAAAAGAAAAGAAACGAACAAAAAGAAACTCCAACAAGCGACCGAAAGCCAAACAGAGGCAAAGAGCAAGATCACTTGAAGAAGACAAGTCTCGGACCCCTTAGGCAAGGGCAACGGCTCGACACATCCGAGACAAAGCAAAGCTCAAGCAAAGAGCACAAACCACCGGAACAAAGCTCAAAAAGCCACAAAGAGCTCCCCCTGCACACATGCAAGCTCCCCCTGAACCAATGCACCTCCCCCTGGACGAATGCATGCAAGACACCACTTGAAACAGGGCAGATGCAACAACTCAGCCCTGACCGGTCAGACCGGTCAACACCACCAGTCAGACCGGTGTGCAACATGTGAACAAAACCAAAGACTCGACCGGTCGGACCGGTGACCTCGACCGGTCGACCGGTGCACAACAGAGCCCGTAAAATGGCTCGAAACCACCTGAAAACCTTCTAAATGCGCCCAGCAAGACATTTCAAGCTCAAACTTCTCCCCCTTGTTGGCAATGCATGAATCAAGCCAAAAATGCAAAACTTTCAACCTAGAGCTTCTCAAATAGACAAAATTCAACAAAGAATGCTACACATGTCCAAATGAGCAAGTTAGATACTCTACGGCTTCGTATCGATCTCAACTACATGATCACCAAGTTTCACAACCATTGGACGAAGCTAAGATGGATTTGGGCAATTTTGCGAAAAACTTGCCTCTCATGAGCAAAGACCTAAACATGATCAAAACATACCAAAATGGCAAAGCCACACAAACTTCATGCTAGGACAGCCATTCTAACCATAAGACCATCACAAACACCCACAAGCACCTCATGTCATGTCAAAGCCACCGAGCCATGTGCCTACTTCTATGTATGAGACTTCTCATTGGTAGGCATCATGCAACGGTTTAGCACCCAAAGCAAATTAAATTCAGCACATATGACATGGGAGCATATTTTCCAAGCATTTTTCATTTCATTTTCAGATTGATAAATGGTACATGAAATGTCTTTGCGACAAAAAGGAACTTATGCTCCTCCACAAGATAAAACAAGAGGGCTAAACATTCATGATGGCAAATGAGCCTTTGGCCCCATATGATCAATAAACTAGCTATCCAACTACAAAGTAAGCATAGCAAAGCCACTAAAAACATGTCAAGATCATATAAAGGCATTTACACATGAGAGCGCATATACATAACATTTTTCAAAAAACATAGCCATCAACCATGGATTATTTATCAAGATCATCAAGAGCTAAGCCAAACTAAACATAGCATACCAAACAAGCTCACAAAGACATATATCTCATTCCATGGTGAACAATGTATATGAGAGAAGCTTTTCCTAACCAACGCATATGATACAAAATGCATGCAATCTAAGATACAAGGATGCCTATACATCATGTTACATATGCCATGCCAAATGCAAGAAATGCACAAAGGAAAGCTATACATATGCTACAAAGGAGCTCCCACACACCCAACTCAAGAAATCAAACACACACCAAGTTCCCCCCGCAAACGAGTGAAAGTTTCTTGATCTAGGGGTTTGGTGAAAATATCGGCTAGTTGGTCATGTGTGGGTACATGGATCAAAGCTATCTTTCCTTTCTCTGCGTTGTCCC
The DNA here is from genome assembly GCA_947561735.1 of Cenchrus americanus. Lineage (NCBI taxonomy): Eukaryota > Viridiplantae > Streptophyta > Magnoliopsida > Poales > Poaceae > Cenchrus > Cenchrus americanus. The sequence goes on along the minus strand of OX387245.1, from coordinate 91,686,745 downwards.
TCAGAAAATGATACCTCACTTCTATGTGCTTGGTTTTGGAATGGAGCACTGGGTTCTTTGCAACGCTAATGGCGCTGGTGCTATCACATTGAAGTGGGATATGAGTATACTCCTCACCAAAATCACTCGTGGTGTATGAAATCCAAAGGAGCTGAGAGCAACAACTAGCAGCGGCAACATACTCGGTCTCGGTAGTGGATTGAGCAACACTCGATTGTTTGCGGGAAGACCAAGACACCAAAGAAGAACCCAAAAACTGGCAAGTCCCAGAAGTGGACTTCCTATCCAACCGACACCCGGCAAAATCCGTGTCTGGAAAACCATGAAGCGCCAAAGAAGAGGACGCGGAGTACCAAAGGCCAAAGTCGAGAGTGTGACGCAAGTACCTGAAAATTTGCTTCACCACTTGCCAATGCGAAGTCCTCGGGGACGCTTGAAAACGAGCGCACAGACACACCGAGAACTGTATGTCCAGCCTCGTCGCCGTCAAGTAGGGGAGTGACCCGATCATGCTCTGGTACTCCTTCTGGTCCATGTGTTCACCTTCCTTGTCCGCATCAAGAGCTGTAGTCATACTCATCGGCGTCGTCATAGCCTTGGAGTCCTCCATCTTGAACTTTCGCACAATGTCCTTGGTGTACTTAGCCTGGTGCACAAATGTCCCTTCCTTTGATTTCTTGATTTGTAGCCCGAGGAAGAACTGCAACTCGCCCATCATGCTCATCTCAAATTCCCTGCTCATATCATCTGCAAACCTTGCAACAAGAGAGTTAGACGAGCCACCAAAGACAATATCATCCACGTACACCTGCACAATCAGGATATCTCTACCCTGCCTCAACAAAAACAAGGTCTGATCGACCTTCCCCATCTCAAAACCTCTCTCAAACAAGAACCCCCTCAACCTCGCCATACCAAGCTCTAGGCGCCCGCTTCAACCCATACAGCGCCTTCCTCAACTTGTACACCCGGTGGGGGTACTTCTCACTCTCAAACCCCGGAGGTTGCCTCACATACACTTCTTCCTCCAACACACCATTCAGAAAAGCACTCTTCACATCCATTTGGTGCAACTTGAACCCTTTAGCCACGGAAAAGGCTAGAAGGATCCTAATTGCCTCCAAACGGGCTCCAGGAGCAAAGGTCTCCTCGTAGTCAATCCCCTCCTTCTGACTGAACCCCTGAGCAACAAGTCTCGACTTGTTCCTCGCAACCTCACCTTTCTCGCCCTCTTTGTTTTTCCACACCCACTTTGTACCAATCGGCTTACAACCTGGGGGAGGGTCAACCAACTCCCACACCTGATTCCTCTCAAAGTTCTCCAACTCCTCATGCATCGAATTAACCCAATTGTGATCAGATAGTGCGTGTCCAATGTCTTTGGGCTCAAAAGTTGCAACAAACGCAGCATGAGCAAAATGGGAATTGTTTCGAACCCTCGACCGTGTAGTGCGTTCATTCATGTCGCCGATGATCCTCGAAGCTGGGTGATCCACTTGTACTCGCCGGGGAGGTTCTCGCCTCGATGCTACCTCCCCTCAACATCAGCTTCTCCTCATTCTTGATTTGTCGTCGTAGGTGTAGTAGAGGGTCCGTCCATCACCGTAGTCGAAGTAGTGGGTACATGTTCAGCCGGGGGCACCACACCGCCATCTTCATCATCACCATGTTCAAGTTCCTCCTCCTGAAAGATCTCCTCGCCAAGCTCATCATCACCTGCACACTCAAAGACAAGCTGATACGTGGCTCTGTCTCATCGAAGGTTACCTCGCAAGTCTCCACGATTTGGTTAGTTTCAAGATTGAGCACACGATATGCTCTAGAATGAGATGCATAACCAAAGAAAATGCCATCGACAGACCTAGCCTCAAACTTATCCAACTTCCTACCTTTCTTCGGAATGAAACACTTGCAACCAAAGACATGGAAGTGACTCACCTTGGGTGTGCGACCATGCATCAACTCATAGCATGTCTTCTTCTTGTGCACTCTGAGGTATATCCTGTTCGACACATAGCACGCGGTATTCACCACCTCAGCCCAATACCTCCTCGGAGTCCTATGCTCATCAAGCATCGTCCGAGCCATCTCGCACAAGGTCCTGTTCTTCCTTTCCACAACACCATTCTGGGGAGGCGTATACGGACTCGAAAACTGGTGCTCAAGACCCAAGTCATGGCAAAAGGTTTCAAAACGAGAGTTCCTGAATTCCGAGCCATTATCACTGCGGATAGCTCGTATGGCATCTCCGTGCCTCTCGTTCCTCAACCTCAATACTAGATCTCGAACAAAACCAAACGTCTCCCCCTTATCCTCGAGAAAGAACACCCACGCATACTGAGAATAGTCGTCCACCACAACAAGGACATACCACTTCCCACCCGCAGATCGCACACGAGCTGGGCCAACAAGGTCCATATGGAGCAGCTCGCATGGACGCTCAGTCATCACATCGGTGAGAGGCGGGTGAGAAGAGGCTACCATCTTGGCATGCCTACACGGCGCACAAACCAACTCTTTCTCAAGCCTCAACCTTGGCAAACCTCGGACCAAATTGAGTTTACTCAAGCGCGACAAAAGGTCAAAGCTCAAGTGACCCAACTTCCTATGCCACTTCCACAACTCACTCGAAGAACCAGCCAAGAAACAACGCTCCACACCCGAAGACTGAGAAAAATCAGCACGAAACACCTGACCCTCGGGAATGACCATAAAGACAAGGTCCCCTCGAGAGTCCAAAATCCGAGAACCACCTGGCCGAAACAACACCTCAAAGCCCTCATCCAACAACTGGGACACAGAAAGCAAATTGTACCCCAGCGATTTAACAAGAGCAACACACTTCAGAGTGATCTTGTCACTCACTTTGATCTCACCTTCTAAAAGCACACGCCCACGCCCATTGTCCCCAAAAGTGATGTACCTCCTTGTCACCACCGGGACGAGACTTGAGAACCACCCCCTGTCTCCGGTCATATGCCTCGAGCAACCGGAGTCAATCAACCAAATGTTCTTCAAGTCTCCCACCTGAAATTCAAAAACGAGCACGTGAGCGAACAAACGTCTCAGCACTGGGGTTAGTACCAAAAGAGTAAAACAAGTGCCGAGCCATTTGCTCGAAAGTGGGGTTAGCATCAACCAAAGCATCTCTCCTACCAAAGCTACCTCCACGAACACCACCACGGTAACCACCCTGAGGGAACCACCCCTCTCTGCCCGGAGGAGGACCAAAACCACGAAAGAGAACCCATGGACCGTCCCTCCTCTCCTTCTCAAAGCTACGACTCCTCCCATCCCCGTAGTGAACTCGAGGGGGAGAACGCCTAGCAACCCGACCACCCGCAAACTCTCCCGGCCCAACCACCGAACCACGACCTCCGAAACAACCCTCGCACCGTACGAGCATGAAACCCAAAACGCCGCCCTGTCCGGACACCTCGCACCGGTCCGACCGGTGCCCCACACCGGCCTCGACCGGTGTGACCCGGACAGAAGCACCTCCAACAGCCTTCCGCTCTCCCCAAGCCCGAACTGTCCTCACATTCGCCTTGGCCCTGGGCATTTGCACACAAGGCTCAAGTACACCATCGGAAGGGTGGTACTTGTCCTTGTTAGCCCACTCCTTTTCCATTCTCTCCTCACGCTTCCTCTTGAAGCAAAACTCCTCCTTATGGCCATCTCTCCCACAATAGCCACAATGGAACCTCACAAGCTTAGGCTTAGACTTGGGATGTGGCTGCTCACTAGGTTTCTCTCCACTCAACTCCTCCACCGGTTTCCCCTCACTAGCCTTCTCACCTTCTTTCCCAAAGAACACTTTCCCCGAAGTGCTCACAAACTTGATAGGTTTTTGTAGATCATTTGTGGGTATAGGAAACACGGGTGGAGCAGGGGTTGTGTCTAGTCGGTTCCTAAGATGGTTAGGTTTTGGGGGGAAATCATTTTTGTGGTGGGTTTTTGGTGGCTCTGGGATATTCTCTCCACTTCCCTCACCAACCTTGTTTGCCCCAAGTCCCTCACCATCCTGCCTCTTAAACGCCTCGATCATCATCCTCAACTGAGGCTCATGACCAGACAACCAACCCATCAACTTTCTCAAGTCATCATTCTCATCCTACAAACGATCAACATAATGTGCAAGTTCCAAATTTTTCAAAGCATGCATTTCACAGGTAGAGCATGATGTAGGAATGGGTTCCTTCAATTTAGCCTCAAGTGAACTAGTGTAAGCATGCATCTCATCAATCTTAGCTTGCAAAACAGGGCAAGAAGTGCAAGCACCTAGCAAAGCAGGTCTAGACTTAAGCTCAGCCACTTCAACCCTAAGCACATCTAGTTCCTCACACGTAGAGGCATGCTTCTCCTTAAACAAAGCAAGATCAGCAAGGAATATGGAGCAATCAGCACAATCAACCTCATCCGAAACAACAGGGCTAGCCTTAAGGGAATCAATCTCAAGCTTGCTATCAAGCACCTGTGTCTCTAGCTCAGCCACTCTAGTCCTAGCATCCTCGAGTGAAGCCCTAAGCTCTTTTCTCATTTTCTTGGCCTCTCTAAGCATGTCATCACGGTTATCAAGCAAAGAGCCAAGCCTCTCATTCTCCTGGCGCAAGAAGGGAAGTTCATCATGCACCTCGTCGTCGGACTCAGAGTCCGAGTCGCTCTGTGTGCTCTTCTTGTTGCCGGAGCTCAGCGCCATGGTGCGAAGCCGTCTCTCGCGAGGCGGCTCGGCCGCTCAGGTTCTTGGATGACTTCTTGTTCTTGCGACGATCACCTTCGTCTTCACTGCTGCTCGAGCTCGAGGTGGAGTACGCGGAACTGGAGTCGACGTCGCTCGCTCCAACCATCGCTCGAGCCTTGCCTCGGCTCTCCTTCTTCCTCGATCGTCGCTCGTCCTTGTACTTGTTCTTGTGCTTGCTCTTGTGGTCGCGCCTCAAACGGTACTTGCCGTCCATCCTCGGCTTGTGCTCATAGCCGTCCTTGTTCTCGGCCTTCTCTGGGCAGTCGGCGACGAAGTGTCCCGGCTTGTCGCACTGGAAGCATGTTCTCGTGTTCCTCCTCATGTTCACGCGGTTCTTGTGCAGCCTCTTGAACCGCCTCGTCAGGAGCGCCAGCTCGTCCTCTCCAAGCTCGTCGAACTCCTCATCTGGCATAGACATCAAAGAGGAGAAAGAGAACATCCTGGTGGATGGGTTAGAGTTAGCCTTTCCTTTGGAACCACCAACGAGGGCGAGACTATGGGAGTCAGTCGGACCCTCGATCTTGGCAATCATGCCCCTATCCACCTCAGCTGACTTGAGCTTCGAGAACAGCTCGTTCACCATCAGAGTGTCATACTTCTCCGACTCCACAATAGCCTCGAACTTTCCGCCCCAAATCGTACGATCCAAAGAGTGTAAGAGCTTGACCGCTCTATCATGATCATCGTACGGGAGCACGTCCAATTGGCCCTCATGTTGTTCACAACCACCGTGAACCTCTGAAACAAGGCATCGATGGACTCACCGGGGAAATGAGTGAAGTTCTCGTACTCTCTCCGGTAGGTCGCATACATCCGTGCCTGAACCTGGGCATTCCCAACATGAGCCTCCTTCAACACCGCCCAAATCCTACAGGCCAAGTGCTCGGTGTGCACCCGATCGAACTCAGGCTGACACAAAGCACGAAACAAGTAGTCGACCGTCTTATTGTTGGCGTCGAATCTGTCCCTCGATCCTGGAGCGAGGAAGTCCATCGGCTGGACATAGCCTGTATTCACCGTGACATCCCAAAGGATCTGACCCTTTCCGCGGAGAAACGCACCCATCCGCTTGCTCCACATCTGGTAGTTCTTTCCATCGAAATGTGGAGGACCCGAACCCCATTCCTGGTACGTCATCCTTGGATCTTAGACTGGTTAGAGTCAATAAAGACCCGAACCGGCTCTGATACCACTTGAAGGACCGATACGGCGAACCAGAGAGGGGGGAGTGAATGGGAGCCGATAAAAATTCTTCTCGAAGGAGATTGAGACTCCAATAAGATGAACGCAGCTTCCAACACACTTCTCCAACTCACTACCCAAGTTGGTCAAGCCCACGTAGCCACTGGAGTGCCACTGGACCTAGGAACCAACACACACCCTTCCGACCCGAGAACGCAGCGGAACACCAAACCTCGAGTCTACAGACCCACACCGGTCAGACCGGTGAGCACCACCGGTCAGACCGGTCCTTGCTGGTGAAACTAAGCAACTTTCACTAAGTGGCTCTACACCGGTCAGACCGGTGAGACACACCGGTCAGACCGATCACAGCCTCAAAGCCCCCAAGGCACCAAACAGGCCAACCGACCACCAAACTGACCCAAACTCGAAACAGCAGCACCACGGGACAATAGCGAACACACCAAGACGTTCACCCGAGCAAAATCCCACTGAGGGTTGCATCGGTCAGACCGGTCAAGAGCACCGGTCAGACCGGTGTAGCCTGGGCAGCTCGGGATGAACAACACCCGCGGGTCAACTCCCCCAAATCCAAACCTCGATCTCCCGAATCGCTCCACGGACTTGAACAAGACTTTGGGGATATTAGGAACACCTCATGAGGATTCCATAGCCAAGTTTAATCCCACCAAAACTCGTCCAAAAAGGAGGAATCAAGGAAATTCCGCCAAGAGCACTTCCAACCCAAGAACTCAAGAAACCCCAAAATCGAGCACCTTTACTCATGGATTTGGGAGGGGAATCACAGCCCAAAGAACCACAAAGGGTTCCCACAAATTTCCCCCATCAAATCCCCAAGAGAAAGGTCCCGAAAACAACCCAAAGAAATCACCAAGAGAGGGCTCCGAAAATCATCACCAAGAACAACTGGGGAAAACACTTCCAAACCTTGAGGAAGCACGCCGAATCATCTATACATGAAACAAAGGTTCATACAAGGTCTAGCAAGCCGCCCGATCATCCATCCCTCTCAACAAGATCTCTCCATGAAGCTCTCTTGCTAGTCCTATGGAAAACCTAAGGAAAATAGGAAGGAAAAAAGGAAAACAAATGAGCAAGGGTTCCAAGAGTTGGCTGCCATCCTCTCACCTCTTGGGTTATATGGAGGCAACCGAATGTCTAAAATGCTCTTTCCTAATAACTAGGGATACAAGCCCCTCAAGGGCGGATTTGGAAGTCTTCATGTCTTCACCATCGGACGGATGCCCGGCGACCGCACCCTGCGTAGCCTTGACGCAAGCCATGCGATCCCGACGTGTGTCCTCCGCTTCGAAGTCTCCGGACTGCGTCGTCGCACACCGGTCAGACCGATGCTCCCCACCGGTCAGACCGGTACCCACCGGTCAGACCGGTCTGGCGCTGCTGCACCTCCGTCTTCGGTTCTTCGGTCTTGGCTTTGTGGATCAACCAAGGAACCCAGTGGTTTTCTTGTGAACCACCGGAAACCCCGCGAACTCGGTGTAGCCTCCGCCAATCTCCACTCATGACTCTGCTCCCACGTAGTCCCGGCTCGACCTTGGTTTTGAGACTCTACCAAGAAACCATCCACGACTTTATCTTGCTGTTCATGCCACCATGCGGCCCGCACTTGACCCCGCTGGCCACCGGGTCCCTCGAACGAAGCCTACTTGTCTTCTCCACACCTGGAGGCCTCACCGGCGACGACCTTTCGCGCTTGTTCTTCACCTGCACCAACACCAGTCAAGCCGCAACCTGCATCTGCAATACTTAGCCAAGAATCAGTCCACACAACGTTGTCAATCACTCATCACACAAGGAAGCGACCATCCACCGGTCCTCGAACTACACATGGTCCTCAGGTGGCTCCCGAATCAAATAAAACCTTAACATGGGTGTTGTTGATAGAGAATGTACCCGTGAGCACTGAAGCTCCTTCTGGAATATCGCTCATGGCGGTGAAGTTCAGCTTGCCTTGGCGTACTTGCACCATAGGCTTCTTAGCCAGACTGGTCGGCTTGTTTCCTGCACCTTGATTCTGTGGGTTGGGCTTGACTTGCTTGGGCTTGGGACACTTGCTGATGTAATGCCCCGGCTGACCACAGTTGAAGCAACGACGATCACCAACGTTGCGAGGAGGTGCATTAGGCTTTGGAGCCTGCTGCTGAGCATTGCGAAACTGGAAGTTCCCTGCGGGTTTGCTCTGGGATGGCTTCATCATCCAGCGTCCAGTTGAATATTGCTGGGATGGGTTTGGGGTGTTCTCCTTCACAAAGCGAAACTTTTTACCCGTTCCGCTGCCCGGAGTAAAACCAGACATCCTCTTCTTGTCCCCGTGGGCCTTCTTCATGGCATCCTCTTGGGAGATAGACTTGTTCACTAGCTCATGGAAATTGGCGGGCTCGAGCAGGTTCAGTCGCTCGTACAACTTACCATCTAGCCCGTCGCGGAATCTCTCCATCTTCTTCGCATCAGTGTCAACGTGATGCCCACCATACTGGCACAAGTTGTTAAACTTCTGGGTGTAGTGGTACACTGTGTCGGACCCCTGCCTGAGGGCCAACAGCTCCCTCATCTTCCTATCCATAAGTCCCTTGGGAATGTGGTGACTCCTGAAGGCTTGCTTAAATTCATCCCAAGTTACAGCGTGCCCTCGCTGCATCGACTTGAAATGGTCCCACCACATCAAAGCTTCCCCCCGCAGTTGCAGAGCTGCGAAGTTGGCTTTGTTCTCCTCGGAGCAAGGCAGCACAAAGACCGAGAACTTTGACTCGATGGCCTTGATCCAAGCTTCAGCTTCCAGGGGGTCTTCCGCCTTGGAGAAGGTCAGCGGCTTCATTGCGATGAACTGAGCTTACGTGGTGACCTGATTAGGCCCCTCATGGTTGGCCCCGTGTGGTGGCCCTCAGTTCATCTGCTAGGCGATCTGCTGCTGCGTCTGCAGGATCTGGCGCAGCACCTCAATTTGGGTGGCCATGAAGGCCTCCGACGGCGTCATGGGCGGTGGTGGCGGCAAGTCACCGCTACCGCTCGCTCCGAACCCGTTGGGTGAGCTGCGTGTGGTTCCCACCATCTGAAATGCGAGCCTTGTTAGTTACATAACCAAAAGCTTACTCGAAATGATGACAAGCATGATCATACATAACCACAACTCATTAGCATTCATATGATGATGACAGCAACAGTCGAAAGGTATCACATAGCCAACAAGAATTTCTAGGATCGTTCTTCGACATAGTTAGGAAATGCGATCCCTCGTATAACACAAGCCAATATTCACTCTCGGGCAATTTCTGCCACTTCGGGTACCAACGAAGGTGGTATACGAACGAGCACTTAATTGTTGGGCAGACGAGTGACGCACCTAACAATACTTTGGTTTCCCAACGCTCATATGAAATGCAAGGTTTGACAAGTGTGGTCATTGCAACGATTTGCTCAAGAATTCAGCAATCATATGCCATAAAACTTCAACTTCTGGGGTGAACAAGCGAATTTCAATTAAAACACGACATGCTTAAGCATTCATTATTACAACAAGATGGAATATGGGTCCAAGGACATTACAAAGCTTGAATTTGAAAAACACCACAATACGACAGGGTTACAAGTAGTTGCTCCGCACGAAGACATGCTCAAAAGCTAACAATCCCAAACATCTTGAAGATAACACCATAGGATCACAATCCTTCTTATTATTGCTGTCGGCAACCTAGTTGCCCACCGAAGCACCACTGTCCGTAGGCGAAGCTGGGGGAGTCGGTAACGGTGGTCCCGCCGACTCGTCGATCCGGACCGCCGCATCCCCGCCGCTCCTCCGGGTGTGCTGTCATCGGAGGCGGTGGGGTAAGGGCCACTATAGCCTGCAAGGATGCCACCTGTACCTCGGCCTCCTCCACCGGCTGCTGCATATCAGCAATGTTCTGAAGTAGCATCAACCTCTCAATCTCATACGCATCGGCATTCTCCTCCAGGGTATGATTCTCCGCCTCCAGATCTACAATCCTCTGCAGGTGATCGCCTCTCTCTAGCTCTAACTGGAATCTCCTGGCACGCAGCCTGTCATTCTCCTGCTGCATCTGCGTAAGTGTAAAGTTCAGCTGTTGATGGGCTGCTGATAGCTACTGCCAATCCCACCTAGATGCCTCCAAACGCTGCCCGATAATCGCTGCGGTATTATAGCGCAGCCCCTGAAGTGTGAAAACCACGTTAAGACAGCGAGCTAGTGTCTGAGTAACATCCAGTGGCTCCACTAGTGTCAACAGCTCCCGTAGGTGATCCATACGGTCCAACCATGTCGGGTCGTGAGGACTCACAGCAGGAAACAGCCCAAACGGAGACAGAGCTACCACAGTGGGGTTGTGGTCACAGAAGTCCGTCAGCACTCTGAGGGCTGTTGACTCAACGGCCTCGTGGGTAATGAATCCCCAGTAGATAAAACTCTAGTTGAACCAGTCGGCGTGGTCCGGGTGTGGTAGAACAGTGAAAATCACTCTACAACGGGGAACGCCATAGCGCTCGAACTCGGACACCTCATAGGTCGGTGGTGTGAGGTAGCCTGCGGCGCTGAGTGCTTCCCACGCAAGGCGTGGAAAACCCTCCCAGTGCAACCCGTTGGTACGGATCGTACGTACCATCAGCATCGAACTCATGAAACACGGGGAAAGCCATATGTACAAAAATGTAACACATGTCAGGTCTCAAGGAGAACGGCATGTCAAATGGTGAAGTTCTGGCAGCTGTGAATGAAAATTCATAACCAAAAATCCAGAACCCTCAAAATCTTTCCCCAAGTTTCCCGGCTACTACAAAAGTTCTATTACACACTTTAGGTTTTCAAGGTTGAGCTTGAACAAGGAAAATAAGGTGGACGAATACAAGACCTAAATGTGCCTTGCAAAGTGTAACCAAGCCGAAAGAAGCTAAGATCGAAACTTGCGACTACAAGCTAGACTTGTTAAGGAGCAACTGTTTTTAACAAACTGTTTTAATTAAATCTAGCACAAGGTACAACAAGGTGAACAAGCTTTTTCAAAATTTTGGCAGCATGACAGCTAAGCATGAAAGGTATTCTAGTTTATAAAAAGCACACACTAGCAAAATCTTCCTTAGAGAGCATATGGAAATTCAGTTTTGGGTCCATTTTAGTTGTTTCGATTTTTAATATGCATGCAAGACGTCCTATCCGACCTCACATGGCAATCAAGCCAAAAATCGAAGTTAGTGTTGGTGGCAAGGCTTTTGTCCGTCTCTCCCTATAATATCTAGTCGAGAGCTAAACGGTACTCGCTTAATGACTAACGAAGCGTTGTTATGAACCTGCAGAAAACGAACCTTTCGTGCCAGCACGTCACGAAAGCGTCCACATACATTACCGTTCACTATAGAAACGGCATCCATGCGTTAAGCCGCTGCATGGACAGCGTCCAACCTCAGACACCCTCCGTTTGAATGGAGTGTACCCTTGCCTCACATGATCGACATGCGGAATGCACACGTATGAAACACGTGGCGACAACACAACTCATAAACAGACGCGAAGATGGGATCTGTGGAATGGATCACTCCATCAACCCTCGCAATTCCCGTGATGCGGTACAGCACACGTATAAAACACGTGGCTCAGCTAGTTTAGTTGTGCAAGAAAGTAAGTCTGACATAATGTAATGTGCTGGAAGTTAGCAAAATAAACCATAGGTTGATTAAGCCACCTGAAAGAACCCAAAATTCCCTCTAGGGCCTCTCGGTCTAGTTTATCCTTAGCGGACCAACGTATTTTGGAAAATCAGACAATCTTGGCAAATTTCATTCAAAGACCAGTGATTAAGTTTATTAATTAATCTCTGGTGCATATAATTGCTCTGATGCCAACTGTGACAACCCGCCCAGGAAAATACCGTACTATCGCCTAAACCAATCCACTTTGATCATTAAGCGATAATAAAGTATCATCCTGTCGTTGGTCGTCGGGTTAACGCCCGGTAAATCACTTGAATAGCAACAAGGATCGACATATATGCATTAAAACTCACTCAAAGGCGAGTCCAGAGATACATCATCATTAACATCCAAATTCGTACCCCGAAGGGATTAATTATTACAAACCGAAGTTTTTGCCATAAAGAAGTAGTTCAGAGTTTTGAAACAGCGTAATTAAACTAGCGGAAAGCGAGAACACCACGGGAGGCCAGCCATGATGCCTTCAGTCGTCATCCTCCACCCACTCCAGCTCCCAGCCAGGAAGGATCACTCCGGGCCACAAATCACCGAAAGCATTACCTGGATCCACATATTATAGCAAGGCTGAGTATACTAATACTCAGCAAGACCTACCCGTCGGTGATAACTACTTCACCAATTCTAGACATGAAAGGCTTTTGGCCACTGAGTTTCTTTTGCTGAAAAGTAACAAAGAGTATGTCCTTACTCTCAAGATTTTAGCACAAGTTCTAGTGGGTTTAATCTTTACTACATTAGCCATCTAGTACAGACAAAGTTGTACCATACAATTAATCAAGCATAGTATTCATCAACTTCCATCATTAGGGATCTCATGGCTAGTGGAGTAAGCAGTCTCAGATAACGGTGAGAGGCCAACAATCGATTGATTCAAACCTTGCAAGGTAGACCTAAACGCACGGTAGGCTGCCCCCTCAAGGACAACTTCCCAAGCAGTTCCCAAAAATCCTCGGGTCGGGATCGAATCTTACAGTCTTTGGTGCAGGCTAACCGTCATACCCCGCGAGGCACCCGGAGTCACCGTACACCACTGGTAGCTAGCCTTGAGACGTATCCCAGGAGTAGTAATAGTAGGATCCCTCGCCACTTCATTAAGGTACTAGGCTTACCGGTCCCATTCCTGACAAGTGCTTAGTACGTTAAACACTTAACCCACAATAGCCATTGGACCGGAGCCCAAATCCCATGCTCTTACCACATGAGCAATCCAATTAAGGATATATTGTGATTCCTATCTAGGAACCTATTCTCACGAGTGAGGTCATCACCCGACTTGTAACGGTCCTATAGCTTAGCAGCTATCGACCTATCATACTAGTAAGGACAAAGGTACCTAGGGATCATGCATCTAGGGTTCCATTCAACTCCTGAACTTAAATGCACAAGCATCCATAGATAATTGAATAAAGAATTTGAAAACTGGGATAGATGCACTAGAGCTTGCCTTCGTCAGCTAGGTTAGCCTGAGCACCCTCGGTGTCGTCGAGCACTTCCACATACTGCAGCGAAGCTTCCGCTCCTCCTTCCTCGGACTCCGGGACGAGGGAGTAGTCACCGTCCGGAAGATCTACACGGAATGCAATGCAAGGTTCAGGTGATATGACAGTTTGTTATCTTATCCAACTCTTGTTGGTCATATTCACCTTAACAAGTATCTAGATAGTACATCTCTTTTAGGAAGGTTATTAGTTATATGTGATTCATTCTTTTATTGGACATTTGAATTAATGTTTCTTTTGTACTTGTTATTTCAAGTGAAGGTTTAATCCCTTTCCTCTTGCTAGCAAGGGTGTGAACACGATTCTTATTTATAAATTACTTCCTTATCAGCAAGGGTGTTTTCTTAGCTTTTAATTAAGTTAGGTAATACTTTCCAAAAAGGGAAATGAATTAAAAGGGATTTTCCTTATTTAATTGTTCTTTAATCTTTAAAAGGGCTTTAGAGCTTTTCATTAAGCAATAAATCACTAATAAATTAAAGAAGTGTTTCTTAAGCACAACAACACCTATACTGGTCCACTGGACACACATGCAAGGCTTGGAAGCTAGAAAATAAAATACTTTGGAAAAAATAACAAAGACTAGCTAGTGATTCAAATTAAATTCACACAAAAATAAATAAGCATCAAAATGACCCAAACTTTCTCATGCATGCCCTCTGGCCCTAAACAAGCCTAAAGAACCGGCAAGTACACCTAGAGAATCTACTGATCTTGCTTCACAACTTTACAAAGGAAATCATGCACAAATTAAGAATAAATATTTCTGTTAAACCAAAAATCATGATTAATTCACCAGGGGTGTGTTTTGACATAACAAGACAGCATGCACATGTTGGGCACAAAAACATAATTATTTTTTGCTACAAAAATCATCTAGGCAGTTTCTGTAGAAATAGAAAACAATTTATATAAAAAGATTTACTTCATAACTTTGTGAAATTTTTGCCACAGGAGCTAGTCATGACAATACACACAACATATCCAAACTTTGGATGCAGAGGATTTATAGCTATTGAGTTATGGCAGATCTAGGTATTTCACAATCCTATTTTTCATGTTAAAAATATCCAGAATCATAACTTGTGAGAATAACAAAAGTTGTAGTATTCTTCACAAAAATCCAAAAAAATAGTTTTGCAATTTTCTGAATTTTCTACGATTTTCTACGCAATTTACAAGAATCAGCAAAACTGCAACACTATTGAAGATGTAGTTTTGCACCGGGGCCCCTGTAACTTTTCAAAGTCTCACACATCTGCCCTTAGATCGCACAAAACTCCCCGGAAAGACCTGGGGGCTTGCAATGGGGTCCCTGGCCATGGGAGGCGGCGGGCTCGCTGGAATTCCGGCAGCTCCGGCGGCTCTCCTGACCGGGGAACGACAGTGGGGTGTGCGCATGCTCACCTAGGGCCTGGGTGTAGCTGGAGTTTGGGCGGGAAGCTCGCCGGCGTGGGGAATCGGCAGCGGCGGCGGCGGTTATCGCGGCAGCGCGCGCTCCGGTGCGACTACTGCTCGGGTGGACAACAAATGAACCGGGGCGTCGAGTGCTACCTAGGGAAGGTGCTAGGGGGCGCGGTTTGGAACGGGGACGACCGGAGGAGGCGGTGCTCCAGCGGCGGCGGCAATGGCGTGGCGCGGCGCGGCCGGCGCGCGGGGTGGCGTGAGGGAGGGGGAGAAACTCGCCGACTTTTATATAGCGCGGCTCGGTGTGACGGCGGGGTGACGATGAGGATATCTCGCCGTGCTACGCGCCTCGACCGGTGTGCGTACGGCCGGCGCCGCGGACGGACCGGGGTCCGCCGCGCGCACGGCGCGGTACGGCGGCGTGGCGGCGCGACTCGTGGCGCCTGGGACAGGCGAGCGTCGGGGCACGTGGACCTCGAGCAGCACATGCCTCGGTCGGAGGGAGAGTCGAGAAGGCGCGTGGGGGGCACGGCCGTCGAGGGTCGGCCGGCGCCGGCCGGCACGCGCGCGCGCGCGCGGCGCGCGACGTCACGGCGCGCGGCGCCGGCGTGAACCGTGTTGCTGGCACTGACTTTGAATTTGAATTTCTCCAAAATTTTGAACAAAACTCGGCCAAGCTTTGAGCATGAAACTTAGAGATCTAGCTACCCTCTACAATTTCCAAGAAGGCTATAGGGGGTTTTCCCCACAGATTTTGAATTACATAGTTGCCAACTTTGAATGTCAGCCTGATTGGCTGAACAGTAGCTCCTGCCCTTGGAACTGATTTTTCAAGCTTTTCCACTCAAAATTTGAAATGCCAATCTACATGAAAGTTGTGTCCCCCAAAAAGATGGACAACTTTCATAAAGGTAGAATTTTAAGTGTTTAGGTGAATTTCGGAGAACGCGGCAAAAGTTCCGGCAGACATCTATGGACACTAGGAGTGAAAGGGGTTTGACCGAGTCTTTGACCATGGGTTGGCCCCACAAGTGTGTTTACTAGTCAAAGGGGGGTCACTAGAGTAGGTTAGTGAGTTTTTCGGGGTGAGGGCCCAGGTTGACCGTGATTTGACCACTGTCAGCTGGGTTGACCGGCTGTTAGGATTAATTGAAAACCTGGGGCGTCACAATCATCCCGTTGACAACATCCTTGGAAGCATCCGAAGAGGGGTAACAAGTCGTTCAAGATTAGCAAATTTTTGTGAACATTACTCGTTTGTTTCCATGTTGGAACCTATTAGGGTTGAAGATGCTCTTGGAGATGCCGATTGGGTGATGGCCATGCAAGAAGAGCTCAACCACTTCACTAGGAATGAAGTCTGGTCCTTGGTGGAACGCCCCAAACAAAATGTGATTGGAACCAAGTGGGTGTTTCGCAACAAGCAAGATGAAGATGGCGTGGTGACAAAGAACAAAGCTAGATTGGTGGCAAAAGGATACACTCAAGTGGAAGGCTTAGACTTTGGAGAAACTTATGCACCGGTGGCAAGACTTGAAGCAATTCGTATACTCTTAGCTTTTGCCACCCATCACAACTTCAAGCTACATCAAATGGATGTCAAGAGTGCTTTCTTGAATGGTCCAATCTCCGAAGAAGTCTATGTTGAGCAACCACCGGGATTTGAAGATCCTCAATTCCCCAACCACGTCTACAAGCTCCATGTCTATGTTGAGCAACCACCGGGATTTGAAGATCCTCAATTCCCCAACCACGTCTACAAGCTCCATAAGGCGCTCTATGGGCTCAAGCAAGCCCCTAGAGCACGGTATGAATTCCTTAGGGAATTTCTCTT
The DNA here is from genome assembly GCA_947561735.1 of Cenchrus americanus. Classification (NCBI taxonomy): domain Eukaryota; kingdom Viridiplantae; phylum Streptophyta; class Magnoliopsida; order Poales; family Poaceae; genus Cenchrus; species Cenchrus americanus. The sequence goes on along the minus strand of OX387245.1, from coordinate 91,670,325 downwards.
GAAGAAAGGTTTTGAAATAGGCAAAGCCGATCCTACTCTCTTCACTAAACAAGGCAATGATTTGTTTGTATGCCAAATATATGTTGATGACATCATATTTGGGTCTACTAATCAATCTTGGGTTGATGAGTTTAGTAGGATCATGACCAAAAGATTTGAGATGTTATGATGGGCGAGTTGAAGTTCGTTCTCGGTTTTCAAATCAAGCAACTCAAGGATGGCACATTCATAAGTCAAACCAAGTACACCAATGATATGCTCAAGAAGTTTGATATGAACAATGCCAAGCCCATCGAAACACCTATGCCATCCAAAGGACATCTTGATCTAAATGAGGAAGGCAAAAGCATCGACCAAAAGGTATATCGCTCCATGATTGGTTCTTTGCTTTTCCTTTGTGCATCTAGGCCCGATATTATGCTTAGTGTGTGCATGTGTGCAAGGTTTCAAGCTAATCCTAAGGAGTGCCATCTAATGGCCGTTAAGAGAATTTTTAGATATTTGGTCCATACTCCTAATCTTGGTTTATGGTATCCTAAGGGCTCCACTTTTAATCTACTTGGCTACTCCGATTCGGACTATGCCGGTTGCAAAGTAGATAGAAAGAGTACATCCTGGACTTGCCAATTTCTTGGGAGGTCCTTGGTGTCTTGGAGTTCCAAGAAACAAAACTCCGTTGCCCTTTCCACCGCCGAGGCCGAGTACGTTGCAGCCGGCGCTTGTTGTGCTCAACTACTTTGGATGAGGCTCACTTTGAGAGACTTTGGTTGCAAGTTTAGCAAGGTGCCACTCTTGTGTGACAACGAGAGTGCCATCATGCTAGCTAACAACCCCGTAAACCACTCAAGAACAAAGCATATAGACATAAGACATCATTTCTTGAGAGACCACGAAGCCAAAGGAGATAACGCTTTAAGCCATGTGAGCACTGATAAGCAACTAGCCGATATCTTCACAAAGCCTCTTGATGAACCAAGGTTTTGTGCATTGAGGAGTGAGCTAAATATCTTGGATTCTCGTAACTTGGCTTGAGATCATGCACATATTTGAATGACCTAGTGTAGAATTTTGAAAGCAAAAGATTTGTGAAAAACTTGTGTTGAATTTGTTTTTGAAAATTTGGATCTTTAGAGTACAACACTTGGACTATCGTTCCTATTGCTTGTTTGTGGCTAGTCCAAAGTGTTGATACTACTCAGGCTCACATATATTACATATACAATCTTCCAAATCTATCCAAACTCAAATTCCTTGAAAATCTGCTCGCTGGACTCAGGGGAAGCGGAATCTCCGGGGTTTTTCCTGGAAAGTCCGGGTTTCCCAGATATTCCGGACCTGGCCCGGAGACTCCGGGTTGTAAAGGTATAAATACCTTCTACCACGGTCAAAAGTTCCCATTCATCCCTTTTTACAGTTTGACCGCACCCCTACTCTCCCCGTCGCCTCCCCTCCTCCCCATCCAAGCCCTTGGGCGATTTTCAACTTCCACTAGCCAAATCTAGTGAGAGTGAGGGATTGAAGGCTCCAAGGTGTGGAGATCAAAGACCTACTCAAGGATCGAAGGATTGAAGTCTTGTCCCCTCTCTTCCCAAGGTACATCTAAAGGAGCTTTTCCCGATCTACTTCCCTAGAGTAGTTCTTATCGTATCCTCTTAGGGAATAGGTGGAAAATACTCCATAGGCTCTAGACCTGCAATATCTCTCAGTTTGGATGGATGATTTGTGCTACATTGTGAGTTAGGGTTTCGGCTGCGAAACTCCAGGGTTGAAAAACCCGGACTCTCCGGACTTTCCGAAGTATCCGGATTTTTTTCCGGAGTATCCGGGGTTCACACTGATAACCCCAATTCACAAGTGTTGTGCATCTCCTCTATTGATCACCTCTCACTTCCATATCTTTTTACTTATCCAGATGGTGAGAGTGAAGCTCCGTCGCGAAACCGAGGAGCCCTCCACCCAAAGGAGGACCAAGGCTAGGCACGACCCCGCCGCTTTGCGGACCGTGCAAGAGGCCTTGGGCAAGAAGGATCTCAGCATAGTTCTAGGCCAAGAAGAGGTGACCTGAAGAAGAAATAGAGGAGGAGAAGGAGAGGGCCGAAAATCGATGGTGGTGATGAGGAAGACGAAACCTATGAGCAGTCACCCGAATCTCCTCGTCGCCATGGAAAGGGGCCAGCAAAAGAAAAACCTCGCTACAAGCCTCACCCCAAAAAGAGCCACCAAGCCCCCTATGTCCACCAAAGTCGTGCCGCTACTCGTGTTCCTCCCAAGCACAAGCAAGGAGTAGCAGCCCAAATTTGCCCCAAAACTCCTCCTAGGCTCATCCCTACCCTTCCACCAAACGTCCGGGTAGTTGACACTCCTATCAAGCTAAGGGATCCCGGTTCCGTCCTTGGTTTTGCAGAGCATATGATACGGGACTACTCCAAGAATGCTCTAGCAGTGAGGGAGCAAAGGGAGGAAAATGTGTATTTGTATCTCAAAGGAGAAGGGCTAGAGGCAAGATTTTTGTGTGATTTTCATAGGGACTTTTATCAATCCGTCATCCGAAATCCCAAGCTAGCTGCAAAGAACATGGCTCCAATTGTGCAAATGAGGTACATTGATTGGAAATACTACGAAGAACTCAATAACACCGTGTTCAACTCCATGATTGATAAGTGCAAGGAGGTTGGTCTCTATGATATCATGGGATTTAGGTATAATTGGAACAAAGAAATTCTTGCACAATTCCATTGCTCCTACTATTACAATCCCCATGACAACACCATCACTTGGACAACTCAAGGGAACAAATGCACCATAGATTACATGACTTTCTCTAGGATCTTGGGACTTCGCTCTAAGGATGAAAGGCGTACTCCCGTGCACAATGAGGACAAGTACAAGCCCAAGGAGCTTCCTTTCATGTTTCCTAGCCGTGATTTGGCTATTGAGGGCAAGGCGGATCAACTCAATCCTTACTATTACTACCTCAATCAATTCTTTCGTGCCACTATTGATCCCAAGATAGGAGATGTCACCGCTTTGAGGTACTATGCTCCTAATCTCCTAAATAGAATGGCACCGGATGAGGAAGGATTTTGCATATTCGACTTCATTTGGAATGAGTTGAGAAGGGCCATGAATGATCCCATGAAGCATCTCCCATATGCCCCCTACCTCATGTACATGATTGAGAGAGTCACCAATGTTCGTTATCCCAAGGATGTGGTCCATGAACCGCTTCGTCACCTCCGTAATCGAGCCAAGAGGCCTCCAAAAGGTCGCAAGTATGTTGGCTCCTCTAGTGCAGCCCCTCGCCATGATGATTTGCCCGCAGCATGCTCTTCTCCTAGGCCTCCCCGTCGGCACCGTGGCTCCATGATCAAGAGAGTGCTTAAGAGCATCTTTAGTATGTGCAAGACAATAGCCACGGAGACTAATGAAAACCACCGGGATATCATTGAGATCAAGTCCCATCTTGGCCTTCCCACCGATCCCTACCGTGAGCTTCCCGAGTTTGATGATCCTTTTGCGGAGTGGGACTCTCAAGATGCGGGCGAAGGACAAGAGGAAGAAGCGGAGGAGGACAATGAAGAAGAAGAGGAGGAGGACGACGTCGACTCCGAGTGATCTAGCTGCTCCACACTTCCTTTTTGGCGCTTGATGCCAAAGGGGGAGTGAACTTATCTATTTATGTGTGTGGACAATGAACTTGATCTTTATGTTGTTGAATTTGGAACTTTGGCTTGTAATAACTCTAAATTCGTATGTGTGTAAGACTATGTGAGCTTGAGACATTTGGTTGTGTGCTTGTGATGATTTACTCTATTTTTACCTTCTAAGGATGTTTTATGCTAGATTGAAAAACTGTGTGAAGTCTATTTTTTCACTGATGTGCTGAAAGCCCGGAGAGTCCGGAGATTTTCTCGGAGTTTCCGGATTTCCCGGACATTCCAGACTTTCCACGGACAGTCCGGACTTCTCAGCATCAGATTTTTTTTTCTTCCTTGTTGAGTGCATAATATGTCATGAGCATCTCACTTTTATCTGTTGCACGTCACAAGCACCCCACTGGAGTAATACTCTCATGTTTCTCTTTTTGTGCAAATTTTGGCCCTAATAGGACCATTGATATTCAAGATCAAAATGCACATATTAAGGGGGAGTATTACAAAAGCTTTCAATGTTCATTGTTTATCTCTTGTATGACTTAAGTGTGTTGTCATCAATCACCAAAAAGGGGGAGATTGAAGAGTATCTTGACCCCCTAAGTGGGTTTTGGTGATTTAATGACACACACCTAAGTAGCTAATGATTTATCTAGTCCATGAGCAGGTATTAAAATTATGTATGGCGTCAAGTACAGTTCGTTGACTATGCAAAAAGGAAAGTGGTGCTCTAAAGGATTCCTAAGAAGGCTTATTTATTTTATACTTTTGAATTTGAGTCCTAGGAATGTCGTACTATCAAGAGGGACATGAATTATTTCTTCCAAGAGTCGAACAGGTGCTCTAGTTGCTAAAACAATCCTATGAGAGACACCATCGCACCAACACGTTCACGGGGATCTTTTCTTGGCTGCTGACCTTGGAAGGCCGGAGTATCTGGGTTTACCCCAGAGTCTCCGGACTTCCCGGAATTTCCGGGTTTACCCCGGATACTCCGGGTCTTAAAGCCTCAACGGCTATATTCTGGGTGAGGGGGGTATAAAAGCCCCCTCCACCCTGTTCTTTACTCTCTCTCCTGCCATTTCGACCTGAACTTCATCAGACCTCATTTACTCCCCCTCTACTCCCTTTGGCTCAAGTTTAGTGAAATTTGTTGTGGGGATTTAAGAAGGTTTGATAGCAAGAGCTTGGAGAGTGCTAGTGAGCTGATTTCCCATCTCTAGAGCACCTCGTTCTTCACTTGGTTGGCAAAATTCGTGTTTGCTACTCTTGGAGCCTTGAGCTCCTAGCCGGCTAGGCGTTGCCTTGGAGCATCCAAAGATTGTGGCTGCCCAAGGAAGTTTGTATCACCCCGACTTTGAGTAAGTAACTCTAGCTTGATCTTTGTGGTCGCTAGAGGGAGGAAAGTGACCTAGGTGCAAAGGTCCACCCTTCGTGGGTACCTCAACGGAGACGTAGACCTCAAGGTGTGAGGTTGAACTCTGGTAACAAATCCTTGTGTCTCTTGTGCTTGTTCATCTTGTTGTATGCTTGTTTCTATCTTGAGCACATATCTAGGGTTTGGTGCCGATCTACTTCGTGGTGAGGTTCCTACAAGATTGGAGTGGATAAACAGGCTTGTCTCATCTCAGTGCATAACCTAATTTCATGGATTTACATTTGAGCAAGTTTAATTTCTGTCGAATTTGATTCCTCCCTGACAGGCCGGAATATCCGGACATTTTCGCGGATTCTCCGGATTTCCCAGAGTATCCGGAAAAATATCCGAAAACTCCGGACCTGTATTTGACAGTTGTGAAAAAGTTTGTGATTTTCAGGTTCGAGTATTCCCCCCCCCCCTCTAGTCGACATCTTGATCCTTTCAGTTTCTGCATGTAGGCCATTCTTACGGATATCTCTAAAACTTTGAAGGGTACGAGTAGAATTTGGATACAGTAAGGCATCCTCTATCGTTATTTGTGTACCCATAGGCAATGCAATAGTAGCTCGTCCAGAACCAACTATCACAGTGTCTTTACCATTTATGGTCATAATATTTCCTTCCTTTTTCTTAAGGGTTTGGAAATATTTAATTTCTCTAAGTATAGAATTTGTGGTGCAAGAATCCACAATGCATAATTCTTCCTCTGATGGATTGTTTGTTATCGACATCTATATGTCATGTAATAGAAGGGAAATAAATATACAATGATTATATAGCAAAAGAGCAAGGGTATATAAATATTGTATATAAAAGAATGTACAAAAAATAGATGATTTATTTATATACAAACAAAAAAGGGTACAAGATTGTTATAATATAGCTATTATTATTATTATTATTACAACACAAATTGTCAAGTCTGGACCAAACTACTATAGATCTCCAAATATGTCTCCAGATTCAAAGTCTATGAGCATATTATCTGTGGATGGGAGATCCTTAGTGGTGGTGTTGTTTCTTTTAATTGGGGCTTCCCAAGAACAACCCACTTTTTTATCCTCAGAGACAAGATTGAAATGGGTTTCATATCTTTTCTCATCTGCTGGTTGGTCTCTTTTAATGACTTCTGATATAATGCAACCAAGTGCTTAGGGGTCTTGCAAGCCTTAGCAAAATGTGAATAATCCCCGCATCGATGACACTTTTTGTCATTCTTGGGTTTTGCATTGTCTTTCTTCTTATTATCGAAGTGAGGCTCGTTGCCTTTGTTGAATTTGCGCTTATTAAACTTGTTCCGTGGATCTCGTCGATGGAACTTCTGTTTATTCCTATTGTTCTTCTGTACATTATGAACCTCGGGGAGAGGTGCCGATCCAACAGGATGTTTTTGATGGTTCTTCATAAGAAGTTCATCATGTTTTTCGGCTTGACATAATGTATGTATAAGCTTGGAATAAACTGTATATCCATGAGCCCTATATTGTTGCTGAATAACCCTATCAGAAGGTGCATAGTAGAGAGGGTCTTCTCTATCTTGTCAGCATCAGTAGGCTCTTTCTCACAAAATTTTAAACGAGAGCAGATTCTATGAACGGCATGATTATAATCAGCCACGGTTTTGAAATCTTGTACGCGTAGATGATTCCATTCGTGGTTGGCCTCGGGCCAAATAAGTTCTTTTTGCTGATCATAACGTTCTTTGAGAGAAACCCATAATTCCCGGGCATTCTCAATCATAACGTATTCGGCTTTTAAATCTTTATGAATATAAAAGTGCAATAATGCCAAAGCAGAATAATTATGGTGATCAGTTACAACAACCCCTTGTTGAGGTTCTTGTATAGTTGAGGAAATTTTCCTAGCCGCAAGTGCAATCTTTATATCAGAGGCCCAAGTTGGGTAATTACTTCCATCTAGAGCGAGTTCATCAAATTCTCTAGTGGTAGACATATTCCTATACGTGTGATTATGATTTAATCAATTATATGTATAGGTTTTGTAATACAACTCAGGTGTGTTGTAATAACGGATACAATATAAAATCGTTGCGAGTTATGAAGCTACAGAATTGTATCGGGAAATAATTTAAAGTAAAAATAACTCATATGTTGTCCGTGAGATTTATCTTGTGGTTTGGAAGACATAAACAATGCCATATACTATTATTAAATTATATTTGTGACAATTATATCGCTGGAAGGGGTTTGGGTACAGCGATATATTTTAAACAGAAACTATAAGTCACAAATATAAAAATTTTATGTTGCGCAAAGATTAAAGTTGCAACACAAAATAAATAATAGATTGAAATAAGAATAGAATAAATAAAGTAAAACTTGGACAAGTATTACAAACCACATATATATTAATCACGTTTACAGCATAGTATGTAGGTACTAACATATAATATTTACAAAGTCACAACTTGCATAAATTTAAATTGTACCAATTATTCAAACTATGCAGGAAATTAGGAACTAAAAATGAAAGTAAGAAAGAAAAAGAAGAAAAAACAAACAGAGGAGCCGGGCCGGCCTACTAGACCGCGCGTGCACTAGCGCACGGCCCGGCGTGTGCGGCAGCCCAACAGCCGCACGGCCTGGCGCATGCTGCGGCCCGGCGCCGAGGCAACGCGCGGCCCAAGACCGGCTTCAAGCCGAGTGCGGCCCAAACCTGCCCGTATAAATGGGAAACGGTTAGGGTGAAACCCTAACCGCCCCTAGACCCCGGCCGCCGCCGCCACAACAGCGCCCGCCGCCGCGCCGCCATCCCGCCGCACGCCGGCGTCGTCCCCCGTCTCGCCGTGCGCCGGCGTCGCCCGCCGACTTGCCATGCGCCGGCGTCGCCCGTCGACTCGCCATGGAGACCGCGCCGGCCGCCGCCCTCGCGCTCCTGCCCCCGCTTCCGCTGGTCCATGGCCCCGAGGAGTAGGCCATGGGGGTCCGCCGGCCAAGGTGCGCCTCGGTTGTCCCCTTGAAGAGGACTGCTGAGCGTGCCTCGGCCGTTCCCACGCCGACGAATCAGTGAAGGGGAGCGTCCTTCCCCTCAACCGAGGAGGAAGGGCGCCCGGAGCCGATTGGGCGAGGGGCGGCGGCGGTGACATCGGCGTAGGAGCGCAGAGAAGGAGTTACAGTCGATGCGCGAGGAAGGGGTGTCGAGGTCGTAGGCGAAGCCCGGTGGCCAACCTCTTGCTCCGGCGGCGCTGCCGTTCCGGTGGGTAGCAACTGCGGGTGGTACGGTTGAAGACGACATCGGCAGCGAGAAGGCGTTCGGCGACGACATCGGTGGCTGTGGCATTGGAGTCGGTGGGGCTCCATCAAGGCACCGAGCGAATGTGGCAACGCTGATGTGCCTTGGGCAGACGCTCGGGGCATACTAGATGAGGCGCGGCGAGGAGCGTTGGGCTCCGGCGACTGTAGAGACGTCGTTGAAGCGACGCAGGGGGGCGCGACCGGCGTTGATGTCACGGAGAGCATGGCGGACGGTGCTTTGGATGACATAGCGTGGAGGGCCAGTGACATGGCGGTTGGTGAACATGTTCTGCACCGCATTCGTGATGGTGTCTACCATCGCGTTCATGGAAGGTGAAGAAGGAACCGAAGCCATGGTGGAGGCTTACTCTGGTGAGTCTCCGACGATCTCCCGGTGAGTTCTCCTCTCTGCCTGTGCTCGGTGGTTGCAAAGCAAAGTGCTGATAACGTGTTATGAATGAAAGGAAAGAAGATCGAGGTTATTATTCTCTGTGTATAGTACAAGTATTTATTCTACAGTAATTGGCAACTGCCAATGGGTGAAAAGGTGCCTTGTTAGTTACGATGCCTCTTCGGTGGAGGCTTTCTTGCTTTGTACGATACCTGTTCACTAATACTAATCCTACCACTAATTAACTATATTTATCTATTGATCACCAATTAATTATCTCTAATTAATCTTAACAAATACGAATCTGAATTTATCTAAATGCTAGCTTAATCTTTAGCGGAGGTTATGATTAAAATAAAGACCCACAGTGTTTTATGTGCTCTCAAGTTATAGATAGATTAAAGATGGTTTTTATGCTCAAAAATATCGCTAACCTTGTCATGAATATCACTTGTGTGTTGCTCAACCTATCCAGAGCCTTATATATATTTGAGTGCATAAACCTTAGTGTACAAGATTTATTTTTGAGTGAGTTATTGCAGGCCATGATTTCTCTGGCCCGAGACTAAGAAGCTGGTCATTCTGTTTTTGCGTATCTATCTTTTTGCTAGCCTTTTATCCGTGCATTGTGTATCCCCGCATAAGAGATCTCACAACCCTCGCCGGATATCCACCCTTAAAACCAAATATCATCTTTTGTGATTACCTCCTTGACCACAACCTATCGTTGAGGACGGGTCATCAATTCAAGGAAGATTGCAAGACGGTGCCATGATTAAAGATTTCAAGTATCTCTCCAAAGGAAAAGTATTTCCGGTACCTACCTTATCTTTATCACCTCTTTGCCCGAAGACGAGCAAACATCTAAGCATGGGGGAGGAGGTAGGTACAATGCAATTTTAGAGTTCAAAGGGGAGCAAATAAAAAAATTTTGATGAGAAAGAAAAAAATGAGAAAGAGAAAGAAAGAAAACGAAATAAAGAAGAAAAAGTATATGTATGAGAAAAAAAGAAAAGGAAAAAATATGAGTATGTATGATATAAAAATAAAATAAAGTGAACTCCCCGGTTCTCTAAAGTGCATTAGGAATTTCAAGGCTTCAAGATTAAAAGATCCATACTCATTTTCCAACCATGTGCAATCCGATAATGAGGACTTCCTTTGTGCCTCGGGATCACTCTTTGCCATTTGCACATGTCCACCCATCTCAAGTGTGTGTATTTTTCTCTTTCCCCTCCTTGATATAACATTATTTTCCAGTGACCCTTTTGACGAGTCTCGGTAAGACCATGAGAAGCTTATCTTGTTTTGACAACATCTCATTTGTAATATCTTGGTAGGACTAAACTTTCCCAAAATGCTCCATATAAAGCCTACCACATACATATATGTTATGAGAGGGAAAGGAATAGAATATATAGGCTTGAGAGACAAGATGAGATCATGAGCAATATGGAAGGTGATTTAAATTTGTGAACTTGGTTTAGCTCTTTTTCATCTAGTTCGTTGTTTTCAAAATTTCTGAGATCTATTTAAATTTTGGGAGCATGTTAATACTTGTGGGGTAAGCTTAATTAAGAATCTACCCTCCGTAGAGATGAAGGCTAGTACATTATGGAACTTTAACGAATTAAAATTTCGAGAGCATTATGTTTTCTCAAGTATGATCAAGTGCAAGGTTTAAACATTGATGGGCAACGATGATATCCATCGAAGGCTTACTCGAGGATGAGCAAGGTTTAAGCATGGGGGAGATGTTGACGGTGAAAATCCGTCAACCTAGCCATGAGTTTACCTTCGGTGTTGGCATAAGTTTTATACCTTATCCATTGGTACTAACCCCCGTGGTATAACAAGTTCACTTGTGCATGTCGGTTTTAGAGTTTAGTGTTTATGCAGGGTTTTAGCATTGAAAGAAAGACTTCCGGGATAAGTTCATCAAGCACCTTGTGACAAGACCTTGAAGCCCCATACAAGTCATGCAATGAAGCAAACTTGACTCCAAGAAGCCCAGGGACCTAACACGAGAAGATGACAAACTCCGAGGACCTACCCAGAAAAGTGCCGAATCTTGCGGGACAAGGAGCTACGTCCAACTCGGAGAGAAACTGACAACAAGGGCCCACATGCAGAAGGGGGAAGGATCTAGAAGACTTGAGAACCGACGCCACGCGAAGGAGGCCGGGAACTGGACCTGGATGGGCCCAGGCCGGCCGGCCCAGCCCAGTCCAGGGCCCATTTGCCCCCTCCTTTGACCAAGCTGCCATTCGGGCTATTTATAGCCCTGGGGTCAAGAGCCATGCATCGATCAATTTGTCATCGGCCACCGAGGAGCAGAGAAGAGAGGGACACCATCCCGGAGAGGAGAGGGTCGAGCTAGTTGACTAGGGTTACCCTAGCCAACGTGGGAACCTTGCAAGGAAGACCACGTCGGAGTTCCCGGAGCTAGAAGCAAGATCAAGCTAGGATCCCGGTGGTGATCTTGTTTATGTATCATTGTACTAGTTGAATTATCAAGTTGAATCCGATTTCTAGCGATCAAGTGTTTCTTCGATGTCTTCGTTTTTTGATCGGCTTTGCTTATTCTAGATCTATTCTCGAGATAGATCACATAGGGTGTTCTTATAGCCGTGGTGGCTAGAGGTGCACGCCAGATCTTCCGAAAGAACTCGACTTGTCCTTGGACTCGTCCTAGACTACCCGCATGAATAGGAGTACGTTGTGACAGAATGGGGGCTCTGAAAGGCGGGCGTTTTCGGAGTCGGACGGGAAACCACGATTTAAAGAGGCTTCTAATGAGATTCGATTTGCTACTTCTTCTTTTGCTTGGAACTTCAACAAAAGGCTTAACCCGATCTCTCTAGATCGGTTTATCTACCCTATCTATGTTTGTTACCTCCGGTCTTTAGTAGATTAGATTCGTTTTGTGTTCTTTATCTAGATGCATTAGGGTTTCACTTTGCCAAAGATTGAAGTTACTTGGCTTTACTAGATCATCTTTTGTGTCACACATTTGTTCCACGGATTCGATACCTCGGGTTCACCAGTCGAGGGAAGAAGGGTCCCTTGACTACGACGGGAGACTTGTCCGCTTGCAAGTCTAAACGAACTTTGATACAACTATTGACCGTCAACAATGTGGCAAAGGTGGTGGAGTAGGAATTTTATTAATTTCACCCAGGGGAGAAATGTTTGAGTTTGCTATTCCTATTCAACCTACTGTCACAAATAACCAAGCTGAGTATGAAGCATTGCTCAGAGGGCTTCAATACTTGAAAGAGGCAAAGGCTATTTCAGTTGAGATTTTTGGAGATTCAGAGCTAGTTATAAAACAATTGAATGGCCAATATGAATGTAGAAACGATACCCTAAGGAATTACTACGAGGAGTGCAAAGAGATTCTGAAAAGCTTTCAGTTAGTAATTCTGCAACATATTCCTAGGGAAAACAATAGAGGCAAACAGGTTAGCTCAAAGTGCTTCGGGTTATAGAGAGAATCAGGAAGTGTTTGCCATCGATGTGTATTCTTTTGGGCGTGATCTAGCAGAAGATGATTGGAGAAAAGAAATTGTTGATTATTTGAAAGATCCACCCCGGAAGGTCTCTAGGAAGCTCAGGTACAAAGCCATGAAGTTTGTTCTTCTTGATGAACGTTTGTATTACAAATCCTTGGATGGGGTGTTGCTAGAATGACTGGGTCAAGAAGAAGCAATGAGGATGATGAGTGAGGTACATGATGGGCTGTGTGGAGCGCATCAGTCGGCTTACCGAATGAAGTGGGTCATTAGGAAAACTGCATGTTATTGGCCGACAATGCTGGAAGATTGCTTTGAATATTACAAGGGGTGTCAAGATTGTCAGAAGTTTGGAAATATTCAGAGAGTTCCAAAGATCGCCTTTAAATCCTATTATCAAGCCATGGCCATTCAGAGGATGGGGAATAGACTTGATTGGCCAAATAAATCCTCCATCTAGCAAGGGGCATCAGTTTGTGCTTTTAGCAACAGATTATTTCACTAAATGGGTCGAGGCAATTCCATTGAAGAAGGTGACATCAGAAAATATGGTTGAGTTTGTTAAAGAGCATATCATTTACAGATTTGGAATTCCTCAGACAATTACAACAGATCAAGGAACTCAGTTTACATCTTCAGAGTTCAGAAATTTTTCTAAAAGTATCAGATCAAATTATTAAATTCTTCTCCTTATTATGCCCAAGCTAATGGTCAGGCAGAGGTTTCTAACAGGATCATGATCAAGATTATACAGAAGAAGATTGATCAGAAGCCAAGAAGGTGGCATTCAGTACTCAATGAAGCCTTATGGGCTTACCGAATGGCTCCTCATGGAGCTACACAGACGTCTCCTTATGAGTTGGTTTATGGACATCATGCTATCTTGCCATGGGAGATGCAGTCAGACTCGAGGAGAGTAGTATTGCAAAAGGATTTAAGTTCCAAGGATTACAATGACCTAATGATGGACGAATTAGAGGATTTGCATATGATTCGTCTTAGGGCCTTGGAGAATATTGAGAAAAACAAAATGCGAGTTGCTAAGTACTACAACAAGAAGGTAAAGGTCAAGCAATTTGCAGAGGGAGATTTCGTTTGGAAAGCATTATTGCCGATTGGGACTAAGTACAGCGCATTCAGCAAGTGGTCTCCGAATTGGGAAGGTCCCTTTCGGGTGGTTAGGTGCACACCTAGAAATGCGTACATCTCGAAAACTTTACTAGGATAAGAACTCCCCACAGTTTGGCTCACCAAAGTTTCTTCTGCAACTAATCAGTAGAGGATAAGTGTCAATGAAGAAAAAATGATTGAAGAATAAGATGGTAAAAATTTTTTACCAGTGGATGAAGCATTGGCAGAGTCTGTAATGACCAATGGTTGCTGAGTTTTGGTCTGAAATCATACAAAGATAAAGATGATCAGAATGAAGAGTGGCATTATGTTCAGGAAGGAAAAGGTTCTGACCTGAATAAGTAGCTTTTTGCTTGTTTTGTTCTTCTTGACAGCTGAAGGAGCAATCAAAGATAGAGCCTTCCTTTTCTTAGAAGCTGGCCTGATGTGAGTTGGATCTAACATGGCTTGTCTAGACATCAGTTGAGCCAGAGTGAGAGATCGACATCCCAAGGCAGAAATTGGGCCTTCAATCTTATAAGGGATTGTCCTGGCAAGTGGGGCAGGTGATGTATCCTGCAAAATGGCAAAATCATGGTCAGTAAGAAGGAGTATGATTAAAAGCAGATGTAAGAAAGGGAGAAGAATGTATTACCTCTGAAGTTTATTGAAAGTCAGGCATTAATTCAAGGCAGAGAGGATGTACTGGCACATTAAAGATATGATCATGAAATTCTTGCCACCAAGGAGTGAAAGAAGGATGTGCAAGTGTTATTGGCACAAAGGGCTTGGGTGCATAAAAGGTTGTGCTGCACTTGTACTCAAAAACCCTTTTTGCTTCTATGGATTCCTTGATGTCCTCTCTGGGCTTGAGAAATTCATGAAAAAATAGCCTTCGGGGCACTTGGCCACATCCTAACTGCCTGGCCATCATGTTTTGTTGGTAGTACTCAAAGGTACTCTGAACCTGCCTTCCTCCACAAAATTCTGCTGGCGGGATACAAGGATGAATGAAAGCATTGAAGATTGCTATAGAATGCACATCATTGCATCCAGTTTCAAAACTGAATTCACAAGGAAGGGTCAAGTTGTCATTGTCTAGATATGGGAACCAGAGAGGGTTGACAAAACCTCTGAAGAAGAGTTCAAATAATTGGCCAATGTCTTTGTTGATAGACATAGTGGAAGCAGCTTCTCCATAGGTTTAACAGCCTTTGGTGCTCTGGGTTTCTCCTTCCTTGTAATTGGTTGAAGGGAAGTGCCGATTGTTGAGATCGATGGCAACAATCTGGTGCATGTATAATTGCAACCATATCTGGACAAACCACTAAGGGCCATTAACACAGGGGATTTTCTTGCTGGTGTACATCAAATAGGTGGTTTGATTTAGCATATGGTAGACACTTCCTAGAAGGTATTTCCCGAGGGGGATGGGTGTACCAGCAGCTAGGTCCTCAGCCATCACAATGTGGTTCAGGGTTAGCTCATTGGCTTTTCCACAGAAGATAAATCTGCATAACCACATATTCAGAAAGGCTCTGTATTCAACATCAGTCAGAGAACCATCGGACATATAATTTTGGATATATCTCTTGTATCCAACTCCTGTTTTACTCCTGTTTGCCTGGAGGAGCCCTTACACTTGTATGGATACACAGTTCCTGTGACTCTCAGGCCGGTTATCATGTACACGTCGGCCAAAGTGGGAGACATTGGCCCATGGCCAAAAAAAAGGCATTTGCACCATTAGACCAAAAGTGGCAGGCTGCAATCAGAAGGTTCTCATTTTTAGGTGTTTCGGCTAAAGACAATTCTAAACAATGAGAAATGTGAAGGTTGTCCCAATTGTTTGTCTTGGGTTGTCATCATCAAGCATCCTCTTATACCAGTTTCTCCAGCCTGCAATTGGGGGCAGAGGCCAGTTCTTGAAAGCATCCTGCCACTCATGGGGTTTCGACAGTGATGTCTTGAAGGGAATCCTCTGGGATTCGGCTGCAATGAACTCAGAAGGGTCGGGGGATTCCTACGGGCCCGAGGAAATAAGACGCTGATTGATCCTCGACAGAAATCAAGATTTCGGCAGCTAGAGCCTATCAAGAACAAGAGAGGGCAACAGAAAAATTTGAGATAAGATTTGAGAAAGGTAATACCGAATGAGCTTGAGGAGGATAAGATTTACCTAAAGAGCTTGGTCTTGGTTCGCCATTTGAGGATTGAAGCTTGAAAAGTTGATGAACTAGGGTTTGGATCTGGGCGAAGGCTCCAATGGTTTGAAGGAGGAAAGAACAGGTGTTGAACGGATTCGGCCTGAGGACGTTGAGCATTTATGGTCAATTTCGGAATAAAATCACCTTTTATCCCGTAATTGAAGGGGCATATGTTAACACCAAAAATTGGTACAAGGAAGAGACTGACCTGTGGGCCGAGTTTGGTAGAAGAGCACCATTCGGCAGAAGGTTTTCCTCAAAGTATTCGGTAGAGGCGTCTGCGGTCGGCAGTACGTCATCATTCGGCAAAAAGAACTATTCTACGGGTGAAGGCGGAAAGCATTCGGGAATGCGTAATGACGTGGATTGAATATAAAGAAGGGATGAATTGATGACGGGTACGAGACGGACATGACGCCATGATATTAATTTTAGGCAATAAATGTTGTAATCGTGGTCGACTAGGAGTCGTGTTAGAGCCAGGGTATAAATATAAACCCTTGGTGTTTGTAATAGGGATTGAACAATTTCACAACAAACTGGCCCCGTGCCAACTTTCGAGACCTTTTAGTCGAGTCGTCGAGTTCTTCGAGAGGAGCCATCGATCCGTCGACCTCCGTAAGTACCGGCAACCTTGTATCATGTCTAGTATCATGTGGTGGATTTAGACCGTGATGCAAGTAGCCTTGTTACCATGCTTAGTATCATGTGGTGAATTTAAGCTTGGTTCAAGAAGGCTTTCTTGTTGGATCATGAGCCATGCGGTAGGCTAAGATCTAGCTCGGAGCTAGTTATCGGCTCTATTAGATTTGGCAAGATCTAATAGATTCATCAAGTTACCATGTGTTGCTTTGAATTTATGTTTAATTCATGTAACACTCTTATTGCCCAATTTAGATTGACTAGATTCGGCTCTATCTTGTTTGTGACCCACGTGTTGCACGTTCAAATCTTTGGCTCGACGTGGCGAATGGGTCACGTGTTCTCTAATAGTCGAATTCGAATCAATCTAGATTGTCACGTGTTGTGGGTTCAAGCTTGTTAATCTAGCATAGTTTGTACCTTCTCCGCGGAACCCGAATCGGTTGTGCAGCTGTAATCGGCAATCCCATCACGAGTGAAACATGTTCATGAGCTTGTTTTAAATAATGTATGCTTTTAGCCTTCCATGTTTAGATTGTATCATGCGGTGGATTGATCTATTCTTGGTTGGTGGTGTGATTTCAAACAAGTTGTATCATGCGGTGGATTAACTTGTTTGGCGTTATATTTGACGGGTTTAAAAGTACCTAGACATGCGGTAGACTAGTGCTTTTGATCTATGCACGCTTGTTTACTGTGAGCTTATGATCATGCTTCGCTTTTATTTATTATGATTTATCCTTGATAATCGGTCATGGTTACATGCTGCAACGTTGTTTAAATAAAGACCGAGTTTCATCATGCTTACATCATACATTCGGCTATGCCCTGTTTACATGTTTTATCAGTTCCCGAATGATGTTCAAATTGCTAACAGATAGCTTGTTTTAGCTATATGTCGTTCTGACTAGCTTTATAGCCGTAAATACGGAACTGTCTGGTACCACCCGGCAAGTTCCAGGTTTTATCTAATCGTTTTCATCCTTTGTCAGTTTCAGGGAAAATTGACTGGCATGCTTCCGGATTCTGACACCCGGGGCCACGTGTGTTAGCCAGCTAATTCGGCTTGCTGTGTGCTTGGCGTGAGGTGCTGATTTTACGTCAACAACTCCATAACTCCATGGAGCAGTCTAAACTCTGGAGCTCTAGTGCAAATAGAACTGGAGTTCTGGAGCACCTCCTTTGCTACTCAAGACCAGACAATATGAAACTAGATATGTAGTTGGTAGGAAATTACCCATCACTACCACCAATAAGTGGGAAATAATGATTCATTTTGTTCTGTCTCCTCCCCGACCCCCGTGGCCTCCCTCTCGCGCCCCTCCGCCTCTCGCCGCCGACCCCGTGGTCGTGCATGCGCTAGCCCTCGCGGTCGCGGCTGTGCTATGCGCTCGCCGGCCCACACAACTGAGCCTCCCGCCGCTGGACCCCTCCACCGCGCTGGTGATGCCCTCCCTCTCCCCCAAGATGGCGTTGACCCTGATCCCATCTCCCTTCCCGTGCACCTCCACCAGCAGGCAGAAAAAAATGGTGGAACTGACTTGGCTGTCATTGAGCTTCCAATTGTAGGGGTGTGGGGTGGAGATTTGGTAGTGTAGGAGCTTTGCCCGTGAGGTATTGGAGCGAGGTGCAACACGGCGCAAGGAATCGAGACAAGATGCAGCTCTATTATTCGTGCATCCGTCACCTCCACCGGTCCGAAGGGCACCGACGACCACGCCGACCTATCAAACGGTGAGTGCGACGCGCTGGCGCCCTGCGGCCTGCGGAGGGGAGGGAGAGGATAGGGAGCCGCCGAGCTGGGGAGCGTCAGCAGGGGAGGGGCAAGCAGTGGTGACCCTGTGCTGCGGGTCTGTTTAGGGGCGTCGCGATGCCGATGCAGGGCAATCGTATGGTTGTCTAGGGGTGGCGTAGGTCTCCCACACGGAGCGCCTCTCCCTCGAGCCGGCCGACATCACAATGGAATGGAGCAGGGAGAATGCACTGTTGTGGAAGAAGCTGAAAATGAGACTGACCGGTGGGACCTACAGAAAAAAGATGGAGCTGGTAGCAAAACACCCCAATTTGAGTTGGGAGTTTTGAAGTGGAGTCAGCTCCACCTAGAGTTTTGGAGTGGAGCAGCTCCACCTGGAGTTGGAACCATCCCAAATAGGCCCTGAATCATGGCTTTTGTTCCAACTCCAAAGACGCCCACCTTTTGGAACATTTGTCCTGTCACAACGCGCCCTAATTCATGTGGGTCAGCCTCGGCTGAGTTCGAGATGAACAAGTTGAAAATGCTCGGTAGGTCAGGTATGAACCTCTAGCCACCATGGCTACAAGAACATCCTAAGCATCTAGCTATATACTAGATTGGGGAAGAAGCAAACCCAAGTGAAGACAAAATCATAGTGAAAGCACTTGATCACTGGATTCAATCTTGCAAATTCAACATGAAAGTATAATACATGGACAAGATCACACCAGGATCCTACCTTGATCTTGATCCTAGCTTCTGGAACTCCGACGTGGTATTCCATTCAAGGTTCCCACATCGGCTAGGGAAGCCCTAGTCAACCATCTCGACCCTCTCCTCTCCGGAATGATGTCCCTCTCTTCTCTGCTCCTCGGCGACGAATGGCGAATTAATTGATGTGTAGCTTGGCTTGGCATGGGGACTATAAATAGCCTGAGGGGTACTAGGTTAAAGGGGGCACCGAACTTGGCCCGAAATGGGCCGGGCCGGCTGCCTAGGCCGACCGTCCTAGGCCCATTTTGTCTTGTCTTGGCCCCATCTTGCTTCCCGAAGCTTCTCGCGTCTTCTTGAGTTTCTGTCGAACTGCATGTGGGTCCTTGACGTCGTTTTCCTTGCGATTTGGACAAGGGTGCTTGGCACGCGAACTCCTGCATCTTCTGTTTAGGTCCTCGGTGTTTCACAACTTCACGCTTTAGTCCTTGGATCACTTGGAGTCATGTTCACATCATGTCTTGACTTTTGTCGAGCTTCATGATCTTATCGCAAGGTACTCGATGAACTTTACCGGAAGTCCTCATTTAGGTGCTTAATTCCTGTGTAAACAATAAAATCCAAAAACCACATGCGAGTGCGAACTTGATATATCATGAGGGTTAGGATCGTTAGTTTGGATATCAAATCAATGTCAACACTGAAGGTAAACTAATGGCTATCGTCAACAGTCTCCACAGCTGAGTTGTGTGAATGTGATAGGATATAGGAAATACTCAGTTGTGTGAATGTGGGATGATGGGTTGGATTTTTTGCCTTGTTTTTTCGGTACTGGAGCTTGGTCACCCATATGGGATAGTACTTTGTCTCATTGCATCATCAAGTTCCTCTATCCGTAGGAAATGTTATCAACCTCTCAGATACCACGTGTCTGAAAAAAAAAGATATATGCATATCCTGGTTTGAATATTCACAAATTAATTAATTAGATAAATTTATTTATGAGCATTATGGCATATCTTGGTACCACACGTAGAGGTAGTAGCAGTAAAATTATATGCATATTGTATTCATCTTTCCATCTTTAGCCTTAATTTTTATCTAAAAGATGGCACATCCATCCCTTTTGTTTGGAAACCATAATAAATGGTCCATATCGCATTGCGAGGTATCTTTGATTTTAGTTCTCTTGCAGCTGCAATGGACGTATTCAAAGCACCATAAATAGACACATACACTCTTCACTTGCTCCTCACCCAACATAGTTCAACCATGAACGGGAAGGTCGCAGCAGCAACAACCTTGTGCTTTCTCCTCCTTACCTATGGTGAGTGAGTTTACTGTCCAATTAATCCATGCAAAACTGACTAACCTTAAGATTGATTGGTTTTTGTTGATGATGATGGATTTGATGACTGTGCATCAAGGTGCGGAGGCCACGTTGTGCAAGAAACGAAGCAAAGGATATGAATGGTGTTGGTCTAACATGAAGTGCGCGAATCAATGTATCTTGGAGGGCAATAGTGGCGGATCATGCAAGGGAATTCCATTTATCAAGTATTGCATGTGCACATTCAAATGTGACGATGGCGATGGCGGTGGCGGTGGCAGTGGCAATGACGGTGGTGGTGGCGATGGCAGCAGGATGGTACAACCACCGCTAGGGCCGCCACAGACTCATAGAGTTAGAAGCTTTGCCTGAGGAGCTACTAGACTCGGTCGTCAGGTCCTTAATTCTGTACAAGTATCACATGACAACTCTTGTATGCCAACTTTGTTGGTGATAATGATAATAATAAAAGGAAATGGTCTTGTTACCTAGAAGCCGAATAATGATCCATTGTTTTTGTCACGAAATTCACGAATAGTTAACATTGAGATGGCTGCTATAATGTATATCGAGATATGGTCAGAAATTGTAAGTAGTTAGAGTGGACAATACTACTTCAAGAAGACTATTGTAAAGATGATATCATAGACTTGGGCATCACTACATCACGTTGGATGTGCCCACCAAATTGGTACTTCCTAGAACTTACCTATAGAAACTTGAAACTTTTTGGTACTTCCACCATTGGATTTCGTCAGATGGACGACTCATAAAAATACTTTAAAATTTCTCAATTTTTTTATAGAATTTAGTTTAATCAATATATAATATCCACAATTCCATATATAATTTGGGAAACAATTTCAAACATTGGCAAAAAACAACTTAAATTCAATAGTTGAGTGCAAAATTTAGATGCATTAAATTCAAAACCAAGACTTACTGCATGTTTTAGTTTGATCAATATATAATATCCACAATTCCATATATAATTTGGGAAACAATTTCAACATTGGCAAAAATAACTTAAATTCAATAGTTGAGTGCAAAAGTTAGATGCATTAAATTCAAAACCAAGACTTACTACATTTTTTTGAAAGATATGCATTATCTCAGTTCCTCTTGATAATTCAACAATTCTAAAAAGATGCAAGTTTTAATATATTTGTTTTAATTTAAAATGAATGAAAAATTGTGGTAGGGCGGTGCAACATTGCACGTGGCCAATCGCCTTGTCGAACAGCCAGAGGCGCAGAGCATCACCAGCAACGAACTTGGCTACTGTCGACGGACGGGGCCATTGGTCGTTGAGCGCGAGGAGGCGAGCGACGCACCGGAGGCGGGACGTCAGAGGTGCGTGAGGCGGATGAAGTGCGGAACCCATGTACGCTACTCCCTCCAGTCCGGTAAAGGAAATGCCGAAGAGCGGAACCGATGTACAATACTCCCTCCAGTTTGGTAAAGGAAGTTGTTTATGACTGTCACACGGTCTCCAAACTACAACTTTGACTTCTTATTTTTTATAAAAATAATTATTAAAAACTAACATATGTATAGTTCGCGTAAGTATTTTACATGACAAATCTATTTATGTAGTTTTCACATTTGCAAACTCAACAACTTAAAAGTTATTGATGATTTATATTCTCAATGTTTAACTCAAATCTTAACCAAAACAACTTCTTTTACCAATTCAAAGGGAGTATATGTGCGATCAACTGAATCATCGTGAGGCAGTCACTATTAATTGTGCTTCGAAGGTAGGGTTTTTTGCGGGCCAAAATTTGCAAGGTGTGTCGTGGCCCACCCGGCATGAGACTCTTATATATCTTTCGTAAGGTAAAAAGAGGTTAAAACTATGACCAACAACCGCCCAATAAAAACCTAAATTACTCAAACCTATCTACTCATCACTCCAAACTTTGCTTCTTCCCGTGCACTGTCGCTCCCATGCGCCCGTTCTATCGTCCTTTGTTGTGCAGCGCGGCTGAAGGACTGATTAGGCGACCATAGAGGGGGGAGTGAATGGGAGCCGATAAAAATTCTTCTCCCAAGAGAGAACTCGGCCTATGCCCCAAATTCACAACCAAGGATTCCCACACGAGTTTGTCAAGGTCACGTAGGCACAACGGACCTACCAACCCTAGGAACAAACCCCAAACAATCCCAAAGCGGAAGCACGACTCAAGAAGTAAAGGACTTAGCAGCTCTGCGAGGCACCAGGCGGACAGTCCGCGGTGACCGGGCGGACGGTCCGCGTGGTACGGGCGGACGGTCCGCGGGTCACAGACGGACAGTCCGAAAAAGAAAGCCGACCCTCCAGTAGCGCACCTCGAATAACGGACAGTCTGCGCCCTGTCCTCGGACGGTCCGCGAGGAACTGATGTCGCGCGGACGGTCCGCAACATCCAGGCAGACGGTCCGCCAAACCCCTCCCGGCCAGAAACAGCTGGCCAAATGGATCGAAAGGAGAGCGCTCAAGAACTAGCAAAGAACATGAAGAACACCTGGACGAACTTCACCTCGCGGACGGTCCGCCTGCTACCCACGGATAGTCCGTCAGGCACGGGAACAGCAACCCGATCCAGAAACCAAAAATGCCAAACCACCTACCCGTCCATGGATCTCCCAAACGGCTGAAGCTCTTGAGGAAAGATTTGGGGAAGGTGTGAAGCGTTCCTAGGGGATGCTATGCCCCAAAACTTGGGTCCTCAAACAAACTAAATCGCCGGGAATCATATCGCCACCAAACTCAACCAAAAACCTAGGTTCCAACCGAAATCCTTCAATCGGAGGCCGAACTCGGAGTTTGGGGGATCAAGATCAAGCACAAAGATGCATGAGGCAACTATCCATGATTCCCACCAATAAATCCGAACACAAACACCTCAGAATTGAAGGAACAATCCGTGCACGAAAAACCCACGAAAATAACTCGAAAAAGACACGAAAATCCAACGAGTTACAAGCGGAGAATCGACGCAACCATGAAAGCTTCCATTCACTCGGAGGTCAGATTCTTTACAAACAGAGGAAAAAATCTAACCCTATGGAGCAAGGAAATGAGAAGCAGTCCAGATCGATTGTTTACCTGAAAACCCTAGAGCTAATATATATGAGTCCCCTCAGGGCCAGGCAAAAGACCACACTACCCCTAGCACTTAAGTTGTGATACAACCCCTCAGGGGCAAATAAGTCATGTAGCACTCCTCTTCATCGCACAGCCACACTGTTGCCGCAGACCGCGTCCTCCCGACGCAAGCCCTGCGATCCCGCCACGTATCCGCCGGCATCAAAGCTTCTCAGCACGCCCGGATCCCGTCTCCACCCGCCGAGCCTCCGGTCTTGGTTTTGTGGCTCAACCAAGTAACCCGACGGTTTTCTGGTGAACCGCCACAAACCCCGTGTGCAGACTCTAGTTGTGAGCCGCTACCCTGCACCGGCTCCGATCGACGACTTCGGCTTGCTTTTCTTTCCACCATGCGGCTCGCACTTGACCCCGCTGGCCACCAGGTCCCTCGAGTCAGGCCTACTTGTCTCTCCACTCCTCGGAGGCCCCGCAAGGCATAGACCTTTCGCGCCCACTCTTCACCTGCACCAACGCAAATCAAGCCGCAACCTGCACCTGCAATACTCGGCCAAGAGTCAGTCCACACCACGTTGTCAATCACTCATCACAGCCAGGAGCGACCATCCACCGGTCCTCAGACGCTCCGGTCCTCACCGGCTAGCCCCGTCGCGCCACCCTGCACCGTCCAAGACGATGTGCTTCTCTGCAGCCAGCCCTGACACCATCGTGCGCTGCTAGCGTAGGGTGCGGTTGGCCCCTGTGTTGTCGTGCGTTACAACTGCGGCCAGCGCACCGCTACTGAAAGTGCATCTAGGCCCCTAAGTGGATTTTGGTGAATTGAATGACAAGGCGATTAAAAGGACTAATGCTTTTGTCTAAGATCGTGAGCAGGTTCTCATTATATATTCATGAGCTACTTTTGAAGTATTTTAAATATGGATGTATTTCATGGCTCACGTCTACAAAGATAAGTAATTGGTGCAAGACTTCATGAGTTTATTGAAAGAGAACAAGATGATGAGCATACATTTCATGGTTCTAAAAATGGAAGCTTGCATATCCGTTGTCAATCAAGATCAAGCATTTGAAGCGAGATTTTCAAATGAAGGTTAATTGCGTGTGAAGCAAAGTGGAACTCAAAGTGGATTGGATAAGTGATGAAGAGATCAACCGAGATGTCTAGGGTGAGGGACTAAGCAATCTTTGGGGCCGTAGCTAAGCCGCCATAAGTGTTTTGCTAGGGTGAAGGTCTGGCATCCGTGGGGTCTTCAAGTATCATATTCGAACCTTAACCGAGGGAAGCTTTGCAAGTCATCAACTCGTTAAGATTGGCAACATGGAGTGGCCATGGATCCAAGTGTGCATTCTTATGCTATATGGAAAGATCCTAAGTCACTAGCTCAAGTATGGATGTGCTCAAGTCAAAAGCTAGGTTGAAAGCCCTCAAGTGGTTGTTGATCAAGTATGGCAAGAATTGAAGCTATTCAAGCTCAAGAGGTCATCGAAGATCTTTTACTCTTTTCTTGAGTATAGGTACGCCGTACTATCAAGAGGGATGCAATTTAGCGAGTTGACCAAGTCAATGTGCCCTTTAGTTGACCTAAGTGAGATCTAGCCCTTGAGTGTGCTAACAAACCCCTCCTAACCTAACCTGGGTCATTTCATCTTGGTGGTGAAGTGCTAGTTTCTTTAAAAGAGGTTTTGGGGGCAACTCGGGCCTGACCGGTCTGACCGGTCAGAGGCACCGGTCTGACCGGTGCCGCTAGCCCAATGGCAAGTTTTTCACACACCGGTCTGACCGGTGTAGGGCACCGGTCTGACCGGTGCCACCCGGGGTCTAACGGCTAGTTTTCTCCTTTGAGGGGTATAAATACCCCAAGCCCTCTTCAAGTGAGGGTTGCTGCTTCTAGTGTTGTTGCTGAGATCCCAAGCCATTTCTAACTAGCTCTAAGCCTTAGTGGCTCTCCCCAACCATCTCTTTGTGAGATTTGTGGATTCAAGCCATCTTCTTTGTGTTGGGTTGAGGAAGTGAGCCTAGGAGTGACTTTGTGAGCTAACAAGAGCGAGTTTCATAGCTTGAGCACTTTGGTTTCGAGTCTACAAACTTTGGTGCATTTGTTACTCTTGGAGGTTTGCCTCCTAGACGGCTAGGTGTCGCCGGCTAGCTCCCAAGGTTGTGGTGAGCGGCGGGAAGTTTGTAAGGGCCGCGATCTTGCCTCTTCGTGGAAAAGATCACCTTAGTGGAAAGGAGGAAAGTGGTTGAAAGAGACCCGGCTTGTTGTGGGAATCGTCCCTTACAAGCTCCTCAACGGAGACGTAGCCATTCCTCAGTGGGTGGTGAACTTCGGGAAACAAATCCTTGCTTCTTCGTGTGGTTCGACTCTTTAAGTTGTTTTTCTAGCATATTTCATTTGCTTCCGCTTCGATGTACTTGGGTGTGTTACTTGTGTGTGCAGGGCTCTTTACTCTGCTTGTGATCATCTACAAAAGCCACACCCTGAGTTTGATTCATGCTAGAAGTCAAGAGGTGCTTGAAGTTGTTTTTGCGGTGTTCTTCGTGATACACCGGCTCGACCGGGTGAGGCGCACCGGTCCGACCGTGTCACCCGTGAAGACCAGTGCTTGACCGGCTCGACCGGTCACCACCACCGTCCGACCGGTGTAGCAATCGTCGCCTCAAGTATTTGGCGAGAAAAAGTTTAATTTGGTCGTCACGCCTATTCACCCCCCCCTCTAGGCGACATCAAGGTCCTTTCAGCTACGCCCGCCATCGCTGGTTCAGTCAGCTCACCGGCCGCCGCACGCTCGCTCTCCTGTTGTCCGTCATGCCTCCGGGGTCGGACGGCTACCATGCTACTGCGGCCCACCGTGGGGCTTGCTGCGCGCCCCTCTCTTGTTGTTTGGTGTACCTTCGGGGTTGGCCACCGGAGCGCCGCCGCAACCGGGCGCCAGTGCTGAAGAAGATGGTCCATCATTTTTTATTCTTAATAGTTTTTGAAAAAATATTGGTCCAATATTTTCTGGAAACGAGCTATTTATTTATGCTAGGTAGACTAAGAGACCCTGATTGATTCCACACCTCTCAACTAGTAGATTAAATCTGAGTGGAAATAAATGTCTATCTTGAGCAATTAGTTTCCAACATGGTACAAATCTGGATCTCTTATAACATTCATTGTGATTTTCTTGTATCTCTATCAATTACGGTCGGAACCAAGTCCAAGGAAAGCGAATGAGGAAGCTGATAGGCATCACTTCAACGACAAAAAAAAAAGCAATTTGTCGCTAGAGGCCAACTGCAGTTGATGGGAGATGTTTCCACCCCGCTAATGTAAGGAGGGTGAAGGAAAAAATCAAGGATTCATTGAACTGTTTGCGCATTTGCTTTGCTTAGAGCAACTCCAACAGCCTATTTAATTTTACTATCTAAATTTGGAGATTTAGTCATTTGTAAAAATAGAAAACTTCAGAATTTTATTAAGTAATCCAATAGACTAGCTATTTTCTAGTTTCCAAATTCCACCAACCACTCAATGACAATAGGACCCATCTGTCATCTATTTCTTCCCTCACCTGTGTCGCGGATGGTCACGAGCCTGCGGCCGGCACGCAGGTGTCACCTCGCCGGAGCTTCGCCGGATTCGAGCTATACTCCACTGTTTTCAAATCCGAGGACACGGTTAGAGAGAGAGAGGAGGGAGAGGGGATTCGATTTTGGGGCTTCCCGACAGGGGCTGCTGCAGAAAAAGGAGGCGGCCATGGGCGGCCATGGGGGCGGCCGGCGAGCTCTGCTCGGATAAGGAAAGTGCGGGGCGATGCTGGGGAGAGGTAGGAGATGGTATGGGAGTGCTCAACATCGAAGCAATTGAATCGGATGGACTGGTCGAGGAGATCGACGACGGAGTTTGTGGCTCTGGGCAACGGCGGCCATGGCACACGGGACCTCGAACCAGGGGTGCGCCTGACCCTGGGAGCGGTCCCCCAGCCTCCGCGTGCGGCAGGGCGATAGAGAGTGCGACCCCGTTTCCATCTTTGACGAGCAGACGAGAGGATTTTGCGAGCAAGATCACGAGGTTGTATTATAACGAGTCTGTTGGAAACAAAAATTATCGCCATTTTCTATTTTTTACACATACAAAGCAGTTTAAAGAGGTTATTGAAGTTGCTCTTAGTATCTGCATGCATGAAAAAAAAACAAAAAAACTGATGTCACCCTTTCCATACAACTTGTTTGGAAAATAAAAAAAATTATAAATCACAAACCAAATATCTCTACCTAATATTAAAGCAAGGATTGCTTCTGCCTCTTTTTTCGTACGTCCTGACAGGTGGGTCCCACTTGTCATTGGCTCTGTCTCTATCTCCCTCAGATCCCCGCCGTCATGTGCCTCTCCCGTCCGCTCGTTTCTCCCGTCGCCTCCTTCCCCGCGGTCTGCTCACCTCTCTCTCCCTCTCTTTCCTTCCGACGCACCAGGGTACTGAACCCGCCGGCACGAGCCCCACCACCGCCCGAGCCCGCCTTTTACTTCGCCAGGAATTCGAGGCAAAGTTGTGTTGTTGCTGTCGCCGTGCCGCGCACATGGGGATGGCTGCACGCCCCTGTTCCTCCGCCACTCGGAGATGGAGGCAGGAGCTGTTGCTGCCACCGCCAGGGCTGTCCGGGACGGGGGCGCCGCCGGCCGTGCTTCGTCTGCTTGGTGGCGCCAAAGAGGAGAGGGAGAGCCAGCTGCAGGGGTCCTCTGCTTCTCCACCGGCCGCGCTTCGTCTGCCGAGGAAGGGCTGCACATGGAAGAGGAAGGGAAACGCTCTTGCCTGTGCTGCTGCGCACGCCGAGAGACGGTGGCGAGAGGATTTGCCTACGGCCAGCCCCACGTGTCAACCTCGAGCAGGGCCGCCGTTGACCTCGAGCGCCGCCAAGATCCACCTCCAGGCGCTAGCGAAGGCGGCGGGGTCCTCGTCTCTTTGACCTCGAGCGTCGTCATCCACAGCGGACGAGCAACTCGGATCCCGCGCGCCCGACTGATCCGCCTATTCTGCTTGTCTGCGAGCACCTCCGACATCAGGCGAGCCAAGCCGCGCACGGGGGCCGCCGGCCATGGGTGAGCTCCGCCAGGCGTGGGTACCGCGCGAGCTCCTCCGCCGCGAGGTTGGGGAAGATGACAGTGCCGTGCAGGGGATCCGCAGGCGCGGCTGCTCCTACTCCGCTGCCATGGGGGGATCCGCAAGCGCAGCTGCAAATGGCCCGCCCACCTACCGTGCTCGCCGGCCGGCCGCCCGATCTACGCCGCTCGCTCGCCGCCGGCCGGGGGCGCCAAACCCGCTCGTTCGCTCGCTCGCGCGCCCTCCGACCTCGGGCGAGCCCGCCGCGTGCAATCCTTGCCGGCCAGGCGGCCACAGGTGAGATCCACCGAGCGCGGGTGCCAGGCGAGCTCCCCAGGCGTGGGTGGAGTGGCAGGGTGCTGAGCCGAACAGCAGCGTGACGCAAGCACGTGGTGGAGGAGCTGCATGGCGCTGAGCTGAGCAGCAGGGCGATGTGAGTCAGGCTTGGATCAGAGCAAAGAGATGAGAGAACGACGTGTGAGCAGGGTTTTTTTTACCGTTGGTTACCGCGCGGCTTACCGCGGTAACCGCTCCTACCGCTGGGGTACGGTAACGGTACCCAGCGGTAGGAACCAGCCCCAAAATTCAAATTTGAATTTGAATTAAAAAAATGAAAAATCAATAAAAATCACCAAAAAATAGTTCATGATTTGTAGAGACTTATGGTGTTGAATGTTTTCAAATTTGAGCGCATTTGGTATTTATTTGGAGCTTTAGAAGTTGAAAAAAAAAAGAAAAAGAAAAAACATGGGCCGGCCCGTTAAGGCCCATGAAGCCCAAATGAAGTAGATAACCTACCCCGTGCCCAACCGCGTGCCCCCGGCCCCCCGGCGCCCGCAGCTTCCCCCGTCCGCAAGCCACCACTCCCCGTCCGCCGCCGCCGCCCCTACCGCGCCGCCGGCGGCGGCGGCCACCGCGCCCCGACCGCGGCCACCGCGCGGTAGCGGCGGTGGCGCGCGCCACGGGCGGATCTACGCCCCACCGCGCGGGCGGCGTGGTTAGCCGCGCGGGAAGCGCGGTATACGCGGCGGCGACGCGGTATACCGCGGGCGACGCCGCGGTATACCGCGGTTAGGTTTTTTCTTTTGAGTAGATTTAGGCTTTAGGAATTGTGTTAGGATCTAGAATTTGTGTTAGGATTTAGGTTTACTTTGGTTTAGGATTATTGGTAGGATTTAGGATGTGAGGTTGAGGTAGAGGTAGAAATAGAATTGCTGCTTTAGGTAGAAATGGAATTGTTGCTTTAGCTTTTAGGTTTAGGAGGATAATTTGTGGCATGATGTAGGATTTGTGTAGGATCCAATTTTAGTTAGGATTTGTTTCGGAATTAGATTCATTTTCATTAGGTATAGTATTAAGGAAGTGTTTTGTACCATTGAACTTGTGTTGTATGAACTATTTGTATGAATTATTTGTATGAACTATTTGTATTTGAACTACCAACTCACTTATGCACGGCTAGTATTATTGTGTTTGGTGTAGTATTTCTATGTATAACTATAAATCATTGATTGGGGTGCTATTTAACACTAATTTGTGCCAACACCGTGCCAAAATTTTCATTTATTCGAAGCCGGATGGTCTTTTTCTTTGCACCGGTATAAACTCGTTACCGCGCGGTAAAAATAGTTTATACCGCGGTATAAATAGTTTATACCGCGTTATAAATAGTTTATACCGCGGTATACCCGTGGATACCGTTTGAACTAGCGGTTTTAAGCGGTTTTGGTTTGAAATTTGAATTCGAGCGGTATTTAGCGGTATACCGCGGTATACCGCGGTAGCTCCCCTTACCGCCCCTAGCGGTAAAAACCCAACGGTTGGTAAAAAAACTGCGTGTGAGGCAGGCCAAGAGAAGATCAGCGGGAGAGAAAATGAAAAAAATCAGCCATTGTAGAGAACACACTGATGCAACTGATTTCACTAACATAACAAGTATGTTCAAATCACACAATGATGTAAAAAATTGTAGTTGATCTTAACTACATGTAAAGCATTAAACAACTTAGAGATGCATTTTTTATTTTATGGGTTGTATGACCTATTTTAATATGTTTTATATCTGTATGTATGATAGATTTGAGGTGTTTAGAGATGAATGCCTGACTGTGGATTGTACATACCCTAAGGTTTGAGTTTGGGCTTCCCAACTCTACAATATGTATTTTTATCTTTTGTGCCTCAATGTAATTTGGTTGTAAATATTAGTAAATATGTATGTAATATTAAATTTGTATAGAATTATTGAATGAAGGTCGTCCATTACATGTAAAAAGGTAAGTGATGCTTTCCCTAAGTTGGATCACATGTCAAAAATAAATATTTATCGACTCATGTTAGAGATTTGAATCAGAGACAAGGTATTGTTTTATGGTAGAATATGGTTGACTATTTTAGTATGTAAGAATTCACTTTTTAGATTATTAAATAAGAGAGATGTGATGAGTATCTGAATATAGGATGAATTATATAATTCAAAGTTCAAACTCTTTGTTTTTAAAATAATGCAAATATTATTTGATTGAATTGAGGTGTAGAAGACGACAAGGTCTAGAGGCACATATAACGGCCGACGAGGTTAGGGTGGCGCGTGGGTGACGGGAACGACGACAAGGTTAGGGTGGTGCGGGTGCAGCGGTGTGACATCACAGGGCGAATGACGACAAGCGAAATCAGGGTAACACACGCTATGGTGAGGCTCGAGAGACAGGGATGACAACACGACCTGGGCAGATTGTGACACTCTGGTCAGACGCAGATGACGGAGAACAAGTTCGGGGTGACACATACGATATGAGACTAATGCAGATGATGGTGAGGTTCGAGAGGCGCTATCACGACAAGGACGACGAGGTGCGGGAGTTGCGGGGTGGCGGAGTGATAGCACAATCTAGATGAATGATAATGAGATGAGTAATGTTTTCTCCCGTTGCAACGCACGGGAATAGTTGCTAGTCAAAATTAAATTCCGATCGCACCATTGGATTTCTGACAATAAAAACTTCGAAATAAGATCCCACTTGACTATATTTTGACAAACTTTTTTATTTGTATTTTTTTAATTAAGGTTATATATTCTGTTATCGCTAGAACAAAACGAATGAAGTGACAGAACATACGAGAACAATTGTCAGGCCAAGTTTATGTCATGACGAACAACAAATGTGATGTCAAAACAAATCAGAACAAGGGTCAGAAGATGTTATTATTATTGACAGAAAAGATATTATTATAGCCAGGACAACTTATTATTATAGCCAGAAAAAGTTTTTATGTCAACTCGAACAAAACAAAAAAATGTCAGAACAAATGAGAACAACTGTAAGAACAAAATCCTATTATAGTCGGAACAATTTTGTGTGTCATCTCCAACAAAAACAAATATAGTGTCAGAACAAATCAGAACAAGGGTCAGAACAAGTTGTTATTTTAACCCGAACAACATACTTATAGTCAGAACAACTTATTATTATAGCGAGAACAAATTTACATCTCATCTTGAACAATAAAAATTTTAATAGAGGGAAAAATATTAAAAAGGAAAGAATATAAAAAATGGAAATAGAAATAAAAAATAAAGTAGAAAGTAAAAAATAAATAAATAATAAGAATAGAGAAATAAAAGTGACATAAAAAATAAAAGAAATAGAATAAAAAGAAATAAAGAAAAATGAAACAGAAAAAATAATATTAGAATGGAAATATAAATAAAAAGAAAAAACACGAAAAAAAATAAAAAACACAGAAAAAGCGTTCCATAAAAATATGAATAAAAATAAAAACAAAAAAGAAATGGAAAAGGAAAGAAAAGAATAATAAAAAGAAAGAAATATAGAAAAGAAAGGAAAAAACACCCCCAAACCCCGCGGCACGCACGCCCGCCCCCGCCAGCGATAGCCGATAGTATCGTGGAGCGAATGAGCCTAACTGGCGCCAACTACGTTACCCCGATACGCACGCCAATCGCCGTGTCGGTATCGCGATACGTATCGGATACGGCGATACGCCGATACGTTGCCGATACGGTATCGAGAGGTATCGAGCAAAAAGAGAAATTCAATTAATTTCGATACACCTCAGTACACCGCTGATACGCCATGGAGAGGGGAGCACACGGAGTAGGGGCGATGTGCCGTGGAGAGGGGAGTAGACGGAGCGGCGGCGCCCCGTCCTCCGGCCAGCTTCGACCGCGGGAAGGTCTACTCCACCCTCCCCGGCGGCGGATCGAGGCCCGGCGGCGACGGATTGGGCGCGGCGGGCTCGTTCCCACGCGCGTTGACCCGCGGGCAGCGCGTGCGTCGGGCACGGGCACGCGGGAAGCGACGCTTGCGGTGGTGGACGGCAAGCGCGTGCGGGAGCTGCGGCGTATGGGTGCCGGCGGTGCTGTCCTGCCTGGAGTGGAGCGCTGAGGGGGAAGAGATGCGGCGGCGGCGTGGAGTTCTTCGTGGAGTATGCGACGACGGCGGTT
Organism: Cenchrus americanus; assembly: GCA_947561735.1. NCBI lineage: Eukaryota > Viridiplantae > Streptophyta > Magnoliopsida > Poales > Poaceae > Cenchrus > Cenchrus americanus. The sequence goes on along the minus strand of OX387245.1, from coordinate 91,637,719 downwards.
GGACTGAAGGGGGCTAACTGGACCGGAAATAGAAGGCCGACGGCCCATCTCTTCCTAGATTCTACTTCTTTTCCTTTTATCTTCTCTATTAAAACAGTGAACTTCTATTTTTGTCACTTATAAATTAAAAACATAGTTTATTTAGGGTTTGTTTGCAGGTAAGTTGCTCTTGTTGGGCTGGATTGAGCCTCTATTTTGTGTGGCTTTTGGTATATTGATCACTACTCCCTCCGTCCTGAAATATAAGGCATTATAGGATTTATAGGACAAATTAAAAAAGTGAGAAAATGTCATATATACCCTTAGCTAATGATAATTAAAGGTAAGTTTTCTAGTTAACAAGTGCAATATTTGGCAAGTCTTTAATTGAGTTGATAGAGTATTTACCAAAAACTCCTATGATGCTTTATATTTGGGGACAAATTTTGAACCCTTGAATGCCTTATATTTCAGGACGGAGGGAGTATTTGTTTTAGCTATTTTTTTGCTATTAAATATACAATCATACTTATGCATATTGGTAACAATTATTATACAATATTATATGTACTTGCCGTATCGGTGTATCCTTGTTTTTGGAAAATGCCGTATCAACGTATCGCCGTATCGGTATCGGCGTATCCGTATCCCGTATCGGTGCAACGTAGGGCGCCGATACAAATCCCACAAGCAGTTTCAGAGCGAGGGCCGCCAAACGTGTCGCACAGCCGATACAACAACCCTGTTTCTACGCAATAAACAGATCAACCAGATAAACCAACAAGGCGCGATGGTGCGCGTGAAGGCAATTCCGTTAGGAATTGTGCTTGTGGTCGCCGTGTCGTTGCTGGCGCCGGTGGGCGAGAGCCGTGCTGCTCGGAAGGACCTCGGCCTCAACCTCGGAAGTGGCCTTGGGATCGGGATCGGCGTTGGTGCCGAGGGTGCTGGCTCCGGCTCCGGTTCTGGTTCAGGGTCTTCATCTGGTTCTGGTAGCTCGGGGTCAGGGTCTGGCTCTGGATCGGGCTCTGGATCAGGGTCTGGAGGTCTCGGCCTTGGGCTTGGTGTTGGAGTTGGTATAGGTTTAGGTGGCGGTGGCTCAGGTTCAGGTTCAGGTTCGGTTCCGGTTCGGCTTCTGGTTCAGCTTCTGGTGCAGGTTCAGGATCAGGCTCGGTCTCGGGAGGAGGCCTTGGGGTTGGACTCGGTGCTGGAGTTGATATTGGATTAGGTAGTGGTAATGGTGGTTCAAGCTCAGCTTCAGCTTCTGGCTCTGGGTCCGGGTCTGCAAGTGGTTCATCAAGTGCTGGATCAAGTGCCTCGTCTTCTGCAGGTTCTAGTTCAGGCTCCAATGCTGGGTCCACTGCAGGATCAAGCGCAAGGTCACAATCTCGAAGTGGGCAAGAGCACCATTGATATGTGTTTTATTTACCTTGATTGAAGACCTGCATGCTGGCCCTCTAATAATCATATGGACAATTAGCTATGCATAGAATGGCAACTGGTTTGCGTATATCTAGTAACCCAATAAACTTTTACATTGGTACATTTTGGCTATACAGGCTCGTCTATATTTATTTATAAACGGATGTGTTTTCTTCGATTTCTTCCCATGAAGATGATACATTAATATTTTCCAGGTTAAAAGTAATATATAAAGGTTGTCACTGTAAAGTGTAAAAGTACTATTATACAAAACTAATCTATGAAAGATACTACTGTAATGTTGTTTATTATTAGTCTCAGAAACAAACATATTATTGTTAGCTTTCATAGCATATAGGTCATAAATATTATTAACATTTCGTCAAGAAGCATTAAACATCATCTGAAATTTTTATTACTGCGATAATCATAAGAACACAAGACATTTGATTTTCCTACACATCTTCTACCTACGAAACTGGGCCAATACCGAGGTCGGGGAGCGTGGCCACGTCGCCAGCTTCTCCCGACCATCGGATCGAGCGTGCGGATGGTCAGGATCGGGCGAGCATCTGTCGCTTTGCAAAAAAGACCTTGAACTATAGCATATCCAACCCGCAGTCCAAGGAAACAGCTCGATCCTTCGAGCAATGGCGGGGCGGCGGGGCGCCCGAGCAAGCCGCCGCAGCGTCGGCCGCCCGAGCAGCAGCCACATCTTCCACATGAGTACCAGCAGCCACATCTTCCACATGAGCACCAGTAGGGCAGCGGGGTACCCAAGCAGCGACGCGTCACTCGAGCACCCGCCAGATCTGGATGGAGGGGCCGGAAAGGGGGGAGAGGAAAGAGAGCGGCAGCAGAGAGCAGTGGCCGGGAAGCCCGTCGCAGTGGGCGAGGAAACAGACAGAGACTTCCCGCTTGAGCTTGATGCAGCTCCCGCTCGACGTCGAGCTCGGAAACGCCGCTACGTAGGAGGAAGTGGCCGCACGGACCTGTCTGTTGTGCTGGCCTGGGTGCACTGCGCCGCCCCCTGAGCCACCGTCGCTCCACCCCTTGGGCAACCAGAGGAGCACAGTTCCACCACGCAGCAGGCGGTGCGGGCGCACCCACCTGGGCCACACCACGCGCCGACGAGCCACCGTTGGGCCACCTCCTGGTCCCGCGTCGCGCGCACCCGAGCGGGGCCGATGCCGCACCCCCACGCGGTCGGCGGGGCGGCCACGGCCGGCCGACGCACCCCGAGCCGGCGGGCGGGGCCGCTGCAGTGGGCAGCTAGCGACCCAAGCCTTGGCCTCTAGGGAGCCGCACACCACCAAGAAAGGGAGCAAACCTTGATAAAGAAACAAATATCATCCAAAACTGATTCAGGCATAGCAATGCGCGTTGGAGTTCCATGGAGCCGCGCAAGGATGTGCACCGAGGGAGGAGGTCTGGAGGCAGGGACGGAGGCAGTGAGGGGGCGGAGGGGGGCTCCAGTCCCCCTACTGCCTGCATAATAAAGGAACTCTTCTAAAGCTTTCTTTGAAATTTTCTGATATAAATGAGTGTTTAGGGGTAGAAGAAGGTGTTCATACCCTTGCTTGCACAACAATCGAGCCCTCTTTCACTCTCTAAAATTTTTTGTTATAAATGAAGTTTTTCTAGTGTCTAGAAGTAGAAGAATGTGTTCAGCCCTCCCTACGTCTGAATCCTAGATCCGTCAGTGTATACGCGGGCCGGAGGAAGGCAGCGCTGGGGAGCGCAAGCGCTGGAGAGGTGGTCGTGGCCGGCGTCCTGCTGCGTTGGGGCTATGGGAAATTGGGGATGGTTGTGCGAGTGCGAGATGCCAAGATGGAGAAGTGTTGGGTTGGCTGAGCGTGCAACCGTGCGAGTGGATAAGGTGGAGTAGCAAACATGGTGCACAAGACATAAAAATTAATTATAGGAAAGGAATGGAAATAAGGGAGAAAAAAAGAAAAACGTTAAGAAAAGAAGCAAAAGTGGAAGAAAAATAATGAAGGGCATTGTCGAAAATAAGGAGAGCGCAAGAAAGAGAAAGCCGGAGATGAGAGAGAAAATAAAATTAATAGGAAGACAAGGGAAAATAAAGTTTAAATAAGAGCATTGTTGCCATTTGACAATTTCTATCACTTAACCAATGAGAAGGTGTTTTGTCACACATTTTTTCAATTAGATCAAGCCCAGTTGGGAAAGGACATACTCCCTCCCCCTATCGCAATTAGAAGAACTTTTGGATAATGTTTGGATCACATATTGAGAATATAAATCATGAATAATTCTAAGTTGTTAAATTTATTTTTCATAAAATATATAATTTTTTTAATAAAATATAAAAGAGAAGTCAAAATTGTGCTTTGGAGATCGTATCGCTATCCTAAACATCTTCTAATTGTGATAAAAAAAGTGCCACAAAAGTCACATCCAAAATCGTTTACGCCAGAACTTTGAAAAAAACACCCTTAATGTTGGTGAATGAGAAATGAGTTCTACCAGCGTTTGTTTTGTATGTTGACGAAGCAGAGATGCGACACGTGGTTCCATAATCACATGCGCTGTTGTGAAAGACATTTTTTTCCACCAACTGAGGGAAGATGAGAGAGGAGCAAGGAGGAGATGACTGCACATTGATTCGAGACATATACACTACGGGAAAACGCATCTTTGCCGTGCGTTATAATGTTTGCCGTGCGTTTTATATCGGGCGCACGGCAAAGGCTATCTTTGCCGTGCGTTTTCCAACGGGCGCACGGCAAACATAAACGAACGGTAACTAGATTGTTTGCCGTGCGTTTTCCGACGGGCGCACGACAAACACAAATATTTGCCGTGCGTTTTTCCTAGGGACGCACGGCAATCCGCGTTCGCTAACGCCTCCCCCATTGGCCTGTTATTCCTCTTAACGGCAATCCGCGTTCGCTAACGCCTCCCCCATTGGCCTGTTATTCCTCTTAACGGACGTCCACCTTTGCCGTGCGTCTTCTCAAGACGCACGGCAAAGACGGATTGTTTGCCGTGCGTTTTGCCTTGGCGCACGGCAAACATGTATCTTTGCCGTGCGTTTTTGGTTGACGCACGGCAAAGTTTTTTTAAAAAATGACTTTTCTTGCCTTCTTTTAATTTTCCCTTCACTAATACATTATTTTGTACTTCATATTTCAATTATGTAATCATATCTATCATTTTGGTAATTTTAACGAATTTCTTTCATTGATAAAATTTTTCTTGTGTAAATCAAATATGAACTGCAAGTGCGTAAAATAATAGAGTATAGTTTGTGGAAAATGATATTCGTGTAATGATACCTTTTTAAGACCTTAGCCATGAAAGTACTTCAAATTTCAAACATTTTATTCGCGAGATACGAAAATCTACGTGATTAAGAAATGTTTTTTAATTGTATAAAATGCAAATGAAGTTTGAAAGTCATGAGATTTGTTGAGAGCTCATGATACACTACGAGAAGGTTGTGAAAAATAGTAGAGAAAGGTTTTGAACAATTCGCCATGCATAGTGTTTAGAAACCGAATCATCTAACTCGAAGTTTCAGAGTGTTTAGAGTCATCTCAATTGGTTTGTAGTCTTATTAAAATTTGAACTTGGTTTTTTACTTGAAAACTTTATCTCCAGTGAGCATACAACATACATTATCTCATGTTAGTTTATGGTAAATTTTCACATCCATTTGCTAATTTTTGAATATTAAATCTAATTAAGTAATTTAAATGGGCATGCATTGAATTTGAGTAATAACTTCAAGAAAAAAATAAAAATTAGTTGTAAAAAAGACGTTCATGTTTTTGAATAAAATTTAATGGTTCATCTGATTTTGAATACATTCGCGAAAATTTGAATATCGCTTTTATAGAAACATAAAAAAATTAAAAATATTCTTTGCCGTGCATCATGGGGTACGGCGCACGGCAAACTAGGGTGTTTGCCGTGCGCCATGGTTCCCCAAGCACGGCAAAGTCCCACAAATAGCCAGGCCGCGGCCCAACAGCTCCTCCTGGCCCACTTTCCCCAGCCGCTGAGAACCGTAGATCTCATCATCGGACGGTCAGCATTTGACGAAAGATTTGTATATAATCCGGCCACCTCCTCCCCCAAACCCTACCCTCCCACCCCACCTCCACCCGCGGACCCGCCCCCACCCTCCCTCCCCCGTGCCCCGGCCCGCCCGGCCCCTCCCCCCCCATCTCCCTTCCCTCTCCGGATCAACCGCGCCCCAGAGGCGGCGGCGGCCTCAACCGCGACCGGCCCCGAGGCGCGGCGCGGCCCCTCCACCGCGGCGCGGCCCGACCCCGAGGCGCGGTGAGCACGGCCCCCCTCAACCGCGGCCGGCCTCGAGGCGCGGCGCGGCGGCCCCGAACGGCGGCACGGCGCGGCGGCCGCATCGAGGCACGGCGCGGCGCGGCCGGCCCCGACCACGACCGGCCCCGAGGTGCGGCGCGCGCGCGGCCGGCCCCGAGGCGGCATGGCCGACACCCAACAACGACCCCGAGGCGGCCCCAAGGCGGCATGGCCGAGCAAGCATCAAACCCGTTTGAGTCCCCCTCTTTAGTGCCATTGAATTTTAACTCGGTATTAGTATAAAGATGCACTGATCCGGCTTATTTAAGAAAAAAAAGACAGAACTAGGTATTAAACTTAAATTGAATGGTATCTCGTCTTACAGTGTGTTGCCATCTTGTTGATTTTATCACAATTAGTTATGTTTGCTTGGAGTATGAATTGAGGTCACATGTGTCGCAAGATTCTTTTCCTATTTAATATGTCCTTTGTTGTCAATCCACATTTGTGATCATATGAGAAATCCTGGACCATCACAAGTAGTTTTTAAATGTAGATTTCTAATTTTTACATATTCCATTTACTTTCGTGGTCAGTAGATCATAAGGACCACTACTCGATTAGTCAGAAATTTATTGGGAAGATTTTAATGAATTTATGGATTAATAATTTTTTTAGCAGACAAGTGGAAAATGTCTCATTGTCTCGGTGTGCTTTTAAGTCGCTAGCCTGTTAATGCTTGTTAATTGAGTAGTATATTGCATTTTAAACTTAATTTCCACAAGTGGCGCCCGTCGGGATGTATACGTTATTATTCCGTCTAGCACTTTGTTTTTCATTTGCATACCTTGTATTATCATCCATACTTGTCCTTTTCTTTACATTGAAATGTGTTTTCATCATTGCAGCTCAAAGCAAAAATGGCTTCGAATTTCCCATCTGAACAAAGGAATCGTGAAGTTGAATTTCTGGAACTGAATCGTGTTGGCCTTCCCATTCGAGAAGTATGATTTTCCTTTTCCCTTGTATTCATCTAAGTTGGTTGAAAGCTCTGTATTCTGTAACACCTTTTTTGTTGCACTGTTGAAAGTAGGGATGTGTGTTAGTTTTGCTTCAAGCAGTTGTAATCAGTTTGATCCAAATGCCAGTCCATGAAAAGCACTTGTCCTTTTTTACAACTTAACATTTGATCGTTGTGTAGTCAGGAATGTCTGTTTTTAACATGATGCTGGCAGATGGTTAAGTTTAATAGTATAATTACTTTGGATGATTTAATAACATTGTGCATAGATCACTTCCACTACAAAAACTTTCTGTAGTCATGGCTGGAACCTAAAAATCAATGTGGCAGTATGACACTTTATTAGTCATGACTGGAACCTGAAGACATGTTATTACAAGTTGACTAATCATGAGTGTAAATTTCAAGATCACCATTTGAAAGCTACATATTCTTGTGTCTGATGCTAAACATTTTAATGCTAAACACTATCTCAGCACCTTGCTGTAAAATTCATAACTAAACATGACATGATAATGTGGTCACTTTGAGAAAAGATTATTATACACCTTATATCTACTGTAATCCTTCATATCATGTTATCACATATTAGATTGAATAAGTCACTAAGGACATTTCTTTTTCCAGAGACATTTGAAGTTGATATTTCAAACACTAAAAAACTTCTGGAGGGTGAACGAGGACAGACGATAGCTCAGAAGGGTGTAATTGTAAGTATTTTCTTTGACATGACTTTATTGAGAAGATTCTTATACAATTAGATACCATGGGCCGCTGATCTACAATGTGCAAACTTTGCATTGAAAATATTCCACAAGTAACTACTTAGTAAATTTTAACTCAGCAGCTACTATTTGGGACATCAATTCTTTATCTCATTGTTATTTTGATCTAAAATTACCTGATTATATAGCATGTCGCACTATCCGTGAATCATGTATATGTACCTTCACTTGAAACTGTAATTCATCGATTCCAGCTCGCCTATACTGACATCAATATCCAGCAGCTCACCTATACACTGTCCTTTTCTTATTTATTTAGGACGCCTCAAGTGAACTAAGTCTAGTTATGTCTCTTGTGGTTCATTCCTTATCTGTATTTTCCTTTAGTTCTTGATTATTTCCTTTTGACTGCAGAGGCATACGACAAATGCTCAAATGATGAATATTGCAATGATGCACAACACTTGAAAATGGTGTAAAAATAGTGCATAGCATAACCTTGTTGTTAATTACAGTTGTACAAACCTTAATTCTGTGGTTTATTTTTGTTTCTTTGCCTTTTGTATTTATGTTTCTCTATGTACTGTCTATGTCTTATCCATAATAAAATTGCCGGTTAAATTGGACACTTGGTCCTTGTTGTTAATTAAATTGGACGTCGGCGGGCGGCATGAGGCGGGGAGGCCCTTGTATTTTTTTTTTTATTTTCTATGTTTTACTTTGCCGTGCGTTTTTTACGGCGGCGCACGGCAAAGGTAGGTTATTGCCGTGCGTGTTAGACTATGGCGCACGGCAAAGGCCAATGATTGCCGTGCGTTTTTCTGCTGGCGCACGGCAAAGGCCGTAACGTGTCGTTTAGCCCCGGCGCCGTCAGTTGCTTTTGTTTGCCGTGCGTTGTCGGACGTGGCGCACGGCAAAGACGCTTTACCGTGCAAAATGCTACCGTGCGCCCTTTGCCGTGCGCCTCGACGAAAAACGCACGGCAAAGAGTTTGCCGTGTGTTTTTGGGCCTTTGCCGTGCGCTCGTGGCGCACGGCAAAGCCGCGGTTTCCCGTTGTGATAAGAGAGTAGAAGGAGATACGACAATGATGGTGCATGGCTATACCTTCTTAAAAATTGACTCAAAATCGTTACTCGTACCCAGTGATATCCTAAACGGTCTAAACGGGCGGTTTAAATGGGTTTAAACGCTAAACGGGATAACACTGTCTATGTCATTTAGCCGCTTCAGCCGCTTCTCCCCCGCCTCTCCTCGATCCGGCGGTGGCCATCCTCCTGATCTGAACGCTGGCCACACCTCCCCCTCCGCCGCCGCCGAGGCTGGTGCGCGACCGGGTCGTTTTCCTCTTCGGTGGCCTCCTCTTCCCCGACCGCACTGTGCTCGAGCACGCCGTCCTAGATGCCAACACGGAGGTAGGCGTCTCTCTCCTCGCTCGGCGTGGTGGCTGGACTTAAACACCGTTTATCCCGTTTAAACGACATTTGGTCCCATTCAAACATACTAAACGCTAAACGATGACCGAATGACTTGTCTACCGTTTTCGTCTAGGAAAACACTGCTCGTACCTCTTGCAAGCGACAAGTATAATAATTGAACCAATTAGAAATTACACTAAAAGAAAAAATTGCAAATGCATTCTATAACATGTCATAATAGGTAAAAAAAACCAAGCTACAATATGTCATAAGAGGAGACTCCAACAATTAAGACATGAAATTGATCTGAAAAATGTTACTACAATGTAATTAGACTCCTATGATAAAAGCTTCACCACTGGCCATCCGCGGCAACGCCGCGAGGCTTTCTAGTATCTATTTTGTTTCTGCAAGGTTTCACCTAATTCCAACACTACATTCTAATTATGTCATAAATTTTTGCAATGAGTAATATGCCAAATGCCTCAATGTGAAACGAAAAACAACTTCGCAATGAGTAATAACATCACCGTTTTGCACTTGCATCTTCTTTATCTCATCTTGCAATAATAATAATATGATCTATTCCCCCAAATAATATATGACAGTTAATAACATGTACTACTTCCGTCCATAAATATGACGTTTAGGAGATGAACTAATTTTCTTGTACTAAATGTGAACAGAGGGAGTTCTATCTCTTCCTCTTAGACTCGTAGGTGGTTGCAACTGTGTTTTCACGAGTCAAAATTTAATATACACACCTTTCAAAGATCATACAAAAACAACAATACTGCACAACTTTCAATATATACAGATATTGTACTGCTTGAATTACATGATATATTAAAATTGGATAAGTGTTTGTAGAACAACATGATGCTTTCCTAAATTGAAAATGTAGGTTATAATTGAATGCATACAACAACTCATATCACTTTGTTTTGCCACAAATACATAGGTGTTTCTTTTAAGCATTCGTAGGTGTGACTGAGATCCATTCCTCTCATATTTTTTAAGAGCTTCAAAATCCTTTGAATAAATTCCTCCGCACAAGTAGCTATTCAGTACAGGTTCCCAACAACTCTAATTTTACATGCTACCAAGCATCCAGCATTTACCGCCTAGTGAACATCAAAGCACAAATGTTTATGGACAAACTAATTTCAAGAAAAATAATTGTTTGCTTTTCCAGACTACAGAATTTTATATGCGACATTAGACTCCAGAATCTTAGATGCGAAAAGACAATAGAGTCAGGGAATGAGGGACTGCTGCCTTAATAAAGATTGGGGTAGTACCTGCAAATTATCAGTACAAGAGTGTTAAGAAGGTCTTCAGTATGCAGGTTTACCAGCAGTCACCATGAGAACCTGTTGTGGTTAGCACATTGGTGCAAAAATGTGCATAATAACTTTTCATCGTATTCAGTAGACACAACACAAATTTTCGAAGTCTATTATTGAGTACTTACCCAAAAAAGTGAAATTGTCCTCTGAACCTCGACCTTTCTCCCCTAAACTTTTCTCTAATCCAATTCAATTTCAACCATAGTAATATGCATGTTCTCAGTTTCAATTTGCAACCTGAAATAACATTTATGACACCAGTCGAATGGCCACCTGGCATCCTTATCAATAGAAAGAGTCATGTCATTACCTACTGAAGCATCCTTATTTCTCAAAGTAGTTTACTGGTATCCTTATTTCTCAACCTCGTTTCGTCACCGCACAGTGTCGACATCCTACAAAGAAAGGTGCAGAGCAAAATTGAAACAAGGGAAGCAGATAAATCATTCAAGCAATGTGAGAATGGCACCGGGAAGGATTGTTTGTACGGTCGTAGCAAGTACCATTTTCTACCCCGCCTATTCATATAGAGGAAGGGATTAAATAAGAAGGTGCATGAAATAGAAAGCTAACCTAAGCCTTTCGTTAAATGCTCCATTTTAAAACAATAAAAATCGGGAAGTGGGTTGTAAGCAAACAAGACAAAGGAAATAGCCGTAAACATATTCGGGATATTTTTTCCACTTCTAATAAGGTACATATTTGCCTCTTTACCGAGACATGACTATCTCTGTTAAATAAATATCACCACCCAAATCTGGTGCACATATAAGAAATTAATTAACACCGCAGAGAATGCCCATTAGTCTTGCGGATAGATACCGGGACATATATCTCGATTTCAAGATATCAAGAGATTGTGGCAAGGAGTTGGACGAGATGTCAAGCAAGTTGCAAAGCATACAAAAGCCCTTTGAAATAAGAACGCCGCTACATATTTCAGAATTAAAAGGCCAATGCATGTTATGAAGCATCTACTTGCTAAAAGGCAGTAGCTCCAATACTTGTTAAGTTGTTATGGCTGAAAACTTTTTACCTAGACTCCTTCAGATGTAGTTCAACTGCAACAATACTAACTAAGAGTTTAAGCTATCATCTGCATCTGAAACAAGAGATCTAGAACATGAATGGCCATAATTGATGGTCATACAGCCTAGTTTTGATACAAATGATAGATGAGAAAATAAATTAGATGATTTGATGGGAAAAGTATGTAACACCTTGATAAATATTTGAGAACAACCTATCTGGCCAATGTGGTACCAGTCTAATTGCAAAATTGTACCATAGAGTCCATGCCTGATTGCAAAGTACTGGTAAGAAGCATCCCGAAAATCACAATTAAAATTTATTATATACATGCTACATATTTTCGCACAATTTGGTCGGTTATCGGACAACATTTTGCACATCCAAGTGAGTGCTTGCATGTATGCACACACAAACTCAAAAGTAAAGAGCACCTTTGGATGGAGGAATGCCGAGTTGCATATTCAGTCACTATAATCTTCACATGTTCTCTCTCGTGATTCTCTCGTAATCCGCACATAGGAATGCTTGAGTTGCATATTCGGTCACTTTAAAATTGTAGCCCTTTTAGGGGGAGCCGCCTAATCAAACTTCGGTGTAGAACTACCTCCATATGACCAAATCACTGTCATAAAATTTAATGGTACTCACAAAAAAACTATCCAATTGAAATTTTTTCTATAATTATCCTACAAGGACCAATCCAAAGCAAAAGAGCATACAAACTCACCTCAAAATCGCCGCATCGAATCTCGTTTCCTTCCGCCTCCATGCCCCATCCTTCAATTTTAACATTACAGAAGCCACCATCAGTCGCATATCAGTTTAGTGGAGTTAGTGCAAAGGAAAAAATGGGGAAAGCACACAGATAAGAAGCATCCTGAAAGGGGCCAGCGCGAACCGCGACACGTTGGGGCCGGAGTTCAGGCGGCGATGGGCCGACGCTCGAGCGCTGCCGCCTGAGTAGTCCGCGCCCTGCATAAAAGTCGTGCTAGATTTTCTAGTTAATATTCTATTTCCAAGCAATGTAGCAATGCAACCATTTTCAATTGTGAAAACACCTTAAAACATAGGGACATGCATGAACAAATTGATAAAATTAAAGAACTTCAGCTATCTCACCCATCTTCTGGCATCTGAGGCAGTAGGACATCATAAGGGATTGTGAAGGAAGAATAACGTGGATTAGATCAAGGAATAAAACACATTTGAACATGTCAGATCAAGACCTCCCGACACCATATCCTAATACCACACCTTCTGCTTGGGCACAAAGTGTCCCATCGGGATGCAGGACTGCAGGAGGGCTCCTACAAGCTCCCCCGCCCTCACGCGACGGCCTCCCCGATGATGGTAGGTACCTCCTCCTCCGACGGCTTCGACGACGGAGTTGCTTACACAGGTGCCTGAATCGAAGGAGCCACAGACAGCGGTGGAGCCAAGGATCACCAGCTCTCGCAGCTGGATGCGAGCACCTTGTCGACCTGTATCGTGGGCTTAGCATCTTCCTACTTGTTGCAGCATTGTCGGAGAAGCGACTTCATCACCTCGCTGTCCGCGGCCTCCACATCCTCGGCGGCGCATTGGGCGTAAGGGCATGGATCTCACGAGATAAATGGGACCGGGAAAAACGGATCGGCAATGGAGAGATGAGTGGAGTGGGGGCGACGACATGGTGGGGAGAGGAGAGGAGGGGAGAACGGGAGAGCGGAGCGGAGGGGGGGGAGTAGAGTGGAGTGTACCTCTAGGGCGCGGAGGTAGGTGTAGATGTCGGAGGCGTAGGACCGGAGAGATGCGGTCGGGGTCGGGGTCGGGGCGGGGAGGAGTCGCGGTCGGGGGTCGGCGCGGGGGCGGGGAGGAGGACCCGCACCGCTCGGCCGAGCGGCCTCCGCCACGGCGTCGGGGACGACGTGGGCGGCGAACCTGCGTGCCTCCCCGCGCGGCGGGCTTTTCGTTGACGCCGCCCCTCACGGGCTTGACGGGGCGCGGCGGCGCGGCGGTGCCGAGCGGGCGACGCCGGCGTTGGCCATGGCCGCCGGGAGCTCCCCGAGCGCGACCCGCTTCCGCTTGGCGGGGGCGGCGCCCCCACCGTCGCCGTCGCCGGCGGCGGACTCGGCCGCGCGCTTGGCGGCGGCGCGGGTGAGCCGGGGCACCGCGCCGGGCCCGCGGACGCCGGCGCCGCGGCGGGGGCCGCATTCTCCTTGTCGTCCATCGTCGTCGTCGGCAGCGGCGGCGGGCGGCGGCGGCGCTGCGGAGGTGCTCCTAGGGTTTGGGGTTCCGGAGGAAGAGGTGGGGAAATGGGGAACGAAATGGTGGAGAGGGAGGGAGGAGGAGGAGGGAGCGGAGGCGCGGTTCTCGGGGGTCTCCTCCGGCGGGAGCGGCGGCCTTGCCGTTCCCCGGATCTGAAACGGTGAGGCGCGGTGGTGGGGGTAGGGGACCAGGGGGTTTTTGTGACGAGATGAGATGCTTGGTGCGGGCGAGGCGAGATGACGGGGTGCGGGCGAAGCCGCGGGCGCCGAGCGGAGGGTGAAGCCACGGGAGTTTTACGTACCAAGTTTGTTCTACTTTTCATTCTTTTTAGTGGTAGAGATAACCATGTTAATTTCTCTGTGCGGCTGTATATGTGGCTGCGAGAGAGTATACTGTCTTTTAGCTTGCTTAATACAAAGTAACAATTGGAAAATGAGACTGTCAACGGAGAAGGGATATATATCAATCGGAGGCGTCAACGCTGAGGTTGATAGCACAAAGTAGGCAAAAGGAACAGGACTAGCACTAGCTTGATACGCTTACAAGTAAGCTTCCACTAATCATGCATGCATGATGCGTCCATTAGCTAAAACTTGAAAGGATAAAAAAACAAGAGCTTCCAGAATCTTCCAGTGGCCTGCTGTTCCATCAGAAAGAGCTGGCCTCAAAACCACACCACTTTTCAACAGTGACACGATTGCATTGCATTACTGCTCGCAGCATGCATGAGAACTGAAACGTGTCACTCGGATGTTATCATTGTGGAAGGCCCATTCTTTGCACCGTCCTTGCTCCACTACACTCTCGACAAGACCCACCACCGGAAGCAAAATCCAGCCGTCCAATGGCCACAGCACCACACGTTACTGCCACCAGCAATGAGAGCCAAGCACTACTTGCGAAGCTCCACTTCTGGTTCTGGGTTCTATAAATGCCACTCAACCCCAAGCCCATGAACACACACATTTGAATCGAGTAGCAAGCCAAAACCAAAGCAGCAGTAGTGTTCTTGGCTTCTTCCTAGAAGCTATTCCAGGATGTATCGCCCCCAAACCATATCCATTTTGCTCGGCATCGCCGTGCTTGCCGCCCTTGTTCTCACGTCCGATGGCCGCATTTCTAGGAAGGACCTGAGCATCGACCTCGGTGGTGGTGGAAGTGGTGGCATTGGGATCGGGACTGGGACTGGGATTAGCATTGGCATTGGTGGTGGTGTCAGTGGCTCTGGCTCTGGCTCGGCGTCTGGGTCGGGATCAGGTTCTGGTTCAGCATCTGGGTCAGGATCAGCCTCAGGTTCAGGCTCTGGTGCTGCTTCGGGTGCAGGCTCGTCAGCAGGATCCGGAGCTGGCTCGGGTGCAGGCTCGTCAGCAGGATCCGGTGCTGGCTCGGGTGCAGGATCAGGTGCTGGGTCTGGCGCCGGTTCAGGCTCTGGTTACGGTCAAGGGCAAGGCGCAGGTGAAGGCCAGGGCCAAGGATCCGGGTATGGCGAAGGTCATGGCTCGGGCCACGGACAAGGTTCAGGGTCTGGATCGGGGTACGGTGAAGGCCATGGCCAAGGAAGTGGCTCCGGTCAAGGATCGGGCTATGGGGAAGGTCACGGCTCTGGTTACGGCCAAGGCTCTGGCCAAGGATCCGGATCCGGCTATGGCGAAGGCTATGGCTCGGGTCACGGGCAAGAACAAGGTTCCGGATATGGCGAAGGGTACGGTGCGGGTTCAGGCAGAGGATTCGGTGATGGTTCAGGATCAGGTTATGGCGAGGGACACGGCTACGGGTATGGTTCTGGACACGGCAGATGAGACGATGGACAAGATGTTGTAGTGCCAACCTGCTGTGTGTGTTTGCGCTGTTCCATGTGTGGGCTGTGTGTGTCCGTAAAATAAGTCTGTATCTGTGCGATCTGCGATGATAAGATGTACTCTTAAAAAACACGCATGCTCAATGTTTAATTAACCATCCAATTCCAAGCAAGTCTTCGATGTGTTGATGCGAAGGGAAATCCAATCTCTTTCTCTTGCAGTGGTTCTCTTTTCAAAAGCGTGTTGGTATTTGCAGTTGCTGGCATGCAGTTTCCATCACAAATGTTTGCAACGAAACCGCCCCATTGCACGCGGCCATTTCTTAGTTCAGAGCAACCGCCCGCCCTCTCTTCTCGGCCGTCTCCGGCAGCACGGCTCAGACCGGCCTCGTCGTCCAGCGGATCAAGCGAGTCATGGCCAACCCCGCCGCGATCTCGCGGCGCTCAGCCCTGTCGCTTTCTCTTCTTCTCTGCATTCCGCTGCTGAGCACCTCTCTGATGCAGCAAGCAGGCTCACTGCCGGCCTTCCTCTTCGACTGGCTCGAGGGCAAGTCGGCCTTCACGGCCGGCGAGACCGCGACGATCACGGTCAGGGTGCTGGACCTCCCGGACGCCGCCAGCCGGCGCTCGTCGCTATCCTTCTGGGTGTCAGTGAACGGCGCGAAGGGGAACAGCACCTACATCACCGACGTCGCCGCGCACCTCGGCGAGGACCCCTCCGCTTGGAACGTCACCTTCGTGCCCCTGCGCGCCGGGGACTTCGTCGCGCTCGTGGCCGAGGAGCGGCTCAGCGTCGGCGAGTCGTCGCTCTACTTCACGGTCGCCGCCGCCGCCGCCGCAGTGCACCCGTCCGCGTCCCGAGCGTCGTGGACGTTCGACTACGGCGCGCGCGTCGTCGCGGGGTCGAGGGCGTTCGTGTCCGCCTCCCCCAGGGACGCCTTCGGCAACGGCATCGCGCGCGGCGACGACATGCCTGATTACTTCAGGGTAACAGGCTCGTTCGTCAACGGATCAGCCGTGGAGTTCTTGGATTTTCACTACAATGGGTGGATAGCGGAGGGACGCATCGGCCTCGAGTTCGTGCCAACTGTCGCCGGGGACTTCTTGGTGCATGTTTATGGGGATAACAGGGAGCTACGTGATTCGCCTCTAAAGCTGACAGTGAATCCAGGTTACTTGCTTGAAATGGCTGAATGGCTTTGTGCATCCATGCTGATGCAGATTCTTGTCTGCTCCCAGCGAATTTCCATTTGATGTGTTTCCTCAGATACTCAGATATATCCATTGCTCTTAGCTGTCCCTGATCTTTTCCCTCAAAATATTAGATAGCGTGGATTTAATGTGCAAGTACATGGCAGTGATGTTCTCGTTACAAAGGACACAAAAATAGAAATATACTATACTAAGTGATATGATGTGAACCTTCTGTTGAATAATAATTATGTATGATGATGTGTCTTTTGGTGAAAATGTCAATAATCCTGTGATGTATTTGTACATATTTCAGGTCTTCTTAACATAGAAAAGTCCACATGCAACTGGAAGCATGGAATCAATACCTTGCAAGTATTTTCCAAGCTGGAGATATTCATATATCAGAAGGACACATTTGGAAACATTGTTCCAGGGAAACATCCATTCGATGCTCAAGTAGTTGACACGGTCTCGAATTTGTCCGTCCCAGTAAACATTATGATGGAAGCGGTAGCTGATGGAGTTCAGCTCCTGTCTTTCAATGTTGTACAGACTGGAGAATTTGCGCTCACAGTTTTTGATGCTAAAATGAACCGAAGAGTTTCCAATACGGTGTACAAGTTTGATGTTTTTGTAGGTATGCAATTCTTTTAGTTTTAAAAGTATGGCTTAATTATTTCACAATTATTATCAATTCCTGATCATGGAACTGATTCTGATATGTGGTTTCTTTCAGGATATTGCGACAAATCAAACAGCTTTGCAAATGGTTCTGGTTTGGAGCATTCTGTTGCTGGTTCAACATCATCCTTTGCTTTCTTCTTGGAGGATAAGTACGGCAACCCTTCTCCAGTCGAAACCGCAAGGCTGCGAGTGAAGATTTTTGCTAAAAGCGGCACTTCATATGCAGATCCAATAATATCACAAGGTAATGCTGTATAATCATCTAGCAGTTTAGCATTCTGTCAAATCTAAAAACTAGCAAGTTGGCCCACGCTAATAGCGCAACTAGATTTGATAAATCATATTTTTAAAAATGCTATATTAGCATCGTATTTTCTTTATCCATCTTAATTTATTATCCATCTTTTTGAAATCACTAATACCGATGTAAATATCGGAGCTCAAAATTCGGAACTGATATTGATACATTCGAATTTTGTTATTTGGATGGTGTTTTAATTGGTGGATGAAATCTGACCTGATAACGAATGTCATTCGACGCTCTGTTGCACCCCTGCATACAGTGTCAACCTCCGAGCTCTATTTTGGACAAAAATTGTTGTTCACCCTCTCATCACTTAGTCCTCGTCTCAACCGACTGAGCCTCTTACTCCCCACTCTCGATGGTCGAACTCTGCCTTGGTGATTATATGGCTCCTGAGTTTGGCTCGGTTGTTGACCTCACGTGGTGTCTAGGTTCTCCACTTTCTGATGCGCGGTTCCAACTCCTCCAGCGAGGTCGTCGTACCTCATGGCACTGTTGGTTGTCGACGTAGGTAACCTTGAAGCTTGATCTGGGGTGGGCTCAAGCAACGGTAGCGTAGGTCCTCCTCTCTTCATCTCATCTAATGGTATCTTCTTCCTCTCGTCCGAAAGTCTCTCTTTCTTACGATCAATGACGGTCGATGATCCTTTCTTTTTCTTCTTCCTGCTCATCGATGCCCCCTCCTTCGTTGAGGGTGCATGGCGGTCGGTTCTCTCTCTTCTAACTTGCAATCCCCACAAATACATAGGATGTTTCTTTTATATATATATATATATATATATATATATATATATATATATATATATATATATATATATATATGAGTTAAATGCACTGTTGGCCCCTGAACTTGCAGGGTTGTGTCGAAAATAGGTCCATGAACTTGAAAACCAGTCATCTGACCCCTCAAACTTGCAAACCCATTCACTCCGGGTCCAAGGCGGTTTTCTAGGCTACGTGGCAGCCTCTGGTGGGCCGTGCATGGCACTGTTTGTGGTGCTGACGTCAGTGATGATGTCAGCGCTTCTTTTTAATTGGCGTAATTGATATCTTTTTATTAGGAGCTCCAAATATAGAAAATAATATATCAATTTTGATCGTCTTGATGAGCTCTTTGTAATGGTGTACTCTATTTTATTATTTGAGATAGTTTTATTTCGTGAAAAATTAAACATTTCTACAAAATAAGTGAGAATAACAAAATGATCAAACTTATATACTCTATGGCCAAATAAAAGCGTGGCACAAACAATTCGAATAATCTAAAAGTGGGAATAACAATTTGTATAATTTAAAAGTGGGAATAACAATTTGAAAGACAATTTGAATAACAAAACAAGTGAGAATAACAAAACAAGTGGGAATAACAATTTGAAAGACAATTTGAATAACAAAACAAGTGAGAATAACAAAACAAGTGGGAATAACAATTTCATCAAACTTACATATTCTATGGCCAAATGAACCTAAAAAGACAATATTCCATGTTACATAATAACAAAAATATTATTTATCTAACAAATTCTCCGATTTTGTTATTCTTACTTATTTTGTAGAAATATTTATTTTTTCACAAAATAAAACTATCTCAAATAACAAATCAAGGTACGCCATTGCAAAGAGCTCGTCAAGACGATCAAAATTGATATATTATTTGCTATATTTGGAGCTCCGAATAAAAAGATATCAATTTCGCAAATTAAAAAGAAGTGTTGACATCATCGCTGACGTCAGCACCACAAACAGTGCCATGCACGGCCTACCAGAGGCTGCCACGTGGCCTAGAAAACCGCCTTGGACATGAAGTGAACGGGTTTGCAAGTTTGAGGGGCTAGATGACTGGTTTTTAAGTTCATGGACCTATTTGACACAGCCCTGCAAGTTCAGGGGCCAACAGTGTATTTAACTCTATATATATACATATTATATCATGTTTCCTAGTATATATTTATTGATTGAAATGTTATGTCCTTATTCATTATTAAATATACCTTGTCTTCTAAAATGTAATCATTATGTTTGACACTACTTTATAACTTCCAAGATAACTGCTGATCTAGTAGGTAACGTTATTCATTATGGGCATAAATGTGTTCATTGTGTTGTTTAGTTCTCCACGCGTCACATACCAACTTAATTACAAAATTTTCCAAAAGATTAGAAGATATACAACAAACAAACTTGATCTCATCACTTTCATTCTTATTTGGAAGCTTGTTATGCTTATAGATATGTGTAGTCAAAGAATTGTTCCTCTTTATTTATTATAGAAGATCTCATGTCACTAACAGGTGGCCTATTTGCAAGCAAGCCCATGTTCTAGGGACACAAAGTCCCTCTACTGTAGAGCATGCGTATCCTAAATGGTGACATCATACTGATAATTCAATTATCTCCCTCATGTCTATTGTGCAAGATAGATATTTGCATTGGGTAGTTTAAAATTCTCCGCACATCGTGATAGCTTCTCAGATGTATCACAATACTTGTTCATATCACAATGCTTATGTTTTCTCTTGTTGTCTTCCCCCTTTTGTCAACATTACACCTTCTTGTTTTTTCAAGCATTTTGCCAATTTGTTGTAGCCATTTATGGTCACCTGCTTTGTCCACCATTGTTGTCTACTACCTCAGTTCTTCTCTGACCAAAGCAGTCGTATCTCGTTGGTTGCTATCTAGGAAGCCATTGTCTCGCTTTTGGTCTCCAAACCCCATATGGTTGATGTCAAACCATACTTAACATCTTCTTTGTCAAATTATTGCTATGCAAACCTACATGAATTGCTCATGAAATTTATCTTATCTTATCATCTTCTGTGGCATCCGATTTTTTTGTCTCCATACAATCCAACGATGTATATTCTTCTCTTTTTCGAATTAAACACTAACTACTATTTTTATTATTTTTAATTCTGAATTTATGTATATATTAATTGTATCTGTATTGAATACAGACTCTTTGGATTTTCTTATTTTAATTCCGAATTTATGTATTCTTTGGATTAATCTAGACCTTCAGATCTTCATAAAATTCAATGGTGTATATTCTTCTTATTTTTGGATTAAGCATTAACTACTATTTTTCTTATTTGTAATTCCGAATTTATGTATTTATTAATTGTATTTGTATTGAATATGGACTCTTTGAATTTCCTTATTTTAATTCTGAATTTATGTATTCTTTGGATTAATACAGACCTTCAAATCTTCATAAAATCCAACGGTGTATATTCTTCTCTTTTTTATTAAACATTAACTGCTATTTTTCTTATTTTTAATTCTGGATTTTTGTATTTATTAATTGTATTTGTATTGAATATGGACTCTTTGGATTTCTTTATTATAATTCCGAATTTATGTATTCTTTGATTAATCTAGACCTTCAGGTCTTCATAAAATCCAATGGTGCATATTCTTCTCTTTTTCGAATTAATGTGGGAATTTCTAGAACCTCTCAGCGAACGTGGTGGCTTCTTGAGTATAAAGATAATAGATAGATAGATTTTTTTTTGCTTACAGAGACGACATTTATGGAAGGAGAAAGTTCTTCTAACTTAGGACCTGCTGGTCATCAGGAGGTAAGTACCCTTTCTTCTGCCTAATTTGCTACAGATGAAAGTTGCATGATTACTGAAATTCATTAAGTTATTAGATCATTGCTGGAAACTCAACTGCACAATCAAGTCAATTTACTGTTTCATATACTCCTCAAATTGCTGGGGGATATGAAATTTGGGTACTCTGTGGGAACATAGTGCTAAATGGTGGAAATCCTTATGCCATGACAGTTTTGCCAGGTTTGGTTGACTCTCTCAATGCAAGAAGTCACTATCATTCAGTAACAGCAATTACACTTCTTGATTTTTGTTATGGTAAAGCCTTTTCACATGCAGTGTGTGTAATATGAGAATTTATATGGGTCATATTCCATTGAAATACCAAACCAATTGACAGTTGAAACAATTCATAAATTTCACGAACTCTCAGTGACAGATTCTTCAGTGATTTGAAATAAAGGACGATCACCTTAAAACATTCCAACTAGTCTTGCAGCCCACATACAGCCAATTAATGGGCGGCTTCTGTCTGTGTGATACAGATTGACCTCTAACTTCCTACATCTTAACCTTCCTTTTTTTCCTAGGTGCAATCAATTTGTCATTATCAAGTGTTGTCAAGTTTGACCCCAAAGTCAAAATGGCAGTTGAAAATGAAGTTGATGTTCGGCTTGTTGACTCATTCATGAACCCAGTGGTATCTTTCGAGTCAAAACTGTTATTACAGCTAACATCTGCAAGTATCGGAATCCCTGCAAGTTTTGTGGCAAAAGAATTTGTTGACAATGGAGATGGATCATATACTACTCATTATGCGGCATGGAACCTAAGTTCATATAGCATATGTGTTCGATTTGAGGATAAGCAGCTAGCTCCATGCCCATTCGAAGTCAATGTTCTTGCAGGTAATTTTTAGCCATCTAACATGAAAAGGAAAAGAAATTGGTCAGACAAGATATGTTGCTGAGCTCTAGTTGGTATATAATTAATTGTTTTGTTATGTACTGAAACCTCTTAGTGTTCCCGATTTCTCTGCTTGTGTGTCGAAGACTCGAAGTAACTCTGATTAACTCTATCTTGTTGCAGATGAAAACTTTTCAGATGTTAAAAATGATACTGTTTCAGTATGGGAGGATGAATCAGTCTCCTTTGATGTATTGTCAAATGACCACATTGCAGGAAGTAAAGTTGAAATAGCTAACTCATCTTCCGTAAGTTCATGCTGTGAAATATGCAATTCTTAGTGTCTCCACCTCATAGGGACAGTCTCTCACTTCAGTGAACTGTCACCAGCCCCTGTAGCTGCACATGTAACCATCTAAACTGAGTTTTTGCAATGTCATTGTCGAACAATTCTAATACATTCTGCTGCAAAAAAGGAACTAGTGGCCAAAAAAACATACTATTGCAACCAGTTTGAATTTTACAATATTACTATTACTTTGACTGGAGAAATATCAGTTCTTTGTCTTGGTGGTGAATCTTTGGTCATGTTCTAGTGTTTGGCTGTGGTGCGCCTATAAGCTTTCCTTTTTAGTTGAGGGTGTGTATGGGTTCTGAACTCAATCTGGTCATTTCCGGTCTGTTTGTACTTTTCCTTTATTATAAATGAAATGACACGCAACTCTCTTGTGTTGTTTGAAAAAAAAAACTACTACAAATTTTTCAAGTTACTTTATTTCCTCATCGCTTCACATTTTGAATTAATGACAATTTTTTTCCTTTTCTCCGAAGCCATTTCATGGATCAGTCCTGCAGTTCAACCACATGTATCGTTACACGCCTTTTCAAGGATTCTTTGGGAATGACTCATTCTCATACACGATAGCTGATGATCATGGCAATGTCGTCACTGCAACAGTTTTCATATCTGTCATGTGCAGACCACCTCAGTTCACATCTTTACCCCAGAATTTGCATGTTGCTGAAGATACCATCGGCCCACAATTTGGGTAAGCCATAATGTTTTCTACCTAACTACTGCATACTTGTGTTTATTTTATTGATTTTTATCTAAGCATAAAAGTGTTAGCCTATTTTACTCGCTTTCTAAATATTGATATGTTTTGGCAGTGGATTTCCAGGAATCAAAATAGTGTATTCGGATATAACAGAAAACATATCTGTTACAGTGAAAGCGCAGTCTGGAAATGTGTTTCTTGCTGTACTGCCAATGAAGCTTCAACAGTCGTCAGATAATGTACTTTCAATCAGCAGGGGAGGTAGAACCGGCAAAGACCTGATTCTGGGAGGAACAATAGACGCGATAAATGGAGCGCTACAATTTTTGCAGTACCTTGGGTACTAATCAAGAATCTGACTCTCCCTCCCTGATTCTACAAGAATCTTTCCATTTTCACTTATAATAACCATATCACCATGTGCAGAAATGAAGACTTCTATGGAAATGATGTTATAGCGTTACACGCCATGTGCAGAAATGGTATACAAGATGCTCGGATCCCAATCTTTGTTGAGCCAATCAATGACCATCCAGTGATACTAGCTCCAGGATCAATTTTCTTGGGTGGGAACGAATCAAGGAAAGGACATCAAATCTACAACAAGAGCAGGGATACATTTCAATTTTCCATTTCTGAACCTGATCTTCGTAATTTCCCAGGTACTTATGTAGACAGTCAGCCATGACTGTTGAGACCCGATTTTATTCCTTAATCTAAAAAATTAATATTTTGTTGATGTTGAACGAGGAACCTGTTTTATGCATTGTTAGAAAAAAAAAGGAGCTATGTTGTTTCTAAACTGATAGATTTTACCAATTTCGCAGGAAACAAATCCCATTTTTCGTTAGTGTTCTCCCTAGAAGTGTGTGAGGGAACTTTGACGCTGAGCTTGCCAGCCATTACCATTCCCACTGTGGAGATGAAGACCGGAGGCGTTAACCAGTGGCAGCCTCTGCAGACATATGTGAACATCGATAATCACTTTGTGCTGAAAGGAACTGCCGTCAGATTCCGTGGGACAGTCCAGGACTGCAACAATGCAATGCAGCAGCTGCATTACCAAGTATTAATCTTCAACCCTCTCGGATCATTTCAGCTGTGCATTCCACGAACCTCCATTCCTTGCTTAGATCTCTATGTAGCAGAATTGCTAAGTTGATACTACTTCGAAAAGGGCTCATGTTCTCGAGGACAATCGGTGACTGATTAAGTAGCTAATTGGCAAGAAAAAAACATGGATAGGGACATGTTGTTTATTCACTTCATGATGATGTACTTTCAGAATAAAGTGTGAAATGTTTCTGTTGCAGGGTCCAAGCCAAGGAACAACCTTAACCATCAGTGTAAACGACCTGGGAAGCTATGGGTGCTACCCTGACTGTTCAAAGATGATGGGGACGCCACTGTCCGCTTCAAAGACCATTCGTCTAGTCAAAACAAAACCAAAACCAAAGAACTCAAGAATAGATCCCTGTAAGTAAGGAGCTCGTAATATTCTTGTTGATGCTTTCGCTTTTCCCCATTGGTGATGACTTATTGCACAAAATCCTGTGCTGAAAATAGAAATTCTTGCGCCGAGGAACTCATCTTTGATCTGTTCTGTTATATTTTTCAGTGCTTGGTTCACTGATCATAGCAGAGATCCTCACGATGATATGCCTTGGCGCTGCTCTCCTGTATTTCCTCTTCAAATGCATTAAGGATTTGAAGGTTGGGCGAAGGAATCGGATCAACTACGAAAGGCTCACACTGGGGCAGACATCATCTCGTCGGCGTGTGAGTGCATCATCCCTCCTGCACTTATTCACCCTTTTTTAATCCCTTTCTAAACGTGTTTGTGCATGTTCTTCCGGGGCTAAAACAAAGAGGGGTGCTTCACCACCACAATCTGATGCTGGACGGTCTGCACCTGGAGCTTCGGTCTCGTCTGGTGCAAACAGATCAAGTTTTCGTCAGAGGTAAACACTGTTATTCACTTGTCCTGTTATCAGATGTTAGAAATTTCTGTTGCTATTAAGTTATTAGAAATACTGTACTGGAATGGTTTGCGCTTAGTCCCTTAATGGCTGTTACTCTTGTGATGTTTAGGTCTTCAAGGTCACGGAAGCAAGAACTGGAACTCCAGCCAGTCTCCGGGATCAGAAACAACGGAAATCAAGATGGCGTCCTTGTAACAGACAAGGACGAATAGGTGTACCCTAGAATGTTCGTCCAAACCCAAGATGGGTTGCATGAAACTTTTATTGATAGCCATTACAGATTGTTAAGATTTCTGGTTTTTTTTTTGAAAAACCAAGATTTCTGGTTTTCTGGGCGTATTAAGAATAGTTGAACAAAAGGAAAAGGCTTCAGACAGATAGAAGCTTCCTTGTATAGGCAAAACAGTCGCACATGGCTGCCATTTCCAGGGCAGGCCAGGGTGCCAGCCAGGCCAAGGACTGCGAAATTGCTGCTTGGTCTGCTGGATTGGTGCATCATCCGGTC
This sequence comes from Cenchrus americanus, assembly GCA_947561735.1. NCBI lineage: Eukaryota > Viridiplantae > Streptophyta > Magnoliopsida > Poales > Poaceae > Cenchrus > Cenchrus americanus. Next base: position 91,612,256 of record OX387245.1, on the reverse strand, counting down.
AAGCGAAGGCAGCAGTTCATAGTCCTTCCGTGTGATCTCACACAGAAACCATAGTGGGTACTGCTGCTTGGTTCTTCAGCAGAAAAGTATAGAAGAACTAGGAGGTACTGAACAGGCTTGCTGGGACCTACAACATGAAATAGCCCAAATCATTAGATCAACTCGATAAATATTTTGCAATATCAGCATTCGTTTCCAAGAAAAAAAAAACACAAAAACTATCACAGTGTAGACAACTTTCTGATAAGCAGTGTTTCAGTTTCAGTGAAACTTCTAGCTTGTTCCCCTTAGAAGAGTAAAGCAACCAGCTAGGAAGCGGTTACTGGAATGAACTAAACAGGTTAAATTAGATTCTGGCAATGAGGATTTAAACTACCTTCGCATTGTGTGGCATGATCTTTATGTCATGAGGTGGATGAAGCCAAGATTCAGGAGCATATGATAAGAAGTTCTCAAGCTTGCTCGTGTAAATATCTGCATATTGATGAATGTGATAGGCAAATGATGATTCCCTTCCGGTGTCTGTAAGGAACGTTGCGCCAAAAGAGCTATTGAACAAATCTCGCATCCCAGATCGACATTGTCGCCTTTCTGCATTCAGCTCATCAAGCAATGCTCTGTAAACTTGTCCTTTCTCAGTGCTAACCACGGTTGCATGGACTTTCCCAAGTAGATCATGTATTATACTTAATTTTGCCTGCAATGCAGGATATAGTAAAGTAAATCTATAGGCATTTATGTGGATGAAAAATCAGGGTCGAAAAAACAGCATGTGTGGTAGAGGAGAGAGGACTAAAGATGGTATATAGCAAATAGAAAAGGTAAATGCCATCATCAGTCTATTAGATCAATTTGTGGTAACAACTGATTGTCAGGAGGATGGAGTGTAAGATTTACCAACCACGGTGCTCTACTGCACTTCCCAAAGGAATAATAGCTGAAAAAGTGCCTACAGCCTGAGTCAGTCGCCTGAACCAGTCAGCATCTCAGTACTGATCATATTCAGCATGAGTAGTTTCCTTCTCTAAATTCCATTGTTGGAGTCACACAATAGTTGTTACAAATTTAGCTGGGCATAATTTTGTTCAAAACTACTTTTGAGAGTCAATTAAGAACGAACAGAGGTTAAGGCCTAAGGGGAACATAAAATGAAGTAACATATCACAAACACAACAAGAAGCATATGATACAGTACACACCTGTTGGAACCGGTAGTTGTCACCGTTCTGTATTTCTATTTCATCCTGCAAGCGACAAAGCATGAATCATTGTAATATGGTATATCTTGTACGACAAAATAGTGTGTGACAGTCGGATACAATCAAGACAAACCTATAGTAAGAGAATCATTCAGGTCTTAAAAAAAGAGTAAAAGCATGTCCATGTTATCTACGAGTAGGAGAGTATCAAACATATTAAGATCAAGATAGCACAAGATATTACTTTTTGAACATTTCATTACATTTCCCCCTTTATAATCATTTCTCAGCTCAAAACTCCAACACTCTAATAGGATCAAGGCAACCTTAGACTGAGGCATTATAGTCAATAGGTAAAATATGAAAAATGTTAAATTTGGTGGTGCTTGAATTTCTTGCAGCCATGACTCACATGTCAAGGGCGTTAGGGCCCAGGACAGCGGCTCCCCGGCTGCGTAGTTCGTAGCCGGCGGGGTTGGACGCGGCAGAGCTCTGGCTCTCGCGCGCAATGGTGAAAGCAGGGGAAGACTAGAAGAGCAGGTAGAAGAAGGAATCACAATCTTGCTTAATCCCCAAACGTCTGGGTACAATCACCCTAAATAGGCCGGCGGCCAACTAACTGATAACCAATCTGCTAACAATATGGAAATCCTAACTATCAAATCCTCCCCAAATCTTAGCCACTTTCCTCTCTATCTGGACGCTCAGCTCGGCCAGCAGCCTCCCCTGACTTGCGGGCGTGCGCACGGCGGCTGTAGTGCTGGCCCCACATGACATCTCCCCCCCCCCCCCTCGACGAGCAGCTCGTCCTCGAGCTGGAATTCCGGGTAGCGGTCAATGAAGCTGTCGAGGTCTTCCCAAGTGGACGACGCGGTGGACTCGCCCTTCCAGCGAACAAGAATCTGACGAACACCCCGCGCCAGGCGAGCCTTCACAACGCGTTCCGGCTGTGGCACGACCGCGCCATTGTGGAGAGGAGGCAGCATCGGCGGCTCAACGGGCGGTGGACCAACATGTTTCTTCAACAGCGCGACGTGGAAGACATCGTGGATGCGGGCAGTCGGTGGCAGCTCGAGACGGTAAGCGACACTGTTGATGACGGCGCTGACGCGGAATGGCCCGTAGAAGCGAGGGCACAGCTTGCCAGTGGGAGCGACCTAGAGCGACGCCGGCGCCCGGTGGCGAAGGCGCAACCACACCCAGTGGCCCACCTCGAAGGACACCTGGCGATGGTGCTTGTCGTAGTGTAGCTTGTAGACCCCTTGCGCTTGCTCGAGGCGGTGACGAATGTCTGCGAGGAACTCATCGCGGTCTGCCATGCTCCTGGCCACCGCCGCCACCCGAGTGTCGCCCAGCTCGTAGGACCGAATGGACGGCGGGTCGCGGCCATATACCACGCGGAACGGTGTGTCCTTGAGCGCGGTTTGATAGGCCATGTTGTAGACGTACTCAGCCCACGGTAACCAGCGGAGCCAGTGACGAGGCCGATCGCCCGTGAGGCAATGAAGGTACATGACGATCACCTTGTTGGCCGCCTCAGTTTGTCCGTCAGACTACGGGTGGAACGCCGAGGTCATGTGGAGCTTGGTGCCAGAGAGGCGCATGAGCTCGCGCCAGAACGAAGACGTGAACACCGGGTCCCTGTCGGAAACGATGGACTGTGGAATGCCATGGAGGCGCACCACCTCAGCGAAGAACACCTGCGCCACAGACTCGGCGGAATACGGGTGAGCCAACGGAATGAAGTGACAGGACTTACTGAAGCGATCCACCACGGTGAGGATGACAGATTTGCCGTTCACTCGCGGGAGCGCCTCAATGAAGTCCATCCCAACATCGGCCCACACCGTCGTCGGCACGGGAAGAGGCAGTAGCAAGGCCGCCGGATGAAGGTGCTCCGATTTGTTGCGCTGGCACATGACGCAGGCGCGGATGAAGTCCTGTACCGCCGTCCTGAGGTTGGGGGAATAGAAGTCGCGGCGGATCCGGTGCACAGTGCACTAGACCCCTTCATGGTCGTCATCGTGGACGGCGGACAGCAGCTCCTGCAGGAGGGGCAAACCCGGCGGGATGTAGAGGTGGCTCGAGTACGCCAGCATTGAATCGACGACAGACCATGGCGCGCCGCGCGTGCCCGCAATGATCTCCTCACGAAGCGCGCGCAGAGCTGGGTCGGTGTTGTGTGCGGCGCGCAGACGGTCGACGAAGTCGAAGTGGGGAGCGGACACGGCCATGCCCAGGGCGTCATCGGTGTCACGGCGGGAGAGAGCATCTGCAACGGTGTTGGTGCGGCCCGCCTTATACTCCATGGTGAAATCGAAGCCGAGGAGCTTGCCCACCCAGTGATGCTGCGGAATGGTGGCGAGGCGTTGGTCCAGCAGGAACTTGAGGCTGTAGTGGTCGGTGCGAACCATGAAACGCCTGCCCCACAGATAAGGTCGCCAATGGCGAATGGCCAGTACCAGACCGATGAGTTCGCGCTCGTATGCGGCGAGAGATCGGTGGCGCAGCGCGACCGGTCTGCTGAAGAAAGCCACGGGATGCTGGTCCTGCAACAGCACCTCGCCAAACCCGTAGGTCGAGGCGTCTCACTCCACAATGAACGCCAGTGTGAAGTCGGCTGGGCGAGGACGGGCGCTGATGTGATGGCGTGCTTCAGGGAGTCGAACGCCGTTGTAGCTTCAAGAGTCCAGGTGAACACGTCCTTGCGCAACAGAGCGGTGAGTGGCGCCGCTATGGTGCCAAACTCCCGGACAAACTTGCGGTAATATCCCGCGAGGCCCAGGAAGGCGCGCACCGCACGAACGGACCGTGGACGAGGCCAATCTGTGACGGCTTGAACCTTGGTCGGGTCCATGGCCACCCCCGCGGCGGAGATCACGTGCCCGAGGTAGGAGATGGACTCCTCCGCGAACGCGCATTTGGAGCGTCGGACGAACAGCTGGTGCTGGTGAAGGACGGCGAGGACGGTGCGGACGTGGCCCAAGTGCTCAACCCAGGAGTTGCTGAAGATCAAGATGTCGTCGAAGAAGACGAGTGCGAATCGGCGCAGGAACGGGCGGAGGACGTCATTCATCAATGCTTGGAACGTGGTCGGGGCGTTGCACAGCCCGAACGGCATGACGAGGAACTCGTAGAGGCCATCATGCGTGCGGAATGCGGTTTTGTCGACGTCAGTGGCGTCCATCCGGACCTGGTGGTAGTCGGACCGAAGGTCCAACTTAGTGAAGAACCGCGCCCCCGTGAGCTCATCAAGAAGTTCGTCGACCACCGGAATTGGGTAGGCGTCCTTGACCGTGATGGCGTTGAGTGCCCGATAATCGACACAACCGCCACGAGCCGTCCGCCTTCTTGACAAGAACCGGGGATGAAAACGCCGACGAGCTGCGCCGGATGATGCCCTGGTCGAGCATGTGGAGGCACTGGCGTTCCAGCTCGTCCTTGTGGGCGGCCGGGTAACAGTAGGGACGCACAGCCACAGGCGCCGCGCCAAGAACGAGAGTGATGCGGTGGTCCCTGGCGCGTGGTGGCGGCATGCCGACCGGCTCAGCGAAGATGGACGAGAATTCGTCGAGGACGACCTCCAGCAAGCCGTCGATGTCGAGCTGCGCGAGTAGCGGCCGGGACGGTCCCGCCAGCCCCTGCCAGCACACCCTGTGGTCCCGGAGCCAGAACGACATGCGGAGGGTGCTGAAGTCCCAGAGGATGGGCCCAAGCATCGCGAGCCATCGCGTCCCGAGCACGACGTCGTAGCCGGCGAGCGGGAGCGCATAGAAGTCGGCCTGGAATGTCTCGCCCTCGATGGTGAACGGGGTGTCGCGGAAGAGGTCGGGGCAGTCGACACGTTCCCCATTGGCCATCGTTACCCGCATGACGCGTTGTGGAAGCAGGGCGAGGTCCGTTCGGGCGGCGGCCTCCTTGGTGATGAAGTTGTGGCTGGAGCCGAAGTCAAGGAGCGCGAGGCAGGACGTGCCGCCAATGGAGATCCGCAGCTGATCGTCTCCCGAGTGCGCACGCCCGAGGCGGCGAGCACCGAGATGATGGGTTCGTCGGTGGGGGTCTCCGTGTGCTCCGCGTCGTCACCCTCCTCGTCGGCCACGTCGATGAGGAACAGGCGCTGACACACGCGGTTATGGCCGCGACCAAATCGCTCGTTGCAGTTGAAGCAAAGGCCCAGCCGGCGGCGTTCCTCCATCTCGGCCTGGGAAAGCCGTTTGACGGGCGAGCCTCGCTGTGTGTCGTAACCGAAGAGGAGACCGACGCGCGCGCGGGCGGTCGGCGCCGGGCGGAGTGGGCGGCCGCCGGGGCGCCGGGGGGGCCGGCCTGCGCGACGCACGAGGTGGCGCCGAGGCCGGACCGGAGCACTGATCTCGCAGCTCCAGCTTGCGGGCGAGACTCATGGCCACAGCTAGCGACTGGGGGTTGTGGATCTCAACGTCAAGGCTCAACAGCGACTAAAGCCCCGCCGTGAAAAGCTGCACCTTCTGAGACTCCGTGAGGTTGCCGACGCGGGGAAGGCGAGCTTCGAAACACTCCTGGTAGTCCACGACCGAGCCCGTGCGCTTGCAGGCGGCGAGTTCGCCGAGGGGATTCGCGCACGGGGGGGGGGCAAAGCGCAGATGGAGGAGCTCGGAGAAGCGCCGCCAGGACGGTGTTCCTTCGTCGGCCTGGACCTGGATGTACCAGAGCTGGGCTGCGTCTTCCAGGTTGTAGGAGGCCATCCACAACTTTTCCTCCTCCACGATGCGCTGCTGGTGGAAGTACGATTCGCACCGGTTGATGAAGATGAGGGGGTCCGACTTGCCGTCGAACTTGGGGAAATCCAGTTTCTGGAATCGATCTGCGTGCGCGCCCGGGCCGGGGACCGGACCAGAGGAGGCATTGGCGGAGGCGCCGTGGAGGCCGTCGACGCGGGCCTGGACGCCGGTGACTTGCTGTTGGACGCCCTCGATCTTGGCATTCACTTGCTTCTGGACGCCATTGATCTAGACGTTCAGGGAAGTGTCGAGGTTGCGGATGAGGTTGGCTAGGTCGGACATGGTGGGTTTGGCCATGGCTGGTGCAGATGGGTATGGGGACGGCGGCGGCGGCGTGGCCTGGATCGTGATACCAAGTTGTCAAGGGCGTCAGGGCCCAGGACAGTGGCTCCCCGGCACCGTAGTTCGTAGCCGGCGGGGTTGGACGCGGCGGAGCTCTGGCTCTCGCGCGCAATGGTGAAAGCAGGGGAAGACTAGAAGAGCAGGTAGAAGAAGGAATCACAATCTTGCTTAATCCCCAAACGTCTGGGTACAATCACCCTAAATAGGCCGGCGGCCAACTAACTGATAACCAATCTGCTAACAATATGGAAATCCTAACTATCAAATCCTCCCCAAATCTTAGCCACTTTCCTCTCTATCTGGACGCTCAGCTCGGCCAGCAGCCTCCCCTGACTTGCGGGCGTGCGCACGGCGGCTGTAGTGCTGGCCCCACATGACATCACATGTGTAAAATTATGTCTCGAGTAAAAAGAGAAGCATCTACCTCGAGTTCTCGAATTACAGCAGCTGTTCTCCATCCAGCCTTTGAAGGTCCTCTCAAGTCACTCAAAAGATGATCACCAAAGTATATCACCTAATACATTACCAAAAAAAGATGCATCCAAGAAGAGAATCTTAAATGAAAAGTTTATTAAATTTATAATTTGGCAGTGCGGCAAGTGAGGACAAGTCAAAGTAATATCTTTGGTCTGTGGGTTATTATGCGAAAGAAGAGGTTTGCTTCAGGTGGGGTTACTTTGCTTTCTCTTAATACAAAGATACGCAGATCTCTTGTGTGTTCCAGAAAAACAAACATGTAGGATATTCAAATAAGTACAGAATAAGGTGATGAGCAATAAACACAATAAATATGCAGCTGATGAGTGCAAAGAACATGCAAATACATGACTGCTAGATTCCACTATGCAACAGTTTTACCAACTACATTTATCAAAAAAATTATTGTATTAGATTAAGGGAGAAAAAGGTGAAAGGTTTATTACTAAGACAAGAAAATACTGGAGCAACATCTAAAGAAATCGGTTTTTCTTTAGGTTCAAAACTAACCAACCTCTGGCCCTCTCCACTTTGTGATCTGCAGAAACGATTTTAAACAGCCATTGTAGTATACTTGATCCGGCAAAAACTTATCAACTGCAGTAAAAGCTAATGTGTCCTTTTGAGTGTCATACACCCTGGAAATAACCACCAAATATAGTTAGGAATGGTGAACTAGAGTAGACATAATAGTGCAGAAGGAGAAGAAACGATAACCGGTGGCAATATAAGTCCATGCCCTTATACATCTGTACTTTTATTAAAACAAACTTTTTTTTAGTACTCAAAGTTTAGCAACAGACCTACATAGATGAATCAGTGCAAAAGGGAAAAAAATTGAACACATTAACAACACTATCTTAGTAAGAAGGATCCAAATTTAATCTTTTTTCTTTAGTAACACACAGATGTTGCACAGGACCTGAATGGGTGATCTGAGTTGTAGAAAGTGGGTTTATTTGCCTGCGCAATCACAACATCAAAAAGTTCCCGCCAGGAACTTCCATCAAAATGCTGGTCCTGCCCAACCATATTGTGAAAAAGTCAAGTGGAGAATACGGTGAGCAAAAGTAACTGGCCATAATACACTGACATGATACTTTTCTACTAAGAATACAGTACTAGTAGGGAATATTTGGAAAAATACACAAAAGAAGTTAATAAAATGAATGTTCCTTGCACGGTAACAAATATGTCCCCATAATAGTAGACAAGAAATGGCCTAAGTACTCCCTCCATTCCAAATATCCTAAGTACTCCCTCCATAATAGGTGTCTGTATGCATCTAGACATACATATATTTAGATGCATACAAACACCTATCACTTATGAACCTAGAAAAGTCCAAACAGCCTATAATTTGGGACGGAGGGAGTAGAATACAACAAAATCTCAATGAAAACAAGAAATAAATAAAGGATGCATTGTGTTTTTGCAATAATCGCCTTCACTACCAGGAATATGTGACAAGGCAGGGCAAAAAGTTGCAGGTGCCCAGTTAAATATGATTTCACATTCTCAACCAAAAATAAACCCACGAAAAATATAAGACAGGAGCTCATGTCAAATCTCAGCAAGTAAGAAAACGGTCACAAAAATATACCGGATAGAAATATTTTGGTTTAAAATCTTGCTTTTGAACGATAAACAGCATGGACAAAGCATACAAACAGATTTAAATTTAGGAAGAACCTCCAGCAAATAACGCATCCCTCCATCCACGAAGTAGAAAGGTGAATTAGTAAGAAGAAACAACTTTTTTCCTTTCTCTCTAAGCTTCTTTAAGAAACGAAACACCTGGCTCTGCAGGTCACAGATGAAGCAGCAGTCTTAAGAGTTACATGTCAGAAAGAATGCCAGAAGACAAGAAGCAGAAGCAGGTTATATCATTGATATTCGAAACTTCAGACATCGAAAATCAGCAAAAGCAGTGCAGCTTACTTTTTTTATCAGAAATTTTTGGGGCTCAGAAAGAATCTGCCTATGAATTAAACCACTTCTGTGGACATGCTGGATCGATTGATTTACATCCTCATATACATAAGAGGCATCAAACTCCAGTTTGGCATCTATAAAGTGTTGAACGATATCAGCGATGAGACATGCCTGTGAAGAAGTGAACATCGCATATTTAGAAAGTACTAAGGAAATGCAAGTTTAGTTGCACGATATGATGTCACAGCAATTAGTTAAAATAAAAACAGTACATGACACTGCATCGAGTGCATAAAATGATTAATTATCAATATGTGATAGTGCATCTTGTATATGAGTGCAAAATGTTGCTCCACATGTGCTAGGTCAGAAACACATGCATAGCTAAATGCTCTTAAAGGACGATCACGTACACACAAAAGTTTATCTATGAATACTGAAAAGATCAAATCTGACCAACCTATTAGCAAAGCATTAACCAAAGTGAGTCTGTGACTCTGTGAGTGACAATAAGGTGCTATAGTTGATATGACATATCTATAAGGCACTGAAAGTCACTATCCTGTAAGTAAATAGGTGCATCGTGAAAAGAAGGGGATAGAACTAAGGCTCTAATCAATTCAAAAGTACCTCACTAAAACAGAAGACATCCATCAGTCCAACAAGTTGGCGAGCTTGATCTCTTCCAATATGCCGTGTGCCGTAGAGCTCTTTTATCTCACTCAAACTTAGCTGATTAACGAAGGATTCAGGTAAGAAATTGTATTCATAGGCTGCCAATGACATAGTTTACATAATGTAATTATTGTAGGAGAAGACAAATAGCAAGCATAAAAAATAGTACAGAAATTCTCTAGAACAGTCAACATGTGTAATCTATATTCAGCTGTTGGACATTTACCTAAATACATCAGCCAAAATTTGAATTCAATACAAACACGGCAGATCGATCACAAACACAATGATCACTCATGAGTGCAAATTAACAAAGGGATATCCCAAAGATAAGTAAATACAGTGTAAAAAAGAGCTCAGTATGCTTGAGCTAGGTTTGAAAGTGAATGCAACCATTTGAGGGAAATGGAGAACCAGCAATGTAGTGAGTTTCTTACCTTCCGTCGCCCAAAGAAGCAACCGTCCGGTTCAATAGAACCAAAAAAGTCAAGCTTGAGAAGGCACCCTTTAAGCCTGTCATAGTAAAGGCCCCTGATCGGGAAAGAGCGGTCATACTCGTACCGCAAGCAGCTCTCTGGGTATTTCAACTGCACTAAACGTCACCGCCGCTCAGACACAATAAGTGCACGGTTCGTCATCAGTGCAACCCAATAAAGAGAGAGCAAGCAAACCTCATTCACCAAGTGCTTCTTGGCGAGATCGTAGATGAGGCACTGCAAGTGCTCGGAGTAGTGCGAGAGCGTGTAGTCGTAGTCGAAGCCGTAGACCTGCAGGTCGTCCAGCTTTAGATTCTTGTTCACATAAATGCCTGAAAAGCAGAGACCCAACCCCACGAACGTTAAGTCTTATGAATCAATCTTTGGCGCTCGAGAGCAAACACGAATCGACAGGAACATCAAAGGTTCGTTACCAGACCTTGCGGGTTCATCTTGGGCATGTCCTTGATGGCGGCGGGGATGCTGAGGTAGTTTCGCTTGGCGTCCTCGAACTCGTGCCGGATTCGCTCGATCTCGTCCTCGACGGCGCCGGACCGCAGCGTGGTGGAGAGCGTGCACATACCTGGGGGGAAACAGGGCAAAAGGAAAAAAAACAGTCAGCAGTCAAGCACCCCCATCCCGCAGCGGCAATGCGTCGAACGGCTCGAGCGCAGAGCAACCTCGCGAGGACCGCGGCTCTGTCGGGGATAGAGACGGCGAGAGGGAGCCCCTGCGAGTGAGCACGCGCAGCCGCCTCGCCGCGGCCGCCGCCATCGGAGCTGGCCTCGGTTTGTCGGTAGGTCGCCGGCGTTGGGAGGGGTTGGGGGAGCAAAACCGGAGGCGCGGGAGATTGGCTGCTTTTTTCCCCTAGCGCTAGCGGCGACAGAGAAGGACGCCACGTTCCCCCGCTGATGTGTGGGGCCCATACATACGTACGGCTCCGCTGCGGGGAGCTCGTGGGCTGGCTGGTTTCCTTTTTCGCGATCCCCGAGGTCCACCCGACCGACGCAGCCAGCAGCAGCACACCGATGTGTTGAAAAGGCCCGGGAGAAAGATGGATAAAAGCGTGGTCCACTGTGTAGAAGGCCCATTCTCCGCGCATCCACTACCACACACACACACCAATTTCTCTGCTCTGCTGATATCAAACACCTAATCGCAAGCTGAGCGACAGCGACACGACCCAGGAGCCCAGATTTGCGTGCGTCCGTCCAATGCACCGTTTCTATAGGAGTATAAAAATTATTTTTTTATAATTACACAGTGCAACGCAGATATTCACAATACGCACGCACATTCACCCTTATGAATATATGTACGCAAACCCTACCCCTATGAGCACCTCCGAATGATCGAGCACCGGCAGATCTGTAGATTCTCGAAGTCACCAATGGCGCCTCGTATTCTCGAAGTCATCAATGGCGTCTCGTCGTCGAGGGAACGTCGCTTACCACTTAACGCATAACGCCGGTAGATCCTGGAAAATCCAGCAAAAGTTACGAGTACCAGGATTTGAACTCTGGTGGGTAGCGTCCCACTGAACCGTCATACTATTGGACTAAAAACCCAATCGCTAAAAATTATTTATTCATCGTATATTTAGCAAATGGAGTAGGATCAACTGTGGCAAAAGCCGTGCAACAGTGAATCAACTAAACATACTCGAGAGAACAGCACACTTGATTGTATAGATAAATCATGAGGCAAATTGAGGTTTTCAAGTCTACACGCTAGAATTAAGGCACATCAAACTGAAGTACTCCCCTTTGCTAGCACCCGGACATCCGATCCGGGCGCTAGCATCGGACGGGTGCTGGACCGCACGATTCGGATGAGGGGAGCCTATCAGCCGTCGATCGGGTGCGAGGCACGGAGAATGTTGCGAAAAACTTTCTCGATGTTGTGAAGAGCTTTTCCCCATGTTGCAAACCATCGTTCGTGCAATATTCAACGAAGGATGTTGCGAGCGTGTTGCGAACGTGTTTCGAGCATGTTGCGAATGAGGTTACGTGCAACATCTAACATCGGGCGTCTTTCTTCCACCTCCCCCACATGTTGCGACCATGTTGCGACTATGTTGCGACCATGTCGCGACATGTGTTGCGTGCAACATCCAACATCACGAGCCCTCCCTCCCCTCCTTCTTGACACAACACCCAACATTACATGTCTGCAACATCGAAACTCAATATCATCAACATTTGCTAAATCGCAGTGAAACATTAAGATGCATATGTCGCAACATGTTAGAGTAGATTAAACACAAGAAACAAAATGTTGCAACATCATCAAAACAACGACTCATGTTGTGTGCAACATCCAACATCAAGAGCTCCCCCTCCTCCTCGACACCCAAACATCACATGTCTGCAACAACGAAAACTCAACATCCGCAACATTAAAATTTAATGTTTGTAACACCCAACAACATGCGTCTGCAACATCGAAACTCGACGTCTGCAACAGTGAAACATCTAAATCTACTTTTGCAACATCCAGATTAATACACATGCAACATGTGTTTCAAATAGTTACAACATTGCAACGTCTAGATCTACTTTTGCAACATTCGTATGAAATACTTGCAAACATTCTTCAGAAACATCCCAAACACATGCAACATACACTTGCAACAACCCCCAAACTTTCCCTGTGGACACCATGACCGCCGCCCGAATCTCCTCCTCCTGGCCGCGGGGAGCGGCGCCCCGCGCCGCCGTGAGCTCTCGCGCTTGGCCGCGGGAAGCGAAGCCTTGGCCACCGGCGAGCTCCGTGCGAGGGCCGCCGCGCGCGGCCCGTGCGCTCTAGCCACGGGGAGCGGCGGCCCCGCGCCGCCGGGGGCTCCCGCTCCCGGCCGCAAGGGGCTCCGCCGCCGGAGGAGAGGCCGCCCGCGCCCGGCCGCCTCCGCCCGGCCGCCGCGAGCCCGCGCGGCGGACGGCCTGCACCACACCCGTCACTGCCGGAGGAGAGGAGAGGCCGCCCGGATCCGGCACCGCAGCAGGAGGAGAGGCCGCTCGCGCCCGTCGCTGCGGAGAAGGAGCTTGCGTCCATGTCGTCCATGGTTTGGGGAAGAAGAAAGAAGAGGGGAGAGAGAACTGATAGAAAAAATGGGAGGCAGTTGGTGGGTGCTGGGGATATTTACGATGGGCAGCTCTTCCTTCATGTGGTGGATAATAGGCCACGTAGACGTCCGATTTTTTCCCTACGTCCGGATGTCTGCTCCTGAGCATTACCGTTTCGAAAAAACCCCCGGAGTATTCCCAAATCTTTATCACTGCACAAATTGGAGCTCCATCTTCCCCTTTCCTCTTCTGCCCCTCTCCCCACACATTCAAGCAGCCATGAAAAATCACTGAACAAAAGCTAGGATACAATCAAGATCGATCTGAGCAAGACTGCGAGTACCGGCGGCAGGCTGGGGAGATAAGTTCGCCGAGCAGTGACGAGCATGTCGTGAAATTGCTTGCCGCGGCACCTGATTATCATGGACGCACGAGGCTCGTATGGCACTGGCGGCATCTCTGATTTGCGCTGCCGGGGGATCAAAGACCCTGTCGTTGTGCATCGATTTTGCGCTGCGGGCTGGCGGAGTGGAGAGGGCGGGCGGAAGAATCAAGGATTCCCGAGCCTTGGTGCGAGCGCCGATCGAGTGTCGTGCATGCAACACGGTTTCATATCGTTTTTCTTTCTCTCGATTCGTTGATTCATTGTTTAGGTGTTATTTTTAATAAATTTTATTTATGCACACCAGTAGACATGGAAGGCTGTCTCTACCTTGCTTCTCATCTCTCCAATAGCAATTGATAGGTATATATATATATATATATATACGGCGGCACTAAAATGCACCCAGGTGCATTCTATGCAACAGGTGCACAGACCCTACCTATGCAGCAATCCCATGCACTAGTGCGCGCCTGACTAGCCCTCTAGGAAGGAAACCACGTGACGCCACGTGACAGGTCAACCCACCCTCCAGGAAGTATGCGCGGATGGAATCTTTCCTTGATTCGATTAGAAAAAATGCGATATCTCCTAAACTATAGCCTCAAATTCAAATCCGTTTGCACCAGATTGTTGAGAAAATCGTGCTTAACAAAACGAGATCCATGAAGGCTAGATTTGACGAATTTACTTTCGAAAGTGTGTAGTTGCAACTATATTCCATAGTGAGTTACACACACTTCTACAATATAATTGCAACTTGGCTGTAGCTCCCGCATTCCATGTAGCAAATGCACAAACCGGCCTGTCGATCCTACCTGTGAGCGGGTCAGCCGGCGGGGAGCAAGCGGGGTGAGGGGGGGGGGGGGCGAGCGAAGAAGCACGGCGCGGCCGGGCTGCAAGCGCGAGGTGCACTAGGTGCGGTTGGCTGCGGACGTGAGCAGGCACCGGCACGCAGCACGCATGGAGCACGGAACCTGCTCCTGATGGATGGCTGAGAGAAACAGATGAAAAGCTATTGCCGCAGGCTGCACAAAGTGAATCCTAATCCCCATCATTTTAGCTCTTTGTTAGTAATTTCAGCTAATTCATGCGGAAACGGATGCACAATTTGTTCTTCTGTACAGTTAATTATTATTTTGAAACTAGCACCAAGTTATAACCTCATATGCTAAGGCCTTAGTTACTCGAATTAATTGCAACTGGTTGCAACTGAAGGGGTAGGATAGTATCGAGCGTAAACACTCGTATTTGCAACTCGGAGTATCCATCGATTGCAACTCGAACCACTGTTTGGTTGCAACTGGAGGGGTAGTACAATATCAGGCGGAAGTATTCATTATTTGCAACTCAGACTGTACATCGATTGCAACTTGAAACGCTGTCCAGTTGCAACTAAATGGGTAGTATAATATCAAACGGAAGCACTCAGTATTTGCAACTCGGAGTGTACATCGGTTGCAACTCGAACCACTGTCTGGTTGCAACTCGGAGTGTAAATTGATTGCAACTCGAGCACTTCGGTTGCAACTCTGGACATATAATTTTCTGAATTTTTCTCAGACGAATTGCAACTCACAAGCATTCCAATTGCGACTGAAGGGGTAGTACAGTATCAGGCGGAAGCACTTAGTATTTGCAACCCGTAGTGTATATCATTTGCAACTCGAATCACTGACGCGTTGCGACTGAACGGGTATAGTATCAGGCGGAAGAATTTAGTATTTGCAACTCGGAGTGTATATCAATTGCAACTCCAACCACTGTCGGGTTGCAACTGAAGGGGTATACTATCCGGCGGAAGAACTTAGTACTTGCAACTCAGACTGTATAACAATTGCAACTTGAACCACTATCCGGTTGTAACAGAAGGGGTGGTACAATATCAGATGAAAGCACTCAGTATTAATTTGCAACTCGGAGTGTATATCGATTGCGACTGGAACCATTGTCCGGTTGTAGCAGAAGGGGTGTAGTATTAGGCGTAAGAACGTAGTATGTGCAACTTGAAGTGTACATCGGTTGCAACTCAAACCATTGTCCGATTGCAAACAGAAGGGGTATTACAATATCAGGCGGAAGCACTCAATATTTGCAACGCGAAGTGTACATCGATTGCAACTCGAACCACTGTCCGGTTGCAACTGAAGGGGTAAAATAGTATCAGGCAGAAGCACTTAGTATTTGCAACTCGGAGTGTATATCAACTCAAACCATTGTCGCGTTGCAACTGAAGGGGTAGCACAGTGTTAGGCGGAAGCACTTAGTATTTGCAACTCAGAGTGTATATCAATTGCAACTCGAACCACTGACGCGTTGCAACTGAACGAGTATACTATCAGGCGGAAGAACTTAGTACTTGCAACTCGGAGTGCATATCAATTGCAACTTGAACCACTATCCGGTTGTAACAGAAGGGGTAGTACAGTATCAGACGAAAGCACTCAGTATTTGCAACTCGAAGTGTACATAGATTGCAACTCGAACCAGTGTCCGATTGCAACAGAAGGGGTAGTACAATATCATGCAGAAGCATTCAGTATTAATTTGCAACTCGAAGTGTACATTGATTGCAACTCAAACCACTGTCGGGTTGCAATTGAAGGCGTTGTATAGTATCAGGCAGAAACACTTAGTATTTACAACTCAGAGTGTATATCAATTGCAACTCAACCCACTATCGGGTTGCAACTGAAGTGGTAGTGTATCAGGCGGAAACACTTAGTATTTGCAACTCGGAGTGTATATCAATTGCAACTCGAACCACTATCGGGTTGCAACTGAATGGGTAGTACAAGATCAGGTGGAAGCGCTTAGTATTTGCAACTCGGACTGTATATCAATTGCAACTCGAACCACTGTTGGGTTGCAACTGAAGGAGTAGTATAGTATCAGGCGGAAGCACTCAGTATTTGCAACTCGGAGTGTATAACAATTGCAACTCGAACTAATGTTGCATTGCAACTCAAGGAGTAGTATAGTATCAGGCGGAAACACTCAGTATTTGCATCTCAAAGTGTATATCAATTGGAACTCGAACCACTATTCGGTTGCAACTGAAGGGGTATAGTATCAGGCGGAAGAACTTAGTAATTGCAACTCAGAGTGTATAACAATTGCAACCTGAACCATTGTCCGGTTGCAACAGAAGAGGTAGTACAGTATCAGGCGGAAGCACTCAGTATTTGCAACTCCAAGTGTACATCGATTGCAACTCGAACCACTGTCGGGTTGCAATTGAAGGGGTATTATAGTATCAGACAGAAGCACTTAGTATTTGCAACTTGGAGTGTATATCAATTGCAACTCGAACCACTGTCGAGTTGCAACTGAAGGGGTAGTACACTATCAGGCGGAAATCACTTAGTATTTGCAACTCGGAGTGTATATCAATTTCAACTCGAAATAATTGCAAGTTGCTATAATTGCAAGTTGACGGACGCTATAATTTGCTAGGGCCCAATTACAACCTGGTCAACTTTCCCTTGGGCCTCGAAAGCTTACCTCACGTCGTCGATCTTTGACAAAGAGTTAATGAAGCCCTCCTCTTTCCAACAGCACGTCGTGGTGCGCAAGTGTACTTGCCAATGGGAGGGACCTGCTGTGGTATAAAAAGGAAAAAATTGTGGGCAGACACTGACAAGCTTATTTGCATTGGCGTATGTGATCACTGATCACATCCTTTTTAAGATGCCAAAATGTTTGAGGAAACAAGCACACCGCAGACATCATACTAGCTAATAAAAGCACAGTTAAGCAATGCTAACATAAAATCCATGGGTTGCTTGAATGGAAGAATCGAACACAAATGTTATTCCTGTATTTTTGCTAGAGCATTTGGATAGCATCATGCCACAATTAAGGGATGGCTCTTTTCATTTTGATCTGACATTATGCATTTTTATGGGATCAGATGCCAATGTAAGCTTGGTTGCATTCAGGTTACTGATACCAACATTCATATTCAGAACCTCAGGACCTCGGTGTTCATCTTCAGAATTCAGAATCCCAAGTACTCAAGCATTCATGTTTATTGTTGCATTCAGGCTACAAAAACATGTGACAAAAGACAGAAAACAGGACAGTCTCAGAACTGACCTGCACTTGATGAGCTCGTTGGGGCACGCCAGGAACGTGATGCACCGGCCGGCAACGGGACCTGCTGGCTGACAGTGAGTGGCACGCCCGGCTCAGAGTAGGGAGTAAATCATTTGGCCGTCACAGGCCAGCAAGGACAAGATATCATTTGGCCGTCGAATTCCATGTGCTCGCCATCTTCGTCCGAATCTCGTTGGGCACTACGAGGTGATCAACCTGAACTACTCAAACTACTACCTGTCGGAGGGATTCGTAGCCTTCATCACCTAGCAGCACAGTTCTCGTTACGCGGAATCCTGTTGGGCTCTACGCGTCCGTCGTAGATCCACACGGGCAGAAGCTCGTTGGGTGCCCACATCCGCGTCGGTGTCGCCGCTCACCGGAGGAGCTGCTCCCGCGGAGGTCGTCGGGGCCATCGGGGCGGAGTTGTTCGTCGTGGGCTCCCGCACGAGCATCTCGCCAGACGGCTCGCCGGGGAGGCCGATCCGGGGCGGCGGCCGCCGCCTCGCGTCCATGCCGCGGCTCTCGCGGGTAGCAGCTCCTTGGGGGGTCCGCACCGGCGTCACCTCCGCGTCACCGCACGGGGGAGCCCCGCGTCCGCGCCGCCGCTCCCCCACGGCCCGGGCGGTGTCGCCGGAGTGGCCATCCGCATCCCCCCGGTGAGGAGTGAGAGAGGGATGAGAGAGAAAGTAGGATTCAAAATAAAGATGAGGGAGAGGGGCGGTCGGTGGTGAGCGAGGATGTGATAGGCCTAGTGGACCCAGGGTGAGAAGGAGGCTGGCTCAGTTGGACCAGGTGGCGTGTTGTCCGGCCGATTGGCTGCGCTGGGTGGGTCGGTCGACCTGGGTGCATTTTTTATAACAGATGCACCCAGGTGCATAATAAATATACAGTATATATATATATATATATATATATATATATGCATGGCAGTTTTGAAGATCCTGTTGTGAGGAAGTTTTTTTGGACAGCAGCAACTTTATAAATATTATGCAGCCAAGTTACAAAAAGGACCTTCGAAGAAGGCCGAATTACAAAGGGGTCCTTGGACTGGATAAACACCATGACATCAGAGCGGCGGCGAGCACGTCGAAAGGGGGGCGTAGAGGCGTCGAAGACGTTTACACCTAAGTGGAGAGGCCACGCAGTGCGTCGGTTGCAGGCGGGTCGATGGAGCCGTTGAAGTAGGTCACGCGCGGGGCGACCGAAGGATGATTATAAAGTCCGTCGGTGGTAGAAGAAAAAGCTCAAAGTCGAGTCCTAGTGGAAGACGAGCTCGTGAAGCGCCCTTGTCAGATGACAAGGAGCGGGGGGGGGGCTGGATCTGCAAAATTGATGGCCGCATAGTAGAGATGGAGGCGAGTTGGAGCGTCAAAGGAGGTGAATCGAGGGGTGGCGGATCTCGATGGCGAAGAGGATGGGGCGGATTTAGTGGAGCGAGGGAGAGATCCGCGGGGTGGGGAGAAGGAGCTAGTTTATTTAAGCAAATTGGGGCAACGGGGACGACAGCGACGAAGAGGCCAACCAGAACAGTGGTGACGACAACGACGCTACCAGGGCAGCACATACCACTAGGGGCTAACGCCATATAGGCAACAACTAAAGTACAAAAGGTAAAATAAGGGTAGATCTATAAGACGGGGGCTCCCTGACCCTTCTCGCCGCCGGCGAGGCCGCCGGAGGGGAGGAAGCAGGGAGAGGCCTGAGCTAGGAGAGCGGAGGAGGTCGGGAGAGTCTCAGAGGAGAAGGAAAAAGCCCACTAGTGCCCTCTTGTTGTGAGGAAGAGTTGTATAGAAAAGTAAATGAGACTAACCTTCACTCCACGCTAACCTTACACTTATTGCACTATTTAACTAAGTTGGACTGATCGAGTTGTATCTAAGGGCAAATACATTGGTGTGGTCTGATAGGCTGTCTCATGCATTTACACGTAATCTTGGGTCGACTCAGCAGACAACTTATATAATGAGTTGGCTGGTAAGTCGTCTGGTGGATCAATATAATTCCTTAATTTGTGCACATAAAAAAAGAATATTATGAGTTGCATGGCAACAACAACAACTCGTACAATGGTTGTGGAGTTGTCTCATGAGGTAGTTGTTTCGTTCATGAGGTGGTTGTTTCGCGAGGCAACGACTTCATTCTCTCTTCTTGCTCTCTCCTCCACATCATCAAAAATTTTATGACACTGTATGAGATGACCTATAAGACTACTGATGTGTACCAATATACTTGCTCTAAGGTACTCTAGATGATCATTGGAGACGCTCTCAGTCATCACACAGCGACCAGTCCAACTTGGAGGGCGCGGCCTTTTTGTGTTCTTCTCTCTCGATCAAGCGTCACCACCTGGTCCAGCCCAACTGTACACATCCATCTTACGTGTTGTAAAATCCACTCAGTCATCACACAGCGACCAGTCCAACTTGGAAGGCGCGGCCTTTTTGTGTTCTTCTCTCTCGATCAAGCGTCACCACCTGGGCCAGCCCAGCTGTACACATCCATCTTACGTGTTGTAAAATCCACTCAGTCATCACACAGCGACCAGTCCAACTTGGAAGGCGCGGCCTTTTTGTGTTCTTCTCTCTCGATCAAGCGTCACCACCTGGGCCAGCCCAGCTGTACACATCCATCTTACGTGTTGTAAAATCCAAAATTGCAATCAGTCAGTCATGACGAACGGCCAAGGTTGGGAGTCATTATACATGCAGTTTTGCGAGGAATATGCATATGTGTATGTGCGCTTCAATGTCAAACACAGTAGCGCTGTGAAGAGAGTCGTGGCGTGCGGATATCTCAGCCGAGCGTGACTGGGCTGGGTACGTGCCTGCCGCCTGCCGGGCATGCAAGCAAGCTGTGCGCCCGTGTCGAGGCTTGGCGGCCAGAGTGTGGATCCATGGAGCAGGCGCGCCTCGCCGCACCGCTAGCTGCGAGGACGGAGTAGTTGATGTTAGATATTTTGGTTGACCTCAAGTCAGCCAAACCGTACGAGAGAAGGTTCTCCCGTGCGTCAGCCCGTTTGCCAGTGATCGGGAGGCAAACACTAAGCCCATTGGGCTCGGCCCCTTGCCTACAACGCCATTATATAAGAGAGGAAGCCCCCTGGGCAACCTCAGCCAATCCATCTATAGGGTTTCCACCGAAACCCTGGTCTACCGATTAGTGAGGGCGCTGGAAGGTTCGGAAGCTCGAGTTCCTACCGCAGGCGCTACCGGCGTCGATCAGAAGGCCACCGCCGCAGAGGAGATGCCCCTGCACTACACCGACCGGCGTCATCGTCTACACCAACTCAGACCGGCGAGATGGATTCCTCCACTGCCCGGTATTAGATCTATTTGACCTATTCCGCATTAATCTCAGTACTAGGTGTGACCTACTTTTGACTAGAGATCCTGGTTAAGTTCAATTAGATCTAAGTGTTTTAATTAAGTACATCAGTTTTATCTAACAATTGATATCAGTCGCCTAATCTAGTCAGATTAGATCCCCTAGTTGAACCCTAAGCCCTCTGTTCATGTCGGTTCAATCTAAGTTAAGGTGTAGATTTAAGTTTTAGTTCCTGTCTAAGATCATGATTAGTTGTGATTCATGCTTAGATTAGATGGATCTATAAAGTATTAATGATCAGTTAAATTTTTATGTTTAGATCAGTAAGTTTAAGTAAGTTCAATCTTGGTTTGTGCCTAAGTTTTATGAGTTAGGGTTTCGCGTGTCCTAGATCTACACGTTCCTTTACATACATACATGCCATCTCGTACATCTCAGATTAAAGAAGCACTTAGAAGGAGGGGACGATTGCAACTCAGAAACATGCATAATCCCTGAAACCCTAACCCGAAATTAGTCACCCCATTCATCAGATGCAATAAGAATTAAAAAAATAAAAAAATAAAAATAAAGAGGCCACCGGCCTCGGCGGCATAGCCGCCATCAGACGCGCATCAGTGAGGTCCTTGACCTCGGCGGCCGAGCCGCCATCAGTAAAAAAAAGGAGAGAGGCCATGGGGACGGAGCCGACCGAGCATGAGGTGCCACTGGCCGACGCCGCACCGCCACAGTGCCACATAAAAAAAAACAGGGCCGTGGGGACGGCGCCGACCGGGCATGAGCTGCCACCGGCCGACGTCGCGCCGCCACCATGCCCCAAACCCTCATCAGTGGCGTCTCCATGAGAGGCCAAAGGAGGACCTCGACGGGGCCGCGCGCATGAGTTGCACGCGGCGCCGGCGAGGAGCCCCAAAGGCCCCCGGCGATCGCACTTTGGGGAGCCGACCGGTCAGCCGCGGCGGTAGAGCCTCTGGCTCCCGCGCACACCGGCCGGCCGCGCCCATCCTCTCAGTCCGGCCCTCCATAAGAACTCCCTACACTCCAATTTTCAGTGGAGAAGGAAAGATGTGGGGAGAGGAAGCCGCCGGCCGCTCAAACCCGGGAGGAGGGTCTCGCGGCGGGCCTGCTCAGCTCGCTGGCCGCCGCAACCCTCTCTCTCACCGGCCGGCGCGGGGCATGGTGCCGCCACCCTGGGAAGCATCAGTGAGGGGGAGGGAGTGAAAATGAGCTAGGGTTTTCACTGCCCCCACCCGCTCAGCTTATATTCAAGCCGCTGCGCGACCGCAGCCGTCCATCAGAAACGGACGGTGCAGATCAGCGCGGAAGGCGGCAGGTGGCGGACAGCACCGATGGGCCGCATTCAGGCGCCGGCCTGTCCATCAGTTTTTGGGCTTTCGGCCCATTTAGCTTTGCGCCCGGTTATTTAGCCAAGCCGAGCCATTACATGAGCCGCCGCTAAGCCGTTGAGCCGCGCTTCGAGCCGACCGAGCCGAGCCGCGCCCCTAAGCTGAGCCGCGCGCGCTCGGGCTCTTTTGGGCCGCGCGTTTGCGTTCTGCTGGGCCGCGTGTGGGCTGCAAGGGCGCGCAAGAGCGCTTCGGCCTTAGGAGGCCGTTTTGGGCCGAATTAGCAATCATGCTCATTTTAAGTTTCATATTTTATTTACGAATTTCAGTTTTTTCCTTTTAAGTTCAGTTTTATTTACTGTTTTCACTTAAGCTTTAATTACCATTCTCAGTTAAGTTTAATTACTGCAACTAAGCTCAGCTTTTGAATTTGCGTAAGATATATGTTTATTAAAGTTATTATTTAGTCCTCTTTTAAGTTGAGATATTTATAGCATAAATTATGTTATTTATTTAAGCTATTATTAATTCATGCTTTAAGCTAATTATAAATTCTATGAATCATGTTAATTAAGTGGTTGATATTCATTTCATTTTAGTGTATTTTAAATCCACCACTATGACTTGAGATGCCTCTAACTGAATGGAACCACCGGGAAGTTCAGTTAGAGTAAACTTGTGATTAATTCTGACCAACGTTGTTTTAATCATGAGTCTTAGATGAATTTCGTTTGTTTTCCCCACCGGTGATGCAAATTGAAATTTATCGCGTGATTTTAATCATACCACCGTAGGGTTATTATCATGCTTTTATGTGCATCTCATTGCATATGATAACTAAGGAAATTAAGTTAAGGCTAATTCCTTCTCTCATGAGAAATCCACAGATTTGGAGGAATTAAGTTAAGATTTGGGAATTATCATGATGATGAATCGTTGAGTATTTTTGAGAATTAAGTTTTAATGTGCCTGTCATTTATGAGCACATTCTATGCTTTATGACATGATTACATTAAGTTTAAGTCCTATTATAAAATAGGCATAAGATCAACCTTTAATATAAGTTCATTCATGTTTCCTCTAAGTGTAAGATTATATGTTGCATTACTTTGCTTCTTTTAAGTTGAAAATTATATTTTCACCTAAGTACATATAAGATGCCTCTGATTGAATGGAACCACCGGGAAGTTCATTTAGAGTAAACTTGTGATTAATTCTGACCACCGTTGTTTTAATCATGAGTCTTAGATGAATTTCATTTGTTTTCCCCACCGGTGATGCAAATTGAAATTTATCGCATGATTTTAATCGGACCATCGTAAGGTTATTATCGTGCTCTCATGTGCATCTTCATTGTACTATTCATGATACATGATTGGTTTTGTACTTTCAGTTGTTTATGTAGACTTACTAAGCACCTTTAAGCATTATGATGGCACATTTTCCCTAGTTGGACTAAGAATGTGCTTCGCATTCTCAAGATTCATGATCTTGATTATGCACTTCGGGAGGACTAACCTATTGCTCCCACTAAGAGTATGAGGATCTTGCCAAGCAAATGAGGGAGTACGTCTCCAGTTTAGAAAAATTGGCACATATCCGATTATTTTGCAACAATGGTCATTAAGCATTCGATCATTGAAGTTTTAAGGGGAGCATTTCCTGATCAAAGGAATGGCTTCATGCTAAGTGCTAAGGAGTTAATACACTCCATTGAGGGAAGCAATAAAGATAAGTTAGTCGCTTTCCTCATGGCAAAATTATGAAATAATGATAAAGGTGCGTTGAGCGTACACATTAAGAGCATATATGACATAGCCACTAAGTTAAAAGCACTTGGGAAGTCCATCTCTGACGGTGAACTTGTGCAATAAATTTATGGCTTCTCTTTTTGAGAATTATGAGAGGCATGCTCTTGATTAGAATTATGCTCAAGTAATCTGCAATTTTTGTATCACCCGGCCATATACTGAAGTTGTGTCTTGAGTTTAAGTCATGGCTTCAGAGGATGGGTAATTAACTTGTCTCATAAGCTTTATTAAGATTATTCGAGACTATTTACTCCCATGGTGGATTGACTAAGTTGCATTTGCACATTTCATTTCTTCCTCAGACTTCAATGAGCCATAAAGAGAGGGAGAAATGGGGGGAGTAAAGTCCACAAGACATCCTTGAAATCAAAGATTATGGAGCTTCGCATTACACATTAAGTTCTTAGCATTATTTTCGATTTAATTAGCTGATGATGTACCTTAGTTTAAGTGTGAATTATAACCATTTTTATGTATTGTGAAATTCTTAAGTTTTGTATTTCCCAATACGTAATAAAAACATTATCAAGCTTGTTATATTCTCCTCGCATTTGTCTTTGATCCTTATTTAAGATATATGCATAAAGATATGATGAGACCTTGTCGAACATGTGGTACACTTTCGTTTAGACCACAAATTCGAGGGGGAGAAAGGAATGTCTCATCGATCGAGATGCTCCGATTAGTAAAATAAGAGACGTTCTTGACAATGACTAAGAAATGAATTAAGAAAATACTCCAAATAATAAGATGCATTTTGGATATTTACTCTCGCACTATTTTAATACCCATTAAGAATAACTATAAGTTCAAGGGTGTTGTTTTAATGTGAGATAAGATTGTCTTGATATCATTAGGATTGGAGTGCTACTCCATAATTACCAATTGTCTCAAATAAGAGTGATTTTATTCTCTATTCTGGCCACCGCTGGGTACGGGATAATTTTCACAGGTTTTGTTGCTCTAGTACATATTCTTGCCATCGCTGTTGTGGACTATTTCAATAGAACCAGAGATGATTGAAGTATGGTTTATGTTCACCTTTCTAGCCTACTGAAGCATCCCCTCATCAGAGGTGACTAAATGTGACACAAATACCAGTCCCAGGAGGCTGGTAACACATTTATTACAACAGGTGGAATCAGTCTTTTACATCACGGCGACACAAAGGGCACGGTAGTGCCAACGCTACAAGGAACAACACAAACGCTAACGACCACACTACAATAGCAAAGGCCTCCATAGCCTCCTCAGAGTACCACACCATGGAAGCTTTCGGTAGGGCCCTGGATACACAGGCACGGTTGGGTGTAGGGCAATGACCTACTCAACGTCTTCTGGGATGTAATCGGGATCCTCCTCTGTAAAATAGTTAGTAACACAAGGGTGAGCACATACGTACTCACGAAATCCAACCCCACCCACGGGAGGGGCTTATAGGCGAATCATGCATAAGGTATAACAAGGATCAGGTTAAGGTTCATTTTGCAAACTTACACATGCAGGGGTTCATTTCAAAAAGGTTTTCGCAAATACTTTCATAACCAAAGTGACTCCATCGTTTTAGGAAAACCATTGTGGAACTACCGGACTTCCCGTCCGTCGTAGCCCAGGCACACAGCCACGCACACATCGCTGGAAAACAACTCACGCCAGAAAACATCCCATCCCAAACACTAGTTTTTGTGACCACACCGTGACTCGTCCAATACTGTGGACACGGCTATTCGAATAGGTTTGACACTCTGCAGAGGTTGTACATCTTTATCCACAAGTATGGTACCGTCACACGGACACCTCAGTGCCGGTACGGATCCTATCATAGCCATTACCCACCTTAGCTAACGCTACGAGCCACCACGGAAACACCCCAAGGGGTTATACCACATAACCGGGGCGTACCTCACACAGAGCGTACCCCTGCTCCTTGGTCTCCCCGTCGCTCACCCGCACACCAGATGGCAAGTAGATTAACTAGTGGGGTTTATGCTAAGCCGTTGCCACATACAACGGTCGAGTGGTTGTACGAGGGTTTGGGTCATGTGAGATGTCACGCAACCCGGTCCTTAACCGACAAGATGGACAACTCCAGACACGCTCAACCACACAGGTACGAGCTCACCCATACTCCTGACACACACGTCCATCCCGTCTACCCAGTTCCTTACTCATTTTCCAAACACATCCCCTTTTGTTTTTAAAGCACTCACACATTTTGAAAGCACTCACACGTTTTAAAGCAAGCATTCAAAGCCAAAACAAGGTTCAATCATGGCAATCAAGGGTGGCTATCCTACCGTGTTTTGCAGTAAAACAATATGCAATTTATAAAACGGGTACCGGGTATATTTATAAAACTAGGACAGAAACATGCATCGAAGGATGAGGATGGACTTGCCGTCTTCGTAGTCCTCGGGGAGCGCCGGCTCGACGTTCGGGGCTTCGGGCTCCTGCTCGTAGTAGTCGGCTTCGATCTCCGGCTCGGGGTACCTTCCTCCGTCTACTCCGTTGGCTATAGCGCACACAAGCAAGCAATATTAGCACACACGGTTCCGGCCGAGCTCGGGGAGGGGAAGATGAGCGGAGAGGGGGTATATATAGACCCTAGGGAAGGGGTCGGTTCGGGGGGGGGGGGTGCGGTAATGTTTGGACTTAACCGGAATGAAAGGCGTGTATGAAAGGCTTGGTTAAGGAGGAGTTATAGGTATTAAGGACCTATTGGTAATTTCTACTAATGAAAAAGGGTGTGTTTATGACAATATAATTTGGGTTAGGGCCTCGTTTGTAATTTGTTTAGGGCTCAACAAGTAATTAATTACTAGCCTTAGGGGCTATTTGGAAGGAATAGGGGAGGAAGTAAATAGGATAGGGGGGCTCAGGTTAAGGGGAAAGGCCAGGGGCCTATTGGCAAAACCGTCTTTCTTCTCCCTCCCTCGATACAGAACAGAGAGGAGGGGGGTGCGGGCATGGCCGGCCGGCGGGGGTGCTCGCCGGCGGCTCCGGCCCGCGGCGGCGCCGGGGACAAGGGGAAAAGGAAGAGGGGGCGAGGGGGGGTTCTATTCCCGTGCTCACCTCGGGCTATCGTGCACGGTGGAGGCGGCTCCACCGGGAGAGCGAAGGTGCGGCGGCGGCGCTAGGGGGCGGCGGCGCGGTGGTGCTCGGGGAAGAGGGGAGGAGGTGTCGTGAGACCGTGGTGGTGTGGTGCGGCGAGTCGGGGGAGGCCGTGCCGCCCCTTTTACGGGCGGCGGATGGCGGCTTGGGGAGGAGATATTTCTCCGGCGAGCTTCACTTCGGCGAGCTCGAGGAGCTTCGCGAGGCGGCGACCGGCGACGCGACGGCTCGGCCGCACGAGGGTCAACTTGTGGCCGGGGTTAGGCCGTGGACGAGACCCGGCGTGCGGTGCGCGGGCGGCCGCGGCCGGCCGGTGGTGGAGTTGACGGCTCGGGCAGGGGGGAGTTAATGGCGGCCGCGGCCCGGTGGCCGGCCGGCCACCCGCGTGCGCGGGGCGGGGGGGCCCGGCCGGTGGCGTGCGGCGGCGGGTGGTTTGCCGCGCGCTTGAGGAGGAAGGGGGGCGGCGGCAGTGCGGCCCCGGGTCAACCCCCGTCGGCGCCGGTCGGTGGTGCCGGGTCGGCGCGCGGGGAGGAAAGGGGAGGGGAGGAGAAGAGAAGAAGAAAGGAAGGGAAAAAGAAAAAGAGAAAAGAAAAGGAAAAAGGAAAAAGAAAAAGGGAGAAAAAGGAAAAGAAGGGGGAGGAAAATTAAGAAGGGAGGACGAAAAATAGGGAAAAGATTTTGGAAAAATCCGGAAATTGTTAGGGAAAAATTGGGAAGGGTTTTGCGGGGTTTGTCCCGGTTTTTCGGCGTCCGCGCATTTTCCGGACGGCGGTGATGGCGAGGCGGACCGGGCATCGGGACCGCGCGTGCGCGGGATTCCGGCCGGTGGCCGACCGCGGCGTTGGGAAGGCGCGCAAGGGTGCGGCCGAGGGTGCGTGCCGGCGGGATTCGCGGCACGCACGCCGGGGAGAGAGAGGGAGAAAACAGTGGCTAGGGTTTGAATGGTAATTGAACTCGGCGGGTTGGTTTTGAAAATACGCATGATTTATTAGGTGATTTATTTAGAGCTAAAAACGCGAGCGTTACAAACCTACCCCACTTAAAATGAATCTCGTCCTCGAGATTCGGCTAAGTTTCAAATAGGTGGGGAAATTCCTTCCTCAGTGCATCCTCTCGTTCCCATGTAGCTTCTTCCACCCCGTGTCTGCTCCATTGGACTCTGCACACCCGTACTTCGGTCGTTCTTATCCGCTTGACCACAGTGTCTAAGATCTTGACGGGCACCTCCTGGTACCTAAGGTCTGGCTGTAGATCGATGGTCTCCACCGGTACTCGCTTCTCTTCTAGCACCTTCAAGCATCGGCGTAGCTGGAAGATGTGGAACACTGGGTGTATATCTGACATTTCTTCGGGTAGCTCCAACCGGTATGCTACTGCTCCGACTCTCTTGAGCACTTTATACGGTCCGATGTACCGAGGGGCCAACTTCCCGTGTACTTGAAATCTCTGAGTCCCCCGGATGGGTGAAACCTTGAGGTAGACGAAGTCTCCTGGATTGAAGCTCGCTTCACGCCTCTGCTTGTCTGCGTAGCTCTTTTGTCGGGACTGGGCAGCTTTCAGCTTTTCTCGGACATCAGCTACTCGCTCTTCGGCTTCCTTTATAAGCGCGGGCCCGACCAGGGCACGCTCTCCTACTTCTGACCACATCAGGGGTGTCCTACACTTTCTCCCGTATAGTGCTTCGAATGGCGACATTCCCAGACTTGCCTGGTAGCCGTTGTTGTAGGAAAATTCTGCATATGGCAGGCTCTGCTCCCAATCTTTGCCATAGGTAAGGACGCATGCTCTCAACATATCTTCCAAAATTTGATTTACTCTTTCGGTCTGTCCGTCTGTCTGCAGGTGGTACGCAGAGCTGAAGTCTAGCTTGGTGCCCATGGCTTTGTGTAGGCTTTTCCAGAACCTAGAGGTGAACTGGGTCCCTCTGTCTGAGACTATTCTGCTAGGTACTCCATGCAGCTTCACTATGTTTTCTATGTAGAGTTTCGCCAACTTCTCTCCACCATAAGTGGTCCGTACGAGTAGAAAGTGAGCGACTTTAGTGAGTCGGTCCACGATCACCCATATGGAGTCATGTCCCTTCTGAGTCCTTGGCAACCCTACTATGAAGTCCATGCCTATCTCGTCCCACTTCCATACTGGGATTGGTAAAGGTTGCAATAGTCCCGCTCGGCTTCGATGTTCGGCCTTGATCCTCCGACAAGTGTCACGATAGGCGACGAACCGTGCAATGTCTCCGCTTTCATCCCATTCCACCAGCATTTCGCTTTAAGTCCATGTACATCTTGGTGGATCCCGGGTGAATGGAGTATGCCGAGTTGTGTGCCTCATCCATGATGGTCCGTCGGAAATCTCCACCTTCGGCACGCATATCCTGTTCTTGTACCACAGGGTGCCTTGGTCATCTACTCTGAAGTCAGGGGCCTTGTTTTCTCCGGTATGCTTGCGGATCTTTATCAGATTTTCATCGGTCTCTTGGGCCTTCTGGATCTTTTCCTCTAGGGTAGGTTGAACACTCAGCTGGCGGACGTAGCCTTGGGGGACGATGTGCACGTTGAGCCGTGCCATCTCCTCTTGTAGCTGGGCACTCTTGGGTGCTACCTTCTCGTAGGTTTTCCGGCTTAGCGCATCTGCTACTACATTGGCCTTCCCCGGGTGGTAGTGAATCTCTAGGTTATAGTCCTTAACCAGCTCTAGCCATCTTCTCTGCCTTAGGTTTAGGTCGGGCTGGGTGAAGATGTACTTTAGACTCTTGTGGTCTGTGTAGATTTCACACTTGTTCCCGATCAAGTAATGTCTCCATATCTTCAGGGCATGCACTACGGCTGCAAATTCCAGATCATGGGTGGGATAGTTCTGCTCATGGGGTTTAAGCTGACGGGAGGCGTATGCCACTACCTTCCCATCTTGCATGAGAACACATCCCACCCCTTGTCGGGAGGCGTCGCAATACATGACAAAGTCCCGTTGGATGTCTGGCAGGGTCAGCACTGGAGCTGTGGTCAACCTCTTCTTCAATTCTTGGAAACTTCTCTCGCAGGCCTCGGTCCAGTTAAACTTCTTCTCTTTCTTGAGCAGCTCTGTCATGGGCCGGGCGATCTTGGAGAATCCCTCGATAAATCTTCGGTAGTATCCGGCTAAACCTAGGAAACTCCTGATCTCACTCACGTTGGTTGGTTGCTGCCAGTTGGAGACTGTCTCGACTTTTCCGGGGTCTACAGCTACTCCTTCTGCAGTCAATATGTGCCCAAGGAAGGATATTTTCTCCAGCCAAAATTCACACTTGCTGAACTTGGCGTATAGCTTGTGTGCCCTCAATTTTCCCAGCACTACTCGAAGGTGTTGTTCATGCTCCTCCACGCTCTTGGAATAAACAAGTATGTCGTCAATGAAGACCACGACAAACTTGTCCAGCTCTTCCATGAACACCTTATTCATGAGGTTCATGAAGTATGCTGGTGCATTGGTTAGTCCAAAGGACATCACCGTGAACTCATACTGCCCGTAGCGAGTGACAAAGGCGGTCTTGGGGATGTCACTTTCCCTTATCTTGAGCTGGTGGTACCCTGATCTTAGGTCCACCTTCGAGAAATACTTGGCTCCCTTCAGTTGGTCAAACAGGTCATCTATTCTGGGAAGAGGGTACTTGTTCTTAATAGTGACCTCGTTCAGCGAGCGATAGTCCACACACATCCTCATGCTCTTATCCTTCTTTTCTACGAAAAGCACTGGGGCTCCCCATGGTGATGAACTTGGCCTGATGAACCCGCTTCGCTGGAGCTCTGCTAGCTGCTTCTTCAATTCTGCCAACTCAGGGGCTGCAATCCTATAGGGCCTCTTGGCTATGGGAGAGGTTCCAGGGATAAGGTCGATTACGAACTCTATGTCCCTGTCGGGTGGCATTCCAGGGAGTTCTTCGGGGAACACATCTGGGTATTCTCATACTACTGGGACATCTTCTATGGACTTGGCTTCTATGTTGAAAACCATTATATCCGCCCGTGTCCCCGGTGTGGCAGTCACTTGTATCCCGTCCGGATTGGTCGGGTGTACTACTTTATCCGCGCAACTTATGAGGCCATGGTGTTGGCTTAACCGATCCATACCAAGGATCACATCTATCCCCTTGGATTTCGGGACTACCAGTCCGCTAAGAACTCTACCCCACTTAAAATGATCCTTACTCGGGGCATCCCAGTTGACACTTAATGTCACCTCCGGGCGTTCGAGTTATTAGGGGTGCTTTGAGTAGTACTGTGGGTATGCTATGCTTTTCCACAAAGCTTGAGGATATGAATGAGTGTGATGCTCCCGAATCGAACAATATGGTAGCCAAAACTGAGCTGGCCAGGAACTCACCGAGTACTACGCCTTGTGCTTCCTGTGCCTCCTGCGCATTGATGTGATTCACCCGGGCGCGTCCATACGACTGCTGGGGCTGCCTCATCTGCTGGTTGCTGGTGTTGTTGCCGAAGTTATTGTTGCTGCGCACTGGCATGCGGTTGGCTCCTGAAGCAAGTGGCCTTGGCCCGTTTACCGAGTTGGAGTAGGTGGTGGTGGCTGGCTTTTTAGCATAGGGGCAGTTGGCGATGAAGTGCCCGGTTTCTCGGCAGCTTGAAACACACTCGGGAGTCGTTGTTGTTGTTGGTAGTGATCCGGTCGGTGTTGTTCCGTGGGGGCTTCATGGCACTCGGTTGTAGGAGGGCTTGAACTCGGGCTGTGGGGGCTTGCGAGCTCGTGGCTTGGGATTGGGTTCTGTACTGCATAGGAGCTTGGAACCTGGACATGGGGTGTCCAAAGTTTCTCGGCCTCTGGGACCGCTCTTGCTGCTTGGCCTTGTGTTCCATGAACTTGCGCTTGTTTTCCTTCTTTTCCTCGGCCCTTGCTCTCTCCGTGAGTATTGCCATGTTCATAAGGGTGTTAAAGTCCGGGTAAATCTGAGGAGTCAGCAGTGTCCTCAGTTCCGGAGTCAGCCCCTTCTTGAACATTTCTTGCTTTTTGGAGTCTTTATCCACCTCCTCGGGGGCATAGCGGGCCGGCTCTATGAATCGGTACGTGTACTCCTCCACGTACATGTTGCCTTGGCGGAGTTCGCGGAACTCGTCCGCCTTCCGCTTCGGTGTAGCCTCCGGATGTGGTAGCGACGGAACTCCTCCACGAATTCATCCCATGTGATGGCGGAGGGATCCTTGGTCGCGGCGCAAGAATTTTCCCCACCGGGCTAGGGCTCGTCCCGTGAGCCGGTGAGCTGCCGAGAGAACCTTGTCATGGTCCTCGCAAGGGGAGGGGCTCCGGTTCCTCGGGATAGCTCTCGACCAATCGTCGGCGTCCAAAGGATTCACCGACCCGCTAAAAGTGGGTGGCTTAGTCCCGAGGAACTCGATCGGCCTTCTCATTCATGCTCATAGCACGGGGTCTTGGGCGGTTGATGGCATTGAAGATAGCCTCCATCGGGACGTCCGGTTGGCTAAGACTTGGGCCAAGTCAACAGGAGGGGGTGGCGGTGGCAGGACCACGTTCTCTCCTCCATCTTCATTTTGGTTAACCTCCACGGTCGTGGAGACGCTCCCTCCGATCGGCTTGCGATCCCTCGCCGTCCGATCGGTGGGTCCTGACAGGGCGCCTGGAAACCATCTGTAAAGAAACGGGTTTTCTAAGAGGTCTAGTTTTATGTGATGTTTAAGTGGATTATATCGGGTTTCTTTTTGAAAAGGGCAGGGTTTATTCTGCCGGTAAGCACACAACAAGCACATAGCAAACAAGCAAGCACAAACAAGTTTTTATTACAAACCAGCGAGGAGGATACATCCCGACTACGCGGACACACTACACGCCTAAGGACTAAGGGCGCGACTTGGACCAGTACGGCTTCATTCCCTGGGTCTTGGGACACACTACTCGCGAGGGGAGCTGTTTTCTGGGGTCGAGTGTTCTTCCAGCGGAATGAGCAACTCGTCATCGTTTCCGCCTTCGGGGTCTCCGTTTTCCCCGAGGCCGTGGCCGCGGCTTCGGTGGTAGCCGTTGGGGGTTCGGTGATCGCCGGTGGTGCCGGGGGGACTTCGATAGTTCCTCCCCATCCTACAAGGGGTGTTCCCGGCAGACTTGAGCTTCTCCAATGGCCGGAACGGGTGTTCCGCCGTGGGTCCATTCTTGCATGCGTTGGTCCCGGATCCTTCGAGGCTTTCCCGGGCACCCGCTTCACCGCTTATGGCCGCCGCGGTCCTTGCTTCGGCTTGAGCCACTCGGACTTGGTGCATTCTCACTGTGACTTCAGCTTGCTCGGCCCGACTGATTTGTTCCCTCAAGTGCCTGGCCTGGTCATCAAAGAGCTTATCCAGGGAGACAAGGTAGGCGACTACATGGTACAGCAGATCTTCTTGGTGGCGGCGTCGTTCCAGGTTTCTCATGCGGGCCTGCCAAACTAGGGTTCTGATGGCGGGAGGGAAGTACCTCATCGGGGTGGGGACGAGGTGTTCTTCGTAGATCCGACACAGGTAGCGGAGGGCTTTTCTGAGGGCCAAAGGATAGGTGTCCCGGTGTCGAAACCCTATGGCGGTCACGCGCCACGGCTCGATGTTGGTGTGGCGGTTGCTTCTAGCGACGGAGAGGACCACTCTACAGCGAAGAGTGCCGAGTTGCTCGTACTCTCTCGCTCGTAGTACCTAGGGCGCTCGGGGATACCGAGGCGCTCCGGGGAGTTGATGAGCAAAGCGAGCAAAACCAGGCTCCTCCCCGGCACACGCCTTGGGTCCATCCATCTTCCGCCATCTGAAAACAAAGGTAGAGTTGAACAGGTTGTGGTGGGGTACACGAGATGGATAACTTTATTTAGTAGGAAGGTTGGGGTACATCCTTCGGGGTACACTTATTATTGCTAGGACTCGGTTTCTAGCCTACACACCCTAGTCTCATCCTCATGGTGATTCTTCCTCTAGCTGGATACGGCGCTTCTTCAGTGGAAGATCTTGCTCCAGTATCTCATCTTCGCCTCGGGGTCCCTTTGTCCCGAGTGGGTTTCTTCGGGTTCATCTTCTTCCTCCCGGCTCCTTCATCTCTCGCTTCTTCGCTCTTTTAGTTCATCCCATAGGGCTTTATGGGCCAACAGCGTGCGCTCTCTTTCCCTGAGGTATTATTGCTTTGTGTTGTGTAGTTCAACTTCTCGCTATGGTTGTCTTCACCCTTTCTAGTTCTATCCTCTCGTCTCGCTCTTTCCGCTCCGTCGATCCGCTGCTTCGCTTCTTGGGCTTGCTCCCGATAAAGGTGGTCTAGGCCTCCGAGGTATATGGATAGGTGGGAAAGCGCCTCTTCTAAGTCTTCTTCCTCTCGTTCTAGACCTCTCATGCGATCAATCCACGAGCGTCCTCTTCCTCCGAGAGGGTGGAAAGAATCCCATTGGAGTCCTTCGGAGGTGCTGTCTATAAACCACTCGTAGCTGACGCAGGGCCTTCCGAGCAGCCTTGGGGTAGGTGTCGGCAAAGCGAAAACCAGTGGCAGAGACGAACCATGGCTCTATGTCGGGGTAAAGCGTGCTTCTTCCCACAAAGATCAGCAACTTACACCGAGGGGTGCCGAAGCGTTCGTATTCCCGGTAGACGAACTCTGGCGGATCCCTTACTCCGACGCGCTCTAGGCTGAGTAGCAACAGGTTAGGGAGGCCAGGCTGGACAGGGCAAATTCCTCCGTTCCACTCGGGGTTAGCCATCTGGAAACAGGCAAGAATCAAGGTAAGGATTTGGGAAAAAGTGAGCTTAGCAAAGGAAAGGTTAGAGAGGGCCAGAGGAGATCTCGTATCCTAGGGTCATGTCCAACGGCCAACCTGCAGCTCTGATACCACCTGAAGCGTCCCCTCATCAGAGGTGACTAAATGTGACACAAATACCAGTCCCAGGAGGCTGGTAACACATTTATTACAACAGGTGGAATCAGTCTTTTACATCACGGCGACACAAAGGGCACGGTAGTGCCAACGCTACAAGGAACAACACAAACGCTAACGACCACACTACAATAGCAAAGGCCTCCATAGCCTCCTCAGAGTACCACACCATGGAAGCTTTCGGTAGGGCCCTGGATACACAGGCACGGTTGGGTGTAGGGCAATGACCTACTCAACGTCTTCTGGGATGTAATCGGGATCCTCCTCTGTAAAATAGTTAGTAACACAAGGGTGAGCACATACGTACTCAGCAAATCCAACCCCACCCACGGAGGGGCTTATAGGCAGAATCATGCATAAGGTATAACAAGGATCAGGTTAAGGTTCATTTTGCAAACTTACACATGCAGGGGTTCATTTCAAAAAGGTTTTCGCAAATACTTTCATAACCAAAGTGACTCCATCGTTTTAGGAAAACCATTGTGGAACTACCGGACTTCCCGTCCGTCGTAGCCCAGGCACACAGCCACGCACACATCGCTGGAAAACAACTCACGCCAGAAAACATCCCATCCCAAACACTAGTTTTTGTGACCACACCGTGACTCGTCCAATACTGTGGACACGGCTATTCGAATAGGTTTGACACTCTGCAGAGGTTGTACATCTTTACCCACAAGTATGGTACCGTCACACGGACACCTCAGGTGCGGTACGGATCCTATCATAGCCATTACCCACCTTAGCTAACGCTACGAGCCACCACGGAAACACCCCAAGGGGTTATACCACATAACCGGGCGTACCTCACACGTGAGCGTACCCCTGCTCCTTGGTCTCCCGCTGCTCACCCGCACACCAGATGGCAAGTAGATTAACTAGTGGGGTTTATGCTAAGCCGTTGCCACATACAACGGTCGAGTGGTTGTACGAGGGTTTGGGTCAGGTGAGATGTCACGCAACCCGGTCCTTAACCGACAAGATGGACAACTCCAGACACGCTCAACCACACAGGTACGAGCTCACCCATACTCCTGACACACACGTCCATCCCGTCTACCCAGTTCCTTACTCATTTTCCAAACACATCCCCTTTTGTTTTTAAAGCACTCACACATTTTGAAAGCACTCACACGTTTTAAAGCAAGCATTCAGGCCAAAACAAGGTTCAATCATGGCAATCAAGGGTGGCTATCCTACCATGTTTTGCAGTAAAACAATATGCAATTTATAAAACGGGTACCGGGTATATTTATAAAACTAGGACAGAAACATGCATCGAAGGATGAGGATGGACTTGCCGTCTTCGTAGTCCTCGGGGAGCGCCGGCTCGACGTTCGGGGCTTCGGGCTCCTGCTCGCAGTAGTCGGCTTCGATCTCCGGCTCGGGGTACCTTCCTCCGTCTACTCCGTCGGCTATAGCGCACACAAGCAAGCAATATTAGCACACACGGTTCCGGCCGAGCTCGGGGAGGGGAAGATGAGCGGAGAGGGGTATATATAGACCCTAGGGAAGGGGTTAGTTCGGGGGGGGGGGGGTGCGGTAATGTTTGGACTTAACCGGGAATGAAAGGCGTGTATGAAAGGCTTGGTTAAGGAGGAGTTATAGGTATTAAGGACCTATTGGTAATTTCTACTAATGAAAAAGGGTGTGTTTATGACAATATAATTTGGGTTAGGGCCTGTTTGTAATTTGTTTAGGGCTCAACAGTAATTAATTACTAGCCTTAGGGGCTATTTGGAAGGAATAGGGGAGGAAGTAAATAGGATAGGGGGGGCTCAGGTTAAGGGGAAAGGCCAGGGGCCTATTGGCAAAACCGTCTTTCTTCTCCCTCCCTCGATACGGGAACGAGAGAGGAGGGGGGGGGGGGGTGCGGGCATGGCCGGCCGGCGGGGTGCCTGTCGGCGGCTCCAGTCCGCGGCGGCGGCCGGGGACAAGGGGAAAAGGAAGAGGGGGCGATGGGGTTCTATTCCCGTGCTCACCTCGGGCTATCGTGCATGGTGGAGGCGGCTCCACGGGAGAGCAGTGGTGCGGCGGCGGCGCTAGGGGGCGGCGGCGCGGTGGTGCTCGGGGAAGAGGGGAGGAGGTGCTGTGAGACCGTGGTGGTGTGGTGCGGCGAGGCGGGGAGGCCGTCGGCCCCTTTTATAGGCGGCGGATGGCGGCTTGGGGAGGAGATATTTCTCCCGGCGAGCTTCACTCCGGCGAGCTCGAGGAGCTTCGCGAGGCGGCGACCGGCGACGCGACGGCTCGGCCGTACGGGTCAACTTGTGCCGGGGTTAGGCCGTGGACGAGACCCGGCGTGCGGGCGCGGGGCGGGGGCCGCGGCCGGCCGGTGGTGGAGTTGACGGGTCGGGCGAGGGGAGTTAATGGCGGCCGCGGCCCGGTGGCCGGCCGGCCACCGGCGTGCGCGGGCGGGGGCGGGGCCGGCGGTGGCGTGCGGGGCGGCGGGGTGGTTTGCCGGCGCGCTTGAGGAGGAAGGGGGGCGGCGGCGAGCGCGGGCCCCGGGTCAACCCCCGTCAGGCGCCGGTCGGGGTGCTGGGTCGGCCGCGCGGGAGGAAAGGGGAGGGGAGGAGAAGAGAAGAAGAAAGGAAGGGAAAAAGAAAAAGAGAAAAGAAAAGGAAAAAGGAAAAAGAAAAAGGGAGAAAAAGGAAAAGAAGGGGAGGAAAATTAAGAAGGGAGAACGAAAAATAGGGAAAAGATTTTGGAAAAATCCGGAAATTGTTAGGGAAAAATTGGGAAGGGTTTTGCGGGGTTTGTCCCGGTTTTTCGGGCGTCGGCGCATTTTCCGGGACGGCGGTGATGGCGAGGCGGACTGGGCATCGGGACCGCGGCGTGCGCGGGATTCCCCGGCCGGTGGCCGACCTCGGCGTTGGGAAGGCGCGCAAGGGTGCGGCCGAGGTGCGGTGCCGGCGGGATTCGCGGCACGCACGCCGGGGAGAGAGAGGGAGAAAACAGTGGCTAGGGTTTGAATGGTAATTGAGCTCGGCGGGTTGGTTTTGAAAATACGCATGATTTATTAGGTGATTTATTTAGAGCTAAAAACGCGGGCGTTACACCTACGCTGTTTGATGAGCATTTAATCATAACCTTGCTACTCTGATTCATTTTCTGGCCAACGCTGTTGTGAGTTAGGTTAGCAAGGGAAGTTTCTCTATGGTATCGAAGAAAGGCAAACTAAGTCTCGTGCCAAACCTAAAGAAATTAAAGAGCTACCATTATAAGTTATTCAATTAAGATTAAGGGCCGACACACCTTAATGCTTTCAGCTACTTCATTAAGGTTCCTGACATAAGATAGTTCTCTTCCGAGAGTGAGCAAAGATTAATGGCAGCTCACATAGGAGGAAACAAAATCTTAATGAGATATAGAGTAATATTTCTTTATATTTATGACTTAAGACAAAAAGTATATGATTTATCATATATATAATTTGTGCCATAAGTATACCTCCATTTCATGCATAATTTCTATTGAGGGTTTTCTTTAGTTGCTTAACCGCTACAGAAATGTGTGAAACTTAGTGATAAGATTAATTTTTGGGCACAATAGTAAGAACCTCAATTAATATTTGTAAAGAAGAGGTTATAAAGGGGTATATGAACTTTAACATAAGTTTTAATAGCAATTTTCTAATGGAGTCAAGATAGTAGGTCATAATGGGTCTACATACTCAAGAGTGATTCCAAAAGAAACTGAGATGCTAAGTTCATAACTCATAATAAGTTTTGTAAGTATCATGGGCAACCATGATTATTTGTAAGGTTAAGGTGGAAAACTTATTATCTTGATACTCTAGATGAATGCCTTCTCCATAAGCTAATGGAAAATAAGTATGCATTCCAAGAAAGGGGAAAAGTATTCATCACATGATTAGATACATCTTAAATGAAGCTCTCCCAAGATCTAGGGGAGCATAACACTGAGATGGGACAAAAGTGAGTATCAAGATAATCACTGAAGAGCAAAAGTTTAGATAATTGCTTAAGTGATAAATAGTGAATGCATATTCAGCTATGCCTGTTTTTGATTTGATAATCAAATTTCATAAAGACTATAAAATTAAGATTAAGTTAAAAGGAAGACGTTCCTCAAACTGTATGCTAAGATCTATGATAAGTAATTGACTTAGCATTACAAGTCGGAATGCTTGACAAAACCGATAAGTCTAAATCCAGGAGAGGTCCACTGGAAAAAGGTGCTAAAAGTTTTAAAGCACCATGACAACATGCTTAGTTAAGAATTATTCAGATGAGATTTGTAAGAATGTACGGATATAAAAGTGCACAATTAGATTATATCCTTCACTCTTACTTTTATGAGCGATTCTGCGGAAAGCTCTAAAACAAAGTTGGCTTAACAAGCTAATTTTGTGTATGGCATGTTTTAATACAGGCAGGCATAAGAAATAAGTTCTGGTATTATTGTTAAGTTGACATTGATTGAAATCAATGTCACTGTATTTAATTACAGTATTCCTTCAAAGTAATGACATATAATCGATGGTGTCAAGCCCATTGATAATAAATTATGTTGTGAATGAAGGGTCCCAGGATCATAGTCATTTTTGAGGCTTTAAGTAAGATGCTAGCAACATGACTAATTGAGGATTTTACACCTATCCTATTTTTCGCGAAATTAGTTTGGATTGGTGATAAATCTGAAATATGATTCTGGATGAGGCCGAATAAATAAACTTCCAAATAAGCAAATAAGTTTCTATCAAGATGTTATAGTGAACTTTAGTTAATGGTGTCCCGGTATGTCTGTAATGTCTGCCGATGACGCATTCGCTAGGTCTTGTTGTAGCATTGAGTGTGAACATAAGACGAACGTAAGTTTAAGCTAAGTTTGTTCGATTAAGTGGGAGAATGTTGACTGATGTGTATCCACCTGCACATGATCAATGAAATTGACAAATTATAAAGTTTGTTTGTTGACCCTCGGTCAGGGGGAGAATGTTAGATATTTTGGTTGACCTCAAGTCAGCCAAACCGTACGGGAGAAGCTTCTCCCGTGCGTCAGCCCGTTTGCTAGTGATCGGGAGGCAAACACTAAGCCCATTGGGCTCGGCCCCTTGCCTACAGCGCCATTATATAAGAGAGGAAGCCCCCCTGGGCGACCTCAGCCAATCCATCTATAGGGTTTCCACCGAAACCCTGGTCTACCGATTAGTGAGGGCGCTGGAAGATTCGGAAGCTCGAGTTCCTACCGCAGGCGCTACCGGCGTCGATCAGAGGGCCACCGCCGCAGAGGAGATGCCCCTGCACTACACCGACCGGCGTCATCGTCTACACCAACTTAGACCGGCGAGATGGATTCCTCCACTGCCCGGTATTAGATCTATTTGACCTATTCCGCATTAATCTCAGTACTAGGTGTGATCTACTTTTGACGATCCTGGTTAAGTTCAATTAGATCTAAGTGTTTTAATTAAGTACATCAGTTTTATCTAACGGTTGCGTGTTGCTAACGAGGCTACGGCGCCCGCTGTGTGCCGCTCTGTCACCAATCGAGGGCGTGGAGGGGCACAGGCGTTCGCCGGAGTGCGGGTCTGAGGTTGGTGGTGCCGTGACTGGGGGGATATGTATGTGATCGTCCCGTAACCTCGGTAAGACTGGCCGGAACCCTGAGGCTGCACGATGCGACGTTCGTCGACGGTGGGGGCGTGAACAGTGAACGGTTGGTTCCACGCGTGCACGTGAGCTGACCTGACGCGAACGCGTGACGCCTGCCCGGCGGTGCCAGATCGAGGAGCAGGCTGCCCGGGGCCTCCCGACTCCAGCAGCGAACGTACGTGGTGGGGCCGCGGCGCGCGTGCCTTCGCCAGTGTGCGGTCCAGCTCGGCCGCGGCTCCACTCCCAGACTCCGGTACGTGGTCCGACGCTCCAGCGTGTCCGGACTGAATCGATCGTGGCCTCTCCCGGGGGCGAATCGAATCAGAATCGCGTCGCCTCACCTCGCCTCGCATCGTGTCCTGGTGATCACGCCCGCCGCCCGCGCGATCTCGATGCGGATCCGCCCGGAGCCAAGCGCGAGCGAGGAGGCGCGCATCGGCATCGCATCCCCCGCTGACGGGGACATGACATGCACCACATGCGCGCGCGCGAGTGCACAACTGCACACAGCCACACACACTGCCTGAGTCTGCCACTGCGCGGTGCGCCCGTGA
This sequence comes from Cenchrus americanus, assembly GCA_947561735.1. Lineage (NCBI taxonomy): Eukaryota > Viridiplantae > Streptophyta > Magnoliopsida > Poales > Poaceae > Cenchrus > Cenchrus americanus. The sequence goes on along the minus strand of OX387245.1, from coordinate 91,571,216 downwards.
GCGCTACGTACCAGGGTTAACAAAACGGCCAGGAGCGATTTCCGCGAATCAGGAAAACCGGGCGGTTTACCGGTATCGCAAATTTATAGGCACGGTTTTGGGTGGAAACTGGGCCGGTTCGCACCGGTTTTGCGAACCTTACTCCCCCGCCCCTCACTAGTCTGTCTCCATAGCTACTGTGGTGATAGGAAGCACACGCAGGTGCCAGGCGGCCAGGCGGGGGACGCGATCACGCGAGCGGCTTCCATGGCCATCGGCGGATCGGCTCACGACGGCGGGCGCGTGCATGATTGGGTGCCGTTCCCTCCTCGCACCAGTGCAGGTCACGACCCTATGCCATGCCTCGTCCGTCTGACTCAGAGAGTGTGAGATTCTCCCTATGGCCTTGGGCCTTGGCCGCCTTTGCCTTTGCCTCCTTGCTATTTTCCTTTGGCCAGCAGATTCGTGGTGGCGAGGCATCGAGGGAAGTCAGAGGTGCACAGTCATCGCCCGCGCTACCGGACGATGCTCCCGAACAAACCCCGCTGATCCCGAGGCTTTCAACCTTTTCCACCCTTTGTCGCGTTTCGCGTCCCGAGCTGCCGAGCAGAGACGATTGCCTCGGCCTCGAGCCCGCCGTCGCCGCCGCAGTGTCGCCCTCTTGAGGCGCAAACGCTGACTATTTGGCTAGCTATTATGACGTGGACATGTAAAAAGTAGGAGAGAGAATAGGTACTGGCGACGAACAAATAGCCTATCTATTTCACGTAATTTAAGAATATGTGAGATGAGCATGTGGGTTCAGCAATGTAAAATACGTTTTTTCCTTATCTTTCATCTCCATGTCAGCTAACTATATAACTAGTACTAACTATTATCATCGTACTAACTATTATCATCAGGGACGCCCTTACCGGCTCCGGCTCGGCTCCAATTATTCCGCGCCGCGGAGAGCCAGCGAGGCGTGCGTGCGTGCCTACTGCTGCTGATAGTGATACGATCCCAAGTGCTGGAGGCTGGAGCTGCCTCTCCACACCCCGGTCGTGCCACCCGGCGCGCTTTTTCCGCCACGCAGCACACGGCCAGCAGTTGCAGGTAGTAGATGGCGCGAACGGTGCTGGTGCTGCGTGCTGCGGGCGAGCGTGCGTGCGTGCGTGCACATTTCGTGAGGCCCCGAGGGGGTTGCGTTGCTGCTGCTGGCCTGGCCGGCCTCTCTGCTGCGCGCGGTTGCACTGCAGTCTGCAGCTGTTTGTTTATCAACACGCACAATTGTCAGTTTACCCCCCAAGTCATTCATTTGCCAAGCGCAAGTAGAATTGGTGATTGCACATAAGCAAAGAGTGATAAATTGTTCGTCATAAACCTCAATTAACTTGCATAAGGCTATCCGCAACAGTCAGCGGTAAATGACCCTGGGCTTCAAATGTAGCGGCCCGGCCCAACCGGATCGGGCCAGCAGCCGAGCGGGAAAGGATACGCCATTTTTCGGGAGATCGAAGCGGAGCGCCAAATATCGGGACGCCGCCGCGTTCCTCTCCCCGCCGCCGCCCGCATCCCATCGCCTCCGCCTTCCTCGCCGCCCGCCGACGCCGCGCATCCGCCGCCTCCCCGTACCCCTCGTCGCCGCCCGTCCAATGCCCCCGCCCCTCGACGACGCGCGTCCGCCACTTCCCCCCTACCCGTCGACGCCGCGCGCCACCCGCCTCCCCGTGCCGGCCGACGCCGCCGCGTCCGCCTCCTCCCCGGCTCCCCCCGCCCGTCGACGCCGCCGCGTCCGCCTCCTCCCCGTGCCCGTCGACGCCGCTTGCGTCCGCCTCCTCCCCGTGCCCGTCGACATCACAGGCTCGAGAGGGGCTCCTCTACATCGGCAATATCCTGGAGAGCGTCCTGGAGAGTGTTGGATCGACTTCAAAACACAGGTTTTTCTTGATGGCCAATTCACTTCAAATGCACTTTCTTGATTCTTGGAGTGATGGTCAATGCATCTGTTTGTTGATTGAGATTGTATTGCCATCTCCACCAAGATCCAACAGCCTCGTGTGGCCATCATAAACTCTGCCGTCGGCATGTAAATGCACCCAATTGCCATTATTTTCAGTCACCCGACGAGTAGAAACTAGGAGGTTTCAATCTTTTAATCCAATCATCAACCAATCTTGCACCTACAGAAGTCTATAAAAGAACCCCCCCTAACCTTGCAATTATGTTAGTTTGCATGATCCATGGCACTTTGGGCCTTCTACAGGTTAGTACTGCTCTCTCACTTGCTTTCCATTGAACTGAATAATTAGTTTTGAGACCCAATTCTTTGAAGCATGTTTCCTTAGTTTTGTAAACAATTATTGGAACAGTAGTTTTGTAAACCATCTTTCGGTCTCTCTTAGAATTCATATCGAACACTTGTATGAAGTCCGGGATGAGATAGTTTGATAGCATTACTATTTTGCAACCATGTCCGATCGGTTTGCTACTTCAAAACACATGATGAGAATCTAGTTTTGGAACTCATGTCTTACTCGAACTTTCTCTATTGTGTTCACTCTTCGACACATGTTGACCGAATTTTCTTTTCAATGATGTAGGATGGATGACTATATTGCTGCCCTACATGACGCGTTGGTTGAATTTTCCGGAGAAGGTTTTGTTCCTGCACAACGGGGTGTTGTAGGTGGCTCGAGTCTTCTATGAGTGCTTCTACCGCTCCACCTCTTGTGCGCCGCAAGGTGGCAAGCAACAAAGGTCAAGCGGACCAATTTCTCTCCATTTGAAGACACCGTGCTATGCAAAGCTTGGCCGGAAATTAGCCGCGATCCCGCCACCAACACGAGCCGGAGGAAGGAAGCCTTTTGGAATCGTGTGTGCGTGCGAGATACTCCTCAAAATGCGTCGGTTATCCGGAGAGAAGCGTAAGATCAATTATGAGTCGTTGGGATCATATCAAAGCCGAAGTAGGAAAATTCACTTCACACATGGCCCGGATAAATCGTGTTAATCCTAGTGGCATGACGGACGCGGACAAGTCCGTTGGTGCTTCGCTACAAATTTTGCAAGCATAGAAAAACACCCTTTCACCCTCATGCACCGTTGGAATGTTTTGAAAGACGAACCCAAATGGAATGAACTCGAAAAGTAGAATTGACACCCTAAAAAATAGTGCTTCCAAGGACAGCAGGTGAGCACAACGGTTTGAATCGGGACACCGACGATCCCTCACAAGGTACCTCATCGGGAAAACGACCCATGGGGAGGGACGCAGGAAAAGCCGCTAAGAAGAAAGTTGCTTTGCGGCGTCCTCGGAGCATGTGTCCAAGATCCATGACCTCACTATTCAAAAGATTGAGCTATTTAAGGAAACAGAGGTTGAGCGAAAGGCACGGATCGATGAAATGGTTACTCTAGAGAAAGTGAAGTTTGATGAGGCTCGCGAACACCGGAAGATGATGGTTGAGCTAGAGAGGAAAAGGTTGGCTGTGGACGAGAAGCGTCTACAAATGGAGGCCAAAAAGAAAGAGCAGGAAGAGGAGGAGCGCATAATGGCCATTAATCTGGATGAATGTGGACCTATGCAACGATTATACTATGAAGCACGACAAGAAGAGATCATTTTGAAGTTGCAGGCAAAACGGCGTGGTCTGAGTCAGTGATGCATTAGTCATTTTTTCTAAATTATTTATGCCAATCATTTATGTAATAATGTAGTACTGTCTAAATTATTTATGTAATGGATGGTTTGTCAATGGATGGTCTTCTGTAATGGATGCTCTGAAATTTCTAAATTATTTTCTGGGCAGTATGTGGTTATGGACAGTTTGCTGCCCAGTTTCTATTGCTGTATGTGAGAACTGCCCAGTTTCTATTCTTGTGATGGTTACTCAATTCCTGTGATGAACTGCATTTATATGGTCATACTGAATTTCTGTCATTTCTCAGCATACTTGGATTTCTGTATTTTCTAACTGTGCTTACTGAACCCTCCAACCAATTCCTACCTAACTGTCTTGAGCAAAAATTCTATAAACATTCCAGTGTAAGAAAAGCTTGGGCACATTCCCTGCCAAACTGTGCATATATACAATGAAGCTCATAAGATCAAGTAAACTATAAATAATTACAAGCTCACAAGATCAACTGACAGCATAGCAACTGAAAAAAAGAGATGTATTGTGAAATCTTGACTATAGTATAGCTCCAGACCCTGAAATTGCTATGTGAGACAGCTCCTTGCCAACAGACCCTGAAATGTACAATGAACAGCTGTAGCATATTCAGTCCATGACAGGGCAACCATATTCAGTCCATGGAACATTCAAAGATCTAGAGAACATGCAAACAGATCATCTCCATAGGTACTGAACATTCATCATTGTCACAATTTGGCAAGAATAAGCTTTGATCCACACAATTTGGCACTTGCATTGCTACAGATTTCACAAGACATTTTACATAATTATTTAAAGATAATGCTTATCATATAAATAATTCACTTTATTACAGAAACATGACACTGACTATAAATAATTTTACATTATTTCTCCTAGGTTGAACCATATCTCATCCATTGGTGTTCAATGAGATCATTTTGAAGTTGGATGTGGAGAGGTTTGTTACGCAACTTGTGAAGGGTGTTCACAAATTCTCGCCTTTCCTGAATATCTCCATGTGCATTTGCCGCATCAATTTGGGTGCCAATATTGTCGAAGTTGGTATTGGTTGCTTCGGACTTCTCATCCTCGACAATCATGTTATGCATGATAATACAAGCGATCATGATATCGGAAAGACGCTCTCTGTCCCATCCATAAGCCGGCCCACGAATTCATCGCCCACCCGGCTTGAAGCACTCCAAATGCTCTTTCAATGTCCTTCCTTGCACCCTCTTGCATTCTAGCAAAATGCTTAGTCTTCAACTCCATAGGATGCGAACACTTTTCACAAATGTGGGCCGGTCGGGGTATATACCATCGGCAAGGTAGTAGCCCATATCATAAGTATGTCCATTGACCGTGAACCGAACAGAGGTGCCTCTCCACGGATATATGCCGAGAAAATAGGAGACACGTGCGGTACATTAATGTCATTGCGGCCGGGAAGGCCAAAGTAGGCATGCCATATCCAGAGGTCCTTAGATGCCACAACCTCCAAGATCATGGATGGGTGCTTCCCGCGGCCAGTGAACAAACCCTTCCAACCAGCAGGGCAACCCCGCCACGGCCAGTTCATACAATCTAGGCTGCCAACACAACCTGGAAAACCACGCCTCTCATTCTCTTGTAGTAGACGAGCCACATCTTCAGGGGTTGGAGAACGGAGGTATTCCTTCCCAAAGGCATCTATAACAGCACTGCGAAATGACGAAGGGCGTCACGAGCAGTTGTTTCGCCGATCTCCACATACTCATCAACGGCGTCTGCCGGCAGACCATACGCTAGTATGCGGATTCTCGCCACCACCTTCTCGTAGTGCACTCAAGCCCAACAATCCGTGCAATTCTCACGCTCGCTCGAAGTATCCGTTGACGGATCGAACTCCATTAAGAATGCGGAGGAATACATGCTTCTTCATACGGAACCTATAAGTTTGAAAAAAATCGGCAATATGCACATATTGACGGAAAAGACAATAATTTAGTGTGCCATCTTTCATACCTTTCGCGAAATTGCTCGGTGTGTACACGGGATTGTCGGCAAAGTAATGACGAATGATTCTTGCCTCTCCATCGGCATGGTCTCGGGGACAAGTCGTCTCACGTGCATTGAGCGGTGAAAGGAGCTCTCTGCTTCCATTGCTTCGCCACCATCACTTCCTCATCATCATCAAGCAACCAATAATTAGGCCGATCCTCTCGTAATCAAGTACCGAAGGAAGGAGGAATCATCTTCTTCCAATATTTCCCGTGCCGCACCATGGTTCCTTCTCAACCTCAATTTGCCCGCAAACGGATCAAAAAAATATTGTGATTGGTTAGCATAGGTGAAGGACAAACTAACGACTAGCAAGGATTTTGATCTTCATTGGCAAAATTTCACCCATCAACAAAAGTACAAAAGCTGATCCCTCGGCATACAATTTAGATCTAGTGGTCCGTAGAATTGTTTCACATTCAAGACAAGCCATAATCATTGCTCCAGTAATCCACCATGAACAGAGAAATTCCTCATATTAGATGCTTAAATATTAATAGACAACAGATCTACAACTGTCACAACAAGCTATACATGCTAACGAGACTTGTTGTTGATTGCAGGCACACAACAACATCAGCAATGCTTGACATAGGCCTTCCAGACTCACACACATACTACATAGCTCCCAACGGATCCAAGTACGTCGCTAAGAGTAGTACGACCTTGCTTTCACATTCGGATTTTAGTTCCAATTCATTCGGTAGGAGCAAAACATGGCGATATATGGTTAAGCCATGTAGAAGGGGCTTCGCCGCACTCTCAAGCCATGCAAGTAGCAAGATTCTTTGGGAGATATGGTCGGGTGGTAAAAGTATGCGAGAGCGAAGAAAAGGACCTCTAAGGGATGAGGGCTGCGTGGGGCTTGGGCCGAGGTGGGGAAGGCGGAGAGGAGGTCGAGGGGAAGGCGTCCGGGTGCTCACCGGCGGGGGAACGACGATTCCGGCCGGAATCGACGTCGGCGGCGGCGGCGGCGTAGGGCACGACGAGCGGGGCGGCGGCGTGGGGGATGAGGAGCGAGCGCCGGCGTGGACGAAGAGAGGGCGCCGAGGAAGAGGAGAGGTCACCGGCGAGGAAGAGAGGGTGCCGGCGGCGGGAGGGTGCCGGCGACGGCGGGCGGCCGGACGGCGCCGGCGGAGACAGGGGCGTCGCGGGATGGCGACCGATGGAGGGTGATTTAGAGGGTACTGTTGCAGATTCTAATTATTTAGAGGGCTAATTTGTTTACAGGAGACCTCCAAAATCCTTTTGGAGGGTGATTTTTACAGTGCATTGATGCGGACAGTCTAAATAACAACATTGATCACTCACAATGATTAACAACACAAGCGAGAGGATGGAGTGCACCAGCGAGGGATTGCACCTCCAAGTGTGCTATATTCTATTTTGTGTCTTATTTTCTTGTGTGACCTCTTCGTCGTACCACATATATTTGTCACCCTACAAAGGTTTGGCACGACGTCAGCGTTCTTCTCTCGTACATAATTGAACGGTACACAGCTCTTGTCCTAATTTTCATTATGAAAATGCTCCCAAGGTCACCTCCAAGAACACACAAACGTTGTGCGCCAGACTGTCATGTGCTGAGCTAACTTTGGCACGCTATTTCTGGCACTTCCATCCCTGAAAAACTCCAGCAACGTGCTGGCAAAATATGTGCGTATGCTGTAAGTGTCTCCGATGTACTGTGTAATTTCGAAAAAAAATGGCATGGTTTACAAATCCTGTAAATCCCAAGAACCTCCTCGTGCCAAATGGTACCCCTTTGTTCCAATTTGTTTGACCAAAATTGTAAAGAGAAGTACATAGAGATTTTATAGCACTAATATGAAATATATTTAATGAGTAGTCTAACATTACTTACTTGGTATCATAAATGCCAGTCCTTTACTGTACAATTTCGGCTAAACTTGAGATGCTCCAAAAAGGTTGGAATGATCTACGATTTGGAATGAACGGAGTAGTACTTACTATTTATATACCGTGCGTAGTATATATAGTTAGCATAATAAATTAAATAAATATGAATATGGTGGAACAGCCATTGATGCACCAGCCGCGGTGTGGGTGGTGAATTAGTGGTCGGAAAACTAACCTGCGCATGCATTACAAATAGTCAAATACTATATGGAGGCGCCATTATTATTGCTCTACAATAATCAGGCATCGCACAGCAGCAGGGTCTCCATCACACACTCGCGTGCCCCGCTTGCAGTTCGTACTAGTGGCCGTGGACACCAGCTCGGCTTCGACGTCGGATCATATCTTGCTGCATGACTTGTGAACTGTGACCGGTGATTAGTCATATCTTGCACGCGTAATTGCCCAATAATTGCGATGCCCACTTGCGATAATTAGTTTATTTGCGGTTGCAACTAGCTAATCGCCCTGTTCGCTTGGCTTATCAGCCACCAGCCAACAGTACTTTTCTCTCACAACAGATCAGCCAACACCAACCAGCAGTACTTTTTCTCTCAGAACAAATCAGCATCAGCCACCGGCCACCGGTCAAACGAACAGGCTGAATCACTCCTTGTGATGCACAAATGCCAATTCCTTGTTTGCAAGTTATAGGAATGTATCGTGGAAGATGCGGAGGGATAGGCTTTACTTTGTTTATTAGTAGCATTGTCGTCATTCCCAGAGCATCATGTTATACGGAGTAGAACAAAGGACGAGTTCAGGATTTGATTGTGTTTTAACAAAGCTGCATTCTGATTTAAAGAAGTCCATATATAAGTTTTTTCTGAGCTTTCATTTTCTTCTCTGGTACTCCAAGTGTAAATAATCTAGAGTTTTTTCTTTGTTTATTTAAGAAACATGAATCAGGTAAAACAATAACAGTCAAATCTCAGTGCAGACACCTTTATGCTTTGACGAGCAATTCGCCACGCACTCTTTCGATGGTGTCGTTTTGTTCCTAACCGCCCGTTGTGTTGCTTTTTTTAACACACAAAGTGGTTCCATTCCATGCGCGTGCTAAATAATTGCGCTAGATCGTGCAGGCAGTAGACAAATCTCGTTTTTTTTGCGAAACAGTCGATAGAAATCCCTACTGTTAAACTTCTTCCCTTAGCGAATCGTATAAATAAATGAGAAATATATCTAATATCTGGATTTCAGAATTAACCGCACGTTACACACAAAATTGTTTTAAGGGTCAATGATAACACCGGGGGTCCTATCTTTGGCGCAGATATAATAATTAGAGCAACTCCAGCAAGGACCTTCAAATCAAGGCCTCCAAAACTCATTTGCAGACCTAACTCCAAAAAATAGAGACCCTAAATTAGGTCCCAACTCCAGTGGCCAGTGGGGAATATGTATTCAACCCTCTATTCTGAGGTGGACCCCACGCATAACCGCATCCTCCTCCCATCCCCACGCGACGCCCTCGTGGCCGCCTCCCTCCGCGCTCCCGTGTCGAGCCTCAAGAAGCAGCCTTCCCCGTACTCCAAGCGCGAGATGCGCAGCGGCGGCCGCGCGCCGCCGGCGACGAAGACGCGGGTTTCCCTAAACACGGAAGAGACGGAGCCGCCGCCGCCGAGCTGCTCGGACATCGTCACCGCAGCAGCTATCCTGGTCCTCGCACCACGTGCACCGGCCGGTTGTCTCAAGCCTCGATGTTCCCGGTGCCGCGCCTCCGCTCCATGCGACCGCCACTGGGCTCGTGAGGCAGGACGCCGCGGCGTCCTCGTAGTAGTAGTCCCCCGCCCTCGCGGGCGCTCACCGCGACCGCACAAAGGACCAGGGCGCTGAGAAGCCAAGCCGGTCCGCGTCGCCGCCGTGGCCGACAGCTCCGCCGACGGCGCTGTAGGGCAATTGGTGCGCGACGGGGACGTCCTTGTCGAAGGGCTGGAAGCCGACCCACTCCTCGAGCCAGCTCTAGCGCTGGGTGAGCGCGTCGTCGGTCTCGTCCCTGGACGACGACAACGGCGGTGGGTGCCGGATGGGGCGTACTGCAGCGCCTGCACGCACTTGAGCGCAGCCTCCTCCCGGCTCCACGACATGGGGCTCATCTCCTCCTTAGAGAAGATGCTGCTGTCCCAGCCCTCTTGTTGCCCGCCTGCTGCACAGCGGCCGCCGCAGGCCTTGTCCCGGACCAGCCGGATGAAGAGCTCCGGTTGCACGGCTCGACCAGCTTGCTGCCGTCAAATCGAATCTTGTCAAGTTCCTATGGTCACATTTGGTTGGTTCATGGTCAGAAACAATTCAATAGGTGAACAAAACAAAGGAGCGGAAAATGGAGGAAACAGAGCAATGGAACAAGAACAGAAGAGGGAGGAAATCAAGAACGTCCTCTATCGCCCTCCGTCGTCCGGCCACCTCATCGTTGTCTCGCGCACGAACACGACGTCCTCCATCTCCCTTCGTCGCCCATCCCCCAACGTCGCCCCGTGCTTCCGCGCCATGAGCAGCTCCCTTGCCTCGATGCGACGTTTCCTCATGGCCGTGAGCAGCTTCGAACTCGGCCGCAGCTGAGGACCCCGCACGCGACGCCGAGAACACGAAGAACGCCGAGGACGCGCACTACTCGGCGCACCCGGTGGCTGCGAACGAGAACTCGGCCACGGCTGAGGACCTCGCACGCGATGCCGTTAGCAAGTTCGTCGGCGGAGGTAGAGGCGGCGCAGTGCCCGATGTTGGGTCAAAGGGTGCCAGCTCCAGCAGAATCCTCTTGCGCACGGAGGAGGCAGCGGCGCTTGGACCTGCGTTGGCCGCGCACGACACAGAGAAGGAGACCCGCATCAGCGCACGACACAGAGCAGAGAGCACGGCTCCCGCTACCTCCTCCTCCAGGTCCACATCCGCCTCCACATCTACATCGAGCTCCAACTCCACCTCGACCTCCACGCCCTCCCGCTGCTTCGCCACACCGCTGTTGGGTCCTCGAGCTTGAGGAGGAGGTCAGCGGCGTGGGGGGCGAGCACCATGGCACGCGCGTCCCTGGGCGGTGCTGTTGGTGCACCACTGCCGCCCCAGACGAGGCCTCCTGGTCTGCCACTTCCTTGTCGGACTCCGGGCGGGGGCGGCGGCGGGCGACTCCAGGCAGGCAGGCAAGCGGACAGGGGAGGAGATGCGCCGCTGGGAGATGACCAGACAATGGAGGGAGCAAAAAAGAAAAAAAAGAGAAATGGTGGGGCCCACATTTGGAGGGGGGAATGGAGGACCTCCAGAAATGGAGGGTGAGAGGGGGAATTTGGAGAGGTATGCAAAATGGAGGCCTGTTTAGAGGCCCTGCTGGAGATGGATTTTTGTAGCAAACCTCCAAATTTTGGACTAGAGACGCATATGGAGGCCCCCGCTGGAGATGCTCTTAGGGTCCTATCCTAAGAAATGATGTTGTTGGGTCAACAATATCATTTATTAGGATTCTTTGGAAGATGCCGCGTGAGGCAATAGTCTGCCCAATACAACTTCCCAAATGTGCTACTCACATACTAGTCACATGCACTTAAATTAATTAATATCGTCAAAACAGATTTGTGCAAAATTGGATGATTTTGTCAAAAGCTAAATCTCTACTATAAAACCTGGAACCTGGGTAATTGAATAAAAAAGAGGAGTGAGCAAAATTGCTATTTTGCGTTTTCTTAGTTTCCAAACCATAGTAGCACACATGTTGTTTTTAAACTTATTAATAACACTGAGATATTGAACTGCATAAAACCTTTACCCTGTTTTTCTTTGCAAAATAACTTGCTTTGTTTTTGGTGCAAAAATGATAAAGCTAATTCTAGAACCATATCATTCGCTTATTAGGACACCTGAAAGTTATCACGAGTAAATATTCCAAGAATACAAGACCTAAAATCACCACGTCACAACTTAAATTAGAATTGCACTATATTTTTAATTATTTCATAAGCTTACAAATCGGATAACTAAGGTCATATATCTCATAAAAATAAGCTCTTATTATCATTGTTGTGAATATATACTACAATTCTACAAAGAATAAATCCTTGAAGTCTTGAACTATATAACATGAACAGATGAAAAGGATGGAGAACATAATCGCGGAACTCAAAACCAGTAAACACTAAAAAATTGTGTGTGAAATTGATATCTTTTAATAAGCAAAAAATGTTAACATAAAACAAAAACCAACATTTGAAATAGTACTAACAAAAGAACAAAGCCCTTTGATGTTAACACGGGAGGTACAACATTATGTTTTACTTTTTATTTTAGAGAACAACGTCTATCAGGCCCGTCCCAGGGAGGTGGGCAGCCGGTGTGCTGCCCATGGGCCCAAGCTGCTGGGGGCCATGAGCATGAGTATCAAGTGTACAGAGTACACATGCCTAGTAGTCCATACGTGATACACTAATTATCGCACAACCTTCACGTACAGACGGGCGGACGACACGAGACGAGAGAATCAGAGAAGACGAGGCGACGACGTCAGCGTGGTATTAGTGAATAGCAATTCAATGACACCGGTCGGTCTTCCTCTCTTCCCACTTGCTTGCATCACAATCATCCGTTTTCTGTTCACCGTTCTTCTCCTCGCTAGTAGCCGATCCGGCTGATCGCTAGACGCGATCACGCGAGGCCCAGCCCCTAGGCGACATGCCCTTCTCGTCTTCTTGATTAGTGCTCCACGGCAAAGCCGCAGAAGTATGCATTTGATTGCAGTCTTGCAGATGCACACTTGTAGTTTTTTAGTACTTGATTAGTGCTCACAGGGATAGAGATTGGCTTTAAAGACTTAAATATATACGACGAGTTGTCTCTTATCAATACTATTATATATTATACTATTATATAGTATAACTGTTACATTAAAATATTAGATTGTGGGACCCTAAGTGTCTTACTTGCCCAAGGGTCCATAAATTTTGTGGGACGGCACTGACGTCTGTAATCCATAAATTTTGTGGGACGGCACTGACGTCTGTAATACGGATTATTTAAAATAAAAATAATAAAAAAGATTTAGGGACCTGAAATATAATAAGGTGTTAATTACTAGGTTTTTTTCTTTGGAAGGACTAGGAAAGTGTCCGTACGTTGCTACGGGCATATTAATTTTAACAAAATAATCATCATTCCAGTAAAAACTAATCAATAACATTGCACAATATCAAAAGCTCATTTCATTTATTAGAAATTGCAATCCTTGGATTTTAATTTCCACAAAATATAAACTCATCACCACGAAGAAGATTCCTTCCTAAGCATTTCTGCAGCTCTAATTTGAACATAACCAAGTAAGGGACACCTCATTTTGAGCTTTGTACCATTAATTTAAACAAAATGCACAGTTGATCGCATTCATGTCATTGTAACAGTTAAATTTTGTATCCCGAGACTATACAGACACGCAATGTGAAGAAAAGAAAAAAACTATTATTTTCTTATTCTAGTGAAAGTGAAACAAAATGGAATCTAATTAATTGAAACAAAGTAGTATGTTATTCCAGCAAAAAATATCAAAGCATTAGTTAAGTCCAGAAGAGAACGTGCTAAACAAAAATCCAACATGAAAATATTTGATCTTGCTGCTATCAACATGGAAAGTTGCACGCACAACTGATGTAGATTTTTTTAAAAAACGGGATTATGCATTCCATTAACTGAACGACTCAGTGATATCACTGGTCACAATATCCTCGATGCCCGGCGGCACTTCGTCCCATCGAGAGACGGAGTTCGGAGGACTGATACAACCCTGCGCCACAAGAGCGTGCGCAACATGATTACAAGCTCTAGGACAAAAAGAAACTGAACTAGATGTAAAAAGCGACCGGATCAGGTCCTTGATCTCCAAAACAATGCCTCCTCCTGCTGCAAGGGCAAACCCATTTGATTCCATGGGCATCTTCAGCATTAAACAGCTGATGTAGATTGAAGCAGGCTTATCACTGTAAATCAACCGACCAATATTAATAACAATAGGGAGGAGCTTGTGATAGACTATGTCAGCAAGGCATTCCAACTTCTGATGCTTCGTTTTCAGATTAGAAACGATGCGAATTATCAGAAAAACACATAAAATAAGTAGGGTCAAGATTATGCCCGCTTTTGATCCAAAAGGTAAGATAGAAAGTACACCAGTTCATTTGTCATCCCAATGCTAACTTCCCTCGTGCTCATGCGACCTGTATCCATAAGGCTAAAACAAAGTATGTGAAACCAGTGCACAATTTGCCATTAATAAGCAAACAATAAATTTCTATGTATAAGCACTATGAATAACCAATATTTTGATCATAATAATAATAATCACACAAGGTAAAATTTTGTACTACTATGCTATTCTGCATGGTCTGAAACATGAGAAACAAGGCAAGCTGATTGAAATTCGTAGCACAGTAATGAGAGTCTTACCTAGGGGATAGCATTATCGAAAATTACAGTCTCACGTCACGGGCTTGAATGGCAGTCCTGATTTCGCACTTAGCCAGAGCCAGGCCAATACCAATTTATTCCAAACTCCCCCATTCTTTCTGTTTTGCATTAGGCTTTCTACCCCAAAAGGGTGACATTTAAAATTATAATATCCCCAATACTAAGTAGGTTGTACATATGGATTTAAAATATCCGGAGCAACATTTTAGTGCAGGGTACCTGAACTGAAACAGACAAGAGTTTCAGGTCCTCTTTCATAGTTAAAAGCATCACAAAGTTCAATAGTATCCAACACTGTGTAGTAAATTGTACAAGTGGTAGCAATTGAATAATGAACATACCTGTATGGCTGTATTGTCAGAACAATAATATAAGGGATGTAGTGGTGTTTCCCTAGTATGGTGAACTTTGAATCAAGGCATGCATACAGAACAAATACAAGAAGCCCTCCAAGTGCCATCATGTCTAGAAAGACCTAAAAGAAGAAGAAAAAATGTAGTAGCAATAGTAATAAGTGATCACTTGAAAGAGTGACCTAAAATAATTTCGAATTGATCAGAATGTGGAGAAAACAAAGAGTTGTTCATTCCCATGGAAGAAACAATGCATGTCCCTAAACTGTGATTTTGAATTTGCATATTACAAAATTCAAAACAATTATAATTTACATCAGGGGGAGTCAAGAGGCAGATGGACATGCGGAAAATATTGGGAGAACCGAATGATGTTTCAAAAACAACTTTTGTCGGCAATCGCTGTAATCCAAATAGTGATTAGATATGGCAAAAAACAACTGGTAAGTATGTACTCGCCCCCAAAATGTGCACATTGACAAGGGCAAAAATAGTCACAACACAATTGAATCTGGCCATTCAAAATTGCATATGTATGTACATTACCAATTGTAACAGTAGAAAAGGCATATATGTAGAATGGATATTGGAACTGAACTGAAGCAATTCCAAGAGCATAGTGCAATTAACGATTTACTACAATTCCAACAATCCAAAACTCTCCGTTCATCTATTAATAAACTTCATCAGATGTTGTATTCAGAAGTACTTTAACTTCACAAGAGCATAGCGTAGCTTCTACTATGTATCTTCGGAAGAGGAGCATTATGCTAGCAATGCTAGCAACACTAGTAGTGTGTGAGCCAACAACGCTAGCACTGTACTTTACCTTGAATGTGAAGGCCAATTATGCCAGACAAATCCTAGTATGTAAGCAATTTAACATGTACCAGACAAATAATTCAGCATCAGTCATTTATTCCCTAAATCTGAGTTTCTTTAACAGCCTACAAAATACATTATTTTATATGGACGGCAAAAAAAGGGCAAGCAGCGATAGCAATGTTTCAGTGCGGTACAGTCACAAATCATCACCAAAATTGTTTAAATGAGGATTTGTCTACAAAGAGGGAAAAATCGACATCACCACCTAAAGGATTGCAGGAAAAATCAACATCACCACCTAAAGGATTGCATATCCAAAAACTTTGGCTTCAAAATATAGTACCTTGCACATAAGAAAAATAGGCACAAAGAGATGGATCCAACTTTCACGAACGGTTCCTGGTTAGAGGCAGTGGATTCAGTGGCAGTCAGCGAAACCTAGCACCATGAGATAGAGAATAAGATCTTATTTCTGTGAGGATTTGCGAGATACATGGAAAACGGGAGGACCTGCGAGATTTGCTACTTGTAGATTGTTGGGGGGATTCGGAATCAAGCCTTTCGTATACCAAAATAAAAGAGTGTTTTCAGTTGTTCAAAGTTCGATGCGAAAGGCTCGGCGGCGAAACCCCAGGAGCTTTCAAAACCATTTTCATTTCTCAAAACCCATCTTTCGACCATCGCCCTTCGTCACCTGCGGAGCAGCCAAATAAACCCAGCAACCTAGGACGTTAGGGTCTCGGTCAAGCCATTTGGTTTTCCCCACGACGAAACCCCAAAGATGAATCTTACTCACCCAGCTAGTCTTAGCCTGGGTTTCGCTCAAGGGGTTTCATCGTCTCTGACGTCTAATGTTTTCAAGTTTGAATTTGACCCGTGTTTCAAGTGACGAGAGGTGCCAGGCGAAAGGGGAGTCTCCAAAAGATTGGAGGTCTTCTCCCGACAGGCGCACGTGATGATAACAAGAAAGGCGTCGCGATTTGCGGTGTGACATCATGAAGCGCCAATTACGTGGAGACCTAATTGGAGACCTCCCAAAAATAGCCTAGCATCTTCTGTCTCGATTCTTTTCATACGAGGGCATCCTCGGAATGTAAAAAGTCCACTCGTCTCCCTATAAAAGGAAACGGTCCGACACTTGTAAAGGGGATCGACTTTTGAGAAATCTACTGTTGAGAAAGGAACTTTTGGTTGTCTTTGGTTTTGTGTTCTAGTTTTGGTTCTTGAGCTTTTATTACACCTCATTGTTTGTGCTTGATAGCTTCGGCTATCCCACAACAATTGGCGCCCACCGTTTGTGCTTGGCTCGAGTAACAAACCCAGAATGTCCACAAGGAAGAAGAGAACTACCGCCAATTCTACCAAAGGGGTTTTGTCGTCCCTCGACGAAGACCTGAACCCCTCTACCTTGATCACCCAGGGAGAGGAGCTCCCAGAATCCGGCGCTGCACACGAAGCGGAGTTGACCAAACTGCGTAGGGAGGCTGAAGAACTAGCTAGAACCAAGAAGAGGTTGCTAGCAATACAACACGAAGCTGAGATCCAAAAACAAAAGGCAGAGATTGCCGGCTTGAAGGAGGAGTTGCGTGCCTTAAAAGCAAAGCAATCCTTAAGTTTCAATCAACCCTCACCCGAGTATACTGTCCCCAATCAGTCCAACTTCAATGAGCGCACTGAGTTTTTCACCCAGCCCCCTCCGCACACCACTTTCAGCCGTAACCCTTTCGTGAGCCCTTTCGAGTCAGGTCCTTCGCATCAGGACGTTCATACCATCCGCACGAGGTCTTGGGATCCCAAATATCCCTTGTCTCAAGAAATTCAGATCACTCCATGGCCACAAACGTACAGGCCAGTCCCACTCCCCAGATTCTCGGGCCAATCCGACCCAAGGCAATTCCTAATGAGCTACGAAGCCGTTATCCTCTCAGCCGGCGGTGACGACTCTGTACTGGTGAAATCCTTCATCATCGCTACTGACGAGGCGGCAGCACAGTGGTACTCTCTGCTAAGCCCAGGTGTAATTCACGGATGGGACGATCTGAAGCAGCGGATTCTCTCCAACTTCCAGGGTTTCCAGCGTCCAAAACTTACAGAGAGCGACCTTTTCTCGTGTAAGCAGAAGGACAAGGAGCCTCTCCAAAACTATTTCAGGAGATTCATTCATCTCAGAGCCCAGGCGCCGAATGTCTTGGACGCCGTCGCCATTAACGCTGCAATCGTGGGTTTGAGAGCCAACCAGTTTCGCTCGCACCTCATGCGCGAAAGGCCCAGGACGATCCAGCGTCTATACGAAGAGTTCGAGAAGTATTGTCGCTCAGACAATGACTTCAGGATGTGCATGGAAGAGCAATCTCAGCAGAAAAAGTCCGCAAAAGCTAACCAACCCAGCGAGAGTGAATGATCCAATCCCAGAAATGCCCCGCACGCCAATCCTCGGAGCGTGTTTGGCCTGGACGGCGAAAACGCCCAGGAAAACCCCAATCCACAAGCTGACTCACAGAGACTGGTCCCTAACCCGCCTAGTCCACCACACCCGAATCAAGGGGGAGGCCGCAGAGGCGGGAGAGGCGGCGGCAGAGGCAGGGGTCGCGGCAGGGGCCGAGACCACCATGAGAAAAGAAAATTGTACTGCATTTTCCATAAGGAAAACGATGACCATAGCTCGAATTACTGTCCAGACAACAAAAGATTCGAGGCCATCCTTGAGGAGGAGAGGAAGGAAAAGGAGAGAGCGAGCGCCGTAAACCATTCTGCTCCGGCGTGGCAAAACCCTAGCTTGGGAGAAACTCTTTCGCTAATCCTTTCCATCCACCTCAATTCCAACCACCTCCTTCCACTTATCCCCAACCCCACCCTGGCAATCACAAACTTTCTAATCTTAGAATATTGAGCGCAGGCCCATCGAGCAACACCCCATTGCTCCTCCGCCTCCTCCTTTCAAAGGCCCCTCAGCTCCGCCGTTGCCAGCCAAGCTTGAGGGTCAGAGAGATCCCTTGCCATCCGTCGGAACCATAATGCCAATTTCAGGGGGCTCCGCATTGGAGTTTGAAACCAAAAAGGAATGGAAGCACTACTTCCGCGAGGTGCGAAACATTTGTGTGGAGGGAAGAGTCGAAAAAACAAGATGGTCTCACATCCCAATCACATTCTCAGAGGAAGACGTAAGGTTACAAGGCTTCCCCCACAATGACGCTCTAGTGATAGAAGCGAACATAGCGAGTTGGACTCTGGGGAAGCTTCTGGTGGACAATGGTTCGTCAGCCGACATTATCTTCGCTGATGCTTTCGACAAGATGGGGCTCAACAAAGATCTGCTGCAACCCCCAGACACACCTTTGTATGGATTCGGAGGGCGCGTCATCCACGCGCTGGGCAAAGTGGTTCTCCCGATGTCTTTCGGAACAGTCCAAAACGCCAGAACAGAATATTTATCCTTCGACGTCGTGGAGATGTATTATCCCTACAATGGCATCTTGGGCAGAGGATTCCTCAACAAGTTTGAGGCAATCATTCACCAGGCTTACTTGTGCATGAAAATCCCGGCAACGCTAGGGATCATCACAATCTGGGGTCACCAAAACGATGGCCGCAATCTAGAGAGAGGCCGCACCCCAGGACAACGAAATGTGCACGCCCTCAACGAAGCGGTCGAGAGAAATGAGGCGGAAAAGCAGCCGAAAGCAGATAGAGAGAAAGTTAACATGCAGCCGGACTGCGACACCAAAAGGGTCTTACTAGACGCAATGGTTCTGGATCAGACTGTCGTCATTGGCTCCGATCTTTCGGCTGAAGAGGAAGGAAACCTAGTTCAATTCCTCAAGAAGAACAAAGATGTGTTCGCCTGGTCCGCCAAAGATCTCACAGGTGTGGATCGAAACTTCATCGAACACAAATTGAATATCGACCCTTCGGTCAAGCAGCGAAAGCAGAAACTAAGAAAGATGTCCGACGACAAGGTAGTAGCTGTCAAGTCGGAAGTTTAGAGGCTACTTGACGCCACCGTCATCCGCGAGGTCATGTACCCCAAGTGGCTGGCCAACACGGTGCCGATCAAGAAAAAGAATGGCAAGTGGCGAATGTGTATCGATTTCACCGACCTCAACAAGGCTACGCCAAAAGATAACTATCCATTGCCACGAATGGATCAGGTTGTGGACTCTGCGGCCAACGTCGCGGTCATGTCCCTGTTAGATTGCTTCTCTGGGTATCATCAGTGTTGGATGGCGAAGGAGGATGAGGAAAAGACCAGTTTCACACACCCTTTGGAACCTTCTGCTTCATACGAATGCTAGAGGGTTTGAAAAATGCCGGCTCGACTTTCACCAGAATGACTGGGACAATGTTTAAGCCGCAGATTGGCAGGAACATCCAGGCCTACGTCGACGACCTCATCGTCAAGAGCACAAACCGGGCCAGTCACGTAAGCGACTTGGCTAAAACTTTCGCCAACATGAGACGGGCTGGTTTGAAATTAAACCCAGAGAAGTGTGTGTTCAGGGTTACGAAAGGAAAAATTTTGGGATGCCTCATCTCCACCAAAAGGATCGAGCCAACCCCGACAAGATAAGAGCAATCAGAGAAATGGAAGAGCCTAAGACAAAGAAGGACATTCAGAAATTGAATGGCCGAGTAGCAGCTTTAAACAGATTCATTTCAGCTGAGCGAAGCCTCCCGTTTTTCAAAGCACTAAAGGGCAAGGGCACGATCGAGTGGGGCCCCGAGCATAGCAAAGTCTTCGCCGAGCTCAAGGAGTACATCGAGAAGATGGCAATACTCTCGCCACCCTCGTGTGACGCCCCAGGTTTTTAATTAACCCTAATCGTCAGTCAACCCGGCTGACAGTGGTCAAATCACGGTCAACCTGGGTCCTCACCTCGAAAAACTCACTAACCAACTCTAATGAACCCTTTGGTCTAATGGACACACATGTGGGGCCAACCCATGGTCAAAGACTTGGTCAAACCCCACTTAAACCCTAGTATCCATAGATGTCTTTCGGAACTTTTGCCACGTTCTCCAAAATTCACCTAAACACTTCAAAATCTACCTTTATGAAAGTTGTCCAACTTGTTGAGGGACACAATTTTCATGTAGATTGGCATTTCAAATTTTGAGTGGAAAAGCAAGAAAAACTTGCCCAAAGGTTAGTATCTCCTGTTCATGGAAATTGAGTGACATTCAAAGTTGGCAACCTTTTCCTGCAAAATCTATTGAGAAAAACCCCATATAGTCTTTTTGAAAGTGGTAGAGGGTTGCTAGATCTACAACTTTCGTATTCAAAGTTTAGTGCAGTTCTATTCAAAAAATTGAGAGTTATTTGTGCCCAAACATCGGTTCAACAACACAAAATGGGTCGGCCGCGACGCCGCTCCCGCGCTCCATGCCCTCGGCGTTCGCGCCCGTGCGCCGCCCGAGGCGTCCTCCGCTCGAGGCCGGTCGCAACCCCGGGCCTTGCGGCTTGCGAGGCCGCCCGCGCCACGCGACGCGCCGGAGTCCGCGCCCGCGCCACGCGCGGAGCACCGCGCGCGCGCGTGCCGGCCGGACGCGCCCCCTTCGGTCCGGCGGTCCGGCCGCGCCTCCTCGCCCTCGTGCGGCTGCACCACGGCCGGAGCATCACGCCGTCGTCACCACCGCCGGGACATTCCCCTATTTAAGCGCTCGCCCCGCCTCTTCGCGCCGCCCGACCACACCCTAGCCGTTCTCCCGCGCCGCCGTGGCCACCGCCGCAAGCCGCCGCCTTGCTTCGCCTGCGGGCCACTACGCGCGTGAGTAGCTTTCTAAGGGCCCGTAGCACCTTCCCAAATCACGCATTGCCACTCGTGCGCCCTCCCCTCGCCGGAGCCCAAGCCGCCACGGCCGCCGCCGCCGGCCATCGCCGAGCACCCACACCGGCGACATCTCCGCCCCAACCACGGCCACCACCCAACCCTAGGTGAGGTTGTGGTCGACCCCGAACCCTTCCCCGGCCGGGAGCGCCACCGGAGCCGCTGGAATTTCGGCGAGCCCGCCGCCCTGTGGGTCTAGGGACCCAATTCTTTGCCCCAAATCTTTCCAAAGGTCTCAGTGCAAAATTGCATCTTCAATAGTATACCCCATTTGCCGAAACTTGTAAAATGTGTAGAAAATCATAGAAAATTCAGAAAAATGCAAACTCAATTTTGTTGGATTCGTTGTGGAAAATACGACAACTTTTGTTATACCCACATAGTCTGATTCTTGATATGTTTAGCACGAAAAATAGGAATATGAAAAACCTAGATCTGCAATATCTCAACATCCATGAGTCCCCTGTATCCAATTTTTGGATATGTTGTGTGCGATGTTATAACTAGCTCCTGTGCCAAAAATTGCACAAAGTTATGAGGTAAATCTTTTTATGCGAATTGTTTTCCATTTATGCAGAATCTGCCTAGATGATTTTTGTAGCTAAACAATAATTATGTTTTTGTGCCCAACTTGTGCATGCTATCTTTTATGCCAAGGTACATCTATGATGAATTAATCACAATTTTTGAGTAATTAGAAATATTTATTCTTAGTTTGTGAATCTTTTCCTTTGTAATTCAATGATGCAAGATCAGTAGTGATTCTAGGTGTGTTTGTTGGATTTCTAAGATGGTTTAGGACCAGAGAACATGTGCGAGGAAGTTAGGAGCATTTAGATGTTTATTTATTTTTGTATGCTTTTAACTTGAAATGCTAGCTAGCTTTTGTTATTTTCAGGGTAATTAAATTTCTAGTTGCCCAAACCTTATATGTATGTTCAGAGGCCTAGCATGGGTATGTTGATGCTCCAGAAACCCTGTACTGAATTTTTATGTGGTTATTATTTAATAAATCTTGGAAGCCTTTTATAGGTTAATGTTGGATTAAATTAGGAAAATACCGTTTTAATTCGTTTCCCTTTTAGGTGAAGTGTTATCCAACTTAAACCAAGAGCTAAGAATACACCCTTGCTGTTGAAGGATTAAATTGTGAATAATTATCTTTGTACACACCTTTACTAGTGAGAGGTAAAAGTATTAAACCTTCATATGAAATAACAAGTATAAAAGAAAACATTAATTCAAGTGTTTAATAAAAGAATGAAACACATATCAATAATAACCTTCATAAAAAGAAAGTAATAGTTAATTATTTGTTAAGGTGAATATGACTAACAAGAGTTGGATAAGATAAATAAGCTGTCACATCACCTGAACCCTGCATTGCATTCCGTGTAGATCTTCCTGACGGTGACTACTCGCTCGTCCCGGAAGCCGAGGAAGGAGAAGCGGAAGCGGCTCTGCAGTACGTGGAAGTACTCGACGACACCGAGGGTGCTCAGGCTAACCTTGCTGACGAAGGCAAGCCCCGGTGCATATGACCCAACTTTTTAAATTAATATACACTTATCTATGGATGTTTGTGCATTTAAGTCAGGAGTTGTATGGAACCTTAGATGCATGATCCCTAGGTACCTATGCCTTTACTAGTATGATAGGTCGATAGCTGCTAAGCTATAGGACCGTTACAAGTCGGGTGATGATGTCACTCGCGAGAATAGGTTCCTAGGTAGGAATCATAAGATCTCCTTAAATGGATTGCTCATGTGGTAAGAGCGTGGTATGTGGACTCCAGTCCAATGGCTATTGTGGGTTAAGTGTTTGAACGTACTAAGCACTTGTCGGGAATGGGACTGGTAAGCCTAGTACCTTAATGAGGCGGCGAGGGATCTTACTATTACTCATCTTGGGATGCGTCTCACGGCTAGCTACCGGTGGTGTATGGTGAGTCCGGGTGCCTCGCGGGGTATTTCGAATAGCCTGCACCAAAGACTGTAAGATTCGATCCCGACCCGAAGAGTTTTGGGAACCGCTTGGTGGTTGTCCTCGCGGGGGCATCCCACCGTGTGTTTAGGTCTACCTTGCAAGGTTTGAATCAATCGATTGCCGGCCTCTCACCGTTATCTGAGACTACTTACTCCACTAGCCATGAGATCCCTAATGATGGAAGTCGATGAATTTTATGCTTGGTTAATTGTATGGTACAACCTTTTCTGTACTAGATGGCAAACTTAGTAAAGCTTAAACCCACTAGAACTTGTGCTAAAATCCGGAAATTAAGGACATACTCTTTGTTGCTTTTCAGCAAAAGAATCCAGTGGCCAAAAAGCCTTTCATGTCTACAGTTGGTGAAGTAGTTATCACCGATGGGTAAGTCTTGCTGAGTATTAGTATACTCAGCCTTGCTATAATATGTTGATCCAGGTAATGCTTTCGGTGATGTGTGGCCCGGAGAGATCCCGCCCGGCTGGGAGCTGGAGTGGGTGGAGGATGATGACTGAAGGCATCATGGCTGGCCTCCCGTGGTGTTCTCGCTTTCCGCTTAGTTGAATTCCGCTGTTTCGAAAACTCTGAACTACGTCATTATGACAAAAACTCCGATTTGTAATAATTAAACCCCTTCGGGGTAAATTCGGATGTTAATGATGTTGTATCTCTAGACTCGCCTTCGTGTGAGTTTTAATGCATATATATTGATCCTTGTTGCTATGTAAGTGATTTACCGGGCGTTAACCCAGCGACTAACGACAGGATGATACTTTATTACTGCTTAATGACCAAAGTGGATTGGTTTAGGCAGTAGTACGATATTTTCCTTGGCGGGTTGTCACACCTCGCCATTGGAGCCACTTCTCTTATACGTGGCCGCTTAAAAAGCTGCGGTTAGCGCCGCTCTTGTGCGAGAGGTGGAGGCTGAAAAAGGAAAGCTTCAATGTCCCGTCTATTTTGTCTCCGAAGCCTTGTCAGGCTCCAAACTGCTATATTTTGAGCTGGAGAAAATTGCTTACGCGGTGGTTATGGACACGCGAAAGCTCAGGCACTATTTCGAGGCACACAAGGTCACCGTGCTCACGGATCAACCCTTAAATGATTTGTTCATCAACAAGGAGGCCTCGTCCAGAATTGCCAAGTGGGCAACTGAGTTGTCCAAGCATACAATAGACTTTGGAAAGAGGTCGGCAATCAAGTCGCAGGTTTTAGCAGACTTCATTGTAGATTGGACCTCACCAAGCAGTGTTACTACTGACGAAGAATTGGTGCCGGTTTGGGAGATCAGATGCGACAGAGCCTAGGGGCGCAAAGGTGCTGGCATCGCAGCCATCATCGCCTCACCGACAGGTATCAAGCTAAGATACGCCGCAAGGCTAGACTACAAAGACCCATCCGATAGGTGCACTAATAACACAACCGAGTACGAAGCTTTACTGCTGGGCCTTCGGAAGGTGAGAGCCCTAGGGGCCAGCAATTTCTTGGTCAAGTGTGACGCCAAGGTCATCAAGGACCACGTGGAAAAGGAAAGCGAGGCCAGAGAGCCGGAGCTAGTCAAGTATCTCGCGGAGGTGCGCAAAATGGAAAGGCATTTCTGGGGGTTCACCATCGAGCACCTGCCAAGAAAAAACAATGGCGAAGCCAACGAGCTCGCAAAGAAAGCTGCAAGGGGGGAGGCGATGCCTCTAGACGTATTTTTCGAGATCTTGACCGCCCCGTCCACAAGGCCGGACAAACAACCGCTCAGCACAGTCAACGCAATTGCTAGCTTGGACTGGAGAGCTCCCATAATCGCTTTTCTTCGCAGACACTATGAGCCGGTTGAAACCCATGATCTCAAAAGGATGCAGGCGCGGGCCAAGGGTTACATCCTCAAGGACGACATTTTGTTCAAGTTGGGAGTATGTGCACCATTGCTAAAGTGCATTTCTCAGGACCAAGGCATCGAACTCATGAAGGAAATTCACGGAGGAATGTGCGGATCACACATAGCAGTGAGAGCCCTGGCCGGAAAAGCTTTTAGGCAAGGTTTCTATTGGCCAATGGCGACAAAGGATGCTGAGCACATCGTCAGGACTTGCAAAGCTTGCCAGTTCGCAGCAAAACATCAGCGAAGGCCTGGGGCTCCATTGCAGCTCATCACGCCCACCTGGCCGTTGCAACGCTGGGGAATGGATATCGTTGGGCCGCTCCCAACAGCCCAGGGCAACTTCAAGTTCGCGGTGGTCGCAATCGAGTATTTCACCAAAATGGATTGAGGCGAGACCTCTTGCTACCATCACCTCAACCACCATCAGAAAATTCTTTTGGCAGCAAATCATCTGTAGATTTGGAGTGCCCAGAGAGCTCACTGTTGACAACGGGAAGCAATTCGATTGCCAGGATTTCAGGGAGTATTGTCGTTCAATCGGAACAAAGCTCTGCTTCGCATCCGTGTACCACCCTCAGTCCAACGGCGCAGTAGAAAGAGCCAATGGGCAAATCTTCTCAGCCATAAAGAAATTCTTTTCGAGCAGAAGAAAGGAAAATGGGCGGATGAATTATCGAGGGTCATTTGGTCGCATAACACCACAGAGTCAAGAACTACCAAGTTCACTCCATTCAGACTATTATACGGGGCCGACGCAATGTGCCCTGAAGAGCTCGCCAACGAAAGCGCCAGAGTTTTGGTAGGAAGCCCTCGTGAGAACAAAGAAGTCGACAAGGACTTAGTGGAAATCGACAGGCTGGACGCAGTCCAGAACCTGCTGAAATACCAAGAAGAAACCAGGAGGTGGAGAGACAAGAAGGTATCCCTCAAAAACATTCAGGTGGGAGACTTCATCCTGAAGAGAAAGAAGAATGCCGACACAGTAGGCAAGTTCCAGTTTTTTGGAAGGACCATACGTGGTCTCAAGCTCTGTTCAAGATGGGGCCTTTCGTCTCAAGGATGAGACGGGTGTGGAGTTTCCACATTCGTGGAATGTGGACAACTTGTGCAAATTTTTCCCGTAGTTTGCTTCAGTAGGAGTCCGTCACACGGAACTATAAGTGCGGAGGACTCAGCTAGTTTTACATTTTTCAGTCTTTACTTTCACACATTTTAAATTCAATAACAAGGCGGGTACTCTTTTCCTCACATAGGGACGACTCCATCATGGAGCATGAGGTTTTTAACGAGGCAGCCTTGATGTAAAATTTCTTTCCCAATGAATGAAATAGTTCCTCCCTATGATTTGTTGTTTTTTTGTTTTTGATCGCATAATTTAAAGTGCTATCTTAAGATAGCCCATCCCAACAAAGGATGAATTGAAGTGCTATCCTCAAATAGCCCACTCCGAAAGCGAGTGCATCAAAGTGCTACCCAAGGGTAGCCCACCCACAAGTGATGCAGTCAAAATGATTCACAAGAATCAATCCAGCAAAGAGCTGCCTCCTTGGCAGCCCGTCCGAAAAGGGCATGCGAAAGCGATTCGATCTCGAATCGAAGAATCCCGAACAAGGTACCACAATCGTCGATTTTTTACAAAACCATCATCGCAAGCGACACCTATCACCGTAATGAGAAACCTATTCAAAAGCCAAAAAAGAGCGTACGTTGTCAAAAAACAGCCCAAAAGCTATAAAATTTGACAGGTGCACACAGCTTCTAGTCCTGCAATGCGTTTCACGCCGAGGCGTCGCATTGCAGGCTAGCTCGTCCAAAACGAGAAATCGCAATCGTAAAGCAAATGACTTCATTTCAGCACATCGTACAAATTAAACGATATTACACAAACTTAACGGGTACAAGTAAACACGAGTGGGCTCTAGCTCTCCCCGCTTTCGAAGGGGGAAGACGTTTTCTTCCAAAAACTCTGAGTCGAAAGCGGCGAGAACTTTAGCTTGAAACATTCAAAAGTGCTGGTGCGGTCAAAAGTTTCAGGTAGCACCTCCAGCGCCATGACTTCGTACCCCATCTATCAACACGGCATATACAAACTTACACTTTGATCACCAAAAATCTAAATGGCCGCTATGCCAATTCCCTAAAGAGTTCGGGTTCATCCTAGAACTACACGGTTGGATCAGGGGCGGAGTCACAGGGAAATCCTTCGTGATGAAGAGGAGCCAGAGCTTCGCCAGTCACAGGATCCACTAAGCCACCTTCGACATCAGACGCTTCACGAACAGGGGCTCCGAGGATTCCTTGGTCGACAACATCATCGCTCATCTCCGGCGGCCAGTCTCGGTAGGGTCCGTAGGGCCCAAGGGTCGCGTCGGGTCCGTGGGTCGCCCGATGCTCACGAAGCTCCAGGGCTTGTTTCTCCTGTCCAAAATAGAACTATGAGAAGGAAGAAAACATTAAGAATTAGTGTAAAGATTCCTCAATAAATATGATCGTAGTCAAAGCAAGCCGAAAGGTCTTACTTTCGCCAACCGGTCCACAGCTTTCTTCCGAGAATGCGCTCACCCACTTTTAGCCCAAAAGTTGCAAAGAATGATCTTGTTAATCAGCTCAACTGTCTTGCTTGGGGCTGGCACATCGTCGGAGGAAGGGAATTCGAAGCCTCGACTTCCGAAAACTCCAAAATGGTCGCAACCCTGTTGCTCGAGAAGATGCAGCAGCATTTCAGAACAGGTTGCCGCTCCATAATCCCCGATTTTGCTCATAGTGTTGGGAAGAAGCTTCAGCTCGCTATGCAACCACTCCACAAAGCTTGAGATGTTGTTAGTAATTTTGAAGTCCTAGGCTTTGGCACCAAAGCTCTCTAGTGCACGACGATACGCCATCGCTAAATATGCCCCCCATTGATGGCAATAAGCTTCGTTTTTCTCTAAAGTGTCTTCAAGCTCACCTTCACCCTTTCCAATTCTGCAATGATGTTGGCATTAGCTTCCAAAAGGATCTTCTGCACATCGTACTGAGTGACCATATCGTTCAATTCGGTGCAGAACTCTTCATAGCATTTCAAGCTCGATTCCAGCTCTTTCTTCAAAGCATCCATGGCATCACGCTGCTTTGCGCGTTGGTCCGCCAGCTGACGAGACTCCTGTTTCAATTTCTCGTTCTCCTTCCTCAGGTGTCGGTTCTCGTCTTCCAAAAGTCTTCTTTCTTCAAGGGAGGTCTTGGCCTCCGCAGCCGTCTCTCAAACCCTTTCTGGCAAGCGACGACACCTTTCGAAAGAAAGGCTCGCATCGTCTTCATCAAGTCCTCTGCACTCAAACCCTCCAAGGAATGCTCAAAATCTGCAAACAAAAAACAATGAGCAGACACATTATTCATTTAGACACCTTCGTCCAGTTCCAATAGCTGAAGCAGCAAGTCAAAATGCTATAAGTAAAACAGTCTGTGTGATGTCGTACCGGGTTCCACCAACATAGGGTCAAGGCCTGTTCTGGGTGCCAAAGGGCCCGCTTCAAGTTGTAGCAATTCTTTTTCCTTGTCCTTGCTGCTCAAAGTGACCAAAGTCTTGGCCACTAAAATCAACACAGAATCGAAAGACGTTAGTAGACAGAAAATATGTTCCCTAGGGAAGACACGAAAAATCATCTTCAAGTAAAAGTATCGCACCAGCGTCTTCAAGTTGGAAAACGTTGGCTGGCTGTCATCGCCGGCACCGGTGTGATTTCCTCGGCAGCTTTCGCAGCAGCCTCGTTAAGATCATCCGACACCGGCGGTGGCGAACGAGACGCGTGCGCCGCGGATTCCTCAATTTCCGGAGCATCCAAGTCGATTGGGTCCTGGGCCTTCAGACCCGAGCTTTTGCCCGGATTCATCGCAGTCTCCTTTGGGTTGCTTTGGGGCTGCAAAGCAGTAATTTCTTGATCTCTCATTGCCAAAGTAGCATCGTCATCGATGTAGCACAGATCCTCGGTTTCGTCCACGACGTCCACAAGGCCGGCCACGCGCTCCTTCGGGGCGGTGCTGGCCATGGCAATCTGCTTCTGAATCATTTCAGCCACGCGCTTGCCCCTGGCATCACGCGCCTCCAGTTCTTCAGGATCGGCCAGAGCTACCGATGGTGGCTCCTCAGCCATTTTCTGCGTAGTCCCCCTCAGAGGATAAGATGTACAGGGCTGAATCTGAGGCGTCGACAGAATGTCAATGTCTTCATCCGTCTCCGCGATCGGATTGGCTCGTGCCTTTTTCCCGGAGGGCTCATCATCGTCGGGACCTTTCTGAAAGTGCATCTAGGCCCCTAAGTGGATTTTGGTGAATTGAATGACAAGGCGATTAAAGGACTAATGCTTTTGTCTAAGATTGTGAGCAGGTTTTCATTATATATTCATGAGCTACTTTTGAAGTATTTTAATTATGGATGTATTTTATGGCTCACATCTACAAAGACAAGTATATGGTGCAAGACTTCATGAGTTTATTGAAAGAGAACAAGATGATGAGTATACATTTTATGGTTCTAAAAATTGGAAGCTTGCATATCAGTTGTCAATCAAGATCAAGCATTTGAAGCGGTATTTTCAAATGAAGGTTATTTGCGTGTGAAGCAAAGTGGAACTCAAAGTGGATTGGATAAGTGATGAAGAGATCAATCGAGATGTCTAGGGTGAGGGACTAAGCAATCTTTGGGGCCGTAGCTAAGCCGCCATAAGTGTTTTGCTAGGGTGAAGGTCTAGCATCCGTGGGGTCTTCAAGTATCATATTCAAACCTTAACCGAGAGAAGCTTTGCAAGTCATCAACTCGTTAAGATTGGCAACATGGAGTGGCCATGGATCCAAGTGTGCATTCTTATGCTATATGGAAAGATCCTAAGTCACTAGCTCAAGTATGGACGTGCTCAAGTCAAAGGCTATGTTGAAAGCCCTCAAGTGGTTATTGATCAAGTATGGCAAGAATTGAAGTTGTTCAAGCTCAAGAGGTCATCAAAGCTCTTTTACTCTTTTCTTGAGTATAGGTATGCCGTACTATCAAGAGGGATGCAACTTAGCGAGTTGACCAAGTCAAAGTGCTCTTTTAGTTGACCTAAGTGAGATCTAGCCTTTGAGTGTGCTAACAAGCCCTCCTAACCTAACCTGGGTCATTTCATCTTGGTGGTGAAGTGCTAGTTTCCTTAAAAGAGGTTTCGGGGGTAACTTGGGCCTGACCGGTCTGATCGGTCAGAGGCACCGGTCTGACCGGTGCCGCTAGCCCAACGGCTAGTTTTTCGTACACCGGTCTGACCGGTGTGAGGCACCGGTCTGACTGGTGCTGCCCGGGGACTAACGGCTAGTTTTCTCCTTTGAGGGATATAAATACCCCAAGCCCTCTTCAAGTGAGGGTTCGTTGGTTCTAGTGTGTTTGCCGAGGTCCCAAGCCATTTCTAACTAGCTCTAAGCCTTAGTGGCTCTCCCCAACCATCTCTTTGTGAGATTTGTGGATTCAAGCCATCATCTTTGTGTTGGGTTGAGGAAGTGAGCCTAGGAGTGACTTTGTGAGCTAACAAGAGCGAGTTCCATAGCTTGAGCACTTTGGTTTCGAGTCTACAAACTTTGGTGCATTTGTTACTCTTGGAGGTTTGCCTCCTAGACGGCTAGGTGTCGCCGGCTAGCTCCAAAGGTTGTGGTGAGCGACGGGAAGTTTGTAAGGGCTGCGATCTTGCCTCTTCGTGGAAAAGATCACCTTAGTGGAAAGGAGGAAAGTGGTTGAAAGAGACCCGGCTTGTTGTGGGAATCGTCCCTTACAAGCTCCTCAACGGAGACGTAGCCATTCCTCAGTGGGTGGTGAACTTCGGGAAACAAATCCTTGCTTCTTCGTGTGGTTCGACTCTCTTAGTTGTTTTTCTAGCATATTTCATTTGCTTCCGCCTCGATCTACTTGGGTGTGTTACTTGTGTGTGCAGGGCTCATTACTCTGCTTGTGATCATCTACCCTGAGTTTGGTTCGTGCTAGAAGCCAAGAGGTGCTTGAAGTTGTTTTTGCAGGTTCTCTGTGCTACACCGGTCTGACCGGTGAGGCGCACCGGTCTGACCGGTGTCACCTGTGAAGTCCAGTGCTTGACCGGTCTGACCGGTCACCATCACCGGTCTGACCGGTGGAGCACTGTCAGCTCAAGTGTTTGGGGAGAAGGAGTTTAAATTGGTCGTCACACCTATTCACCCCCCTCTAGGCGACATCAAGGTCCTTTCAATTGGTATCAGAGCTTGGTGCTCCGATTCGAGCTTAATCGCTTGGAGTTCTTCGATGTCGACAACTTGTGAGGTACCGTTTGAGCCTCTAGCTCTAGATGGCTCAAACTATTCTTCTTGGTGCTCTAATGTTCTCATTGCACTTAAGGTTTTGGGCCCTACCGCTGAGAGCATTATGGTTGTGAGTATCCTTCCAAAGGATGAGACATGTGTCTCGCCAATGGACTTGGAGAAGAAGCAACTCAATGCCGTTATTACTAACCTTTTGTGTAGCTGTGTATGTAGAGAACTAAAGTATATTATCTTGAAAAGCAAAAAGATTACCGAAGATGCTCATCTCATTATAAATTAATACTTGAGTTGGTAAACACCAAATGGGATGAACTCGAGAGCGATGATGAAGATGAGTCAGTGGAGATGTGCCCTACCTCTACAACATCCCCTGATCATCAAGCATCAAATCCCAAGCAAGAAGAAGAGCAAAGAAGCGAAGACGCTGTCCCTCTGCAGGGACCGGTCAGACCGGTGACACCCACCGGCCGGACCGGTGCCCAGCGGGCACACCAACTTGCTTGATGGCCAAGAAGGAGAAGAGACGCAAGAAGAAGAGACAAGCCAAAGGGGCTAAGGACCAAAAGATTGAAGCTTCAAGCTCTTCGTCAAGAGAACTTGAGCTTCTCAATTCCGAACTTGCATCCTTGGTTTGTAAGTATGAAATATTGGCTAACAAATATGATCATGACATCAAATCCTTTGCTTGTAGAGCTAAATTAGAAGAAGATGCCAATGATGATCTAGAAGCCAAACTAGCGAAGCTCACTAGCGAGCATATGGTCCTACAAGCCAATCACAATGAACTTGAACTTTCCTTTGAGAAGCTTGTTGATTCTTATGCAACACTAGAGATAGCCCATGAGGTTGTGCTTCCATCGGTAAAATCTCTACAACCTCTATCTCACACATGCACATGCTCACAAGTTCAAATTGTTTTATCTAGCGCTAATGATTGTTTGTCTCAAGCAAGCCAATCTAGCATTGAGCATGTACTTGTAGAATCTTGTGATGACCTCATTGCTGAAGAAAATGATAAACTAAAGCAAGAGGTCGAAAAGCTCCAAAAGGACTTGTATGTGTTGAAGGAGAAGAGCAAAGTGCAACCTTCTCAAGATAACCGTGAAAGCATGGTGAAGAATCTTGGGAAGGGATCAACCGCCACTAGTTCAACCCCTCAACAACATACAAGGTCCCACAAGAACAAGATTCAAGAAAAGAGCGAGATTGGGCAAATCAAACCCCAATATCGCCCGATCAAGCACAAGGCACAAGAGTCACTCTCCAAGAAGCCTAGAAGCTCCAACAAGTGGAGGGTGTGCTACAAGTGCAGAGAGAAGGGACACCTTGCTGACTCGTGCCCAAAAGCTACAACGGGGAGTGGCTCGACCGTGACGGGTCGACCGTGCATGCCACCGGTCAGACCGGTGCTGGCCAGGGCAGCCCCACTTCAAGCAAACAAGGCAAGGAAGCCACCTTCTCCAAGAACAAGACTCAGAAGCAAGTGTAGAAAAGAAATTGCAAGGAATGGTGTGATCAACAAGAACAAAAGTCGCATTTGCTATGAATGCCGTCAAAAGGGTCACTTGGGCAAGGATTGTCCAAATGGTAACATTCCGAGATCAAACCTTGTTCATTATGATTTCCATAAGCTTAGGAACGACAAGAATAGAACTTGTGCTATGAGGGAGATTAGTTCACCTCATTGTAGCACGAGAGCTATTTGGGTTCCTAAGCACCTTGTAACTAACCCAATAGGACCCAACAAGTGTTGGGTACCAAGAAATGCTTACTGAGCTTACAGGTTGAAAGAGATGCATTGAGCACATGGTTTGGAGGACTTGGAAATCTTGAAGGATTCAATTGACCATGTGAAGAGCAAACTCATATATTTCGTGAAATAAATGTCATCTCGGTAACTAATGCGCTCAATTGAGTCTAAGTCACTTTGGTTCTTGACGAACACTCATGTGATGCTCTTCTTGCATAAGCAAAGCATGAGGTAGTGACTTTGATTATTTTTATGAAAATTTACTCTCTCATGCCATTCGATGCTTTTAATGGCTTTCTAGTAGAGCAATGCCTTATCCTTGGTTGCGGGATCGAAATTAGTAATACATTCACTCACTCAAGGAAAAGGGAAGGTAAAATCACCAAAATGGGTCGGGTGGTGGTCACGGTCCGACCGGTGCCAACGCGACAAGTGCAACTTGGGCGGGTGACCGGCACGAGTGCCGGGTGACCGTACGCCTCGCATGCTTTGCGGGGGTGACCCGGTACGAGTGCCCGGGTGACCCGGGGTTGTCCAAACCCTCAAGAAAAAGGGTGATTTGGCATCAAAGGTTATGAGAAGCTAAACACATATCAATTATCAAATCATTCATGTGTTGTGACCAAGTTTTGGAATGAGACTCAACAAGTTCTTAATTGAACAAAGTGCCTTGATCGAGAAATTCAAATTCTCTAGCACTACTTAAGGGGGAGCTCATTACAACACTTGTGTCACTTGTGGGACTAACAATTTCTTCTAAGTGATCTTGTAGTCTCATTCGTTTGTGCATCTCAAAGGAAGCTCTCGATAAGCGTAACTTCCAAAAGAACAAGTAAGAGCTAACATCGTTTGAAATTTAATATATGCACAAATGAAATGGCCTTAAGGCAAAGGTATGTTTTCACGAAACTCATTGAAATACCGTAATGCATCTAGGCCATAACATCATGCTAGTGTGCCATCCTTAGCATGTAATTACTTCAAATGGACCTCTTGAGCTCCTCTCTAGATATTTGGTTGATATCTTTACTTCCACTCGTCTTTGTGTCTCGAGGATGAAGATATGAGCCAAATATGCTTGTTAGGGCATTCATTTGAAGTGGATGCATGCACTTTGTGATGTAGGATAGATTTTTCGAAAAATCAACTAGCATGTATAGGAAGTGTGCTTTCTTTGAAAAATATTTGGTTCTTGGTCTTAGTGACCCAATCAACTTAGTTGTGACTATAGTTCTCCTTGTTTGACTGATGGCTAGTCACAATTAAGAAGATTTTCTCAAGTCCCTAAAAATCAATTGTTACTTATCTCTCTCAATCTTGGAAGGATCAAGAATTCACAAATAAATTGGTTAATCCTCATTCTTCTAAGAATTGATGGTTTTTGGATCAATATCATCTTACTATCTCATATCCAAAACATCTCTAAAGGTTGAAATGGAAATTCTTTGTTGTGGCTCAAAATCTGTTTCTCAAGGGCACACCGGTCTGACCATGCAAGCCACCGGTCTGACCGGTGGTGTCCTTGAAGTCACATAATCATGCTTATGCAACCTAAGTGGATGAGAATTGTCCTATAACATATTTGGAGAAGTTTCAAGGAGCAAAATCTCAAAAAGGAGAAAAAGGGTCGGTACTACCGAGGGCGTGTCGGTTCTACCGATAAGGACTCTCTGTTGAATTTTATCAGGATCTTCGGTTCTACCGGGGGTGGGTCGGAAAAACCGATAAGGCCTCTCTGGCTTGACCGGCGGCCGGCCACCGGTCTGACCGGTGACCGTCACCGGTCTGACCGGTGATGCCCGGCGTCAGCCCGTGGGGCCACAGTAAAAGGAATCCTCTTTTACCCCCCTCCTTCTCTCTCCTCTATCATTCACCACCCTTTCCTGCCTCAAACCGTGAACACATTCCCCTCCCTCTTCCCTCCTTCATCTCTCTCAAAATCCATGGTGTTTTGAAGATTGAACCAAGGAAAGGACTCGAGATTGGAAGCAAAAGGATCTCCCAAGGCCCCTCTTCACTTTCCCCTTCAAGTTTCTTCGATTCAACTCGATTCAACTCTCCAAAGGTATTCAAACCTTTCTTTTGCCCGATCTTCTCACATGGTGCAAAGTTTTGAATTCCCTTTGGTAGAACATCTTCTGAGATCACCTAGAAGACATTCCTATAGATCCATAGCGTTTTGTTGGACACATTGTGAGAAATCACGAATTGGGGTCGGACGGCCTTCACCGGTCTGACCGGTGGCCGTCACCGGTCTGACCGGTGGCCGTCACCGGTCTGACCGGTGGCGCATGTTCACCCCCAAATTGTGTTTTCTTCTTGTTTTTCAACACATATCTATTCTAGGATGTCTTTTGTTCATCTAGACCAAATCTTAGATTAACACTCGCTCGATTGAATGTGGGAACAATTGGCTCGCTCCGGGTGGCACGGTCGGCCGACCGTGCCCCTCACCGGTCCGACCGGTGTGGCCTGCACGTACCCAATTGTTCTGAACTTTCAAGAATCAATTCCAATTCAATTCAATCTTTTTCCTAGAGTCTTATACACTTTTGTCATCCTATGTGTGACTCAGGACAACAGCTATGGTGCGGGAAAAGGAAGGGGCAAAGAAAAGAAGAGAAGAAGTCCTCACTCGCCGAGGAGCTATCCCCGGTGATTTTGGGGAAGGGGGCAGCACTGTCAACATCAGCGGCAAAAGATTGAGACGCCGCTCAACTCAAGCAAGTGCTGAGGATCCTGATCTAGGAGGTGACACCGGAACGAGCAGTGATGACAATGTTGAGGATGAGACCTTTCCGGGTCAGTTTGAGTTGAGGAGGCACCAGGAGGCTGGGTCTGACAGTGATGAGGACGAGGATGAGGAGGATGAGGAGGAGGATGTAGATGCTATGGAAGAGGATGACGACGATCAGGGTAGGTTGAGGATCATGCCACCTACTTATATTTACCCTGACAGGCCGGTGAAGTATCACGGGGTTGGCATGACCAAGGCCCTGAAGAAGCTGAGGGACAAGAACCCTTATGAGGAGGGCAAGACCGCGTCGGATCCGAGGTTTTGGGCCAAATTTCAGCAAGATTACTATGCTACAGTGATTATAAAGAAGCCCAAAATCACACACAAGGCACAATATGTGGATTGGGAGCACATGGCTAGGAAAGGAGACCCTATATTTGATGAAGTCATGAGCAACTGTGAGAGGCAAAGGGTGAAGACACTTATGGGGTTCCGACAGGATTGGAACAAGGAAATCATCGCCCAGTTCTTTGCCACAGTGCACTTTGGTCACATTGAGGCCGACAGGGCTATGATTTGGATGACCAACGGCCAAAAGTACTCCATTACCTTCCACAGATTTTTGAGGTGCTTTGGGATCATGGCGGGAGATGGGGAGCTGAGGAAGCTCCATGATGAGGGGGAGCTGGAGAAGGATGCTTTGCATGTGATGTACCCTCGTGGTGAGCATGCCAACTTTGGGAAGGTGAAGAACCTCTACACCTACTTTGCTGTCCTAAATAGGCTCCTCAGGGTATCTATCACACTTAGAGATGGAAACCCCTCAGAAATCACAAAGTTCCAGAAAAACTTGATGGTGGCTTTGAGGCCGGGAGCTCCGGAGTTCAGTGTTGGGGACTTCATTTGGCAAGAAATTAAGCATCTATCCGAGGACCCCAAGAAGATCTGCAGCTATAGCCCTTACATCATGTATATGATCGAAAAGGTTGCAAAGACGGAGTTTCCGAAGAATGTGACACACAAGCCTCTGAAGCTCAACCCAAGCAAGAATCCTCGGCTTCCATCACCTAGAGTTGAGCATGCACCGGGTCAGGAGGAAGAAATTTTTGAGGAGGGAGCAGCTGGACCAGATCCGCCTCGGGCGGGGGACTCGGATCGGGCACCGGTCCGGCCGTGCCGAGCACCGGTCCGACCGTGGGGTGGCCGGCAGCCGGACGGAGCCACGCGATCCACCTCCCCTTTGAAGAAGTTTCTCAACTTCATTTTTGGGATGTGCGAGGAGCCGCATGACATCCAAGTTGAGCAACAGAGGTCAAGACGGGCAAACAAGCAAATGAGGGATACGATGAAGCTAATGCACAATGCCCAAGGTTTTCAACCTCCTCGCTCTCCACCATCTCCAGAATCTCCACAGGTTGAGATACCTTCCTTTGAGGAAAGGATGAGAGGATGGGCCAACTTGGACTTGCTTAACCAATATGGCCCCATGTTCTTCGAATCTGAGCAAGGACAAGGATCGTCCTCATCGGTTCCTCCTCCACCTCCACCCTTTGTACCTCCTCCTCCGGATGTGGCTGGATCGTCTCACTTCATGGAAGAAGAGCAAGCACCCCCACCTCCTCCACCTCCCGAGCAAGTGCAAGATTGGGGCGCTCACTTCTCCGCAGAGATCTTTGGCTACACTCCGTATTACTACGGTAAACACAGCGCACCCATAGCTCATCCATCTCAAATCACCGTCCCAGAATCTATTTATCTAAACTCTCCCTTGCATTGGATACTTGACAAATCTCAAATAGGAGGGAGCTCTCACCCCGGAGACGGGTCTCAAGGACAAGTGATCGACGAAATGCTTCTTCTCCAGTCCCTTCTTGGATGCTTGATGACAAAGGGGGAGAAGAATCAAGATTAAAGCCACAAGTTTGTGCTGTCTGGGTTGCTGTCTGTGTTGCACCAGTCTGACCGGTGCCTGCTGGCTATTGAGAGAAGCCATGTAATAAGTTAGAACTTCATCTCAGTGGACTTCAGAACTTTTGTATGAGTGCCACTGTGTGTTTTAAACCTTATTGTAATATTTAAGCGACCTTATTGTTAGATTGTGATGCATGCTTTGAATGGTGTTTGTTTGTGTTGGCTAAATGGAGCAAGGTGATCTAAACCAGCTTGCAACCCTGGCATGATCACCTTGGACCAAATAGCACGCACTTCTGTTGCTTTGTGCGCTGACTGGACCTGACCGGTCTGACCGGTGAGGGGCACCGGTCTGACCGGTGCCGCCCGCCTGAGCGGCCGGGCCGGGATTCCGACCGGTCTGACCGGTCAGGGGCACCGGTCTGACCGGTGCTGCCTAGTCAGCTCACTTTTCTTTGCTTTGTGCATATCTTGTCATACGCATCACGAATTTTATTTTGTCGCTCACACATGTTGCACTCCACTGATTCTAAGATATAGGGGGAGCTCACACGTCTTTTCTTCCAAATTTGTGCTAATGGCATTTAAGGCCAATTTTTTTTGAAATCCAACTCAAAGCACAAATTAAGGGGGAGCTCTAGCTATATCTAAGAATCTAAACGCGCTTTAATGTTTTATTTGTAAGCTTTAATCGAGTTGTCATCAATCACCAAAAAGGGGGAGATTGAAAGTGCATCTAGGCCCCTAAGTGGATTTTGGTGAATTGAATGACAAGGCGATTAAAGGACTAATGCTTTTGTCTAAGATTGTGAGCAGGTTTTCATTATATATTCATGAGCTACTTTTGAAGTATTTTAATTATGGATGTATTTTATGGCTCACATCTACAAAGACAAGTATATGGTGCAAGACTTCATGAGTTTATTGAAAGAGAACAAGATGATGAGTATACATTTTATGGTTCTAAAAATTGGAAGCTTGCATATCAGTTGTCAATCAAGATCAAGCATTTGAAGCGGTATTTTCAAATGAAGGTTATTTGCGTGTGAAGCAAAGTGGAACTCAAAGTGGATTGGATAAGTGATGAAGAGATCAACCGAGATGTCTAGGGTGAGGGACTAAGCAATCTTTGGGGCCGTAGCTAAGCCGCCATAAGTGTTTTGCTAGGGTGAAGGTCTAGCATCCGTGGGGTCTTCAAGTATCATATTCAAACCTTAACCGAGAGAAGCTTTGCAAGTCATCAACTCGTTAAGATTGGCAACATGGAGTGGCCATGGATCCAAGTGTGCATTCTTATGCTATATGGAAAGATCCTAAGTCACTAGCTCAAGTATGGACGTGCTCAAGTCAAAGGCTATGTTGAAAGCCCTCAAGTGGTTATTGATCAAGTATGGCAAGAATTGAAGTTGTTCAAGCTCAAGAGGTCATCAAAGCTCTTTTACTCTTTTCTTGAGTATAGGTATGCCGTACTATCAAGAGGGATGCAACTTAGCGAGTTGACCAAGTCAAAGTGCTCTTTTAGTTGACCTAAGTGAGATCTAGCCTTTGAGTGTGCTAACAAGCCCTCCTAACCTAACCTGGGTCATTTCATCTTGGTGGTGAAGTGCTAGTTTCCTTAAAAGAGGTTTTGGGGGTAACTTGGGCCTGACCGGTCTGATCGGTCAGAGGCACCGGTCTGACCGGTGCCGCTAGCCCAACGTCTAGTTTTTCGTACACCGTCCGACCGGTGTGAGGCACCGGTCCGACCGGTGCTTTGCCGGGACTAACGGCTAGTTTTCTCCTTTGAGGGGTATAAATACCCCAAGCCCTCTTGAAGTGAGGGTTGCTGGTTCTAGTGTGTTTGCTGAGGTCCCAAGCCATTTCTAACTAGCTCTAAGCCTTAGTGGCTCTCCCCAACCATCTCTTTGTGAGATTTGTGGATTCAAGCCATCATCTTTGTGTTGGGTTGAGGAAGTGAGCCTAGGAGTGACTTTGTGAGCTAACAAGAGCAAGTTCCATAGCTTGAGCACTTTGGTTTCGAGTCTACAAACTTTGGTGCATTTGTTACTCTTGGAGGTTTGCCTCCTAGACGGCTAGGTGTCGCCGGCTAGCTCCCAAGGTTGTGGTGAGCAGCGGGAAGTTTGTAAGGGCTGCGATCTTGCCTCTTCGTGGAAAAGATCACCTTAGTGGAAAGGAGGAAAGTGGTTGAAAGAGACCCGGCTTGTGGGAATCGTCCCTTACAAGCTCCTCAACGGAGACGTAGCCATTCCTCAGTGGGTGGTGAACTTCGGGAAACAAATCCTTGCTTCTTCGTGTGGTTCGACTCTCTAAGTTGTTTTTCTAGCATATTTCATTTGATTCCGCCTCGATCTACTTGGGTGTGTTACTTGTGTGTGCAGGGCTCATTACTCTGCTTGTGATCATCTACCAAAGTCACACCCTGAGTTTGGTTCGTGCTAGAAGCCAAGAGGTGCTTGAAGTTGTTTTTACAGGTTCTCTGTGCTACACCGGTCTGACCGGTGAGGCGCACTGGTCTGACCGGTGTCACCTGTGAAGTCCAGTGCTTGACCGGTCTGACCGGTCACCATCACCGGTCTGACCGGTGGAGCACTGTCAGCTCAAGTGTTTGGGGAGAAGGAGTTTAAATTGGTCGTCACGCCTATTCACCCCCCTCTAGGCGACATCAAGGTCCTTTCACTTTCTCCTTAATTATAACATGTCTTCCCCTTTCTGAGGCATCCACGAGCCTCTTCTTCGAAATCACCCTCTTCTCGAGGTCAGCGGCGGGGGAGGAGTCATGAACTTTTTTCTTCTCTCTTTCGACCGCAGCCACTTTCGCTGCCTCAGTCTTGCGCCGAGCCAAGGTTTCGTTAACCTTCAATAACTTGGAAGATTTTTTTGCAAGCGAAGGAAGGGTAGCTTTGGCAGCATCTGCTTTCCGCTTGGCCAAGACATCTTGGGATTTGGTGTTCTTCGCCACATTCTCCGATGTTATAGCTGTTTTACTCGACTTGTTTTTTCCGCGAGGCTTCGGCAGGCTCCGATCCAATGTTACCCGGCGGCTGCATCTTCTTGCCGGCTGTCGGGGGCACCGGGCGAGGGGAATAGGTGACACCCATCTCGTCAAAAACGTGGTTAACCTGGCCCTGGTGTTTCAAAATCTTTTGGGCACACTCCCACTCTTTGTGGGTGAAATTGCCAATCATCTGGACAACTCTCTTTTCAACCTCGGCCACGACCTCTTCGTCGGTCTTATCCGCAGGCTGCTTAACATTGAATATGGGGCTTCGCACATCATGATCCAAGCCGGGCAGCCATTGCACTTTAAATTCCCATGATCCCCATCGGGGCTGGCACGACCAAATGTCGGCAGGCACAAACTCCTCGAGGGAGTCCCACGTAGTAATCACGCGAGTCGCTTGGTTGATGTGCGGCTTGCCTTCGTCAATTCCAGCGACAACTCGACCTCCAAATTAACCATACGACTTGTCAAGTCATATGATGTCACCTCCTCCTGCTTTGAGTTTCGCCCCACCACTGCAATAGGGGCGTAAAACCAATAGGAGGTCCATCAGTTAGCCCACTTGTTCTTGTATGCTGGGGCTAATTCCACCGGAGCTTGATTTTTACTAGGACGCAGCGTCTGAAAGGTACAATAGCCATACTGAGCTTCTTTCTCTTCGTCATCGACTGTTATAATCTTCCTCGCCCAGTGGATCTCGAAATGGCGAAAGAAAGTCTCCACGTCGTTATCACCGGCAAAGGTCCGACAGGCCCACAGAAATTTCAGCACTTGCGGAATGGAATTGGGTGTCAGCTGATGGATCTGAACATTGTAAGCTGCCAAGATATCAACAAACCTCTTGGAGACTGGCAGACGAAGCCCCGTAGTAAAGAAATCCCGAAAGACCACGCTCTCATTTTTCCGAGGTTGCGGCGTGGTCTCTTTCCCAGGCAACCGACAAATTCTGGGCTCGAAGCAACCTTCTAGTCGCAGAGCATCCAAGTCCGCTTGTGTCATCAAAGATCGGCCAATAAAACAGGTCTGGGCCTTCACTAGCTCTCGGAGGTCAGTTTTCACCCCAGCCAGGTTTTCTGCGGACCCTTCCGCAACTTCTTCAATGGCTGCATCAGCATCCTCTCCTATTTCGCCCTCCTCCATGTCAGCATCACGTTTTCCAGCACTTGTGTCGCTCAGCATTATTTCGACATAACTCCCACCACCCGAACTTTTACTTTCATCGCTACTAGAGGTGGATGAAGTACTGCCATTCTCGCGAGAGCTAGCAGACCAATCCAGGCCAGAGATCTTACCAGACTCCGAGCTGGATGATGAAGTGGAAGACGTCACGATGGCCTCCGTAGCTTCCGGTGGCGCCGCCTGTTCCCCACGGTTTGATGACGACCCTTCGTCCTCCATGACCATATCAGGGTGCCTGACGCGAGCCGTATAAATTTCATAAAAACCCGGACTCGTGCGTGTAGCTACGGAAACTAAAAAAATGAAAACATGCACTCAGGCCAGGGAGAAAACTAACCTCTCGAGTCGATCGAGGCTTCTGCTGGAGCGACTCACGAGAGGCGAAGGTAAGAGGGACAATCGAAAAAATTAAACGAGAGAAGAGGGGGTGAAAGTGGCAGCAGGTTCACAGCGGCGTCGGCCCCGTCTATTTATAGGGGGTGAAACGCAACGGTCAAAAATTTT
The DNA here is from genome assembly GCA_947561735.1 of Cenchrus americanus. Taxonomy (NCBI): domain Eukaryota; kingdom Viridiplantae; phylum Streptophyta; class Magnoliopsida; order Poales; family Poaceae; genus Cenchrus; species Cenchrus americanus. The sequence continues at coordinate 91,528,966 of OX387245.1, read as the reverse complement.
GAACCCAACGGTAAAAATCGAGGGCATTTAGGTAATTCAAGCGAGACTCTCGGGAACCGACGCCAGGGAAGACATTTTTTTCCGCCTCGATCCTCGATCCCCGGATTTCGCTGGCTCAGGTTTGCATCGAGGCAAGCGCCTCGCCATCGAGGGGCTTCTATGGGGGGGGGGGGGGGTTCGGAATCAAGCCTTTCGTATACCAAAATAAAAGAGTGTTTTCAGTTGTTTGAAGTTCTATGCGAAAGGCTCGACGGCGAAACCCTAGGAGCTTTCAAAACCATTTTCATTTCTCAGAACCCATCTTTCGACCATCGCCCTTCGTCACCTGCGGAGCAGCCAAATAAACCCAGCAACCCAGGACGTTAGGGTCTCGGTCAAGCCATTCGGTTTTCCCCACGACGAAACCCCAGAGATGAATCTTACTCACCCAGCTAGTCTTAGCCTGGGTTTCGCTCAGGGGGTTTCGTCATCTCTGACACCTAATGTTTTCAAGTTTGAATCTGACCTGTGTTTCAGGTGACGAGAGGTGCCAGGCGAAAGGGGAGTCTCCAAAAGATTGAAGGTCTTCTCCCGACAGGCGCACATGATGATAACAAGAAAGGCGCCGCGATTTGCGGCGTGACGTCATGAAGCGTCAATTACGTGGAGACCTAATTGGAGGCCTCCCAAAAATAGCCTAGCATCTTCTATCTCGATTCTTTTCATACGAGGGCATCCTCAGAATGTAAAAATTCCACTCGCCTCCCTATAAAAGGAGATGGTCCGACACTTGTAAAGGGGATCGACTTTTGAGAAATCTACTGTTGAGAAAGGAACTTTTGGTTGTCTTTGGTTTTGTGTTCTGGTTTTGGTTCTTGAGCTTTTATTACACTTCATTGTTTGTGCTCGATAGCTTCGGCTATCCCACAACATAGATGTCATGCTTCACATCGACGGGGATTCACAAGTAGGGGCCGATTGGCCGACAGATGAGAGCTTGGAGTCGGCCTCATGGGAGGGCACGCCGGTGCCTGCGGGCGGAGCAGGCGCGCGGAGGCAGAGGAAAACGTGATGTTGGGGAGGTGCAGGCGCGTAGATGGTGACGGAGGAGGTGTCGACCGGGTGCGGAGGCGGCGTCGATTCGGAGACGAAGAGGGGCGACGCCGTCTTCTTCTTTCCCCACGCACGCCCGCCGCTCCCTCGCGGCCTCACCGGTGGTCGGCCCATAGACATGAGGGTGGGGAGCATCGCCGCCGCCGCCTCGTGCGAGGCAAGTTAAGGTAGGGTTTGGGAGGGGCACTTAGAGGGGAGTGGATGAGGAGATGGGGGCGTGGGCTTTGAGAAGGGGCGTGGCCGGCGAGCGGCTCTCTGGCGCGGTCACTACTTGGGTGCGGGGGACGGCGTCGACGGCAGCACTGGTGCGGGGGTCGGCGCTCTAACAGATGTCAGGTTGGGGCGTTGGCGGCGGCTCCGGCAGACGTCGGACGACGGGTGGTGTGGCGGCAGCCAGAGGTGGTATAGGACTGGCCACCTTGGGAGGAGGCGATGGATCTGGCGGCGGCCTGAGATGATGTGGCGGTGGCGCCCGGGGCGAGGTGCGGCGGCGGACGACGATGGGGAGGGCGGGTAAGTTTTTTTTTCACGTGGGCGGTGGAGGGAGATGGGGAGGCCACGCCTTGAGCGCGGAGGGGTAAAAATGAACAAACAAAAAAATGACGGACCGCGGAGCCATGGTCGTCCTCGGGGCAAAAGACGTACCACTTTTTTCACCACTTCATTCTTTTTAGGAGTAACTAGGTATGTGCCCGTGCGTTGCTACGGACATAAAATTAGTATTACTGTGATACAAAGCATCCAAATATTTAAAATGAAATACTCAAAATATTCAATCAAAAAATAAGTAATGCCAATGAATAAAGCAATGTTGGGGGCTCCGCTACACTCAATCGTTGATCTATTCGGGGATGCGCAGGCACGCATGGGCTAGCCGTTAGTAGAATATCAGAATATCTTAAGCATCAAATTATTCATATGAAACATATGTACAATTATCAATAAGTATTAATGGATCCAATATTTCTGCCTTAAGTTCATATCGATGTCAACTCAAAGCTTTATCTCGGCACTTGGAAAAAAATGCTCATCCCTGAGTACATACAATGCATTGCCTACAAGACCTTAATAATTATTCCAATTGATAGATCATTGACAAAGTGATGTGTTTTGTAGACAGTATCAACACAATCCTAGGATAATTATCTTCAACAATCCATGTAATTTTATTCACTTGTCAGGAGAGCACTAATGCATAGGAGATAAAATCAGGGTAGAAGCATTCAGATCGCCATAAGAACTATACAGGCTACAGATTTGTAGTAGAGCTCTAGACACTAAATTGTGTGTACTGTCGGGTAGAAATAAAAGCACAAGACCATCGCAAGTTATGTCGTTCATCCATGTATCACGAGCCATCCCAGTTTTCTTGCGGGGTTAATTATCACTATATTCATCTTAGCGTATGCATTGGCATAAGCTAAAGAAAAGCACCCTATGAAATGTGCAGGGGCATCGTATATGTTTTTGGCCAATCTTGTGTTGTATGTTTAGAAATACAACACACTGAGGCCGGGCTGCTACTACATGCCAATTGCCAACTGAATGAAATGACTAAAATTGTTAGAATAAACTTGAAGCAACTGGAGCGAATGATACGCTGGATTGAAATACTGGAGCGAATGACACCATCAAGGTATCAAACATTTCAACATGCGAAATATTTTCCATACTGAAGTGTATCAGGACTACACTGGCTCGTTAAACCTAACCAATGCAACCATGGAGTGCCCGAAATCAGATGCGAGCAGGTAGTCAGAACCGGCCATCTTCTAGAGTAGAGCAACGAGTACCAATGGCAATGGGAAACATGTTCATTGTTGTAGGCACGGGATGTTGAGCAAAGTGTGGTGGCTCGGCTCTCCATCAACCCAAGTGCTTGTGCTTCCCGCTAGTGTGCCATGCTCGCCAATGGTCCGAGGGGTCTTCTCCAATGATTAAGCTAGGTAACCGCTTGCCGGGAAATCTCCAAATCCCCAAGATTTCGGAAATCAGCTCCTTGCATCAGCAATATCTGACATTGTTAGGTCTGTTCACTCAACATGCTCTCAGGTCTGTGTCCCTCCTTTGAACCTTTCTGTTTTATTTGTAGCTTCCATCGTCTTGTTTGAAGTATAGTCGATGCATAGCCTTCTCTTTGATTGTCTGATCAACTATCCGGCATCGATACATCCTGATGTGGTCCCATGCATACTGTTACAGAGATGAACAAAACAGAGTCAGATTGCCCATTCTATTTGCAAGGAATGCTAGCGAATTCTAAAAATATGCATTATATTTCTTTTTGAATAAAAACACCACCCTAGTTTCCTTTGTATCCCAGCTTTCTTATATAGACATGCAGAGGCACACTAATAAATGGATGAACTCAATTCTAATGCAGTACAACAGACATACAGAGACACAAATTGCTTCACAGCCATGCCAGTCAGTCCAGGAAATGAAGACAACCAATAACTACTGTAAGATTTATCAGTCTATAACAAATCTTAGAACTATATACGGAAGCATGTTGTCTTACCCTTACTTACCGATGTCGTTCAACTCTCATGGCCGCACCATCCTATTCCCTTGCCTCTTCTTTCTGCCTCCTGTTCTTGCGACAACGCAGCTAACCTGTGCAGCGACGCACCAACCAGCCCGCACGGCGGCGTGGTCGGCTCTCGCGGCAACGGCGGCGCCAGCCGCGGCGGTGAGCCTGAGCTCGTGCGTAACGACACCCCATCCCCAGGCGAGTCCACATCAGATTCAGCCGGCGCCCCTCCCTGCTCGTCTCCCGATTTTTGCGGCGGAAAAGGAGCAGCGCACCATGGCCGATCCCTGCGAAGGAGCAGGAGCGCCCTGGCCTGGCCCGCCTCGGCTTCGTCACCAACCGGCGGCCTCGCGCGCCTCGCCTTATTCACCGTCTCGCGGCCCCGCTTTACCTCCACCCTCGGCCACCCGACGCGGCCGCACGGCCGGCTCCCGCACCTTCTCCTCGCGGCCGCGGCGCGGGTCGACGGGGTAGGCGGCGGCGGGTCGACGAGGTGCGGCGTGGGCGGTTGCGGGGTTGGAAAAAAATGTTGGGGGGGACTGTGGGAGGGTCAAAGGTGAACCGATGAAATTGTGTTACTTTTACTCTTTTTAGTAGTAGAGATATATATAAGAGACGGACAAAAGAGTAAATCTGTTTACACAAGCACTTCACTGTGAGCCTGTGACGCTGTGCGGCGCCGGTTGCCCGCCGCACGGACTCTCTCGTGGACCCGACCAGGTTTAGGGTTCGGGCCAGCCAGGCAGCCGCTCCGAGTCCGCCCGTGCCCGTCCCCGTGGGCCCGGGCCGGGCGCCCTGCCGCCTCTCACCCGCCCACCCTGGCTGCTATAAATAGCGGCGCCGGTCGCCACCCCGTCTCGCCCCCATCCCAAGAAGGCACAAACAAAAGCCGAGCCGCGCCTCCGTTCCTTCGAGCCCAATCCTTCGACCCGATCTCGCAGAGGAGAAAGCCGCCCCCGCCCCGCCGCGTCCCCCCCCCCCCTCCTCCCATACATCCTCTGTTCCGCGCGCGAGCGCACCGCAAGGACACCGGCGGCGCCCTCCTCCGCTCCGTCGCCTCTAGGCGGGGTCCTTCCAAGAAGCCTGCTGCTGGTCTCGTCTCGACGCCGCCGCCGGCCGCATTCTTACAAACGTGAGTTCTTCCTTCTTGCTTGTGCTACACTCACGCCGCCGGTCCCTTCTGTGAGCGCCCGGGCTCGGCAGGGAGGGGCGACGGCGGCGGTTTATTGTGCAAATCGTATTCGCGTTGGATCGGGATTGCTTGGCAAGGGCCCGGCGATGGAGGATTTATACTCTGTTCTTCTCCCATGTTTGTTGGGAGCGTTGAGAAATATTTGTCGTTCTCTTCTCGGGGGAACGCAGCGGTAGATTTGGATCTCGCCTGCAATTCGTATTTCCTATTGGTGAATCAATACCGAGCGGCAAATCTTACTAGTTATATTCCTTCCTTTCTTTGTCGTATGTGTTGTCGTTGTTCATTATCATAAATTTAAGTCTTGTGGATCGCAACGCCCGAGATGCTAATACAATTTTTTGGGTGGAGAACGTGTAGCATTTCTTAGTTTATCCCGATCTTCTCTTGATTGCCAAGAAGATCTACCACCAAATCTGTTACATCGTTACACGAAGCTTTTATTACCCTTTAATCCTTCGTACAAGGAACATAAAAAAAAACCATGAGCCATTAAACTTTCTTGCAATTATTTGGACATGCTTCTTTATGCTGTCACTATGGCAACTTAACCCAAAATTTGTGCTGGTCACATTTAAGCCATACAGGTAAGGAACAAACTAATTTGCGTGATGGGGTTTTGATTTGTATCAATTAGGATGAAATTAACTCTTACTGCTGATTTTCATAAATGTTGAATCGATCTTTTTTTATACTTGTTTATGATTCATGAATTGATAACTAACAGTTGTACATCTTATTACTGCAACATAATCTCAGACAATTTCTTTAACTAATTCACTGTTTCCTCTTTGAATCGAAATAGTTTCAGCATCTAAACTAAATTTTGTACTCCAATTCTCATCCATATCGCAACTTTAGAATTGGATCCTGATTTGCTCAAATCATTTGTGTTGTTCTGCACTTTTGCTTCCTAAGAAAGAAACTTACTCTATTTTGATCAACAGTTACGGGACAATTGTGGATGTTTTAATGGAGTCAAAAGGTGGCAAGAAGTCCAGTAGTAGTAGTAATTTAATGTACGAAGCTCCCCTTGGTTACAAGATTGAGGACGTTCGCCCAGCCGGAGGAATCAAGAAGTTCCAGTCTGCTGCTTACTCCAACGTAAGAACTGAACTAGTTTTAAATGGAATCTTGATCATTGATGCATTTCATACTCTGGTTTCTAATGCTTATTGTTTGGTTGATCTCTTGTTTTGCAGTGCGCCCGCAAGCCATCCTGATATCCCTTCACATGCAAATCGCTGTAGAGTAGGATTTCCTTCAATTTCTCTCCCTTGTTTCGATAGTTCTCCCTTGGCTGGCTGCATTCTCTGCTTCTGAAATTCCAACTTGCCTTCTCCCATCTCTCCCTCCCTTTCCCACCCTCTCTTCCTTGCAACACATCATCAATGGCGACGTCTTCGGCTGATTCTTGGGGATCTTCTCCTGCCTCCCCTATTGGGTTTGAGGGCTATGAGAAGCGCCTTGAGATAACGTTCTCTGATGCACCTGTCTTTGAGGACCCTTGTGGTTGTGGCCTTCGTGCCCTCTCTCGTGAGCAGATTGACTCGTTCCTGGATCTTGCACGGTGCACCATAGTGTCCCAGCTCTCCAACAAGGACTTCGACTCATATGTTCTGTCTGAGTCGAGCCTCTTTGTGTATCCCCACAAGGTTGTCCTCAAGACCTGTGGGACAACAAAGCTTCTGCTATCCATTCCTCGCATCCTTGAGCTTGCTGCAAAGATGTCACTTCCTGTTCTTTCAGTGAAGTACTCTCGTGGGACGTTCATCTTCCCCGGTGCGCAGCCAACTCCACACCGCAGCTTCTCAGAAGAGGTATCAGTGCTAAATGGCTTCTTTGGTGGACTCAAGTCCGGTGGCAATGCATATGTGATCGGTGATGCGTTTGAGCCCAAGAAGAAGTGGCATGTCTACTATGCCACGGAGGAGCCTGAACAGCCTACGGTGACACTTGAGATGTGCATGACTGGGCTGGATGTTAGGAAAGCTGCTGTGTTCTTCAAGAACTCTGCTGACGGTCATTGCTCCTCAGCAAAGGAGATGACGAAGCTTTCAGGGATTTCTGATATCATCCCTGAGATGGAGATCTGTGATTTTGAGTTTGACCCATGCGGGTACTCAATGAATGGTGTTTTTGGACCTGCGGCCTCCACCATCCACGTGACACCTGAGGAAGGTTTCAGCTATGCAAGCTATGAAGTGATGAACTTCGATCCTAGCTCCTTGGTTTACAGCGACGTTATCAAGAGGGTCCTGTCAGGCTTCTCTCCTTCAGACTTCTCAGTTGCTGTTACCATCTTCGGTGGGCATGGTTTTGCTAAATCATGGGCAAAGGGTGCAGACATTGACTCATACATGTGCGATTATCTAGTTGAGCAGGAGCTTCCTGGTGGTGGTCTGCTGATGTACCAGAGCTTTAACGCTGTTGCGCCTGGTACTGTGTCTCCCAGATCGACATTGGAGATGGATGGCTGGAGCAGCGATGGAGTGGAGACAGCATACAGTGATGAATATATCCGCAATGCAGAGAAGAAGGTGGTGAAGAAAGATGTGGATGCCTGAGAAAGATCAGGTGGTTACCTCGAGTTGCAAGTTTGAAGATTGAGGTTTCTGGAACGTTGGCCCTGTTCTTCTAGTTTCTGTTAAGCAGCTGGCTGGGCTACCGGCAAGCACAATAATCTTATGTTCTTTTATATTTTCCTGCTCAATAAATGCTCTAGATGGTTTGCTGCGTCTGCCATAGTGAGCTGCCTATTATTGTTTCAGCATTTGTTTCTGCTGCCGATGCTCTTGTGGGAGAATGATCTTACTATAGTCTTAATTGAATGTTGGAATTTTAGTTTATTGTCTCTTGTCATTCCTGCTGTTGTGATGTCATACTGTTCATTTTTTTTTAATTAAGAGCAATCCATGAAAAAAATTCTTAGGTTATATTTTTTGCTATTTGAGGGGAGATGCATGCATTGAACTTTCTTAATTTGTCCAAGGCTCTTAATCTGTTGACTCCACCTCTGATATTTAACTCCAAAATCTAGTGTGAGTGCCCTGATAGTTGATACCAAGCCTTTTTCAGTGCGCTGATTCATACTCTGGTCGCACGTGTATTTGAAACTGTGTCAAATTACATTAGGGTGTCTCTAACAATCTAGCTTAGAGCCAGTGAAACTAATTTTTTAATCATGAAACATTGCAAAAGACAAGAGACTAACTAGTAGGGAAGAGATAAGCTCGCTCAATTCCCAATACACTGTTCTCTCACTGCACAATATTCAAAGCTAGTTGTTGCACTCTTTTCTCGTTTGAATTCATCAGCTTAGAGCTAGTGCTAGCTCATACGATTGGAGACGCCCTTAGTCTCTTGTCTTTTGCAATGTTTCATGATTAAAAAATTAGTTTCACTAGCTCTAAGCTAGATTGCTGGAGACGCCCTAAGAAGTTAGAGTCTGTCACTTTGTAGCATTTAATTCAAGAAATGTACTAGTCCCGATTATACTCCAAAAGTTGAGAGGGTGGTCAGGCAGTCAGCAATGCATTTCTCTTCGGGTGGAGTGACTGGCTAGCAGAAAACCATTGGTCCTACTCTACTAGCCAGAGGTACAATAGAATTTGTTCCGTAGAATCCTGGCTGGTCAAGGAGACGTTGAGGACTTGTTTAGCTTGGCAAATTGCCATCAAAGCTTACTGCTCTCTGTATGCACGCGGTCCAACGTGGTAAGTTGCTAGCAAATTGCAACTGTTCATCCGTCGCATCGAAGCAAATTTGCCGAACAGGCCCTAAGAAATGCCCGTAGCTGCTAAAAATGTAACAAGGACCTCATAGTGCCATTGCAAGTTGCAGGTGTTTTATCATTGTTACTGACTTGCTGTTGTGACCGCTATACTGTTTTTTTATTAAGCAAAATCCAAAAAAACACGTACATTGAACTTTGTTAGTCTGCTACTTCCGATCGATGGGCCGCGTTAACAAAAGAGAGCTATGTGCACCGAGCTGTCCTTTTGACGTCTTGGGCAGAATTCATTAACATGGTGTCGGACTATCTCTTGGGTATTAGCACAAACTGCCACGAACATAACACAAGCAAGTGCGAGTGCGTCAGATACAAACCATCTGCAGACATCGTTCCCCCCCCAAAAAAACCGAATTACATCTGTGTGTTTTGATATCTCAAATTTTCTAAGATGAACATTAAGAGATGAAATAGCGGCATAGTACGGGTACCACAAAAGGGGGAAAAACCATTTTTTAAATATAAGCACAAGTAGAGAGCGAGGTTTTGGTTCGGGCCTTTAGTCTCGGTTCAACTTTGGAGCCGGGACTAAAGGCTTTTCGTTGACGTGGCCCGAAATGGCTGCTGTAGCCGACCCCCTTTAGTCCCGGCTCGTATTACCAACCGTGACAAAAGGGGGCTCCCAACAGCTCCATTCGGTAATAATTACCCCCGGTCTTTAGTCCCGGGTGCTATTACGAGTCGAGACTAAAGGGGTGCCCTTTAGCCTCGACTCGTAACAGCACCCGAAATAGAAGCATTAGTCACGACTGGTGTTACTGTTGACGCAAAATCCGCACCCCGCGCCGAGCACACAGCAAGCCGAACAAGCTAGCTTAACACACGAGCAGATTCCAAAGTGTGCCAGTCAATCTTCCCTGAAAATTAACAAAAGACAAAGTAGTTAAATGCCAAACTTGGAACTTGCCGGGTGGTACCAGACAGTTCCATATTTGCGGCTAAAAGCCATGTAAAGTGACATGTAGCTATGAGAAGCTATCTATCAACAGATTGGAAACCATTCGGGAGCTTTAAAGCGTAAAACAGAACATAGCCGAATTGATGACGCAAGCATGACGATAGATCAATCTTTGTTTGAACAACATTGCTCGCACACAAGATCATGACCGATCCTCGAGAATAAATAACAATAAACAATAAATGATGTAAAACATCATTACAAACATGTAATGAACAAGCATGCATAGGCCCAAAGCACTAGTCTACCGCATGTCTAGATACTCTAAAACTCGTCGAGCATGAAACCAAACAAGTTAATCCACCGCATGATACAACTTGTTTGAAATCACACCACTAACCACACAAGATCTATCCACCGCATGATACAATCTAAATATGGAAAGCTAAAAGCATGCATTATTTAAAACATAATTTATAAACACGTTTTACTCATGAAAGCATAACCGAATGCGGCTGTACAACCGAATCGGGATCCGTGGAGAAGGAACAAACATTGCCAAAGATGATAAACCTATCAGATTGAATCGAAATCTAATCCACCGGATGATTAGCTCTAAAACAACCCAAAAACCTGCATCTACCGCATGATAACCGGTTCTGTCAAGATTTATACAAGATTAACAAGCTTGAACCCGCAACACGTAACAACTTAGATTGATTCGGTTTCGGCTATTTGAAAACACGTGATCCACGTGCCTTATTGAGCCAAGATGCGAGCGTGCAATGTAAAGATCACCAAACAAGATAAAGCCGATTCAAATCAATCTAAATTGGGCAAAGAGTGTTACATGAATTTAAAAATAAAGTAAAAACTCAAAGCAACACGTGGTAACTTAATGAATCTATTAGATCTTGCCAAAATCTAATAGAGTCGATAACTAGCTCCAAACTAGATCTTAGCCCACCACATGGCTCATGATCTAACAAGAAACCCTCTTGAACCAAGCTTAAATCCACCGCATGATACTAAGCATGGTAACAAGACTACTTGCATCACGATCTAAATCCACCACATGATACTAGACATGATACAAGGTTGCCGGTACTTACGGAGGTCGACGGATCGATGAACCCTCTTGAAGAACTCGACGACACGACTAGAGTACTCTAAGGTTTGGCGTAAAGCCGGTTTGTTATGAGAATGTTCGATTACAATTACATACATCCAGGGTTCATATTTATACCCTGTCGTGGCATGACTCCTGGTGGAATACGAGCACAATATTTGATACCTAATTTAACGCCCAAATGCGAATGCTTATCCATCCATTCGTCCCTTCCGCTTAGGCCACGTCACCATGCGATCCCGCGAAATCAGCGCAAACAGTTCCTTTGCCGAACGGAAGCAAAACTGCCGACCACAAGCATCTCTACCGAATCTTTTGAAGAAATCCTCCTCCGCTGGACGGGATTTTTTACCAAGTTAGGCCCACAAATCAGACTCCCTCCTGTACCAATTTTTGGTGTTAACATATGCCCCTTCAATTACGGGATAAAAGTGATTTTATTCCGAAATTGACTGCAATTGCCAACGTCTTCAAGTCAATCTGTTCAACACCTATTCTCTCTCCCTGCAATCCATCGGAGTCTCCGTCCAGATCCAAACCCTAGGTCATCTTTTCCTAAGCTCAAATCTTCAATGGCGGGTCAAAATCAAGCTGCTCCGGGAAATTTCATCCCCTTAAGGTTCATTCGGCATTGTCCTTTTCGATGTTTTCCTCAGATTTCTCCCTCCGTCTTCTCTTGATAGGAGTTTTCCACCGAGCTTTTGATTCACACCGAGGCCAACTCAACATCATATTTCTTGGACCTGTGGGAACTTCTGATCCCCGCGAGTTCATTGAAGCCGAATCCAAGAGAATCCTCTTCAAAGCGGCTTTATCAAGGTCCCCTCTATGGCAAGATGCTTTCAAGAACTAGCCTTTGCCCCCAATCGCAGGCTGGAGGAATTGGTACAAGAGGGTACTTGCGGATAACAACGCCAAAACTAGCAATTGGGACAGCCTCCGCATTGCTCAGTGCTTGGAATTATCTTTGGCCGAAACTCCAAAGAACGAAGATCTTCTGATAGCAGCCTGCCACTTCTGGTCAAATGGCGTCAACGCTTTCCTCTTTGGTCACGGTCCAATGTCCCCTACTTTGGCCGATGTATACATGATCACCGGCCTTGACATTTCAGCATCCATGTATCCCTTCCAATACAGAGGCTCCACAAGGCAGAAAGGAGTGAAGACAGGAGGTGGATACAAGTCCTATATCCAAAATCACATGAAAGACGGCCCTCTAGGTGAAGTTGAATACAGGGCATTCCTGAACATGTGGCTGTGCAGATTCATTTTCTGTGGTAAAGCCAATGAGCCAACTTTGAATCACATTGCCATGGCTACAGATTTGGCTTCTGGTCGTCGCATCCCTCTTGGAAAATATCTCCTAGGGAGTGTGTATCACATGCTCCATCAGACGATCTCCCAAATGCACACCGGCCAGAAGATATTATGTGTCAATGGCCCTTGGTGGTTTGTGCAAATGTGGCTGCAACTGTATATGCACCGGATTGTTAAAATTAACCTTAACAATCGTCATTTCCCTTCATCCAGCCACAATGAAGGAGAAGCTCGGATTACCGAGAGGATGCCAAACCCATGGAGAAGTCGCTTCAACCATATCTATTGACGGGAATGTCAGTCAACTTTTTGAGCTCTTCTTCAAAGGTTTTCCTGACCCCCTTTGGCTCCCCTATCTGAACAATGATAACTTGACCCACCCCTTTGAATTCTCTTTTGAAACTGGATGCCATGATGCAAGATCCGTAGAAATCTTCAATATTTTCATCCATCCATGTGCCTTGCCAGCAGAATTTTGTGGGGGAAGGTTAAATCACAGCACCTATGAGTATTACCAGCCAAATATGATGGCCCGACAGCTAGTATGTGGCCAAATGCCCCCAAGGCTATTTCTTCATGAGTTCCTCAAACCCAGAGAGGAAATCACAGAAAACATTCAAGCCAGAAGGGTCTTTGAATACAACTGCAGCCCAACTCTTTATGCCTGGCTTTTCACACCAACAACAATAACTCACCCTCTTTTTATCTCCTGGTGGCAAGAGTTCCATGACCACATCTTCAACGAGCCAGTGCACTCGTTCTGTCTTGAGTTGATGCCTGATTTTCAACCAACTTCAAAGGTAACACACTTATCTTTTCTTTGACCAGGCATGCTCTTCACTACTAATCATGATTTTGGCCATCCTTTGCAGAATACAGTACCTGCCTCTCGAGCCAGGGCATTTGCTTATAATGTGGTAGGCCCAATCTCTGCTTTGGGATTCAAGTCCACAACTCTGGCTCAGCTGATGACCAGATATGCCACAATGGACCCTACTCTCACCAGCTCAACCTCTGACAAGAGAAAAGCTCTACCCTTGGTTGTACCTCCAGCTGCCAAGAAGAAAAGAACCACTAAAAAGGTCCTCATTGAGGTAACATTTTTTCTTTCTTGAACACAAGACCACCCTTATCCTGATAAATTTCATCCTGTGCAATTTCAGACTAGAACCCAACAACCATCAGCTTCAGAACCTGCCAATGCTTCATCTGTTGGTATGACCTTTATTACTTCTTTTTCTTTCAAAGATCATTGTTTACACTAGCATTTACTCTTCATCTGACTATTGCAGAAGAAATATTGGAAACCTCTTCCCCTCAGCATACAAGTTCACCAAGGGCTGGACCATCTTCCGCTCAAGTAGAGACCCTAACTTCACCAGGGACCCAATCATCCCCTCCTCAAGCAGAAGTGCCAGCTTCACCCGAAATGAACCTATTAGTCCAACCAGAAGCTTCAAGCCTCCTAAGGGTTCAATCTCCCCTTGGCCAAACAGAAATCCCAATCTCAACAGGGACAAATCCACCTTCACCTCAGCCAGAAGCCACAAATTTGCCAGGGGCTGCACCAGCTTCCCCTCAAGTAGAAGCTTCAGCTTTGCCAAGAGCTCCTCAGACTCCTCTTCCTCCAGTTGCCCAAGAAGTTCTCCCTGAACCTGAACAAATCCCTACCCCAGTTCAGGGAATCAGGCATGAGGTAAGCGCATGCACCCAACTCTGTTATCTTCTCTTAATAAACCATTCCTAAATAGGCAATCCTTCTATTTCAGGATCAAACTTCATCTCCACCAAGTTCAGTCATGGTGAATGATCCAGCTGCCAAAATAGGGGATGAGGAACCCTTAAGTCAGGTTTTATCAGAGGAAACTCAGGCAAGGCTCAAGGAAATCTTTTCCTGGCTGCAAAAAGATGCTCGAGATCAAATCAGAGATGTTGATCACTTCGAGGAAATGCTTGAACCCATCAGTCAAGAGCTTCCTGAAGACATCAAAGCTTCCTTGGAGCCTATCTCAGGTCTGGATATTCATTATGTGGCAATAAGGCGAGCCTTGAAAAGCCAATCCTCCCGACTAGCCGTTGAGAAAATGAAAGCCAGAGCTGAACAAGCTGCAAAAGGAGCACAAACCCAAACCGAGAGCCACAAGGAAATGTTGACCAATATGCAATCCGCTCTCGAGTTGAAAATTGCCAGAAAGACTGCACTGGAAACTGAGCTGAAGAATTTGTCAGCTGAAATTGAAGCTGACGAGAAGAAGATAGCCGAGCTCCCTGGACTGATAGAGAAAACCCAAGAGGAAGCATCAGCGGCCATGACTGAAGCAAATCAGCTCGAGGCACAGCTCTCCGTCCTGTTCAACACTCAGAGAGATTATCAGGAACAGATAAAAAGCGTTAATCAAACAATATCAAATGCCTCTAATGTAGTTGCAAAGTACTTGAACATTTAGTTGTACTGAGCAATGTGTAACCGAATTAACCGTCCTTGTAACATTTGCCTTTTATAAACTTCATCTTCCTTCTCTCTGCATGACTTTGTTTGCAACTCCGGACGATTTATCCAGTAACCATGGTCAAACAGTGCTATACCCGAACAGCACTCCGACCGCAACTCAGCCGAGCCAGTCAACCGAATATGACTCAGCTTGAATTCCAAACGACCCGACGGCGAATCGGTTAAGGAAACCTCTCCACTTTCCAAGTTTCTCGGGACATGCACCACGATCCAAGGCCACGATCTTCTCACCAGTCCTATAAATAAAACCGTAGGTGCCCCCAGCCTTTCACCAAGCCTTTAGCCTTCAAATCTTTGCCAACTCAAGCTTGCTTTTCCAATCTCCAGCGCGGCCCCAAGAACCAATGGCGGGTAGCAACAACAGGCGCCGCGCCGCCGACGAGGCGGAAGGAAGCCGTGCCGGCGCGCGTCGGAGGCAGTGATCGTCTTCTCCTATGATTCTTTCTAGATTTTTCTCTGTTCCTGACGATCTTCTCTGTTTCAGGCTCATCCACTGGAACCCGGCCCCCACGCCGGCCATGAATCAACCTCTGCCGAACGACTTCTCGGAGTCGAACAACTACTCCCCCATGCCCTATGGGGAGCTCGACGCCCTCCGCTTCAAGGCGGAGCTCGAGGTGGCCCAACACGAGCTGGAAGATGTCTCCAAGAAGGCTGGCATCGCCGAACTCGAGTGGGAGGACCAGCGCAAACAGTTGCTGGCAACCATCAACGGTACATCCCTTAGATTACCCCCCAATCCAATTCGGCTTTTGACACTAATCATCACCGCCTTGCACTTTGCAGCCCGAGACGCCGAACTTGACCAGCTGAAAATGCTTGTGAAGCAGTTGGTTGACAAGGTGAACGCTCCCGACGACACGCTGGCGGAGCGCCTCGCCGCGGTGGAAAACCGTGTGGACGAGGTGGCCGTCCACGGCATCCGCCTTGGCACCACCCTGGGCTTGGCCGCCATGGCGACGCATACCGGCGTCGACTACTCCATCCAGCTGCGCGGCTTCCGGGGCGCCGCACCAGAAGACCTTGACGAGATCGAAGTCATCTTGGAGCGCCTCGATGGCCACGGCGATGCCATTGCCGAACTCACTCATCCCCAGTCTGTGCTAAACAGGCTTTTCGATTAGATTGTACTAGGGATGTCTGATCTTCGGCAATAAATAAAGAATTTTAATTTCCATGCTTGTATTGTGATGATCCCCTCCTACTTGCAACTGCGAACTTCACTTTTCTCAAACGCATTCGGGAACTTTACTTGAGTCGAACACGTGAAAACAAGTGCCCCTTGGCGCAAAATCCGCAGAAAATCCTCAATTCGGGAATCCATAAGCACTGTTCAATGAAAACCCCTCGCATTCGGGAGAAAAACCCTGCTGCTTGGTATTCCAATAACGTACGCCAACCAGTCATCACTCCCAATGCTCTCTCAGTCAATAAAATAACCCTCTGGGATGCCCTGCAAATCCACTCGCACACTCATCCATCACTTCACATCTTCTCCCCCGCTTCAGAAGAGAAAACCCAAAGCCATGGCGGACAGAGGCAAGTGACCCAACAAGGAGGACAACACCCCACCAAAGAAGCGCACCATTCGAGAGTGAGTTTTCTTTTAACCTGCTTCTTGCTCTCATTTGCAATCTTATGTTTACCCCTTCTTGTTTTCTCCAGCCTTGATCTACTTCCTGAAGAAATCCTTGGGACCGAAGAAACGCCTAAGTACATCTCCTCTGACTCCTCCCTTGAAGAAGTGGACGCCACGCCAGAACAGAGGATCAATCACCAGTTGCGCCGCCGCGTTCGGCATCTGGAGCATGATCTGCGAGACATCACCGCCCGCTGCCATGCCGAACGCGAACGCCGCATGAACTTGGAGGCGTTAGTAGGGGGTAAAACTTCCATCTTTATTTGACTCCATGTCTGAGCTCAGATCTCTGTTTCTAACAACTGTTCTCCTATCTCAGATGTTTCTGACAGGTACAGTAACCTGAAAGTTGCTTGGGACAACCTGATGGAGGCTGCGAGCCGCGGTCATCCCCGAAGCTTCCAAGTTGCCGTCACGGTGGTCCTGGAACAGTTGAAGAGGGAGGAGCTGAAGAAGCAAATAAAGAAAAAATGAATGAAGCATACTTTCGCTTCTTTCGCCAGGCCTTCTGCTTCCCACCCCCTTGTAATCTTGAGCAGCTGGATTGTCAAATAAAAACCTGCAAGAAACATCTGTAATGTTATGTATCTTCGTGCTAAGGGCAATGCATCTTAGTATTGGCCATTTCCCTGTTCAGGATTTTTTTTGTTCTAAAGGCGGCTTCTTTCTTGAACGCCGACTATTTCTGTGTCAAATGCTTGTAATCCTGGTGCTTGTGATCAACGATCAACTTCAATACTAGGATAATATTTCTTCAAATATCTTCCATTTATTGCAGCAGAAAATTCCTCTCCTAGTAAAGTTTTTAACATGTAAGCATTGCCAGGCACACATCGGACTACCCGAAAAGGTCCATCCCAATTCGGGGACCATTTGCTGAACGCACTGTACTTAGTTCCAATCGGCAGTAACGCTTTCCAAACGAAATCTCCTTCTACAAATTGCCTGACCTTTACTCTCTTGTTGTAATATTTAGCAACTCGTAGCTTGTTCTTTTCAATGTCCTCCAAGGCTCTAAGATGGATCATATGCAAATCTTCTAACTCATCCATCATTAAGCCACTATAATCTTTGGAGCTTAAATCCTTTTGCAAAACCACTCTCCTAGAATCTGATTGTATTTCCCAAGGCAAAACAGCATGATGCCCATAAACCAACTCATAAGGAGAAGTCTTTGTAGCTCCATGAGGAGCCATTCGGTAAGCCCATAAAGCCTCATTGAGTACCGAATGCCACCTCTTTGGCTTCTGATCGATTTTCTTTTGTATAAGCTTGATCATGATCTTGTTAGAAGCCTCTGCCTGACCATTAGCTTGGGCATAATAAGGAGAAGATTTAAACAATTTGATTCCCATGCTTTCGGCAAACTCCCTGAACTCCAAGGACACAAACTGGGCTCCTTGATCAGTTGTGATTGTTTGAGGAATTCCAAACCTATAGATGATGTGTTCTTTAACAAACTCAACCATGTTCTCTGATGTCACTTTCTTCAGTGGAATTGCCTCAACCCATTTGGTGAAGTAATCTGTTGCTAAAAGCACAAACTTATGCCCCTTGCTAGATGGTGGGTTTATCTGGCCAATCAAATCTATACCCCAGCCCCTGAGTGGCCACGACTTGATAATTGGATTCAGTGCTGACGCTGGAACCCTTTGAATATTTCCAAACTTCTGACAGTCTTGACATCCCTTGTAATACTCAAAGCAATCTTCCAACATCGTCGGCCAAAAACATCCAGCTTGCCTAATAACCCATTTCATACGATAGGCCGATTGATGTTCCACATAGCCCATCATGCACCTCACTCATCATTTTCTTTGCTTCTTCTAGATCCAGGCATCACAGCAACACCCCATCCAATGATTTGTAAAATAGACTTCCATCCAGAAGAACAAATTTTATGGCTTTATACCTGAGTTTCCTAGAAACTTTTCGGGATGGATCTTCTAGATAATCAACAATTTCTTTCCTCCAATCATCTTCTGCAAGATCATTCCCGAAGGCACATACCTCCATGGCAAACGCTTCTTGATTCTCTCTATAACCTGAAGCACTATGAGCCAACCTGTTTGCCTCTTCATTATGTTCTCTAGGAATATGCTGTAGAATCATTAACTGAAAACTCCTTAAGATTTCCCTGCATTCCTCGTAGTAATTCCTCAGGGCATCACTTTTACACTCATATTGGCCATTCAATTGCTTTATAACCAGCTCTGAATCTCCATAAATCTCAACTGAAACAGCCTCGACTTCTTTCAAATATTGAAGCCCCCTAAGCAGTGCCTCATACTCAGCTTGATTGTTTGTGACAGTAGGCTGAATAGGGATGGCAAACTCAAACATCTCACCCCTGGGTGAAATTAATAAAATACCTACTCCCCCACCTTTACCACATGATGATCCATCAAAGAACAGGGCCCAAGGAGTAATTTCAAGCAAATCAATCGATGGATCACGATGCTCAGTTATAAAATCGGCAATAATCTGACCTTTTATAGCTTTTGCCGATTCGAACTTTGACTCAAACTCAGATAAGGCCAAAATCCACTTGCCAATCCTTCCATTCAAAATTGGCATAGATAACATATGTTTTATTACATCAAACTTGGAGTATACAACGCATTCGGCATTCAACAAGTAGTGCCGAAACTTTGTACACGAGTAGTAAACACACAAGCACAACTTCTCCGCAGCCGAATACCTGGTTTCAGGATCAAGTAATTTTCGGCTAAGGTACGCTACTACCCGCTCCTTTCTTTCAAATTCTTGTATAAGGGCCGATCCAATGGTTTGGGTATCGGCCACCACGTACAACTTGAAAGGCTTGTTCAACTGCGGAGGCACCAGCACCGGTGGTTCCTTCATGTACCGCTTGATTTCATCAAAAGCCTTTTGTTGTTCGTCACCCCACATGAATTTCTGGTCCTTCTTGAGCTTCAATAACGGAGAAAAGGGCAAAACCTTTTGTGACAGATTTGAAATGAACCTTCTCACAAAATTGATCTTGCCAAGCAGTGATTGCAACTCCTTGAGATTGGTTGGAGGGACAACTTCATCGATAGCTTTCATGCTTTTCTTGCCAACTTCAATCCCCACTTCATGCACCAGAAATCCCAAGAATTCTCCAGCTGATACCCCAAAGGCACACTTGTTTGGATTCATCTTCAATCCATGTTTTCGGGTGCACTCCAGAGTTCTCTTTACATCCCCAGGTGTGAGTCATGATTCAAAGATTTGATCACGACATCATCATTGTATATTTCAACAATTCTGCCGATCAACTCATGAAAGATATAATTCATGGCTCGTTGATAAGGTGCACCAGCATTTTCAACCCAAATGTCACGACTATCCACTCAAACAGGCCTATATGGCCAGGACATCTGAAGGCTGTCTTCGATATATCTTCTATTGCCATAAACATTTGGTTCTACCCTGCATTACCATCCATAAAACTGATAACCTTATGTCCAGCAGCAGCATCAACCAATAAATCAGCAACAGGCATTGGGTATCCATCCATAGGAGTAGCTCTGTTCAAATATCTGAAATCTATGCAGACCCTCATCTTTCCATTTTTCTTGTAGACAGGGACGATGTTAGAGATCCACTCCGCATACCTGCATGGCCGAATGAAGTTTGCATCAAGTAATCTCTCAACTTCTTTTTTCACATCGGCCAATACTTCGTCCTTGTAGATTTTTCGGGGAGGTTGCTTATAAGGTCTGAAACCAGGCTTGATTGGCAACCGATGCTCAACAATAGAGTGATCCAAACCAGGCATCTCTGAATAATCCCACGCGAAGCAATCTTTATACTCTTTTAACAACTTGATTAACTCCTCTCTGAAATCTGACTCCAAGTTAGCACTGATAAATGTCGGCCTTGGCTTGTCACCGTTTCCAATATCAACTTCCTCTAATTTGTCAGCCGACATGAATCCTCGCCCTAACTTTCCATCAGTTCCATCAACTGGGTTGTCCATTAAAAATTACTATAAGAGCCGATCGCTTGAATCGGTACGTTGATCACCGCCGACGGGGTTCAACAAGACCTTCACCCCAGTCTTTTCCTGAGAAACAATCGATGCCTTGATATTCCCAGAAAGCTGGTTCGACATTTGCCACGCTCACTGAATCATCTGCTTGGACTACTTCAATATCGTCATCCACCCACTGAACGAGCTGTTGATGCATGGTAGATGGGATGCAGCAGTTGGCATGGATCCAGTCCCGCCCAAGCAGCAAGCTATAGGGTCCTTTGCCTTCGATGACAAAGAAGGTCGTGAGCAATGTTTTGGATCCAATCATCAAGTCCACGTGCACGCATCCCTTGGTATCTGAAGGATTTCTAGCAAAATCATTCAGAATTATGCTCGTTGGCGTCAAGTCCCCGGGGCCCATGCCAAGCTTCTTGAAGGTAGTGCACGGCATCACATTGACCGCAGCTCCGCCATCAACAAACATCTTGGTCAATGGCTTGCCATTGACGTATCCCTTCAAATACAACGACCTCATGTGTCGATTTTTGGCCGGTTTGTCAAAGGTGGCCTGCTTAGCCAACACCAGTTGCGCCATTAATCCCCCAAGCCATTCATCATCATTGATATCTAGAGACGTTTCCTCCTGCACAACTTGGTTAGCAGAAGCCATGAACTCATTCGACAAAAAGTATACCATGCACGCTGGAGCCGAACGATCCGATCCTTCAGGCTTGTCTTTTGGGCGCCACACTTGCTTTCTCTGGATCCCCGCCTGCTTCAATTCCCGGTTCCTCAAGCGTTGAACCCTTCTCTTTTGGCTTTTCCTCAAGCCAGGCGGGCACCACTGTCCTTCTTGCCAGATGTACTCGTGTTCCTCTTCTTCTTGATCAGCCCACCTCTGGTCAGCTTGCCTTTTCCTTGGGTGATCAATGATCTCATTTGTTTTTAGACGCCGATCGTCGTTAGGATGCATCCTTTCAATTCTCTCATGGACAGATCGGCGATTGACAGTTTCTTGCCTGTATTCAGAGTACTTATCACTGCACTCCGGGCAATTCTTCAACGTGGGGAGCTTCAAGCCTTCGTTCCAGCAGTGTCTGAAGAATGCGCACCCCCAATGTGCACGCTCTTGTTCCCGCGCGTACTCTTCCAGTTCTTTCCTGCGCGCCTCTTCTTCAAACCTGCGCCTCTCCTCTTCATATCTTAGCTTTTGGTAGCGCTCCTTTTCCTGCTGGCGCTGCCATTTGTTGAGTAGAATGCGTGTGGTAACCCTGGGCTTGGTCCTGGATGATTCTCCAACTTCAACCTGGCTCTTGAGGACGCGTGGGGCTTCCTTGTGGACTTGCTCCACCGTCACTTGCCGTGTGGGATCCACTGATCCGTCTTGTTTTGCTCTGGCTGAAGTCAGGACCTTCACTTTTCCCTTCTGTTCGGCAGTTACCATGTTGACAGAAAAGCCAACCATGTTTTGAGGGAAAGGGTGACTATCCAGTTTCATCTTGTTATCAAATTTCAGATGCCCCTCCTGGATAGCCTTTTGGATCATCGTCCTGAAGACCCTGCAGTCGTTGATGGAGTGAGAGTTTCTATCATGAAAGCCACAGTAACGTTTCTCTTTAACCCCATCGGGCCGAAGCATAGAATGCCCCTCAAGCAACTTGATTCGGCCTTCTTTTACCAAGAACTCGAAAAGCTTGTCAGCTTTGGTGACATCGAAGTCATACGTGCCCTTGGTTTGTTTGATCCACCACTAGTTCATAGTCAAAGGCTCCTTGCCCCACATAATCTCAGCGGCAGCCACCTCCTCGTCATCATCAAAATCTTCCACTTGGTCAGCTTTCTCGAGGAACTGGTTGTAGATGTCAGCTATGTCATGGTGCTTGGCAAATCTGGTGTCCTTCTTGAACCCATAGGCCTGGTTACTCATCAGTGACAGCTTCTGAGACAATTGACCTAGGTTGTCAAATTCCATACCAAACAACTTCTCCCGAATAGCCGGCAACATCCCTGCAACAGCCATATCAGCCAACTGATCATCCGGTAGAGTCAAAGAGAAGCATATGCCCTTGACTTCCCTGAATCTTCTGAGGAATTCCAGAGGCGTCTCATTGTGTCTCTGCTTTAAGGTAGTCAGATCAATCAGCTTCTTCTCTATGCTACCACTAAAATAATGGGCATGGAACTTTTGTTCTAGCTCCCTCCATGTCCAACTGACTGAGGAGGCAAAGAAGTAAACCACTGGAATGCTGAGCCCGTCAATGACAGAGGGAAATATCTGACCCTGAACGCCTCATCAGCTGAAGCTTCTCCAAGCTGCATCAAATATCGAGCAATATGCTCTACCGTGCTTGTATCGTCCTACCCAGAGAACTTTGTCAACTCCGTAGGAGGCTTCACCCTTGGCGGCAAGATCACCCTGTAGTACCACTCTGGGAAGGGAGGCGTATAAGCTGGTCCTTGCATTTTAGGTTTAAGGCCGAATCGATTTTGCATCAGATCGGCCATTTTTTGTACCAGAATATCATCGTCTTGCATTCCTGCAGCTGCACCGTACCCAGGATTTGGGAGAGCGTCAATAGCGCCATAATCCATAACCTCATGGTAACCCTCGTCGTACATGTTTTTCTGCAACCTGTTGCTGGCTGAAGCTATCTTGTAAGTGGAATTGGGCGGCACTCCAGACGCACCGAACGGCAGTTCCCCATATGTAGGCTGATATGGGTTCGGCTGTTGAATGGGTTGACCTCTATTGTTTTGCAGAGGCAGCCAGACTGGCTGAGTCCCCATGCTTTGTATAGGGGGTTGGACCGGTTGACTCCCAAGGCTCTGTATAGGGGGTTGGATCGGTTGACTCCCAAGGCTTTGTATAGGAGGTTGGATCGGCTGACTCCCAAAGCCTTGTGGAGGAGGCTGGATCGGCTAGCCCTGCAGCGGCGGTTGAGCTCCCATTGGCTGAGAAGAACTGGTTTCCCCGACCTCTTCTGATGATGGATGAGGGGATACTCGACTAAACACCTTTTTCATGCCTGGGCCGAATACGCCAATCATCATCTGTTTGAACATGCTCAAGAAAGCCGTATGATGCTTTCCCATCACACTCCCGAAAAGCATTCAGAGCCTCTTCTTTCTCTTGAAAAGCGGTAGTATCAGGCTCCCCCGGCAACAGAACCCTGGGCATTTCAGTTTTAAGGTACGGGACGACACTCCTGTTCTTGCCGAACGACATCAAGCACTTCGTCTGGAATTGGTCAATGGCGTCCTTTCAGCTGTGCTTGTTGTTCCGGAGTTAGGTCATTAATGGTGACGTCCATAACGTCGCCAATTTCAGGCATCTTATTTCAGCTAAACTGTCCCACTGGGCGTGCCAAAAAGTGTGTTGACGCAAAATCCGCACCTCGCGCGGAGCACACAACAAGCCGAACAAGCTAGCTTAACACACGAGCAGATTCCAAAGCGTGCCAGTCAATTTTCCCTAAAAATTAACAAAAGACAAAGTAGTTAAATGCCAAAGCTTGGAACTTGCCGGGTGGTACCAGATAGTTCCATATTTGCGGCTAAAAGCCATGTAAAGTGACATATAGCTATGAGAAGCTATCTGTCAACAGATTGGAAACCATTCGGGAGCTTTATAGCGTAAAACAGAACATAGCCGAATTGATGACGCAAGCATGGCGATAGATCAGTCTTTGTTTGAACAACATTGCTCGCACACAAGATCATGACCGATCCTCGAGAATAAATAACAATAAACAATAAATGATGTAAAGCATGATTACAAACATGTAATGAACAAGCATGCATAGGCCCAAAGCACTAGTCTACCGCATGTCTAGATACTCTAAAACCCGTCGAGCATGAAACCAAACAAGTTAATCCACCGCATGATACAACTTGTTTGAAATCACACCACTAACCACACAAGATCTATCCACCGCATGATACAATCTAAATATGGAAAGCTAAAAGAATGCATTATTTAAAACATAATTTATAAACACGTTTTACTCATGAAAGCATAACCGAATGCGGCTATACAGCCGAATCGGGATCCGTGGAGAAGGAACAAACATTGCCAAAGATGATAAACCTATCAGATTGAATCAAAATCTAATCCACCGGATGATTAGCTCTAAAACAACCCAAAAACCTGCATCTACCGCATGATACCCGGTTCTGTCAAGATTTATACAAGATTAACAAGCTTGAACCCGCAACACGTAACAACTTAGATTGATTCGGTTTCGGCTATTTGAAAACACGTGATCCAC
Organism: Cenchrus americanus; assembly: GCA_947561735.1. Lineage (NCBI taxonomy): Eukaryota > Viridiplantae > Streptophyta > Magnoliopsida > Poales > Poaceae > Cenchrus > Cenchrus americanus. The sequence continues at coordinate 91,504,611 of OX387245.1, read as the reverse complement.
GTGCCTTATTGAGCCAAGATGCGAGCGTGCAATGTAAAGATCACCAAACAAGATAAAGCCGATTCAAATCAATCTAAATTGGGCAAAGAGTGTTAGATGAATTTAAACATAAAGTAAAAACTCAAAGCAACACGTGGTAACTTAATGAATCTATTACATCTTGCCAAAATCTAATAGAGCCGATAACTAGCTTCAAGCTAGATCTTAGCCCACCGCATGGCTCATGATCTAACAAGAAACCCTCTTGAACCAAGCTTAAATCCACCGCATGATACTAAGCATGGTAACAAGACTACTTGCATCACGATCTAAATCCACCACATGATACTAGACATGATACAAGGTTGCCGGTACTTACGGAGGTCGACGGATCGATGAACCCTCTCAAAGAACTCGACGACACGACTAGAGGACTCTAAGGTTTGGCGTAAAGCCGGTTTGTTATGAGAATGTTCAATTACAATTACATACATCCAGGGTTCATATTTATACCCTGTCGTGGCATGACTCTTGGTGGACTACGAGCACAATATTTGATACCTAATTTAATGCCCCAATGCGAATGCTTATCCATCCATTCGTCCTTTCCGCTCAGGCCACGTCACCATGCGATCCCGTGAAATCAGCGCAAACAGTTCCTTTGCCGAACAGAAGCAAAACTGCCGACCGCAAGCATCTCTGCCGAATCTTTTGAAGAAATCCTCCTCCGCTGGACGGGATTTTTTACCAAGTTAGGCCCACAAATCAGACTCCCTCCTGTACCAATTTTTGGTGTTAACAGTTACGAGCCGAGACTAAAGGGTACCCCTTTAGTCTCGGCTCGTAACACTAGCCGAGACCAATGAACGGCATCCTTATAAGCACCGTACCTCCTTCTTCCTTCTGCCACCCGAGCCATTCACCGTACCAGTCACCCGCGAGCTCAAGCTCCTCCCCTCCATGGCGACTCAAGCCTAGGGTGATGCTGCGATATTTTTCTTCATTAGTTTGTGAAGATTTCTCTCCTCCAAAGTGTTGTCAAGGTTGGAATCTTTATCCTCCCTTCATTTCTTATGATTAAATTATGTTTTATGGTTTAGAGATGGAGAAAATAGAAATGTTAATTTGTAGCTTGGTAGGAGGAGCTTAAATTAATTAGAGAGATGAGATTTTGTATATACACGTGAAAATGTAGTTAGGATGGTACTTGCATTGTTCCTACTTTCATTAAATTTGTATTAATAAGCATTCTCTTATTTTCTTATTTTTCATAATATTAAAATTTTCTTGTACATATATATAGTTTATAAAATATATGCTCATAAAGGAAGACATACAAAAAATGTATTAGGTATTTCCATTCTTTCATCGTTTACAAATGATTTTATTCTAGGTAGCTATTGGAGGAAATAGAAGATTAAATTCTTGGGTTAAGTATGTTTTTTATTTTTATAAGAATAAATGTAAGCATTTTCTTATTTTCTTGTTTTTCATAAATTTGAATTTTACTTGTACATATAGTTTATAAAATATATGCTCATAAAGAAAATAATAGACATACATAAAATGTACTAGGTATGTATTTACATTCTTTCATTGTTTAAAAATACTTTTATTTCTAGGTAGCTATAGGAGGAAATAGAAGATTAAATTCTTTTATTAAGTATTTTTTATATACAATAAATGCAAGTATTTTCTTTTTTTCTTGTGTTTGTACAGAGCCCCACGTCCTAATTAGATACAGTCTAACATCACAGGCTACGTGGGGGACTGCCTGCAGCTCCGTGATGTTGGATTGTATCCAGATAGGAGGTGCAGGGCATGTGTAGTACTGTAAGTGGGAGAGTCAGGTGTATATGACGGTGAGGTGAGACTGTTGTACTTCCCGGATCATCTAGGTCTTCTGAGTCGCTGGTTGGTAAAGGTTATGTTGAGTAATAATAATGTTGAATTCTATCCCCTTTTATTTTTCTATTTATGCATATATTGAATAAAATATATATAGGTATGTGTACATATAGTTTATGAAATATAGTGTTGAATTCTATTGTCCCTTTGAAGGCATCTAGGCCCCTATTTAGTGTTTTGGTAATTAATGACAATCATTGTGGACTAACATTTTTATTTGAGTTATAAGAATAGGTTAGTCCGATGAAATGATGAGCTCATGCGGTATGAATGAGGAAGTCTTGTATGGCAGGTGTTGGAAAGAGCTCAAGTCAAAGGTAAAAGATAGGGTTTTATTTTTGCCGGTCATAAGGTGATTAGAAGATGTTAAATGACCGAGTTGATAGGATAGATAGCCGTACTATCAAGAGGGATCAATTTCATTGACTTGATTTTCCTTAGTGCCACTTGGATCAAAAATTTACATGCATTGCGTTTAGATGAGTGGCGATTTCTCTTGGTAAAAGGGTTTTGTTGAAAATCTTAAGAAAAATCAGTTTTCAGGTGTTGGGCGGACAGTCCGGGCTCTTAGGGCGGACAATCAGCGGGTTTTTGATATTTATTTAATATCTGAAGTTTTTGGCAAAAGTTTTAGAGAAAAATAGGCTTCTAGGCAGATAGTCCGCGGGCCTCTTGTGGAAGGTCCGTTGTTCTCTCCAGAACCGAACAGAACAGGGTGCAGCTCGGTGGACCGGGCGGACGGTCTGCGGCCTGCCCGCGGACAGTCCGCGGGGCCCAGGCGGAAGGTCCGTGGGGTCCTGGCAGACGTTCTGCCCGACCCAACGGCCAGTTCTGCCAGCCGTTGACTTCGCGTTTTTACCGTTGGAATTCAATCGCGGACAGTCTGCGAGGTATGCGTTTTACCCATAACGGCTAGTAACGGGAAGGGAAGTATATATACTCCAAGCCTGGGGTTGGAGAGGCTCTCTTGGAACTTTGAAAGGTCTATACTCCCTTGTAGAGCTCTCCCTCTCCTCTCTCTCACTCACTTGGCTTAGTGGTTGCATTCTATGTGAGATTGAGAGCTTCTAGTGCATTGCATCAAGGTTTTGATCATTGTGGCACTAGGAATCATCAAGCAAGTGATTGATTTATTACTCTTGGAAGTTGCCGCTTCCTAGATGGCTTGGTGGTGGAAGAATCCGTAGAAGCTCGCAAGAAGATTGTGCGTGGCTCCGGATTTCGTGTTGTTAGAGGTATTGTGCTCACCTCACCGGAGCGGTAAAGAGCAACTCTAGTGTAATCGAGGTGTGGAGTGGTTCTTTGGTTCTAACCGGCTCAAGATCAAGCAGTGCCTTGATAGAGGAGCGGTTGAACATTGAATCCACCTCAATGTGGATTAGGGGTGACAGGCAAGTCATCGATACCACAGGATAAAATTCGTCTCTTGTGCTTGGTTATCTCTTTGCTCAATTTCCTTTCAAGTACTTTACTTTGAGCATTTATTTTCTAGAGATTGAATTATATCTTGTCACTCTAGGTCGCAAACCCCCAACATAGGAATAGAATAGGTAGAAATTTAATCCTCCTTGTGGTTCTAATTAAATTTCTCTAGTGCTGTGCTTTTAGATTTTAAACCGCCTATTCACCCCCCTCTAGTCGGTATCCTAGATCCTACAAGTGGTATCAAAGCCAAGGACTCCTTGTTTGTGAGATTTAACCATCTCGGAGTAGGATAAATGGTAGAGGAAGATAAATTTCATGTTGGGAAGCCACCGGTCTTTGATGGAAACAATTATGACTATTGGAAGAAAAGGATGGAGGTTCACTTCAAGGCTTTGGGAAGAGAATTATGGAGAATTGTGATGGAAGGATATGTTATTTTGGATCCTAAAAATAAGTTGGATCAAGTTAATAAAAATGAAAAACTCAATGATAGAGCCTTGAGTGTACTCTACAATGCTCTTGCCCTTAGTGAATTCAATAGAGTGAAGGGACTTGAAAAGGCAAATGAGATATGGGAGAGCTTATGGAAATCTACGAGGGAACATCCACCGTTAAAGAAGCAAAACTCTATGTGTATAAGGGAAAGTTCAATGAGTTCACTATGAAGAAAGATGAAGATGTTTCAACCATGTTCAACCAGTTGAATGATATAGTAAATGAGCTTAAGTGTCTTGATTTTGATGTCACAAACAAAGACTTCTCTCACAAGTTCCTTAGATGCCTTCCGGAAAAATATGAGACAATTGTGACTTCGCTTGTGAGGAGCGATTTGAGTAAGATGACTCCTATGGAGGTGCTTGGTGAAGTGCAAACTCATGACTTATTCAAGCAATCACAAAAGGAAGTTCAAGGCCAATTAATAAATGAAGAGAAGAAAAATATTGCTCTCAAGACCAAGGCTACTCAAGAAGAAAATGATGATGAGAACCAAGAAATTGACTCCGATGAGGAAATGGCTCTTATTGTGAAAGGGCTTAAAAGAATTATGAAGAAGAAGTTTGGCAAGATGGGGCAGTCATCAAAGAAGAATCATTTTGAGGGCAAAGATTGCTTCAATTGTGGTGAAATTGGACATATCTCAATTAATTGTCCAAACAAGAAAGAAGGCAAATATGGCAAGAAGAAAGACAATAAAAGTGCACCTAAGAGGAAGAAATATTACAAGAAGGAGAAAAATGGTCAAGCCTACTTTGTTGAATGGGATTCCGATGCAAGCTAAGATGAAGATGATGATGACAAGCCTTCAAGGGGTCTTGCCGGGGTTGCTATCGAGGAAGCTCCTTCACTCTTCTCCAAGCCATATTGTCTCATGGCAAAAGGTGAATCAAAGGTAATAATCGACGATGATGATGATGATGATTGTGATAGTGATAATGATGATAATGCTTTATCTTATGATGATCTTGTTGCCATGATCATTAAGTTCGATGACAAATTGCGCATGGAGAGATCAAAGTTGAGGGATTTGGAGGTGAAAAATGTTTAACTTCAAAATTATTTTGAGGAGATAAAGACTACTCATGAAAATATTAAGACTTCTCATGAAACACTTAACATTTCTTGAGAAACTCTTAAAGAAAAGCATGAGGAGCTTAAGGAAGCTCACAACTCTCTCCTTGCACAAGAAGTCAAAGGAAAAATGAGCATGAGTGTTGAATGTACTATATTGAATACTTCTCCATGTTCATCTAACCCATCTTGTAGCACAAGCACTAGCTCTTGCATTAGTGAGGATATATCTTGTGACTCCTTATTGTTGGAAAATGAATCTTTGAAGAAGGAGATTGAGTGTTTTTCAAATGATCTTGCACGGCATTTTGGGAGTCATGTCCGGTTTAATCATATTTGGACAAATCAAAAATTCACCTTGGAGAAAAATGGGCTTGGCTGTTTGCCCAAGAAAGGGAAAGAGGCTTTTATTCCTAAGAAGAGTATTTTTGTAAATTCAAATGTGTCTTTTGAGGAAGAGGAAAAGGTAAAGATGTGTCATAAGTGCAAGACAAAAGTTGATGCGAATCACCATTGCAAGAGCAAGAAGACCGTATCCTTGGATCCTTCCTATATTCTTAAGAAAGATTCTAAGGGTGTCGTTTGCGCTCAATATGTTGGTCGCTCTCTTAGTAGTAGTAAAAAGAAATCTATTTGGGTGCCAAAAAGTTTGGTCACAAACATTGAAGGACCCAAGAAAATTTGGGTACCTAAAACAAAGTAATTTCTTTTGTAGGTAAACTATAAAGCCGGAGGAAGACATTGGGTTAATGATAGTGGTTGTACAAGCCACATGACCGCCGAAAGAAAAATATTCTCTCATCTTGATGAAGACATTTCCGATTTTCATAACATCACTTTTGGAGATGATAGCAAGGGAGGTGTAAAAGGCATTGGTGAAGTACCTATCTCTAAAGATTATAATCTCTCTAATGTCTTGCTACTTGATTCACTCAATTTCAATTTGCTATCTATTTCTCAACTTTGTGACAATGGTTATAAATGTACTTTCACTAGCAATGATTTTGAGGTTACCTCACTTGATGGGAAAGATTCTATTTTTAAGGGATTTCGTCATGAGAGCTTATATCTAGTGGGTTTCTCATCTAAAAAGGCAAATTTGACTACTTGCTTATTCTCAAAGGCCTCTATGGGTTGGTTATGGCATAGAAGACTTGGTCATGTTGGTATGAAACAACTCAACCGATTAGTGAAGCATGACTTAGTTCTTGGCTTGAAAGATGTAAAATTTGAGAAAGATAAATTGTGTAGTGCTTGTCAAGCCGGAAAACAAGTTGCCAATCCACATCCTAACAAGAGTACTATGTCAACCACAAGACCATTGGAATTACTACGTATGGATTTATTTGGTCCTACTACCTATAGAAGCATTGGTGGCAATACCTATTGTTTTGTAATTGTGGATGATTATTCAAGATACACATGGGTATTCTTTCTTCATGACAAAGCTATTACTTGTGACATTTTCAAGTCATTTATGAGAAGAGCTGAAAATGAATTTGAGCTAAAGTTAAAGAAAGTTAGAAGTGACAATGGTAGTGAATTCAAGAACATAAATGTTGAAGAGTTTTGTGATGAGAAAGGAATCAAGCATGAGTTTTCAACTACATATACACCGAAACAAAATGGTGTAGTTGAAGGGAAAAATAGGACCTTGATTGAGATGGCAAGATCAATTCTAGTTGAGTACAAAGTGTTGGATTATTTTTGGGCCGAAGTTATCAACACCGCTTGCCATGCCTCTAATAGGCTATATTGTCATAGATTCTTCAACAAAACGCCATATGAACTTCTAAATGGAAGGAAGCCCAATATTTCATATTTTAGGGTTTTTGGTTGCAAGTGCTATATTTTGAGGAAAGGCTCTCGGTTATCTAAATTTCAAAGCAAGTGTGATGAGGGATTTCTTCTTGGATATTCTTCAAATTCCAAAGCTTATAGAGTAGACAACAAGTCCAAGGGATTTGTTGAGGAAGCATATGATGTGCAATTTGATGAAATATTAGGGTCTCAAGATGAGAAAGAGAATTTAGATGATGTGAGAGGTGAAGAATTGAGTAAAGCAATGAAGACTATGGCTATCAGGGATATCATGCCTAAAGAAGAAGAAGAAGATGAAGGTCCATCAATCTCTATTCAAGCAAATTCATCTACTTATACAACAAATGATCATGATCAACAAGAGGGTAACTCAAGCAACAATACTCACCCCAAGAAGATGATCAAATGGCCCCTATGACTACACCTTCTACATCAACTCAAGAACCAATAGATCAACCAAGAATTCATCATCAAGTCGCCAAAGATCACCACATTGATCAAATCATGGGTGACATTAGTAAGGGTGTTCAAACTCGATCTCGTGTTGCTTCTTTTTGTCAACATTATTCTTTTGTATCTTTTCATGAGCCTAATCATGTATATGAAGCACTTATTGATCCGGATTGGGTTATCTCCATGCAAGAAGAATTAAATAATTTCACTAGAAATGAAGTTTGGGAGTTAGTTGAAAGACCCAAGAATCATAATGTCATTGGTACTAAATGGGTCTTCCGAAACAAAGAAAATGAAGATGGTATTGTTGTGAAGAACAAATCTAGATTAGTTGCTCAAGGTTATACTCAAGTGGAGGGATTGGATTTTGATGAAACCTTTGCTCCCGTAGCTAGACTTGAAGCTATAAGGATCTTGCTTGCTTATGCTTGTTCTCGCAACATTAAGTTATATCAAATGGATGTCAAAAGTGCTTTCTTGAATGGGAAAATTAGTGAACTAGTATATGTTGAGCAACCTCCTAGTTTTGAAGACCCCACAAAGCCCAATCATGTGTACAAGCTCTCTAAGGCATTATATGGGTTAAAACAAGCTCCTCGTGCTTGGTATGAAAGGCTTAGGGACTTTCTCCTTTCAAAGGGCTTCAAAATTGGAAAGGTTGATACTACTTTGTTCACCAAGAAAATTGGAAATGGCATCTTTATTTGTCAAATTTATGTTCATGATATCATCTTCGGTTCAACAAATGAAGATTTTTGTAAAGAGTTTGGAGAAATGATGTCTAGGGAATTTGAAATGTCTATGTTTGGTGAATTGAGCTTCTTCCTTGTCTTCAAATCAAACAATTGAAGGAAGACTCTTTTGTTTGCCAATCTAAATATGTGAGGGACATCTTGAAGAAATTTGGCACGGAAGATGCAAAACCCATCAAAACTCCTATGGCTACTAATGGACATCTTGATCTTGATGAGGGAGGTAAACCGGTTGACCTTAACATTTATAGGTCTATGATTGGTAGTTTGCTTTATCTTACCGCATCTAGGCCCGATATCATGTTTAGTGTGTGCATGTGTGCTAGATTTCAAGCCGCACCTAAAGAGTGTCATTTGACTGCCGTAAAGAGGATTATGAGATATTTGAAGTATTCTCCTAATATTGGTCTTTGGTATCCAAAGGGTTCTCAATTTGAGCTAGTAGGTTTCTCAGACTCAGATTATGCCGGTTGCAAGGTTGATAGGAAGAGCACTTCCGGAGGTTGTCAATTGCTTGGACGTTCACTTGTTTCTTGGTCGTCTAAGAAGCAAAATTCAGTGGCTCTTTCTACCACCGAAGCAGAATATATCTCGGCGGGAAGTTGTTGTGCCCAATTGCTATGGATGAAGTAAACACTTCTTGATTATGGTGTGAAATTCAATGAAATTCCTCTCTTATGTGACAATGAGAGTGCCATCAAGATTGCCAACAATCTAGTTCAACACTCTAGAACCAAGCATTTTTATATTCGACACCATTTTCTTAGAGATCATGTGAGTAAAGGAGATATCAAGATTGATGGAGTGAGACAGATGATCAATTGCCAGATATATTTACCAAACCTTTGGATGAGTCTCGATTTTGCAAATTGAGAAATGAGCTTAATGTCATTGACATCTCAAATGTGGCTTGAGAGCCAGCACATGTGATTTTTTCATATGCATTTGTATATCTCTCTTATCTATTTCTAGCTTATCTCTTATTTTTGTCCTCTAATTCTCTTGAAGCTTGCTTTTGCATATTTTCCTAGCATTGTTTGGTACATTGCATCATATGACAAGTTTCCTTTATTATTATTGAGCAATGATCCCAAAAGATACTTATTAAAATCTTTATCTCAAAATTTATCAAGCTGAAAAGGAAAAGGGAGGTCGGACTGTCCGCGGCGGTGGGCCGGACCGTCCGTCCGCTCCCCGGCGGGCCGTCGCCGGGGGCGACGCGGACCGTCCGCGCGGCTCGGTGGGGAGAGGGGGTAGTGCGGATGTCCTGGAACGAATAACGGACTGTCCGCGCACCTCGCGGACCGTCCGCATGGGCTCCGTGGACTGTCCGCGGGTGTCGCGCGCGGGTGGGTCCCAGGCCGCGAGATGTAAAAGAAGCAGGAACCTTTCTCTTCTCCAAACCGACTAGGTCCTCATCCTCCCTCTCTCTCTTGCTCTCTCTCAAGAAAAGACACCCCTTGGGGATTTCGTTTGGGGCACTCCCCGGACCGTCCGAGCACGTCCACGGACTCTCCACGAGGTTCTCCACCATGTCATCCGGGTATTTTTTCGAATATCTCATTCTCTCTCTCGGATTTTGAGCAAGAAGGTGATTAGGGTTTGGTGATGCGATCTAAATTTCGTCCATGGATTCATGTTTTTGGCTTGGTGAATGAGTTTGGGATACCAATGTGGTGTTGTGGCAAAAATTTGGTGAAGAAATACTGGATTTTGATCAAGTTATGTGGATTGGAAAAATCGGACCTACTGTTCACGGGCGCTTTCCGACCCGGACCGGGCGGACTGTCCGCCGCCTCTGCGCGGACGGTCTGCGCGGCCCTGGCAGTGTCACCTGTGCCCAGTAGCTTCTAGTTTGAAGTTTCATTCTCACTAATAATTGCTTCTAATTTTTAATACCCATTCAAATATATGATTTTTTGACAGTGCTCGCAAGGCTATCGCTTCGCTCACCAAAAAGGTGACAAAAAAGGCCACATCAATGAAGAAGAGCAAGGATGTTGGGACATCCAAGAGGCGTAGAAAAGATGATACCTCTGAGAAAGAAGAGGAGCCCGACAATCCTAATGACAGTGACTTTGATCCGGTCGATGAAGCGGCTAGTGCCTCATTCATGGTGGACGAAGATGAGATAAATCAAGGGGGAGGTAACAATGCTGACATCATTGATGTGATTAATTACACAACTCCTAGAAGGTAGTGGACACAAAGAGAGTTTGCTATTGCTAGAAATGACAATTCTTATAATCAACCTTGTGACACTCTGTTGACGGATAAAACTCGTATCCACCTATGATCCGCAAGCGTACCGACCTACACCTTTTTCACCACGGGGATTCCCTAGGTTCTTATCAATCCGCGGAGCAAGGGGATTGCTAGCATTTAACCAAGTACTAATCTAGTTGATGGGAAACCTTTGAAAGGGGTATTAATTTAAAGGTAAAGACAATCTAACCTAAGTTGATCAAACAAATCTAAGGTTAAACTAGATAGCAAAGGGTAGACACAAGAGAGAGATTAAGATAGATAAGCGTTCCCTCCCTAGGGTTTAGGATCACATGAACATGCATCTAGTACATGAAAAGGGAGTTGCCTACACTAGCTTCATGGCGATTATGCGGCCGCTAAGCCTTTTCCCTAAATCGTACTGTCACTACGCAAGGTAATCAAACACTTTCACGTATAACCGCATCTATGCCTAAGCATCCATAGGGTTAAGCTAATCACCACGATTACCACAAATCCTACTAGGACCACATGTTGCGCAAACATATGTAAACAAAGCATACGTGAAGACATAGACCATAAAGCATTGATTGGTACAAGGTTCATGTATAGATTACATATCATGCTTCCATCTAACCCTAGGGACGAATGGAGACATTACCCCATCATCTTACATGGATTGAAGCACATAGGGGTGATGGAGACTCCGGAGAACGTTGTCGATGAAGATGGCAACGATGAAGCTTGGAAACACCCCTAGGCCAGCGGCTTGGAGTCCTCCTCTTGCTTCCTTCCCTCCGCCGGCGTTGATCCTTGCGATGAGCTCATCTAACTCTCTCCCTCATCTCGCGGTGGCGGTTTTCTGGTGAATGGCGTCAGTAGAATGATTTGTTCGATGTGGCGGCCGACGACGGCGGAGGCAATAAATCGACGAACACCTAGGGCAAAAGGGCGTCGCGAACCGGGCCGAAAGGCCCCTGGGCCGATCCGAACAGGCCGACCGGCCCAATCCCTTTCCGGGCCGGTTCGGGCCCGTGTTCCTCCCCGGTTGCTTCTCGCATGATTCCTTATTTGTGTGCACTTGCATGTGGGCCTTTGACGTCGTTTCCTTCACGGTTAAGGCTTGAATCCTTGCTATGCAAGCTTCGCTGTTTTCTGGTTGAGTCCCTGAAGACTTGCACATTGACGCTTCGGTCCTCGGGTCATTTGGAGTCATGTTCATCGCGTGTCTTGACTCTTGTCGGGCTTCATGATCTTCTTCCAAAGTGCTCGATGAACTTATCCCGAAAGTCTCCTCTTTAGCGTAGATTTCCTGCGTAAACAATGAACCTCAAAATGGACATGCAAGTGCGAACTTGTTACATCATTAGCATGCGTAGTGGCGGGTTAGTTGCAAATCATAATCGAAACCAATGTATAACAAGTGTTGACGTAAAATCAGCACCTCACGCCAAGCACACAACAAGTCGGATTAGCTGGCTTCACACACGTGGCCCGGGTGTCGAAATCCGGAAGCGTGCCAGTCAATTTTCCCTGAAACTGACAAAGGATGAAAAACAGTTAGATAAAACCTGGAACTTGCCGGGTGGTACCATACAGTTCCATATTTACGGCTATAAAGCCAGTTAGAACAACATATAGCCACAAACAAGCTATCTGTCAGCGATTTAAACATCATTCGGGAATTGATAAAGCGTGTAAACAGAGCACTACCGAATGTATGACGTAAGCATGATGAAAAAATCGGTCTTTATTTAAACAACGTTACAGCACGTAACCATGACCAATTATCAAGGATAAAGCATGATAAATGAAATAAAAAGCGAAGAATGATCATGAATTTGCAGTGAACAAGCATGCATAGGCCAAAAGCACTAGTCTACCGCGTGTCTACGTACTTTCAAACCCGTCAAGCATGACATCAAACAAGTTAATCCACCGCATGATACAACTTGTTTGAAAGCACACCACCAACCAAGAATAGATCAATCCACCGCATGATATAGTCTAAACATGGAAGGCTAAAAGCATACATTATTTAAAGCAAACTCATGAACATGTTTCACTCATGAGGGGATTACCGAATACGGCTATACAGCCGAATCGGGTTCCGTGGAGAAGGAACAAACATTGCCAAGGATGATAAATCTATCAGATTGAATTGAATTCTAGTCCACCGAATGACTAGCTCAATCCAAAAACCCGCATCTACCGCATGATACCCGGTTCTGTCAAGATCTATGCAAGATCAACAGGCTTGAACCCGCAACACGTGACGATCTAGATTGATCCGAATTCGGCTATAGAGAGCGCATGACCCGCTTGCCACGTCAAGTTAGAGACTTGAGCGTGCAACATGTGGATCACAAACAAGATAGAGCCGAATCTAATCAATCTAAATTGGGCAATAAGAGTGTTACATGAATTAAACACAAAAAGTAAAATTCAAAGCAACACATGGTAACTTAATGAATCTATTAGATCTTGCCAAATCTAATAGAGCCGATAACTAGCTCCAAGCTAGATCTTAGCCTACCGCATGACTCATGATCCAACAAGGAAACCTTCTTGAACCAAGCTTAAATCCACCGCATGATACTAAGCATGGTAACAAGACTACTTGCATCACGATCTAAATCCACCGCATGATACTAGACGTGATACAAGGTTGCCGGTACTTACGGAGGTTGACGGATCGATGGCTCCTCTCGAAGAACTCGACGACACGACTAGAAGGACTCGAAAGTTGGCACGGGGCCGTTTTTTTGTGAAATTGTTCGATCCCTATTACAAACACTAAGGGTTTATATTTATACCCTGGTTCTAACATGACTCCTAGTCGACCACGATTACAATATTTATTACCTAAAATTAACACCATGGCATCATGTCCATCTTGTATCCATCATCAACTCGCCTCCCTCTTTGTATCCAATCCACGTCATCACGCACTCCTGAATGCTTCCGCTTTCATCCTTGGAATAGCTCTTCTGCCGAATGACGATGTATTCCCGACTGCAGATGCCTCTACCGAATGCTTTGAGGAAAACCTCCTGCCGAATGGTGTTCTTTTGCCAAATTCGGCTCACATGTCAGTCTCTTCCTTGTACCAATTTTTGGTGTTAACATATGCCCCTTCAATTACGGGATAAAAGGTGATTTTATTCCGGAATTGACCATAAATACTCAACGTTCCTAGGCCAAATCTGTTCGACACCCGTTCTTTTCTCCTTTAAACCGTTGGAGCCTTCTTCTAGATCCAAACCATAGCTCATCAATTTTTCAAGCTTCAATCTTCAAATGGTGAACCAAGACCAAGCTCTCCAGGTAAATCTTATTCTTCTCAAGCACATTCGGTATTACCTCTCTCGAATCCCATCTCAAATTTCTCCTTTCGCCCTCTTTTGTTCTTGACAGGCTCGAGCCGCCGAAATCTTGATTCCCATCGAGGAACAAGAAGCATCTTATTTCCTCGGGCCCGTAGGAGTTTCCGATCCCTCTGAGTTTATTGCAGCTGAATCCCAGAGGATTCCTTTCAATATATCATTGACGAAGCCTCACGAGTGGCAGGACACTTTCAAGAACTGGCCTCTGTCCCCAATTGCAGGCTGGAGGGATTGGTACAAGAGGGTACTTGATGACAAAAGCCCCAAAACAAAAAATTGGGACAAACTTCGTATTTCTCATCGCTTAGAATTGTCCCTAGCCGAAACACCCAAAAATGAGAGCCTTTTGATTGCAGCCTCCCACTTTTGGTCTAACGGCGCAAATGCCTTCCTTTTCGGCCATGGGCCAATGTCTCCCACCTTGGCCAATGTTTACATGATAACCGGCCTGAAAGTCACAGGAACTGTGTATCCGTATAAGTACAAGGGCTCTTCCAAGCAAACAGGAGAAAAGACAGGAGTTGGATACAAGAGATATATCCAAAACCATATCTCTGATGGCCCTCTGACTGATGTTGAATACAAAGCTTTCTTGAATATGTGGTTATGCCGATTTATCTTTTGTGGCAGAGCTAATGAGCCAACCTGAACCATATTGTGATGGCTGAAGACCTGGCTGCTGGTACACCTAGTCCTCTTGGGAAGTACCTTCTAGGAAGTGTCTATCATATGCTTCATCAAACCACCTATCTGATGCACACCAGCAAAAAGATCCCCTGTGTAAATGGTCCTTGGTGGTTTGTTCAGATGTGGCTGCAATTATACATACACCAGATTGTTGCTATTAACCTCAACAATTGACATTTCCCTTCAACCAACTACAAGGAAGGAGAAACTCAGAGCACCAAAGGCTGCCAAACCTATGGAGAAGCTGCTTCCACTGTGTCTATCAACAAAGACATTGGCCAACTATTTGAGCTCTTCTTCAGAGGTTTTGCCAATCCTCTTTGGTTCCCATATCTGGACAATGACAACCTGACTCTTCCTTGTGAATTTAGTTTTGAAACTGGATGTGATGATATACATTCCATAGCAATCTTCAATGCTTTCATCCATCCCTGTATTCTGCCAGCAGAATTCTGTGGAGGAAGGCTGGTTCAGAGTACCTTTGAGTACTACCAGCCAAACATGATGGCCAGGCAATTAGGATGTGGCCAAGTGCCCAAAGGTTATTTCTCCATGAATTTCTCAAGCGGAGAGAGGATATCAAGGAATCCATGGAAGCAAGAAGGATTTTTGAGTATAAATGCAGCACGACTATTTATACACCCAAGCACTTTGTGCCAATAACATTTGCTCATCCTTCTTTCATTCTTTGGTGGCAAGAACTTCATGATCACATTTTTGACATGCCAGTACACCCTCTCTGTCTTGAATTAATGCCTGACTTCCAACCAACTTCAGAGGTAATATGTTCATCTCCCTTTCTTACATCTGTTTTTAACCATACTCCTCCTCACTGATCATGATTCTGTCATTTTGCAGGATACAATACCTGCCCCACTTGCCAGGACAATCCTTTATAAGATTGAAGGCCCATCCTCTGCTTTGGGATGTCGATCCCCTACTCTGGCTCAACTGATGTCTAGCCATGTCGTGCTAGATCCAACTCTTATCAGGCCAGTTTCTGACAAAAGGAAAGCTCCATCTCTGATTGCTTCTTCAACTGTTAAGAAGAAAAGAACAAGCAAAAGGCTAGTTATTCAGGTCAGAACTTCCCCTCCTGAACATAATGCCATTCTTCATTCTGATCATCTTTATCTTTGCATGATTCTAGACCAAAACACAGCAACTAGTGGTTATTACAGATTCTGCCAATGCTTCATCAACTGGTACAATTTTCACCATCTTATTCTTTAATCATTTTTCTTCATTGGCACTCACCCCCTACTTGTTAGTTGCAGAGGAAACTTTGGTGGATCAAACTATGGGGAATTCTCCTCATCATGATTTAGTCCCAGTCTCACCAAGGATTCAATCAGCTTCTCTTCAACCAGAAGTCTCAGCTTCACTAAGAAATCATCCAGTTTCTCCTCAGCCAGATGTACAAGAGCCTTCCATTGAGCCCGAGAAGCCTCTTTCTCCCATTCAGGAAACTAGGAATGATGTAATCATGAGCATCCATCTTTTCTATTTTCACCTAATAGATCATCATTAATTCGGCAAGAATTTCTTTTTAGGAGAAAACTATGTCATCACCCGGTTATTCCTTTGTTGTGGATGACTTGGTTGCTGAAAAAGGAGATGAAGCATCTTCTAGTCAAGCTTTATCAGAGGAAAATCAAGCAAAGTTGAAGGAAATCCTCTCCTTGCTGCAAAGGGACGTCCAAGACCAAGTCAGGGATGCTGATCTTCTAAGAGAAGCGCTTGAATTTATCGATCAAGATCTCCCTGCTGATATCAAGGCTTCTTTAGAACCTGTTTCCCAATTGGATAATCACTTTGCCGCAGTAAAACAGGCTTTGAAGAACCAATCCTCCCAACTAGCTCTGGAACAAAGGAGAGCTACGGCCAAGCAATCTGTGAAAGATTTGCATGCTCAGATTCAGAACAATAAGGAATTGCTAGCCAAATTGCAGCCTGCACTCGAGCTGAAGAAAACCAGAAAAGTTGCATTGGAGGCTGAGCTGAGAAACTTGACAGCCGAGATTGAAGCTGACGAGAAGAAGATGGCCGAACTTCCCGAATCAACGGAGAAAATGTGAAAGAAAGCTTCAGCAGCCCTGAATGTAGAAAGGCAGCTCAATACAAAGCTCTCTGCTCTGTCTAAAACCCAAGAGGCTGATCAGAAATTGTTGGAGAATATCAACAAGATCATATCAGATGCCACTAATGTAATTTCAAAATACTTGGGTGTGTAATTGTAACAAACAATTTGTAGCCGAATGCTTTATCAACTCTGTAGTTTCGCTTTCTGTTAATCTTTATTCTCCATATTTGTTTTGCCTTATGTTGACGAGTAGCCTCTTGATGATTCATTCGGCAATTCTGACCACAACAGTGTTAGACCCGACAAACGACCCAACCGCAACACAGCCGAATCTTAACCAGTCAAACAGAATATGACTCAGCATGAATCCCAAACGACCCGACGACCGTTCGGTCGAAGGAGTCTCTCGACTTTCCAAATTTCTTGGGATATGCGCTACGATCTCCGGCCACGATCTCTTCGTCAGTTCCATAAATAAGGACCTCGGGTGCCCCTAACCTTTCACCAAATCCTCTACCTTCCAAGCCTCTGCTAGCTCGAGCTCTTTCTCTTCAAGCACTAGTACTCCCAAGAACTTCATGGTCAACAGTGGCAACAGGCGCCCGGCCGGCGACGAGGCTGAAGGGAGTCGCGCCGGCGCTCGTCGGAGGTGGTTATCGTTTGCTTCTTCACAACCTTCTTTTAGATCTTGTCTCATCCCTGACAGTTTTCTTTGCGCTTTCAGGCTCATCCGATGGAACCCTGCTCCTGCTCTAGCTGCAACTCCGGCCGCGGCGGGTGACTCCTCGGGGTCATCCAGCCGATCCTACTCCTCCAGGTCTTCTGGCTGGGACTCGCGCTATACTGACCGCGACGCCTGTAGGTTCCTGGAGGAACATGACACGACCTGGCACAAACTGGAGATTATCTCCAAACAGGCCGGGATCGCTGACCTCGAGTGGCAGCATCAGCGCAAGTAGCTGCTCGAGGCCATCGATGGTGAGTCCCGCAACTTGCTCAATTTCAATTCAATCTTGAACAACACTAGCTGCCGTTGCTCTGTGACCCCCGCAGATCGCGATGCCGAGCTCAATTGGCTAAAGGCGTTGGCCGAGCAGCTGGCGAACAAGGTGAACGCTCCCGGAGACACGCCGGAAGTTCGCCTTGGCGCGGTGGTAGGTCGCGTCAACGAGGTGGCCCTGCATGGCGTCTGTTTGGGCACCGCCTTGGGCCTGGCCGCCATGTCGACGCCCACCAGCGCCGACTACTCCACGCAGCCGCCCGACTTCGACGGTGGCGCGCAGGAGGACCTTGACGACATCGAGGCCACCGTGGAGCGCCTCGATGGCCATGGCGCCGCCATTGCCGACTCCATCTACCCCCAGTCTATTCTGAATAGGCTGTTTGATTAGTTTGTACTAGGAGTCATGGAATTTCGGCAATGAAATGAAAATTTATCTTTTGCAGTTGTCTTGTGATAACTTTCCTAATTTGTGCATACGAATCTTCATTATTTTGAACACATTCGAGAACTTTTCCTCTAGCCGAATACGCACAAACTTTTGCCCCTTGGCGCAGAATCCGTAGAGAATCCTCATTTGGGAATCATGAACACTATTTTGTTGAAAAAACCCTTCGCATCCAAGGAAAAACCCCTGTCGTTTGGTATTCCCATCAATGCTCGCCGACCAATCATCACTCCCGATGCATTTCCACTGCTAATAAAATAGCTCTCCGGTGCTTTGCAAATCCACTCGTACACACTTTCATCATTTCATTCCCTCTCATCTTCCTCCTCTAGAAAAACCCCAAAGCCATGGCGGACAAGGGGAAAACACCATGCGAGGAGAACAGCCTCCCACCAAAGAAGCGAACCATCCGAGAGTAATCTTCTCTTCCCATTCCTTTCTCTTGACCTTGATTGCAATCTCGTGATTCATCTTTCTTTGATTTCAGCCTCAACCTGCTGCCGGAGGACATTTTCGGCACTGAAGAAATTCCAGAGCACATCCGCTCTGACTTCTCGGCTGAAGAAGAAGACGCTACGCATGAGCGGAGGGCCAACCATCAACTGTGTTGTCGTATTCTGCACTTAGAGCATGATCTGCGGGACATCACCGCCCGTTGCTGTGCCGAACGCGAACGCCGCTGAGCTTGGAGGTGGTGATAGGCGGTGAGATCTTTATCCCCCATTGAATCTCATGTTCAAGTTCAGATCCCGTGTTTGATGAGAATCTGTTCTTCTTCTTCAGATATGTCCGACAGGTACAACAACCTGAAGGCCGCCTGGGACAGTTTGATGGAAGCTGCAGAACGCGCCAGCCCCCAAGGTTTCTGCGTCGCCGTCACGGTGGTCTTGGAGCAGCAGAAGATGGACGAGCTCAAGAGGAAAGGAGCTGAGCCAAAGAAATGAAGACACTTTCGCTTCTTGCTGCAGGCCTTCTGCTTCCTGCAGGCCTTCTTTTGTAATCTTAAGTAGTTGTATTGTTAATAGAAGAACCTGCAAGAACATTGGTGATGCAAAAATATTTTTGTGCTAGGGCAATACACTTTAGTATTGGCCATTTTCCCTTTGTCGGAATTTTTGTTCTGAAGGCGGCTTCCTCCCGAATGCCAGCTATTTCCGTTTCTCTGACGCTTGGAACAACAATCAACGATCAACTTCAATACTAGGATAATATTTCGATTATAGCTGCAGTGAATTCATCTCCCAGCAAAGTATTCAAGATTTATGCTGTCACACCCGGATTTAAGGGCAAATCCGAATGCGAGAATACATGTGCGCCAGGATCAAGTTACACACATGCATCGACTCAGTGAATACCAAAACACAGTGTAAAGCGCAAAGAGAGTATTAAATAGTTATTACATGACCGGATGTCTCAACTAAACAAACATTCGAGTAGCTAACAACGGACAAGAAACACACGCAGAAGTCCTCCACAGGCAGCTGACTGGAGAACGAACGCCTAGAACTCATCGAACTCTTCATGGAAATCCTCAAAGCGTCCATCTGAGCACGGCGGGTAGTGTAGATGCAATAAAGGAACAACAAGCATGAGCACATGTCGTACTCAACAAGGGAAAAGTTCTATAACAACATGCAAGGCTTTATGGTGGAAGCTGATGGTTCATAAGCAAGTCAGCATTTTAGTTGGTCAAGTTTTATTAAGCAACTATTACTAGCAAGTGAAAGTATATACCAAACCCAAATAACAAATGCAACAGAACCATTGAAGGCAATGCACAAGTTTAAAAGTCCATCTTTCATAAATTACTCATGTGAGGGTCCAGGCCGCCCTTGACCGTGGGCACGGTTAACTAGTCAGTTTTACACTATGCAGAGGTTGTACATCTTTACCCACAAGTTGCGTAAAAGTCCCGAAGAACTTTAGACCCAACCATGCGATACTAGCTAGGCATCATACCACACTACCGAGGTGTGATTGCATAGGGACGCTACGAGGCCGTTACAAAGATCCCCAGATGAAGGCTGCCCGCTAGGTTACTTGACAGCGCAATGCATAAACCTCTCTCAGCTGCGAAGCTACCATAGAGCAGATCAGTCTGAGGGCCCGGCTATACACCAACTACCGGCAACCCCAACCCTTATCAGGTAAAGCATACCTAAGACCTAGTTCACTAATTATTAAGCCAAGACAGAGCCATATGTCTTGTGGTTGTACTGTTTTCCTGGGTGGTCGCTCCATGTTCCGATTAACAGGCATAAGGTGTTCTTGCATTACATGAGTGATAGCATAAATAAATCCATATTGACAAGTGTTCATTAAACCACCCAAAACCAAGTAAAGCTCTAGCATGTGCTACCCAACATAAAGTAAACCCAGGTTGATCAAGGCATAGGATAACAAAGCTAGTCGAACCTTAGCAATAGGACCCATCAATTTAATGCAAAGCAATAATAAATAACGATGTAATTAAAATGCACGTTGTAATAGGATTAACGGGAATATAGCAAGGACTTGCCTTCTACCTGCACCGGAAACTGCTCAGGGTCTTGGTAATCTTCAACAGCAGCGAAGTCCCCGAACTGCTCGTACTCTACGCTCCACACATCACATACAAGAATACAATGGAAACAAATAAGAAACAGTACACCAATAATCTCAAACAGAAGTAAAAACAACAGAAAACTATTCTGCTCGTCGAGACGATCGCGTGGACATAAAGAACGCTAAAAATGGAGCTAAAACGACTAAGATACGGTTAAAACAAGTTTAAAGACTATTCTATAAATAAAAATTAAGCTTCGGCTAAACTGAAGAAAAACAGGACATAATCGTACAGGTTTCCTAAGGTGTAAGGACCGGGTTGCAATTTTGGAAAAACTCACGGTTTTATTTGCAAAAGCGCGCGGGTAAGCTGAAGGGGCGGATCTGATCCGTTGGATCAAGATCCGGGGGCTGAGATCTAAAGCGGGTGCGGGTGGCGGTTGACCGGTATAGGGCCGGTTTTGACCGAGGGTTGACGTGTCCTAGGCCGTCAGATGGAGATCCGGCGACTCAGAACTTGCGCGAGCGGCAGGCGGCGGAGCACGGCCGACGGCGACGCGGGGTGCGGCGGCGCTACGGCGGCGAGCGGCGGCGCAACGGCGGGTTAGGCACGCGGGGTGCACCATTCAACACGTGGTTTGCACCGAAATGATCAACGGCGCACGGCGAACACCACGGCGACCTCCGGGAGCGGCGAGGACGGCGCGGGACGACGGACGGCGGAGAAGCGCGGCGGCGGAGCTCCGGCGAGGCCAACCCGGCGATGCGATGCACGGGGACGTCTCCAAGCAGTGCAGGCGGCTCCCTTACCTAGCGGCGGAGGCATGAAGACAGCTGCTCATCGACGGGAGACGGCGGAGGCCCGGTTCGACGGCGGCGGCACGACAAAGAACGGCGGCGGCGCTGACGAATTAGGGTTTGCGGCGACGGAAGCGAAGCTAGGGTTTTGGAGCTCGCGAGGCGGTGCGGTTCGGTGCCTTAAATAGGGGCGCGGGCTTCCTGTCCAGCGGGCCCAAGAGCGCGGGGCGGCGGGAGCGAACGCCGAGTTGGGCTCGACCCCGGCTCGGGCGCGGTTGGAGCGGCGGCGCGAGAGAGGGATGACGAGTGGCCCCCTCCCCATCGGCGACGAGCGCGCGCGCGCGTGCGGGGCTGCGGCGAGGCGGGCCGCGGCCGGGCCGCGGTGGCGGTACCGGGCCAAGCGATGGCGACGGGAGGGCGGGACTGGCGGCGAACTGGGCCAGGAAGTGGAGGGAGCAACTGCAGACTTGGCGGGATTTGGGCTCAAACTCAAAACGGCCAGAAGTGAGGAGGGGAGAGTTAGGTGAGAGAGTTTTCATTTTTTGAAAAGCAATCAAACAATTGAATTCAAACACGGCTTTGAATTCAAACACTCCAAAATAATGCACCGGCATGAATGCAACAGGGAACTCCTATATTTCATTAATTAGTTAATAAAAATGGTTAAATGCCTATAAAAGCACAATCTCCTTATATTCCTTAAACGAGAGCGGTTTGTTGCGAAGCAAATTTTAATTAAACTCAAGAAGTGGAATTTTAGGGTGTTACAAATCCTACCCCCGTTAAGATGAATCTCGTCCTCGAGATTCGGATGGATCAAAGAGATGTGGATATTCTGCTTTCAACTCCTCTTCTCTTTCCCAAGTTGCCTCATCCTCTGCATGATTACTCCACTGCACCTTGCACATTGTGAAAGTCTGGTTCCTTGTAACCCGTGTCAACCTGTCCAGAATTCTGATAGGTTGTTCTATAATGGTGAGATCTTCCTTCACATCCAACCCATCCATAGGCAATGGCTCCTTATCATGAGGCTTGAGACCCCTTTTTAACTGAGAGATATGGAACACATCATGCACATCTGCAAAGTGTTCTAGCAAATCAAGCCTGTATGCCACCTCTCCCACTCGTTGTAAGATCCGAAAAGGTCCAATGTAGCGAGGGGACAGCTTTCCCTTTACCTTAAACCTGCGTAAACCCCTGATGCGTGACACCTTCAAGTACACATAATCCTCTTCCTCGAAAGATACGTCTCTCCTCTTCCCGTCTGCATAGCTCTTTTGCCTGGACTGAGCAACTCTCAGATTCTCTCTTATGATATGAACTTGCCTTTCTGCCTCCTTAATGATATCAGCCCCAAACAGCTGACTCTCGCCTGTCTGATTCCAGTACAACGGTGTTCTGCACTTTCTTTCATACAGTGCCTCGAAGGGTGCCATCTTCAGACTGGCCTGATAGCTGTTGTTGTAGGAGAACTCGGCATACGACAAACTGTTATCCCAGCTACCACCATGCTTAAGAGCACAAGCTCTTAACATATCCTCCAGAATCTGATTTGTCCTCTCAGTCTGACCTTCGGTCTGCAGATGATAGGCTGAGCTGAAGTGGTATCCATGGACTCATGAAGCTTCTCCCAGAAACGCGATGTGAACTGAGTACCTCTGTCAGATACTATCCTCTTAGGCACACCATGCAAACACACAATACGAGACATGTATAACTCTGCCAATCTCGCACCTGAATGAGTAGTCTTAACCGGAATGAAGTGAGCTACCTTAGTCAAGTGATCCACTATGACTCATATCGAGTCATACCCAGCTAGTGTCCGTGGTAATCCCACTATAAAGTCCATACCGATTTCTTCCCACTTCCATTCAGGCTCCTTCAATGGCTGCAATAATCCAGCTGGCTTCTGATGTTCTGCCTTAACTCGATGACACGTGTCACACAATGCAACATGAGCGGCCACATCCCTCTTCATCCCATACCACCAATACCTCTGCTTCAGATCTTGATACATCTTAGTGCTGCCTGGGTGGATGGAATAAGCTGAATCATGGGCCTCTCTCAAGATCGTCTTCCGGAGGTCTCCCACATCAGGTACACAGATTCTATTCTTGAACCATATAGTACCCTGATCATCCTCAGTGAAATCCGGGGCCTTGCCCCTCTCCATGGTGTCCCTGATCTCCTTCATCTCCGCACCCTCCAACTGCCCTTCACGAATCTGCTGCTCCAGAGTAGACTCTACCTCCAAAGTGACTCCCTCAGTGTGAGCAGCCATCCCCAGATTGAGTCCCTCGAACTCCTTCATCAGCTCTTCAGGCAGCTGGAACGCTAAAGCCGAATTGGCATGTCCCTTCTGACTCGAAGCATCTGCAACCATATTAGCCTTCCCAGAATGATACTGTATGTCTAGGTCATAATCCTTGATCAGCTCCAACCATCGGTGTTGTCTCAGATTAAGATCCTTCTGAGTGAAGATGTACTTTAAACTCTTGTGGTCTATGTAAATCTGGCACTTGGTTCCCATGATGTAATGCCTCCAGATCTTTAAAGCATGAACCACAGCTGCCAGTTCCAGATCATGTGTAGGATAGTTCTGCTCATGCTTCCTCAATTGCCTCGATGCATAAGCTATGACGTGTCCTTCCTGCATAAGAACACAACCCAAGCCTTGTCTGGATCCATCACAATAGATATCAAAGCCCTTCTGCAAGTCTGGCATCACAAGCACTGGAGCGGTAGTCAACCTCCGCTTCAACTCCTCAAAACTCTCCTGACAGGCATCAGCCCACTTGAACTCTCTATCCTTCTCCAGTAAGGTGGTGAGAGGCTTCACAATCTTAGAGAACCCCTCGATGAACCGTCGATAGTACCCTGCAAGTCCAAGGAAACTCCTGATCTCCTTAACTGTCCTCGGCGGTTCCCACTTCAACACATCTTCAACCTTAGCTGGATCGACTGAGATACCTCCATCTGTGATAATATGCCCAAGAAAAGAGACTTCCTTCAGCCAGAAATCACACTTACTGAACTTGGCATACAATTGCTGCTCTCTCAACTTCTGCAAGACAAGTCTCAAATGCTCCTCATGTTCCTCCTCAGTCTTGGAGTAGACCAGAATATCATCAATAAACACCACAACGAACTTATCCAAGTACTCCATAAACACCTTGTTCATCAGATACATAAAGTAGGCAGGTGCATTTGTCAACCCAAAGGACACAACAGTATACTCATACAGCCCATACCTGGTGGTGAATGCAGTTTTAGGAATATTCGACCACCTGATCTTCATCTGATGATAACCAGAACGCAAATCGATCTTGGAGAACACCTTAGCACCTCTCATCTGATCAAACAAGTCTTCAATGCGAGGCAATGGATACTTATTCTTGATAGTAACCTCATTAAGCAATCGATAATCCACATACATCCTCTGAGTACCATCCTTCTTCTCTACAAAGATAACTGGTGCCCCCCAAGGTGATGAACTAGGATGGATAAACCTCTTTTCCAACAATTCTTTAATCTGTTTCTTAAGTTCTATCAATTGTGTACTAGACATTCTATATGGACGTTTAGAAATAGGAGCGATGACTGTGTAATAGATCAATAACAAACTCAACATCTCGGTCAGGTGGCATACCTGGTAACTCCTCTGGAAACACGTCTGGGTACTCACTGACCACCCTGATATCCTCCAAAGCTTTGCCATCCAATTGCTGCACAGAACCTCCTGCATCTGATGGTGGATCAGCCACAAGCTCAATCTTTTCCCCGTTGGGACCAGCAAGAAGAACTGTCCTCTTAGCACACCGAATCGTCGCATCATGGCCAGCCAACCAATTCATACCCAGAACAACATCGAGATCTTTTGACTCCAGAACTATCAGCTGTGCTGGAAAGTCTATTCCCATGATTTTAAGATTAACATTAGGACACAAGTATTTGGCTCTCATTTCCCCCCCTGGCGAGCTGACTAGCATGTTTTGTTTCATATGTTGCATGGGTACACTATATTTAGCCACAAATTGAGCAGATATGAAAGAATGAGAAGCTCCAGAATCAAATAGGACTGATGCGGGGATGGAGTTGACAAGGAACATACCAAGCACCACCTGCGGGTTTTCCTGGGCAGCCTCAACATTCACGTGAGCGACCTTACCACGTGAATAGCTCTGTGGTCCCTTGTTGCTCTGCGGCGTCTGGTTCCCATTCCTCATCTGCTGTATCTGCTGATTCTGAACGGGGGTGTTGGGAGCAGGCCTCTTGGGGCAGTTGTTGGTGTAGTGACCAACCTCCCCACAATGGTAGCAGCTGTTGTTCGCAGGAGTGCGGGGCTCACTGGGCCTCACTGGCGTGCCAATCGGGGTCATCAGACGATGCTGCGGGTATGCAGGGCGTGGAGTCTGTGGCCCTGGGCACGGAACCGCCGAGTAGTACGGCCGGAACCGCCGGTACCGCCGTGGCCGGTACCGACATCGCTCGCTGCTGGCCATAACCTCCTGACGGGCCTCCTGGACGGAATGGGGCCCCCAGCGGTGAGGTAAAGCGGGGGCGAGTGTGGCTCCCGGACGGTCCTGGCGTAGTGGCCTTCCTCTTCAGCTCCCCAACTCTCTGCGCATGGACTCCAAGACAATAGCTTTGTCTAACAGCTGCTGGAAGGACTGGAAGGTGTGCGACATCAGCTGGTAACAAAGCGGTCCAGCCAAACCTTCTAAGAAGTGCTTCTACTTCTTCGGATCATCAGCTACCTCTTCTGGTGCATAGCGAGACAGCTCAATGAACCTATCCCGGTACTCTACCACTGACATTCCCCCCTGTTTGAGAGAGAGGAACTACTTCTTCATCCTCATCACCCCTGCAGTAATGTGGTGGCTCCTGAAACTCTCTGTGAACTCCTGCCAGGTGATGGCGTCAGGTGTAGCATGGGCCGTAGTGTAAGCATCCCACCATGCTCCTGCAGATCCCTAGAGTCTGCCTGCAGCAAACAGGACCTTCTCCCTGTCATCACACTGAGCGGTGGTGAGCATCTTCCCCACTGTCTTCAGCCAATCATCAGCATCAAGTGGATCAGCAGCATGGGTGAAAACTGGCGGACGGTGGCTCATGAACTCCTTGTGCTTGTTCATGGGCATCGGCTGCTGCGGCGGTGGCTGAGGTGGGTTATTGGCTTGGGCCTGCATGTTGTCCACAGTGTTGGTCAGGTTCTCCAGTAGCTGCATCTAGTTCTGGAAGAACTGCTGCATGGGATCCATTGGTGGTGGTGGCAGTGCACTGCCTGAACTGTTGCCTCGTCCTTGACGTGCCACTGGAGGCTGATCAACCCCTGATTCGGACCTGGTGTTTACCATCTGAGCGTTAGAAACACTGATTTAGATTATGACAGTGATAGAAAAGCCGATAGCTGTATGACAGATTCTGATAGCTGTAAAGAAACAAAGATATCTCACTGTAATAGTAACCAAAAACCACAAATTTTCTCTAGAGATATGGTGCATAAAATTACTGAACCAACCCAACTGGTTTTGCCTCAATCGGAGGTCTACAACTCAAGATATAAAATAATGAAGTCAGCTGCGTCAGCAGGATTTGACAGATTCTGTTGGCTTAGTGTTTCGTCCATAGTTTCCAGAATATACATTGTACAGTGCTGAATTTTTGACAGAAAATCATGTATAAAATTTTTGAACCAACCCAACTAGTTTTACTGAATTCAGAGTTCGGTAGCTCGAGATAAAAATAAAACACTACTACTGTGTCAGGAAGTGACGCGAACAGATTCTGCACTACGATACTCTTTATGATAGATAAAATATGATAGATAAAGAATTACGAATTTGCAAGATAAAAGATGGGTGGAACAGAACTTAAACTCACTAATCAAATTTTACTTCTAAACCAATGTCATTGTGGCATTAATCCACAACACACTGCAATCACACAAAAATCCAACTCACAGATGTTCACAAACCAAGCACTCAAACACACCACTAGCTAACACACCGATCCAACGTGTCGTTCTAACGATTACAACCTTGATAACTGAAGATAAAAGACATCTAACACCTAAGGCCAAATGATCCGAGTGCGGGATCTAAGTGACCCATAGCTTGTCCTCCTGGGTCTTGGTGACATTGCAGGCCATCTTTCTCCATCTTCCTGCACTTCTTCCTCATCTTGTCCCGTGATCACTGCCTTGAGCCTTTTAATCTCCCTCCGGTCCTCATCTTGCTGGTCACAAAGGTCTTGCAGCTTCATGATGGTGTCATCAAGGTTGGTGTTGAGAGCTGCTACAAGTCACACTTGAGTTGCATAGCGTGGTCCCAAGGTTGCATTGGCCACTGGAATCACGCTGCCCACAGCTCCAGCACGTCGACGGGCAAAGTCACCCACACAGTGTTAGTGAGATGGTGAGCCTCCTCATGACACCATGCAGAAAGAGCCCTCCTAGCAGCGTCATCTCTCCCTGCAGCGAAGGTAGCTCTGGTGGCTAGAGCATGGTGAACAGTAACCTCATACAGTCCACCCTCCTATGGGTTATCCTCCAAGATGCGCACTGACACATCCCACTGCGTTGGATGACAACGATGAGTCCTCCTTAGTCCAATGTAGTCAATAGTCACATGCAAGTGGAGACACTAGAATAGCCTCCTCAACTTGGACGGAAAGCGTGCATGCCCTCCATTGTGGTGACAGAGGATCACATCCCACTTCTCTAGCGCTGGTTGATCATCAACATCTCCATCCTCCGGTCAGAGTCCTCAGGGTCTGAGTGGTCATCTGGATCACCTCCTTGTTCTTGCTCTTCAGCTGGCTCCTCTTCTGGCTCATCATCAGACAGCTCAATGACTGAAGCGGGTGGTGAAGCTTGCCCTAAAGCAGAGTTCGCTTCACTTCCCTCCTCAGAAGCTTCATGGTGCTCATCACTATCCGTGGAGTAGCAGTATGTTGACGGTTAATAATTGTATCAAAGTTCGTTCGTGACTCGCAAGCGTACAAGTCTCCCGTCGTAGTCAAGGGACCCTTCTTCCCTCGAGTGGTGAACCCAAGGTATCGAATCCGTGGAACAAATGTGTGACGCAAGAGTTGATCTAGTAAAGCCAAGTAACTTCAATCTCTGGTAAAAGAGAAACCCTAATGCATCTAGATAAGAACACAAAACAAAGATAAATCTAATCTACTAAGGACCGGAGAAAACAAAGTAAGATTGGGTAGATAAACCGATCTAGAGGGATCGGGGTAAGCCTTTTGTTGAAGTTCCAAGCAAGAGAAGAAGTAGCAAATCGAATCTTAATAGAAGCCTCTTTAAATTGTGGTTTCCCGTCCAAATCCGAAAACATCCGCCTTTCGAGACCCCCGTTCTGTCACAACGTATCCCTATTCATGCGGGGAGCTTAGGGCGAGTCAAAAGACAAGTCGAGATTCTTTCGGAAGATCCGGCGTGTACCTCTAGCCACCGCGGCTACAAGAACACCCTATGTAATCTATCTCGAGAATAGAATTGAAATAAGCAAAGCCGATCGAAAAACGAAATCTTCGAGGAAACACTTGATCGCTAGGAAAAGATTCAACTTGATAATTCAACTATAACAATGATTCATACACAAGATCACCACGGGATCCTTCCTTGATCTTGCTTCTAGCTCCGGAACTCCGACGTGGTCTTCCATGCAAGGTTCCCACGTCGGCTAGGGAAACCCTAGTCAACTAGCTCGACCCTCTCCTCTCCGACATGGTGTCCCTCTCTTCTCTCGCTTCTCGGCGGCCGAAGACGAAATCTCCTCTCCGTGGCTCTCGGTCGGGGGACTATAAATAGCCCGATTGGCGGCTAGGGCAAAGGAGAGCGAATTTGGGCCCAAAATGGGCACGGGCCGACCGGACCGGGCCGGGGCCGGCGGCCGGGCCCATTTAGGCCCCGGCCCGTGGGCTCCTTTGCCCCACGTCGTTTCCCTTGCTTCCCGGATGTTTCCCCCTTCTGCATGTAGGTCCATGTCGTCGGTTTCTCTCCGAATTGGACTCAACTCCTTGTCTTGCAAGATTCAGCACTTTTCTGGTCAGGTCCCTGGAGTCTGTCGTCTTCTCGGATCAAGTCCCCGACTTCTTGGAGTTAAGTTTGCTTCATTGCATGACTTGTACGGGGCTTCAAGGTCTTTTCATGAGGTGCTTGATGAACTTATCCCGAAAGTCTTGCATTTAACACTAAAACCCTGCATAAACATTAAACTCCAAAACCGACATGCACACGTGAACTTGTTATACCACGGGGGTTAGTACCAATGGATAAGGTATAAAACTCATGCCAACACCGAAGGTAAACTCATGGCTAGGTTGACGGATTTTCACCGTCAACATCTCCCCCATGCTTAAAGCTTGCTCGTCCTCGAGTAAGCCTTCGATGGATATCATCATTGCCAAACAATGTTTAAACTTTGCATTTGATCATACATGAGAAAACATAATGCTCTCAAAATTTTAATTCATTAAAGTACCATAATGTACTAGCCTTCATCTCTACGGAGGGTAGATTCTTATTAAGCTTATCCCACAAGTATTAACATGCTCACAAAGTTTTAAATAGATCTCAGAATTTTTGAAATAAAGAACGAGATAAAGAAAAGCTAAACCAAATTCACAAACTTAAATCATCTCGTGTATTGCTCATGAATTCTCATCTCACTTGTCTCTCAAGCCTATATATTCTACTCCTTTCCCTCTCATATATATGTGGTAGGCTTTATATGGAGCTTTGGGAAAGTTTAGTCCTAACAAGATTTTATAAATGAGGTGTTGTCAAAACAAGACAAGCTTCTCATGGTCTTACCGAGACTCGTCAAAAAGGTCATTGGAAAATAATGTTAACTCAAGGAGGGGAAAGAGAAAAATACACACACTTTAGATAAGTGGACATGTGCAAATGGCAAAGAGTGATCCCGAGGCACAAAGAAAGTCCTCGTTATCGGATTGCACATGGTTGGAAAATGAGAATGGATCTTTTTAACTTGAAGCCTTGAATGTACTTTTAGAGAACCAGGGAGTTCACTTTACGCACATATATTTTTTTCTCTTTCTCATATTTCTCATTCTTTTCTTTCTTTCATTCATTCATTTTTTTCTTGTCATATATTCGGTAACGTGACTTTCACAACGGAGTTTTGATTTTTTTATTTGCTTGCTCCTCTTTTGAACTTCTTTTTTTTAAATTGCTCCCCTTTGAACTCTAAAAATTGCATCGTAACTACCTCCTCCCCCATGCTTAGACGTTGCTCGTCCTCGAGCAAAGAGGCGATAAATAAGGTAGGTACCGGAAATATTTTTCCTTGGAGAGATACTTGAAATCTTCAATGTTAGCACCGTCTTGCGATCTTGCTTGAATTGATGATCCATTCTCAACGATAGGTTGTGGTCAAGGAGGTAATCACAACAGATGATATTTGGTTCAAGGGTGGATATCCGGCGAGGTTTGTGAGATCTCCAATGCGGGGATACACAATGCACGGATAAAAGGCTAGCAAAAAGATAGATACGCAAAAACGGAATGACCAGCTTCTTAGTCTCGGGCCAGAGAAATCATGGCCTGCAATAACTCACTCAAAAATAAATCTTGTACACTAAGGTTTATGCACTCAAATATATAAGGCTTTGGATAGGTTGAGCAACACACAAGTGATATTTGTGACAAGGTTAGCAATATTTTTGAGCATAAAAGACATCTTTAATCTATTCATAACTTGAGAGCACATAAAACACTATGGGTCTTTATTTTAATCATAACCTCCGCTGAAAATTAAGCTAGCATTTAAATAAATTCAGATCTGTATTTTTAAGAGAGCACTAGCTTAAACATGCATAAATCAATTACAAAGATGAACAAAGCTGCAATTTAGATCATATATCATCATAGCACGAATTTTGTAACTTTTCCAATGATATAATCAAGGTGGTGTCTTTATTAATGGTGACATCAAGTTGAAATACAAACTGAAAATAAACAAACATGCTTACTGAAATTTAAATAAAAACAGAAAATACTACGCAAACACACATAAGCAAAAGCTGAAAATTACAGAGAAAAAGAAAAGAAAAGAAAACTACAGTTCCTAAATCTTCTAGTCCTCCGCCGGTGGTTGATGTTGATGATCTTGATAATAATACCCTTGCTCATAATATGGTTGGACACTTCCTCCGACGAATTGATTTGGCTCCACAAGGTGAAGGCGTCCAAGTTCAAAGGCAATATTTGCGTTGCCTTCACCAAGTTCAGCTGCGTTAGCTTGGATGGCTGCGATGTTTTGAGCGTTACTTGCAGCAAACCCTCCAATACCATGCTTTTTTGTGGTTGGGGATGATGAGCGTAGGACTCCGCGAAGTTAGCGTTGGGCACAACATAATTTTGTGGGGGTACCGGTGCACCACCCCCCCATGCTTGCTCTTGTGGCCCTCCGTAATAACTTGGCGGAGGAGGGACCCCGCCGAATGGTTGCACATTGGGTTGTGCTCCACTCGCTTGTGCGGAGGATATTCCCTCCTGTACGATTCTTCCTCTTTTGTTCTTCCTTGCAGGGACAAGTAGTCCCTCTTCCAACCAATCTTCTCTCCCTTCATTGAAAAGCCTAAGCCTCTCGTTCGGAAGGAGTAGGTTCACTATGGCCAACCGATAACCTCCTCTCTCATCTCCACTAATGTATTTGCCTTGCCGCAAATATTCAATGCCGAGAGAGGTACCTCGCAAAAGGTGGTCGGGGTTTCTTGCGATCCCCGGCCGCAAGGAAAAGGCCAACATGGAGAGGTAACACCCCGAACCAATATTACCCGCCCCCGATGTTGCTTCACAACACCAACGGTTGATCATGAGGTAAGAGGGTTCTATTGGCTGCCTGGCAATTAAAGCCGAGTATAGCCAATTCAACTCCGCGTCGGTCACCTTTGTTTCCTTCATCCTCCCCAATACCCTCTTGCACATCCAAGAGTGAAATATCCGGATAATGGGGTTGCGGATGCAATTGCGTTGTTGATGGGCTTCTCCGGAGATCATGTTCCAAAATCCCGCTAACATGCGGGTGGCACGTCAACTTTCTCGGAGCTCCCTTGTGGAATCCAAGCAGCTCCCTAACGTGCTCGTAGGGAACCACTTGTTGGACTCCCTCCAAACGGAATGACAAGCTTTGCATCCCATCATCATCAATGATGGGTGCAATAGTCATCAAAATTTCCAAGGCGTACCCCAAATGGGTGTCCACCGATATTCCGTTGGAGAACTGCACCCGTCCGAGGTGCCCCAACATATAGTATATGTCGGTGCAAAAACCCAAGGTGTAGAGTGCTTGGTCGTCGAACTCGACGTTCGGCACAAGCCTCTTCTCAAGATTGGCGAGCTTCTCCTCCTCCTTCGCCGACAAGATGATGAAGCCGTACGAAGAGTGTGTTGGGGTGTAAGGAGGTGGTGCAGTTGAGCAAGTCGATCATCGTGGTGGCGCGGGCTGCTCCTCCGTGTGCCCACGAGGTTCGGTGAACCTCATGGAAGTGCTTCTTGCAGACCTCATACCACCAAGGAGGAGAGCATCGTTCCTCCTCGGTGGTGCCGTATCCGTCTCCATGCTCCGGGGAGACCCGGAAACCGAGTGCCTCCTCGAAGACGTGGTTGATGACGGCTTGGACGAGGACGAACTCTTCCTCTTGGAGAAGAGACTTGTGGTTTTCTTCCACCGGTTCTTTGCACTCTTTTCTTCAACTAAAACTCCGGGTTGCAACCGGTAACTAGGCACTTAAACTTTTTGCTTCGGATGTGGACTTTGAGTGGATTAAGGATGTGGATTTTTTTCTTGAGCTATCAAGCTTGGGAAGGTTGGCTATGTCTACGGAGGTTTTGAGCACACAAACTTGAACACACAAACAAAGGAAGGAGAGGGAAGCTTGCTCGAGAAAACGGGAGGGGGGGGCTCCTTATGTAGGTGAGGCCGGCCTCGGTGCTCCTCCCCGTCTCGTCTTTCTTCCAGCACGATCATTTCACCTCTCGCAACTTTCCCCGCCCGCGTGCTCCACGAGTTGCACCGCCCAAACGCTCTCGTCCACTATTGGTCCTTCCACTTGATGCTTCATGTTTTGGGTCATGTCCATGCTCCCTACCTCCACTTGCTTCACATGCCACCATGAGATTCCCTGCAAAGTTGATGCTTTCTCGCCCACCATGCTTGTCCTTTGCATGTGGAATTGGTGAAAGTTGATGAAAGGGAATCCAATGGTGCATGCATGATTACTAGATTGCCTCCATTAAGGTGTGTTTAAGGTTAAGCACTCCTCTAATTCGAAATTTAAAATATTTTTCAGAGCCATGCAAGAGCTTGAACATAATTTTAGAGAAGTTTTTAAACCATTAAAAACAAATGCAAGTCGAAAATATTTTTTTTACGTCGATTTCGGTCTCCTAGGTATAGTTTGCCTTCATCGGTTGAGAGCGGACTTTTTCCGGCTTGATCATGGGGGCATAGGTTTAGGTTCTAATTTTGGCTAAATAAGAAAGATTTTGAATAAAACAAAATTAGAATAGGCTTAGAAAAATTCTAATCCTAGAGAAACCAAGGATATAGATTTTTAAAACCAACCAAAAGTTTTGATTTCTAGGTTCACGCGAGTCCTACCACGTGCTGAATTTTATTAACACTTAAACATAAATCGTGGCTCTACTCGTGTGGTTTTAGCATGAAAAATAAGTCAACCTCAGCACCATAATGAGGGTGTTAGGTTGAGTTAAGGTTCTGAAATTATTTGGTTGAGGTTTCTCGAAAAGAAAAGAATCAAACAAGCACATAGGAGGGTTCATGCAAAGGGTTTATGATAAAGCAAACATTCAATCAAGAATTATGTCTCTAATATTGTTCAACCACTTCTAAGTCTAATGTCTTTGCGTAATAAAACTCAAAAACTAAATTATTAAAAAGACTCGAAAAACCTGGAGTCGGGTTGTCCTTCCGGTAGCTTATTCTTGACTTGACGAAACGGGTTGCCTCCCGCCTAGCGCTTCGTTTATAGTCCATGGCTAGACTTCTTCACTTGATTTCTCCGGATCAACGCTCTTTGCGGGCGTTGCAATCTTGGGTACCCACTTTGGCTTAGTCAAATTTTTTTTTGGTCTTCACGAGCGGCTTTGTCCTTGGTCTTGACGGATGCAACAACTTCCTTGTGGCTCGGCATCTCGAACTCCGGTCCTTCGGTCGTGATCTTCATGGTCTCTAATGTGATCCTTCATCTCTCCCGAATGAGCTTGAGTAGCCTTCGCCGTCTTGGGACCTTGGAGTTGTCTCGGATATTCTTCTTTGTTACCCATCGGGCGCCGGCAAGTTGTCCCACTTGCGTCTAGCATCTTCATCACGATGAACACTTCACGTATAGAGCTTCCGACCTCCGTCACCTTGCCATCTAAATTCTTCAATATTTTCTCCATAGCCTCGAACTTAGTGACGGTGTCCTTGGACATGGTCGTACTCCACACACTCCTTGCATGAGGATCTTGCTTCGGCGGCCTTTAGGTGTTGAGCTTCTTTCTCCATCTCCATCTTCTCCATCCTCCTCTTAAGTAAACCGATATGCCACTCAAGGAATCCGACTCGTATGCATTCAGCTCTCGCAATCGTCATGCGGATAGTTGAGACTTTGATCTTGAACGGCCTCCCGGCGTCTTGAAGGTTTATGATAGGTAGATCAACGATGTCCGGGGTGCGCAGCGGTCCGGTGGTTGAGGTTGATCTTCCTTTGGACTTGGAGGTGGTGATTCCCTTGGAGATTTCGACGGTCCTTCGACTTCAACTTTTGAATCTAGGGTTTCCACCCCTTTAGCTTGTGTTGCATGTCACCTTTGCCTGTAAAGTTTTCCTGGATCATCCACAAAAAAGCTTGGGTTTCTTGGAGAGGTAGCCAACCATCTCCGGTTAGGGTTAGCAACAAGCAAAGTATGCAAAAACTAGAAAGGAAAAATAAATCTATGAAAACTAGGGTTAGACAAACTAGATTAGATGTAATTTGAGGATGATCAAAGTTTAGTAGATGCAAAAAGAAAGACAAAAAGAAAACTGAAAATTACGAAAAGGCAATAAAAAACCAAATCTTGATCACTTGTTCCCCGGCAACGGCGCCAGAAAAAGGGGCTTGTTGACGGTTAATAATTGTATCAAAGTTCGTTCGTGACTCGCAAGCGTACAAGTCTCCCGTCGTAGTCAAGGGACCCTTCTTCCCTCAAGTGGTGAACCCAAGGTATCGAATCCGTGGAACAAATGTGTGACGCAAGAGTTGATCTAGTAAAGCCAAGTAACTTCAATCTCTGGTAAAAGAGAAACCCTAATGCATCTAGATAAGAACACAAAACAAAGATAAATCTAATCTACTAAGGACCAGAGAAAACAAAGTAAGATTGGGTAGATAAACCGATCTAGAGGGATCGGGGTAAGCCTTTTGTTGAAGTTCCAAGCAAGAGAAGAAGTAGCAAATCGAATCTTAATAGAAGCCTCTTTAAATCGTGGTTTCCCGTCCAAATCCGAAAACATCCGCCTTTCGAGACCCCCGTTCTGTCACAACGTATCCCTATTCATGCGGGGAGCTTAGGGCGAGTCAAAAGACAAGTCGAGATTCTTTCGGAAGATCCGGCGTGTACCTCTAGCCACCGCGGCTACAAGAACACCCTATGTAATCTATCTCGAGAATAGAATTGAAATAAGCAAAGCCGATCGAAAAACGAAATCTTCGAGGAAACACTTGATCACTAGGAAAAGATTCAACTTGATAATTCAACTATAACAATGATACATACACAAGATCACCACCGGGATCCTTCCTTGATCTTGCTTCTAGCTCCGGGAACTCCGACGTGGTCTTCCATGCAAGGTTCCCACGTCGGCTAGGGAAACCCTAGTCAACTAGCTCGACCCTCTCCTCTCCGACATGGTGTCCCTCTCTTCTCCGCTTCTCGGCGGCCGAAGACGAAATCTCCTCTCCGTGGCTCTCGGTCAGGGGACTATAAATAGCCCGATTGGCGACTAGGGCAAAGGAGAGCGAATTTGGGCCCAAAATGGGCCTGGGCCGACCGGACCGGGCCGGCCGGCTCGGGTCCATTTAGGCCCGGCCCCGTGGGCTCCTTTGCCCCACGTCGGTTCCCTTTCTTCCCTGGATGTTTCCCCCTTCGCATGTAGGTCCATGTCGTCGGTTTCTCTCCGAATTGGACTCAACTCCTTGTCTTGCAAGATTCAAGCACTTTTCCGGTCAGGTCCCTGGAGTCCGTCGTCTTCTCGGATCAAGTCCCCGGCTTCTTGGAGTTAAGTTTGCTTCATTGCATGACTTGTACGGGGCTTCAAGGTCTTGTCATGAGGTGCTTGATGAACTTATCCCGAAAGTCTTGCATTTAACACTAAAACCCTGCA
This sequence comes from Cenchrus americanus, assembly GCA_947561735.1. Lineage (NCBI taxonomy): Eukaryota > Viridiplantae > Streptophyta > Magnoliopsida > Poales > Poaceae > Cenchrus > Cenchrus americanus. Next base: position 91,468,122 of record OX387245.1, on the reverse strand, counting down.
TAAACATTAAACTCCAAAACCGACATGCACACGTGAACTTGTTATACCACGGGGGTTAGTACCAATGGATAAGGTATAAAACTCATGCCAACACCGAAGGTAAACTCATGGCTAGGTTGACGGATTTTCACCGTCAACACAGTAGAAGTCCTGGTCCTCCAAGTACTTTGGAAAGCGGTAAGCACCTGAACGAGTGGTCTTCAGTCGGCGAACCATCTAAGATAGACGAGACAGGTGTAGATTACTAAATGAGACAAGATCAAGTTTAGATAACAAAAGCAAACCAAGGGTGAGAGTAAACCAAGGTTAGATATAATAAACAGAATAAAGCAAGCTAAGCTATGTGTGGCTTCTATTATTATAAAATCCTTAGTTCTCGATCAGTTCTAACTAGGCTAATGTTCTACAGTCAACACGGCTCTGGTACCACTTTGTCACACCCGGATTTAAGGGCAAATCCGAATGCAAGAATACATGTGCGCCAGGATCAAGTTACACACATGCATCGACTCAGTGAATACCAAAACACAGTGTAAAGCGTAAAGATAGTATTAAACAGTTATTACATGACCGGATGTCTCAACTAAACAAACATTCGAGTAGCTAACAGACAAGAAACACACGCAGAAGTCCTCCACAGGCAGCTGACTGGAGAACGAACGCCTAGAACTCATCGAACTCTTCATGGAAATCCTCAAAGCTTCCATCTGAGTAGCAGCCGGGTAGTGTAGATGCAATAAAGGAACAACAAGCATGAGCACATGTCGTACTCAACAAGGGAAAAGTTCTATAACAACATGCAAGGCTTTATGGTGGAAGCTGATGGTTCATAAGCAAGTCAGCATTTTAGTTGGTCAAGTTTTATTAAGCAACTGTTACTAGCAAGTGAAAGTATATACCAAACCCAAATAACAAATGCAACAGAACCATTGAAGGCAATGCAAAAGTTTAAAAGTCCATCTTTCATAAATTACTCATGTGAGGGTCCAGGCCGCCCTTGACCGTGGGCACGGCTAACTAGTCAGTTTTACACTCTGCAGAGGTTGTACATCTTTACCCACAAGTCGCGTAAAAGTCCCGAAGAACATTAGACCCAACCATGCGATGCTAGCTAGGCATCATACCACACTACCGAAGTGTGATTACATAGGGAGGCTACGACGCCGTTACAAAGATCCCCAGATGAAGGCTGCCCGCTAGGTTACTTGACAGCGCAATGCATAAACCTCTCTCAGCAGCGAAGCTACCATAGAGCAGATCAGTCTGAGGGCCGGGCTATACACCAACTACAGACAACCCCCAACCCTTATCAGGTAAAGCATACCTAACACCTAGTTCACTAATTATTAAGCCAAGACAGAGCCATTTGTCTTGTGGTTGTACTGTTTTCCTGGGTGGTCGCTCCATGTTCCGATTAACAGGCATAAGGTGTTCTTGCATTACATGAGTGATAGCATAAATAAATCCATATTGATAAGTGTTCATTAAACTACCCAAAACCAAGTAAAGCTCTAGCATGTGCTACCCAACATAAAGTAAACCCAGGTTGATCAAGGCATAGGATAACAAAGCTAGTCGAACCTTAGCAATAGGACCCATCAATTTAATGCAAAGCAATAATAAATAACAATGTAATTAAAATGCACGTTGTAATAGGATTAACGGGAATGTAGCAAGGAATTGCCTTCTACCAGCACCGGAAACTGCTCAGGGTCTTGGTAATCTTCAACAGCAGCGAAGTCCCCAAACTGCTCATACTCTACGCTCCACACATCACATACAAGAATACAATGGAAACAAATAAGAAACATTACACCAATCATCTCAAACAGAAGTAAAAACAACAGAAAACTGTTCTACTCGTCGAGACGATCGCGTGGACTAAAAAACGCTAAAAACAGAGCTAAAACGACTAAGATACGGTTAAAACAAGTTTAAAGACTATTTTGTAAATAAAAATTAAGATTCGGGTTAAACTGAAGAAAAACAGGACCTAATCGTACATGTTTCCTAAGGTGGAAGGACCGGGTTGCAATTTTGGAAAACTCAGGGTTTTATTTGCAAAAGTGCGCGGGTAAGCTGAAGGGGCGGATCTGATCAGTTGGATCAAGATCCGGCGGCTGAGATCTAAAGCGGGCGCGGGTGGCGGCTGACCGGTATAGGGCCGGTTTTGACCGGGGGTTGACGCGTCCTAGGTCGTCAGATGGAGATCCGGCGGCTCAGAACTTGCACGAGCGGCAGGCGGCGGAGCACGGCCGGCGGCGACGCGGGGTTCGGCGGCGCTACGGCGGCGGCGGCGGCGTTGTGGCGGGTTGGGGCGCGGGGTGCACCATTCAACACGGGGTTTGCACGGAACGATCGGCGGCGCATGGCGAACACCACGGCGATCTCCGGGGAGCGGCGAGGACGGCGCGGGACGGCGGACTGCGGAGAAGCGCAGCGGCGGAGCTCCGGCGAGGACAACTCGGCGACACGATGCATGGGGACGTCTCCAAGCAGTGCAGGCGGCTCCCTTACCTAGCGGCGGAGGCACGGAGACAGCTGCTCGTCGACGCGAGACGGCGGAGGCCCGGTTCGACTGCGGCGGCGCTGACGAATTAGGGTTTGTGGCGACGGAAGCGAAGCTAGGGTTTTGGAGCTCGCGAGGTAGTGCGGTTCAGTGCCTTAAATAGGGGCGCGGGCTTCCCGTCCAGCGGGCTCGAGAGCGCGGGGCGGAGGGCGCGAACGCCGAGTCGGGCTCGACCCCGGCTCGGGCGCGGTTGGAGCGGCGGCGCGAGGGAGGGGATGACGAGTGGACCCCTCCCGTCGGCGGCGGGCGCGCGCGCGTGCGGGGGGCTGCGGCGAGGGTGGGCCGCGCTTGGCCGCGGCGGCGGGGGGCCAAGCGATGGCGGCAGGAAGGCCTGGCGGCGAACTGGGCCAGGAAGTGGAGGGAGCAACTGCAGACTTGGCGGGATTTGGGCTCAAACTCAAAACGGCCAGAAGTGAGGAGGGGAGGAGAGTTAGGTGAGAGAGTTTTCATTTTTTGAAAAGCAATCAAACAATTGAATTCAAACACAGGTTCGAATTCAAACACTCCAAAATAATGCACCGACATGAATGCAACAGGGAACTCCTATATTTCATTAATTAATTAATAAAAATGGTTAAATGCCTATAAAAGCACAATCTCCTTATATTCTTTAAACGAGAGCAGTTTGTTGCTAAGCAAATTTTAATTAAACTCAAGAAGTGGAATTTTAGGGTGTTACATATGCATTTCCAAGCGTGCACCTAACCACCCGTAAGGGACCTTCCCAATTTGGAGACCACTTACGAAATACACTATACTTAGTCCCAATCAGCAATAATGCTTTCCAAACCAAATCTCCTTCTGCAAATTGCTTGACCTTTACCTTCTTGTTATAGTACTTAGCAAGTCGCATTTTGTTTTTCTCAATATTTTCCAAGGCCCTAAGACGAATTATATGCAAACCTTCTAATTCGTCCATCATTAAGTCATTGTAATCCTTGGAACTTAAATCCTTTTGCAATATTATTCTCCTTGAGTCTGACTGCATCTCCCATGGCAAGATAGCATGATGTCCATAAACCAACTCATAAGGAGATGTCTGTGTAGCTCCATGAGGAGCCATTCAGTAAGCCCATAAGGCTTCATTGAGTACCGAATGCCACCTTTTTGGTTTCTGATCAATCTTCTTCTGTATAATCTTGATCATGATCTTGTTAGAAGCTTCTGCCTGACCATTAGCTTGGGCATAATAAGGAGAAGAATTTAATAATTTGATCCCCATACTTTCAGCAAAATTTCTGAACTCTGAAGATGTAAACTGAGGTCCTTGATCTGTTGTAATTGTCTGAGGAATTCCAAATTTGTAAATGATATGCTCTTTGAAAAACTCAACCATATTTTCTGATGTCACCTTCTTCAATGGAATTGCCTCAACCCACTTAGTGAAATAATCTGTTGCTAAAAGCACAAACTTATGCCCCTTTCTAGATGAAGGATTTATTTGGCCAATCAAATCTATTCCCATCCGCTGAATGGCCATGGCTTGATATAAAGATTTAGAGCTGATGCTGGAACTCTCTGAATATTTCCAAACTTCTGACAATCTTGACATCCCTTGTAATATTAAAGCAATCTTCCAGCATTGTCGGCAAGTAATATCCAATTTTCCTAATGACCCACTTCATTTGGTAAGCCGACTGATGTGCTCCACACAGCCCATCATGCACTTCACTCATCATCGTCTTTGCTTCTTCTTGACCCAGGCATTGTAGCAACACCCCATCCATGGATTTGTAATACAAACGTTCATCAAGAAGAACAAACTTTATGGCTTTATACCTGAGCTTCCTAGAGACCTTTCGGGATGGATTCTCCAAAAAATCAACAATTTCTTTTCTCCAATCATCTTCTGCTAGACCACTCCCAAAAGCATATACATCGATGACAAACACTTGTTGATTCTCTCTATAACCCGAAGCACTTTGAGCTAGCCTGTTTGCCTCTCCATTGTTTTCTCTAGGAATATGTTGTAGAACTACTAACTAAAAGCTTTTAATGATTTCTTTGTGTTGACGCAAAATCAGCACCCCGTGCCAAGCACACACCAAGCCGAATGAAGCTGGCTTAAATCACGTGCCCGATCCGAAAGTGTGCCAGTCAATTTTCCTGAAAGTGACAAAAAATGAAAATAATTAGATAAAACATGGAACTTGCCGGGTGGTACCAGACAGTTCCGAATTTACGGCTAGAAAGCCAATTAAAATGACATATAGCTACAACAAGCTATCTGCCTGCAGTTTAAACATCATTCGGGAGCCTTGAAACATAAAACAGGGTATAGCCGAATGGATGACGTAAGCATGTCAAAAGATCAGTCTTTGTTTAAATAACGTTGCTTGCACATGATCATGATCGATTTTTGAGGATAAATAACAAATAAAATAAATAAGGTAAAGCATGATTATAAATATGAGATAAACAAGCATGCATAGGCCAAAAGCACTAGTCTACCGCATGTCTAGGTACTTTCAAACCCGTCGAGCATGATAACAAACAAGTTAATCCACCGCATGATACGACTTGTTTGAAACCATACCACCAACCACAAAGAGATTAATCCACCGCATGATACAATCCAAATATGGAAGGCTAAAAGCACACATTATTTAAAACAAACTTATGAACACGTTTTACTCATGAGGGCATTACCGAATTCGGCTATACAGTTGATTCGGGTTCCGTGGAGAAGTAACAAACATTTGAAAAGTCAAAGCTTGAACCCGCAACACGTGACAATCTAGATTGATCTAAATTCGGCTATTGAGAGCACTTGATCCTTTATGATAAACAAAGACTTTGAAAACATGACACATGGATCTCAAAAGAGATAAAGCCGAAACCAATTGATCTAGATTGGGCAAAACAGTGTTACATGAATTTAAACATAAAGCAAAAACTCAAAGCAACACGTGGTAACTTAATGAATCTATTAGATCTTGCCAAATCTAATAGAGCCGATAACTAGCTTCGAGCTAGATCTTAGCCTACCGCATGACTCTTGATCCAACAAGAAACCCTCTTGAACCAAGCTTAAATCCACCGCATGATACTAAGCAAGGTAACAAGACTACTTGCATCACAATCTAAATCCACCGCATGACACTAGACATGATACAAGGTTGCCGGTACTTACGGAGGTCGACGGATCGATGGATCCTCTCGAAGAACTCGACGACTCGACTAAAGGACTCGATGTTTGGCACGGGGCCGGTTTTGTTGTGAAGATGTTCGATCCCTATTACAGACTTCAAGGGCTTATATTTATACCCTTGTCCTAACACGACTCCTGGTCGACTACGAGTACAACATTTAATGTCTAAATTAATGCTCCGACGTCAATGTCCATCTCGTATACGCCATCAACTCGTTCTTTCCTTATATCGAGCCACGTCACCACGCATTCCCGAAAAATTCCCTTTAAAAGCGCAAACAGTCCTTTTGCCAAACGATGGCGCGCTGCCGACCGCAAGCATCCTCTACAGATTCCTTTGAGGAGATTTTTTCTAGCCGAATAGTATTTCATCACCAAGCTCGGCCCACAAGTCAGTCCCTTTCCTGTACCATTTTTTGGTGTTAACATATGCCCCTTCAATTATGGGGTAAAAGTGATTTTATTCCAGAACTGACCATAAATGCCCAACGTCTTTGAGCTAAATCCGTTCAACACCCATTCCTTCTTCTTGCAATCTGTTGGAATCTCCGCTCAGATCCAAACCCTAGTCCATCAATCTTCAAGCTCAAACCTTCAATGGCGGACCAAAATCAAGCTATTCAGGTAAATCTCACCCCCTTGAGGTCCATTCGGCTATACCCTGTTTTCAATATCTTCATCCATCCATGCATCCTGCCAGCAGAATTTTGTGGAGGAAGGCAAAATCACAGTACCTATGAATATTATCAGCCAAACATGGTGGCTCGACAGTTGGGATGTGGCCAAGTGCCCTCAAGGCAATTTATTCATGAATTCCTCAAGCCCAGAGAGGAAATAAAAGAAAACATGCAAGCCAGAAGGGTCTTTGAATATCAATGCAGTCCAACTATTTATCCTTGGTCCTTTGTACCAACATCAATAGTTCATCGTTCATGATCATATCTTCAGTGAACCAGTGCACTCCTTTTGTCTTGAGCTGATGCCTGACTACCAACTAACCTCAGAGGTAATGCACTTATCTTTTTCTTTTATCAAGCATGCCTCTCTTTACTGACCATGATCTTTGCCACTCTTTGCAGAATACAGTGCCTGCCCCTCGAGCTAGGGTAATTGCTTACAATACAGCAGGCCCAATTTCTGCCTTGGGATTCAAATCCAGAACTCTGGCTCAGCTGATGTCCAGATATGCTACAATGGACCCAACCCTTATCGGTTCAACTTCTGATAAAAGAAAAGCTCCATCTTTGGTTGCCCCTCCAGCTGCCAAGAAGAAAAGAACTACCAAAAAAGTTCTCATTGAGGTAATATTTCTCCCTTCTTGAACACAAGACCATCCTTCATCTGACAACTCTTATCTTGTGTAATTTCAGACCAGAACCCAACAACCATCAACAGCTTCAGAACCTGCCAATGCTCCATCTGTTGGTATAGCCCTTACCACCTTACTTTCTTTCAAAGACCATCATTTACATTGGCATTTACCCTTAATTTGGCATTTGCAGAAGAAACATTGGTGAATCAATCTGTGGAGATTTCTTCTACTCAACATGCTTCAAACCCAAGTTCACCAAGGGCCCAAATATCTTCCCCCCAAGCAGAAACCTCAGCTTCACCAAGGATTCAATCCCTCTTTCAAGTAGAACCTCCAGTTTCACCAGGGATGAATTCATCTTCACCTCAGCCAGAAGCTTCAAATCCACCAGGAACTCCACCAGCTTCCCCTCAAACAGAAGCTTCAGCTCTACCAGGAACTCCTCAAGCTCCTCCTCAGCTGATTACTCAAGAAATCCCTCTTGAGCCTGAACAAACCTCCCGTCCAATTCAAGAAACTAGAAATGAGGTAAGTGTAAACACCTGCACTTTCATTTCCATTCAATAAATCATCCCTAATCCGGCAATCCTTCCTTTTCAAAACCAGGTTGCATCATCATCAAGCCCTCCATTTATTGTGAATGACCCAACTACCAAAAAAGGAGATGAAGCATCTTCAAATCAAGCTCTATCAGAGGAAAATCAGGCAAAGCTGAAAGAGGTCTTTTCTTTGTTGCAAAGGGATATCCAGGATCAAGTTAGAGATGTTGATCGTCTGGAAGATGTACTTAAATCTATTGATCAAGAGCTTCCCAGCAATATCAAGGCTTCCCTGGAGCCCATCTCTCATCTGGACAATCACTATGCAGTAGTGAGGCGAGCTTTAAAGAACCAATCCTACCTACCAATTCTTGAGCAAAAAAGAGCCAAAGTCAAACAATTCGTGATGGAATCACAAGCTCAAATCCAGATCAACAAGGAATTGTTGACTGCACTGCCGCCTGCACTTGAATTGAAGATTGCCAGAAAAGCTGCATTAAAAGCTGAGTTGAAGAATTTGTCAGCTGAAATTGAAGCTGATAAGAAAAGTATAGCCGAACTTTCTGGATTAACAGAAAAAATCCAAAAGGAAACTTCAACTGCCATGATTGAGTCAAACCAGCTCAAGACAAAGATTTCCGCTCTGTCCAGCACTCAAGAGGCTGACCAAAAACTTATGGAGGGTATTAGAAAAACAATATCAGATGCTTCTAGTGTAATTGCAAAGTATTTGAACATTTGACTATGCCAAACAATTTGTAGCTGAATGATTGATCGCCCTTGTAATTTTGTTTATCACGAACTTCACTTTCCATTCTCTGTCTCTTCTTATTTGCAACCTTTAGACGATCCATTCAGTAACTCCGGCCAAACAGTGCCATACCCGAATAGCACTCCGACCGCAACTCAGTCGAGCCAATCAACCGAATATGACTCAGCTTGAATTCCAAATGACCCGATGTCGATTCGGTTAAGGAAGCCTTTCCAACTTCCAAATTTCTCGGGATATGCACCACGATCCAGGCCACGATCTCTTTGCCATCCCCATAAATAAAACCGTAGGTGCCCCCAGCCTTTCACCAATTCTTTTGCCTTCAAGCCTTTACCAATCTAAGCTTTCTTCCTCCAGCACTAGCACACCCCAAAACCTGATGGCGGGTAGTGGCAGCAGGCGCCGTGCTAGCGATGAGGCGGAAGGAAGCCGCGTCGGCACTCGTCGGAGGCAATGATCGTCAACTTCCTTTGCGATTCTTTCAAATTTCTTTCTTGTTTCTGACGATCCTCTTTGTTTCAGGCTCATCCAGTGGAATCCGGCCCCTGCGCCGGCCACGAATCCAGCCTTGCCGGACGACTCCTCGGAGTCGTACAACTACCCCCCTTGCCCTACGGCGAGCGCGATGCCCTCCGCTTCAAGGCGGAGCGTGACGAATCCCAGTGCGAGCTGGGAGAAGTTTCCAAGAAGGCCAGCATCGCTTAGCTCGAATGGGAGCATCAACGCAAACAGCTGCTGGAGACCATTGACGGTAAATCCCTTGATTGACTTTGATCCAGTTCAACTTTGAACTAACCGCCATTGCTTTTAATGTTGCAGCCCGTGACGCCGAGCTTGACCAGCTGAAAATGCTGGTGAAGCAACTGGCCGACAAGGTGAACGCCCCTGGGAACACGTCGGCGGACCGCCTCGCCGCGGTGGAAGACCGCGTCGATGATGTGGCCCTTCACGGCGTCCGCCTGGGCACCACCCTGGTCTTGGATGCCATGGCGACACACACCGGCGTCGACTACTCCACACAGCCGCGCGGCTTCCATGGCGGCGCACCAGAGGACATCGACGAGATCGAAGTCATCCTGGAGCGCCTTGACGGCCACGACGACGCCATTTCCGAAATCATCCATCCCCAGTCTGTGCTAAACAGGCTTTTTGATTAGTTTGTACTAGGGATGTTTGAATCTTCGGCAATAAATAATGAAATTTCAACTTCTGTGTTTGTGTTGCGATGATCCCCTCTTGCTTGTGAATGCGAATTTTACTATCTTTGAACGAATTCGGGAACTTTCTCTTAGCCGAACACGCAAAAACTCCTGCCCCTTGGCACAAAATCCGCAGAAAATCTTTAATTCAAGAACCATAAACACTGTTCAATGAAAACCCTTCGCATTCGGGAAGAAAACCCTGCCGCTTGGTATTCCAATAACGCACGCCAACCAGTCATCACTCCCAATGCGCTCTCACAGTCAATAAAATAGCCCCCTGGGCGCCCTGCAAATCCACTCGCATACACTTCCATCACCTCACATCTTCTCCCCCCTACTCCAGAGGAAAAAACCCCAAGGCCATGGCGGACAAAGGAAAGCAACCCATCAAAGAAGGCAGTACTCCACCAAAGAAGCGTACCATTCGAGAGTGAGTTTTCTGTCAATCTGTTTCTTGATCTTGTTTGCAATCTCATGGTTCACCCCTTCCTGCTTTTTCCAGTCTTGATCTGCTTCCTGAAGAAATCTTTGGAACTGAAGAGGTTCCTGAGTACATCCTCTCTGACTCCTCCTATGAAGAAGAAAACACCACGCCGGAATAGAGGATTAACCACCAACTGCGCCGCCGTATTCGGCATTTAGAGCACAACTTGCGGGACATCACCGCCCACTGCAATGCCGAACGCAAACGCCGCATGAGCTTGGATGTGTTGGTAGGGGGTAAGATCACCGTCTCTATTTGACTCCCGTACTTAATCTCAGATCCTCATCTGACAACTGTTCCCTTCTTTAGATGTCTCTGACAGATATAGTAACCTGAAGGCTTCTTGGGACAGCCTAATGGAAGCTGCAAGTCATGGCAACCCCCGAAGCTTCCAGGTCGTTGTTACGGTGGGCCTGGAATAGTTGAAGAGGGAGGAGCTGAAGAGGCAAAACAAGAAATCAAATGAATGAAGCATACTTTCGCTTCTTTCTCCAGGCCTTCTGCTTCCCACCCCCTTGTAATCTTAAGTAGCTGGATTGTCAAATAAAAGCCTGCAAAAAACATCTGTAATATGAAGTATTTTTGTGCTAAGGGCAATACACATCAGTATTGGCCATTTCCTCCGTTAGGATTTTTTTAAAATGGTTTCTTTCCCGAATGCCGGCTGTTTCCGTGTATCAGATGCGTGTAATCCTGGTGCTTGCAATCAACGATCAACTTCAATACTAGGATAATATTTCTTCAAATATCTTCCATTTATAGCAGCAGAAAATTCCTCTCATAGTAAAGTTTTCAATATGTAAGCATTGCCAGGCACACACCTGACTACCCGAAAAGGACCTTCCCAATTCGGAGACCATTTGCCGAACGCACTGTACTTAGTCCCGATCGGCAGTAACACTTTCCAATCCATATCTCCTTCTGCAAATTGCTTGACCTTTACTTTCTTGTTGTAATATTTAGCAACTCGCATTTTGTTCTTTTCAATATTTTCCAGGGCCTTAAGACGAATCATATGCAAATCCTCTAACTCGTCCATCATTAAACCACTGTAATCTTTGGAACTTAAATCTTTTTGCAAAACCACTCTCCTTGAATCTGATTGTATTTCCCAGGGCAAAACAGCATGATGCCCATAAACCAACTCATAAGGAGATGTTTTTGTAGCTCCATGAGGAGCCATTCGGTAAGCCCACAAAGCCTCATTGAGTACCGAATGCCACCTCTTTGGCTTCTGATCAATTTTCTTTTGTATAAGCTTGATCATGATCTTGTTAGAAGCCTCTGCTTGACCATTAGCTTGGGCATAATAAGGAGAAGAATTCAATAATTTGATCCCCATGCTTTCAGCAAACTCTCTAAACTCTGAAGACACAAACTGTGCTCCTTGATTAGTTGTAATCGTTTGAGGAATCCCAAATCAGTAGATGATGTGTTCTTTAACAAATTCAACCATGTTTTCTGATGTCACTTTCTTCAATGGAATTGCCTCAACCCATTTTGTGAAATAATATGTTGCCAAAAGCACAAATTTATGCCCCTTGCTAGATGGAGGATTTATTTGGCCAATCAAATCTATACCCCATCCTCTGAATGGCCATGGTTTGATAATTGGATTCAGAGCTGATGTTGGGACTCTCTAAATATTTCCAAACTTCTGACAATCTTGACACCCTTTGTAATATTCAAAGCAATCCTCCAGCATCGTCGGCCAAAAGCATCCAGTGTGCCTGATAACCCATTTCATTCGATAAGCCGATTGATGTGCTTTGCATAACCCATCGTGCACTTCACTCATCATTTTCTTTGCTTCTTCTGGACCCAGGCATTGCAGCAACACCCCATCTAATGACTTATAAAACAGACGTCCATCAAGAAGAACAAATTTTATGGCTTTATACCTGAGTTTCCTAGAAACCTTTCGGGACGGATTCTCTAAATAATCAACAATCTCTTGTCTCCAGTCATCCTCTGCTAGATCACTCCCGAAAGCACACACCTCCATGGCAAACACCTCTTGGCATTCCCTATAACCCGAAGCACTTTGAGCCAACCTGTTTGCCTCCTCATTGTGTTCTCTAGGAATATGTTGTAGAATTACTAACTGAAAACTTTTCAAGATTTCCTTGCACTCTTCGTAGTAATTCCTCAGGATATCACTTTTACATTCATATTGGCCATTCAATTGTTTTATAACTAGCTTTGAGTCTCCATAAATTTCAACTGAAACGGCCTTGGCTTCTTTCAGATATTGAAGCCCTCTAAGCAGTGTTTCATACTCAGCTTGATTGTTTGTGACAGTAGGCTGAATATGGATAGCAAACTCAAACATCTCACCTCTGGGTGAAATCAATAAAATTCCTACCCCACCACCTTTGCCACATGAAGATCTATCAAAGAATAAAGCCGAAGGAGTAATTTCAAGCAAATTAATCTATGGATCACGATGTTCAGTAATGAAATCAGCAATAACCTGACCTTTAACAGCTTTTGCCGATTCAAACTTCAGCTCAAACTCAGATAAAGCCAAAATCCATTTGCCAATCCTTCCATTCAAAATTGGCATAGACAACATGTGTTTAATCACATCAAACTTTGAGTACACAACGCATTCGGCATTCAACAAGTAGTGATGAAACTTTGTACACGAGTAATAAACACACAAGCACAGCTTCTCTGCAGCCGAATACCTGGTCTCAAGATCAAGTAATTTTCAGCTAAGGTACGCTACTACCCGTTCCTTTCATTCAAATTCTTGTATAAGGGCCGATCCAATAGTTTGGGTATCGGCCGCCACGTACAACTTGAAAGGCTTGTTCAACTGTGGAGGCACCAATACCGGTGGTTCCTTCATGTACTGCTTAATCTCATCGAAAGCCTTTTGTTGTTCGTCACCCCATACAAACTTCTGATCTTTCTTGATCCTCAGAAATGGAGAGAATGGCATAACCTTTTGTGATAAATTTGAAATGAATCTTCTCACAAAATTAATTTTGCCAAGCAGTGATTGCAACTCCTTGAGATTGGTTGAAGGAACAACTTCATCGATAGCTTTCATGCTTTTCTTGCCGACTTCTATTCCCCCTTCATGTACCAGAAATCCCAAGAATTGTCTAGCTGAAACTCCAAAGGCCGACTTTCGGGTGGATTCTATAGTTCTCTTCACATCCTCCAAGTGTGAGTCATGATTCAAAGACTTGATCACGACATCATCAATGTAAATTTCAACAATCTTGCCGATCAACTCATGAAAGATATAGTTCATGGCTCTTTGATAAGTTGCACCGGCATTTTTCAACCCAAATGTCATGACAATCCATTCAAAAAGGCCTATATGTCCAGGACATCTGAAGGCTGTCTTCGATATGTCTTCTATTGCCATACAAATTTGATTGTATCCTGCATTACCATCCATAAAACTGATAACTTTATGTACAGCAGCAGCATCAACCAATAAATCAGCAACAGGCATTGGGTATCCATCCATGGGAGTAGCTCTGTTCAAATCTCTAAAGTCTATGCAAACCCTCATCTTCCCATATTTCTTGTAAACAGGGACGATGTTTGAGATCCACTTCACATATCTGCATGGCCGAATGAAATTTGCATCAATCAACCTTTCAACTTCCTTTTTCGCATCGGCCAAAACTTCATCCTTGTAGATTTTTCAGGGAGGTTGCTTGTAAGGTCTAAAACCAGGCTTAATTGGCAACCGATGCTCAACAATGGAACGATCCAAACCAGGCATCTCCGAATAATCCCAAGTGAAGCAATCTTTATATTCTTTCAATAACTTGATTAACCCCTCTCTGAAACTTGAATCTAAGTTAGCATTGATAAATGTCGGCCTTGGCTTGTCACCATCTCCAATATCAATTTCTTCCAATTTGTCCACCGACATGAATCCACGCCCTAACTTCCCATCAGTTCCATCAATTGGATTATCAATTAAAAATTGCTATAAGAGCCGACTGCTTGAATCGGCTGTTGATCACTGCTGACTGGCTCAACAGGACCTTCACACCAGTGCTTTCTTGAGAAGTAATCTATGCCTTGATACTCCCAGAAGGCTGGTTCGACGTTAGCCACACTCACTAAATCATCTGCTTGGACTACTTCTATATCATCAGCTACCCATTGAACAAGCTGTTGGTGCATGGTAGATGGGATACAACAGTTTGCATGGATCCAGTCCCGTCCAAGCAGCAAGCTATAAGCCCCTTTGCCCTCAATGACAAAGAAGGTCGTGAGCAGAGTCTTGGACCAGATCATCAAGTCCACGTGCACGCAGCCCTTGGTATCTGAAGGATTCCCAGCAAAATCATTCAGAACTATGCTTGTTGGCGTTAAATCTCCGGGGCCCATGCCAAGCTTCCTGAACGTGATGTATGGCATCACGTTGACTGCAGCTCCACCATCAACAAACATCTTGGTCAATGGCTTGCCATTGACGTATCCTCTCAAGTACAACGGCCTCATGTGTCGATTCTTGGCCGGCTTGTCGAAGGTAGCCTGCTTAGCCAACACCAGCCGTGCCATTAACCCCCCAAGTTGCTCATCTTCATTGATATCTGGGGACACCTCTTCCTGCACAACTTGGTTAGCTGGAGCCATGAACTCATTCGACAAAAGGTATACCATGCATGTTGGAGCCGAACGACCCGATCCGTCAGGCCTATCCTTTGGACGCCACACCTGCTTTCTCTTGATTCCTGCTTGTTTCAACTCTTGGTTCCTCAAGTGTTGAACCCTTCTCTTTTGGCTTCTCCTCAAACCAGGTGGCACCACTGTCCTTCTTGCCAGATGTATTCACGCTCCTGCTCTTCTTGATCAACCCACCTTTGATCAGCGTATCTCTTCCTTGGGTGATCATTGACCTCATTTATTTTTATGCGCCGACCGTCACTAGGATGAATCCTTCCAATTCTTTCATGGACGGATCGGCGATTGACAGTATCCTGCCTATACTCAGTGTATCTATCACTGCATTCAGGGCAATTGTTCAATGTAGGAAGCTTCAAGCCCTCATTCTAGCAATGCCTGAAGAACGCACATCCCCAACGTGCACGCTCCTGCTCTCGTGCATGTTCTTCTAACAGTCTTCTGTGCGCTTCTTCCTCAAACCTCCGTGCTTTCTCCTCGTATTTCAGTTTTCGGTAGCGTTCCTTCCCTTGTTGACGCTGCCACTTGTTGAGGAGGATGCGTGTGGTCACCCTAGGTTTGGTTCTGGAAGATTCCCCTACCTCAATTTGGCTTTTCAGGATGCGAGGTGCTTCTTTGTGGACCTGTTCCACTGTCACTTGCCGAGCAGGATCAACTGATCCATCTTGCTTTGCTCTGGCTGAAGTTAAGACCTTTACTTTCCCCTTCTCCTCAGTGGTTACCATGTTAACAGAAAAACCGACCATGTTCTGAGGGAAAAGATTGCCATCCAGCTTCATTTTGTTGTAAAATTTCAAGTGACCCTCCTGGATAGCCTTTTGGATCCTCATCCTGAAAGCCCTGCAATCATTTATGGAGTGAGAATTCCTGTCATGAAATCCACAGTAATGTTTCTCTTTAACTCCATCAGGCTGAAGCATAGAATGCCCCTCTGGCAACTTGATTCGGCCTTCTTCACAAGGAACACAAAGAGTTTGTCAGCCTTGGTCACATCAAAATCGTATGTGCCCTTGGCCTGCTTTATCCATCTTTGGTTCACAGTTAATGGTTCTTTGCCCCACATGATCTCAACCGCTGACACTTCCTCGTCATCCTCGAATTCTTCCACTTGATCAGCTCTTTCGAGGAACTGGTTGTATATATCAGCTATATCATTGTGCTTGGCAAACCTGGAGTCTTTCTTGAATCTGTAAGCTTGATTGCTCATTAATGACAACCTCTGGGATAGCTGACCAAGATTGTCAAACTCCATGCCAAACAGCTTCTCCCGAATAGCCGGCAACATACCAGCGACAGCCATATCAGCCAATTGATCATCTGGTAGATTCAAAGAGAAGCACATGCCTTTGACCTCTCTGAACCTCCTGAGAAATTCCAAGGGTGTTTCATTGTGCCTCTATCTCAGGGTAGCCAGATCAATTAGCTTTTTCTCGGTACTGCCAGTGAAGTAATGAGCATGGAACTTCTGTTCCAAATCCTTCCAAGTATTGATCGATTGAGGAGGCAAAGAAGAAAACCATGTAAAAGCCGAGTCCGTCAACGACAAGGGGAAGTATCTGACCCTGAACGCCTCATCAGCTGAAGCTTCGCCAAGTTGCATCAGATATCGAGCGATGTGCTCCACAGTACTTGTATCATCTTGCCCAGAGAACTTTGTGAAATTTGTAGGAGGTTTCACCCTTGGTGGCAAAACCACCCTGTGGTACCACTCTGGGAAGGGAGGTGTGTAATCTTGTCCCTGCATTTTAGGTTTAAGGCCGAATTGATTTTGCAAAACATCGGCCATTTTCTGCACCATGAGATCATCATTAGCATCTTGCATTCCTGCAGTTGTACCATATCCAGGGTTTGGGAAAGCATCAATGGCGCCATAGTCCATGACTTCTGAATATCCCCCACCATACATATTCTTTTGCAACCTGTTGTTAGCCGGGGCTATCCTGTAAGTAGAGTTAGGTGGAACTCCAGAAGAACTGAACGCCAGATCTCCATATGTAGGCCTATTTGCCTGATACGGGTTCGGTTGTTCGACTGGGTGACCTCCATTGCTTTGTAGAGGCGGCTGGATCGGTTGACTTCCCACGCTTTGCGGAGGTGGTTGGATTGGTTGGCCTCCCATACTCTGTAGAGGCGGCTGAGCACTCGCGTCTTGAACTGGTTGAGAAGTACTAGTCTCTCCAACCTCCGTAGAAGATGCTTGAGGGGATACTCGACTGAGCATCCTCTCCATGCCTGGGCCAAAGACCCCAATCATCATCTGCTTGAACCTGTTCAAGAAGGCAGTATGATGTTTGACCATTACGGTTTCTATAGTCTCCCGAAAAGCTTGCAAGGCCTCCTGTTTCTCTTGAGCAGACGTGGTATCAGGCTCCCCTGGTAACAGAACCCTTGGCATGTCAGATTTGAGATACGGCACACCACTTCTGTTCTTGCCAAATGACATCAAACATTTCTGTTGAAGCTGGTCAATGGCATCCTTCAACTGCCCTTGTTGCTCTGAAGAAAGGTCATTAATGGTGACATCCATGACGTCGTGAATGTTAGGCATCTTGAATCAGCTAGATTTGTCCCACCAGGCGTGCCAAAAAGTGTGTTGACGCAAAATCAGCACCCCGCGCCAAGCACACAACAAGCCAAATGAAGCTGGCTTAAATCACGTGCCCGATCCGAAAGCGTGCCAGTCATTTTCCTGAAACTGACAAAAAATGAAAATAATTAGATAAAACATGGAACTTTCCGGGTGGTACCAGACAGTTCCGAATTTACGGCTAGAAAGCCAATTAAAATGACATATAGCTACAACAAGCTATCTGCCAGCAGTTTAAACATCATTCGGGAGCTTTGAAACATAAAACAGGGTATAGCCGAATGGATGACGTAAGCATGACAAAAGATCAGTCTTTGTTTAAATAACGTTGCTTGCACATGATCATGATCGATTTTTGAGGATAAATAACAAATAAAATAAATAAGGTAAAGCATGATTATAAATATGAGATAAACAAGCATGCATAGGCCAAAAGCACTAGTCTACCGCATGTCTAGGTACTTTCAAACCCATCGAGCATGATAACAAACAAGTTAATCCACCGCATGATACGACTTGTTTGAAACCATACCACCAACCACAAAGAGATTAATCCACCGCATGATACAATCCAAATATGGAAGGCTAAAAGCACACATTATTTAAAACAAACTTATGAACACGTTTTACTCATGAGGGCATTACCGAATTCGGCTATACAGCCGATTCGGGTTCCGTGGAGAAGTAACAAACATTTGAAAAGTCAAAGCTTGAACCCGCAACACGTGACAATCTAGATTGATCTAAATTCGGCTATTGAGAGCACTTGATTCTTTATGATAAACAAAGACTTTGAAAACATGACACATGGATCTCAAAAGAGATAAAGCCGAATCCAATCGATCTAGATTGGGCAAAAGAGTGTTACATGAATTTAAACATAAAGCAAAAACTCAAAGCAGCACTTGGTAACTTAATGAATCTATTAGATCTTGCCAAATCTAATAGAGCCGATAACTAGCTTCGAGCTAGATCTTAGCCTACTGCATGACTCATGATCCAACAAGAAACCCTCTTGAACCAAGCTTAAATCCACCGCATGATACTAAGAAAGGTAACAAGACTACTTGCATCATGATCTAAATCCACCGCATGATACTAGACATGATACAAGGTTGCCGGTACCTACGGAGGTCGACGGATCGATGGCTCCTCTTGAAGAACTCGACGACTTGACTAAAGGACTCGATGTTTGGCACGGGGACGGTTTTGTTGTGAAGATGTTCGATCCCTATTACAGACATCAAGGGCTTATATTTATACCCTTTTCCTAACATGACTCCTGGTCGACTACGAGTACAACATTTAATGTCTAAATTAATGCTTCGACGTCAATGTCCATCTCGTATACGCCATCAACTCTTTCTTTCCTTATATCGGGCCACGTCACCACGCATTCCCGAAAACTTCCCTTTAAAAGCGCAAACAGTCCTTTTGCCGAACGATGGCGCGCTGCCGACCGCAAGCATCCTCTACCGATTCCTTTGAGTAGATTTTTTCTAGCCGAATGGTATTTCATCACCAAGCTCGGCCCACAAGTCAGTCCCTTTCCTGTACCATTTTTTGGTGTTAGCACTTTGCACTCCTCGTAGTAATTCCTCAGGATATCATCTCTGCATTCATATTGGCCATTCAATTGTTTTATAACTAGCTCTGAATCTCCAAAAATCTCAACTGCAATGGCCTTTGCCTCTCTGAAGTATTGAAGCCCTCTTAGCAATGCTTCATACTCAGCTTGGTTATTTGTGATAGTAGGTTGAATAGGAATATCAAATTCAAACACTTCTCACTTGGGTGAAATTAATAAAATACCTACTCCACAACCTTTGCCACATGAAGTTTCATTTAAAAAATAAAGCCCAAGGAGTAATCTCAAGCAAATTAATTGACGAACCATGATGTTCAGTAATGAAGTCAGCAATAATCTGTCCTTTAACAACTTTTGCCAACTCAAACCTTAATTCAAACTCAGACAAGGCTAAAATCCATTTGCTAATCCTTCCATTCAAAATTGGCATAGACAACATGTGTTTAATTACATCAAATTTTGAATACACAATGTATTCGGCATTCAACAAATAGTGCCGAAACTTTGTACATGAGTAATAAACACACAAGCAAAGCTTCTCTGCAGCTGAATATCTTGTTTCGAGATCAAGCAATTTTCAGCTAAAGTATGCAACTACTCTTTCTTTTCCCTCAAATTCTTGTATGAGGGCCGATCCAATGGTTTGGGTATCGGCCACCACGTATAACTTAAAAGGCTTGTTCAATTGTGGAGGTACCAATACTGGTGGTTCCTTCATGTATTCCTTGATTTCGTTGAAAGCCTTTTGTTGTTCGTCACCCCATACAAACTTCTGATCCTTTTTGACTCTTAACAGTGGAGAAAAAGGCAACACCTTTTGTGACAAATTTGATATGATTCTTCTCACAAAATTGATCTTGCCAAGCAGTGACTGCAATTCCTTAAGATTGGTCAGAGGAACAACTTCATCAATAGCTTTCATGCTTTTCTTGCCAACTTCTATTCCTCCCTCATGCACCAGAAATCCCAAGAACTCTCCGGCTGAAACTCCAAAAGCACATTTGTTCGGGTTCATCTTAAGCCCATGTTTTCTAGTGCATTCTAGAGTTTTCCTCACATCAGCCAAATGTGATTCATGATCCAATCACTTGATCACGACATCATCAACATATATCTCCACAATTTTGCCGATCAACTCGTGAAAAATATAATTCATGGCTCTTTGATAAGTTGCACCAGCATTCTTCAACCCAAATGTCATGATAATCCACTCAAATAACCCTATATGTCCAGGACATCTGAAGGCTGTCTTTGCTACATCTTCCACTGCCATAAAAATCTGATTGTACTCTGCATTGCCATCCATGAAGCTAATAACTTTATGCCCAGCAGCAGCATCAACCAACAAGTCAGCAACAGGGATTGGATATCCATCCATGGGTGTAGCACTGTTTAGATCTCTAAAGTCTATGCAAACCCTCATCTTTCCGTTTTTCTTGTAGATAGGAACAATATTAGAGATCCACTCTGCATATCTGCATGGCCGAATGAAATTTTCATCTTTTAATCTCTCAACCTCTTTTTTCACGTCGGCCAATACTTCATCCTTGTAAAATTTTTTCGGGGAGGTTGCTTGTAAGGTCTATAACCAGGCTTGATTCGCAACTGATGCTCAACAATGGAATGATCCAAATCAGGCATCTCTGAATAATCCCAAGCGAAGCAATCTTTATATTCTTTTAATAGCTTAATCAACTCTTCTCTGAAACCTGAATCCAATTTAGTACTGATGAATGTCGGCCTTGGCTTGTCACCATCTCCAATGTCTATTTCTTCCAATTTATCGGCTGACATAAATCCACATCCTAACTTCCCATCAGTTCCATCAATTGGATTCTCCATTAAAAATTACTATAAGAGCTGACCGCTTGAATCAGCTGTTGATCACTGTTGACTAGTTCAATAGGACCTTCACCCCAGTCCCTGCCTGAGAAGCAATCTATGCCTTGATACTCCCAGAAGGCTGGTTCCACATTAGCCACGCTTACTGAATCATCTGCTTGGACAACTTCCACGTCGTCATCTACCCACTGAACAAGCTGTTGATGCATAGTAGATGGAATGCAGCAGTTCGCATGGATCCAATCCCTTCCAAGCAGCAAGCTATATGCCGCTTTGCCTTCAATGACAAAGAAGGTTGTAAGCAGAGTCTTAGATCCAATCATCAAATCTACATGTAGACAACCTTTGGTGTCTGAAGGATTTCCAGCAAAATCATTCAGAACTATGCTCGTTGGCATCAAATCTCCAAGGCTCATGCCAAGCTTTCTGAATGTAGTATATGGCATCACATTGACGATGTATCCGCACCATCAACAAACATCTTAGTCAATGGCTTCCCGTTGACGTACCCTCTTAAGTACAGTGGTCTCATGTGCCGATTCTTGGCTGGCTTATCAAAAGTAGCTTGCTTAGCCAGCATCAATTGTACCATTAACCCAAATTGCTTGGCCTCATCCATATCTTGCAATATTTCCTCCTACACAATTTGATTGGCTGGAGCCATGAATTCATTCGGCAGGAAACATACCATGCATGTATGAGCCAAACGACCAGATTCTTCAGGTTTGTCTTTTGGGCGCCACACTTGTCTCTTCTTAATTCCTGCCTGCTTCAGTTCCTGATTCCTCAAGCGCTGTACCCTTCTCTTCTGGCTTCTTCTTAAAACAGGTGGGCACCACTGTCCCTTTTGCCAAACATACCCATGATCTTCTTCTTCTTCATGATCAACCCACCTGTGATCGGCATACCTTTTCCTTGTTTGATCATCAATCAAATTTATGTTTAGGCGCCGACCATCACTGGGATGCACCCTTCCAATTCTTTCATGGATGGATCGGCGATTGGCAGTGTCTTGCCTGTATTCGGTATACCTGTCGCTGCATTCGGGACAGTTATTCTGTGTGGTAAGCTTTAAGCCCTCATTCCAACAGTGTCTGAAGAAGGCACATCCCCAATGTGCATGCTCTTGTTCTCGCATATATTCCTCTTGTTCCTTCCTATAAATCTCTTCTTCACATCTCCGCTTCTCCTCTTCGTACTTGTGCCTCTAGTAGCGCTCCTTTTCTTGCTGATGCTGCCATTTATTAAGGAGAATACACGAAGTCACTCTAGGTTTAGAGGATTCACCCACTTCAATTTGACTATTCGGGAAGCGAGGCTCTTTCTTGTGAATTTGTTTAAATGTGACTTGTCGAGTGGGATCAACTGAGCCATCCTGCTTTACCTTTTCCGAAGTCAAAACTTTCACCTTTTCTTTCCCTTTTGGCTCAACAGCGTTCACCATGTTAATTGAGAACCCGATCATGTTCTGAGGGAATGGATTACCATCCAATTTCATCTTATTATCAAACTTCAGATGTCCTTGGATAGCTTTCTGAATCCTTACTCTAAAGACCCTTCATTCATTAATCGAATGAGAATTTCTGTCATGAAATCCACAATACTTCTTATCTTTCACTCCATCAGGTCGAAGCATAGAATGCCCCTCTGGCAACTTGATCCGGCCTTCTTTCACGAGGAAATCGAAGAGCTTATCTGCCTTGGTTACATCAAAATCATAGGTGCCTTTAGTTTGCTTGATCCACCTCTGATTTACTTTCAATGGCTCTTTGCCCCACACAATCTCTGCTGCAGCTATTTCCTCTTCATCATCATATTCATCTCCTTGATCTGCCCTTTCGAGGAATTGATTGTAAATTACAGCTATATCATTGTTCTTGACAAATCTGGAGTCTTTCTTGAAGCCATATGCTTGATTGCTCATCAATGACAGTCGGTGTGACAGCTGGCCAGGGTCGTCGAATTCCATCCCGAATAGCTTCTCCCGAATGGCTGGCAACATTCTTGCTACAGCCATACCAGCCAATTGATCATCTGGTATGTTCAGAGAGAAGCACATGCTTTTTGTCTCTCTGAATCTCCTGAGGAACTCCATTGGTGTTTCATTGTTCCTCTGCCTCAAGATAGTCAGATCAATTAGCTTTTTCTCATTATTACCAGTGTAATAATGGGCATGGAACTTTTGCTCCAAATCTTTCCAAGAGCTGACTGAATGAGCAGGTAGAGAAGTGAACCATGTGAATGCTGGGCCTGTCAAGGATAGAGGGAAGTATCTAATTCTGAAGGCTTCATCAGCAAAAGCTTCCCCAAGCTGCATTAGGTACCGGGCTATGTGTTCCATAGTACTGGTACATCTTGCCTTGAAAACTTAGTGCATTCTGTGGGAACTTTCACCCTGTTTGGTAGTGCTACCCTTTGGTACCATTCTGGGAAGGGAGATGTATACCCGTGTCCTTGATTCTTAGGCTTTAGACCGAATTGATTTTGCAGCACATCGGTCATTCTTTACACCAGGAGATCAACATTGGTGTCTTGATTCCCTGGCCTCCCAGCAGGCATCCCTGTAGCACCACCATACCTAGGATTCGGGAAAGCATCGATAGCACTATAGTCCATGAACTCTGATCCTTTGCAGCCTGTTACTTGTTGGGGCTATCCTGTCAGTAGAGATAGGTTGAACTCCAGTAGTACCGAATGCCATCTCACCATATGTGCGTGGGTTAGGTATTGCTTGATGAGGGTTCTACTGGATCGGTTGACTACCCACATGTTGAGTAAGCTGAATACTCATACTTTGCTGAGGCGGCTGAGCACTTGCATCTTGATGAAGTGGTTGGCCATTAGCAGTAGCACTTGATTCTCCTGTTTCATTAGCCATCTCATTACCATTAGGCCATTGGGGTGGTGTTTGACTAAGCACCTGACCAGTTGGCCCTTGTGCTCGCTCAAAATGTTTGTCCATGCTTGGGCCAAAGACACCAACCATCATCTGTTGGAAGCTATTTAAAAATGCAGTATTGTGTCTGGCCATTATTTCTTCCATAGCTTGCCGCACCATAGCAAAAGCTTCTTGTTTCTCTGCAGCAGTAGTGGCATTAGTCTCTCCTGGCATCAGAACTCTTGGCATCTCTGTCTTGAGGAATGGCACACCACTCCTATTCTTGGAAAAAGACAACAGACACTTCTACTAGAACTGCTCCACAACCTATTTCAGTATCAGTTGATGTTCTGAAGATAGTTCATTTAAGGTGACATCCAGGACAACATGGATTTCAGGCATCTTGATCAACTTGAGGGTCCCACTGGGCGTGCCAAAAAGTGTGTTGACGTAAAATCAGCACCTCACGCGAAGCACACAGCAAGCCGGATTGGTTGGCTTCACACACGTGGCCTGGGCGTCGAAATCCGGAAGCGTGCCAGTCAATTTTCCCTGAAACTGACAAAGGATGAAAAATAGTTAGATAAAACCTGGAACTTGCCGGGTGGTATCAGACAGTTCCATATTTACGGCTATAAAGCAGTTAGAACGACATATAGCCACAAACAAGCTATCTGTCAGCGATTTAAACATCATTCGGGAATTGATAAAGCGTGTAAACAGAGCACTGCCGAATGTATGACGTAAGCATGATGAAAAAATCGGTCTTTATTTAAACAACGTTACAGCACGTAACCATGACCAATTATCAAGGATAAAGCATGATAAATTAAATAAAAGCGAAGCATGATCATGAATTTGCAGTGAACAAGCATGTATAGGCCAAAAGCACTAGTCTACCACGTGTCTAGGTACTTTCAAACCCGTCAAGCATGACATCAAACAAGTTAATCCACCGCATGATACAACTTGTTTGAAATCACACCACCAACCAAGAATAGATCAATCCACCGCATGATACAGCCTAAACATGGAATGCTAAAAGCATACATTATTTAAAGCAAACTCATGAACATGTTTCACTCATGAGGGGATTACCGAATACGGCTATACAGCCGAATCAGGTTCCGTGGAGAAGGAACAAACATTGCCAAGGATGATAAATCTATCAGATTGAATCGAATTCTAGTCCACCGGATGACTAGCTCTAAGACAATATAAAAACCTGCATCTACCGCATGATACCCGGTTCTGTCAAGATCTATGCAAGATCAACAAGCTTGAACCCGCAACACGTGACAATCTAGATTGATCCGAATTCGGCTATAGAGAACGCATGACCCGCTTGCCACGTCAAGCCAGAGACTTGAGCGTGCAACACGTGGATCACAAACAAGATAGAGCCGAATCTAATCAATCTAAATTGGGCAATAAGAGTGTTACATGAATTAAACACAAAAAGTAAAATTAAAAGAAACACATGGTAACTTAATGAATCTATTAGATCTTGCCAAATCTAATAGAGTCGATAACTAGCTCCAAGCTAGATCTTAGCCTACCGCATGACTCATGATCCAACAAGGAAACCTTCTTGGACCAAGCTTAAATCCACCGCATGATACTAAGCATGGTAACAAGACTACTTGCATCACGATCTAAATCCACCGCGTGATACTAGATGTGATATAAGGTTGCCGGTACTTACGGAGGTCGACGAATCGATGGCTCCTCTCGAAGAACTCGACGACACGACTAGAAGGACTCGAAAGTTGGCATGGGGCCAGTTTGTTGTGAAATTGTTCGATCCCTATTACAAACACTAAGGGTTTATATTTATACCCTAGTTCTAACATGACTCCTAGTCGACCACAATTACAATATTTAGTACCTAAATTAACACCATGGCGTCATGTCCGTCTCGTATCCATCATCAACTCGTCCCCTTCTTTGTATCCAATCCACGTCATCACGCTCTCTCGAATGCTTCCGCTTTCATCCGTGGAACAGCTCTCCTGCCGAATGACAATGTACTCCCGACTGCAGACGCCTCTACCGAATGCTTTGAGGAAAACCTCCTGCCGAATGGTGTTCTTCTGCCAAATTCGGCTCACATGTCAGTCTCTTCCTTGTACCAATTTCTGGTGTTAACAACAAGTACTCTAGGTTGACGGAAATTCACCGTCAACATCTCCCCCATGCTTAAACCTTGCTCGTCCTCGAGTAAGTAATGCTTGCTTAAAAGGGAAATCAGCATTGCCTTCCAATGTTGTCCCTGCACTTAGTCATTCACGACGAGACAAATTACTCTCTCTTAAAAATTTATTTTTAAAGTTTGAGTTGTGACCGGCTTCTTTTTAATTATGGAAGATAGACTAACAATAAAGAACAAGCCACGTTTAATAAACACCGTGCTCTCAAACTTAAGTGAACTTCAAACCGTTACCTTGTTACATGAAAGAATTTTCAAAAAGATGCATATCCAACATAAGTGAAAATCTGTTGCAAAAGCTCATGGAAACACTCATATCATCAAGTTACTCAAGCCTATACTAGATTATTTTCAACCTATTCTACTCATATGTGATAGTGGAAGGCTTATGTGGAGCTTGGAAGGTTAAAAACAATCTTAGCAAAACATACATTCGAAATATTGTCAAATTAAGAGAGGGATCTATTGGAATTACCGAGACTCGTCAAAAAGGCCATGGAAAATAAATGTTGGAAAGAGAGAGAGAGAGATGGAACACACACATTTAGATAGGTGGCCATGTGCAAGTGGCAAATGGATGATCCCGAGGCGCGAGTTAAGTCCTCGTTATCAGATTGCACATGGTTGGAAGATTTGAGTATGGATTTGTCATCAAGGCACTTGAGAACTTACGAAGCAAAAAGAACCGAGGAGCATCTTCATTGTATTTTTTTACTTTTATTTTATTTCATTCTCATTTTTCTCTCTTTCTTTTTTCTTACTTTTTTCTTCCTTTTTCCTTACTTTTCTTTTCTTCTCATCATATATATATTTTTTTCATTTTTCATTTTTTTTCTTTTGCTCCTCAGAACTTTTGCAACATAATACTTACATAGCATTTGTTAGAGATGATGTAATGACTCCTCCCCCATGCTTGAACGATGCACATCCTCGAGCATAAAAGAGAGGGGAAATGACTGCTAAAGTAAGTATAAATTCTATAATCTTGTGAAATATTTGAATCTCCATCGAGAATTTTACTCCATACTCAAATTGGGTTGTGGACAAGGAGGTGATCACAAAAAGATGTTTTTGGTTTAGGGTTGATGCCCAGCAAGATTTATGAAATTTTCGATGTGAAAACCCATAATGCATGGACAAAAAGGCTAGCATGAAAAAGTTACACAAAGGAATGACCAGCTTCTTAGTCTCGAACCATCGAAATCAATTCTAATCCAACTCATCAGAACATATGTTTGCAATCTACGGGTTTTGTTATCATAAAACATATATGTATATGGCTTTGGTAGGTAGAACTTTTCAAGAGCATCACAAATATGCAGATAGCATAAAAGAGCATAAATCAAAGAGCATAAATCACAACAAGTTATCCGGCTATCCATAAACTTAAATCAAAGAGCAAAGATATGTATGTGGGTCTAGAGCATAATCATTTCACCTCCACAAATAAAAGAGCCAGTATTTAAATTAATTTCAGTTCATATTATAGAAAGCAATTAGCCAAGACATGTATAACTTCATGTAGCTAAAACAAAGCGGCAACTTTAATCATATTTCCGTAAGCATAGGCAATATAAAACATCGAGGTGAACACATGGTCATGCCTATCTATTGAAAGAAAAAAGAAACCTAGGTTGTCCTCCTAGTAGCCATGTTATTGTTGGAAGAGAAAAACAAAAGGTTGCACCTAGTTGAGGTTGAAGGCATACTTACAAGCATTTGTGTTAGGAAAAGAGAAGGTCTATGGAGGTGTTACCACCTTTTGTAGTTCTTCGTTGTCTTCTTCTTACATCTCCATGTATCGATGTGGCTTTGCTTTTCTCTTGATTTACCAACGCTCCTAAACTTCTGAATTTGATCTTGTATCCTTAATGGAGTCATTGGTCTCCCTTCTCTTCAATGTTGTCATCACCATCTCCTCTTTCTTATTCTCATCATCTCCTTGCTGTCTCTTTTTCATGGATTTCCCCCTCTGTCCAGAACAGAACATATATCGAAATATAGCTCTATTGAAAATTTTATGAAATTACCTTTCCAACTTGTGGTCATTCATCGAAAACGGAGTTCAAACAAGAGAGCTATGTCCATTTTACTTCAGCTCTGCGTGCTGTCCAAAACTGACTTCAGGACGTGTTGCACTCGGTGATTCAGGCATAACCGCTTGTAGAAACCTCCGATTGTCTTGATCCTTGATTTGTTAGAATTGTAACTTCATGGGGCTTCTAATATCCAAAAATATCCAGTGTTTTCCCTTCGAGGCCACGCAGAATTTTGATGAGATTGGTGGCTTCTTGCTCATTGATCCGGAGACGTTGATGATCTTGATCATTCTATCTTCTAGAGCGTCATGTTGCACTTCCGTGTTGAAGATTCAGGGTCTCCCCCCCATGCTTACCATTTTGCTAGTCATGGAAGAAGAAGACAAAGCATTTTTATCTTAGCCATCCTTCAATTTCCTTGTAGTGAGAGTCTTTGTCTTGCCTGCAAGACGTTTTAAGCGCACATTCTACCCCTAAGGTGACGGTTGGGAGTAGATAGAATTGCCAATAATCCAACAATGTCTCCTAAGATTCTTAACTTGTGGAATAATTAGTCTAATAAGGAATAAAAACCTAATGGGTGTACGTGGTGCAAGGTGTGTATGCACATGAGAGGAGCACATATAAACAAAGATAATGTTTTCACCTAGTTGTAAACACCATGTTTACAACTAGGTTGCCAAATTTCTCCATAGCCATAAAGGTTGATAAATCTAGGGTTAAAACACCATGTCTATCCCTAGATCAATAACTCTTATAGCACAAGAAAAACTAAGCGCATTGCAGAGCTTATAAACTAACCAATGCAACATGAAAACATATGAAAAGCTAGCAAGGTTTATCGAAATTAATGATGATGGTCCGCAATCATGTTTAAACACCACGTTTACACAAGATCGCAAAAGGAAAATGCCCAGCTGGAGCATTAACATGGATATGAAAGCATACATCATTGATCCTTAAAACAACCAAGCCAACTATATGCAAAACATGTACATGCAAAGAAACATCACGATGATAACAAAATGCAATGCATGCAAATAAATAAATATGAGCATGAACATGATGGTGGTTCTAAAAAGAAAACTAAATTTAGATTAATAACCACAAGTTGATCATCATAAGATGGTGCCATTCTTTATTTTCTCTAAGAAAGTAATAAAAATATAAAGAAACGGGTTGCCTCCCGAAAAGCGCTTCATTTAAAGTCTTAGAGTTCGACTTTCTTGCATACCTTCGTTTCGTCGCATAGCCATGGTCCTTCATGCAAGAAGAAAAGGTACCAGTGCAGCTTTAATTTACTTCCCATGTTGTGCTTGATCACTTATAGAAGACTTGCCTATGGCATCCTTTTGTTTCATCGCTATCTCCTTCTTTATCATCCTTCGGTGCTGCCTCCACTTCATGAATTTTTTCTTTAATGTCCAGAACAGAAAGTATACCCAATATCTACTCCATTGCACAGTGCACAAAATTTCCTTTCCAACGAGTTTTTATTTGCCCAAATCGGACTCCGGACAAGAGTGTTACGTCAGTTTTACTTTGGTGATGAAATCTGTCCTGAAATTTCAGAACGCGCAACGCTCAATGTTTTCTCCATAACTCCTTGCACAGGTCTTCAAACTCACTGGTTATTGATGCGTTGGAATAGCAACTTGATGGAGCTTCTGAATATCTCATTTTCTCCATTTGTACACCTCTGAACAAGCTCTCAAATTGATGATTTATCTAGCAACTCTTTTAGGCATGACTTCTTTTTTAATTATTCGAGCCTTGTCTACATGGTTAGTGAAAATCGGGCCTTCTCTCAACATGTACTTTTTTTAAGGTTATTAGCTTGACCAAGCGCAAAACATGATCGAGATTTACAAAACTTATTGTAAACATACGCGTCCATAATTAACACCACATGCGAATTGTAGCAACAAGTCAAGGTGTAAATAAAAGAAGCATATGTTTCATGCATAGCACTTAGATCATCATTAGGCAAAGGTTCTTTAGGTGTGATATTAATTGGTTCAAACATAAATGTTTCCTCTTTTTCATTCTCAAGAAAATCTAGCCTATCAACATGATCATTATTGGAACAAGGCATAGAATTTAAACTATCATTCATACTATTGGTTGAGCATGAGTATTTATTGACATCAATACCAATAATATCTTGATATTTCAGCACGTACCTAGGCCTTGGAGCTTTTTCAACAAGAGTGATATTTGGTTCATCTAGCGGCGTTGAAGGTGAATCAATCTCAACGAGTGAAGGTGTCTCTTTGTTACCTTCTTGCACCCCTCCATCTTATCATGTGGAACGTGTAATCTATCAACTACATTTGCATTTGTCTCTTCTTTGAATTCTTCATTATCAATCAAATCTTCATCTTCAAAGCCTTGTATGCTGCTTTCTTTATCTTTCGCGTACCACATGTTGTCAAGGTCGCTCTTCGTTGATTCACTCTTTTCTTCATCCTCGAGTGCTTCCATGTCTCGATTTGCTAGTGTGTAGGCTTCAATAGCACACAAGCTATCACCTTGTGGGGAGGGGCTTTCTTGGAGTACTTGCTCTATGTCAACTCCTTCCCATTCATCTTCTAGCTTGAGTCCTATCTCCTCCCATTTATCCTTCGATTCACTAGGCTCGTCACGGTTGTACCCTTCTCTTTCTTCATCATAATACTTGAGTTGTCGAACCAGTCGATCCATCCTTCATCTCCTTCTTCTCTTTCTTCTTGAAATATCTTTTGGATCGACTCTCCACTCATCTCTTAATCAAATATATCTTCAACTAGTTTGGCAACGTGTCGGTGTTCCTCCTTCCTTCGGTAGCTGATTAGTGGGGCAAAATCGACTTGAATCCAACTGGATTGATTGAACTCCGCCAATGGTCTAGAATTCCACATACTTCGGCCTACATTCATGTTAGTTTCAACATTTTTAACATCTGAAATGACTTCTCTTACCTTGGGAAGTGGATCTTCAATTTCTTGTATGGTCGGTTCATCTTCCTTGACTTCCGGTTCATCTTTTTCAGAAAATTCAGCAAGCACCTTGGGCTTGCTTTTGTCGTTTTGCTCCTCTCGACAACATTTTTGCCAATCTCATTGCGTTCTTTGTCCATTGCTTATCCTTTGTAAAATTTGTGCGGCTTCACTAATTGTTTTATCCATTATATCACCGCCTGCACACATGCTTACAAAACGAGATGAGTTAGGGGTTAGTGAAAAATAAAAGGTATGCAACATCAAGTCACCGGAAAATCCCAAGTTCGGGCCTCGCTCAAGTAGTTCATTAAAACGGTCCCATGCTTCATCAGTTCCTTCATCCTCTCCTTGATTGAAAGTGAGCACTTGCCTCCTTAAGTCTTGGACCTTGCTTATGGGAAAGAACTTCAAAAGAAACTTCTTCACTAGCTTATCCCAATTTCCTTTTGCTTCAACGGACGCAAGTGTGCACCATCTTCGCGCTTCATCTTCAAGAGAGAATTGAAAAGATTCCACTTGAACCAAGCGGGCAGAACTCCTTCTTGTTGCACAGTGTTGCATATCATCGTAAATTCCTTAATGTGTCTATATGGGTTGTCATCCTCCAATCCTCTAAATGGTTTTGTCGCCACTAACTTGATGATTCTAGGCTTCACTTCATAGTGGGTTGTAGCAAGCGCCAAATCTGATTTTTGCATCTCAATGTCTTCCATTGACGGCATTGCTAGCTCCCTTAGCGACATCTCTTCGTCTTCCAATGGTGAGGTGAACAAATCCATCTAGGCACAAGAAAAGTAGAAAGAAAATCAAAAAAAGATTTTTTCTATAAAATAAGGGTTAGATGTTAGTAATCAACAAAATTAATACTAGATTAAATGTAGCAAACTGGCTTGCTCCCCGGCAACGGTGCCAGAAAAAGGGGCTTGTTGACGGATAAAACTCGTATCCACCTACGATCCACAAGCGCACGAACCTACACCTTTCTAACCACGGGGATTCTCTAGGTTCTTATCAATCCGCAGAGCAAGGGGATTGCTAGCGCTTAACCAAGTACTAATCTAGTTGATGGGAAACCTTTGAAAGGGGTAAATTTAAATGTAAAGACAATCTAACCTAAGTTGATCAAACAAATCTAAGGTTAAACTAGATAGCAAAGGGTAGACACAAGAGAGAGAATAAGATAGATAAGAGTTCCATCCCTAGGGTTTAGGATCACATGAACATGCATCTAGTACATGAAAAGGGAGTTGCCTACACTAGCTTCATGGCGATTATGCGGCCGCTAAGCCTTTTCCCTAAATCGTACTGTCACTACGCAAGGTAATCAAACACTTTCACGTATAACCACATCTATGCCTAAGCATCCATAGGGTTAAGCTAATCACCACGATTACCACAAACCCTACTAAGACCACATGTTGCGCAAACATATGTAAACAAAGCATATGCGAAGACATAGACCATAAAGCATTGATTGGCATAATGTTCATGTATAGATTACATATATATCATGCATCCATCTAACCCTAGGGATGAATGGAGACATTACCCCATCATCTTACATGGATTGAAGCACATAGGGGTGATGGAGACTCCGGAGAACGTTGTCGATGAAGATGGCGGCGATGAAGCTTGGAAACACCCCTAGGCCAGCGGCTTGGAGTCCTCCTCTTGCTTCCTTCCCTCTGCTGGCATTGATCCTTGCAACGAGCTCATCTAACTCTCTACCTCATCTTGCGGCGGCGGTTTTCTAGTGAATGGCGTCGGTAGAATGATTTGTTCGATGTGGCGGCCGACGACGGCAGAGGCAATAAATAGACGAACACCTAGGGCAAAAGGCGTCGCGAACCGGGCCAAAAGGCCCCTGGGCCTATCCGAACAGGCCGGCCGGCCCAAGCCCTTTCTAGGTCGGTTCGGGCCCGTGTTCCTCCAGTTCATTCCATGCAGCCACAGTGGGAGCCTCCTGCTCGATACTTTGACTCTTATTTTGCTAATATTCAGCACTCCATGAACTCTCAATTTCAGCAGATGTAGTCCGGGTTCAACTCTCACTTTGAGGCATATGGGCAGCAGATGAATGATACATTTCAGACTATGCAGCAGGGTTTTTAGCAGCAGATTGACACTATTCTGAATAATTTTGGTCATCATGTCTATAACACTATGCATGACCCCATGATCCAAAGGTTGGGTGATATGCAGACATATCTTCAGAATGACCTCAGTGCCTTGAATGACAGATTCTCTCAGATGTCCACTTCAGAGCAGTATCAGTAGCTATATGATCAGCAGACTCAGCTTCAGAACAATGTTAATGCCTTGAACACAGCTTTTGGAGATTTCAGAGATCATTTTTATCATTACTATCCAGCTCCAGCTCCACCACCACAGTTCTGTCCCCCTCCTCCATTCTATCCTCCTCCTCCACCGCCTCAGGATGACTAGACCTTTTGGTATTTGATGCCAAAGGGAGAGAGATTTGGAGGAGTGATGTGTGATCTTTAGGGGGAGCTCACTTATTTGCATGCATTTGGAACTCTTACATTGCACTTGCATGTTTAATTTCAGTTATGCATGAACTTCGGTTGGCTTGTAATAATTTGTGAGACTTTCGTTATGGTGTGTGATGTGGTTGAGAACTAGAACTAGTGGTTATCTTGTGATGATCTATGGTTGTGATTTCAATGTGCTTAACTTATGACTTGTTCTAGTTCTCGTAGTGTTAGGCTAACCCTTGCTTAATCTTTTTGGATATATATATGTGGTTGTTGCCTTGATCTCTATTTTGTAGGGGAAACTCCGTCAAAATTACTATATATATGCATATGTGTGGAAATCAAATGAAAAATTATATGCACATATGTAGGGGGAGTTCTCTCTATATTCTTGTTTTGGAGACATTCACTTTATCTATTTATTGAATTTATTTGAGAAGAGTAAGTGATTTCAAAACACAAAACATTTCTTATATCACTCCTTTAAAATGGTTGTCATCAATTACCAAAAAAAAGGAGATTGAAGGCATCTAGGCCCCTATTTAGTGTTTTGGTAATTAATGACAATCATTGTGGACTAACATTTTTATTTGAGTTATAAGAATAGGTTAGTTCGGTGAAATGATGTGCTCATGCAGTATGAACGAGGAAGTTTTCTATGGCAGGTGTTGGAAAGAGCTCAAGTCAAAGGTAAAAGATAGGGTTTTATTTTTGCCGGTCATAAGGTGATTAGAGGATGTTAAATGACCGGGTTGATAGGATAGATAGCCGTACTATCAAGGGGGATCAATTTCATTGGCTTGATTTTCCTTAGTGCCACTTGGATCAAAAATTTGCATGCATTGCGTTTAGATGAGTGGCGATTTCTCTTGGAAAAAGGGTTTTGTTGAAAATCTTAAGAAAAATCAGTTTTTAGGTGTTGGGCGGATAGTCTGGGCTCTCGGGGCGGACGGTCCGCGGGTTTTTGATATTTATTTAATATCTGAGTTTTTGGAAAAAGTTTTCGAGAAAAATAGGCTTCCAGGCGGACAGTTCGCGGGCCTCTTGCGGACGGTCCGTTATTCTCTTCAGAACCGAACAGAACAGGGTGCAGCTCGGTGGACCGAGCGGACGGTCCGCGGGGTCCTGGCGGACGGTTCGCCCAGCCCAACGGCCAGTTCTGCCAGCCGTTGACTTCGCATTTTTACCGTTGGAATTAAATCGCGGACAGTCCGCGAGGTATGCGTTTTACCCATAACGGCTCCTAACAGGAAGGGGGAGTGTATATACTCCAAGCCCGGGGTTGGAGAGGCTCTCTTGGCACTTTGAAAGGTCTATACTCCCTTGTAGAGCTATCCCTCTCCTCTCTCTCACTCACTTGGCTTAGTGGTTGCATTCTATGTGAGATTGAGAGCTTCTAGTGCATTGCATCAAGGTTTTGATCATTGTGGCACTAGGGAATCATCAAGCAAGTGATTGATTTATTACTCTTGGAAGTTGCCGCTTCCTAGACGGCTTGGTGGTGGAAGAATCTGTAGAAGCTCGCAAGAAGATTGTGTGTGGCTCCGGATTTCGTGTTGTGAGAGGTATTGTGCTCACCTCACTGGAGCGGTCAAGATCAACTCTAGTGGAATCGAGGTGTGGAGTGGTTCTTTGGTTCTAACCAGCTCAAGATCAAGCAGTGCCTTGATAGAGGAGCGGTTGAACATTGAATCCACCTCAACGTGGATTAGGGGTGACCGGCAAGTCATCGATACCACGGGATAAAATTCGTCTCTTGTGCTTGGTTATCTCTTTGCTCAATTTCCTTTTAAGTACTTTACTTTGAGCATTTATTTTCTAGGGATTGAATTATATCTTGTCACCCTAGGCTGCAAACCCCCAACATAGGAATAGAATAGGTAGAGATTTAATCCTCCTTGTGATTCTAGTTAAATTTCTCTAGTGTTGTGCTTTTAGATTTTAAACCGCCTATTCACCCCCCCCCCCCCCCCCGCTCTAGTCGGTATCCTAGATCCTACACCCTTTTATTTCTAGGTAGATATAGCAGGAAATAAAAGATTAAATTATTTTATTAAGTATCTTTTTATTTTATACACAATAAATGTAAGTATTTTCTTATTTTTCTTGTTTTTGATACAGATCCCCACGTCCTAATTAGGTACAGTCTAACATCACGGGCTACGTGGGGACTACCTGCAGCTTCGTGATGTTGGGCTGTATCTAGATAGGAGGTCTAGGGTATGTGTAGTACTGTAAGTGGGAGAGCCGGGTGTATATGACGGTGAGGTGAGACTTTTGTAGTTCCCGGAGCATCTGGGTCTTTTGAGTCGCTGGTTCATAAAGGTTATGTATAGTAATAATAGTCTTGAATTCTATCCCCTTTTGTTTGTCTATTTATGCATATATTGAATCCAATCTATATATGTAAACTAATCCTATTTATTGTTCATAATGTGTGTTATTTTGATTTGGATATAGTTTGAGCTAACAATGTCATCATCAAGTGGTGTTAGTAATAGCGCACGTGGCCAAGGTATAGTCTGTCGCTGTGGTGGGCATGGTGGCCATGACATTGGCCGTGGAGGTGTTTTGGAAGACTCGTTGCCTCTATGTCCAGAATTGCACTTTCACCGCGAGATTACCTTGTAAATGGGTGATCCGGGATGTGTAGCTAACGTGGTAATATAAGAATTGAAATTAATTTGCTTTACATATAACTTATTTCATTTCACATGGAAAATCTGTAATTTTAGTTACATATGTAATTATTGTAGGTTATCAACAATATCTGATGGCTTAGAGACATTATCAGGGATATGAATGGTACTCCTATAGTGCAAACTGAGCATGTTGATGAGCACATGACAAGAGTGTATATCTCTTTCACCGTACCTGCTCGATATGTAGACTACGACCAGTTGCCAGTAGGCGCACCACACCTGATGGTTGCCATAGCAACAGTTGGCTCAACATCACCTATTCGGTTAACCTGAGAGGCCTGCCATGGAGAGTTGTCAACAACAACTTCAGAATAATGTTGGTTGTTTCGTGCTGGACCTTTTCTATTTTAAATTAAGGCAACTCGAGGCAGGTGAAGGCAATGTTATTGTGACTACAGAGAGGCTTTGCAGGGCTCATCGAGTTGTGGTATAATATACATTTATATATAAAAGAACTTTTATTCATTATTAATTAATTTGTTTCTGGTACATATATATTTTGAACTTTCATAAGGTTATTATATCTCATCATCATCTGATTGTGTGCAGGATCACTCTGGTTCTACCTATGCTTCAATTAGCTCCCGTGCAATTCTTAATCAAGTCGTGGAAAGAGTTCGGGTGAATTACTATGGTGAGGAGCCATTTTTCACCAACAATTGGAAGAGTCAAGCAATTCTAACTTTCTACAAGCCAGCAGAACCCGAGGCTCCATTATTTGATGTCTGCAGTGCTGTTTGTGACACTCCTCCGGAAGCGGAGGAGAGTGCACTAGTACGTGCTCTAGCTTATTTTGAGGGAGTTCTAGGCAAGAGGATTGCCGACATTAGCCATATTTCATATCTACAAGTGCGTGCTGCTCAGTAACATTATGCATGCATGGATGAGGCTTTGTACCCTACCCTATTATATGAACTTGTATTAATTAGCTAGCTCTGTGAATGTTTATGAACTTATTATTAATTATTATTAATTAGGTACTTTATTATGAATTCATGTATTGTCTTCAACATGTTTAGTAAGTATGTTTATTAAGAATATATATACTAGAATTCATACGAGAATTCATAAATGTGTTTGAAGCAGAGGTTCAAAAGCTAGAAGCTCATGTGACTTGTACTCATTGGTATTAATTAATGTCGTGCCTTGTAATATCCATCAGGTGACCTCTATATGTATACGTCAGCCATTTTAAAAAATTAGGTAAATTGAAATTGATAATTAGTTATATGAATCGTTATATCAAAAAGTAAACAAAGACAAAGATGAGAAGAAGGGTGAGTTCGATGATATATATTCCGTTATGAGCTGGGTAACTGGAGGCTTACCTACATTCTTCCTGAGCATGTTGATCATTCGAAGACAATACGCGAATTCATAAATGTGTTTGAAGCAGAGGTTCAAAAGCTAGAAGCTGACCAGCTTCAGCTTGGGACTTGTACTCATTGGTATTAATTAATGTTGTGCCTTATAATAGCCATGAGGTAACCTCGGTATGTATACGCAAGCCATTTTAAAAAATTAGGTAAATTGAAATTGATAATTAGTTATATGGATCATTATATAAAAAAGTAAACAAAGACAAAGATGAGAAGAAGGGTGAGTTCGATGACATATATTCCGTTATGAGCTGGATGATGAGAACTGGAGGCCAACTTACATTCTTCCTGAGCATGTTGATCATTTGAAAGATAATACGCGAATTCATAAATGTGTTTGAAGCAGAGATTTTTCTGAGTTGGTTTACTAATATTTTTAATTTAATTTATTTCCCCCTTCAAATTGTAAACGGAAATTAGTAATAATTGTTTCAAAACTAGAAATAATATGTGCATAGAATAGTAGGTATTTTTTGTGTTAACTTAATATAATTTTGCATAGCACAAATATTTTAACTAATGATTTTTTAAATGTTCAAAGAAAAAAGAATGAGATAAATAAGGAAGGAAAAGATAAATGCTAACTTCCCGCGCAAAATTGCCCTTTAGTACCGGGTGGTGTTACTACCTGAGACAAAAGGACCCCCTTTTGTCTCGGGTGGTAACACCACCCTGGACTAAAAGGCGAAAATTTGCCAGTAAGGGTTCCCGCGTGAAATACCCTTTTTGTTGAAAGTGCATCTAGGCCCCTAAGTGGATTTTGGTGAATTGAGTGACAAAGCGATTAAAGGACTAATGTATTTGTCTAAGATTGCGAGTAGGTTTTTATTTACATATTCATGAGCAATTATTGAAGTATTTATTTGTGGATGAATATTATATGGCTCACATTGGAGAAGACAAATATATGGATGATCCTAATGCATATGTGTCAAATATCAAGCAATAAAGAAAGATAAATATTGAGATAGATTGAGAAGATCAATTCATGGTCTCCCATAACTAAATTTAGCTTGATAAAAATTATAAGGATCACAAAAGAGAAGATGTTAATTCTCTAAGTCAAGTGCAAGGCTTTATGTGTTTATTTGAAAGAGGACACATGGATGAGTGTACACATTATGGTTCTCATTTGGAAGCTTGCACATTCGTTGTCAATCAAGATCAAGCATTTGAAGCGGGTTTTTCAAATGAAGGTTAATTGTGTACGAAGCAAAGTAAAACTCAAAAGTGGATTGGATAAGTGATAATGAGATCAACCGAGATGTTTAGGATGAGGGACTAAGCAATCTTCGGGGGCCGTAGCTAAGCCGCCATTAGTGTTTTGCTAGGGTGGAGTTCTAGCATCCGTGTGGTCTCCAAGTATCATATCCAAACCTTAACCGAGGGAAGCAATGCAAGTCATCAACATGTTAAGATTGGCAATATGGAGTGACTCATGGATCCAAGTGTGCATTCCTATGCTAGATGGAAAGATCCTAAGTCACTAGCTCAAGTATGGACGTGCTCAAGTCAAAAGCTAAGTTGAAAGCCCTCAAGTGTACATTGCTCAAGTATGGTAAGATTGAAGACATTCAAGCTCAAGAGATCAACAAAGTGTTTTTATTTATTCTTGAGTATAGGGATGTCGTACTATCAAGAGGGATGCAACATGAGTGAGTTGACAAAGTCATAGTGCTCATTAGTTGACCTAAGTGAGATCTAGCCTTGAGAGACTTAGAGTGTACTAACAAACCCTCCTAATCTAACCTGAGCCATTTCATCTCGGTTTCCCCTAAATCGCCGCCTCGCCTCTCTTCCTCTGTCGTCGCTGCTGCCTCTCCTCGCCGCGCCCGTCCACAACGCACCCTCCCCGACGAGAGGCCCCTTTCAGACGTGCCGCTCCTCCCCGACACACGCGCATCGCTGTCTCCCGCCGCTGACCAGCATGGCCACACCGACGTCCGCCCCTCACCGCGCGCGGTACGACTCCGACGCGGCGCCCCACCCCGATGTGTCGCCCCTCCCCGACACGTATCTCCTCCCTGACTTGCCGCCCTCTCCCTGCCGCAGCGCCGACACCAGCCCCTCCTCCATGAGCATCGTCACCCCTCTGCTTGATTCAGATCCAAGATCGTACCAGTTGGCCAGCCCGACCAGTATGCCGTGTTGCCGCCGCCGCTTGACGGCCCCCCTGTGCGGCGCCGGCTGGCGTGCGTGTGCCCCGATGACCGGTTGGGCTGCGCGCTGGGGTTTGGCGTTGCTGACGCCAACCCGTGAAATTCTTGCGTCAAAAAGAATTTTTTATTAAATTATTTGATTTAGTTTATCAATTGATATTATATATGTAGTTATGAAAAAAATTTAATTAGAAACAAATAGTAATGCTTTGTATATTTGTGTGTGTATATACAGTCATACATACAAATTTATTAGCACCAATGACTATGGACCAAAATCTTATTTGTGTATTTGAGTCCTTAATTGTTTTCTAATATACATTTCATAGTTTGATAGTTCTGAAGTCAACGACTGTCTCGTTGTCTCGAACAAGTGACTTCTCGTCACCTCTGTCATTCCCCCACACGGCAACACCACCACAAGTTAGTAGAAATATTCCGACTTTGTTTATTCAAGAAAATTCGTAGTAAATACTCGTTTAGTCTAGAAAGTGTTAGAAATTGTTGATTATTCTAGAAATTCATAGGAAAAACTTGTTACTTATTCTAGAATTTCAAAAAAAATTCTAGTTTAATAAATAAATTCTTAGTAAATTCTTGTTTATTCCAGAAAGTTTTAGAAATTATTGATTATTCCAGAAATTCATAGGAAAAACTTGTTGCTTATTCTAGAAATTCATAGAAAATTCTTGTTTAATAAAGAAATTCATAGAAAATTCTTGTTTATTCTAGAAATTTTTGGAAATTGTTGATTACTTCAGAAATTCATCGGAAAAACTTATTGCTTATTCCAGAAATTCATAGAAAACTCTTGTTTAATAAAGAAATTCTTAGTAAATTCTTGTTTATTCTAGAAAGTTTTAGAAATTGTTGATTATTCCAGAAATTCATAGGAAAAACTTGTTGCTTATTCTAGAAATTCATAGAAAAATCTTGTTTAATAAACAAATTCATAGAAAATTCTTGTTTATTATAGAAAGTTTAGAAATTGTTGATTATTCCAGAAAATCAACATCGAAAAACTTGTTGGTTATTCTAGAAATTCAAAGAAATTCTTAGAAAATTCTTGTTCAATGAAGAAATTCTTAGAAAATTCTTGTTCAACAAAGAAATTATTTGAAAATTCTTGTTTATTCTAGAAAGTTTTAGAAATTGTTGAAAATTACATAAATTCATAGAAAATTATTGTTTATTCTAGAAGTTCATAGAAAATTCTTGTTTATTCCAGATGGATGACAACCATGACAACTTTATGGTCGATATTATTGCTAGTGGTACAAATACGATTGCAAGCTTCACCGACAAGGAGTGTAGTCAGGCGGATATGTACTTGAACACACCTCTGAATGAGGAGGATGCTGCCCATGTTGAGGACACAACAACAAATATTGAGGACAATTCTAGAAACAATGAGGAAAGTCTTGTGAATGAACGTATTGAATGTCCCCACGAGGTATATATATATATCATGCATTAACTTCATAGTTCTTATTTCTCTAACCTCTATTTTTAGAAACTAATTAATTAAATAACGAATCTGCAACTTGTAGGCTTCATGCTCCACATCAAAAAAGACAAAGAGAGGGCGTACACAAGTACTCACAGGCCATGTCATGTATCATATCACAGAAGTGTCAGATGATGGCCAACCATGTGCTCCAAAAAATCAAGGACACGTATGTGTCACAGTGTAGGGGCATTGTAAGGGACAACGTGCCCATCAACTACAAAGAATGGAAGGGAAAAATAGATAATCCACACGTGGTTCTAGACTCAGTGAAAAATTTGTTGTGCGATGAAATCCTAAAACACTGCACACTTCCTGAAGGTGTTGAACCAAACAATGTGAAGCGTTGGACTCTCACGAGGATGACAACACAATTTCAGAAGTTCAAGCAGCAACTAGATAAAGATCATATCAAGAAGAATCGACCTCCAAATTGGATTGAATATCCCAAGTTAAAAGAACACTGGACGTCCTTTGTGGAATACAGGAAAAGTGAAGATTTCGCCAAGGCGAGTGCACGAGGGAAGAAATGTCATGGTAAGAAGGAGCACGACCATCATCTTGGTCGAGGTGGTTATGCATTTGCAATTCCCAAGTGGAAGAAGATGGAAGAAGACCTTCTCGCACAAGGTACCATACCAGTGGTCGTTGATTGGCCCAAGTGAGTGAAGAATTGGTATTATGCTCATGGAGGCACAATTAACTCCGAAGATGGTACCCTTGATTACCCACCCTCGTTACGAGAGTATGCACCTGAAATATTGAAAACAATTGAAGATGTCATAGGGGGCAGAGTGAAGGTTGACAGAGAGATGGATGAGCTCACTATGGCGCTCAAGAATCCAAAACACCTAGGACATTGCAGAGTCTACGGGGTGATACCATGGAAATTTTCCTTCGGGGGCGACATTGCCACCTATTGAAGCCGCAAAAGAAGAAGAGAGCGCGAAGAAGAGGAACGACGGCAAGAGATAGAGAAAAGATTTAAAGAACACGGAGAAAAGGTGACGACAGAAATTGGATGGCGAGTGGCCGCCGCAGTAAATGAGATGGCCCCATCTGGAGGACTGCCTCTAGTACAAGTTCCTTCTGCTCACAAAAGCAGTTGTGCTTCTGCAGCGGTTCCTGAAGAGCAAAGGGCAATAGAAGGAGTTCAAGTGGACAACCAACGGTACCCTGTGGATGACATCTGTCGGCGC
Source organism: Cenchrus americanus (assembly GCA_947561735.1). Taxonomy (NCBI): domain Eukaryota; kingdom Viridiplantae; phylum Streptophyta; class Magnoliopsida; order Poales; family Poaceae; genus Cenchrus; species Cenchrus americanus. The sequence goes on along the minus strand of OX387245.1, from coordinate 91,425,866 downwards.
ACCACTTGTGAGCTTCACAAGCCATTCGACAACATCAAAATGAAGGTATGTATAATTCATGCTTTTATTAGCTCAATAATTGATGCATATATATTACTTTGAATTTTGTGGACAGGTATTCACAATGACGGTATAATTCATGCTAATAATAACTAATTAATTATTATTTCTCAGGTGGCGGACGGAAGTGCTTTTGCGCAGTTTCCTGAACAGACGAGCCACGACATACTGATTCCACCTGGCTATGCCTCAGTTAGCATAGAGAAGATCTGTCAACCTGATTTTGAGGAGCTAGAGCTACAGATCCCAGGAGGTGATGGGGAAAAGACACGTAAGGATGCACTTCACTATATCATATTATGGCCAAAACGTTACATCGTCATAATCCCCAAGAATGATGGATCTCCAAGAGACCCCCTGGAGCCGGGGCTGTCATCGTCATTACCTGCTTGCGAGCCTCTACAATCGTCTCCGAGGCCATCATCGTCACTACCTGCTCGCGAGCCTCTACAATTATCTCCAGGGCCATCCTCGTCAGTACTTGCTCGCGAGCCTCTACAATCGTCTTCGGGGCCGTCATCATCACTACCTCCTCGCTCACCTTCTCCGCAAGAACCATGCGACAATTCGGGAGAAGCGAGCTCCAACGATCACGATGATGACATCCCTCCCAATTCACCACAGCAACCATCGGCCGCAAAGCCACAAAGGTCTCGAGCGCAATCTTTCAAGTCAGTGCAACCACCAAAGAAAAAACGAAAACAACCAGCAAAAAAAAGCCTGAGCCAAAGAAGACAGATGAAGAAACAGACGCGACTGCAGATAAAGAAGTCAAGGACTTCTTTGCAATTGGAGAGAAAAAAGAAACCAGGAAGAGCTAGATGCCAAAAAAATGAAGGTCGCAAGGAGAGACTCAAGTCTTTCATAGACGAGAAGGAAGCAATAAGGAAGGAAACCGCCGTTGAAAACATACTATGAGCGTTCGGTGGACAAGTTTTATGCTAAGAAGAGACAACAAGGGTCGCCGAATAGTTACATCAAGCAAATACCTGTGTCTACGTCGGGGACCGCCACAAACAAGAACAAGGAGATACCTACACCGACATCGGGGACCGCCACAAACAAGAACAAGGAGATACCTGTGTCGACGTCGGGGATCGCCACAAACAAGAACAAGGAGATACCTGTGTCGATGTCGGGGACCGCCACAAACATCAAGCAAATACTTGCATTCACGACCGATTGGACTAACTTGTTTGCGGGCCTCAATGCAGAAGCACAAAAAGTAATTGACAACATGTTTGCAGATGAACTGGCTCATGTCATTTACTTTGGTGAACAAACAAAGATGCCTATTGCTGGTATTCTCGACCTTGAAGACCTACTAGCGGATAAAAATTACGAACCTAGATGGTGCCTTGAGTTAGGACAACCTCTAGTGAAGCCAGAATTGGTCAACAAGCTCCCAACTAAGATGCGCAAATTTCATGACTGGTACTTGAAGAAGTCAACTGAGGGTCTGGAGATGTTTGGTATGCTCGTGAGACCTGGAGAATTTGCCCTTCAAAACGAGAAGGTGGTCTGGCTCCGATTCATTGAAATCTATCAAATTTAACATCTAGACGCCATGAATACCGATCTTATGATGACCTGGTGTTTGTAAGTGACATATTTTCATATGTTTATTAATAAATTTATTACATTTGTCGACTACTAATTAACATTTTACTTTCTTCTTGTGCAGCCTGCAACTTATTGAGATGCGAAGGAAGGGTTATTCAAGAATTGCTTTCATGGACCAATCAAAAGTTAACGAGGATGAGATCCGGAACTAACAAAAAACAACAATCGAGACCATTTATAGGCACTTAGATGAGTTTCATTACAAGAACCTTATACTGCTGACTTACAACTTCATGTAAGTACGATTGTCATCTAATTATCCTTGTTAATTCTATTTAGTCAATTCTAATCTCCATGAGCATGCATACAGATTCCACTGGTGTGAGACATGGGTACCCCTGGGTCACCACCTACCAGGATCATGGCCGTCTCCGACAAGTGGGTCCGGCCTACTAGAAGACCCGCCGGCCTGTCAGTGGGCCCAACCGACCTAGTTGGCGGCCCACACGACTTCCTGAAGACCTTCCAGAAGATTCCCTAGACAACCTCATTCAACACGACCTCAATACTTGGCGTACAAGGCAAAGACCTCGGTGGATTATGACCAAAGCAGATCGACGGGATATAGCAAGATGTGTAATGTAGACTTAGGTCTCCTGGTCGTAACCGACCAGGAGTCTGGGAACCGACCTCATCCGTCGGCCAATATAAGGCGGACGAGGCGACCCATTGTACAATCAATCCAATCCCCCAGGCAATCTACACCAACAACTGGACGTAGGGTATTACTCTACGGAGCCCCGAACTAGTATAAATTTGTCGTGTTCTCTGTGTTCCGCGTACTCGTGTGCGACCTTTGAGTTCTTAGCCTTAGTCTCCTCCCCGCCGAGCAACTAAACCACAGGGATTAACACCCCTGTGGGCTGTCCAGATCTCACCATCTGACATTTGGCGCGCCAGGTAAGGGCAGAGTCAAGGTTCTTCGTGCAACTCGATGGCTTCGACCAATGGCGTCATCTTCCCGGAGAGCATGGCAGACATCCTCACCAACCCCGTCGGCATCTGCTTTGGCTCGATGCCAGCGAAATCCACTGCTCCAGCCGCCTGCTTCGTCATCGAAGGCAACGCGGTCACCACCAACCAACAGATCGAAACAGATATGACGTCAGAGACCCACCCACCCACTCCTAGCAACATGATCGCAGGGATTAATCGTGTCGAGGGCATGCTCTCTGATACGATCAAAGTCTGCGAGCGCGTCAAAAGCCCTCACACGACCTCGTCGACCTCCAGCATGCCTCTTGACCTACGCAACGCAGCTCGTGTAGCATCACGCTTCATGAAACGCAAGATCCAGATTGAATCTGAACCTAAGACCCAAGATCCTGGAAGCTGCAGGAATCACCTCAACGAACCCTGCCCTATCCATTAGAAGTCCAAGCACACCGCCGCCAGTGCCGTGTCCTCAAGAAGCTTCACCGACCTCTCACCACGGCTCACCACCGTCGGATGAACCAAGAGTCGTCTCTGGACCGCCTTGCGTTCGAGGTCGCCCACACAACGATCTCCAGGAATTATCTGGGAGAAGAGTTCGAGACTTTAGATCGCCAGATCTTGGTCGTCTCTGCGGATGTGCCGCCACAAGATGGAGAAACAAATGAGCAACGTCAAGAGCGTGAAAACGCCAATGCTGCCAGAGCCGTCCGGCGACAACAAGAGCTCGCTGTTGCTGCCTCAGGTGCATGCCACCAACCGGCTCACTCCGGACAAGTCAACGCCAACGCCGGGCAGCAAGCACCTGCGGCACCAGTTGCCCCGCAGCAGCGACACCATGATGATCCACCTCATGCCAACAGACTGCGTGCGCGAGACCTCCTCAGGGACTTTGAGCACAATGGACTCGAAATCTACAACTCGCCGCAAACCAACTTGGGAGCTGCTCTTGCCGCTCTGAATCACCTCAAAGATTCCCCAATGGTCCGGCGCCTCCAAGCCAACGTCCACATCGCCGCTGCTCAGATCAAAGAAAGAGGTCTTGGATACAGCAGATCCGCAGCAAGTTCCTACTCCAGAAGCAGATCAGAGCATTCTCGCCAGCGACGTCGTAGCCAGGGTCCCCTCGACCCGGTAGCTGAAGAGGGACGAGGTGAAAATGAAGTAGCGCAGCCGGTCAACCCCGCTGCCAATGCTGCAGCTAACGCTCCAGCCAACCCTGCGGCTAATGCTCCAACAAACGCTCCAGCCAATGCTGTTGGTAATGCCGCCAATAATGTAGCCAATGCTGCCAACATCCAAGGGAACGCCGCCCCAAACCCAAGACACAATGTAGGAGCTCAGCCTCCTCTGGTTCAGGCCAATCGTGCTGAAGGAAGCCAACGTCATTGTATAAGAGATGAAGTGGAGATAGCTCGACGTGCTAACTACGACCGCGAGCATGGGGTTCTCGATGCCCTCGATGCCAACAACCCTATTCAAGCTACAGATCTCCGGATCATGCACGACCAGGAACTCCTACGACGTGCCCAATACGACCAAGACAACGGTCCTCCTGACGACCTCTACGTCATCGCTGCAGCTCACGCTTCATCAGCAAGCCTGGGAGCGGTTAATAATTTCCCAACCTTCTCACGACGTCTCTGGACGATTAGATACCCCAAGGACTTCAAGCCAGCCATTGAGAAGTACGACGATCGCTCCGACCCAAGTATATGGCTCAAGATGTACAACATCGCAACACACGCCTATGGGGGCAACGAAGACCACATGGCGGGATACTTCCCCCTTGTGATGCGCAAGGCACCACTCTTGTGGCTCGACAATCTCCCAGCAGAATGCATCACCTCCTGTGCAACATTGTCTCGACTTTTCACGACCAACTACCAGGCGACCTACAATCGTCTTGGCAATACTCACCACCTCGCCAGAGTACGGATGAGATGTGATGAAACTCTCCGTGAGTACACGAACCGCTACTTCGAGAACCACAACACCCTCGCAGGTGTCAAAGACGAAGACGTCATCACTTATTACAAGAAGGGGATCACCAACATCAAGCTGTTCGAGAAGATCCACGAAGCTGACGCACACACCATTGGTGACCTCATGGCCTACGTTGACAAACTGGTCGACACTCAAGATGCGGTGATGCATGACTTCAACGGAGAAGATCACGACGATGGAGGCACTAGGTCGTGCAAGCGTTCTGGCGAAGCCTATGTGACAGATCCACCAAGACCTTCCACCTTCCTCGAAGGTGACTTCAATATGGTCATGGATGACCAGTGCCAGTTCCGCCGCGATGCCAAACACACTATGAGGGAGTGCGAGCAGCTAAAACGCGCCCTTGGAGTCCCGTCTACCTCAAAGAAGACCAGAAGCAACAACAACGACGACCAGAACAGTGGCCAATGCTTCGACAATCGTAACTGTCGACCTGATCGACGAGATTACCGCGGTCGCAGGCCTTATCCTCGCAATGACGATAGGGATCGACGCGATTACCGCCGCGATGACAGGCACGACAACTATCATCGCGATGACCACAACGACAGGCGTGACCACCACAGAAGTGATCATCGTGATGATCGCCATGATGATCAACACAACGACTGGCGAGATGACCGATGTGATGATAGACGTCGCCAGGACGACCACAGTCCCCGTGACATCAATCGGAAGAAGCGGACTCCACCGCCACCGCCCAAAGGGGGCAACCCCAATGGTGCGTTCCAGAAGGCCAACTGTGAGATCAACTTCATTGTTAGTGGTCGCCAAGCGATCAAAAGCAACCATCAGACTCGATCAAACGCCAGGGAGATCGGGCACGTCAATACTAAAAATCCGCGACCTCTGCGATGGTCTGAATTCCCAATCACTTTCTCCAGGAAAGATCATTGGTCCACATCCCTGACCCCGGGACCTACCCGCTGGTCGTCAACCCCATAGTCAACGGGGCCTGGTTGCCTAAGACCCTCATCGATGGGGGCAACAGCCTAAACATCATCTTCACAGAGACGATGTGCAAGATGGAGTTTGACTTCAGCAAGATGACCGCCTGCGATGAACCCTTCTACGGGGTCGTACCCGGCAAGGCAGCGTACCCATAGGTCGTGTATGCCTACCGATCACCTTCGGCACAGAGGAGAACTTCCGCACATAATACCTGACGTTCGAGGTAGCGGACTTCCGCTCTTCATACCATGCTATCTTCGGACGACCTATGCTCGCCAAGTTCATGGCCATACCCCACCACACCTACCTCATCATGGAGATGCCAGCACCAAACATAATCCTTTCCGTCCTTGGGGACATCATGGTCTCCTACAACTTTGAAAGTGCCACTGTCGAGCTCTCCAAGGATTCAGCAATAAAAGTCGCAGCAACGTCATGGTCGCCGAGGCAGCCAAGATCGACCAAACAACTCTGCAGGTACCAGAGCAGAAGCATACAACCACAGCTTTGGACCTAAGTCCAGCTGTCAAGAAGGTTTGCCTCGGCCTGCCTGACGCATTCAAGGAAGTCGTCATCGGGGCCGACCTCGACCCCAAATTGGAACTCACGCTCACTTGCTTCCTCAGGGACAACGCTGACATCTTCGCATGGAGTCCATCCGACATGCCTGGTGTCCCCAGGGAGCTAGCTGCGCACATAATTGAAGTCAACAAGACCGCACGACCTATCAAGCAAAAGCTCCGGTGATTTGCAAAAGATAGAAAACAAGCTATAGAAGTAGAAGTCTGTAAGCTCTTAGCTGCAGGTTTTATTAGAGAATGTCAACACCAGGTTTGGCTCGCAAACCCGGTTCTTGTACCAAAGAAAACTGGTGGATTAAGGATGTGTATCGATTACACCGACCTTAACAAGCACTGCCCGAAGGATCCTTTCCCTCTTCCGCGTATCGACCAGGTCGTGGACTCCACGGCTGGTAGCGTCCTACTTTGCTTCCTCGACTGTTACTCAGGGTATCACCAGATAGCCCTGCATCCTAACGACGAAGACAAAATGACATTCATAACGCCTCACGACATCTACTGCTACAAGGTCATGACCTTTGGCCTCAAAAACGCTGGAGCAACATACCAGAAGGCAATTCAGTAGTGCCTCAAGTCCCAAATCGGGGAAAACGTTGAAGCCTACGTAGATGATGTGGTCGTCAAAACCATAGAGGAAGACAAGCTCATCGCCAACCTCATTGAGACCTTCGCCAATCTACGGGAGTTCCAGTGGAAGCTCAACCCAACAAAGTGTGTCTTCGGTGTGCCCTCCGGACTGCTCCTGGGCTTCATGGTCGGACACCGAGGCATTGAAGCCAACCCTGCGAAGGTCGATGCTATATGCAAGATGGTCAAGCCATCCAACAAGAAAGACATCATGAAGCTCACAGGGATGATGGCGGCCCTAGGTCGTTTCATCAGCAAGCTCGGCGAAAAAGGCTTACCTTCTTCGAGCTATTGAAGAAGGCTGACAAGTTCATGTGGGACGACGAAGCCCAGAAAGCTTTCGAGGATCTCAAGGAATCTTTGACGACGCCACCAGTCATGACACCTCCAATCCCAAAGGAAACGCTTCTACTCTACATCTCCGCCACCACTAACGTGGTCAGCATGGTTCTCGTTGCCAAGCGAGAAGAAGAAGGGCAGGCCTATCCTGTTCAATGACCTGTGTATTACGTGAGCGAGGTCCTGGCCGACGCTAAGACATGTTACACACAACCCCTGAAGCTGCTCTATGCGCTCCTGATCACGTCGAGAAAGCTTCGTCACTACCTCCAAGCTCACAAGATTGTGGTTCCATCTTCATTCCCCTTGGAAGAGATCATCCACAACCGCGACGCCAACGGTCGCATTGTCAAGTGGTCAGTCGAGCTTGGAGAGTTCGAAATCGAGTTTTGCCCCAGGCAAGCGATCAAGTCGCAAATCCTCGCAGACTTTGTGTCTGAGTGGACAGAGATCCAGATGCCCCCTCCCAAGGAGCGACCTGAGCACTGGATATTGTACTTCGACGGCGCCCTCAACCTCAAAGGGGCGGGTGCAGGCGTATTGCTCATCTCTCCTCAGGGAGAACAACTCAAGTACGTCTTGCAAATCCACTACAAGGCCTCCAACAACGGAGCAGAGTATGAAGCCCTGATCCACGGGCTCCGCATAGCAGTATCCCTTGGTATCAAGCGACTACTAGCTTTTGGCGATTCCAAAGTCATCATCGATCAGGTCAACAAGGAGTGGGACTGTGTCAAGGCCACGATGGATGCTTACTGTGCCGAGATTCGCAAACTCGAAGGCCACTTCGAAGGGATCAAGTTCCAGCATGTTCCACGCAATAGCAACGTAGTTGCCGACGTACTCTCCAAGCTAGGCTCTCGACGAGCTCTAGTCCCAGCAGGCGTGTTCATCCAAGACCTAGGCAAGCCATCAATCAAGCTTCTGGATCCAGATAATCCAGAACCACCTACAAGCGACCAAAACTCAGCACCTCTGCGCGACGTGCTAATGTCAGAAAAAGAGGATGATTGGCGCAAGCCCTTCATAGACTTCATACTCGACCAGCTTGTCCCCGACGACAAGGCAGAACGAGAACACATCACGCGACGAAGTGCTAACTACGTCGTAATCGGTTCCGACCTCTACAGGAAAGCTACCTCTACCGGCATCTTGATGAAGTGTATCTTACGATTAGAGGGTCTCCAGCTCTTACCCGAAATTCACAGTGGCGAGTGTGGCTGCCACGCGGAATCCACCAACTTGGTCGGCAAAGCGTACCGATCTGGATTCTATCGGCCCACGGCCGTAACAGATGCTAAAGACCTCGTAAAGAGGTGCAAAGGATGCCAATTCTTTGCCAAACAGTAGCACTTGCCAGCTCAGGTCCTGCGCACTATTCCTCTGTCATGGCCCTTCGCTCGACCTTCCTACGGCTCCATCGTTGCCTTCGCCAGCTCGGAAGACCTCCTCGGGATTTTACGTCAAAATGAAGGCCTCCCTGTGGGGTGCGTGCCTGACGGCCCTGCCAAGTGCTTCTGGGCGCTTGGGCGCTATACACTTGAGACCTTCCTGGTCGGCATGCCTCGAGTGGCCCCGCCAGACTCTTGCAGCTATGCAAGATATCTAGATGTCTCTACACTTCATATGTTCAAGATCAACACTACTTCGTCAGCTTTATCGTTGATAACCTCTTCATGCGACACACCTTTCAAGATCCTGCTGCGTATCCTCGGATACTAGACATCGTTGATTTGAGGCCTCTTCGAGGTCGGCACGCCTATAAGGCCTCCTCGAGGTCAGCCCTGCCAGACTCCTTGCAGCTATGCTAGGAGATCTGGGTGTCTTTACACGTCATACGATCAAAACCATGACTCAGTTTTCTTCTCTTTTTGAGCATCAAACTAGCTATGTTGTCTGCTTCAATGCTCGGGGACTACTCTACGAGTGCGTCTTTGACGCCCTCTTGTTTTCCTCATCGTACCGACCTATTGGCAAACCCGTTTCTCATCACGTCGTTACTCGACCTACTTTTTCTTCTTTTTTTGGATCATCATACTGACCATCCTGCCCGCCACGATGCTCAGATACTACTCTATGAGTGCATCGAAAACTCTGAAATTTTTCATCGTCGTTTTGATCTATTAGAAGTTTGTTTCCTATAGGTCGTCACTTGACCTCGCTTCGATCGGCAAGACTACAAACAGGTCGGCTACTAAGTTGAACTTGTCCTTTTCTTTTTTGACCGACGTGCATGCTATTCGACCTATTGATAGCTCTACGACTTCGTTATGACCTTTCTAAGGTCACTGCGCCTACACCTCGCTCGGGAGCTTGTGAGACATGGGTACCCCTGGGTCCCCACCGACCAGGCTCACAGCCGTCCCCGACAAGTGGGTCCGGCCTACTGGAAGACCCGTTGACCTGTCAGTGGGCCCAACTGACCTAGTTAGCGGCCCACACGACTTCCTGAAGACCTTCCAGAAGATTCCCCAGACAACCTCATTCAACACGACCTCAATACTTGGCGTACAAGGCAAAGACCTCGGTGGATTACGACCAAAGCAGATCGACGGGATATAGCAAGATGTGTAATGTAGACTTAGGTCTCCTGGCCGTAACCGACCAGGAGTCTGGGAACCGACCTCATCCGTCGGCCAATATTAGGTGGGCGAGGTGACCCATTGTACAATCAATCCAATCCCCCAGGCAATCTACACCAAGACGTAGGGTATTACTCTCCGGAGGCCTGAACCAGTATAAACTCGCCGTGTTCTCTGTGTTCCATGTACTCGTGTGCGACCTTCGAGTTCTTAGCCTTAGACTCCTCCCCGCCGAACAACTAAACCACAGGGATTAACAACCCCGTGGGCTATCCAGATCTCACCATCTGACAACTGGATTCTACTCATAATCAGTGTCGACAATAGCAACATCAATGTGTATGATTCATTGAGAAAAGATCCCTGAGAATACCAAGACCTTCAAGATGTATTTCACGAGCAATAATTCTATCTATGACATTTTCTTTAATGCAATATATATATTTAGCTTTTATACTAACATATTGTAACTTTTATTATTTTGCCTCAGAGCTTGGACCATGTTCATTGCAAATCACCGAGGAAAATTTCGAGAAAAAATTAGATGGGTGTATGATTTTCCGGTATGTATATACAAATAACAACTTTAGATTGGGAACATTTAACACGTATAACACTATAATTTCATAATATGTTCCCCTCTCCACATTAGTGTTTGAAACAAGAACGAGGAAATAATTTATGCGGGTACTACGTTTGTGAGCACATACACCATTACAGTGGCAACACGGATAATGATAGTGTAAGTAAAATAAACCTGTTAATAATACATCATTTTTATCCTTTTTTATATATAATCTCTTGGTGTATTATCTCAACCTATTTGCAAATTACAGAGGATTATAAAAAGGGACGCACTCATTGAGAAGGATCGTCTCATGGCAATTCAATAAGCTCTCATGGGATTCCTCATGGACGAGGTGGTTAATCCACAAGGAAAACATTATTATGACAGCCATCCAATTGACCGACTCACCTCTGAGGAAAGCTAACTGAGACTAGAAATTTGAACTAAATGATATTTTGATGTATATATACTATATGGGGTTTTGATGTATATATATTAGTTTAAGAAAATACCATTTATTTTATGTATATAATTTATTAGGTGTATATACATTTATAAGTTTATATATGTAGATATATAGGGTTTAATTTATATATAAGTCTAATCTAAGTGCGTATATGATATATAGACATGTATACATGTATACAATTGCAAATACGTATACGTATATATACGGGTTAGACAACAATTACAACATACGGTCAAATCGAAAACAACAAAAAAAAGACAAGACCCTTTAGTTATGGTTGGTATTACCAACCGAGACTAAAGGGGTGGGTGCAAGCGCTGGCGTGCCCCCCTTTTAGTCTCGGTTCGTATTACGAACGGGGACTAAAGGACCCCTTTAGTCCAGTTGGTTGACCCGGGACTAAGGGCGTGTTTGGGAGGGCTCCGGCTCCACCAAACCAACTCTGGAGCAACAACTCCACCAATTTGCAGCTCCACCGCGGAGCTGGACTCTCCCTTTGGAGCTGAGGAGATGTGTTTGGCTGAGACAACAACTCCAGCTCGGGAAAATGAAGATTTGAATAGATTACCCTCTTTTGCCCTCATTTTTTTGTGTTTTCATGCGTGTGTGTACGTGATGTGCTGTGCATGTGCGTGCATCGTGTCTTGTGTGTGCATGCGTGTGTACGTGTGTTGTGCGTGTGCGTGCGTGGTGTGGGTGCTGTGTGTGCGTGTGTGTTCTGTGATGTGTGTGTACGGGCGTGGTGTGTGGTGTGTGGTGTACGTGTGCGTCGTGTGTGCTGTGCGTGTGTGTGGTGTGTGTTGTGTGCTGTGCGTGCGTGTGTGGTGTGCTGTGTGTTGCGTTTTTTTCATTTCAACAAACAAGTAATGATTTTGATCAACACACATCTCAAAGACTCCAAGTAACTGATAACTAGAAATTGTCTACATGCATATAAAAGTTTACACAGATATAAGAGTTCAATGTCAATTACAAGCTAGTGCCAACCGAGAGCGGGAGATGTGGCAAGTTCTTCTCGAAAAGTATCCATGCAAGTCGAACTCGCTTCCGAAGTAGATGTATCTGATGCATTTGCTAGGATGGCATCTCGTTTATAACGTTCCAGTATTGTAGGCATGTAATTGGGATCATGATCAAACCGAGCAAAGTCTACATCCTCACTGTTATGCTCACGAATGAAATTGTGGAGAACCATACAAGCGACAACTATCATTTTTTGCTTCCACATGGGGTATTTCTTTATTCTATATAGAATTTCCCACTTCATTTTTAATAAACCAAAAGATCTCTCAATCACGTTACGAATAGATGAATGCTTGCGATTGAACTTTTCTTTCGTGGTATTAGGTTCAATACCTCTATGCCACTCAGGCATATGATACCTCTCACCCTTGTATAGAACAAGGTAACTGGGCTGATTAGGATATCCAGCATCGACAACATAATATTTACCTGCAAATGATAAAAGAAATTAACATATTTTCATGGTTAATGGAAGCAAATTAATTATTGACTACTATTTACCTTGTGGATGATGTGGAAAGAAGTCCTTGTCGACACTCAATGCATTGTATAGCACACTTGTGTCGTGCATAGATCCAGGTTGGCCCGCTGACACATATGTGAATCTCATGTCAAAATCACAAACTGCTAATACATTTTGGGTGGGTATCCCTGTCTTTCCAATGTACCTCACTTGCTCATCAGGTGGAAGCGTCATCCAATGCAATCTTTGAAATATGGATAGGCTCGCTTGTCATCCCTTATCCTTCTATGGATTGTATGAAAATTTGCATCTTTTGGCCTAATGAAATCCTTTGCCATGCTCATCAAACTGAACAAAACCTCCTCAAATTTTCTACTAATAGTTTAAAATTTTCTACTAATAGTTTCACCAGAGTGCTTGAATCTATTTTGACTTCTGCTGTTGGACTCATTCCCCGAACAAATGAATAATAGAATACCTAGACTCTCAATAGTAGACATATGCAATGATGAGGTCAACCCATACCTCTGACCCAATAACTTATGGAGGTCGGAAAAAATCTCTGGGCTCATGCGCAATTTCCTATGGCATTCTCCTGGAGTGTTGAATAGCTCCAACATATACCCTATTCCACTTGTTGTAGACGTCCTTGGAGGATTTTTTTAATAAACATGTCAACATATGTTTGTCCCAGCATAGCACCAACATAGATCATTTTAAAAAATCCTCATCCTCTTCATCAATGTCGTCATCATCATCACTAGATAACTGCAACAAGTTGTGTACATGATATAGATAAATAATTTATCGAAATGAAAGATAAGTAGTTTGTGCACATGACATAGAAAAATAATTTGTCCACATGAAATAGATAAACAACTTGTCCACATGACATAGATAAACAACTTGTCCACATGACATAGATAGATAACTTGTCCACATGACATAGATAGATGACACTGACATGACACAAAAAGAAAGGTTTATATGACATAGATAAAATGACACTAGACTGATAAAATGACACTAGACCGATCACTTTCCAAACATCATGTCGAACTTCCTCTTTAGCCAATTCAACCTAGCCTCATTGGTGGGTATAGTCATAAACATCTGCATATATTCTTTTTTCACAAACAACTCAGTTGCCAAAAAGTTCTCATCACTCCCAAGATCAGCCCCACATGCAATGACATGACCCATGACTTCCTCAATACTGATCCCTCCAAACCTAGCTGCAACAAAAGCCTAAGCACTTTCTGTTATCTTTGTCATATTCTACTGTATAACTATTCCAGTGCTAATCTTAGGCTTCTTGTTAGGTTTATCTAAAATAATATGAGGCTTCCTCTTAGGTTTGTTGCTAGGTGTAGGAGAGACTTCGAAATTCTCTTCACCAATATCATCACCATTCTTTTCACCATTCCCCTCACCATTCTCTTCACCTTCATTCTCCAAGTCGATATCATCCTGAACACTGTTAGGTGGAATTATTGGGTTGGATGACATAGGATTCCAATGATCAGTCTCTTCATTCATGATGTTCCCAAACATCACCTTCAAATATTCTTCATTTTGAAGAGGTTTATTCTTAAATTTTCCAACACCAGGTATCTCCTACATAATTAAGTTACAGTAAGTAAGTGTATAATTACCAAAAAACTATAAATGAAAGCAAATGTTAGGTACTCACAGATTTGATTTTTTTCCACCACTCGGCATCCATGTTGATACTTCCTGTGCTCCAACTCCAACAAGTTCCAGTTTAGTTCCTCATCAATTTTCTCCAAACAGACAAATCATTCTTCAACTTGTCCCATTTGTTCTTAAGCTGACTTCTTTTTAACATGATACTGGTACACTGGAAAAACCCTTTAATCACCTCATCATGCCCCACATTATTCAAGTGTGTGTTTGGTCTATTTCTGTCACACCTAGTTTGAAAGGCAAAACCGAATGCATAGATCACGTGTGTGCCAGGATCAAGTTAAACACACGCTTAGACATTGTGAATACCAAAATCAGTGCCACACGAATAAAGAGTTATTACATGACCAAAGTCTTAATCGAAACATAAATAACGAGTTCTCGCAGCGGATAAAGTGCCTCCACATGCAGCTGACTGAAGACACGCACACCTAGAACTCCTGGAAATCCCTGGGGAAATCTTCAAACTTCTCCCAGTCTAAGCAGCAATCCGAGTGTTGTAGATACAAGAAAGTAAATAAGCGTGAGCACATGACGTACTCAGAAAGAGGAAACAACATAACATGCAAGGCCATATGGTGGATGGCTAAGGTTCAAGCAGTTTAGCATTTTAGTTAGTCAAGTTTTTATTAGCAACATAATTACTAAGAGTGTAAGTTCATACCAACCTAATTAATAAGGTATAAGCATCATAAATAAATAATAAAATAGCAGTTAAACATTTAAATTCCATAATTTAATCATGTGAGGGTTCATGCCGCTCTTGACCGTGAGCACGGCTAACTAGTTAGTTTGACACTCTGCAGAGGTTGTACACTTTCACCACAAGCAGCGTAAAAGCTCCGAAGAACTTTGAACCCAACCATGTGGTGTTTGCAAAGCACCATACCACACTACCGAGGTGTGATTGCATAGGGACGCTACATGGCTTTTACAAAGGTTCCCTAGCAAGTTATGACCTAAAAAGTCCGGATCTGTTAGAAAGGTATAAAGTCCCCTAGCAGGTTGATACACCACCATAGAAAAGTATAACTCACCCAACCTCTTGCTAGAGCGAGTCTATACCCCACAGTACCACCGATCCCTTGTCCTTATCAGGTAAGACCATCCCAAGCTAAAGTTCCTAATTATTCAGCAAAGACCATTGCCCGTTAGTTCTTGTGGTTGTACTGTTTTCCTGGGTGGTTCTCCATGTTCCGATTCACATAACAAAGTGGTCTTGCAAAGTAAAGTAACATAGAGCGGAACATAGAATGTAAAAGTATTCAAGTTGATTAATACCATCCCAGTTAAGCATGCTAAGCCATAGCTACCATCAAGATTAGGGATATTAACCCAGTTACAAGGCAAAGATTGTAAAAGACTAGGTATGATCCTTAATAGGTTCCCGTCAAAGTTAATGCAAGCAAGAAAAGTAAATACAGTGAATTTAAATGCATGTTATGTAGGACAAGTGGGCATGCATCAAGGAAGAGTTGCCTTCAATAGAACTCAGCTGCTCAAACTATGGTGCGTCTTGATCTTCAAATCCTTCGAATGCTTCACTCTCTACGCCCCACAATAATCACATACGAGCAAACAACAAAAAATAATAAAAAAGAAACAGAGCTAAAACGACAAAGATACGCCCTATAGAAGGTGCAGGGACTAAATTGTAAAGATTTATAAAGAATTTGGGATAAAACAAAGAAAAAGGACTAAACCGTAAGAAACTTATCACTGCGGGAGGGTATTTTTGTGAAATCCGGAAAGCTCAAGGGTTTTCTTGCAAAAGCACGAAATCTAACCGGGTTGACCGATATTGACCCCGGGTCGGCTGGATCAGATCCGTTAGATCTAGATCCAACGACTACTGCCGGCGGTCGGGTTAAGTGATGGCGGTGGATGGATCTAGATCGGTGGATTTAGATCCGGCGGCGGTGAATGAGCTAGGGTTCCGGCGGCTCGGCTTGAAGGCTCGAGGCGGCGTCTAGGGTTCGGGGGAGGGACCCTAGGGGTGGCGGCGCGGCTTATAAAGGCTGGAAGGCCGCCTTGGCGTGCGTGCCAAGCACAGGAACACGTGCCAGAGGCGGGCTCGGGCGGCGGCGAGGTCAGACTCGGCCGAGTCGGCTCGGGGGACGACTCCACGACGGGGGATGACGGGCGGGCCCCGCCTGTCGGCCACGCGGTGCGGGGGAAACGGCGAGGCGGGCTAGCGGCGGCGGGATGGCCGAAAGGTCGAGCTGGGCAGCGGTTAAGGGGTTGGGCATCGACCCGGAAAAAGAAAAAAACAGCCTGCGGCCTACTGGGCTAGGAGCGGGGTTGGGCTGAAATGGGGAAGAAAATAGGGTAGGGCTTAACTAATTTTGAAAAGGCTTCAAACACTAGAATTCAAACTAGAGTTTAAATTCAAACAACCAAAAGCAATGCACCAACATGAATGCAACAATTTAATCCTATGGATCATTAATTTTATTTTAGAACAAAATTTAAATGCCTAAAAGGAAATATAACAACCTTATATTCCTTAAGAGCAATAAAGGGTTTCTAGCTAATTTTAATAAAAGCCAAATTTTGCAAAAATTAGGGTGTTACAAATCCTACCCCCCTTAAGAAGAATCTCGTCCTCGAGATTCGGATAGATTGGGAAAAAGATCTGGAAACTTTGCTTTCAGCTCATCCTCTCTTTCCCATGTTGCCTCATCCTCAGCATGATTACTCCATTGTACTTTGCACATCTTGATCACACTATTCCTGGTAACCCGTGTCATAGTTTCCAATATTCGAATAGGGTGTTCAAAAATAGTAAGATCCTCTTTAACGTTTAGATCATCCAGGGGCAACGACTTCTTATCATGAGGACCAAAACCCTTTTTCAACTGCGAAATATGGAAAGCATCATGCACATCAGCTAACAGGACTGGCAACTCCAACCTATAAGCCACATCTCCCACTCTCTCAAGGATCTTATAAGGTCCGATAAACCGAGGTGACAACTTCTCTTTGACTTTGAATCGACGCAAAAATCTGATAGGTGACACCTTTAGGTACACATAATCACCCTCTTGAAAAACCACGTCTCTCCTTTTTTCCGTCTGCATAACTCTTCTATCTAGACTGAGCAACCCTCAAGTTTTCCCAGATAATCGGAACTTGCTTTTCTACCTCTCTGATGATGTCAGCTCCAAATAACTGCCTTTCGCCTGTCTCACTCTAGTACAATGGAGTTCTAAACTTTCTTCCATACAAAGCCTCAAAGGGTGCCATCTTGAGACTAGCCTGGTAGTTGTTGTTATAAGAGAACTCAGCATACGGTAAACTCTTATCCCAACTACCACCATGCTTAAGTGCACATGCTTCAGCATGCCCTCCAAGATCTGATTGGTCCTCTCTATCTGTCCATCTGTCTGTGGATGATAAGCTGAGCTGAAATTCAACTTGGTATCCATAGACTCATGCAACTTTCCCCAGAAGCGAGAAGTGAAATGGGTACCTCTGTCTGACACTATCTTCTTTGGCACACCATGCAAACACACGATTCGGACATGTACAACTCTGCCAACTTAGCTCCTGTATAAGTGGTTTTCACCGGAATGAAGTGAGCAACCTTGGTGAAACGATCCACAATGACCCAATAGAATCATAACCATCTCGGGTTTGGGCTAAACCCACAATGAAATCCATTCCGATCTCTTCCCATTTCAACTCAGGCACTTTTAGCGGTTGAAGCAAACCAGCGGGCCTCTGATGTTCAGCCTTAACCCGATGACAAGTGTCGCACAAAGCCACATGTGCGGCCACATCCCTCTTCATACCGTACCACCAATACCTCTACTTGAGATCCTGGTACATCTTAGTACTGCCAGGATGGATAGAGTAGGCAGAATCATGAGCTTCTCTCAAGATAGTCTCTCTGAGGTCTCCTATTTCTGGCACACATAACCAGTTCTTAAACCATACAGTTCCTTGTTCATCCTCTGTGAACTCTGGGGCTTCTCCCTGTTTCATACTCTCCTTGATTTTCTGAATCCCAACGTCATCTAACCGCCCTTTGCGTATCTCCTGCTCCAGAGTGGACTGCACTTCCAAAGTCACTCCCTCTGCATGTGCAACAACCTCCAGATTGAGCCTTTCAAACTCTTTTACCAACTCATCAGAAAGTTGGAAAACCATAGCCATGTTAGCAGGACCCTTCCGACTCAAGGCATCAGCGACCAAATTTGCTTTACCACGATGATAGTGAATCTCTAGATCATGGTCCTTGATCAACTCTAACCAACGGCGTTGTCTCATATTGAGATCCTTCTGAGTGAAGATGTACTTCAAGCTCTTGTGATCGGTGTAGATCTGGCACTTAGTTCCCATAACGTAGTACCTCCAAATCTTTAATGCATGAACCACTGCAGCTAGCTCAAGATCGTGTGTAGGATAGTTCAACTCATGCTTCCTCAACTGTCGAGATTCATAGGCTATAATGTGACCCTCCTGCATCAACACACAACCCAGACCCTGTCGAGATGCATCACAATAGATGTCAAAGCTCTTCTGCAGATCTGGCATCACTAGAACAGGTGTTGTAGTCAACCGCTTCTTCAACTCTTCAAAACTGGACTAACATGCACTGGTCCACTTGAACTCTCTATCCTTATCTAGCAGTGTGGTGAGAGGCTTCACTATTTTGGAGAATCCCTCAATGAACCGACGATAGTAACCAGCGAGTCCAAGGAAAGTCCTGATCTCATACACAGTACGAGGGGGTTCCCACTTCAACACATCACTGACCTTGCTCGGATCTACTGCAATACCTCCCTTGGTGATGATATTCCCCAGAAAAGCCACTTCCTTGAGCCAAAACTCTCACTTGCTAAACTTTGCATATAACTCATGCTCTCTCAGCTTCTGCAACACAAGCCTCAAATGCTCCTCATGCTCTTCCTCATTCTTGGGGTAGATCAGGATATCATCAATGAACACTACGACGAACTTGTCCAGATACTCTATAAAGATCTTGTTCATCAGGTACATGAAGTAGGCAGGTGCATTGGTCAACCCAAAATACATGACCGTGTACTCATAAAGTCCATACCTGGTGGTAAACGCTGTCTTAGGAATATCTGAAGGCCTGATCTTCATCTGATGATAACCGGATCATAGATAAATCTTAGAAAACACCTTGTCTCCCCTCATCTGATCAAACAAGTCCTCAATACGGGGCAGGGGATACTTGTTCTTGATGGTAACATCATTAAGAGACCTGTAATAAACACACATCCTCTGTGTGCCATCCTTCTTACCCACAAAGATAACTGGTGCTCCCCAAGGTGATGAACTAGAATGAATGAACCCTTTACCCATTAACTCTTTAATCTATGCTTTAAGTTCTTGTAACTGATCACTAGACATTCTATATGGGCGCTTAGAGATAGGAGCAGTACCAGTCAAAAGATCAATAACGAACTCAACATCTCGGTTAGGGGGCATACCTGGCAACTCCTCAGGAAACACATCAGGGTAGTCGCAAACCACTCTTATGTCTTCTAAGGTCGTTCCATCGAGCTTATTCACGGCACTGGCTGTTGATGGTGCTGGATCTGCTGCAAACTCAAACCTTTCACCAGCTGGACTAGTAAGAAGGATTGATCTCTTAGCACATTGTATCACCGCATCACACACGGTCAACCATCCCATCCCTAGTATCACATCAATCCCCTTCGAATCCAGGATTATCAGGTTGGCATGGAAATCTCTACCCAAAATCTTGAGATTGACGTTGTCACATTTATATATAGCTTTCAATTCCCCCTAGTGAGCTAACTAGCATGTGGCGAGGCATGGGACTGATGGGCATATTATGTTGAGATACAAACTGGGATGTAATGAAAGAATGGGATGCTCCAGAATCAATTAAAACTAAGGTAGGAGTGGAGTTGACTAGAAACATACTGAGCACTACTCTGGGGTTCTCCTGGGCGACTTCAGCATCAACGTGCATCTCCTTGCCTCGTGCGTAGCTCTGCTGTCCCTTGTTGGTCTGTGGAGTCTGATTCCCATTTCTCATCTGCTGCATATGTTGGTTCTGCACTAGTGTGTGTGGAGGGTTCCTCTTCGGGCACGCGTTGGCATAGTGGCCAAGCTCTCCACACTTGAAGCAAGTAGTGGTTGCGAGATTAGGAGGTGCCACGGACGTCACTGGTGTGCCAACTGGATCTCTCTGCTAACTCTGCTGGGAAGCTAGGCGTGGAGTCTGAGGGACGGGCGCCGAAACCGCCGAGCGCATTGTCGGGAACCGCCGAGCAGGCGGCGGGACCTGCCATCTGCCCAATGTTTCCACCCGGTCCTCCAAAGCGGAACAGGGTGTTCTGCGGTGGGTTAAAGCGCGGGCGAGACACACTCCCGAACTATCCAGAGCTGGTGGCCTTCCTCTTCTGCTCCCCGAGCTCCTTGCGCTTGTGCTCCAAGCGGATGGCAGCATCAACTAACTGCTGAAAGTTGGGAAAAGGATAAGACATCAGCTGGTACTGCAGTGAACCAGCTAACCCATCCAGGAACAGCTCCTGCTTCTTCCTGTCTTCAGCAACCTCCTCAGTGGCATAGCGAGACAACTCAGTGAACTTGTCTCTGTACTCAGCCACTGACATTCCCCCCTGCTTGAGAGAGAGGAACTCCTTCTTCTTGGCTCATAACTTCAGAAGGTATGTGGTGGCTCCTGAAGTTGGTGGTGAACTCGTCCCAGGTGATAGTGTCTAGGGTGGCATGAGCAGCAGTATACGCATCCCACCAAGCGGATGCAGACCCCTGAAGTCGTCCTGCAGCATACATGACCTTCTCTCTGTCATCACACTGACAGGTAGTGAGCATCTTCAGCACTGGCTTCAGCCAATCCTCGGCTTCAAGCGGATCAGCTGCATGAGTGAACACGGGGGGATGGTGACTCATGAACTCTCGGTGCTTGTTGCGGGGTGTCGGCTGCTGCACCGGTGGATTGTTGACTTCGGCTTGCAGATTCGTCACATTGTTGGTCAGGTTCTGGAGGAGCTGAGTCTACGCCTCCAGGAATTGCTGCATGGCGGGATCCATCTATGCTTGCTGGGGTGCTCTTCCGGGACGATTTACTACCAGTTGATCGACTCCTGATCCTGACCTTGTGTTCATCATCTCAGTGTTAGGGACATTACTTTAGATGATTGCACCAAGAGTTAAGCTCAGAAGGATAAGGTAGCAAAGAGGTTCAACTAAGACAGATTCTGTTGATCTTAAACAATCAGGCATAACTCTCAGCGTGGGTCACCAAAAATTATGAGCTTTGAACTGACAATGGGTAATGAAATTACGGAACCACTCCAACTGGAATCACCTCAATCGGAGTTCTGTAACTCTGGTTATAAAATAAACAAGTCAGGTAGGTCAGCAGTGTTTAACAGACTCATGGGCTGTAATGTTTCGGTCATCACTCTGCCTATCCACCCAAAGATGCTGAATTTTACAAAGCAAATCAGTCACGAAATTTCTGAACGGCTCCAATTGGATTTACTGCAATCGGAGTTCTATAGCCCGAGATAAAATTAAAACAGTGCAACTGACTCAGAAAGCTACGCGAACAGATTTAGAGCTCTTGGATTTGCATTAGGGAAAAGCTTAAAGGGACATAAAGATTAAGATAGATAAATTGATTGAGACAGAAAGTTGACCCCCACAAACTTACTACTAAACCAATGTCGTTGTGGTTATCACTCCACAACACATTGCACTCAAACAAAATCCAGCTCAAACATTTAGCACAAAACCAAGCATTCAACCACACTTCTAAACTAAGCACACTTTAACCGATCGTCTACTAGCGATTACAAAAAGATCCTAATCTTAACTTAAGCCTAAGGACTATCTTCTGACATGGCATCCGTGTGGGCATCAGGGGAGTTGTAGTGTGGCCTCTTGGGGGACGGGGAGGTGCATGCTTCTGTGGCATCATGAACCACTGGCTGCGCCCTGTTCTGCAGTGTAGCTTCTAAGGCGCGCTTCTACAACTCCAGTGAAGATCTGCTGCTGTGCCGCGTACAGAGTGTTGTTGGTGTCATTCAAAGCGGTATTAACAGCTGCAAGCAGACTCTGGACATTGTTCAGCGTTCCTTCATAGGCTGGCGCTGAAGCAATGTAGGTCTTGGCTTCCCCACTGGCTCTGAACGGTGTGTACCGGCAGTGGGTATCCTCCAACCTGTCACGCTCCTTGTGAGAGAGCACATAAAGCGCCCTCCGAGCTGCCTCTGCTATGCCAGGGTCCACGGCATGGAACGTACTCCTCCAGAATGGCAGCAACTTGCCAATGGGGCTCGAACTACGGGTGAGTCCACAGCTCACAATGGTAAACAGGGGCCTTGTCATAGCCTAAGAGGAGTACCATAGCTCTCAGGTGTTCAGCCATGGGAATGCCCACTCCATCAACCCTGTAGTGGTACACTTCTCAGATCACTTCCTCAGCTGCTTCATCTTGCTCTTGCTCTTCTTCCTCCACCTCTGGACCATGGTGACCCTCCAGATCTTCTCCTGGCGCCTGCTCTCCTTGGTTTGGCTGCTCAGCTGGCTCACCTTCTTCTGGGTTCATCTCTTCTGGGTCCTCCTCATCATCAGACACCATGATGAGGTCAGGGGTGGCTACTGGTGCAGGCTCCATCATGATCTCTTCATCCGTGTCTCCGTCATGGAAGTCGTGGTACTGTTCCTATGGAGCATACTGGTGGGCAGCACCAACGTGAGAAGTCTTCAAACGGCGGACCATCTGTAAGTGCAGTGTAAAATAAGATAGATGGTAAGACAAAAAGGGGTGAGAGCTAGAGCAAGCACAAGGTAGAAAATCCATATTAACTCAAGGGTGAGGCAAAAGCAACAGTATAAGATTAATAGAGATAAAGCAAGCATGTGAGAGAAAAGCTTCTATGATTATAAAATCCTTAATTCTGACCATTTCTATCTAGGCTAACGTTCCTACAGTCAACACGGCTCTGGTACCACTTTGTCACACCCAGTTTTAAAGGCAAAACCGAATGCATAGATCACATGTGCGCTAGGATCAAGTTACACACACGCTTAGACATTGTGAATACCAAAATCAGTGCCACATGAATAAAGAGTTATTACAAGACCAAAGTCTTAATCGAAACATAAATAACGAGTTCTCACAGCGGATAAAGTGCCTCCACAGGCAGCTGACTGAAGACACGCACACCTAGAACTCCTGGAAATCTCTGGGCAAAACTTCGAAGTTCTCCCAGTCTGAGCAGCAATCCGAGTGTTGTAGATACAAGAAAGTAAACAAGCGTGAGCACATGACGTACTCAGCAAGAGGAAACAACATAACATGCAAGGCCATATGGTGGATGGCTAAGGTTCAAGCAGTTTAGCATTTTAGTTAGTCAAGTTTTTATTAGCAACATAATTACTAAGAGTGTAAGTTCATACCAACCCAATTAATAAGGTATAAGCATCATAAATAAAGAATAAAATAGTAGTTAAACATTTAAATTCCATAATTTAATCATGTGAGGGTTCATGCCGCTCTTGACCGTGAGCATGGCTAACTAGTTAGTTTGACACTCTGCAGAGGTTGTACACTTTCACCAAAAGCAGCGTAAGAGCTCCGAAGAACTTTGAACCCAACCATGCGGTGTTTGCAAGGCACCATACCACACTACCGAGGTGTGATTGCATAGGGACGCTACATGGCCTTTACAAAGGTTCCCTAGCAAGTTATGACCCACAAAGTCTGGATCAGTTAGCAAGGTATAAAGTCCCCTAGCAGGTCGATACCCCACCATATAAAAGTATAACTCACCCAACCCCCTGCTAGCTCGAGTCTATACCCCATAGTACCGTCGATCCCTTGTCCTTATCAGATAAGACCATCCCAAGCTAAAGTTCCTAATTATTCAGCCAAGACCATTGCCCGTTAGTTCTTGTGGTTGTACTGTTTTCCCGGGTGGTTCTCCATGTTCTGATTAACATAACAAAGTGGTCTTGCAAAGTAAAGTAACATAGAGCAGAACATAGAATGTAAAAGTATCCAAGTTGATTAATACCATCCCAGTTAAGCATGCTAAGCCATAGCTACCATCAGGATTAAGGATATTAACCCGGTTACAAGGCAAAGGTTGTAAAAGACTAGGTATGATCCTTAATAGGTTCCCGTCAAAGTTAATACAAGCAAGAAAAGTAAATACAGTGAATTTAAATGCATGTTATGTAGGACAAGCGGGCATGCATCAAGGAAGAGTTGCCTTCAACAGAACTCGGCCGCTCAAACTCTGGCGCGTCTTGATCTTCAAATCCTTCGAACGCTTCACTCTCTACGTCCCACAATCATCACATACGAGCAAACAACAAAAAATAAATAAGAAACAGTCACCAAACAATACTAACAGAACAAAACAGTGGCATAAAACTAATCTACGCTTCGAGACGATCGCGTGGACATAATGAACGCGAAAACCAGAGCTAAAACGACCAAGATACACCCTATAGAAGGTGTAGGGACTAAACTATAAAGATTTATAAAGAATCTGGGCTAAAACAAAGAAAAAGGACTAAACCGTAAGAAACTTATCACTGCGAGAGGGTATTTTTGTGAAATCCGGAAAGCTCAAGGGTTTTTTTGCAAAAGTGCGGAATCTAACTGGGTTGACCGGTATTGACCCCGGGTCGACTGGATCAGATCCGTTGGATCTAGATCCAACGGCTACTGGCGGCGACCAGGTTAAGTGATGGCGGTGGATGGATCTAGATCGCTAGATCTTAGATCCGGCGGCGGTGAACGCGTGTGCGCAAGCGGCCGGCGGCGGCGGCGGAGAACGGCGGCGAGCGACGGCGGCCGGCGGCGATGCGGCACGGGATCGAGCTGGAGGGCTCGGTTTCATGCACACTTTGCTGCGGGGAAATAGCGCGCATGACGGGGAAGCTAGCTAGGGCGGCGCGGCCGGCGGGGACGCAACGGCGACGGCGCCGGACGCGGCGGGGGGCGGCGGTGCAACTCCGGCGACGGCTCCTATGCGCTACAGTACACGAGCTCGACGCCAAACGGCACCGGCGTCATCTTCACCTTCTTGCGCAACTTCGGAGCGGCACCTCGACGGCGGGGCAGCGGCGACGGCGAAGAACGGCGGCGACAGCGAGCTAGGGTTCCGGCGGCTCGACTTAAAGGCTCGGGGCGGCGTCTAGGGTTCGGGGGAGGGACCCTAGGGGTGGCGGCGCGGCTTATAAAGGCCGGAAGGCCGCCTTGGCGTGCGGGCTAAGCATAGGAACGCGCGCCAAAGGCGGACTCGGACGGCGGCGCGGTCGGACTCGGCGAGTCCGGCTCGTGGACGACTCCGCGGCGGGGATGACGGGCGGGCCCCGCCCGTCGGCCCATAGCGGGTGCGGGGAAACGGCGAGGCGGGCTGGCGGTGGCGGGATGGGCCGAAAGGCCGAGCGGGGCCGCGACTAAGGGGTTGGCCTGTGACCCGGAAAAAGAAAAAAAATAGCCTGCGGCCTGCTGGGCTAGGAGCGGGGTTGGGCTGAAAAGGGGAAGGGAAATAGGGTAGGGCTTAACTAATTTTGAAAAGGCTTCAAACACTAGAATTCAAACTACAGTTTAAATTCAAACAACCAAAAGTGATGCACCAACATGAATGCAACAATTTAATCCTATGGTTCATTAATTTTATTTTAGAAAAATTTTAAATGCCTAAAAGAAAATAAAACAACCTTATATTCCTTAAGAGCAATAATGGGTTTCTAGCTAATTTTAATAAAAGCCAAATTTTGTAAAAATTAGGGTGTTACAATTCCCTTTCCTTTTTGTTCAGCAAACAGTTGGCAAACTAGGGTGGTATTGTCCTCATTCCAATCAATATAATCTCCCTATACATGATTTATGCCACACCAATTTAATATTTACAAATTTTAAAACCTATGAACAATGCAAAGACATCAAATTATTCCTCATCATCTCTGACCCTTTTGCTTGATGGAGCACGTCTCCTTCGCTGAGCACCGGAGGTAGCTGTTGGGGGATTCGGAATCAAGCCTTTCGTATACCAAAAAAAAAGAGTGTCTTTCGTGGCCTAAGCTCCTGTGCGAAAGACCCAGCAGTGAAACCCCAAGAGCTCTTGAATCCTTTTTGTCTTTTAGGACGCGCGTTTCGGCTCATACCCTTCATCGCCCGCAGAGCCATCAAATGAGCTCAGGATAACCCAGGGTGTTACGGTTTCGATCAGGTCGATTGTTTCTCTCCCGCGACGAAACCCCAGGAGTGAATCTTGCCCGTCCAGGCAACCTCGGCCTGGGATTCGCTTGGCGGGTTTCGTCGTCTCTAACACCTAACATTTTCAAGTTTGAATGCGATTCCATGTTTCAGGTGACGAAAGGTGCCAGGCGAAAGGGGAGTCTCCAAAAGATTGAAGGTCTTCTCCCGACAGGCACACGTGATGACAACAAGAAAGGCGCCGCGATTTGCGGCGTGACATCATGAAGCGTCGATTACGTGGAGACCTAATTAGAGATTTCCCAGAAGTAGCCTAGCACATTCTGTTTTGATCTGTTTCACATGAGGGTATTCTTGGAATGTAAAAAGTCCGTCCGCCTCCCTATAAAAAGTGACAGATCGACACTTGTAAAGGGGATCGACTTTTGAGAAATCTACTGTTGCGTAAAGAGCCTTTGGCTGTCCTTTGTGCTTTATTCTGGTTTCAGTTCTTGAGCTTTCGTTTCTTCTCATTGTTCGTGCTCGGTAGCTTTGGCTATCGCCCACAACAATTGGCGCCCACCGTTTGTGTTTGGCTCGAGTAACAAACCCAGAATGTCTACAAGGAAGAAGAGAACTACTGCCAACTCTACCAAAGGGGCGTCGTCATCCATGGATGAAGAGCCGAACCTTTCTACCTTGCTCACTCAGGAGGAGGCGCTCCCATAACCTGTCACAGTGCGCGAGGCGGAGCTGGCCAAGCTGCGCAAAGAGGCTGAAGAATTGGCTAGAACCAAGAAGAGGCTCCTAGCAATGCAGCACGAAGTTGAAATCCAAAAACAAAAAGCAGAGATCGCTAGCTTGAAGGAGGAACTGCGCGCTCTAAAAGCAAAGCAATCCTTAAGCTTCAACCAACCCTCACCCGAGTACACTATTCCCAATCAGTCTAACTTCAATGAGCGCACTGAGTTTTTCACCCAGCCCCCTCCGCACACCACCTTCAGTCGCAACCCTTTCGTGAGCCCTTTCGAGTCAGGTCCTTTGCACCAGGATGTTCATACCATTCGCACGAGACCTTGGGATCTCAAATCCCCATTGTCTCAGGAGATTCAGATCACTCCATGACCACAAACATACAGGCCAGTTCCACTACCCAGATTCTCAGGCCAATCAGACCCAAGGCAATTCCTAATGAGCTACGAGGCCGCCATTCTTTCGGCCGGCGGAGACGACTCCGTACTGGTGAAATCTTTCATCATCGCTGCTGACGAGGTGGCAGCACAATGGTATTCTCTGCTAAGCCCAAGGGTAATTCACGGATGGGATGATCTCAAGCAGCGGATTCTCTCAAACTTCCAAGGTTTCCAACGTCCAGAATTCACAGAAGCAACTTCTTTTCGTGCAAACAGAAGGACAAGGAACCTCTCCAAAACTATTTCAGGAGATTTGTACATCTCAGAGCCCAGACGTCAAATGTTTTGTACGCCGTCACCATCAACGCTGCAATCGTGGGTCTGAGAGCCGGCCAGTTCCGCTCGCACCTCATGCGTGAAAGGCCCAAAACTATCCTGCGCCTATACGAAGAATTCGAGAATTATTGTCGCTCAGATAATGACTTCAGGATGTGCATGGAAGAACAATCCCAGCAGAAAAAGTCTACGAAAGCTAATCAACCCAGCGAGAAGGAATGGTACAATCCCAGAAATGCCTCGCACGCCATTCCTCAGGGCGTTTTCGGTCTTGACGGTGAAAACACCCGGGAAAACCCCAATCCGCAAGCTGATTCACAGAGCCTGGTCCCTAACCCGCCTAGTCCCCCTCACTCCAATCAAGGGGGAGGCCGCAGGGGCGGAAGGGGAGGAGGCAGAGGTAGGGGTCGAGGCAGGGGCCGAGGCCACAACGAGAAAAGAAAATGGTATTGTATTTTCCACAAGGAAACGATGACCACAGCTCAAATTATTGCCCAGACAAGAAAAGATTCGAAGCCATTCTTGAGGAGGAAAGAAGGAAAAGGAGAGAGCGAGTGCCGTAAACCATTCTGCTCCGGCGTGGCAAAATCCTAGTTTTGGGAGAAACTCTTTCGCAAACCCTTTCCAGCCACCTCAATTCCAGCCACCTCAATTCCAGCCGCCACCTTCCAATTATCCCCAGCGTCCGCCCTGGCAGTCACAAATTTTCCAAGCTCAGAACATTGAGCGCAGACCCGTCGAGCAACACCCCATTCCTCCTGCACCTCCTCCTTACAAAGGCCCCTCAGCTCCGCCATTGCCAGCCAAGCTCGAGGACCAGAGCGATCCCCTGCCATCCGTCGGAATCATAATGCCTATCTCAGGGGGCTTCGCGTTGGAGTTCGAAACCAAGAAAGAACGGAAGCATTACTTTCGCGAGGTGCGAAACATCTGCGTGGAGGGGAGAGTTGAGAAAACAAGATGGTCTCATATCCCAATCACCTTCTCAGAAGAGGACGTGAGGTTGCAAGGCTTCCCTCACAATGACGCTCTAGTGATAGAAGCGAACATAGCAAGTTGGACTCTGGGGAAGCTCTTGGTGGACAATGGTTCATCCGCTAACTTTATCTTTGCTGATGCCTTCGACAAAATGGGGCTCAACAGGGATCTGTTACAGCCGCCAGATACACCCTTGTATGGTTTCGGAGGGCGCGTCATCCATGCGCTGGGCAAAGTGGTTCTCCCTGTATTTTTCGGCACAGTCCAAAACGCCAGAACAGAATACTTGTCCTTCGATGTTGTGGAGATGTACTATCCCTACAATGGCATCCTGGGCAGAGGATTCCTCAACAAGTTTGAGGCAGTTATTCACCAGGCTTATCTCTGCATCAAAATCCCGGTGATGCTAGGGGTCATCACAAATTGGGGTCATCAAAACGACAGCTGCAACCTAGAAAGAGGCAGCACCCCGAGCCAGCGAAATGTGCATGCCCTCGACGAAGCGGTCGAGAGCAATGAGGTGGAAAAGCAGCCGAAGGCAGACTGAGAGAAAATCAACATGCAGCCGGACTGCGAAACCAAACGGGTCTTGCTAGATGCGATGGTTCTGGATCAGGCCGTCGTCATTGGCTCCGACCTTTCGGCTGACGAGGAAGCAAACTTAGTTCAATTCCTCCAGAAGAACAAAGATGTGTTTGCCTGGTCCGCCAAGGATCTCACAGGCGTCGATCGAAGCTTCATCGAGCATAAGCTGAACATCGACCCTTCGGTCAAGCCGTGAAAGCAGAAGCTAAGAAAGATGTCCGATGACAAGGTAGTAGCTGTCAAGTCAAAGGTTCAAAGGCTGCTTGACGCCACCGTCATCCGCGAGGTCATGTACTCTAAATGGTTGGCCAACACGGTGCCTGTCAAGAAAAAGAATGGCAAGTGGCGAATGTGTATCGACTTCACCGATCTCAACAAGGCCACACCAAAAGACAATTATCCATTGCCACGAATGGATCAGGTTGTGGACTCCGCAGCCAACGCCGTGATCATGTCACTGTTGGATTGCTTCTCTGGATATCACCAGTGTTGGATGGCGAAGGAGGATGAGGAAAAAACCAGTTTCATTACACCCTTTGGAACTTTCTGCTTCGTCCGAATGCCAGAAGGTTTGAAAAATGTCGGCTCAACATTCACCAGAATGACTGGGACAGTGTTTAAGCCACAGATCGGCAAGAACATCCAGGCCTATGTCGACGACCTCATCGTCAAGAGTTCCAGCCGGGCAAACCATGTAAGTGATCTGGCTGAAACCTTCGCCAACATGAGGCGGGCCGGTTTGAAATTAAACCCAGAGAAATGTGTGTTCGGGGTCACAAAAGGAAAAAATCTGGGATGCCTCATCTCCGCAAAAAGAATCGAAGCCAACCCTGACAAGATAAGAGCAATAAGAGAAATGGAGGAGCCCAAGACGAAGAAGGACATTCAGAAACTGAATGGTCGGGTGGCAGCCTTAAACAGATTCATCTCAAGATCTGCTGAGTGAAGCCTCCCGTTCTTCAAGGCACTGAAGGGCAAGGGCACGATCGAGTGGGGTCCTCAGTAAAGCAAGGCTTTCGCCGAGCTCAAGGACTACATTGAGAAAATGGCAATACTGTCCCCACCTTCGCTATTGGAGCCACTTCTCCTATACGTGGCCGCCTCAAAAGCTGCGGTCAGCGTTGCTCTGGTCCGAGAGGTCGAAACTGAAAAAGGGAAGCTTCAATGTCCAGTCTATTTCGTCTCCGAAGCCCTGGCAGGCTCAAAGCTGCTATACTCAGAGCTGGAGAAAATCGCCTACGCAGTGATCATGGCCACGCGAAAGCTCAAGCATTATTTTGAGGCACACAAAGTCACCGTGCTTACAGACCAACCCTTAAATGATCTGTTCATTAACAAGGAGGCCTCGTCCAGAATTGCCAAGTGGGCAACCGAGTTGTCCGAGCATACAATAGATTTTGGGAAGAGGTCGGCAATCAAGTCCCAAGTCCTAGCGGATTTCATCGTAGATTGGACTTCACCAAGCAGTGTCACCACTGACGAAGAGCTGGTGCCGGTTTGGGAGATCAGATGTGACAAAGCCTGGGGGCGCAAAGGTGTTGGCATCGCAGCCATCGTTAGCTCTCCGACGGGCATCAAGCTAAGATACGCCGCAAGGCTAGACTACAAAGACCCGTCGGACATGTGCACCAACAATACCACTGAGTACGAGGCTTTACTGCTGGGCCTCCGCAAGGTCAAAGCCCTGGGGGCTAGCAACTTCCTGGTCAAGTGCGACGCCAAGGTCATCAAAAACCATGTGGAGAAAGAAAGTGAGGCTAGGGAACCAGAGCTAGTCAAGTACCTCGCGGAGGTGCACAAAATGGAAAGGCATTTCCGGGGATTCACTGTCGAGCATTTGCCTAGAAAAAACAACAGCGAAGCCGACGAGCTCGCGGAGAAGGTGCAAGGGGGGAGGCGATGCCCCCAGACGTATTCTTTGAAGTCCTGACTGCCCCGTCTACAAGACCAGACAAGCAGCCGCTCAGCACAGTCAACGCAATCGCTAGCTTGGACTGGAGAGCTCCCATAATTGCTTTCCTTCGCGGACATTATGAGCCGGTCGAAACCCATGACCTCAAAAGGATGCAGGCGCGGGCCAAGGGCTACATCCTCAAGGACGATGTCCTGTACAAGCTGGGAGTGTGTGCACCCTTACTCAAATGCATCTCTCAGGACCAAGGCATTGAGCTCATGAGGGAAATTCAAGGAGGAATGTGCGATTCGCACATAGCAGCGAGAGCTCTGGCCGGAAAAGCTTCCAGGCAGGGTTTCTATTGGCCAATGGCGATAAAGGATGCGGAACACATCGTCAGAACTTGCAAAGCTTGCCAATTTGCAGCAAAGCATCAGCGAAGGCCTGGCGTGCCATTGCAGCTTATTACTCCTACCTGGCCGCTGCAGCGCTGGGGAATGGACATTGTTGGGCCGCTTCCCACAGCCCAAGGCAACTTCAAGTTCACAGTTGTAGCAGTCGAGTATTTCACCAAGTGGATTGAAGCAAGACCTCTCGCTACCATCACCTCAGCAACAATCAGAAAATTCTTCTGGCAGCAAATCATATGTAGATTCGGAGTGCCCAAAGAGCTCACTGTTGACAACGGGACACAATTCGACTACCAAGATTTCAGGGAGTATTGTCGATCAATTGGAACGAAGCTTTGCTTCGCGTCTGTGTACCACCCTCAGTCCAACGGCGTAGTAGAAAGAGCCAATGGACAAATCTTCTCAGCCATAAAGAAGTGCCTCTTTGAGCAAAAGAAAGGAAAATGGGCGGATGAGCTATCGAGAGTTATTTGGTCACATAACACCACAGAATCGAGAACCACAAAATTCACCCCATTCAGGCTGTTGTACGGGGCCGAAGCAATGTGCCCTGAGGAGCTCGCCAACGAAAGCGCTAGAGTTTTGGCTGGAAGCTCTCGTGAGAACGAAGAAGTTGACAAGGACCTCGTGGAAATCGACAGGCTAGATGCAGTTCAGAACCTATTGAAGTATCAAGAAGAAACCAGGAGGTGGAGAAACAAGAAAGTTTCCCTCAAAGACATTAAGGTAGGAGACTTTGTCCTAAAAAGAAAGAAGAATGCCGACGCCGTAGGCAAGTTCCAATTTGCTTGGGAGGGACCATACGTAGTCTCAAGCTCTGTACGAGACGGTGCCTTTCGTCTCAAAGATCAGGCAGGGGTGGAGTTGCCACATTCGTGGAATGTGGACAACTTGTGTAAATTTTTCCCGTAGTTTGTTTCAGTAGGAGTCTGTCGCACGGAGCTATAAGTGCAGAGGATTCACCTAGTTTTACATTTTCCAGTCTTTACTTTCGTGCATTTTAAATTCAATAACAAGGCGTGTACTCTTTTCCTCACATAGGGAGGACTCCACCCTGGAGCGTGAGGTTTTTAACGAGGCAGCCTTGGTGTAAAATTTCTTTCCCAATGAATGAAATACTTCCTCCCTAAAATTTGTTGTGTTTTCTTTTGCATAATTTAAAGTGCTATCTCAAGATAGCCCATCCCAAAAGAGGATGAATTAAAGTGCTATCTTCGAATAGCCCTCTCCTAAAGAGAGAGCATCAAAGTGCTACCCACGGGTAGCCCACCCACAAGCGGTGCAATCAAGATGATTCACAAGAATCAATCCTCCAAAGAGCTGCTTTTACAGCAGCCCGTCCAAAAAGGGCGTACGAAAGCGATTTAACCTCGTATCGAGGAACCCCAAACAAAGGCACCGCAATCGCTAATTCTTTGCAAAGACGTTGTCGCAAGTGACATTTAACGCCACAAAGACAAACCTATTCTAAGCCGAAAAAGAGCGTGTGTTGTCAAAAAACAGCTCAAAAGCTGTAAAATTTGACAAGGGCAGACAGCCTCTAGTCCTACAATGCGTTTCACGCCTCGGCGTCGCATCGCAGGCTAGTGTCGCTTCTAGCGAAAAACTGCAAGGGAAAAGTGAGTAAATTCAGCCCGCCGCATCGCGCAGTCTAGCAGGCCAGCAAAATCGAAACCACACTAATTCAACAGCTATAAGCAAAACGAATAAACTCTAGTTTTCCCCGCTTCCGAAGGTGGGGGGGGAAGACGTTTTCTTTCGAAAACAGAAAGTCGAAAGCGGCAAAAACTTTAGTTTGAAACAATCAAAAGTCTTGATGCGGTAAAGAGTTTTGGGCATCGCATTCAGCACCATGTTTTCACATCCAGCTTGTCAAATGCAACACTCACGAATTTACATTACAACTGTCAAAGTTTGAGCGGCTAATACGCCAATTCAAGTTCAACCTAGAACTACTTGGCCGGATCAGGAACGGGGTCTCGGGGCAATCCTTCATGACGAAGGGGAGCCAAAGCTTCGCCAGTCACAGGGTCCACCAGGCCACCTTCGACTCCAGGTGCTTCGCAGATAGGGGCTTCGGGAATTCCTTGCTCGACGGCGTCATCGCTTGTCTTCGGCGGCCAATCTCTATGGGGCCCATACGGCCCTAGAGTTGCGTCAGGTCCATGTGTTGCGCAATGTTCGCGAAGCTCCAGAGCCTGTTTCGCCTGCCCAAAATAGAACTTTGTGAAGGAAGAAAGCATTAAGCATCAGTGCCAAGATTGCTTAACAGAAATGATCGTAGTTGAAGCAAACCGAAAAGGCCTACCTTCGCCAAGCGATCCACAGCCTTTTTTCAAGCGTGCGCTCACCCACTTTTAGCCCAAAAGTTACGGAGAATGATCTTATTGATTAGCTCAACCGTCTTGTTTGGGGCTGGTACTTCGTCACGTGAAGGGAATGTGAAGCTTCGGCTTCCAAAATCTTTGAAATGGTCGCAGCCCTATCGCTCGAGAAGATAAAGCAGCATTTCAGAACAGGTAGCTGCCCCATAATCCCTAATCTTGCTCATAGTGTTGGGCAGGAGCTTCAATTCGCTATGCAGCCATTCCACAAAGCTTGAGATATTGTCGGTAATTTTAAAGTCCTGGGCTTCGGCTCCAAAACTTTCCAAAGCCCGACGATACTCCGTCGCCAGATACGCACCCCATTGGTGGCAGTAGGCTTCGTTTTTCTCCAGAGTATCTTCAAGCTCACCCTTCACCTTCTTTAATTTCGTGATGAGGTTGGCGTTGGCCCCCAGAAGGATATTCTGGGCATCGTACTGGGTAACCATGTCTTTTAATTCAGCTCGGCACCCTTCGTAGCATTGCACGCTCAACTCCAGCCCCTTCTTCAAAGCATCCATGGCTTCCTGCTGCTTAATGCGTTGGTCTGCTTGTAGACGAGACTCTTGTTTTAATTTCTCGTTCTCCTCTTTCAGGCGCCGGTTCTCGTCCTCTAAAAGTTTCAGTCTCTCAAGAGAGGTCTTGGACTCCACAGTCGCCCTTTCGAATCCCTTCTGACAAGCGACAATACCCCTTGAAAGATAAGCACGCACAATCTTCATCAAATCGTCAGCGCTTAAACCTTCCAGGGTGCGCTCAAAGTCTGCAAAAAGTTAGTAATCATGTTACTCGTCCATCCCCCTTCGAACAGCTAGTATAGCGAAGGCATCAAGTCGAAATGTTATAAACAGAGCAATTAGCAATGTCTCATACCAGGTTCTCCCAGCACAGATGCGAGGCTTGTCCTTGGTGCGGAAGGGCCTGCTTCAAGCTGAAGGGCTTTTGTATCCCTATCCTTGGCGCTCAAAGTGACTAGAGTCTTGGCCGCTAAAATCAGCACGAAAACGAAATACATCAGTAAACGGAACACATGGTTTACAGGAAGGACACGAAAAACTGTCTTTGAGTAAAAGCATCATACCGGCGTCTTCAAGCTGAAGAACATTGGATGTCATCACCAGCATCGGAGTAATTTCATCAGCAGCTTTCGCCG
The DNA here is from genome assembly GCA_947561735.1 of Cenchrus americanus. Lineage (NCBI taxonomy): Eukaryota > Viridiplantae > Streptophyta > Magnoliopsida > Poales > Poaceae > Cenchrus > Cenchrus americanus. The sequence continues at coordinate 91,390,891 of OX387245.1, read as the reverse complement.
TAGCCGGGAGAAAATCATCTGATGCCGGCGGCGGTGAACGAGACGCATGCGCCGCGGACTTCTCAACTTCACAAGCTTCCAGGTCGATTAGGTCCTGGGCTTTTGCACCCGAGCCTGCACCCAGACTAACTGCAGCACCTTCCAGATTGCCTTGGGGTTGCGGAGGGGGAGCATCCGAATCCTTTGCTGCTAGAGTAGCGTCGTCATCAATATAGCAATAGTCCTCAGACTCGTCCACGACGTCCACGAGGCGGGCTACACGCTCCTTCAGGGCTGCATCGGCCATAGCAATTTCCTTTTGAACCATCTCCGCCACGCGCTTGCCCCTAGCCTCGCGCGCCTCTAACTCTTCAGGATCGGCTTGGCCTGCCGACGACGGCTACTCCATCAATTTCTGCGCTGACCCCTTCGGAGGATAATTAGTGCAGGGTTGGATCTGAGGCGTCGACATGATGTCAATGTCCTCATCAGTCTCCGCGACTGGGTCAGTCTGCGCCCTTTTCCCAGAGGTCTCGTCCTCGTCGGGCCCCTTCTCCTTGATCGTAACCCGCTTCCCCCTCTCTGTTGCTTCCAAAGGCCTCTTCTTTGAAGCCAGTCTCTTATCTGCATCACCAGTGGGGGAGGGTCATGAATTTTCTTCTTTTCTCTCTCGACCGCGGCCACCTTTGCCGCTTCAGCCTTGCGACGAGCCAAGGTCTCATTAACTTTCAACAACTTAGTAGACTTTTCTGCAAGCGGAGGCAGGGTAGCTTTAGCAGCATCCGCCTTTCGCTTGGCCAAGATGTCTTGGGCTTTGGTGTTTTTCACAACATTATCCACGGTCACAGCAGTCTTTCTTGACTTAGTCTTTCGCGAGGTTTCGACAGGCCCAGATCCAATGTTGCCTGGCGTATGCATTTTCTTGCTGGCTGTCGGGGGCACTGGCCGAGGGGAATATGTAACACCCATTTCGTCAAACACTCGGTTGACGCGCCCCTGATGTTTCAAAATCCTTTGGGCACATTCCCACTCTTTGTGGGTAAAGTTTCCAATCATCTGAACAACTTTCTTCTCGACCTCAGCCACAACCTCATCATCGGTCTTGTCTGCGGGTCGCTTGACATTGAATATGGGGCTTCGCACGTTTTGCTCCAGCCCGGGCAGCCACTGCATTTTAAATGCCCATGACCCCCATCGGGGCTGGCACGGCCAGATGTCAGCAGCTACAAATTCCTCAAGGGCATCCCGTGTAGTGATCACACAAGTCGCTTGGTAAAATGCACCGGTGCTGGCTGATGAGCGGCTAGCTTTCGTCAACTCCGGCGACAGCTCGACTTCCAAATCAACCATGCGGCTCGCCAAGTCAAACGTTATCACTTCTTCTTGCTTCGAATTTCGCCCCACCACTGCGATAGGAGCATAAAACTAGTAAGAGGTCCACCGGTTAGCCCACTTGTTCTTGTACGTTGGGGCTAATTCCACCGGAGCTTGGTTCTTGCCAAGACGACACGTCTGAAAGGTGCAGCAGCTATACTGAGCCTCTTTCTCTACGTCGTCAATAGTTATAAGTTTCCTCTCCCAGTGAATCTCAAAATGGCAGACGAAAGTATCCACATCATTGTCACCGGCAAAAGTCTGACAGGCCCACAGAAACTTCAACACTTGCAGAATGGAATTGGGCGTTAGTTGGTGGATCTGAACATTGTAAGCCGCCAAGATATCCGCAAACTTCTTTGACACTGGCAAACGAAGCCCCGCAGTAAAGAAATCCCGAAATACCACGCTCTCATTCTTTCGGGGCTTCGGCGTGGTTTCCTTCCAAGGTAACCGGCATGTTCCAGGCTCAAAGCAGCCATCCAACCGAAGCACATCCAAATCAGCTTGGGTCATCAAAGATCGACCAATATAACAAGTCTGGGCCTTCGCCAAGTCACGGAGATCAGTTTTTTCCTCGGACCCTTCCGCAGCTTCTTCAACAGCTGCATCTGCGTCCTCTCCTATCTCGCCCTCCTCCACGTTGGCATCTCGTTTCCCAGCATCTATGTCGCTCAGCATTATTTCGACATAACTCCCACCACCTGAACTGCTATTTTCATCGCTACTAGAGGCGGACGAAGTACTGCCACTCTCGCGAGAGCTGGCAGACCAATCCAAGCCAGAGATCTTACAAGACTCCGTGCTAGATGACGAGGTGGAAGATGTTGCGTTGGCCTCCGTAGCTTCCGGCGGTGCCTCCTGCTTCCCACGATTCGACGATGACCCTTCGTCCTCCATGATTGTATCAGGGCGCCTGTTGCGAGCCGTTAAAATTTGTTAGAAAGCCAGATTTGAGAATGTAGCATCGACGTCCAAAAAATGAGAACATACATTCAAGCCAGAAAGAAAACTAACCTCTTGAGTCGACCGAGGCCTCCGCTGCAGCGACTCGCAGGGCGCAAAGGCAAGAGAAGCAGGCGAAAAATCAAAAGAGAGAAGTGAGAATGAAAGTGACAGCGGGCTCGCAGTGGTGTCGGCCCCATCTATTTATAGGGGTTAAAACTCAACGGTCGAAAAATTTTGAACCTAACGGTAAAACGCAGCGCCTCAAGGGCATTTGAGGTATTTCAAGCGAGGCCCTTGGGAACCGACGCTTGGGAAGACGTTTTCTTGTGCCTCGATTCTCGATCCCCGGGTTTCGCTGGCTCAGGTTCGCACCAAGGCAAACACTTCGCCATCGAGGGGCTTCTGTTGGGGGATTCGGAATCAAGCCTTTCGTATACCAAAAATAAAAGAGTGTCTTTCATGGCCCAAGCTCCTGTGCGAAAGACCCAGCAACGAAACCCCAAGAGCTCTTGAATCCTTTTTGTCTTTCAGGACGCGCGTTTCGGCTCATACCCTTCGTCGCCCGCAGAGCCATCAAATGAGCTCAGGATAACCCAGGGCGTTAAGGTTTCGATCAGGTCGATTGTTTCTCTCCCACGACGAAACCCCAGGAGTGAATCTTGCCCATCCAGGCAACCTCGGCCTGGGATTCGCTTGGCGGGTTTCGTCGTCTCTAACACCTAACGTTTTCAAATTTGAATGTGATTCCATGTTTCAGGTGACGAAAGGTGCCAGTCAAAAGGGGAGTCTCCAAAAGATTGAAGGTCTTCTCCCGACAGGTGCACGTGATGACAACAAGAAAGGCGCCGCGATTTGCGGCGTGACATCATGAAGCGTCGATTACGTGGAGACCTAATTGGAGATTTCCCAGAAGTAGCCTAGCATATTCTGTTTTGATCTGTTTCACACGAGGGTATTCTTGGAATGTAAAAAGTCCGTCCGCCTCCCTATAAAAGGAGACGGATCGGCACTTGTAAAGGGGTCGGCTTTTGAGAAATCTACAGTTGCGTAAAGAGCCTTTGACTGTCCTTTGTGCTTTATTCTGGTTTCAATTCTTGAGCTTTCGTTTCTTCTCATTGTTCGTGCTCGGTAGCTTCGGCTATCGCCCACAACAGTAGCTGATGCTTGAGACGCCAAAAACGCATCGCCGATGGACGGATCCGTTTCAAAACGCCCGATCATGCCGCTGCCCAGGCCGTCCTTCGTTGCCCAGGCCGGTAGGGCTGCTGGAGAGGCCAGCCCGCGCCCCACCGCCATGGTCGGGGCCGCGCCACCGGCACGGGCGGGAGCGCTCCCCGCCATGGCCGGCCGGGCCCCTCCCACGGCCGCTAGTCCCTCCGCCGGCCGGGCCGGCCACGCTCCCGTCCCGGCTAGTCGAGCCCCTACCTAGGGCGGACGTGCCCCCGCCCGGAGCCGGCCGGCCCCTCGGCGCCGGGGCCGGTTGCGCTCCCCGGCCGGGCCGGCGGTCGCGCCCCCGGCTAGGCCTAGGGCGGCGGTGCCCCCTGCCCATTCCGGCGGCCGCGCCTAGCAGCACGGCCGGATGTGCCCCCGGCCAAGCCGTCGGCTGCGACTGTGGCTAGGCCGCCGGCCTCGTCGTCGCCAAGGTCGCCGGCCGCGCCAAATCCTTGTGAAAACGGAGCGAATGAGTCCTCCTAGACAACGCCATGAGCCCCGTTTTCCTCCTTGTCTCCGGCGACTGTCGCGCCATTGACATCCGAGGCGTCTAGGGTTATAGGAGGAGGACGGGAAAGGCCAACTCGGCGTGAGGAATTGAGAGGGGGCGGCGGACGGCTCATCTCCGGCGTCTCCGGCGGTCCGGCCGGCCGGTGGAGGGAAGGGCGGTGGCGGCGGTACTGTGCACGCACGGCAAGGGAGAGGAAGGGGCGCGCGGCCTACTCGAGGGAGACGACGGGTCACGTGGGGGAAAAAGAACGAACCGGTACGTTGTGTAATGGGTGGCAAAGGTGGGTAATTTCCACCCTACTCCACGAGTGAGTATGAAACAAGGCTTCGCAGAGTACCCCTTGAGGCACTCCATGGATTTGGTGGAGTTGGGAGCCAGATCCATGGATTTGGTGGATCTGGAGTTTTTGGAACTGGGGTGTTTGACAGGAAAAAAAAATGGAGTGGAGCTGTTTTTTTCTCTGGAGCTGCGTGGAGCACTCGCAAACACGCCCTAAAGGGGAGTCTTTTGCCTCTCAGCATTAGTCCTGGTTGGAGTTGAGAGACGTATACCCTTAGCAATCGGGACTAAAGTCCCTCTCCTTACTAGTGAAGTTAGCAGTTTAGTAGCACAGGTTCAGTTCAGAAAATAATATGGATCCGTTCTATCAGGATCCCTCCATGCATCTCTCCATCCGTAATAAGTTGCCTGTAAGGGTCAGTAAAAAATCACTGCAAAAATTAAGATGCACTCCTAGCCGTACAGATCAAGAATGGAACTCAGGCTTTTCTCATCCTTGTCCTGCCAGAAGGCTGCCACATCCTTTTGGTTTCATTCGCTCCTTCCATTCCATTCCTGCCCGCGAGGAAACCTGTCGTTCAGTCGTTGGGCGTATAGTAGCAGCTGTGGCGTAACGTTTGTGTTGCGGCAGCTGTGGTGTAAAGCTTGCTATACGGGCTCGTGCCGTAGATGATACTGTGGAGCGCTGCAGCTGTTTTTGTTCTATAATGTTACGGTAAAAGTTTGACGAAAGGCATACCGTCATGCAGTGCAGATGGTCTTATCCTTGTCCTGACAGAATGCATTGCTAGTAGTAGTTGGACAGTGCAAAGATTGGAGGAGTCAGGTGATGATCATCATTTTTCACACAAAAGGACACGACGTATTTATAAAAAGGCAATATAATCCCTTTGTTAGGGAGGGAACACTTCGTGACCGCCACACTGATGACGCAACACACGACGACAGTAACCGGAAACGGAAAGGAAACATCCCATTACATTTTTTTAATTCGGCCAACATCAGAGGCAAACCAGCAAGCGATCGACCAACCGGGACGAACTTATATGAGGTAGTACGTGTGGAGTTGTTCTAGGTGCAGTCGTTGAAGCAGAACTCTTTGCACTTCTCCGTCCCGTCCGATTGGAGGACGCAACGCAGAGGGCAGATCAATCTGCAGCCCACGTCGCAGAGGGGGCCGACGCACTTCTCCTTGTCCTCCAGGAGGCGCCGCCCCGCCGCCGGCAGCACCCGCCCGTCCGCCGGCGTGGCCGCCAGCAGCTGCCCGGCGAACAGGATCAGCATGGCGACGGTGGCCATCTTGAGCGCCGGGCAGCTGGAAGCCATTTCTTCTATTGCTAACGCTAACTCTTGGTGCGCGGCACGCAGCTGGGACGGGAGGTGGTTACTGAACCAGAACGATGGCTTTGCGATTGACGAGAATGCGTCAGGGAAGGGGTCAATTTATAGCACGCAGGGCTGGATGCATGACCGGGTTGAGCCTTGAGTAGTGCAGAAGCGACTCCTCGATCTGATCTCAAAAGATACTCTGCCGCCCATCTCTGACATCAATAAGAACAAGAAGAGATGTATGGAAACGGAGGATGTGTACCTTCACAAGCAGACGTGCTCGAACCGGTGGCCATCTCAGGTTCGCTTGGTGAAGATCCGCGCAAGGTAGCGACGCGCAGTGCAGATACTGCTCTAGGGGTAGCGACGCGCAGTGCAGAGGTCATCGGGGTGTGGGTGGCGGCAGAGCTTCCTGTCACTACTGCGACCCTCACTAGATCAGATTAGGGTTGTAGGTGGGGTGCGCAGACTGGCGGCAAACCTCGTATTGCGAGCCTGCAGCCCCCACCTCCTCTTTATACCACGCAGTGTGACAGAGGCCCGCCAACCGGTTAGGGTTGGGCGCTCCTGATCAGGGCGCGAGATTAAGGGCCTAGTGGGTCGTTGGGCCCACCGAGGAGAAGATCAATCTAACATTCTCCCCCTTGATCTCATCACATACTTTTAACTTTAACCTTTCCACTTTATTCGTTCCATCATAGATTGGTACATAGGGCATGCTTCATCGTCACGGCTCAATTGCCGATAGACTCAAACAGCCACAACATACTTCTCCATTTTGGAATAAATTCTGTCTCCTTTGGGCCATTTCATAATCCAGGAGTTATAGACTTTCCCTTAAACCCATGCCGGCTAAGTGTTTCTTGAACACATTGGGTGGTAAGTCTTTCATGAGCGGATCCGCAACCATATGCTTTGTCCCTATATGCTCGAGACTTATGGTTTTATCCCGGATTCTATCCTTCACAACATAAAACTTTACCTCAATAGGTTTGGAAGCATTACTCGACTTGTTGTTGTGAGTATAGTATACTGCTGGCTGATTGTCGCAGTACATCTTTAGTGGTTTATTAATACAATCTACCACTCTCAAGTCGGGTACAAATTTCTTTAACCATATCACCTATCCAATAATATCATGACATGCTATAAACTCTAAAGGAGCTTCTCCACGAAATAGCTCCCCATGCGAGAGTGAATATATAACCAGACCTGGATTTTCTTTCATCTCTATATCCCGCATAGTCTGCATTTGAATACCCTTTTATCTCTAGGCAGACAGAGCTTCTGTATGTTAGCATGTAATGCTTTGTGCCTTGCACATAACGCATTGCTTTCTTTGCCATCTTCCAGTGCTCTATGCCTGTATTATTTTGATATCTACCGAGCACTCCGGTGATAAACGCTAAGTCAGGGTGAGTGCACACTTGTGCATACTGTAAGCTTCCGACAACTGAAGCATATGGTACCGCTTTCATTTGATCGAGCTCATATCTATTCTTGGGACATTGAAAATTTCCAAAACTATCACCCTTTACTATTGGAGCAGGTGTTGCTTTACTCGTGTGCATATTGTACTTCTTTAGAATGTTTTCCAAATATGCCTTTTGTGATAATCCTAAAACCCCATTCTTTCTATCTCGGTGAATTTCTAAAATGCCTAAAACATACAAGGCTTCACCAAGATCTTTCATATCGAAATTCGAGGACAAAAACTTCTTTGTTTCTCGTAGTAGACTGACATTATTGCTAGCAAGCAAAATATCATCCACATACAAGATTAGGAAAAACATATTTCCCATTTTTAAACTTTGCATAAATGCAGTTGTCTTCTATATTCGGTTCAAACCCAAATATTTTAATTGTATCATCAAACTTTAGATTCCACTGTCTGGATGCTTGCTTTAATCCATAAATGGATTTCTTTAGACGACATCTCATATGTTCTTTTCCGTTTACAACAAAACCTTTCGGTTGTTTCATGTAAACGTTTTCTTCCAAATCACCATTTAGAAATGTTGTCTTTACATCCATCTGATGTAACTCTTAATCAAAATGTGCCACTAAAGCCATAATTATTCTGAAGGAATCTTTACATGAGACTGGAGAAAATGTCTCATTGTAATCTACTCCTTATATATGTGTATAGCCTTTTGCCACAAATCGTGCCTTATACTTTTCTATATTCCCTGTAGAGTCACGTTTAATCTTGTAGACCCATTTACAGCCTACTGTTTTGGCTCCTTTAGGAATTTCTACCAAGTCCCATACATTGTTGGAACTCATCGATTTCATCTCATCTTCCATGGCCTCCAGCCATTTCGATGAGTGAGCACTTCTCATGGCCTCTTCATATGAAGCAGGATCACTCTCCATCTGAGCTATTTCTGTATTATAAACTTTATAATCATCAGAATAGCTGATCTTTTAACTCTTTGAGACCTACGAGGGGCCTCTTCTGTCGGCACATCCTGTGCCTCAACGTCTGTTGGCACATCATCGACAGGTGGCTGCTGCGTCTCATCCTCATGTGCAATAGTGGATTCAATCAGATCCTGAAGAACAAGTTCCAGATCTTCACTCATTATTGCCACGGGCGGAGTTGCAACAAGTGCTTGCACCACAACCTCAGGGGCTGTCGTGCAGGTACAACAGGTAGTGAGAAATATGGCTCATGAATCATCAGATTGGGTGCACACACCCTCTTCTCCTCAAGATCAATTTTCGAACTACCATGCTCCCCCTGATCATTTCATCTTCTAGGAAGACGACCTGTCTTGTTTCTACAAACTTTGTATATCTGTCTGGACAGTAGAAACGAAACCATTTTGACTTTTCAGGATACCCAATGAAAAAACAACTACCTGTTTTGGAATCTAACTTTGCAATGTTTGGGTTAAATACTTTGGCCTCAGCCGGGCTCCCCCACACATGCAAATGGTGTAGAGAGGGCACTCTTCCCGTCCACAACTCGTATGGTGTTTTGGGCACCGACTTGCTTGGTACTCTATAAAGAATGTGAATTATTTCTAGAGTTCATGTGCTTCACCTTGCACCTTTTTTAATTTGCTTTACATACTTTCCTTTAACGCAATCTACACATTGCTCTAGGTCAGAGAACTCTAATGAAAGAAGAATTTCATTTTTAATGAGGCTCTCTATTATCCCTCTCGAAATATGGCCTAAATGATAGTGCCATAATTTTGACAACGTATCATGAGACAACAACGTATCATGAGTTATCTTTCCTTTCTTTTGTACATTCTCACGTGAAAATGGCCTAAATGATAGTGCCATAATTTCAACGACAAAAGTTCCATTTCTTTTCTTCCGCACATTCTGTAATGTGAATATGTTCATTCATATAACACACATAGAATAATGTGCATACATGTTCACTTTTCACGCAAGGATAATAAATAAAGCTCGTCCTGAAGGTAAACAATACCAACACAAGCATTATTCATACATGTTCACTTTTTCACGCAAGGATAATAAATAAAGCTCGTCCTGAAGGTAAACAATACCAACACAAGCATTATTACATCAAATGGCACAATGGCCCTGTCCAAAAAATAACATTCAAAACCATCTTTGTCCAAACGTGAAAAATCAAGTTTCCATTCAATGAAGGAACATAAAACATTTCTAAGCAAAAGCATAAAACCATCAACTAGCTCGAGAGATCGTCAACAGTTTCAACATCTGCTTAGACTCTATTTGCGATTTCAACGCATCTTTCACTTCTTTTCATTATCCAGGTCAAACAGAATCTCTACAACGAATTTGCAACACGGATAGTTGCACCATAGTCAATCTACTAAGTAGACTCAGAAAAAAACTGTGTATACAAAGATTCATTTACAAATGAAACAATGGTCTCGCCACTCTTTACTATCTTCTACAGCTATTAAAACTGACTCTTTATCTTTTCAAGGTACTCTCCCAACAGAATCACACTCTTCAATTGAGTCCAAAATAACAGGCTCAATCGTGTTCTTTATTATAACCATACACTTCTTGTTGGCAGCGATCCACCTTTTACTATTGAGGTCATATGACTTTTTCAAATGGTCATAATCCCTCTTCTTTTTCTCCCATGTAGCATCGTCATCAGTTATAGCTCTTTCTGGTTCCTTTGGCTTAACAGATTGTGGTGTGGTGACTACCCAGTCAACCTCACCACACGCGAAAGTCAAAGCAACCCCTTTACTCCGTTCACTGTAGTTGTCACCTTTGAGGGTAGGAATATCCTCGATGCATCCCATCAAGTAGTACCCTCCGGTAAACCACAGCAAGTGAGATCCATAACAACAATTGCATACATTAATCCAACATTGGTCAAAATTAAAACATACAACTGTTTATGCAATTATATCTATATCACCGTTGGGTAGAAAATAGAAATAAATGCACAAAAGCAACCATTTAATCATGATTGTGTTATTAACAACGTTGGTAAAAGAATAACAGCACCACAATTATCAAAATAATCACTTTAACGTGCTCTTTTAAATTTAATTTTCTCGTTGGTTCCAATTAAATATAAAAGACAAGCATCACTTTCAATAATTCGCAGCGGAAACATGAATAAAATTCCTGAGAAAACTTTCTGTTCAGAAGCAACATTACTGTTAAATTCACCTTTTTCTCTAAACAAATTATCCCGTTGGTTCAAATTTGAATAGATATCAAATACATATAGAATGCAAATTGCTTCTGAAAAAACATCAAAGACAAATTGATAATTGTTACTGTGCAATCGACCCAGCAGCCAAAGCAGGCCCGTGGCCTTCCCTGCGAGTGCGTCTGGGCCCTCGACCCCAAAACCGACGGGCAGGCCGTCAAAACGGCCCGCACACCTCGCCCTCTTGGGCCGAATCTAGCCCATCTGCCCATGCAACCAATCGGCAAGCCGCCAAACTAGCCCGTGGTCAGCACCCGCATGGGCCAAAACCAACCTGTCAGCGTTCGGTCGATCACAGCCGTCCTTTGCCGCTGATGCCAATCCGACGGTCGGCCGCAGGTTTCGCAGCAATAGAAACACCGGGTGCCACTGCCTCCCTAACCCTAGCCTCATTTCTTTTCTCCTCCCCTGGACGACTCGCACACAGGCGGCGGCGGACGGTGTGGTCCGTGGTTGGCAGTCCGCTGGCGACGACGAGGAGCGCCACCCGCCTAGCATGCAGGCACGGCCCAGCTCCTTCGCTCTGCTTGCTTTTCCCTTTCCCCTTGTATCTCTGACACCTCAACGAGTGAGATCCAGAGAGATCGATGGCGGAGGTTGGTGGCCAGCGCTGCCTCTAGACCCCTCGCCGGCGCGCGCTTTCATCGGTGGGTGAGCGCGCTGCCGTCGAGCGGCTCAACGATGGTGCCCTTGGCCCTGTCCCCCGCGCCACAGTGCGACATGGGTTTCAGCGAGCACGCGACCTGCCGTCCGCGGCGCATGCTAAGGGCATCGCTAGCGGCGATGGTGATGACTATGAGATGGGGCCTAGCAGTAGAACCCCTTTCCCTCCGTCCTGTGCATCTTTAGATCTAGGGTTATGGTTTCATTTGATTTGCTTTTTCGATTCGAGATCGATTCCCTTTTCTTCTACCCAAGACTAGATCTACACACTAACCTGGCTCTGGTACCATTGATAGATTACGAGGATCTACTAGGTGCACATCTAGTCTGGTAAATCCTTTACTGTCTTTGTGTACAAGTAATTCGTGTGTGAATGTAGAGAGAAGAGATGTATGGAAATGGAGGATGTGTACCTTCACCAGCAGACTTGTTGGAACCAGCGGCCATCTCAGGTTCGCTTGGTGAAGATCTACGCAAGTGAAGGACCGATACGGCAAACCAGAGAGGGGGGAGTGAATGGGAGCCGATAAAAATTCTTCTCGAAGGAGATGAAGACTCCAACAAGATGAACACGGCTTCCAACACACGTCTCCGACTCACTACCCAAGTTGGCCAAGCCCACGTAGCCACAGGAGTGCCACTGGACCTAGGAACCAACAAACAACCTTCCGAACCAAAAAACACCAACACGCAAAACAGAAACTTGCACGGCTTGCTGCCTGTGCTGCACTGGTTAGACAGGTGAACAGCGCCGGTCAGGCCGGTTGCTACAGCAGTTGCACAACAAACGTTCCAGAAAGCCTCAGTGACTTCTCTAGGCCCAAGAACAAAAACACCCCCAAAACACAACCTGCACGAGAAGGAAAACCCTACACAGAACCTAACAAAACAACTCCAAACAGACCAAGAACTGAACAGCAGCACCAAGACCCAAAGACACACGAGTCAAGCAGTTCACCCGAGGCAAATCCCACGAGTGACTTACACCGGGCAGACCGATCAAGAGCACCGGTCAGACCGGTGTAGCCTGGGCAGCTCGGGATGAACAGCACCCGCGGGTCAACTCCTCCAAATCCAAACCTCGATCTCCCAAATCGCTCCACGGACTTGAACAAGACTTTGGGGATGATAGGAACACCTCATGAGGTGTCCATAGCCATGATTTTGTCCAACAAAACTTGCCAAATCAAGAGGAATCGAAGAAATCCCGCCAAGAGCTCCTCTAACCCTAGAACACCAAAAACCCCAAAATCGAGCCCCTTAACTCATGGATTTGGGAGGGGAATCACAGGCCAAAGAACCACGAAGGGTCCCCACAAATTTCCCCCACCAAATCCCCAAGAGCAAGTTCTCAAAAACACCACAAGAAAACCACCAAGAGAGGGCTCCGAAAATCACCACCAAGAACAACCGGGAACAACACAACGAGGCCTTGAGGAACCACGCCGAATCATCTATACATGCCAAGAAGGTTCGTACAAGGTCTAGCTTGCCGCCCGATCATCCAACCCTCTCACAAGATCTCACCATGAAGCTCTCAAGCTATTCCTATGGAAATCCTAAGAAAAAAGGAAGGGAAAATAGAAAAGCAAATGAACTAGGGTTCCAAGAGATGGCTGCCATCCTCTCACCTCATGGGTTATATGGAGGCAACCGAAAGTCTAAAATACCCTTACTTAATAACTAGGGATACAAGCCCCTCAAGGGCGGTTTTGGAAGTCTTCAAGTTTTCTCCATCGGACGGATGCCCGGCGACCTCAACCTACTTAGCCTCGACGCAAGCCTTGCGATCCCGACGTGTGTCCTCCGCTTCGAAGATTCCGAACTGCGTCGTCGCACACCGGTCACACCGGTGCTCTTCACCGGTCCGACCGGTACCCACCTGTCAGACCGGTCTGGCACTACTGCAGCACCGTCTTCGGTTCTACGGTCTTGGCTTTGTGGATCAACCAAAGAAACCTAGTGGTTTTCTGGTGAACCACTGGAAACCCCGCGAACTCGGTGTAGCCTCCGCCAATCGCCACTCATGACTCGGCTCCCACGTAGTCCCGGCTCGACCTTGGTTTTGAGGCTCTACCAAGAAACCGTCCATGACTTCATCTTGCTGTTCATGCCACCATGCGGCCCGCACTTGACCCCGCTGGCCACCGGGTCCCTCGAACGAAGCCTACTTGTCTTCTCCACACCTGGAGGCCTCACCGGCGACGACCTTTCATGCTTGTTCTTCACCTGCACCAACACTAATCAAGCCGCAACATGCACCTGCAATACTTAGCCAAGAATCAGTTCACACAACGTTGTCAATCACTCATCACACAAGGAAGCGACCATCCACCGGTCCTCTAACCACACATGGTCCTCAATCTCCCCCTTGATGAGTGCATTGACAACACCCACATAAAGTAACAAGAGAGAAAAGAAAAAGAAAAGAAACGCACAAAAAGAAACTTCAACAAGCGATCAAAAGCCAAACAAAGGTAAAGAGCAAGATCACTTGAAGCAGACAAGTCTCGGACCCCTTAGGCAAGGGCAACGGCTCGACACATCCGAGACAAAACAAAGCTCAAGCAAAGAGTGCAAACCACCAAACCGAAGCTCGAACAACCACAAAGAGCTCCCCCTGCACACATGCAAGCTCCCCTAAACTAATGCACCTCCCCCTGGACAAATGCATGCAAACCACTTGAAAACAGGGCAGCTGCAACAACTTCAGCTCTCACCGGTCAGACCGGTCACAACCACCAGTCAGACTGGTGCCTAACATGTGCATAGGACCAGCACTCTGACCGGTCAGACCGGTGACCTCGACCGGTTAGACCCGTGCACACCAGAGCCCAGAAATGGCTCGAAACCATTTGAAAACCTTCTAAATGCATCCAACAAGCCATTTCAAGCTCAAACTTCTCCCCCTTGTTGGTAATGCATGAATCAAGCCAAAAATGCAAAGCTTTCAACCTAGAGCTTCTCAAATAGACAAAATTCAACATAGGATGCTACACATGTTCAAATGAGCAAGTTAGATACTCTATAGCTTCGTATTGACATCAACTACAAGACCACCAAGTTTCACAACCATTGGACGGAGCTAAGATGGATTTGAGTAATTTTGCGAAAAAATTACCTCTCATGAGCAAAGTCCTAAACATGATCAAAACATATCAAAATTGCAAAGCCACACAAACTTCATGCTAGGACAACCATTCTAATCATAAGACCATCACAAACACCCACAAGCACCTCATGTCATGTCAAAGCCACCGAGCCATGTGCCTACTTCTATGTATGAGACTTCTCATTGGTAGGCATCATGCAACGGTTTAGCACCCAAAGCAAATTAAATTCAGCACAAGTGACATGAGAGCACATTTTCCAAGCATTTTACATTTCATTTTTAGATTCATATTTGGTACATGAAATGTCTTTGCGACAAAAAGGAACTTATGCCCCTCCACAAGATAAGGCAAGAGGGCTAAACATTCATGATGGAAAATGAGCCTTTGGCCCCATATGATCAATAAACTAGCTATCCAACCACAAATTAAGCATAACCAAGCCACTAAAACATGTCAAGATCATATAAAGGCATTTACACGTGAGAGAGCATACATGTGACATTTTTCAAACACATAGCCGTCAACCATGGATTATTAAACAAGATCATCAAAAGCTAAGCCAAACTAACCATAGCATATCAAACAAGCTCACAAAGACATACATAACATTCCATGGTGAACAATGTATATAGGAGAAGCTTTTCCTAACCAATGCTTATGATATAAAATGCATGCAATCTAAGATACAAGGATGCCTATACATCATGTTACACATGCCATGCCAAATGCAAGAAATGCACAAAGAAAACTATACATATGCTACAAAGGAGCTCCCACACACCCAACTCAAAAAATCAAACACACACCAAGCTCCCCCCGCAAATGAGTGAAAGTTGCTTGATCTAGGGGTTTGGTGAAAATATCGGCTAGTTGGTCATGTGTGGGTACATGGATCAAAGCTATCTTTCCTTTCTCTACGTTGTCTCTTAGAAAATGATACCTCACTTCTATGTGCTTGGTTTTGGAATGGAGCACTGGGTTCTTTGCAACGCTTATGGCACTGGTGCTATCACATTGAAGTAGGACATGGGTATACTCCTCACCAAAGTCACTCATGGTGTATGAAATCCAAAGGAGCTGAGAGCAACAACTAGCAGCGGCAACGTACTCTGCCTCGGTAGTGGATTGAGCAACACTCGACTATTTGCGGGAAGACCAAGACACCAAAGAAGAACCCAAAAACTGACAAGTCCCAGAAGTGGACTTCCTATCCAACCGACACCCAACAAAATCCGCATCCGAAAAACCATGAAGCGCCAAAGAAGAGGGCGCGGAGTACCAAAGGCCGAAATCGGGAGTGTGACGCAAGTACCTGAAAATTCACTTCACCGCTTGTCGATGAGAACTCATCGGAGACGCTTGAAAATGAGCACACAGACATACCGAGAATTGGATGTCCGGCCTCGTCGCCGTCAAGTAGATGAGTGACCCGATCATGCTCTAGTACTCCTTCTGGTCCACGTGTTCACCTTCCTCATCCGCATCAAGAGCTGTAATCATACTCATCGGCGTCGTCATAGCCTTGGAGTCCTCTATCTTGAATTTCCGCACAATGTCCTTGGTGTACTAAGCTTGGTGCACAAATGTTACTTCCTTCGATTGCTTGATTTGTAGCCCAAGGAAGAACTGCAACTCGCCCATCATGCTCATCTCAAATTCCCTGCTCATATCCTCTGCAAACCTTGCAACAAGAGAGTTAAACGAGCCACCAAAGACAATATCATCCACGTACACCTGCACAATCAGGATATCTCTGCCCTACCTCAGTAGAAACAAGGTCTGATCGACCTTCCCCATCTCAAAACCTCTCTCCAACAAGAACCCCCTCAACCTACCATACCAAGCTCTAGGCGCCTGCTTCAACCCATAAAGTGCCTTCCTCAACTTGTACACCTGGTGGGGGTACTTCTCACTCTCGAACCCCGGTGGTTGCCTCACATACACTTCTTCCTCCAACACACCATTCAGGAAAGCACTCTTCACATCCATTTGGTGCAACTTGAACCCTTTAGCCACGGAAAAGGCTAGAAGGATCCTTATTGCCTCCAAACGGGCCATGGGAGCAAAAGTCTCCCCATAGTCGATCCCCTCCTTCTGACTGAACCCTTGAGCAACAAGCCTTGACTTGTTCCTCACCACTTCACCTTTCTCTCCCTCTTTGTTCTTCCATACCCACTTTGTACCAATCGGCTTACACCCTGGGGGAGGGTCAACCAATTCCCAAACCTGATTCCTCTCAAAGTTCTCCAACTCCTCATGCATCGAATTAACCCAATTATGATCAGATAGTGCGTGTCCAATGTCTTTGGGCTCAAAAGTAGCAACAAATGCAGCATGAGCGAAATGAGACTTGTTTCGAACCCTCGACCGTGTAGTGCGTTCATTCAAGTCACCGATGATCCTCGAAGCTGGGTGATCCTCTTGTACTCGCTGGGGAGGTTCTCGCCTTGATACTACCTCCCCCTCAGCTGTAGCTTCTCCTCGATCTTGATTTGTCGTTCTAGGTGTGGGAGAGGGTCCGTCCACCACCGTAGTCGAAGTAGTGGGTACATGTTCAGCCGGGGGCACCACACCACCATCTTCATTGTCTCCATGTTCATACTCCTCCTAAAAGATCTCCTCACAAAGCTCATCATCACCTGCACACTCAAGGACAAGCTGACTACGTGGCTGTGTCTCGTCAAAGGTTACCTCGCAAGTCTCAACGGTTTGGTTAGTTTCAAGATTGAGCACACGATATGCTCTAGAATGAGATGCATAACCAAAGAAAAAACCATCAACCGACCTAGCCTCAAACTTATCCAACTTCTTCCCTTTCTTCAGAATAAAGCATTTGCAACCAAAGACATGGAAGTGACTCACCTTGGGTGTGCGACCGTGCATCAGCTCGTAGCAGGTTTTCTTCTTATGCACTCTGAGGTAGATCCTGTTCGACACATAGCACGCCGTATTCACCGCCTCGACCCCGTAACCTTCTCGGAGTCCTATGCTCATCAAGCATCGTCCGAGCCATCTCACACAAGGTCCTGTTCTTCCTTTCCACAACACCATTCTGGGGAGGCGTATACGGACTCGAAAACTGGTGTTCAAGACCCAAGTCATGGCAAAAGGTTTCAAAACGAGAGTTTCTAAATTCTGAGCCATTGTCACTGCGGATTGCTCGTATGGCATCTCCGTGCCTCTCGTTCCTCAACCTCAAGACAAGATCTCGAACAAAACCAAACGTCTCCCCCTTATCCTCGAGAAAGAACACCCACGCATACCGAGAGTAGTCGTCCACCACAACAAGGACATACCACTTCCCACCCGCAGATCGCACACGAGCTGGGCCAACAAGGTCCATATGGAGCAGCTCGCATGGACGCTCAGTCATCACATCGGTGAGAGGCGGGTGAGAAGGGGCTACCATCTTGGCATGCCTACACGGCGCACAAACCTACTCTTTCTCAAGCCTCAACTGTGGCAATCCTCGGACCAAATTGAGTTTACTCAAGTGAGACAAAAGGTCAAAGCTCAAGTGACCCAACTTCCTATGCCACTTCCACAACTCACTCGAGGAACCGGCCAAGAAACAACGCTCCACACCAGAAGACTGAGAAAAATCAGCTCGAAACACCTGACCCTTGGGAACGACCATACAGAAAAGGTCCCCTCGAGAGTCCAAAATCCGAGAACCACCAGGCCGAAACAACACCTCAAAACCGTCATCCAACAGCTGGGACACAGAAAGCAAATTGTATCCAAGCGATTGAACAAGAGCAACACGCTTGAGACTGATCTTGTCACTCACCTTAATCTCACCTTCTGAAAGAACACGCCCACGCCCATTGTCCCCAAAAGTGATGTACCTCCTTGTCACCAGCGGGACGAGACTTGAGAACCACCCCTTGTCTCTGGTCATATGCCTCGAGCAACCGGAGTCAATCAACCAAATGTTCTTCAAGTCTCCCACCTGAAATTCAAAAACGAGCACGTGAGTGAACAAACGACTCAGCACTGGGGTTAGTACCAAAAGAGTAAAACCAATGCCGAGCCATTTGCTCGAAAGTAAGGTTAGCACCAACCAAGCCATCTTTCCTACCAAAGCTACCTCCACGCACACCACCACGGTAACCACCATGAGGGAACCATCCCTCTCTAACTGGAGGAGGACCAAAACCACGAAAGAAGGCTCGTGGAACGTCCCTCCTCTCCAACTCAAAACTACGACCCCTCTCATTCCCGTATTGAGCACGAGGGGGAGAGCGCCTAGCAAACTGACCTCCTGCAAATTCTCCAGCCCAACCACCAGGACCATGACCTCCAGAAACAAACCTCGCACCTGTACGACCACGGAACCCAAACTGCTACCTGTCCAGGCCTGCACCGGTCTGACCGGTGTCCCTCACCAGTCTGACTGGTGTAGCCCGGCCAGCAGCACCACCAACAGCCTTCCGCTCTCCCCAAGCTCGAACTGTCCTCACACTCGCCTTGGCCCTGGGCATCTGCACACGAGGCTCAAGTACACCATCGGAGGGGTGGTACTTGTCCTTGTTAGCCCACTCTTTCGCCATTCTCTCCTCTCGCTTCCTCTTGAAGCAAAACTCATCCTTGTGGCCATCTCTCCCACAATAGCCACAATGAAACCTCACGAGCTTAGGCTTAGGCTTGGATTGGGGCTGCTCACTTGGTTTCTCTCCACTCGACTTCTCCACCGGTTTCTCCTCACTAGCCTTCTCACTCTCTTTCCCAAAGAACACCTTCCCTGAAGTGCTCACAAACTTGATAGGCTTCTGGAGATCATTCGATTGTGTAGGAAACACGGGTGGAGCTGGGGTTGTGTCTAGTCGGTTCCTAAGATGGTTAGGTTTAGGAGGGAAATCATTTTTTGGTGGGTTTTTCGTGGCTCAGGGATATTCTCTCCACTTCCCTCACCAACCTTGTTTGCCCCAAGTCCCTCACCATCCCACCTCTTAAATGTCTCGATCATTATCCTCAACTGAGGCTCATGACCAGACAACCAACCCATCAACTTTCCCAGCTCATCATTCTCATCCTGCAAACGATCAACATAATGTGCAAGTTCCAAATTCTTCAAAGCATGCATTTCACAGGTAGAGCAAGATGTAGGAATTGGTTCTTTCAGTTTAGCCTCAAGGGAAACAGTGTAAGCATGCATCTCATCAATCTTAGCATCCAAGACAGGGTAAGAAGTGCAAGCACCTAGCAAAGCAGATCTAGGTTTAAGCTCAACCACTTCAACCCTAAGCACATCTAGTTCCTCACACTTGGAGGCATGCTTTTCCTTGAACAAAGCAAGATCAGCAAGTAAAATAGAGCCATCAGCACAATCAACCTCATCAGAAACAACAGGGCTAGCCTTAAGAGAATCAATTTCAAGCTTGCTATCAAGAACCTGTGTTTCTAGCTCAGCCACTCTAGTCCTAGCATCCTCGAGTGAAGCCCTAAGCTCTTTCCTCATTTTCTTGGCCTCTCTAAGCATGTCATCATGATTATCAAGCAACGAGCCAAGTTGTTCATTCTCCTGACGCAAGAAGGGAAGCTCGCCACGCACCTCGTCGTCAGAGTCAGAGTCCGAGTCGCTCTGTGTGCTCTTCTTGCTGCCGGAGCTCAGCGCCATGGTGCAGAAGCCATCTCTAGTGAAGCAGCTCAGCCCGCTCAGGTTCTTGGACGACTTCCTGCTCTTGCGACGATCACCTTCGTCTTCACTACTGCTTGAGCTCGAGGTGGAGTACGCGGAACTGGAGTCGAAGTCGCTCGCTCCAACCATCGCTCGGGTCTTTCCTCGGCTCTCCTTCTTCCTCGATCGTCGCTCGTCCTTGTGCTTGTTCTTGTGGTCACGCCTCGACCGGTACTTGCCATCCATCCTCGACTTGTGCTTGTAGCCATCCTTGTTCTCGACCTTCTCCGGGCAGTCGGCGATGAAGTGTCCCGGCTTGCCGCACTGGAAGCATGTCCTCGTGTTCCTCCTCATGTTCACCCGGTTCTCGTGCAGCCTCTCGAACCTCTTCGTCAGCAACGCCAGCTCGTCCTCTCCAAGAACGTCGAACTCCTCATCTGGCATAGACATCAAA
Organism: Cenchrus americanus; assembly: GCA_947561735.1. Lineage (NCBI taxonomy): Eukaryota > Viridiplantae > Streptophyta > Magnoliopsida > Poales > Poaceae > Cenchrus > Cenchrus americanus. The sequence goes on along the minus strand of OX387245.1, from coordinate 91,370,722 downwards.
GAGGACAAAGAGAACATCCTGGTGGATGGGTTAGTGTTAGCCTTTCCTTTCGAGCCACCAACGAGGGCAAGACTATGGGAATCAGTCTGACACTCGAGCTTGGCTGTCATGCCCCTATCCACCTCAGCCGACTTGAGCTTTGAGAACAGCTCGTTCACTGTCAGAGTATCATACTTCTCCGACTCGACAATGGCCTCAAACTTTCCGCCCCATACCATATTTTACGATCCAAAGAGTGTAAGAGCTTGATGGCTCTATCATGATCATCGTACGGGAGCACATCCACATTGGCCCTCATGTTGTTTACAACCACCGTGAACCTCTGAAACAAGACATCGATGGACTCACCGGGGAGATGAGTGAAGTTCTTGTACTCTCTCCGGTAGGTCGCATACATCCGAGCTTGAACCTAGGCATTCCCAATATGAGTCTCCTTCAACACCAACCAGATTCTACAAGCCAAGTGCTCGGTGTGCACCCGATCGAACTCAGGCTGACACAAAGCACGAAACAAGTAGTTGACCGCCTTATTGTTGGCGTCGAACATGTCCCTCGATCCTGGAGCAAGGAAGTTCATCGGCTGGACAAAGCCTGTGTCCACCGTGACATCCCAAAGGATCTGACCCTTTCCACGGAGAAACGCCACCATCCGCTTACTCCACATCTGGTAGTTCTTTCCATCGAAGTGTGGAGGACCCGAACCAGGTTCCTGGTACGCCATCCTTGGATCTTAGACTGGTTAGAGTCAACAAAGACCCGAACCTGCTCTGGTACCACTTGAAGGACAGATACGGCGAACCAGGGAGGGGGGGAGTGAATGGGAGCCGATAAAAATTCTTCTCGAAGGAGATGAAGACTCCAACAAGACGAACACGACTTCCAACAGACGTCTCCGACTCACTACCCAAGTTGGCCAAGCCCACGTAGCCACTGGAGTGCCACTGGACCTAGAAACCAACAAACAACATTCCGAACCAAAACACACCAACACGCACAGCGGAAACTTGCACGGCTTGCTGCCTGTACTGCACCGGTCAGACCGGTGGACAGCACCGATCAGGCCGGTGGCTACAGCAGCCGCACAACAAACGTTTCAGAAAGCCTCAGTGACTTCTCTAGGCCCTGGAACAAAAACACCCCCAAAACACAACCTGCACGGAAGGAAAACGCTACACAGAACCTAACAAAACAACTCCAAATAGACCAAGAACTGAACAGCAGCACCAAGACCCAAAGACCCATGAGTGACTTACACCGGTCAGACCGGTTAAGAGCACCGGTCAGACCAATGTAGCATGGGCAGCTCGGGATGAACATCACCCGTGGGTCAACTCCTCCAAATCCAAACCTCGATCTCCCGAATAGCTCCACAGACTTGAACAAGACTTTGGGGATGATAGGAACACCTCATGAGGAGTCCATAGCCATGATTTTGTCCACCAAAACTTGCCAAATCAAGAGGAATCAAAGAAATCCTGCCAAGAGCTCCTCTAACCCTAGAACACCCAAAACCCCGAAATCGAGCCCCTTAACTCACGGATTTGGGAGGGGAATAACAGGCCAAAGAACCACGAAGGGTCCCCACAAATTTCCCCCACCAAATCCCCAAGAGCAAGGTCTCAAAAACGCCCCAAGAAAACTACCAAGAGAGGGCTTCGAAAATCACCACCAAGAACAACCGGGAACAACACAACAAGGCCTTAAGGAACCACGCCGAATCATCTATACATGCCAAGAAGGTTCATACAAGGTCTAGCTTGCCGCCCGATCATCCAACCCTCTCACAAGATCTCACCATGAAGCTCTCAAGCTAGTCCTATGGAAATCCTAAGAAAAAAGGAAGGGAAAATAGGAAAGCAAATGAACTAGGGTTCCAAGAGATGGCTGCCATCCTCTCACCTCATGGGTTATATGGAGGCAACCGAAAGTCTAAAATACCGTTACTTAATAACTAGGGATACAAGCCCCTCAAGGGCGGTTTTGGAAGTCTTCAAGTTTTCTCCATCGGACGGATGCCCGGCGACCTCAACCTACTTAGCCTCGACGCAAGCCTTGCGATCCCGACGCGTGTCCTCCGCTTCGAAGATTCCGAACTGCGTCGTCGCACACCAGTCACACCGGTGCTCCTCACCGGTCCGACTGGTACCCACCGGTCAGACCGGTCTGGCACTGCTGCAGCACCGTCTTCGGTTCTACGGTCTTGGCTTTGTGGATCAACCAAGGAACCTAGTGGTTTTCTGGTGAACCACTGGAAACCCCGCAAACCCGGTGTAGCCTCCGCCAATCACCACTCATGACTCGGCTCCCACGTAATCCCGACTTGACCTTGGTTTTGAGGCTCTACCAAGAAACTGTCCATGACTTCATCTTGCTGTTCATGCCACCATGCGGCCCGCAGTTGACCCTGCTGGCCACCGGGTCCCTCGAACGAAGCCTACTTGTCTTCTCCACACCTGGAGGCCTCACCGACGATGACCTTTCGTGCTTGTTATTCACCTGCACCAACATCAATCAAGCTGCAACCTGCACCTACAATACTTAGCCAAGAATCAGTTCACACAACGTTGTCAATCACTCATCACACAAGGAAGCGACCATCCACCGGTCATCGAACCACACATGGTCCTCAGCAAGGCAGCGACGCACATTGCAGGTACTGCTCTAGGGGCAGCGATGCGCAGTGCAGAGGTCGTCGGGGTGTGGGTGGCGGCAGAGCTTCTCGTCACTACTGCGACCCTCACTAGATCGGATTAGGGTTGTAGGTGGGGTGCGTGGATGTTGACGGTGAAAATCCGTCAACCTAGCCATGAGTTTACCTTCAGTGTTGGCATAAGTTTTATACCTTATCCATTGGTACTAACCCCCGTAGTATAACAAGTTCACTTGTGCATGTCGGTTTTGGAGTTTAGTGTTTATGCAGGGTTTTAGCGTTGAAAGCAAGACTTCCGGGATAAGTTCATCAAGCACCTTGTGACAAGACCTTGAAGCCTCCAGGGACTTCAACAAGAACGTCGACGCCTACGTGGATGACGTGGTTGTCAAAACCAGGGACTCCAGTACCCTCATCGACGACCTTGAACAGACCTTCGCATCACTACGCGAGTACCGCTGGAAGCTCAACCCGAACAAGTGCGTCTTCGGCGTACCTTCGGGTAAACTACTCGGCTTCATCATCGCCCGGCCGCGGCATCGAAGCCAACCCCCGAGAAGATCTCCGCCATCACCGGCATGAAAGCTCCCACGAGCATCAAGGACGTCCGTAAGCCGACGGGGTGCATGGCGGCATTGAATCGCATTCATCTCGAAGCTAGGAGAACGGGGTCTCCCCTTCTTCAAACTACTCAAGCACCACGAGAAGTTCGTGTGGACCTGCAGAGGCGGACCAAGCCCTCGCCCGGCTCAAGGACTTCCGTCGAAGCCGCCGGTCCTCACGGCTCCCTACAAGGGCGAGCGCACTCATCGCTCTACCTTGCCGCGACTACTCACGTGGTCGGCATCGCCATCGTTGTCGAGCAGCGAGGAAGACGGCCACGCCTACCCGGCCCGGGGCGCCCCGCCTACTTCGTCGGCCGAGGTTCTATCGCAGTCCAAGGCTCACTACCGGCCCGTGCGAAGCTCCCCGTACGCTCTACTCATCACCTCGCGGAAGCTACGACACTACTTCCGTGAGTACTCGGCCTCCGTCGTCACCGACTACCCGCTCGGCGACATCCCGAGGAACCCGTACGCCACCGAAGGATCTCCAAATGGGCCGTCGAGCTCGGCGCCCTCACCATCGACTTCAAGCCACGCACAGCCATCAAGTCGCAAGCCCTAGTCGACTTCATGGCGAGTGGCGGGAGAACCGCCCTACCGCTCCCACTGTGCGACCGGAGCATTGGGTGATGTACTTTGACGGCTCACTCAACCTCGAGGGTGCAGGCGCAGGAGTCTCCTGATCTCTCCAACGGGCGAACAACTAAAGTACGTCCTACAGATCTTCTGGAAGGTCTCGAACAATGAAGCCGAGTACGAAGCTCTCCTACACGGGCTCCGCCTCGCGGCTTCACTTGGCATCAAGCGGCTACTAGTCTACGGCGACTCCGCAGTGGTCATCAACCAAGTCAACAAGTCCTGGGACCGCAACAAGGAGAACATGGACGCCATCGCCTAGAAGTCCGCAAGCTCGAGAACAAATTCTATGGTCTCGAGTTCCATCACATCGTCCGCGACAACAACGTTGCGGCGGACGTCCTCTCGAAGCTCGGATCCACCCGCGCCCGTGTACCGCGGCGGCGTCTTCGTCCATGAGCTTCACGCGCCATCCATCCCGGAGCCGGCGCCACGGCACCACCGCCCCCGCCCATCAACCAGCTGGGCGAGGAGGTCATGATGATCGACGCGACCGGAGGCAACCCTTCATCGACTACCTCAGCGAGCAGAAGGTCCCCTTCGACAAGAACGCAGCCGAACAACTCGTCCGCCGCGCCAAGTCTTACGTCCTCGTCGGCGACAAGCTCTACAAGCGAGGCGCGTCGTCTGGAGTACTCATGAAGTGCGTCCCTCGTGAAGAAGGCAAGGACATCTTGGAGGAGATCCACAAGGGCGTCTGCGGCAACCACGCGTCCTCCCGCACGCTGGTCAGCAAGGCCTTCCGGCGAGCCTTCTACTGGCCCACAGCCCTGGGCGATGCCGAAGAACTCGTCGAAGGTGCCAAGGATGTCGGGGTTCTTCACCAAGCGAAGCAACACGTCCCCGCCTACAAGCTAGTCACCATACCGCCAACCCCGGCCCTTTGCCCGCCGGGGGCTCGACATGATTGGGCCATCGCCAACGGCGCCGGGAGGATTCAACAGGGTACCGGTGGCTATCGACAAGTTCACCAAGTGGATCGAGGTCAAGCCGGTCACATGCCCCAAGGCCGACGAGTACTCGACTTCCGGATGAACTCGTACACCGCTACGGGCTACCCCATCGCATCATCACGGACACGGGGTCCAACTTCAACAACCACCGTTCCGGGAGTACCGCGAGAACGGCGGGATTGACGTCGGATACGTCTCCGTCGCCCACCCACGGGCCAACGGACGGAGTCGAGCGCGCCAATGGGATGGTGCTCGACGCCCTCAAGAAGCGGCTACACGACGCCGCCAACTCAAAAGGGGGCAAGTGGATCAAGGAACTACCCAACGCACTGCGGGGGCCGCGGACTCAACCATCCAAGCCAACGGGGCAATCCCCCTACTTCCCGGTCTACGGCTCCGAAGCCATCCTCCCCGCCGATGTCATATGGAACTCGCCGGCGGTGGAGCACTACGACGAAGGCGTCTCGGAGGACGACGGACGAGTTGATATCGACGGCCTCGAAGAAGCTCGCCGCGCCGCCCTCGTCCAATCGAAGCAAGGTACCGGAGGGTATCCGACGCTACCACGATCGCAACGTCAAGGAACGCTCCTTCAACGTTGGAGATCTTGTCCTCCGCCGTATCCAGAACACGGAAGGACTTCACAAGCTCAGCTCCCCCTGGGAAGGCCCCTTCACCGTGGCTAAGGTGACCGGGCCACGCTCCTACCGCCTCCAAACACTTGAAGGCGAAGAAGTCGACAACTCGTGGAACGTCGACCAGCTCTGTCGATTCTACGCCTAGTCTACACGACTACTCCGGGGGTTCATGTCTACACGACTTCATCAACTCCCCTCGCCGCGAGCGACCCTCCGGGTCCTGGCTCCAAGTCTCCGGACTACTCTCCTCCAGGTCCAGCCCGTGCGGCTACCTACGGACCCTGGGCTGCAACGAGCATCAAGGACTCTAGCAGCGGTCTACCAAGAGACCACACTCCAAGATCCAGCCTGCACGGCTACCTACGGATCTGCGATCCAGCCTACACGGCTACCTACGGATCACTCGGCGCAAGCGGCTACCCGCTCCGGCGCTACTTAGCATGTAAGCGGCCTCCGGTCCGGCGACTACTTGTAATTACGGCCCCGGCCACCGGGTGTACTTCTTCGGTAATAAAGCTTGATTGTTTATCAACTTCTTTACTGTCTACTCCCTGCTACGAGACTACTAAGCCGAGTACCACTACTCGCACCTACTCCACGATGGGCGCTCCGCACTCTGAGATCGCGGTTACGAGTACTCATTGATGGAACATCACATTTCATTGATATATGAAAAAGTTCATTACAAGCGTTTCCTATACAACTACGGCTACTAGCTATCTATGCGGGGCTACCGGAGGTTCAACTTATCGGCTACCCGCTCCGCGATGGGAGCCATCCCGCTCCAAAGCAACTCGCGCATCGCTCATCCGAGCGGTTGGCGGCTACCCCGCCGCGACTACCTCCACCGGGGCCTTCGGGAAGTACGACTTCATGAAGGCCGGCACCGCTTCGGGATTGACTTGGCCATGTGCTTCACGTAGGCGGCCGGCCGGCTTGGCGCCTCACGAAGTCGATCCGCCAACGGTGCGATCTTGGGGCCGCCGGGTGCGGCACCGAAGCCTCGCGATCGGGAGGGCGGCCTCTTCAAGGTCCTTCGACCGGGCCCGGAGCGCCTCGCGATCTTCGTTCAACTTCTCGCAAAGATTTGTAGCGATTGACGAGGTCTCTATCGGATGCAATTCGCAACTCCATGTGCTTCTCGCACCGGAAGGCCGCTCCTTGTAGTCGAGCTCAAGTACCGGCGGGCTTCTTGCTCCCGTAGAAGAGATTCTTCATGCCGATCTCCGAGCCTTTCGGCCGCTCCACTCCGGCCTTCGAGTTCGCAACACCGAACACAACAACGGGTCGAGCTTGACGACTCCCAACAAGTACCCGACAAGTCAAGAGACATACCTTTATTCTTGTTGCGGAGGCCTTTGTTCTTCCGCACCGGCTCGTCGCCCTTCGCCCGCAAGTCCATCACATCGTTGTGGTACTTGGCGAAGGCGGCGTCAAGCTTTCGACCGCATGGCGGCCGCGTGCTTCCTCGACTTCATGAGCTGCTCCTCCGGGGCTTCGGCTCGCGATGCCGTGTCGCCGTAGCCTTGCGGAGATTTGACTTCTCGCGGGATCGTTCCGCGACGTCCCGCACAAAGTTCAAGTCAGCGCAGTACTCAACGCAAAGGGCCGACTACTAGGGAGGCAACGGCCACGTACCTTCATCCTTTGTTCGGCTCGCCGCATCGCCTCCGGATGCCGCGCCAACACCGCCGGCTCGACGAGATCGTCGGCAAGCAGCTCAATCCCGCCACGGCTACTCGGCGTAGCCTCCGTCATTGGCGCCGAGCGGATAGGCTCCGCGTCTTGGATCTCGGGGGATCGGATCGCCACCTCCAGGGCAACCCCTGGCGACGTGGTAGCCGCCTCCCCCTCAGCGGACTTCTCGACGGTTTCCCCCATTGGCTCGGGGGTTCCTACCGTAGCCTCTGGGGCTTCTGGTGTCAACTCCTGCATGGGTACCCCTGCAGGGATATCACCTCCTTCGGCGCCTGTCACCAAGGAACACGCGCATCAGTATCTACGACTACTCTTTTTGGGGCTCTACAGCTTCAGGAGGAGTACTCACCTTCGACTACGACCGCCTCTGGCAGCGGCGCTTCGGCAGCTGGGGGCTCGGTCGCGGCTTGGGCTTCTGGAGCGGGCTCCTCGACGGGCGGCGTGGCCTTTTCTGCCTCTGCTGCCGTGGGCTCTTCTCCGTCCCAGCTCAAATCCGTGGATTTTCTGCACAAGTATCCACAGAGGATCGTCAGATAAAATCGACTACTACAATGAGTACTACTCATGAAGGCGTGGTACTTACAAGTTCGACCGGACGATAGTCACGGCCGGAGCACCGAGGATGCTGGCGATATCAACCAGTCCACCCTCGGCGGGCGTTTCTTCCTCCGCCTCCCCGACTACCGCTTCCTCCGCGGCGGCGGCGCGCGCGAGGCTCGCGCCCTCGCGGCTTCCACCTCCTCAACGGCGGCGGTCGCGGGTACTCGCTCCCTTACGGGGCGGGGGCCGGCGCTCCGACCGCGCCGAAGTTCTTCGACGGGGGGGGGCTGGACTTCGGCCTCCAGCCGGTTCCCCCACTGTGGGCCACATGCCCTCATCGCCTTCCTCCACGGGCTCTGCTGGCGGCCTCTCCTGCACAGAAGGACGACTACTCGTCAGCACCGTACTCGCTCACTGGGTACTCGACTACTTTGCTCAAGGTGACTTACCTCTGGAGGCGTGGTCTCTGAGACCTTCATCTTCTTTGCTACCCGCTTCTTGGCGGGGTTGCGCGGCTTCCTCAGCGGCGCAGCAAGGCTAGCCTCCATGCTAGTCGGAGGGTCCCGGATGAGAGGTTCATGAGGCAAGCCCGGACGGCTAAACCTCGACCGCAGCTGGAAGCGATCCTGCAGCGCCTCCTCATCTTCCTCGTCATCGGAGGTATCCTCCACGATGACGGGATCGTCGTCGTCTCCGACTACTCGGTGCTCCTTCACCTTCTCCACCGTTGGGATCTCAATTCCGCTCGGTGGTGGCTGCGGCTCGGAGACAAACCGCTTCACATCATCCTGTGCAAACGACACAAAAGCGTCAGCAACTCTGCTACAACTGCCTACTACTCGACGAGGGGGGTACGGCTACTTACCTCGTTGGGCGGGCGCGCGGCGGAGTATTCCTCGACAGGGCACGCCGTGTACTCCGGCATGTCCTTGAAGATCCTCGACAACCTATCGATGATGTCGTTGTCTTCAATTTCGCCCCCCGGCATCCGCGACGTGTCGTCGTCGCCGGTGTACTCGAAGCCCATCGTATCCCTCGCCATCAGCGGCTGGATCCGGCGCTTCATGAAGCTGAAGGCCACGTGTTCGGCCCTCAGTCCCGCATCCCGCAGGGTCTTGATGCGTGCTAGCAACTCCGGGGAGCGGGGAGCCCCTCCCGCATGGTGGGCTCCGTGTTCCACCACTCTTGGTGCCGGGGCGCCGCCCGCTCGGCTTCGGTAGCTCGGGATGGTGGTTCGTGATGTAGAACCACCTCGTCTTCCGCTCGGTGTTGGAGTCCACGAGCTTGTACTCAGTGCGCTCCGCGGCATCCTCCCTCGACCGGATCCCGGCTCCTCCGACTACTGCGGGGTTGGAGGCGCGGGGCCGCGGCTTCACGCGGAAAAACTTCCGGAAGAGAATCCGGTGCGGTTTGATTCCCAAGAAAGCTTCGCGAGTAAGTGGACGAAGACGGAAGTGTGGAAGATACCGTTGGGGTTCAAGTTGAGGTACTCGATGCCATAGTACCTGAGAAGCCCCTTGAAGAAGTCACTCGCTGGGAGCGCAAGACCGCGCTCCACGAAGCGCGAGAACATCGGGATCTCGTCTTGTGCCTTCTCCATTGGATAGGGATCTCCCGCGGCGGATCTCCACATGTCGATCTGCTTCTCCCTGATGAACCCGCTGTTCAACAGGGTCAGCAAGTCTTCGGTCTTCACCTTCGATTTTTTCCACTCGCGGCTCGGGTCAGCGCGCGGTGGAGACGTGGGCGGCGCCGCTCCGGCGCCGGCCGCGGCAGCCTCTGCATGGCTCCTCTTCTTCCCGCCGGCTTTCGACGTCTTCGACGGGGACGGCTTCATCCTCCAAGAACAGGGAGTCTTCACTCGCATCCGCTCGGGGGCTACCCTACAGCTTTCGGGTGGCGATGCGCTCGGATCTACTACGGCGGCAGTGCTCGCTGGAGTGGATCTACTTCAAGATTCAAGTGGCGAATGATTGCGGCTCACTTGGGTGAAAAACCCTAAGGGTTTCTGCTTGTATTTATAAGCCAAAACGCCTCCGTAACGGGCGGCTGAATGAGCCCACGCGCGGCTGACTCAGCGGCTGCGCGTGACTCTTCGTATTCTACTAGTCGACGCGCCTCATCTCGGGGGCTCGGCTAGTTCTACTCGACTACCTGGGACGCGGCTAGTCTCAAGAGCATCTCAGGACACATTTTTCAAGAAGACCCTTCAATTCGAGAGGAAGTACTCGACTCAAGGCTCGGGGGCTCCGTGCCACGTGTCCTTCGGTTTTTTCTCTCCGGATTTTTCGGGATTTTCTCGCCAAGACTTCGGATAGATCCTTAGCCAGAGCCCGCGGCTCGAGGCTCGGGGGCTACTCCACGTGGATGGCGGTTCTGCAAATCGCATCTTCTTGACGGCTTCGGCTTCAAGACAAGGCAGGCTTTTTTGAGGACCTTCGAAGGCAGATTTCAAGGACGCTTGGGACTACTCGAGAAGACTTCAAGATTGCTCAAACATCAGCTGGAGTACATTCCAGCCTCGGGATGCTTCGACTACTCTTGAGGACTTTTGACTTGTAGCACTCAGGGACGCTTGAGGACTACTTGTTAAGGCCGTCAAGACTACTTGAAGCTATCCTTCTCGACTACAAAGTACTCGGGGGCTTGTCGTATGGACCTCCCTGGGCCCACTACCTCGGTGGGTACCAGGACCGACTACTCGGTGGGCCCCTGGGACTACCGGCTTGCGCTACACGGCACCTGAAGGCGTGGAGCACAAGGATAACACAGAGTAGTACTCGGTTAGGACTCGTACACGTTCCGCACCGTGTAGAGGTCTCCTAGACGTACTCGACTAGTACTCCTTCCCTACTCCGACTTGTAACCCCGCCTCCCGACTTATATAAGGCGAGGCGGGGACCGATCTCGGGATCACCCGATCCAATCTCAACTCACGGCGCACTATTACACCATCCCGTAATCGTGCCCTATCAATCCGAGCTACGCAGCATACAGGATGTAGGGTATTACGCACCTCGCGGCCCGAACCTGTCTAAATTGTGTGCCACGTGCCTCTTCCTTCGAGTTACCGATCTCGGCGAGTCACATTCATCTACTTCGGGTACTCCCCGTAGTAGGTTGCCGGTCCAAAACACCGACACGTACAAGTCATGCAATGAAGCAAACTTGACTCCAAGAAGCCAGGGACTTAACCCGAGAAGATGACAAACTTCGAGGACCTAACCAGAAAAGTGCTGAATCTTGCGAGACAAGGAGCTACGTCCAACTCGGAGAGAAACTGATGTCAAGGGCCTACATGCAGAAGGGGGAAGGATCTAGAAGACTCGGGAACCGACACCACACGAAGGAGGCCGGGAACTGGGCCTGGATGGGCCCAGGCCGGTCGGCCCAGGCCGGCCGGCCCCCGGCGGGCCCAGCCCAGTCCAGGGCCCATTTGCCCCCTCCTTTGACCTAGCTGCCATACGGGCTATTTATAGCCCCGGGGTCGAGAGCCACGCATCGATCCAATTCGTCATCGGCCGCTGAGGAGCAGAGAAGAGAGGGACACCATCCCGGAGAGGAGAGGGTCGAGCTAGTTGACTAGGGTCTCCCTAGCCGACGTGGGAACCTTGCACGGAAGACCACGTCGGAGTTCCCGGAGCTAGAAGCAAGATCAAGGTAGGATCCCGGTGGTGATCTTGTTTATGTATCATTGTACTAGTCGAATTATCAAGTTGAATCGATTTCTAGCGATCAAGCGTTTCTTCGATGATTTCGTTTTTCGATCGGCTTTGCTTATTCTAGATCTATTCTCGAGATAGATCACATAGGGTGTTCTTGTAGCCGCGGTGGCTAGAGGTACACGCCGGATCTTCCGAAAGAACTCGACTTGTCCTTGGACTCGCCCTAGACTACCCGCATGAGTAGGGATACGTTGTGACAGAACGGGGGTTCCGAAAGGCCGGCGTTTTCGGAGTCGGACGGGAAACCACGATTTAAAGAGGCTTCTAATAAGATTCGATTTGCTATTTCTTCTCTTGCTTGGAACTTCAACAAAAGGCTTAACCCGATCTCTCTAGATCGGTTTATCTACCCTATCTATCTTTGTTATCTCCGGTCTTTAGTAGATTAGATTAGTTTTGTGTTCTTTATCTAGATGCATTAGGGTTTCTCTTTATCGAAGATTGAAGTTGCTTGGCTTTACTAGATCATCTTTTGCGTCACACATTTGTTCCACGGATTCGATACCTTGGGTTCACCACTCGAGGGAAGAAGGGTCCCTTGACTACGACGGGAGACTTGTCCGTTTGCAAGTCTAAACGAACTTTGATACAACTATTAACCGTCAACAGTGGACTGGCGGTGAACCTCGTATTGCAAGCCTGTGGTCCCCACCTCCTCTTTATACCACGTAGTGTGACAGGGGCTCGCCAACCGGTTAGGGTTGGGTGCCCCCGATCAGGGCGCGAGATTAAGGGCCCAGTGGGCCATTGGGCCCATCGTGGAGGAGATCAATCTAACACGTGGATGAAGGGAGAGAACGAGGCGGACGTCTCGCTCTTCGCCGAAGCCGGCGGAGAGGCCGTTCGACTGCTGCAATTGGCTAAACTAGCGGGGCCCATCATCATCATGGTACTCCTTCCAGCCGGCGGTCGGCGTTGTTATTAGACTTGCTCTAATCCCAATTCCGCCACTAGTTGTGCAACTCTTTAAAAAGTATACACAGCAATAATACCAATGCACAATTTGCCAGCTCTTTTCTTTTCTTTTTGTCACTTCTTAACCTGATCAATCCATTGAAAACGTCAGCTACTTTACTATTTCATCTGTTCCAAAATATAGACCATTCCAACTTCTTGGAGAGTCAAATTATGTTATGTTTGATCAAAATTATAGAGACATTTACAAAGTTTTGTGGTACCAAATGGATATATTGTGAAAACATATTTAATTAGTTACTCTTTGTACCTAAATTGTAGATCATTTTAGTATTTCACATAGATAGAGATACAGTCTACATCTAGATGCATAATAATATGTAACAATTTATAAAACTTAGAACGATCTAAAACTTGAAACGGGTGGAGTACTAATCTCTATCTCTACCTAATATTAAAATAATGATTGATTCTGCCTAATTTTTGGTACGTCATTGACCAAGTCAAACGTGTAGAACCTGTCTGAGAGTTTGAAAAAAAGGAAGAAACCGACCGCCACAGGTGGAGTTATAGCGTAGAAAAACAGAAAAGAAAACCGAAATCCAACCGACGAACCGTGAAGAGAGAGAAGTAGAGAACCCCGCCCGCGCGTGACCGAGAGGCTCCCCGACCCCCCGCGGCCTGGCCCGCCCGAACCGTAGAGAGAGGAGAACCGAGGTTGAAAAAGAAAAAAAATTCTTTCCCACCGCGCATCGCGAATAGGCCGGTCCATCTAAGTAGTGGGACCCTGCCCGTCACGCATTTAGTTCTTTTCTTTATTTCCTTTTCCCATTTAGTCTAGATGCACATTTATTCTATTTTAAGATTTAAACTGACCTGGATCACTTAGCGTTAGGAGGGCACAGACATCTGAGCTGATAAGATTTGGGCTCTTGGAAAGAGAAATAAAATAAAAAAAGAAAAACAACATATACAAGTAATGCTAAAAACTTGGGAGCAATGTACGTTAGATGCACAACTCACGAATGGAGTGCCAATTCCTAATATGCATGTATTGATTTATTATATGTTATGTACTATTTTAAAATAGACTTGAGAAAATTTAGTCCGGGCCACTTGCTCATTTAGGGAATGTGTGGCGTTAATTTGCGTGGCTACAAACACTGGGCAGGTTCAAACCTAACCCAAATAATAAAATAAATTATATTTGCACTAAAAAAGGTGATAGGCTTGATTTTATTGGTTCGGTGGAGTTGGATGAGAAAATGGACTTTTTGCCAGCACAAGTTTTACTCGGATCTATTCAGCTGCAGTAAATGTAGAATTGAACATACAGATTATAATATACACCACATGAAAAAAAGATTACGAGGACTAAAAATTTATATCTGAAACAAATAAAAGGTAATCTTACCTTACAGACTAATCATACAAAAATTTTCGGTACCATTCTCTAGCCTCTCAGCGATCCACGTCATCACCCATCCCAATCCCCACTCACCCCACGCCCTGCGATCCTTCTCCACTAGCCTGCCCACTGACTCGCGCAACAACACAAGAATTGAATGATCAACTGAAATGACTCCATTAACTTAGCAGATCAAGAGGCAAAGCAGATCAAGTGGCGGCAGATCAAGAGGCAAAAAGTCTTAGTTAAACTCATCGCCAGCACTCGCCTCCATGGCTGACATGGCCATCTCCTCTCCTCTCCTATCTCTGCAGGGAGCACAAGTCGGCGGCTGTTAGAAATTCCTAGTGAAATCCCAAAGGCCCATCACACATATATGCAATGGTGGGGGACTTTAGTCCCACCTTGCTTGGCTAGGAGGAGTGAGAGCAACTTAAATAGGTGAGCTCTCCCCTCCTTGTTGAGCTATTGGTGAGAGAGGGAAAAGGAAGAAACACACGCGCGCTCGCTCGCCTCGCCGGGCGGGGCGAAGGGCGCGGGCGCACGACATGCGCGTGAATGCTCCGCCAAATTCCCACCCTCGTGTTGCGGTCTTCCCCTCCGAAGCCCACGTCTCCTCGCGTCCCTGCACGGGGTAGGGGACGTATAAGGTTTTTGGGAAGCGCCGTCGCGACTGCTCGCTGGACGTCTTCTTCCCCCTTCGCGGATCTCCGTCGAGATCCTCTCCCTTCTGTTTGTTCTTATGTTTCTGCTGTTGCTAGCACTAGATTACAAGCGTTTGTCTCGTTTCGTAGTGCTAGTAATAGATCATATTACTCTAATACATGTTGTAGATCTTTTTCTAGTTGTCAGAATTAATTATCGCGTCAGTGAATTACTGTTATTTCCAACAGCGGCGCCCTCCACTACGGGAGCTCGGTGGAGGCGCTGGGCCAGGCCCGCCTCCTAACGGCGCGTGGGGCAAGCCGTCCTCCTAGCTCGGCGGGCACACTTCCTGGCGATGGGGGGCGGAGGTGCGGCAGCGACGGCGGCGACAACACACTCCCCTTCGAGCGCGCATGAGCCCAGCGGCAAAGCGGCCTCCCCTGCAGGCACGCTTCTCGGCGACGGCACGGAGGTGGGGAGCGCAGCGGAGGAGTGGCCTCCCTGCGACGGCGCGAAGATACGGCGGGGTCCCGGCGGTGACGCCCTCACTGCAACCATGCGGTGGGGTCCTGCGGTGTCGTGCTCTACTATCCATGGGCGTGGGATGAGCAACCGCCATGGACGGTGGTGGGGCGGAGGCAATCCATAGGCGCGGGGCAGGGGCGAGCTCCGGGCACGGGAGATGCCTCCATGGCTGACGCCCACCCCGCCGACCGCTCGACCTCGCTACCCACCCTCCCCATGACGGCCATGGACAGTGGCGAAGCTAGAAAACCAGGCCATCGGGGTCAGCTCCATTAGCAGCCGGGGTCATTAGCACTATAAATAGTGATTGAACAGTGATTGCCATGGAGAGTAGGGGCAGCCGGATGTGCGGGCGGCAGCCTTCCGTCTGGGAACAAGATAAGGCTGGAAAAAAAAACACCACATGATGGTAGGTGAGCCCTTTAATCAAAGATGGGATCCACAAAATGCTGTAGTTACCTTTTTTACAAAGTCCTGTAGTTAACGTTAACATTATCAACCATAAGAGCAACATATTCCGAGCAATTGGCTCTAAAAAACAATGCTAACAGTTCTGGTAGCTAATCGAGCCGTTGCAGTGGATTTCTCCCCTTTTGCAGGTCTCTAGCAGTTTTACGTCTTCCTGCGCAATGTTCCGGAACCAGCCCAACCAAGTTTGAGCCATTACCACATCTTATATTATTGTGTTGGGTTCCTTAAAATTTCAAGAACTACATAAATGTATATCGAAAATCTCTCTCAAATCCCGCCGCAACACGTGGGGAGTCACCTAGTAACAATGACAAGTCGATTAATTTAGAGAACGAGCCTTTTCTACAATATATACCTTTTTGGATGGTTGATGTCATGTGAGGCTGAACTCATTTGCCAGTGAACTAATCTCTACGTGTGTGAAATAATGTACACAAACCAGTCCCATCAATATAAGTTTCGAAAATAAGAAAATAAAAGATGAATCTAAAGTGTGATCATGTAGCAACGCACAGGCATATTGCTAGTCAATTATCACATCATAGACCTGTTCGTTCGGCTTATCAGCCACCAGCCAGCAGTACTTTTCTCTCAGAACAAACCAGCCACCAGCAACCAGCCAACAGTACTTTTCTCTCAAGCAAATCAGCACCAGCCATCAGCCACCAGCCAAACGAACAGGCCGCATAATTCATATCAATCAGCGGTCCGATGCGAATTAAAACATTAAACTTGACTTAACTTCCACTTGTTAACTTGATTATCCTGATCTATAAACGATTATTAGAATCGCTGCGAAATCTCAGATAAGCTGAATTTGTGGTGTATTTGTTAACTAAATGATTGTACCTGGATGCTCCGAGCATGGCGCATGTCTCAGTGCATCGTTGAGTCATGGTAACCATACTTAGGGATGGATGCAAACATCTGAATTGTGTAATAGATTGATACTTTTAGATCACAATAAAATAAATTTGGTGCTAATTTTTATTTATTATAACCAGCTAATTACTGTAAAAAATAAAAAAAATTAGCTTCAATTTTTTATGGATTATTTGCTTTCGATAGAGAAAAAGGTGAAAAACATCCGTATCCGAATCTGAATAGATATCCGAATTTCTTTTATCTTTTGATTAAAATATAGCACACATTTGGGGTTTATTTTGTATGAATCTTAACAAGCACAATGCCAAGAACAAGAATAGAAATTTTTGATACAAAATATTATACCTAATTTAGCTAAAATCAAAAAAAGAACGGCTAAAAAATGAGATCCGAATTGGTATCCAGATCCATCCTAAACCATAATGTCCGTTTTCGCCACGTTCGTGCCCATCTCTGACAGACTGACACAATCCCAATTGTGCCACTAGTTGCTCATCTCTTTTAAAAGTACACATCAATAATACCAATGCACAATTTGCCCATCTCTTTTCTTGCTTTTTGTCACTTCTTAATTCTATCTTATCAATACATTGAAAATGTCAGTTATTTTACTATTTTCTCCGTTCCAAATTGTCGGAGATTTTAACTTTTTGTTCATCAAAATTACAGAGATGTTTACAAAGGTTTGTGGCACCAAATGGATATATTATAGAAAATATATTTAATAAGTTACTCTTTGGACCCAAATTGTATATCGTTTTGGTATTTTCAACTATATATATTTTTTTGTTGTATATAGTCTTTATCTAGATGCATAATAATGTATAAGAATCTGTAAAAGCTAAAACCATCTAAAATTTGAAAGAGTAAAATGCACTGGTGGTCCTTAAATTTGTCCGGATGTGTCACTTAGGTCCCTATACTCTCAAAATGCATTTCTGCCTCCCTAAACTTGAGCTCGGGTGTCATTTAGGCCTATATACTCTCGAAGTGCAGATTTATCTATCAAAACTTGACTTCAGGTGTCATTTAGGTCCCTATACTTTCTAAAGTCATTGTCATCCCAATTAAATTGATAAAACTCTTTTTACCATAAAAATTGATAAAAACTTAATTTTACACTATATAATTAACTATAGTAAAATAAAATGTGTTTCAAATCACCTTATGTGTAGAATATTGATATGATGAATCCAAAAAGACTGATATTCTTTTACTTTGGAGGTAATATCATATAGGTGCACATGACAGGCGTGCTCAATTATTTTTGAAAGATTGTTCAAATTTGAATAATGGCTACATATTATAAACTTAAATTAGAGATTTTTAAGATAAATCACTACTAGAAGGGGTGAACTAAAGAAGTAATAAAACATGTAAATAAAATTAATGAAAATGATGACTTTCTTTAAAACATAAAATTTGATCTTATCATATGAAATATATTAGTGGGATCACAATGTGTTTCAAGTTTAGGGACCTATGTGACACCTGAAGTCAAGTTTAGGGAGTTAGATATATACTTTGAGAGTATATATGCCGAAATGGCACCCGAGCATGCATTTTAAGAGTATGGAGACCTAACTGACCGGACTAGTTTAAAGACAGACATGCACTTTACTCAATTTAAAACCGATGGAGTACCAATTAGTTATCACATCATAATTCATCGATGGGCGATCCAATGCAAACTAAAATATCAAAGTTGACTTGTACTTGTTAACTCGATTATCCCAATCTATAAATGATTATTCTAATCGCTGCAAAATCTCAGATGTATGACTTTGTGGTGCATTTGTTAACTCAATTATTGTACATGGATGCTGCAGATGCACGGCACATGTCTCATTGCATCATTTACTCATGGTAAGAGCAAGTATTATGGGGCCACCTCAGCTGGCGTATAAGCAGGACACATCATCACAATCTAACGTGTGAGAGAGAGAAAATAGGAGAGAGAGGGAAGCGGGTGTCTACCGAGATGCTGGCGCAAGGCGGGCGGATGGAGGGCTGCTCGTTTTCATTGATTGCCGATCTCTCCCCCCGCTCCTTGCATTAAATGGTGATTAGACCCACTTGCATTCTCTCTCCACTGGTGACCTGGCGTTTCTTGCGCCGGCTGCCACCGAAATCATAAAACTTGCTCTAACCATCATGTCCGTTTTCTTAGGCATATTTTCTTTAAGGCATTGCTTGCATTGAACCGTGTGTGATAAGGCCTTTGGCCTAGTCTAGTGGTTAGAGTACCCGAGCAGTATCCAATAGATTCGGTTTCGAATCCTTGAAAGACCTTCTGGCTTAGCTTAATGGAGTATCTGAGTAGCACCCAATTTATCGGACTGGTTAAAAATTTTTCTCCAAAGGGTTTCGATAGCTTTAACGCGATTGACGACTTGGTGGAGGTGTTTTGGCAAGGCGAGCGGTTTGCTGGATTTGCGAAGAAAGAAAATGGGGGAAAGCGGAAGGCATTATGGTCATATCATATGCCCAAATAATGAAAAAGAAAAGGAAACATATTAGATAAAAAGAATAAAAAAAGTGACATCATGTTTGGGATGCCAAAACTGCAAAGCTACCATTTCGAATGTCACAATTGCGAAGCCATATGCTTACATATTACTAGCGTAAGTTTCTCTCTATACTCCCTCAGTTCCAAATTGTAAGATACTCTTCTAACTTTTTTGGAAAGTCAAAACATCTCAAATTTAATCAAATTTGTGTAATAAAATACTAGCATTCATGATGCCAAATAAATTGCATTAGTTTCTTTATTAACATTAAATATACCTTCATACATGTAGTATATCTAGTCGGCGCTATAAACCTTTGTGATTCTCTCTATAATTTTGATCAAATACAATTATTTGGTTTTTTAAGAAGGTTGGAATGAATTAAATTTGAAACGGAGAGGGTAAATCAGATTTTTTTAAAAAAATAAAGGGTAAATCGGAGGCACTTGCACTAGCAAAAAGGCCGGTGCCACTGGGATTTAACATTGGAAAAGCGCAGGGCAGTAGAGGATAGGGATGAAGATGGCGCAGGTTGTTGTTATTGTGCATGCGTTTCACTGCACCTCGTGTGAGATGATGAGCATATATACATGGGAACATATCCAGTGGAAACCGACATCTTCATGCAAACTATGCAAACTTAAATCCGAGTCACACGATCTTGATCCAAGAGAGAGCTCATGGGAGCTGGAAGGGGTGATTTGCAAAATTCATGGGAGGTGGGAGGCGTGATTTGCAAAAATGATTTTGCAAATCACTCCTCCCACCTCCTCTGAGCGCCCCGTTGGATCAACATCGTGTGACTCAGATTGAAGTTTCTATAGTTTGCATGGAGAGGTTGGTTTCCACCTGATATGTTGCCTATATACATTGCCAGTGACGGCCACTGTAGCGAACATGGCCTCATATGCCATTAGTCCGAGTTTGATTTTGGTGATGAATGACAACATGATCATTGGGACTCACCATATTGTTTTAGCATGTCTTTGTAGACACCTCTAGGTCCCAAGGATGCAAGAAAACAACATGCCAAAATGCCAAAACAAAGGGTCAAAACCGAGCAAGAAAAGGAAAAGAAAAGACACCGTCGGATGAACCGACGGTATCAATTTAACAAGCGTCAGTGCAATCGTCGGACGAGTTGGTACACAGGGTCAAACCCTAGGTACCGTCGGATGAACCGACGGTCCATTATTTAGTAGCGTCGGACGAGTTGCAGAGGAAGAGTAGAGAAGACAGTAGCACCGGATGATCCGACGGTCTGAGTGGGGACACCATCGGTCTATCCGACACTTAGTTTGAATCAAGATAGAGATGCGCCAAGACGAAGCCTTCAGCACCGGATGATCCGACACCTTGGTAAGGGTGAAGCGTCGGTCTATCCGACGGTTGATTGGAAGCTAACAGAGGCGACTTGGACGCGGGGTCTTTAGCACCGGATGATCCGACGCACCGTCGGTGCATAGCGTCGGAGCAGTTGTGTCAGAGAACCTCAACGGCTAAGTGACGTGGGAGGGGCACCGGATGAACCGACACCCTGGAAAATTTAGCGTCGGATCATCCGACGGTACCTTTTTCAGTGGACGTTAGCCAACAGCTAGTTTGATGCCTTGGGCTATTTATACCTCCTCCACCCACCCATTTGAGGTTGCTGGATTGTGTGGAAGTGCAGAGGAGTTCAAGACACATTGAAGATCATATCCAATCCATCCAAGTGCTTAATTGCTCATCCTTAGACTTGCATATGCTTTGTGTATGTGCTTAGTGCTAGGCTTAGCTTAGAGCTGAGTGAGTGCAAGGTTGTGCCAACCTTGTGAGGTGATTCTTGAGTGAATCCAGTTGTACAAGGTTCGTCGGAAGCCTTGGGGCCTAAGTGGCTCACCGGCAATTGTCATCGACCCTTCGGCTTGGTGTGGAGCGGCGAGGACACTTTGTGCGGGGGACGTGGAGACCCCCTTCCTTGGTGGAGAAGCTCCTTAGTTGAGGCGGCATCAAGGTGACCAAGGGAGCTTGACAAGTGCCTAAGTGGCTAGCCTTTGTGGCGTGTCAAGTGGTGCTCTTGGGAGAGACTTGGTGGCCGGGAAGCAATACTCTTGTGTGAGTGCTTCAACGTGGACTAGGGGTGGCTTAGTGCCTACCGATACCACGGGATAAATCGCGTGTCAAGAGTTTGCTTCCTCTCATCCCCTTTACGTTTCCACATTTACTCTATTGCAATCATTGCTTGCCTTTACTTTCCTAGAGTAGTATCATGCTAGGATTGGCTATAGGTTGCAAACCTTGTTTTGGGATGGGAGTTTCAAACTAGAACAACCATAGTTGCACATATAGATAGTATGTTCTAGTTTACTTTTGTGTAAGTTTTAGTGAGCCATAGGTTAAGGTTTTAAGTTTCCTAATTCACCCCCTCCCCCTCTTAGGCTAACGGGCATCCGATTCCTTTCAAGTGGTATCAGAGCCGGGACTCACTTCCTTCACAAGGATACACCAATTCGATTGGTAAATTGTGAAAACCGGCTCAATTGGAACGGTTAGGCTTCACCGCCTAGTGAGTTGCTCTATAGAGGATGAAAGGGGTGGATACCATAGGTTTGGCTCCACATTTCGATGGCACGAGCTATCCTCGGTGGAAAGTTCTCATGGAGGTCTATCTCCAAGCAAAGGACCTTGATGTTTGGAGAGTCACTAATGAGAGCATGAAAAATGGTACTAGGAAGGAGAAGCAATTTGATGTGATTGCTAAGAGTATCATTTTGTCCTCACTAGATGTAGGCGTTTTCAATAGAGTTTATACTTGTGAAAATGCTCATGAGCTATGGAAAACCATCAAGGAGCAAAATGAGGGTTCAAAAGAAGTTGCTAATGAACACTACAGTTGTCTCCTCGAGGAATTCATTAGCTTTAAGCAACTTGCAAATGAAAATTCCGAATCTATGTACTCACGCCTAAATGTTCTTGTTAATGAGATCAATGCTTTAGGTGTGAAGGATATCACGGACTTGAACATCAACCGCACGATCCTTCAAAGTCTCCGGAAGCCCGATTATGACTTTGTGAAGGCAATCATCTACGAGGAGAAGCTCGAAGATTTGAAGACATCTCATATCTTGAGCAAGATCATTGCACATGAGTTTCAACTTATGCCCAAGTCAAAGAAGGCGCCCCAAGAAAAGCCCCAAGAACCATCCTCTCCAACTACAAGCCATGATCTCTCAAGCCAACAAGAGAAGATGTTGAGTAGGATGGCTACTCATGGAAGCTCAAGCGAGGATGATGGTGATGATGGTGACGATGGAGATTCCTCAAGTGATGAAGAGGTTGAATCCATGGTGGCTGAGTACGTGAAGAAGATCTTCAAGTATGTGAAGAAAGTCAACATGTACGACTACAACGTCCACTTGAGAGAAGGGCGTCATCATCAACACATTAAGTTCACCAAGATCGAGCACAAGCCTAAGAAGAAGGTGGCCAAGGAAAGGAGACCAAGGCAAAGAGCAACTATCGCCATTCGTGAGTGGACAAGTGGTGGAGAATCAAGTTCTTCTAGCTCAAGTGATGAATCAAGAAAGAACTTCACCACCCGCTTCATGCATGGTCCCTCATCATCACCACACATGTGCCTTATGGCCTAAGGTATGGAATGCAATGTAAGTGATGATGAATCCGACACCACCTCTCTTGATGATCTTGTTGAGCTAGTCCATGAGCAAAAAGGAATGATTGAAAAACAAGCTAATGAAATTAAAGAACTCAATGCTCTCAATGATCTTAGTGCCACCCTTGCTACAAATTATGAACATTTGTTGTGCAAATTCAATTTGCTTAGCAAGGAGTGTGATGAGCTAAAATCCAAGCTTGAGAGCAATGAGACTAAAACAAGTAATTACTTTGAGCTCGATGAAACATCTATCCCTTGTGCAATTCCTATCTCCAAGGTAGATGCTTAAACTTCTTGCATTGATTTAATTGATGAATCTTTCTCACCATCTTGCCATGAGAATGTGGTTGTAGAAACATGTGATTATCTCATAGGCAAGGAAAATGATGAGCTCAAGTGATAAGTGAAATGGCTCCAGGAGAGGTTGGCAAACTTGATGGGCAAGGGCAAGAACGATGAAGAACAAGTGGACATCTCTCAAGACATGAAAAGCAAAGTCCAACCTTCTCAAGATAACCGTGAGCCCATGGTGAAGAAGCTTGAGAAGGGTGCAACCGTGACTTGCTACAAGTGTCATGGAGAAGGGCACAAGTTCTACAAATTCCCTCAATTTGTCAAGAAGATGGGCAAGGGCGAGAAGAAGAAGTTGAAGCCGACCATCAAGAGCTCCCTCATCTACACCAAGCCCAACAGCAAGAACAAGACCAAGAGCAACACCTACGTCATCAAGAAGAAGGCAAATGGCAAGGTGGTTGCACACAAGGTTGGGAAGATGAAGGAGGAGCGGGGTTGGAACCAACCCATTTGGGTGCCCAAGGAAGTCATCACTAACATGAAGGGGCCTCAAGTGGTTTGGGCTCCAAAGGCCACTTGAAGGCCTTGAGTGCGGGACTTTGGAGGCTTGGCACAATCAAGATGAGAAGATTCAAGCCTATAAGCCAAGCTTGCAAATTGGACATGTGTTGCCCAAGTTCCCCGGTTGAGGTAATGGAAACTAGTACCCATCTCGTGTATCATTGTAGCTCCATTGCCTTGTTTAGGTTGCATTTGTTGCAATATTTACATATGGTAGGTTGCTTGTGTCATGTGCTAACCCATGAGCAACCTACATGGATTGATTAGTGTGTAGGAAAGCTACACTTGTTCTTTCATGGTGCATGTTTTCATATATATCTTTTTGCATCATGAGCAAGCTATCGGGTTAGATTCCCTTTTGTTTTCATAAACAATGTGCATACATTTGGTTGGTGATTCAAACACTAAATGCACACATTTAGGGGCAGCTCATCCTATGGTTTGGTTATGGGACTAACATTGTTTCAAGCCTATCTTATGTAGTCCCTTGGCGACGCGTTCCGGTGCGGTAATTCATTCTAAGAGAATGCTATTTCACTCTCAATGTGATCTAACATCTCTAAAAGAGTGGATATAGCAATATGAGCTTCATGCTATTGAGTCATGTCCTTGCGAGCTTATGTCTATATAAGTTCAAAGGCGATGTACTCATACAATCCTATTCCTTGTGGTACCCCAAGTGTCTTCTATGCAAGTTTCTTTCAAGTGGTGTCACCTAGTGATATCATTTCCAAGTGTCTCATCTCAATGTGGTGCCAACAAGGTAGAGAAGATCATCCCCCTGAGGTATGCAATGATTAAAAGATTACAAGTGATATCTACAAGTGGTAATGTAACAAGAACCCACTTCTTTTATCTCTTGTCCTTTAAGCTACCTCCTTGCATGATATGCTCTTAGCTTCCTTGTCTTACAAGTTTGTAGTTGTGCACTTGTTTCTCACTACCCTTGTATTACAAGTGGTATCCTTTTGTGCACACACTTAGGGGGAGCTTAGTTTGCATCATGCGAGTCTCATGAGCTTGTGATCCACCTTAGTTATTCTCACATGTGGTATCTTCATTGATGTCATACATATGGATCATGGATCATGCGGCTTTCTCCCTTGCATTTAACATTTCTCCTTTGAGCTATGGGCTAGGTCTTGCTAGTTTCCTTGGACCCCTTTTGTTTTAGACTTTTTGGAGATTTTAATCCAAAGGGGGAGAATGTGAGACCAAAGCAAGCTTGTGGCTTAAGCTTACAAGTGGTCTCAAGGATATGAGACCAAAGGGGGAGAATGTGAACATGAAGATCAAAAAGGGGGAAGTTTGATCTAGGGGGAGTTTGGATGATGGTAAGCATCCAAGCAAGTGTAAGTGGTTCTAATTCTGTCAATTTTTGCAAATTTATACTTGCTTTGGTTGTGTTGTCATAAATCACCAAAAAGGGGGAGATTGTAGCGAACATGGCCTCATATGCCATTAGTTCGAGTTTGATTTTGGTGATGAATGACAACATGATCATTGGGACTAACCATATTGTTTTAGCATGTCTTTGTAGACACCTCTAGATCCCAAGGATGCAAGAAAACCACATGACAAAATGCCAAAATAAAGGGTCAAAACCGAGCAAGAAAAGGAAAAGAAAAGACACTGTCGGATGAATCGACAGTATCAATTTAACAAGCATCGGTGCAATCGTCGGACGAGTTGGTACACAGGGTCAAACCTTAGGTACCGTCAGATGAACCGACAGTCCATTATTTTGTAGCGTCAGACGAGTTGCAGAGCAACAGCAGCGAAGACAGTAGAACCGGATGATCCGACGGTCTGAGTGGGGACACCGTCGGTCTATTTGACGCTCAGTTTGAATCAAGACAGAGACGCGCCAAGACGAAGCCTTCAGCACCGGATGATCCGACGCCTTGGTAAGGGTGAAGCGTCGGTCTATCCGACGGTTGATTGGAAGCTAACAGAGGCGACTTGGACGCGGGGTCTTCAGCACCGGATGATCCGACGCACCGTCAGTGCATAGCGTCGGAGCAGTTTGTCAGAGAACCTCAGCGGCTAAGTGATGTGGGAGGGGCACCGGATGAACCGACGCCCTGGAAAATTTAGCGTCGGATCATCCGATGGTACCTTTTTCAGTGGACGTTAGCCAACGGCTAGTTTTGATGCCTTGGGCTATTTATACCTCCTCCACCTGCCCATTTGAGGTTGCTGGATTGTGTGGAAGTGCAGAGGAGTTCAAGACACATTGAAGATCATATCCAATCCATCCAAGTCCTTAATTGCTCATCCTTAGACTTGCATATGCTTTGTGTATGTGCTTAGTGCTAGGCTTAGCTTAGAGCTGAGTGAGTGCAAGGTTGTGCCAACCTTGTGAGGTGATTCTTGAGTGAATCCAGTTGTACAAGGTTCGCCGGAAGCCTTGGGACCTAAGTGGCTCACCGGCAATCGTCATCGACCCTCCGGCTTCGTGTGGAGCGGCGAGGACACTTTGTGCGGGGGACGTGGAGACCCCCTTCCTTAGTGGAGAAGCTCCTTAGTTGAGGTGGCATCAAGGTGACCAAGGGAGCTTGACAAGTGCCTAAGTGGCTAGCCTTTGTGGCGTGTCAAGTGGTGCTCTTGGGAGAGACTTGGTGGCCGGGAAGCAATACTCTTGTGTGAGTGCTTCAACGTGGACTAGGGGTGGCTTAGTGCCTACTGATACCACGGGATAAATCGTGTGTCAAGAGTTTGCTTCCTCTCATCCCCTTTACGTTTCCGCATTTACTCTATTGCAATCTTTGCTTGCCTTTACTTTCCTAGAGTAGTATCGTGCTAGGATTGGCTATAGGTTGCAAACCTTGTTTTGGGATGGGAGTTTCAAACTAGAACAACCATAGTTGCACATATTGATAGTATGTTCTAGTTTACTTTTGTGTAAGTTTTAGTGAGCCATAGGTTAAGGTTTTAAGTTGCCTAATTCATCCCCTCGCCCTCTTAGGCTAACGGGCATCCGATTCCTTACAGCCACTTAACTAGCTAGCTAGATTGACGCACGACATTCACATATCTGATCAGGCGCATTTCACGCCATGACGGCTAGAGCTAGGAAGATGACCTAACTTGTGTGACATGCGGATCGGATTAGCATTGCTTCTCGGGGATCTTCTTGGAGGTGGATCATGTTATATTTATCAAAATATTCGTCATTAATTTTTTTCTACAACTTTGAACATTCGTATTATTAAAGAAAGTTGTAAGTATTATTCACTATATTTGTGACACGCTTTACTAATATATGTATTTTAGTATGATTTAAAAAAATAATAGATCAACTTAGTTGTTGGGTTTACCAAACCGGGACTAATTACTGGTATTACGATCTGGACGGATGACTCCCAAAAGTTACAAGTATCCTAAAATTTTCCTTTGTATGATTTCTCTTTGTACGTTTGCAATACATTTTAAATAAGATGAATACAAAGGAAAATTTATACAAAGCGAAATTATACAAAGAGAAATTTATTCAAACAGCTCTCTTTGGCCTGGATTATACATCTCTTTGTATAATTTCTCTTTGTATAAATTATAGCCCTATAGCCTAGTGGTTACAAGATTTCCGGTAGCACCTCAGGTCCTGGGTTCGACTCCTCGTGGGAGCGAATTTCTCAAGATTTAACGACATTTGTGTTTTCAATGGTAGGCGACGTTCCTATCAACAATGAGGCACCTGTGATGACTTCGTCAATCTTGAGGATTTGCCAGCACACGGATGAGTGTGCGTGTGTTGTGAGTGTCTCTTGAGGACCAGGAGCGTCCCAGTGGTCGATGGATGACCGCTCCTCAGTGATGAGTGATTGACAACGGGTGTTGGACTGACTCTTGGCTTAGTGCGCAGGTGTAGGCTGCGGCCTAGTTCGGGTTGTTGCAGGTGAAGAACGGGCGCGAAAGGTCTTCAGCCTTGAGGGGCCTCCGGGAGATGGAGAGACAAGTAGGCTCGGTTCGAGGGACCCGGTGGACAGCGGGGACTAGGTGCGGGCCACATGGTGGTGATACGAGCAAGACGAAGTCATGGACAATCGAGCCGGTGCACGGTGGCGGTCGAGTCAAGTGTTTGGCGGGAGGCCGGACCGAGCACGCGGGGTTTGGTGGTTTTCCCACAAAACCATCGGCGGACGGTTTCTTGGTTTGGGCCTCAAAACCAAGTCCGAGGGCCCAACATGACGGAGACGGGATCCGGGCGTGTCGGGAAGCTTCGAGGCGGAGGACACGCGGCGGGATCGCATGGCTTGCGTCGGGAGGACGCGGGGTGCGGCAAAGGCGTGGCCGTCCGATGGCAAGACCCACAAACGTTACCAAAATGCCCCTACATGGGTTGTATCGCCAGTAGTGTAGTTAGGGGTAGTCGAGTCATTTACCACTCCGGCGGGACCTGATATATAAGCCATGAGTGTGTGTGGATGGCTCTCTCTCTCCGCGACTTAGGGTTTCATTTCCTCCCTCCTCTTTCTCATTTTCGTAGCTATTTTTCCTTCTATTTTCTCTAGGCTAGCATGAGAGCTTCATGAGAGATTTGTTGAGAGGGATGGGTGCTAGGGCGGCATGCTAGACCTTGTGAATCTTTCCTGGTTTGTATAGAAGATTCGGGGTTGTTTTTCGTGGCTTTTCGTGCTTGTTTTCGTGCCTTTGTTCCCGGTGTGATTCCGCGGATTTGAGTGGGTTTCTCCCCGGATTTCTTTGAGGGAAACATGGATAGATGTCTTGTGCATCTTTGTGCTTGATCTTGTGCCCTCAAACGCCGGGAAACCACTTCGATTCGTGAGTTTTCGTTCGGTGCTCTAGTTTTTGGTGGTGCTCAAAGGATTCGCGATTCCGGTGATTTAGGGAGTTAGGAGGCAAGATTTTTGGGCTATAGCATCCTTGTGTGACGCTTTTCAAGTACCCAAACCCTTGTTTCTACAGCTTCAACCGTTTGGGAAATCCGATGATGATTTGGGGGAGTTGACTTTCGGGGTCGGGCGTTTTCAGCTCTGTCCGCACCTGGCGGACGGTCCGCGAGGACCAGGCGGACGGTCCGCGCGGCTAGGGTTCGTCCCGTGTTCTTCGTGTTCTTGCTCGTCTTTCGTTTCGATCCGTCACGATTTTGGTTTTCGGTTGGACGGAGTTTCGGACGGTCCGCAGCAGAGGGCGGACGGTCTGCGGTGCCTGGCGGACAGTCCGCGTGCTCCCCGCAGACGGTCCGTGGTTCGTGGGTTGCTTCGGTTGGTTCCGTGTGATTTAACGGACGGTTCGCGGCTCAGGCCGGACGGTCCGCGGTTCGGGTGCGGACGGTCCGCGGCACCCGGCCAGACGGTCCGCGCGGCCCTTTGCGAACGGTCCGCCCTGTCTGGCCGGACGGTCTGCCTGAGGCTGAGCGCTTTGCTTCTTGGTTCGATTCCTTCCCTCCTTCTTTCGTGCTTCCGCGTGTGCTTCAAGGAATCGTTCCTAGGACTAGAGGTTGATCCATAACCTCGTGGTCTTGGAGATTGGTGCGTGATTCGATCCATCGCTTGTGTGTGACCGAAATTTGAGTAGGGCATAGGCCGGGTTCTTTGGGAAGATTTTTTACCGGCTCCTATTCACTCCCCCCCTCTCTAGTCGCCATCTGATCCTTCAATTGGTATCAGAGCTTGGTGCCGGATTCTTTGCGACTTTGACAAGTCCCGAATCCTAAGATGGCGTACGTTGAGCGGGGCGGTCCGCCGCACTTCGATGGCAAGGGTTACCACAAGTGGGCGGCTCGTATGATGATCTTTCTTCGTGGGAAGTCGTTGGATTTCATTGTGCTTGACAAGACCTATGCTATTCCGGTCAACATCCATACTCTTATGGTGACCGATGCCGGTGCTAAGGCCAAGTATGAGGCTAATGCAAAAGCCGTTGATCACTTGGTCCGGAGCTTGTGTGATCCAGAGTTTGAGCGTGTTCGCCATTTGAATCTTGCTTGGCAAATTTGGGAAAAGTTGTTGGTTGCTCACAGTGGTGATAACCATGTGAAGGCTTGCCTCTTTGTCTCTTACCGGATGCAATATGAGAATTTCACTCCACTTCCCGGTGAGGACATTGATGCGTTGTTTCAGAGGTTCACCGCCATCGTGAACAACATGAAAGCTAATGTTGAGGATTTTCCTTACACCGAGCATGATCAGGCTTTGAAGCTCTTGCATGTCTTGGACCCGAGTGTTTGGGGTGCTAAGGTTGAGGCCATCAAGGAGTTTGGACATTATTTGACTATTGAGTTGGATGACCTCTTTTCTAAGCTCAAGTCGGCTGAGGTTGACAGGAAGTTGCAATCCAAGCATGAGGGCTCGACTGACCATAGTCTTGCTCTTGTGGGCGGATCAAAGGGCAAATCTAACCCTTCCCGTCGACAGTTTTCCTTGTCTTCTCTCATGTCCATTCCAGATGAGGAGTTTGATGTGCTGGGCGAGGAGGAGCTGGCCTTGCTTTCAAGAAGGTTTGAACGACTACACGAGAGTCGGAGGAACACAAGGCGGAGCTCAGGGACGTGCTACAAGTGTGGCAAGCGTGGCCACTTCATCGCCGAGTGCCCGGAAGCGGAGGAGAACAAGTACAATGTGAACGAGTACAAGGCGCACCCGAGGCGTGAAGACAAGTACTCCTCCAAGGGCAAGCACTTCAACAAGTCCAAGAGCAAGGACAAGGACAAGCGGCGACCAAGCAAGAGCAGCTACAAGAAGAACAAGGCAAGAGCGATGGTGGCCGGTGCGAGCGACGTCGACTCAAGCTCAAGCGAGGAGCGCTCAAGCTCAAGCGGCCGAAGATGAAGACGCCGGAAGGCGCAACGGCAAGAAGAGTGCAAGCCGGAACCTCAGCGGGCTGAGCTGTGTGGCGCTCGAGGGCTTTTGTGGCATGGCCCATAGCTCAAGCCTCAAGAAGAGCGAGAAGGAAGACAGCGACTCCGACTCTGAGGATGAGGTAAACCGTGACCCCGACTCTTTGCTTGCTGAGATTGCTAGGTTGAATGGTTTGCTTGATAACCGTGATAGTGTGCTGAGAGATGCCAAAAAGATGAGGAAAGATCTTAGGGCTCAGCTTGAGAATGCTAGCGAGAAAGTAGGAGAGTTAGAGTCAAAATTGCTTGAATTGAAACTTGAGAATGACTCTTTGAAACTTGCTCCTACTACTCCTGATGATGTTGAATGTGTTGAATGTGATGCTTGGTTGAATGAGATCAAAATGCTTAATGAGAAGAATGCTTCTACTTTGGCTCAACTAGATGCTCTTAGGACTGAATATGATGAGCTTAAGGCTAGACCTACTTTGCTTGGTGCTTGCAAATCATGTCCTACTATGCATGCTAAGCTTGTTGATGCTCGTTCTACCATTAGTTCTTTGGAAGCATCTTTGAAATCTCCTGTTGCAAATGCATGTTCTAGCTGTGATGAAGTTACTTTGCGCAATCTTGAACTTACTTCCCGTTTGGATGTCATCTATGAGGAGAATGACTATTTGAGGAAGGTGTTGGGTTGGTTGTACGGGCAGGGAACCTCAATTGAAAATCATGATTGAGGAGTTCAAGAGAGCTGATGGTCGTGGTTTGGGTTTTGAGAAGTTGGGTGAGAAAGTGGGAGAGAATAGTGGGGAGAGTGTGTATGAGAAGTGTGTTGAGTCTAACCCCGAGTTTGAGGTGATCGGAGAGATCCAAGTCCCACTTCCAAAAGCACCCAAGAACTCTTTCACACCAAAGCCTAACCACCTTTGCAACAAGCTTGACACAACCCAAGATCCACCCAAATTCCCACCTAAGACAAATGGTTTCCAGAAACCGGTGAAGTTTGTGGGTGAGAAGGGTGAGAAGCCTAGAGAGAAGCCAGAGCCAAAACCAAAACCCATCCCCTTCAGGTGTGAGTATTGTGGCAAGGAGAGACATCTTGCAGAGTTTTGCTACAAGAGGAAGAGGGATGAGAGGCTTGCTAGGGAGCAAGCAAACCAGGACAGGTATCGCCAGTCTCGCGGTATTCCTGAGCCTAGAGTGCCACTTCCACGGGGTGTGGGAAGTGTGAGGAGTGTTGGAAGGTTCCCACAGAGAGGTGGTAGTGAGAGGTCTGTCAGGAGAGATGATAGTGTGCGTGCTGGTGAGAGGCTTGGTCGGGCTCGTGGTGGTTCTGCTGGACGTCCTCCTACTCGTCCTCAGTACGGGTTTAGGGGAGATGATCGCAGCTTTGGGTTCCAGAGGAACTACGGACCATGTTTTTCCCCTCGTGGTGCTCGTACTCCTGCCATGGGACATGGGAAGTTTGGTGGCAAGGGAGTGATGTTTGCTAACCCCTCTTTTGAGCAGATGGCTCGACACTGGTTTAACTTTCTTTGTGCTAACCCCAGTGTCGAGTCGCTAGCTCACTCTCGTTCTTGTTTCGATCTGGCAGGGGAGGCTTGGAGGACATTTGGTTGATCGACTCCGGGTGTTCTCGACACATGACCGGAGATAAGAAGTGGTTCTCCAGCCTCACCCCAGTGAAGGAAAAGATGTACATCACATTTGGGGACAATGGACGAGGTAGGGTCGTTGTCTCGAGGGTGTTGTGCATGTGAGTGACAAGGTAACGTTGAAGAGAGTGGCTCTTGTGAAGTCTTTGGGTTTTAATTTGCTTTCGGTCTCTCGGTTGCTTGATGAGGGTTTTGAGGTGCGTTTCAAGTCCGGCGAGTCTCGTTTGCTTGATTCTCGAGGTGATCTTGTACGTATGATCATCCCCGAGGGTCGATTTTCGTGGCTGATTTCTCTCGTTCTTTGGGTCCCGCTCGGTCGTTTGATGGCCGGTCCTTCTTCGATTTGTGGAAATGGCATAGGCGGTTGGGACACTTGAGCTTTGATTTGGTTTCCCGCTTGAGTGGTCTTGACCTTGTCCGAGGATTGCCGAGGTTGAAGCTTGAGAAGGATTTGGTTTGTGCTCCTTGTAGGCATGGTAAGATGAAGGATCAGATGACGACTAGAGAGGGGGGGAGTGAATAGGAGCCGGTAAAAATTCTTCCCAAAGAACCCGGCCTATGTCCTACTCAAATCCCGGTCACACACGAGCGATGGATCGAATCACGCACCAATCGCCAAGACCACGAGGTTATGGATCAACCTCTAGCCTTAGGAACGATTCCTCAAAGCACACGCGGAAGCACTAGAAAGGGAGGAAGGAATCGAACCAAGAAGCAAAGCACACAAAGCTCGGCGGACCGTCCGCGCAAGGGGGGGGCGACCGTCCGCAAGAGCCGCGCGGACCGTCCGGCCGGTATCGCGGACCGTCCGCACCCGGCCGCGGACCGTCCGCCTTAGCCGCGGACCGTCCGTTAATTTACACGGAACGACCCAAAGACACCGCGTGTCACGGACCGTCCGCGGGGAGCACGCGGACCGTCCGCCTAGCACCCGCGGACCGTCCGCCCGACACCGCGGACTGTCCGAAACTTCGTCCAACCAAAAACCAAAATCACAACGGATCGAAACAAAGGACGAGCAAGAACACGAAGAACACGGGATGAATCGGACCGCCGCGCGACCGTCCGCCGGAGGCCGCGCGCGCCGACGGCCCCGCCGAACGGAAGAAAAAAAATGCCCGACCTCGAAAGTCAACTCCCCCAAATCATCATCGGATTTCCCAAACGGTTGAAGCTGTGGAGACAAGGGTTTGGGTACTTGAAAAGCGTCACACACGGATGCTATAGCCCAAAAATCTTGCCTCGTAACTCCCTAAATCACCGGGAATCGCGAATCCTTTGAGCACCACCAAAACCTAGAGCACCGAACGAAAACTCACGAATCGAAGTTGTTTCCCGGCGTTTGAGGGCACAAGATCAAGCACAAAGATGCACAAGACATCTATCCATGTTTCCCTCAAAGAAATCCGGGAAGAAACTCACTCAAATCCGCGGAATCACACCGAGAACAAAGGCACGAAAATAGGCACAAAAAAAAGGCACGAAAAACAACCCCGAATCTTCTATACAAACCAGGAAAGATTCACAAGGTCTAGCATGCCGCCCTAGCATCCATCCCTCTCAACAAATCTCTCATGAAGCTCTCATGCTAGCCTAGGGAAAAATGGAAGAAAAATGGCTACGAAAATGAGAAAGAGAAGGGGGGAAATGAAACCCTAAGTCGCGGAGAGAGAGAGCCATCAACACACACTCCAGGCTTATATATCAGGTCCCGCCGGAGTGGTAAATGACTCGACTACCCCTAACTACACAACTGGCGATACAACCCACGTAGGGGCATTTTGGTAATGTTTGTGGGTCTTGCCATCGGACGGCCACGCCTTTGCCGCACCCCGCGTCCTCCCGACGCAAACCATGCGATCCCACCGCGTGTCCTCCGCTTCGAAGCTTCCCGACACGCCCGGATCCCGTCTCCGTCGTGTTGGGCCCTCGGACTTGGTTTTGAGGCCCAAACCAAGAAACCGTCCGCCGATGGTTTTGTGGGCAAACCACCAAACCCCGCGTGCCCGGTCCGGCCTCCCGCCAAACCACTTGACTTGACCGCCACCGTGCACCGGCTCATCTGTCCATGACTTCGTCTTGCTTGTGTCGCCACCATGTGACCCGCACCCGGGCCCCGCTCGTCCACCGGGTCCCTCGAACCGAGCCTACTTGTCTCTCCATCTCCCGAGGCCCCTCAAGGCCGAAGACCTTTCGCGCCCGTTCTTCACCCGCAACAACACGAACTAGGCCGCGGCCTACACCGCGCGCACTAAGCCAAGAGTCAGTCCAACACCCGTTGTCAATCACTCATCACTAAGGAGCGGTCATCCACCGACCACTGGGACGCTCCTGGTCCACAATCTCCCCCTTGATGAGTGCATTGACAACACACAACGCGAAATGAAATTCAGAGAAAAAGAGAAATAAAGAAGAAAGAAAAACGAAGAAGCTCAACTCATGACCAAAGCCGAAGAAAGACAAAGAAAGGTCACAAGCTAAGCAAAGCACAAAATCCACACCGAAAACAAGAAGAAAGCTCCCCCGAACAAATGCAAGCTCCCCCGAACATGTGGATGCAAACTCATGCAAACTCCCAAATTTCAGCTCACCTTTCTGAATTTTCATTAAGCTCACCTTTTCTCCCCCTTGTTGACAATGTATGAATCAAGATGAAAATGCAGCAATGCAAAGCATATAGACAACTACATGAGCTTCTCAAATAGGCCAAATCTAGTGTCAAAGGCTAAAAATGAGACAAAGATCACACACATGAATCACAGCATAGTCAAAGCATTGCCACAAGTAATATATGAAAATACAAGCATGTGACAAAGCAAAATTTTCAGATTTAAGCAATTTTACCAAAAGAAGACTCGCTTCACATGTAAAAGCCTATCCATGTCACACTTGAGCCACAAACATGCATATTACTCAAAGATCATACAAGGATATCAAATTCTCAAGCAAAAGATCATGGCAAACACCCATAAAGCAAAGCATGTCATGTCAAAGCTCATGAGCCATGTGTCCACTTCGGGGAGACTTCTCCACCGGTGAACATCATGCAACATGTTTTGCACCCATATGTGAAAGATAAGACATTTTAAACATAGACATGATGGATGGAGCATTTTTCAAGCATTATGCACTTCTTTTCAAGATTAATTCATTTCATGGTACATGAAGTGCCTTTGCGGCAAAAAGAAGCTTATGCTCCCCCATGAATGCAACATAGGCTAAACATTCACAATGATATCCGGCCTTTGGCCCAAATGCAAGAACAGGCATCCAAGCACAATCTAAGCATGAAAAGCATATTTAGACCAAATTGTGACATGGATACACAACTACACACGAGTGGAGCATATTTCATCAAAAAAAAAATTAGTCAAGTTAAGCATTTATCTCAAAGGGGCTATCTCACCACACAAATATCTCAAATATTCCAAGAGCATAGCCTCACATCACCATTTCTCCACACATATAACCAATATCTCACAAATAGCCAAAGAAACTCAAATATGGCATATGAAAGAAGCTCATCATCCTAAAATGCAATATGACACAAATGCAACATGATATATGACAAGATGGCTATCCTACCATGGTTTATACATCAAGCAAAGCATGTATATACATCAAAGTAAAACATGGTATGATACATATGGTACAAAAGGAAATCCCCCAAGAATCAACTAGAAAGGGCAACAAACCCCAAGTTCCCCCGCAAGCGCACAAAGGTAGCTTGGTCGAGAGGCTTTGTAAAGATGCTCGGCTAGCCGATCTTGGGTAGGGACATGGCTCAAAACGATGGTTCCTTTCTCCACATTGTCCCTCGAGAAATGATACCTCACCTCTATGTGTTTGGTTCTGGAGTGAAGCACTTGGGTTTTTGGCTACGCTTATGGCACCGGTGCTATCACAAAGAAGTGGGATCTGGGTGCACTCCTCACCAAAGTCTCTCAAAGTGTAGGAAATCCACAACAAGCGGGAACGACAACTCGCGGCAAAGCAACATACTCCGCCTCGGTGGTAGACCGAGCTACACTAGATCGCTTGCGGGAAGACCATGAGACCAACGAAGAACCAAGAAACCGACAAGTGCCGGACGTAGACTTCCTCTCGACTCGACAACCAAAGCAAAATCCGCATCGAAAAACCATGAAGAGAAAGAGTCGAGGAGGAAGAATACCAAAGGCCAAGACCAGGGGCAGACTGTAGGTACCTGAAAATCCTCTTGACGGCCTGTCGATGTGACGTCCTCGGCGAAGCCTGAAAACGAGCGCACAGACACACGCTGAACTGTATGTCTGGCCTCGTCGCCGTCAAGTAGAGGAGGGAGCCGATCATGCTCCTGTACTCCCGCTGGTCCACTGGTTCTCCGTCCTCATTCGCATCCAAAGTGGCCGTACTCCCCATGGGAGTCGACATCGGCTTCACATCTTGCATCTGGAACTTCTTCGAAAGATGTCTTTCGTGTACTTGGTCCGGTGCACAAATGTACCGTCCTTCACTTGCTTGATCTCGGCACCGAGAAAATACCGCAACTCGCCCATCATGCTCATCTCGAACTCCCCGCTCATCTCATCCGCAAACTTGGCAACAAGGTTATGTGACGAGCCACCAAAGACAATATCATCCACGTATATCCGAACAATCAACAAGTCATTTCCATGCTTGAGGAGAAACAAGGTTCTATCCACGGTACCCATTACAAACCCTCTCGCTCAAAAGAAAACCTCTCAATCTCCCATAGCAAGCACGGGCGCCCGTTTCAACCCATGCGCAGCCCTTTTCAACCCGTATACCCCGTGTGGGTACAACTCGCTCTCAAACCCCGTGTGGTCGCTTCACATACACCTCCTCCTCTATGACCCCATTCGTAAAAGCACTCTTCACGTCCATCCGAAACAACTTGAACCCTTTAGCCACGGCAAAGGCTAGAAGGATTCGAATTGCCTCAAGACGGGCCACGGGAGCAAAGGTCTCCTCGTAGTCGATCCCCTCCCCTTCGACTAAACCCCCGAGCAACAAGTCCGGACTTGTTCCTCACAACCATCCCATTCTCTCCCTCTTTGTTCTTCCAAACCCACTTGGTTCCTATGGGATGGCAATTTGGAGGTGGTTCAACTAACTCCCACACACGGTTCCTCTCAAAGTTTTCCAACTCCTCATGCATAGAATTGACCCGTTTGCATCGGATAAAGCATGTCCAATGTCCTTGGGCTCAAAAGTAGCAACAAAAGCAGCATGAGCAAAATGAGAGGAATTCTCGGACCTCGACCGGTGTAGTGCGTTCATTGATGTCTCCAATGATCTTCGACGGGGGATGCACTTCTTGAATCCCGCTGGGGAGCCTCACGCCTCGAGACTACCTCCCCCTCAATGTCGGCCTTCTCTGCTTTGGTCCTCTTGTTGCACCGTCGTTGTCCATGAAGTAGACGGTCCATGCTCCAAAGTGCTCGTAGGGGAAGTAGTGGGTACATGCTCGGCTTCAGGCGCATGGTTCTCCCCATCATCATCTCCGCCTTCATCTTTCTCCTCTTCAAAGAGGTCCTCGGCCATCTCTTCATCACCGCACATTCAAAGCCAAGAGAGGTACATGGCATTGTCTCGTCGAAGGTTACCTCGCAAGTCTCCTTGATTTTGTTAGTCTCAAGGTTAAGCACCCTATAGGCTCTAGAGTGGTTAGCATATCCAAAGAAAATACCATCACTAGACCTAGCCTCAAACTTGTCGAGTTTTCCCTTCTTCAAAATAAAGCACTTGCGGCCAAAAACTCCGAAGTGACTCACCTTGGGTGCCCGACCATGCATAAGCTCGTAACGGGTCTTCTTCTTGAAAGCTCTCAATAAAATCCGATTGGAAACATGACAAGCTGTATTGACCGCCTCAGCCCAAAACCTCCTAGGAGTCCTGTGCTCATCGAGCATCGTCCTAGCCATCTCACAAAGAGTCCGATTTTTCCTTTCCACGACTCCATTTTGAGGGGGCACATAAGGGGTCGAATATTGATGTTCAAGACCTAGATCACGACAAAAGGCATCAAAACGAGAGTTCTTGAACTCAGAGCCATTATCACTGCGGATAGCTCGAATAGCATTCCCATGCCTCTCGTTTTTCAACCTCATGATCAGATCTCGAACAAAGCCAAAAGTCTCACTCTTATCCTCCAAGAAGAACACCCAGGCATAGCGAGAGTAATCGTCCACCACAACAAGGACATACCACTTCCCACCCACCGAGCGAACTCGAGGCGGCCCAACAAGGTCCATATGCAACGGCTACGTCGGACGCTCGGTCATGACATCGGTCAGGGGTGGATGGGGAGTGGCTACCATCTTACCATGCCTACAAGGAGCACAAACCAAATCCTTCTCAAACTTCAACTTCGGCAATCCTCGGACAAGGTCAAGACCACTCAAGCGGGAAACCAAATCAAAGCTCAAGTGTCCCAACCGCCTATGCCATTTCCACAAATCGAAGACGGACCGGCCATCAAACAACGAGCGAGGACCCAAAGAGCGAGAGAAATCGCCACGAAAATCGACCCTCGGGGATGATCATACGGACAAGATCACCTCGAGAATCAAGCAAACGAGACTCGCCGGACTTGAAACGCACCTCAAAACCCTCATCAAGCAAGCGAGAAACCGAAAGCAAATTGAAACCCAAAGACTTCACAAGAGCCACTCTCTTCAACGTTACCTTGTCACTCACATGCACAACACCCTCGAAAGGCACCCTACCTCGTCCATTGTCCCCAAATGTAATGTACATCTTTTCCTTCATCGGGGTGAGGTGGAGAACCACTTCTTATCTCCCGGTCATGTGTCGAGAACACCGGAGTCGATCAACCAAATGTTCTCCAAGCCTCCGCTGCGGTCGAAACAAGAACGAGAAT
Organism: Cenchrus americanus; assembly: GCA_947561735.1. NCBI lineage: Eukaryota > Viridiplantae > Streptophyta > Magnoliopsida > Poales > Poaceae > Cenchrus > Cenchrus americanus. The sequence continues at coordinate 91,332,062 of OX387245.1, read as the reverse complement.
GAGCTAGCGACTCGACACCGGGGTTAGCACGAGAGAAAGTTAAACCCAGGTGTCGAGCCATCCGCTCAAAAGAGGGGTTAGCAAACATCACTCCCTTGCCACCAAACTTCCCATGTCCCATGGGAGGAGTACGAGCACCACGAGGGGGAAAACGTGGTCCGTAGTTCCTCTGGAACCCAAAGCTGCGATCATCTCCCCTAAACCCGTACTGAGGACGAGTAGGAGGACGTCCAGCAAACCTACCCCGAGCCCGACCAAACCTCTCACCAGCACGCACACCATCATCTCTCCTGACAAACCTCTCACCACCACCACCTCTCTGTGGGAACCTGCCAACACTCCTCACACTTCCCACACCCCGTGGAAGTGGCACTCTAGGCTCGGGGGAATACCGCGAGGCTGGCGATGCTCGTCTGGTTTGCTTGCTCCCTAGCAAGCCTCTCATCCCTCTTCCTCTTGTAGCAAAACTTCGCAAGATGCCTCTCCCTTGCCACAATACTCACACCCGAAGGGGATGGGTTTTGGTTTTGGCTCCAGCTTCTCTCTAGACTTCTCACCCTTCTCACCCACAAACTTCACTTTGGTTTACGGAAATCATTTGTCTTAGGTGGGAATTTGGGTGGATCTTGGGTTGTGTCAAGCTTGTTGCAAAGGTGGTTGGGTTTTGGTGTGAAAGAGTTCTTGGGTGCTTTTGGGAGTGGGACTTGGATCTCTCCGATCACCTCAAACTCGGGGTTAGACTCAACACACTTCTCATACACACTCTCCCCCCTTGTTTCTCTCCCACTTTCTCACCCAACTTCTCAAACCCCAAGCCACGACCATCAGCTCTCTTGAACTCCTCAATCATGATTTTCAATTGAGGTTCACCTCGAGACAACCAACCCAACACTTTCCTCAAATAGTCATTCTCCTCATAGATGACATCCAAACGGGAAGTAAGTTCAAGATTACGCAAAGTGACTTCATCACGGCTCGAACATGCATTTGCAACGGGAGATTTCAAAGATGCTTCCAAAGAACTAATGGTAGAACGAGCATCGACAAGCTTAATGCATAGTAGGACATGATTTGCAAGCACCAAGCAAAGTGGGTCTAGCCTTAAGCTCATCATGTCTACCCTAAGAGCATCTAGTTGAGCCAAAATAGAAGCATTCTTTTCATTAAGGCCTTGATCTCATTCAACCAAGCATCACATTCAACACATCTAACATCATCGGAGAAGCAGAGTGTTTCAAAGAGTCTGTCTCAAGTTTCAATTCAAGCAATTTTGACTCTAAATCTCCTACTTTCTCACTAGCATTCTCAAGCCGAGCCCTAAGATCTTTCCTCATCTTTTTGGCATCTCTCAAAGACACTATCACGGTCAAGCAAGCCATTCAACCCAGCAATCTCAAAGAAGGGGAAGAGTCGGGATCACTTCGCTTACCTCATCCTCCGAGTCGAGTCGCCGTCCTCCTTCACACTCTTTGCCGCCGGAAGCAGGCCATGCCACAAAGCCTCGAGCGCCACACAGCCTCGCCCGCTCGAGGTTCCGCTTGCACTCTTCTTGCCACCGCGCCTCCCGCGTCTTCATCTTCGCCGCTTGAGCTTGACTCGCTCCTCGCTTTGCCGGAGTCTACGCCGCTCGCACCCGCCACCATCGCTCTTGCCTCGTTCTTCTTGTAGGTGCTCTTGCCTCGCCGCCTTGTCCTTGTCCTTGCTCTTGGACTTGTTGAAGTGCTTGCCCTTGGAGGAGTACTTGTCTTCACGCCTCGGATGCGCCTTGTACTCGTTCACCTTGTACTTGTTCTCCTCCGTCTCCGGCACTCGCGCGATGAAGTGGCCACGCTTGCCACACTTGTAGCACGTCCCCGAGCTCCGCCTTGCGTTCCTCCTCCGACTCTCGTGTAGTCGTTCAAACCTTCTTGAGAGCAAGGCCGCCCTCCTCCTCGCCCAAGACATCAAACTCCTCATCCGGAATGGACATAAGAGAGGACAAAGAAAACGTCGACAGAAGGGTTAGGATTTGCCCTTTGATCCTCCCACAAGAGCAAGACTATGGTCACCGAGCCCTCATGCTTGGATAGCAACCTTCCGTCAACCTCGGCCCGACTTGAGCTTAGAAAGAGGTCATCCAACTAATAGTCAAATAGTCTCGCACTTGATGGCCTCAACCTTAAAGTACCCCAAACACTTGGGTCCAAGACATGCAAGAGCTTCAAAGCCCGATCATGCTCTAATACGAAAATCCTCAACATTAGCCTTCATGTTGTTCACGATGGCGTGAACCTTCCGAAACATCGCATCAATGTCCTCACCGAAGTGGAGTGAAATTCTCAGATGTCAGATCCCAGAAGAGACAAAGAGGCGAGCTCTCACATGGTTATCACCACCGTGAGCAACCAACAACTTATCCCAAATTTGCCAAGCAAGATTCAAATGGCGAACACGCTCAAACTCGATCACAAGCTTCGCACAAGTGATCAACGGCTTTTGCATTAGCCTCATACTTGGCCTTGGCATCGCACGGCCACCATAAGAGTATGGATGTTGACCGAATAGCATATGTCTTGTCATGCACAATAAAATCCAACAAACCTTTCCTCGAAGAAAATCATCATACGAGCCGCCCACTTGTGGTAACCCTTGCCATCGAAGTGCGGCGGACCGCCCCGCCAACGTACGCCATCTTAGGATTCAAGACTTGTCAAAGTCGCAAAGAATCCGGCACCAAGCTCGATACCACTGAAGGATTCGATGGCGACTAGAGAGGGGGGAGCATCAGAGCCTCTGTGTCTTTCCCAAAGAACCCGCCTATGTCCTACTCAAATCCACACACGAGCGATGGATCGAATCACGCACCAATCGCCAAGACCACGAGGTTATGGATCAACCTCTAGCCTTAGAACGATTCCTCAAAGCACACGCGAAGCACTAGAAAGGGAGGAAGGAATCGAACCAAGAAGCAAAGCACACAGCCCGGCGGACCGTCCGCGCAAGGGGGGCGACCGTCCGCAAGAGCCGCGACGGGACCGTCCCACGGTATCGCGGACCGTCCGCACCCGGCCGCGACCGTCCGCCTTAGCCGGCGACCGTCCGTTAATTTACACAACGACCCAAAGACACCAAGCGTGTCACGGACCGTCCGCGGGAGCACGCGACCGTCCGCCACCCGCGACCGTCCGCCCGACACCGCGGACCGTCCGAAACTTCGTCCAACCAAAACCAAAATCACAACGGATCGAAACAAAGGACGAGCAAGAACACGAAGAACACGGATGAACCGACCCCGCGCGACCGTCCGCCGTGAGGCCGCGACCGTCCGCGAGGCTCCTGGACACTGCACGTAAAAATGCCCGACCTCGAAAGTCAACTCCCCCAAATCATCATCGGATTTCCCAAACGGTTGAAGCTATGGAGACAAGGGTTTGGGTACTTGAAAAGCGTCACACGGATGCTATAGCCCAAAATCTTGCCTCCTAACTCCCTAAATCAATGAATCGCGAATCCTTTGAGCACCACCAAAACCTAGAGCACCGAACGAAAACTCACGAATCGAAGTTGTTTCCGCGTTCGAGGGCACAAGATCAAGCACAAAGATGCACAAGACATCTATCCATGTTTCCCTCAAAGAAATCCTGAAGAAACTCACCAAATCCGCGAATCACACCGAGAACAAAGGCACGAAAATAGGCACAAAAAGGCACGAAAAACAACCCCGAATCTTCTATACAAACTAGTAGACCGACAAGGTCTAGCATGCTTCCCTAGCATCCATCCCTCTCAACAAATCTCTGCGAGTTTCATGCTAGCCTAGGGAAAAATGGAAGAAAAATGGCTACGAAAAATGAGAAAGAGAAGGGGGGAAATGAAACCCTAAGTCGCGAGAGAGAGCCATCAACACACACTCCAGGCTTATATATCAAAGTCCCGCCTGAGTGGTAAATGACTCACTACCCCTAACTACACAATCGGCGATACAACCCACGTAGGGGCATTTTGGTAATGTTTTGTGGGTCTTGCCAACGGACGCGCGTCACGCCTTTGCCGCACCCCCGCGTCCTCCCGACGCAAACCATGCGACGCCATCCCACCGCGTGTCTCCGCTTCGGTTTCCCGACACGCCCGGATCCCTTGCCTCTGTCAGGTTGGCCTCCCGACTTGGTTTTGAGGCTCAAACCAAGAAACCGTCCGCCGATGGTTTTGTGGGCAAACCACCAAACCCCGCGTGCCCTGGCCCTCCCAAACCACTTGACTTGACCGCCACCGTGTCTGCCGATTCCCGGGTCTCCATGACTTGCCTGCTTGTGTCGCCACCATGTGACCCGCACCCGCTCCCGCGTCCACCGGTCCTCGAACCGAGCCTACTTGTCTCTCCATCTCCCGAGGCCCCTCAAGGCCGAAGACCCGCGCCCCTGCTCTTCACTCCAGCAACAACACGGTCCAGGCCGGGCAGCCCCCACACCTCGCGCACCTGCCAAGAGTCGCTCCAACACCCGTTGTCAATCACTCATCACTAAGGAGCGGTCATCCACCGACCACTGGGACGCTCCTGGTCCACATAAGATGGTAGCCACTCCCCATCCACCCCTGACCGATGTCATGACCGAGCGTCCGAGCGTAGCCGTTGCATATGGACCTTGTTGGGCCGCCCGAGTTCGCTTCTGGGTGGGAAGTGTATGTCCTTGTTGTGGTGTGGACATTACTCTCGCTATGCCCGGGTGTTCTTCTTGGAGGATAAGAGTGAGACATTTGGTTTTGTTCGAGATCCGATCGTGAGGTTGAAAACGAGAGGCATGGGAATGCTATTCGAGCTATCCGTAGTGATAATGGCCTGGAAGTTCAAGAACTCGTTTGATGCCTTTTGTCGTGATCTAGGCCTTGGAACACGCATTCGACCCCTTATGTGCCCCCTCAAAATGGAGTCGTGGAAAGGAAAAATCTGGATTTTCAGGAGATGGCTAGGACGATGCTCGATGAGCAATGTGGACTCCTAGAGGTATTGGGCCGAGGCGTCAATACAGCCTGCCCATGTTTCCAACCGGATTTTATTGAGAGCTTTCAAGAAGAAGACCCGTTATGAGCTTATGCATGGTCGGGCACCCAAGGTGAGTCATTTCCGAGTCTTTGGGCGCAAATGCTTTATTCACGAAGAAGGGAAAACTCGACAAGTTTGAGGCTAGGTCTAGTGATGGTATTTTCTTTGGATATGCTAACCACTCTAGAGCCTATAGGGTGCTTAACCTTGAGACTAACAAAATCATGGAGACTTGCGAGGTGACCTTCGACGAGACAATGCCATGTACCTCTCTTGGCTTTGAATGTGCGGGTGATGAAGAGATGGGCGAGGACCTCTTTGAAGAGGAGAAAGATGAAGGCGGAGATGATGATGGGGAGAACCATGCGCACGAAGGCGAGCATGTACCCACTACTTCCCCTACGACCACTTTGGAGCATGGACCGTCTACTTCATGGACAACGACGGTGCAACAAGAGGACCGAGCGAGAGAAGGCCGAAGTTGAGGGGGAGGTAATCTCGAGGCGTGAGGCTCCCCGGCGGATTCAAGAAGTGCATCCCCTGTCGAAGATCATTGGGAACATCGATGAACGCACTACACGGTCGAGGTCCAGAAATTCCTCTCATTTTGCTCATGCTGCTTTTGTTGCTACTTTTGAGCCCAAGGACATTGGACATGCTTTATCTGATACAAACTGGGTCAATTCTATGCATGAGGAGTTGGAAAATTTTGAGAGGAACCATGTGTGGGAGTTAGTTGAACCACCTCCAAATTGCCATCCCATAGGAACCAAGTGGGTTTGGAAGAACAAAGAGGGAGAGAATGGGATGGTTGTGAGGAACAAGTCCAGACTTGTTGCTCAGGGGTTTAGTCAGAAGGAGGGGATCGACTATGAGGAGACCTTTGCTCCGTGGCCCGTCTTGAGGCAATTCGGATCCTTCTAGCCTTTGCCGTGGCTAAAGGGTTCAAGTTGTTTCAGATGTATGTGAAGAGTGCTTTTACGAATGGGGTCATAGAGGAGGAGGTGTATGTGAAGAACGACCACGGGTTTGAGAGCGAGCCGTACCCACACGGGGTATACAGGTTGAAAAGGGCTCGTATGGGTTGAAACAGGGCGCCCGTGCTTGGTATGGGAGATTGAGAGGTTTTCTTTTGAGCGAGAGGGTTTGTGATGGGTACCGTGGATAGGACCTTGTTTCTCCTCAAGCATGGAAATGACTTGTTGATTGTTCGGATATACGTGGATGATATTGTCTTTGGTGGCTCGTCACATAACCTTGTTGCCAAGTTTGCAGATGAGATGAGCAGGGAGTTCGAGATGAGCATGATGGGCGAGTTGCAGTATTTTCTCGGGCTGCAGATCAAGCAAGTGAAGGACGGTACATTTGTGCACCAAACCAAGTACACGAAAGACATGCCGAGGAAGTTCCAGATGCAAGATGTGAAGCCAATGTCGACTCCCATGGGGAGTACGACCACTTTGGATGCGGATGAGGACGGAGAACCAGTGGACCAGCGGGAGTACAGGAGCATGATCGGCTCCCTCCTCTACTTGACGGCGACGAGGCCGGACATACGGTTCGGCGTGTGTCCGTGCGCTCGTTTCGAGCTTCGCGAGGACATCACATCGACGGGGCCGTCAAGAGGATTTTCGGTACCTACAATGCGCACTGGTCTTGGCCTTTGGTATTCTTCCTCCTCGACTCTTTCTCTTCATGGTTTTTCGATGCGGATTTTGCTTTGGTTGTCGAGTCGAGAGGAAGTCTACTTCGGTACTTGCCGGTTTCTTGGGTCTTCGTTGGTCTCATGGTCTTCCCGCAAGCAGTCTAGTGTAGCTCAGTCTACCACAGAGGCGGAGTATGTTGCTGCCGCGAGTTGTTGCTCCCAGTTGTTGTGGATTTCATACACTTTGAGAGACTTTGGTGAGGAGTGCACCCAGATCCCACTTCTTTGTGATAGCACCAGTGCCATAAGCGTAGCCAAAAACCCAGTGCTTCACTCCAGAACCAAACATATAGAAGTGAGGTATCATTTCCTGAGGGACAATGTGGAGAAAGGAACCATTGTTTTGAGCCATGTCCCTACCCAAGATCAGCTAGCCGACATCTTTACAAAGCCTCTCGACCAAGCTACATTTGTGCGCTTGCGGGGGGAACTTGGGGTTTGTTGCCCTTTCTAGTTGATTCTTGGGGGACTTTCTTTTTGTATCATATGTATCATACCATGTTTTACTTTGATGTATATACATGCTTTGCTTGATGTACAAACCATGGTAGGATAGCCATCTTATCATATATAATGTTGCATTTGTGTCATATTGCATTTTAGGGTGATGAGCTTCTTTCATATGCCATATTTGAGTCTCTTTGGTTATTTGTGAGATATTGGTTATATGTGTGGAGAAATGGTGATGTGAGGCTATGCTCTTGGAATATTTGAGATATATGTGTGGTGAGATAGCCCCTTTTGAAATAAATGCTTAACTTGACTAATTTTTGATGAAATATGCTCCACTCGTGTGTAGTTGTGTATCCATGTCACAGTTTGGTCTAAATGTGCTTTTCATGCTTAGATTGTGCTTGGATGCCTTGTTCTTGCATTTGGGCCAAAGGCCGAATATCATTGTGAATGTTTAGCCTATGTTGCATTCATGGGGGAGCATAAGCTTCTTTTTGCCGCAAAGGCACTTCATGTACCATGAAATGAATTAATCTTGAAAAGAAGTGTGAATGCTTGAAAAATGCTCCATCCATCATGTCTATGCTTAAAATATATTATCTTTCACATATGGGTGCTAAACATGTTGCATGATGTTCACCAGTGGAGAAGTCTCCCCGAAGTGGACACATGGCTCATGAGCTTTGACATGACATGCTTTGCTTTATGGGTGTTTGCCATGATCTTTTGCTGAGAATTTGATATCCTTGTATGATCTTTGAACGGTATGCATGTTTGTGGCTCAAGTGTGACATGGATAGGCTTTTACATGTGAAGCGAGCCTTCTTTTGGTAAAACTGCTTAAATCTGAAAATTTTGCTTTGTCACATGCTTGTATTTTCATCTATTGCTTGTGGCAATGCTTTGACTATGCTATGATTCATATGTGTGATCTTTGTCTCATTTTTAGCCTTTGACACTAGATTTGGCCTATTTGAGAAGCTCATGTAGTTGTTTATATGCTTTGTTTTGCATTTCTGCATTTTCACCTTGATTCATACATTGTCAAGAAGGGGGAGAAGAGGTGAGCTTAATGAAAATTCAGAAGAGGTGAGCTGAAATTTGGAAGTTTGCATCCACATGTTCAGGGGGAGCTTGCATTTGTTCAGGGGGAGCCTTCTTGCTGTTTTCGGTGTGGAGTTTGTGATTTGCTTGGCTTGTGACCTTTCTTCGCCTTTCTTCGGTTTTGGTCATGAGTTGAGCTTCTTTGTTTTTCTTTCTTCTTCTTTTCTCTTTTTCTCTGAATTTCATTTCGCGTTGTGTGTTGTCAATGCACTCATCAAGGGGGAGATTGAGGACCAGGAGCGTCCCAGTGGTCGATGGATGACCGCTCCTCAGTGATGAGTGATTGACAACGGGTGTTGGACTGACTCTTGGCTTAGTGCGCAGGTGTAGGCTGCGGCCTAGTTCGTGTTGTTGCAGGTGAAGAACGGGCACGAAAGGTCTTCGCCTTGAGGGCCTCCGGGAGATGGAGAGACAAGTAGGCTCGGTTCGAGGGACCCGGTGGACAGCGGGACTAGGTGCGGGCCACATGGTGGCGATACGAGCAAGACGAAGTCATGGACAATCGAGCCGGTGCACGGTGGCGGTCGAGTCAAGTGTTTGGCGGGAGGCCGGACCGAGCACGCGGGGTTTGGTGGTTTGCCCACAAAACCATCGGCGGACGGTTTCTTGGTTTGGGCCTCAAAACCAAGTCCGAGGGCCCAACACGACGGAGACGGGATCCGGGCGTGTCGGGAAGCTTCGAGGGCGGAGGACACGCGGCGGGATCGCATGGCTTGCGTCGGGAGGACGCGGGGTGCGGCAAAGGCGTGGCCGTCCGATGGCAAGACCCACAAACGTTACCAAAATGCCCCTACGTGGGTTGTATCGCCAGTAGTGTAGTTAGGGGTAGTCGAGTCATTTACCACTCCGGCGGGACCTGATATATAAGCCATGAGTGTGTGTGGATGGCTCTCTCTCTCCGCGACTTAGGGTTTCATTTCCTCCCTCCTCTTTCTCATTTTCGTAGCTATTTTTCCTTCTATTTTCTCTAGGCTAGCATGAGAGCTTCATGAGAGATTTGTTGAGAGGGATGGATGCTAGGGCGGCATGCTAGACCTTGTGAATCTTTCCTGGTTTGTAGAAGATTCGAGATTGTTTTTCATGGCTTTTCGTGCTTGTTTTCGTGCCTTTGTTCCCGGTGTGATTCCGCGGATTTGAGTGGGTTTCTCCCCGGATTTCTTTTAGGGAAACATGGATAGATGTCTTGTGCATCTTTGTGCTTGATCTTGTGCCCTCAAACGCCGGGAAACCACTTCGATTCGTGAGTTTTCGTTCGGTGCTCTAGTTTTTGGTGGTGCTCAAAGGATTCGCGATTCCCGGTGATTTAGGGAGTTAGGAGGCAAGATTTTTGGGCTATAGCATCCTTGTGTGACGCTTTTCAAGTACCCAAACCCTTGTTTCTACAGCTTCAACCGTTTGGGAAATCCGATGATGATTTGGGGGAGTTGACTTTCGGGGTCGGGCGTTTTCAGCTCTGTCCGCACCTGGCGGACGGTCCGCGAGGACCAGGCGGACGGTCCGCGCGGCTAGGGTTCGTCCCGTGTTCTTCGTGTTCTTGCTCGTCTTTCGTTTCGATCCGTCGCGATTTTGGTTTTCGGTTGGACGGAGTTTCGGACGGTCCGCCGAGCGAGAGGGCGGACGGTCCGCGGGTGCTCGCGGACGGTCCGCGTGCTCCCCCGCGGACGGTCCGTGGTTCGTGGGTTGCTTCGGTTGGTTCCGTGTGATTTAACGGACGGTCCGCGGCTCGGCCGGACGGTCCGCGGCTCGGGTGCGGACCGTCCGCGCACCCGGGCGCCGGACGGTCCGCGCGGCCCTTTGCGGACGGTCCGCCTGTCCGGCGGATGGTCCGCCTGAGGCTGAGCGCTTTGCTTCTTGGTTCGATTCCTTCCCTCCTTCTTTCGTGCTTCCGCGTGTGCTTCAAGGAATCGTTCCTAGGACTAGAGGTTGATCCATAACCTCGTGGTCTTGGCGATTGGTGCGTGATTCGATCCATCGCTTGTGTGTGACCGGGATTTGAGTAGGGCATAGGCCGGGTTCTTTGGGAAGATTTTTTACCGGCTCCTATTCACTCCCCCCCTCTCTAGTCGCCATCTGATCCTTCATCTCTGATGTATTGTGTAATTCGAAAAAAGTTGTAAAAAATTGTGACCAAAAGACTAGCATCAGGAGTGATCGACTTCGCCTTCAGCATATTATCTTTCGTTCTTCTTGGGGCCTCGATATCGGATACAGAAAAGGCAGACCGGCCGCGTGTGTGTTCGAGCCTTCGAGAAGCTGCAGATATGGGTACGTGACATCTCGGATGCTAGCTCTCACTGTTCTTCAACTACAATTTGAGTGTAATGGAAAAGTTGGGAAGGTCGTATCAGTGAATTACTGTCCTACAAGAGCACAAGTCAACAGCTACAATAGTGCTGGCATCGCAAGGGGCGAGATGTGCAAGTGGCATACGTGGAAAGAGGAAGCTACCGCGAGGGGGCTCGCATTAGCCTTACGCGGAGAGCCCCCCGACCCACATGTCAGGAGGCGGCCAGAAGCCTAGAAGCAGCGCGTCGTCTTCCTTTCGTTCGTCTTTCTCGACAGCTTGCGTCTTTTGTTTCTGCCGCGTCGTCTTCCTCCTCGTGCCCCCTCCTCCCCACCACCGCCGGCCTCCACTACCGCCCCGCGGCTGGCGGCGACCTCGCTGCCGCGCTTTCGCCCAACAACCGCCCCTCCCCCTCAACCCCGCCCTTCCTAACCTCTCCTTGCTTGCCCCTACCGCCGACCCATCCCTTCCGGCGTAGGTGCTGGCCAGAAGCCCAGAAGCAGCGCGTCGTCTTCCTTTCGTTTGTCTTCCTCGACGGCTCGCGTCTTTTCTTTCTCCCGTGTCATCTTCCTCGTGCCCCCTCCTCCCCACCACCACCGGCCTCCACCGCCGCCCCGCGGCGGCGGCGTCCTCGCCGCCGCGCTTCCGCCCACCAACCGCCCCTCCCCCTCAACCTCGCCCTTCCTAATCTCTCCTTGCTTGCCCCCACCGCCGACCCATCCCTTCCGGCGTAGGTGCCGGCCGCGAAGCCCGTGCGCCGCGTCGTCTTCCTTTCGTTTGTCTTCCTCGACGGCTCGCGTCTTTTCTTTCTCCCGTGTCATCTTCCTCGTGCCCCCTCCTCCCCACCACCACCGGCCTCCACCGCCGCCCCCGCGGCCGGCGGCGTCCTCGCCGCCGCGCTTCCGCCCACCAACCGCCCCCTCCCCCTCAACCTCGCCCTTCCTAATCTCTCCTTGCTTGCCCCCACCGCCGACCCATCCCTTCCGGCCGGGCGGCGGCGCCTACGCCGCCGGATCCGCCGCCTACGCCGCCAGATCCGCCGCCCAGGAACTCACCACCACCAGATCCACCTCCACCGACCTTCTCGCCGCCGATTCCTCACCCCCGCTGCCGACCTTGCCCAACCGGCCTCCTCCACCACCTCGGTGGGCGGCGTCGCCACCGCGCGCCGTTTCGCCCACACTCCGCCACCACCGCCGGTCCGGCAACCGCCCCAGGACCTCCCTCTAGGTCCGGCGGCCATGGAAAATACTCCCCACCCCGAAACTCGGAACCCGAGACCCTAACCCCAACCCGAACCCAAACCCCAAGTCCGCCTCCCTCTGCCGCCACCCATGCCCAACGGTGACCCACCGTCGGCCGCCCCGTCCACCAACCGTCGAAGTTGGAGAAGATGGCCATCGGTAGAGTTACTTTTTTTTCGGTTTGTTACTTCCTTCTTCTTCTTTCCCTTTTTGGTTTCTTCTCCTTCTGATTACCTCATTTTTTCCAAATTTAGGGGGCTCTCCACTTAAGTCTAAATGGAGAGGGCTCTCCCTCTAGGATTTACGTACATGGACATGTCAGTGTTAAAGCACATACCTCTCCACTCGGCCTCCCTCCCGTCTCGACTCAGAGGTGATGCGTTCGTACCCCGCGCGAGCCTCCTCCCCCGGCATCCTCCGCTCGTCGCCGTTGAGCTGCAGCATCCACTCCTCGCACTAGTAATCTCTCTCCTTCCTTGTGTCAAACTCGCGAGGAGCTCCTGCTTCCAGTTCCTGCTCTCGGGCTGGTCGACGCCGCCATTTGGCTGCAGCACGCCATGGCCTCCCCCCGTTGGGATCTACCCTTGTCGTGCAGATTGACGCCCTGTGCGCTCTTGGCCTCCGTGTCTGCTCTGTGTTAAACATGTAAATGTGGACGTGTATATTGTGAACAACCTAGAGCTGATTAGTTTAGATAAGATAGAGTTGTGCTTCTTATAAATAGGATCTCTACCAGCCAGGTTGTTCACCAGCTTGTACACCACGCCGCAGTGGCGGATCCAAGATCCAATTCTTGGGGGGGGGGGCTCAACTTCTTCTTCCTCCTCCTCTTTCTTCTATTTTCCTTCTTCTTCCTCCTCTTCACCTCTGTATGGAATTTGTAGGGGGCTTCCATGGAGTTCATGGGGGTAGGGGGCTCCATCCCCCTGCCCCACGGTGGATTCACCCCTGCCACGTCGGGGGTGTTTCTCGGTCCTATGTTAACACACAGGCGCGACCCTACGAGGCAACGACGCTTCTACCATCGTTTACATGGTATCAAGATCCTAGCCCTTAGTAGATCTACAAATGGACGCCACTTCCTTCGCTGGCATTGGCGGCCAAGTGATTGAGTCTGCTTTGGCCTTCCAATCTCTGAGAAACTTTCGAAGACCAATCTGCAGCTGTGGAAGCTGCAGGTTCTGCCAGCCATCCGAGGCGCCCAGATGGAGGGTTTCCTCGATGGCTCGGTCCAGGTGCCACCGAAGGAGATCGACATTAAAGTCGGCGACAAGGTCACCAATGCGGTGAATACTGAGTACACCAAATGGCTTACTCAAGATCAGCAGGTTCTGAGCTACCTGCTAACTTCAATGACGCGTGATGTCATTCTTCAAGTCGGTGTTGCGATGACGACGACCGATCTGTGGGCTACGGTGGAAGAAATCTTCCCCTCACCGACTCACGCCAAGGCGGTCAACACCTGCATCGCCCTTGCCACAACGAAGAAGGGCGCCATGACTACTTCAGAGTACATGGCCAAGATGAAGACACTGGCCAATGAGATGGCAGCGGCCGGGAAACCTCTCGGCGACAAGGAGCTTATGTCGTACACCCTGACCGGACTCGACATGGAGTACAACCCCCTAGTCACCTCGATGCTAGCTAGGGTTGAACCGGTCCCCTACAACAAGTTTCTCTCTCAGATCTTGAGTTTTGAGAACCGCCTTGATCTTCTGGTTCTGAGCGGCGGCAGTGGATCTCAATCCCCTGCCAACTCGGCGTCACAGGGTGGCGGATGCGGTTACAACAACCGCAGTACCAATCGCGGTCGTGGTCAACTAGGAGGGCGTGGCCGCGACAATGGAGGACGAGGGCGCGACTACAACGCACCCAACAGAGATGGAGGACAGAAGCCCCGGTTCAATGCCTGGTGCCAGGTGTGCATGAAGGAGGGACACAGTGCCATTATGTGCTGGCACCGCTTTGTCAGCGACTATGTTCCTGATGAGAGGAATGCCAACTGCCGTCCACAACTTTGGTGTCAACAACAACTGGTACACTGACACGAGGGCGATAGATCACATCACAAGCAATCTCGACAAGCTAGTCGTCCACGACAAATATAATGGCACTAATCAGATCCGCACTGCAAGTGGGGTAGGTATGAACATTAATCGCATTGGTCATGCTTTGTTAGTACTCCTAATCGTAATCTACATCTGAATAATGTTCTTCATGTACCTAGTGCCTAGACAAATCTTGTATCTGTGCATTGTCTTGGTACTGATAACAATGCTTTACTTGAATTTCACCCAAACTTTTTCTTGATCAAGGATCAAGCCAGGAGGAGAACTATTTTGGAAGGCAAGTGTAGAGGGGGTCTCTATCCTCTCCCCTAGTGAAGGCGTGAAGCTCACATTGTTGTCAAACCATCCTTGGCTAGATGGCACAGTAGATTGGGTCACCCTACTTTTCCCATTGTTCATCGAGTCATTAGTGAGAATAAATTGCCTTGTGATAGGGAAGATCATCCACAGATGGTTTGCGATGCGTGTTAGCAAGCCAAGAGTCACCAACTTCCCTACCCCAAGTCGTCTAGTATTTCCCAGTTTCCTTTAGATTTAATATTTTCAGATGTATGGGGACCCGTTCCTGACTCCGTCGGGAGGAATAAATATTATGTGAGCTTCATTTATGATCATAACAAATTTGTTTAGATTTATCTCTTGCGGTACAAATCTGAGGTTTTGGAAAAACATTCCATGAATTGCAACAACTAGTTGAGAGACGTTTTAATCAGAAAATAGTTGCTATCCCAACTGATTGGGGTGGTGAGTAAGAGAGGCTTAATTCTTTCTTTTGCAAGGTTGGGATAACCCATTTCGTTTCATGTCCTCATGCTCATCAACAAAATGGTGCTGCTGAGCACAAATACCGTCACATTATTGAAGTAGGTCTCTCGATCCTTGCCCATGCATCCATGCCACTCAATTATTGGGATGAAGCTTTTTTTGCTGCCACCTATCTATCAACCATATCCCTAGCAAAACCCTACAAAACTCTTGTCCTCTTGAAATTTTACTTCATGAGAAACCTGATTACTCCATGCTTAGGGTCTTTGGTTGCGCTTGTTGGCCGAATCTTCGTCCATATAATACTTGCAAACTAGATTTCCGATCTAAACGGTGTGCCTTTCTAGGCTATAGCAATATGCACAAAGGATTCAAGTTCCTAGACATATCTACTAGCCGTATTTATATTTCTCGAGATGTAGTGTTCGATGAGCAGTTTTTCCATTCACTGAACTTCATGCCAATGCCGGTGCACGATTGAGCCGAAATAGATCGCCTTCCTTCTTCCCTTGTTTGATTCCTGTATGATTTTTGGGAGTACTACAACTAGCACTGATGTGATTATTAGTTCCTCAAATTATGTAACATATATGATCAAAATCCAGTGGAAAATCCACCCTGGAGCCGGTATTTCATGTTGCTACACAAGGGGAGACTGGTGCACCTCACGAAGCGGATTCTCCTGACACAGCCACCGCATCAGCCTCGGTGCCCGAATCCTTGTTGTCGCAGACTCTAGCATCGCCGCACCAACAACCAGTTGCCATGCGTGCCGTGGGGAACACAGAAACATCATCGCATGTGCACGTGGGCGACGCGAACTCCACACGGCACGCCACTACCGACCCAGGGTTGGGGCCTGCGACCAAATCCTAGGTTGCCGGTGGATCTGGTGTGGCATTTGGATCCGGTGCTCCATTCTCTGCTACGTCGCCCCCAGGGCCTCCTCACCGGATCTACCTGTTCGTGTACGTACTCGGGTTCAGGCGGGCATACGAAAACCCAAGCAGTACACTAACGGTACAATCAGGTATGGCATGACCGCTACTGTTGAACTAGCCTCTATTTCTGATGCCTTGCATGATAAAAATTGGAGAAAAGTTATGGATGCTGAGTATATGGCTCTCATGAGAAACAAAACTTGGCATTTAGTTCCCCGAAGTCATGGACAAAATATCATTGATTCCAAATGGGATTTTAAAGAAAAGAGAAAGATTTATGGTACTCTTGATAAGTACAAAGCTTGCTTAGTTGTTGCCAAAGGGTACAAACAAAGATATGGTATTGATTATGAGGATACATTTAGTCCTGTAGTCAAAGCAGCCACCATTCTCTTGGTTCTTTCTATTGCAGTCTCAAATGGTTGGAGTCTTCACCATCTAGATGTACAGAATGCATTTCTTCATGGTGTTCTTGAAGAAGAAGTGTTCATGAGGCAACCTCCTGAGTATGAAAGTAAGACTCATCCACATTATTTTGTAAGCTTGATAAAGCTCTTTATGGCTTAAAGCAAGCGTTGCGTGCTTGGTATTCTTATCTTAGTTCGACACTTCAGAATCTTGGCTTTCAACCATCCAAAGCTGATGTGTCCTTGTTCTACTTCAACAAAGGGGGAGTTGTGATATTCCTTCTCATATATTTAGACGATATTATTGTTGCGAGTTCCTCTAATGCAGCTACCGAGGCATTACTTAAACATCTTCATGCTGATTTTGCTCTAAGGATCTTGGTGAGCTTCATCATTTCTTGGACACTTAGGTCAAGAAGGCACGTGATGGGATTTTGTTGACACAAGAAAAGTACATCTGATTTGTTGCAACGAGTAGGTGTGAAAAATTGTAATCCAATGAATACTCCAATGTCTTCTATTAATAAGCTAACAGTCCGTGATGGTGAGTTGCTAGGGCTGAAGGATGCATATGAATATAAGAGCATTATTGGAGCCTTACAATACTTGACATTGACTCAACCAGATATATCGTTCACTGTTAACAAGGTTTGTCAATTTTTACATATGCCAACTATTGTTCGTTGGAGTGCAGTCAAGAGGATACTAAGGTATCTACAACATACTATAGGTGTAGGACTTAGAATCCATAGATCACAATCTACTCTTGTGTGTGCATTTTCTGATGCTGACTAGGCCAGATGCTCAGATGATAGGATATCCAGAGGTAGTTTTACAGTCTACCTTGGGTCTAACTTAATATCGTGGAGTGCAAGGAAACAAGCAACTGTGTCAAGATCAAGCATAGAAGCAGAATACAAGTCCTTGGCAAACGCTACAACAGAAATTATGTGGGTACAAACTCTATTAAAAGAGAACTTGGAGTTAAGGCTCCCGGTTATGCCAGGTTGTGGTGTGATTACATTGGAGCAACACATCTTTCAGCTAATCCAGTGTTTAATGCTAGAACAAAACATATAAAAGTGGACTTTCACTTCGTTAGAGAATGGGTAGCTCAAGGACTTCTTAATATCAGGTTCATATCTACAAGAGATCAGGTTGCTGATGGATTCACAAAGCCTATTCTAGTTCGGCAACTTGAGACGTTTAGAAGCAATCTCAACCTAGATAAGGTGTGATTGAGGAGTGGTGTTAAATATGTAAATGTGTACATGTATATTGTGATTAGTTTGGATAAGATAGAGTTGTGCTCCTTGTAAATAGGATCTCTACCAGACAGGTTGTTCACCAGCTTGTACATCATGCAGGGGTTGTTTCCCGGTCCTATATTAACACGCAGGCGTGACCCTACGGGGCAACGATGCTTCTACCATCGTTTAAACTCTGGTTCCCCTATGGTGGTTTCTTCGGCCGCCATAGTGGTGACATCTTTGCATGGAACGAAGTTGCATTGTCTGGTGCCCACGGCTTTGCTAGGGGCGTGCATGCACCCCGTTCCGGCCATGACAACTCCACTTGTTCGTCCCAAATTTGGCGCGGGCCTCGACGACCTACTCCGATGTTGTGCTTTCGTGTGCTGCACAGACGGTCCTCCCTTTCTTCAACTTGCTATCTCCCTGTGGCTGCCTCGACCTCGGGGTGTTGGTGTTCATGCAGCCAAAGCGCCACACTTGGTGTGCGGGTACTTTACCTCTGCACGATACTAGATTCGGTGTCGATTTGCCATGCAACAAGAGTGCACCCGGTGAGCGGGGATGTGCCTCACCTTCATATAGTTTTCGGCGACCTCCGTCTTGCCTTGCTTGCTACAACCTCATTTTATCCTCTTCACTGCTGGATCTTGGTGTTGTGGTCTCCCAAGGCACGACAAGGAGTGTTTTAGGTTAAGGTTAATCCTTTCTTTTTGCCAGCCTCTCTTGCCTTGGTTTGGGATACCTAGGTGCTTGGTCTCTATCCATGAATGAGGTGTTTTCGTATCCGCTGTGCAATTGGGTTCTTCCTCGATGTGTGATGGCAAGCTTGGTGGGTGTGGTTCTTCCCCATGACATTTGAGTGGAGATTGGAGAGAGGTCTTGCCTGTGGAGCATGATTTGCTCGGCCCCTAATGTGGATTTTGTTCAATTTTCTTTCTTTGGTGTAGGCAAGTGCTACGATTGTAATCTGTTATTCCTTTGTAGCTTCCTATCATCTTTCTTTTCTCAATATGTAAACAGCCTCATCGTCAACGGGAACGTTGCTTACCACTTAATGCATAACGCCAGGATTTTTCAATATGTATCCGGCCTCGTTGTCGACGGGAACATCACTTACCACTTAACGTATAACGTCAGAAAATCCCAGAATAAATCCAGGAAAAGGTGCGAGCACCAGGATTGGAACCCTGGTGGGCAGCGTCCCACTAGACCGTCCTACCATTGGACTACAAGCTCATTCGCTTTCCTTCGTTGACTCTTACAAAATGGTATGTACCTTGTACTGATGTGCCAACGTGGAAAGTCACATCAGTTTGACTCGGGGCGATGCGCCTTGTTGTTCTGGCTTATCAACCACCAGCCAACTAATAGTAATTTTCTCTCAAAATAAATCAAGCAGAGTATCATCTCATCACCCAGGTGGCCAGATCTGTAAATGTACTGCATGTCTGTATCTGTCAGTGTGGAAAGTAGTCCCGTCACTAACTAGTATGAGCGTTGAGATCTATCTCTTGATGGCCGGTGCTAAGCAACAAAATGACACGGGTTTTATGCTTGTTTCGGCCGTCGGCCGTACATCCAGCAGGGGTGCGCTCGAGGCGCTGTATTGTGTCGCACCGTAGTGCTTGCAGGGGGGCTACAAGCGTGGCGGGAGAGGAGGAGAAGCGTCCAGGTCCCTGAGGTTTGATTGGGCGAAGTGCCAATATCGTGGTGAAGGCAGAAACGTGCAAGTAAGCAGCTATCCATCGCCCCCTCCCCCGTAGGTAGGGGACCACCTCCTCCTTTTATCCTTTTATAGGTCAAGGGGAGGCGGTTTACAATCATGCCACACAGTTCTAAGGCTACATGTGGCGGTATGGTATACAGCGCCACGGAGTTGATGGTCGTCCTGACGAATCTCGCTTCTGGTGGGCGTCCTGGCGAGTCCTGTGCCTGTCCAAGAGCGGTTTTGAGGGTAGTGGTGTGGGAGCCTCTTGTTTGGTCGTCGTCCGTACATCAGCTCAAGGGTTGGACTGACGGAGGGCTGGAGGTTGCACAGTAGTGAGTGTGGCGATGTCTTGTCGTCCTGGGCTCCCACAGCACCGGGGATGGTGCTGTAGTGTTCGGGATGGTGGCACAGCGGTGGGGATGGCTGCACATGGCTGGAGGTGACGGAGGAGACGCGCCCCCTGGTCCGACGTCACAGCGTTGTCCAGCGCGGGCATGGGGTAGGTGTCTGTACCTCTTTCGAGGGTTCCGCTGTCCCCTCTCGAGGGGTGTGGCGTGGCGGTCGTACATGAGTGGGCGGCACAGTGTCACGGAGTTGGCACTAGCCTTACCGCACAGCTCCCGTACAGTGCCAGGGATGGCTTCACTTGGCGGGTTGGTGGAACAGTGCCAGGATATGATTCCCAGGCGATGTCAGAGGCTGACATGGCGGGGATTCGCCTTTTGACCTGAGCACCCGCGGCATGCAGAGCATTTAATGCTCTGGCCGGAGGAGTGGGCGCGGCGTCACGGGCCTGCGGCGGCCTCGAGCGAGGCAGAGAATCGCCCGAGGGGGCGCTAGGCCCTCGAGCGAGGCAGACTATTGCCCGAGGGGGCGTCAACCCCTCGAGCGAGGCGGAGAATCGCCCGAGGGGTATCGCGTCCGGTCGCTTGGTGGGCCGTTATAGTTTCTTTGGGCCGTGGGCCTTCCTGCTTTGGGCTGCGACCACATGCAGTGTATTTTTTTAGGATTAGTAGCACGTTTGTTTGCGTTTACCATTTTTGAAAAAGGGGTTTCCCCGGTTATTAGGGGACCCTTATGGCTGTCCCTGACAGTAGCCCCCGAGCCTCTACGGTGGTATCCGTTAGGAACCCGCAGAGGCTGACGCTTGTTGATGGGATATTCTTCCCTCCTAGTTGTTGTGCTATTCCGTGGGGGCGCACTAGCGCACCCGCGGGTGTAGCCCCCGAAGCCTTGCAGGAGCGTGGGTGCTCCTGCAAGGTTTTTTTCACAGCATTTGTCAGTTTGCGAGGTGTTAGTTTCAGCCAGCATCGGCAGTGTTTCAGTCGGCCTCGGCGGTGCCATGCACATGTATCGACACTTGTCTGCGTTCGGTGCATGTCCAGGAGGTGTAGCCATGCGTCGAGCCCCCGAGCCTGGGCCCACTCGAGGCGATCGGGGCGAGCTCTACAACTTGTTTGTAGACCCCTTCGCCGTCCTTCCACAGGACGGAGGGGTGAGGTGTCCGCGACTCCCATAGAGCAGGTCGCGAATCGCGGATTCCTCGTTGATCTGATAATGAGGGATTTAAGTGGACGTTTGTGCCCCGTTTGATAAGGGTCGGCTCGTGGTGCAGAGACACGTCCATAGAAACACTCACGTGGGTGTGCTAGGCACGGCTCGGTCCCGTTCGATGGGGACCAAGGGCGCAGAAGCTCTCCCTCGATGGGATCCCTCGACTAGCTGCCCTCGTTGGCTCTTGAATACGAAATGTAGGGCGCCCTCGAGCTGGTGAACTCGAGGTCAGGCTCGAATGCGCGCGCCTTGGTCATCCCTGACTCTGTCAATCTGGGGTGCCTGTTCGAACCCTTCGAGGGTCAGGCTCCGAACCCCTGATTAGTAGGGCCGTTGCGGGGTGACAATGAGGTGCCCCCGTCTTGGTTGCATCTGTAAGACTCGTGAGGTTGTGGCTGAGCTGACCCTCGAGCTACTGATTAGTTACCCTATGGGTCGAGGGCATCTGTGGTGCCCACCCTCGACGGGTGGGACTTAGGACTACTTATCAGTAATCACACCATTCGAGGGTTTGACCCTCGACTCCCTCGAGTGAGGGTTGGCATTGCCTGTTTTAGATTGAGGCGCCGATCGCACCCTAAGAGGGTCGGTTTTTCGAGCCTTTGGCCCGGATCGCGTAGGGGGTTACCCTTACTTGCTAGGGAACCCGACCATTAAATGGCTGCGGTCGTGGCAGTGGTCATGCGCCACGGGCGCGCCTTTTCAAGCGGTGTTGCCGCGGGTGTAGTGGGTGATGTGGGGGCGACGTGACAGGCCATCGCGGCCATTCGGTTGCTGCACCGTAATGATCACGCACGCGCGCATACCCGACCGTTTCAGCGCGGTGGGGCCCGTCGGTCAACGGCGGGTGGTGTCGCCTGCATTTAAGGTGCGTGGCACGCAGAGTTTCCGGCAGTGTGGCTCCCTTGGATCTATACATTGTAGGAAGGGGAAGGGTGAATCCCTTACCTTGCCACTTAGCATCCACAACTTTCGCTTCTTGTCTTCTTCCCAGCCGCGTGCTTTGCCAATCTTGCTCTTACTCGCCTCGCTTTCGATCCGCAGCCTTCCCAGCTTCCAGCTTTCGCCCGCAATGGCCCCGCTTCAGCCAATCATAGTGCTAGAGCCTCTCGCTTGGACCCGGTCGATGGTGACGCCGTTCGCTCTGAGCGAGCTGGTGAACGGCGGGCTGCTGGCGCCGACCGGTGAAGGGGCGAAGCCGGCGTGGATGGTCCCACCGGCATCGGACAGGGAGCCTAACCCACCATACCGCTACGTCGTTAGCTTCATCCGGCTGCACGAGCGCGGCTTCACTGCCCTGGCGAGCTGCTTCATGCGGGGGGTGTGCTACCACTACGGGGTGGAGCTCCACAACTTCGCCCCCAACACCATATCGCAGGCGGCCAACTTCGTCGCCATATGCGAGGGGTTCCTGGGGATCCCAGTGATCTGGGATCTCTGGGTGCACCTGTTCCGTGCGGAGGTCCACACCCTCGCCACGGGCGAGATGCGGGTGCGCCAAGTGGTTCGCGCCGACGGCTTGACGTTCGCACGGCGGGAATCGTGTAAGGAACTGTACCCGCCGTGCACGATGATGTCAAACAATGCAGACTGGGAGAAGGGGTGGTTCTACCTCCGCAACGACGGCACCGGCCTCCCCCTACACCGGCAAGGTGCTAATGACGAAGACTGATGCCTGGCACCACAGCGTGTCGCCTTCCTCGCGTCAGCAGAGGTTGGAGTCTCTCACCAACATGCTTTGGCGTCTGGCGGACGCTGGACTGGGAGCGGCCTCGGTCATTGCCAACTTCCACCACCGGCGGATTGTTCCCCTCATGGAGAGGGAACTCCGCATCTTCGAGATGAGCGACGTGGCCAACCCCACGTCGCTGGTGCGCTCACGGCTGTTGCAAGACCGCCTTCTCCCGGAGTATGCGGCCATGAGAGCGAGGTGCGCGATTAGCCTCAAGTCAGTGCCGCACAACGACGATGACCTCTGGTCGTTCGTGATGCTCCCCGATGCCCCAGCGGTGAGCGAACCTCTTCTTCCTCCTCGGGTTTTTGTGTCGCATTGGTGTTGGTTTTGACAACTCTTATCTGCAGAGCGTGACTGTGCACGCCGCGCGGTCGGACCCACCAACACCCCGGGCTCAGGCGACTTCCCACGCCGCACAGCGGTGGGAACAGGAGCGGGTGGTGCACGCGAGGGAGAAGCTCAGGTGGCAGGAGCGCCTGGAGTAGTACGATGAGGAGTACCGGCTGCGCGAGCAGCAGGGTCTCTCCCTTCCGCTGGCGCCGGCGAACTCATCGTCGGAAGAGGAGGAGGAGGAAAGTGACGGGGGGCAGGCCGCCCCCGAGAGGTGGATTCCCCCGCCCCCGTTACCATGGGCCGAGGAGGCGGCCATGGAGTTGGTACCCACGGCGGGCGCAGAAGTATCCGTCGCTGGGTCATCGGTGGAGGAACCAGCAGGCATCGCGGAGGTGCCAGCGGGCGCGACGGAGGTACCCCCCAGCCCTCGAGGAAGAGGAAGCAGGGTTTCTCCAACTTGAGGTGAGCAGCATCTCCCCTCGCACGCCTTTGATTTCGAGGGGCTGTCGCTTACTCTCTTACTTTCTTGTTGACAGGGTGACGCCGATCGTCCTCGCCCTCGCACCTGCCAAGGCGCTCAGGTCGGGAGCGCCCATGACGACAGGGCAGCGTTCGGCGAGAGTGCCCCGAATAGCGGCAGGCGCGGCGGCGGCGGGCGAGCCGTCGCGCGTCACGGCTGCGGTCATGAGGCCGCAGCAAGAGGAGGTGGTGGCGGCGAGTGTGATGGTGACGGGTGAGTCGTCGCGTGTCACAGCTGCGGTCTCGGGGCAACAGCAAGAGGAGGCGGTGGTGGCGACGTCGCAGGCGCTGGTCCTGCGCGCCCCTTCCCAAGGGCGCGGGCAGGCTCATCCAGAGAGCCAGCCCGCCGGGGACCACGAGGCTGTGGGGGCCGCTGCTGATGACAATGCTCCCCCAGATAAGGCCAATGGAGGGGGCAACCCGGGTCAGCCCCCGAGCGCGCGCCAGAGGTGCCGGTGATGCGGGAAGACGGTTGTGTGATGTCGTGGCGCCTAGCGCATGACGCTGAGGCGTCGACGTCCCATGCGGCGCTGCCCGCTCCTGACGTCGCCGTCATGCGCCCGAAGCAGGGGCTGCAACATGCCGACGCGCCGCCGACCAACTTCAATGAAGCCCAGGCCGAGCAAGCACTGTGGTTGGAATTCCGCGACCATGGCATCTCGATCAACAAAGCGCTGACCGAGGTGCTGCGGATCCACGGGGGTCCCTCAATCCGGCGTTTTGAGGTAAGTGCTTTTTTGTCGGATTCGAGGCTTGCTCCTCACCTTTTTTGTGTTTGGGCATTTCCCGACCCCGCTTTCCTCCGCATTCTCGACTGCTATTGACAAGAGCTGGAGGGCCGAGCTCAGGCAAGGTACGACCACCTCGCTCAGTGGAGCACCGAGCTTGACTGGTACCGAGGCCAGTATGACGCCCTCGACGCCCTCATGGAGGCTCTACGGACCGACGACGGGTGGCTAGAGTACCGGCTGCGGGCCGTGCGGGATGCGCTCCTGGACCAGGGTGCCCAGACCGCGGAGGGTGGCTCCACAGTTGACATGGTGAATGCCGCGCTCTTGGAGAAGGATGAGGCGCTGCAGAAGGCGCGCACGACCCTGGATGAGGTGCAGACCGCAGCAGCGGAGAAGGAGACGGCGCTTGCCGTGGCATGGGCTCAGCTCCAGGGGACCGCGCCACCCTCGAAGGGGCACGGTCTTGGCAGACCCAGGCCGATGAGAAGGCCAAGGAGGTCGAGCGGCTGGGGGCTGACCTGGCGGATAAGGTCGCCTCGCTTTCCGCGGTGGGGGACGCCAGGAGCAAAGCGTGCTCCAACAGGCAGAGACTCGGCTCCAGCAGGAGCAGTCCGCCCTCAAGGAGGCCCAGGCTGCCTTTGAGTGTGAGTGCTCGGCCCAGGAGGAAGCACAGGGCCAACTCCAACGGGAGCTTGCCGCGCTGCAGGGGGCGAGCCACCCTCAAGCTCCGGGACGTGGAGATTACGCGGCTCACTATTGACGGATAAAAGACGTATCCACCTATGATCCACAAGCGTACGGACCTACAACTTTTTCATCACAGGATTCCCTAGGTTCTTGTCAATTCGCGGAGCAAAGGGATTACAAGCGTTTGATCTACTTCTACTCACTACTTACCCAAACCCTATCCATGGTTAAACTAGAAAACGACTACACTTCTAGAGAGAATGATTAAGCTATCAAGATAGGAGACACTTGCCCATGGGTCTACGATACTTGAACATGCAACCGCTTAAAGCATGAAAACCGATCTAATCTATCAGGGGTTGTGACCACGGTTTCGCCCTCCCCCCGTACTGTCACTACGCGGAGGTATTCGTGACTAGACCTATGATGGACACGGCGCATTGAATTGGTCCAAGGGAGCATTGGGACCCATACTTCCTTTACGACATGGGAGCTAACCTTAAGCATCTAAGCACATTCAACACAAGATGATAGATAGATGTTCCGACAAAGTAGCGATTACATCTCAAGACCGATTACAACCCATGGACGAATAAGAAGAATACCCCATCAAGGTGCTAGACATAGCACCATTGATCATGGTGACGCTTCCGACGGTGTCTTCCTTCTTCTCCACTTGTGGGTGCTTCCTTCGAGATGGTCGATCTTCCTCCGGAGATCTCCCTCCTCTCTCTCTCTCTAGCTTGTGGATGGCCTCTCGGTGTGAATGGCTCTCTGTTTCGCGAATGGCGGCGCCTCCAGGGACTTAGGGTTGAAAATCTTTCGGGTGCAAGGAAAGGGGGGACGAACCGACCCCCGGAGTGGGCTAGGCCGGCCGGCCTGGGCCAACAGGCCCAGGCCCATCCCGTCCCAGTTCGGTCGCCCCTTTGCTCCCGTGGGTCCTCGTGTGATTATGCACTTTGGCCCCTCCACTTGCACCATTTTGACGATGTCATCCTCGCGTCCAAGATGGAGGTTCTCCGTGCATGAAGTTCGGTCTTTTACGCTTCAATCCTCGGGGATGTTCCTTTGTAACACTTTGGTACTCGCCACCATTGGAAGTGATTTCAGGCCTACGGACGGCTCTTGGGACGTCGGCGACCCAAGTGTAGGCGATCCAGATGGCCTACAACTCCTCCCAGTAGGAGTTGGAAGAGCTATGGGCCGCGACCCTCGAGGCGTGCCAGGGCATCGAGGAAGGAGAAGTGCAGGTCGGGAGCACCATGGCGAGTCGCCTCCGCGCCTTGGGCGGGCAGGTTACTCGGTGTATGCGCCGTGCACTCCACCTGGGGGTCCAGAAAGCCCTTGGCGTGGTGGAGTCGCATTACCGGGTCAACCTCGGGGTGATCTCCACGGGCTACGTCATCCCCGAGGGTCTTGACGATGAGGTTGAGATGAACCACATGGACGCGCTTGCTGCCCCTGCCGCCAATGTCCTCGCGGAAGACTTCATGGAGTTTTTGTTCTCGGACGCTCCTCCGGCTGGCGGTCTCGAGCCCTGAAAGTAGTTAGGTGTTCGAGCCCTTTAAGTTTTTTGTTAGAACTTGATCCGTGCGGCTCATGTAATAAACATAGTTTACTTAAGACATTTGAATGTTTGTAAGTTTTAACGCTCGTTTGTATTTCAATGGTCGCACTGTTTCGTCTTCTTTCCCTTTGCCTGGGCGAGTTTGAGCTGGAAGGGTTCGTTTTCGCAAGTAGGTTATAGGTAAAGTGGCAAGGGAGAAGGGCCGTATCCTGCTGGAGGCGTAGGCTATCCCCGACTTGCGCATCTTCCCCTTTGGCTGCTCACGTCCCACGTGAATTCGCCCGAAGCTCGGGTCGAGGCATACTTAGTGTGTTTGAAATGCAATTGTTTTGCGAAAAATGGGACCTTTTTTTTAGGGGAAATACCCCCCGCAATAGCCCCCGAGGGGGACTTTGTTTTCAGGGAGAAAGCCGAGTCGCCCTTTGACTTTATTCATTGACAAAATTTACATTTGTACAACCAATTGGGGCGTTGGATATGCGAAACGAAAAAACTTGGAAATCCTTTCTAAGGGTAGAAGGGACGTGGCTGTTGGATATTCCAAGCGTTGGTGAGCTCCTCACTGTCCTCGTTCGCCAGCTTGTAGGTACCGGGCTTGAGCACTTTGACGATGACGTAGGGGCCCTCCCATGGAGGCGATAGCTTGTGGCGGCCTCGATTGTCTTGGTGCAGCCTTAGGACTAGGTCACCCTTGTCGAAGTCTCGACTTCGGATCTTCTAGCCTTGGTACCGCCTTAGCGCGTGCTGGTATCTTGCCGAATGCATCAAGGCCACGGTGCGGGCTTCGTCTAGCTGATCCAGTGAGTCCTTGCGGGCTCGATGGTTGGTGTTTTCGTCGTGGCCTTTAACTTTGGGCGACCCGTACTCCAAGTCTGTGGGGAGAACAGCCTCCTTGCCATAGACCAGGAAGAACGAAGTGAATCCCATGGCTCTGCTCGGAGTCGTTCTGAGGCTCCAAACGACCGACGGCAACTCTTGGAGCCATTTTCAGCCAGACTTGTTCAGCCTGTCGAAAATCCTGGGCTTAAGGCCTTGTAGGATCATGCCGTTGGTACACTCCACTTAACCTCTGGTCTGTGGATGTGCGACCACTGCCCAGTCCACACGGATGTGGTATTTGTCGAAAAACTCCAGGAATTTCCTGTCGGTAAATTGGGAGCTGTTGTCGGTGATGATGGAATTCGGCACTCCGAACTGGTGGATGACGTCGGTGAAGAAAGACTATGACGCCCCAGGTTTTTAATTAACCCTAATTGTCGATCAAACCTGTTGACCAGGATCAAATCATGGTCAACCTGGGTCATCACCTTGCAAATCTCACCAACACTCACCTATTAGCATCTTGAATAAGTCAAATGCACTTTCCATGGTCAAAACCTAGCTAAGGGGGCAAACCCTTTGATGTCTTTGTTTGATCCTGGAACTTTGGCCACGTTCTCCAAATTTTGCCTAAACACTTAAAAATTTACCAATACAAAAGTTGTGCAGAATCACCGGGGACACATTTCATCTTTAGGGTGACATTGCTAGTTTTGAGTGGAAAAGGTGCTAAATTGCCAAGAAAGATTAGAATCACTATTTACCGAGGCATGGAAAATCCCCAAGTTGGCATCCAGTTTTCTTATCCAATTCAAATCCTTTCCAAAATTGGTTTCAACCATTTTGTAGAGGGTTAACTCATCTCTAAATGTCCTACCTACTGTTTGACGGGTTTACATTGAAAATTTTGTGCATTGCACGGCCAAACAGGGGCACAAGCAAAGCATCGGGATCGGGAACGCGCCGGCGCGACGTCGCCCGCGCGCGCGTCCACGCGTCGCCGCCACACCTCGCTCATGCGCCGTCGTACCACAACCGGACCTTGATGTTTGGGTGTGAGCACCCGCATGCGTCGGCACCGCATGCACCTCCAGCCGAGTCTCGGCGGTGAGCCCGCGCGCTCGCCGCGGCACCGTCCGTCCGCCCACCGCGCCCGCACGCCGAGGCTCGCCGTACCCGCTCCTTAACGCGAAGGTCGCTTCGCTATGAAGCAAGGGTGTCACCACGCGCGCTCGGCTATAAAAAGCCGTCCCCTCCTTCTCCCGCGCGTGAGCACCGCAGCCCGCCGATCCGCCATTGCCGCCGCTGCCGGTGAGCTCACAGCTCTGCTCGTTTCCTTCGCCGGCCAAACCCTCATAGCCCTTCCCTAGGACCCCCTCGAGCTCCCATGGCCATGCATTGAGCTTCCCCACCTCGAGCTTCGCTGGAACTCGAGCCGCAGCAGGCGCTTCGCCGCGACCTCGCCGCCGCCGCTCGCCGGAGCTCCCTCCGACCGAGCCACCACCACCAATCGACGCGTGGTGAGCCCAATCACACTCCCACGCCACATGTTTTCCTCCTCCGGACGCCGTTCGCAGCCGGCGAGCCCTCCCCCGTATCCAAGGGCACGGTTGTGAAATCCCGAGGGCATATGTGTAAACCAGGGACTCAATTGCAATGAAAGTTATCTTAGTTTCTTTACAAGTTAGTCCAGTGCCTTAGAAAATGCCTAGAAATTCACGAAAAACTCAGAAAAAGGCAAACTCAATTTTGTTGATCTCAGTGAGGATATATCTACAACTTTTGCAAAGCATGACCATATTTTTGACATGTAGATTTTGAATGAAAATTGAAATTCACTTTGAAACCTTTTTGCTGTAATTCAAAATCTAGAAAAGCTATGGAGCTGAATTTTCGATATGTTGCTAGACTTGTCATAAGTAGACTCTGGACCAAAATTTGCACAAAGTTATTGAACAGATATTTATTTATGAATTATTTTTTATTTGTGCTATTCATGCCTTACTGATTTTTGTAGCAATTTATAAATTGAATTTTTGTGCTCAACCTGTGGCAATGTTCCTGTTATGACTAGAAGTAACTTTCCTGAATTTACCTTTATTTATTAGAACTATGTTATATTGATTTATGCTTAGGTATATATTTAAATGCATAGTTCATAATTCAAATTGGTTTAAGCTGAACTTATGGGTGTTCTGAGCTTGTTTAGGATCAGAGTGGCTGTAAACTGGTGTTGGAAAGCAGGAGCTTGTTATTTATTTATTTATTTATTTATTTATTTATTTATTTATTTATTTATTTATGCATTTTCTCTAATTCTAATAGCTAGGAAGTGTTATTCCTGCATTTATAGGTTTTGTTGTTCTTTAGTGACCAAGCTTGGGTCCAATAGATGTTTAGAAGTAATTATGCCAGCAAGGGCCCTGTCCTTGTTTGTGTGTTTTGTTTGTGCCATTGAGAAAGTTAGAATGAACAAGAGCTTGTTATTGGAATTTAATTAAGGAAATAGATCCTTTCACCTTATGACCTCGTAAATGACGAAATAGTTATATTTTAGGGTCTTGCTTATCATCCTTGCTGTTTGGGTAATGAAGTGGAAGTATTTACCTTTTTGTGCATCCCCTTTTTCTATTAAAAGCTTGACTAATAAATCCTCACATGAAAGCACCAAAACAAAAGTAAGCAATAAATAATTGTTAGTAAAAAGATAAACCCTTGTCTACCATAACCTTATGAAAAAGGATTAATAATTAATTGTTTTTTAAGGTGAATGTGGTCAACAATAGTTGGGTAACATAATTAATCTATCACACCACCTGAACCCTGCATTGCATTCCGTGTAGAACTCCCTGACGGTAACTACGCGCTCGTGCCGGAAGCCGAGGAGGGAGGAGCTGAAGCGGAGCTGCAGTACGTGGAGGTGATCGAAGACACCGAGGGAACTCAGGCTAATCCTGCTAACGAAGGCAAGCCCCGGTGCAATTAACCCAGTGTTTAAAATTCTTATGCAACTATCTATGGATGATTGTGCATTTACGTTCAGGAGTTGATATGGAACCCTAGATGCATGATCCCTAGCTACCTTTGTCCTTACTAGTATGATAGGTCGATAGCTGCTATGCTATAGGACCGTTACAAGTCGAGTATTGCTTGTCACTAGCGAGAATAGTTCTTATGTTGGAATCATAAGATCTCCTTAAACGGATTGTTCATGTGGTAAGAGCATGGGGTGTGGGCTCCGGTCCAATGGCTTTGTTGGTTAAGTGTTTGTACGTACTAAGCACTTGTCGGGAATGGGACCGGTAGGCCTAGTACCTTAATGATGCGGTGAGGGATCTTACTATTACTCATCTTGGGATGCGTCTCACGGCTAGCTACCAGTGGTGCATGGTGAGTCTGGGTGCCTCGCGGGGTATATCAGATAGCCTATACCAAAGACTGTAAGATTCGATCCAGATCCGAAGAGTTTCGGGAACCGCTTGGTGGTTGTCCTCGCGGGGGCATCCCACCATGTGTTTAGGTCTACCTTGCAAGGTTTAAATCAACTGGTTGTCAGCCTCTCACCGTTATCTGAGACTACTTACTCCACTGGCCATGAGATCCCTAATGATGGAAGTTGATGAATATTATGCTTGATTAATTGTACTGCACAACTTATGCTTGCAATAAATGGCTAACATAGCAAAGAATAACCAACTAGAACTTGTGCTAAAATCTTGAAAGTAAGGACATATTATTTGTTGCTTTTCAGCAAAAGAAACCCCAGTAGCCAAAAAGCCTATCACGTCTAGAGTTGGTGAAGTAGTTATCACCGACGGGTAAGTCTTGTTGAGTATTAGTATACTCAGCTTTGCTATTATCTGTTGTTCCAGGTTATGCCTTTGTTGATGAGTGGCCCGGAGAGATCCCGCCTGGCTGGGAGCTGGAGTGGGTGGAGGACGATGAATGAAGGCATCATGGCTGGCCTCCCGTGGTGTTTCCGCTTTCCGTTTAGTTCCTTTCCGCTGTTTTAAAAACTCTTAACTGTGTTGTCATGTCAAAGACTTCGGTTTGTAATAATTAAACCCTTCGGGGTAAATTTCGGAGGTAATCATGTATTGTCTCTGGACTCGCCTTCGCGTGAGTTTTAATGCATATATGTCGATCCTTGTTGTTATGTAAGTGATTTACTGGGCGTTAACCCGGCAACTAACGATAGGATGATAATTTATTATTGCTTAATAACCAAAGTGTATTGGTTTAGGCGATAGTACGGTATTTTCCTGGGTGAGTTGTCACAAAGACACGACCTGTTCTGCCCTGAGGTTTGTGACTGGGCGTGCCTCGATCCACTTGGAGAATTTGTCCGCGGCGACTAGCAAGTGATTGTAGCCCCCTGGTGCCTTTTGCAAGGGCCCAACAATGTCCAGCCCCCACACGGCGAACGACCACGTGACGGGTATGGTCTGTAGGGCGTGAGCTGGGAGATTGGTCGTGTGGGCATAAAATTGGCATCCTTCGTAGGTGCACACGACCTCGTTGGCATCAGCGACCACGGTGGGCCATTAAAAGCCTTGGCGGAACGCATTGCCCACGAGGGTGCGCGGCGCCACGTGGTGGCCACATACGCCAGTATGGATGTCTCAAATAAGCTCGCGACCGTGGGGGACGGGGATGCACCGCTGTAGGACGCCAGATGCGGCACGCTTGTACAACTCGCTGTCGATTGTATTGAACGATTTGGCCATCTTTACGATGCGTCTGGCTTTAGACCGATCTGGGGGAAGTTGAGGACCATGTGTGGTTCGAGGACCGGTGGATGGTCGCTTCCTGGTGTGATGAGTGATTGACAACGTTGTGTGGACTGACTCTTAGCTAAGTATTGCAGGTGCAGGTTGCGGCTTGACTGGTGATGGTGCAGGTGAAGAACAAGCACGAAAGGTCATTGTCGGTGAGGCCTCCAGGTGTGGAGAAGACAAGTAGGCTTGGTTCGAGGGACCCGGTGGCCAGCGGAGTCAAGTGCGGGCCGCATGGTGGCAAGTACAGCGGGATGAAGTCGTGGAGGGTTTCTTGGTTGAGCCTCAAAACCAAGGTCAAGCCGGGACTACGTGGGAGCCGAGTCATGAGTGGCAATTGGCGGAGGCTACATCGAGTTCGCGGGGTTTGTAGTGGTTCACCAGAAAACCACTGGGTTACTCAGTTGAGCCACAAAATCGAGGCTGAAGACTCGATGAGGAGGTGCGGCCACCCAGGCTGGTCTAACCACCCAGGAGGGGTGGTCTGACCGCCCTGGTCGCTGGTGCCGAGATGCTTAGAAGTGTAGGACACGCATCGGGATCACAAGGCTTGCGTCGAGGCTAAGCCGGTTACGGTCGCCGGGCATCCGTCCGATGAAGAAAGTCTGAAGACTTCCAAATTCGCCCTTGAGGGGCTTGTATCCCTAGTTATTAAGTAAGGGTAGTTTAGTCTTTTGGGTGCCTCCATATATACTCTTGAGTGGATGGATGGCAGTCAACTCTTGGGACTCTAGCTCATTTGTTTTCTCATTTTCGTCCTTATTTTCCTCTAGTTTTCTAGGACTAGCTTGAGAGCTTCATGTGAGATATAGAGAGAGGGATGGATGTATGGGTGGCAAGCTAGACCTTGTACGAGCCTTCATGGTATGTATAGATGGTTTGGCGTGGTTCCTCAAGGTGGTGAAGTGCTTTTCCCGTCCTTCTTTGTGGTGATTTTCGTAGCTCTTTGCTGTGCTTTTCTTGGCGGAGTTTTGAGTATGATTTCTTAGGGATTTTGTTGGGTGTTGTCGTATGGACCTCCCTGGGCCCACTACCTCGGTGGGTACCAGAACCGACTACTCGGTGGGCCCCTGGGAGTACCCGACTTGTGCTGCACGGTACCTGATGGCGTGAGGCGCAAGGACTATGGTGAAGTACTCGGATAGGAAGCTATACATACCATGTACTGTGTAGAGGACTCCTAGACGTACACGACTAGTACTCTCTCCCTAAACCAACCTGTAACCCTGCCTCCCGGACTATATAAGGCGAGGCAGGGACCCTTCTCTCTCAGATTACACATCATCTTGTAATCACATCCAATCAATCCAGAGCTATGCAACATACAGGACGTAGGGTATTACGCACCTCGCAGCCCAAACTTGTCTAAATTGTGTGCCACGTGTCTCTTCCTTCGAGTTAGTGATCTCGGAGAGGCCACATTCATCTAACTCGGGTACTCCCCTTGGTAGGTTGCCGGTCTAAAACACCGACAGCTGGCGCACTAGGTAGGGGATCTCACCGAAGATCATATGGCAAACTCGACGGCTACAATCTTCATCAAGCCAACTGTCGCCTTCAACCGCGGCGACACCTTCGTCTTCGGCTCCTGGGTCTGCACTGCTGATGGCGCCAGATCCTTCTAGCACCGCCTCACCATGCCGCCCAACCCGAAGACTGGTCTCATGACACTTCCCGAAGTAGTCACGGGCGATCTCGCCGGAAAATTCGGCGAGATTTCGCTCTACAACCAGCACACAGACTTCGAGCTTGGATCCGACTCCAACTCGAACTCGACGTCACCGTGGGCCATCGCATGCGAGCCGGCTATCGAGCCATCGTGTGTGGACTCCCCACTCCATGAGCACTTCCCATACGACCTCTGCATCGCTACCAAGGCCCACGCGAAGGCTCTCCCTGCACGCCGGGCTAGGAAAGAGATCGCCTCCGAGTACGACTCGGACTCCAACTCCATCTCCGGCTACTACTCGGACTCCTCTTACGAGTTCGACTTCGGAGCGGACCCGGACGAGCCCGAGTCCGAGACCTACACGATGGAGCAACCGCTGTTAGGACCTGCATCCGGCCTGGTTATAACATCTACACCCGCCGGCAGATTCGTCTACTGGCCAGACCGCAAGCCCGCAGACCTAACAGACAAGAACTCACACTGCATCACCTACCTCGACTCACTGCCATTCCAAGAGGGAACACCGCTAGCTCCAACTGAGGAGCACACTCCGACAGAGGTGGCAACCAGCGACTCCAGCCTCGGCTCTCCCGATCGGCAAGTCTTCATGACTACCAACGAGACACCAGGGCCCTCAGGGACAGTACCTGACCGATATCTCAAGGATATCTCAGCGGATGAGTTGTCCGCCAATGCACCCGCCAACGAGACCGACGCCAATAGGGACGCTCGATGTGAACGCAACAGAAAGCGGAACGAACGGCGCTGACGTTTCCGTGAGTCGCTTCCCATCCGGAACCTCGCGGAAGCACTCGACCAAGTCGAGAGCCGGGTGCACACTACCCCAGAGCAATGCCTCATGTCTATCACTACGATAGCACGCCAGGCTTAGGGGATGCGCGCGGGAGAAGTCATCGCCAAGCTCGCGGAGGACGCCTACTTCATGCGAGTTGACAACAGGGTCACTGTCGGTGTTTAAACCATTCGACCTCCATGGGAGGTACCCGCAGCAAGGTAGAAGGTGAGGATCGTCATGATCTGAAACCCGAAGGTACGCGTGAGGACACAAGGCACGAGATTTATACAGGTTCGGGTAGCCGATGTAGCTACCCTACGTCCTGTTTAGAGTAGTATTGCGCCCTACGCTTGGTGTTGTTCCCCGGAGGGATTGTGGATTGGATGTGCGGCTAGGTACCCGGCCCTCCTTTATATAGTCCAGGGGGCGGGAACCTAGTCGGTTACAAGGTAGGAGTCCTAGTAGGAGTACATGGCACGAGTCCTAGTAGGAGTACAGGGGAATTCTAGTAGGAGTCTGTCTTCTACTCTTCCTCCTTCCTTGCATGAGTACCCGGGGAGTATGCCCGACAAGCCCCCGAGCACATTGTAGTCGAGAGTAGTAGTTCGAGTAGTCTTGAAGCCTCTTCGAGTAGTTCTTGAGCGTCCTCGAGTACTGCTTGGAGAAGTCTTCAATAGTACTTGAACTGCCGCGAGGC
Source organism: Cenchrus americanus (assembly GCA_947561735.1). NCBI lineage: Eukaryota > Viridiplantae > Streptophyta > Magnoliopsida > Poales > Poaceae > Cenchrus > Cenchrus americanus. The sequence goes on along the minus strand of OX387245.1, from coordinate 91,297,227 downwards.
TGGAAGGTGGTCCAGCTCATTTGTCTTGAAGTCAAGATTTATATGGAAGTGCGGTTGCAAAATCGCACTCCATATGGAGTAGCCCCCGAGCCTTAGGTTGAGTTGTAGACTCTGGCTGAGGGTCAATCTTGATTCTGCTTCCGTCTTGAAAAAAATCAACTGATGAGTGTAGCCTAGTAGCCCCCGAGCCTTGGAATGATTGAAGAATCAGTCTGAGGGTCTTCAGTGTTTGCAGAAGTCATCATTTGAATAATCTTGTAGTGTTTAGCCCCCGAGCTCGTCGCCAGGTGAGCTGTAGGAGCCACGTCGAGTAGTTGTTGGTGCTGAGCCCCCGAGCTAGAGAGCTAGCGGAGACTACTCGAGTTGTTGTCGAGTAGTGTTTTGGAGCATAGCCCCCGAGTTTGGGAACTAGCCGCGCCGGTGGAGGTACGCGGAGCGTACTGGAAGTCGTCGCCGAAGCTTGACCTGAAAGTAGAGATGCGTACATTATGTAACATTTTTGTAGAAATTGAATCTACAAATGAAAAATACAAATATGAATATAGATGTAAATGTCATGTGTCATGCTCTTGTTGTGGTCGTTAGGCGTCAAGTAGTTAGCCTGATGCGGTTTAGCGCCCAGTCTCTGTGATCGCTGTTTAGCCATAGCCGCTGGGGGCGTGGAGGCATGACAGGAGAGCTGGTTTAAGCGCCGGTCTCTGAGGAGCCTGTTTAGCCGTAGTCGCTGGGGACGTGGAGGCATGACAGGAGAGCCGAGGCTTTGCGCGGATCAAGGCGTGTGCTACTGTAGCGAGACCATTAAGAGGTAGACGAAAGTAGTCAACATGGCGACAAGAGAGAGCGCGATTGCTCATTGTTCCGCATGGCGGAGAGTAGGATTGCGCAGTGCCTCCTCAGGGTGTAGCTGTTGTGCGCCTCCAGCACTCAGTACACGAAACGTCGTGGCAAGAGCCTCCTAATTTGGTGTACCAAGCCTGTGACAGTCAGTCAAGGGTCCCCAAGGAATAATTGGCATGGTGTAGCTCTACTGGCAGGTAACCGTTGAGAGGCGTACACGAAGTAGTCTTCAGTGTTGGTTCCTGTATGCGGAAAACAAGCCGAAGAAATAATTATTGAAATAAGTGACTTAGCTTGATTCGTGGACGAGTGTCGACGAAGCCGTGGCGGTCGGTGATGGAGCCGCGACGGTTGGAGCTGAAGTCGACAAGTCAGAGGTGGATCCGACTAGTTGTTGATGTCGCGGGAGCCGTCCTCGACTAGTTTTCTGGTTGAGACTAGTCGAGGTAAGTAGTCGAGGTAGTCGTATGCCCAGAAGATAATGTCGCGGCAGTGTACGGCGTAGTCGATGTAGAGTCGCTGCGGCCGGGAGACGAGTACTCGTGGCGCACCGCGAGGTTGACGTAGAGCCTGTGCGGCCGGGTGACGAGTAGTCGGGATGCACGGCGGAGTTGATGTAGAGCCCCTGTGGCCGGGAGACGAGTACTCGCGGCGCACGACGAGGCTGACGTAGAGCCTATGCGGCCGGGAGACGAGTAGTCACGGCGCACGGCAGTGTTGAGGTAGAACCCGTGCGGCCGGATCACGAGTAGTTGCGGCGCACAGCGGGGTTGACATAGCGCCGTGGCCACGGGATGCGACGTAGCCAATGTTTCTGAGTCGTTGATGCCGTTCGCAAGTAGCTGAGGTAGGTGCAGTCGCGTACATCTTACCGTGTGCACCAAGCAAAGATATAGAAGTCTCTTGGTATGTCTTTGTGTGTGCACTTAGCTAAGAGCTAGTGCACTTGACCATCACGTGTGCACACATTGCTTTTCTTGGCGAGGTCGAGTGCAGGCTCTGCTTCGGACTCGGCGGCTGCTGATTGATTTTGCTTCGGATTCGGTGACGTGAAGATATTGCTTCAATCTTGATGATGTACGAGTGCAAGTCGATCTTGAATTGAAAATTGGCGACGATGCGAAGGCATGTGATGCACTGTCTACCGCTGATCTGCCGAGTAGATTGATCTTGTTGATGAGGGTCCTTCGAATTCACCCGATGATCGTGACGATGGCCCCACGGTGGGCGCCAGCTGTCGGTGTTTAAACCTTTCGACCTCCATGGGAGGTACCCGCAGCAAGGTAGAAGGTGAGGATCATCATGATCTGGAACCCGAAGGTACGCGCGAGGACACAAGACACGAGATTTATACAGGTTCGGGTAGCCGGTGTAGCTACCCTACGTTCTGTTTAGAGTAGTATTGCGCCCTGCGCTTGGTGTTGTTCCCCGGAGGGATTGTGGATTGGATGTGCGGCTAGGTACCCGGCCCTCCTTTATATAGTCCAGGGGGCGGGAACCTAGTCGGTTACAAGGTAGGAGTTCTAGTAGGAGTACATGGCACGAGTCCTAGTAGGAGTACAGGGGAATTCTAGTAGGAGTCTGTATTCTACTCTTCCTCCTTCCTTGCATGAGTACCCGGGGAGTATGCCCGACAGTCACTCAAGTGCCCCCGTCAGGAACCGCCAGCAAGACAACGAAGCCACAAGTCGTAGTGCGGACATCGGTCGCAACCGTACTCGAGGGGAGCTACCGGCCAACCCCAACCGTACCCGGGCATCCACCGGTGGACCCTCTCATGGTGGCAACAACGTTGACGACGCCAGCGGCGACCGTGAGATCATCCCTCACCGTGATCCTGGTGGCGGAGGCAGTGACGGCGGGAGCTCCAACCATGGGGCTGGCAGGAGAGCCGGGGCGGAGGCGACCGCGGCGACCGCGGCGGCCGAGGCCACGCGAACTGCCACGCCTCCGACGCTTCACGTGGCGGCTTCGACGCCCGCCAGAAGATCGAAGAACTTCGGCGCAAGAAGTTCTCCATGGCAGGCGACAACGATGGCTTCCCCGCCTTCTCTGCACAGCTTCGCAATCTACTTCTCCCGGAGAAATTCAAACCTTTGGGGATCACCAAGAACGACGCGAAGCAGGATCCAGTGCAATGGCTCAGATGCTACGCCCTCTCCATCGAGAACGCTGGTGGCAATAACGACACGAAGTGCCTCTACTTCCCCTTCTGTCTGGATCAAGCCCCGCTTACATGGCTCAAGTCACTCGAGAAGTACTCGATCGACAAGTGGGACCAGCTTAAGGAACAGTTCACCAACAACTTCGCGAGTGCTATGGGTCGCTCGGGTACTCGCATGGACCTGGCAATGGTGAAGCAGGAACAGGGCGAGACCCTTCGCAAGTACATGCGGTGCTTCTTCGACAAGCGCGCCACCGTAGTCAACGTCTCCAACAAGGAGGTCATCCACCTCTTTAAAGACGGTCTCTATCACCGTCGCACCTTCGAAGACTTCGGTCATCGCCGCCCGAGCTCCATCACCCACCTCAAGGACATGATCACCTCCTAGGCTGATGAAGAAGACAAGCCTGACGCCAAGTATGACGCCATCCGTGGCAAGAGCAAGCAGAACACGGGCGGCAACAACAACAACAACGGGAACCAAGGCGGTCGTAGCAACAACTACTCGGGTCCCAATCGCAAGCGCAAGCCAGACAACACTGTCGGGGCTATCCAACGCCCTGCGAAAGACAACTCGAAGAAGACCTCCGGTGGCTTCAAAGACTTGCTAAAAGAGAAGTTCCCGTGGCATCTGGATGGCAACCACACCGCTGAGCAGTGCTACCAACTCCGGTGAGCACTCAAGGACACTCAAGAGCCACGACACCCTCACGACAGGAAAGGCAAGAAGAAGACCGACGAGGGAAACGACGACTTCCAGGAACCCGACAAGACGGTCAACATCCTCTTCGGCGGACTACCCAACCGACGGGCTCAGAAAGCCACTCGGCGAGAAGTCATGTCCGACCCCTCTCCGGTGGTCGGAGGTACCCAATACCTTCTCCTGCGCGGATCAATGGACAAGCTTCTCCGAACCAGGACGATTCCCACTCGTCCTGAAGCCGGTGGTCGCGGGCTCCAAACTCAACAAGGTCCTTATCGACAGTGGAAGCGGGCTTAATGTCCTTTTCACCAAGACCTTGAATAAGATGAAGCTCGACATCACCCACATGCTCACCAAGAGCACCTCGCCTTTCTACGACATTGTCCCTGGGAATGCAGCTATCCCACTAGGCTCAATGGTCCTGCCAGTTACCTTCGGGGAAACAAGGGACAACTACCGTACCGAGTACGTCAAGTTCGAAGTCGCGGACTTTGAGACGTCCTACCATGCCATCCTCGGCAGACCAGCTATCGCCAAGTTCATGGCGGTACCCCACTACACCTACTTGGTACTCAAGATGGCAAGTCCGGCCGGTGTACTCTCACTGCAAGGGACTTGAAGATATCCTTCGACTGCGACACAAGAGCTGTGGAACTCGCAGCCACGAATCAAGTACCCAACGCCATGATGGAGATCTACGCTGCATCCATGAAGCTTGCCCCAAGCGAACTCGATATCCCAGAAAAGTCGGACAAAGCCAACAAGCCTCAGCCAGCTGAGGAGGTTCAAGTCAAGACAATTGACCTGGGGACAGGCGACAGCAGCAAGACCACCACCATCGGGGCGGGCCTCGACCCGAAATAGGAAGATGCGCTCATCAACTTCCTCCGGGCTAACAGAGACATCTTCGCATGGAAACCAGCGGACATGCCAGGGGTGCCCAGGAATCTGATCGAGCATTCACTCAACATCGACCCTAAAGCTACCCCAAAGCGACAACACCTCCGCCGCTTGTCGAGAAGGAACTCGCCAAACTACTCGCGGCTGGCTTCATCAGAGAAGTCTTCCATCCTGAGTGGCTCGCCAACCCTGTCCTCGTCCGCAAGAAGAACTCAAACGAGTGGAGGATGTGCGTCGACTACACCGACCTCAACAAGCACTGCCCCAAGGACCCCTTCGGGTTGCCGCGGATATACCAAGTCAGCAACTCCACGGCGGGCTGCGACCTGCTCTGCTTCCTCGACTTCTACTCCGGGTACCACCAGATCGCAATCAAGGAAGAAGACCAGGAGAAGACCGCGTTCATCACCTCGTTTGGCGCGTACTGATACACGACCATGTCCTTCCGGTTGAAGAACGCCGGCGCTACCTACCAACGAGCTATCCAGGCCTGTTTCAAGAGGCAACTCAACAAGAACGTCGAATCCTATGTGGATGACGTGGTCGTCAAGACCAGAAACTCCGACACGCTCATCGCCGATCTTGAAGAGACTTTCGCATCCTTGCGAGAGTACCGCTGGAAGCTCAACCCGAACAAGTGCGTCTTCAGCGTACCGTCGGGCAAACTACTCGGCTTCATCATCAGCCACCGCGGCATCGAAGCCAATCCCGAGAAGATCTCTGCCATCACCAACATGAAAGATCCCACGTGCATCAAAGACGTGCAGAAGCTAATTGGATGCATGGCGGCCCTGAACAGATTCATTTCGAAGCTTGGAGAACGGGGGCTCCCCTTCTTCAAACTACTCAAGCATCAAGAGAAGTTCGCGTGGACTCCAGAGGCAGACTAAGCCCTTGCTCAACTCAAGGACTTCTTATCCAAGCCACCAGTCCTCACGGCTCCTCGCAAAAAGGAGCAGCTACTGCTCTACCTCGCTGCGACTACTCACGTGGTCAGTACTGCCATCGTCGTCGAGCGGCAGGAAGACGGCCACGCCTACCCAGTCCAGCGACCTGTCTACTTCGTCAGCGAGGTCCTGTCAGAATCCAAGGCACTCTATCAACCTATACAGAAGCTACTGTACGCATTGCTCATCACCTCGCGGAAGCTACGACACTACTTCCAGGAGTACTCGATCTCCGTCATCACCGACTATCCGCTTGGCGACATCTTGCAGAACCAAGATGCTACTGGAAGGATCTCCAAGTGGGCAGTCGAACTCGGAGCCCTCAACATCGACTTCAAGCCACGAACAACCATCAAGTCGCAGACACTAGTCGATTTCATGGCGGAGTGGCGGGAAAATCAGCTACCTACTCCAACCGAGCGCCCAGAGCACTGGGTGATGTACTTCGACGGCTCGCTCAAGCTTGACGGTGTAGGTGCAGGGGTACTCCTAATTTCCCCAACGGGCGAAAAACTCAAGTATGTCCTGCAGATCTTTTGGAAGGTCTCAAACAACGAAGCCGAGTACGAAGCTCTACTACACAGGCTCCGCCTCGCGGCTTCACTAAGAATGAAGCGGCTACTAGTCTACGGCGACTCCGCAGTGGTCATCAACCAAGTCAACAAGTCCTGGGACCGCAACAAGGAGAACTTGGACGCCTAATGCCTAGAAGTCCGCAAGCTCGAGAACAAGTTCTACGGTCTTGAGTTCCATCACGTCGTCCGCAACAACAATGTTGCAGCAGATGTCCTGTCGAAGCTTGGTTCTACTCGCGCGCAAGTACTAGCAGGTGTCTTCATCCACGAGCTTCACGCGCCATCCATCCTTGAGCCGGCGCCACCGACCACTGATCCAGCACATCCCCCGGCTGGCCAGGAGGTCATGATGATAGACGTGGACTGGACGCAACCCTTCATCCACTACCTCCGCGAGCAGAAGGTTCCCTCGGACAAGAACCTGGCCGAGCAACTCATCCGCCGCACCAAGTCCTATGTCCTAGTCGGAGATAAGGTCTACAGGAGGGGCGCATCTTCTGGAGTACTCATGAAGTGCGTTCCCCGAGAAGAAGGCAAGGACATTACGGAGGAGATCCACAAAGGCGTCTGCGGCAACCACGCGTCTTCATGCATGCTGGTCAGCAAGGCCTTCCGACGAGCTTTCTATTGGCCTACAGCTCTGGGAGACGCTGAAGAACTCGTCAGAAGGTGCCAAGGGTGCCAATACTTCGCCAAGCAACAACATGTCCCGGCCTACAAGCTAGTCACCATACCGCCAACCTGACCTTTCGCCTGCTGGGGGCTCGACATGATTGGGCCACTCCCGACGGCGCCAGGTGGATTCAACAGAGTACTGGTGGCCATCGACAAGTTCACCAAGTGGATCGAGGTGAAGCCGGTCAAATGCCCCAGGGCCGACAGAGTACTCGACTTCTTGGACGAACTTGTGCATCGCTACGGACTACCCCACCGCATCATCACAGACCTGGGCTCCAACTTCAACAATCACCAGTTCTGGGAGTACTGCGAGAATAGTGGGATCGACGTCCGATATGTCTCAGTTGCCCATCCTCAGGCCAATGGACAAGTCGAGCGCGCCAATGGGATGGTACTCGATGCTCTCAAGAAGCGACTGCACGATGCTGGTAATTCAAAAGGAGGCAAGTGGATCAAGGAACTACCCAATGCGCTCTGGGGGCTACGCACTCAACCCTCCAAGCCAACGGGACAATCGCCATACTTCCTGGTCTACGGCTCCGAAGAAATTCTCCCTGCTGATGTCATGTGGGATTCACCAGCAGTAGAGCAATACGACGAAGGCATATCTGAAGACAGCAGACGAGTTAATATCGATGGACTCAAAGAAGCTCGCTGCGCCGCCCTCGTCCAATCAGCAAGGTACCTTGAGGGTATCCGACACTAACGATCGCAACGTCAAGGAACGCTCCTCCAACGTCGGTGATCTCGTCCTCCCCCGCATCCAGAACACAGAAGGACTACACAAGCTCAGCTCACCCTGAGAAGGTCCCTTCACAGTTGCAAAGGTGACTGGACCAGGCTCCTACCACCTCCAGATGCTTGAAGGCGAAGACGTCAACAACTCGTGGAATATCGACCAGCTCCGTCGATTCTACGCCTAGTCTATTGACTACCCCGGGGGCTCAAGTCTACACGACTACTCAAAGACCCCCTTCGCTGTAAGCGGCCTCCGGGTCCAGGCACTAGTGTCCGGACTACTCTACTCCAAGATCCAGCGTTAACGGTTACTAACAGATCTTGGGCTGCTCCGAGCGACAAAGGACTCCAGCAGTGGTCTATTAAGAGACCATGTACTCCTAGATCTAGCCTATACGGCTACTAATGGATCTACTGCTGTAAGTGGCTATACGCCCTAGCACCACTTAGCCGTAGGCGGCCTCTGGGTCCTGGCGACTACTCTTGTAAAACGGCCCTGGCCATCCAGGTGTATTTCTCTCAGTAATAAAGTTTGATTACCTATCAACTGATTTACTACTTTTTCCCTCAACGGGTCTACTGGCGAGTACGACTACTCGTGACAACTCCACAATGAGAACTCCGCATACACACCTTGCGACAACGAGTACTCATTTCTGAGAAGCTTTCTCATTTCATACTTAAACAAGTTCAGTACAACTCTGTTTATACAATTACTGCTACAAGCTAACCCTACAGGACTACTGAAGGTTCAGCTTTTCGGCGACCTGCTCAACAATTGGCTCCATCTGCTCCAGGAGCTCCGCGTACTACTCATCAGTGCAGTTGGCGGCTAGTCCACTGGCGACTACATCCACTGGATCCTTCGGGAAGTACGACTTCATGTACGCCAAGATCTGATTGGGGATCGACTTCGCCAAGTGCTTGACGCACGTCGCCAGATGACTGGGAGCTTCTCTCAGCCGGTCCACCAACGGAGCTATCTTCGGCCCGCCCGGATGAGGCACCAGTAGCCTCGCAATGGGAAGTGCGGCTTCTTCGATTTCTTTCAGCTGGGCCGGCAACTTCTCGCAGTCCTCGTTCAGCTTCTGTAGAGATTTGTAGCAGTTGACGAGGTCACGATCCGAGGCAATTCGAAGCTCCATGTGCTTATCGCACTCATAAGCCAACTGCTTATAGTCATATTCAAGTACCTCACGGGCCTCCTTCTCCCGGTAGAAGAGGTTCTTCATGTCGACTTCTGAAGCTCTCAGCTGCTCGAGACGATTATCAAGCTATGAAATCCACAAGGCGGGGTTAGACCACTACAAGACATCTCCAATGGGTACTCGACAAGACAACACTGTACCTTTATTCTTGTTGCGGAGCGACTTGTTCTTCCGCACCAGCTCGTCGCTCTTCGCCTGCATGTCCTGGACTTCATTATGATATTGGGCGAAGGCACCGTCAAGCTTCGACTGGAGCATGGCGGAGTGCTTCCGAGCTTTTACGAGTTGTTCCTCTAAGGCCTCCGCCCAGAGCACTACGTCGCCGTATCCTTGGAGCATGTCAGATTTTTGTCGGGATCTCTCCATGACATCCAGCAGCAGACAACAACTGTCACCTGGGTACTCAGCATCTATGGCAGATTGACCACTCAAGGGTACCAACAACTCACCTTCATCCACTGCTCGGCCTGGCGCATCGCCTCCAATTGACGCGCCACTGCCGCTGGGTCGACGAGGTCATCTGCTAGGAGTTCAAATAGTGGCAGCTCCAGACATCGGTGCCGAACGGATCGGCTCCGCATCCTGAAGCTCCGGCGAGCGGACGGCTACTTCCAGGGTTGACTCTGGCAGTACATCGTCGCGCTCCTCTCCGGCCATCGCGGGGGCTTCTCCGCTGGCTACCTCCGCCGGCTCGGGGGCTGCTCCGGCGGCTCCTTGGGTCTCCGGCGCCAAGGCTTCAACGGGCACCGCCTCAGGGATGGTGCTTCCTTCGGCTTCGGCCCCTGTCAACAGAAGACATCCGGATTAGTCTCCCTTGGTGGTTACGACTACTCCTTGAGGACGACTGCATTCGTGCAGTGTACTCACCCTCTACAATGCTGGCCTCCGGCAGTGTAGCCTCTACGGCTGGCGCCTCGGACTCTGCTTGAGGGGCGGGAGCGGACTCCTCAGCGGCTGGCGCGGATTCCTCTTCAGCCATTGTCGTGCTGGGTTGAAGGATCAGATGGCGACTAGAGAGGGGGGAGTGAATAGGAGTCGGTAAAAATTCTTCTCAAAGAACCCGACCTATACCCTAGACAAATCCCGGTCACTCACGAGCGATGGATCGAATCACACACCAATCGCCAAGACAACGAGGTTATGGATCAACCTCAAGTCTTAGGAACGATTCCTTAAAGCACACGTGGAAGCACGAAAGGAGGGAGGAATCGAACCAAGGAACAAAGCCGCCGCAGCGCGGCGGGCGTCCCGGCGGGTGGGGAAGACTGTCCGCAAAGGCCGCGCGGACTGTCCGGCAGGGTAACGCGGACTGTCCGCACCCGTGCCACGGACCGTCCGGCCTAGAGCCGCGGACCGTCCGTTAAATCCAACAGAACCTCCAGTAGCGAACCCTGAAAACGGACTGTCCGCCCGGCACACGCGGACCGTCCGAAACTTCGCCCAACCAAAACTCAAAAACACAACGGATCGAAAGTGAAGCTGAGCAAGAAGACGAAGAACACGCGACGAACACGCACGTCGCGGACCGTCCGCCACCAGCACGCGGACTGTCCGCACCCTACGGACAGAACTGAAAACAGCCCGACCTCGAAGGTTGTAAGGAATCGGATGCCCGTTAGCCTAAGAGGGGGAGGGGGTGAATTAGGCAACTTAAAACCTTAACCTATGGCTTCACTAATTTTGCGCAAAGGTAAACTAGAACATACTATCTATATGTGCAACTACGGTTGTTCTAGTGTGAAACTCCCATCCCAAAAGAAGGTTTGCAACCTATAGCCAATCCTAGCATGATACTACTCTAGGAATGTAGAGACAAGCAAAGATTGCAATAGAGTAAATGTGGAAACATAAAAGGGGATGAGAGGAAGCAAACTCTTGACACGCGATTTATCCCGTGGTATCGGTAGGCACTAAGCCACCCCTAGTCCACGTTGTTGAAGCACTCACACAAGAGTATTGCTTCCCGGTCACCAAGTCTCTCCCAAGAGCACCAACTTGACTTGCCACAAAGGCTAGCCACTTAGGCACTTGTCAAGCTCCCTTGGTCACCTTGATGCCACCTCCACTAAGGAGCTTCTCCACCAAGGAAGGGGTCTCCACGTCCCCGCACAAAGTGTCCTCGCCGCTCCACACCAAGCGGAGGGTCGATGACGATTGCCGGTGAGCCACTTAGGCCCCAAGGCTTCCGGCGAACCTTGTACAACTGGATTCTCTCAAGAATCACCTCACAAGGTTGGCACAACCTTGCACTCACTCGGCTCTAAGCTAAGCCTAGCACTAAGCACATACACAAAGCATGCACTAGTCTAAGGGTGAGCAATTAAGCACTTGGATGGATTGGATATGATCTTGAATGTGTCTTGAACTCCTCTCGCACTTCCACACAATCCGGCAACCTCAAATGAGTGAGTGGAGGGGGGTATAAATAGCCCAAGGCATCAAACTAGCCGTTGGCTAACGTCCACCGAAAAAGGTACGAGTCGGATGATCCGACGCTATGCTTTTCCGGGCGTCGGTTCATCGGTGCCCCTCCCACGTCACGTAGCCGTTGAGGTTCTGCGACACGCCCTCGCTCACGACGCTATGCTCCGACGCTCCGTCGGATCATCCGTCTTTGAAGGCCTCGCGTCCGGAGTCGATGCGTTAGCTTATAACGGAGCGGTCGGATAGGCCGACGCTATGCCTTGACCAAGGCGTCGGATCATCCGGTCTTGAGGGCTTCGTCTTGGCGCGTCTCTGTCTTGATTCAAGGCGGCGTCGGATAGACCGACGGGGTCCTCACTCGGGACCGTCGGATCATCGGTGCTACGCCTTCCTTGCTCTTCCTCCGCAACTCGTCCGACGCATGTAGAAAATGGACCGTCGGTTCATCCGACGGTACCTAGGGTTTCACCCCGTGTACCAACTCGTCCGACGATTGCACCGACGCTTGTAAATGAGGGACCGTCGGTTCATCCGACGGTGTCTTCTCTTTTCCTTTTCTTGCTCGGTTTTGACCCTTTGTTTTGGCATTTTTGCATGGGGTTTCCTTGCATCCTTGGGACCTAGAAATGTCTACAAAGACATGCTCAAACAATATGGTTAGTCCCAATGATCATGTTGTCATGAATCACCAAAATCAAACTCCGAACTAATGGCATGTGAGGCCATGTTAGCTACAATCTCCCCCTTTTTGGTGATTTATGACAACACAACCAAAGCAAGCATAAATTTGCTAGAATTGACGAGAATTAGAGCCACTTACACTTGCTTGGATGCTTACCATCATCCAAACTCCCCCTAGATCAAACTTCCCCCTTTTTGATCTTATGTTCGCATTCTCCCCCTTTGGTCTCATATCCTTGAAATCACTCGTAAGCATCCTTGAGCCCACTTGTAAGCTTAAGCCACAAGCTTGCTTTGGTCTCACATTCTCCCCCTTTGGAATAAAGTCTCCAAAAAGTCCAAAGCAAACGGGTCCAAGGAAACTAGCAAGATCTAGCAACCATAGCTCAAGGGAGAGATGTTAAATGCAAGGGAGAAAGCCGCATGAACCATGATCCATATGTATGATATCAATGAAGATACCACATGTGTGAATAACTAAGGTGGATCACATGCTCATGAGACTAGCATGATACAAACTAAGCTCCCCCTAAGTGTGTGCATAAAAAGAATACCACTTGCAAGACAAGGGTAGAGAGAAACAAGTGCACAACTACAAACTTGAAAGACAAGGAAGCTTAGAGCATATCATGCAAGGAGGTAGCTTAAGGGACAAGAGATAAGACAAATGGGTTCTTGTTACATTACCACTTGTAGATATCACTTGTAGTCTTTTGATCATTGCATCCCTCAGGGGGGATTGATCCTCTCTACCTTGTTGGCACCACATTGAGATGAGCCACTTGGAAATGATATCACTAGGTGACACCACTTGGAAGAAGCTTGCATAGAAGACACTTGGGGTACCACAAGGATTAGGAATGTATGAGTACATTGCCTTTGAACTTATATAGAGACATAAGCTCGCAAGGACATGACTCAATAGCATGAAGCTCATATTGCTATATTCACTCTTTTAGAGATGTTAGATCACATTGAGAGTGAAATAGCATTCTCTTAGAATGAAACACCGCACCGGAACGCGTCGCTAAGGGACTACATAAGATAAGCTTGAAACAATGTTAGTCCCATAATCAAACCATAGGATGAGCTCCCCCTAAATGTATGCATTTAGTGTTTGAATCACCAACCAAATGTATGCACATTGTTTATGACAACAAAGGGAAGCTTACCCTATAGCTTGCTCATGATGCAAAAAGATATATATGAAAACATGCACCATGAAAGAACAAGTGTAGCTTTCCTACACGCTAAACAAACCATGTAGATTGCTCATGGGTTAGCACATGACACAAGCAACCTACCATATGTAAATATTGCAACAAATGCAACCTAAACAAGGCAATGGAGCTACAATGATGCACGAGATGGGTTCTAGTTTCCATTACCTCAACCGGGGAACTTGGGCAACACATGTCCAATTTGCAAGCTTGGCTTATAGGCTTGAATCTTCTCATCTTGATTGTGCCAAGCCTCCCAAGTCCCCGCTCTTAAGGCCTTCAAGTGGCCTTTGGAACCCAAACCATTTGAGGCCCCTTCATGTTGGTGATGACTTCCTTGGGCACCCAAATAGGTTGGTTCCAACCCCGCTCTTCCTTCATCTTCCCAACCTTGTGTGCAACCACCTTGCCATTTGCCTTCTTCTTGATGACGTAGGTGTTGCTCTTGGTCTTGTTCTTGCGGTTGGGCTTGGTGTAGATGAGGGAGCTCTTGATGATGGGCTTCAATTTCTTCTTTGCGCCCTTGTCCATCTTCTTGACAAATTGGGGGCATTTGTAGAACTTGTGCCCTTCCTCATGACACTTGTAGCAAGTCACGGTTGTACCCTTCTCAAGCTTCTTCACCATGTGACCACGGTTATCTTGAGAAGGTTGGGCTTGGCTCTTCATGTCTTGAGAGATGTCCACTTGTTCTTCATCGTTCTTGCCCTTGCCCATCAAGTTTGCCAATCTCTCTCGGAGCCTTTTCACTTCTTGCTTGAGCTCATCATTTTCCTTGCCTATGAGATAATCACATGATTCTACAACAACATTCTCATTGCAAGATGGTGAGCAAGATTCATCAATTAAATCAATGCAAGAAGTTGAAGCATCTACCTTGGAGATAGGAATTGCACAAGGTATAAATGTTTCATCAAGCTCAAAGGAATTACTTGTTTTAGTCTCATTGCTCTCAAGCTTAGATTTTAGCTCATCACACTCCTTGCTAAGCAATTTGAATTTGCACAACAAATGTTCATAATTTGTAGCAAGGGTGTCACTAAGATCATTGAGAGCATTGAGTTCTTTGATTTCATTAGCTTGTTGTTCAAGCATTCCTTTTTGCTCATGGATTAGCTCAACAAGATCATTGAGAGAGGTGGTGTCGGATTTGTCATCACTTACATTGCTTTCCATACCTTTGGCCATGAGGCACATGTGTGATGATGAAGGACCTTGCATGAAGCGGGTGGTGAAGTTCTTTCTTGATTCATCGCTTGAGCTAGAAGAACTTGATCCACCACTTGTCCACTCGCGGATGGCGAAGGTTGCTTCTTGCCTTGGTCTTCTCTCCTTGACCACCTTCTTCTTGGGCTTGTGCTCAATCTTGGTGAACTTGATGTGTTGATGATGGCGCCCTTCTCTCAAGTGGATGTTGTAGCCGTACATGTTGACTTTCTTCACATACTTGAAGATCTTCTTCACGTACTCGGCCACCATAGATTCAACCTCTTCATCACTTGAGGAATCTTCATTATCACCATCATCACCATCATCTTCACTTGAGCTTCCACGAGTAGCCATCCTACTCAAAATTTTCTCTTGTCGGCTTGAGAGAGCATGGCTTGTGGTGGGTGAAGATGGTTCTTGGGGCTTTTCTTGGGGCGCCTTCTTTGACTTGGGCATTAGTTGAAGCTCATGTGCCATGATCTTGCTCAAGATATGCGATGGCTTCAAATCTTCGAGCTTCTTCTCGTAGATGATTGCTTTCACCAAGTCATAGTCGGGCTTCCGAAGACTTTGAAGGATCTTGCGGTTGATGTTCAAGTCCGTGATGTCCTTCACACCTAAGGCATTAATCTCATTGACAAGCACATTTAGGCGTGAGTACATAGATTCGGCATTTTCATTAGCAAGTTGCTTAAAGCTATTGAATTCCTCAAGGAGACAACCGTAGTGTTCATTAGCAACTTCTTTTGAACCCTCATTTTGCTCCTTGATGGTTTTCCATAGCTCATGAGCATTTTCACAAGTAAAAACTCTATTGAAAACGCCTACATCTAGTGAGGACAAAATGATACTCTTAGCAATTACATCAAATTGCTTTTCCTTCCTAGTACCATTTTTCATACCCTCATCGGTGACTCTCCAAACATCAAGGTCCCTTGCTTGGAGATAGGCCTCCATGAGAACCTTCCACCGAGGATAGCCCGTACCATCGAAATGTGGAGCCAAACCTAAGGTATCCACCCCTTTCATCCCTCTATAGAGCAACTCACTAGGCGGTGAAGCCTAACCGTTCCAATGAGCCGGTTTTCACAATTTACCAATCGAATTGGTGTATCCTTGTGAAGGAAGTGAGTCCCGGCTCGATACCACTTGTAAGGAATCGGATGCCCGTTAGCCTAAGAGGGGGAGGGGGTGAATTAGGCAACTTAAAACCTTAACCTATGGCTTCACTAATTTTGCGCAAAGGTAAACTAGAACATACTATCTATATGTGCAACTACGGTTGTTCTAGTGTGAAACTCCCATCCCAAAAGAAGGTTTGCAACCTATAGCCAATCCTAGCATGATACTACTCTAGGAATGTAGAGACAAGCAAAGATTGCAATAGAGTAAATGCGGAAACATAAAAGGGGATGAGAGGAAGCAAACTCTTGACACGCGATTTATCCCGTGGTATCGGTAGGCACTAAGCCACCCCTAGTCCACGTTGTTGAAGCACTCACACAAGAGTATTACTTCCCGGTCACCAAGTCTCTCCCAAGAGCACCAACTTGACTTGCCACAAAGGCTAGCCACTTAGGCACTTGTCAAGCTCCCTTGGTCACCTTGATGCCACCTCCACTAAGGAGCTTCTCCACCAAGGAAGGGGTCTCCACGTCCCCCGCACAAAGTGTCCTCGCCGCTCCACACCAAGCCGGAGGGTCGATGACGATTGCCGGTGAGCCACTTAGGCCCCAAGGCTTCCGGCGAACCTTGTACAACCGGATTCTCTCAAGAATCACCTCACAAGGTTGGCACAACCTTGCACTCACTCAGCTCTAAGCTAAGCCTAGCACTAAGCACATACACAAAGCATGCACTAGTCTAAGGGTGAGCAATTAAGCACTTGGATGGATTGGATATGATCTTGAATGTGTCTTGAACTCCTCTCGCACTTCCACACAATCCAGCAACCTCAAATGAGTGAGTGGAGGGGGTATAAATAGCCCAAGGCATCAAACTAGCCGTTGGCTAACGTCCACTGAAAAAGGTACCGTCGGATGATCCGACGCTATGCTTTTCCGGGCGTCGGTTCATCCGGTGCCCCTCCCACGTCACGTAGCCGTTGAGGTTCTCGACACAAGCTGCTCCGACGCTATGCTCCGACGCTCCGTCGGATCATCCGTCTTCCGAAGGCCTCGCGTCCGGAGTCGATGCGTTAGCTTATAACAGACCGTCGGATAGACCGACGCTATGCCTTGACCAAGGCGTCGGATCATCCGGTGCTGAGGGCTTCGTCTTGGCGCGTCTCTGTCTTGATTCAAACTGAGCGTCGGATAGACCGACGGGGTCCTCACTCAGACCGTCGGATCATCCGGTGCTACTGCCTTCCTTGCTCTTCCTCTGCAACTCGTCCGACGCATGTAGAAAATGGACCGTCGGTTCATCCCAGCGGTACCTAGGGTTTCACCCTGTGTACCAACTCGTCCGACGATTGCACCGACGCTTGTAAATGAGGGACCGTCGGTTCATCCGACGGTGTCTTCTCTTTTCCTTTTCTTGCTCGGTTTTGACCCTTTGTTTTGGCATTTTTGCATGGGGTTTCCTTGCATCCTTGGGACCTAGAAATGTCTACAAAGACATGCTCAAACAATATGGTTAGTCCCAATGATCATGTTGTCATGAATCACCAAAATCAAACTCCGAACTAATGGCATGTGAGGCCATGTTCGCTACAAAGGTCAACCTCTCCAATCCATCACCGGATCTCCCAAACGGTAGAAGCTGTTGAGACAAGAGTTTGGGGACATGAAGAGCGTCAACCCAGGATGCTATACCCCAAAAATTTCGCCTCCTAACTTCCTAAATCACCGAGAATCGCGGATCCTTTGAACACCACCAAAAGCTAGAGCTCCGAACGGGAATCCTTGAATCGAAGTGGTTTCCTGGCATTTGAGGGCACAAGATCAATCCCAAAGATGCACAAGACATCCATCCATGTTTCCCTCAAAGAAATCTGGGGACAAACCCACTCAAATCCGCAGAACCACACCAAGAACAAAGGCACCAAAAACAAGCACGAAAAAGACCACGAAATTCACAACGCCAAATCTTCTATACAAACCAGGAAAGATTCACAAGGTCTAGCATGCCGCCCTAGCATCCATCCCTCTCAACAAATCTCTCATTAAGTTCTCATGCTAGCCTAGACAAAATGGAGAAGAAAATGTCTCGGGAAAATGAGAAAGAGGAGGGGGGAAATGAAACCCTAAGTCCCGGAGAGAGAGCCCCATCCACACACACTCATGGCTTATATATCGGGTCCCGCCGGTGTGGGAAATGACTCGACTACCCCTAACTCAACTACTGGCGATACAACCCACGCAGGGGCATTTATGTAATGTTTCTGGGTCTTGCCATCGGACGGCCACGCCTTCGCCGCACCCCGCGTCCTCCCGACGCAAGCCATGCGATCCCGCCGCGTGTCCTCCTCTTCGAAGCTTCCCGACACGCCCAGATCCCGTCTCCGTCGTGTTGGGCCTTCGGACTTGGTTTTGAGGCCCAAACCAAGAAACCATCCTCCGATGGTTTTGTGGGCAAACCACCAAACCCCGCATGCTCGGCCCGGCCTCCCGCCAAGCCTCTTGACTCGACCGCCACCGTGCACCGGCTCGATCGTCCATGACTTCTTCTTGCTTGTCTCGCCACCATGTGCCCCGCACCTAGTCCCGCCGTCCACCGGGTCCCTCGAACCGAGCCTACTTGTCTCTCCATCTCCCGGAGGCCCCTCAAGGCTGAAGACCTTTCGCGCCCGTTCTTCACCTGCAACAACACGAACTAGGCCGCAGCCTACACCTGCGCACTGAGCCAAGAGTCAGTCCAACACCCATTGTCAATCACTCATCACTGAGGAGCGGTGATCCATCGACCACCGGGACGCTCTTGGTCCTCAAGGGTTCATCCTCATCCCAGGTCAGGTCCGTAAATTTCCTGCACAGTACACAACTGGTTGTCAACCAAATACGACTACCAAACAACATGTACTACTCGGGAAAGATCATCACTTACAAGCTCGACCGGACTACTGTCGCGGTCGGGGCGCCAAGTATGCTGGCGATGTCGACTAGTCCCGGCCGGCGAGCGCCTCCTCTTCGGCTTCGGTAGCCGGCCGGCTCTTCGGCGGCCCGCCGCAACCGGCTCGCCCCGCCCTCGGCGGCGCGGTGCTCGCGGCACGGCTTTGGTCATGGAGGGGGCTAGGCTACGGCTTCTCTCGGCCGGCTCCCCCACAGTCTTCCAGTCGCCTTCGTCCCCCCGGGTCCATGGGGTCGGAAGGCGGAATCTCCTGCGAGGAACAGAATTTCGTCGTCAGCATACACAACATCGAGAAACAAGTACTCGACTACCCTACTCAAGGAGCTTACCTCTTGAGATGTGGTCTCAGTGACCTTGAGCTTCTTGGCCACGCGCTTGCGTGCCACGTTGCGCGGCATCCTCGGTGGCGCAGGCAAACTAGCTTCCAAGCTAGTTGGAGGATCGTCGATGAGTGGCACGTTGGGCAGTCCAGGGCGGCTGAACCTCGATCGCAGCTGGAACCGCTCTTGAAGCGTTTCCTCGTCATCTTCGTCCGATGTGTCTTCGACGACAACAATGTCATCCCCTATGCCGACTTCGCGGCGCTCTTTGGCCTTGCTCTTCCCCTCCTCCGGGATTTTGACAAGTTGAGGAGGTGAAGCCGGCTCGGAGACAAACTTCACTATTGTCGGGGACAGCCCTAGGGGTCCCCTTTAACAACTGGGAAACCCCCAATTAAAACTCACAACAAAGACAAACACGCCTCGCTTAACCATGCAGGACACGGCCCGCCAAGGCGGCCCACTCGAAGATCCCCTCGAGTAGGCTTCGCCTCGCTCGAGGATGCGCGCCTCCCTCGGGCGGGCTCCGTCCCGTTCGAGGGGGTGCGCTTCCCTCGAGCAGGCTCCGCCTCACTCGAGGGCCCGCTCCACCCTCGAGCAGGCTCCGCCTCGCTCGAGGGTCTGCTCCGCCCTCGAACGGGGGTCCGCCTCGCTCGAGGGCACCCCGCACGCGTGCGCCTGCGCCCGTGCACGAGCATTTAATGCCCGACAACGGCGGGGGCGGCGCCATCATGCGCCCGGGGCTCGCGCCCCGATGTCGCCGCACCAACTCCCCGGGAGGGATCCCATCCCCGCCCGCGTGGAGGGAGGGCGTGCGGCGTGGCCGGCGCCGGTCCGTGACGCCGCGCCGCCCACTCGGTACGGCCTAATGCGCCGGAGCCCTCGGAAGGGGGGCGGCTGCACCCTCGATTTGCTTTCTTGTGACCTTACAGGGTTAGGTGGAGGCGCTAGGCCGGTGGGACGCCATCCCCGCCACCGGCACGGTATGGGCTGCGGCCCCGCGCATATGGGCGCACGCCAGGCGCTGCGGCGACGACTCCAGCACTGTGGAGCGTGCGGGAACAGGACGCCGCCTTACCTGCCGCTGTGCCTCGTACGGACCGACGTCAGCAACTCCCTCGAGCCTATCAGAAGACATCACAGCCGTCCGCCACTCTTCTACCCTCGAGGCCGCCACTGTTCGGGTACAAGGTGTGTCATGATGGCCAGATCGCTGCCAGGATCGCCCGGGCGGCCGCCTACTCTACAGCATAGTGCATCACGCTCCCTCACGTAGCTGAATAGCGCGGCGCGCATGTGATTCGCTCTTTCCTTGGTCTATAAAAGGAGGACGAACCCCCTTGCCGCAGGGGGGGACAGAACACAACATGAGACAAGCCGCACCACGCACTTGCTCTCCAATTCTCCCACAACATCTTCAGTCACTACGCCAGGGACTTGGAGGCCACGCTTCCTCTCCCGCCTTGCTTGTAGCAGCCCCACTACAGGCACCCCCGGTGCTGAGTAATATAGTGCCCCGAGCACACCCCTGCTGGACGTACGGCCCCCTCGGCCGGAACCAGGATAAAGTCTGTGTCTCTTGTTGCTTAGCATCGACCATTGAGGGATAGACCTCGGCGCTTATTACTGGTTAGTGTCGGGACCACATTCCGCACCGACAGTTAGCGCCCACCGTGGGGCAATCGAGCGCCTAAGGTCAATCCGTCAACTCCCTCCATGGTGATCCGCACCGAGTACCGCGATGCGCGTTGCGTATGGGCGGCTCGGACCCCCCTCCCCCGCCGGGTTCGAAATCCGGTTCGGGGGCTTGAACTTTCGGGCCACGGGGGAACGGCTACCTCATGCGCCTCACCAACCGTGAGGAGCTCCGCGCGCGGCGCCGGGGCCGAGCCCGCTCCGGCCCCCGGCTGCGCGCACCACCACGGGCGCGGGACACCCGCGGGCGCGGTGCGCGGGCCGTAGACGCCACAACGCCGCCGCCGCTGCGGTCGGCGTTCGCGCTAGGGCGCGGTCCGAGCGACGGCGGGCCGAGCGCGCCACCTCTCGGCACGGCGCGCCCGTCACCACGGCAACCGCCACCCCCAACGGGACGGCGCACGGTCTCGGACCGCGCTTTCCCATTGGGCTGCGTGGAGCCACGACGGCCTACAACGCCAACGTCAACACCACGATGCGCAGGGTTCCCCCTGGCCGTCACATCTTCGTCGCCAGGGATCCCAGTGCCTCAGCCGGTGACGAATCGTCCCTAGGCTCCCTTGACGCGCCGCCACCCGCTAACCTCCACGGATACGCGGAGTGGGACTTCTCTGGCGTGCCGGACCCAGTCATGTTCCGACGTTTCCTTGACGCTACGGACTACTGGTTCGGCTGCTCCGACGACTCCAGCACCGGGAGCTACGACCCCGCGCGGGAATGCTACGTCGTCGTCGCCAACGACCCAGCCAACGCCACCGGCGCTGTGGGTGCTGGAGACGGGGAGGTCACGCCTGCTCCAGGGATCGCTCCGCGCCCCGGCCGCGGGGGCTAAGCACTCTGCCGGGGGCTGGCGCCGATGCGCGGCTCGCCCGAGCCCGCGAGCTCGAGGCTAAGCTAGCGGAGGAGTCCCGGACGGTGCGGCTGCTCCACGCTTCGATGGCTGGAGAAGCCTCCGCTCGCGGCGAACGCTCGCGGGAGCTGGGCAGACAGGCCCGCGACCGCATCAACGCCGACAACCCTGACGCGCCTCCACGGGCAAGTCAGAAGCTCGTTGCCGCCGTGACGCTACTGCGGGCTATGCCAGCACCCTCGACCCCTGAGGCGTGGAACCTGCAACGCGAAGTGCAGGCTCTAATCGAGCAAGCGGTCGTCCAGCAGGCCGAAAGCTCAGCCTCACGTATCCGCCAGTAGGGGGATGCGCGAGGAGACGGGGCTGCTCAGGGGGGCGAACCCTCGGTCCACGCAGGCGTAGCTGCGGGGCGTCCCGCCAACTCGGGACGCGCGCCGGCCAAGGAGCGGCTCCTTGACACGCGCGAGGACGGCCGGACGGTGACGCCCGCAACGTCATCAATGCCGAGCGCACGAGCAAGGCGGACGCGCGAGCGGCGGTGGGCTACCACCCTCGACGGGGTGGACGCTACGACGAGCCGACGAAGACCGCTCCCCCGACGCCGGAGCCCCGGGGGGACTCGTGTGTTCGGCCGGGGAGATCCGGCGGCGGCCTTCCCCCCAACGCTTCCGCCAACCCTCGACCATCGTCAAGTACAATGGGGGAGACGGATCCCCGCGTGTGGCTCAACGACTACCGCCCGGCGTGCCGGCCCGGGCGGGAGCCACCGGCGACGAGGTCATCATCCGTAAATTGCCCCCCGCACCTCGGCGATGCGGCCGGACGTGGCTCGAGCACCGCCGCCCGGCCCGGATCCACAAGCCCCGGGACGATCTGGTCCGCACGTTCGTGGGTAACTTCCAGGGCACGTACGTGCGCCCAGGGAATTCTTGGGACCTGCGCTCCTGCACCCAGAAGCCCGGCGAGTCGCTGCGGGACTTCATACGGCGCTTCTCCAAGCGCTGTACAGAGCTCCCCAGCGTAGCGCAATCCGAAATCGTGCATGCCTTCCTCGAGGGCACCACGTGCCGAGACCTCATGCGAGAGCTGGGGCGCAGCCCGCCCGCGGACTCCAACGAGCTATTCGACATTGCCACCAGCTTCGCCTCAGGAGAGGAGGCCGTGGGGGCGATCTTCGACGGCAAGAAGGGAAAGCGCTCGGATGATGCGCCCGCGGAGGGCAGCAAGTCCAGGGAGCCCCACCGCAAGGACAAGCGGAGCAAGAAGGGAAAGAAGCCGCGCCGCGAGGCGCGCGAGCAAGGGCGCGACGGCGGTGATGCCGAGGCTCTTGCTGTTGACCCGGCTCGACGGGGTCCTCGACCGGCCCCTCGAGGTCCGGGGGTGTTTGATGACATGCTAAAAAAGTCATGTCCTTACCATAAGACCCCAGTGAACCACACCCTTGAGCAGTGCGACATGCTCAAGAAGTTTTATGGCCGCGCCGCCGCGAAGGAGGTGGAGGCCAAGAAAGACGGAGGAGATGGTGACGCCAGCGGCTTCCCCACCGTGGAGAATGTGTTCCTTATCTTTGGGGGACCCACCGTCGACATGTCGACCCACCAGTGCAAGCGGGAGCGGCACGAGGTCCTCGCCGCGGAGAAGGCGCCTCCCTCCTTCCTCAACTGGTCGGAGGACGCCATCACCTTCAGCAGGGAAGACCATCCGAACCGCATCCCCAACCCGGAGCGTACGCCGCTGGTGGTCGACCCAATCATCGGGAACGCACGGTTCTCGAAAGTCTTGATGGACGGAGGCAGCAGCCGCAACATCCTCGACGTGCATACGCTGCGCCTGCTGGGGATTGGGTTGGACCCGGTGCGGCCCGGCACGAAGCCGTTCCACGGCGTCGCGCCGGCAAGCGAGTCCAGCCCCTCGGGCAGATCGATCTGCCGGTTTGGTTCGGCACCGCGAAAAATTTCCGCAAGGAAACACTCACCTTCGAGGTGGTGGGGTTCAAGGGCGCCTACCATGCCATACTTGGGCGGTCCTGCTACGCCAAATTCATGGCGGTCCCCAACTACACCTAGTTGAAGATGAAGATGCCAGGACCGAACGGCGTCATCACCGTAGGCTCGTCCATCGAGCATGCATTCGACTGCGACGTCGAGTGCGTAGAGCACGCAAAAGCACTGGCGCTGGATGAAGTGCTGGTGACCACTTTGGAGAAGATGGTCAACGAAGACCTCGGCTCCACCGCCAAACACACCGGCTCCTTCGAGGCCGCGGAGCAGACCAAGGAGGTCCCCCTCGACCCTTCTGCTCCCAAGGACAAGGCGTTGAGGGTCAGCTCCACCCTCGATCCCAAATAGGAAGTGGTGCTCGTCGACTTCCTCTGCGCCAACGCCGACATCTTCGCGTGGAGCCCCTCGGATATGCCAGGCATCCCGAGGGAAGTCGCCAAGCACTCCCTTGACATCTTGCCTCACGCCCGCGCCGTGCAACAACGGCTGCGCCGCTTCGACGAGGAGCGGCGACGGGCTATCGGAGCGGAGCTGCGGAAGCTTCTAGAGGCCGGGTTCATCAAGGAGGTGTTCCACCCAACGTGGCTAGCAAACCCTGTACTTGTAAAGAAAAGGAACGGGAAATGGCGGATGTGTATAGACTACACTAGTCTTAATAAAGCATGTCCTAAAGTTCCTTTTCCTTTGCCACGAATTGATCAAATTGTTGACTCAACGGCTGGGTGTGAACTACTTGGCTTCCTTGATGCCTACTCCGGGTATCATCAAATAAAGATGAAGGAATCCGACCAGCTTGCGACTTCGTTCATCACGCCGTTCGGGATGTTCTGCTACGTCACGATGCCGTTTGGCCTCCGAAACGCGGGTACGACATACCAGCACTGCATGCAGCACGTTTTCGGAGACCACATCGGACGGACGGTCGAGGCGTACGTAGACGACATAGTCGTGAAAACCAGGAAGGCGGACGACCTGGTTGGCGACCTTGGCATCGCGTTCGGCTGCCTACGGGCCAATGGGGTTAAATTAAACCCCGAAAAGTGTGTCTTTGGAGTGTCGCGAGGCATGCTCCTGGGATACATCGTCTTCCAACGGGGAATCGAGGCCAACCCTGAAAAGGTTTCGGCCCTCGAACGAATGGGCCCGATCCGGGACCTCAAAGGGGTGCAAAAGGTGCTGGGGTGCCTTGCCGCCTTGAGCCGCTTCATCTCGCGGCTCGGCGAAAAGGGCCTGCCCCTTTACCGCCTACTCAAGAAGCACGAGCGCTTCTCCTGGACCGCCGAGGCCCAGGATGCGCTCGACAAGCTAAAGGCGTCCTTAACGCACGCCCCGATCCTCACGCCGCCGCAGGATGGCGAACCCCTGCAACTCTACGTGGCCGTAACCACCCAGGTGGTCAGCGCCGTGATCGTGGTGGAGCGCACGGAAGAAGGGCACGCCCTGCCTGTACAGCGTCCGGTCTACTACATCAGCGAGGTCTTGTCTGACACCAAGACGCGCTACCCTCAGGTCCAGAAGCTGCTGTACGCGGTAGTCCTCGCGCGGCGCAAGCTCCACCACTACTTCGAGGCCCACCCCGTCACAGTGGTCTCCTCCTTCCCGCTGGGGGAGATCATCCGCAATCCCGACGCGGCGGGCAGGATCGCCAAGTGGTCCGTGGAGCTGATGGGCGAGACGCTTGCCTACGCCCCACGCAAGGCCATCAAGTCTCAGATCCTGGCGGATTTCGTCGCTGAATGGACAGATACGCAGCTGCCACTGCCGCAAATCCAAGCAGAGTGCTGGACTCTGTACTTCGACGGCTCGGTGATGAAAACAGGGGCGGGCGCGGGCCTGCTCTTCGTGTCACCCCTCGGGGAGCACATGCGGTACACGGTGCGCCTCCACT
The DNA here is from genome assembly GCA_947561735.1 of Cenchrus americanus. Taxonomy (NCBI): domain Eukaryota; kingdom Viridiplantae; phylum Streptophyta; class Magnoliopsida; order Poales; family Poaceae; genus Cenchrus; species Cenchrus americanus. The sequence goes on along the minus strand of OX387245.1, from coordinate 91,272,119 downwards.
TCCCCGCGTCTAACAATATGGCTGAGTATGAGGCCCTCCTCTGCGGCCTCAAAATCGCCATTGAGTTGGGCGTCAAGCGCCTCGACGTACGGGGGGACTCGCAGCTCGTAATCGATCAAGTCATGAAGAACGCGAGCTGCCATGATGACAAGATGGAGGCCTACTGCAAGGCCGTGCGAGCCCTCGAAGACAAATTTTACGGCATCGAGCTCAACCACGTGCCCCGCCGGTACAACGAGGAGGCGGACGAGCTGGCCAAGATCGCGTCCGGGCGGATCACCGTCCCTCCGAATGTTTTCGCCCGCGATATCGCTTAACCCTCGGTCGCCCTCGAGCCTCACCCCTCGAGCCACACAGAACCCTCGGGGGCTCCCTCGAATCCAGCGGGTGCGGAACCCATGGATGAGGACCCCTCGAACGAGGCGTACGTACTCTCCCTCCTCGAGGGGTATGGCTCCTACGAGGGCGACGTGATGGACATCGAGCCAGCCCCCGTCAAGGCTGACTGGTGTGACAAGTATGTGGCCTGGATGGCCCGAGGGGAACTCCCCACGGACCGGGCCGCAGCCAGACGCATTGCCAGGATGGCCAAGTCCTTTGCCCTCGTCGACGGCGAGCTGTACAAGCGCGCCGCCTCCGGCATCTTGCAGCGGTGCGTGCCCATCCCCGATGGGCGCGAGCTCCTGCGGGACATTCACGCCGGGATCTGCGGCCATCATGCGGCGCCTCGTACCCTCGTTGGCAATGCGTTCCGCCAAGGCTTTTACTGGCCTACCGCGGTCGCGGACGCCAGTGAGATAGTACGCACCTGCGAGGGGTGCCAGTTTTACGCCCGCAAGTCCAACCTTCCCGCTCACGTCCTGCAGACCATCCCCATAACATGGCCGTTCGCCGTGTGGGGACTGGACATCGTCGGGCCCCTGCGGAAGGCGCCCGGGGGCTTCACCCACCTGTTTGTCGCGATCGACAAGTTCTCCAAGTGGGTGGAGGTGCGCCCCATCACGAATCTCAGGGCAGAGCAAGCGGTGACGTTTTTCACCGACATCGTCCACCGCTTCGGAGTGCCAAACTCCATTATCACCGACAACGGGTCCCAGTTCACGGGCAGGAAATTCTTGGAGTTCTGCGACAAATTCCACATTCATGTGGATTGGGCAGCTGTGGCACACCCACAGACCAACGGCCAAGTAGAGCGTGCCAACGGCATGGTCTTACAAGGCCTTAAGCCTAGAATTTTCGACCAGCTGAATAAATCTGGTCAGAAGTGGCTCCAAGAGTTGTCAGCAGTTGTGTGGAGCCTAAGGACCACCCCAAACAGAGCCACCGGGTTCACCCCATTCTTCCTGGTCCATGGTGCGGAGGCCGTCCTCCCCACGGACCTAGAATACGGGTCGCCCAGAGTTCGAGGCTACGACGAGGACGCCAACCAGCGAGCCCGCGAGGACTCGTTGGACCAGCTGGATGAGGCACGCCTCGTGGCCTTGATGCACTCCGCGAGGTATCAACAGTCCCTCAGGCGCTACCAAGCACGCAAGATACGCTGGCGGGACTTCAGCGAGGGGGATTTGGTCCTAAGTGTCGGTGCGGAATATGGTCCCGACACTAACCAGTAGATAACGTCTAGGTCTATCCCTCAATGGTCGATGCCAAACAACAAATGACACAAGGTTTTATCCTGGTTCCGGCCGAGGGGGCCGTACGTCCAGCAGGGGCGTGCTCGTGGCACTATATTGCTCGGCACCGGGGGTGCTTGTAGTGGGGCAAATACAAGCAAGGCGGGAAAGGAAGCGTGGCTTCCAAGTCCCTGGGAGAGTGGTTGAAGATGTTGTGGGAGAATAAGAGAGTGAGTGCACGGTGCGCTGTGTCCCTCTGGATTCGCCCCCCCCGCGGCTGGGGGCTCGCCTCCCCCTTTTATAGGCCAAGGGGGTGACGGGTTACATGCACGCCGCGCTACCTAGCTACGTGAGGGAGCACGTCGCGCTACGGTGTAGAGTGGGCGGCCGTCCGGACGATCTTCGCTGCGATCCGGCCGTGATGGCCTACCCCGTACCCGAACAGTGGCGGTTCGAGGGTAGGAGGCGGCAGATGGCGATGGCGTCCTCTGATAGGCTTCGGAGGGAGGTGCGATGATGGGCGGTACGGGGTACGGGGAGCGGGGCGAACGGTGTTCCTTCCCAATGAGCTCCGCGGTAGTGGAGTGGTTCTTCGCGGTGCCGGGCGTGCGCTCGCGGAGTCGGGCGTGCGCCCGCACGCGTGGGTACGGCGGCCGCGCCGTTACAGTGGCCGGGATGGCCATCCACCGGCCTAGTATCCCTCTCCTAACCTGCAGGGTCACGTGAAGGTGAATCGAGGGTGCGCCCGGCCCTCTTTCGAGGGTCGGGCGTGTTAGCCGTACAGTAGTGGGCGCGCGGTGTCACGGGCCGACCACCGGCCGTACGCAGGGTCCATCCCACAGTGGCGGGGATGGGCTCCTCCCTGGGGAGTTGGTGCGGCGGCACCGGGGCGTGAGCCCAGGGCGCATGATGGCGCCGCCCTGTGGCGTCAGGGCGTTAAATGCCCAAGTACGGGGCCAGCGCACGCGTGCGGGCGCGCCCGTGAGCGTGGCGGGCCCCCGGCCGGGGAGGGCGGGAGCGGACCCTCGAGCGAGACGGGACTCGCTCGAGGGGGGAGCGTGCCCTCGAGCGCGACGGGACCGCTCGAAGGAAGGGTTGCCCCTCGAACGGGGGCGGAGTCCGTTCGAGGAGGAGCGTGTCCTCGAGCGAGGCGGAGCCCGCTCGAGGGGTCTTCTAGACGGGCCGTCTTGGTGGGCCTCGGGGAGTCTGCTACATAGGCCATGTCCTGCACGATTAGTTTCCTGCATGGTTAGGCTCAGCGTGTTTTGATACCGGGGTTAAGTGAGGATTCCCCGTCGTTTAAGGGGACCCCTAGGGCGGCCCCGACAGTAGCCCCCGAGCATCTGCGGGTTTGCCATTGAGGCTCCCGCAGATGCTGGAACCTACTGATAGGACGTTCTTCCCTCCTTGTTTGCGAACGCTTTCGAGGGGGCCGCGTCGGCGGACCCGCGGGTCTAGCCCCCGAAGCCCTGCAGCAGTGTGGGCTCTCTGCGGGCGTTAACCGCGAGCAATTCGGTCGGAAAGGCGTGGCACATATGCCTACGGCATCGGCGGTATTTCGGCCGGCATCGGGGGTGCACGCTCCCCTGTCCTTGTCTCCCGGCGGGTGCAATTTCAAGGAGGTGTAGCCGCGCGTCAAGCCCCCGAGCCTTGGCCCGTTCGAGGCGATCGGGTCGAGCCCGACGACTTGTTTTTTATCGCGCCCTCGCCGTCCCTCCGCGGGACGGAGGGTGAGGTTTCCACGACTCCCATCGAGCGGGTCGCGAATCGCGGATTCCTCATCGAGGCGCTAGCGGGTGGTTCAAGTGGACGTCCATGCCCCGTTCGATAAGGGTAGGGCCGCGCGGTCGGAGACACGTCCATGGAAGCGCTTGCGTGGGTTTGCTAGGGTGGGGCTCGGTCCCGTTCGCTAGGGACCGAGGGCGCGAAGCTCTCCCTCGGTGGGATCCCCCGCTAGGCGCCCTCGGCGGCTCTCGAACACGACATGTGGGGCACCCTCGAGCCGACGGGCTCGAGGAACGGCTCGAATGCGCGTGCCCTCGTCGTCCCTAACTCTGTGATCTGGGGCGCCTGTTCGAACCCGTCGAGGGTCAGGCTTCGAACCTCTGATCAGTAAGGCCGTGCGGGGCCGTGCATGGACAGCCCCGTCTTTTCGTGTTTGCGGCCGTCGAGGGGTCTGGGCGTGCCGACCCTCGAGGTGCTGGTTGGTGGCATGGCGCGGCATGAGTGCTTTCGGTGCCGCTCTATTTCAAGCGTGACCTGGGCGATCCTCTTACGCGCGTGCCTTCTTTTAGAGGGTTGACATTGTCTCGAGCCGGAGGGTCATGCCGCTCGAGGGTTTCACGTGGCATGGGTGCCCGCGGTTACCTGCTCTACACCGAGCAGGTCCCGGGCGACCTTCTCACGCTGATATCCCGTCGAGGGTCGCCTCTGTTTCGAGCCGAGGGTCACGCCACTCGAGGGCTTCACGTGGCATGGGTGCCCGCGGCTGCCTGCTCTACACCGAGCAGGTCCCGGGCGACCTTCTCACGCTGTCATCCCATCGAGGGTCGCCTTTGTCTCGAGCCGAGGATTCGCCTCGCTCGAGGGCTCTCCTTGCTTGGCAAGGGGCCCGGGCATTTAATTGCCTTGCGGTCGTGGCCGCGGTTTTGCAGCGCGGGCGCGCCTTTTTAGGCGCGCGCGCGCGCGCGCGCATAGTGGGCGGCGCGGCGGGCGGATGTGACGGTTTTGCCTCGGTCGCGGCGCGTTCCTCGCCGTAATGATGACCCGCCTGCGGTGTTAGAGCCGCTGCGGTCGTGGTGGGGCCCGCCCGTCGACGCGATGGAAAGATTCCTGCCGGTGTAATGCCGGCGGGCGTCCGCTCGGAGAACTCGCCCGCCGCCTATAAAGCTGCGGGGGAGGAGTGGACGGTGGTTTTTTACCTTGGCACCTTACCACTTTCGGTCCCCGTCCCTTCGCCTTCGCCTCGCTCTCGCCCACCGCGCGGTCTCGCCGCTTAGAGCTTTTTCCTCGCTTCCTTGTCCTCCGCCTTCGCATTCGTCCTCTCCATGGCGCCGCCTCGGCCTCCCCTTAGGATCTTGGAGCCATACGCACGGGAGAGGTCCACGGTGACCCGGCTCGCCTTGGGCGGCCGGTCGCCGCCGGCCAACGAAGATGGGCGCCGGCGGAATGGATCGTGCCGCCGGCGGCGCATCACGAGCCCAACCCGCCGGAGGGCTACGTGGTGAGCTTCCTCCGCTACCACGAGCGCGGCTTCAATGCGCCGGCGAGCACATTCATGCGGGCAATGTGCCACTACTACGGGGTGGAGTTGCATAACTTCGCCCCCAACGCAATCTCGCGGGCGGCCACGTTCGTGGGCGTTGCGAGGGGTACCTAGGGATCTAGGTTAATTGGGAGCTGCGGGTACACCTCTTCCGCGGGGAGCTCTTCACGCGGCCCACGACGGAGCCAAGGACTCGCCGCGCGGTGCGCGCGGCGGGGATGTCGCTGCCCCGGGCGGGGGCAATTTAAGAACGTCTACATCCCCTGCACCATGACGACGAACAACGCCGGCTGGGAGCGGGGATGGTTTTATTTGCGCAACGCCGAGCCCGGCCTTCCCCCCTACACCGGCCGGGTGTTCAAGGAGAGGCCTAGCTCCCCGGGGCTACGGGGTGTCCACGCCCCGGACCGGCGCGGCGAGTCGGTCGCCGGGCGCCTTTGGAGCGGTTGAGGAAGCACGGGGTGACCGCGATGGGCGTCCTCGCCTTCCTCCACCATCGGCGGGTCGTGCCCGCGATGGAGAGGCCGCTCCGCATCTTCGAGATGACGGAGGCGGCCAACCCCATCGTCTGGCGAGGTCGCGGATGCTCCCGACGCTCCTTGAGCGGCCGTATGCGCTCACCGGGCGCGGAGCGCCGTCGACACCCGGACGCCGCCGGCGCCGAGGGCCGGACCCCGTGGGACGTCGAGATGCTCCCCTTCGGCCGCGGGTGAGTTGGGTTCCTGATCTCGTTTTAGTTCTTGGTCTTGCTTTCGTCTCCTGATCCGCCATTGTCACTTTTGTGTGCGGTTTGGTGGAGTTCAACATCGCCAAGTCCGTTCCACCCACCCCCGACTCCCGTGCGCTCGGCCGGGCGGCGCGGCGGGAGCGGCGAGGAGCGGGCGGCGCGCAAGAGGGAGCACGCCGGACGTCGCCAAGCGCGCCGCGACCGACCGGTCCGCGGAGTACGGCGGCGCGAGGAGGCGGGGCTCTCCTCCCCGGATATCGAGGAGCCCTCGTCCTCGGAGCGGGGACGAGGAGGAAGAGTGCGAGGGGGGGGGCCTCGGACGGGTGGCAACTGCGCCCCGTCGCGGAACCCGCGCGGCGTCGGGGGGGTGGTTTCGTACGGGGCGGGCGCGCCGCGCCTGCCGCCGGGCATTCGTCGTCGGGGCGCGCGCGCGCGCGCGGAGGTGCCGGGCGCGTGCCGCGGGAGGTACGCGCGGCGGATGCGCCCGTGCGCGCGTCGAGCGTGCTGCGCGCGGAGGGGGGGAGCGCGTCCGCCGCGCGCGCGCGGCGTCGTCGTCAAGGGGCGCGTCGGCGGGCGTGCGCGCGCGCGGGCAAGCGTGCCCCCGCGCGCGGTGGCTCTTCGGGGGGTGCGGCATCGGGGCGCGCCCAAGTGCGGGCGGGCGTGTCCGCACGTGTGGTGGCGCCGTCGGGGAGGCGGCGCGGCGAGCGCGGCCCCCGCGCCGGTCTCGTCCGCGGAGGCCTCGAGGAAAAGGAAGCGGGCCTTTTCCTCCGCGAGGTAAGGAGCTTTGTCTTCCTTCGTTTGGTTTTAGTTTCTTTGGTGATTAGATGCTCTAACCCTCCGTTCGTGTCCGCGCGGGGCGGTGCCAACCGTTCCTCCTCTTGCACCGGCCAAGGTGCGAGGACGGACGCGTCGATCCCCACCGGCCGGCGTTCGTCGAGGGGGTCGCGCCGGGGACAAGCGCGGCGGCGGGCACGAGTTCGCAAGGCCGGGCGGGGCCTCGAGGCCCGGCCGGCGGATCGGCTTGCCGCGGCGCGGCCCGGAGGTCGCGGGGGCGGCGGCGCCGGTCGCCATGGAGGCGCGGCCGCGGCGGTGGCTACGGTGGAGGTGCCTCCCACGGTGGCGGCCCTTTGCGGAGGAGGCGGAGCGGGCGCAACCTCGCGGGGGGTGCCGCGGATGCGGCGGCACCGGCGGGAGGTGGCGGCGACGGCGCCACTACGGGTGCCTGTGGCCGCGGAGGCGCAGGTGGGGGCGCCAGCGGAGGCGGAGCAGGCAGGTCCTCCCGCCGGCGGTCTCCGGGCGGAGGTGGTGGAGCTCTCGGATGACTCCCCGCCGCACGGGTGGAACCCGTGGGCTAGGCGGCCCCACGAACTCCCCCGACCCCCCGGGAGGGGGCCCTCGTGAGGCGGCGCGAGGGTCGCATGGTAGTGGGGGGCCGAGGGCACGATGCTGAGGCCTCGTCCTCCCACGCCGGTCGCTCGCCCGGGGGGGGGGGGGGGCCGTGGAGGATCCCCTGCGTTCGCCGACGCCGGGGGGAGCGAGAGCTCGGGGGCGAGCTGCGGAACCACGGCGCCACGCTCAACCGCGCGTTGAACGAGGCGGCGCAGTCCACGGCGGCCCGGCCCGGCTCGTCTTCCGGGTGAGCCACGGTTGCTCGTCTCTCTTTCTTTTTCGTTTTCGTGTGCCGCATTCAAGCCTTGGCACTTACGAGATTCGATGTGTGTATGCCGGGAGCTCGAGCGCCGCGCCCACGAGAAATACGACGCGTTCGACCGGGGTGAACGCCGAGGCCCGCCGGCTCGGGAGCGATGCGGGCGCTTTCGACGCGCTTGCGGATGCTCTCGGGACGCCGGAGCCCGGGGGGGCCGGTGTGCGGGCGATGGCGTGGTGCGACGTGCTTCCCGAGAGCTCGAGGCGGGGACACGGCGCGTCACTCGAGTCTCGAGCGGATCCGCGCGCCCCTCGTCGATCGCGACGAGGCGCCGTGGAGACGCGCGTGAGGACCTGGACAAGACGCGGACGCCGGCCGCCAATTGGGGGAGGCGGAGGTGGCCACCGCTCGCGCCGAGACCCGGGAGCTCCGCACGTCGCTCGAGGGGGCGCAGCGCGGCGGCGCCGGGGGCGGAGCGGGCGCGTGGGGTGGAGCGCGCGCGCCAAGGAGGCCGATGACACGAAGGCCGCCCTCGACGCCAAGGCTACGGCCCTCGTCGTCGGCCGAGGAGCGGCTCCCGGCGAGGAGCGCGTCGCCCGCCGGGGGGGCCGAGGGGCGGCTCCGGCAAGAGCGAGGGCGCCCTCGGTGGACGCCCGAACGGCGCCGGGGAGCGGGGGAGCGCGTTGCTCGCGAAGCGGCGGAGAAGTCGGCCCGGAGGAGCGAACGCCGCATTCTCCAAGGTTGAGGATGAAGCGCTCTTGCTCGGCATCGGCAATGCCGCCCAGGGCGGCCCTCCGTGAGCAAGGCGTGGCCGTCCAGCGTCTCGAGTCGGAGCTCGAGTCCGCACGCCGCGACCTCAGTCTGGAGAGGAAGCAAGTCGAGGGTGAGACTTTTCGACTCTTGTTTGCTAGTTTTTTTGCTTTAGAGGGTTCGCTTCTCCCTTTCTGATTTCTTGTCGTCTTGATGATTCCAGGCTTGCGCACTGCCTTGGGGCTCGGCTGGCCGGGGCGGGCCGAGGCCTGCGCGGAGCTTCCTACAACTCCTGCGAGCGAGGGAGCGGGGAGAGCGCGCGTGACGCGGCCCTCGAGACTTGCCGCGTCGTCGAGGCGAGGGCGAGGCCCGTGCCGGCGGCTCGGCCGGCCGGCGCGCTGCGCGCCCTAGGCGGCCACGTCACGGAGCGGATGCGGCGGGCGTTGCACCTAGGCGTCGGAAGGCCCTCGGAGTGGTGCGATCCCACTACGAGGTCAACCTTGAGGCGGCCGTCGGAGGGCTATATCGTGCCCGAGGGCGTCGAGGACGAGGTGGCCATGGAGCGCGCGGACGCGCTTGCTGGCCGACGCCGCCGGGTCGCTCGCCGAGGCCTTCGAAGAATTCCTCTTCCGGACGCCGCCGATGCGCTCGCTCCACCCGCCCGAAAGCATGCGGGCGCTAGGCCGTTTTTTGTTCATGTGTATCGAATTCCGGCCTCGTGGCCTTTTTTGTAAATAAACAAGTCGTCTTGTGAACATAAGCGATTCTTGTAAATGAAGTTGTTTGCTTATTACGCCTTTTGTTTCTCCTTCTTCCTGAGTAGATTCTAGGTAGGGGAGTTCGTTTTTCGCAGGGGGCCCGCTGGGTTGGAGGCGAGAGAGACGGGCCATAGCCACGCGGCGTAGGCTGTCTCTGGCTCGCACGCTCCTTCCGCTGTGCCACCTGCGCCCTGTTCGAATCATGGCTCGAGGTTGAAGTAGGAAACAAACTTAGCGCGTGTTGTTACGTCTTTTGCGCGAAAAAATGGGACCATTTGGGGGGGTGCCCCCCCGCAGTAGCCCCCGAGGGTAACTTGGGTTTCAGGGGAAAGCCGAGTTGCCCTTTTATTAGACTTGGAGTATTTACATAGGTGACGCCAACTGGGGTGTTGGCCATGCGTTTTTACAACAGAAAATACTTGGAAATCCTAGCTAAGGGTAGAAGCGACGTAGCTGTTGGATGTTCCAAGCGTTGGTAAGTTCTTCGCCGTCCTCGTTGGCCGGCTTGTACGTGCCGGCTTGAGCACCTTCACCACGACGTAGGGTCCCTCCCATGGGGGCGATAGCTTGTGGCGCCCTCGGTTGTCTTGGCGTAGCCTTAGGACTAGATCCCCTTCGCCGAAATCCCCGCGACGTATCTTGCGTGCTTGGTAGCGTCGTAGAGACCGTTGATACCTTGCGGAGTGCATCAACGCCACGAGGCGTACTTCGTCTAGGGCCGGTCCGGTGAGTCCTCGCGGGCTCGGCCGGTTAGCCTCTTCGTCGTAGCCTCGAATCTTGGGCGACCCATATTCCGGGTCCGTGGGGAGGACGGCCTCCGCGCCATGGACCGGGAAAAACGGGGTGAACCGGTGGCTCGCTTGGGGTTGTCCTTGGGCTCCACACGACCGCCGGTAGTTCTTGGAGCCATTTCCGACGTATTTGTTGAGTTGGTCGAAAATTCGGGGCTTGAGGCCTTGCGGAGAATCATGCCGTTGGCACGCTCCACTTGGCCGTTGGTCCGTGGGTGTGCCACGGCCGCCCAATCCACGCGGATGTGGAAATTGTCGCGAGAACTCCAAGAACTTCCGGCCGTGAACCGGGGACCCGTTGTCCGTGATGATGGAGTTCGGCACTCCAAAGCGGTAGACGATGTCGGTGAAGAACGTGACCGCCTTCGCTCGGCCTTCAAATTCGTGATGGGGCGCACCTCCACCCACTTGGAGAACTTGTCGATCGCGACAAGCGGTGGGTGAAGCCCCCGGCGCCTTTCGTAGGGGCCCGACGATGTCCAACCCCCACACGGCGAACGGCCATGTGACGGGGATTGTTTGCGGGGCGTGAGCGAGCAAGTTGGATTTGCGGGCGTAGAGCGGCACCCTTCGCGGTGCGCACTATTTCGGGCCGGCATCCGCGACCGCGGTGGGCCGCAGAAGCCCCGGCGGAACGCGTTGCCAACGAGGGTGCGCGGCGCGGCGTGGTGGCCGCGGATCCCCGCGTGGATGTCCCGTAGGAGCTCGCGCCCCTCGGGAATGGGTATACACCGCCGCGAGATGCCCGATGTGGCGCGCTTGTATAGCTCGCCGTCGACGAGGGTGAATGACTTGGCCATCCTAGCGATGCGCCCGGCCGCGGCCGGGTCTTCGGGGGAGTTCCCCTCGAGCAATCCGGGCGATGTACTTCTCCCGCCGGTCCACCGGACGGGGAGCGGTTCGATGTCCATCGCGACGACCTCGTGGGAGCCGTACCCCTCGAGAAGGGAGAGCACGTACGCCTCGTTCGAGGGGTCCTCTTTCATGGGTTCCGCACCCGGCGGGGTTCGAGGGAGCCCCGAGGGTCCGCCGTCGCTCGAGGGGTAGGGCTCGAAGGTGACCGAGGGCCGCGCGATGTCACGTGCGAAAACGTTCGGGGGAACGGTGATCCGCCGGACGCGATCTTTGCCGGCTCGTCGCCTCCTCGTTGTACCGGCGGGGTACGTGATTAAGCTCGATGCGCGTAGAATTTGTCTTCGAGGGCCCGCACGGCTTACGATGAAAGCCTCCATCTTGTCATCGTGGCAGCTCGCGTTCTTCATGACTTGATCGATCACGAGCTGCGAATCCCCTCGTACGTCGAGACGCTTGACGCCCAACTCAATGGCGATTTTGAGGCCGCAGAGAAGGGCCTCGTATTCCGCCATATTGTTGGACGCGGGGAAGTGGAGGCGCACTGCGTAGCGCATGTGTTCCCCGAGGGGTGACACGAAGAGCAGGCCCGCGCCCGCTCCTGTCTTCATCACCGAGCCGTCGAAGAACAGAGTCCAGCACTCTGCTTGAATCTGAGGGGGCGGCAGCTGCGTGTCCGTCCACTCGGCGACGAAATCGGCTAAGATTTGCGATTTGATGGCTTTGCGCGGAGCGTAGGCTAGCGTCTCGCCCATCAACTCCACGGACCACTTGGCAATTCTGCCTGCCGCATCGGGGTTGCGAACTATCTCTCCTAGCGGGAAGGAGGAGACCACCGTAACAGGGTGGGCTTCGAAGTAGTGGCGGAGCTTGCGCCGCGCGAGGACTACCGCGTACAACGACACGGACACGGGGGTATCGCATCTTTGTGTCCGACGGGACTTCGCCGATGTAGTAGGCCGGCCTCTCGCACAGGCAAGGCATGCCCTTCCTCCGTGCGCTCCACGACGATCACAGCGCTGACCACCTGGGTGGTTGCGGCCACGTAGAGCTGGAGGGGTTCGCCGTCTCGTGGCGGCGTAAGGATTGGGGCGTGCGTCAGAGACGCCTTCAGCTTGTCGAGCGCTTCCTGGGCCTCGGCGGTCCAAGAGAAGCGCTCGTGCTTCTTGAGCAGCCGGTAGAGGGGCAGGCCCTTCTCACCGAGCCTCGAGACGAAGCGGCTAAGGCAGCGAGGCACCCCAACACCTTCGCACCCCTTTGAGGTCCCGAAGTGGACCCATTCGCTCGAGGGCCGCGACCTTTTCGGGGGTTGGCCTCGATTCCCCGGCCGGGAGACGATGTACCCTAGGAGCATGCCCCGCGGCACTCCAAAGACACATTTTTCGGGGTTTAGCTTGACCCCGTTTGCCGTAGGCGGCCGGGAACGCGACGCCAAGATCGCTAACCGGGTCGTCCGCCTTCCCGGTCTTGACGACGATGTCGTCCACGTAAGCCTCGACCGTCCGCCCGATATGGTCCCCAAAAACGTCTCGCATGCAGAGCGATATGTTGCGCCGCGTTTCGAGGCCAAAAGGCATCGTGACGTAACGAACGTCCCGAACGGTGTGATGAACGAAGTCGCGAGCTGGTCGGACTCCTTCATTTTTATTTGGTGATATCCGAGTAGGCATCGAGGAAACGAGCGAGTTCACACCATTTCGTAGAATCAATGATTTGATCTATACGTGGCAAAGGAAAGGGAACTTTTGGACACGCTTTATTGAGACTAGTGTAGTCTATGCACATCCTCCACTTCCCATTTTTCTTTTTTTACACGCACGGGATTAGCTAACCACGTAGGGTGGAACACTTCCTTGATGAACCCGGCCTCGAGGAGCTTCCGCAGCCTCCGCTCCGATCGCCCGTCGCCGCTCCTCGTCGAAGCGGCGCGGCCGCCGCCGCACGGCGCGGCGTTGGGCGAGATATCAAGGGAGTGCTCGGCGACCTCCCTCGGGATGCACGGCATGTCCGAGGGGCTCCACGCGAAGATGTCGGCGTTGGTGCGGAGGAAGTCGACGAGCACGCGCTTCCTATTTAGGATCGAGGGTCGGCGACCCTCGGTGCCTTGCCCTCGGGGGCGACGGGTCGAGGGGGACCCCTTTGGTTTGCTCGGCGGCCTCGAAGGTGCCGACGTGCTTGGCGGCGGAGGCCGAGGTCGTCGTTGACCATCTTCTCCGGTGTGTTCACCCGGCGCTTCATCCCGGCGCTAGTGCCTCCGCATGTTCCACACACTCGACGTCGCAGTCGAATGCGTGCTCGATCGACGACCCGACGGTGATGACGCCGTTTGGACCCGGCATCTTCATCTTCAGGTACGTGTAGTTGGGGACCGCCATGAACTTGGCATAGCATGGTCGCCCAAGGATGGCATGGTAGGCCCCTTTGAATCCCACCACCTCGAAGGTGAGGGTTTCCTTGCGGAAATTCTTGGGGGTCCCAAACCGGACGGGCGGATCGATGCCCGAGGGGTTGAGCACGCTTGCCGGGCGCGATGCCGTGAAACGGCTTCGTGCGCGGGCCGCGGCTGGTCCCGGCCCAATCCCCATCGGGCGCAATGTATGCGCGAAGAGGATATTGAGGCTATCGCCTCCGTCCATAAGGACCTTCGAAAACCGGGGCGTTCCCAATGATGGGATCAACCACCGGTGGGTCCGGCCGGGTTCGGGATGCGATTTGGGTGATCATCCCGGCTAAAGGTGATGGCATCCTTCGACCAGTTGAGAAAGGCCGGGGGTGCCCTCTCCGCGGCGAGGACTTCGTGCCGCTCCTTCTTGCGTTGCGGGTCGACATGTCGACGGTAGGTCCCCCAAAGATGAGGAACACATTTTCGACGGCGGGGAAACCACCCGCGTCGCCATCGCCCCCATCCTTCTTGGCCTCTCGCCTCCTTCGCGGCGGCACGGCCGTAGAACTTCTTGAGCATGTCGCCTTGCTCAAGAGTGTGGTTCACGGGGGTCTTGTGGTAGGGGCATGGCTTCTTCATCATGTCGTCAAACACCCCGGGCCTCGAGGAGCCGGTCGAGGGCCCCGTCGGGCCGGGTCGAGAGCGAGGGCCTCGGCGTTGCCGCCGTTGCGCCCCGGCTCGCGCGCCTCGCGGCGCGGCTTCTTGCCCTTCTTGCCCCGCTTGTCGTTGCGGCGCGGCTCCTTGGACCCGCCGCCCTCCGCGGCGCGTCCTCGGAGCGCTTGCCCTTCTTGCCGTCGAAGATTGCCCCCACGGCCTCCTCTCCCGGAGGCGGGGCGGTGGCAATGTCGAATAGCTCGTTCGAGTCGGGTGGGCGGTGCGCGTCCTAGCTCGCGCACAAGGTCCCGGCACGTGGTGCCCTCGAGGAACGCGTGCACGATCTCGGATTGTGCCACGGCCGGGGAGCTACGTGCGGCGCTTGGAGAAGCGCCGTATGAAGTCCCGTGGCGATTCGCCGGCCTCGCGTGCGGGGAGCGCGGATCCCGGGAGTTCCCCGGGGCGCACGTATGTGCCCCGGAAGTTGCCCACGAAGGTGTGGACTAGATCGTCCCGGCTATGGATGCGGTGGCGGGCGGGTGCTCGAGCCATGTCGGGCGGCGCCGCCCAAATGCGGGGGCAAGTTGCGGATGATTACTTCGTCGTTGGTGGCCCCGCCCGGTGACAAGCTAGGCGGTAGTCGTTGAGCCGGACACGAGGGTCCGTCTCCCCGTTGTATTTGACGATCGTCGAGGGGCGACGGAAGCGGCGGGGGAACGCCTGCCGTGCGGATCTCCCGGCCCGAACACACGGGTGCCGGGGGCTCGGTGTCGGGGAGCGATCCTCACCGCTGTCGTAGCGTCCACCCCTTCGAGGGTGGTAGCCTTTAGCCGCTCGCGCGTCCGCCTTGCTGGTGCGCCTGGCGTTGATGACGTTGCGGGCATCGCCATCCAGCGCCCTGCGCGTGTCGAGGAGCCGTTCCTTGGCCGGCGTTCGCCCCTGGTCAGCGGGTTGACCCACGTGCACCGAGGGTTCGCCTCCTGGTGCAGGATCATCACCCCGTGCGTCCCCCTGTTGGCGGATGCGTGAGGCTGAGCTCTCGGCCTGCTGGACGGCCGCTTGCTCAAGGAGAGTCTGCACCTCGCGGTGCATGTCTCGAGCCTCGGGGGTCGATGGTGCCGGCATGGCGCGTAGCAACGTCGCGGCGGCGATGAGCTTTTGGCTCGCCGTGGCGGAGTATCCGCATTGTCGACGTTGGGGACGGGGTTGAGGCGGTCACGGACTGTCGGCCCCGGCTCCGCGCGCGTTCGCCGCGCGCGAGGGCCTCCCCCGCCATCGAGGCGCGGAGCGGCCGTGCGCATCGTCCGTACTCCTCGCCGGCTTGGCCTCGAGCTCGCGGGCTTGGGCGGGCGTGCGTCGATGTCGGCCCCGGCGGGGAGCGCTCGGCCCCGCGGCCGGGCGCGTGGCGATCCCTCGGGGCGGGCGTGACTTCCCCGTCTCCCGGCACCCGCCGCACCGGCGGCGTTGGGCTGGGTCGTTGGTGATGACGGCGCAACACTCCCGCGTGGGGTCGTAGCTCCCGGTCGCGGAGTCGTCGGAGCGACCAAACCGGTAGTCCGTGGCGTCGAGGAAGCGCCGAACGCGGCCCCGGGTCCCGCACGCGGAGAAGTCCCACCCGCGTACCCGTGTCGGTTGGCGGGTGGCATCGTGTCGACGGAGCCCGGGGGACGACTCGTCTCGCGCTGGCCGAGGTGCGGGATCCCACGGCGACGAAGACGTGGCGGCCGAGGTGGAACCCGGCGCATCGTCATGTTCACGTTGGCGTTATGGGCCGCCGTGGCGCCACGCGGCCCGATGGGGATGCGCGGTCCCGAGACCGCACGCGGTCCCCCCCGGGGGGTGGTGGCGGCCGCGAGACGGTGGGCGCACCGCGTTGGGTGGCGGCGCGCGCTCGGCTTGCCGCCGCTCGGACCGCGCCCCGGCGGGAGCGTAGCCCGGAGCGGCGACGGCGTCGCGGCGTCGACGGGCCCGCAACATCCGTGTCCGCGGGCGCTGCGCCGTGTCGTGCGTGCGGCGGAGACCCCGAAGCGGAGCCCGGCCTCGCGCCGCGCGCGAAGCTCCTCACGATTGGTGAGGCGCATGAGATAGCCGTTCCCCGTGGCACGGAAGTTCAAGTCTCGAAACGGATCTCGAACCCGGCGGGAGAGGGTCCGAGCTACCCATGTTGTAGCGCGTAGCACGGTACTCGGTGCGAATCACCATGGAGGGGGTTGGCGAAATGACCCTAGGCGCTCGTTTGCCCCACGGTGGGCGCCAAGCGTCGGTGCGGAATATGGTCCCGACACTAACCGAGATAACGCCTAGGTCTATCCCTCAATGGTCGATGCCAAACAACAAATGACACAAGGTTTTATCCTGGTTCCGGCCGAGGGGGCCGTACGTCCAGCAGGGGCGTGCTCGTGGCACTATATTGCTCGGCACCGGGGGTGCTTGTAGTGGGGCAAATACAAGCAAGGCGGGAAAGGAAGCGTGGCTTCCAAGTCCCTAGGAGAGTGGTTGAAGATGTTGTGGGAGAATAAGAGAGTGAGTGCACGGTGCGCTGTGTCCCTCTGGATTCGTCCCCCCCCCCCCCCCCCGGCTGGGGGCTCGCCTCCCCCTTTTATAGGCCAAGGGGGTGACGGGTTACATGCACGCCGCGCTACCTAGCTACGTGAGGGAGCACGTCGCGCTACGGTGTAGAGTGGGCGGCCGTCCGGACGATCTTCGCTGCGATCCGGCCGTGATGGCCTACCCCGCACCCGAACGGTGGCGGTTCGAGGGTAGGAGGCGGCGGATGGCGATGGCGTCCTCTCGATAGGCTTCGAGGGGAGGTGCGATGATGGCCGGTACGGGGTACGGGGAGCGGGCGAACGGCGTTCCTTCCCAATGAGCTCCGCGGTAGTGGAGTGGTTGCTTGCAGGTGCCGGGCGTGCGCCCGCGGAGTCGGGCGTGCGCCTGCACGCGTGGGTACGGCGGCCGCGCGTTAGGCGGTGGCCGGGATGGCCATCCACCGGCCTAGTACCCCTCTCCTAACCTGCAGGGTCACGTGAAGGTGAATCGAGGGTGCGCCCGGCCCTCTTTCGAGGGTCGGGCGTGTTAGCCGTACAGTAGTGGGCGCGCGGTGTCACGGGACTGACACCGGCCGTACCGCACAGTCCATCCCACAGTGGCGGGGATGGGCTCCTCCCCTCGGGGAGTTGGTGCGGCGGCACCGGGCGTGAGCCCGGGCGCATGATGGCGCCGCCCGCGCGGCGTCGGGGCGTTAAATGCCCAAGTACGGGGCCGCCGCACGCGTGCGGGCGCGCCCGTGAGCGTGGCGGGCCCCGGCCGAGGGCGGAGCGGACCCTCGAGCGAGACGGGACTCGCTCGAGGGGGGAGCGTGCCCTCGAGCGCGAGGGACCGCTCGAAGGAAGGGTTGCCCCTCGAACGGGGCGGAGTCCGTTCGAGGAGGAGCGTGTCCTCGAGCGAGGGCGAGCCCGCTCGAGGGGTCTTCTAGACGGCCGTCTTGGTGGGCCTCCGAGTCCTCGCTACATAGGCCATGTCCTGCACGATTAGTTTCCTGCATGGTTAGGCTCAGCGTGTTTTGATACCGGGGTTAAGTGAGGATTCCCCGTCGTTTAAGGGGACCCCTAGGGCGGTCCCCGACACTAAGGCTACGCCAAGACAACCGGGGGCGCCACAAGCTATCGCCTGCATGGGAGGGACCCTACGTCGTGGTGAAGGTACTCAAGCCCGGAACGTACAAGCTGGCCAACGAGGACGGTGAAGAGCTCACCAACGCTTGGAACATCCAACAACTACGTCGCTTCTACCCCTAGCTAGGATTTCCAAGTATTTTTTATTGTAAAAATCATATGACCAACGCCCCAGTTGGTGACAACTATGTAAACACCTCAAGTCTAATGAAAAGGGCAACTCGGCTTTCCCCTGAAACCCAAGTTACCCTCGGGGGCTACTGCGGGGGGCATCCCCCCAAAATGGTCCCATTTTCGCGCAAAAACGAAGCAACTCACACGCTCTAAGTCTGTTTTCTACTTCGGCCCTGAGCAAGGATTCGAACAGGGCGCAGGCAGCCTAGCGGAAGGAGCGCGCGAGCCAGAGATAGCCCACGCTGCAAGGATACGGCCCTTCTCTCTCGCCTCCAACCCAGCAGGCCACCCGCGAAAATCGAACTCCCCTAACAAGAATCTACTCAGGAAGAAGGAGAAACAAAAAAGCGTAGTAAACAAAAGACTTCATTTCCCATCAACAAATGTTTATGGCAAAAACAACTTGTTTATTTACAAAGGCCGCACGACCAGCGTACTGATACATAAACAAAAAACGGGCCTAGCGCCCAGCTGTCTTCAGGCGGGAGGAGCGGCGGCGTCGACAGCGTCCGGGAAAAGGAACTCCTCGAAGGCCTCAGCGAGCGTCCCAGCGGCGGCGGCGGCGAGCGCGTCCACACGCTCCATCGCCACCTCGTCCTCAACACCGTCGGGGACGATGTAACCCTCCGCCAGCGCCTCGAAGTTAACCTCGTAGTGGGACCGTACCACTCCGAGGGCCTTCTGGACGCCAAGATGCGGCGCCCGGCGCATCCGTCGGTGACATGGCCGCCAAGGGCGCGCGAGCGGGCGGCCGGCCGAGCTTCCCGACCGCGCCTCGCCCTCCTCCACGGATCGACAGGTCTCGAGGGCCGCATCGCGCAACTCCGCCGCCTCTCTGCTCGGAGGAGTTGTAGGAGGTTCGCAGCGCCTCGGCCTGCTCAACCGCGTGCCCCAGAGCGGTGCGCAAGCCTGGAGTCGCCAAGACAAGAAAGAAATCAGAAAAAGAATGCGAACCTTCTAAGGAAAACCCAACAACACAGGAGTCAAACAGCGGCTCACCTTCGACTTGCTTCCTCTCCACCTCGAGGGCGCGGCGCTCGGCCTCGACCGCCTGCTCGAGGCCCCGGACGGTCTCGCCCTGCTCCTGGAGGGCCAGCTCCTGGTTCGCGCTCGTAATGCTGAGCACTATCAGCTCGCCCTCGACCTTGGAGAACTCGGTGTTCCGGTCCTCCAGCGACATCTGCGCCACCTCACGAGCAGCGCGCTCCCGCTCCAGGGCCGACCGAGCGTCGACGAGGGCGGCCTGCTCCTGCTGGAGCCGCCCCTCGCCCTCCCGACGGGCGGTGTGCTCCGGGGCAGAGCTGCTCCTCAGCAACGGCGAGCGCTGCGACCTTGGCATCGAGGGCGGCCTTCAAGTCGTCGGCCTCCTTGACCCTTTGCTCGAGCGCTCGTGCCCGCTCCTCGGCCCCGACGCTGCCGCCGCGCTCCGCGCCCTCGAGCGACGAGCGGAGCCCCCGGTTCTCGCTGCGGACGCCGGCCACCTCCGCCTCCCAATTGGTCGCCAGCGTGCGCATCTTCTCCAGGTCCGAGCGTGCCTGCCGCAGCGCCTCATCACGGTCGATGAGGGTTGTGCAAACCCGCTCGAGGCTAGAGGGATGCGCCGGGTCTTGCCTTGTGCTCTCGTGGAGTTCATCGCGCAAGGCCATGGCCCGGTACGACAACCAGCCGTCCGGAGTCCTGAGGGCGTCGGCGAGCGTGTCGAAGGCGCTGCATCGCCCCCGGACCTGGTGGAGCTCGGCGTTCACCCGATCGAAGGCGCTGTACTTGTCGCGGGCACGGCGCTCGAGCTCCTGTAACCCACAATTCGAAACCCGTAAGCGCCACGATACAGAGACAGCGCGCAGAAACGAGGGAAAGTGGAAAATGAGCAACGATGCCCTACCTGGAAGACGCGCCATGCGGGGCCGCCGTGAACCCTCAGCGCCTCATTCAACGCACGGTCGAGCGTGGCACCATGGCTGCGGAGCTCCCCCCACAGCTCTTGCTCCTCCTGGGTGTCGGCAAACGCAGGCGGGTCGTCAGCGACCCCCTCCACCTGGGCGGAGTGGCCGGCGCGAGAAGACGAGGCCTCGGCGCCATGTCCCCGGCCCCCCACCACCATGTGGCCGTCGCGTCGCCTCACGAGGGCCCCCCTCCCCGGGACTGCGGGGAGAGCGTGGGGAAGCTCACCCACCGATCCCACCCGGCGGCGGGGAGTCGTCGTCCGGGACCTCCACCACCACCGCCCGGGAGCCGCCGGGCAGCGCCGCGCCTCCACTTGCGCCTCCGTGGCCACGGCGCCCGACGCGGCGCCGCGGCCACCGCCTCCGCCGCGCCTCGCCGACCACGGGCGCCCGTCCGCCCTCCCCCCGCCCGCCGCCGCCCGCTCCGCCGCGCGCCACGGCCGGCGCCACGGCCGAGCCCTCGTCGCGGCGCCCACCGCGGGCCGCATCTCCACCACGGCCCGCCGCCGCGGGCTGCGTCTCCGCCACGACCGGCGCCCGCCGCTCCTCGGCGGCCACCGGCCGCGCCGCGGCAGGCCGACCCGCCGGCCGAGGCCCCGAGGCCTCGCCCGCGCCTTGCAAGCCCTCGCCCCGCCGCCGCGGTGCTCGCCCCCGCCCGCGGCGCCCACGACGAGCGCCGTCGGGTGGGAATGGTCGCGTCCGCCCTCAACACCTTGGCCGGTGCGAGGGGAGGCACGGTTGGGGCCACCCTGCACAAGTACAAGCAAAAAGTCAGAACGCCTGGTCGCCAGAAAACCAAACCCAGTAGAAGAACGAGCCCCTTACCTCGAAGAGGAGAAGGCGCGCTTCCTCTTCCTCGAGGCCTCGGCGGACGAGGCCCGCGCGGCCGATGCGTCGGTCGCCGCGCCCCCGATGTCTTCGCCGCGTGCACAAGCCCCCGCCCGCGCGCGAGCGCGCGCTCACCGCGCGCGCCTCGCGCGCGCGTGCCGGCACCTCCGCGGCTCGCGCCGCCCTCGTCGTTGATTGCCGGCGGCGGGCGCCGTTGCGCCCGCCCCGAGCGATGCCGCCCTTGCCGCCGGGAGCCGGCTCCGCGCGACGGGGAGCGAGGCTCCCACCTATCGGAGGGACCCCCGCCCCCGGCCTTCTTCCTCCTCGTCCTCCTCCGAGGACGAGTACTCCTCGGTCCCCGAGAGAGGAGAGCCCCTCGCTGCTCGCGCGGCACCGGTACTCCTCGCTCCGCCGCTCGCGGCGCTCGCGTGCCGCCGCGCGCTCCCTCTTGCGCGCCGCCCGCTCCTCGCTCCCGTTGCTGCGCCGCCCGACCGAGCGCGCGGGAGTCAGGGGTAGGCGGAACGGACTTCGCGGCGCTGAAGGTCACCAGCTGCATGCGAGAACGTCAAAAGCGCGTCAGAGGCCAGGGGCAACATTGAGGACAAAGACAGGTCCAAGAGCCATACTCACCAGCGGGCCGGTGGGGAGCATCTCGAGTTCCCACGGAGACCGGTCCTGGCGCAGCATCCGGGTGTCGACGGCGTTCCGCGCCCGCGTGAGCGCGTACGCCCGCCCGAGGGGGGTCGGGAGCATCCGCGACCTCCCTAGCGCGACGGGGTCCGCCACCTCCGTCATCTCGAAGATGCAGAGTGGCCTCTCCATCAGAGGCACGATCCGACGGTGGTGGAGGAAGGCGAGGACGCCAGCCGCGGTCAGCCCGCACGTCGCCAGGTTCCTCAAGGCGGCCAGGAGCGAGCCCAGCCGCCTCCGATGCTGGGGCGTGGACACCCCGTAGCCCCAGGAGTCGGGCTTCTCCCGGAACACCCGACCGGTGTAGGGGGGAGGCCGGGCACGGCGTTGCGCAAGTAGAACCACCCCCGCTCCCAGCTGTCGTTATTCGTCGTCATGGTGCAGGGGATGTAGTCGTCCTTGAACTGCGCCCGCAGGGCGAGCGACATCCCGCCGGCACGCACCGCGCGGCGGGTCCTCTGCTCCGTCGTGGGCCGCGTGAAGAGCTCCGCGCGGAAGAGGTGTATCCAGAGCTCCCAATTGACTGGGATCCCCAGATACCCCTCGCAGACGCCCACAAATGTGGCCGCTTGCGAAATCGCGTTCGGTGCGAAGTTGTGCAACTCCACGCCGTAGCGATGGCAGAGCGCCCGCATGAAGCGGCTCGCCGGCGCGGCGAAGCCACGCTCATGGAAGCGGACGAAGCTCACCACGTAGCCTTCCGGCGGGTTGGGCGCGTGGTCTCCCGCCGGCGGCACGATCCACTCCGCCGGTCGGCCCTCCTCGTTCGCCGCCAGCTGGCCGGCGGAGACCCGGCTCGTTGGAGAGCCGGCCGGTCACCGTCGACCGCTCCCAGGCGTATGGGTCGAGGATCGTGAGGGGCGGAGGCGGCGCCATGAGAAAGGACCGGAGATCCGGGAGCGGAGGACAAGATGAAGAAGAGCTCTAATGGCGAAGGGCCGCGGTGGCGAGAGCAAAGCGAAAGCGAGAGCGCAAGGGGCGAGAACGGCGAAACGCTAAGGTAAAAAACCGCCATTTTTCCCTCCCCTCAGATTTATAAGCCGCGGGCGAGCTCTCCGGGGCGGACGTCCCGCGCGCATTAACTGCAGGGAATCTTTTCTCTCGCCGCGGGCGGGCCCCACCACGACCGCGGCGGCCACGCCACCGCGAACGAGCCATCATCGCGGCGAAGAATAGCAGGGACCGTGGCAGGCGGTCACGTCCGCCTGCCCACTACGCGCGCGCGCGCGGCTGCAACGCCTAAAAAGGCGCGCCCGCGACGAGAAACTGCAGCCTCTACTGTGGAGCATTTAATAGCCCGGTTCCTTGCAAAGCAAGGAGAACCCTCGAGCGGCACGGGCTCCTGGCTCGGGATAATTTCAACCCTCGAAAGGGCACAGGCGTGAGAAGGTCGCCACGGGGCCCGTTTGAAACAAAGCGGGCACCGCAAGCACCCATGCCACGCAGAAACCTCAAGCGGCACGAGCCCCTGGCTCGAGACGATGTCAACCCTCTAAAGGGCACAGGCGTGAGAAGGTCGCCTCGGGGCCCGTTTGAAACAAAGCGGGCACCGCAAGCACCCATGCCACGCAGAACCCTCGAGCGGCACTTGCCCCTGGCTCGAGACGATGTCAACCCTCTAAAGGGCACTGGCGTGAGAAGGTCGCCTCGGGGCCCGTTTGAAACAAAGCGGGCACCGCAAGCACCCATGCCACGCAGACATCGATCCGCGCCTCGGGGGGCCGGCTCGCCTGTGCCCCTCGACGGTCGCAGACACAAAGACGGGGCCGCCCAGGCGCCACCCCGCACGGCCCTACTGATCAGAGGTTTGCAGCCTGACCCTCGGCGGGTTTGAACAGGCGCCCCAGATCACAGAGTCAGGGACGACGAAGGCATGCGCACTCGAGCCGTTTCTCGAGCCCGTCGGCTCGAGGGTGCCCCGTATGTCGTATTCGAGAGCCAGCGAGGGCAGCTAGCCGGGGGATCCCACCGAGGGAGAGCTTCCGCGCCCTCGGTCCCTATCGAACGGGACCGAGCCCCACCTAGCAAACCCACGCAAGCGCTTCAATGGGCGTGTCTCTAGACCACGCAGCCTACCCTTATCGAACGGGGCATGGACGTCCACTCGAACCACCCGCCAGCAGCTCAACGAGGAATCCGCAATCCGCGACCCGCTCGATGGGGGTTGCAGAAACCTCACCCTCCGTCCCGCGGAGGGATGGCGAGGGCGCGTTAAAAAGCAAGTCGTAGAGCTCTACCCGATCGCCTCGAACGGGCCCAGGCTCGGGGGCTTGACGCAGGGCTACACCTTCTGGATTGCACCCGCCGGAGACAGTGCCAGCAGCGCGTGCGTCACCGAAGCCGGCTGAGACATTGCCGACGCCGGTTGAAACATGTACCATGCCCTCTGACCAGCTCTCGCGGTTAACCCCTACAGGAGCATCCACGCTCCTGCAGGGCTTCGGGGGCTAGACCCGCGGGTCCGCTGACGCGGCCCCACGGAAAGCGTTCGCAAGACCAGAAGGGAAGAACGTCCTATCAGTAGGTTCCAGCATATGCGGGAGCCTCAATGGCAAACCCACAGACGCTCGGGGGCTACTGTCGGGGACAGCCCTAGGGGTCCCCTTTAACAATTGGGAAACCCCCAATTAAAACTCACAACAAAGACAAACACGCCTCGCTTAACCATGCAGGACACGGCCCGCCAAGGCGGCCCACTCGAAGATCCCCTCGAGCAGGCTTCGCCTCGCTCGAGGATGCGCGCCTCCCTCGGGCGGGCTCCGTCCCGTTCGAGGGGGTGCGCTTCCCTCGAGCAGGCTCCGCCTCACTCGAGGCCCCGCTCCACCCTCGAGCAGGCTCCGCCTCGCTCGAGGGTCCGCTCCGCCCTCGAACGGGGTCCGCCTCGCTCGAGGGCACCTCGCACGCGTGCGCCTGTGCCCGTGCACGAGCATTTAATGCCCTGACAACGGCAGGGCGGCGCCATCATGCGCCTGGGGCTCGCGCCCCGGTGCCGCCGCACCAACTCCCCAGGAGGGATCCCATCCCCGCCACTGTGGGAGGGACTGTGCGGCGTGGCCAGCGCCAGTCCCGTGACGCCGCGCCGCCCACTCCGGTACAGCTAATGCGCCGAGCCCTCGAAGGGGGGGCGGCTGCACCCTCGATTTGCTTTCTTGTGACCTTACAGGGTTAGGTGGAGGCGCTAGGCCGGTGGGACGCCATCCCTGCCACTGTTAACAGTATGGCTGCCGCCCCCGCGCGTACGGGCGTGCGCCAGGCGCCGCGGCGATGACTCCAGCACTGTGGAGCGTGCGGGAACGGGACGCCGCCTTACCTGCCGCTGTGCCTCATACGGACCGACGTCAGCAACTCCCTCGAGCCTATCAGAAGACATCACAGCCGTCCGCCACTCTTCTACCCTCGAGGCCGCCACTGTTCGGGTACAAGGTGTGTCTTGATGGCCAGATCGCTGCCAAGATCGCCCGGGCGGCCGCCTACTCTACAGCATAGCGCATCACGCTCCCTCGCGTAGCTGAATAGCGCGGCGCGCATGTGATTCGCTCTCTCCTTGGTCTATAAAAGGAGGACGAACCCCCTTGCCGCAGGGGGGGACAGAATACAACACGAGACAAGCCGCACCACGCACTTGCTCTCCAATTCTCCCACAACATCTTCAGTCACTACGCCAGGGACTTGGAGGCCACGCTTCCTCTCTCGCCTTGCTTGTAGCAGCCCCACTACGAGCACCCCCTTGCTGAGCAATATAGTGCCCCGAGCACACCCCTGCTGGACGTACGGCCCCCTCGGCCGGAACCAGGATAAAGTCTGTGTCTCTTGTTGCTTAGCATCGACCATTGAGGGATAGACCTCGGCGCTTATTACTGGTTAGTGTCGGGACCACATTCCGCACCGACAACTATGTGATCCTGCAAGAAGCACATTGGGTGAACACGACTACTACTACATAATCAGTACTCAACATTGAGTACGGCTACTGACCTCATTCGGTGGGCGCGCGGCGGAGTACTCGGGCACGGGGCAGGGCGTGTACGCCGGCATGTCCTTGAAGATTCTCCCCAGCCTGTCGACGATGTCGTCGTTGTCGTCGATTTCACCACCGGGCATCCTGGACGAGTCGCCGTCGCTGGTGTACTGGTAGCCCAGGGTGTCGCGAGCCATCAGCGGCTGCACCCTCCTCTTCATGAAGCTGAAGGCCACATGCTCGGCCCTCAGCCCGGCTTCCCTTAAAGCCTTGATCTTCGCCAGCAGTTCAGGTAGTTGGATACCCTCCTGCATCGTCGGCTCGGTGTACCACCAGGGCCGGTGCTTTGGCTGCTTCCTGCTGGGCTTAGGCAGCTCCGGGTGGTGGTTGGTGATGTAGAACCACTTCGACTTCCAATCTTGGTTGGAGTCGATCAACTTGTACGCCAAGTACTGCTCCGCGGCGTCCTCGCGCATCTAGATGCCGGCTCCTCCGACTACTCGGGGGTCGTTGGCGCTCGGCTGGGGCTTCACGCGGAAGAACTTCCGGAAGAGTACCCAGTGAGGCTTGATCCCCAAGAAGGCTTCGCAAAAATGGACGAAGACGGAGGCGTGGAAGATACAGTTGGGGTTGAGATTGAGGTACTCGATGCCGTAGTACTCCAATAGCCCCGTGAAGAAGCTGCCCACCGGGAGAGCCAACCCGCGCTCCACGAACCGCGTGAACATCGGGATCTCATCCGGATTCTTCTCCATCAGGTATGGATCTCCCGCGGTGGCGCGCCACATGTCGACCTCCTTCTCCCGTAGAAATTCGCTGTTGAGCAGCGCCAACAGGTCCTCAGTCTTGGCCTTCGACTTTTTCCACTCCTTGTTGGGATTTGGACGCGGGGGAGATACTGGCGGCGTTGACCCTGCGGTGGATCCGGCGGCTTCCTCTCGGGATCTCTTCTTCTTGCCGGCGGTCTTCAAGCTCTTGGATGGTTAGGGCTTCATTCTCCAATTGCATCGGGTTTTCACTCGCATTCGCTCGAGGGCTACGGCGGTGGCTTTGTCACACCCAGTTTTAAAGGCAAAACCGAATGCATTGATCACGTGTGCGCCAGGATCAAGTTACACACACGCTTAGACATTATGAATACCAAAAACAGTGCCACACGAATAAAGAGTTATTACAAACCATAGTCTTAAACGAATCTTAAACAACCGAGTTCTCGCAGCGGACAAAATGCCTCCACAGGCAGCTGGCTGAAGACTACGCACACCTAGAACTCCTGGAAATCTCCTGGAACGTCTTCAAAGTTCTCCCGGTCCGAGCAAGCAAATCCGGGTATTGTAGATGCAAGAGAATAAACAAGCGTGAGCACATATCGTACTCGGCAAGAGAGAACAACATAACATGCAAGGCCATATGGTGGATGGCTAAGGTTCAAGCACTTTAGCATTTTAGTTGGTCAAGTTTTATTAGCAACTTTGATTACTAAAGGTGTAAGTTCATACCAACCCAATTAATAAGATATAAGCATCATAAATAAAGAATAAAACAACAATTTAAACATTAAAGTTCCATAATTTAATCATATGAGTGTCCAGGCCGCTCTTGACCGTGAGCACGGCTAATCGATTAGTTTAACACTCTGCAAAGGTTGTACACTTTCACCACAAGTAGCGTAAAAGCTCCGAAAAACTTTGGACCCAACCATGCGGTGTTTGCAAGACACCATATCACACTTCCGAGGTGTGATTGCATAGGGACGCTACATGGCTTTTACAAAGGTTCCCTAGCAAGTTATGACCCACAAGGTCCGGATCAGTTAGCAAGGTATAAAGTCCCCTAGCAGGTCGATACCCCACCATAAAAAGAATAACTCACCCAACCCCCTGCTACGGCCGAGTCCATACCCCACGATACCGCCGATCCCTTGTCCTTATCGGTAAGACCATCCCAAGCTAAAGTTCCTAATTATTCAGCCAAGACCATTGCCCATTAGTTCTTGTGGTTGCACTGTTTTCCTGGGTGGTTCTCCATGTTCCGATTACATATTAAAGGTGGTCTTGTAAAGTAAAAGATCATAAACGGAACATAGAATAACAAAAGGTAACCAAGTAGATTAACACCAATTCCCAGTTGAGCATGCTAAGCAATAGCTACCACAAGATTAATTTGATTCCCGATATCAAGGTAAAGGTAGTAAAAAGCTAGGCATGATCCTTAATAGGTTCCCATCAAATTAATGAAAGCGAAAAGGTAAAAACAGTGAATTTAGATGCATGTTATGTAGGTCAAGCGGGCATGCATCAAGGAATACTTGCCTTCAACAAAGCCTTGCTGCTCGAACTCTTGCACGACTTGATCTTCAAATCCCTCGAACGAATCGCTCTCTACGGTCCACAATCATCACATACAAGCATACAATAGGAATAAATAAGAAACAGTCACCAAACAGATCAAACAGATCTAAACAGTAGCATAAAACTAATCTACGCTTCGAGACGAACGCGTGGACATAAAGAACGCTAAAATCGGAGCTAAAACGACTAAGTTATGGCTTGGGGAAGGTATAGGGACCAATCTGTAAAGATTCGAAAAGGTTTTGGGCTAAAATAAAGAAAAAGGACTAAACTGTAAGAAAACTTCTAAGGTGGAAGGGTATTTTTGTAAATATAAGAAACTCAGGGGCTTTTCTGCAAAATTGCCAGGGCTGGCGGCGGGTTTGACCTAGTTGACCGGGTCGGGTTGATCTAGATCCGTTGGATCTAGATCCAAGGGCTGAGGTGTCATGCGGGCGGTGGGATTAGACAGGGGCGTCGGATCTTAATCCGACGGCTGGGATCTTGCGCAGGCGGCCGAGGCGACGGGGCCGGCCGGGAGACGGCGGCGCGCGGCGGCGGGCGGCGGCGAAGCTCGCCGGCGTACCCAATCTAGGGCTCGGGGCTCGGTGTGAGGCGCGGGCGGCACCAACACGAAGCGCGCGAGCACGCGGCGGGGACGGGGGCGGTGGTCGCGGCGGAGTTGCGGCGGAGCGGCCGGTCGACGCGGCGGCGCGGCCTACAAACTCCGGCGAGGTCTATAGAGCAACGGGAGGCACGGGCTCGGCAACAAATGGCACGGGCGTCTTGCTCACCTCCAGGCACAACTCCCTAGCGGCTTCCCGACGACAGAACGACGGTGTTGACGGTGAAAATCCGTCAACCTAGCCATGAGTTTACCTTCGGTGTTGGCATAACTTTTGTATCTTATTCATTGGTACTAACCCCCGTGGTATAACAAGTTCACTTGTGCATGTCGGTTTTGGAGTTATGTGTTTACGCAGGGTTTTAACGTTGAAAGCAAGACTTCCGGGATATGTTCATTAAGCACCTCATGACAAGATCTTGAAGCCCGATACAAGTCAAGCAATGAAGTGAACATGACTCCAAGAGCCCAAGGACCAAGCCCGAGAAGATGATAAACTTCGAGGACTGAACCAGAAAAGTGCTGAATCTTGCAAGACAAGGAGTTGAGTCCAATTCGGAGAGAAACCGACGTCAAGGGCCCACATGCAAAAGGGGAGAACATCTAGAAGACGTGGGAAGCAACACCGGGCGAAGCAGGCCGCGGGATGGGCCGAGGTGGGCCCGGGCCGGTCGGCCCGGCCGGCCGGCCCGGCCCAATTCGGGGCCCAATCGGCCTCTCCTTTGACCTAATTGCTTCTCGGGCTATAAATAGCCCCCCGACCGAGAGCCACGCGAGAGAAGAAGTCGTATTCCGCCGCCGAGGAGCGAGAGAAGCTTGAGGGACACCAACTTGAAGATGAGGGTCGTGCTAGTTGTCTAGGGTTTCCCGGCCGACGTGGGAACCTTGCATGGAAGACCACGTCGGAGCTCGGAGCGAGGATCAAGATCGAGGGAGGGCCCGGTGGTGATCTTGTTCATGTAATCATTCATGGTGAAGTTTGTAAGTGAATTCGATTTCTAGCGATCAAGTGCCTTCTCGATGATTTTGTTTTCTTCTTGGTTTTGCTTCTTCTACGATCTATACTTAAGATAGATTACATAGGGTGCTCTTGTAGCCGCGGTGGCTAGAGGTGCATACCGGACCGGCCAAGTGATTTCAACTTGTTCTATCGAACTCGCCCTAAGCTCCCCGCATGAATAGGGATACGTTGTGACGAACGGGGGTCTCGAAAGGCGGATGTTTTCGGAGTCGGATGGGAAGGCCACGATTTAAAGATGCTTTTAATGAGATTCGCTTTGCTATCTTCATCTATCTTGTTTGGAGCTACAACATAAGCATGATCTAGATTCTCTAGATTGGTTATCTTTTGCTTTCTCTTGCTACCTCTTTAGTAGATTAGATTAGATTCGTTTTCTTTATGAGTTAGTAGATTAGATGCAACTTACCTTCATAAGATAGCTTACCTTGCTTTACTAGATTGAATCCTTGCGTTGCACATTGTTCCACGGATTCGATACCTTGGGTTCACCACTCGAGGGAAGAAGGGTCCCTTGACTACGACGGGAGACTTGTCCGCTTGCAAGTCACAAACGAACTTTGATACAACTATTAACCGTCAACAAGCCCCTTTTTCTGGCGCCGTTGCCGGGGAACAAGCAATCAAGATCCGATCTAGTATCGCTTATCTTTCAGTTTTTCTTTTGATTTTCTTTTGCATCTCTTATGTTTGATCATCCCCAAAAAGAAAAAAAAGAGTCAATCTAATCTAGTTTTGATGAACCCTAATTTTTCTTTTGTTAGATTTTTGTTTTATCACTAACCCTAACCGGAGATGGTTGGCTACCTCTCCAAGAAACCCAAAACTTTTTTGTGGATGATCCAGGAAAACTTTACAGGCAAAGGTGACATGCAACACAAGCTAAAAGGGTGGAAACCCTAGATTCAAAAGTTGAAGTCGAAGGATTTGTCGAAATCTCCAAGGGAATCACCACCTCCAAGTCAAGACGCCGGAAGGCCATTCAAGATCAAGAGGAGGATGGAGAAGATGGAGATGGAGAAAGAAGCTCAACACCTAAAGGCTGCCAAGGCAAGATCCACATGCGAAGTGTTCATCATGATGAAGATGCTAGAGACGCAAGTGGGAAAACTTGTCGGGCGCCCGATGGGCAACAAAGAAGAATATCCGAGACAAATCCAAGGTCCCAAGACGGCGAAGGCTACTCAAGCTCATTCGGGAGAGATGAAGCATCACACTAGAGACCATGAAGATCACAACCGAAGACCGGAGTTCGAGATGCCGAGCCACAAGGAAGATGTTGCATTCGTCAAGACCAAAGGACAAAGCCCAGCTCGTGAAGACCAAAAAAAAAATGACTAAGACAAAGTGGGTACCCAAGATTGCAACGCCCGCAAAGAGCGTTGATCCGGAGTAATCAAGTGAAGAAGTCTAGCCATGGACTATAAACGAAGCGCTAGGCGGGAGGCAACCCGTTTCGTCGAGTCAAGAATAAGCTACGGGAGGACAACCCGATTCCAGGTTTTTCAAGTCTTTTTAAATTTAATTCAGTTCTGAATTTTACTACGCAAAACCTTAGACTTAGAATGGTTGAACAATATTAGAGACATAATTCTTGGTTGAATATTTTGCTTGATCATAAACCCTTTACATGAACCATCCTATGTGATTGTTGCTTCTTTTTCGAGAAACCACAACCAAAAAGAAAAAAAATTCAGAACCAAACTCAACCTTTCATCCTCTTTATGATGTTGTGGTTGACTTGTTTTTCATGCTAAAAACACACGAGTAGAGCCACGACTTATATCTAGATGTTATTTAAATTTCAGCATGTGGTAGGACTCGCGTGAACCTAGAATCTTGATTTTTGGTTGGTTTAAAAATCCATATCCTTGGTTTCTCTAAGATTAGAATTTTTCTAAGCCTCACTTAATTTTATTTCATTCAAAACCTCTCTCATCTAATCAAAATTAGGACCTAAACCTATGCCCCCATGATCAAGCCGGGAAAAGCTTGCTCTCAACTAATGAAGGCAAACTATACCGGTGAGACCGAAATCGACGTAATAAAAAAAAATATTTTCGACTTGCATTTGTTTTTAATGGTTTAAAAACTTCTCTAAAATTATGTTCGAGCTCTTGCATGGCTCTGAAAAATATTTTTAAATTTCGAAATTAGAGGAGTGCTTAGCCTTAAACACACTTAAAGGGAGGCAATCTAGTTAACCTAACCATGCATGCACCATGATACATCACGAGATGCCCCTCCAACATATTTAAACCGCATGCAAAGTACAAGCATGGGGGGGCAGCCAAGGCTTTGTTTTGTAGGAATATCATGGATGCATGTGAGGCAAGGGAGTATGGAAGTGAGTCAAAGCGAAAACATCAAGTGGAAGGAGCAATAGTGCAAGCGAAGGAGTGGACGGGAACGTTTGGAAGGTGTACGCGATCACGAAGCAACATGAATGCACTAGAGAAGAACCGAGCCAAGAGGAGGAGAGAGGTAAGTCTTTCATCCAACTCTTTGTTCGTGTGCTCTAGTTTGTAGGCCGGAATCACCTTAGACTTAGCCATCCACCGCGTTTGTCTCATGCAACAAATCACATCCTTAATCCACTCAAAGTCCAGACTCCAAAATAATATTTGTGTACCTTGTTACCGGGTGAAAACCCCGGATATATATATTTGTGAGGGAGAGTGCTGCAATCAAGGAAGAAAACTACAAGTCTTTTCACCGAAGAAGAAGGGATCATCGTCGTCTAAGCCATCATCGACAACCTCTTCGAGGAGGCACTCCGTTTCCGAGCATCCTCGGAGTATGGAGGAGGACACGGCACCGCCGAGGAGGAATCACACTCTTCTCCTTGGTGGCATGAGGGCCGCACAAAACTCGTTTATTAGGTTTACCAAACTTCAATAACATATGGAGGAGCCGCTCGTCCAACCTCGCCACTTGACACGATCATCCGCTCCACCTCCATACGCTCCGCGGCATTCCGAGGGGTGTGTCATCATGACGGAGGAGGAGAAGAAGCTCGCTCGCCTTAAGTAGAGGCTTGTAGCGAACGTCGACATCGACGACCAAGCTCTCCACATATTGGGTTTCACACGGGACATCGGTGCAATTCTCTAGCGGAGTGTCGGCAAACACCCACAAGAAATTCGCCTAGGAAATTTTCATGACCATGGCGTATACCCTTGATGAAGGAGTGCTGAGTCTCTCATTCCGTTGGAGGGAGCCCACAAGAAATTCTCTAGAAGAAGGAAGACACCGTCGGAAGGGTAACCTTGATCAGTGATGCTATTTCTAGCACCTTGATGGGGTAATCTCCTTTCATCCATGGGTTGCAGTCGATCTTGAGATGTAATCACACTTTGTTGGATTATCTATCTATCATCTTGTGCTGAAAATACTTTAATGCTTAAGGCTAGCAACCATGCCGTAAAGGGAGTAAGGGCTCCACTGCTTCCTTGGATACATTCAACACAATCCCCGATAGATCAGATTGGTTTTCATGTTCGAAACGATTGCATGTCTAGTATCGTAGACCCATGGGCGAGTGTCCCCTATTTTCAAAAAGGGAGCTCCGGAACAAGTATGTGCATAAAGGCACATGGGAAGGCTTTTGGAGTATGATCACGGGAAGAGACCATCAACGAAGAAATACTATCGGAACCCCATCATCCAAGTGTGTCACTTTTGTGCAAGTGGATTTTTGGGGAGAATAAGAGAGACATAGATAACCAACACGGAGTTGAATTGGATTTACTCGCAGCCAATCAACCCTACTCACCTATGATCAACCGGTGGTGTTGTGGCAACATCGGATTCGGGAGATCGGGTTGTTACCTCTCCATGTTGACTATCTCTTTAAAACCGGGTATTGCAAGGAACCCAAATCATCTCCTACCCGGGACTTCCCTAGGAATATATGAAGAAAGGAAAAGATAAGAGTAAAGATGAGAGAGGAGGCTTACAAGTGGCCTAGGTGAATTTGCCCCTTCCGGATTGAAGATTAAGACTTTTCTTGAGGGGAAGAAGATCGGTTAGAGGAAGGACTTCTTGTCTGGCGAAAAAAAAAATAATAAAAGAGAAGGATTGTAGGAGAAGGATCTTCTATGGCCCAAGAAGGAGGTGCACAACAAAATTATGTCCCACCATTGGGAGGAACCCGGCGCCGCCGAGTTACTACGGTGGTGTACCAATGCAAGCATGGGGGAGTGGTGCAGCCCTACCCCCACCATTTTTGCGGTGCCCAACGTAGCCTTTGCGGAGCCATTTGCACACCTTCCTCAACCACAACAAAATGGAGCCACCATTGGAGGATACGCTGCAAGGAACATGCAAATTATTGCAGCCATCCAAACCAATGCAAACCAAATGGGTGAAGGAAATGCAAACGTCGCTTATGTGCTTGGACACCTTCACCTAGCACCGTCGGACAATTCATATGAGGAGTGGTGCATTCCTATTACAAGTAAGGGTACAACAACCAAGACTTTCAATATCAACCATCGGCGGAAGATTAGAGAGAGGAGGAGCTTTAGTTATCTTTCCTTTACCCCCTTTTCTTTAATTTTCAGCTTGTTTGCGCCTATGTATGCGTAGTGTTTTCAGTTTTTTTTATTTATTTAAAATTCAGCAAGTGTGTTAGTTTAATTTTCAGTGTGTATCCTAGTTTTTATTTTCATCATGAATAACGTCACCACCAAGTTTTTACCCTTGGTAAAGTTACAAAGTTTGTGCCATGATGATATATGATTATAATTGCCGCTTTGTTTATCTTTGTAATTGATTTATGCATGTTTGAACTAGTGCTCTCTTAAAAATACAAATCTGAAATTATCTAAATACTAGCTTAATCTTCAGCGGAGGTTATGATTAAAATAAAGACCCATAGTGTTTTATGTGCTCTCAAGTTATGAATAGATTAAAGATGTCTTTTATGCTAAAAAATATTGCTAACCTTGTCATAAATATCACTTGTGTGTTGCTCAACCTATCCAGAGCCTTATATATATTTGAGTACATAAACCTTAGTGTACAAGATTTATTTTTGAGTGTGTTATTGCAGGCCATGATTTCTCTGGCCCGAGACTAAGAAGCTAGTCATTTCGTTTTTGCGTATCTATCTTTTTGCTAGCCTTTTATCCGTGCATTGTGTATCCCCGCATCGGAGATCTCACAAACTTCGCCGGATATCCACCCTTAAACCAAATATCATCTTTTGTGTTTACCTCCTTGACCAGAACCTATCATTGAGGATGGATCATCAATTCAAGGAAGATCGCAAGACGGTGCCAACGTTGAAGATTTCAAGTATCTCTCCAAGGAAAAATATCTCCGGTACCTACCTTATTTTTCGCCTCTTTGCTCGAGGACGAGCAACGTCTAAGCATGGGGGAGGAGGTAGGTACGGTGCAGTTTTAGAGTTCAAAAGGGAGTATTTTAAAAAAAATGATGAAAGAGATGTATAGGGTTGGGTAAAAAAAAATCCAGTGATATTCATGACTTTCAAGGTATAAATACTTCGTTGTGAAAGTCATGGACTGAATATATGACAAGAAAAAAATGAATGAATGAAAGAAAGAAAAGAATGAGAAATATGAGAAAGAGAAAAAAATATATGTGCGTAAAGTGAACTCCCCCCGGCTCTCTAAAAGTGCATTCAAGGCTTCAAGTTAAAAAGATCCATTCTCATCTTCCAACCATGTGCAATCCGATAATGAGGACTTCCTTTGTGCCTCGGGATCACTCTTTGCCATTTGCACATGTCCACTCATCTAAAAGTGTGTGTATTTTTCTCTTTCCCCTCCTTGATTTAACATTATTTTCCAATGACCTTTTTGACGAGTCTCGGTAAGACCATGAGAAGCTTGTCTTGTTTTGACAACACCTCATTTATAAAATCTTGTTAGGACTAAACTTTCCCAAAGCTCCATATAAAGCCTACCACACATATATGTTATGAGAGGGAAAGGAGTAGAATATATAGGCTTGAGAGACAAGTGAGATGAGGGTTTATGAGCAACATGCAAGGTGATTTAAATTTGTGAACTTGGTTTAGCTCTTTTCTTTATCTTGTTCTTTATTTCAAAAATTCTCGAGATCTATTTAAACTTGGTGAGCATGTTAATACTTGTGGGATAAGCTTAATAAGAATCTACCCTCCGTAGAGGTGAAGGCTAGTACATTATGGAACTTTAACGAATTAAACTTTTGAGAGCATTTTGTTTTTTTTCATGTATGATCAAGTGCAAGGTTTAAACATTGTTTGGCAATGATGATATCCATCGAAGGCTTACTCGAGGACGAGCAAGGTTTAAGCATGGGGGAGATGTTGACGGTGAAAATCCGTCAACCTAGCCATGAGTTTACCTTCGGTGTTGGCATAACTTTTGTATCTTATTCATTGGTACTAACCCCCGTGGTATAACAAGTTCACTTGTGCATGTCGGTTTTGGAGTTATGTGTTTACGCAGGGTATTAACGTTGAAAGCAAGACTTCCGGGATATGTTCATTAAGCACCTCATGACAAGATCTTGAAGCCCGATACAAGTCAAGCAATGAAGTGAACATGACTCCAAGAGCCCAAGGACCAAGCGCGAGAAGATGATAAACTTCGAGGACCGAACCGAAAAGTGCCGAATCTTGCAAGACAAGGAGTTGAGTCCAATTCGGAGAGAAACCGACGTCAAGGGCCCACATGCAAAAGGGGAGAACATCTAGAAGACGTGGGAAGCAACACCGGCGAAGCGAGCCGCGGGATGGGCCGAGTGGGCCCGGGGCCGGTCGGCCCGAGCCGGCCGGCCCGGCCCAATTCGGGGCCCAATCGGCCTCTCCTTTGACCTAATTGCTTCTCGGGCTATAAATAGCCCCCCGACCGAGAGCCACGCGAGAGAAGAAGTCGTATTCCGCCGCCGAGGAGCGAGAGAAGCTTGAGGGACACCAACTTGAAGATGAGGGTCGTGCTAGTTGTCTAGGGTTTCCCCGGCCGACGTGGGAACCTTGCATGGAAGACCACGTCGGAGCTCCGGAGCGAGGATCAAGATCGAGGGAGGGCCCCGGTGGTGATCTTGTTCATGTAATCATTCATGGTGAAGTTTGTAAGTGAATTCGATTTCTAGCAATCAAGTGCCTTCTCGATGATTTTGTTTTCTTCTTGGTTTTGCTTCTTCTACGATCTATACTTAAGATAGATTACATAGGGTGCTCTTGTAGCCGCGGTGGCTAGAGGTGCATACCGGACCGGCCAAGTGATTTCAACTTGTTCTATCGAACTCGCCCTAAGCTCCCCGCATGAATAGGGATACGTTGTGACGAACGGGGGTCTCGAAAGGCGGATGTTTTCGGAGTCGGATGGGAAGGCCACGATTTAAAGATGCTTTTAATGAGATTCGCTTTGCTATCTTCATCTATCTTGTTTGGAGCTACAACATAAGCATGATCTAGATTCTCTAGATTGGTTATCTTTTGCTTTCTCTTGCTACCTCTTTAGTAGATTAGATTAGATTCGTTTTCTTTATGAGTTAGTAGATTAGATGCAACTTACCTTCATAAGATAGCTTACCTTGCTTTACTAGATTGAATCCTTGCGTTGCACATTGTTCCACGGATTCGATACCTTGGGTTCACCACTCGAGGGAAGAAGGGTCCCTTGACTACGACGGGAGACTTGTCCGCTTGCAAGTCACAAACGAACTTTGATACAACTATTAACCGTCAACAGACGGCGGTGGCGAGGAATCGAAGGCGCGGCGGCTAGGGTTTGCGGCTCACGAACAGGTGAATGCGGCGGCTCGGATGAGGGCGTCCAGGGGCGGCGGCGTGCCTTAAATAGCCCGGGCGGGCTCCTTGGCGTGCGGGCCACACACGGGGGACGCGTGCGCGGGTCGGACTCGGGCGGCGCGGCGGCGGCGGAGTCCGGGCGGAGACGAGCCGGAGCCGGGGGATGACGGGCGGGCCCCCCCGGTCGGCCGGCGGCGGCGAGGGAGAGGGAGCGGCGCGGGGCTGTTGGGCCGGGGCCCGGGCCCCCGCCGGGCTCGTGAGGCGTGCGCGCGAGCCGGGCCGCGGCTCGCCGCGGCCGGTGGGTTTGCTGAGCGGGGTCGAGCGGGCTGCGGCGGCCTGCTGCTGCGCGGCCAGCTGGGCTGAAAGGCCGGTGGGCTGGGTTAGAAGGGGGGAAAAGGGTTAAGGAAAATGGAGAAAGGGTTTAGCATTTTGGCAAAGGGGTTTCAAACAATAGAATTCAAATTTGAATTTGAATTCCAGCAACCAAAAATAATGCACCAGCATGAATGCCACAATTAATTCCTATATTTCATTAACTTTATTTTAGAAAAGTTTCAAATGCCTAAAAATAAATAAACAACCTTATATTCCTTAGGCAAATAAATGGTTGCTAGCAAATTTTTATAAAGCCAAAATTTTAATAAAATTAGGGTGTTACAAACCCTACCCCCCTTAAGAAGAATCTCGTCCTCGAGATTCGGACAGATTGGGAAAAAGAACTGGAAACTCCGCTTTCAGCTCATCCTCTCTTTCCCATGTTGCCTCATCCTCTGCATGATTACTCCACTGTACTTTGCACATCTTAATCACACTATTCCTGGTGACCCTTGTCATTGTTTCCAATATCCGAATGGGGTGTTCAACAATAGTGAGATCCTCTTTAACGCTTAGATCATCCAAGGGTAACGGCTCCTTGTCATGAGGACCAAAACCCTTCTTTAACTGAGAGATATGGAATACATCATGCACATCAGCTAGCTGGACTGGCAACTCCAATCTGTAAGCCACTTCTCCCACTCTCTCAAGGATCTTGAAAGGTCCAATAAACCGAGGTGACAACTTTCCTTTAACTCTGAATCGACGCAAACCTCTGATAGGTGACACCTTTAGGTACACATAATCGCCTTCCTGAAAGACCACATCCCTTCGTTTGCCGTCTGCATAACTTTTCTGTCTAGACAGAGCAATCCTCAAATTTTCTCTGATGATCTGAACTTGTTTCTCCGCTTCTCTGATGATATCTGCCCCAAATGACTGCCTTTTGCCTGTCTCACTTCAATATAACGGGGTTCTACACTTCCTTCCATACAGGGCCTCAAAGGGTGACATTTTGAGATTGGTTTGGTAGCTGTTTGTCACACCTGTTTTTCCAAAGAAAACCAAGTGCAAACCTATATGCATGCCAGGATCAATTTTCATGCATATAGTTGACATAAGTGAATAACAGAAACAATATCACGTAAGGAAAAGGAAGATTATCAGAGTATTACGCTATATCCTGGAAACGAAGACACCAAACACCACAAGCGATCGGCGGGGGTTGCGTACGCCTAGAACCGGCAACATCTTCACAAGACTTCGAGTAGCTTCCGCCTTCCGAGCAACATTGTTTATAGCAAGGGTGAGCACTTGTCGTACTCAGCAAGTGTGGGGAAAGAATGAATGCAAAGGCTTTATAGTGGACTGGGCTATAAGCATTTAGCATTTTAGTTGATCAAGTTTTATTAGCACCTGATTACTAATAAAAGTATAAGTTTATACCAACCCACAATTAAGCATAAAGATAAGAGATACACCATGAGCACATGGCAAGCATAACCGTAACAACACCACAATTTAAGTCCATCTTCAAGTTCAGTTATCATGTGAGGGTCCAGGCCGCTCTTGACCGTGAGCACGGCTAATCGATTAGTTTTACACTCTGCAGAGGTTGTACACTTTCACCACAAGCAGTGTAAAAGCTTTGAAGAACTTTGAACCCAACCATGCGATGCTGCGCAGGCACCATACCACACTACCGAGGTGTGGTTGCATAGGGACGCTACATGGCCTTTACAAAGGTTCCCAAGCAAGTTATGACCCACTAGGTCCGGATCAGTTAGCAAGGTATAAAGTCCCCTAGCAGGTCGATACCCCACCATAAAAAGAATAACTCACCCAACCACCTGTTAGAGCGAGTCCATACCCCACAGTACCACCGATCCCTTGTCCTTATCAGGTAAGATCACTCCAAGCCAAAGTTCCTAATTATTCAGCCAAGACCATTGCCCGTTAGTTCTTGTGGTTGTACTGTTTTCCTGGGTGGTTCTCCATGTTCCAATTAAACACATGGTCTTGTATATTAAACATCACATAAAGGAACATAGAGCATAAAATGATAACCATGTTGATTAACACCAACCCAGTTGAGCAAACTAAGCAATATCTACCATCAATATAATTAAGAACCAGGTTCAAGATAACAGTCAAAAGAGGCTAGTCATCCTTAATAGGAACCCATCAAAGTTAATGCAAAGCAATGCAATAGTGATTAATAAAGTTATTAGGACAAAAGATCAAGGACACATTTGCCTTTAACCAAAGAGTTGTTGCTCAGAATATCTTCACCTTCACATTCTTCCAAGCTCTTGAACCACGTTCGTTCTACTCGCATCAATAATCGACACAAGCATACAAAGCAAACAAACAAGCATATACTAAGAACAATACATCAATCAAATCAAAGCTTTAAAGAACGCACTTAAAGAATAGGATCGATTCTAAGGATCACTGAAGAACACAAAGTGTGCTTGGAAGGGAAAGGCTTGGTTAACTTTGAAGAGAGGGTCGCGAAAGACTGAGCAAGGACCGGAAAGATCACTTTGAGATAGAGCTCGATTCTATTGGTTACGTAAGCGCAAGAAACGCTGAAACAAAACTAAGCTCGGAACTATTGTGAGATTATTATCAAACAACAAGAGACTACGCTTGGCATATTTTAATTAAGAAATCATGTAAAAGAATATTTCAGAGAAATACTCTATGTTACCATTAAGCAAGTTATGTTTAACTAAAGAAATCGCGATAAACCTAATCATATTTTATTTATAACATTTGAGTAGAAGTTATGTCAAATTAACAATTACTTTAGAAAGATAAAAGCAAGTATAAGAGATCTAGGTGAGTAACTTTATGTCACGTGTTCACTAAGCATATTTAATATTGAAAAGCCATTTAATCACTTTTTATTAATAAAAGCATTGGAATAAGAATTAGTCAAGATTAACATGCGGTTTTAGTGTTAAAACAAGTAACAGGTGATACACATGCTAACGTATAAGTTAATGTGAAGCAAACGATAGCGGTAGCAACGAACTATCAAGCGCATAAGAAATCTTAGGCTAAGATCTAGGAAGACTAGCCTACAAGGAGAACTAGGATGAAGAGAGAACAGCTAGATGACAGAGACACTGATTCTTAGAAAGATAGCTGCACAAGGTTGGATCAAAGAACTGAAAGAGTATAGTTGTCTTACATAAAAGGCAATTATGATAGGATAGCATGGGCTAGGATTGGAAAGATCTGGAGCTTGAAAGAAGGCTAGCTCTACAACAGAGACACACTGAGACAGAGTTTGAGCTAACACTAGAAAGATTCAAAGCTTCAGATAGACTTGATCAAAAGAGATACTAAGGTAAAGAACGTCTAACGATTGATTTGTACATGTGAGAGAACAAACTATAGGCTTAGGTTTATTTTAATTAGCAAAAATGTGCAAAGGATATTTCATAAAGAAAATACCCGAAGTTGGATGTAATGAAAATTAGATTTTTTATTTGCAAAGCCGGTGTAAAGAACTAATCAAGTTTTATTTATAAAGATGCATATAAGAATTATTCCAATTAAACATTTAATTTAGAAAAAACTAAACTATATGAATAACCTAAACAAAACTTTGTAATTCGAGTAGATCATATTATTATTATTAAAAACAGCATTTACATTGGTATTAATCAAAGTTAACATTTACTCATAAAGCCGAAGTAAAAGCCTAATCAAGTTTTAATAAAAGTTAATAAATCATTAAGCAAATTAATATTTGACTTATGGAAAACCGGGTAAAAGATCTAATTAGATTTTATTCATAAAAGCATGTAAAGTAATCATTAATCGAGTTAAATTTGTTTATGAAAAACGATATATAGATCTATATTACTTTTATTTATAAAAGACATGTGTAAATAGACATTAATCAAAATTAATATTAATTATATTTTCAGAAAACAAAACATGATGAAAACTCACCACTAACACGTGCTTTACATCATTATGGATCTAACGCAACTTGAACGGATTAAATCGGAGCTAAAACGAAGATTTGATGAGCAAAACAAGATTGAAAGGACCTAGTCGTGATTAACCGTAGATTTCAGGGGCTAGCAAAGAAGATTCCCGAGACACATCAAACAGTGCTCGCGAATGGATCTAATCTGGGGGTTAGATCTGCAAAAAGTTTCGGGATGGATTGGATCTACGGAATCTAATCTTTCCAAGGGGTTTTCGAGGAAAGATGCAAGACACAAGAAAGGACCTATTGATTCCAAGATCTTGCAGGGGGCTCCTTGCAAAAATTCTTTTCTTCTTCCTTGGGACCGAACAGGGGCAGGAGGCATCCCGCCGGTGGCCCTGGAGCTTCTCGATTCCGGCGGCTCAGGAGGCTAGGGTCCTGGCCGGATGGGGGAAAAGAGGGAGGAGATCGAGGAGAACTCGGAGACGCGCTCACCTGCGGCTGACAGGAAGGGCGACGGCCGGAATCCGCAGGGGCGGCGGCGACTCGTCCTACGGGACGGCGGCGGCGCGGCACGGGGGCGGCGGCGGCTCCCGGCGGCGTTGAGCCGGTGCAAGGCTAGGGCGGGGGCGGCACACGGCTCGGCCTAGCGAACCTGGCGGTGGCGGCGAATCGGGCGGCGGCCGGTTCGGGCGGAGACACGGGGAGGCGGCGCGCGGTGCTCTTGGCCGGCGGAGCTGCGGCGGCGGCGCGGCGCGCGCGAGCGAGGAAGGCGCGGGACGGCGGCGGCCGGAGCGCGCGGGGGCTCGGGCGCGGCTTAAAAGGGGCCGCGGCGCGGGAGTCCCGGGCGGGTACGACACGGACGTCGAGGCGTGGAGGCGCCGGGACTCGGGCGAGTCTGGCGGCGGCGGCGCGAGCCGTGTCCTCCATGGACACCGGGGGAGTTGGGGATGCGTGCCCGGATGGGCTTTCGCGGGCGGGCTCGTGGCCGGGCCGGTGGGTTAGGATGCTTTGGGCCGGAGCGGACCGGGCTGCGGCCCGCCGAAACTAGAGAGTTGAGGGGGAAAAGAGAGACTTGGAGGTTTGGGCTTAAGGAGGAGATGGGCTTGAGCTAATAAAAAGAGAAGAGGGATGCTGGCTAGACCGGTACAGGGAAAAGAGGGAGCTTGAGTGGACTTGTGCTGCTTGGGCTCGGTCCAAAAGAATTGGAGAGATTTTCATTTTCCGAATTTAATTTCCAATGCGAAAACAATTCCAGGAAAAATCTAGGAAAAATCCTTGTTTGACTTTTTATTTCCTGCAAAGAAAATAAATGTTGGAAAATTTTAAAATTATGAGAAAATCGTTATTTAATTATTATTTCTATTCACATCCTGAAATTGGAAATTTCAGGGTGTGACAACTCTACCCCCCTTAAAAGGAATCTCGTCCCGAGATTCGAGAAAGGTTAGCAAGAAATAAAGACTCATGGGGGTATTATCCAAAGCTTACCAACTTTCTTTATGTCGACCTTCCTTACACCAGCATACCGAACATGCTCTTCATAGGAATATATAGTCTGGTCCCACTTATAACTTATCCATTCTT
This sequence comes from Cenchrus americanus, assembly GCA_947561735.1. Classification (NCBI taxonomy): domain Eukaryota; kingdom Viridiplantae; phylum Streptophyta; class Magnoliopsida; order Poales; family Poaceae; genus Cenchrus; species Cenchrus americanus. The sequence goes on along the minus strand of OX387245.1, from coordinate 91,229,813 downwards.
CTATCACTGTGATTTCTCCATTCTTCGCGTTGCTCCATCATAGTCCTTGGTAGATCAACTTGTGCATCAGGATTCTTCTTTATAGGAGTGACATATATAGGTCGAACAATCTTAGGATGGGGTTTGTTGGAACCAGGTTCCGTACCATTATCTTCCCATAGATGTGATAACTTCTTCTTTCGTCTCGTTCTACGATTTTGTTTATTAGATCACTTGCGTCTACCAGGTTTGTATTCCTTGCAAGTGATAATCCAATCATCAAGGTTTAGGGTTTGAGGATGACCTTCAGCTTGAGAACCTTCTTCTTTAATTAGGTTTTGGGTGGACAACATCCTCTGCTTATTGATATCTATAGGGTTATGTTGGCGAGCTTCTGCTATCATAAGACCAGCTTCCGTCTGGGGCATGAAAGACCATGGTACTCACCACACGGACACATATCTGGAGCCTTTTTTTAACCTCATGTTGTTTCTCCATGGTTAGTTTCAGTGCTCCATGCATCTTCTTCTTTCTTTGATTATTCCATACTTCTGCAACTTGCCTCTTCACTGTACCAATGGGAACTCTGTCTTTAGCCATCTCATTACGAAAGTAGGTCGTGCTAGGCTGCATCCTTCCTTGTAAGACTTGAGTCGGCATAACTGGTAGCTTCTCTTTATCAAATGGTGGAGGAGTCATATTTTGATGGTTATCATTGGTGACAGTATTGTGACCTTTAGGGAGTGGAGCTTGCTCTGTAATGGACTGATGAATCTTAACCATGGTTTGGGCCATTGCTCGTGAAACCTGAGCTTGTGTAGCGATATGCTCCGACATCTTGCGCTCCAATGATGAGGTTGCAAGAGGAATGTTGATGTTTCCTTCATTATCTTTATCTTCACGATTTGTGTTGGAGCTCTCCATCTGATTGGGTATTTGCGATAGGATCAGAAGAGATAGGCTGAAGAGTAGATAGAAAGAATAGGAAGATCAAGAAGGTGGGAGATGCAAAAGAAGAACCCAACTAAGCAACTGATGTTATTGCAGATATAAGATCCACAATACACCAACACTCACTTCAAAGAACCAACACAAACAATGTCATAAAACCAAGCATCATCATGCAAGAACTCAATTCCACCAACCAAGGCATAGCTAAGGGAACGACACTACGCGTTGTTAACAAAGTCAGAGGGTATCCTCCTAATAGATGAGATGTAGCTCCCAGCAAGGATATCCATAAACAATGGATTTTTTCCCAGATCAAAGAGTACGAATTTATGAGTTCATCCCAACTGGAATCACCTCAATTGGAGATTTAGAACTCGAGAAATGAATGGGACAAGATGGCTATGTCAGCAGTGTTGACAGATTCGAGAATCTCCAAAGTTTCGGGCATAACTCTTTGTATATACAACCAAAATTGATGAATTTTGGACAGAGTGAATCTTATGAAATTCCTGAACTACTCCAATTGGATTTAACTCAACCAGAGGTCCATAGCCCGAGATACAAAATAATGAAGGTAACTAGGTCAGCAGAGTTTACAGATTCTGATAGCTCCAATGTTTGGATCATAGCTCTTGGAATACGTACTGGATAGGTCTGAATTTTTGATAAATATTCACTTATGAAATTTAGGAACTAACCCCACTGGTTTCATGTCAATCGGAGTTCTGTAGCTTGAGAAAATATTAAAACAGCGCTGGTGTGTCAAAGATCTGCGCGAAAAAGATAGAATATCAAGGGTAACAATTCACCCTTTTGACTTACTGGTGGAATTGCATGAGAGAAATGGAAAGATGAGATAAGATCAGGACCAAGGGAAGAGTAAATAATTAGGCAAGGGTATAGGTCGTAATCATTCGCAAAACAATGATGTGCAAATGAAAATGTGACAGTCAAGGATGAGCTATCAAGGAGGATCGATGAAAGATATGGTTTAAGGAGCAAGAATATTCATCACAGAGCTCAAAGGAGAGGTAGTGATGAATTTTAGATCAAAGGAAACCTTAAGAAACGACCATTACTATCTAGGCTCACGTCCTACAGTCGATACAGCTCTGATACCACTCTGTCACACCTGTTTTTCCAAAGAAAACCAAGTGCAAACCTATATGCATGCCAGGATCAATTTTCATGCATATAGTTGACATAAGTGAATAACAGAAACAATATCACGTAAGGAAAAGGAAGATTATCAGAGTATTACGCTATGTCCTGGAAACGAAGACACCAAACACCACAAGCAGTCGACTGGGGGTTGCGTACGCCTAGAACCAGCAACATCTTCACAAGACTTCAGAGTAGCTTCCTCCTTCTGAGCAACATTGTTTATAGCAAGGGTGAGCACTTGTCGTACTCAGCAAGTGTAGGGGGAAGAATGAATGCAAAGGCTTTATAGTGGGCTGGGCTACAAGCATTTAGCATTTAGTTGATCAAGTTTTATTAGCACCTAATTACTAATAAAAGTATAAATTTATACCAACCCACATTAAGCATAAGATAAGAGATACACCATGAGCACATGGCAAGCATAACCGTAACAACACCACAATTTAAGTCCATCTTCAAGTTCAGTTATCATGTGAGGGTCCAGGCCGCTCTTGACCGTGAGCACGGCTAATCGATTAGTTTTACACTCTGCAGAGGTTGTACACTTTCACCACAAGCAGCGTAAAAGCTCCGAAGAACTTTGAACCCAACCATGCGATGCTGCGCAGGCACCATACCATACTACCGAGGTGTAGTTGCATAGGGACGCTACATGGCCTTTACAAAGGTTCCCTAGCAAGTTATGACCCACAAGGTCCGGATCAGTTAGCAAGGTATAAAGTCCCCTAGCAGGTCGATACCCCACCATAAAAAGAATAACTCACCCAACCCCCTGCTAGAGCGAGTCCATACTCCACAGTACCGCCGATCCCTTGTCCTTATCAGGTAAGATCACTCCAAGCCAAAGTTCCTAATTATTCAGCCAAGACCATTGCCCGTTAGTTCTTGTGGTTGTACTGTTTTCCTGGGTGGTTCTCCATGTTCCAATTAAACACATGGTCTTGTATATTAAACATCACATAAAGGAACATAGAGCATAAAATGATAACCATGTTGATTAACACCAACCCAGTTGAGCAAACTAAGCAATATCTACCATCAATATAATTAAGAACCAGGTTCAAGATAACAGTCAAAAGAGGCTAGTCATGCTTAATAGGAACCCATCAAAGTTAATGCAAAGCAATGCAATAGTGATTAATAAAGTTATTAGGACAAAAGATTAAGGACACACTTGCCTTTAACCAAAGAGTTGTTGCTCAGAATATCTTCACCTTCACATTCTTCCAAGCTCTTGAACCACGTTCGTTCTACTCGCATCAATCATCGACACAAGCATACAAAGCAAACAAACAAGCATATACTAAGAACAATACATCAGTCAAATCAAAGCTTTAAAGAACACACTTAAAGAATAGGATCGATTCTAAGGATCACTGAAGAACACAAAGTGTGCTTGGAAGGGAAAGGCTTGGTTAACTTTGAAGAGAGGGTCGCAGAAGACTGAGCAAGGACCGGAAAGATCACTTTGAGATAGAGCTCGATTCTATTGGTTACGTAAGCGCAAGAAACGCTGAAACAAAACTAAGCTCGGAACTATTGTGAGATTATTATCAAACAACAAGAGACTACGCTTGGCATATTTTAATTAAGAAATCATGTAAAAGAATATTTCAGAGAAATACTCTATGTTACCATTAAGCAAGTTATGTTTAACTAAAGAAATCGTGATAAACCTAATCATATTTTATTTATAACATTTGAGTAGAAGTTATGTCAAATTAACAATTACTTTAGAAAGATAAAAGCAAGTATAAGAGATCTAGGCGAGTAACTTTATGTCACGTGTTCACTAAGCATATTTAATATTGAAAAGCCATTTATGATATCATTAGGCATATTAACTTTATTATAAAAATCTATGTTTAACTCTAACATCTTTTATTTAGAAAAAACTAGTTATGAATAGAGATTAACCAATTACATCATGATTAAAGAAAACCGGATTAGAACCTAATCACTTTTTATTTATAAAAGCATTGGAATAAGAATTAGCCAAGATTAACATGCGGTTTTAGTGTTAAAACAAGTAACAGGTGATACACATGCTAACGTATAAGTTAAGGTGAAGCAAACGAGAGCGGTTGCAACGAACTATCAAGCGCATAAGAAATCTTAGGCTAAGATCTAGGAAGACTAGCCTACAAGGAGAACTAGGATGAAGAGAGAACAGCTAGATGACAGAGACACTGATTCTTAGACAGATAGCTGCACAAGGTTGGATCAAAGAACTGAAAGAGTATAGTTGTCTTACATAAAAGACAATTATGATAGGATAGCATGGGCTAGGATTGGAAAGATCTGGAGCTTGAAAGAAGGCTAGCTCTACAATAGAGACACACTGAGACAGAGCTTGAGCTAACACTAGAAAGATTCAAAGCTTCAGATAGACTTGATCAAAAGAGATACTGAGGTAAAGAACGTCTAACGATTGATTTGCACATGTGAGAGAACAAACTATAGGCTTAGGTTTATTTTAATTAGCAAAAATGTGCAAAGGATATTTCATAAAGAAAATACCCTAAGTTGGATGTAATGCAAATTAGATTTTTTTATTTGCAAAGCCGGTGTAAAGAACTAATCAAGTTTTATTTATAAGGATGCATATAAGAATTATTCCAATTAAACATTTAATTTAGAAAAACTAAACTATATGAATAACCTAAACGAAACTTTGTAATTCGAGTAGATCATATTATTATTATTAAAAACAGCATTTACATTGGTATTAATCAAAGTTAACATTTACTCATAAAGCCGAAGTAAAAGCCTAATCAAGTTTTAATTAAAGTTAATAAATCATTAAGCAAATTAATATTTGACTTATGGAAAACCGGGTAAAAGATCTAATTAGATTTTATTCATAAAAGCATGTAAAGTAATCATTAATCGAGTTAAATTTGTTTATGAACAACGATATATAGATCTATATTACTTTTATTTATAAAAGACATGTGTAAATAGACATTAATCAAAATTAATATTAATTATATTTTCAGAAAACAAAACATGATGAAAACTCACCACTAACACGTGCTTTACATCATTATGGATCTAACGCAACTTGAACGGATTAAATCGGAGCTAAAACGAAGATTTGATGAGCAAAACAAGATTGAAAGGACCTAGTCGTGATTAACCGTAGATTTCAGGGGCTAGCAAAGAAGATTCCCGAGACACATCAAACAGTGCTCGCGAATGGATCTAATCTGGGGGTTAGATCTGCAAAAAGTTTCAGGATGGATTGGATCTACGGAATCTAATCTTTCCAGGGGGTTTTCGAGGAAAGATGCAAGACACAAGAAAGGACCTATTGATTCCTAGATCTTGCAGGGGGCTCCTTGCAAAAATTCTTTTCTTCTTCCTTGGGACCGAACAGGGGCAGGAGGCATCCCGCCGGCAGCCCTGGAGCTTCTCGATTCCGGCGGCTCGGGAGGCTAGGGTCCTGACCGGATGGGGGAAAAGAGGGAGGAGATCGAGGAGAACTCGGAGACGCGCTCACCTGCGGCTGACACGAAGGGCGACGGTCGGAATCCGCAGGGGCGGCGGCGACTCGTCTGCGGGGCGGCGGCGACCGCGGCACGGGGGGCGGCGGCGGCTCCCGACGGCGCCGAGCCGGGCAAGGCTAGGGCGGGGGGCGGCACACGGCTCGGCCTAGCGAAGCCGCCGGTGGCGGCGAATCGGGCGGCGGCCGGTTCGGGCGGACACGGGGAGGCGGCGCGCGGTGCTCTTGGCCGGCGGCCTTGCGGCGGCGCGCGCGCGCGCGCGGCGAGGAAGGCGCGCGGGACGGCGGCGGGCCGGAGCGCGCGGGGGCTCGGGCGCGGCTTAAAAGGGGTCGCGGCGTGGGAGTCCGGGCGGGTACGACACGGACGCCGAGGCGTGGAGGCGCCGGACCCGGCGAGTCTGGCGGCGGCCGGCGCGAGCCGTGTCCTCCATGGACACCGGGGGAGTTGGGGATGCGGGGCCCGAGATGGGCTTTCGCGGGTGGGCTTGTGGCCGGGCCGGTGGGTTAGGATGCTCGGGCCTGGAGCGGACCGGCCGCGGCTGCCGCCGAAACTAGAGAGTTGAGGGGGAAAAGAGAGACTTGGAGGTTTGGGCTTAAGGAAGAGATGGGCTTGAGCTAATAAAAAGAGAAGAGGGATGCTGGCTAGACCGGTATAGGGAAAAGAGGGAGCTTGAGTGGACTTGTGCTGCTTGGGCTCGGTCCAAAAGAATTGGAGAGATTTTCATTTTCCGAATTTAATTTCCAATGCGAAAACAATTCCAGGAAAAATCTAGAAATTGTTTTAAAGCACTAAAAATACTCAGAAAATTCCAAAAATTCCAGGAAAATTCCCAAAGATAGATTGGAGCATGAAAAATCCAAGTAAAGTGTTTGGAGCTCATGAAAAAGATTTTAGAGCCTTCTATTAAATAGAAATAGCTCAAGGAAAATGAGAATACATTCCAGAAAAATCCAGAAAATTCCCAGAAGGGTTTGGACAACTCCTAAACGCATTTTTGAAACCTTTAGCACTCAAGAAGCACCAAGATGCATCGACATGAATGCAACACTCACAACTTTTTATTTGATTCAGAAAATCAAACAAGGATTTTTCCTATACTATATTTCTTGTAAAGAAAATAAATGTTGGAAAAATTTTAAAATTATGAGAAAATTGTTATTTAATTATTCTTTCTATTTACATCCTGAAATTGGAAATTTCAGGATGTGACACTGTTGTTATAAGAGAACTCAGCATAAGGCAAGCTCTTATCCCAACTACCACCATGCTTAAGCGCACATGCTCTCAGCATGTCTTCTAGGATCTGATTGGTTCTCTCTGTCTGTCCATCTGTCTGTGGATGATAAGCTGAGCTGAAATTTAGCTTAGTATCCAGAGATTCATGCAACTTCCCCCAGAAACAAGAAGTAAACTGAGTACCTCTGTCTGACACGATCTTCTTTGGTACACCATGTAAACACACAATCCTGGACATGTATAGTTCTGCCAACTTAGCTCCTGTATAAGTAGTCTTTACCGGAATGAAGTGAGCTACCTTAGTCAAACGATCCACGATAACCCAAATCGAATCATAACCATCTCGGGTTCGGGGTAAACCCACTATGAAGTCCATTCCGATCTCTTCCCACTTCCACTCAGGCACCCTCAATGGTTGAAGCAAACCAGCGGGTCTCTGATGTTCAGCCTTAACCCGGTGGCAAGTGTCACACAAAGCCACATGTGCGGCCACGTCTCTCTTCATACCGTACCACCAATACCTCTGCTTGAGATCCTGGTACATCTTAGTACTGCCTGGATGGATAGAATAAGCCGAGTCGTGAGCTTCTCTCAAGATCATCTCTCTGAGATCTCCTGTCTCTGGTACACACAATCGGTTCTTAAACCACACGGTTCCTTGTTCATCTTTTGTGAAGTCTGGGGCTTCTCCTTGTTGCATACTCTCCTTAATCTGCTGTATTCCAGCATCCCCTAGCTACCACTTACGTATCTCTTGCTCCAGAGTGGACTGTACTTCCAAAGCCACTCCTTCTGCATGTGCAACCACTTTCAAGTTGAGCCTTTCAAACTCTTTTACCAACTCGTCAGGAAACTGAATGGTCATAGCCATGTTAGTGTGGCCCTTCCGACTCAAAGCATCAGCAACCAGATTCGCTTTCCCCGGATGATAGTGAATCTCTAGATCATAGTCCTTGATCAAATCTAACCAACGACGCTGTCTTAGATTAAGATCCTTCTGAGTGAAGATATACTTCAGACTCTTGTGATCAGTATAGATCTGACACTTAGTTCCCATAATGTAGTGTCTCCAAATCTTCAATGCATGAACCACTGCTGCTAGCTCAAGATCATGCGTAGGATAGTTCAACTCATGCTTCCTCAACTGACGAGATGCATAGGCTATGACATGACCTTCTTGCATCAACACACATCCTAGACCCTGTCGAGATGCATCACAGTAAATGTCAAAACTCTTTCGTAGATCCGGCATTACTAGAACAGGTGCTGTGGTTAACCGCTTCTTTAACTCTTCAAAAGCGGGACCGACATGCACCTTGGTCCATTTGAACTCCCCGTCCTTCTCTAGCAATGTAGTGAGAGGCTTCACAATCTTGGAGAATCCTTCAATAAACCGACGATAGTAACCAGCAAGTCCAAGGAAACTCCGGATCTCGGACAACGTACGAGGGGCTTCCCACTTCAATACATCACTAACCTTGCTTGGGATCCACTGCAATACCTCCGTTGGTGATGATATGACCTAGAAAAGACACTTCCTTGAGCCAGAACTCACACTTGCTGAACTTCGCATATAACTCATGCTCTCTCAGCTTCTGCAACACAAGTCTCAAATGCTCCTCACGGTCCTCCTCATTCTTGGAGTAGATCAAAATGTCATCAATGAATACCACAATGAACTTGTCCAGATACTCCATAAAGATCTTGTTCATCAAGTACATAAAGTACGCGGGTGCATTGGTTAACCCAAAAGACATAACTGTGTACTCATAAAGTCCGTACCGGTAGTAAAAGCTGTCTTAGGAATATCCGAAGGCCTAATCTTCAGCGATGATAACCGGACCGCAGATCGATCTTAGAAAACACTTTAGCTCCTCTCATCTGATCAAACAAATATTCAATACGTGGCAGGGGATACTTGTTCTTGATGGTAACATCATTAAGAGACCTGTAATCAACACACATCCTCTGTGTGCCATCTTTCTTACCCACAAAGATAATGGGTGCTCCCCAGGGGGATGAACTAGCACGAATGAACCCTTTACCCAATAATTCTTTAATCTGAGCTTTAAGTTCTTGTAACAGATCACTAAACATTCTATATGGGCGCTTAGAGATAGGGGCAGTACCAGGTAAAAGATCAATAACAAACTTAACATCTCGGTCAGGGGGCATACCTGGCAACTCCTCGGGAAACACATCAGGATAATCGCACACTACTCGTATGTCTTCCAAGGCTGCTCCATCAAGCTTATTCACGACACTGGCATTTGATGGCGCGGGATCTGCTGCAAACTCAAATCTTTCACCAGCTGGACTTGTAAGTAGGATTGATCTCTTAGCACACTGTATCACCGCATCACACGCGGTCAACCATCCCATTCCCAATATCACATCGATCCCCTTTGAATCCAAGATTATAAGGTTGGCACGGAAATCTCTGCCCACAATCTTGAGATGGACGTTATCACATTTATAGATAGCTTTCAATTCCCCCCCAGGTGAGGTAACTAACATGTGGCGAGACCCGGGACCGATAGGTAGATTATGTTGAGCTACGAACCGGGATGTAATGAAAGAATGGGATGCTCCGAATCAAACAAAGCGAGGCGGGAGTAGAGTTGACTAGAAACATACCGAGCACTACTGCGGGGTTCTCTGAGCGACTTCAGCATCAACGTGCATCGCCTTGCCTCGTGCATAGCTCGTTGTCCTTTGTTAGACCGCGGGGTTTGGCTTCCGCTTCTTGTCCGTCTTTCGGTTCCGCACGGGGGTGTGGGGAGGGTTCCTCTTTGGGCAAGCATTGGCATAGTGACCAAGCTCTCCGCACTTGAAGCAAGTAGTGGTGGCGAGGATTGGGCGGCGCCACGGACCTTACGGGTGTGCCAAGCGGGGCTCTCTCGCCGACTCCGCCGGGAAGCCGGGCGGGGAGTCCGAGGAACGGGACGCCGAAACCGCCGAGCGGACCGCCGGAACCGCCGAGCGGGACGCCGGGACTACCGCTGCCCAAAGTTTCCACCCGGTCCCCCAAAGCGGAACGAGGTGTTCGGCGGTGGGTTGAAGCGCGGGCGAGACGCACTCCCGAACCGCCCGCAGCCTGGCGGCCTTCCTCTTCGCTCTCCGAGCTCCTTGCGCTTGTGCTCCAAGCGGATGGCGGCATCAACTAGCCGCCGAAAGTTAGGGAAAAGATAGGACATCGGTGGTACTTGCAGCGAACCGGCTAACCCATCCGAGAACAGCTCCTCGCTTCTTCCTATCTTCAGCAACCTCCTCAGCTGCATAGCGAGACAACTCAGTGAACTTGTCTCTATACTCAGCTACTGACATTCCTCCCTGTTTCAGAGAAAGGAACTCCTTCTTCTTGATCTTCATAACTCCAGAGGGTATGTGATGGCTCCTGAAGTTGGTGGTAAACTCCTCCCAAGTGATAGTGTCTAGGGAGGCATGAGCGGCAGAGTACGCATCCCACCAAGCGGCGGCAGATCCTTGAAGTCGTCCTGCAGCATACAGGACCTTCTCTCTGTCGTCACACTGATAGGTAGTGAGCATCTTCAGTATTGTCTTTAGCTAATCTTCCGCTTCGAGTGGATCAGCGGCGTGAGTAAACACAGGAGGGTGATGGCTCATAAACTCCCGGTGCTTGTTGTGAGGCGCAGGTGGCGGCACCGGTGGATTGTTCATCTGGGCTTGCAAGTTTGTCACGGTGGTGGTCAAGTTCTGGAGAAGCTGGGTCTGTGCCTCCGGAAACTGCTGCATAGCGGGATCCATTTGTACCGGCTGGGGTGCTCTTCCTGCTGGTTGATCAACACCTGATCCTGACCTGGTGTTCACCATCTGAGTGTTAGGGACATTATTTTAGATGATTGCACCAAAGGTTAAACTCAGGAAGATAAGATAGCAATGATATTCAGATAAGACAGATTCTGTTGACTCCAAACAATCAGGCATAGCTCTCATTGCGAGTAACCAAAAATTATGGATTTTGGACCGATAAAAGTTAATGAAATTACGAAACTACTCCAACTGGAATCACCCCAATCGGAGTTGTGTAGCTCTGGTTATAAAATAAACAAGTCAGGTAGGTCAGCAGTGTTTAACAGATTTGTGAGGCTGTACTGTTTCAGTTATAACTCTCTGGTTATCCATCCAAATATTCTGAATTTTTCACAGAAAATCAGTCACAAAATTCTGGAACTTTTCCAATTGGTTTTACTGCAATCGTAGTTCTGTAGCTCGAGATAAAATTGAAACAGTAGAGCTGACTCAGAAAACTGCGCGAGCAGATTTAGGGATCTCGAATTTGCATTAAGGGAAAACTTAAAGGGACAAAAAGATTAAGATAGATAACTGATTGGGACTGAAAGTTAACCCCCACAAACTTACTACTAAACCAATGTCGTTGTGGTCATCACTCCACAACACATTGCACTCAACCAAAAATCCAACTCATACATTAAGCACAAAATCAAGCATTCAACCACACCTCTAAACTAAACACACTTTACCGATCGTCTACTAGCGATTACAAAGAAATCCTATCCTTAATCTTAAACCTAAGGACTATCTTCTGCCATGGCATCTGTACGGGCGTCAGGGGAGTCGTAGTGTGACCTCATGGGTGACGGGGAGGTACATCCTTCTGTGGCTTCATGGGCTTCTGGCTGCTCCCTGTTCTGAAGTGCAGCTTCTAAGGCACGTCTCTGCGTCTCCAGAGTGAAAATCTGCTGCTGTGCTGCATATAGTGTGTTGTTGGCATCATCCAATGCAGTGTTCACAGCTGCAAGTAGACTCCGGACGTTGTTGAGCGTTCCTTCATAGGGCGGTGCTTTGGAGCGATGTAAGTCTTGGCTTCCCCACTTGCTCTGAAAGGTGTGTAACGGCAGTGGGTATCCTCCAACCTGTCACGCTCCTTGTGAGAGAGCACATAGAGCGCCCTCCGAGCTGACTCTGCTATCCCAGCATCCATAGTAGTCCTGTGAGCCACATCATGATGCTTGGACACCTCCTTCACTCCACGGCATGGAATGTACTCCTCCAAGATGGTAGCAACCTCCCAATGGGGCTCGAACCACGGATGAGTCCACAGCTCACAATGGTAGACAGGGGCCTTGTCATAGCCTAGGTGGAGTACCATCGCTCTCAGGTGGTCTGCCATGGGAATGCCTACTCCATCAGCTCTGTAGTGGTACACTTCCCAGATCGCTTCCTCAGCTTCCTCCTCTTGCTCTTGTTCTTCTTCCTCCATCTCTTGATCAAGGTGATCCTCATCTTCTCCTGGCGCTTGCTCCTCTAGGTTTGGCTGTTCAGCTAGCTCATCCTCCTATGGAATCATCTCCTCCGGATCTTCCTCATCGTCAGGCACCATGATAAGGTTAGGGAAAACCACAGGTGCAGGCTCCATCTCAATCTCCTCATCTGTATCTCCATCATGCAAATCATGGTACTGTTCCTGTGGAGCATACTGATGGACTGCTCCAGCCTGAGAGGTCTTCAAGCTACGAACCATCTGTAGTGCAGTGCAGAATGAGAAAGATGTAAGGCAAAAAGGACGAGAGCTAAAGCTAGCACAAGGTAAAGAATGCAGACAGCTCAAGGGTGAAGCAAAAAGGCAAGAGTAAGGTTAATAAGAATAAAGCAAGCATGTAAGAGAAAGCTTCTATAAGTATAAAATCCTTAGTTCGACCATTTCTATCTAGGCTAGCGTTCCTACAGTCAACACAGCTCTGGTACCACTCTGTCACACCCAGTTTTAAAGGCAAAACCGAATGCATTGATCACGTGTGCGCCGGGATCAAGTTACACACACGCTTAGACATTATGAATACCAAAAACGAGTGCCACACGAATAAAGAGTTATTACAAACCATAGTCTTAAACGAATCTTAAACAAACGAGTTCTCGCGACGGACAAAATGCCTCCACGAGCGGTACCGATCGAAGACTACGCACACCTAGAACTCCCGGAAATCTCCTGGAACGTCTTCAAAGTTCTCCCGGTCCGAGCAAACAAATCCGGGTATTGTAGATGCAAGAGAATAAACAAGCGTGAGCACATATCGTACTCGGCAGAAGAGAGAACAACATAACATGCAAGGCCATATGGTGGATGGCTAAGGTTCAAGCACTTTAGCATTTTAGTTGGTCAAGTTTTATTAGCAACTTCGATTACTAAAGGTGTAAGTTCATACCAACCCAATTAATAAGATATAAGCATCATAAATAAAGAATAAACAACAATTTAAACATTAAAGTTCCATAATTTAATCATGTGAGTGTCCAGGCCACTCTTGACCGTGAGCACGGCTAATCGATTAGTTTAACACTGCGAGAGGTTGTACACTTTCACCACAAGTAGCGTAAAAGCTCCAAAGAACTTTGGACCCAACCATGCGGTGTTTGCAAGACACCATATCACACTTCCGAGGTGTGATTGCATAGGGACGCTACATGGCTTTTACAAAGGTTCCCTAGCAAGTTATGACCCACAAGGTCGGATCGATTAGCAAGGTATAAAGTCCCCTAGCAGGTCGATACCCCACCATAAAAAGAATAACTCACCCAACCCCCTGCTAGAGCGAGTCCATACCCCACAGTACCGCCAATCCCTTGTCCTTATCAGGTAAGACCATCCCAAGCTAAAGTTCCTAATTATTCAGCCAAGACCATTGCCCATTAATTCTTGTGGTTGTACTGTTTTCCTGGGTGGTTCTCCATGTTCCGATTACATATTAAAGGTGGTCTTGTAAAGTAAAAGATCATAAACGAAACATAGAATAACAAAAGGTAACCAAGTAGATTAACACCAATTCCCAGTTGAGCATGCTAAGCAATAGCTACCACAAGATTAATTTGATTCCCGATATCAAGGTAAAGGTAGTAAAAAGCTAGGCATGATCCTTAATAGGTTCCCATCAAATTAATGCAAGCGAAAAGGTAAAAACAGTGAATTTAGATGCATGTTATGTAGGTCAAGCGGGCATGCATCAAGGAATACTTGCCTTCAACAAAGCCTTGCTGCTCGAACTCTTGCACGACTTGATCTTCAAATCCCTCGAACGAATCGCTCTCTACGGTCCACAATCATCACATACAAGCATACAATAGGAATAAATAAGAAACAGTCACCAAACAGATCAAACAGATCTAAACAGTAGCATAAAACTAATCTACGCTTCGAGACGAACGCGTGGACATAAAGAACGCTAAAATCGGAGCTAAAACGACTAAGTTATGGCTTGGGGAAGGTATAGGGACCAATGCGTAAAGATTCGAAAAGGTTTTGGGCTAAAATAAAGAAAAAGGACTAAACTGTAAGAAAACTTCTAAGGTGGAAGGGTATTTTTGTAAATATAAGAAACTCAGGGGCTTTTCTGCAAAATTGCCAGGGCTGGCGGCGGGTTTGACCTAGTGGACCGGGTCGGGTTGATCTAGATCCATTGGATCTAGATCCAAGGGCTGAGGTGTCATGCGGGCGGTGGGATTAGATAGGGGCGTCGGATCTTAATCCGATGGCTGGGATCTTGCGCGGGCGGCCGAGGCGACGGCGGCCGGCCGGGAGGCGGCGCGCGCGCGGTGGCGGGCGGCGGCGGAGCTCGCCGGCGTACCCAATCTAGGGCTCCGGGGCTCGGTGTGAGGCGCGGGCGGCACCAACACGAAGCGCGCGAGCACGCGAGCGGGACGGGGCGGTGGTCGCAGCGGAGTTGCGGCGGAGCGGTCGGTCGACGCGGCGGCGCGGCCTACAAACTCCGGCGAGGTCTATAGAGCAACGGGAGGCACGGGCTCGGCAACAAATGGCACGAGCGTCTTGCTCACCTCCAGGCGCAACTCCCTAGCGGCTTCCCGACGACAGAACGACGGCGGCGGCGAGGAATCGAAGGCGGCGGCGGCTAGGGTTTGCGGCTCACGAACAGGTGAAGGCGGCGGCTCGGATGAGGGCGTCCAGGGGCGGCGGCGTGCCTTAAATAGCCCGGGCGGGCTCCTTGGCGTGCGGGCCATGCACGGGGACGCGTGCGCGGGTCGGACTCGGGCGGCGCGCGGCGGCGGCGGAGTCCGGGCGGAGACGAGCCGGGAGCCGGGGGATGACGGGCGGGCCCCCCCCGGTCGGCGGCGGCGGCGAGGGAGAGGCGGCGGCGCGGGGGCGGCCGGCCGGGCCGCCCCGGGCCCGCCGGGCTGCGAGGCGCGCGCGCGCGAGCGGGGGCCGCGCCCGTCGCTCCGGTGGGTTTTGCCGAGCGGGGTCGAGCGGGGGCGCGGCGGCCGGCTTCGTCGCGCGGCCACCGGGCCGAAAGGCCGGTGGGGCGGGTTAGAAGGGGGGAAAAGGGTTAAGGAAAATGGAGAAAGGGTTTAGCATTTTGGCAAAGGGGTTTCAAACAATAGAATTCAAATTTGAATTTGAATTCCAGCAACCAAAAAAAAATAATGCACCAGCATGAATGCCACAATTAATTCCTATATTTCATTAACTTTATTTTAGAAAAGTTTTAAATGCCTAAAAATAAATAAACAACCTTATATTCCTTAGGCAAATAAATGGTTGCTAGCAAATTTTTATAAAGCCAAAATTTTAATAAAATTAGGGTGTTACAGGCTTCCGGTGGCGACGTGCTTGGATCTACAATTTCCACTGAGGTGGCAGTGTGCACTAGCGGCAGATGCTAGGCAAGATTTGCTCCGAATGGCTGCAAGTGTGCGGGGTGAAAAACCCTAAGGGTTTCGGCTTCTATTTATAAGTCAAGAGGCGGCCCGGATGGATAAGTTTCAAGACGGTTGACTCAGCGGCAGCGCCTAACCCTTCAACTTCCAGTAGTCGATGCGCCTTATCTCGGGGGCTCGGCTACATCTAATCAATTTCCTGGGTAGCGACAAGGTTCAAGAGCAACTCAGGACCCATTCTACATACAAGATGACCCTTTAATTCGAGAGGAAGTACTCGACTCAAGGCTCTGGGGCTCCGTGCCACGTGTCCTTCGGTTTTTTCTCCGGATTTTGCGGGATAATCTTGCCAAAACTTTAGATTGACCCTCAGCCAGAGTCAACGACTCAACCTAAGGCTCGGGAGCTACTCCATATGGAGTGCGATTTTGCAATCACACTTCCATATCAACTTCGGTTTCAAGGCGAAACGGGTATTGTTGAAGACCTTCGAGAGCAGAACTCGAGGACACTTGGGAACTACTCGAGAAGACTTCAGGATTACTCAGAGATTAGCTGGAGTACATTCTAGCCTCGGGATGCTTCAAATATTCTTGAGGACTTTCGACTTGTAGTACTCGGGGACGCTTGAAGACTACTCGTCAAGGCCGTCGAGACTACTTGAAGCTATCCTGCTCGACTACAAAGTACTTGGGGGCTTGTCGTATGGACCTCCCTGGGCCCACTACCTCGGTGGGTGCCAGGACCGACTACTCGGTGGGCCCCTGGGACTACCCGACTTGTGCCGCATGGTACCTGATGGCGTGAGGCGCAAGGACTACGGTGGAGAAGTACTCGGATAGGAAGCTATACATACCATGTACTGTGTAGAGGACTCCTAGACGTACACGACTAGTACTCTCTCCCTAAACCAACCCGTAACCCCCGCCACCGACTATATAAGGCGAGGCAGGGACCCTTCTCTCTCAGATTACGCATCATCTTGTAATCACATCCAATCAATCTAGAGCTACGCAGCATACAGGACGTAGGGTATTGCGCACCTCGCGGCCCGAACCTGTCTAAATTGTGTGCCACGTGTCTCTTCCTTCGAGTTACCGATCTCGGCGAGGCCACATTCATCTACCTCGGGTACTCCCCTTGGTAGCTTGCCAGTCTAAAACATCGACAGGTGTCACGTATGAGGACCTTGTGCCCCTTTGGCTGGTGACTTTGCCCCCAAATCTCCCTTGAATCAGACTCGATTTGGTGGTTTTTCGAGTTGGCCGAGTTCTTGACCTAGAGAGATGATTTCTTTGATTCCTCTTGATTGTGAGCGATTCGGGTCGATTCATTTGAGGTAGAGGTTCCCAGGAGGTAAACCAGCTATTCCCGAAGTTTCGCTGCAATCCGTGGAGTGGTTCGGGAGATCGGGCAATGGGAAGTTGAGGGTTGACCCGCGAGTAGGATTTCTGGAAGGGGCGGTATAACCACCCTGGGCCTTTCAGGTCGAAGTTTTGATTTTGCCAGATTTTCCTCTGTGAGTTTGTTCACCTTGATCAGAGGAGCGTTCAAGTGAAATTTTGGGTCGTTTTTGTGCTATTTGTTAGGAGTTCTTGGTTGAAGTTCTTTGCTGGGTACAGGAGGTTAGACCGCCCCTGGTAGCCAGTCTAACCGCCCCTAGGCCCCTGGGTGAAGTTTTGGTTTTTGCCAAGATTTTCTGGTAGCTAGATTGGCCTTGACCAGAGATCTCTGTTGGTGAAATCGTGGTGCGTTTTGGTGCTTGGAAGGGGTGTTTCGGAGGATTTCTTGGTTGCCTGGTGGAGGCGGTCTAACCGCTCCCATACCCAGTCTATCCGCCCCCGCCCCCCTCTGGACAGCCGGCTTCTGAGTTGTTTCCATTGTCGTGGGTGCGTAGGAGTTGAGGTTGCTGGTAGTGTTTGTTCCTAGGACCAGTAGCACTCCAGTGGCTACGTGGTTTTGGCAAACAAAAGGTAGAAGTGCGGAGCGTGTGATTTTGGGGGTCCGACTGAGTGAGTTCATCTTGTTGGTGTTTCGGTCACCTTCGAGAAGAATTTTTATCGACTCCCATTCACTCCCCCCTCTCTGGTCGCCTAATCGGTCCTTCAGTTTGTATCAGAGCCGGTTTGGGTCTTTATTGACTCTAGCCAGTCTAAGATCCAAAGATGGCTTGCCAGGAACGGGGTTCGGGTCCTCCACACTTCGATGGGAAGAACTACCAGATGTGGAGTAAGCGGATGGCGATGTTCCTCCGCGGAAAGGGTCAGATCCTTTTGGATGTCACGGTGGACAACAGCTATGTCCAGCCGACGAACTTCCTTGCTCCAGGATCGAGGGACATGTTTGACGCCAACAACAAGGCGGTCGACTACTTGTTCCGTGCTCTGTGTCAGTCTGAATTCGATCGGGTACACACAGAGAGCTTGGCTTGTAGAATCTGGTCGGTGTTGAAGGAAGCTCATGTTGGGAATGCCTAGGTGCAGGCTCGGATGTATGCAACTTACCGGAGAGAGTACGAGAAATTCACTCATCTTCCCAGTGAGTCCATCAATGCCTTGTTTCAGAAGTTCACGGTGGTGGTAAACAACATGAGGGCCAATGTGGACGTGCTCCCGTACGATGATCAAGATAGAGCTGTCAAGATCTTACACTCTTTGGATCGTACGGTTTGGGGCGGAAAATTTGAGGCCATTGTGGAGTCGGAGAAGTATGACACTTTGACCGTGAACAAGCTATTCTCGAAGCTCAAGTCGGCTGTGGTGGATAGGGGCATGACAGCCAAGATTGAGGGCCCGACTGATTCCCATAGTCTCGCCCTCATCGGCGGTTCGAAAGGAAAGACTAACACTAACCCATCCACCAAGATGTTCTCTTTGTCCTCTTTGATGTCTATGCCAGATAAGAAGTTTGACGTGCTTGGAGAGGACGAGCTGGCATTGCTGACGAGGAGGTTCGAGGGGCTACACGAGAACCGGGTGAACATGAGGAGGAACACGAGGACATGCTTCCAGTGGGGCAAGCCGGGACACTTCGTCGCCGATTGCCCGGAGAAGCTCGAGAACAAGGATGGCTACAAGCACAAGTCAAAAACGAATGGCAAGTACAGGTCGAGGCGCGACCACAAGAGCAAGCACAAGGGCACGCACAAGGACGAGTGACGATCGAGGAAGAAGGAGTGCCGAGGCAAGGCTCGAGCGAAGGTTGGAGCGAGCGACGTCGACTCCAGTTCCGTGTACTCCACATCGAGCTTGAGTAGCAATGAAGATGAAGGTGATTGTTGCAAGGACAGGAAGTCGTCCAGGAACCTGAGCGGGTTGAGCTGCTTTGCTAAAGATGGCTTCTGCACCATGGCGCTGAGCTCCGGTAGCAAGAAGAGCACACAGAGCGACTCGGACTCCGACTCCGACGACGAGGTGCGTGATGAACTTCCCTTCTTGCGTCAGGAGAATGAACGACTTGGCTTGTTGCTTGATAATCATGATGACATGCTTAGAGAGGCTAAGAAAATGAGGAAAGAGCTTAGGTCTTCGCTTGAGGATGCTAGGACTAGAGTGACTGAGTTAGAAACACAGAACTTGGATGCTAAGCTTGAAATTGATTCCCTGAATGCTTCACCTGTTGTTTCTGATGAAGTTGAATGTGCTGATTGTCCTATTTTCCTTGATGATCTTGCTTTGTTTAAGGAAAAGCATGCCTCCAAGTGTGAGGAACTAGATGTGCTTAGGGTTGAAGTGGCTGAGCTTAAGGCTAGACCTGATTTGCTAGGTGCTTGCACTTCTTGCCCTGTTTTGCATGAGAAAATTGATGAGATGCATGCTTATAATGTTTCTCTTGAGGCTAAATTGAAAGATCCAATTCCTACATCTTGCACTACCTGTGAATTGCATGCTTTGAAGAATCTGGAACTTGCACATTATGTTGATCGTTTGCAGGATGAGAATGATGAGTTGAGAAGTTGATGGGTTGGTTGTCTAGTCATGAGCCACAGTTGAGGATAATAATCGAGACATACAAGAGGCAGGATGGTGAGGGACTTGTGGCAAATAAGGTTGGTGAGGGAAGTGGAGTGAATATCCCAGAGCCACTAAAAACCCACCACAATGATGATTTCCCTCCTAAACCTAACCATCTTAGGAACCAACTAGACACAACCCCATCTCCACCCGTGTTTCCTCCACAAACAAATGATTTCCAAAAGCCTATCAAGTTTGTGAGCACTTCGGGGAAAGTGTTCTTTGGGAAACAAAGTGAGAAGGCTAGTGAGGAGAAACCAGTTGAGAAGTCGAGTGGAGAGAAACCAAGTGAATAGCCCCAACCTAAGCCTAAGCTTGTGAAGTTCCATTGTGGCTATTATGGGAAAGAGGGTCACAAGGATGAGTTTTGCTTCAAGAGGAAGCGTGAGGAAAGGATGGCAAAGGAGTGGGCGAACAAGGATAGGTACAACCCTTCCCATGGTGTACCTAAGCCTCGTATGCCACTGCCCAGGGGTAAAGCTGTGGTGAGAAGTGTTCCGGCATGGGGAGATGCGAGCTCCCGCAGCCGAGGAGTTTTTCTGGAGAGGGTGATCAGACCAGCCTGGCTAGGCGGTCAGACCGGCCCTGCCCAGAGGGGGTGGTTAGACCGGCCTGGCTAGGCGGTTCAACCGCCCACCTCCCCAGAATTCTGGGCGGAGTGGTTTTCGAGGTGGTGAGTCGAGTGGTTTCAGTTCGGGAGGTAGTGGTGCAGGTGGTTGGTTTGGAGAGTCTGCAGGTGGTCAGTTTGCTAGGTGTTACCCCCTCATGCTCAATACAGGGATGGGAGGAGTCGTAGCTTTGAGATGGAGAGGAGGGATGGTCCACGGTATTCCTTTTGTGGTTTGTCCTCCTCCAGTTAGAGAGGGATGGTTCCCTCATAGTGGTTTTCGTGGTGGTGTTCATGGTGGTAGCTTTGGTAGGAAAGATGTTTTGGATTGTGCTAACCCCACTTTTGAGCAAATGGCTCAGCACTGGTTTTACTCTTTTGGTACTAACCCCAGTGTTGAGTCGTTTGTTCGCTCACGTGCTTGTTTTTGAATTCGAGGTGGGAGACTTGAAGAACATTTGGTTGATTGACTCCGGTTGCTTGAGACATATGATCGGAGACAAGGGGTCGTTCTCAAGTCTCGTCCGGTGGTGACAAAGAGGTACATCACCTTTGGGGACAATGGGCGTGGGCGTGTGCTTTCAGAAGGTGAGATTAAGGTAAGTAACAAGATCACTCTCAGGCGTGTTGCTCTTGTTCAATCGCTTGGGTACAGTTTGCTTTCTGTGTCCCAGCTATTGGATGAGGGTTTTGAGGTGTTGTTTCGGCCTGGTGGTTCTCGGATTTTGGACTCCCGAGGGGACCTTGTTTGTATGGTCGTTCCCTGGGTCAGGTGTTTCGAGTTGATTTTTCTCAGTCTTCTTGTGTTGAGCGTTGTTTCTTGGCTAGTTCATCAAGTGAGTTGTGGAAGTGGCATAGGAAGTTGGGTCACTTGAGCTTTGACCTTTTGTCTCGCTTGAGTAAACTCAATTTGGTCCGAGGATTGCCACGGTTGAGGTTTGAGAAAGAGTTGGTTTGTGCCCCGTGTTGGCATGCCAAGATGGTAGCCTCTTCTCACCCGCCTCTCACAGATGACTGAGCGTCCATGCGAGCTGCTCCATATGGATCTTGTTGGCCCAGCTCGTGTGCGATCTGCGGGTGGGAAGTGGTATGTCCTTGTTGTGGTGGACGACTACTCTCGGTATGCGTGGGTGTTCTTTCTTGAGAAGAAAAGGGAGACGTTTTGTTTGTTTGAGATCTTGTCTTTAGGTTGAGGAACGAGAGGCACGGAGATGCCATACGAGCAATCCGCAGTGACAATGACTCAAAATTCAGAAACTCTCGTTTTGAAACCTTTTTCCATGACTTGGGTCTTGACCACCAGTTTTCGAGTCCGTAAACGCCTCCTCAGAATGGTGTTGTGGAAAGGAAAAACAGGACCTTGTGTGAGATGGCTCGGATGATGCTTGATGAGCATATGACTCCGAGAAGGTTCTGGGCTGAGGTGGTGAATACCGTGTGCTATGTTTCAAACAGGATCTACCTCAGAGTGCATAAGAAGAAACATGCTATGAGTTGATGCACGGTCGCACACCCAAGTGAGTCACTTCCATGTCTTTGGTTGCAAGTGCTTTATTCTGAAAAAAGGGAAGAAGTTGGATAATTTGAGGCTAGGTCGGTCGATGGTATTTTCTTTGGTTATGCATCTCACTCTAGAGCATATCATGTGCTCAATCTTGAAACTAACCAAATCGTGGAGACTTGCGAGGTAACCTTTGATGAGACACAACCATGCAGTCAACTTGTCTTTGAGTGTGTAGGTGATGATGAACTTGGTGAGATCTTTCAGGAGGAGGAACATGAACATGGAGACGATGAAGATGGCGGTGTGATGCCTGCGGCTGAGCATGTACCTACTACTTCGACTACGGTGATGGACGACCCCTCTCCCACACCTACGACGACGAACCAAAATCAAGGAGAAGCTGTTGTTGAAGGGGGAGGTAGCATCAAGGCGAGAACCTCCCCGGCGAGTACAAGTGGATCACCCAGCTTCAAGGATCATCAGCGACATGAATGAACGTACTACACGGTGGAGGGTTCGGAACAATTCTCATTTCGCTCATGCTGCATTTGTTGCCACCTTCGAGCCCAAAGACATTGGACACACACTATCTGATCATAATTGGGTTCATTCGATGCATGAGGAGTTGGAGAACTTTGAAAGAAATCAGGTTTGGGAATCGGTTGACCCTCCCCCAGGGTGTAAGCCGATTGGGACAAAATGAGTGTGGAAGAACAAAGAGGGAGAGAAAGGTGAAGTGGTGAGAAAAAAGTCAAGGCTTGTTGCTCAGGGGTTCAGTCAGAAGGAGGGAATCGACTACGAGGAGACCTTTGCTCCTGTAGCCCGTTCGGAGGTAATAAGGATCCTTCTAGCCTTTTCGGTGGCTACAGGGTTCAAGTTGCACCAAATGGATGTGAAGAGAGCTTTCCTGAATGGTGTGTTGGAGGAAGAAGTGTATGTGGGGCAACCACCAGGGTTTGAGAGTGAGAAGTACCCCCACCGGGTGTACAAGTTGAGGAAAGTGTTGTATGGGTTGAAGCAGGCGCCTAGAGCTTGGTATGGTAGGTTGAGGGGGGTTCCTGTTTGAGCGAGGGTTTGAGATGGGAAAGGTCGATGAGACCTTATTTTTACTCAGGCAGGGAAGAGATATCCTGATTGTGCAGGTGTACGTGGATGATATTGTCTTTGGTGGCTCGTCTAACTCTCTTGTTGCAAGGTTTACAGAGGATATGAGCAGGGAATTTGAGATGAGCATGATGAGCGAGTTGCAGTTCTTCCTCGGGCTACAAATCAAGCAATCAAAGGAAGGAACATTTGTGCACCAAGCTAAGTGCACCAAGGACATTGTGCGGAAGTTCAAGATGGAGGACCAAGGCTATGGTGACGCCAATGAGTACGACTACAACTCTTGATGAGGATGAGGAAGGTGAACATGTGGACCAGAAGGAGTACCGAAGCATGATCAGGTCACTCCTCTACTTGACGGTGACGAGGCCGGACATCCAGTTCTCGGTATGTCTGTGCGCTCGTTTTCAAGCGTCTCCAAGGACTTCACATCGGCAAGTGGTGAAGCGAATTTTCAGGAACTTGCGTCACACTCCCGACTTAGGCCTTTGGTACTCCGCGTCCTCTTCTTTGGCTCTTCATGGTTTTTCGGATGCGGATTTTGTCGGATGTCGATTGGATAGGAAGTCCACTTCTGGGACTTGCTAGTTTTTGGGATCTTCTTTGGTGTCTTGGTCTTCCCGCAAACAGTCGAGAGTTGCTCAATCCACTACCGAGGTAGAGTATGTTGCTGCAGCTAGTTGTTGCTCTCAGCTCCTTTGGATCACATACACCATGAGTGGCTTTGGTGAGGAGTATACCCATGTCCCACTTCAATGTGACAGCACCAGTGCCGTAAGTGTTGCAAAGAACCTAGTGCTTCATTCCAAAACCAAACACATAGAAGTGAGGTATCATTTTTTTGAGAGACAATGTAGAGAAATGAAAGATAACCACTAGATCAAGAAACTTTCACTCGTTTGCGGGGGGAGCTTGGTGTTTGTTTGATTTCTTGAGTTGGGTGTGTGGGAGCTCCTTTGTAGCATATGTATAGTTTTCTTTTATGCATTTCTTGCATTTGGCATGGCATATGTAACATGATGTATAGGCATCTTTGTATCTTAGGTTGCATGCATTCTGTGTCATATGCATTTGTTAGGAAAAGCTTTTCCTATATACATTGTTCACCACGATGTGCTATATATGATCGTGTGAGCTAATTTGGTATGTTATGGTTTGTTTGGCTTAAGCTCTTGATGATCTTGATTTATAATCCATGGTTGATGGCTATGTTTTAAAAATTATCACATATGTGCTCTCTCATGTGTAAATGACTTTATAAGATCATGACATGTTTTAGTGGCTTGGTTATGCTTGATTTGTGTTTGGATAGCAAGTTTATTGATCATATGGGGCCAAAGGCTCATTTTCCACCATGAATGTTTAGCCCTCTTGCTTTATCTTGTGAAGGGGCATAAGTTCCTTTTTGTCGCAAAGACATTTCATGTACCATTTATGAATCTGAAAATGAAATGTAAAATGCTTGGAAAATGTGCTCCCATGTCATATGTGCTAAATTTAAATTTGCTTTGGGTGCTAAACCGTTGCATGATGCCTACCAATGAGAAGTCTCATATATAGAAGTAGGCACATGGCTCAGTGGCTTTGACATGACATGAGGTGCTTGTGGGTGTTTTGATGGTCTTATGATTAGAATGGTTGTCCTAGCATGAAGTTTGTGTGTCTTTGCCATTTTGACATGTTTTGCTCATGTTTAGGTTTTTGCTCATGAGAGGGTAAATTTCGCAAAATTGCTCAAATCCTATTCAACCTTGTCCAATGGTTGTGAAACTTGGTGATCATTTGGTTGAGGTCATTACGAACCTGTAGAGTATCTAACTTGCTCATTTGGACATGTGTAGCACCTTGTGATGAATTTTGTATATTTAAGAAGCTACCTGTTGAATTTTTTCGCATTTTGCCTTGATTCATGCATTGTCAACAAGGGGGAGAAGTTTTTGCTTGATTTGGGCACCTAGGAGCTTTTGGAAGGTGTTCCAATTGGTTCGGGCAAATTTTGAGCAGTTTGGTGCAGGGCCGGTCACATGGGGCGGTCTAACCGCCCCCTAGGCGGTTAGATGTATGGTAGGTGGTCTAACCACCTGGTGAAGGCTGTCTAACTGACCTGGGCAAAGTGAGCAATTTTTTACTCTTTGTTGCATTCCCGTGTTGCATTGCTACATTGGTTCAGGGGGAGTGTGCTTTGGCTCAGGGGGAGCTTGCATATGTGCAGGGGGAGCTCTTTGTGGTGTTCGAGCTTTGGTTTGGTGGTTTGCGCTCTTTGCTTGAGCATGGTTTTGTCTCGAATGTGTCGAGCCGTTGCCCTTGCCTAAGGGGTCCGAGACTTGTCTTCTTCAAGTGATCTTGTTCTTTGCCTTTCTTTGGCTTTCGATCGCTTGTTGAAGTTTCTTTTTATTCGTTTCTTTTCTTTTTCTTTTCTCGTTGGTTACCATTATCATGTGTGTTGTCAATGCACTCATCAAGGGGGAGATTGAGGACCATGTGTGGTTTGAGGACCGGTGGATGGTCGCTTCCTAGTGTGATGAGTGATTGACAACGTTGTGTGGACTGACTCTTGGCTAAGTAATGCAGGTGCAGGTTGCGGCTTGACTGGTGTTGGTGCAGGTGAAGAACAAGCGCGAAAGGTCATCACCGGTGAGGCCTCCAGGTGTGGAGAAGACAAGTAGGCTTGGTTCGAGGGACCCGGTGGCCAGCGGAATCAATTGCGGGCCGCATGGTGGCAAGAACAGTAGGATGAAGTTGTGGACGATTTCTTGGTTGAGCCTCAAAACCAAGGTCGAGCCAGGACTACGTGGGAGCCGAGTCACGAGTGGCGATTGGCGGAGGCTACATCGAGTTCGCGGGGTTTGCAGTGGTTCACCAGAAAACCACTGGGTTACTCAGTTGAGCCACAAAGCCGAGGCCAAAGACTCGACGAGGAGGTGCGGCCACCCATGTCGGTCTAACCGCCCAGGAGGGGCGGTCTGACCGCCAGGCCGGTCTAACCGCTCAAGGGGGCGGTCTGACCGCCCTGGTCGCTGGTGCCGAGATGCTTTGAAGCGGAGGACACGCGTCGGGATCGCAAGGCTTGCGTCGAGGCTAAGCAGGTTGTGGTCACCGGGCATCCGTCCGATGAAGAAAGTCTGAAGACTTCCAAATTCGCCCTTGAGGGGCTTGTATCTCTAGTTATTAAGTAAGGGTAGTTTAGTCTTTTGGGTGCCTCCATATATACTCTTGAGGGGATGGATGGCAGTCAACTCTTGGGACTCTAGCTCATTTGTTTTCTCATTTTCGTCCTTATTTTTCTCTAGTTTTCTAGGACTAGCTTGAGAGCTTCATGTGAGATATAAAGAGAGAGATGGATGTATGGGTGGCAAGCTAGACCTTGTACAAACCTTCACGGTATGTATAGATGGTTCGGCGTGGTTCCTCAAGGTGGTGAAGTGCTTTTCCAGTTCTTCTTTGTGGTGATTTTCGTAGCTCTTTGTTGTGCTTTTCTTGGCAGAGTTTTGAGTACGATTTCTTGGGGATTTTGTTAGGTGTCACGTATGAGGACCTTGTGCCTCTTTGGCTGGTGACTTTGCCCCCAAATCTCCCTTGAATCGGACTCGATTTAGTGCTTTTTCGAGTTGACCGAGTTCTTGACCTAGAGAGACAATTTCTTTGATTCCTCTTGATTGTGAGCGATTCAGGTCGATTCCTTTAAGGTAGAGGTTGCCCAGGAGGTAACCCAGCTATTCTCGAAGTTTCTCTGCAATCCGTGGAGTGATTCGGGAGATCGGGCGATGGGAAGTTGAGGGTTGACCCGCGGGTAGGTTTTCTTGAAGGGGCCGTCTAACTGCCTGGGGGCGGTCTAACCACCATGGGCCTTCCAGGTTGAAGTTTTGATTTTGCCGGATTTTCCTCTGTGATTTGTTCGCCTTGATCAGAGGAGCATTCAGGTGAAATTTTGGGTCGTTTTCGTGCTGTTTGCTAGGAGTTCTTGCTTGGAGTTCTTTGCTGGGTACAGGAGGCTAGACCGCCCCTAGTAGCCGGTCTAATCGCCCCTAGGGCCCTGGGTGAAGTTTTGGTTTTCGCCAAGATTTTGTGGTAGCTAGCTTGGCCTTGACCAGAGATCTCTGTTGGTGAAACCGTGGTGCGTTTTGGTGCTTTGAAGGGGTGTTTTGGAGGATTTCTTGGTTGCCTGGTGGAGGCGGTCTAACCGCCCCCCATACCCGGTCTAACCGCCCCCTCTGGACAGCCGGCTTCCGAGTTGTTTCCGTTGTCGTGGGTGCATAGGAGTTGAGGTTGCTGTAGTGTTTATTCCTAGGTCCAGTAGCACTCCAGTGGCTACGTGGTTTTGGCAAATGGAAGGTAGAAGTGCGGAGTGTGTGATTTTGGGGGTCCGACCGAGCGAGTTCATCTTGTTGGAGTTTTGATCTACTTCGAGAAGAATTTTTATCGGCTCCCATTCACTCTCCCCCCTCTCTGGTCGCCTACTTGGTCCTTCAGAAGTTCCCCTTGATCAATCCAAGTGAGGTATTAGGTTCGCCAATCCCCTGCGCAGGGGGGGGGTCTCTGTCTCTATGGCCTCGGCTTCGTCTATGCCATAGCCCTCGAGCAAGGAGAGCACGAATGCCTCGTTCGAGGGGTCCTTGTCCATGGGCTCCGCGTCCACTAGATCCGAGGGGGCCCCCGAGGGTTCCTCCTGGCTCGAGGGTGGTGGTTCGAGGTCAACGGACGACTGTGACAACCCTCCCAGGAAAATACCGTACTATCGCCTAAAACCAATCCACTTTGGTCATTAAGCAATAATAAAGTATCATCCTGTCATTAGTCGCCGGGTTAACGCCCAGTAAATCACTTATATAGCAACAAGGATCGACATATATGCATTAAAACTCATGCGAAGGCGAGTCCAGAGATATAACATAATTAATAACCAAAATTACCCCGAAAGGTTTAGTTATTACAAACTGAAGTGTTTGACATGACAACACAGTTCAGAGTTTTAAAACAGGAGAAATGAACTAAGCGGAAAGCGGAAACACCATGGGAGGTCAGCCATGATGTCTTCATTCAACGTCCTCCACCCACTCCAGCTCCCAGCATGGCGGGATCTCTCCGGGCCACACATCACCAAAGGCATTACCTGGAGCAACAGATTATAGCAAGGCTGAGTATGTTAATACATAGCAAGACTTACCCATCGGTGATAACTACTTCACCAACTCTAGAATGCTAGGCTTTTTGGCCACTGAGGCGCCGCCATCGACAAGGGAGAGAGCCATTCGCACCAGGAGGCCATCCACAAGCTAGAGAGAGAGGAGGGAGATCTTCGGAGGGAGATGGTCCACCTCGAAGGAAGCACCCTCAAGTGGAGAAGAAGGAAGACACCGCCGGAAGGGAAACTATGATCAACGGTGCTATGACCAGCACCTTGATGGGGTAATCTTCTTATTCGTCCATGGGTTGTAAACAATCTTGAGATGTCATCATACTTTGTCGGATCATCTTGTGTTGAATATACTTTAATGCCTAAGGTTTGCTACCATGCCGTAAAGGGAGTATAGGCCTCAATGCTTCCTTGGATCCATTCAATACGCTGTGTCCATCATAGGTCTAGTCATGAATACCTTCGCGTAGTGACAGTACGAGAGGAGGGAAAGGGCGAAACTGTGGTCACAACCCCGATAGATTAGATTGGTTTTCATGTCTTTAAGCGATTGCATGCTCTAGTACCGTAGACCCATGGGCGAGTGTCTTTTATCTTGATATCTTAATCATTCTCTCTAGTGTAGTTTAGTTGTTTTCTAGTTTAATCGTAGTTAGGGTTTTAGTAGCTAGTGCGTAGTAGTAGATTGAACGTTTGTAATCCCCTTGCTCCGCGGATTGACAAGAACCTTGGGAATCCCGTGGTGAAAAAGGTGTGGGGTCCGTACGCTTGTGGATCGTAGAGGGATACGTCTTTTATCCATCAACAAGCCCCTTTTTCTGGAACCGTTGCTGAGGAGCAAGCTAGTTTACATCGTTTGATTTGCATTTAACTTAGTTTTATATTTAGTTTATCTTTTATTTGCTATATCTAACATATATTACCTAGAAAACCACTTGTTTTGTTTTTGTTTTTGTTTTTATCTTATTGTCTAGATGGCGTTCGTTAATCAACTCGTGGAAGAACCGGAGAAATCACTAAGGGATTACGCTAGCCCTTGATGTGAAGACATAAAAGTACAAGAGTCGGATTCGAAGCTCGAAGCGACCGGGTATGAGATTAAACCCAAGATCATCGAGATGGTGGCGGCAAACCCGTTTGAAGGGATGGTTACGGAGAACCCATATAGACACATAAGGCATTTCACGACGATATGCAACACGGTGCGTCAAGGAGTCCCCGATGAATGGTTCAAATGGAATCTCTTTCCCTCCTCACTTGCCGGCAATGCAAAGACATGGTACTCGTTTGCGTCCTTTGAAGTTGAAGGCAATTGGAACAAGTTGACGAAGAAGTTTTGCGAGAAGTTCTTTCCAATTAGCAAGGTTCAACATCTAAGGAGGCAAATGATCAATTTCATGCAAGGAGAAGAGGAAGGGATAGACCAAGCCTGGGATAGGTTTAATGGGTTGATCGAACAAGGATCAAGACTCGGCTTCTCCGGTGACGTACTCTTGCATACATTTTTCTTTTCCCTAACCCCTAGTTGCATGCAACATGTCGAAATGTGTGCAGGCGGGGATCTCATGGAGAAAACACTCACGGAAGCCGCTCAACTTCTACAAAAAATTAGTAAAGCGGCTGCCTTGCGAAGAGATTGGGAAACAAGACTTGCGGAAGAGCCGAAATATAATTCGAGGAAGAAGAAGTGTGCTGAATTTTCTAAAGAGGCAACCCCGGAAGTCACAAAAGAGGAACCGATCACGGAAAAGCTTGAACAAGAACACATCAAGTCAAGAACTACCCCGAGCATCGACTTCGCCGTACCAAATGAGACAAACAAGAGAAGCATGTCAAGCGCGAAGCCACTAAGGGAGTTCGAACCAATGGATTGGGTTCCTATTGATTATAGATAAGTATTCGACAAGAGAAGACCGTTCCCTAATCAAAAGGGAATGGCGAGAGCATTGGAAGTGGATTTCCCACCGGAGAAGGAAGCGGAGAATTCATACGACCTTGAAACCACCGGTGAGATTTTTCAAAAGCTCTTTGGAGATGACATAGTGGATCCGGAACACATAGCCGAGGTGAAGAGAATCATGGGGATCAAGCCCGAAGCATCACCATACGCTCGCCTCGCCGAAGTCTACGCGATAGGATCCGAAGAAGAAGAGAAGATGACACCACACTTGAGTTGCGAGATCAACGGAGTTCAATGCAAAGCTTTATGTGACATCGGAGCACAAGTAAGTGTCCTATCTTCTAAAATTTAAGATAAAGTTCAAGACCACACCCTAGACTTAGCTCCAACATCAACGAAATTAATTATGGGTGATGGTAGAACTATCAAACCTCTAGGTATTGCTTGCAACATGAAAGTAAAAATCTCTAGAAATTATATACCAACCGATTTCTTTGTTATTGATGCTTACCTGTCACACCTGTTTTTCCAAAGAA
This sequence comes from Cenchrus americanus, assembly GCA_947561735.1. NCBI lineage: Eukaryota > Viridiplantae > Streptophyta > Magnoliopsida > Poales > Poaceae > Cenchrus > Cenchrus americanus. Next base: position 91,199,530 of record OX387245.1, on the reverse strand, counting down.
AACCAAGTGCAAACCTATATGCATTCTAGGATCAGTTTTCATGCATATAGTTGACATAAGTGAATAACAGAAACAATATCACGTAAGGAAAAGGGAGATTAGCAGAGTTTACGCTTAATCCTGGAACCGAAGGCACCAAACTTCACAAGCAGTCGACTGGGGGTTGCGTATGCCTAGAACTCCACAACATCTTCACAAGACTTCAAAGTAGCTTTCTCCTTCTGAGCAACATTGTTTATAGCAAGGGTGAGCACTTGTCGTACTCAGCAAGTGTGGGGAAAGGATATGAATGCAAAGGCTTTATAGTGGACTGGGCTATAAGCATTTAAGCAATTTTAGTTGGTCAAGTTTTATTAAGCAACTATTTACTAGCAAGTATAAGTATATACCATCCCACAATTAAGCATAAAGATAAGAGAAACACCATGAGCACATGGCAAACATAACCATAACCCATATCACAATTTAAGTCCATCTTCAAGTTCAGTTAATCATGTGAGGGTCCAGGCCGCTCTTGACCGTGAGCACGGCTAATCGATTGGTTTAACACTCTGCAGAGGTTGTACACTTCCACCACAAGCAGCGTAAAAGCTCCGAAGAACTTTGAACCCAACCATGCGATGCCGGCCAAGCACCATACCACACTACCGAGGTGTGGTTGCATAGGGACGCTACATGGCCTTTACAAAGGTTCTCCAACAAGTTGTGACCCACAAGGTCCGGATCAGTTAGCAAGGTATAAAGTCCCCTAGGAGGTCGATACCCCACCATAAAAATAATAACTCACCCAACCCCCTGCTAGAGCGAGTCCATACCCCGCAGTACCGCCGATCCCTTGTCCTTATCAGGTAAGATCACTCCAAGCTAAAGTTCCTAATTATTCAGCCAAGACCATTGCCCATTAGTTCTTGTGGAGCGAGTCCATACCCCGCAGTACCGCCGATCCCTTGTCCTTATCATGTAAGATCACTCCAAGCTAAAGTTCCTAATTATTTAGCCAAGACCATTGCCCATTAGTTCTTGTTTTTTTTGGTTTCCTGGGTGGTTCTCCATGTTCCGATTAATGCACAGTGATCTTATATTAAAATTATCATAAAGGAACATAGAGCATAAAATGATAACCATGTTGATTAACACCAACCCAGTTGAGCACACTAAGCAACATCTAGCATCAGTATTAATTAAGAACCAGGTTCAAGATAACAGTCAAATGAGGCTAGTCATCCTTAATAGGAACCCATCAAAATTAATGCAAAGCAATGCAATGAGTGATTAAGTATAATTCTTAGGACAGAAGATCAAGGACACACTTGCCTTTAACCAAAGAGTAGTTGCTCAGAATATCTTCACCTTCACATTCTTCCAAAGCTTCTTGAATAGCATTCACTCTACTCGCATCAATCATCGGGCACAAAACATACAAAGCAACAAGTACAACTAAGAACAATACATCAATCAAATAAAAGCTTAAAAGAACGCACTAAAGGACAAGCTTGATTGGATGGATCACTAAAGAACACAAAGTGTGCTTGGAAGGGAAGGCTTGGTTAACTTTGAAGAGATGATGGCGGAAGATTGAGGAAGGACCGGAAAGATCACACTAAGATCGATAGAGCTCGATCCTATTGGTTATGCAAGCGCAAGAAACGCTGAAAACAGAACTAAGCTCGAAACTATTGTGAGATCATTATCAAACAACAAGAGACTACGCTTGGCATATTTTAATTAAGAAATCATGTGAAAGAATATTTCAGAGAAATACTCTATGTTACCATTAAACAAGTTGTATTTAATTAAAGAAATCGCGATATACCTAATCATATTTTATTTATAACATTTGAGTAGAAATTATGTCAAATTAACAATTACTTTAAAAAGACAAAGCAAGTATAAGATATCTAAACGAGTAACTTTATGTCACGTGTTCAACTAAACATATTTAATATTGAAAAGGCGTTTATGATGTCATTAGGGATATTAACTTTATTATGAAAAGCGATGTTTAACGCTAAGCATCTTTTATTTAGAAAAACTAGTTATGAATAGGGATTAACCAATTACATCATGATTAAAGAAAACCGGATTAGAACCTAATCACTTTTTATTTATAAAAGCATTGGAATAAGAATTAGTCAAGATTAACATGCATCTTTAGTATTAAAACAAGTAACAGGTGATACACATGCTAACGTACAAGTTACTGTGAAACGAACTAGAACGGCACAAACGAACTATAACGCGCACACAAACCTTTGGCTAGGGTTTAGGAGAACCAGTCTACAACGAGAACTCGGATGACCAACTGGCACACTAACCAAGGGTGATCTGATCCGAAAGGTGAAACAGATAACAGGGTAAACTCTAAAGAAAGGTAGCTACGATAGATTAGGTACAATAACACAACTGATTCATAAAGACACAACCTAACTGAGATAGGATAGGAATGAACTAGATATTGACGAACGAGATTCTAAGAGAAACATGAAATAAGAGTGATAAGATTACTTGATAGGCAACTGAGCAGTGAAAACTACTCACACAGATAAAGCTTCTAAGTTAAGTAGAAACTCTAAAGCTTGATTGGATGCACCTGATTTAGCTTGGGCTAACACTAGAAAGGTTTAGAGCTTTTGATAAACTTGATCAAAAGAGATAAAGCTGATACCGAATGTCTAACGAATTATTTGCATATGAGAGATCAAACTATGAGCTGGATTTATTTTAATTAACAAAATATATGTAAGGATATTTCATCAATAAAATACCCCATGTTAGAATTAAAGTAAATTAAACTTTATTTACAAAACCGGTGTAAAGAACTAGTCAAGTTTTATTTATAAAGATTCATATTTTGATTAAACCGATTAAACATTTAATTTGGAAAAACTAAACTATATGAATAATCTAAATGAAACTTTGTAATTCGAGTAGATCATATTATTATTATTAAAAACAGCATTTACATTGGTATTAATCAAAATTTACATTTACTCATAAAGCCGGAGTAAAAGCCTAATCAAGTTTCAATTATAAAAGTTAATAAATCATTAAGCAAATTAATATTTGACTTATGGAAAACCAGGTAAAAGATCTAATTAGATTTTATTTACAAAAGCATGTCAGAGAAACTTTAATCGAATTAAATTTGATTATAACAAACGGTGTTTAGATCTATTTTGCTTTTATTTATAAAAGGCGTGTATAACTAGACATTAATCAAAATTAATATTAAATTTCTTTTCAGAAAACAAAACATGGTGAAAACACACCACTAACGCGTGCTTTACATTATTATGGACCTGACGCAATTTGAACGGATGAAAACGGAGTTAAAACGAGAAAGATATGGCTCTTTAAAGATCTGAGGACCCAGATGTGAAGATTGAAAACTTCCAGGGACTTTTCTGCGAAAACTCAGGGGCATATACATAATTATGTATATAAACTCGAGGGTTTACTTGCAAAGGAGTCAGGTAGGATTAGATCTGAAGAATCTAAGAGATCCGGGGGGTTTCCGCAAGATTAGCAAGACACAGAAATAGATCTGGGAAATTCACCTTCTCCCAGGGGGTTATCCGCAAAGTGGCCCTATCTTCTTCTTCCCTTGGAGAGGAACCGCACCGTGGCCAGGAGCTACTCCGGCGGCTCTGGAGGATGGCGGCGCCGGTGACCTAGAAGGCGGGAAGCTCGGGTAAAGAGGGAAAAACGGATAGGAGACCGAGGGGGACTCAAGGGTGCACTTACCTTGGAGGGGAAAGGCTGCAAGCGGACCGGCGGCGGACAGCTACGGCGGCCGGCCCGACCTGCAAGGGCGGCGGCGCTCGGGGGACTCCCCTGCGACACGAGGTGGAGGAGAAGATGCGGCTTGAGATCCTGGAGCTCCTGGTGGCATCGCCTTGCTCCGGGAATCGACGAGCTCGACGAATCGGGGAAGGGACACCGGCGGCGGCGCGCGGCTCGGTGGCGATGCAAGGGCAGCACGGCTAGGGTTTGGGTGGGAGCCTAGGGGTGGCGGCGGTGGCTTAAATAGGGCCGGGCACCTCTTGGCATGCGGGCCACGCCTAGGGATGCGTGTCCAAGGTGGAGACGGCGACGGCGTGGTGGAGTTCGGGTTGGACACGACGGAGGTAGGGGATGACAGCGCGGGCCCCACGTGTCAGCGAGAGAGAGCGGTGGAGGCACTGACAGGCCGGCTGGGCCGCGGGCTGGCTGGGCCGCTGGCGGCTCCTAGGCTGCGCAGGCCGTGTGCAAAACAGGCCGCCCGAGAGATGAGGGGGCAGCAGGGGACTTCGGAGATTTGGGCCGGAAACGGCTGTGGGCCGAAAAAGCGAGTCTGGGTTGTGGCCTACTTTGGTGCAAAAGGTGGGTGGCGAAGGAGATAAGGGGCCACGGGCGGACTTTCGCGGTCGGGCCTGGCCCAAATAGAAAGAAAGGTTTATTCATTTTCCGGATTTAATTTTCAATGCGAAAACATTTCCAAGAAATCCTAGAAAATGTTTTAAAGCACGAAAAATGCTCAGAAAATTCCAAAAATTCCAGGAAAATTCCCATAGCTAGATTGGAGCATGAACAATCCAAATAAAGTATTTGTTGATCATGAAAAGATTTTGGAGCCTTCTAATAAATAGAAATAGCTCAAAGAAAATGAGAATAAATCCCAGAAAAATCCGGAAAATTCTCGGAAGGTTTTGGACAGCTCCTAAATGCCTTTTTGGAACCTTTTGCACTCAAGAACCACTAGATACATCGGCATGAATGCAACACTCTCAACTTTGTTTTAATTCGGAAAATCAAACAAAGGATTTTTCCTATACTATATTCCCTGTAAAGAAAATAAATGTTGGAAAAATTTTAAAATTATGAGAAAATTTTTATTTAATTATTCTTTCTATTCACATCCTGAAATTGAAAAATTTCAGGGTGTGACATTACCATAGTAATCATGATCACATAATCTTAGGTAGTCCCTTTCTTAAGTTGGTTGATGCCATGTTAGATGCCGGAGAAGGCAAAGTAACAATGAACCTTAATAGAACAAAGTACACATATAACTTTCTTCGTGCTTCTAAACACCTTACACCCTTTCCTCCCGAAGACGAATAAGTAGAAGAGATAGATAGCCTTTGTTTTGTTGAAACCCTTAGAGACCCTCTGCAAAGAGCGATGGAAAATCAAATTAGTAATCAACAACATGTAGAACTAGAAGAAGCAACAAAAGGTTTGGAACCACATGATGGAAGCATGGAGGAAGGAAAATTTGAAGACATAGGAGAGATTAAACCCGAGGAGCCACAAGCGCCCGAGGTAGAACTTAAACCTTTGCCCAAAAGATTAAAATATGAATTTTTGGGCCCAGACAAAACTTATCCAGTCATTGTGAGCGACGAGTTGAGTCCCGAAGAAAATGAGGCATTGCTGATTTTATTGAAAAAACATAGAAAGGTGATTGGATATTCGATTCGTGATCTCAAAGGTATTAGCCTAGTGAAGGACCGATACGGCGAACCAGAGACGGGGAGTGAATGGGAGCCGATAAAAATTCTTCTCGAAGGAGATGGGAACTCCAACAAGATGAACACGGCTTCCAACACACGTCTCCGACTCACTACCCAAGTTGGCCAAGCCCACGTAGCCACTGGAGTGCCACTGGACCTAGGAACCAACACACAACCTTTCGACCCGAGAACGCAGTGGAACACCAAACCTCGAGTCTACAGACCAACACCGGTCAGACCGGTGAGCACCACTGGTCAGACTGGTCCCTGCTGGTGAAACTGGGAAACTTTCACTAAGTGGCTCCACACCGGTCAGACCGGTGAGACACACCGGTTAGACCGGTCACAGCCTGAAAGCCCCCAAAGCACCAAACAAGCCAACCAACCACCAAGCTGACCCAAACTCGAAACAGCTGCAACACAGGACAACAGCGAACACACCCAGATGTTCACCCGAGCAAAAACCCACCGAGGGTTGCACCGGTCAGACCGGTCAAGAGCACCGGTCGACCGGTGTAGCTCGGGCGACTCGGGATGAACAAAGACCCGCGGGTCAACTCCCCCAAATCCAAACCTCGATCTCCCGAATCGCTCCACGGACTTGAACAAGACTTTGGGGATATTAGGAACACCTCATGAGGAGTCCATAGCCAAGTTTAATCCCACCAAAACTTGTCCAAAAAGGAGGAATCAAAGAAATCCCGCCAAGAACACCACAAACCCTAGAACTCGGAAAACCCCAAAATCGAGCCCCTTTACTCACGGATTTGGGAGGGGAATCATAGCCCAAAGAACCACGAAGGGATCCCACAAATTTCCCCCATCAAATCCCCAAGAGAAAGGTCCCGAAAACAACCCAAAGAAATCACCAAGAGAGGGCTCCGAAAATCACCACCAAGAACAACCGGGAACAACACATCCAAACCTTGAGGAACCACGCCGAATCATCTATACATGCAACAAAGGTTCTTACAGGGTCTAGCTTGCCGCCCGATCATCCAACCCTCTCACAAGACCTCACCATGAAGCTCTCAAGCTAGTCCTATGGAAATCCTAAGAAAATAGGAAGGGAAAATAGGAAAGCAAATGAACTAGGGTTCCAAGAGTTGGCTGCCATCCTCTCACCTCTTGGGTTATATGGAGGCAACCGAAAGTCTAAAATGCCCTTTCCTAATAACTAGGGATACAAGCGCCTCAAGGGCGGATTTGGAAGTCTTCATGTCTTCTCCATCGGACGGATGCCCGGCGACCGCACTCTGCGTAGCCTCGACGCAAGCCTTGCGATCCCGACGCGTGTCCTCCGCTTCGAAGATTCCGAATTGTGTCATCGCACACCGGTCAGACCGGTACCCACCGGTCAGACCGGTCAGACCCACCGGTCAGACCGGTCTGGCACTGCTGCAGCACCGTCTTCGGTTCTTCGGTCTTGGCTTTGTGGATCAACCAAGGAACCCAGTGGTTTTCTGGTGAACCACCGGAAACCCCGCGAACTCGGTGTAGCCTCCGCCAATCTCCACTCATGACTTGGCTCCCACGTAGTCCCGGCTCGACCTTGGTTTTGAGGCTCAACCAAGAAACCGTCCATGACTTCATCTTGCTGTTCATGTCACCATGCGGCCCGCACTTGACCCCGCTGGCCACCAGATCCCTCGAACGAAGCCTACTTGTCTTCTCCACACCTGGAGGCCTCACCAGCGACGACCTTTCACGCTTGTTCTTCACCTGCACCAACACCAGTCAAGCCGCAACTTGCACCTGCAATACTTAGCCAAGAATCAGTCCACACAACGTTGTCAATCACTCATCACACAAGGAAGCGACCATCCACCAGTCCTCGAACCGCACATGATCCTCAATCTCCCCCTTGATGAGTGCATTGACAACACCCACACGAAAGTAACAAGAGAGAAACAAAAAAGAAAAGAAACGAACAAAAAGAAACTCCAACAAGCGATCGAAAGCCAAACAATGGCAAAGAGCAAGATCACTTGAAGAAGACCGATCTCGGACCCCTTAGGCAAGGGCAACGGCTCGACACATCCGAGACAAAGCAAAGCTCAAGCAAAGAGCGCAAACCACCGAAACAAAGATCGAACAACCACAAAGAGCTCCCCCGGACACATGCAAGCTCCCCCGAACCAATGCACCTCCCCCGGACGAATGCATGCAAACCAGCTGAAAACAGGGCAGCCGCAGCAAATTCAGCTCACACCGGTCAGACCGGTCATCACCACCGGTCGACCGGTGCCTAAGATGTGCACGGGATCGGCACTCACACCGGTCGGACCGGTGCACCTCACCGGTCGGACCGGTGCACAACGAAAGCCCACAAATGGCTCGAAACCACTTGAAAACCTTCTAAATGCGTCCAAAGAAGCCATTTCAAGCTCAAACTTCTCCCCCTTGTTGGCAATGCATGAATCAAGACAAAAATCCAAAAATTCAACCTAGAGCTTCTCCAATAGACAAAATTCAACAAAGAATTCTACACATGTCCAAATAAGCAAGTTAGATACTCTACGGCTTCATATCGATCTCAACTACATGATCACCAAGTTTCACAACCATTGGACGAAGCTAAGATGGATTTTGGCAATTTTGCGAAAAACTTGCCTCTCATGAGCAAAGTCCTAAACATGATCAAAGCATATCAAAATGGCAAAGCCACACAAACTTCATGCTAGGACAACCATTCTAATCATAAGACCATCACAAACACCCACAAGCACCTCATGTCATGTCAAAGCCACCGAGCCATGTGCCTACTTCTATGTATGGGACTTATCATTGGTAGGCATCATGCAACGGTTTAGCACCCAAAGCAAATTAATATTCAAGCACATATGACATGGGAGCATATTTTCCAAGCATTTTTCATTTCATTTTCAGATTTATAAATGGTACATGAAATGTCTTTGCGACAAAAAGGAACTTATGCCCCTCCACAAGATGAAGCAAGAGGGCTAAACATTCATGATGGCAAATGAGCCTTTGGCCCCATATGATCAATAAACTAGCTATCCAACCACAAATTAAGCATAGCCAAGCCACTAAAACATGTCAAGATCATATAGAGGCATTTACACATGAGAGACCATACATGTGACATTTTCAAAAACATAGCTATCAACCATGGATTATTCATCAAGATCATCAAGAGCTAAGCCAAACTAACCATAGCATACCAAACAAGCTCACAAAGACATATATCTCATTCCATGGTGAACAATGTATATGAGAGAAGCTTTTCCTAGCCAATGCATATGATACAAAAAGCATGCAATCTAAGATACAAGGATGCCTATACATCATGTTACATATGCCATGCCAAATGCAAGAAATGCACAAAGAAAAGCTATACATATGCTACAAAGAGAGCTCCCACACACCCAACTCAAGAAATCAAACACACACCAAGTTCCCCTCGCAAACGAGTGAAAGTTGCTTGATCTAGGGGTTTGGTGAAAATATCGGCTAGTTGGTCATGTGTGGGTACATGGATCAAAGCTATCTTTCCCTTCTCTACGTTGTCTCTCAGAAAATGATACCTCACTTCTATGTGCTTGGTTTGGAATGGAGCACTGGGTTCTTTGCAACGCTTATGGCACTGGTGCTATCACATTGAAGTGGGACATGGGTATACTCCTCACCAAAGTCACTCATGGTGTATGAAATCCAAAGGAGCTGAGAACAACAACTAGCAGCGGCAACGTACTCGGCCTCGGTAGTGGATTGAGCAACACTCGACTGTTTGCGGGAAGACCAAGACACCAATGAAGAACCCAAAAACTGGCAAGTCCCAGAAGTGGACTTCCTATCCAACTGACACCCGGCAAAATCCGCGTCTGAAAAACCATGAAGCGCCAAAGAAGAGGACGCGGAGTACCAAAGGCCGAAGTCGGGAGTGTGACGCAATTTCCTGAAAATTCGCTTCACCGCTTGCCGATGTGAAGTCCTCGGAGATGCTTGAAAACAAGCGCACAGACACACCGAGAACTGTATGTGCGGCCTCGTCGCCGTCAAGTAGAGGAGTGACCCAATCATGCTCCGGTACTCCTTCTGGTCCACATGTTCACCTTCCTCGTCCGCATCAAGAGTTGTAGTCGTACTCATCGGCGTCGTCATAGCCTTGGAGTCCTCCATCTTGAACTTCCGCACAATGTCCTTGGTGTACTTAGCCTGGTGCACAAATGTTGCTTCCTTTGATTGCTTGATTTGTAGCCCGAGGAAGAACTGTACCTCGCCCATCATGCTCATCTCAAATTCCCTGCTCATATCATCTGCAAACCTTGCAACAAGAGAGTTTGACGAGCCACCAAAGACAATATCATCCATGTACACCCGCACAATCGGGATATCTCTACCCCGCTCAACAAAAACAAGGTCCGATCGACCTTCCCCATCTCAAAACCTCTCTCAAACAAGAACCCCCTCAACCTGCCATACCAAGCTCTAGGCACACCGCTTCGACCCCCATACAGCGCCTTCCTCAACTTGTACACCCGGTGGGGGTAGTTCTTTCTCTCAAACCCCAGAGGTTGCCTCACATACACTTCTTCCTCCAACACACCATTCAGAAAAGCACTCTTCACATCCATTTGGTGCAACTTGAACCCTTTAGCCATGGAAAAGGCTAGAAGGATCCTAATCGCCTCCAAACGGGCTACGGGAGCAAATGTCTCCTCGTAGTCAATCCCCTCCTTCTGACTGAACCCTTGAGCAACAAGCCTCGACTTGTTTCTCACAACCTCACCTTTCTCACCCTCTTTGTTCTTCCACACCCACTTTGTACCAATCGGCTTACACCCTGGGGGAGGGTCAACCAACTCCCAAACCTGATTCCTCTCAAAGTTCTCCAACTCCTCATGCATCGAATTAACCCAACTGTGATCAGATAGTGCGTGTCCAATGTCTTTGGGCTCAAAAGTAGCAACAAACGTAGCATGAGCGAAATGAGAATTGTTTCGAACCCTCGACCGTGTAGTGTGTTCATTCAGGTCGCCGATGATCCTCGAAGTTGGGTGATCCACTTGTACTCGCCGGGGAGGTTCTCGCCTCGATGCTACCTCCCCCTCAACATCAGCTTCTCCTCGTTCTTGATTTGTCGTCGTAGGTGTAGTAGAGGGTCTGTCCATCATCGTAGTCAAAGTAGTGGGTACATGTTCAGCCGGAGGCACCACACCACCATCTTCATCCTCTCCTTGTTCATGCTCCTCCTCCTGAAAGATCTCCTCGCCAAGCTCATCATCACCTGCACACTCAAAGACAAGCTGACTACGTGGCTCTGTCTCGTCGAAGGTTACCTCGCAAGTCTCCACGATTTGGTTAGTTTCAAGATTGAGCACACGATATGCTCTAGAATGAGATGCATAACCAAAGAAAATACCATTGACAGACCTAGCCTCAAACTTATCCAACTTCCTGCCTTTCTTCAGAATGAAACACTTGCAACCAAAGACATGGAAGTGACTCACCTTGGGTGTGCGACCATGCATCAACTCATAGCATGTTTTCTTCTTGTGCATTCTGAGGTAGATCCTGTTTGACACATAGCACGCGGTATTCACCGCCTCAGCCCAATATCTCCTCGGAGTCCTATGCTCATCAAGCATCGTCCGAGCCATCTCACACAAGGTCCTGTTCTTCCTTTCCATAACACCATTCTGGGGAGGCGTATACGGACTCGAAAACTGGTGCTCAAGACCCAAGTCATGGCAAAAGGTTTCAAAACGAGAGTTTCTGAATTCCGAGCATTATCACTGCGGATAGCTGGTATGGCATCTCCGTGCCTCTCGTTCCTCAACCTCAAGACTAGATCTCGAACAAAACCAAATGTCTCCCCCTTATCCTCGAGAAAGAACACCCACGCATACCGAGAGTAGTCGTCCACCACAACAAGGACATACCACTTCCCACCCGCGAGATCGCACACGAGCTGGGACAACAAGGTCCATATGGAGCAGCTCACATGGATGCTCAGTCATCACATCGGTGAGAGGTGGGTGAGAAGAGGCTACCATCTTGGCATGCCTACACGGCGCACAAACCAACTCCCTCTCAAGCCTCAACCGTGGCAATCCTCGGACCAAATTGAGTTTACTCAAGCGAGACAAAAGGTCAAAGCTCAGGTGACCCAACTTCCTATGCCACTTCCATAACTCACTCGAAGAACCAGCCAAGAAACAACGCTCCACACCCGAAGACTGAGAAAAATCAGCACGAAACACCTGACCCTCGGGAACGACCATATAGACAAGGTCCCCTCTAGAGTCCAAAATCCGAGAACCACCTGGCCGAAACAACTCCTGAAAGCCCTCATCCAACAACTAGGACACAGAAAGCAAATTGTACCCCAGCGATTGAACAAGAGCAACACGCCTCAGAGTGATCTTGTCACTCACTTTGATCTCACCTTCTGAAAGCACACGCCCACGCCCATTGTCCCCAAAAGTGATGTACTTCTTTGTCACCACCGGGACGAGACTTGAGAACCACCCCCTGTTTCCGGTCATATGCATCGAGCAACCGGAGTCAATCAACCAAATGTTCTTCAAGTCTCCCACCTGAAATTCAAAAATGAGCACGTGAGCGAACAAATGACTCAGCACTGGGGTTAGTACCAAAAGAGTAAAACCAGTGCCGAGCCATTTGCTCGAAAGTGGGGTTAGCACCAACCAAAGCATCTCTCCTACCAAAGCTACCTCCACGAACACCACCACGGTAACCACCCTGAGGGAACCACCCCTCTCTGCCTGGAGGAGGACCAAAACCACGAAAGAGAACCCGTGGACCGTCCCTCCTCTCCTTCTCAAAGCTACGACTCCTCCCATCCCCGTAGTGAACTCGAGGGGGAGAACACCTAGCAACCTGACCACCTGCAAACTCTCCAGCCCAACCAACAGAACCACGAACTCCAGAACCAAACCTCGCACCTGTACGAGCACGAAACCCAAGCCGCCGCTCGTCCGTGCCCGCACCTCGTCCGACAGGTGCCTCTCACCGGTCCGACCGGTGTAGCACGGGCAGACAGCACCTCCAACGAGCCTTCCACTCTCCCCAAGCCCGAACTGTCCTCACATTCGCCTTGGCCATGGGCATCTGCACACGAGGCTCAAGTACACCATCGGAAGGGTGGTACTTGTCCTTGTTAGCCCACTCCTTCTCCATTCTCTCCTCACGCTTCCTCTTGAAGCAAAACACTCTCTTGTGACCATCCTTTCCACAAAACTCACAATGGAAACGGATTGATCTGGGCTTAGGCTTGGGATGAGGCTCTTCACAAGGCTTTTCACTTGGTTTCTCACTAGGCTTTTCACTTGCCTTCTCACTCGGTTTTTCTTTTGGTTGGTTTGGCTTGGATGCAAACTTGTCTTTGGGTGTGGGTTGTGGTGGAACTGAACCATTCCCAAATTTCCCTTCTCTCTCACCACTGCCCTCACCAACCTTATCCAATCCCAAAGTCCAACCATCAAAGCGCTTACAGCTAGCAATCATCATACCAAGCTGAGGTTCTTGACTCGACAACCAACTCAGCGCTTCACGCAACTTATCATTCTCATATTGCAAGCGACCAACACATTTTGCAAGATTCAAATTCTTCATAGCATGCAACTCTCATGTAGAACAAGAAGTAGAAATAGGCACTTTCAAATCAGCCTCAAGCGAAACAATGTGTGAACGAAGCTCAACAATTTTCTCATGCAAACTAGGGCAAGAAGTACAAGCTCCAAGCAAAGTGTGTCTAGATTGTAGCTCAGCCAACTCAACCCTAAGCACATCTAGTTCCTCACACTTGGAGGCATACTTCTCCCTAAGATCAGTCAAGTCAGCTAGGAAAGCAGAACAATCAGCACAATCATTCCCATCAGAAACAACAGGGCTAGCCTTAAGAGAGTCAATTTCAAGCTTGCTATCAAGAACCTGTGTTTCTAGCTCAGCTACTCTAGTCCTAGCATCCTCGAGCAAAGATCTAAGCTCCTTCCTAAGCTTCTTAGCCTCTCTAAGCATGTGATCGCGATTATCAAGCAAGTCAACCAACTCCTCATTCTCCTTGCGCAAAGAAGAGAGCTCATCACATACCTCATCCTCGGAATCCAAGTCCGAGGCGTCCTTCTGGCTTCTCTAGCTGCTCGAACTGCGAGCCATGCCACAAAAGTCATCCTTGAGGCTTAGGCCCATCACACAGAGGCCGTTGAGATACTTGCTGAGGTTCTTCCTCTTCTTCTTATTCTTCTTATCATCCTCTTCATCTTCATCACTCGAGCTTGAAGACGTGTCCTCAGAATTGGACTTAATGTCGCTCGATCTTTTCATCTTCTCTCGAGACTGAGCCTTCTTCCCATGTTCATGATCCTTCTTCTTGGACTTCTTCCTTTTGTCCATGAACTTGTGCTTGTCGTGGGTGTTCACCTTCGAAGATTCTGGATTGTGTCATCGCACACCGGTCGGACCGGTACCCACCGGTCGGACCGGTCGGACCCACCGGTCGACCCGGTCCGGCCTTCTTTGCAAGCCACCGTCTTCGGTTCTTCGGTCTTGGCTTTGTGGATCAACCAAGGAACCCGGTGGTTTTCTCGGTGAACCACCGGAAACCCCGCGAACTCGGTGTAGCCTCCGCCAATCTCCACTCATGACTTGGCTCCCACGTAGTCCCGGCTCGACCTTGGTTTTGAGGCTCAACCAAGAAACCGTCCATGACTTCATCTTCTTGTTCATGTCACCATGCGGCCCGCACTTGACCCCCGCCGGCCACCGGATCCCTCGAACGAAGCCTACTTGTCTTCTCCACACCTGGAGGCCTCACCGGCGACGACCTTTCGCACTTGTTCTTCACTTGCACCAACACCAGTCAAGCCGCAACTTGCACCTGCAATACTTAGCCAAGAATCAGTCCACACAACGTTGTCAATCACTCATCACACAAGGAAGCGACCATCCACCAGTCCTCGAACCGCACATGATCCTCAATCTCCCCCTTGATGAGTGCATTGACAACACCCACACGAAAGTAACAAGAGAGAAACAAAAAAGAAAAGAAACGAACAAAAAGAAACTCCAACAAGCGATCGAAAGCCAAACAATGGCAAAGAGCAAGATCACTTGAAGAAGACCGATCTCGGACCCCTTAGGCAAGGGCAACGGCTCGACACATCCGAGACAAAGCAAAGCTCAAGCAAAGAGCGCAAACCACCGAAACAAAGATCGAACAACCACAAAGAGCTCCCCCTGGACACATGCAAGCTCCCCCTGAACCAATGCACCTCCCCCTGGACGAATGCATGCAAACCAGCTGAAAACAGGGCAGCTGCAGCAAATTCAGCTCACACCAGTCAGACCGGTCATCACCACCGGTCAGACTGGTGCCTAAGATGTGCACAGGATCAGCACTCACACCGGTCAGACCGGTGCACCTCACCGGTCAGACCGGTGCACAACAGAGCCCACAAATGGCTCGAAACCACTTGAAAACCTTCTAAATGCGTCCAGCAAGCCATTTCAAGCTCAAACTTCTCCCCCTTGTTGGCAATGCATGAATCAAGACAAAAATCCAAAAATTCAACCTAGAGCTTCTCCAATAGACAAAATTCAACAAAGAATTCTACACATGTCCAAATAAGCAAGTTAGATACTCTACGGCTTCATATCGATCTCAACTACATGATCACCAAGTTTCACAACCATTGGACGAAGCTAAGATGGATTTTGGCAATTTTGCGAAAAACTTGCCTCTCATGAGCAAAGTCCTAAACATGATCAAAGCATATCAAAATGGCAAAGCCACACAAACTTCATGCTAGGACAACCATTCTAATCATAAGACCATCACAAACACCCACAAGCACCTCATGTCATGTCAAAGCCACTGAGCCATGTGCCTACTTCTATGTATGGGACTTCTCATTGGTAGGCATCATGCAACGGTTTAGCACCCAAAGCAAATTAATATTCAGCACATATGACATGGGAGCATATTTTCCAAGCATTTTTCATTTCATTTTCAGATTTATAAATGGTACATGAAATGTCTTTGCGACAAAAAGGAACTTATGCCCCTCCACAAGATGAAGCAAGAGGGCTAAACATTCATGATGGCAAATGAGCCTTTGGCCCCTTATGATCAATAAACTAGCTATCCAACCACAAATTAAGCATAGCCAAGCCACTAAAACATGTCAAGATCATATAGAGGCATTTACACATGAGAGACCATACATGTGACATTTTCAAAAACATAGCTATCAACCATGGATTATTCATCAAGATCATCAAGAGCTAAGCCAAACTAACCATAGCATACCAAACAAGCTCACAAAGACATATATCTCATTCCATGGTGAACAATGTATATGAGAGAAGCTTTTCCTAGCCAATGCATATGATACAAAAAGCATGCAATCTAAGATACAAGGATGCCTATACATCATGTTACATATGCCATGCCAAATGCAAGAAATGCACAAAGAAAAGCTATACATATGCTACAAAGAGAGCTCCCACACACCCAACTCAAGAAATCAAACACACACCAAGTTCCCCTCGCAAACGAGTGAAAGTTGCTTGATCTAGGGGTTTGGTGAAAATATCGGCTAGTTGGTCATGTGTGGGTACATGGATCAAAGCTATCTTTCCCTTCTCTACGTTGTCTCTCAGAAAATGATACCTCACTTCTATGTGCTTGGTTTGGAATGGAGCACGGGTTCTTTGCAACGCTTATGGCACTGGTGCTATCACATTGAAGTGGGACATGGGTATACTCCTCACCAAAGTCACTCATGGTGTATGAAATCCAAAGGAGCTGAGAACAACAACTAGCAGCGGCAACGTACTCGGCCTCGGTAGTGGATTGAGCAACACTCGACTGTTTGCGGGAAGACCAAGACACCAATGAAGAACCCAAAAGCGGCAAGTCCCGAAGTGGACTTCCTATCCAAGCGACACCGGCAAAATCCGCGTGCGAAAAACCATGAAGCGCCAAAGAAGAGGACGCGAGTACCAAAGGCCGAAGTCGGGAGTGTGACGCAATTTCCCGAAAATTCGCTTCACCGCTTGCCGATGTGAAGTCCTCGGAGATGCTTGAAAACGAGCGCACGGACACACCGAGAAGCGTATGTCCGGCCTCGTCGCCGTCAAGTAGAGGAGTGACCCAATCATGCTCGGTACTCCTTCGGTCCACATGTTCACCTTCCTCGTCCGCATCAAGAGTTGTAGTCGTACTCATCGGCGTCGTCATAGCCTTGGAGTCCTCCATCTTGAACTTCCGCACAATGTCCTTGGTGTACTTAGCCTGGTGCACAAATGTTGCTTCCTTTGATTGCTTGATTTGTAGCCCGAGGAAGAACTGTACCTCGCCCATCATGCTCATCTCAAATTCCCTGCTCATATCATCTGCAAACCTTGCAACAAGAGAGTTTGACGAGCCACCAAAGACAATATCATCCACGTACACCTGCACAATCAGGATATCTCTACCCTGCCTCAACAAAAACAAGGTCTGATCGACCTTCCCCATCTCAAAACCTCTCTCAAACAAGAACCCCCTCAACCTGCCATACCAAGCTCTAGGCACCTGCTTCAGCCCATACAGCGCCTTCCTCAACTTGTACACCCGGTGGGGGTAGTTCTTTCTCTCAAACCCCGGAGGTTGCCTCACATACACTTCTTCCTCCAACACACCATTCAGAAAAGCACTCTTCACATCCATTTGGTGCAACTTGAACCCTTTAGCCACGGAAAAGGCTAGAAGGATCCTAATCGCCTCCAAACGGGCTACGGGAGCAAATGTCTCCTCGTAGTCAATCCCCTCCTTCTGACTGAACCCTTGAGCAACAAGCCTCGACTTGTTTCTCACAACCTCACCTTTCTCACCCTCTTTGTTCTTCCACACCCACTTTGTACCAATCGGCTTACACCCTGGGGGAGGGTCAACCAACTCCCAAACCTGATTCCTCTCAAAGTTCTCCAACTCCTCATGCATCGAATTAACCCAACTGTGATCAGATAGTGCGTGTCCAATGTCTTTGGGCTCAAAAGTAGCAACAAACGTAGCATGAGCGAAATGAGAATTGTTTCGAACCCTCGACCGTGTAGTGTGTTCATTCAGGTCGCCGATGATCCTCGAAGTTGGGTGATCCACTTGTACTCGCCGGGGAGGTTCTCGCCTCGATGCTACCTCCCCCTCAACATCAGCTTCTCCTCGTTCTTGATTTGTCATCGTAGGTGTAGTAGAGGGTACGTCCATCATTGTAGTCAAAGTAGTGGGTACATGTTCAGCCGGAGGCACCACACCACCATCTTCATCCTCTCCTTGTTCATGCTCCTCCTCCTGAAAGATCTCCTCGCCAAGCTCATCATCACCTGCACACTCAAAGACAAGCTGACTACGTGGCTCTGTCTCGTCGAAGGTTACCTCGCAAGTCTCCACGATTTGGTTAGTTTCAAGATTGAGCACACGATATGCTCTAGAATGAGATGCATAACCAAAGAAAATACCATTGATAGACCTAGCCTCAAACTTATCCAACTTTCTGCCTTTTTTCAGAATGAAACACTTGCAACCAAAGACATGGAAGTGACTCACCTTGGGTGTGCGACCATGCATCAACTCATAGCATGTTTTCTTCTTGTGCATTCCGAGGTAGATCTGTTTGACACATAGCACGCGGTATTCACCGCCTCGGCCCAATATCTCCTCGGAGTCCTATGCTCATCAAGCATCGTCCGAGCCATCTCACACAAGGTCTGTTCTTCCTTTCCATAACACCATTCGGGGAGGCGTATACGGACTCGAAAGCGGTGCTCAAGACCCAAGTCATGGCAAAAGGTTTCAAAACGAGAGTTTCTGAATTCCGAGCATTATCACTGCGGATAGCTGGTATGGCATCTCCGTGCCTCTCGTTCCTCAACCTCAAGACTAGATCTCGAACAAAACCAAATGTCTCCCCCTTATCCTCGAGAAAGAACACCCACGCATACCGAGAGTAGTCGTCCACCACAACAAGGACATACCACTTCCCACCCGCAGATCGCACACGAGCTGGGACAACAAGGTCCATATGGAGCAGCTCACATGGATGCTCAGTCATCACATCGGTGAGAGGTGGGTGAGAAGAGGCTACCATCTTGGCATGCCTACACGGCGCACAAACCAACTCCCTCTCAAGCCTCAACCGTGGCAATCCTCGGACCAAATTGAGTTTACTCAAGCGAGACAAAAGGTCAAAGCTCAGGTGACCCAACTTCCTATGCCACTTCCATAACTCACTCGAAGAACCAGCCAAGAAACAACGCTCCACACCCGAAGACTGAGAAAAATCAGCACGAAACACCTGACCCTCGGGAACGACCATATAGACAAGGTCCCCTCTAGAGTCCAAAATCCGAGAACCACCTGGCCGAAACAACTCCCGAAAGCCCTCATCCAACAACTAGGACACGGAAAGCAAATTGTACCCCGGCGATTGAACAAGAGCAACACGCCTCAGAGTGATCTTGTCACTCACTTTGATCTCACCTTCTGAAAGCACACGCCCACGCCCATTGTCCCCAAAAGTGATGTACTTCTTTGTCACCACCGGGACGAGACTTGAGAACCACCCCCTGTTTCCGGTCATATGCATCGAGCAACCGGAGTCAATCAACCAAATGTTCTTCAAGTCTCCCACCTGAAATTCAAAGATGAGCACGTGAGCGAACAAATGACTCAGCACTGGGGTTAGTACCAAAAGAGTAAAACCAGTGCCGAGCCATTTGCTCGAAAGTGGGGTTAGCACCAACCAAAGCATCTCTCCTACCAAAGCTACCTCCACGAACACCACCACGGTAACCACCCTGAGGGAACCACCCCTCTCTGCCTGGAGGAGGACCAAAACCACGAAAGAGAACCCGTGGACCGTCCCTCCTCTCCTTCTCAAAGCTACGACTCCTCCCATCCCCGTAGTGAACTCGAGGGGGAGAACACCTAGCAACCTGACCACCTGCAAACTCTCCAGCCCAACCAACAGAACCACGAACTCCAGAACCAAACCTCGCACCTGTACGAGCACGAAACCCAAACTGCTGCCTGTCCAGGCCTGCACCTGTCTGACAGGTGCCTCTCACCGGTCTGACCGGTGTAGCCTGGGCAGCAGCACCTCCAACAGCCTTCCACTCTTCCCAAGCCCGAACTGTCCTCACACTCGCCTTGGCCCTGGGCATCTGCACACGAGGCTCAAGTACACCATCGGAAGGGTGGTACTTGTCCTTGTTAGCCCACTCCTTCTCCATTCTCTCCTCACGCTTCCTCTTGAAGCAAAACACTCTCTTGTGACCATCCTTTCCACAAAACTCACAATGGAAACGGATTGATCTGGGCTTAGGCTTGGGATGAGGCTCTTCACAAGGCTTTTCACTTGGTTTCTCACTAGGCTTTTCACTTGCCTTCTCACTCGGTTTTTCTTTTGGTTGGTTTGGCTTGGATGCAAACTTGTCTTTGGGTGTGGGTTGTGGTGGAACCGAACCATTCCCAAATTTCCCTTCTCTCTCACCTTTGCCCTCACCAACCTTATCCAATCCCAAAGTCCAACCATCAAAGCGCTTACAGCTAGCAATCATCATACCAAGCTGAGGTTCTTGACTCGACAACCAACTCAGCGCTTCACGCAACTTATCATTCTCATATTGCAAGCGACCAACACATTTTGCAAGATTCAAATTCTTCATAGCATGCAACTCTCATGTAGAACAAGAAGTAGAAATAGGCACTTTCAAATCAGCCTCAAGCGAAACAATGTGTGAACGAAGCTCAACAATTTTCTCATGCAAACTAGGGCAAGAAGTACAAGCTCCAAGCAAAGTGTGTCTAGATTGTAGCTCACCAACTCAACCCTAAGCACATCTAGTTCCTCACACTTGGAGGCATACTTCTCCCTAAGATCGATCAAGTCGGCTAGGAAAGCGGAGAACAATCAGGCACAATCATTCCCATCAGAAACAACAGGGCTAGCCTTAAGAGAGTCAATTTCAAGCTTGCTATCAAGAACCTGTGTTTCTAGCTCAGCTACTCTAGTCCTAGCATCCTCGAGCAAAGATCTAAGCTCCTTCCTAAGCTTCTTAGCCTCTCTAAGCATGTGATCGCGATTATCAAGCAAGTCAACCAACTCCTCATTCTCCTTGCGCAAAGAAGAGAGCTCATCACATACCTCATCCTCGGAATCCAAGTCCGAGGTGTCCTTCTGGCTTCTCTTGCCGCTCGAACTGCGAGCCATGCCGCAGAAGTCATCCTTGAGGCTTAGGCCCGTCACACAGAGGCCGTTGAGATACTTGCCGATGTTCTTCTTCTTCTTCTTCTTGTCATCCTCTTCGTCTTCATCACTCGAGCTTGAAGACGTGTCCTCGGAATTGGACTCGATGTCGCTCGATCTCTTCATCTTCTCTCGAGACCGAGCCTTCTTCCCATGTTCATGATCCTTCTTCTTGGACTTCTTCCTCTTGTCCATGAACTTGTGCTTGTCGTGGTTGTTCACCTTCGGACACTCGGCGAAATAGTGTTCAGTTTTGCCGCACTTGAAGCATGTCCTCGTGTTCCTCCTCATGTTCACCCGGTTCTCGTGCAGCTTCTCGAACCGCCTCGTCAGGAGCGCCAGCTCGTCCTCTCCAAGCACATCGAACTCCTCATCTGGCATAGACATCAAAGAGGACAAAGAGAACATCCTGGTGTATGGGTTAGTGTTAGCCTTTCCATTTGAACCACCGATGAGGGTGAGACTATGAGAGTCAGTCGGGCCCTCGATCTTGGCTGTCATGCCCCTATCCACCTCATCCAACTTGAGCTTCGAGAACAGCACGTTCACCGTCAGAGTGTCATACTTCTCTGACTCCACAATGGCCTCGAACTTTCCGCCCCAAATCGTACAATACAAAGAGTGTAAGAGCTTGACCGCTCTATCATGATCATCGTACGGGAGTACGTCCACATTGGCCCTCATGTTGTTCACAACCACCGTGAACCTCCCGAAACAAGGCATCGATGGACTCACCGGGAGATGAGTGAAGTTCTCGTACTCTCTCCGGTAGGTCGCATACATCCGTGCCTGAACCTGGGCATTCACGACATGAGCCTCCTTCAGCACCGTCCAAATTCTACAAGCCAAGTGCTCGGTGTGCACCCGATCGAACTCAGGCTGACACAAAGCACAAAACAAGTAGTCGACCGCCTTATTGTTGGCATCGAATCTGTCCCTCGATCCTGGAGCGAGGAAGTCCTTCGGCTGGACATAGCCTGTGTCCACCGTGACATCCCAAAGGATCTGACCCTTTCCGCGGAGGAACGCTCCCATCCGCTTACTCCACATCTGGTAGTTCTTGCCATCGAAGTGTGGAGGACCCGAACCCCGTTCCTGGTACGCCATCCTTGGATCTTAGACTGGTTAGAGTCAATAAAGACCCGAACCTGCTCTGATACCACTTGAAGGACCGATACGGCGAACCAGAGAGGGGGGAGTGAATCGGAGCCGATAAAAATTCTTCTCGAAGGAGATGGAAACTACAACAAGATGAACACGGCTTCCAACACACGTCTCCGACTCACTACCCAAGTTGGCCAAGCCCACGTAGCCACTGGAGTGCCACTGGACCTAGGAACCAACACACAACCTTCCGACCCGAAAACGCAGCGGAACACCAAACCTCGAGTCTACAGACCAACACCGGTCAGACCGGTGAGCACCACCGGTCAGACCAGTCCCTGCTGGTGAAACTGGGCAACTTTCACTAAGTGGCTCCACCCCGGTCAGACCGGTGAGACACACCGGTTAGACCGGTCACAGTCTGAAAGCCCCCAAAGCACCAAAGAAGCCAACCGACCACCAAACCGACCCAAACTCGAAACAGCAGCAACACAGGACAACAACGAACACACCCAGACGTTCACCCGAGCAAAAACCCACCGAGGGTTGCACCGGTCAGACCGGTCAAGAGCACCGGTCAGACCGGTGTAGCCTGGGCAGCTCGGGATGAACAGCACCCGCGGGTCAACTCCCCCAAATCCAAACCTCGATCTCCCGAATCGCTCCACAGACTTGAACAAGACTTTGGGGATATTAGGAACACCTCATGAGGAGTCCATAGCCAAGTTTAATCCCACCAAAACTTGTCCAAAAAGGAGGAATCGAAGAAATCCCGCCAAGAACACCACAAACCCTAGAACTCGGAAAACCCCAAAATCGAGCTCCTTTACTCACGGATTTGGGAGGGGAATCACAGCCCAAAGAACCATGAAGGGTTCCCACAAATTTCCCCCATCAAATCCCCAAGAGAAAGGTCCCGAAAACAACCCAAAGAAATCACCAAGAGAGGGCTCCGAAAATCACCACCAAGAACAACCGGGAACAACACATCCAAACCTTGAGGAACCACGCCGAATCATCTATACATGCAACAAAGGTTCTTACAAGGTATAGCTTGCCGCCCGATCATCCAACCCTCTCACAAGATCTCACCATGAAGCTCTCAAGCTAGTCCTATGGAAATCCTAAGAAAATAGGAAGGGAAAATAGGAAAGCAAATGAACTAGGGTTCCAAGAGTTGGCTGCCATCCTCTCACCTCTTGGGTTATATGGAGGCAACCGAAAGTCTAAAATGCCATTTCCTAATAACTAGGGATACAAGCCCCTCAAGGGCGGATTTGGAAGTCTTCATGTCTTCTCCATCGGACGGATGCTCGGCGACCGCACCCTGCGTAGCCTCGACGCAAGCCTTGCGATCCCGACACGTGTCCTCCGCTTCGAAGATTCCGGACTGCGTCGTCGCACACCGGTCAGACCGGTACCCACCGGTCAGACTAGTCAGACCCACCGGTCAGACCGGTCTGGCACTGCTGCAGCACCGTCTTCGGTTCTTCGGTCTTGTCTTTGTGGATCAACCAAGGAACCCAGTGGTTTTCTGGTGAACCACCGGAAACCCCGCGAACTCGGTGTAGCCTCCGCCAATCTCCACTCATGACTTGGCTCCCACGTAGTCCCGGCTCGACCTTGGTTTTGAGGCTCAACCAAGAAACCGTCCATGACTTCATCTTGCTGTTCATGTCACCATGCAGCCCGCACTTGACCCCGCTGGCCACCGGGTCCCTCGAACGAGGCCTACTTGTCTTCTCCACACCTGGAGGCCTCACCGGCGACGACCTTTCAGGCTTGTTCTTCACCTGCACCAACACCAGTCAAGCCGCAACCTGCACCTGCAATACTTAGCCAAGAATCAGTCCACACAACGTTGTCAATCACTCATCACACAAGGAAGCGACCATCCACCAGTCCTCGAACCACACATGGTTCTCACCCAGCCTTTTGCACTCATCGTATACCAATGGAAGACCAATGTAAGCCCGTAGTGGACCACCAAAGGAGGCTAACTCATGCCATGCGCGAGGTAGTAAAGAAAGTGGTCATCAAGTTACTTGATGCCGGAATCATCTACCCGGTTCCGCATAGCGAATGGGTGAGCCCGGTACATTGTGTACCAAAGAAAGGAGGTTTGACCGTGGTGAAGAATGAGAAGAACGAATTGATACCGCAAAGAACCGTGATCGGGTGGCGGATGTGTATCGATTATCGTAAGCTTAACAAAGCGACGAAGAAAGATAACTTCCCCCTACCGTTCATCGACGAGATGCTCGAGAGATTAGCAAACCACGCTTATTTTTGCTTTTCTCGATGGGTACTCGGGGTCATGCAAATTCCCATTCACCCAGATGATCAACACAAAACAATGTTTACATGCCCTTACGGAACATTTGCATATAGAAGGATGCCCTTCGGCTTATGCAACGCTCCGGCCTCTTTTCAACGTTGCATGATGGCCGCATTTTCGGAATTCATCAAAGAAATTGTCGAGGTGTTCATGGATGATTTTTCCGTTTATGCGAAGACGTTCATGGATTGCTTGGCAAACTTGGAAAAGGTCCTCACGAGGTGTGCGGAGGTAGGTTTGGTGTTAAATTGGGAAAAGTGCCACTTCATGGTTAAGCAAGGCATAGTGCTCGGACATGTTATATCCGAGAGAGGCATTGAAGTGGACAAGGCTAAGGTAGAGACGGTTGAGAAACTCCCACCTCCGACGGATGTTAAGTCCTTAAGGAGCTTTCTTGGCCATGCCGGATTCTATAAAAGATTTATTAAGGACTTCTCAAAGATCACTAAGCCTTTAACGCATCTTCTTCAAAAGGATGTGGCTTTCGACTTTGATGAGAAGTGCCTAGCGGCATTCCGGACCTTGAAAAGTGCGTTGGTGAGTGCTCCCATCATCCAATCTCCGGATTGGAGCCAACCTTTCGAGATCATGTGTGACACAAGTGACTACGCTGTAGGCGCGGTTTTGGGTCAAACAAAGGAAGGCCGAGTTCACGCCGTTTACTATGCTAGCAAAATTCTTAGTGGGGCGCAATTAAATTATGCCACTACGGAAAAGGAGTTGCTAGCGGTGGTTTTCGCTTTCGAAAAATTCAGATCTTACATCGTGAACTCGAAGGTCATTGTTTAAACCAATCACGCAGCTATCAAGTATCTCTTGGCTAAGAAGGAAGCTAAACCACGTTTGATTCATTGGATCCTTCTTCTCCAAGAATTTGATGTTGAAATTCGTGATAAAAAGGGGGTGGAAAATGTTGTGGCCGATCATTTGTCTAGGATGAATCGTGGACAAGATGATAAAGAGTCCATAGAAGATAAGATGAGAGATGACCACCTCTATAGAGTGCTTGATAAAGACACTTGGATGATCGATATCATTCGAGCAATTCGAAAGATGCCTCTCGATCATCTAGATAAAAAGTCTCAAAATAAGATAATCTCCGAAAGTAGAAAGTACTTCTGGGATGCACCATACCTCTTCAAACTTAGCAATGATGGAGTGATGAGAAGGTGTGTGCCAAGAGAAGAGAGGGTAGAAATTCTAAGAAAGTGCCACTTGGCGGAGTACGGTGGGCACTATAGCCATTTTCGAACCCAAGCAAAAGTATGGTCGAGCGGATTCTTTTGGCTGGAGATGCATGAAGATACTAAAAGATATGTTGCATCATGCCGCGAATGCCAAAGAACCGGAAACATCTCTCAAAGAAATTCTATGCCTTTGAAATACAACCTACAAATCGACATATTCGATGTATGGGGTATCGACTTCATGGGGCCTTTTAAAAACTCATTTGGATTTGAGTATATCCTAATCATGGTTGATTATGTATCCTAGTGGGTAGAGGCTATACCATGTCGTAAAGCTTCCACGGAGGAGTCCATTACTATGATCAAGAACGTGATTTTTCCTCATTTCGGTACACCGAGAATCTTGATAAGTGATGGAGGAACTCACTTCACCGGGAAGAATTTCAAATGGTGCTTGTCCAAGTTGGGGATTGAGCATAGGGTCTCTACAGCCTATCACCCACAAACCAACGGACAAGCGGAAACATCAAATAGGCAATTAAAAAGCATCCTCCACAAAATCGTAGAGAAGGGAGGCAAAGATTGGTCAAAGAAATTAGACGGAGCTTTACGGGCTTATCGAACGGCGTTCAAAACACCGATAGGTATGACCCCTTACCAATTCGTCTATGGAAAGGCTTGCCACCTTCCAGTTGAGTTGGAACATAAAGCCTATTGGGCGATTAAAGAGATGAACATCGATCTCGATGCTGCGGTGGTGAAACGAAGAATCCAAATAAGCGAGCTAGAGGAGATGAGGTTGAAAGCATATGAAAAGCAAGCATATACAAAGAGAGAATCAAAAGGTGGTATGATAAAAGATTAAAAGAAAGAGTTTAAAGATGGAGATAAGGTCCTCCTCTACAATTCGAGGTTTAAAACCTTCGGAAAGGGGAAATTGCAAAGCAAGTGGGACGGACCTTATGTTGTGTATTCGGTGCTCTCCAACGGAGCGGTAACCATTATGGATATAAAAGGCGATCAATTTATGGTGAATGGTCAACGGCTTAAGGTTTACTACGAACCCGACGTTGTGCCCCTTCACCATGTTGATGTCTTTACCATGGAAGAAGAGCCCGAACGTCCCGCCTAGGACGAAAAACAAGGCATGAATTTATGTAAATAGTTTTTCTTTTAATTTTCTGGAGTTTCTCGCGAAGATTTACCGGGCCAACTTTTTCCCATGGGCTAAGGAGGTGAAAAAAGGGCGGTGCGCGAAAGACCGGACCGGCCCGGCCCCCGAGACAGGGTGGGCCGGCCGGCCCAGGCCAACCGGCCCAGTAGGGTCCCGGCGGCGAACGTCCCTGATTTTTGCCCGAATTGCTCCTTTTCGACTTCCTTCTTTGGTAAGAAAATTTTAAGGGAAGTTTAAAAAAGGAAAATAAGGTTCCTAGGGTTTCTCTTCGGACTATTTATTTGGCCGAATCGGGAGCTCGGGAATCAACCCCTCCAAGCAATATTTTGCACCCTTGCAGCAGCCATTGTGTCCCTGAGAAGCTTAGAGTTGAAGCAAGAAGCCAAGGAGCCATCAATGGAAGAGGCGAAGCGATGCGAGCTCAAGCTACCCGTCGAGATCAAGAGGACCGCCCGCATCCATTGTGGAGGGCGTGTCCCGACCGGAGCTATTGCATCTCGCAACCCCGTCAAAGGAGAGAAGGTCCCTACGCCCGTTCGAAGGTCGGCGCGCATCCAAGGCATGAAGCGGAAAGACTACAAGGAGGTGTCGCCCAAGCCTAAGGATTATGGGGGTAGCGACTACTCCGACGATCGTAGCCCGAGATCGTGGGCGGTCGCCGGAAGAGATGATAACGACCTCTACATTTGGGATGAGGTGCCCAAGGAGAAGACTTCGGAAGGCCCTAACGGCGGCGGCGGACGACAATGGTGGTGGCGACGACGGTGGAGACAATGGCGATGACGACCCCTTCGGCTTGCATCTGATGTGTTGTCGAGCTTGCCGTCAATCCATCACGGATCTCTACGCGTCGGTCGACGAATGTCTCCAAGCCATGGAGGCGATGAAGCAGCGTTTGGAGGATTTGGTGCGCGTAGTTGAAGACGACTACAAGTTCCTAAACTGTAATGTGCGCAAACTTTTTGGCATGGTTGGAAACATGAGAGGCAAGTGGTGCAATACTTGCTTAAAGTACCACTAGGTCTAGTTTTCCCCTTAGGAATTTTGTAAGATACGGCGAGGACGTCGTATGTTTTTAGCGTGGGGGAGAGCTAGCCAGCTAGCCTTAGCTTTTGAGTTTCAAAGTTTAGGTTTGGTTTAATCTTCGAGCGAGAGTCTTAGAGTTTAATGAGTCTTAGTTTTCGAGTGTGTTTTTACAATTTTTGCAAGTTTGAAAGTGTCTTAAATTAGTGTTGAGTCAAAGAAAATCAAATAAAAAGAGTCTTTATACATTTTTTGTGTCTTGTGTGATGCTTAGCTTTATTCACTTGTTTGTTTATCTTTGATTCTTGATATATGAACATAAGTGTATGGTTTGAAAAATGTTTACCGTGGTGCTTAGTGGAATTGCTACTACTTAAAGTACCCATACCACACTTCGATCTTGAGCTTCACATGTTAGTTGTGCTATGTTCAATGCTAAAAGTTGGAGGATTTCAGTTCTGAAAATTGTCTTAAAACCCTTGTAATAAAGGTTAGCAAAACCTCTTTTTCCAAATTGAGAGTAAGAAAAAAAATCGTATACAAGGCCAATTTATTTTTTTGCTCCACCATAAGTGTGATTAGCGCGATAAGTTGGGCTAGGACCCTTCTCTCTTGTAAGTTTTAATTTTGAGCAATGATCATGTTCTTGTGCTTATCTTTTGTTGCTAGCCTCGTCATACATTCGGTAATGAGACTTTCACATTGGAAGTCCCGTACATCGCCGAATTCCATACCCAACCCTATACATCTCTTTTGTACATCGCATTCCTTGAACACAACCTATTCTCAAAGTTTCGTCTCGTCTCTAGCATGGTTTAATTAAAATTTCAGATTGTATGCATGCGAGAAAGAGAGGAGTTGAGAGCTTTAAAAAGTTGTCAAGAGAGGGAAAATAAAGAGAAAAGCATGAGTATGGAAAAGAAAGAAAGATAGAAAGAAAGAAAATATGTGAATGAAAGAAAGAAGAAAGAAGAAAAGAAAAAGAAACAAAAAAGAGGAGGTGGCAATAAAGGTATGAGAGGGATGAATCAAGTGAAAGAAAATAAAAATGAAGTGTAAGGAAGGATGTCACGTTGTTGTGAGACGAAACTGTTACTCTTTTTCCAACCATGTGCAATCCGACAACGAGGACGTCATCGGTGCCTTGTAGTCACAACTTTCTTTTGCCCTTGCACATGTCCACCATTCTAAATCTTCTCATCCCTACATATGGTTAATTCTCGTGATCATTGGCTTTGAAAGGTAAACGACCATTAGAGAAAGTTCTTAGTTTGACAATACTTGTGTTGATTGCGCTAGCCCTACCTATAGCTCCACTTTACATGTTATATGAGAGATTTATGGGAGGTGAGAGTTATATAAAATTGGTTTAGGATAGCCACCTAATATGAGTGACTTGAGAGAGCTTGGAGAAAGGTTTTTGTCTAATACTTGTTGCAGGAATTTTTGTTTTTAAAATCATAAAAACCCTCTGATGGAAGCAAAGAAGTAAGCATGGCTGAAATTGAAGACTTCGAGTGAAGAGTTTGGGTTGTGGGGTAAATCTTGGTGTGGTAAAGATTCTAAATGCCCATGTTTATGTTTGATGATCATTACATTGTGTTTATGTATTAAATATGAAAGGATTGACTAACTTGTGAAGAAGGATTAGTGGTACACGATTACAACACTTTGGACGAAGTTCTTTTACGAGTACTTGCTCGAGAACGAGCAAGAGCTAAGCGTGGGGGAGATGTTAACGATGTATTTTGGTACACCTAGCATGTTCATTACACTTTGGTTTGGATTTGATTATGGAACTAACCCGCCACTAGGCACACTAATCATATAACAAGTTCATCTATGTGCATGCATTTGGAAGTGTTGTGTTTATGTAGGAAAATAAGGACATAAAGGACGGATTCGCAATAAGTTCAAAGGAGCATTTACGGAGTCTTGTTCGTGTTCATGAGCTTTATAAAATCACTTCCAATGGTGGCAAGGACCGAAGTGCTATGAGGAACACCCCCGGGGATTGAAGCGTAAAACACCAAACTTCATGCGAAGAGAACCTCCATCTTGGACGTGAGGATGACATCGTCAAAATCGTGCAAGTGGAGGGGGCAAAGTGCATAATCACCTGAGGACCCACGGGAACAAAGGGGCGACCGAGCCGGGTCGAGAGGGGCCTGGGCCGGTCGGCCCAGGCCGGCCGACCTAGCCCACCCCGGTGGTCGGTTCGGCCCCCCTTCCTTGCACCCGAAGGATTTTCAACCCTAAAACCCTGGAGGCGCCGCCATCGACAAGGGAGAGAGCCATTCGCACCAGGAGGCCATCCACAAGCTAGAGAGAGAGGAGGGAGATCTTCGGAGGGAGATCGTCCACCTCGAAGGAAGCACCCTCAACTGGAGAAGAAGGAAGACACCGCCGGAAGGGAAACCATGATCAACGGTGCTATGACCAGCACCTTGATGGGGTAATCTTCTTATTCATCCATGGGTTGTAAACAATCTTGAGATGTCATCATACTTTGTCGGATCATCTCGTGTTGAATATACTTTAATGCCTAAGGTTTGCTACCATGCCGTAAAGGGAGTATAGGCCTCAATGCTTCACTACAAGGTTTTCCCCCTATTGCAACAAATCCCTTAGGCAACACCACTATTTCGGTTGCAATAGGGGGGTACTATTGCACCAAAACGGTGATTTGGTTGCAATTTGTGTGTCTATTGCAACACAAAATTTGAGTTGCATTATTTATTTGTTCGGTTGCAACATGTTGACGCTAATGCACCCTTTTTTAGGATTTCCGTTGCATTTGGTTGGAAATAATGCCACCCCAATTTTGTGTTGCATTAGCATTCCTTACGTTGCAACAGAAAGTTGCTATAGCCACCATACTAGGGATGGTTGTGTTTGAACAAGTATGTCGCAACGTAGAATTTTGGTTGCAAATATATCTTTGCGATGTTGCAACAAGTTGGCGCTAATGCACCCATTATTCAGAATTGTGTTGCATTTGGTAGGAAATATTGCTACCCTATTTCTGCGTTGCACTAGAAATTCGGGTGTTGCAATATAAACTTGCTATGGCTACCATACTAGGGTTGGTTGCGTTTGAACGGCCTTACGCAACGTCTTATTTGGGTTGCAAATATCTCTTTGCGCTGTTGCAATACAAGGAAGGCTACTGCTTCGTTTGTAGCCTCAAGGAGGAATATTGTGTACGTATTGCCACAAAATTTGTTTTGATGAAAAAAATCTGCTATGGGGTTGTAGCGAAATTTAAAATGCGATTTAATAAATAAATTTTATTATGAAAAATCTGAATTTTAACAATATGGTATAGACTATATGTACCATGAAAAAAAGAGAGGATTTGTTTAGATGAAAAAATTGTGTGCTATGGGGATGTGGGCTAAGCGGACCACAATAGGCTCAACCGGCGAGCGTAAAGCCCAGCGAGCGGGAGCCCGAGTGGACCGGCCAGCCCATTAAGCCCCATAGCGCAAGTAGAAAGCATTAGTTGATGATGGTAATACGGAGTTCGAAAACGCAGGCACGCCTCTCCTTTTAAGTTGGGATACCCCCTTCTCAGTTTACGAGGTGGCACTAAAGGTACTGGAGACTAGGATGTAAAAATGTCAAATGGGCCGATGAGAGTAATAAGAACAAGGACATGCCGGCCCAAATCGTCTATAACTTTCAGCTCCCCCACCCCCCAATACACTTTTGCTCCCAACCATCCCCCTCGTCGGCTCCGACCGTCGCGTCCACATCGAGATGCCCCGCATCGCGGTTTCCCCCGGCGGCAAGCGGCGGCGGCCGGAGTGGCCCCATCGAGCCTTCCCCGAACGGTGGCGGGCGCGGACGGGAAGGGGGCCGCGGCGCCGTAACACGGCCCGAGCAGCCACCACGGCGGGCGGGGCCGCATCGAGGGGATCCCGGAGAGCGGCGGCGGCGGACGGCGGGGCCGCACCGAGGGTTTTCGGGCGGCGGCGGCGGCGTACGGAGGTGCCACTACTCCACCACGCGAAGCGCGATGCACGCGGGCGGTCAAGTGTTCCACACCGCCTACCTCGTCGTCCTCCGCATGGTCGGCGGCACCCCAACCCCGTCGTCCCTGCGGTACGGACGACACCGCCACCTCGTCGTCGTCGTCCGACGGCCCGCATCGCCAAGTCGATCCATCGGTAAGGGTAAGCGAGGCCCTAGTCGGATGCAAGCGTTCCGAAGAGAAGTGAGGTACACCGCCCTACCCTCTTTGATTTTCCGGGAATCCCGTGACTCCTTTTGCAATTAGAAAAATGTTTGTAGTTCATAGTAATCAAAATTTCATACTAGATAATGATAAATGTATTTTTGTGTGGATCCATCTCACCCCATACTAGATAATGATAATGATAATTGGCTTGATTTCTTGCCATCTTTTGCTGTGAATCTGACCTGTGTACATTTGATCACAATCACGAAAACAAAGCCAACCAAATGAACGCAGGCTGTCCCATTTAGTAGGTTAGGCCTTTTCTGGCAGGTAGTCGGGGGATCACGGGTAAATTGGTATACATTATGAGTCAAGAGATTGAATTGGCTGTTTTAAACTGAAAAACAGCAAATTGTTTTGTTTGGTCAGGCTAGTGAACACTGCTAATCAGGTGAGGATCATCATTCCAGACTCGGATGAAGAGCAGGACAATAGCAAGAAACCGTCTCCATCGAAAGCTTCGGGATCATCGAAAAGAAAGGTGCATTTTTTGACTATTTTGCTGCATTGGTCACAGCTGTTGTAACACATTTCATGTTAGTAACTTGTGTTTGTTGTCTGCCATAGCAAATGCCCTTGCGCCAAATGGTTCAACAGCTGAAGGAGCGCTATGATGATTGCGGGAGCAGATTGAGAACCTAAGCGTCGACATTGCTGGAACGCAGGAAGACATGGAGATGACCCTGAAGGAATTCATGGAGACTGTTGCTGACAAGTTAGAAGTGATGGCGAAGAAGATCCGCAAGCTTCAGGATAAAGTCAATCACAAGTAGTAGTAATCTAGCTTAGTACATAACATAACCAGGTCCTAGGTGAATGTTATGCAGATGCTAGTGAATGGTCTAAGAATGGATGTGTATGTGGCAACATCTAAGTATGCCAACATCTAAGTAATAACTTTGGACCTTTATATATGCATCTTCGTATGTCTATGTGTTTGGATCTGGATGAGCCCTTGCAAAATATTTGAACTTATGAGTGACACAAATTGAAATCTGTTGGGTCCTGTCATGCATATTTGGACTAACCATCTGTCTGTTTTCAGAATTGCGGCATGCTATTGTTTATGCTATTCATGTGTATATTCACAAAGCATTGTGTTCAACAATTTGGAGACTCTTCACTAGAACTCCTAAATTCTGTGTATTATTGTTAGCCGCTATAGTAGCCGATCAGAAAAGAAAAATAATGAATTACGCATATGTTGAAAACCCTGAGAAAGGTCATACTACGTACAACCTCAGAAATATTGAAACCAGGTATTCCTTGGTTGTACTAAAATTTTGTCTATCGTGTATGTATTGCCACGATCAGATAGGGGCTCTTCCGATCTGGACCATTCCAAAATTCCGTCTTCGACAACCTGGTTCTTGTTGCGGAGATCTCCACGAGGGCCTCTAGGGGATCGATCTCCACGGCGATCTCCACGTGATTCTTGTTGCGGAGATCTGAGCGGCGCTACGGCCACGGCCGGTACGTACCGATGTCTTGATCTCGTATATATATTCAATCGTTCGCTGCATATATATGCATATTGGTATATATATTGTGATCAAGGTCGATTGAAACATGAACAATGCAGATTAACTAATGGCATCAGACGAAGATCGAAGTTGGATGCGCTTGCCTCGACACTCAGCGGATTGGCAGAACAATTTTCGAATTTTTTTGCAAAAATTTACGGCCTCATCAGCGCGAGGTGGATCTATTGCGTGTCCATGTAATTTGTGTCAATGCATGATCAGACATTCCACCGTGGGTCCCATTCAAATTCATTTACTCAATAGAGGGTTTGCTAATTGTTTCATCGATGCTGGTAACATTCAAGACCAAACTAATACTTCTTCTCAGGGTCCTGTGAATCAAGATGTTACTTGCGATCTCAATAATCATGATGCGGTACCTACAACTCGATGATACAACACATTTATTTGTAGAAGACGATGAAGAAGATGGTTTGGATGATAACCCCCGCTGCCACCAATACTCGATTAGAAACATTATCGGTGGCACTATACATCATGGACAAACCGAGAGATGAGGAAGAGGCGGATAAGCAGGAGAGATCTTTTTGAAACTATTAGAGCGAGCAAAGAAGGAATTGTATCCGGGATGCAAAAATGCAACGAAGGTCTCTTTTATTGTGGAGCTTTTTTAGATAAAGTGCATGTATGGCTTAAGTAACGCGTCATTGGAGGCCATACTTAAGCTCTTTGGAAAGGTTCTCCCTGACCGGCATTGTATTCCCGACTCCTTGGATAAAGTGCAAAGGGTGATTCGAGACACTGGGCTTGGACTATGTCAAGATACACGCATGCCAAAATGATTGTGTGTTATTTTTTGATAAATACGCAAATCGGGAAACATGTCCCATTTGTAAGGAGTCAAGGTGGAAAGTTGTAGATAAAACCTCGATAATAATTGCGGTGCGGTGGGTGCTACTTCGTTAAGAAGCGGTTACCGATTAAGATCCTACGCTACTTTCCTCTTATTCCTCGGCTTCAAAGAATGTATATGTCAAAGCAAATGTCAAAGGATATGCGGTGGCACAAGAATGAATTGGTGAATGATGGGAAAATGCGTCACCCTGCTCGACTCAAAGGCATGGAAGCACGTGGATTCGAGTTTAAATGGTTTTCGAAGGAGGAGGTCGTAACGTTAGGCTGGGTCTTGCTTCTGATGGGTTCAATCCCTTTGGCATGCAAAGTCTTACGTATTCCATTTGGCCTGTCATCCTGGTTCCTTACAATTTGCCTCCATGGTGTGTCAGAAACAATCTAAATGGATTTTGTCAATGTTGATTCCTGGTCCAAAATCTCCTGGAATGGATATTGATGTATATTTGAGGCCCCTGTTACTGGAGCTCAAGGAGCTTTGGAATAATGGTGTTAAAACAAGAGATGCAGGGACTAAGAAGAATTTTAGATTGCGTGCTATACTTCTTTGGACAATTAATGACTTCCCGGCCTATGCTATGTTGTCCGGTTGGAGCACTAAAGGAAAGTTTGCATGTCCATACCGCCACAAACATACTGAGTATTTGTGGTTGAAACATGGGCGGAAGCCCTGCTACATGGCACATCGACGTTTTTGGCCCCTGACCATCCATGGCGCAACAATGCGGTCAGCTTCAACAACAAGGTCGAAACCAGGGAGGCACCAGAACCACTATCTGGTGCACAGGTACTTGAGCAGTATTCTACTTTTGAACAAGTAGAATTTGGAAAGACATTGTTATAAAAAAAGGAAGCGTGACGAAGACAACAGATGGCACAACTGGAGGAAGAAGAGTTTTTTTTGAGCTCCCTTACTGGTCTTCTTTGCTCATCAGGCATAATTTGGACATGATGCACATTGAGAAAAATATATGCGAGAGCATAATATGCACTCTGCTTAAGTTGGATGGCAAATGTAAGGACGGGGAGAATGCTCGGCTTGACATGGAGCATCTACGGATACGACCAGATCAGCACCCGGTGATTAAAGATGATAAGTATACCTGTTGTCATTGGATTGATTCAGCTTAGTAATTTCTTCGATGCACTATGTTCAAAGGAGTTGGTGGAATCAGAATTGGACAGGCTTAGCTGTTCAATTAGGGAGGCTGTTTGTCGACTTGAGATGATATTCCCACCTGCATTTTTTGATATCATGATCCATTTGCTCGTTCATCTAGTCGA
This sequence comes from Cenchrus americanus, assembly GCA_947561735.1. NCBI lineage: Eukaryota > Viridiplantae > Streptophyta > Magnoliopsida > Poales > Poaceae > Cenchrus > Cenchrus americanus. The sequence goes on along the minus strand of OX387245.1, from coordinate 91,164,008 downwards.
AGAAGCTAAACTTGGGGGGCCAGTGTGTTACGGATGGATGTACCCGGTGGAACGGTACCTACGCACTTGTGAAAGGATATGTGAGGAACAAGGCTCACCCCCGAAGGTTCAATTGCCGAGGGATACATACTCGAGGAGTGCCTTACATTCTCGCTCAAGATTCTTGGACGTGGACACCAAAGACAATCGTGTTGATCGACATGAAACGTTCTTGTTAATGAGCCACCATCCGGTTTGAGCATTTTTTCGAAATGGATTACAAGAGGAGAGGACGGACGGTTGAAGAAATACCACCAAATGAGTTTCGGAAGATGAGGCACTACATAATTTGCAATTGTGATGAAGCTAGACCATATGTCGAGTAAGATGCACTACTCAACATCATTATTGCTTTTAATTTTAAATATCAAACTAATGGTAATATTCTTTTGTGTGCAGCGAGCATTTGGAAGAACTGAGGGCACATGGATCCAGAAATCTTGATAAGCGACATGAGGCTCAACTCGTAAGATGGTTCGAAACCAAGATCACAGGTTTACATGCTAGAGGGGAAGTAAGTTCAGATTTGTTTGCACTTGCTCAAGGACCGGCGAGCGTGAAGCCCAGCGAGCGGGAGCCCGATGGGCCGGCCAGCCCAACAAGCCCGGAGGTTAGTAGAGAGGAAGCAGTGTTCAGTGGAGTTCGGGATGGCAAGCACGCCTCGCCTTTTAAGTTGTGGTGCGCCCGCTTGAGGTAGCGGTGTGGCACTAAAGATTATGCTGATGTGCTGCTGTGCAGCGCTTCCCACACACCGAGAAGTAATAAGGACAAATGGGCCGGCCCAATCTCGGACTGCAATCCTTTTCTAACAAAAGGGCACATTGATAATTTGCATATGTGCTGTTGCTTTTAATATGTTGATATAGAAAATAAAAAATTGACTCACAAATGATACAAATTAATCTTTAGTAAATCAACAAATAATTAGAGTAATATGGAAATTATCTGTCAAAATTGCCCAAATAAACAAGGCCTCTTAGTTTCAATCCATCACTGAATTACTACTAATATGTACACATATACTTGTTCCGAAAACCAAGAAATTCTACTTGCTACTGTTGGTTAGTACATTAGTTACATGATTCTACAAATTAGCATCTGGCAGAAATCGGTAACCATGCTTGATCTCAAGCTGGTTAGCAATCTCAAACGACAGAAATGCATCCTTGGAGGCGTATTTCACCTGCCATTCGTGCAACACCCTCAAACCCCAAAGCCTGTGGTTCACATTTCTGTCCTTGTACAGAGGTAGCTCTAGTACTCTATTTCCAATCTTCTCCAGTGACGACCTGTAACCATTTCGGTACAGATGGCTATACTTCTCATCAACGTCAGAAACAATCAGTTGAAGGTCTTTTCAATTAGAAATCTTGACGCTGCAGTCCTCCTGTAGGCGTTCAACATCGTTGGTGATATGCGCTCCCACAAAGATGTGGCCTTCCTCGCTGAGAAACTTGCTCAGAACATCAGGAAGCTTGTAGCCGGCATGGTGCACCTGGTAAATGAGGCAGCGCGAACCGACACACAATTGCAGCAATGCGAGCTTGTACCCTCCACTGCGAAGCTCAATCCACTCGGTGTCCAATCCAACGAGCAAACGTTCTGGAGGTGGGCTACCTTTGATTTCGTTGATGTACTCCGCCACTACTCCCGCGTCGCAAGTGACGATGGTCTTGATGCTCGGGTACCGCTCCTTGAAGAATTCAACCTCGTGCATCGTAGTTGGGGGCGGTCCCTGCTCCTCCGAAAGTCGTGGACGGACGACGGCGGGGCGCCATTTGTCCCACTCCCAGCCGCTCCGATCTCGAACGTCGGCTGGATCAACGGCGGCCTCCCACGGGTTCAGGGCGACACGCTTGCCACCCTGCAGTCCCAAACCAAGAAAACAAAGTTCCGAATCTTCAACCTCGTGACAAATCCACGACTAGAAACTCATTGTGCCTTGCAGGACTAACCTTCGAAGCGACGCTCTCTGCTGACGCGGCCGGGATTGCTCCGCCCGCATCACCTAGGTTACTGTAGAGGCCGGCGGCGGCGGTTGCCTCTACGGCATCCCCCTTCATTTGTGGGGCGCCGCCGTCACCCGATGCGTCGCTTCGGGTCATCGCCGCCGTTTGGAGGTCGCTTGCGATGGCGGTTGACGAGATTGCAAGCTTCGGGGGGGTCGTCGGCAATGACGGAAGGCAAGAAAACCCCTTCTCCTTCGATGCGACAGTGGGAGGGGGTGGGGCGGGGTAGGGAAGTGGCTAAACTAGTATATTCTATGCTGTCGTTTCGGCTTCATATACAGGTCAAATCGACGTGGTGGTTGCCGAAGCAATGGGCATGGCAAGATTTGAAGACAACCGGCAAGACGAAGGGGCGGCGGTTCCTAATTAACCTTGCTACACGCACGCGCGCCCGGGGAGTCGTCGTGCGGCCGCAACGCTTCACCTCGCTTTGGATAGTTGCATGCAAAATCACACTAAGGGTTTGATGTCCGAAAAGGTTTGCGAAAAGCTCGTATCGCAAAGTAGATCCAAACTATGTATTTAGTTTTAGATTTCATCTACATTTACTACTCCATGAAGGTGCACCATTAATTACAAGTATTAAAGTAAGTTATTTTCAAAACTACTTTCAAAATCTGTAGCTAAATATGGATTAAGTAGGTTCATTAGATTCGTCACACAAAGTTACACTTACACGTGAAAAGGTTTTACAAATAAATTATATTTAGTGTTCCATTTATGAAGGATTCTTGGGGCTAATTTTATTTAGATGCGAACGGAAAAAGGAACGCAGCGCTGCGCCTCGCGATCTCCCACGTGTTTAGTCCTACGTACACTACTCGAGTACCCTGGACGCCTGTTCAACGAAGCTCCTAGCCTCCTACTGAGCACGCGTCAGGGGCTGTGACGGGTGACAAGACGGCACGGGGGGGGGGGGGGGGGCGGAGTTTGCTTCGTACACCCGCCACGCCCACCCCGATGCACTGAACAAAAATCACAAGGCCACAAACAAGGAACAATGTGAAGTTCGATTTCCTCGGCCACGAGGGGCCGGTACAGATTAATCTTAGAAAGGTGAGTTATAGGCCGCCAATGTCGGCGGCGGCGCCGTCGCGAAGCACGCCGTCGATGTCAACCCCCGCGGCGGCGGCATCGGCCGCAATGGGGAAGTGCGGCGCGTAGTGCGGTGCCGATCCGGCGGTACCGGCCACTCCGGCTGCCGCATCCGCCAAGGGAAAGTCGACTTGAATGTTCGCCGTCGCGAGCGCGCGGGCGGCTCCCCGGCACGCACCGCACGCACCACCTCCGGACACGCCTTGGGAGCGCGCGAAGACGGTCGGGCGGCGGCCCGGAGCCCCGGGCCGACCACCGCGACGGCGACCTCCGCCGCGCGCGCGTAAGTTCATCGTGGCGATCCTCCAGATCGTTCAGGCGGCGGCGCAGCTCCTCCGCCTGCTCGCGGCGGAAAGACGCCTCCGCCTCCTCGGCTGACGCAAGAAACAATGGCGACGAGTCAAACAAGAGCCTAGTGGGCGGCGTGCACTGGCGGAATACAGGAACTCACCAAAGCAGCGGGCCTCCACATCGGCCTTGGCGCTGCGAACTTCAGCTGTATCCGTCTCAGCCGCTTGAAGGGCGGTATGCATCGCATCCCGGGTCCCCTCCAGGTCCTGTACCTTGCGCAGCGTGACGTCTAGACGACGCCGCGTCCTCGCCAGTTCCTCTGCCGATTCCCGGGCCTCCTGACCAACGGGGGCGTCGCCCCGAGACGAGGAAGAAGACAAGCTCCAGGATTCCGACGACGAAGATCCACCGGACGGAGGCGCCGTGCCGGCTAAAGGACCTGGGCCATATGTCGCACTAGGAAACAGAAGAAGAATGACAGCATCAGATCCTCGGCGAGCACAGGAAATTATGGAGACAGGAAGACACTCACCCCCGGCAAGAAATCAACCAACGGAGACGCGGCGGGACCGACGGCGACGAACCCCCAGGGGCCTCTTCTGCGGGGCGCTTCTCTCCGGCCATAGCTGCGCGTAGGGGGTCGAGGGGGGAGACGAGCGGCTACTCAAGATCGACGAGAGCGGCGCGGTGTAAAGGAGCAGGATTGGAAAACACAGCAAGGCCCCGCGGTTATATAACTCGCGTCGGGGCAATTGCATTCGTACCACTGCCGTGTGGGGCCCACAGATCAATGACTAAAAGGCAGAATATCCCATTGCAGGGACGCGACCCCACTCACTCGGCGGGGTGGGGCGGTTACCAAGGGTCAATGACGGGTCTACCCAGCCACTTGTTGGCCCACAAATCAATCTTTAACGGAAATTTGACTCTGGGTGACCCCATCCGTGGACGAGTTGCGGGACCCACTGTCGATAGGATTGTTGCGCCAAACTATCGGCTCGAACCCGCGAGAGATTTCCCCATTGGACGAGTTGTGGGCCCCACTGTCGGCGCCCAGTTGGGATGTGTTCTTGAGTTGTTCATGTTCATAATGAACTTGATCATTTGTATCGTTTAATAATAACTTCAAAGTTGTTTATATTTGTCAAATGACGTCTAAATCAAAAAAAAATTTTCCTACATGCTTATGACAACATAATCTAGATCATGGTGTCCACTGCATATCGTGTCACAGCGTCTGAGCAATCATAATTTAAAAATAGAACATTTCATAACTAGATTCAAGATTTTCAATCAGTAGACGACGTCAATTTGAAATGAGATGAATACCAAAGTTTCATAGCTCGTCGAGATGAACAATCTTTATATTGGTTGGATTCTCATTTGAAGAAGTGGTCCTACACATTGTTCGTTAATCCTAGGTTCACTCTCATTGTTTAAGAAACTTGGTCGGAGACATGTCATTTTTGTTCTACGTGATCGTACCCCTTCTTCAAATGAGAATCCAACCAATATAAAGATTCTTCATCTCGACGAGCTATGAAACTTTGGTATTCATTTCATTTCAAATTGACGTCGTCTACTGTTTGAAAATCTTGAATCTAGTTATGAAATGTTCTATTTTTAAATTATTATTGCTCAGATGCTGTGACACGATATGGAGTGGACACCATGATCTAGATTATGTTGTCATAAGAATGTAGGAAAAAAAATTTCCTGATTTGGACGTCATTTGACAAATATAAACAACTTTGAAGTTATGATTAAACGATACAAATGATCAAGTTCATTATGAACATGAACAACTCAAGAACACATCCCAATGCGGGCGCCGACAGTGGGGCCCACAACTCTGTCCAATGGGGAAATCTCTCGCGGGTTCAGGCCGACAGTTTGGCGCAACAATCCTACAGGTGGGTCCCGCAACTCCGTCCACAGATGGGGTCACCCAGAGTCAAATTTCCGTAAAGACTGATTTGTGGGCCAACAAGTGCCTGGGTACACCCGTCATTGACCCTGTGATTCTGTGTCCTCCCTATGAAAGTGCAGTTTCCTTAAAACCCAATGAACCCTGCGACCCCCCAAATTCAATCTACAACATGATCTGGAGGCGGCGGTTCTTTTCCATCTCCCCTCATCCTCGCCGGGGATAACAGCGTCGCACATCCAATTACCCACCGCGCGTGACGAACTGCAACCACTCCATGGAAAAGATCTCCGTGGCTCGCTACGAGGCGTCGTCGAGGCTGCTGGAACTGCCGACGGAGCTGACGATTGACATCGTCTCCCGCGTCGCTGCGCAGTCAGAGGATGCCATTGTGGATCTCCGCAACCTACGCGCAACATGCAAGGCAATGTGCGTGGTGGGCGGCACCGCCACGGTCGGACGACGCCTAGCCCTGAAACGCGTCCTGCGGCAACGATTCTACCTCGGCCACGAGTATCGCGCGGCGCTCGTCAACACACTGGCCAACGTCGGCAACCCGGAGGCCTTGTTCCAGAGCGGCTTGCGCCGCGCAGTACTTGGGAACACACGTGGCGTCATCACGCCATGCCTCGACCAGCTACGGCGCGCCGCAGAGGCGGGTCACAAGGAATCGATGTACGCCCTCTCCCTCTTCCTCTACAGACCCAACAGCAGCGAGGCCGCCGACGACGAGGCCAGGCGGCTCTTGCGCTTGGTCGAGGCACCCCAAGAGGGGGCGACGGTGCTTCCTTGGATAAATTTGACTTGCACAAAACGCCGCTCCAGGATCATTGCGTCGACGTGGGACTACCTGCTTACAGATGCGAATGCGATGGTCGTGTCGCCGGTGCCGGCGCCCGTACCTCGCCACGACGATTTGCAGTGTGCAGGTCGCGGGTGTGGCGACCACGCAGGATGGCATGCTTGGTACTCGTGGTGTAGGTTCTGCAGCGAGGAGTGTAGGATCCGAAACGAGTGTGATTGGTTCTTCTACACACTCAAGGAAGCGTTAATGATCTGAAAGAAGGTATAAAAGTTGTGATTGCTGATATTTCTTGATAAATTTGTTCCACACATGATGCACCCTAAAAGACATTCTGGATTTCAGTGTACATGTTTGCATTCTTTCTTGTTTTTTACAAGTTCGGTCGATTGCTAAACATTGTTTCAAGGTGCACGGGATTTCGGTTATCATTTGTTCGACGAGTTCGTTTAATGCTTTCTTCATTTCGGGAAATTTATCCGCCACTGACAAGGGACCTTGCGAGAGAGGCTGCGGCGTCATTTCGGTCACATCTTTGAAGAAATCCAGCTAATAAACACAAAGCATGTCTCTCAAGTTGTGTCTTTCGACTATGTATGTGTCTTTACAATTGTGTCCTTGTAGAGCATGTTTTTGATGATCCTTAGTTGGTGTGGTGTCAACGTGACTCGGGTAGCTAGCCTGTGTAAACTCAGTTGTCATAAATCTTACCCATTGCTACCCGATCTTTATGTTTGTTACACATATTTGTGTGATGCATGTTACTCTGGTACAAATTTGATAAAGGGTTTATGGTAGTCTACTAAAGTTTATACAAATATGACATTCGTAAATTTACTCTGACCACATCAAAAAATGTGTAACCAATATACAATAACTTTGTGGTAAACAAGAAATAAACTTTGTGGGATCCACCCGTCAGCTGGCCACACCAAAACGCATCCCTCAAATACGCCAACCATTCAGAAAAAATGGGTAGCCAGCGATTTGGAATGTGGCGCCAGTTTTTTCCCATCCGAATTATTTAACTTTCGCCCAAACTACCGCGCAACCATGACTGGGGCCACCACGCCAGGTTACAAGAGTAAAAAGTCGTGCGTCTTTACTTTCCCTCCTGAATCCCCTCGCAAAACAAATCTACAACTCGGTCAGTTAGGGGCCGGGTAGACGATACGACAACCGCCGCCGCCACCAAGCTGCTTCTCGCCGCGCGTACACGAGGATGCCGTCGTCGAGGGAGCCGGCAAGGGTGACCCCTACGTCCTCTGAAGCGCAGCGCACACCGTCGTTAGCCATGCTACCTAGAATGTTCACAACCCCTGGTGCGGCGATTGGTGAACCTACCGCCACCATGGCCCCCAGGCCTAGGGCGACGGGGGCTCTCTTTGGGTCATCATCACCTTCGGGCGACGATGAAGCACGCGTCGACGTGGACATAGATGCAGACCTTGATGTTTTACCTTCATCTCAGGACGAGACGACCGAGGCCAGGTACGCTGTATCGTGGTTCCATCTTCCCCTCGTTCGTACTGCATCCAACATCTCATGCATCTGTGCACGCACTGGTACCCTAGATTTCATGCATTTGATCACGCGATTTGCACACCAAATTTCTTCACATGTTATTGATATGACATCCAATAAATGCGCAGATCATTAGATGATTAGTCTTGGACCGTATATATGATTGAGAAGGGTATAGATGGGGAGCCAGATACAACACATACTTGTCACCCTCGTGGTTCACAAATCAACCTACAAACCATAAACAACCCGAAACAAAGCGGGGTACAGGATGAGGGACATTGTTTACTACAAGACTAGAATTCCTGACTCTACTGCGGAAGAACCACTCACTGAGATCGACTACGACGTCGACGTAGAAAGAATGAAACAGATTCACGAGGAGGAGATGGTGATCAGATTAGTTATCTCCAGAGAGCCAATACCTATAAACCATACCATGGCCATAACACCTTTGAAATCTAAAAGTGCTTACATACATGCTGATGATGAAGAAGAAGTAGAAGAACGTGACTTAGATGAATACAAACTTTGGCTAGCTGATTTGCATCAAGAAAAGAAAGCCTTGGGTAAGATATGCTTCAGCCAAATATTTGTGTACTTATCCTCTTGAATTTGCATGTTCAGACACATGAATGAAATTAATTATGGATTATATTTCAGAATTAAAAGACATTTTCAGGGATGACACAATCGATACATACGAGAGAATACCGAATGTTGCGGGACTACTTGAAGACATCGGTAATATCCCTCTCCTAATTTGCAAGCAAATTACCATTTTTTGTCGGACTACAAAATATGATCGGTCATCATATGCCACTAAATTCTGCGAACGGTACGTGGACCCCACCTTCATTTTGCAACACGGGAATGAAATGAACCCAACACTCGCGGTGCGGCCTCCATCTCATGCTCGGCGTTGGAAACAACGGGAGCAAGGATGCGGTAACATGTGTTCCATAGAAATTACTGTCCGTGCATACAATTATTTTTTGGGTATTATCACATGCATGTTGTTCGCATGGAATAGGCTCACAAAAAGTTAAGAAAAGAGGACGCGGTCCGTAAGAGCATTGACGGTAATCGCCAAGAGAATCAAGGAGGGCAAGCGAGCGGTTAGACATTCAATTCTCTAAACATGGAGGACCGGTAGGTGATAACTACCGCTCATTCGTTGATGAAGTGGTCATGTATACAAGGAAAAGGGCTCCTATCATTGGAGTGAAATCATGGAAAAATGTTAGGGAAGAAGTCAAAAACACAATAGCAAGCGATGTATTGGTAATAATAGACTTTGCTTTTCGGTACAATTCAAATAAAAACTAACATATCAACTCACACAATATTTGAATGCTATTGTGATTATATAACGAGCAAAGTGGGACATGGAGGATAATCTTTGAATCAAGGGAAAAGATATGGGCCATTGCTATGGAGCGTTACAAAGGATGGCGTTCAACTTTCGGTGCTACGGCCAAGACATACAACGACTACCACCGGAAAATGTTACATAAGCCTACGAATTAGATATTGTTGAATGGCACTATCCGTTGAAGTATTTCGATCATTGCTAAATTCAAGGTTTGTTCCACATTGTTAATTACGATTTACGACCACTACATTTTTCATTCAAATGGCGATGTCTGAGTCTTTAAGATTTTTGTTCATAACTGTACATTGTATAGGAAAGGAGCACACAAAATTCTGCGATTCGATGCCAACAAATGACAAGACATTTGTCAGGCGCTAAGCCTTATTCTCAGCGCAGCTATGAGAAGGTAATAACTGGACAAGCACATCTCCAATGTGTCTTGCAGGATGAAGAACATTAATTTGTTATTTTCTTGTCATAATAGAGAGACCAAGAAACTGGTGAAGAGCCCGATGATATGGAACTTTGGTGGATAACTCACACTAACCAGGGGTCTTGGACAGACGAACAATCTAAAAATGTCTAGCTGAGTTCTCAATGAATTAGTACATACATTACTATACATAGGCTTATGCAACTATAGAATGCAACCAATCTCTTGTTCAACTAACTCCTCCACTCGTGCCTTGCAAATGTTAGGACACCGCAAGCGGCGTTATTGCCGAGGCGGAATCAAATGCGGACAACAACTTTGTTTCCCAAAAGGAAAAAACGAGATGTTCCAAAAAGCCTACAAAGAAGTCACGAAGTGCAAATCAACCAAGTTGCATGGAAACGGGTACACGGCAAAAAACCCAACTAGAAGGCAAAGTTGCTCAATGCGGAGCGCGAGGAACAAATTCGTAGGGAAGAGCTACGGCATGAGGAACACGTCGAGCTCATGGACGCATTTGGGCGGCTACAAGAAAAAATGTCGGGATGGGAAGAAGAAAGGGAAGCGAAAGGAGAGAACATGCACGCCAACTTGAAGAAAGTTAAAAGAGAAGGCGAGCGGATCTACAACGGCTTAGGCAAGAGTTCCTATCAATGTTGCAAGCATCAAATGGACGGTCACAAGTTCCACAGTACTTGGTCAAGCTATTTGCATGAATGGGTTTCTTTCCTTGGGTTCTATATATGAATGTTTGTATCCTTTGGTAGGTTGACCAGCCAATATCCGTGCAACCAAGCCCAAGCAACAATGTCAGCGAATCCGCCGACGTGGCGGCGGTTGCATCAATCACCCAAGCAAAACAACCTTGTCGGCTGAATCCGCGAGACAATGTGGCGGCGGAACCATCAATTCCTACATGCGGGAATGTACAACCGGACTCTAGGAATGTGCTCTCGTGTACTCGAGTTGTTCTCGAATTCACAACTTTTTACTAGTACATATCATCAGTCACTGATGAAATTACGCCTAATCTTGTCCTTCCAAATGATTGGTTCATAGGAGAAGGAATCTGAAGAAGTTCGAAAACAAGTATTACGCAAAACCAGAAGCACTAAAGGTGGTGTTAACAATCCTGAAACACAATCCACCGTTAGACAAATTTCTTCTCAACAGCTACAGGTACAAGTTGCACAAAGGAGACGACAAAGCACCAAAAAGACATGAGGTGAAGCTTTTTTCAACAACTCTTACTGCTGTGAATGTAATTCGTGTTTCAGTTGTCAAAGTGTGTTTGTGGTTGTGCTAATTATTTGATGTCATTATGCTATTTTTATGAATCACAATCAATCTTTGGTTTGCTATATGTTGTTGTTTCACAAATTCCAATATTAGAGATTAATTGATGCTAGCTTAAAAATTTTGTTGATTCTTTACGGGTGATGCGACCTCCTTGCATTGAATCCCCCTTTGCTTGATCAAGTGTTGGGATCATCTCCAAGTCACAATTGGCGAGACCAAGTTCTTCATGTCCTAGCAAATTTGTCTACTATGTGTTGAAACAATGTCCTGTGCCAAACTTTTCAGTATTTAAGTACTTCATGAGTCATGTAATTAACTCAGTGGATGGTTCAATGTTGGTTAATTAACTATAGATGCATTGTTATATTTATCAGTTGATGTTAATTAATGTTGCAATTACTGCTGCTACATAAATGAGCGTGGCAGAATACACCATACGTTGCAAATGATAAATCATGATATCACAACCAGTGTTTTTTGTTGCCAAAAATTAGCGTGGCAATAGTAAGGTGCACTTGTAGCACCCCTAATACGAACGTGGTAATAAGAAATTCAACTTGTAGTGACACAAAAGGAACGTGGCAATAGATAGTGTACTTGTAGCAACCCTTAATAGGAACGTGGTAATAAGAAGTTCAACTTGTAGCAACACAAAATGAGTGTGGCAATAGATAGTGCACTTGTAGCAACTCTAATAGAAACGTTGTAATAAAGACTTTAACTTATGGCAACCAACCAAATTTCGAAGCAATAATAGAGGACCACATATTACAACCAATCAAATTACGTGGCAATAGAGGATACCACCTAAAGCAACGTAACCAATATCGTGGCATCGAGACAATGCTACCTATCACATCGAAATCAACTTTTGTGGCAATAGAGGAGACCACCTATAGCAACTAACCAATTTCGTGGCATCAGACAATACTACATATTGCAACCAAATTACTTTCGTGGTAATAGACGAGGTTCAACCAATAGCAACCAAAGTCAGTGCGTAGCAATACTATAACTTGCAACGAAACAGAAACGTTGCAATTGCACATTTGGCAACACCACAGATGTGTCGCAATAGTACACTTTGCAACCAGAACAAGCGTTGTAAAAAAACCTAATTGCAACGTTGCGTTACGTTGCAACAAAAAAACTTTGGCAACCACTAGATGGACAACGACGCAATACCCTAATGCAACGCGGCCTTTCGCATCCCATGGCCCACGGAATAATTTGGTTGCAATTGTGTCTATTGCAACCAAATATGGCATATTGCAACACATTTTGTGCGTTGCATTAGGGGGAAAATCTAGTAGTGCTTCCTTGGATCCATTCAATACGCTGTGTCCATCATAGGTCTAGTCATGAATATCTTCGCGTAGTGACAGTACGAGAGGAGGGAAAGGGCGAAACCGTGGTCACAACCCCGATAGATTAGATTGGTTTTCATGTCTTTAAGCGATTGCATGCTCTAGTATCGTAGACCCATGGGCTAGTGTCTTTTATCTTGATATCTTAATCAATCTCTCTAGTGTAGTTTAGTTGTTTTCTAGTTTAATCGTAGTTAGGGTTTTAGTAGCTAGTGCGTAGTAGTAGATTGAACGCTTGTAATACCCTTGCTCCGCGGATTGACAAGAACCTCGCGAATCCCGTGGTGAAAAAGGTGTGGGGTTCGTATGCTTGCGGATCGTAGAGGGATACGTCTTTTATCTGTCAACACCAGTGGAGTAAGTAGTCTCAGATAACGGTGAGAGGCCAACAATCGATTGGTTTATAACCTTGCAAGGTAGACCTAAACAGACGATGGGATGCCCCCACTAGGACAACCACCAAGCGGTTCCCAAAACTCTTCGGATCGGGATCGAATCTTACAGTCTTTTGTACAGGCTATCCGGTATACCCCGCGAGGCACCCGGACTCGCCATGCACCACCGGTAGCTAGCCGTGGGACGCATCCCAAGATGAGTAATAGTAAGATCCCTCACCGCGTCATTAAGGTACTAGGCTTACCGGTCCCATTCCCAACAACTGCTTAGTACATTCAAACACTTAACCCACGAAAGCCATTGGACCGGAGCCCACATCGCATGCTCTTATCACATGAGTAATCCATTTAAGGAGATCTTATGATTCCAACATAAGAACCTATTCTTGCGAGTGACATCATCACTCGACTTGTAACGGTCCTATAGCGTAGCAGCTATCGACCTACAATACTAGTAAAGGACAAAGGTACCTAGGGATCATGCATCTAGGGTTTCATATCAACTCCTGAACGTAAATGCACAATCATCCATAGATAGTTGCATAATAATTCTGAAATACTGGGTCAATTGCACCGGGGCTTGCCTTCGTCAGTAGGGTTAGCCTGAGTACCCTCGGTGTCTTCGATCACTTCCACGTACTGCAGTTCAGCTTCAGCTCCTCCTTCCTTGGCTTTCGGCACGAGCGAGTAGTCACCGTCAGGAAGATCTACACAGAATGCAATGCAGGGTTCAAATAGATTAATTATTTTGTCCAACTCTGGTTGGCCATATTCACCTTAACAAATAATTGATTATTAATTCTTTTTCGTTAAGATTACTATAGTCATGGGTTTATTCCTTTAATACATACTTCATGAATGTTTTCTTTTATAAGTGTTATTTCATGTGAAGATTTATTATTCCACCTTTCACTAGTAAAGGTGTGCCCAAAAGATAATTAACTCCATTTAATTTCTTAAACAGCAAGAGGGTGTACTTATATTTCCTAAATAAGCTCTGCAACTAGATTAGAAAGGGTTATAAGGAAAAGGAGGACATTTTCCGATTTATCAAAACATTAAGCCAATACTTGCCTCCAAAGCTTTTATCCAAACAATAAATCATTAAAATTCAGTGGAGGGTTTCTTAAGCACCAACACACCTACATCAAGCCACTAAACACACATCATGCTTGGAGAAGCTAGAAATAATATACCAAAATCAACAAAAACTAGCTACAAGCAAGATAATTGCATACAAAAAGTAAGCGTCCAATTGATCCAAACTTTCTTACACATGCTCTCTAGTCCAAAACTAACCTAGGCATGCAGCAAATACATTTAGAACTACCACTGATCTGGAGTTATACATTTACAAAGAAAATCAAGCATATATCAAGAATAAATATTTATGTTAATCATGAAATTATGATTAATTGACCAGAGGTGTATCTTGACATAAAGAGACCACATGCAGAAGTTGGGCGCAAAAACATAATTATTTTTTAGCTACAAAAACCATCTAGACAGATTCTGCATAAATGGAAAATAATTCATATAAAAAGATTTACATCATAACTTTGTGCAATTTTTGGTTCAGGAGCTAGTCATAACATGCCGCGCAACATATCCAAAAATTAGCTACAACGGACTCATGGATTTTGAGATATCACAGATCTAGGTTTTTCACATTTCTATTTTTCATGCAACAATTATCAGAAAACAGGCTAGACAAGTTTAACAAAAGTTGTAGTACTCTTCACCAGGAGTCTAGCAAAATTGAGTTTGCATTTTTACAATTTTTCTACGATTTTCTAGGGAATTTAAAAGATTCAGCAATACAATACTATTGAAGATTCATTTCACAGCAAGGCCCCTAGAACTTTTCAAACCTCACAGATACACCCTTCCTTTGCACAAAATACCCTGGAAAGATTTGGGGGCTTCAATTGGGTCCCTAGACCAATTGGGCGGCGTGGCCGGCTGGAATGACGACGGCGTGACCACGGAGATAAGACCGTGGTATGTCGGCCTCGGCCAGTGCGCGTACGGCGGGGCGTCGCCGATGGACTGGCGGTCCGTGGCATGCACCGGGCCGGTACGGCGCGGGTGACGGCGCACGTGGCCCCGAGAAGACTCGAGGAGCCTCGGGATGCGGGGCATGGGGAAGACGCGGCCTCGGTCGGCGGGTGGACTCGGGCGGCGCGCGGGCACGGACGGCGAGGTGGCCGGCGTGCGGGCGCGGCGCACGGCGCGTGCGACGTCGCGGCGGTGCGGCGCACTGGCCGACAACGTGTCGGTGTGACTGTGTTTGAACCCGAAAAACAATAAATTTTTTAATAGAAGTGCACAAAACTTTGAATACGAAAGTTGTAGATCTCACTACCCCTACAACTTTCACAAAGTCCATAAGTGTTTTTCTCAACAAATTTTGCATAAAATGCACCCAAAGTTCGAATGCCATTCTGTGTCCATGAGGAGGAGGTGCTGGCAGTTGACCAAGATTTCCACCCTTTTCCACTCAAAATTGGAAATGCCATCCTACATGAAAGTTGTGTCCCTCGACAAACTGGACAACTTTCATATTGGTAGAGTTTGAAGTGTTTAAATGAAAGTAGGAGAATGCGACAAAAGTTCCGGCAGACATTCAAGGTCACTAGTGTTTAGTAGGGTTTTACCATGCATTTGACCATAGTTTGATCACACATGTGTATGGACTTGATCAATAGGTCATTAGGGTTGGTTGGTGAGGTTTTCGAGGTGATGACCCAGGTTGACCTAGGTTTGACCAATGTCAGCTGGTTTGACTCGGCTGATTCGACCATTAGCGTTAAAGACGCTAATTAAAACTTGAGGCGTCACAACGACTTCGCGACGTCTCGCGTGAAAATGTTTGGGGGAACGGTGATTCGCCCCGATGCAATCTTCGCGAGTTCGTCTGCCTCCTCATTGTACTTGCGAGGGATGTGGTTGAGCTCGATGCCATAGAAATTGTCCTCGAGGGCATGCACGGCATTGCAGTATGCTTCCATTTTCTTGTCGTGGCAGCTCGCATTTGAGGACCATGTGTGGTTCGAGGACCGGTGGATGGTCGCTTCCTTGTGTGATGAGTGATTGACAACGTTGTGTGGACTGATTCTTGGCTAAGTATTGCAGGTGTAGGCTGCGGCTTGACTGGTGTTGGTGTAGGTGAAGAACAAGCGTGAAAGGTCATAGCCGGTGAGGCCTCCAAGTGTGGAGAAGACAAGTAGGCTTCGTTCGAGGGACCCGGTGGCCAGCAGGGTCGAGTGCGGGCCGCATGGAGGCATGAACAGCAAGATGAAGTCATGGACAGTTTCTTGGTTGAGCCGGGACTACGTGGGAGTCGAGTCATGAGTGGCGATTGGCGGAGGCTACACCGAGTTCGCGAGGTTTCCAGTGGTTCACCAGAAAACCACTGGGTTCCTTGGTTGATCTACAAAGCCAAGACCGAAGAACCGAAGACGGTCTTCGCTGCGGCTCCGGACCGGTCGACCGGTGGGTCGACCGGTCCCGGCCGGGGTATGCCGGTCGGCCGGTGAGGAGCACCGGTCCCCGGCCGTGTGTGACGATGCAGTCCGGAATCTTCGAAGCGGAGGACACGCGTCAGGATCGCATGGCTTGCGTCAAGGCTAAGCAGGGTGCGGTCGCCGGGCATCCGTCCGATGGAGAAAATCTGAAGACTTCCAAAACCGCGCTTGAGGGGCTTGTATCCCTAGTTATTAACTAAGGGTATTTTAGACTTTCAGTTGCCTCCATATAACCCATGAGGTGAGAGGATGGCAGCCATCTCTTGGAACCCTAGTTCATTTGCTTTCCTATTTTCCCTTCCTATTTTCTTAGGATTTCCATAGGACTAGCTTGAGAGCTTCATGGTGAGATTTTGTGAGAGGGTTGGATGATCGAGCGGCAAGCTAGACCTTGTATGAACCTCCTTGATATGTATAGATGATTCGGCGTGGTTCCTCAAGGCTTTGTTGTGTTGTTCCCGGTTGATCTTGGTGGTGATTTTCGGAGCCCTCTCTTGGTGGTTTTCTTGGTGTGTTTTCGGGACCTTGCTCTTGGGGATTTGATGGGGGACATTCGTGTGAACCCTTCTGAATGTCCGATTAGGCGACCAAAGAGGGGGGACTGAATGGGAGCCGATAACACTCCTAGCAAAGAACTCCGAGTAAGAACTCCTAGCAACCGGCACGAAAATGACCCGAAATTACACCCAAACACTCCTCTGACTAAGGCGAACAAACTCATAGAGGAAAATCTGGTGAAATCAAAACTTCGACCTGGAAGGCCCAGGGCGGTTAGACCGCCCCTCCAGGCGGTTAGACCGCCCCTTCTAGAAAACCTACCCGCGGGTCAAACCTCAACTTCCCATCGCCCGATCTCCCGAATCACTCCACGGATTGCAGCGAAACTTCGGGAATAGCTGGGTTACCACTTGGGCAACCTCTACCTCAAAGGAATCGACCTGAATCGCGCACAATCAAGAGGAATCGAAGAAATTGCCTCTCTAGGTCAAGAACTCGCCCAACTCGAAAAACCACCAAATCGAGTCCGATTCAAGAGAGATTTGGGGGCAAAGTCACCAACCAAAGAGGCATAAGATCCTCATATGTGACACCCACCAAAAACCTCAAGAGATCGTCCTCAAAACTCTGCCAACCAAGAGCACCGAAAAAACCACAAAGAAGGACGGGAAAAGCACTTCACAACCTTGAGGAACAACGTCGAACCATCTATACAAACCATGAAGATTCGTACAAGGTCTAGCTTGCCACCGATACATCCATCCCTCTCTCTAGATCTCACATGAAGCTCTCAAGCTAGTCCTAGGAAAAACTAGAGAAAAATGAGAACGAAAATAGAAAAACAAATGAGCTAGGGTTCCAAGAGTTGGCAGCCATCCATCCCCTCAAAGAGTATATATGGAGGCACCCAAAAGATTAAACTACCCTTACTTAATAACTAGGGATACAAGACCCTCAAGCGCGGTTTTGGAAGTCTTCAGATTTTCTCCATCAGACGGATGCCCGGCGACCGCAACCTGCTTAGCCTCGACGCAAGCCTTGCGATCCCGACGCGTGTCCTCTGCTTCGAAGCATCTCGGCGCCAGCGACCAGGGCGGTCAGACCGCCCTCCCTGGG
This sequence comes from Cenchrus americanus, assembly GCA_947561735.1. Classification (NCBI taxonomy): domain Eukaryota; kingdom Viridiplantae; phylum Streptophyta; class Magnoliopsida; order Poales; family Poaceae; genus Cenchrus; species Cenchrus americanus. The sequence continues at coordinate 91,146,311 of OX387245.1, read as the reverse complement.
CGGTTAGACCGGCCCGAGCGATCTGACCGGCCCAGGTGGTCTGACCGCCCCTCCTGGGCGGTTGAACCGTCCTGGGTGGCCGCACCTTCTCGTCGAGTCTTCGGCCTCGGTTTTGTGGCTCAACCGAGTAACCCAGTGGTTTTCTAGTGAACCACTACAAACCCCGCGAACTCGGTGTAGCCTCCGCCAATCTCCACTCATGACTTGGCTCCCACATAGTGCTGGCTCGACCTTGGTTTTGAGGCTCTACCAAGAAACCGTCCACGTCTTCATCTTGCTGTTCATGCCACCATGCGGCCCGCACTTGACCCCGCCGGCCACCGGGTCCCTCGAACAAAGCCTACTTGTCTACTCCACACCTGGAGGCCTCACCGGCGACAATCTTTTGCGCTTGTTCTTCACCTGCACCAACACGAGTCTAGCCGCAGCCTGCACCTGCAATACTTAGCCAAGAATCGGTCCACACAACGTTGTCAATCTCTCATCACACAAGGAAGCGACCATCCACCGGTCCTCGAACCACACATGGTCCTCAATCTCCCCCTTGATGAGTGCAATGACAACACCCACATAAAGTAACACGAGAGAAAAGAAAAAGAAAAAGAAACGAATAAAAAGAAACCTCAACAAGTGATCGAAAGCCAAAGAAAAGTAAGGAACAAGATCACTTGAAGAAGACAAGTCTCGGACCCCTTAGGCAAGGGCAACGGCTCGACACATCCGAGACAAAATCATGCTCAAACAAAAAGCACAAACCACCGAACCAAAACTCGAACACCACAAAGAGCTCCCCCTGCACATATGCACGCTCCCCCTGAGCCAAAGCACACTCCCCCAGAACTAATGCAGCAATGCAAACACGGGAATGCAGCAAAGAGCAAAAATCTGCTCACCATGCCCATGGCGGTTAGACCGCCTTCACAGGGCGGTTAGACCGCCTGGGGGGCGGTTAGACCGACCGACCCATGTGACCGGCTCTGCACTAAACTGCTCAAAAACTGCCCGAACCAATTGGAACACCTTACAAACACTTCCAGGTGCCCAAAACATGCACAAACTTCTCCCCCTTGTTGACAATGCATGAATCAAGGCAAAATGCGAAAAGTTTCAACATATAGCTTCTCAAATATACAAAATTTATCACAAGGAACTACACAAGTCCAAATGAGCAAGTTAGATACTCTACAGGTTCGTAATGACCTCAACTACATGATTACCAAGTTTCACGACCAATGGACAAGGCTAAAAAGGATTTGAATAATTTTTGCGAAAATTTACTCTCTCATGAGCAAAAACCTAAACAAGAGCAAAACATGTCAAAATGGCAAAGCCACACAAACTTCATGCTAGGATAACCATTCTAATCATAAGACCATCACAAACACCCACAACACCTCATGTCATGTCAAAGCCACCGAGCCATGTGCCTACTTCTATATATGATACTTCTCATTGGTAGGCATCATGCAACGGTTTAGCACCCAAAGCAAATTAAATTCAGCACAAGTGACATGAGAGCACATTTTCCAAGCATTTTACATTTCATTTTCAGATTCATATTTGGTACATGAAATGTCTTTGCGACAAAAATGAACTTATGCCCCTCCACAAGATAAGGCAAGAGGGCTAAACATTCATGATGGCAAATGAGCCTTTGGCCCCATATGATCAATAGACTAGCTATCCAACCACAAATTAAGCATAACCAAGCAACTAAAACAAGTCAAGATCATATAAAGGCATTTACACATGAGAGAGCATACATGTGACAATTTTTCAAAAACATAGCCATCGACCATGGATATAAATCAAGATCATCAAGAGCTAAGCCAAACTAACCATAGCATATCAAACTAGCTCACACAATCATATATAGCCCATCATGGTGAACAATGTATATAGGAGAAGCTTTTCATAAACAATGCATATGATACAAAATGCATGCAACCTAGGATTCAAAGATGCCTATACATCATGTCACATATGCTATGCCAAATGCAAGAAATGCAAAAAGGAAAGCTATACATATGCTACAAAGGAGCTTCCACACACCCAACTCAAGAAATCAAACACACACCAAGCTCCCCCTCCCCCGCAAACGAATGAAATTTGCTTGATCTAGGGGTTTGGTGAAAATATCGTCTAGTTGGTCATGTGTGGGTACATGGATCAAGGTTATCTTCCCTTTCTGTCACACCCTGAAATTTTCAATTTCAGGATGTGAATAGAGAGAATAATTAAATAACAGTTTTCTCATAATTTTAAAATTTTTCCAACATTTATTTTCTTTACAGGGAATATAGTATAGGAAAAATCCTTTGTTTGATTTTCCGAATTAAAACAAAGTTGTGAGTGTCGCATTCATGCCGGTGCATCTTGGTGCTTCTTGAGTGCGAAAGGTTTCAAAAATGCGTTTAGGTGCTGTTCAAACCCTTCCGAGAATTTTCTGGATTTTTCTGGAATTTATTCTCATTTTTCTAGAGCTATTCTATTTAGTAGAAGGCTCTAAAATCTTTTTCATGAGCTCTAAATGCTCTATTTGGATTGTTCATGTTTTAATCTAGCTCTGGGAATTTTCCTGAAATTTTTGGGATTTTTCAGAACATTTTTCGTGGCTCTAAGGAATTATCTAGCTATTTCTAGATTATTTTGTTTTTCACAAAAATGCTTTCTGAAAATAAAAAAAGAAAATTCCTTATCCTTTCCTTTTTCGGCCCACAGGCGGTTAAGGCCCAAGTCTTCAAAGTCTGCCGACGCCCCTCAACTCTCTGTCTCAGTTTAGTTTCAGCAGGCCGCAGCCCGGTCCGCTCCAGCCCAGCGCCCCAACCCGCCGGCCCGGGTACGAGCCCGCTCGCGAAAGCCCATCTGGGCCTAGATCCCCAACTCCCCTAGTGTCCATGGAGGACACGGCTTGCGTCGCCGCCGCCGACCTTTTCCTCGGCGTCCGTGCCGTGTACGCCAAGGGACCCGCCCCTATAAAATGCGCTGAGCCGCGCGCGCGCGCGCCCGTCCCGCCCGCGCGCGGCACCGCCGCTAGCCGCGTGAAGCCCGAGCCGCCGCGCCGCCGCGTGCGACGCCATGGAGCCAAGCTCGCCGCCGGTTCGTCCTCGATTCGCCGTCATGGGAGCAAATTGGCGCCGCCCCGAGCTCCGCGAGGCCGGCCCGCACCGCCTCCCCCACTTCCCGTCGCCGGGCGACAGCCGGAGCGTCGTCCCTACCTGGAGACCGAGTTGCCGGCCGGCCAAGCTTCGCCCCTCACCGAAAACCGGCGCCTCCCACTGACCTCCACCGCCGGTGAGCCCTCCTTGCGATTCCCTCCCTCTCTTATGCATCCCGAGCTATCCACTCAAGACCCCCGAGCTTAGGACGCCGGCGCCATCGATGGCCAGAGCCAGCGGGAGCCCCTGTCCCTGCGTGTTGAACACAAGGAAGGAGATAAGGCGACTTTGCGCTTAGCCCTCTGAGCAATGGTAAAATATCTAGATCCGTTCTGTGTCTAGTAAATCTTGCTCATAAACCCCTGTGAAAACACCACCTTTCACACATAAACCCGCCTAAAGATCTTGCAAGTGAATCCCTGAGTTTATACTCATAAATATGTATATGCCCCTGGGATTTCGCAGTAAAGTCCCTGGGAGTTTCCAATCTTCGCATCTAGGTCCTCAGATCTTTAAAGAGCCATATCTTTCTCGTTTTAACTCCGTTTTCATCCGTTCAAGTTGTGTTAGGTTCATAATAATACAAAGCACGCGTTAGTGAAATGTTTTCATCATGTTTTGTTTTCTGAAAATAAAATTAATATTAATTTTGATTAATGTCTAGTTATGCATGCCTTTTATAAATAAAAGCTATATAGATCTATACATCGTTTTTCATAATCAAATTAAATCTGATTAATGTTTCTGTCACATGTTTTGCACATAAAAGTTAATTAGATATTTATCTCGGTTTTCATAAACTAAATGTTAATTTGTTTAATAGTTAATTAATATTTTCTAAATAAAATTTGATTAGGCTTTTACATCGGCTTTTATAATAAATATTAATTTGATTAATGTCAATACCATAATGTTTTTAATAATAATATGATCTACTCGAATTACAAAGTTTCGTTTAGATTATTCATATAGTTTAGTTTTTCTAAATTAAATGTTTAATTGATTAATTCATATATGAATCTTTATAAATAAAACTTGACTAGTTCTTTACACCAGTTTTGCAAATAAAGTTTAATTCACTTTAATTCCAACATGGGGTATTTTATTGATGAAATATCCTTACATATATTTTGTTAATTAAAATAAATCCAGCTCAAAGTTTGATCTCTCATATGTGCAAATCAATTGTTAGACGTTCTTTACCTCAGTATCTCTTTTGATCAAGTCTATATGAAGTTCTGAATCTTTCTAGTGTTAGCTCAAGCTCTGTCTCAGTGTGTCTCTGTCGTAGAGCTAGCCTTCTTTCAACCTCCAGATCTTTCCAATCCAAGTACATGCCATCCTATCGTAATTGTCTTTTATGTAAGACAACTATGCTCTTTCAGTTCTTTGATCCAACCTTGTGCAGCTATCTTTCTAAGAATCTGTGTCTCTATCATCTAGCTCTTCTCTATTCATCCTAGTTCTCCTTGTAGGCTAGTCTTCCTAGATCCTAGCCCAAGGTTTCTTGTGCGCTTGATAGTTCGTTGCTACCGTTCTAGTTCGTTTCACCTTAACTTGTACGTTAGCATGTGTATCATCTGTTACTTGTTTTAACATTAAAGATGCATGTTAATCTTGACTAATTCTTATTCCAATGCCCTTATAAATAAAAAGTGATTAGGTTATAATCCGGTTTTCTTTAATCATGATGTAATTGGTTAATCTTTATTCATAACTAGTTTTTCAAAATAAAAGATGTTAGGGTTAAACATCGGTTTTCATAATAAAGTTAATATGCCTAATGACATCATAAATGCCTTTTCAATAATAAATATGTTTAGTTAGACACGCGACCTAAAGTTATTCGTTTAGATATCTCATACTTGCTTTATCTTTCTAAAGTAATTGTTACTTTTGACATAACTTCCACTCGAATGTTATAAATAAAATATGATTAGGTTTATCGCGATTTATTTAATTAAATGTAACTTTTTTAATGGTAACATAGAGTATTTCTCTGAAATATTCTTTCACATGATTTCTTAATTAAAACATGCCAAGCGTAGTCTCTTGTTGTTTGATAATAATCTCACGATAGTTCCGAGCTTAGTTCTGTTTCAGCGTTTCTTGCGCTTGCGTAACCAATAGAATCGAGCTCTATCTTAGTGTGATGTTTCTGGTACTTGCTCAATCTTATGCGACCATCTCCTCAAAGTTAACCAAGCCTTTCCCTTCCTAGCACACTTTGTGTTCTTTAGCGATCCATCTAATCGAGTCGTTTCTTTCGTGCGCTCTTTTAAAGCTTTCTTTCGATTGGTGTATTGTTTTTAGTATATGCTTGTTTGTTTGCTTTGTATGTGTTGACGCAAAAAGTGTACTCAACGCCAATCACACAGCAAGCCGAACAAAGCTGGCTTCACACGCGCAGAGAGCAAATGACGTGCCAGTCAATTTTTCCTGAAAATTAACAAAAGATAAGGTAGTTAGATATCAAAGCTTGGAACTTGCCGGGTGGTACCAGACAGTTCCATATTTACGGCTAAAGAGCCAGATGGGATAACACATAGCTATGGAAAGCTATCTGTCAAAGAACCACGACCATTCGGGAAACCGCAAAAGGGAAAAAAGAACACTGCCGAATGGATGACGTGAGCGTGACAGCGATCGGTCTTTGTATAAACAAGGGTGCACGCGCAAAGATATGACCGATCCCCATGAAGATTAACATTAAACAAAGTAAAGCACGGACATAGTCATGTATTAAACAAGCATGCATAGATCCAAAGCACTAGTCTACCGCATGTCTAGTTACTTTAAGATCCGTCGGGCACGGCATCAAACAAATCTATCCACCGCATGATACAACTTGCATGAAAGACCATACCACTTTCCACAAATAGATCTATCCACCGCATGATACAATCTAAATATGGAAAGCTAAAAGCACACATCATTTAAAACATAAACAACGTACGGGATCTACTCGTGAAGAAACATAACCGAATACGGCTGAACAGCCGATTCGGGGTCCATGAAGAAGGAACAAACATTACCACGTGAATAAATCTATCGATCGATTTGGAAATCTAATCCACTCGGATGACTAGCTCCAAAACAACCCAAAAACCTGCATCTACCGCATGATACCGGTTCTTTCAAGATTTATACAAACATAGCAAGCTTGAACCCGCAACACGTAACAACCTAGATCAATTCGGTTTCGGCCATTAGAGAACACAAGATCCACGTATTGAAACATGAAATCTACTCGAATAAGGATCATAAAAGATAAAGCCGATCCAAACCCATCTAGATTGGGCAAAGGTGTGTTACATGAATTAAAACATGAAGTAAAAACTCAAAATAACACGGGGTAACTTAATGAATCTATTGGATCTTGCCAAAACCCAATAGAGCCGATAACTAGCTTCAAGCTAGACCTTAGCCTACCGCATGGCTCATGATCTAACAAGAAACCTTCTTGAACCAAGCTTGAATCTACCGCATGACACGAAGCATGGTAACAAAACTACTTGCATCAGATCTAAATCCACCGCATGATACTAGACATGATACAAGGTTGCCAGTACTCACGGAGGTCGACGGATCGATTGGCCCTCTCGAAGAACTCGACGACACGACAAGGACTCTAGGGTTTGGCGTAAGGCCGGTGTGTATTGAGGAATGATTGTGTCTGTTACATACATCCAGGGGTCGTATTTATACCCTATTGAGTACAACTACGAATGGATTCGTTGCCTAACTAAGCTCGATCACCTATCCATCCATTCGTCTCCCCTGATTGAGCCACGTCACCGTCCAATCCCGCAAAATCAGCTCTACTATTCCTTTGCCGAACCGGAGCAGATAGCCGACCGCAGATCTCTTTGCCGAAAATCTCTGAAAATATCCTTCCTTCCACCAGAGGGACTCTTTTTCGAACCGGACCCACAGGTCAGATTCTTTACCAAATTTTGGTGTTAACACATGCCCCTTCAATTGTGGGATAAAATTTTGTTCCACAATTGACTCCAGCCACGAATCCTCGAATCAAATCTGTCAACACCTGTTCTTCGCAATCCGCCGGAATCTTCATCCAGATCCAACCCTAGATCCCCTCGTTCCGAGCTCGAACCTCCAATGGCAGCTCAGCATCAAGATACCGAAGGACCGATACGGCGAACCGAGAGAGGGGGGGGGGAGTGAATGGGAGCCGATAAAAATTCTTCTCGAAGGAGATCAAAACTCCAACAAGATGAACACGGCTTCCAACACACGTCTCCGACTCACTACCAAGGTTGGTCAAGCCCACGTAGCCACTGGAGTGCCACTGGGCCTAGGAACCAACACACCACCTTCCGACCCGAGAAACGCGGCGGAAAAACCAAGCCTCGAGTCTACAGACCCACACCGGTCAGACCGGTGAGCACCACCGGTCAGACCGGTCCCTCGCGGTGAAACCGAGCAACTTTCACTAAGTGGCTCTACACCGGTCGACCGGTGAGACACACCGGTCGGACCGGTGGCGACACGAAAGCCCCCAAGGCACCAAACAGGTCAACCGACCACCAAACGGACCCAAACTTGAAACAGCAGCACCACGGGACAACAAGGAACACACCAAGACGTTCACCCGAGCAAAATCCCACAAGGGCTTGCACCGGTCAGACCGGTCAAAAGCACCGGTCAGACCGGTGTGGCCTGGACAGCTCGGGATGAACAGCACCCGCGGGTCAACTCCCCCAAATCCAAATCTCGATCTCCCGAATCGCTCCACGGACTTGAACAAGACTTTGGGGATATCAGGAACACCTCATGAGGAGTCCATAGCCAAGTTTAATCCCATCAAATCTCGTCCAAAAAGGAGGAATCAAAGAAATCCCGCCGAAAGCACCTTCAACCCAAGAACTCAAGAAACCCCCAAAAACGAGCACTTTTACTCACGGATTTGGGAGGGGAATCACAGCCCAAAGAACCACGAAGGGTTCCCACAAATTTCCCCCATCAAATCCCCAAGAGAAAAGCCTCGAAACCAATCCAAAGAAATCACCGAGAAAGGGCTCCGAAAATCACCACCAAGAACAACGGGGAAAACACATCCAAACCTTGAGGAACCACGCCGAATCATCTATACATGAAACAAAGGTTCGTACAAGGTCTAGCAAGCCGCCCGATCATCCATCCCTCTCTACAAGATCTCACCGTGAAGCTCTCTTGCTAGTCCTAGAGAAAACCTAAGGAAAATAGGTGGAAAATAGGAAAACAAATGAACTAGGGTTCCAAGAGTTGGTCGCCAACCTCTCACCTCTTGGGTTATATAGGCGGCAACCGAATGTCTAAAATGCCCCTCTCTACTAACTAGGGATACATGCCCCTCAAGGGCGGATTCGGAATTCTTGATGTCTTCACCATCGGACGGATGCCGGCGACCGCACCCTGCGTAGCCTCGACGCAAGCGATGCGATCCCGACGCGTGTCCTCCGCTTCGAAGATTCCGGACCGCGTCGTCGCACACCGGTCGAGCCGGTGCTCCTCACCGGTCGACCGGTCCCCACCGTCGGGACCGGTCGGACCCACCGGTCGAGGCCGGTGCAGTGTGCCGCTGCACCTCCGTCTTCGGTTCTCCGGTCTTGGCTTTGTGGATCAACCAAGGAACCCGGTGGTTTTTTACGGTGAACCACCGGAAACCCCGCGAACTCGGTGTAGCCTCCGCCAATCTCCACTCATGACTTGGCTCCCACGTAGTCCCGGCTCGACCTTGGTTTTGAGGCTCAACCAAGAAACCGTCCACGACTTCATCTTCTTGTTCATGCCACCATGCGGCCCGCACTTGACCCCCGCCGGCCACCGGGTCCCTCGAACAAAGCCTACTTGTCTTCTCCACACCCGGAGGCCTCACCGCGACGACCTTTCGCGCTTGTTCTTCACCACTGCACCAACACGAGTCAAGCCGCAACCCGCACCTGCAATACTTAGCCAAGAATCAGTCCACACAACGTTGTCAATCACTCATCACACAAGGAAGCGACCATCCACCGGTCCTCGAACCACACATGGTCCTCAATCTCCCCCTTGATGAGTGCATTGACAACACCCACACGAAAGTAACAAGAGAGAAAAGAAAAAGAAAAGAAACGAACAAAAAGAAACTCCAACAAGCGATCGAAAGCCAAACAAAGGCAAAGAGCAAGATCACTTGAAGAAGATAAGTCTCGGACCCCTTAGGCAAGGGCAACGGCTCGACACATCCGAGACAAAGCAAAGCTCAAGCAAAGAACACAAACCACCGAAACAAAACTCGAAAACTCTCAAAGAGCTCCCCCTGCACACATGCAAGCTCCCCCTGAACCAATGCAACTCCCCCTGGACTAATGCATGCAAGACACCACTTGAAAACAGGGCAGCTGCAACAAACCAGCCCTGACCGGTCAGACCGGTCAACACCACCGGTCAGACCGGTGTGCAACATGTGAACAGAGCCAGCACTCACACCGGTCAGACCGGTGACCCCGACCGGTCGACCGGTGCTCAACGAGAGCCCGGAAATAGCTCGAAACCACCCGAAAACCTTCTAAACACGCCCGGCAAGCCATTTCCGGCTCAAACTTCTCCCCCTTGTTGGCAATGCATGAATCAAGCCAAAAATGCAAAACTTTCAACCTAGAGCTTCTCAAATATACAAAATTCAACAAAGAATGCTACACATGTCCAAATGAGCAAGTTAGGTACTCTACGGCTTCGTATCGATCTCAACTACATGATCACCAAGTTTCACAACCATTGGACGAAGCTAAGATGGATTTGAGCAATTTTGCGAAAAACTTGCCTCTCATGAGCAAAGTCCTAAACATGATCAAAGCATATCAAAATGGCAAAGCCACACAAACTTCATGCTAGGACAGCTATTCTAACCATAAGACCATCACAAACACCCACAAGCACCTCATGTCATGTCAAAGCCACCGAGCCATGTGCCTACTTCTATTTATGAGACTTCTCATTGGTAGGCATCATGCAACGGTTTAGCACCCAAAGCAAATTAAAATCAGCACATATGACATGGGAGCATATTTTCCAAGCATTTTTCATTTCATTTTCAGATTTGTAAATGGTACATGAAATGTCTTTGCGACAAAAAGGAACTTATGCTCCTCCACAAGATAAATCTAGAGGGCTAAACATTCATGATGGCAAATGAGCCTTTGGCCCCATATGATCAATAAACTAGCTATCCAACCACAAATTAAGCATAGCAAAGCCACAAAAACATGTCAAGAGCATGTAAAGGCGTTTACACATGAGAGAGCATACATGTGACATTTTTCAAAAGCATAGCTATCAACCATGGATTATTCATCAAGATCATCAAGAGCTAAGCCAAACTAACCGTAGCATACCAAACAAGCTCATAAAGACATATATCTCATTCCATGGTGAACAATGTATATTAGAGAAGCTTTTCTTAACCAATGCATATGATACAAAATGCATGCAATCTAAGATACAAGGATGCCTATACATCATGTTACATATGCCATGCGAAAATGTAAGAAATGCACAAATGAAAAGCTATACATATGCTACAAAACCGGCTCCTCAAGGGGAGGCAAAACGGGCTCGACACCACCGGCAAAAGAAAGCCCCCACACACCCAACTCAAGAAATCAAACACACACCAAGTTCCCCCGCAAACGAGTGAAAGTTGCTTGATCTAGGGGTTTGGTGAAAATATCGGCTAGTTGGTCATGTGTGGGTACATGGATCAAAGCTATCTTTCCTTTCTCGACGTTGTCTCTCAGAAAATGATACCTCACTTCTATGTGCTTTGTTTTGGAATGGAGCACTGGGTTCTTTGCAACGCTTATGGCACTGGTGCTATCACATTGAAGTGGGACATGGGTATACTCCTCACCAAAATCACTCATGGTGTAGGTGATCCAAAGGAGCTGAGAGCAACAACTAGCGGCGGCAACATACTCGGCCTCGGTCGTGGATTGAGCTACACTCGGACCGCTTACGGGAAGACCAAGACACCAACGAAGAACCCAAAAAGCGGCAAGTCCCGAAGTGGACTTCCTATCCAACCGACACCGGCAAAATCCGCGTCCGAAAAACCATGAAGCGCCAAAGAAGAGGACGCGGAGTACCAAAGGCCGAAGTCGGGAGTGTGACGCAAGTACACTCGAAAATTCTCTTCACCGCTTGCCGATGCGAAGTCCTCGGAGACGCTTGAAAACGAGCGCACGGACACACCGAGAAGCGTATGTCCGGCCTCGTCGCCGTCAAGTAGAGGAGTGACCCGATCATGCTCGGTACTCCTTCCGGTCCACATGTTCACCTTCCTCATCCGCATCAAGAGCCGTAGTCGTACTCATCGGCGTCATCATAGCCTTGGAGTCCTCCATCTTGAACTTCCTCACAATGTCCTTGGTGTACTTAGCTTCGATGCACAAATGTTCCTTCCTTTGATTGCTTGATTTGTAGCCCAAGGAAGAAGCGCAACTCACCCATCATGCTCATCTCGAACTCCCTGCTCATATCATCCGCAAACCTCGCAACAAGAGAGTTAGACGAGCCACCAAAGACAATATCATCCACGTACACCCGCACAATCGGGATATCTCGCCCCCGCCTCGGCAAAAACAAGGTCCGATCGACCTTCCCCATCTCAAAACCTCTCTCAAACAAGAACCCCCTCAACTTCGCCATACCAAGCTCTAGGCGCCTGTTTCAACCCATACAACGCCTTCCTCAACTTGTACACCGGTGGGGGTACTTCTCACTCTCAAACCCGGAGGCCGCCTCACATACACTTCTTCCCCCAACACTCCATTCGGGAAAGCACTCTTCACATCCATTTGGTGCAACTTGAACCCTTTAGCCACGAGAAAAGGCTAGAAGGATCCTAATCGCCTCCAAACGGGCTACGGGAGCAAAGGTCTCCTCGTAGTCAATCCCCTCCTTTCGGCCTGAACCCTTGAGCAACAAGTCTTGACTTGTTCCTCACAACCTCACCCTTCTCTCCCTCTTTGTTTTTCCACACCCACTTTGTACCAATCGGCTTACACCCTGGGGGAGGGTCAACCAACTCCCACACCTGATTCCTCTCAAAGTTCTCCAACTCCTCATGCATCGAGTTAACCCAATTGTGATCAGATAGTGCGTGTCCAATGTCTTTGGGCTCGAAAGAAGCAACAAATGCAGCATGAGCAAAATGGGAATTGTTCCGAACCCTCGACCGTGTAGTGCGTTCATTCATGTCGCCGATGATCCTCGAAGCTGGGTGATCCACTTGAACTCGCCGGGGAGGTTCTCGCCTCGAAGCTACCTCCCCCTCAACATCAGCTTCTCCTCGTTCTTGATTTGTCGTCGTAGGTGTAGCAGAGGGTCCATCCATCATCGTCGTCGAAGTAGTGGGTACATGTTCGGCGGGGTCACCGCACCGCCATCCTCATCATCTCCATGTTCATGCTCCTCCTCCTGAAAGATCTCCTCGCCAAGCTCATCATCACCTGCACACTCAAAGACAAGCTGACTACGTGGCTCTGTCTCGTCGAAGGTTACCTCGCAAGTCTCCACGATTTGGTTAGTTTCAAGATTGAGCACACGATATGCTCTAGAATGAGATGCATAACCAAAGAAAATGCCATCAACGGACCTAGCCTCAAACTTATCCAACTTTCTCGCCTTTCTTCGAATGAAACACTTGCAACCAAAGACATGGAAGTGACTCACCTTGGGTGTGCGGCCATGCATCAACTCATAGCATGTCTTCTTCTTGTGCACTCGAGGTATATCCTGTTCGACACATAGCATGCGGTATTCACCGCCTCGCCCCAATACCTCCTCGGAGTCCTATGCTCATCAAGCATCGTCCGAGCCATCTCGCACAAGGTCCGTTCTTCCTTTCCACAACACCATTCGGGGAGGCGTATACGGACTCGAAAGCGGGTGCTCAAGACCCAAGTCATGACAAAAGGTTTCAAAACGAGAGTTCCCGAATTCCGAGCCATTATCCTTGCGGATAGCTCGTATGGCATCTCCGTGCCTCTCGTTCCTCAACCTCAAGACTAGGTCTCGAACAAAACCAAACGTCTCTCCCTTCTCCTCGAGAAAGAACACCCACGCATACCGAGAATAGTCGTCCACCACAACAAGGACATACCACTTCCCACCCGCGGATCGCACACGAGCTGGGCCAACAAGATCCATATGGAGCAGCTCGCATGGACGCTCAGTCATCACATCGGTGAGAGGCGGGTGAGAAGAGGCCACCATCTTAGCATGCCTACACGGAGCACAAACCAACTCTTTCTCAAGCCTCAACCGTGGCAATCCTCGGACCAAATTGAGTTTACTCAAGCGAGACAAAAGGTCAAAGCTCAAGTGACCCAACTTCCTATGCCACTTCCACAACTCACTCGAAGAACCGGCCAAGAAACAACGCTCCACACCCGAAGAGCGAGAAAAATCAGCACGAAACACTTGACCCTCGGGAACGACCATACGGACAAGGTCCCCTCGAGAGTCCACAATCCGAGAACCACCAGGCCGAAACAACACCTCAAAACCCTCATCCAACAACTGGGACACGAAAGCAAATTGTACCCCAGCGATTGAACAAGAGCAACACGCCTCAGAGTGATCTTGTCACTCACTTTTATCTCACCTTCTGAAAGTACACGCCCACGCCCATTGTCCCCAAAGGTGATGTACCTCTTCGTCACCACCGGGACGAGACTTGAGAACCACCCCCTGTCTCCGGTCATATGCCTCGAACAACCGGAGTCAATCAACCAAATGTTCTTCAAGTCTCCCACCCGTACATCAAAAATAGGCACGTGAGCGAACAAACGACTCAAAGACCGGGGTTAGAACCAAAGGAGGAAAACCGGCTGCCGAGCCATTTGCTCGAAAGTGGGGTTAGCACCAACCAAAGCATCTCTCCTACCAAAGTTACCTCCACGAACACCACCACGGTAACCACCCTGAGGGAACCACCCCTCTCTGCCTGGAGGAGGACCAAAACCACGCAAGAAAGCCCGTGGCACGTCCTTCCTCTCCAACTCACCGCCACGACTCCTCCAATCCCCGTATTGAGCACGAGGTGGAGAACGCCTAGCAAACTGACCACCTGAACCCTTTCCAGCCCAACCACCAGAACCACGACCACCGAAACAACCCTCGCACACCGTACGCGCTCGAAACCCCGAACACCGTCCGTCCCGGTGCCCGCACCGGTCCGACCGGTGCCCCACACCGGTCCCGACCGGGGTGTGCTCGGGACAGGCGGCACCGCCTGCGACCTTCTTTTCTCCCCAAGCCCGAACCGTCCTCACAATCGCCTTGCCCCCGGGCATCCGCACACGAGGCTCAAGTACACCATTGGAAGGGTGGTACTTGTCCTTGTTAGCCCACTCCTTCTCCATTCTCTCCTCTCGCTTCCTCTTGAAGCAAAACTCCTCCTTATGGCCATCTCTCCCACAATAGCCACAATGGAACCTCACGAGCTTAGGCTTTGGCTTGGGATGTGGTCGCTCACTTGGTTTCTCTCCACTCAAACCCTCCACCGATTTCTCACCACTCGCCTTCTCATTCTCCTTCCCAAAGAACACTTTCCCCGAAGTGCTCACAAACTTGATAGGCTTTTGTAGGTCGTTTGTGGGTGTAGGAAACACGGGTGGAGGCTGGGGTTGTGTCTAGTCGGTTCCTTAGATGGTTAGGTTTTGGTGGGAAATCATTTTTGTGGTGGGTTTTTTGGTGGCTCCGGGATATTCTCTCCACTTCCCTCACCAACCTTGTTTGCCCCAAGCCCCTCACCATCTTGCCTCTTAAAGGCCTCGATCATCATCCTCAGCGAGGCTCGTGACCGGGACAACCAACCCATCAACTTCCTCAAATCATCATTCTCATCCCGCAAACGATCAACATAATGTGCAAGCTCCAAATTTTTAAATGCATGCATTTCACGAGTAGAGCAAGATGTAGGCATGGGTTCCTTCAACTTAGCCTCGAGCGAACTAGTGTAAGCATGCATCTCATCAATTTTAGCATGCAAAACGGGGCAAGAAGTGCAAGCACCTAGCAAAGCGAGTCTAGACTTAAGCTCGGCCACTTCAACCCTAAGCACATCTAGTTCCTCACACTTTGAGGCATGCTTCTCCTTGAACAAAGCAAGATCGGCAAGGAAAATAGAGCAATCAACACAATCATTCTCATCGGAAACAACGGGGCTAGCCTTAAGCGAATCAATCTCAAGCTTGCTATCAAGCACCTGTGTCTCTAGCTCGGCCACTCTAGTCCTAGCATCCTCGAGTGAAGCCCTAAGCTCTTTCCTCATTTTCTTGGCCTCTCTAAGCATGTCATCACGGTTATCAAGCAAAGAGCCAAGCCTCTCATTCTCCGGCGCAAGAAGGGAAGTTCATCACGCACCTCGTCGTCGGACTCGCAGTCCGAGTCGCTCCGTGTACTCTTCTTCTTTGCCGGAGCTCGGCGCCATGGTGCGGAAGCCATCTCTCGCGAGCGGCTCGGCCCGCTCGGGTTCTTGGACGACTTCTTGCTCTTGCGGCGATCTCCCTCGTCTTCGGCTGCCGCTCGAGCTCGAGGTGGAGTACGCGGGACCCGGAGTCGACGTCGCTCGCTCCAACCATCGCTCGGGCCTTGCCTCGGCCCTCCTTCTTCCTCGACCTCCGCTCGTCCTTGTACTTGTTCTTGTGCTTGCTCTTGTGGTCACGCCTCGAACGGTACTTGCCATCGTTCATCCTCGGCTTGTGCTTGTAGCTGTCCTTGTTCTCGGCCTTCTCCGGGCAGTCGGCGACGAAGTGTCCCGCTTGCCGCACTGGAAGCAAGTCCTCGTGTTCCTCCTCATGTTCACGCGGTTCTCGTGCAGCCTCTCGAACCGCCTCGTCAACAGCGCCAGCTCGTCCTCTCCAAGGTCATCAAACTCCTCATCTGGCATAGACATCAAAGAGGAAAACGAGAACATCCTGGTGGATGGGTTAGAGTTAGTCTTTGCTTTGGAACCACCAACGAGGGCAAGACTATGGGAATCAGTCGGTCCCTCGAGCTTGGCAGTCATGCCCCTATCCACCTCAGCCGACTTGAGCTTCGAGAACAGCTCGTTCACCGTCAGAGTGTCATACTTCTCCGACTCCACAATGGCCTCGAACTTTCCGCCCCATATCGTACGATCCAAAGAGTGTAAGAGCTTGACCGCTCTATCATGATCATCGTACGGGAGCACGTCCACATTGGCCCTCATGTTGTTCACCACCACCGTGAACCTCTGAAACAAGGCATCGATGGACTCACCGGGGAGATGAGTGAAGTTCTCGTACTCTCTCCGGTAGGTCGCATACAACCGTGCCTCGAACACGGGCGTTCCCAACATGAGCCTCCTTCAACACCGCCCAAATCCTACAAGCCAAGTGCTCGGTGTGCACCCGATCGAACTCGGCCGACACAAAGCACGAAACAAGTAGTCGACCGCCTTATTGTTGGCGTCGAAGCCGTCCCTCGATCTGGAGCGAGGAAATCAACCGCCGGACATAGCCTCGTGTCCACCGTGACATCCCAAAGGATCGACCCTTTCCGCGGAGAAAAGCACCCATCCGCTTGCTCCACATCCGGTAGTTCTTGCCATCGAAGTGTGGAGGACCCGAACCCCCGTTCCCGGTACGCCATCCTTGGATCTTAGGGCGGTTAGAGTCAACAAAGACCCGAACCGGCTCGATACCACTTGAAGGACCGATACGGCGAACCAGAGAGGGGGGGGGAGTGAATGGGAGCCGATAAAAATTCTTCTCGAAGGAGATCAAAACTCCAACAAGATGAACACGGCTTCCAACACACGTCTCCGACTCACTACCAAGGTTGGTCAAGCCCACGTAGCCACTGGAGTGCCACTGGGCCTAGGAACCAACACACCACCTTCCGACCCGAGAAACGCAGCGGAAAAACCAAGCCTCGAGTCTACAGACCCACACCGGTCGACCGGTGAGCACCACCGGTCGACCGGTCCCTGCTGGTGAAACTGAGCAACTTTCACTAAGTGGCTCTACACCGGTCAGACCGGTGAGACACACCGGTCGGACCGGTGGCGCACCGAAAGCCCCCAAGGCACCAAACGAGTCAACCGACCACCAAACGGACCCAAACTTGAAACGGCGAAGCACCACGGGACAACAAGGAACACACCAAGACGTTCACCCGAGCAAAATCCCACAAGGGCTTGCACCGGTCGGACCGGCCAAGAGCACCGGCCGAGCCGGTGTGGCACGGACGACTCGGGATGAACAAGCACCCGCGGGTCAACTCCCCCAAATCCAAATCTCGATCTCCCGAATCGCTCCACGGACTTGAACAAGACTTTGGGGATATCGAGAACACCTCATGAGGAGTCCATAGCCAAGTTTAATCCCATCAAATCTCGTCCAAAAAGGAGGAATCAAAGAAATCCCGCCGAAAGCACCTTCAACCCAAGAACTCAAGAAACCCCCAAAAACGAGCACTTTTACTCACGGATTTGGGAGGGGAATCACGGCCCAAAGAACCACGAAGGGTTCCCACAAATTTCCCCCATCAAATCCCCAAGAGAAAAGCCTCGAAACCAATCCAAAGAAATCACCGAGAAAGGGCTCCGAAAATCACCACCAAGAACAACCGGGGAAAACACATCCAAACCTTGAGGAACCACGCCGAATCATCTATACATGAAACAAAGGTTCGTACAAGGTCTAGCAAGCCGCCCGATCATCCATCCCTCTCTACAAGATCTCACCGTGAAGCTCTCTTGCTAGTCCTAGAGAAAACCTAAGGAAAATAGGTGGAAAATAGGAAAACAAATGAACTAGGGTTCCAAGAGTTGGCTGCCAACCTCTCACCTCTTGGGTTATATAGGCGGCAACCGAATGTCTAAAATGCCCCTCTCTACTAACTAGGGATACATGCCCCTCAAGGGCGGATTCGGAATTCTTGATGTCTTCACCATCGGACGGATGCCGGCGACCGCACCCTCGCGTAGCCTCGACGCAAGCGATGCGATCCCGACGCGTGTCCTCCGCTTCGAAGATTCCGGACCGCGTCGTCGCACACCGGTCGACCGGTGCTCCTCACCCGGTCGACCGGTCCCCCACCGGTCGACCGGGGTCGGACCCACCGGTCGGACCGGTGCGGTGCCGCTGCACCTCCGTCTTCGGTTCTCCGGTCTTGGCTTTGTGGATCAACCAAGGAACCCGGTGGTTTTCTCGGTGAACCACCGAAACCCCGCGAACTCGGTGTAGCCTCCGCCAATCTCCACTCATGACTTGGCTCCCACGTAGTCCCGGCTCGACCTTGGTTTTGAGGCTCAACCAAGAAACCGTCCACGACTTCATCTTCTTCGTTCATGCCACCATGCGGCCCGCACTTGACCCCCGCCGGCCACCGGGTCCCTCGAACAAAGCCTACTTGTCTTCTCCACACCGGAGGCCTCACCGGCGACGACCTTTCGCGCTTGTTCTTCACCCGCACCAACACGAGTCAAGCCGCAACCCGCACCTCGCAATACTTAGCCAAGAATCGGTCCACACAACGTTGTCAATCACTCATCACACAAGGAAGCGACCATCCACCGGTCCTCGAACCACACATGGTCCTCGGATACTCGGGTAAACTCACCCCCGCAAGCCTCGTTCGGCATTTAGGTTTTCAATTTCACCTGAGATTTCCTTTTCCGCTTTTCTTTCAGGAGCCTTCTACTGCTCTTTTGATTCCTACAGAGGCCAATTCGAGGTCTTATTATCTTGGTCCCGTGCGGAACCCTGATCCTCGAGATTTCATAGCAGCTGAATCTCAGAGAATCCCCTTTAAAGCAGCTCTGTGTCCACCGGCTCAATGGTAAGACGCTTTCAAGAACTGGCCTTTACCTCCAATTGCAGGCTGGAAAACTTGGTATCGGAGGATTCTTGCAGATAAAAGTGGATTGACCAACCTAGACACCCTCCGTATCGCCCAGTGCTTGGAGTTATCAGTGGCTGAGACCCCTAAGAACGAAGACCTCCTGATAGCCGCCTGCCACTTCTGGTCAAATGGCGTCAACGCCTTCCTTTTTGGGCATGGCCCAATGTCTCCAACCTTGGCCGATGTATATATGATCAACGGCCTTGACATCACCGGTCCGTCCCGGCCCCGGAACTTTAAAAACTCTTCACGCCGGACGGGGGTAAAGCCGGGGAACGGCTACAAGAATTATATCTTGAAGCACATGAAAGACAATCCCCTTGGTGATGTTGAATACGAGCCTTTCGAATATGTGGTCTGTGCGGATTTGTTTTCGTGGCAAAGCCAACGAGCCCACTTTGAACCATATCGCAATGGCGACTCATCCGGTCGGTGGCAATCGCCTCCCTCGCGGGAAAATTCTTCTTGGGCGTGTATATCATATGCTTCATCGGATCGTTACCCAAATATATACCGACCAAAGGATAACATGCGTCAATGGCCCTTGGTGGTTTGTTCAAATGTGGCTGCAGCTCCACATGCATCGGATTGTCGGCGTCGATTTGAACTCCAGGTTCTTTCCTTTGTCTAATCACCCTGAAGGAGAACCTCAAGCTACCAGAGGATGCCGGACCTACGGAGAAGCGGCTTCAATCGTTCTCGTTCGACGAGACATCGGCCCGGCTTTTCGAATTATTCTTCAAAGGTTTTTCCAACCCCCTCTGGCTTCCTTATCTGGACAATGACACCTTGACCTTCCCTGTTGAATTTTCTTTTGAACCCGGCCGTCAAAATAGGAGATTCTTGGAGATCTTCAACATTATCATCCGCCCATGCATACTGCCGGCTGAGTTCAATGGAGGGCGGCAGAATGTTAGCACCTATGAGTATTACCAGCCCAACATAATGGCCAGGCAAACTGGATGTGGACAGATGCCCCCAAGACTGTTCCTGCACGAATTCCTCAAGCCCAGAGAGGAAATCAAAGAACTGATGCAGGGCAGCAGGGTTTTTAATTATGTCCGCAAGTTCAACCGTCTACACATGTCCTTTTGTGCCCACAACCATAGCTCACCCCACCTTCAACTCCTGGTGGCAAGAATTTCATGACCATATCTTCGGTGAGCTCGTCCATGTGTTACGTGCGCAGTTAACACCGATTTCCGCCAACTTCAGAGGTAATACAATGAACCCTTGGATCGGACATGCCCTCATGATTCTGACTTTCACCCTCTTGTCCACAGAACACAGTGCCTGCTCCTCGAGCTAGGGATATTACTTATAATGCCAAAGGCCCACTTTCGGCACTGGGATTTAAATCCACAACTCTAGCTCAGCTAATGGCCAGGTATGCCTCATCAGATCCCAGCCTCTCTAGCCTTGCCGCTGACAAGAGGCAAGGTCTATCTCTGGTTGCCCCTCCACTCGCCAAGAGGAGGAGAACAATCAAGAAAGTGCTCACTGAGGTAGAACCCCTTACCCTCTTGACCACAAGATTACTCTGTTCTTGATGAATCATATCATTGTGCATTTTCAGACCGAGCCCGGCGGCTTTCGAGCCGCACTCGCCAATGCCCCATCTACTGGTATGACCCTTTCTGTCTTTTCTTAAAGATGAGCACTGGCATTTACCCTCCCAATTTGACATTGCAGAAGAAACAATGGAAGAGCAGCTTGTAAATGTCCCAGTGGTCCAGGCAAGCGAGTCCACCCGGGCCGAATTACCTATCCCAGTGGAGATCTCATCTTCATCACCTTCTCGCGAAGCGAACAAATTCTCCAGAGATGAATCTCCCAATTCAACCGGAGCCACCAAGTTCTCCAAGGGTGCCATCACCTGTTGGTCAAGCAGAGATAACCAACCCAACAGAGGTGGACCCGACTCTTCATCAGCCAGAAACTCACGAGCTACTAGTGACCGCATCGGCACCTTCCAGCTTGGAAGTTTCGGCTTTGCCTGGAGCATCTCCTTCACCTGTGATTGCCCTTGGCAATGTTATTTCTCAGGATCAGGCTCCATCATCATCAAGCCTGCCATCAGAGAGCAATCCAGCTGCCGAGGTGATGAAAGGAGTATACCAGCCGCTGCCAGACGAAGTGTTGTCCAAGCTCAAAGAAATTGCCGCCTGGCTAGAAAAAGATGCTCAGGATCAGTTCAATGATCTCCATCACTTCGAAGAGATGTTTGAATCTATCAGTCAAGAACTTCCTGAAGACATCAGAGCTTCTCTATCATCCGTCTATGGCTTAGAAGCCCTTTATGCACCCGTAAGGCGCGCTTGGAGGAAATTGCGCTCCCGCCCGGCCATTGAAAAGAGGAAAACTGATGCTGAACATGCCATGAACGGGGCACAATCCCAAGCAGAGAGCCACAAGGATGCATTGGTTAACCTGCAGACTTCTTATGATCTAAAAATTGCCAGGAAAGCTGCTCTAGAAGCAGAACTGAGAAGCCTGTCAGCGGAGATAGAGGTTGATAAAGCGAAAATAGCCGAACTTCCTGGATTGATAACAAAGACCCAAGCGGAAGCAAAATCGGCTATCACCAAGATAGAGCAATGCAATGCAGAACTCACTGATTTATCCGGTACCCAAAAGGATTGCCAGGAGCTGCTGGACAATTCCCATCTGATAACATCCAGTGCTCGTAGTGTGATTGCAAAACTTCTGAATGCTTGAATGTCCTTATTGATGTATAACTGAATTGGTCGTTCTTGTAATATCTTCTTGCGATCTGTTTCCTTTCTTCTGCGCACTTTTCAAATATGATGCTGAACGACCCATTCGGTAGTGAAACGCCAACTCCCGAACGACACTTCGATTTTCTATAACCGAACCAATCAACTGCACGCGGCTCGGCCTAGAACTCCAAGCGACCCGTCGGCGGGCTGGCCAAGGAAACCTTTCCACCTTCCGATTTTCTTGGGATATGCGCCACGATCCACAGCCACGACTCGAAGCCATGATTCATCCTGCCAGGCCTATAAATGTTACCATAGGTGTCCCTAGCTCTCCATCAGGCCCTCTAGCTCTCGAATCTTTGCCAATCTTAGTCCTCTTGCAAACAGTGCACATCCCAAACCACAATGGTGCGCCGCCTCAACCGCCGCCGCGCCTCCGACGAGGCCGAGGGGAGCGGCGCCAACGCGCGCGGAGGCAACGATCGTCAATCCCTTTTCTTTGATTCGACTTTTGATTTTCTTCTTGCCTTGACGATCATCCCCTTTTTCTTCGCATTGATCCGGTGGAATCCATCTCCGCGCCGGCCAATCAACCCCTTCCCCGACGACTCCTCGGAGTCCGACGGCCACTCCCCCGTGCCGTACGGGGGAAGTTGATGCCCTCCGCTTCAAGGAGGAACCGGAGGCGTCCGGTGTGAGCCGGAGGAGGTCTCCAAGAAGGCGGGCGTGGCCGAGCTAGAATGGGAGGACCAGCGCAAACAGCTGCTGGAGGCCATCGACGGTATGGCTGCGAGAATGATTCTTGATCCGGCCCCGGCCTTTGATGCTAATCCTTTCGTTTGCTCTTTGCAGCCCGCGATGCTGAGCTCAACCAGCTAAAGGCGCTGGTAGAGCAATTGGCCGAGAAGGTGAATGACCGCGGCGACACTCCGGTGGAGCGTCTTGCCGCGGTGGAGCGCCGCGTCGACGAGGTGGCCGTCCATGGCGTTCGTTTGGGCACCACCTTGGGCCTGGCTGCGATGGCGACGCATACGGACGTCGACTATTCCACCAGGCCGCGTGGTTTCCAGGGCGGCGCGCCGGAGGACATTGACGAGATCGAGCTCATCCTGGAGCGCCTTGATGGCCACGGCGACGCCATTGCCGAAATTACCCATCCCCAATCTGTGTTGAATAGGCTTTTCGACTAGATTGTACTAGGGATATGTAAATATCGGCAATAGATGGAGAACCTTTGCATTCTGTGCTTGTCTTGTGATGACTTTCTCTGCATTTTGCATTTGCGAATTCCTTTTTCTTTGAGCGCATTCGGGGCTACCTTGAGCCGAACGTGCGAGAACAACTGCCCCTTGGCACAAAATCCACAACGGATCCTGATTCGGCAATCCATCGATACTTTTCAAGAGAAAAACCCTTCGTACTTGGGAGAAAAATCCTGCCGTTTGGTATTCCAGCGGTGTGCACTGACCGGTCATCACTCCCAACGCACCCCCTGGTCAATAAAATAGCCTGCCAGGGTGCCCTGCAAATCGACTCGCGCACTCATCCATCATTTCTCATCTCCTCCCTCGTCCTTAGAGAAGAAAACCCCGAAGTCATGGACAAGGGCAAGCAACCCCAGGAGAGCAGCTCATCGAAGAAGCGTACGATTCGGAAGTGAGTTCTTTCTTGATCTGCTCCTCGTTCTCCCGCATGATCTTGCGCTTCATGTTTTCCTCTCGTCTTCTGCAGCCTTGATTTGCTTCCCGAAGAAGTCATCGGGACCGAAGATGTGCCTGAGTACATCTCCTCCGATTCCTCCATCGAAGCAGGGGATGCCACGCCTGAACAGAAGACCAACCATCAGCTGCGCCGCCGCATCCGGCACCTGGAGCACGGCCTCAGGGACATCGCCGCCCGTTGCCAAGCCGAGCGCGAGTGTCGCATGGCTCTGGAAGCACTAGTAGGGGGTAAATGCTCTTGACTCCTCTATGCTTGCATCTGGATTTCTTGCCTCCAACCTTGATTCCCCTGCTCCAGATGTCTCTGACAGGTACAACAACCTAAAGACGGCCTGGGGTAGCTTGGTAGAGGCCGCCAACCATGGTCATCCTCGTGCGTTCCAAGTTGCCGTCACGGTGGTCCTAGAACAACTGAAGAGGGAGCAGCAGCCGAAGAAGTAAAGAAAAGATTGAATCATACTTTCGCTTCTTTCTCCACGCCTTCTGCTTCCCACCTCCTTGGGGACCTGTCTATCAGGGTTGTTAGATGTAAACTCGCGAGCGCACCGGAATCGAAGTTTCGTGCTAAGGGCAATGCATCTGGACATTGGCCATCTCGCCTGTTCATGGATTTTTTGTTCTGAAGGCGGCCTCATTCTTGAGTGCCGGCTATCTCTGTGTCAGATGTGTGTAATCACCGATCGATCTCGATGCTAGGATAATATTTCTTCAGATATCTTCCATTTATTGCGGCGGAAAATTCTTCTCCTAGCAAAGTTTTCAATATATATGCATTACCAGGGACGCATCTGACCACACGAAAAGGTCCTTCTCAGTTAGGGGACCATTTGCCGAAATCGTTGTATTTAGTTCCAATCGGCAATAACGCTTTCCACACTAGATCGCCTTCTGCAAATTGCCTTACTTTTACCTTCTTATTATAGTACTTGGCAACCCGCAGTTTGTTTTTCTCGATGTTTTCCAGGGCCCTGAGACGGATCATATGCAAATCTTCCAGCTCGTCCATCATTAGGCCGCTGTAATCTTTGGAGCTTAAATCCTTCGCAAAGACTACTCTCCTTGAATCTGATTGCATCTCCCAAGGCAAAATTGTGTGATGCCCGTAAACCAACTCGTAAGGAGAAGTCTTTGTGGCTCCATGAGGGGCCATTCGGTAAGCCCACAGCGCCTCACTGAGTACCGAATGCCACCTTCTCGGCTTCTGATCGATCTTCTTCTGTATCAGCTTAATCATGATCTTATTAGAAGCCTCTGCTTGACCATTAGCTTGGGCATAATATGGAGAAGAATTAAATAATTTGATTCCCATGCTTTCGGCAAAATCTCTGAACTCCAATGACACGAATTGTGCCCCCTGATCAGTGGTAATCGTCTGAGGGATCCCAAATCGATAGATGATGTGTTCCTTGACGAATTCGATCATGTTTTCTGACGTCACCTTCTTCAGCGGGATCGCCTCAACCCACTTGGTGAAGTAATCTGTAGCCAAAAGCACGAACTTATGCCCCTTGCTAGACGGCGGATTAATTTGGCCAATCAAGTCTATACCCCAGCCCCTGAATGGCCATGGCTTGATGATGGGATTCAACGCTGATGCAGGGACTCTTTGAATATTCCCAAACCTTTGGCAATCTTGACATCCCTTGTAATACTCAAAGCAGTCCTCTAATATCGTCGGCCAAAAGCATCCAGCTTGTCTAATAACCCACTTCATCCGATAGGCCGATTGGTGCGCTCCACATATCCCATCGTGCACCTCGCACATCATGTTCTTGGCTTCTTCTGGACCCAGGCACCGTAGCAATACCCCATCTAATGATTTATAGAATAAATTATCATCCAGAAGAACGAACTTAATTGCCTTGTACCTGAGTTTCCTAGAGACTTTTCGGGATGGATCTTTCAAGTAATCAATGATTTCTTTCCTCCAATCATCTTCTGCAAGATCCGCCCCTAGTGCACACACTTCTGCAGCAAACGCTTCTTGACTCTCCTTGTATCCAGAGGCGCTCTGAGCTAGCCTGTTTGCTTCCTCGTTATGCTCTCTAGGAATGTGCTGTAGGGTTACCAATGGGAAGCTTTTTAAGATTTCCCTGCACTCTTCGTAGTAACTCCTCAGCGCTTCGCTTCTGCACTCGTATTGGCCGTTCAGTTGCTTGATTACCAATTCTGAATCTCCATAGATCTCGACTGAAACGGCCCCAGCTTCTCTCAAATATTGAAGCCCTCGAAGTAGTGCCTCGTACTCAGCCTGGTTATTTGTGACAGTGGGTTGTATAGGAATGGCGAATTCAAACATCTCACCTCTGGGCGAAATTAGCAGGATTCCTACTCCCCCACCTTTGCCACACGATGACCCATCAAAAAATAAAGCCCAAGGGGTAATTTCAAGCAGATCAATTGACGGGTCACGATGCTCAGTTATAAAATCGGCAATGACTTGACCTTTGATGGCTTTTGCCGATTCGAACTTCAACTCGAACTCTGATAAAGCTAAAATCCACTTGCCAATCCGACCATTCAAAATTGGCATAGATAACATATGTCTTATCACATCAAACTTGGAGTATACAGTGCATTCGGCATTCAACAAGTAGTGCCGAAACTTTGTACACGAGTAGTACACACAAAGACACAGTTTCTCTACAGCCGAATACCTGGTTTCAGGATCAAGTAGTTTTCGGCTAAGATAGGCTACCACCCGCTCCTTTCCTTCGAATTCTTGAATAAGGGCCGATCCAATGGTTTGGGTATCGGCCGCCACGTACAACTTGAAAGGCTTGTCTAGCTGAGGAGGAACCATCACCGGCGGCTCCTTCATGTACTGCTTGATCTCATCAAAAGCCTTTTGTTGTTCGTCACCTCATGTGAATTTTTGATCTTTCTTTAGCTTCAGCAATGGAGAGAATGGCAACACCTTCTGTGATAAATTTGAGATGAACCTTCTCACGAAGTTGATCTTGCCGAGCAGTGATTGCAATTCTTTGAGGTTGGTTGGAGGAACGACTTCATCAATGGCTTTCATGCTCTTCTTGCCAACTTCAATTCCTCCTTCGTGGACCAGAAACCCCAAGAATTCTCCAGCTGATACCCCAAAAGCGCACTTGTTTGGATTCATCTTCAAACCGTGCTTCCGGGTGCACTCCAAGGTCTTCTTCACGTCTTCCAGATGGGTGTCATGACTTAAGGACTTGATCACCACGTCATCAATGTAGATTTCCACAGTTTTGCCGATCAACCCATGAAAAATGTAATTCATGGCCCGTTGATAGGTTGCACCGGCATTTTTCAACCCAAACGTCATGACTATCCACTCGAATAGGCCTATATGACCAGGACATCTAAAGGTCGTCTTTGATATGTCTTCTATTGCCATGAAGATCTGATTGTATCCCGCGTTGCCATCCATGAAACTAATCACCTTGTGTCCAGCAGCGGCGTCAATCAACAAATCGGCAATAGGCATCGGGTATCCGTCCATGGGAGTAGCTGCGTTCGGGTCCCCGAAGTCTATACAAACCCTCATTTTTCCATTCTTCTTATACACGGGGACGATGTTAGAAATCCACTCCGCATATCCGCATGGCCGAACGAAGTTTGCGTCAAGTAATCTTTCGATTTCCTTCTTCACATCGGCCAATACTTCATCCTTGTAGATCTTCCGGGGTGGTTGCTTATATGGTTTGAAACCAGGCTTGATTGGCAACCGATGCTCGACGATAGAACGATCCAATCCAGGCATCTCCGAATAATCCCAGGCGAAGCAATCCTTGTATTCTTTGAGAAGTTCAATCAAATTCCCCCTGAAGTCTGGCTGCAAATTCGCACTGATGAACGTCGGCCTTGGCTTGTCACCGCTTCCAATGTCAACTTCCTCCAGCTTATCAGCCGACATGAATCCTCGCCCTAATTTGCCATCAGTGCCATCCACGGGGTTCTCCATTAAAAATTACTATAAGAGCCGATCGCTTGAATCGGCCGTTGGTCACTACCGACGGGTTCAACGGACCTTCTCCCCGGTCCTTCCCCGAGAAGCAATCGATGCTTTGGTACTCCCGAAGGCTGGTTCCATGTTGGCCACGCTCACGGAGTCATCTGCCTGGACGACCTCGATCTCATCATCCACCCACTGGATAAGCTGTTGATGCATGGTGGATGGGACGCAGCAGTTAGCATGAATCCAGTCCCGCCCAAGCAGCAGGCTGTAGGCTCCTTTGCCCTCAATGACAAAGAAGGTGGTGAGCAGCGTCTTGGACCCGATCATCAAGTCCACATGGGCACATCCCTTGGTGTCTGAAGGGTTCCCGGCGAAGTCATTCAAGATGATGCTTGTAGGCGTCAAATCGCTCGGGCCCATGCCAAGCTTCCTGAAGGTGGTGTACGGCATCACGTTGACCGCCTCTCCACCGTCGACGAACATTTTGGTCAATGGCTTGCCATTGACGTACCCCCTCAAGTACAGCGGCCTCATATGGCGATTCTTGGCCGGCTTGTCGAAGATGGCACCTTGGCCAACACCGGTTGTGCCATCATCCCCTCGTCTTGCTCGTCATCAAAGGAAGCTTCCTCCCGCATAACACGGTTAGCGAGAGCCATGAACTCGTTCGGCAGGAAGTATACCATGCACGTAGGAGCCGAACGCTTCGATCCTTCCGATTGGTCCTTGGGGCGCCACGTACGCTCGTCCGGACCCCGCTTGCCTCATCTCGCGGTTTCTCAGCGGCTGGACCCGCCTCTTCTGGCTCCTCCTCAGGCCGGGTGGGCACCATTGCCCTTTCTGCCAGACGTGGACATCTTCGTCCTCTTCCTGATCAGCCCACCTGAGATCAGCTTGGCGCTTCCTGGGATGATCGATGACTTCAATTTTTTGGCGCCGATCCCCATTAGGGTGGATCCTTCCAAGTCTCTCGTGGACGGATCGGCGATTGGCAGCTTCCTGCCTGTACTCAACATACCTGTCGCTGCATTCAGGACAGTTCTTCAATGTGGGCAGTTTTAGACCCTCATTCCAGCAATGCCTGAAGAAGGCGCATCCCCAGTGTGCGCGCTCCTGCTCGCGCGTGTACTGCTCTTGGTCCCTTCTGCGCGCCTCTTCTTCAGCTCTGCGCTGCTCCTCCTCGTGGCGACGCTTCTGGTAGCGTTCTTTCTCTATTTGGCGCTGCCATTTGTTGAGGAGAATGCGCGACGTCACCTTGGGCTTAGGCCTGGACGATTCCCCAATCTCGATGTGGCTCTTAAGAACGCGGGGGCGTCGCCTTGTACTTGCTCCAGGGTCACCTGGCGCTCCGGATCCTTTGCTCCACCTTGCTTGGACCTGGGCGAGGTCGGGACCTTGACCTTTCCCTTCTCCTCGCCGTTATCGCATTGACGGAAAAGCCGAGCATGTTCTCGAGGAAAGGGGTGGCCATCCGGCTTCATCTTGTTATCGAAGTTGAGGTGTCCCTCCGGATAGCCTTACGGATCCTCATCCCGAAGACCCTGCAATCGTTGATGGAGTGTGAATCCCTGTCATGGAAGCCACAGTAATGTTTCGCTTTAACTCCATTAGGCCGAAGCATAGAATGCCCCTCAGGCAGCTTAATTCGGCCTTCTTTCACTAAGAGCTCAAACAACTTATCAGCCTTCGTGATGTCAAAGTCGTAAGTCCCTTTGGTGCGCTTGACCCAACGCCGATTCATTGTCAAGGGCTCTTTACCCCACATGATTTCCGCTACGCCTACCTCCAATTCATCCTCGGAATCCTCGAACAAAGTCGGCTTTGTCCGGGAACCGGTTGTAGATGTCGCCGACGTCGTCTCGCTTGCCAAATTTGGGGTCCTTCTTGAGGCCATATGCCTGATTGCTCATCAGAGATAACTTTTGCGACAGCTGGCCCAGGTTCTCGAACTCCATCCCAAATAGCTTTTCGCGTACGGCCGGCAACATCCCGGCGACGGCCATATCAGCCAGCTGATCGTCTGGCAGGTTCAGCGAGAAGCACATTCCTTTGACTTCCCTGAATCTTCTGAGAAACTCCAGCGGTGTTTCGCTGTGCCTTTGCTTCAGGGTGGCGAGATCAATCAGCTTCTTCTCAGAGCTGCCGCTGAAATAATGAGCGTGGAATTTACGCTCCAAATCCTTCCATCTAGCCACTGATTCAGGAGGCAGGGACGAGAACCACTGAAAAGCTGGACCTGTCAGTGAGGCAGGGAAGTAGCGAACCCTGAACGTCTCCTCGGCCGAGCATTCCCCAAGCTGCATGAGGTAACGGGCGATGTGCTCGACCGTGCTTGTCTCGTCCTGCCCTGAGAACTTTGTGAATTCCGTTGGCGGTTTCACCCTTGGCGGCAGGAGCACGTTATAGTACCACTCTGGGAACGGTGGCCTATAGGCAGGGCCCCGCATCTTGGGCTTGAGGCCGAACTGATTCTGCATCAATTCGGCCATCTTGCGCGCTAGGGCGTCATCTTCTTGCGCTCCTGCAGCTGGCGCGTACCCTGGGTGCGGGAAGGCGTCGAACGCTCTGTAGTTTCCCACTTCATGATAACCACCGCCGTACAAATTCTTCTGGAGCCAGTTGGCCGACGGAGCAATTCTTCGGCCGGGATCAAGTGGGGCCCCGCACGAGCCGAACGCTAGGTCTCCGTACGTGGGCTGGTACGGATTCGGGCGTTGCACGGTGCCGACTGTCTTGCTCCGTGGCGGCGGCGAGATTGGGCCGACCTCCCGAAGCTTGCAACGGGGGCCGAACTGGCTGCCCCCGCCGCCCGCGGAGGAGGTTGGAATGCTTGGCTTCCGGAGCTGCGAGGAGGAGGCCGCCGTGGCCGGCTCCGTAGCGGCGGCCGCGAGCTTGATTCGCCCGGCTCCACGGTCTTCCCCTGGCCGGGTGCCTTGCCGAACGCTTGCTCCATGCCCGGGCCAAAGATGGCCACCATCATCTGTTGAAGCGATCCGAGGAAAGCCTTGTTGTGCTTGGTGAGCATGTAATCTGCTGACTCTTGGAATACCCGCGCGCATTCCTCCTTTTCCTGCTGAGATGTAGCATCGATTTCCCCTGGCAGCAGTACTCTGGGCATCTCGTTCTTCAGATACGGGACGCCGCTTCTATTCTTTTTGAACGACAGCAGACATTTCTGCTGAAACTGGTCTACGACATCTTGGAGTTGCTGCCGCTGTTCTGGAGAAAGGTCTTCAATATTGACATCCATGAGATCTGAGATTTCAGGCATCTTGAATCTATTCGGCTGTGTCCCACTGGGCGTGCCAAAAAGTGTGTTGACGCAAAAAGTGTACTCAACGCCAATCACACAGCAAGCCGAACAAAGCTGGCTTCACACGCGCAGAGAGCAAATGACGTGCCAGTCAATTTTTCCTGAAAATTAACAAAAGATAAGGCAGTTAGATATCAAAGCTTGGAACTTGCCGGGTGGTACCAGACAGTTCCATATTTACGGCTAAAGAGCCAGATGGGATAACACATAGCTATGGAAAGCTATCTGTCAAAGAACCACGACCATTCGGGAAACCGCAAAAGGGAAAAAAGAACACTGCCGAATGGATGACGTGAGCGTGACAGCGATCGGTCTTTGTATAAACAAGGGTGCACGCGCAAAGATATGACCGATCCCCATGAAGATTAACATTAAACAAAGTAAAGCACGAACATAGTCATGTATTAAACAAGCATGCATAGATCCAAAGCACTAGTCTACCGCATGTCTAGTTACTTTAAGATCCGTCGGGCACGGCATCAAACAAATCTATCCACCGCATGATACAACTTGCATGAAAGACCATACCACTTTCCACAAATAGATCTATCCACCGCATGATACAATCTAAATATGGAAAGCTAAAAGCACACATCATTTAAAACATAAACAACGTACGGGATCTACTCGTGAAGAAACATAACCGAATACGGCTGAACAGCCGATTCGGGGTCCATGAAGAAGGAACAAACATTACCACGTGAATAAATCTATCAGACTGATTTGGAAATCTAATCCACCGGATGACTAGCTCCAAAACAACCCAAAAACCTGCATCTACCGCATGATACCCGGTTCTTTCAAGATTTATACAAACATAGCAAGCTTGAACCCGCAACACGTAACAACCTAGATCAATTCGGTTTCGGCCATTAGAGAACACAAGATCCACGTATTGAAACATGAAATCTACTCGAATAAGGATCATAAAAGATAAAGCCGATCCAAACCCATCTAGATTGGGCAAAGGTGTGTTACATGAATTAAAACATGAAGTAAAAACTCAAAATAACACGGGGTAACTTAATGAATCTATTGGATCTTGCCAAAACCCAATAGAGCCGATAACTAGCTTCAAGCTAGACCTTAGCCTACCGCATGGCTCATGATCTAACAAGAAACCTTCTTGAACCAAGCTTGAATCTACCGCATGACACGAAGCATGGTAACAAGACTACTTGCATCAAATCTAAATCCACCGCATGATACTAGACATGATACAAGGTTGCCGGTACTCACGGAGGTCGACGGATCGATTGGCCCTCTCGAAGAACTCGACGACACGACAAGGACTCTAGGGTTTGGCGTAAGGCCGGTGTGTATTGAGGAATGATTCTGTCTGTTACATACATTCAGGGGTCGTATTTATACCCTGTTGAGTACAACTGCGAATGGATTCGTTGCCTAACTAAGCTCGATCACCTATCCATCCATTCGTCTCCCCTGATTGAGCCACGTCACCGTCCAATCCCGCAAAATCAGCTCTACTATTCCTTTGCCGAACCGGAGCAGATAGCCGACCGCAGATCTCTTTGCCGAAAATCTCTGAAAATATCCTTTCTTCCACCAGACGGACTCTTTTTCGAACCGGACCCACAGGTCAGATTCTTTACCAAATTTTGGTGTTAACAATATGCTTGTGCCCAATGATTGATGCGAGTAGAACGAACGTGGTTCAAGAGCTTGGAAGAATGTGAAGGTGAAGATATTCTAAGCAACTACTTGTTGGTTAAAGGCAAGTGTGTCCTTAAACCTTTGTCCTAATAACTTTATTAATCACTATTGCATTGCTATGCATTAATTTTGATGGGTTCCTATTAAGGATGACTAGACTCTTTTGACTGTTATCTTGAACCTGGTTCTTAATTAATATTGATGGTAGATATTGCTTAGTTTGCTCAACTGGGTTGGTAATAATCAACATGGTTATCATTTATGCTCTATGTTCCTTTATGATAATTTTAATACAAGATCACTGTGCATTAATCGGAACATGGTGAACCACCCAGGAAAACAGTACAACCACAAGAACTAATGGGAAATGGTCTTGGCTGATTTATTAGGAACTTTAGCTTGGGGTGATCTTACCTGAAAAGGACAAGGGATCGGCGGTACTGCGGGGTATGGACTCGCTCTAGCAGGGGGTTGGGTGAGTTATTCTTTTTGTGGTGGGGTATCGACCTGCTAGGGGACTTTATACCTTGCTAATTGATCCGAACCTTGTGGGTCACAACTTGTTGGAGAACCTTTGTAAAGGCCATGGAGCGTCCCTATGCAACCACACCTCGGTAGTGTGGTATGGTGCCTGATCAGCATCGCATGGTTGGGTTTAAAGTTCTTTGGAGCTTTTACGCTGCTTGTGGTGAAAGTGTACAACCTCTGCAGAGTGTAAAACTAATCGATTAGCCGTGCTCACGGTCAAGAGCGGCCTGGACCCTCACATGATAATTGAACTTGAAGATGGGCTTAAATTGTGATATGTGTTATGGTTATGCTTGCCATGTGCTCATGGTGTATCTCTTATCTTTATGCTTAATGTGGGTTGGTATATACTTATAATTTATTAGTAATTAGGTGCTAATAAAATTGGACCAACTAAAATGCTAAATGCTTATAGCCCAGTCCACTATAAAGCCTTTGCATTCATATCTTTCCCCACACTTGCTGAGCACGACAAATGCTCACCCTTGCTATAAACAATGTTGCTCAGAAGGAGGAAGCTACTCTGAAGTCTTGTGAAGATGTTGTGGAGTTCTAGGCGTATGCAACCCCCAGTCGATTGCTTGTGAATTTTGGTGCCTTCGTTTCCAGGATTAAGCGTAAACTCTGATAATCTCCCTTTTTCTTACGTGATATTGTTTCTGTTATTCACTTATGTCAGCTATATGCATGAAACTTGATCCTGGAATGCATATAGGTTTGCACTTGGTTTTCTTTGGAAAAACAGGTGTGACAGAGTGGTATCAGAGCTGTATCGACTGTAGGACGTAAGCCTAGTTAGCAACGGATGTTTCCTAAGGTCTCTTTTGATCTGAAGTCCCTTCTTACCGTATGCTTGACCTCTCTAATGAAGGATCTCACATCTTAACCATCTTCTTTTCTTCATACCATGAATTCTTGTATATTTATCTTCACTCTCCCTGAACATTTCTTTGGTCTCGCTTGTCCATTCTCTCAAGCAATAACACCCCCTTGATTTATTGGTAGAACCGTTACCCTTGATATTCTATTTGTTCGCGCAGCTCCCCGACACATCAGCGTTGTTTCAATTTTATCTCGAGCTACAGAACTCCGATTGACCTAAAATCATTTGAGTTAGTTCCTAAATTTCATAAGTCAATTTCTATCAAAAATTCAGCCCTATCCAGTACATGTTCCAGGAACTATGCTCGAAACATTGGAGCTATCAGAAACTGTAAACTCTGCTGACCTAGTTACCTTTAATATTTCATATCTCGGGCTATGGACCTCCGATTGAGGTAAATCCAATTGGAGTAGTTCAGAAATTTCATAAGTTCCACTCTGTCCAAAATTCATCAATTTTGGTTGTATATACAGAGAGTTGTGCCCGAAACTTTGGAGGTTCCCGAATCTGTCAATACTGCTGACATAGCCATCTTGTCTAATTCATATCTCGAGTTCTAATCCTCCGATTGGGGTGATTCCAGTTGGGATGAACTCATAATTTCGTACTCCTTGATCTGGGAAAAATCCATTATTTATGGATATCCTTGCTGGGATCTACATCTCATCTATTAGGAGGATACCCTCTGACTTTATTAACAACGTGTAGTTCGTTCCCTTAATCGTGCCTTGGTTGGTGGAATTGAGTGCTTGCATGATGATGCTTGCTTTTATGACCTTGATTGATTTGTTTCTTTGCAGTGAGTGTTGATGTATTGTGGATCTTACATCTGCAATAACATCAGTTGCTTAGTTGGTTTCTTCTTTTGTACCTCCCACCTCCTTGCTCTTCCCAATCTTTCTCTCTACTCTTCAGCCTACCTCTTCTAATCATATCGCAAATCCCCAATCAGATGGAGAGCTCCAATGTAAAACATGAAGATAAAGATAATAAAGGAAACATCAACATTCCTCTTGCAACCTCATCATTGGAGCACAAGATGGAGTATATCGCTGCACAAACTCAGGCAATGGCCCAAACCATGGTTAAGATTCATCAGTCCATTATAGAGCAAGCTTCACTCCCTAAAGACAACAACCCGTCACCAATGATAACCATCAAAACATGACTCCTCCACCATTTGATAAAGAGAAGCTATCGGCTATGTAGACTCAAGCCTAACAAGGAAGGATGCAGCCTAGCACAACCTACTTTGGTAATGAGATGGCCAAAGACAAAATTCCCATTGGGCCAGTGAAGAGGAAAGTTGTTGAAGCATGGAATAATCAAAGAAAGAAGAAGAAGCATGAAGCACTGAAACTAACAATGGAGAAACAATATGAGGTTAACAAGGCTCCAGACATTTGTCCGGGTGATGAGCACGATGGTCCTTCATGTCCCCAGAAGGAAGCTAGTCTTATGACAGCAGAAGCTCGCCAACATAACCCTATAGATATTAATAAGCAGAAGATGTTGTCCACCCAAAAACCTAATTCAAGAAGAAGGTTCTCAAGCTGAAGGTCATACTCGAACCCTAAACCTTGATGGTTGGATTATCACTTGCAAGGAATACAAACCTAGTAGACGCAAGCGATCTAACAAACAAAATCGTAGAACGAGACGAGAGAAGAAGTTAACACATCTAGGGGCAGATAATGGTACTGAACCTGGTTCCGACAAACCCCAGCCTAAGATGGTTCGACCTATATATGTCACTCCTATCAAGAAGAATCCTGATGCACACGTTGATCTACTAAGGACTTTGATGGAGCAAAGCGAAGAGTGGAGAAATCACAATGATAGAAGAATGGATAAGTTATAAGTGGGACCAGACTGTATATTCCTATACAAGTCCAATGAGCTATGGAGAATAAAAGAGCATGTTTTGCTTGTGTAAGGAAGGTCGATATGAGGAAAGTTGATAAGCTTTGGATAATACCCACATGAGTCTTTGTTTCTTGCTAGCCTTTCTCGAATCTCGGGAAAAGATTCCTTTTAAGGGGGGTAGAGTTGTCACACCCTAAATTTTTCAATTTCAGGATGTGAATAGAGAGAATAATTAAATAACAATTTTCTCATAATTTTAAAATTTTTCCAACATTTATTTTCTTTACAGGGAATATAGTATAGGAAAAATCCTTTGTTTGATTTTCCGAATTAAAACAAAGTTGTGAGTGTCGCATTCATGCCGGTTCATCTTGGTGCTTCTTGAGTGCGAAAGGTTTCAAAAATGCGTTTAGGTGCTGTTCAAACCCTTCCGAGAATTTTCTGGATTTTTCTGGAATTTATTCTCATTTTTCTCGAGCTATTCTATTTATTAGAAGGCTCTAAAATCTTTTTCATGAGCTCCAAATGCTCTATTTGGATTGTTCATGTCTTAATCTAGCTCTGGGAATTTTCCTGAAATTTTTCGGATTTTTCAAAACATTTTTTGTGGCTCTAAGGAATTATCTAGCTATTTCTAGATTATTTTGTTTTTCACGAAAATGCTTTCTGAAAATAAAAAAAAGAAAATTCCTTATCCTTTCCTTTTTCGGCCCGCACGCGGTTAAGGCCCAAGTCTTCAAAGTTTGCCCATGCCCCCCTCAACTCTCTGTCTCAGTTTAGTTTCAGCAGGCCGCAGCCCGGTCCGCTCCAGCCCAGCACCCCAACCCGCCGGCCCGAGTACGAGCCCGCCCGCGAAAGCCCATCTGGGCCCAGATCCCCAACTCCCCCAGTGTCCATGGAGGACACGGCTTGCGCCGCTGCCGCCGACCTTTTCCTCGGCGTCCGTGCCGTGTACGCCAAGGGACCCGCCCCTATAAAATGCGCGGCGAGCCGCGCGCGCGCGCGCCCGCCCGCCTGCGCAGCACCGCGCCCGGCCGCGTGAAGTCCGGGGCCGCCCGCGCCGCCGCGTGCCGACGCCATGGAGCCAAGCTCGCCGCGGGTTCGTCCTCGATTCGCCGGCATGGGAGCAAATTGGCGCCGCCCGAGCTCCGCGAGGCCGGGCTGCACCGCCTCCGCCACTTCCCGTCGCCGGGCGACGGCACGGAGGCCGCCGTCCCTGCCTGGAGACCGAGCCGCCGGCCGGCCAAGCTTCGGCCCTCTCCGAAAACCGGCGCCTCCCACTGACCTCCACCGCCGGTGAGCCCTCCTTCGCGATTCCCTCCCTCTCTTATGCATCCCGAGCTATCCACTCAAGACCCCCGAGCTCAGGACGCCGGCGCCATCGATGGCCAGAGCCAGCGGGAGCCCCTGTCCTTGTGTATTGAACACAAGGAAGGAGATAAGGCGACTTTGCGCTTAGCCCCCTGAGCTATGGTAAAATATCTAGATCCGTTCTGTGTCTAGTAAATCTTGCTCATAACCCCCTGTGAAAACACCACCTTTCACACATAAACCCGCCTAAAGATCTTGCAAGTGAATCCCTGAGTTTATACTCATAAATATGTATATGCCCCTGGGATTTCGCAGTAAAGTCCCTGGAAGTTTCCAATCTTCGCATCTAGGTCCTCAGATCTTTAAAGAGCCATATCTTTCTCGTTTTAACTCCGTTTTCATCCGTTCAAGTTGTGTTAGGTTCATAATAATACAAAGCACGCGTTAGTGGAATGTTTTCATCATGTTTTGTTTTCTGAAAATAAAATAAATATTAATTTTGATTAATGTCTAGTTATGCATGCCTTTTATAAATAAAAGCTATATAGATCTATACATCGTTTTTCATAATCAAATTAAATCTGATTAATGTTTCTATCACATGTTTTTGCACATAAAAGTTAATTAGATATTTATCTCGGTTTTCGTAAACTAAATGTTAATTTGTTTAATAGTTAATTAATCTTTTCTAAATAAAATTTGTTTAGGCTTTTACATCGGCTTTTATAATAAATATTAATTTGATTAATGCCAATACCATAATGTTTTTAATAATAATATGATCTACTCGAATTACAAAGTTTCGTTTAGATTATTCATATAGTTTAGTTTTTCTAAATTAAATGTTTAATTGATTAATTCATATATGAATCTTTATAAATAAAACTTGACTAGTTCTTTACACCGGTTTTGCAAATAAAGTTTAATTCACTTTAATTCCAACATGGGGTATTTTATTGATGAAATATCCTTACATATATTTTGTTAATTAAAATAAATCCAGCTCATAGTTTGATCTCTCATATGTGCAAATCAATCGTTAGATGTTCTTTACCTCATTATCTCTTTTGATCAAGTCTATCTGAAGCTCTGAATCTTTCTAGTGTTAGCTCAAGCTCTGTCTCAGTGTGTCTCTGTTGTAGAGCTAGCCTTCCTTCAAGCTCCAGGTCTTTCCAATCCTAGTACATGCCATCCTATCGTAATTGTCTTTTATGTAAGACAACTATGCTCTTTCAGTTCTTCGATCCAACCTTGTGCAGCTATCTTTCTAAGAATCAGTGTCTCTGTCATCTAGCTGTTCTCTCTTCATCTTAGTTCTCCTTGTAGGCTAGTCTTCCTTGATCCTAGCCTAAGGTTTTTTGTGCGCTTGATAGTTCGTTGCTACCGTTCTAGTTCGTTTCACCTTAACTTGTACGTTAGCATGTGTATCACCTGCTACTTGTTTTAACATTAAAGATGCATGTTAATCTTGACGAATTCTTATTCCAATGCCCTTATAAATAAAAAGTGATTAGGTTATAATCCGGTTTTCTTTAATCATGATGTAATTGGTTAATCTTTATTCATAACTAGTTTTTCAAAATAAAAGATGTTAGGGTTAAACATCGGTTTTCATAATAAAGTTAATATGCCTAATGACATCATAAATGCCTTTTCAATAATAAATATGTTTAGTTAGACACGCGACCTAAAGTTATTCATTTAGATATCTCATACTTGCTTTATCTTTCTAAAGTAATTGTTAATTTGACATAACTTCCACTCGAATGTTATAAATAAAATATGATTAGGTTTATCGCGATTTCTTTAATTAAATGTAACTTGTTTAATGGCAACATAGAGTATTTCTCTGAAATATTCTTTCACGTGATTTCTTAAAATATGCCAAGCGTAGTCTCTTGTTGTTTGATAATAATCTCACGATAGTTCCGAGCTTAGTTCTGTTTCAGCGTTTCTTGCGCTTGCGTAACCAATAGAATCGAGCTCTATCTTAGTGTGATCTTTCTGGTACTTGCTCAATCTTATGCGACCATCTCCTCAAAGTTAACCAAGCCTTTCCCTTCCTAGCACACTTTGTGTTCTTTAGCGATCCATCTAATCGAGTCGTTTCTTTCGTGCGCTCTTTTAAAGCTTTCTTTCAATTGGTGTATTGTTCTTAGTATATGCTTGTTTGTTTTCTTTGTATGCTTGTGCCCGATGATTGATGCGAGTAGAACGAACGTGGTTCAAGAGCTTGGAAGAATGTGAATGTGAAGATATTCTGAGCAACTACTCGTTGGTTAAAGGCAAGTGTGTCCTTGAACTTTTGTCCTAATAACTTTATTAATCACTATTGCATTGCTATGCATTAATTTTGATGGGTTCCTATTAACGATGACTAGACTCTTTTGACTGTTATCTTGAACCTGGTTCTTAATTAATATTGATGGTAGATATTGCTTAGTTTGCTCAACTGGGTTGGTAATAATCAACATGGTTATCATTTATGCTCTATGTTCCTTTATGATAATTTTAATACAAGATCACTGTGCATTAATCGGAACATGGAGAACCACCCGGGGAAAACGAGACAACCACAAGAACTAATGGGCAATGGTCTTGGGTGAATAATTAGGAACTTTAGCTTGGGGTGATCTTACCCGAAAAGGACAAGGGATCGGCGGTACTTGCGGGTTATGGACTCGCTCTAGCGTGGGGTTGGGTGAGTTATTCTTTTTGTGGTGGGGTATCGACCCGCTAGGGGACTTTATACCTTGCTAACGATCCGACCTTGTGGGTCACAACTTGTTGGAGAACCTTTGTAAAGGCCATGTAGCGTCCCTATGCAACCACACCTCGGTAGTGTGGTATGGTGCCCGATCGGCATCGCATGGTTGGGTTCAAAGTTCTTTGGAGCTTTTACGCGCTTGTGGTGAAAGTGTACAACCTGCGAGTGTAAAACTAATCGATTAGCCGTGCTCACGGTCAAGAGCGGCCTGGACCCTCACATGATAATTGAACTTGAAGATGGGCTTAAATTGTGATATGTGTTATGGTTATGCTTGCCATGTGCTCATGGTGTATCTCTTATCTTTATGCTTAATGTGGGTTGGTATATACTTATACTTTATTAGTAATCAGGTGCTAATAAAATTGGACCAACTAAAATGCTAAATGCTTATAGCCCAGTCCACTATAAAGCCTTTGCATTCATATCTTCCTCACACTTACTGAGTACGACAAGTGCTCACCCTTGCTATAAACAATGTTGCTCGGAAGGAGGAAGCTACTCTGAAGTCTTGTGAAGATGTTGTGGAGTTCTAGGCGTACGCAACCCCAGTCGATTGCTTGTGAAGTTTAGTGCCTTCGTTTCCAGGATTAAGCGTAAACTCTGATAATCTCCCTTTTTCTTACGTGATATTATTTCTGTTATTCACTTATGTCAGCTATATGCATGAAACTTGATCCTGGCATGCATATAGGTTTGCACTTGGTTTTCTTTGGAAAAAAGGTGTGACACTTTCTCTACATTGTCTCTCAGAAAATTATACCTCACTTCTATGTGTTTTGTTTTGGAATGGAGCACTGGGTTCTTTGCAACGCTTATGGCACTGATGCTATCACATTGAAGTGGAACATGGGCATACTCCTCACCAAAGTCACTCATGGTGTATGTAATCCAAAGGAGCTGAGAGCAACAACTAGCAGCGGCAACGTACTCTGCCTCGGTAGTGGATTGAGCAACACTCGACTGTTTGCGGGAAGACCAAGACACCAAAGAAGATCTCAAAAACTGGCAAGTCCCAGAAGTGGACTTCCTATCCAACCGACACCCAGCAAAATCCGCATCCAAAAAAACATGAAGCACCAAAGAAGAGGACACGGAGTACCAAAGGCCGAAGTCGGGAGTGTGAAGCAAGTACCTGAAAATTCGCTTCACCGCTTGCCGATGCGAAGTCCTCGGAGATGCTTGAAAATGAGTGCATAGACATACCGAGAACTGGATGTCCGGCCTCGTCGCCGTTAAGTAGGGGAGTGACCCGATCATGCTCCGGCACTCCTTTTGGTCCACGTGTTCACCTTCCTCGTCCGCATCAAGAGCTGTAGTCATACTCATCGGCGTCATCATAGCCTTGGAATCCTCCATCTTGAACTTCCGCACAATGTCCTTGGTGTACTTAGCTTGGTGCACAAATGTTCCTTCCTTTGATTGCTTGATTTGTAGCCCGAGAAAGAACTGCAACTCGCCCATCATGCTCATCTCAAATTTCCTGCTCATATCCTCTGCAAACCTTGCAACAAGAGAGCTAGACGAGCCACCAAAGACAATATCATCCACGTACACCCCGCACAATCAGATATCTCTCGCTTCCGCCTAAGTAGAAACAAGGTCTGATCAACCTTCCCCATCTAAAAACCTCTCTCAAAGAAGAACCCCCTCAACCTGCCATACCAAGCTCTAGGCGCCTGCTTCAACCCATAAAGCGCCTTCCTCAACTTGTACACCCGGTGGGCGTACTTCTCACTCTCAAACCCCGG
Organism: Cenchrus americanus; assembly: GCA_947561735.1. Taxonomy (NCBI): domain Eukaryota; kingdom Viridiplantae; phylum Streptophyta; class Magnoliopsida; order Poales; family Poaceae; genus Cenchrus; species Cenchrus americanus. The sequence continues at coordinate 91,104,761 of OX387245.1, read as the reverse complement.
TGGTTGCCTCACATACACTTCTTCCTCCAACACACCATTTAGGAAAGCACTCTTCACATCCATTTGGTGCAACTTGAACCCTTTGGCCACGGAAAAGGCTAGAAGGATCCTTATTGCCTCCAAATGGGCTACGGGAGCAAAGGTCTCCTCGTAGACGATCCCCTCCTTCTGACTGAACCCCTGAGCAACAAGCCTTGACTTGTTTCTCACTACTTCACCTTTCTCTCCCTCTTTGTTCTTCCACACACACTTTGTACCAATCGGTTTACACCCTGGGGGAGGGTCAACCAATTCCCAAACCTGATTCCTCTCAAAGTTCTCCAACTCCACATGCATTGATTAACCCAATTATGATCAGATAGTGCGTGTCCAATGTCTTTGGGCTCAAAAGTAGCAACAAATGCAGCATGAGCGAAATGAGAATTGTTTCGAACCCTCGACCTTGTAGTCGCCGATGATCCTTGAAGCTAGGTGATCCACTTGTACTCACCGGGGAGGTTCTCGCCTTGATGCTACCTCCCCCTCAACTGTAGCTTCTCCTCGATCTTGATTCGTCATTGTAGGTGTGGGAGAGGGGCCGTCCATCACCGTAGTCGAAGTAGTAGGTACATGCTCAGCCGCGGGCACCACCCCGCCGTCTTCATCGTCTCCATGTTCATGCTCCTCCTCCTGAAAGATCTCCTCACCAAGCTCATCATCACCTGCACACTCAAAGACAAGCTGACTACGTGGCTGTGTCTCGTCGAGGGTTACCTCGTAAGTCTCCACGATTTGGTTAGTTTCAAGATTGAGCACACGATATGCTCTAGAATGAGATGCATAACCAAAGAAAATACGATCAACCGACCTAGCCGCAAACTTATCCAACTTCTTCCCTTTCTTTAGAATAAAGCACTTGCAACCAAAGAAATGGAAGTAACTCACCTTGGGTGTGCAACCGTGCATCAGCTCGTAGCAGGTTTTCTTCTTATGCACTCTGAGGTAGATCCTGTTCGACACATAGCACGTGGTATTCACCGCCTTAGCCCAGAACCTTCTCGGAGTCCTATGCTCATCAAGCATCATCCGAGCCATCTCACATAAGTCCTATTCTTCCATTCCACAACACCATTCTGGGGAGGCGCATATGGACTCGAAAACTGGTGTTCAAGACCCAAGTCATGGCAAAAGGTTTCAAAACGAGGGTTTCTGAATTTTGAGCCGTTGTCACTACGGATTGCTTGCATGGCATCTCCGTGCCTCTCGTTCCTCAACCTCAAGACAAGATCTCGAACAAAACCAAACGTCTCCCAATTATCCTCGAGAAAGAACACCACGCATACCGAGAGTAATCGTCCACCACAACAAGGACGTACCACTTCCCACCCGCAGATCGCACACGAGCTGGGCCAACAAGGTCCATATGGAGCAACTCGCATGGACGCTCAGTCATCACATCAGTGAGAGGCGGGTGAGAAGAGGCTACCATCTTAGCGTGCTTACACGGCGCACAAACCAACTCTTTCTCAAGCCTCAACCATGGCAATCCTCGGACCAAATTGAGCTTACTCAAGCGAGACAAAAGGTCAAAGCTCAAGTGACCCAACTTCCTATGCCACTTCCACAACTCACTCGAAGAACCAGCCAAGAAACAACGCTCAACACCCGAAGACCGAGAAAAATCAGCTCGAAACACTTGACCCTTAGGAACGACCATACAGACAAGGTCCCCTCGAGAATCCAAAATCCGAGAACCACCAGGCCGAGACAACACCTCAAAACCCTCATCCAACAGCTGGGACACAGAAAGCAAATTGTATCCAAGCGATTGAACAAGAGCAACGCGCCTCAGAGTGATCTTGTCACTCACCTTAAGCTCACCTTCTGAAAGCACACGCCCACGCCCATTGTCCCCAAAAGTGATGTACCTCCTTGTCACCACCGGGAGGAGACTTGAGAACCACCCCTTGTCTCCGGTCATATGCCTCGAGCACCCAGAGTCAATCAACCAAATGTTCTTCAAGTCTCCCACCTGAAATTCAAAAACGAGCACGTGAGCAAACAAACGACTCAGCACTGGGGTTAGTACCAAAAGAGTAAAACCAGTGCCGAGCCATTTGCTCGAAAGTGGGGTTAGCACAAACCAAACCATCTTTCCTACCAAAACTACCTCCACGAACACCACCATTGTAACCACCATGAGGAAACCAACCCTCTATAACTGGAGGAGGACCAAAACCACGAATGTAAGACCGTGGACCGTCCCTCCTCTCCATCTCAAAGCTACGGTTCCTCCCATTCCCGTACTGAACACGGGAGGGAGAATGCCCAGCAAACTGACCACCTGCTGACTCTCCAGACCAACCACCAGCACCACTACCTCCAGAACTGAAACCTCTCGATTCACCACCTCGAAAACCACTCCGCCCAGAATTCTAGGGGGTGGTTGAACTGCCTAGCCAAGCCGGTCTAACTGCCCCCCTCTGGGCAGGGCCGGTCTGACCGCCTTGCCAGGCCGGTCTGACTGCCCTCTCCAGAACAACTCCCCGGCTGCGGGAACTCGCATTTCCCCATGCCGGAACACGTCTCACCACAGCTTTTACCCCTGGGCAGTGGCATACGAGGCTTAGGTACACCATGGGAAGGGTTGTACCTATCCTTGTTCGCCCACTCCTTTGCCATCCTTTCCTCACGCTTCCACTTGAAGCAAAACTCATCCTTGTGACCCTCTTTCCCACAATATCCACAATGGAACCTCACAAGTTTAGGCTTAGGTTTGGACTACTCATTTGGTTTCTCTCCACTCGGCTTCTCCACCGATTTCTCCTCACTAGCCTTCTCACTCTCTTTCCCAAAGAACACTTTCCCGGAAGTGCTCACAAACTTGATAGGCTTTTGGAAATCATTTGTTTTTGGAGGAAACATGGGTGGAGCTGGGGTTGTGTCTAGTCAGTTCCTAAGATGGTTAGGTTTTGGGGGGAAATCATTTTTGTGGTGGGTTTTTGGTGGCTCTGGAATGTTTTCTTCACTTCCCTCACCAACCTTGTTTGCCCCAACTCTCTCACCATTCTTCCTCTTGAAAGTCTTGATCATTATCCTCAACTGAAGCTCATGACCAGACAGCCAACCGATCAACTTTCTCAGCTCATCATTCTCATCCTGCAAACGATCAACATAATGTGCAAGTTCCAAATTTTTCAAAGCATGCATTTCAAGGTAGAGCAAGATGTAGGATTTGGTTCTTTCAATTTAGCCTCAAGAAAAACAGTATAAGCATGCATCTCATCAATTTTCTCATGCAAAACAGAGCAAGAAGTGCAAGCACCTAGCAAAGCAGGTCTAGATTTAAGCTCAGCCACTTCAACCCTAAGCACATCTAGTTCCTCACACTTGGAGGCATGCTTTTCCTTAAACAAGGCAAGATCAGCAAGGAAAATAGAGCAATCAGCACAATCAACCTCATCAGAAACAATAGGGCTAGCCTTAAGGGAATCAATTTCAAGCTTGCTATCAAGAACCTGTGTTTCTAGCTCAGCCACTCTAGTCCTAGCATCCTCGAGTGAAGCCCTAAGCTCTTTTCTCATTTTCTTGGCCTCTCTAACCATGTCATCACGATTATCAAGCAACAAGCCAAGCCGTTTATTCTCCAGATGCAAGAAGGGAAGTTCATCATGCACCTCATTGTCAGAGTCTGAGTCTGAGTGGCTCTGTGTGCTCTTCTTGCTGCCGGAGCTCAGCGCCATGGTGCAGAAGCCGTCTCTAGCGAAGCAGCTCAGCCCGCTCAGGTTCTTGGACGACTTTTTGCTCTTGCGACGATCACCTTCGTCTTCACTGCTGCTTGAGCTCGAGGTGGAGTACACGGAACTGGAGTCAACGTCGCTCGCTCCAACCATCGCTCGGGCCTTGCCTCGGCTCTCCTTCTTCCTCGATCGTCGCTCGTCCTTGTGCTTGTTCTTGTGCTTGCTCTTGTGATCACGCTTCGACCGGTACTTGCCATCCATCCTCGACTTGTGCTTGTAGCCGTCCTTGTTCTCGACCTTCTCCGGGCAGTCGGCGACGAAGTGTCCCGGCTTGCCACACTGGAAGCATGTCCTCGTGTTCCTCCTCATGTTCACCCGGTTCTCGTGCAGTCTCTCGAACCTCCTCGTCAGCAATGGCAGCTCGTCCTCTCCAAGCACGTCGAACTCCTCATCTGGCATAGACATCAAATAGGACAAAGAGAACATCCTGGTGGATGGGTTAGTGTTAGCCTTTCCTTTCGAGCCACCAACGAGGGAAAGACTATGAGAGTCAGTTGGGCCCTCGAGCTTGGCTGTCATGCCCCTATCCACCTAAGCCGACTTGAGCTTTGAGAACAAATCGTTCACCGTCAGAGTGTCATACTTCTCCGACTCCACAATGGCCTCGAACTTTCCGCCCCAAATCGTACGATCCAAAGAGTGTAAGAGCTTGACAGCTCTATCATGATCATCGTACAGGAGCACGTCCACATTAGCCCTCATGTTGTTCACAACTACCGTGAACCTCTGAAACAAGGCATCGATGGACTCACCGGGGAGATGAGTGAAGTTCTCGTACTGTCTCCGGTAGGTCGCATACATCTGTGCCTGAACCTGGGCATTCCCAACATGAGCCTCCTTCAACACCAACCAGATTCTACAAGCCAAGTGCTCGGTGTGCACCTGATCGAACTCAGGCTGACACAAAGCACGAAACAAGTAGACGGCCGCCTTATTGTTGGCGTCCAACATGTCCCTTGATCCTGGAGCAAGGAAGTTCATCGGCTGGACATAGCTTGTGTCCACCGTGACATCCCAAAGGATCTGACCCTTTCCGCGGAGGAACGCCGCCATCCTCTTACTCCACATCTGGTAGTTCTTCCCATCTAAGTGTGGAGGACCCGAACCCCGTTCCTTATATGCCATCTTTGGGTCTTAGATTGGTTAGAGTCAATAAAGACCCGAACTGGCTCTGATACCACTTGAAGGACCGATTAGGCGACCAGAGAGGGGGGAGTGAATGGGAGCTGATAAAACTTCTTCTCGAATGAGATTGAAACTCCAACAAGATGAACTCGCTCGGTCGGACCACCAAAATCACACGTTCTGCACTTCTACCTTCTGTTTGCCAAAACCACGTAGCCACTGGAGTGCTACTGGTCCTAGGAACAAACACTACCAGCAACCTCAACTCCTACGCACCCACGGCAGCGGAAACAACTCGGAAGCCGACTGTCCAGAGGGGGGCAGTTAGACCGGGTATGGGGGCGGTTAGACCGCCTCCACCAGGCAACCAAGAAATCCTCCGAAACACCTCTTCCGAGCACCAAAACACACCATGGTTTCACCAATAAAGATCTCTGGTCAAGGCCATGCTAGCTACCAGAAAATCTTGGCGAAAACCAAAACTTCACCCAGGGGTCTAGGGGCGGTTAGACCGGCTACCAGGGGCGGTCTAACCTCCTGTACCCAGCAAAGAACTCCGAGCAAGAACTCCTAGCAACCGGCACGAAAACGACCCGACATTTCACCCAAACACTCCTCTGATCAAGGCGAACAAACTCACAGAGCAAAATCCGGTGAAATCAAAACTTTGACCTGGAAGGCCCAGGGTGGTTAGACTGCCCCCTCCAGGCGGTTAGACTGCCCCTTCCAGAAAACCTACCCGCGGGTCAAACCTCAACTTCCCATCGCCCGATCTCCCGAATCACTCCACGGATTGCAGCAAAACTTCGGGAATAGCTGGGTTACCTCCTGGGCAACCTCTACCTCAAAGGAATCGACCTGAATCGCTCACAATCAAGAGGAATCGAAGAAATCGCCTCTCTAGGTCAAGAACTCGCCCAACTCGAAAAACCACCAAACCGAGTCCGATTCAAGAGAGATTTGGGGGCAAAGTCACCAGCCAAAGAGGCATGTTTCAAGTGTGGCAAGGTCGGACACTTTTTCACCGAGTGTACGAAGGTGAACAACCAAGACAAGCACAATTTCAAGGACAAGAGGAGGAAGCCCAAGAAGAAGGATCCTGGACATGAGAAGAAGATGAAGAGATCGAGCGACATCGAGTCCGACTACGAGGACACGTCTTCAAGCTCGAGTGATGAAGATGAAGAGGATGACAAGAAGAAGAAGAAGAAGAAGAAGAAGAAGAAGAAGAAGAAGAAGAAGAAGAAGAAGAATCTCGACAAGTATCTCAACGGCCTTTGTGTGACGGGCCTAAGCCTCAAGGACGACTTCGTGGCATGGCTTGAGAAGAAGAAGAAGAAGAAGAAGAAGAAGAAGAAGAAGAAGGAAGAAGAAGAAGAAGAAGAAGAAGAAGAAGAAGAAGAAGAAGAAGAAGAAGAAGAAGAAGAAGAAGAAGAAGAAGAATAATAATAATAATAATAATAATAATAATAATAATAATAATAATAATAATAATAAGAATAATAATAATAAGAATAAGAAGAAGAAGAAGAAGAAGAAGAATCTCGACAAGTATCTCAACGGCCTTTGTGTGACGGGCCTAAGCCTCAAGGACGACTTCTGCGGCATGGCTCGCAGCTCCAGCAGCAAGAGAAGCTAGAAGGACGCCTCGGACTTGGATTCCGAGGATGAGGTATGTGATGAGCTATCTTCTTTGCGCAAGGAGAATGAGGAGTTGGTTGACTTGCTTGATAATCACGATCACATGCTTAGAGAGGCTAAGAAGCTTAGGAAGGAGCTTACATCTTTGCTCGAGGATGCTAGGACTAGAGTGGCTGAGCTAGAAACACAGGTTCTTGATAGCAAGCTTGAAATTGATTCTCTTAAGGCTAGTCATGTTGTTTCTGATGAAATTGATTGTGCTGATTGCTCTGTTTTCCTAGCTGACTTGACTGATCTTAGGGAAAAGTATACCTCCAAGTGTGAGGAGCTAGACGTGCTTAGGGTTGAGTTGGCTGAACTACAATCTAGACCCATTTTGCTTGGTGCTTGTACTTCTTGCCCTGGTTTGCATGAAAAAATTATTGAGCTTCGTTCTCGCACTGTTTCGCTTGAGGCTGATTTGAAAGTGCCTATTCCTACTTCTTGTTCTACGTGTGAGTTGCATGCTATAAAGAATCTGGAACTTGCACAATGTGTTAATCATTTACAAGATGAGAACAATAAGTTGTGTGAAGTGCTGAGTTGGTTGTCTAGTCAGGAACCTCAGCTTGGTATGATGATTGCGAGTTGTAAGCGCTTTGATGGTTGGGATTTGGGATTCGATAAGTCTGGTGAGAGCAGTGATGAGAGAGAAGGAAAATTTGGGAATGCTTCAGTTCCACCACAATCCACACCCAAAGATAAGTTTGCTCCCAAGCCAAACCAGTTGCTTAAACTGAGAGAGAAATCAAGTGAGAAACCAAGTGAGAAGCCTTGTGAAGAGCCTCACCCCAAGCCTAAGCCCAGATCAATCTGTTTCCATTGTGAGTTTTGTGGAAAGGATGGTCACAAGAAAGGTTTTTGCTATAAGAGAATGAGAGAGGCGAGAATGTCTAAGGAGTGGCAAACAAGGACAGGTACCACTCTTCTCATGGTGTGCCTGAGCCTCGTATGTCTCTGCCCAAGGGAAAGGGTTTTGTGTATATGGTTCCAGCATGGAGAGGTAGGAGAGCCCCAGGTGGAGACAAGGTTGCTGGCCGAGGACCACCGGCCAGACCGGTCAGGGTGACCGGTCAGACCGGTGCTAGGCAGATTGCTGGAGAGTTTGGTTTCCCTGGTCGTGATGCTAGAGGGTTAAGTCCTTTCAGTCATGGAACAGATGGTAAGCACCTTGAGTTTGGTGGTGTTGAGTTTGCTAGACGTTCTCCACCTCGTGATCAATATGAGTTTGGGAGAGGTCGCAGTTTTGAGTCTCAGAGGGGCTATAGACCATTGACAGGATGGATCGCTGTATTGATAGGCATGGTAGGATGAATGTTGCTAACCCTACTTTCGAGGAAATGGCCCGACACTGGTTTGCCACTTTTGGAACTAACCCCAGTGTTGAGTTGTTTGCTCATTCTCGCTCTTGGTTTTGAGTTGCAGGTGGATGGCCCGGAGAACATTTGGTTGATATCGGGGGTGGTTCTCCGGCCTCATACCTCGGTGGTGACATGGAGGTACATCACTTTCGGGGATGGTGGACAAGGACGAGTGAATTGTGAAGAAATGATCAAGGTAAGTAAATTTGTGACCTTCAAGCATGTGGCCTTGGTCAAGCCACTTGGTTCATTTTGCTCTTTGCCCTATCTCATGTGTGTAAGGTGAGCTTTGTATGCTTTTTGGCCTTAATCCATGAGTTTAGGGGGAGCTTGTGAGTTTTGTGCTCCTTTGCTCTTTTGCCGGTGGTGTTGAGCCCTTTTTGCCTCCCCTCGAGGAGCCGGTGGTCCGTGAGCTTTGTGTGTGGGAGCTCCTTTGTAGCATATGTATAGCTTTCCTTTATGCATTTCTTACATTTGGCATGGCATATGCAACATGATGTATAGGCATCCTTGTATCTTAGATTGCATGCATTTTGTATCATATGCATTGGTTAGGAAACACTTCTCTCATATACAGTGTTCACCATGGAATGAGATATGTCTTTGTGAGCTTGTTTGGTAAGCTATGGTTAGTTTGGCTTATCTCTTGATAATCTTGATTTATATCCATGGTTGATGGCTATGTTTTTGTAAAATGTCGCATATATGCTCTCTCATGTGTAAATGCCTTTATATGATCTCGACATGTTTTAGTGGCTTGGTTATGCTTAATTTGTGGTTGGATAGCTAGCTTATTGATCATATGGAGCCATAGGCTCATTTGCCATCATGAATGTTTAGCCCTCTTGTTTTATCTTGTGGAGGGGCATAAGTTCCTTTTTGTCGCAAAAACATTTCATGTACCAAGTATGAATCTGAAAATGAAACGTAAAATGCTTGGAAAATGTGCTCCCATGTCATATGTGCTAAATTTAATTTGCTTTGGGTGCTAAACCGTTGCATGATGTCTACCAATGAGAAGTCTCATATATAGAAGTAGACACATGGCTCGGTGGCTTTGACATGACATGAGGTGCTTGTGGGTGTTTGTGATGGTCTTATGATTAGAATGGTTGTCCTAGCATGAAGTTTGTGTGGCTTTACCATTTTGACATGTTTTGATCATGTTTAGGACTTTGCTCATGAGAGGTAATTTTTTAGCAAAATTGCCCAAATCCATCTTAGCTTTGTCCAATGGTTGTGAAACTTGGTGATCTTGTAGTTGATGTCAATACGAAGCTATAGAGTATCTAACTTGCTCATTTGGACATGTGTAGCATCCTATGTTGAATTTTGTCTATTTGAGAAGCTCTAGGTTGAAAGTTTTGTATTTTTGGCTTGATTCATGCATTGCCAACAAGGGGGAGAACTTTGAGCTTGAAATGTCTTGCTGGATGCATTTAGAAGGTTTTCAGGTGGTTTCGAGCCATTTCTTGGCTCTGGTGTGCACCACTCTGACCGGTCGAGGTCACCGGTCTGACAAGTCAGAGTGCTGGTTCTGTTCATATGTTGGGCACCGGTCTGACCGGTGGTGGTGACCGGTTTGACCGGTCAGAGCTGAGCTGATGCAGGTGCTCTGTTTTCTTGAAGTGGTTTGCATGCATTCGTCCAGGGGGAGTAGCATGTGTGCAGGGGGAGCTCTTTGTGGTTTTTCGAGCTTTGGTTTGGTGGTCTGCGCTCTTCGCTTGAGCATAGTTTTGTCTCGGATGTGTCGAGCCGTTGCCCTTGCCTAAGGGGTCCGTGACTTGTCTTCTTCAAGTGATCTTGCTCTTTGCCTTTGTTTGGCTTTCGATTGCTTGTTGGAGTTTCTTTTTATTCATTTCTTTTCTTTTTTTTATCTCTTGTTACTTTATGTGGGTGTTGTCAATGCACTCATCTAGGGGAGATTGAGGACCATGTGTGGTTCGAGGACCGGTGGATGGTCGCTTCCTTGTGTGATGAGTGATTGACAATGTTGTGTGGACTGATTCTTGGCTAAGTATTGCAGGTGCAGGTTGCGGCTTGACTGGTGTTGGTGCAGGTGAAGAACAAGAGCGAAAGGTCGTAGCCGGTGAGGCCTCCAAGTGTGGAGAAGACAAATAGGCTTCGTTCGAGGGACCCGGTGGCCAGCGGGGTCGAGTGCGGGCCGCATGGTGGCATGAACAGCAAGATGAAGTCATGGACGGTTTCTTGGTTGAGCCTCAAAACCAAGGTCGAGTCGGCACTACGTGGTAGCCGAGTCATGAGTTGCGATTGGCAGAGGCTACACCGAGTTCGCGGGGTTTCCAGTGGTTCACCAGAAAACCACTGGGTTCCTTGGTTGATCCACAAAGCCAAGACCGAAGACGGTGCAGCAGCAGCTCCAGACCGGTCTGACCGGTCTGACCGGTGGGTACCGGTATGACCGGTGAGGTGCATCGGTCTCACCGGTGTGTGACGATACAGTCCGGAATCTTCGAAGCGGAGGACACACGTCGGGATCGCATGGCTTGCGTCGAGGCTAAGCAGGGTGCGGTCACCGGGCATCCGTCCGATGGAGAAAATATGGAGACTTCCAAAACCGCCCTTGAGGGGCTTGTATCCCTAATTATTAAGTAAGGGTATTTTAGACTTTCGGTTGCCCCCATATAACCCATGAGGTGAGAGGATGGCAGCCATCTCTTGAAACCCTAGTTCATTTGCTTTCCTATTTTCCCTTCCTATTTTCTTAGGATTTCCATAGGACTAGCTTGAGAGCTTCATGGTGAGATTTTGTGCGAGGGTTGGATGATCGGGCGGCAAGCTAGACCTTGTATGAACCTCCTTGGTATGTATAGATGATTCGGCGTGGTTCCTCAAGGCTTTGTTGTGTTGTTCCCGATTGTTCTTTGTGGTGATTTTCGGAGCCCTCTCTTGGTGGTTTTCTTGGTGTGTTCTCAAGACCTTGCTCTTGGGGATTTGATGGGAGAAATATGTGTGAACCCTTCGTGGTTCTTTTGTCATTGATTCCCCTCCCAAATCCGTGAGTTAAGGGGCTCGATTTTGGGTTTTCGGTGTTCTAGGGTTAGAGTTCTTTGCGGGATTTCTTCGATTCCTTTTGATTTGGCAAGTTTTGATGGGATTAAAAATGGCTATGGACTCCTCATGAGGTGTTCCTACTATCCCCAAAGTATTGTTCAAGTCCGTGGAGCGATTCGGTAGATCGAAGTTTGGATTTGGAGGAGTTGACCCGCGGGTGTTGTTCATCCCGAGCTGCCCAGGTTACACCGGTCTGACCGGTGCTCTTGACCGGTCTGACCGGTGCAAGACAGTTGTGGAATTTGCTTCGAGAAAACTACTTGACTCGTGTGTCTTTGGGTCTTGGTGCTGCTGGTCAGTTCTTGGTCTGTTTGGAGTTGGTTTGTTAGGTTTTGTGTAGGGTTTTCCTTCCGTGCAGGTTGTGTTTTGGGGGTGTTTTGTTCCAGAGCCTAGAGAAGTCACTAAGGCTCTCTGGAACACTTGTTGTGCGGCTGCTGTAGCCACCGGCCTGACCGGTGTCACCGGTCTGACCGGCGCAGGCCATCGGTCTGACCAGTGTAGCACAGGCAGCAAGCCGTGCAAGTTTCCGCTCGTGTTGGTGTGTTTTGGCTCGGAAGGTTGTTTGTTGGTTACTAGGTCCAGTAGCACTTCAGTGGTTGTGTGGACTTGGCCAACTTGTGTAGTGAGTCGGAGACGTGTGTTGGAAGCCGTGTTCGTCTTGTTGGAGTCTCCATCACCTTCGAGAAGAATTTTATCGGCTCCCATTCACTCCCCCCTCTTTGGTTCACCGTATCGGTCCTTCAACATTCTTCATGACTTGGTCAATCATGAGCTGTGAATCTCCCCTGACGTCGAAGCGCTTGATGCCTGTTTCGACGGTGATTCAGAGGCCGCAGAGGAGGGCCTCGTACTCCGCCATGTTGTTGGACGCGGGGAAATGCAGGCGTACCGCGTATCTCATGTGCCCCCCCGAGGGGTGAGACGAAGAGTAGGCCCGCGCCTGCCCCGGTCTTCATCACCGACCCATCGAAGTAGAGGGTCCAGCACTCGGCCTGAATCTGTAATGGGGGCAGCTGCACGTCCGTCCACTCAGCGACGAAGTCCGCAAGGATCTGGGACTTGATCGCCTTGCGCGGCGCGTAGGCGAGCGTCTCGTCCATGAGCTCCATAAACCATTTAGCGATCATGCCCACGGCGTCCGGGTTACAGATGATCTCTCCCAATGGGAACGAGGAGGCTACCGTAACCGGGTGGGCCTTGAACTAGTGTCGCAGCTTGCGCCGCGCGAGCACCACCGTGTAGAGTAGCTTCTGAATCTGCGGATATCGCGCCTTGGTTTTGGACAACACCTCGCTGATGTAGTATACCGGCCTTTGGACTGGCAAAGCGTGGCCTTTCTCCGTTCGCTCTACCACGATGACCGCGCTGACCACCTGGGTGGTCGCAGTTATGTAGAGGTTCAGAGGTTCGCCGTTCTGTGGGACGTGAGGATCGGCATGTGGGCGAGCGTCGCCTTGAGTTTGTCAAGCGCCTCCTGAGCCTCGACGGTCCAAGAGAAGCGCTCGTTCAGGAGCTGGTAGAGGGCAAGCCTTTCTCACCGAGCTGCAAAATGAAGCGACTCAAGGCGGCAAGGTACCCCAACACCTTCTGCACCCCTTTGAGGTCTCGAATCGGGCCCATCCGGTCGAGGGCTGTGACTTTCTCGGGGTTGGGCTTGATGCCCTGCTAGGGAACAATATATCCCAACAACATGCCACGTGGCACCTCGAAGACACATTTTTCGTGGTTCAGTTTTACCCTGTTGGCCCGCAGGCAATCGAACGCGGAGCGTAGGTCGTTAACCAGGTCGTTCGCCTTCCTAGTTTTCACGACTATGTCGTCTACGTATGCCTCAACGGTTCGCCCGATGTGGTCTCCATAAACGTGCTGCATACACCGTTGGTACTGAGGACCATGTGTGGTTCGAGGACCGGTGGATGGTCGCTTCCTTGTGTGATGAGTGATTGACAACGTTGCATGGACTGATTCTTGGCTAAGTATTGTAGGTGCAGGTTGCGGCTTGACTCGTGTTGGTGCAGGTGTGAACAAGTGCGAAAGTTCGTTGCCGGTGAGGCCTCCAGGTGTGGAGAAGACAAGTAGGCTTCATTCGAGGGAGGGACCCGGTGGCCAGTGGGGTCAAGTGCGGGCCGCATGGTGGCATGAACAACAAGATGAAGTCGTGGACGGTTTCTTGGTAGAGCCTCAAAACCAAGGGCGAGCCGGGACTACGTGGGAGCCGAGTCATGAGTGGAGATTGGTGGAGGCTACACCGAGTTCGCGGGGTTTGCAGTGGTTCACCAGAAAACCACTGGGTTACTCGGTTGAGTCACAAAACCGAGGCCGAAGACTCGACGAGGAGGTGCGGCCACCCATGCCGGTTCAACCGCCCAGGAGGGACGGTCAGACCGCCTGAGGCCGGTCAGATCTCCCAGGCCAGTCTAACCGCCCAGGGGGCGGTCTGACCGCCCTGGCCGCCGGTGTCAAGATCACTAGTACAAATGCTATCATCTATGACCATTACCTAGTGACGATTTCCTGTTTGGTCATAGAAGTTCTCTTTGCAGTGACGAAAAAATATTTGGTCATAGAAGATTATTCTTTCTATGACGATATACGAATTTGGTCATAGTAGTTAATTCAACAGTGACGAATTGTTGAATTTGGTCACACTTGACGAGTGAGGATTGAGACAAATCTGCTGCATGCGGCCGGGCCCCGATGGGCTTGGCGGGCGAGCTGAGCGGGCCGGAGTGGGTCGGGCCTTCGGGCTCGGCCCGTTCCAATAGGGTAGGTTTTTTCGAATTTATTTTTCAATGCGAAAACAATTCCGAGAACACCGTGAAAATGTTTTTAGAGCACGAAAAATACTCGAAAAATCACAAAAAATCCAGGAAAATTCCTAGAGATAGATTAAGACATGAACAATCCAAATAAAACATTTAAAGCTCATGAAAAAAACTTTAGAGCCTTCTAATAAATAGAAATAGCTCAAGGAAAATGAGAATAAGTTCCAGAAAAATCCGGAAAATTCTCGGGAAAATTAGGACAGCTCCTAAACGCATTTTTTAAACCTTTTGCACTCAAGAACCACTAGATGCATCGGCATGAATGCAACACACATAACTTTTTATTCAATTTAAAAAATCAAACAATGGATTTTTCCTATACTATATTCCCTGTAAAGAAAAATGAATGTTGGAAAGTTTCTTAAAATTATGAGAAAATCATTATTTAATTATTCTTTCTATTAAAATCCTTAAATTGGAAATTTTATTGTGTGACAATAGCTCATGAGCATTTTCACAATTAAAAACTCTATTGAAAACGCCTACATATAGTGAGGACAAAATGTTACTCTTAGCAATCACATCAAATTGTTTTTCCTTCTTAGTACCATTTCTCATGCCCTTGTGTCTTAGGAAACAAATACATGTGGAGGTCGCTGCATAATTATAGAGTTTTCAATGTATAATTCGCCATATTTTGTCTCACACAACACAAAAAAAATTATAAAAATTAAAATAATTGTCCAAAAAATGTAAGTTCTTGTGAGGGATCGTATTTTTGCTACAAATGACTGCCAAAAAAATCTCAAGTCATTTCAAAAAAGTGGAGTGTTATGTAGTCCAAATATAACAAGTCACTCACATAGTTCCTTAAACTATGTGAGTGGCTTGTTATATTTGAACTACATAATATCACCACTTTCTCAAATGGAAATTTGACCAACACAAAGTTTGTTAGTCTCGACAAGTTATGAAACTTTTGTGTTCAAAAGATTTTCATCCGAGTTCATTTCGTGTTTCGTTTGACTGAGTTTTGACCGAGTCAAACTTGGATTTTAAAATTTGAATTTCTCATGTTTTGTTGCATGAAGAAATGATTGAATCCAACACCATAACTTGATAAATCATGATTTTAAAAATTTTGGGAAGAAGAATCACCTCATTTCGAGTTCGTATGAGGGAGAACGACTAGTTACAAGTTTTAATCCGAGGAAAAAAGAAAAATCGATCAGTTCATTCCAGTTCGTCACGTGTTCATGAAGAAGAACAGATTTCTCTTTTTTTCCTCGGATTAAAAATTGTAACTAGTCTTTCTCCCTCATACGAACTCCAAATCGGTTGATTCTTTTTCCTAATTTTTTATAAAATCGAGATGTTTTACTCAGTGCCATTTGTTTGTATCTTAATTACTATTTCTTGATTGCTTTTCATACAACATATCTTTTCCAACTAAAAAGAGAATATAAAAAACATGTTTTTTCATAATAATTGCTAATATAACTTAATATTCTCTAATGTTATGGTCAACACAAGGTTGCATCCAAATTTGAGGTGCCCATGAGTAAGAAAGTATTTGAGTGTGTACAAACTTTGAAGTTTAAGTTGAGTTGTATGAAACAATGTGATGATCTAGCTAGTATATGAACAATGTATACTCCAATTTTCACAAAATCTTATGAAACTTTTTTGTTAAGCTTGTACATTGATAAAATGATCCTATGCCAATTTACATAATTTTTTGATAAGTTTTATTTATTATTATCATTATTTTATAACAAGGTGACTAGTAGAAGTTTGAAATTTCCTACAAGCTAATTGAATTTTTCATCAATCTCCTAGATGTGGCCTAGAATGGACCATAGGTGCCTAAATATAATTTTTTTGAATTTTTTAAACTTATTAGATGCACATATAGGTCAATTTTGAATTACTTTCGGTAAACACGTAGAAATTCATTTAAATGATTGAAAATAGCGGATTTACTTGAAAATTCTTGAAACTCGGTGTAACACTACATATGTAGTACTTTACATTTAAAAATATATTTAAGTATACAAGATAATTATTTTTGCTAGTTACTTCACAAGAATACCTTAAATGAAAAAACAAAAACAAAAACAAAAAACTTCGAAAATATGAAGTAAGCCCGGTACAATCCCATCTTACTATTTGGCCCACACGGCCTAATTAAAACAACATCTTACCTAAACCGTTGGATGAAAAATAGACAGCTAAGATGCACTCAATGTCCAATAAATATCCATCCATCCACTCCCCTAACCCTAACCCTTCCCAGCAGCCCACCCGTCTCCCACCTCCCTCACCCATCCGCCGCCGTCTCCCATCCTCAGATCCGCCCACCCCTCTCTCTCTCCCTCCCTCCCTCTTCAACTTGGTCGGTAGCCCCGGTCCCTCGTTCCCCCTCCTCGTCGTCGAAACCCTAGCCGGACTCGGCCGCCGGCGGCGGTGGCTACCCCGATCGCCGTGCCGCACCATAACCTCTTGCTGGATCCCGGATCTGTCGGCACCATGTCCAAGGCCAAGGTCTACACCAACGTCAACGTCCTCCACCCCAAGGAGTCCAGTGGGGGTCAGTCCTCTCCTCCCCTCCCTGGATCCCTCCGCTGCTCTCTCTCCTCGAACCCTCCGTAGTTTTCCGTTTAAGATTTCCGTTCTTGCCAGAAGACCGTCAAGATCCCCGTCTCCCTCGTCTTCGACGACATCAAGAGCACCTACAGGGACATCCAGCCCGGGAGCGTCATCCCCTACCTCAGGCGCCGCCGGCAGCCGTGCATCACCGCCGCATCGTCTCCTCCTCCTCCTCCTCCTCAGCTTCTCGCGTCGTGTGCTGATGGGCATGGAACCGGCGCATCCAGCCTCCGCCGCGGCCGCGGCGACCACCACCGAGCGGAGCTCGAGATCTCATCGACGTAAGGCCCCCCAACCCCAACCCCAAACCCCAAAAAATCTCCGCGGCCCCTTCATCGCCGAGCTTCGTTTCCCCATTTTTGTATGCGCTACCGTAGACTGAGGTGGATAATTGGCTCCGTTAACTTGCCAGGCCGCTAGGTACGATGACTTGGAGGACATTGTCACCCTGTTCTCCGCTGGCATCTCCCTGGACTCGACAGATTCGCAAGGCCGCACAGGTTGCGTTTGTTTCTACGAATTCTTCCACTGATTTGAGTGCTCGTACTATGCTGTTTAGGAAATTACTATTAGGTTACCTGTAATTCAGTACATATAATTTAAAGCTCGGTTTGCGCCCACTATCATGCACCCGCATAGAACGAACTGGAACCATGTAGCTTGTGCATCTGTCTGGTGAGTAAAGACCATAGTGAAGTTTGTGTTAATTGATGCGCAATTGCTCCTTGGTGATGTGCGTCAATGAGCCTTTTTGCCAATATTTGTGGTCATCTTCAGAGACTTAATGTTAGAAGATAATATCAATAATGTACCGCCTAAACTCTTGAACTTTGTGAAAATGGAGTAGTTAAAGTTCATCCGGAGTTCGTGCGCGTGGTGGAGGCCAAGGAGCGGTGGTGGCCGCACGCTGCACCACCTCACACTTGAATACATGGATGATGCCAATTATTTTTCTATATGCATGCCATGAACTTTAGTTCTTTTGTTATCAACTTTATCTGCCTCCTAGCTGTATCGCACAGTCAATGCTAAATGTGTATGCTCTGACTTATTTCCCTTTAATCCACTTAATTAGCAAAAGTTTTGGTATTTTTGATGATTATTTATTAAATTGTTAATATGCTCCATTCTTGTCCGGTTATCCTATAGAGTCTAGTAAAGCTAGGTTTATAATTGAAATCAATGTGCTACGATCTCATCTCTTACCAAGGAATTTTGCTACCCTTTTTTTAATGTTGTGGGTCCTTGAATCGATTGGAGATGCCTAGGAATTTTGAATCTCTATTAGAAATGTTATGGATGGATGATGAGATTTTGACAATTGATCTAAATTTAATCCGTGCTAGTAATTTGTCCACCAAACCCAAGAAAGACAGATACCTAGGTTTATTATAATTTGTGCTTTATGCCGAGCAATCGCAATTGAGAATATTGTTACTTATCCGTGTCCAAATATCATATATCCCGTCATGCTTCGTGCACACATGTTAACAAGAATATTTTAGTATCATACGTAAAATGGCCAGTTGGAACCGAATGTACATATTATAATATTCACTCTGTTTCTCTCTTTTCGCGGATCTTCGTCGGTATGTATCGCCTTCTCCCTAAATGGATGAGTCCTAAGCAAGAAGTAAGTTGTAATTGTTTTAGTTTTGTCCCGATCATGAACGATGAACGGCCTTTGTTGGAGCTTTTGTTTAGTTCATGTTTAACAAGGTCTCTTGGGAATGATGCTATATATTGGATATGTGCTTGCTTTCCGAAAAACTACTAGTTCCGTTTGAGTTTGATATGACCAAAATTGCAACGTTACTTCAACCTTTTACGACACACCTTTGGAACCTTATGGTTCAAATTTGTAGTAAACAAGTTTGCTCGCTAGTAGACAGTAGTAGATGATGTTATATTGGATATGTGCTTGCTTTTCCGAAAATGGCTCTAGTTCAAGTACTTCGGTTTAAGTTTGATATGAGCACCGCCACGTTCTTCAACATTTGATGAAACACCTTCGAACCTAAGTTTTCCTAGTAGTAGTAGCGGGGTCCATGTTCGCATTTTCGCAATGCTATCCGACGTCCATGTATCCGCCCTTTTGTAGCAGCCATTTCATTGCGGTTACAACATGTTTATTTAGCTAATCTTTCCATCGGTGTTTCTGTTGAAACTTCAAGACAAGCAGTTTGACTAGATAGGTAGTTGCTATTAATGTGAAATACATGTTCATATTATAACAAGAGATTATCAATGTTCTATAGAATGTTGAGTGCTTGTTGGCAAAGGCCCACGTTTATGGGGTGTGGTGGGATAACTTTTACGGTATTGAATGAAATTAAAGGAAACACTCCACATGCACGGGTCCATGTCCATCTCACTACCGGTATTGCAATATTTTTACGAAACCGGGAGCCCCTCGGTTTTTCCGTAGAGTCAACGCATGCGATTATACTATGAAGCCCGCACATGATGTCGGGCCTTCGTACTTGTTAATTCCACACGTTGATTTGAAAAAGTTAGGTTGAATATTTTTTGCATAGTTGTTGTGCGCAAGAGTGATGATAGGTTGCTCGCGTTTCCAAATATGAAAAGTTTTTCATTTGTGATAGACTAATGTTTTGTTATTTTCAAAACTGTGCATTTCTTGATTTGCTACTCGATTATCAACATCTTCAATTGTATGTAGTTTTATAAGATGGAAAAAGAAGTAATGTATGGTCCGGCTGATTTTATATTTCTCATGGCCAAAGCAATACATGTTTTGGGCTGTCTTTGGTGACTTGGGATGTGAGCTTATCCGTAACTTATTTATTCCTTTTCTCTTTGAGTTCTTGAATATTTTTCCTTCCTCTCCGTAAAGGCTTTACCTTGTACACCCCTTTCTATAATTAAACAACCTTGTTAGACTTGAAGTGTTCTTAGCTAAAGCTATAATATTTATTTCTCGAAGTACCAACACCACAACATATTCGAGGATACGCGTGGCAAAGCCTAGTAGCTTTCGACGGGTGTGTAAATGGATCTAGAGGGCTATGACCCACGAGGTACAAATTCTTTTTATATGATTAGTTCTTTGATTTTCGATTCTATTTCGCATCTATCTTCATAGACTTAACTCCATGATAGTCTAGATAATTTCTTAATCCCGTTGCTCATGTCTATTTTCGTGTGCTTGGCCCGTTCGATTGATGATTTTGTGGAGCAAATGCACGGAGTCTCACTTCGCAATATGCTTGTGCTCTCTTGCAGTTCAATTTTGTTAACCTTAATCCTATTGCATGAACATGAACATAAAGCATAGTCATTGCTCTGCAGTCCAAGTTAGTAATAATTACAATCAATAATAGAACAATACCTTGGAAATCTTAACGCCCAAGAAGGCAAGAACTTTATTGCCTTTGAGCTTTGTGGTATAGTGTTACATTGAATCATTGAAATGGTTTCCTTTCCATATATGAATAAGTACTGTTAGTTTGAATCAGAAATGCTATTTCCTTTGAGCTAATTATTGCATTAATCTTTGATGATGGTCGGCTGCCATAGAATCTTTGAAGGATCGGCCTCTTCCTTGAAGTTTTGTTTTGCTGGAACTTGAAGACTTGTCTTCCGTCGGATCTGAACTTGTCTTGTGTTCTCGCTTTAGTCGTATGTGTCTTCTGTGAACATGATTGTGTCGTTTGTGAACATGGTTGTGTCGTCTGTGAACATGGTTGTCTTGCGAGTCCAAAACATGTTTGTGTTGTCTGTTATATGCCTTGTGTCATATGAATATGTTATATATGCAGAAATTCCTCTCCTGTGAATTGTATGTGTATTGATAGTGAAACTGGAAAGAGACACGTGGTGCATTTAGAAGCAACCACATGTCGCAACCTGAATCAAACGTGTGGCCCAACCAAAAATGAAAAGGTGGCCCAACCAAAAATGACACGTGGACAAACCGCAGCGCGACACGTGGACAAACCTGAGTGCGACACGTGGACCATTCAGAGCTCGACACGTGGACAAACCCTAGCGCAACACGTGGCGCTGTGTCAAAGAGCCACGTCATCATATCCATATCAGCATGCGCCTTGCCACGTGGCATCCTCTTCCGTGACCAATTTCGTGACCATTTGGCTTGGTCATAGAAGAAATACACTTCTATGACGAAAAACGTGTTGGTCATGGAAAAGTTCCACTTCTATGACCAAAATGACCGATTGGTCATGGTAGACCAAATGTGACGGAGCTTCTGTGACCAATTCAATTTGGTCATAAGTTGGTCATAAAAAAATGTTCCATGACCAAATTTGCATGTACCGTGACCAAACCGTTTGGTCATTGATGTTGAGTACTATACTAGTGGATGCTTCGAAGCGGAGGACACGCGTCGGGATCGCAAGGCTTGCGTCGAGGCTAAGCAGGTTGCGGTCGCCGGGCATCTGTTTGATGAAGAAATTTCGAAGATTTCCAAATCCGCCCTTGAGGGGCTTGTATCCCTAGTTATTAGGTGAGGGTAGTTTAGTCTTTTGGGTGCCTCCATATATACTCATTGAATGGGTGGATGGCGGCCAACTCTTGGAACCCTAGCTCATTTGTTTTTCCATTTTTCGTTCTCCATTTTCCCTAGTTTTTACTAGGACTAGCTTGAGAGCTTCATGTGAGATCTAGAGAGAGGGATGGATGTTTGGGTGGCAAGCTAGACCTTGTACGAACCTTTCATGGCATGTATAGATGGTTTGGCGTTGTTCCTCAAGGTGGTTTTACCGTCTCTTTTGTGGTGATTTTCGGAGCTCTTTGATGGCGGTGTTTTGAGGACGATTTCTTGGGGGTTTTGGTGGGTGTCACGTATGAGGTTCTTGTGCCTCTTTGGCTGGTGACTTTGCCCCCAAATCTCCTTTGAATCGGACTCGATTTGGTGGTTTTTCGAGTTGGGCGAGTTCTTGACCTAGAGAGGCGATTTCGTCGATTCCTCTTGATTGTGAATGTTTCGGGTCGATTTGTTTGAGGTAGAGGTTGCCTAGGAGGTAACCCAGCTATTCCCGAAGTTTCGCTGCAATCCGTGGAGTGATTCGGGAGATCGGGCGCGTGGAAGTTAGGGTTTGACCCGCGGGCTGTTTTTCTGGAAGAGGCGGTCTAACCGCCTGGGGGCGGTCTAACCGCCCTGGGTGTTTCCAGGTCGAAGTTTTGTTCACCGGATTTTGCTCTGTGAGTTTGTTCGCTTTGATCAGAGGAGCGTCTGGGTGAAATTTCGGGTCGTTCTCGTGTTGTTTGCTAGGTGTTCTTGGCTGGAGTTCGTTGTTGGGTACAGGAGGTTAGACCGCCCCTGGTAGTCGGTCTAACCGCCCCAAGGCCCCTGGTTGGAGTTTTGGTTTTCACCAAGACTTTCTGATAGCTAGCATGACCTTGACCAGAGATCTTTGTTGGTAGAACCGTGGTGCGTTTTGGTGCTCGGAAGAGGTGTTTCGGAGGATTTCTTGGTTACCAGGTGGAGGCGGTCTAACCGCCCCCTATACCCGGTCTAACCGCCCCCCTTTGGACAGCCGGCTTTCGAGGTGTTTCCGCTGTCGTGGGTGCGTGTGTGTTGAGGTTGCTGGTAGAATTTGTTCCTAGGACCAGTAGCACTCCAGTGGCTATGTGGTTTTGGCAAACTGAAGGTAGAAGTGCGGACCGTGTGATTTTGGGGGTTCGACCGAGCGAGTTCATCTTGTCGGAGTTTCAATCTCCTTCGAGAAGAATTTTTATCGGCTCCCATTCACCCCCCCCCCTCTCCGGTCGCCTAATCGGTCCTTCAAGTGGTATCAGAGCCGGTTCGGGTCTTTGTTGACTCTAACCAGTCTAAGATCCAAGGATGGCTTACCAGGAACGGGGTTCGGGTCCTCCACACTTCGATGGCAAGAACTACCAGATGTTGAGTAAGCGGATGGGTGCGTTCCTCCGCAGAAAGGGTCAGATCCTTTGGGATGTCACGGTGGACACAGGCTATGTCCAGCCGATGGACTTCTTCGCTCCAGGATCGAGGGACATATTCGACGCCAACAATAAGGCGGTCGACTACTTGTTTCGTGCTTTGTGTCAGCCTGAGTTCGATCGGGTGCACACTGAGCACTTGTCTTGTAGAATTTGGTCGGTGCTGAAGGAGGCTCATGTTGGGAATGCCCAGGTTCAGGCACGGATGTGTGCGACCTACCAGAGAGAGTACGAGAACTTTACTCATCTCCTCGGTGAGTCCATCGATGCCTTGTTTCAAAGGTTCACGGTGGTTGTGAACAACATGAGGGCCAATGTGGACGTGCTCCCGTACGATGATCATGATAGAGCGGTCAAGCTCTTACACTCTTTGGATCGTACGATATGGGGCGGAAAGTTCGAGGCCATTGTGGAGTCGGAGAAGTATGACACTCTGACGGTGAACGAGCTGTTCTCGAAGCTCAAGTCGGCTGAGGTGGATAGGGGCATGATCGCAAGCTCGAGGGACCGACTGATTCCCATAGTCTTGCCCTCATTGGTGGTTCGAAAGGAAAGGCTAACACTAACCCATCCACCAGGATGTTCTCTTTTTCCTCTTTGATGTCTATGCCAGATGAGGAGTTCGATGTCCTTGGAGAGGACGAGCTGGCGCTGTTGACGAGGAGGTTCGAGAGGTTGCACGAGAACCGGGTGAACATGAGGAGGAACACGAGGACATGTTTCCAGTGCGGCTAGCCGGGACACTTCGTCGCCGACTGCCCGGAGAAAGTCGAGAACAAGGACGGCTACAAGCACAAGCCGAGGAACGATGGCAAGTACCGGTTGAGGCGCGACCACAAGAGCAAGCACAAGAACAAGTACAAGGATGAGCGACGATCGAGGAAGAAGGAGAGTCGAGGCAAGGCCCGAGCGATGGTTGGAGCGAGCGACGTCGACTTCAGTTCCGCGTACTCCACCTCGAGCTCGAGCAGCAGTGAGGATGAAGGTGATCGTCGCAAGAACAAGAAGTCGTCCAAGAACCCGAGCGGCCGAGCCGCTTCGCGAGAGACGGCTTCTGCACCATGGCGCTGAGCTCCGGCAGCAAGAAGAGCACACAGAGCGACTCGGACTCTGAGTCCGACGACGAGGTGCGTGATGAGCTTCCCTTCTTGCGTCAGGAGAATGAACGGCTCGGTACTTTGCTTGATAATCATGATGACATGCTTATAGAGGCAAAGAAAATGAGAAAAGAGCTTAGGGCTTCACTCGAGGATGCTAGGACTAGAGTGGCTAAGCTAGAGACACAGGTGCTTGATAGCAAGCTTGAGATTGATTCCCTTAAGGCTAGCCCTGTTGTTTCGGATGAGGTTGATTGTGCTGATTGCTCCATATTTCTAGCTGATCTTGCTTTGTTTAAGGAGAAGCATGCCTCCAAGTGCGCGGGATCGCATGGCTTGCCGGGAGGACGCGGGGTGCGGCAAAGGCGTGGCCGTCCGATGGCAAGACCCACAAACATTACCAAAATGCCCCTACGTGGGTTGTATCGCCAGTAGTGTAGTTAGGGGTAGTCGAAGCCATTTACCACTCCGCGGGACCCGATATATAAGCCCGGAGTGTGTGTTGATGGCTCTCTCTCCTCGCGACTTAGGGTTTCATTTCCTTCTCTTTCTCATTTTCGTAGCTATTTTCCTTCCTATTTTCTCTAGGCTAGCATGAGAGCTTCATGAGAGATTTGTTGAGAGGGATGGATGCTAGGCGGCATGCTAGACTCAGGAATCTTTCCTGGTTTGTATAGAAGATTCGGGGTTGTTTTTCGTGCCTTTTTGTGCTTATTTTCGTGCCTTTGTTCTCGGTGTGATTCCGCGGATTTGGAGTGAGTTTCTTCCCCGGATTTCTTTGAGGGAAACATGGATAGATGCTCAGGCATCTTTGTGCTTGATCTTGTGCCCTCAAACGCCGGGAAATCACTTCGATTCGTGAGTTTTCGTTCGGTGCTCTATTTTTGGAGGTGCTCAAAGGATTCGCGATTCCCGGTGATTTAGGGAGTTAGAGGCAAGATTTTTGGGCTATAGCATCCTTGTGTGACGCTTTTCAAGTCCCCAAACCCTTGTCTCTACAGCTTCAACCGTTTGGGAAATCCGATGATGATTTGGGGAGTTGACTGGCTCAAGCATTGCTCAATCGGGCATCTGGGCGATTTGGTCCGCTGAGGACCAGCGGATGGTCCGCGCGGCTCCAGTTCATCCTGTGTTCTTTTCGTGTTCTTGCTCGTCCTTTGTTTCGATCCGTTGTGATTTTGATTTTTGGTTGGACGAAGTTTCGGACAGCCCATGTCGGGCGGACGGGTCCGCTGGGTGCTTGGCGGACGGTCCGTGCTCCCCGCGGACGGCCCGTGGCACGGGGGGTGTCTTTGGGTCGTTCTCCCGTGTAAATTAACGGACGGTCCGCGGCTAAGGCCGGACGGTCCGCGGCCCGGGTGCGGACAGTCCGCGATACTCCGGCCGGACAGTCTGCGCGGCTCTGCGCACGGTCCGCCCTCCCGCGCGGATCGTCCACCAGAGCCTCGTGTGCTTTGCTTCTTGGTTCGATTCCTTCCTCCCTTTCTAGTGCTTCCGCGTGTGCTTTGAGGAATCGTTCCTAAGGCTAGAGGTTGATCCATAACCTCGTGGTCTTGGCGATTGGTATGTGATCTGATCCATCGCTTGTGTGTGACCGGGATTTGAGTAGGACATAGGCCGGGTTCTTTGGGAAGAATTTTTACCTTATTCACTCCCCTCTCTAGTCGCCATCTGATCCTTCAATTGGTATCGAGCTTGGTGCTTGGATTCTTTGGTGACTTTGACAAGTCTCGAATCCTAAGATGGCGTACGTTGAGCGGGGCGGTCCGCCGCACTCGATGGCAAGGGTTACCACAAGTGGGCGGCTCGTATGATGATCTTTCTTCGAGGGAAGTCAGTTGGATTTTATTGTGCTTGACAAGATATATGCTAGTCTGGGCCAACATCCATACTCTTATGGTGACCGATGTCGATGCCAAGGCCAAGTATGAGGCTAATGCAAAAGCCGTTGATCACTTGTGCCGGAGCTTGTGTGATCCAGAGTTTGAGCGTGTTCGCCATTTAAATCTTGCTTGGCAAATTTGGGATATTGTTGGCTGTCTACTATGGTGATAACCATGTGTGAAGGCTCGCCTCTTTGTCTCTTACCGGATGCAATATGAGAATTTCACTCCACTTCCCGGTGAGGACATTGGATGCGATGTTTCAGAGGTTCACCGCCATCGTGGAACAACATGAAGGCAAATGTTGAGGATTTTCCGTATTCGAAGCATGATCAGTTTTGAAGCTCTTAATATGTCTTGGATCCAAATGTTTGGGGTGCTAAGGTTGAGGCCATCAAGGAGTCTGGGAACTATTTGACTATTGAGTTGGATGACTCTTTCTAAGCTCAAGTCGGCTGAGGTTGACAGGAAGTTGCTATCCAAGCATGAGGGCTCGACTGATCATACTTGCTCTTGTGGGAGGATCAAAGGACAAATCTAACCTTCCCGTCGAGCGCTTTTGTCCTCTCTTATGTCCATTCCGTATGAGGAGTTTGATGTGCCGGGCGAGGAGGAGCTGGCCTTGCTCTCAAGAAGATTTGAACGACTACACGAATGGAGGAACGCAAGGCGGAGCTCAGGGACGTGCTACAAGTGTGGCAAGCGTGGCCACTTCATCGCCGAGTGCCCGAAGCGAGGAGAACAGAAGGGGTGAACGAGTACAAGGCGCACCTGAGGCGTGAAGACAAGTACTTCTCCAATGGCAAGCACTTTAACAAGTCCAAGAGCAAGGACAAGGACAAGCGGCGACCGAGCAAGAGCACCTACAAGAAGAACAAGGCAAGAGCGATGGTGGCCGGTGTTAACACCAAAATTTGGTAAGGAGTATGACATGTGGGTCCGATTCGGAAGAAGAGTCCGTACCGTGGAAGGAAGGATATCTTCGGAGATTTTCGGCGAAGGATCCCGCGGTCGGCTATCCAGCTCCGGTTCGGCAAAGACGATGGAGCGATTTTGCGGGATTGGACGGTGACGTGGCTCGATCGGGGGAAGCGAATGGATGGACGAGCGATCAAGTTTAGTTAGGCAATGAATCCATTCGCAATTGTAATCTTCGAGGTATAAATATGATCCACGGATGTATGTAAAAAAACACGTTCATTCCTCGATACACACCGGCCTTACGCCAAACCCTAGAGTCCCTTGTCGTGTCGTCGAGTTCTTCGAGAGGGGCCAATCGATCCGTCGACCTCCGTGAGTACGCGGCAACCTTGTATCATGTCTAGTATCATGCGGTGGATTTAGATGCGATGCAAGTAGTCTTGTTACCATGCTTCGTGTCATGCGGTAGATTCAAGCTTGGTTCAAGAAGGTTTCTTGTTAGATCATGAGCCATGCGGTAGGCTAAGGTCTAGCTCGAAGCTAGTTATCGGCTCTATTGGATTTTGGCAAGATCCAATAGATTCATTAAGTTACTGTATTACCATGAGTTTTGCTTTATGTTTTAATTCATGTAATACACTTTTGCCAATCTAGATGGGTTTGGATCGGCTCTTTTTCCTTTTAAGATCCGTGCAAGAATAGGTTTCGTGTTTTTGACGCGTGGATCTCGTGCTCTCCGATGGCCGGAAACCGAATCGATCTAGGTTGTTACATGTTGCGGGTTCAAGCTTGCTTTGTTAGTATAAATCTTGAAAGAGCGGGTATCATGCGGTAGATGCGGGTTTTTGGGTTGCTTTGGAGCTAGTCATCGGGTGGATTAGATTTCCAATTCGGCTTGATAGATTTATTCACGTGGTAATGTTTGTTCCTTCTTCATGGACCCCGAATCGGTTGTTCGGCCGCATTCGATTATATCTTCACGAGTAGATCACGTGCGTTATTTATGTTTTAAAAGACGTGTGCTTTTAGCTTTCCATATTTAGGTTGTATCATGCGGTGGATAGATCTATTTGTGGAAAGTGGTGCGTTCTTTCATGCAAGTTGTATCATGCGGTGGATAGATTTGCTGATATCGTACCCGAACGGATCTTAAAGTAATTAGACATGCGGTAGACTAATGCTT
This sequence comes from Cenchrus americanus, assembly GCA_947561735.1. Lineage (NCBI taxonomy): Eukaryota > Viridiplantae > Streptophyta > Magnoliopsida > Poales > Poaceae > Cenchrus > Cenchrus americanus. The sequence continues at coordinate 91,077,294 of OX387245.1, read as the reverse complement.
TGGATCTATGCATGCTTATTTTAATACATGATCATGTTCGTGCTTTACTTCATTCAATGTTAATCTTCGTGAGGATCGGTTATGGCACTGAGTACGTGCATCCATGTTTATTCAAAGATCGATCGTTGTCATGTTTACGTCATCCATTCGGCAATGTTCTTTTTTTCCTTCGCGGTTACCGAATGGTTGTGGTTCTTCGACGGGTAGCTTCGCATAGCTACATGTCGTCTTGCTTGGCTCCTTAGCCGTAAATATGGAGCGCACTGGTACCACCGTGGGTTCCAAGTTTTGGTATCTAAGCATTTTTTTATCTTTTGTTAATTTTCGGGAAAAATTGGCGGCACGTCACTTTCTCTGCGCGTGCGAAGCTAAGCTTTTCGGCTATTTGTGTGATTGGCGAGTGCACATTTTGCGTCAACACACTTTTTGGCACGCCCGGTGGGACGAACGGCCGGGTGGTTCGGGATGCGAGATCACGGACCTCTGGATGTCGGCATTGAGGAGCTTTCTCCCGAGCGACATCGGCGGCTCGTAGCCGCCGTAAATCGGTTTCAACAAAAGTGTCTCATGTCATTCAAAAAGAATCGAAGTGGTGTACCATATACGAAGAGTGGCACCGCCCGGAAATCTTGTTGCCGGGGGAGGCCGACGCCACGACCCAACAAGAAAAAGAAGAATGCGCGCGGATCTTCCGGGAATCGGTAGACGAGCATGCTCACTAAGCACAACCAAGCTTTCCTCGGGTCGCTCCAACGGATGATGGTAGCCCTCTTTGGCCGGGCGCGGGGCGGGCGTTTGGAAAGACGTACACGGAAGAGCACCATGGGGCGGGTGAATCAAGCTCCCGGCCCGCCGGCTGGCGAAGCCGGTGCGGCGGCCTCCTCCCTCGAGCTCGGGGGCGAGACATTCCAACCTCCTCCGCGGGCGGCGGGGGGCGGCCGGTTCGGCCTCCGGCCCCGCAAGCTTCGGGGAAGTCAGCCAATCCCGCCGCCACCACGGAGCGGCACGGGTCGGCCCGTGCACGCGGCCGGAATCCGTACCGGCCTACGTACGGAGACCTAGCGTTCGGCTCACACGGGGCCCCGCCCGGCCCCGGTCGAAGAATAGCTCGCGTCAACCAGCGGCTCCCGGGAGAAGAATCTATACGGCGGTGGCTATCATGAAGTGGGAAAGTACGGGGCGTTCGACGCCTTCCCGCACCCGGGGGTACGCGCCGGCTGCGGGCGCTCAGGAGGAAGATGCCCTAGCACGCAAGATGGCCGAATTGATGCAGAATCAGTTCGGCCTCAAGCCAAGGATGCAGGGCCCCACCTACAGGCCGCCGTTCCCAGAGTGGTACTATAACGTGCTCCTGCCGCCGAGGGTAAAACCGCCGACGGAATTCACAAAGTTCTCTGGGCAGGACGAGACAAGCACGGTCGAGCATATCGCTCGTTATCTCATGCAGCTGGGGGAATGTTCGGCCGAAGAGACGTTCAGGGTTCGCTACTTCCCCGCCTCGCGACGGGTCCCGGCTTTCGGTGGTTCTCGTCCTTGCCGCCGAGTCGGTGGCCGGGTGGAAAGATTTGGAGCGTAAATTCCACGCTCATTACTTCGGCGGCGATTACGAGAAGAAGTTGATTGACCTCGCCACCCACGAAACAAAGGCACGGTGAAACACCGCGGAGTTTATCGGGAGATTCGGGAGAAGTCAAGGGCATGTGCTTCTCGTTGAACTTGCCCGGACGATCGGCTAGCCGATATGGCCGTCGCGAGGGATGTTACCGGCCGTGCGCGAAAAGCTCTTTGGGATGGAGTTTGAAAACTTGGGCCAAGCGTCGCCGAAATTATCCTTGATGAGCAATCGGGCATATGGCCTCAAGAAGGACCCCAAGTTTGGCAAGCGACACGACATCGCCGACATCTACAACCAATTCTTGGACAAAGCGGATTTGTGCGGGGATTCGATGACGAGGTGGAGGTAGGCTGCAGCGAGAAATCTTGTGGGGTAAAGAGCCCACGACAATGAATCGGCGGTGGGTCGGGGCGGACCAAAGGAACCTACGACTTCGACATCACAAAGGCCGACAAGTTGTTTGAGCTCTTGGTAAAGGAAGGCCGGATCAAGGCTGCACGAAGGGCACTCTATGCTTCGGCTGATGGAGTCAAAGCGAAACGTTACTTGCGGCTTTCATGACGGGGACTCGCACTCCATCAACGATTGCGGGGTCTTCGGGATGAGGATCCGAGAAGGCTATCCGGGAAGGGCACCTCAAATTCGATAACAAGATGAAGGCTGGATGGCCATCCCTTCACGAGAACATGCTCGGCTTTTCTATCAACGCGATAACATCCGAAGAGAAAGGGAAAGTCAAGGTCCGACCTCGGCCGGGGTCCAAGCAAGATGGATCGGTTGACCCCGGAGCGTCGGGTGACCCTAGAGCAAGTGCGGGCGCGCCCCCCGCGTTCTCAAGAGCCACGTCGAGATTGGGGAGTCGTCCAAGCCTAAGCCCAAGGTGACGTCACGCATTCTCCTCAACAAATGGCGGCGTCGGATGGAAAAGGAGCGCTACCAAAAGCGTCGTCACGAGGGAGGAGCGGCGCGAGGTGAAGAAGATGCGCGCGGGTGGAATCGGGAACGGCACGCGCGCGGCGCGGAGCGCGCCCCGCGGGGATGCGCCTTCTTCGGGCAGCTTCTTTGGAATGAGGGCTTAAAGCTGCCCACATTAAGGAAGCTGTCCCCGAATGCGGCGACGGATATGCGAGTACGGGCGAGGAAGCGCAATCGCCGATCCGGTCCATGAAAGACTTGGAAGGATTCACCCAAATGGGGATCGGCGGCAAAAAATTGAGGTTATAGATCACCCCGGGGAAGCGCCACGCCGATCTCGGGTGGGGCGACCGGGGAGGAGGACGAAGATGTCCACGTACGGCGAAGGGGCGGTGGTGCCCACCCGGTCTACGCAAGAGCCGGAAGAGGCGGGTCCAACGCTTGAGGAACCGCGAGATGAAGCAAGCGGGGTCCGGACGAGACGAAGTGGCGCCCCAAGGACCGGCGGAAGGATCGAAGCGTCCGGCCCACACGCATGCATGGTATACTTCTGCCAAACGAGTTCATGGCTCCCGCTAACCGGGTGATGCGGGGAAGAAGCTTCCTTTGACGACGAGCAACCCGAGGAGATGATGGCGCGAGCGGTGCTTGCCAAGCGAGGCCGTCTTCGACAAGCCGGCCAAAAATCGCCACATGAGGCCGCGCACGCGAGGGGGTACGTCAATGGCAAGCCATTGACCAAGATGTTCGTCGACGGTGGCGCGGCGATCAACGTAATGCCGTACACCACCTTCGGGGAAGCTTGGCATGACCCGAGCGATGCGACACCAACAAGCATCATCCTAAACGACTTCGCCGGGAACCCTTCGGACACCAAAGGATGCGCTCACGTGGACTTGATGATCGGGTCCAAGACGCGCTCACCACCTTCTTCGTCATCGAAGGAAAGGGAGCCTACGACTGTTTGCGGGCGGGGCCGGATCCACGCCAAGCTGCTGCGTCCCATCCACTATGCATCAACGGTCGATCCGGTGGGTGGACGATGAAATCGAGGTCGTCCGGGCGGATGACTCGGTGAGCGTGGCTAACATGGAACCGGCCTTGCGGGAGTACCAAGGCATCGATTGCTTCTCGGGGGAAGGAGCGGGGAGAAGGTCTGTTGAACTGTCGGCGGTGACCAACGGCCGATTCAAGCGGTCGGCTCTTACGGTAATTTTTAATGGAGAACCCCGTGGATGGCAGCGATGGCAAGGTGGGACGAGGATTCATGTCGGCCGATAAGGCTGGAGGAAGTTGACATTGGAAGCGGTGATAAGCCAAGGCCGACGTTCATCGGTGCGGATTTGCGGCCGGACTTCGGGGGGAACTTAATTGAGCTTCTCGGGAGAATATAAAGATTGCTTCGCACGGGATTACTCGGAGATGCACGGATTGGATCGATCCATCGTCGAGCACGGTTGCCAATCAAGCTTTGGTTTCAAGCCATATAAGCGGCCGCCCGGAAAATCTACAAGGATGAAGTATTGGCCGATGTGAAGAAGGAAATCGAAAGATTACTTGACGCAAACTTCGTTCGGCCACTGAGATATGCGGAGTGGATTTCTAACATCGTCCTGTGTATAAGAAAAACGGAAAAATGAGAGTTTGCATAGACTTCGGGGACCTAAACGGGAAGCTACTCCCATGGATGGATACCCGATGCCTATTGCCGAGTTGCTAATTGACGCCGCTGCTTGGGCACAAGGTGATTAGCTTCATGGATGGCAACGCAGGTACAATCGGATCTTTATGGCAATAGAAGACATCTCGAAGACGGCCTTTAGATGTCCTGGTCATATAGGCTGTTTGAATGGATCGTCATGACATTTGGGTTGAAAAATGCCGGTGCAACCTATCGGCGGGCCATGAATTACATTTTTCATGAGTTGATCGGCAAGACCGTGGAGATCTACATTGACGACGTGGTGATCAAGTCTTTAAGTCATGACACCCATACGGAAGATGTGAAGAAGACCCCGGAATGCACCGGAAGCATGGCACGAAGATGAATCCAAACAAGTGTGCATTTGGGGTGTCGAGTGGAGAGTTCTTGGGGTTTTTGGTCCACGAAGGAGGGATCGAAGTTGGCAAAAAGAGCATGAAGGCCATTGATGAAGTCGTTCCTCCAACCAACCTCAAGGAGTTGCAATCACTGCTCGGCAAGATCAACTTTGTGAGAAGGTTCATCTCAAATTTATCACAGAAGGTGTTGCCATTCTCTCCGTTGCTGAAGCTGAAGAAGGATCAGAAATTCACATGGGGCGACGAACAACAAAAGGCTTTCGAGGAAATCAAGCAATACATGAAGGAGCCGCCGGTGCTAGTTCCTCCTCAGCTGAACAAGCCTTTCAAGTTGTACGTGGCGGCCGATACCCAAACTATTGGATCGGCCCTTATTCAAGAATTCGAAGGGAAGGAGCGGGTAGTAGCCTATCTTAGCCGAAAACTACTTGATCCCGAAACCGGGGTATTCGGCTATAGAAAGATTATGTCTTTGCGTATACTACTCGTGTACAAAGTTTCGGCACTACTTGTTGAATGCCGAATGCCTTGTGTACTCGAAGTTTGATGTGATAAAACATATGTTATCTATGCCAATTTTGAATGGTCGGGTTGGCAAATGGATTTTAGCTCTATCAGAATTCGAGTTGAAGTTCGAATCGGCAAAAGCCATCAAAGGTCAGGTCATTGCCGATTTTATACCGAACACCGTGACCCTTCGATTGATCTGCTTGAAATTACCCCATGGGCTCTATTCTTTGACGGGTCATCATGTGGCAAAGGTGGGGGAGTAGGGATCCTACTAATTTCTCCCAGAGGCGAGATGTTCGAATTCGCCATTCCTATACAACCCACCGTCACAAATAACCGAGTGAGTACGAGGCACGCGCTTCGAGGGCTTCAATATTTGAGAGAAGCGGGGCCGTTTCGATTGAAATTTATGGAGATTCGAGTTGGTCATCAAGCAATTGAACGGCCGATACGAGTGCGAGAAGCGAGGGGCGAGGAGTTACTACGAGGAATGCGGAGAGAAATCTTGAAGGGCTTTCCTTGGTAACCCTACGGCACATTCCTAGAGAGCATAACGAGGAAGCAAACGAAGGTGGCTCGGAGCGCCTCCGGTTATAAAGAGAGTCAAGAAGCATTTCTTTGCGAGAGGTGAGCGCAACGGGGACGGATCTTACGAGAAGATGATTGGAGGAAAGAGATCGTTGATTATTTGAGAGATCCATCCCGAAAAGTCTCTAGGAAGCTCAGGTATAAGGCAATCAAGTTCGTTCTTATGGATGACAATTTATTCTATAAGTCACTAGATGGAGTACTGCTACGATGCCTGGGTCCAGAAGAAGCCAAGAACATGATGAGCGAGGTGCACGATGGGATATGTGGAGCGCACCAATCGGCCTATCGCATGAAATGGGTTATTAGGCGGTGGGGGATGCTTTTGGCCGACGATATTAGAGGCTGCTTTGAGTATTACAAGGGGTGTCAAGATTGCCGAGAGGTTCGGGAATATTCAAAGAGTCCCTGCATCGACATTAAATCCCATCATCAAGCCATGGCCATTCGGGGCTGGGGTATAGACTTGATTGGCCAAATTAATCCACCATCTAGCAAGGGGCATAAGTTCGTGCTTTTGGCTACGGATTACTTCACCAAATGGGTTGAGGCAATCCCACTCAAAAAGGTGATGTCGAGAAAACATGATCGAATTCGTCAAGGAACACATCATCTATCGATTTGGGATTCCTCGGACGATTACCAGCGACCAAGGGGCACAATGCGTGTCATTGGAATTCGGAGATTTTGCCGAAAGCATGGGAATCAAACTGTTTAATTCTTCTCCATATTATGCCCAAGCTAACGGTCAAGCGAGAGGCTTCTAACAAGATCATGATCAAGCTTATACGAGAAGAAGATCAACCGAAGCCGAGGAGATGGCATTCGGTACTCGGTGAAGCGCCGTGGGCTTACCGAATGGCCCCCCATGGAGCTACAAAGACTTCTCTTTACGAGTTGGTTTACGGGCATCACGCGATCTTGCCCGGGAAATGCAATCGAGTCAAGGAGAGTAGTGCTGCAAAATGATTTGAGCTCCAAGGATTACGGTGGCCTAATGATGGATGAGTTAGAAGATTTGCATATGATCCGTCTCGGGGCCCGGAAAACATCGAGAAAAACAAGGCTGCGGGTCGCTAAATACTATAACAAGAAAGTAAAAGTAAAGCAATTCACGAGAAGGCGATCTAGTTTGGAAAGCGCTACGCCGATTGGAACTAAATACGATGAATTCGGCAAATGGTCCCCTAGTGGGAGGGGCCTTTTCGTGTGGTCAGATGCGTTCCTGGTAATGCATACATATTGAAAACTTTGCTAGGAGAGGAGTTTTCCGCCGCAATAAATGGAAGATATCTGAAGAAGTATTATCCTAGCATTGAAATCGATCGATGATTATACACATCTGACACAGAAACAGCCGGCGCTCAGGAATGAGGCCGCCTTTAGAACAAAAATCCATGAACAAAAGAAAATGGCCAGTGCCTGATGCATTGCCCTTAGCTCAATACTACACTACAACTGGTTTCTTGCAGGATTACACATAGCAGCCCTGAAGGTCAAGTCCCCTAAGGGAGGGAAGCAGAAGGCGTGGAGAAAGAAGCGAAAGTATGATTCAATCTTTTCTTTACTTCTTCGGCTGCTGCTCCCTCTTCAGTTGTTCCAGAACCACCGTGACGGCGACTTGGAACGCACGAGGATGACCACGATTGGCGGCCTCTACCAAGCTATCCCAGGCCGCCTTCGGGTTCTTTGTGCACTGTCGGAGACATGCGGGGCAAAAGAATCAAGGTTAGGGGCAAGAAATCCAGATGCAAACATGAAGGGGGACAGAAGCGTTTACCCCCTACTAGCGCTTCCGGCGCCATACGACGCTCGCGTTCGGCTTGGCGGCGAACGGACATGTCCCACGAGGTCACGCTCCGGGTGCCGGGCACGGCGGCGCGGCCGATGAATGACCCTTTGCTCGGGCGTGGCATCCTCCGCCTCGGGGAGAAGAATCGGAGGAGATGTACTCGGGAACATCTTCGGTTCCGATGACCCTCTTCGGGGAAGCAAATCAAGGCTGAAAGAGGCAGAGGAAAACATGAAGCGCAAGATCAAGCAGGAGGACAAAGAGTAGATCAAGAAAGAACTCACTTCCGAATCGTACGCTTCCTTGACGAGCCGCTCCCCTGAGGCTGTTCACCCTTGTCCATGGCGTTGGGGTTTTTTCTTCTGGCAGCAAAGGAAGGGACGAGAAGCGATGGAGGAGTGTGCGAGTGGATTTGCAGAGCACCCCACGGGCTATTTTATTGACCAAGGAGGCGCATTGGGAGTGATGATCTGGCCAGTACACACTGTTGGGATACCAAGCGGCAGGGGTTTCCACCGAGTGCGAAGGGTTTTCTTTTGAACAGTATTTGCGGATTGCCGAATTGGGATCCTTTGTGGATCTTGCGCCAAGGGGCAGTTGTTTGCGAGCGTTCGGCTAATGACAGTTCCCAGATGCATTCGAAGAGGACAAGTTCACAGATGCAAATGCGAAAGGAAATATCACGGAACAAATGCAGATTCCAAAAGTTCATCATATATTGCCGACATTTACACATCCCTAGTACAATCTAGTCAAAGAGTCTGTTCAACACAGACTGGGGATGGGTAATTTCGGCAATGGCGTCGCCGTGGCCGTCGAGGCGCTCCAGGATGAGCTCGATCTCGTCGATATCCTCCGGCGCGCCGCCCTGGAAGCCACGCGGCCTGGTGGAATAGTCGACGTCCGTATGCGTCGCCATCGCAGCCAGGCCCAAGGTGGTGCCCAGACGAACACCATGGACGGCCACCTCGTCAATGCGGCGCTCCACCGCGGCCAGGCGCTCCGCCGGCGTGTCGCCGTGAGCGTTCACCTTCTCCGCCAGCTGCTCTACCAGCGCTTTTAGCTGGTTGAGCTCAGCATCACGGGCTGCAAAAGACAAACAAGAAGGGATTAGCATCAAAGGCTGGACTAAATCAAGAATCAGAACCATACCATCAATGGCTTCCAGCAGCTGTTTCCGCTGGTCCTCCCACTCTAGTTCGGCCACGCCCGCTTTTTTGGAGACGGCCTCCAGCTCAAGACGAGACGCCTCTAGCTCCTCCTTGAAGCGAATAGCGTCTGCTTCCCCGTACGGCACCGGGGAGTGGCCGTCGGACTCCGAAGAGTCATCAGGAAGGGGCTGATTGGCCGCGCGCGGGGGCGGATTCCACGAATCAAGCGAAAAAAGGGAGATGATTGTCAAGGCAAAGGAAGATCAAAAGGAAGATCGACAAGGAGAAATTGATGATCATCACCGCACAGCGCGCATTGGCGCCGCTTCCCTCGGCCTCGTCGGAGGCGCGGCGGCGGTTGAGGCGGCGCACCATTGCGGTTTGGGGATGTGCCTTGTTTGCAAGAGGGCCGAGAGAGATTGGCAAAGATTCGAGAGCTAGAAGGCATGGTGGAGAGCTAGGGGCACCTATGGCTACATTTATAGGCACAGCGGGGTAATTGTGGCTTCGAATCGTGGGCGTGGATCGTGGCGCACGTCCCAATAAAATCGGAAGGCGGAGAGATTTCCTTGACCAACCCGCCGGTGGGTCGTTTGGAGTTCTAAGCCGAAACGCGTGTGGGTCGATGGTTTCGGCTAAAGGAATTCAAGGTGTCGTTCGGCGATTAGCGTTTCACTACCGAATGGGTCGTTCGGCATCACATCTCAAGGCACGCCAAGGAAAGGAAACAAATTGCAAAGGAAATATTACAAAAACGACCAGTCCAGGTATACATCAATAAGAACATTCAAGCGTTAAGGAGTTTTGCAAGTGCGTGACGAACATTGGATACTATCAAGTGGGAGTTATCCAAGATCTCCTGATAATCCTTTTGGGCATCAGATAAGTCAGTAAGCTCTGCATCGCACTGCTTTACTCTGGTAACAGCCGATTCTGCCTCCGCTTCGGTCTTTGCTATTAATCCAGGGAGATCGGCTATTTTCTTCTGGTCAATTTCCATCTCCGCTGACAGACTTTTCAATTCCGCCTCTAGAGCAGCCTTTCTGGCGACCTTCAGGTCGTAAGAAGCTTGCAGGTCAGCCAAGGCATCCTTATGGCTTTTTGCTTGGGATTGTATCCCGTTCATGGCTGTTCGGCCTCGAGTTTTCTCCTTTTCAATGGCCGAACGGGAGCGCAATTTCCTCCAAGTGCGCCTCAAGGGAACATAGAAGGGCTCTAAGTCGTAGACGGACGACGAAAAGCTCCGATGTCATCGGGGGAGTTTACGGCTAATGGGCTCAAACATCTCTTCAAAATGGCGAAGATCATTGAGGTGATCCTGGACGTCTTTTTCTAGCCAGGCTGCAATTTCTTTGAGCTTGAGCAATACCTCGTCTGGCAACGGCTGGTTTATTTCTTTCGTCACATCGGCAGTCGATGGGCCCTCTGATGGTAAGCTCGATGACGACGGGGTGTGATCCTGAAAACAACACTGCCGAGGTGAGAATGCTAGGACCAAGGTATCAAGATTAAGAGCAAAATTGGATACCTCATGAGTGTTTTCTTGAGCGGGAGCAATCGCGGACGAAAGAAGCGTCCGAGCGGAGCCGAAACTTCCAAGTCGGGGAGATGCGATGCGGCCATCGGTGACTCGTGAGTTTACGGCTGGTGAAAAATTGGATCCTCCTCTGTTGGGTTGGTCATTGTTGCTTGAGCGATAGGCGATGGCATCCTAGGGGGTGTTTGGCGGCTCCGGTTGAGTTGGGGGATTCATCTCGGGGAGAGCGTCCCGCTTCCGAGAAGGTGATGAAGATGAAACCTCTGCGGGATGGGCAATTCAACCCACGGAAGGGCTACGTTTGTTGAACCACCGGAACATCTACGAGTGGTTCTCCAACGGTTTCTTCGCAAATGTCCAATTGAAGGGATAAGTGCCGGTGCTCATCCTTGAGAAAGAACGGCAAAAAGCCATACCGAGTGGATGGGGCATCGGCGGGTATTGGTTACGAAGAATGTTGGGCTCTAGTACGAAATACACAATGATATGATCCATCAAGAACAGAGTAACCCGGTAATCGAGAAGGTAAAGGAGTTTACCTCAACCGGTACTTTCTTGACGGTTCTCCTCCTTTTAGCGCTCGGAGGGGGGAATCGGATGCAATCCTTGCCTCCCGTCAACGACAAGGCTAGAGAGGGCTGGGATCGGTGGTAGCATACCTGTCCATCGGTTGGCGCGGGGGTTGTGGATTTAAACCCCAATGCTGAAATTGGGCCTTCGGCATTATAAGTTATTACCCCGGCTCGAGGGCGAGGAGCGTGTTCGTGGACGGAAGATGAAGGTCGGGACCATGAATAAAAGTCCGATCAAGGGGCTCATTGTGTTACCTGCGAAGTCGGCGGGAAATCGGGCACCAGTGCCGCACGGGGAACACATGAACAGGTTCACTGAAGATGTGGTCATGGAATTCTTGCCACCATGAGTTGAAGGTGGGGTGAGCTATGGTTGCAGGCACAAAAGGACATGTGTAGACAGTGGGACTGCACACATAGTTGAAAACTCTGCTGCACTGCATCAGTTCCTTGATTTCCTCCCTGGGCTTGAGGAATTCATGCAGAAACAATCTTGGGGGCAGCTGGCCGCATCCAAGTTGCCTGGCCATTACGTTAGGCTGGTAGTACTCATAAGTACTGGCATTCTGCCTTCCTCCATTGAACTCGGCCGGTAATATACATGGGCGGATTATGATATTAAAAATTTCTAGGAATCTCCCCATCTTGATGGCCGGGCCCAAAGGAGAACTCGACGGGGAAGGTCGAGTGTCATAGCCTAGATAAGGGAGCCAAAGAGGATTGGGGAAGCCTTTGAAGAACAACTCGAAGAGTTGGGTGATGTCTGTCGAATGATAACGATTGAAGGCTGCTTCTCCATAGCTTTGGCATCCTCCGGTGACTTGAAGTTCTCCTTCGGGGGGGATTGGACCGGGGGAAGAACCGGAGCTCAAGTCGACGCCTACAATCCGGTGCATGTGAAGCTGCAGCCAAATACGAACAAACCACCAAGGGCCATTGACGCACGTTATCCTCGCGTTGGTATACATTTGGGTAAGCGTCCGATGAAGCATATGGTATACACCTGCCCAAGAGGAATTTTCCCGGAGGAAGGCGATTGCCGGCGGCGGATGGATCGCCATTGCGATATGATTCGAGTGGGTTCATTGGCCTTGCCACGGAAGACAAACTCGCATAACCACATGTTCAAGAAGGCTCGTATTCAACTTCGCCAAGGGGATTATCTCTCATGTGTTTCAAAATATAATTCTTGTAGCCATTCCCCGGCTTTACCCCTGTTTGGCGTGAGGAGTTCTTGAAATTCCAAGGCCGAACGGACCGGTGATGTCAAGGCCGGTGATCATGTACACATCGGCCAAAGTTGGAGACATTGGGCCATGCCCGAAAAGGAAAGCATTGACGCCATTGGACCAGAAGTGGCACGCGGCTATCAGAAGATCTTCATTCTTGGGCGTCTCAGCTACAGATAACTCCAAACATTGAGCAATGCGGAGAGTATCCAGATTGGTCAATCCACTCTTATCCGCGAGAATCCTACGGTACCAAGTCTTCCAGCCTGCGATTGGGGGCAAAGGCCAGTTCTTGAACGCATCTTGCCACTGAGGAGGTGGAGATAAAGCTACCTTGAAAGGGATTCTCTGAGATTCAGCGGCAATGAAATCTCGAGGGTCAGGATTCCCTTCAGGACCAAGATAATAAGACTGCGAATTGGCCTCAATAGGGATCAGAAGAGCAGTAGACGGTTCCTGGAAGAGAGCGGAAGAAGAAAATTTCAGGAAAAATTGAAAACCTAATGCCGAACAAAGGTTTGGAGGGGTGAATTTACCTGAACAGCTTGGTTCTGAGTTGCCATTGGAGATTCGAGTTCGGAACGAAGGGGATCTAGGGTTGGATCTCGGACGAAGAATCCGGCGGATTGCGAAGAACGAGGTGTTGACAGGTTTGGCTCAAAGATTCGTGGCAGGAGTCAATTGTGGAACAAAATTACTTTTATCCCACAATTGAAGGGGCATGTGTTAACACCAAAATCCGGTAAGGAGTATGACATGTGGGTCCGATTCGGAGAAGAGTCCGTCTGGTGGAAGGAAGGATATCTTCAGAGATTTTCGGCAGAAGGATCCGCGGTCGGCTATCCGCTCCCAGTTCGGCAAAGGAACAGTGGAGCTGATTTTGCGGGATTGGACGGTGACGTGGCTCGATCAGGGGAAGCGAATGGATGGACAGGCGATCAAGTTTAGTTAGGCAATGAATCCATTCGCAATTGTAATCAGCAGGGTATAAATATGATCCCTGGATGTATGTAAAAAAACACGTTCATTCCTCAATACACACCGGCCTTACGCCAAACCCTAGAGTCCCTTGTCGTGTCGTCGAGTTCTTCGAGAGGGCCAATCGATCCGTCGACCTCCGTGAGTACCGGCAACCTTGTATCATGTCTAGTATCATGCGGTGGATTTAGATCTGATGCAAGTAGTCTTGTTACAATGCTTCGTGTCATGCGGTAGATTCAAGCTTGGTTCAAGAAGGTTTCTTGTTAGATCATGAGCCATGCGGTAGGCTAAGGTCTAGCTCGAAGCTAGTTATCGGCTCTATTGGATTTTGGCAAGATCCAATAGATTCATTAAGTTACCCTGTATTATCATGAGTTTTGCTTTATGTTTTAATTCATGTAATACACTTTTGCCCAATCTAGATGGGTTTGGATCGGCTCTTTTTCCTTTTAAGATCCGTGCAAGAATAGGTTTCGTGTTTTGACGCGTGGATCTCGTGCTCTCCGATAGCCGAAACCGAATCGATCTAGGTTGTTACATGTTGCGGGTTCAAGCTTGCTTTGTTAGTATAAATCTTGAAAGAGCGGGTATCATGCGGTAGATGCGAGGTTTTTGGGTTGCTTTGGAGCTAGTCATCCGGTGGATTAGATTTCCAATTCGGCTTGATAGATTTATTCACGTGGTAATGTTTGTTCCTTCTTCATGGACCCCGAATCGGTTGTTCGGCCGCATTCGATTATATCTTCACGAGTAGATCACGTGCGTTATTTATGTTTTAAAAGACGTGTGCTTTTAGCTTTCCATATTTAGGTTGTATCATGCGGTGGATAGATCTATTTGTGGAAAGTGGTGCGTTCTTTCATGCAAGTTGTATCATGCGGTGGATAGATTTGCCGATATCGTACCCGACGGATCTTAAAGTAATTAGACATGCGGTAGACTAATGCTTTGGATCTATGCATGCTTATTTTAATACATGATCATGTTCGTGCTTTACTTCATTCAATGTTAATCTTCGTGAGGATCGGTTATGGCCTGGTACGTGCATCCATGTTTATTCAAAGATCGATCGTTGTCATGTTTACGTCATCCATTCGGCAATGTTCTTTTTTCCTTCGCGGTTACCCGAATGGTTGTGGTTCTTCGACAGGTAGCTTCGCATAGCTACATGTCGTCTTGCTTGGCTCCTTAGCCGTAAATATGGAACCGCCTCGGTACCACCGTAGGTTCCAAGTTTTGGTATCTAACTGTTTTATCTTTTGTTAATTTTCGGGAAAAATTGGCGGCACGTCACTTTCTCTGCGCGTGCGAAGCTAAGCTTTTCGGCTTTTGTGTGATTGGCGCCGAGTGCACATTTTGCGTCAACACCCACTACTTCGACTACGGTGATGGACGGACCCTCTACTACACCTACGACGACAAATCAAGAACGAGGAGAAGCTGATGTTGAGGGGGAGGTAGCATCGAGGCGAGAACCTCCCCGGCGAGTGCAAGTGGATCACCCAGCTTCGAGGATCATCGGCGACATGAATGAACGCACTACACGGTCGAGATTTCGAAACAATTCCCATTTCGCTCAGGCTGCGTTTGTTGCTACTTTTGAGCCCAAAGACATTGGACACGCACTATCTGATCACAATTGGGTTAATTCGATGCATGAGGAGTTGGAGAACTTTGAGAGGAATCAGGTGTGGGAGTTGGTTGACCCTCCCCCAAGGTGTAAGTCGATTGGTACAAAGTGGGTGTGGAAAAACAAAGAGGGAGAGAAAGGTGAGGTTGTGAGGAACAAGTCGAGGCTTGTTGCTCAACGGTTCAGTCAGAAGGAGGGGATTGACTACGAGGAGACCTTTGCTCCCATAGCTCGTTTGGAGGCGATTAGGATCCTTCTAGCCTTTTCTGTGGCTAAAGGGTTCAAGTTGCACCAAATGGATGTGAAGAGTGCTTTCCTGAATGGTGTGTTGGAGGAAGAAGTGTATGTGAGGCAACCTCCGGGGTTTGAGAGTGTGAAGTACTCCCACCGGGTGTACAAGTTGAGGAAGGCGTTGTATGGGCTGAAGCAGGCGCCTAGAGCTTGGTATGGCAGGTTGACGGGGTTCTTGTTTGAGAGAGGTTTTGAGATGGGAAAGGTCGATCAGACCTTGTTTTTGCTGAGGCAGGGCAGAGATATCATGATTGTGCAGGTGTACGTTGATGATATTGTCTTTGGTGGCTCGTCTAACTCTCTTGTTGCAAGGTTTGCAGATGATATGAGCAGGAAATTTGAGATGATCATGATGGGCGAGTTGCAGTTCTTTCTCGGGCTAGAAATCAAGCAATCAAAGGAAGGAACATTTGTGCACCAGGCTAAGTACACCAAGGACATTGTGAGGAAGTTCAAGATGGAGGATTCAAAGGCTATGACGATGCCGATGAGTACGACTACAGCTCTTGATGCGGACGAGGAAGGTCAACACGTGGACCAGAAGGAGTACCGGAGCATGATCGGGTCACTCCTCTACTTGACGGCGACGACGCCGGACATACAGTTCTCGGTGTGTCTGTGCGCTCGTTTTCAAGCGTCTCCGAGTACTTCGCATCGGCAAGCGGTGAAGCAAATTTTCAGGTACTTGCATCACACTCCCGACTTCGGCCTTTGGTACTCTGTGTCCTCTTCTTTGGAGCTTCATGGTTTTTCAGACGCGGATTTTGCCGGTTGTCGGTTGGATAGGAAGTCCACTTCTGGGACTTGCCAGTTTTTGGTTCTTCTTTGGTGTCTTGGTCTTCCCGCAAACAGTCGAGTGTTGCTCAATCCACTACCGAGGCCGAGTACGTTGCCGCTGCTAGTTGTTGCTCTCAGTTCCTTTGGATTTCATACACCACGAGTGACTTTGGTGAGAAGTATGCCCATGTCCCACTTCAATGTGATAGCACCAGTGCCATAAGCGTTGCAAAGAACCCAGTGGTCCATTCCAAAACCAAGCACATAGAAGTGAGGTATCATTTTCTGAGAGACAACGTAGAGAAAGGGAAGATAGCTTTGATCCATGTACCCACACATGACCAACTAGCCGATATTTTCACCAAACCTCTAGATCAAGCAACTTTCACTCGTTTGCGGGGGGAACTTGGTGTGTGTTTGATTTCTTGATTTGGGTGTGTGGGAGCTCCGTTGTAGCATATGTATAGTTTCCTTTGTGCATTTCTTGCATTTGGCATGGCATATGTAACATGATGTATAGGCATCCTTGTATCTTAGATTGTATACATTTTGTATCATATGCATTGGATAGGAAAAGCTTCTCCTATATACATTGCTCACCATGGGATGCTATGTATGTTTTTGTGAGCTTGTTTGGTATGCTATGGTTAGTTTGGCTTAGCTCTTGATGATCTTGATGAATGACCCATGGTTGATGGCTATATTTTTTAAAAATGTCACA
Source organism: Cenchrus americanus (assembly GCA_947561735.1). NCBI lineage: Eukaryota > Viridiplantae > Streptophyta > Magnoliopsida > Poales > Poaceae > Cenchrus > Cenchrus americanus. The sequence goes on along the minus strand of OX387245.1, from coordinate 91,060,924 downwards.
TATATGCTCTCTCAGGTGTAAACGCCTTTATATGATCTTGAATTGTTTAGTGGCTTTGCTATGCTTAATTTGTGGTTGGATAGCTAGTTTATTGATCACATGGGGCCAAAGGCTCATTTGCCATCATGAATGTTTAGCCATCTTGCTTTATCTTATGGAGGGGCATAAGTTCCTTTTTGTCGCAAAGACATTTCGTGTACCATTTATAAATCTGAAAATGAAATGGAAAATGCTTGGAAAATATGTTCCCATGTCATATGTGCTGAAATTAATTTGCTTTGGGTGCTAAACCATTGCATGATGCCTACCAATGAGAAGTCTCATACATAGAAGTAGGCACATGGCTCGGTGGCTTTGACATGACATGAGGTGCTTGTGGGTGTTTGTGATGGTCTTATGATTAGAATGGCTGTCCTAGCATGAAGTTTGTGTGGCTTTGCCATTTTGACATGTTTTGCTCATGTTTAGGTTTTTGCTTGTGAGAGAGTAACTTTTCGCAAAATTACTCAAATCCTATTTAGCCTTGTCCAATGGTTGTGAAACTTGGTGATCACGTAGTTAAGGTCATTACGAACCTGTAGAGTATCTAACTTGCTCATTTGGACTTGTGTAGCTCTTTGTGATGAGTTTTGTATATTTGAGAAGCTATATGTTGAAAGTTTTCGCATTTTGCATTGATTCATGCATTGTCAACAAGGGGGAGAAGTTTGTGCATGTTTTGGGCACCTGGGAATGTTTGGAAGGTGTTCCAATTGGTTCGGGCAAATTTTGAGCAGTTTGGTGCAGGGCCGGTCACATGGGGCGGTCTAACCGCCCCCAGGCGGTCAGATGAGTGGTAGGCGGTCTAACCGCCCTGGGCAGAGTGAGCAGGTTTTTGCTCTTTGTTGCATTCTTGTGTTGCATTGTTGCATATGTGCAGGGGAAGTTCTTTGTGGTGTTCGAGCTTCGCTTTGGTGGTTTGTGCTCTTTGTTTGAGTTTTGTTTTGCCTCGGATGTGTCGAGACGTTGCCCTTGCCTAAGGGGTCCGAGACTTGTCTTCTTCAAGTGATCTTGCTCTTTGCCTTTCTTTGGCTTTCGATCGCTTGTTGTGGTTTCTTTTTATTTGTTCTTTTCTTTTTCCTTTTCTCTTGTGTTACTTCATGTGGGTGTTGTCAATGCACTCATCAAGGGGGAGATTGAGGACCATGTGTGGTTCGAGGACTGGTGGATGGTCGCTTCCTTGTGTGATGAGTGATTGACAACGTTGCGTGGACTGATTCTTGGCTAAGTATTGCAGGTGCAGGTTGCGGCTTGACTCGTGTTGGTGCAGGTGAAGAACAAGCACGAAAGGTCATTGCCGGTGAGGCCTCCAGGTGTGGAGAAGACAAGTAGGCTTCGTTCGAGGGACCCGGTGGCCAGTGGGGTCAAGTGCGGGCCGCATGGTGGCATGAACAGCAAGATGAAGTCATGGACGGTTTCTTGGTAGAGCCTCAAAACCAAGGGCGAGCCGGGACTACGTGGGAGCCGAGTCATGAGTGGAGATTGGCGGAGGCTACACCAAGTTTGCGGGGTTTGCAGTGGTTCACCAGAAAACCACTGGGTTACTCGGTTGAGTCACAAAACCGAGGCCGAAGACTCGATGAGGAGGTGCGGCCACCCAGGCTGGTTCAACCGCCCAGGAGGGGCGGTCAGACCGCCTGGGGCCGGTCAGATCTCCCGGGCCGGTCTAACCGCCCAGGGGGGGTCTGACCGCCCTGGCCACCGGCGTCAAGATGCTTCGAAGCGGAGGACACGCGTCGGGATTGCAAGGCTTGCGTCGAGGCTAAGCAGGTTGCGGTCGCCGGGCATCCGTACGATGAAGAAACTCCGAAGATTTCCAAATCCGCCCTTGAGGGGCTTGTATCCCTAGTTATTAGGTGAGGGTAGTTTAGTCTTTTGGGTGCCTCCATATATACTCATTGAATGGGTGGATGGCAGCCAACTCTTGGAACCCTAGCTCATTTGTTTTTCCATTTTTCGTTCTCCATTTTCCCTAGTTTTTACTAGGACTAGCTTGAGAGCTTCATGTGAGATCTAGAGAGAGGGATGGATGTTTGGGTGGCAAGCTAGACCTTGTACGAACCTTTCATGGTATGTATAGATGGTTTGGCGTTGTTCCTCAAGGTGGTTTTCCCGTCTCTTTTGTGGTGATTTTCGGAGCTCTTTGTTGGCGGTGTTTTGAGGGTGATTTCTTGGGGTTTTTGGTGGGTGTCACGTATGAGGTTCTTGTTCCTCTTTGGCTGGTGACTTTGCCCCCAAATCTCCTTTGAATTGGACTCGATTTGGTGGTTTTTCGAGTTGGGCGAGTTCTTGACCTAGAGAGGTGATTTCGTCGATTCCTCTTGATTGTGAGTGTTTCGAGTCGATTCCTTTGAGGTAGAGGTTGCCTAGGAGGTAACCCAGCTATTCCCGAAGTTTCGCTGCAATCCGTGGAGTGATTCGGGAGATCGGGCACGTGGAAGTTAGGGTTTGACCCGCGGGCTGTTTTTCTGTAAGAGGCGGTCTAACCGCCTGGGGGCAGTCTAACCGCCCTGGGTGTTTCCAGGTCGAAGTTTTGTTTCACCGGATTTTGCTCTGTGAGTTTGTTCGCTTTGATCAGAGGAGCGTATAGGTGAAATTTCGAGTCGTTCTCGTGTTGTTTGCTAGGTGTTCTTGGCTGGAGTTCGTTTCTGGGTACAGGAGGTTAGACCGCCCCTGGTAGCCGGTCTAACCGCCCCTAGGCCCCTGGGTGGAGTTTTGGTTTTCACCAAGATTTTCTGATAGCTAGCATGACCTTGACCAGAGATCTTTGTTGGTAAAACCGTGGTGCATTTTGGTGCTCAGAAGAGGTGTTTCGGAGGATTTCTTGGTTACCAGGTGGAGGCGGTCTAACCGCCCCCTATACCCGGTCTAACCGCCCCCTCTGGACAGCCGGCTTTCGAGGTGTTTCCGCTGTCGTGGGTGCGTGTGTGTTGAGGTTGCTGGTAGAGTTTGTTCCTAGGACCAGTAGCACTCCAGTGGCTACGTGGTTTTGGCAAACGGAAGGTAGAAGTGAGGAGCGTGTGATTTTGGTGGTTCGACCGAGCGAGTTCATCTTGTCTGAGTTTCAATCTCCTTCGAGAAGAATTTTTATCGGCTCCCATTCGCTCCCCCCTCTCTGGTCGCCTAATCGGTCCTTCAGGTACGTAGCGCCCGCATTTCGGAGGCCAAATGGCATTGTTGGGTAGCAACATTTCGAATGGCGTGATGAAAGAGGTCGCGAGTTAATCAGACTCCTTCATCTTTATTTGGTGGTACCCCGAATAGGCATCAAAAAAACATAAAAGCTCACACCCCGCGGTAGAATCTACGATCTGATCAATTCGTGGCAAAGGAAAAGGAACTTTGGGACAAGCTTTATTCAAACTAGTCTAATCTACACACATCCTCCACTTTCCATTCTTTTTCTTAACTATTACAGGATTGACTAGCCACGTAGGGTGAAAGACTTCCTTGATGAATCCAGCCTCGAGGAGCTTCCGCAGCTCCACTCCGATCGCACGACGCTGTTCTTCGTCGAAGCGTCGCAGCCGTTGTTGCACGGCTCGGGAGTGAGGTAGGATGTCAAGGGAGTGCTCGGCGACCTCCCTCGGGATACCTGGCATGTCCGAGGGGCTCCACGCAAAGATGTCAGCATTGGCGTGGAGAAAGTCGACGAGCACCACTTCCTATTTCGGGTCGATGGTGGAACTAACCCTCAACGCCTTGCCCTCGAGGGCAGCAGGGTTGAGGGGCACCTCCTTTGTTCGCTCGGTAGCCTCGAAATTGCCCGCATGTTTAGCGGAGGAGTTGAGGTCTTCGTTGACCAGCTTCTCCATGTTCGCGACAAGCGCCTTCGAGTGCCAGGGCCTCGGCATGCTCCATGCACTCGACATCGTAGTTGAACACGTGCTCAATCGATGAGCCCACGGTGATGACGCCCTTTGGCCCCAACATCTTCATCTTGAGGTAGGTGTAGTTCGGGACCGCCATGAACTTGGCGTAAGACGGACGCCCAAGGATGGCGTGGTACACGCCCCTGAACCTCACCACCTTGAAGGTGAGGGTTTCCTTGCGGAAGTTGTCCGGTGTGCCGAACCAGACTGGCAGATCGATCTATCCGAGGGGCTGGACGCGCTTGCCCGGCGCGACGCCATAGAAAGGCGTCGTGCTAGGCCGCAGCTGGTCCAACCCGATTCCCATGAGCCGCAGGGTGTGCGCTTACAAGGTGTTGAGGCTGCTTCCTCCGTCCATCAGCACCTTGGAGAACCGCGACTTGCCGATGACTGGATTGACAACCAGCGGGTACTGGCCCGGGTTGGGGATGCGGTTCGGGCGATCCTCACGGCTGAAGGTGATGGCATCCCCCAACCAGTCGAGGAAAGAAGGGGGAGCCTTCTCCGCAGCTAGGACCTCGTGTCGCTCCCGTTGACACTGGCTGTTGGACATGTCCACGGTTGGTCCCCCGAAGATGAGGAAGACGTTCTACACCGCTGGGAAGCCGCCGCCGTCCCCGTCACCACCATCCTTCTTGGCCTCGCCTTCATTCGCGGCGCCATAGCTGTAGTACTTTTTGAGCATGTCGCACTGCTCAAGGGTGTGGTTGACAAGGGTCTTGTGATACAGGCACGGTTTCTTCAGCATATTGTCGAACACGCTGGGGCCTTGAGGGGCCACTTGTCGGGGACATCCATAAGGGTCCCCTAAATAACCGGGGGAAACCTGCTTAAAACCTGCAAAAAATGCAAATCACGGATCAACTCACGCGCCTAAAAAAGCACGTGCACGACATGACCATGACCCTGGTGGCCCCCGCGGCCCGCTAGGGCGGCACAGCGGGACACCCCTCGAGTGAGGTCCGCCTCGCTCGAGGGTTAGACGCTCCCTCGGGCGAATTCCGCCTCGCTCGAGGCCTTAACGCCCCCTCGGCCAGGGCCCGCCTCGCCCGAGGGCTCAACCCCACCCCTCGGGCAAGGTGCGCATCGCTCGAGGGCACCAGCACGCAAGCTGCCCACGCTCCTGCCCCCGTGTATGGGCCATTAATGCCCTGACACTGCATGATGCACGCCGCGACTTTGGCACGCCCGGGAATCGCATCCCGGCGCTGTTCCATCAACTCCCTGGGGAGGCCATCCCCGCCGTTGTGTAGCACTGTGCGGCGAGGCCGGTGTCAGCTCCGTGACACTATGCCGCCTACCCCGTACAGCTAACACGCCACGCCCTCGAAGGGGGCCAGCAGCACCTTGGAATGCCTTTTCTATGCTTACGTAGGGCCATGCCGTGACATCAGGCCGGCGGGATCGGTCATCCCCGTCGCTGTCAACCCTGTGCGACCATCCCCGCCACTGCTGCACCACGCCGGGCACTGTGACGACATCCCGACACCGTTGGGGCGCGCGGGGACAAGACGTCACCATGACGGCCACTGTGTCACGTACGGGCCCCCGTCAACGACACCCTCGAACCGGCCCACTACGGCGGCCGGACAACCAACCACTACGCCGCCACCCTCGAAGCCGCTCCTGTACAAGCATAGGACGCACCACGACGCCTCAATCGGAGCAGGATTCGCCAGGACGGCCGTCAGCTCCGCGGCACTGCTCGCTATGCCTCCACATGTAGGGAAATAGTGCGGCATGCATGTAAACTGCTCCCTCCTTGGCCTATAAAAGGAGGGGCAGTCCCCCAGTTGTGGGGACACAGGACGGCAGACAGCAACCACTCACACGCTCTCCGCCTTCTCCACGATATTGGCACTCGCCTCAATCAATACCTCTGGGACTTGGAGGCCAGGCCTCCTCTCCCATCTCGCTTGTAGCCACCCCTCTACGAGCACCACGGTGCAAAGCAATACAGTGCCCCGAGCACACCACTGCTGGACGTACGGCCCCAGCCGGAACCAGGATAAACCCAGTGTCCATTAGTTGCTAGCACCGAACCATCGAGAGGCAGATCTCAGCGCTCATTACTAGTTAGTGTTGGGACTACTTTCCGCACTGACAGTTGGCGCGCCAGGTAGGGGCATGCGTTGAAGATCGGCTCATCACCAGCTCTCTCAATGGTGATTCGCACCGAGTACCGCGGACAGAGATATTCCATGGGCAGCTCAGACCCCCTCCCAGCCGGATTCGAAATCCGGTTCGGGAGCCTGAACTTTCAGGCTACGGGGAACGGCAACCTCATGCGCATCACGAACCGCAACGAACTCCGTGCGCGGCGGCAAACCGGGTCAGCCCCGGTCCCCATCGCACCTGTCGCCGCGACACCAACGCCCGCCAGCACGGATGTTGCGGGCCCCTCGGTGCCTCGGCGCCACCGACGCTCCGGCCGGCGCTCGCGACCGGCGCGGACGGAGCGCCGACATGCGGCGCACGTCGCCTCGCAACGCGACGCGCCCACCGGCAAGACGACAGCCGCTCAAACGGGGGAACACTCGGTCTCAGGACCGCGCTTCCCCATCGGTCTGCGCGGCGCTACGACGACGTACGTCGCCTCCGCCAACACCGACGCGGCAACGCGTAGGGTTCGCCTTGGCCGCCATGTTCCGGCCGTCAGGGATCCCAGCGCTTCCACCGACGACGAGTCATCCCGCGGCTCCGCCAGCGAACTGCCACCTGCCACTTCGCACGGGTACGGTGAGTGGGACTTTTCCGGTGTACCCGACCCAGTGATGTTCCGACGGTTCCTCGATGCCGCGGACTACTGGTTCGGCTACTCCGACGACTCCAGCACCAGGAGCTACGACCCCGCGCGGGAGTGCTGTGTTGTGATCACCAACGACGAAGCCAACGCCGCGAACACGGCAGAAGCTGGCGACGGAGAGGTTCCCCCCGGCCCGGGAACTGGACTACGCCAGAGTGCAGGGCCAAGTGCTCCTCTCTCCTCACCACCGAGGGGGCCGACGTCAATGCGCAGCTAGCCCAAGCACGCGAGCTTGAAGCTAAGCTCACGGAGGAGTACCGCGCGGTGCGACTGCTTCGAGCCTCCATCACCGGAGAAGCCTCCGCGTGCGGCGAGTGCGCACGAGGACTGGGCAGGCAAGCCCGCGAGCGCATCAACGCCGACTTCAACGTCGATGACACGCCCCCGCGAGCGAGCTAGAAGCTCGTTGCCGCTGCGACGCTGCTACGGGCCATGCCGGCCCCCTCATCACCCGAGGCGCGGAACCTGCACCGCGAGGTGGTGGGATTCTGGGGCGCGTACCACGCCATCCTTGGGCGATCGTGCTACGCCAAGTTCATGGCGGTCCCCAATTACACCTACCTCAAGATGAAGATGTCAGGGCGGAAGGGTGTCATCACCGTCGGTTCATCGATCGAGCACGCATTCGACTGCGACGTTGAGTGCGTGGAGCACGCGGAGGCTCTAGCGCTGGATGAAGAGCTCGTGGCGAACTTGGAGAAGCTGGTCAACGAGGATCTCGACTCCACCGCCAAGCACGCCGACAGCTTCGAGGCTACCGAGCAGACCAAAGAGGTGCCCCTCGACCCTACTGCCCCCGAGGGCAAGGCGTTGAGGGTCAGTTCCACTCTCGACCCGAAATAGGAAGTGGTGCTCGTCGACTTCCTCCGCGCCAACATTGACATCTTTACGTGGAGCCCCTCGGATATGCCAAGCATTCCAAGAGAGGTCGCCGAGCACTCCCTTGATATCCTACCTCACTCCTGCGCCGTGCAGCAACGCCTGCGCCGCTTCGACGAAGAGCGGCGCTGGGCGATCGGAGTAGAGCTGCGGAAGCTCCTCGAAGCCGGATTCATCAAGGAAGTGTTCCACCCTATGTGGCTAGCTAACCCTGTCTTAGTTAAGAAAAAGAATGGGAAGTGGCGGATGTTTGTAGACTATACTAGTTTAAATAAAGCATGTCCTAAAGTTCCTTTTCCTTTGCCACGGATCGATCAAATCATTGACTCGACCGCCGGGTGCGAACTTTTGTGTTTCCTTGACGCCTATTTTGGATACCATCAAATAAAAATGAAAGAGTACGACCAGCTCGCGACTTCGTTCATCACGCCGTTCGGGATGTATTGCTACGTAACGATGCCATTCAGTCTCCGAAACACGGGCACTACATACCAGTGATGTATGCAGCATGTTTTCGGAGATCACATCAGGCGGACCGTTGAGGCATATGTAGACGATATAGTCGTAAAAACCAGGAAGGCGGACGACCTGGTTAGCGACCTTCGCATTGCGTTCGGCTGCCTACGGGCCAACGGGGTGAAATTGAACCCCGAAAAGTGTGTCTTTGGCGTGCCGCGAGGCATGTTGTTAGGATACATTGTCTCGCAGCGAGGCATCGAGGCCAACCCCGAAAAGGTTGCTGCCCTCGAACGAATGGGTCCGATTCAAGACCTCAAGGGGGTCCAAAAGGTGTTGGGGTGCCTCACAGCCTTGAGCCGATTCATTTCGCGGCTCGACGAGAAGGGCCTGCCCCTCTACCGGCTCCTGAAAAAACACGAGCGGTTCTCCTGGACCGTCGAGGCCCAGGAGGCCCTTGACAAGCTGAAGGCGACGCTCGCCCACGCCCTGATTCTCACGCCACCTTAGGGCGGCGAGCCTCTGTACCTCTACGTAGTCGCGACTACCCAGGTGGTCAGTGTCATCATCCTGGAAGAGCGCACGGAGGAGGGGCACGCCCTGCCAGTCCAGCGGCCGCTATACTACATCAGCGAGGTTCTGTCCGAGACGAAGGCGCGTTATCCGCAGGTCCAGAAGCTGCTCTACGCAGTGGTCGTCGCGAGGCGCAAGCTCCGTCACTACTTCGAGGCTCCCCCGGTCACGGTGGTCTCCTCCTTTCCGTTAGGAGAGATCATCCGCAACCCGGATGCAGCAGGCAGGATTGCCAAGTGGTCGGTAGAGCTGATGGGCGAGACGCTCGCCTACACACCGTGCAAGGCAATCAAGTCCCAGATCTTGGCGGACTTCGTCGCTGAGTGGACGGACACGCAGTTGCCGCCGCCTCAGATCCAGGCCGAGTGCCAGATCCTGTACTTCGACGGGTCAGTGATGAAGACAGGCGCGGGCGCGGGCCTGCTTTTCGTCTCACCCCTCGGGGAACACATGAGATACGGAGTGCATCTCCACTTCCCCGTGTCAAACAACATGTCCGAGTACGAGGCCCTCCTTTGTGGCCTCAAAATCGCCATCGAGACAGGCATCAAGTGCCTCGACGTGAGGGGAGACTCGCAGATCGTGATCGATCAGGTCATGAAGAACGCGAGCTGCCACGACGACAAGATGGAGGCATATTGCAAAGCTGTGCGAGCCCTCGAGGACAAGTTCTACGGCATAGAACTCAACCACGTCTCTCGCCGCGGACTAACTCACCAAAATCGCGTCGGGACGAATTACCGTTCCCCCAAACGTTTTTGCGCGGGACGTCACCCAGCCGTCCGTCAACCTCGAGCCATGCCCCTCGAGCCACGAAGAACCCTCGGGGGCTCCCTCGAGTCCAACAGGTGCGGAGCCTATGGACGAGGACCACTCAAATGAGGCGTATGTGCTCTCCCTGCTTGAAGGGTACGGCGCCGACAAGGCCGAGGTCATGGATATAGAGCCAGCACCCCAACGAGGGGGACTGGTGCGACAAGTACATGGCCTGGATGGACCGAGGGGAGCTCCCCTCGGACCGATCCGAGGCTAGATGCATCTCCAGGATGGCCAAGTCTTTCTCTCTCGTCGGCGGCGAGCTGTACAAACGCTCCGCGTCCGGCGTTCTGCAGCGATGCGTACCCATCCCTCAGGGGCGTGAACTCCTTCGGGACATACACGCGGGCGTATGCGGTCACCACGCAGGGCCGCGTACCCTTGTGGGCAACGCGTTCCGCCAGGGCTTCTATTGGCCCACCGCGGTGGCCAACGCCAGCGAGATCGTGCGCACCTGCGAAGGGTGCCAGTTCTACGCCCGCAAGTCCAACCTCCCTGCACACGTCCTACAGACCATCCCCGTCACATGGCCCTTCGCCGTGTGGGGGCTGGACATCGTCGGGCCTTTGCGAAAAGCGCCCGGGGGCTACACCCACCTACTGGTCGCCATCGACAAGTTCTCCAAGTGGGTAGAGGTGCGCCCCATCACGAATCTCAGGGCGGAGCAGGTTGTGACGTTCTTCACCGACATCGTCTACCGCTTTGGAGTGCCCAACTCCATCATCACCGACAATGGGTCCCAATTCACGGGAAGAAAATTCCTGGAGTTCTGCGACAAATTCCACATCCACGTGGACTGGGCAGCCGTGGCGCATCCACAAACCAACAACAAAGTGGAGCGCGCCAACGGTATGATCCTACAAGGCCTCAAGCCCAGGATTTTCGACCGACTGAACAAGTCTAGTCGAAAATGGCTCCAAGAGCTGCCAGCGGTTGTGTGGAGTCTCAGGACCACCCCAAGCAGAGCCACTGGGTTCACCCCGTTCTTCCTGGTCTACGGCGCGGAGGCTATCCTCCCCACTGACTTGGAATACTGGTCGCCCAAAGTTCGGGGCTACGATGAGGGCGCCAACCAGCGAGCCCGCGAGGACTCGCTGGACCAACTGGACGAGGCCCGCATCATGGCTCTGATGCACTCCGCATGGTACCAGCAAGCCCTAAGGCGCTACCAAGCTCGAAAGGTACGACGCCGAGACTTCAACAAGGGGGACCTGGTCCTGAGGCTGCGCCAGGACAATCGAGGCCGCCACAAGCTGTCACCCCCATGGGAGGGACCCTACATCGTGGTGAAGGTGCTCAAGCCCGGCACATACAAGCTAGCCAACGAAGATGGAGAAGAACTCACCAACGCTTGGAACATCCAACAGCTACGTCTCTTCTACCCTTGGCGAGGATTTCCAAGTTTTTTGTTGTAAATTACATGCCCAAAACCCCAGTTGGCAGCCTAGATGTAAATATCAGCAAGTTAATAAAGTTAAAGGGCAACTTGGCTTTCCCCAGAAAACCAAGTCACCCTCGGGGGCTACTGCGGGGGCATCCCCCCCCCCCCGAAAAAATGGTCCCATTTTTTCGCAAAAATTCGCAACTTCGCCAACTACTCCTCAACCTAAGCCTCGGGCAAGTTCGGATAGAGCGCGGGTAGCCAATCGGGAAAGACGCGCAAGTCGGAAATAGCCTACACCTCCAGTAGGATATGGCCCTTCTTCCTCTCCTTCAGACCAGCGGGCCACTCGCGAAATCGAAATTCTTACCTCAGATTTTCCTAAGTCTAGGAAGGAGTATCGGAGCGGCGTGACAAGCGAAATAACAAACTTTACTTATATTTACAAAAAAGACGTCTCAATACAAGTGATTGTATGTTACATGGCCACGAGGCCCAAACACTAACACCTAAACAGAAGGGCTCGACGCCCGCTGGTCTTCAGGCTTGAGCATCATCGGCGCCGGGGGCATCTGGGAACAAGAACTCCATGAAGTCCTCGGCTAGCGCGTCAGCAGCACGGGCGGCGAGCGCGTCCGCGCGGTTCATTGCCTCCTCGTCCTCGACGCCGACCGGGACGACGTAGCCAGAGGACACCGCTTTGAAGTCCACGTGGTAATGCAACCCCACCACGCCGAGGGCCTTCTTGATGCCAAGGTGGAGGGCACAGCGTATCCGCTGGGAGACGTGCCCCCCGAGGGCGCACAGGAGGCTTGCCAGCGAGCTCCCGTCCTGCGCCTCACCCTCCTCGATCCCTTGGCAGGTCTCGAGGGTGGCGGCCTGCAGCGCCTCCAACTCCTGTTGAGAGAAGTTGTAGGCCGTCTGCATCGCCTCGGCCTGGGAGGTCATGTTCCCCAGAGCGGTCCGCAGGCCTGAAAGCCAGGAACAAAGAAAAAAAAGTTGGGAGCGAATCCCAAAAGAGCGAACCAACAAGCGAAAAGCGGGCGAAAGCAAGCTCACCTTCGACCTGCTTCTTCTCCCCCTCGAGGGACTAGCGCGCCTCCTCGACCTGGCGCTGCAGGTTGAGGACCGTGGCCTCCTGCTCCTCGAGGGACTGGCACAGATCTTCGTGCGAAATGCTGATCTGCACCAGCTCCCCGTTGAGCCTCGACACCTCGTCCTCCTGCCGCTTGAGCGTGGCCTGCGCCCCCTCGAGCGCGGTGCGCTCCTGCTGGAGTTGGCCCAGCGCCTCCTCCCGCGCCATGCGCTCCTGCTCGAGCGCGACCCGGGCCTCGACGAGAGTGGCCCGCTCCTGCTCAAGCTAGCCTTCCGCCTCTTGGCGTGCAGCTCACTCCTGTCGGAGTTGCTCCTCCGCGGCGATGAGCGCGGCAGCCTTGTCTGCCAAGGCCGTCTTCAGCCCCTCGCCCTCTTCGAGGGCCGCGCGGCCCCGCACGACCTCGGCCTCCCATGCTGTCGGTGCGGAAAGTGGTCCCGACACTAACCAGTAATGAGCGCCGAGGTCTATCCCTCTATGGTCGATGCTGAACAACTAATGACACGAGTTTTATCCTGGTTCCGGCCGAGGGGCCGTACGTCCAGCAGTGGTGTGCTCGAGGCACTATATTGCTCAGCACCGGGGTGCCTGTAGTGGAGCGGCTACAAGCAAGGTGGGAGAGGGAGCGTGGCTCCCAAGTCCCTGGTGAAGTGGCTGAAGATGTTGTGGGAGAATCGGAGAGCAAGTGCGTGATGTGCTGTGTTCTCACTTGTCTGTTGTGTTCGGTCCCCCGCGGCGGGGGGGTTCATCCTCCTTTTATAGACCAAGGAGAGAGCGAATCACATGCATGCCGCGCTATTTAGCTACGTGGGGAAGCGTGGTGTGTCGTGCCGTAGAGTAGGCGGCCGCCTGGACGGTCCTTGCCGCGATCCGGCCATCATGGCGTATCTTGTACCCGCACAGGGGTGGCCTCGAGGGTAGGAGTGGAGCGGACGGCCGTGATGTCTCCAGGCGGATTCGAGGGAGTTGCTGACGTCGGTCCGTACGAGACACAGTGGCAGGTAAGGCGGCGCCCCGTTCCTGCACGCTGCACAGCGCCGGAGCTGTTGCCACAGCGCCCGGCGTGGGTTTGTACGCGCGGGGGCGACTGCCATGCCGTTAACAGTGGCAGGGATGGCGCCCCGCCGGCCTAACGCCTCCACCTAACCCTGCAGGGTCACAAGAAAGCAGATCGAGGGTGCAGCCGGCCCCCCTTCGAGGGCTCGGCGCGTTAGCCGTACCGGAGCAGGCGGCGCGGCGTCACGGGACGGCACCGGCCACGCCGCACGCGTCCCCCACGGTGGCGGGGATGGGTTCCCTCCGGGGAGTTGGTGCGACGGTGCGGGCGCGAGCCCCGGGTGCATGATGGCGCCGCCCCGCCGTTGTCAGGGCACTTAATGCCCGCGTACGGGAACGGGGCGTGCGCGTGCGGGGCGCCCTCGAGCGAGGGTGGAGCTCGCTCGAGGGCGGAGCGAGCCCTCGAGCGAGGGCGGAGCCCGCTCGAGGTAAGCGCGCTCCCTCGAGCCGGGGCGGAGCCCGCTCGGGGGAGGCGTGGGCCCTCGAGCGAGGCGGAGCCTGCTCGAGGGGAGGTGTGCGCCCTCGAGCGAGGCGGAGCCTGCTCGAGGGGATCTTTGAGTGGGCCGTCCTGGTGGGCCGTCGGGGCCACCGCGGCGTGGGCCCTGCCTCGTGTGTTTAAGTGAGGTGCACTTAGCTTTGGCTCGTCGTGGGTTTTAAGCGGGGATTCCCCAGTTGGCTTAAGGGGACCCCTAGGGCGTCCCCCGACGGCAGCCCCCGAGCATGCGCGGGTTTGCCATTGAGGCTCCCGCGGTGCCGGAGCCCTGCGATAAGACGTTCTTCCCTCCTGTTCTTGCGAACGCTTTCCGTGGGGCCGCGCCAGCGGACCCGCGGGTCTAGCCCCCGAAGCCCCACAGAAGCGCGGGCGCTCCTGTGGGGGTTTTACCGCGAGACCTGGTCAGAGGGCGTGGTGCATGTTTCAACCGGCTTCGGCAATGTTTCAGCCGGCTTCGGTGACGCACGCGCCGCTGGCACTGTCACCGGCGGGTGCAATTCAGGAGGTGTAGCCATGCGTCGAGCCCCCGAGCCTGGGCCCGTTCAAGGCGATTGGGTAGAGCTCTACGACTTGTTTTTTTTTATCGCGCCCTCGCCGTCCCTCCGCGGGACAGAGGGTGAGGTTTCCGCAACCCCCATCGAGCGGGTCGCGGATTGCGGATTCCTCGTTGAGCTGTTAGTGGGTGGTTCGAGTGGACGCCCATGCCCCGTTCGATAAGGGTAGGCTGCGTGGTCCAGAGACACGTCCATTAAAGCGCTTGCGTGGGTTTGCTAGGTGGGGCTCGGTCCCGTTCGCTAGGGACCGAGGGCGCGGAAGCTCTCCCTCGGTGGGATCCCCCGCTAGCTGCCCTCGCTGGCTCTCGAGCACGACATGTGGGGCACCCTCGAGCCGGCGGGCTCGAGGAACAGCTCGAATGCGCGTGCCCTCATCGTCCCTGACTCTGGTGATCTGGGGCGCCTATTCGAACCCGTCGAGGGTCAGGCTTCGAGCCTCTGATCAGTAGGGCCGTGTGGGGTGGCGCCTAGGCGGCCCCGTCTTTGCATCTGCGAGCCATCGAGGGGCCCGAGCGAGCCGGCCCTCGAGGCGCTGATCAGTAAAGTGGTGTGGGGCGGCGACTAAGCGCTCCCGGCCTGGCATCTACGAGTCATCGAGGGGTCCGTGCGAGCCGGCCCTCGAGGCGCTGATCAGTAAAGTCGTGCGGGGTGCCGGCTAAGCGCTCCCGCCGGCATCCGGCGAGCCATCGAGGGGTCGGGCGAGCCGGCCCTCGAGGCGCTGATCAGTAAAGTGGTGCGGGGTGGCGGTTAAGCGCTCCGGGCCTGGCATCTGCGAGCCATCGAGGGGCCCGGGCGAGCCGGCCCTCGAGGCGCTGATCAGTAGAGTGGTGCGGGGTCGGTGCCCGCGGCACCTGTTTTATTTCAAACGTGCTCCGTGGTAACCGTCTGACACATGCATCTATTCGAGGGGTAAATTTTCCCGAGCCTGGAGCTCGTGCCGCTCGAGGGTCCTCCTTACTTGGTAAGGGGTCGGGCCTTTTAACGCTCCACAGTCGAGGCTGCGGTTTCGCGTCACGAGCGCGTCTTTTTAGGCGCCACGGCCGCGCGTGTAGTGGGTGGCGTGGGCAGGCGGACGTGACCGCCTGCCACGGCCCTCCCAGTTCTTCGTCGTGATGATGGCCTGTTTGCGGTGGCGTGGCCGCCGCGGCCGTGGTGGGGCCCGCCCGTCAGCGAGAAAAAGATTCCCTGCAGTTAATGCGTGCAGGACGTGAGCCCCGGAGAGCACGCCCATGGCTTATAAATCTGAGGAGAGGGAAAAACGGCGGTTTTTACCTTAGCGTTTCGCCATCCTCGCCCCTTGCGCTCCTGTCTGTGCCCTGTTCGCACCACCGTGCTCTTTCGCCGTCGGAGCCTTTCTTCTCCTTCTCGTCCTTCGTCCTCAGTTCCTTCGCTTTTTCCATGGCGCCCCTTCCGCCCCTCACGATCGTTCATCCCTACGCGTGGGAGCGCTCGTCGGTGACGCGGTTGGCCCTTGGCGATCTTGTGTCCGCCGGCCAGCTGGCGGCGAACGAAGAGGACCGACCGGCGGAGTGGATCGTGCCGCCGGCAAAAGATCGCGCGCCCAATCCGCCGGACGGCTACGTGGTGAGCTTCATCCGCTTCCACGAACGCGGCTTCGCAGCACTGGCGAGCCGCTTCATGCGGGTGCTCTGCCATCGTTACGGCGTGGAGTTGCACAACTTCGCGCCGAACGCGATTTCGCAGGCGGCTACGTTCGTGGGCGTCTGCGAAGGGTATCTAGGGATCCCGGTGAAGCGGGATCTGCGGGTACACCTCTTCGCGCGGAGGCGTTCACGCGGCCGACGACGGAGCGAGAGGACCGCCGCGCGGTGCGCGCGGCGGCATGTCGCTCGCCTTGCGGGCGCGTGCAAGGACGATTACATCCCTTGTACCATGACGACAAGCAATGCCGGCCGGGAGCGAGGGTGGTTCTACATTCGCAACGCCGAGCCCGGCCTCCCCCCTACACCGGTGCGGTGCTTAGGGAGCGGCCGGACTCACGGAGCTACGGGGTGTCCACGCCCCGACATCGGAGGCGGGCCGGACTCGCTCCCCGGCCGCGCCCCGAGGAACCGGCGGCGCGCGGGGCGACCGCGGCGACCGTCCTCGCCTTCCTCCACCACCGGCGGGTCGTGCCTCTGATGGAGAGGCCGCTCTGCATCTTCGAGATGACAGAGGCGGCGGACCCCGTCGCGCTTGCGAGGTCGCGGATGCTTCCGAGCCCCCTCCAGCGGGAGTACGCGCTCACACGGGCGCGGAGCGCCGTCGATACCCAGTTGCTGCGCAGCGACCGGTCTCCGTGGGAACTCGAGATGCTCCCCACCGGTTCGCTGGTAAGTAGGATTCCTGACTTCGTCTTTGGCCTCGCTTATACTTCAGGTTGCTGACGTGCTTCGGTGTTTTGCCTGCAGCTGGTGAGCGTGAGCGCCGCGAAGTCCGTCCCGCCCACTCCTGACTCCCGCGCGGTCGGTCGGGCGTCGTAGCAGCAGAAGTGGGAGCGGGCGGCGCGCAAGAAGGAGCGCGCAAGGCGGCACGAGAGCGCCGCGGCGGCGGAGCGAGGAGTACCGGCTACGCGAGCCGGCGGGGGCTCTCCTCTCCGGGGGACGAGAGGAGTCCTCGTCCTCGGAGGGGGATGAGGAGGAAGAGGCCGGGGGGCGAGGGCCCCCGATAGGTGGGGCTGCGCCCCCGTCGCCGGAGCCGGTTCGGCGGCAAGAGCGACATCGCACGGGGGCGGGTGCCGAGGCACCCGCCGCCGGCAATCGTCGACGGGGAGCGGCGCGGGCCGTGGAGGGGGCGGCGCGCGCCGCGGCGGCGCGTGCGGCGAGGCGCGCCGCGCGCGTGGGGGCGGGGCCCGCGCACGCGGCGGAGAGGGCGGGGGGAGGGCGCGGCGGCGGCCGCGCCGGCGTTGTCCGCCGAGGCCTCGAGGAAGAGGAAGCGCGCCTTCTCCTCTTCGAGGTAAGGGGCTTGGTCCTTTGCGAGGGTGCGTTTTTGAAAACCAAGGATTCTGATTATTCGTTTGTGTTCATGCAGGGTGGTGCTGACCGTGCCTCCCCTCGCACCAGCCAAGGTGCTGAGGGCAGACGCGTCCGTTCCCACCCGGCGGCGCTCGTCGAGGGCGCCGCGGGCGGGGGGCGAGCACGGCGGCCGCGGGCGAGGCATCGAGGCCTCGGCCATCGGATCGGCCGTCGCGCCACGGCGGAGGCCGTCGAGGAGCGGCGGCGGGCGCCGGTCGTGGCGGAGGCGCGGCCGCGGTGGTGGACGTGGTGGAGGTGCGGCTGCGGTGCCGGTTGTGGCGGAGGCACGGTCCGCGGTGCGGTCGCGGTGGAGGCGCGGCGGCGGCGGCCGAAGAGGGCGGTCGGGCGCCGCGGTTGCGGGGGCGCGCCGGAACGGTGGCCGCGGCCACCGCGGCGAGTCCGTGGCTACGGAGGCGCGGGCGGAGGCGTCAACGGAGGCGACGCGGGGGCGGCACCGCCGGCGGCTCCCGGGCGGTGGTGGTGGAGGTCCCGGACGACGACTCCCCGCCGCCCGGGTGGGACCAGTGGGTGAGCTTTCCCACGCTTTCCCCAGAGTCCTAGGAGGGGGCCCTCGTGAGGCCGCGTGAGGGCCACATGGTGGCAGGAGGCCGAGGGCATGGAGCCGAGGCCTCGTCTTCCCGCGCCGGCCACTCCGCCCCGGTAGAGGGGTTCGCTGGCGACCCGCCCGCGTTCGCCGACGCCCAGGGAGAGCAGGAGTTGTGGGGGGAGCTCTCAAACCACAGCGCCACGCTCAATCGAGCGTTGAACGAGGCGCTGAGGGTCCATGGCGGCCCCGCGTGGCGCGTCTTCCAGGTGGGGCGCCGTTGCCTGCTTCTTTCCTTTTTTCTCGTTTCTGTGCGCGATCCTTGCGTCACGATGCTTACGGGTTTTGACTTGAGGGTGACAGGAGCTCGAGCTCCGCGCCCGTGACAAGTACACCACCTTCGGACAGGTGAACGTCGAGCTCCACCAGCTCCGGGAGCGGTGCGACGCCCTCGACGCGCTCGCCGACGCCCTCAGGACCCCGGACGGCTGGTTGTTGTACCGGGCCATGGCCCTGCGCGATCAACTCCATGAGAGCGCGAGGCAGGACCCGGCGCGTCCCTCTAGCCTCGGCGGGTCCGCACGGCCCTCATCGACCGGGATGAGGGCGCCGCGGAAGGCGCGCTCGGACACGGAGAAGATGCGCACGGCGGCGGCCAGGCGGGAGGCGGAGGTGGCCGGCGTCCGCAACGAGAACGGGGGGCTCCGCTCGTCGCTCGAGGGGGGCGCGGGGCGCGGCGGCGCGGGCGAAGAGCAGGCGCGCGCGCCGAGCAAAGGGCCAGAGGAGGCCGACGACTTGAAGGCCGCCCTCGACGCCAAGGTCGCGGCGCTCGCCGTCTCCGAAGACCGGCTCTCGCGGGGGCGCGCGCGCACGCCGGGGGGGGGTAGAGGGGCGGCTCCGGCGGGGAGCGGGGTCGCCCTTGCGGACACCGGTCGGCGGCGAGGTGGGAGCGCGTCGCTCGCGAGGCGCGCGATGTCGTTGGAGGACCAGGAACACCGAGTTCTCCAAGCTCGAGGGCGGGGCGATGGTGCTCGGTATCAATAGCGTGAGCCGAGGAGGCGGCCCTCCGGGAGCAAGGCGAGACCATCGGGGGCCGTGAGCAAGGGCGGTCGAGGCGGGCGCCGCGCCCTCGAGGTGGAGAGGAAGCGAGGTTGAAGGTAAGTCGTTGTTTGACTCTGTTTTGCTGGTTTTCTCTTAAGGGGTTCGCGCCCTTTTCGACTTCTTCTTCGTGGGACAACTTCGGGCTTGCGCACCGCGGCGGGGCATGCGGGCGGGCGGGCCGAGGCGGCGCAAACCTCCTACAACTCCTCCGAGCGGGGTGGTGGAGTTGCGCCGCGCGGCCCTCGAGACGCCGCAGGGCCGTGGACGAGGGGTGAGGGCGCGGGCGGGAGCTCGGCCCGGCCGGCCGCCGCGCGCCCTCGGCGGCCACGTCACCGGGCGCATGCGCCGGCGGCCGCATCTTGGCGTCCGAAGGCCCTCGGGGGTGGTGCGATCTCACTACGAGGTCAACTTCGAGGCGGCGGGCGGAGGGCTACGTCGTCCCCGAGGGTGTCGAGGACGAGGTGGCGATGGAGCGTGTGGACGCGCTAGCCGCCGACGCCGCCGGGACGCTTGCCGAGGCCTTCGAGGAGTTCCTCTTCCCCGACGCCGCTGACGCTGCTGACGCCGCTGCTCCTTCAGCCTGAAGACAACCGGGCGCTAGGCCCTTTTTGTTTATGTACCAGTATGCTGGCCGTGTGGCCTTGTAAATAAACAGATTACTTTGCTGTGAACATTTGACGAAGTGAAATAATGTCCTTTGCTTTATCACGCTTTTTTGTTTCTCCTTCTTCCTGAGTAGATTCTAGTTAGGGGAGTTCGGTTTTCGCGGGTCGCCTGCTGGGTTGGAGGCAAGAGAGAAGGGTCGTATCCTCACGGAGGCGTAGGCTATCTCTGGCTTGTGCGCTCCTTCCGCTAGGCTACCTGCGCCCTGTTCGAACCTTTGCTCGGGGATGAAGTAGAAACATACTTAGCGCGCATGAGTTGTTTCGTTTTTTCGCGAAAAATGGGACCATTTTTTGGGGGGGATGCCTCCCGTAGTAGCCCCCGAGGGTAACTTGGGTTTCAGGGGAAAGCCGAGTTGCCCTTGTTATTAAACTGATGACGTTTACATGGTTGTCACCAACTGGGGTGCTGGTTATGTGACTTTACAACAAAATACTTGGAAATCCTAGGCTAGGGATAGAAGCGATGTAGCTGTTGGATGTTCCAAGCGTTGTTGAGTTCTCCGCCGTCCTCGTTGGCCAGCTTCTAGGTGCCTGGCTTGAGCACTTTCACCACAACGTAGGGTCCCTCCCACGGAGGTGATAGCTTGTGGCGTCCTCGGTTGTCTTGTCGCAGCCTTAGGACCAGATCCCCTTCGCTGAAGTCCCGTCGGCGTATTTTCCGTGCCTGGTAGCGGCTGAGGGACTGTTGGTATCTTGCAGAGTGCATCAAGGCCACGAGGCGTGCTTCGTCCAGCTGGTCCAGTGAGTCCTCGCGGGCTCGCTGGTTGGCATCCTCGTCGTAGCCTCGAACCCTAGGCGACCCGTACTCTAGGTCCGTGGGGAGGACGGCCTCCGCGCCATGGACTAGAAAAAACGGGGTGAACCCGGTGGCTCTGCTCGGGGTGGTCCTTAGGCTCCACACGACCGCTGGTAACTCTTGGAGCCATTTTTGACCAGATTTATTTAGCTGGTCGAAAATTCTGGGCTTGAGACCTTGTAGGATCATGCCGTTGGCACGCTCTACTTGGCCGTTGGTCTGCGGGTGTGCCACAGCTGCCCAATCCACACGGACGTGGAATTTGTCGCAGAACTCCAAGAACTTCCTGCCCGTGAACTGGGACCCGTTGTCGGTGATGATGGAGTTTGGCACTCCAAAGCGGTAGATGATATCGGTGAAGAATGCTTGGGCCTCGGCAGTCCAGGTGAAGCGTTCGTGCTTCTTGAGGAGGCGATAGAGGGGCAGGCCCTTCTCGCCGAGCCGCGAGATAAAGCGGCTCAAGGCGGCAAGGCACCCCAACACCTTTTGCACCCCTTTGAGATCCCGGATCGGGCCCATTCGCTCGAGGGCCGCAACCTTCTCGAGATTGGCCTCGATGCCCCGTTGGGAGACGATGTATCCCAGGAGCATGCCTCGCGGCACTCCGAAGACACATTTTTCGGGGTTTAGCTTGACCTCGTTGGCCCGTAGGCAGCCAAACGCGATGCTGAGATTGCCGACCAGGTCGCCCGCCTTCCTAGTTTTCACGACGATGTCGTCTACGTACGCCTCAACCGTTCGCCCGATGTGGTCTCCGAAAACGTGTTGCATGCAGCGCTGATATGTTGCCCCCGCGTTTCGGAGACCGAACGGCATCGTGACGTAACAGAACATCCCGAACGGCGTGATGAACGAAGTCGCGAGCTGGTCGGACTCCTTCATCTTTATCTGGTGATACCCCGAGTAGGCATCAAGGAAACAAAGCAGCTCACACCCAGCCGTTGAATCAACGATTTGATCAATGCGTGGCAAAGGAAAAGGAACTTTAGGACATGCTTTATTAAGACAAGTGTAGTCTATACACATCCGCCACTTCCCGTTCTTTTTCTTTACAAGTACATGGTTTGCTAGCCACGTAGGGTGGAACACTTCCTTGATGAACCCGGCCTCGAGGAGCTTCCGCAGCTCCGCTCCGATCGCCCGCCGCCGCTCCTCGTCGAAACGGCGGAGCCGCGGCCGCACGGCGCGGGCATGAGGCAGGATATCAAGGGAGTGCTCGGCGACCTCCCTCGGGATGCCTGGCATATCCGAGGGGCTCCACGCGAAGATGTCTGCGTTGGTGCAGAGGAAGTCGACGAGCACCACTTCCTATTTTGGGTCGAGGGTGGAGCTGACCCGCAACGCCTTGCCCTCGGGGCAGCAGGGTCGAGGGGTATCTCCTTGGTCTGCTCCGCGGCCTCGAAATTGCCGGCGTGCTTGGCGGTGGAGTCGAGGTCCTTGTTGACCATCTTCTCCAAAGTGGTCACCAGCGCTTCATCCCGCGCCAGTGCTTCTGCATGCTCTACGCACTCGACGTCGCAGTCGAAAGCGTGCTCGATGGACGAGCCCACGGTGATGATGCCGTTCGGTCCTGGCATCTTCATCTTCAAGTAGGTGTAGTTGGGGACCGCCATGAACTTGGCATAGCAGGGCCGCCCAAGTATGGCGTGATAAGCGCCCTTGAACCCCACCACCTCGAAGGTGAGTGTTTCCTTGCGGAAATTCTTCGCAGTGCCGAACCAAACCGGCAGGTCGATCTGCCCGAGGGGCTGGACGCGCTTGCTGGGCGCGACGCCATGGAACGGCGTCGTGCTGGGCTGAAGCTGGTCCAACCCGATCCCCAACAGGCGCAGCGTGTGTGCGTAGAGGATGTTGAGGCTACTGCCCCCGTCCATCAAGACTTTTGAGAACCGCGTGTTCCCAATGATCGGGTCGACCACCAGCGGGTACTGGCCCGGGTTGGGGATGCGGTTCGGGTGGTCTTCCCGGCTGAAGGTGATGGTATCCTCCGACCAATCGAGGAAGGAGGGAGGCGCCCTCTCTGCGTCAAGGACCTCGTGTCGCTCCCGCTTGCGCTGGCGGGTTGACATGTCGACGGTGGGCCCCCCGAAGATGAGGAACACGTTCTCCACGGCGGGGAAGCCGCCGGCGTCGCCATCTCCTCCGTCCTGCTTGGCCTCCGCATCCTTCGCGGCGGCGCGACCGTAGAACTTCTTGAGCATGTCGCATTGCTCAAGCGTGTGGTTTACTGGGGTCTTGTGGTATGGACATGGCTTCTTTAGCATGTCGTCAAACACCCCCGGACCTCGAGGGGCCGGTCGAGGGCCTCGTCGAGCCGGGTCAACAGCAAGAGCCTCGGCATCATCGCCGTCACGCCCTTGCTCGCGCGCCTCACGGCGCGACTTCTTCCCTTTCTTGCCCCGCTTGTCCTTCCGGTGGGGCTCCCTGGACTTGCTGCCCTCCGCGGGCGTGTCGTTCGAGCGCTTGCCCTTCTTGCCGTCAAAGATCGCCCCCACGGCTTCTTCTCCTGAGGCGAAGCTGGTGGTGATGTCGAACAGCTCGTTGGAGTCCGCGGGCGGGCTGCGCCCCAGCTCCCGCACGAGGTCCCGGCACGTGGTGCCCTCAAGGAAGGCGTGCACAATCTCAGATTGTGCCACGCTCGGGAGTTCTGTGCAGCGCTTGGAGAAGCGACGTATGAAAGCCCGGAGCGACTCGCCGGGCTTCTGGGTGCAGGAGCGCAGATCCCAAGAGTTCCCAGGGCACACGTATGTGCCCTGGAAGTTGCCCACGAACGTGCGGATCAGATCGTCCCAGTCGTGGATCTGGCCGGCGGGCAGGTGCTCGAGCCACGTCCTGGCTGAATCGCCGAGGTGTAAGGGCAGGTTGCGGATGATGACCTCGTCGGCGGTGGCCCCACCCGGGCCGGCACGCCGAGGGCGGTAGTCGTTGAGCCACACGCGGGGATCCGTCTCCCCGTTGTACTTGACAATGGTCGAGGGTTGGCGGAAGCGTTGAGGGAAGGCCGCCGCGCGGATCTCCCGCCGAACACGCGGGTCCCCGGGGGCCCGGCGTCGGGGAGCGGTCCTCATCGTCGTCGTAGCGCCCACCCGTCGAAGGTGGTAGCTCGCCGCCGCCGCGCATCCGCCTTGCTCGTACGCGGGCGTTGATGACGTTGCGGGCGTCACCGTCCAACGCCTGCGCGCGTCGAGGAGCCGCTCCTTGGCCGGCGTGCGTCTGGGTTGGCGGGTTGCCCCCCCCCCTCCGCATGGACCGAGGGGTTCGCCCCCCCGTGCGGCCCGTCGCCTCGCGCGTCCCCCGTTGGCGGATGCGCGGGGGCGAGCTCTCGGCCTGTTGGACGGCCGCTTGCTCAATGAGCGCCTGCACTTCGCGGTGCAGGTTTCGTGCCTCAGGCGTCGAGGGGGGCGGCATGGCCCGCAACAGCAATGCGGCGGCGACAAGCTTCTGGCTCGCCCGCGGAGGCGTGTCCGGATTGTCGACGTTGAAGTCGGCGTTGATGCGGTCGCGGGCACCTTTGCACTGGTTCCCGCGCGCGTTCGCCGCACGCGGAGGCTTCCCCAGCCATTGAGGCGCGGAGCGCCCGCACCGTTCGGTACTCCTCCGCCGGCTTGGCCTCGAGCTCACGGGCTTGGGCCGGTGTGCATCGACGTCGGCCCCGGCAAGGGGTACTCGGCCCCGCGGCCGGGGCGCGGAGCGATGCCTGGGGCGGGCGTGACCTCCCCGTCGCCAGCGCCCACTGCGCCGGTGGCGTTTGCTGGGTCGTTGGCGATGACGACGCAGCATTCGAGCGCGGGGTCGTAGCTCTCGGTGCTGGAATCGTCGGAGCACCCGAACCAGTAATCCGTGGCGTCGAGAAAGCGCCTGAACACGACCGGGTCCGGTACGCCGGAGAAGTCCCACTCCGCGTATCCGTGGAGGTTGGCGGGTGGCAACGCATCAAGGGAGCCTAGAGACGACTCATCACCCGCGGAGGCGCCAGGGTCCCTGGCGACGAAGACGTGACGGCCAGGGGGAACCCGGCGCATCGTCGTGTTGATGTTGGCGTTGTAAGCCGTCGTGGCACCGCGAAGACCGATGGGGAAGCGCGTCCGGAGAGCCGTGCGCCGCCCCCGCCCGGGGCGGTGGTTGGCGCGGCGCGGGTGCGCCACGTTGATAGGCCGCGCGTTCGGCTTGCCGCTGCTCGGACCGCGCGCAGCGGCGCGAACGCCGGCCGGAGCGGCGGCGACGTCGTGGTGCCGACGGGCCCGCGGCATCCGTGCCGACGGGCGTGCTCGCGTCGTGGGCGTGCGCGCGGCGGGGGCGGGGCGGACCGGCCTGGCGCGCGCGCGCGTAGTTCCTCACGGTTGGTGAGGCGCATCGAGTAGCCGTTCCCCGTAGCACGGAAGGTCGGGCCCCCAAACCGGATTTCAAAACCGGCGGGGAGGGGGTCCGAGCCGCCCATGCGTGAACGCGTACCGTGATACTCAGTGCGGATCACCATGGAGGGAGTTGATGATGGATTGACCTTAGGCGCTCGATTGCCCCACGGTGGGCGCCAACTGTCGGTGCGGAAAGTGGTCCCGACACTAACCAGTAATGAGCGCCGAGGTCTATCCCTCTATGGTCGATGCTGAACAACTAATGACACGAGTTTTATCCTGGTTCCGGCCAAGGGGCCGTATGTCCAGCAGTGGTGTGCTCGAGGCACTATATTGCTCAGCACCGGGGTGCCTGTAGTGGGGCGGCTACAAGCAAGGCGGGAGAGGGAGCGTGGCTCCCAAGTCCCTGGTGAAGTGGCTGAAGATGTTGTGGGAGAATCGGAGAGCAAGTGCGTGATGTGCTGTGTTCTCACTTGTCTGTTGTGTTCCGTCCCCCACGGCGGGGGGTTCGTCCTCCTTTTATAGACCAAGGAGAGAGCGAATCACATGCATGCCGCGCTATTTAGCTACGTGGGGAAGCGTGGTGTGTCGTGCCGTAGAGTAGGCGGCCGCCTGGACGGTCCTTGCCGCGATCCGGCCATCATGGCGTATCTTGTACCCGCACAGGGGTGGCCTCGAGGGTAGGAGTGGAGCGGACGGTCGTGATGTCTCCAGGCGGATTCGAGGGAGTTGCTGACGTCGTTCCGTACGAGACACGGTGGCGAGGTAGGCGGCGCCCGTTCTGCCGCACGCCCGCACGGCGGGAGCGGCGTTGCCACGAGCGCCGGCGTGGGTTTGTACACGCGGGGGCGGCGCCATGCGCCGTTAGCGGTGGCGGGGATGGCGCCCGCCGGCCTAGCGCCTCCACCCTAACCTGCGGGGGGTCACAAGAAAGTAGATCGAGGGTGCAGCCGGCCCCCCTTCGAGGGCTCGGCACGTTAGCCGTACTGGAGCAGGCGGCGCGGCGTCACGGGACTGGCACCGGCCACGCCGCACAGTCCCCCATAGTGGCGGGGATGGGTTCCCTCTGCGGGGAGTTGGTGCGACGGCGGCGGGCGCGAGCCCCAGGTGCATGATGGCACCGCCCCACCGTTGTCAGGGCACTTAATGCCGCGTACGGGGAACGGGACGTGCGCGTGCGGGGTGCCCCTCGAGCGAGGCGGAGCTCGCTCGAGGGCGGAGCGGAGCCCTCGAGCGAGGCGGAGCACTGCTCAAGGTAAGCGCGCCCCCCCTCGGGCGGGGCGAAGCCCGCTCGGGGGGAGGCGTGCGCCCTCGAGCGAGGGCGGGCACCGGCTCGAGGGGAGGCGTGCGCCCTCGAGCGAGGCGGAGCCTGCTCGAGGGGATCTTTGAGTGGGCCGTCCTGGTGGGCCGTCGGGGCCACCGCGGCGTGGGCCCTGCCTTGTGTGTTTAAGTGAGGTGCACTTAGCTTTGGCTTGTCGTGGGTTTTAAGCGGGGATTCCCCAGTTGGCTTAAGGGGACCCCTAGGGCTGTCCGCGACACATGCCACCGCGACGGAGCGCACCCCCTTCAGGTCCTTGCGAGCCCGGCGCAGCGCGTCGTCCTGCTCCACCAACGCTGCCCGCACCCTCTCGACCGCGGAGGTGCCTCCCGCGGCCTAGGTGCCCTGCTCCGGAGGCAAGTCTAGCAGGGCCTCGGCCCTGTACGCCAGCCACCGGTCCAGTGACCTTAGGGCCTCGGCGAGGGCGTCCAGGGCCTCGTACTACCCCCGGTACCAGTGAAGGTCGGCGTCGAGGTGGTCGAGGGCGTCGTATCGCTCCCGGGCCCGGCGCTCCAGCTCCTGCCGCCAACGAGCAAAGCGAGAAGAGCGGGCGTCAGGAAGAGCACAAACGCAAGGAGAGTGGGAGAAGGAACTGCGAAAGTCGACGAAACCCAACGAACCTTGAAGAAGTGCCATGCAGGACCGCTGTGGATCCACAACGCCTCGTTCAACACCCGGTTGAGCGAGGCGCTGTGGTCACGGAGCTCCTGCCAGATCTCTTGCTCCACCTGGGCCTCGACGAAGTGGGCTGGTGGGCCGTCGGCATGCTCCCGCTCCTGCTCCAAGCGTGCCGCGGGTCCAGCGCGTGACGACGAGGCCCGGCGCCGTCCGGCCGGGCGCCTCGGCCGCGCGGCAGAGCGTCGCCCCGGCCACGAGCGCCCCCGCCGAGGCCTCGGGGGGGCCGACGCGGTGGGCTCACCCCGCGGTCCCGGCCGGCGGTGGGGGGACGTCGTCGTCCGGGATCTCCACCACCACCACCCTCGGGGCTGCCGGCCGCGGCGGGCGCCGGCGGAAGTCGGCGGCGCGGCGACCGCCACGCCTATGGTTGCCGCCCGTCGACGCCGTCTCGCTGCGGCTCCACGGCCGTCGCCGGGCCCCGCCACGGCTCCGCAACCGCCACCGCCCTGCTGCACCTCCGCGGCCACCCGCAGCGGCTCCAAAGTCGTCCCTCGCCGGCTGCGGCTCCGTGACCTCGGCCGCACCACGTGAGTCCCCACTCGCCGCCGCCGCCGTGCTCGCGGCCGCCCGCGACGCCCTCGACGAGCGCCGCCTGGTAGGGACGGCCTCGTCCGACCTCAGCACCTTGGCAGGTGCGAGAGGGGGCATGGTGGGCGACACCCTAACCGATCTAAAAGACGCGGCTAAGGGGAAGCAATCGCCAACCTCAGGGTGGAAAACCCTCGTTTCCTCTTCCTCGGGGGCTCCGCAGGCGCTGTAGCCGCCGCCTCACCCCCAGCCATCTGCACGGCGTGCACCGGCGCCTCTGCGGCACGCGTCGCCTCTCTCGTAGGATGCCGGCGACGGGGCGCTCCCGCGCCCACCCCAGGCGCCGTCTCTTCCGCCGCCTCCGCGGCTCTGGGCGAGGGGGGCGAAGGCTCCCACCTCTCGGGGGAGCCCTACCCCCATCGGTCTCTTTCTCCTCCTCCTTGTCCGACGACGAGTACTCCGAAGTTCCGGGGGAGGAGAGCCCCTGCTGCTCGCGCAACTGGAACTCCTCGCTCCTCTGTTCCCGGCGCTCCCGTCGCCGGATGCTCCTCTACTTCTTGCGCGACGCCCGCTCCTGCTCTCACTGCTGCGCCGCGCGCGCGTGCTCGGGCTCGGGGCGTGGGCGAGTCGGACTGCGCGGCGTTCACGAACATCACTTGCAGGGGGGCGAGTGGAACCCCAGATCATGACGACGCTCCGCGAGCCAAAAAAACCGAAGTGGGCGGGAACCCTACTCACTAGCGGACCCTAGGGGAGCATGGTGAATGCCCAAAGTGCGGTGTCGTCGACCCTCATGGCCCTGAGGTTGACGGCGCGCCTCGCCCTCGAGGCGGCATACTCCTGCAGAAGGAGACCGGGCATCAGCCGCGACTGCGCCAGCGCCACGGGGTCGGCCGTCTCCTTCATCTCGAAGATGCGGAGCCGCCTCTCCATGAGAGAGATGATCCGCCAGTGGTGTGAGGACCATGTGTGGTTCGAGGACCGGTGGATGGTTGCTTCCTTGTGTGATGAGTGATTGACAACGTTGTGTGGACTGATTCTTGGCTAAGTATTGCAGGTGCAGGTTGCGGCTTGACTAGTGTTGGTGGAGGTGAAGGAAAAGCGCGAAAGGTCATCGACGGTGAGGCCTCCAAGTATGGAGAAGACAAGTAGGCTTCGTTCGAGGGACCCGGTGGCCAGCGGGGTCAAGTGCTGGCCGCATGGTGGCATGAATAGCAAGATGAAGTCGTGGACGGTTTCTTGGTTGAACCTCAAAACCAAGGTCGAGCTGGGACTACGTGGGAGCCGAGTCATGAGTGGAGATTGGCGGAGGCTACACCGAGTTCGCGGGGTTTCCGGTGGTTCACCAGAAAACAGCTAGGTTCCTTGGTTGATCCACAAAGCCAAGACCGAAGAACCGAAGACGATGCTGCAACAGTGCCAGACCGGTCTGACCGGTGGGTACCGGTCTGACCGGTGAGGAGCACCGGTCTGACCGGTGTGCGACGACGCAGTCCGGAATCTTCGAAGCGGAGGACACGCGTCGGGATCGCAAGGCTTGCGTCGAGGCTAAGCAGGTTGCGGTCGACGGGCATCCGTCCGATGGAGAAAGCTTGAAGACTTCCAAAACCGCCCTTGAGGGGCTTGTATCTCTAGTTATTAGGAAAGGGTATTTTAGACTTTCGGTTGCCTCCATATAACCCATGAGGTGAGAGGATGGCAGCCAACCTCTTGGAACCCTAATTCATTTGCTTTCCTATTTTCCCTTCCTATTTTCTTTGGATTTCCATAGGACTAGCTTGAGAGCTTCATGGTGAGATCTTGTGAGAGGGTTGGATGATCAAGCGGCAAGCTAGACCTTGTATGAACCTTTGTGGCATGTATAGATGATTCGGCGTGGTTCCTCAAGGCCTTGTTGTGTTGTTCCCGGTTGTTCATGGTGGTGATTTTCGGAGCCTTTTCTTGGTGTTTTTCTTGGGTTGTTTTCGGGACCTTTCTCTTGGAGATTTGATGGGGGAAATTTGTGGGAACCTTGCGTGGTTCTTTGGGCTATGATTCCCCTCCCAAATCCATGAGTAAAGGGGCTCGATATTGGGGTTTTCCGGTTCTAGGGTTAGAGGTGCTCTTGGCGGGATTTCTTCGATTCCTCCTTTTTGGACAAGTTTTGGTGGGATTAAACTTGGCTATGGACTCCTCATGAGGTGTTCCTATTATACCCAAAGTCTTGTTCAAGTCCGTGGAGCGATTCGGGAGATTGAAGTTTGGATTTGGGGGAGTTGACCCGCGGGTGCTGTTCATCCCGAGCTGCCCAGGCTACATCGGTCTGACCGGTGCTCCTGACTGGTCTGACTGGTGCAACCCTTGGTGGGTTTTCGCTCGAGTGAACATCTGGGTGTGTTCGCTGTTGTCCTGTGTTGCAGCTATTTTGAGTTTGGGTCAGTTTGGAGGTCGGTAGGCCTATTTGGTGTTTTGGGGGCTTTCAGGCTTGGACCGGTCTGACCGGTGTGTCGCACCGGCCTGACCGGTGTGGAGCCACTTGGTGGAAGTCGCCAACTCTCACCCGCAGGGACCGGTCTGACCGGCGGTGCTCACCGGTCTGACCGGTGTTGGTCAGTGGACTCGAGGTTTGGTGTTCCGCTGCGTTCTCAAGTCGGAAGGTTGTGTGTTGGTTCTTAGGTCCAGTGGCACTCCAGTAGCTACGTGGGCTTGACCAACTTGGGTAGTGAGTCGGAGACGTGTGTTGGAAGCCGTGTTCATCTTGTTGGAGTTTCCATCTCCTTCGAGAAGAACTTTTATCGACTCCCATTCACTCCCCCTCTCTGGTTCGCCGTATCGGTCCTTCACGTGGTATCAGAGCAGGTTTGGGTCTTTATTGACTCTAACCAGTCTAAGATCCAAGGATGGTGTACCAAGAATGGGGTTCGGGTCCTCCACACTTCGATGGCAAGAACTACCAGATGTGGAGTAAGCGAATGGCTGCGTTTCTCATAGGAAAGGGTCAGATCCTTTGGGATGTCACGGTGGACACAGCCTATGTCCAGTCGATGAACTTCCTCGCTCCAGGATCGAGGGACATGTTCGACGCCAACAGTAAGGCGGTCGACTACTTGTTTCGTGCCTTGTGTCAGCCTGAGTTCGATCGAGTGCACACCGAGCACTTGTCTTGTAGAATTTGGATGGTGCTGAAGGAGGCTCATGTTGGGAATGTCCAGGTTCAGGCACGGATGTATGCGACCTACCAGAGAGAGTATGAGAACTTCACTCATCTCCCCAGTGAGTCCATCGATGCCTTGTTTCAGAGGTTCACGGTGGTTGTGAACAACATGAGGGCCAATGTGGACGTGCTCCCGTACGATGATCATGATAGATCCATCAAGCTCTTACACTCTTTGGATCGTACAATATGGTATGGGGCGGAAAGTTCGACGCCATTGTGGAGTCGGA
This sequence comes from Cenchrus americanus, assembly GCA_947561735.1. Taxonomy (NCBI): domain Eukaryota; kingdom Viridiplantae; phylum Streptophyta; class Magnoliopsida; order Poales; family Poaceae; genus Cenchrus; species Cenchrus americanus. The sequence continues at coordinate 91,030,484 of OX387245.1, read as the reverse complement.
GAAGTATGACACTCTGACGGTGAACGAGCTATTCTAGAAGCTCAAGTCAGCTGAGGTGGATAGGGGCATGACAGCCAAGCTCGAGGGTCCGACTGATTCTCATAGTCTTGCCCTCGTTGGTGATTCGAAAGGAAAGGCTAACACTAACCCATCCACCATGATGTTCTCTTTGTCCTCTTTGATGTCTATGCCGGATGAGGAGTTCGATGTGCTTGGAGAGGACGAGCTGGCGCTCCTGACGAGGCGGTTCGAGAGGCTGCACAAGAACCGAGTGAACATGAGGAGGAACACGAGGACATGCTTCCAGTGCGGCAAGCCGGGACACTTCGTCACCGACTGCCCGGAGAAGGTTGAGAACAAGGACAGCTACAAGCACAAGTCGAGGATGGATGGCAAGTACCGGTCGAGGCGCGACCACAAGAGCAAGTACAAGAACAAGCACAAGGATGGGCGACGATCGAGGAGGAAGGACAGCCGAGGCAAGGCCCGAGCGATGGTGGGAGCAAGCGACGTCAACTCCAGTTCCGCGTCCTCCACCTCGAGCTCGAGCAGTAGTGAAGACGAAGGTGATCGTCGCAAGAGCAGGAAGTCATCCAAGAACCTGAGCGGGCTGAGCTGCTTCGCGAGAGATGGCTTCTGCACCATGGCGCTGAGCTCCGGCGGCAAGAAGAGCACACAGAGCGACTCGGACTCCGAGTCCGACGATGAAGTGCGTGATGAACTTCCCTTCTTGCACCAGGAGAATGAGAGGCTTGGCTCTTTGCTTGATAACCGTGATGACATGCTTAGAGAGGCTAAGAAAATTAGAAAAGAGCTTAGGGCTTCACTCGAGGATGCTAGGACTAGAGTGGCTGAGCTAGAAACACAGGTTCTTGATAGCAAGCTTGAGATTGATTCCCTTAAGGCCAGCCCTGTTGTTTCGGATGAGGTTGATTGTGCTGATTGCTCCATTTTCCTTGTTGATCTTGCTTTGTTCAAGGAAAAGCATGCCTCCAAGTGTGAGGAACTAGATGTGCTTAGGGTTGAAGTGGCTGAGCTTAAATCTAGACCTGCTTTGCTAGGTGCTTGCACTTCTTGCCCTGTTTTGCATGCTAAGATTGATGAGATGCATGCTTACACTGCTTCCCTTGAGGCTAAGCTGAAAGAACCAATTCTTACATCTTGCTCTACCTGTGAAATGCATGCTTTGAAGAATTTGGAACTTGCGCATTATGTTGATCGTTTGCAGGATGAGAATGATGAGCTGAGAAAGTTGATGGGTTGGTTGTCTGGTCATGAGCCTCAGTTGAGGATGATGATCGAGGCATTTAAGAGGCAAGATGGTGAGGGACTTGCGGCAAAAAAGGTTGGTGAGGGAAGTGGAGAGAATATCCCAGAGCCACCAAAAACACACCACAAAAATGATTTCCCCCCAAAACCTAACCATCTTAGGAACCGACTAGACCCAACCCCAGCTCCACCCGTGTTTCCTACACCTACAAATGATCTCCAAAAGCCTATCAAGTTTGCGAGCACCTCGGGGAAGGTGTTCTTTGGGAAAGAAACTGAGAAGGCTAGTGAGGAGAAACCGGTGGAGAAGTTGAGTGGAGAGAATCCAAGTGAGCAGCCACAGCCCAAGCCTAAGCCTAAGCATGTGAGGTTCCATTGTGGCTATTGTGGGAGAGATGGCCATAAGGATGAGTTTTGCTTCAAGAGGAAGCGAGAGGAGAGAATGGCAAAGGAGTGGGCTAACAAGGACAAGTACCACCTTTCCGATGGTGTACTTGAGCCTCGTGCGCAGATGCCCAGGGCCATGGCGAGTGTGAGGACAGTTCGGGCTTGGGGGTGCTGCTGCCCAGGCTACACCAGTCAGACTGGTGTGGGGCACCGGTCAGACCGGTGCAGGCCTGGACAGGCAGCAGATTGGGTTTTGTGCTCGTACAGGTGCGAGGGTTGTTTCTGGAGGTCGTGGTTCTGGTGGTTGGGCTTGAGAGTTTGCAGGTGGTCAGGTTGCTAGGAATTCTCCCCCTCGAGTTCACTCGGGGATGGGAGGAGTCATAGCCTTGAGAAGGAGAGGAGGGACGGTCCACGGGCTTTCTTTCGTGGTTTTGGTCCTCCTCCAGGAACTGAGGGGTGGTTCCCTCAGGGTGGTTACCGTGGTGGTGTTTGTGGAGGTAGCTTTGGTAGGAGAGATAGTTTGGTTTGTGTTAACCCCACTTTCGAGCAAATGGCTCGGTACTGGTTTTACTCTTTTAGTACAAACCCCAGTGTTGAGTCGTTTGTTCGCTCACGTGCTCATTTTTTAATTTCAGGTGGGAGACTTGAAGAACATTTGGTTGATTGACTCCGGTTGCTCGAGGCATATGACCGAAGACAGGGGGTGGTTCTCAAGTCTTGTCCCGGTGGTGACAAAGAGGTACATCACTTTTGAGGACAATGGGCGTGGGCGTGTGCTTTCAGAAGGTGAGATTAAGGTGAGTGACAAGATCACTCTCAGGCATGTTGCTCTTGTTCAATCACTGGGGTACAATCTGCTTTCTGTGTCCCAGTTGTTGGATGAGGGTTTTGAGGTGTTGTTTCGCCCTGGTGGTTCTCGGATTTTGGACTCTCGTGGGGACCTGTCTGTATGGTCGTTCCCGAGGGTCAGGTGTTTCGTGCTGATTTTTCTCAGTCTTCGGGTGTGGAGCGTTATTTCTTGGCTGGTTCTTCGAGTGAGTTGTGGAAGTGGCGTAGGAAGTTCGGTCACTTGAGCTTTGACCTTTTGTCTCACTTGAGTAAACTCAATTTGGTCCGAGGATTGCCACGATTGAGGCTTGAGAAAGAGTTGGTTTGTGCGTCGTGTAGGCATGCCAAGATGGTAGCCTCTTCTCACCCACCTCTCACCAATGTGATGACTGAGCATCCATGCGAGCTGCTCCATATGGACCTTGTTGGCCCAGCTCGTGTGCGATCTGCGGGTGGGAAATGGTATGTCCTTGTTGTGGTGGACGACTATTCTCGGTATGCGTGGGTGTTCTTTCTCGAGGATAAGGGGGAGACGTTTGGTTTTGTTCGAGATCTAGTCTTGAGGTTGAGAAACGAGAGGCATGGAGATGCTATACGAGCAATCCGCAGTGATAATGGCTCAGAATTCAGAAACTCTCATTTTGAAACTTTTTGCCATGACTTGGGTCTTGAGCACCAGTTTTCAAGTCCGTATACGCCTCCCCAGAATGGTGTTGTGGAAAGGAAGAACAGGACCTTGTGCGAGTGGCTCGGACGATGCTTGATGGGCATAGGACTCCGAGAAGGTATTGGGCTGAGGCGGTCAATACCGCGTGCTATGTGTCGAACAGGATCTACCTCAGGGTGCATAAGAAGAAAACATGCTACGAACTGATGCACGGTCGCACACCCAAGGTGAGTCACTTCCATGTCTTTGGTTGCAAGTGCTTTATTCTGAAGAAAGGGAAGAAGCTGGATAAGTTTGAGGCTATGTCTGTCGATGGTATTTTCTTTAGTTATGCATCTCATTCTAGAGCATATCGTGTGCTCAATCTTGAAACTAACCAAATCGTGGAGACTTGCAAGGTAACCTTCGACGAGACACAGCCACGTAGTCAGCTTGTCTTTGAGTGTGCAGGTGATGATGAGCTTGGCGAGGAGATCTTTCAGGAGGAGGAGCATGAACTTGGAGACGATGAAGATGGCGGTCTGGTGCCCCCGGCTGAACATGTACCCACTACTTCGACTACGGTGGTGGACGGACCCTCTCCTACACCTACGACGACAAATCAAGATCGAGGAGAAGTGTGACGCCCCAAGTTTTTAATTAGCGTCATTAGCGCTAATGGCCGAATCAGTCGAGTCAAACCGGCCGACAGCGGTCAAACCTAAGTCAACCTGGGTCATCACCTCCAAAACCTCGCCAATGAACCCCAATGAACCCCTTGACCAAGTCTACGCACAATCCTGGTCAACCCTTGGTCAAAGACACGGTCAAAACCGGCTTAACCATTGACGTCAGCGAATGTCGTCCGGAACTTTTGCCGCGTTCTCCAAAATTCACCTAAACACTTCAAAATCTACCTTTATGAAAGTTGTCCATCTTGTTGAGGGACACAACTTTCGTGTAGATTGGCATTTCAAATTTTGAGTGGAAATTGGTGAAAAACTTGATCGATTGTCAGTACCTCCTGTTCACAGGGACAGGCCGGCATTCAAAGTTGGCACTACATTCCTGCAAAATTCGTTGAGAAAAACACCCTAGAGCCTTTGTGAAAGTTGTAGAGGATAGTGAGATCTACAACTTTCCTATTCACTGCTCGGTGCACTTTAGCTTAACTTTTTGGAGAAAATCTCGGTCAAACTAAGCTACACCGCAACTGAAGGGCTGGAACGTGCGACGTCGCGCGCGCCGCCGCGACCGGCGCTCCCGAGTGCGCCACGCGTCGGCGGCCGCCGCGCCGCCGTACCCCGTACCACGGCCGGTCGGGGGAGGGGGCCGCACGCGCGCAAGCCGAGCCACCGGCGTTAGCCGCGCACTCCCCGAGCCGCGCCTCGGGCGGGGGGCACCGCGAGGGGCCTCGCGCGCGTGCCTGCCACGGCACCGGTTTTCCCCTCGCCGGGCACACCTGTCGAGGCCGGCCTCGCCTACCCCTAGGCCACCGGGATCCCCCACCTCCCTGCGTTCCTTAGCCTCAAAGAATCTCCTCTCCCTCGCGTCTATAAAAACGGGCACCGCAGCATTCCGGTGCGGGCACGCCGCCGTCCAGGCCGCCATGGCCGTTCCCGCGCCGAGCTCCCTGCTAGACACCTCCCCAGCACCCCTCAGGCCGTTAGCACTAGCGCACACACCCACCATGATGACCCAAACCTCAGGCCGACGCGCCTTGGCCGCTAAACCGCCGAAGCCACCGTTCATGCGGCCGCCGCCGCAGGGCCTCGTCGCGCGGGTTCGCCGGCGCTGTAACCGCCCAAGCTCCGGCCACAAACCTGTCACGGGTGAGCTCACACTCCTTCCCACGCCCTTTCCCGGCCGAATCCGTCACCGGAGCACCGGAATTTGGGCCGGCGCCGCCGCCCTCCATGACCAAGGGCCACATTGCAAAGGATTAAATATTCCCAGGGGTCTCGGTGCAAAAAGAAACTCCAATAGTGTTGTAGTTTTGCTGATTCTTGTAAATTGCGTAGCAAATTATAGAAAAATCAAAAAAATGTGAAACCAATTTTGTTGGATTCGCTGTGAAATGTCCTACAACTTTTGTTATTTTTGCCTGAGCTAGTTCCTGATAGTTTTTGCATGAAAAATACAAATGTGAAAACCCTAGATCTGCAATATCTCAAAATATATAAATTCTCTGTAGCTAATTTTTGGATATGTTGTGTGCTAGGTCATGACTAGCTCCTATGACAAAAATTTCACAAAGTTATGAAGTAAATATTTTTATAAAAATGGTTTTCCAATTCTGCAGAATCTGCATAAAGAATTTTTCTTGCTAAATATATTTATGTTTTTGAGCTCAACTTGTGCGCACTGTCTTGTGATATTAGAGTACACATCTTGTGAATTAATCATGATTTTTGGCCTACCAGAAATGTTTATTCTTGATTTATGCATGTTTTCCTTTGTAAATTAATGAACCAAGATCAGTAGAGTTCCTTGGTGAATATGCTGGTTCTTTAGGCTTGTTTAGGACCAGAGAGCATGCATCAGAAAGTTGGGATCAGTTTGGTGCTTATTTATTTCTGTATGCATTTAATTTGAATCACTAGCTAGCCTTTGTTATTTTCAATAGTATTTAATTTCCTAGCATCCAACACTTACATGCGGGTCCAATGGACCAGTATAGGTGCTAATATGTGAAGGACCGATACGGCGAACCAGAGAGAGGGGGAGTGAATGGGAGCCGATAAAAATTCTTCTCGATGGAGATCGAAACTCCAACAAGATGAACGCGGCTTCCAACACACTTCTCCAACTCACTACCCAAGTTGGTCAAGCCCACGTAGCCACTGGAGTGCCACTGGACCTAGGAACCAACACACACAGCCTTACGACTCGAGCACGCAGCGGAACACCAAACCTCGAGTCACAGACCCACACCGGTCAGACCGGTGAGCACCACCGGTCAGACCGAACCCTGCCTGTGAAACTGAGCAACTTTCACTAAGTGGCTCTACACCGGTCAGACCGGTGAGACACACCGGTCAGACCGATCGCAGCCTGAAAGCCCCCAAGGCACCAAACAGGTCAACCGACCACCAAACTGACCCAAACTCGAAACAGCAGCAACACGGGACCAACAACGAACACACCAAGACGTTCACCCGAGCAAAATCCCACAAGGGCTCGCACCAGTCAGACCGGTCGGGAGCACGGTCGGACCGGTGTAGCTGGGCGGTCGGAGATGAACAGCACCCGCGGGTCAACTCACCCAAATCCAAAACTCGATCTCCCGAATCTCTCCACGGACTTGAACAAGACTTTGGGGATATCAGGAGCACCTCATGAGGAGTCCATAGCCAAGTTTAATCCCACCAAAACTCGTCCAAAAAGGAGGAATCGAAGAAATCCCGCCGAAAGCACCTCCAACCCAAGAACTCAAGAAACCCACAAAATCGAGCACCTTTACTCACGGATTTGGGAGGGGAATCACAGCCCAAAGAACCACGAAGGGTTCCCACAAATTTCCCCCATCAAATCCCCAAGAGAAAGGTCCTGAAAACAAACCAAAGAAATCACCGAGAGAGGTCTCCGAAAATCACCACCAAGAACAACCGGGGAAAACACATCCAAACCTTGAGGAACCACGCCGAATCATCTATACATGAAACAAAGGTTCGTACAAGGTCTAGCAAGCCGCCCGATCATCCATCCCTCTCAACAAGATCTCTCCGTGAAGCTCTCTTGCTAGTCCTAAGGAAAACCTAAGGGAAATAGGTGGAAAATAGGAAAACTAATGAGCTAGGGTTCCAAGAGTTGGCTGCCATCCTCTCACCTCTTGGGTTATATGGAGGCAACCGAATGTCTAAAATTCCCTTCTCTACTAACTAGGGATACAAGCCCCTCAAGGGCGGATTTGGAATTCTTGATGTCTTCACCATCGGACGGATGCCGGCGACCGCACCTGCGTAGCCTCGACGCAAGCCATGCGATCCCGACGCGTGTCCTCCGCTTCGAAGTATCCGACCGCGTCTTCGCACACCGGTCGGACCGGTGCTCCTCCCCGGTCGAGCCGGTCCCCACCGGTCGAGCCGATCGACCCACCGGTCAGACCGGTCTGGCGCTGCTGCAGCTCCGTCTTCGGTTCTCCGGTCTTGGCTTTGTGGATCAACCAAGGAACCCAGTGGTTTTCGGGTGAACCACCGGAAACCCCGCGAACTCGGTGTAGCCTCCGCCAATCTCCACTCATGACTCGGCTCCCACGTAGTCCCGGCTCGACCTTGGTTTTGAGGCTCAACCAAGAAACCGTCCACGACTTCATCTTGCTGTTCATGCCACCATGCGGCCCGCACTTGACCTCGCTGGCCACCGGGTCCCTCGAATGAAGCCTACTTGTCTTCTCCACACCTGGAGGCCTCACCGGCGACGACCTTTCACGCTTGTTCTTCACCTGCACCAACACCAGTCAAGCCGCAACCTGCACCTGCAATACTTAGCCAAGAATCAGTCCACACCACGTTGTCAATCACTCATCACACAAGGAAGCGACCATCCACCGGTCCTCGAACCACACATGGTCCTCAATCTCCCCCTTGATGAGTGCATTGACAACACCCACACGAAAGTAACAAGAGAGAAAAGAAAAAGAAAAGAAACGAACAAAAGGAAACTCCAACAAGCGATCGAAAGCCAAACAAAGGCAAAGAGCAAGATCACTTGAAGAAGACAGGTCTCGGACCCCTTAGGCAAGGGCAACGGCTCGACACATCCGAGACAAAGCAAAGCTCAAGCAAAGAGCGCAAACCACCAAATCAAAGCTCGAACAACCACAAAGAGCTCCCCCTGCACACATGCAAGCTCCCCCTGAACCATTGCACCACCCCCTAGACGGATGCATGCAAGACACCACTTGAAACAGGGCAGCTGCAACAACTCAACCCTGACCGGTCAGACCGGTCAACACCACCGGTCAGACTGGTGTGCAACATGTGAACAGAACCAGCACTCACACCGGTCAGACCGGTGACCACGGCCGGTCGGACCGGTGCACAACGGAGCCCGAAATGGCTCAAAACCACTGAAAACCTTCTAAACACGTCCGGCAAGCCATTTCAAGCTCAAACTTCTCCCCCTTGTTGGCAATGCATGAATCAAGCCAAAAATGCAAAACTTTCAACCTAGAGCTTCTCAAATAGACAAAATTCAACAAAGAATGCTACACATGTCCAAATGAGCAAGTTAGATACTCTATAGCTTCGTATCGATCTCAACTACATGATCACCAAGTTTCACAACCATTGGACGAAGCTAAGATGGATTTTGGCAATTTTGCGAAAAACTTGCCTCTCATGAGCAAAGTCCTAAACATGATCAAAGCATATCAAAATGGCAAAGCCACACAAACTTCATACTAGGACAGCCATTCTAATCATAAGACCATAACAAACACCCACAAGCACCTCATGTCATGTCAAAGCCACCGAGCCATGTGCCTACTTCTATGTATGAGACTTCTCATTGGTAGGCATCATGCAACGGTTTAGCACCCAAAGCAAATTAAATTCAGCATATATGACATGGGAGCACATTTCCAAGCATTTTTCATTTCATTTTCAGATTTGTAAATGGTACATGAAATGTCTTTGCGACAAAAAGGAACTTATGCTCCTCCACAAGATAAACCAAGAGGGCTAAACATTCATGATGGCAAATGAACCTTTGGCCCCATATGATCAATAAACTAGCTATCCAACCACAAATTAAGCATAGCCAAGCCACTCAAACATGTCAAGATCATATAAAGGCATTTACACATGAGAGCGGGTACATGTGACATTTTTCAAAAACATAGCCATCAACCATGGATTATTCATCAAGATCATCAAGAGCTAAGCCAAACTAACCATAGCATACCAACCAAGCTCACAAAGACATATATCTCATTCCATGGTGAACAATGTATGTGAGAGAAGCTTTTCCTAACCAATGCATATAATACAAAATGCATGCAATCTAAGATACAAGGATGCCTATACATCATGTTACATATGCCATGCAAAATGCAAGAAATGCACAAAGAAAAGCTATACATATGCTACAAAGAGAGCTCCCACACATCCAACTCAAGAAATCAAACACACACCAAGTTCCCCTCGCAAACGAGTGAAAGTTGCTTGATCTAGGGGTTTGGTGAAAATATCGGCTAGTTGGTCATGTGTGGGTACATGGATCAAAGCTATCTTCCCTTTCTCTACGTTGTCTCTCAGAAAATGGTACCTCACTTCTATGTGCTTGGTTTTGGAATGGAGCACTGGGTTCTTTGCAACGCTTATGGCACTGGTGCTATCGCATTGAAGTGGGACATGGGTATACTCCTCACCAAAGTCACTCATGGTGTAGGTGATCCAAAGGAGGCCGAGAGCAACAACTTGCGGCGGCAACATACTCGGCCTCGGTCGTGGATTGAGCAACACTCGGCGCTTGCGGGAAGACCAAGACACCAAAGAGGAACCCAAAACGCGGCAAGTCCCGAAGTGGACTTCCTATCCAACCGACACCCGGCAAAATCCGCGTCCGAAAAACCATGAAGCGCCAAAGAAGAGGACGCGGAGTACCAAAGGCCGAAGTCGGGAGTGTGACGCAAGTATCCGAAAATTCGCTTCCCACCTCGCCGATGCGAAGTCCTCGGAGACGCTTGAAAACGAGCGCACGGACACACCGAGAAGCTCGTATGTCCGGCCTCGTCGGCTGTCAAGTAGAGGAGTGACCCGATCATGCTGCGGTACTCCTTCGGTCCACGTGTTCACCTTCCTCGTCCGCATCAAGAGCCGTAGTCGTACTCATTGGCGTCGTCATAGCCTTGGAGTCCTCCATCTTGAACTTCCGCACAATGTCCTTGGTGTACTTAGCCTGGTGCACAAATGTTCCTTTCTTTGATTGCTTGATTTGTAGCCCGAGGAAGAACTGCAACTCACCCATCATGCTCATCTCAAACTCCCTGCTCATATCATCTGCAAACCTTGCAACAAGAGAGTTAGACGAGCCACCAAAGACAATACCATCCACGTACACCTGCACAATTAGGATATCTGTGCCCTGCCTCAGCAAAAACAAGGTCTGATCGACCTTCCCCATCTCAAAACCTCTCTCAAACAAGAACCCCCTCAACCTGCCATACCAAGCTCTAGGCGCCTGCTTCAGCCCATACAACGCCTTCCTCAACTTGTACACCCGGTGGGGGAACTTCTCACTCTCAAACCCCGGAGGCTGCCTCACATACACTTCTTCCTCCAACACACCATTCAGAAAAGCACTCTTCACATCCATCTGGTGCAACTTGAACCCTTTAGCCACAGAAAAAGCTAAAAGGATCCTAATCGCCTCCAAACGGGCTCGAAACCCAAGCAACTGTTTGTCCAGGCCTGCACCGGTCTGACCGGTGCCCCACACCGGTCTGACCGGTGTGGCCTGGGCAGCAGCACCACCAGCAGCCTTCCACTCTCCCCAAGCCCGAACTGTCCTCACACTCGCCTTGGCCCTGGGCATCTGCACACGAGGCTCAAGTACACCATCGGAAGGGTGGTACTTGTCCTTGTTAGCCCACTCCTTTGCCATTCTCTCCTCACGCTTCCTCTTGAAGCAAAACTCCTCCTTATGGCCATCTCTCCCACAATAGCCACAATGGAACCTCACAAGCTTAGGCTTAGGCTTGGGATGTGGCTGCTCACTCGGTTTCTCTCCACTCAAATCCTCCACCGGTTTCCCCTCACTAGCCTTCTCACTTCCTTTCCCAAAGAACACTTTCCCCGAAGTGCTCACAAACTTGATAGGCTTTTGTAGGTCATTTGTGGGCGTAGGAAACACGGGTGGAGCAGGGGTTGTGTCTAGTCGGTTCCTAAGATGGTTAGGTTTTGGGGGGAAATCATTTTTGTGGTGGGTTTTTGGTGGCTCCAGGATATTCTCTCCACTTCCCTCACCAACCTTGTTTGCCCCAAGTCCCTCACCATCTTGCCTCTTAAAGGCCTCGATCATCATCCTCAACTGAGGCTCATGACCGGACAACCAACCCATCAACTTCCTCAAGTCATCATTCTCATCCTGCAAACGATCAACATAATGTGCAAGTTCCAAATTTTTCAATGCATGCATTTCACAGGTAGAGCAAGATGTAGGAATGGGTTCCTTCAATTTAGCCTCAAGAGAACTAGTGTAAGCATGCATCTCATCAATCTTAGCATGCAAAACAGGGCAAGAAGTGCAAGCACCTAGCAAAGCAAGTCTAGACTTAAGCTCAGCCACTTCAACCCTAAGCACATCTAGTTCCTCACACTTGGAGGCATGCTTCTCCTTAAACAAAGCAAGATCAGCAAGGAATATGGAGCAATCAGCACAATCATTCTCATCAGAGACAACAGGGCTAGCCTTAAGGGAATCAATCTCAAGCTTGCTATCAAGCACCTGTGTTTCTAGCTCAGCCACTCTAGCCCTAGCATCCTCGAGTGAAGCCCTAAGCTCTTTCCTCATTTTCTTGGCCTCTCTAAGCATGTCATCACGGTTATCAAGCAAAGAGCCAAGCCTCTCATTCTCCTGGCGCAAGAAGGGAAGTTCATCACGCACCTCGTCGTCGGACTCAGAGTCCGAGTCGCTCCGTGTGCTCTTCTTGCCGCCGGAGCTCGCCGCCATGGTGCGAGAAGCCGTCTCTCGCGAGCGGCTCGGCCGCGCGGATTCTTGGACGACTTCTTGTTCTTGCGACGATCTCCCTCGTCTTCACTGCTGCTCGAGCTCGAGGTGGAGTACGCGGAACTGGAGTCGACATCGCTCGCTCCCACCATCGCTCGGGCCTTGCCTCGGCTCTCCTTCTTCCTCGATCGTCGCTCGTCCTTGTACTTGTTCTTGTGCTTGCTCTTGTGGTCGCTCCTCGAACGGTACTTGTCGTCCATCCTCAGCTTGTGCTTGTAGCTGTCCTTGTTCTCGGCCTTCTCCGGGCAGTCGGCGACGAAGTGTCCCGGCTTGCCGCACTGGAAGCAAGTCCTCGTGTTCCTCCTCATGTTCACGCGGTTCTCGTGCAGCCTCTCGAACCGCCTCGTCAGGAGCGCCAGCTCGTCCTCTCCAATGTCTTCAAACTCCTCATCTAGCATGGACATCAAAGAGGAAAAAGAGAACATCCTGGTGGATGGGTTAGAGTTAGCCTTTCCTTTGGAACCACCAACGAGGGCAAGACTATGGGAATCAGTCGGTCCCTCGAGCTTGGCAGTCATGCCCCTATCCACCTCAGCCGATTTGAGCTTCGAGAACAGCTCGTTCACCGTCAGAGTGTCATACTTCTCCGACTCAACAATGGCTTCGAACTTTTCGCCCCAAATCGTACGATCTAAAGAGTGTAAGAGCTTGACCGCTCTATCATGATCATCGTACGGGAGCACATCCACATTGGCCCTCATGTTGTTCACAACCACCGTGAACCTCTGAAACAAGGCATCGATGGACTCACCGGGGAGATGAGTGAAGTTCTCATACTCTCTCCGATAGGTCACATGCATCCGTGCCTGAACCTGGGCGTTCCCAACATGAGCCTCCTTCAACACCGCCCAAATCCTACAAGCCAAGTGCTCGGTGTGCACCCGATCGAACTCAGGCTGACACAAAGCACGAAACAAGTAGTCGACCGCCTTATTGTTGGCGTCGAATCTGTCCCTCGATCCTGGAGCGAGGAAGTCCATCGGCTGGACATAGCCTGTGTCCACCGTGACATCCCAAAGGATCTGACCCTTTCCGCGGAGAAACGCACCCATCCGCTTGCTCCACATCTGGTAGTTCTTGCCATCGAAGTGTGGAGGACCCGAACCCCGTTCCTGGTATGCCATCCTTGGATCTTAGACTGGTAAGAGTCAACAAAGACCCGAACCGGCTCTGATACCACTTGAAGGACCGATACGGCGAACCAGAGAGGGGGGGAGTGAATGGGAGCCGATAACAATTCTTCTCGATAGAGATCGAAACTCCAACAAGACGAACGCGGCTTCCAACACACTTCTCCAACTCAATACCCAAGTTGGTCAAGCCCACGTAGCCACTGGAGTGCCACTGGACCTAGGAACCAACACACACAGCCTTACGACTCGAGCACGCAGCGGAACACCAAACCTCGAGTCACAGACCCACACCGGTCAGACCAGTGAGCACCACCGATCAGACCGGACCCTGCCAGTGAAACTGAGCAACTTTCACTAAGTGGCTCTACACCGGTCAGACCGGTGAGACACACCGGTCAGACCGATCACAGCCTGAAAGCCCCCAAGGCACCAAACAGGTCAACCGACCACCAAACTGACCCAAACTCGAAACAGCAGCAACACGGGACCAACAACGAACACACCAAGACGTTCACCCGAGCAAAATCCCACGAGGGCTCGCACCAGTCAGACCGGTCAGGAGCACCGATCAGACCGGTGTAGCCTGGGCAGCTCGGGATGAACATCACCCGCGGGTCAACTCACCCAAATCCAAAACTCGATCTCCCGAATCTCTCCACGGACTTGAACAAGACTTTGAGGATATCAGGATCACCTCATGAGGAGTCCATAGCCAAGTTTAATCCCACCAAAACTCGTTCAAAAAGGAGGAATCGAAGAAATCCCGCCGAAAGCACCTCCAACCCAAGAACTCAAGAAACCCCCAAAATCGAGCACCTTTACTCACGGATTTGAGAGGGGAATCACAGCCCAAAGAACCACGAAGAGTTCCCACAAATTTCCCCCATCAAATCCCCAAGAGAAAGGTCCCGAAAACAACCCAAAGAAATCACCGAGACAGGTCTCGGAAAATCACCACCAAGAACAACCGGGGAAAACACATCCAAACCTTGAGGAACCACGCCGAATCATCTATACATGAAACAAAGGTTCGTACAAGGTCTAGCAAGCCGCCCAATCATCCATCCCTCTCAACAATATCTCTCCATGAAGCTCTCTTGCTAGTCCTAAGGAAAACCTAAGGGAAATAGGTGGAAAATAGGAAAACTAATGAGCTAGGGTTCCAAGAGTTGGCTGCCATCCTCTCACCTCTTGGGTTATATGGAGGCAACCGAATGTCTAAAATGCCCTTCTCTACTAACTAGGGATACAAGCCCCTCAAGGGCGGATTTGGAATTCTTGATGTCTTCACCATCGGACGGATGCCCGGCGACCGCACCTTGCATAGCCTCGACGCAAGCCATGCGATCCCGACGCGTGTCCTCCGCTTCGAAGTATCCGGACTGCGTCGTCGCACACCGGTCAGACCGGTGCTCCTCACCGGTCGGGACCGGTCCCCACCGGGCCGGACCGGTCCGCGCGCTCGTTGCGGCTCCGTCTTCGGTTCTCCGGTCTTGGCTTTGTGGATCAACCAAGGAACCCAGTGGTTTTCTGGTGAACCACGGAAACCCCGCGAACTCGGTGTAGCCTCCACCAATCTCCACTCATGACTCGGCTCCCACGTAGTCCCGGCTCGACCTTGGTTTTGAGGCTCAACCAAGAAACCGTCCACGACTTCATCTTGCTGTTCATGCCACCATGTGGCCCGCACTTGACCTCGCTGGCCACCGGGTCCCTCGAACGAAGCCTACTTGTCTTCTCCACACCTGGAGGCCTCACCAGCGACAACCTTTCGCGCTTGTTCTTCACCTGCACCAACACCAGTCAAGCCGCAACCTGCACCTGCAATACTTAGCCAAGAATCAGTCCACACCACGTTGTCAATCACTCATCACACAAGGAAGCGACCATCCACCGGTCCTCGAACCACACATGGTTCTCAATATGCATATGAAACACTTCTTTAATTTTTGGTAATTTAATTGCTTAATAAAAAGCTTAAAAGCCCTTTTAATATTAAAGTGAAGTTAAATAAAGCAAAACCCCTAATTAATTCTTTTTCCTTTTTGAAGTATTATTTGATATAATTAAAAGATAATTAAATATCTTTGCTGATAAGAAATTAATTCATAAATAAAAATATTATTTATACCTTTGCTTGCGAAAGTAATAGGACTACCCATTCACATAAAATGACAAGTACAATAAGAATCTTTATTCAAATGTGCAATAAAAGAATAACCCATGTACAACTAATAACCTTCCTAAAAGAGAAACACTAGCTAGATGCTTGTTAAGGTGAATATGACCAACAAGAGTTGGGCAAGATAACAACCTATCACATCACCTGAACCTTGCGTTGCATTCCGTGTAGAATTTCCGGACGGTGATTACTCGCTTGTTCCGGAGAACGAGGAAGGAGGAGCGGAAGCTTCGCTGCAGTACGTGGAAGTGCTCGACACCGAGGGTGCCCAAGCTAACCTAGCTGAAGAAGGCAAGCTCCGGTGCATCTAACCCAGTTTTCAAATTCTTTATTCAATTATTTGTGGATGATTGTGCATTTAAGTTCAGGAGTTGATTGGAACCTTAGATGCATGAACCCTAGGTACCTTTGTCCTTACTAGAATGATAGGTCGATAGCTGCTAAGCTATAGGATCGTTACAAGTCGGGTGATGACCTCACTCGCGAGAATAGGTTCCTAGATAGGAATCACAATATATCCTAAATGGATTGCTCACGTGGTAAGAGCATGGGATCTGGGCTCCGGTCCAGTGGTTATGTGGGTTAAGTTTTTGAACGTACTAAGCACATGTCGGGTATGGGACCGGTAAGCCTAGTACCTTAATGAGGCGGCGAGGGATCCTACCGTTACTACTCTTGGGATTCGCTCTCACGGCTAGCTACCGGTGGTGTATGGTGAGTCCAGGTATCTCGCAGGGTATTCCGGATAGCCTGCACCAAAGACTGTAAGATTCAATCCTGACCCGAGGATTTTTGGAAACGGCCGGGAAAGTTGTCCCTTCGGGGGCAGCCTACCGTGTGTTTGGGTTTACCTTGCAAGGTTTAAATCAATCGATTGTCGGCCTCTCACCGTTATCCGAGACTACTTACTCCACTAGTCATGAGATCCCTAATGATGGAAGTTGATGAATATTATGTTTGATTAATTGTATTGTACAACTTTGTTTGTACTAGTTGGCTAATGTAGTAAAGATTAAACCTACTAGAACTTGTGCTAAAATCTTGAAACTAAGGACCTACTCTTTGTTACTTTTTAGCAAAAGCAACCCAGTAGCCAAAAACCCTTTCATGGTCTAGATTTGGTGAAGTAGTTATCACTGACGGGTAAGACTTGCTGAGTATTAGTATACTCAGCCTTGCTATAATTTGTTGATCCAGGTAATGCATTCAGTGATGTGTGGCCCGGAGAGATCCCGCCCGGCTGGGAGCTGGAGTGGGTGGAGGACGACTACTGAAAGCATCATGGATGGCCTCCCGTGGTGTTTCCGCTTCCGTTAGTTTATTTCCGCTGCTTTCAAAAACTCTGAACTATTTCATCATGGAAAAAACTATGGTTTGTAATAATTAACCCCTTCGGGGTACGAATTTGGATATTAATGTTGTTGTATCTCTGGACTTGCCTTCGAGCGAGTTTTAATGCATATATTCGATCCTTGTTGCTTTTCAAGTGATTTACCGGGCGTTAACCCGGCAACTAACGACAGGATGATACTTTATTGTTGCTTAATGACCAAAGTGGATCGGTCTTAGGCGATAGTACGGTATTTTCCTGGGCGGGTTGTCACAGTTGGCATCAGAGCTTATATGTACCAGAGATTAATTAATAAACTTAATCAATGGTTTTTGAATAAAATATGCCAAGATTGTCTGATTTTCCAAAATACGTTGGTCCGCTAAGGATAAACTAGACCGAGAGGCCCTAGAGGGAATTTTGGGTTCTTTCAGGTGGCTTATTTAACTTATGGTTTATTTTGCTAACTCCCAGCACATTACGTTATGTCAGACTTACTTTCTTGCACAACCAAACTAGGAGCCACGTGTTTTATACATGTGCTGTTCCTCATCACGGGAATTGCGAGGGTTGATGGAGTGATCCATTCCACGGATCCCATCTTCGCGTCTGTTTATGAGTTGTGTGTCGCCACGTGTTTCATACGTGTGCATTCCACATGTCGATTGACCCTCCCCTAGGGTGTAAGCTGATTGGTACAAAGTGGGTGTGGAAGAACAAAGAGGGAGAGAAAGGTGAAGTGGTGAGAAACAAGTCGAGGCTTGTTGCTCAGGGGTTCAGTCAGAAGGAGGGGATCGACTACGAGGAGACCTTTGCTCCCGTAGCCCGTTTGGAGGCGATTAGGATTCTTCTAGCCTTTTCCGTGGCTAAAGGGTTCAAGTTGCACCAAATGGATGTGAAGAGTGCTTTCCTGAATGGTGTGCTGGAGGAAGAAGTATATGTGAGGCAACCTCCGGGGTTTGAGAGTGAGAAGTACCCCCACCGGGTGTACAAGTTGAGGAAGGCGTTGTATGGGTTGAAGCAAGCACCTAGAGCTTGGTATGGCAGGTTGAAGGGGTTCTTGTTTGAGAGAGGTTTTGAGAAGGGGAAGGTCGATCAGACCTTGTTTCTACTGAGGCAGGGCAGAGATATCCTGATTGTGCAGGTGTACGTGGATGATATTGTCTTTGGTGGCTCGTCTAACTCTCTTGTTGCAAGGTTTGCAGAGGATATGAGCAGGGAATTTGAGATGAGCATGATGGGTGAGTTGCAGTTCTTCCTCGGGCTACAAATCAAGCAATCAAAGGAAGGAACATTTGTGCACCAAGCAAAGTA